>CM060356.1:67341417-72141417 GCA_030545235.1 Helianthus tuberosus | reverse complement strand
AAATAATGCAGCTTTCTGCTGAAACAATGACACTTGTCTTGTTTAAATCATAAGCTTTCAAGTGGAAACAATCTTTTGTTAGATGATTCCTTTTTTCACAGAATTCACAAAACAAGTTATCAATTTTTTCTTTCTTCTTTCTCTTTTCAGACTCCTTTGCAGCAGAGGTTTTAACCACTGCTGGGATGTCCTTGAGAGGTATGACTTTAGCTTGTGGAGCCTTGACACCATTAATTGATGTAAAGTCCAT
Organism: Helianthus tuberosus; assembly: GCA_030545235.1. Classification (NCBI taxonomy): domain Eukaryota; kingdom Viridiplantae; phylum Streptophyta; class Magnoliopsida; order Asterales; family Asteraceae; genus Helianthus; species Helianthus tuberosus. Next base: position 72,141,167 of record CM060356.1, on the reverse strand, counting down.
TGGCTTGAAATTTTCAAGAATGTCACACTCATCAGACCATTTTGGTTTAAACTGGTATTCTTCAAGCTCCACAAAAGTAGAGGATTCCATTGGTCTGTCAAGTGTGATTTTGTTACCAAGTTTGTCAGTGATTTTCACTTCTTGGCCATTCTTGTTTTTGGGGATGAACCCAGTGGCTACATCAGTGGTTTGAACAGAGTTTTCAAAAGCAGTATTTTCATCATCATGTTTTCTATACCCAACCCCAAACTTTACATTGCTTTTTCTCTGTTTTTCAAGCATAACCTCATATCCTTTGCAGGATTCCACCCATCTTTCACAAGTAATCTGGGCGGACTCCAACTCCTTTTTACAAACTTGGTATTTTTCTACCATAGTTTGAAGTTGGGTTTTGGTTATACTCTGCTCTTCTTTTAGACAGCTGTTCTCTTTTTCTTTTTCAGTCAATTTGTTTTTAAGTTCTTTTAAAGACCTTTCAAATTTGACCTCATCAGACAAGATTTTATCCCGAAGGTTTTCATTCACCTCTTTAATGTTAGCAAAAGCAATTATGCAATTGTCAGAACACAGTTTTTCAAGAACTTGAGGAGATACCTTGGCAGCTGCCATCATTGCACAATCACATTGATGATCTTCATCATTATCAGCTTTTACCTTCTTTTCACCAGCCTTTTCTTCTTTCTCTTCTTCTTTGTCCTCTATGGACCATGGATCTGTCATTGGTTCAATCAGAGTACCTGAACTTTCTCCCAACAGTACTTCACCAGCCACAGTAGTAACCACTGCTTCAGTCACCACTTCCACTGTTTCTAAGCTCTGCTGTTCCTCCTCAGTTTCAACCCCCTCCTGTATTGACTCTAATGCCATCAAACAAAACTCATCATGAGAAGAATCATTAGAAGCATAGAGTGCAAAATTTTCATCATTAAGGTCTTCAGGCATACTGCTCCAGTCAACAAACCCTTGAGTGAAAAAAATTTGTTGATCTGGTTGTGCTGCTGCTGGAGCAGTAGTTTGAGGTGCAACAGGTTGCACTTGTACCTGTGGAACAGGGGTTTGAACATATTGGATTTGTGGAACAGTAGTTTGGACATAATGTACTGGCACAGGTGTCACACCCCGACCGCGTAAAACAACAAATCGCGGCGGAAACATCGGGGCGTGTTGCGACAGAATTAATTGTTTCAAATCCATGGCAAACAAAGTTGTATTTTATTTATTAAACAAGGGTGTTACATTGTCTCAAAACAGTAAAATAACGAGTTCAGAACATAATTAAACATAGTCTATCTTCTTTTAAAGTTTCTAAGGCACAGGTCCGCCCTAGTATCATGATCAACATCCTATGGAAAAGCACCTGAAAACACATGTGAAAATAGGTACGTCAGCATAAAAATGCCTGTGAGATACATAGGTTTTTGAAAATAGGATTCATGACTTATGTTTAAGAAAAGTGTTTAGTCATGAACCTTGTAATTTGCTTTGTCTTGTAAATCATTTGAAAACAATAAGATCAGATGATATGTATAAGAAAATGTCAGGTTAAATAAATAACCATGTAAAAATGTGTCTGTATAAGATAAGTTGTTTGTAAATCAATGTCTTGTGAAAAGTGTGTTATTTGTATAAAATGTTCTATGTCTCAATATTGAAATGATTCAAATAACGTTACGACATGTAATACCATACAAACACTTATATATAGGAAGTACCAGCGGCGTATCCACCATGCTTGTATCATATTACACATGCATCGTTACTTAATCACTTAATCAAACCAAACCAACCAATGTAAGAAGTCTATGTTTAAACCAATTGTCAAATGTATTGAATAATATGTCAAAGTATTTATGTCGAGATGTAAATCATGTCAAAATGTCTATGTCAAATGTCCATGTCAAATGTCTATGTCAAATGTCCATGTCAAATGTCTATGTCAAATATCCATGTCAAATGTCTATGTCAAATATCCATGTCAAATGTCTATGTCAAAATGTCATGTATGGCAAGTGAAATGTCTCAACTAAACCATATGCACAAAAACAAAGTATTGAAGTAAAACTTGGTTTAAATCAAAGCTATGTTTTGTGTAAATGCATGCAACTATTTAATATGTACATTTATGCGGTATTGTGAAAATGCATACATCCAAGCCTGGCGACTGTGGTGATAAACCCTTTAAACAAATTAAAGGTCTATCTGTCTTATGTCAACGAATTCGGTCATTCCTTTCTGTCCCCTTTCCCTGGGATGTCCGGAACGGGAGTTGTCAATTCCTATGGTACCACTACCTACTAACGAACGGCGTAGCTAATGTTAATGAATGTATTGTCCCATGTAAACAAACCAAATGTCATACCAAAATGTAAACATGTGAAAACAATGCACTAAGTATGTAATCAAATGAACATACATAGCGTGAAATGTCATGTAAAACGATGTACTAAGTAATGCACACAATGGGCATACCTAGCATGAAATGTCATGTAAAACGATGTACTAAGTAATGCACACAATGGGCATACCTAGCATGAAATGTCATGTAAAACAATGTACCAAGTAATGCACAAAATGGGCACACCTAGCATAAGATGTAATGAAATCATGTACTATAATGTACTAACGAACATAGCATGTATATGATGTGAAAACAGGAAAGCATGAAAGTAACAAGTAGGCACATGTGTTCCACCCCAAAACAGTTTGGAAAACAGTAAAAGAGGGGTCTATGTACTCACGTGAGATTGCTCAGTTGTATAAAGATAACCACCAAGCAATGCAAGAGATCTCGGAATCAAACGGCACCTAGTATAGGTAACTATGTTAATAAACCGGACCTATCTCGGAAGACTGGGTAGCATTAGGGTTTGTAAACCAAATGAGTGTCGGAACTCACGTGATATGGTTTAACAAAGCCTACATGCTAAATGAAACTTAACATAATTGTATACGACCCATTACGACCCGTTTAGGAAGCTTATGCTACTTTAACGTGTCGTGCGCGTGAAACGCGTTCGGACCGCCTAACTATTCCTATGACAAGTATTATATGCCTAAACATGTTACATAATCAGTTATGTGACAAAATTTACGTTACATATGCTTAATTACCAATTATACATGAAAAGGGTATTCTGGTAATTTACCTAAGGCATATAAACTACCTATCATACAACTACTTAAACGATGTGACCATAGGGTATAACCTCGAAAGGTTATGCCCTACACTAGGGTCACCTAATGTATTTGGTCGGATCCTAATGATCGACCAAACTGGGTCGGGTTCGAAGGTATAAGCGATTTATCAGATCGCTTACCCTACGACCCTAGACAACGTGGTAATCAGTAGGCATAGTCCCAAGGGACTATAACCAACGTGATTACACTCACGTTGTAGGATCGTTTTCAGACCCGAACGAGTCGATCAGAAGAGTTTATCTCTAAACGAAAGGCGGAAACAGACGCGTAGAGTTCAAATCAGCTAGATTCACGCTTAAAACTGTTGTATCATTGATTTGGAAGACATTTACAACCTGACAACACTTCGGCAGCACTTCGTTGCTCTAGCCGGAAAGTTACAAATGAAATGGACAAGTGAGGTATATATAGGAAGGACCCTTCCGTTTGAAATGAGGACCCTTCCGTTTGAAATGAAGACCCTTCCGTTTGAAATGAGGACCCTTCCGTTTGAAAATGATACAACACTTTTCAAATGGAACCCTTTCAAACTTTACATTCAAACTTTACATTCAAACGGAACCTATTTCAAACTTGCATCTTCAAACGGTTGACTTCAAATTCCATATTTCATGTGCTGATGTCACAGAGACTCGACGTAAGACGAAGACGACAGATGAATGCACCAACAGACTCCCCCTCAGATGTTGACGAGTCTTCAGTGTCGAGTCTTCAACATCTTCAGTCTTTATCAGTCTTTTCGAACTCTTTGAAGTATCTGACGCTGTAAGTATCCTCAAATCTTCTCTCTTCTCTTCTTCAACATCAACAGACTCTTCACAATCAATCTCTACTCAGATGTCTTCAGACTCCCCCTCTCGATTTGCTGGGATCGCAGTCTGACTTTTACAAAATCCTCAGGTATCGGAACCTGGCACTCTATCTTCAGGTTCAAGATAAAAACCTGGCTATACCAGCACATTCTTAACCCAGAAATAAGTTTCTAAATTTAACAATTTGAATGCATCAAAAACAACTCTCATATGCATCAACAATCACTCTTCCTCAGATCACATACACATGATGAACCATTTGTTTGATTTAAAAAACATATTTTCACAATTAAGACACACTCCCTCTCACAACCATGTCATCATGTTTAGCACTCGGAACTTTGAAAATCAGCTTTCGAATATCAGTTGTCGAAAATCTTTTTGAGTTTTTCAAAAATTTATGCTAAAACACACCGAAAATCTTTTTGAATTTGAATGTAAAGAAATGCAGTAAAGAAATATTTACAGACAATATTTTTGTGAGTTTTGTGTAAGAGGATCATATCAGTTTATGAGACATGTCACTAACACCGTTAAGCTGCATTTCATTTTAAGTTCTAAACAATTCACCTAGATTGTCAGTATATTTGTCCACTTAAATTTTCACACAAAGTTCAACTGTTTCGAGATACGATATTAATGTCTTAGATACTTAAACTCAATCGCGTGTCTCACCTCAGAATATACTCCCGTATCCAGATCCCAATAATCAGACTTACAGGTAATTATGACACAAATGATATCTGTATATAAATTAGGTAATGCGAGGGCCGAGGGATCTCAGGTCGATACTTCCGTATACGCAGAGAGATATCGGCTTCGACTTTTCGGTATGTCCCCTTTAGAGGATCTTTTAGCTACAACAGCAGCGACTATCAATTTTATTGTTTCATCAGCATGCTGAGGGTTTATGCTATGTTTCAAGCATTTGCGGAAAGTATTATTCGAGGACTAAGTCAGAACTACCGTTCAGCAGAAGTCCTGGAATAATACCCCAGACATCATTGAGTATAAAGACCTAGTATATCAGATTATGAGACCTTTCAAACGAGATTTCGGGGGTTACCCATATATCCGAGAGATGTTCCCCACGATATAAGCAAGTTTGAAATTTAGGTTTATATCTCGTCACAATCTACTAAATGTACAAAAACCTACTGGCATATCCGCAGTGAGATTGTTTATCACATTTTAACATTTCATTTCTTTAGCATGTTGTGACAGTCTACTGATGTACTATCATTTCCTCTTTTATGACACTAAAACTCATATTTGATTTTATCATGTTTTTGGCTTTTTCAAATTTTCAAATGTTTTTGGATTTTCTGAAATTTTCTACTCCCCCTAAAATGCAAACACATTTTAGGAAATTTGAAAACAAACTATACAGAAAACATGACAACCGATATCAAATCGCCTCAATTCGCCATCCACATGGCATAAACAATCTGAACTCCCCCGATCAACAAACTATTTTCTCATTAAGATTTCAAAACACTTAACTTTGTTTTAATCAAAATGATTTTTCCGGAAAATAAGTTTTGTTGGTTTTACCACTTGTAAAATTAGGAGTTTGGTTCATCATATTGTCCTTCAAACATACGAATCAGGATTACATCAAGTTCAAACTAATGACCTTGACGAATCACATTGTAATTCCAAAACATATAACCACATGTAGGAATAAAACCTCTACACAAACCATTTTACTAATCAAGATGCCGATTCCTGCTTCGCACTTACCAACCTGGAAGCTCCGGCAATTCCTGCAGTATGACTTGCCAAAATTTAACTATTACAAGATTCATTCACAAAAACAATTTTCAAGAAAGATGCCGATTCATGATCCGCAATTACAAACTTGGGATCTCCGGCAAGTCAGGTTTTTCAATGAAAGAAAATATCCACCCAAGCCTGACCAGTCTTGGGTGTAACCTTCTCAACTTCACTAGGGGTTGGGCTATAAGTTGCCTTCTTTGTAGCATAAAACTCTTTTACCCCTTTAACCTTTCCATCAATCATTTTTCCAAAAATTTTCTTTACGTTTCCATTAAAAGCTTTATCAACATCAAATTCATTCTTATCAGAATAAAATTGATTAGAGATCTCAACTTTCCCAACTTTTGATTTAAAATTCTCAGTACTCAATGGTGGAAAATGAACATCATCCATTGGAGGCACTGAGTTTTCTCTTTTTACCTCAACCTGTGGCTCCTCTGACTTTGTGGAATCAGATTCATCGCCAGATTTTACATCTGATTTCTTAACAACCCAAGTTTGGTTGTCAAGATTTCCCTTCTTTTTGTAAAACCTTTTCGAACACTCACCAACCTCATATGTTGAATTCTTAAACACTTTAAATCTTTCAGTTGGTAGTTCGGTTTTATCAACAACAACTTCTTTCAATTTTCCAGAAACTCCCTGTTTTGTGTTTGTCGCTTTCGGACAGTTCCATGCAATGTGACCAGTTTCATTGCATCGGAAACAGGTTCTTGTTTCTTTCCTTTGATAAGCTCCATTCTTCATTTTTTCAGCAAGAAATTCCTTGTTTGACTGTTTCCAGAATGAGCTCTTTGCTTCTTCTTCATGACTAGTTCCTGCAACATATGTCATTTTTGATTTAAAATCTCGAACATATTTTTCATTTTTATAGTTTTTAGGTGGAATAAAACCAAGTCCTTTCTTTTTGTAGCTACGATTGTGGTTTGGTTTCTTTTGAAAACCAGAACCAGAATTGTAACCCTTTTTCTTGTTCAAACGTTGTTGTACTCTTGAAGTGTAATTTTTAGGTTTTCCAGTAAGATTTAAATCTTTTATTTCAGAAATATTAATTTCTGCCATTTTGAAAACCTTTTTGATCATTTCAAATCGAACACTTCTTATTGGAAACTCTTTATCAAAATATAATTTGTCAGAATCATTCAAAGTATACACAACTTCAAATGTTTCATCATCCAAATTAGATTTTGACAATAAAAACTCTTTACTATAAACCCGTTTTCCCGACGATTTTGAACTTCTTTCGGACGAACTCGAACTCCCAACTGACTGACACGAACTTTTGGACTCGGACTTTGACTCTGACTCCTCATCCTTATCCAACACCTGATCAACCACTCTTTTTATCAGTTCTGACTCATGATCTGTATCGGACGCTGTGAACGTGACGTCAATATTGTCTGGTAAAACATCTGTTATCTCGGATTCTAACTTAATATTGACCTCCTGTTTTAGTTCTTCCTCATTAGGTTTCCTAGATGAGTACCCTTCCCAAATCGGAGGCGGACACTTATTATAACAGACACCCTGTTTCTTACCAGTATCCTTTTTCTTCTTTGGCTTTATTTCTTCGTCTTTAAACACTTCAAATCCTTCAACTGTTGGATAAATTCTATCGATTATATAATCACAACCTTTGTAACTTTGCAGCAATCTTCTGATTCTTTCATTTTCAGCTGCTTCACTATCCAACTCTTTTTTCCACTTTGCACATTCTTCTATGTACATATTGATCTCTTTTTGCTTTGTCATCATGGTAGCATTCATCATCTTCAAGGCTTTTTCTCTTTCAGAGTTAGTCTTTTCCAGACTATTCACAGTTCTGTTCAATACATCATATGACTTTTTCAAATTTTTTACATCAAACAACAACTTTTCTTTCAACTTTTCTAACTCACTAAAACTCTCATCTTTCTCTATACATTGTTTACAAGACTCTAAACATTTAAGACAAGGTTTTGTGATTTCAACGATCTTCTCAACTTCAATTATCTTTTCAACTTCCACCATCTTCTCAACCACTTTGACCTTTTTCAAATCTTTTGCAGCTTTCTCCTCTTTCAGTTTCTTCAATTTTTCTGCAAAATAAAATTCAAAACTATCAGAAGATAAGTGAGTTTTTCCAATATTAATCTGTTCAATTTCTTCATCACTATCACTTGTCTCTGACGAACTGTTTTCAGATGAAACAGATCCTTCATCTTCACTTTTCTCTTCATCAGATAACACTTCCATCCATTCCTTCAGCATTTCCGGCTTTCGAATAATATGAGCAATAAACGCTCCAACATTTGAATCAGCTGGAATGTACTTGTCCCAGCTAAATCCTTCAGCCATTTTCTCATCATCTTGATCAACGATACCATGGTAAGCTTTCCTGTTTGCATCTTCGATCATTATTCCATGAGCTGTTTGTGGCTCTTTTTGTTGATGTGGTTGATGAGTAATTTGCTGATAAATGGTCTTCCGATAATAATCATCTTTCCCAGCAGACTCCTTTGCTCCTCTCGGTTCCTGATTCTTGCACTCCCTTTTAAAGTGGCCTTTCTCCCTGCAACGAAAACAAACAACTTTAGATTTATCAAATCCAAGATTAGAAAGATTTGCATCCAAGAAATCATTTCTTCCTGTAACCAATCTAAATTTTTCTGCTCTCCTCAAAACACTAGCTAAAGCCCATTTAATATCCATCAGTTCCAGCTCCTCTGCATCGATCTGGTCATAATCTTCCTTTGTGAGCATCGGATTGCCAATTTTTCCGGCAATCAACCCTTCATAAGACTCTAATGCAGTGACCAATAATCCCATATGATGCTTTACAACTTCTTCAGAATAATTTTGACCATTTTGAAGATGTAGAGCTACATTACACTGAATTAAATGCCCATTTCCAGCAGATGAACTTTGAACACTTGGAGAATTCACCGTTGAGAACCCACTAGTGTTGACTGATCCTTGACTGCTTGGTGTAGACTGATTTCCAGCACTAAATGCAGTTTGTATCTTTGGACTGACTTCTGCAGTTTGAACATTTCCTTTATAATACAATTTAATATCTTGTTGATGAGTAGAACTGTTCATTCTAGCAATTTTCTGCTGCTCCAGATCCTGTGCCTCCAACTTCTCTATAAACTGTGCAATCGATAACTTTTTAAACTGTCCGGAATTCTTTAATATCATCAGATATGTACCCCATTCCTTTTGCGGTAACGCATCAGCAAGCTTTTCAACCCATTCTGCTGGAGTTTTTGTAATCTTCAATTGTGACATGGTGCGTACAAGATGACAATATCTTTCAATAAGACTCTTTGTTGTTTCACCAGGCATGCACGTAAACAATTCAAACTCTTTTTTCAACAAAGCTGCTTTACTTTGTAACATTTCAGTGCTTCCCTCAAACTTCTTTTGAAGAGCTTCCCATATAGAATAAGAATTTTCATCATGTTGAAGCAACACAAATATATCTTCTTTTACCGCTTGTTGTAACAAATTGATCATCATTTTCTCTCCTTTATAACTTTCCCTCTCTTGTTCAGTAAATTCAGAAATGATTTTATCAGCTCCCAATGTATTCTTTGGCCTCTCATACTCAGTTTCGATGCTCTCCCAAGCTTTTAGATGATTCGCCTGAACCCAATTCTCAAATCGTTTCTTCCATCCGTGATAATCTTCAATTCCCATAAGTTTTGGGGGTTTTTGCATTGTTCCGGTTTCATTCTCCATTGTCATGTTCTTAGCAATGTCAGAAGGATTAGCCGGGGTTGTAGCAAATGCGTTGTAAAACTCGGAATCCATGTTTTCGTAGCAACTTGAATCTCTTGACAAGTACTTGACAATTACCTGACAACACTTCGGCAGCACTTCGTTGCTCTAGCCGGAAAGTTACAAATGAAATGGACAAGTGAGGTATATATAGGAAGGACCCTTCCGTTTGAAATGAGGACCCTTCCGTTTGAAATGAAGACCCTTCCGTTTGAAATGAGGACCCTTCCGTTTGAAAATGATACAACACTTTTCAAACGGAACCCTTTCAAACTTTACATTCAAACGGAACCTATTTCAAACTTGCATCTTCAAACGGTTGACTTCAAATTCCATATTTCATGTGCTGATGTCACAGAGACTCAACGTAAGACGAAGACGACAGATGAATGCACCAACACACGTTGCGAAGTTCAAACGAACTTCGCATTGACCATTATTGGTCAACGCTGAAAGTCAAACAAAGTTTGACTTTCTGACTCGAAAAGCAGTAAAAATAAGGAAAAGAACGAAAGAATACTTACGAAGGGTCCCCGAATGCTAATCTAGATCAGTATAGTTCAGGTATGAAACAAGGTTTCAACTTAGAACACAACTAATAAGATTCTAGTGCTTAAAAACAATGAAAGGCATGGGGTATATATAGTTTTCGGGTAACCGTTAGGATCGTTTCTTGAATAACGTGATCGAATCTCGTGCGTACACTTGTCGGAATGTTATGGTGCCACAAATGCTCCTTATCTTAGTGACACATCAACTTAAAACATGTGGTTAAGAATCAATTAGTTGCAACTTGTAATTAGAAACATTTAATCTGGTCTGATAGTGGGAAGCGGCCCGCTTCAGGATCAGCCAAATACAATGCGGGCCGCCTGGCCCTCCTGATCTGCACACAACTTTCAAAAATGGCAGTTTCAGCCCCTGCACGTGTTTAAGGCCTTTTCCGACACTTCTAAGGCCCGTAAAGCCAACTTTAAGGCCCTAAAATGTTGCCTAAACATTATGGACATGAAACATGCTAAAAATTATGCCGGGTGATGGTTCGTTTGGTCGTACGAACGCGATGTTCGCTTAATTACGACGGAATGCGCATAAGCGCGAAAAACGATCCAAATGACGCGACGAATGGATTTTTCTTAAGGCGATCAATAAAATATAATGTAGTCATGCTTTCATAAATTTTTGGATGTCCAGATGTATTCAGAACGTAAGATATGCGCGAAAATGCAAACTTGTGCACATTTTGACACTTTTAGTCCCTGAATGTCCCAAAAGTTTATTTTAGCACACCAAACCCCTCAAAGCCTATTTCTAAGCTATGTAAAGGATATTTAAGGTGTGTTTAACTTATGGTCATGTTCCGGAATGTGCGTTGCAGTTCAAATTGACATACTTTCGCAGTTTGTCATATTTAGTCCCTGTAGTCGAATTAACTTGTTTTTGCCATACCAAAGCCTTCAAAACTTATTTCTAAGTTATGTAAAGGTTATTTAAGGTATGTTGAGTATATGTTGATGTTTCGGAGTATTTCTCGCATTAAACTGAGTACGTTTACGCACTAGTTCGCGTATAACTCTCCAGAAAGCGATGTAGAGTTTGAAATTACATAAAAGTCAAAACATGAAAAATGTATAACATAACATAACAAACATTGGGATCAAATAACATTGTTTTGTTGATAACAGAACTATTCATAGTGATTACAAGCACAGTTGTTACAGTCTCCCCTACTTGTGGAAATTTCGTTCCGAAATTTATTTAGAGGAAACTCGTGGAAAAAGATGTGGATATTTCGCCTTCATTTGATCTTCGCGTTCCCAAGTAAACTCAGGTCCACGTTTAGCTTCCCAGCGAACTTTGACCAAAGGAATGCGCTTGCGTTTAAGCCACTTGACTTCACGTTCCATGATTTCCACTGGTCTCTCAACAAATTTCAGTGTTTTGCCAACACGAATTTCGTCAAGCGGTATGGAGAAGTTCTCATCAGCTGTACACTTCTTGAGATTGGACACGTGAAAAGTTGGATGAACATTTCCCAGTTCAGGAGGTAACTCAAGTCTGTAGGCTACCTTTCCGATTCTTTCGACGATCTTGAATGGTCCAACGTATCTAGGTGCAAGTTTTCCTTTCTTTCCAAATCTGATCACACCTTTCCAAGGTGAGACCTTAAGTAATACTCGATCACCGACTTGAAATTCAAAGGCTTTGCGTTTTGGTTCCGCGTAAATCTTTTGACGGCTTCTAGCTGCCTGAAGGTTATCACGAACTTTCTTGACCTTGTCAGTTGTCTCTAAAATGAGGGCAGGTCCAGTAAGTTAAGCCTCGCCAATCTCATTCCAGCAGACTGATGAACGACATTTTCGACCATAGAGAGCCTCAAAAGGAGCCATTTTGATGCTAGTGTGATAACTGTTGTTGTAGGAGAATTCAATCAATTTAAGATGTGAATCCCAGCTACCACCAAAATCGATCACACAAGCTCTAAGCATATCCTCCAGAGTCTGGATTGTTCTCTCAGATTGACCATCCGTTTGCGGATGATAAGCTGTGCTCAGATTAAGTTGGGTCCCCATAGCAGATTGCATGGTTCTCCAAAAGTGAGAAGTGAAACGAGCATCTCTGTCAGAAATGATGTTCAAAGGAACACCATGTCGAGCCACAATTTCATCTACATAGATTTGAGCAAGTCTGTCAGTAGGAAAATCCTCGCGGATTGGCAAGAAATGCGCTGACTTTGTAAGACGATCAACGACTACCCAGATGGCATCATGACCTTTCTTTGTGCGCGGGAGTTTGGTAACAAGATCCATAGTAATGTTTTCCCATTTCCAAACTGGGATCTCTGGTTGCTCCAATAAACCCGAAGGACGCTGATGTTCAGCCTTAACCTTTAGACAAGTAAGGCATTTGGATACGTATAAGGCAATGTCTTTCTTCATACCAGGCCACCAATAGTGAGTACGAAGATCCTTATACATCTTATCTGAGCCCGGATGAATGGAATAACGAGACTTATGGGCATCATCCATAAGCAAGGTACGAATATCATCCTGGCTTGGGACCCACAAACGGTCCATGAAGTAATATGAGCCATTGTCCTTCAGTTCCAGAGCAGGTGTTATGTGATAAGGAAGTTCCTTATCCATCAAACCTTGTGAAACACAAGATTGTTGGGCCTGAGAAATGCGTGCTTGAATATCGGATCGAGCTTGAATAACAGATTGAACACGTACACAATGAAGCTTGGTACGTTCCTTACGACTCAATGCATCGGCCACGACATTCGCCTTACCAGGATGGTAGCGAATTTCACAGTCGTAGTCGTTTAAAAGCTCAACCCAACGTCGCTGTCTCATGTTTAGTTCTTTCTGGTTGAAGATATGCTGAAGACTTTTGTGGTCAGTGAAAACCACACATTTTGTACCGTACAAATAATGTCTCCAGATCTTGAGAGCAAAGACAACTACACCCAACTCAAGATCATGAGTGGTGTAGTTCTTCTCATGAATCTTCAACTGCCTCGATGCATAAGCTATGACTTTGTTCCTTTGCATAAGAACACAGCCAAGACCCAATTTCGATGCATCACAATACACAACAAAATCATCATCACCCTCAGGCAATGATAGAACAGGCGCATCGCAAAGCTTCTGCTTCAGGTGTTGAAAAGCTTCCTCTTGTTTATACCCCCAATAAAAGGGCATTTTCTTCTGAGTTAGAGCAGTTAGAGGAACTGCAATCTTAGAGAAGTTTTCAATGAAGCGGCGATAATAACCCGCTAGACCAAGAAAAGAACGAACTTCAGTAGGAGTAGTAGGCGTATCCCAATCCTTAATCGCACTGATCTTGGAGGGATCTACATGAACACCTCGTTCGTTGATAATGTGTCCCAAAAATTGAACTTCTTTAAGCCAAAATTCGCACTTCGAGAATTTGGCGAAAAGTTGCTCTTTCTTCAGGAGTTCCAGAGTAAGACGAAGATGCTGCTCGTGATCAGCTCGCGTCTTAGAGTAAATCAAGATGTCATCGATAAAAACAATGACGAACTGATCCAAATAAGGTTTGCAGACCCTATTCATTAAGTCCATGAAAACAGCAGGAGCATTAGTCAAACCGAATGGCATGACTGTGAACTCGTAATGTCCATAACGAGTACGGAATGCTGTCTTTGGAATGTCTTCTTCTTGCACCCGAAGTTGATGATACCCGGAACGCAGATCGATCTTCGAAAAATAAGAAGCGCCTTGTAACTGATCAAAGAGGTCGTCGATGCGAGGTAGGGGATATCGATTCTTGATGGTAAGCTTGTTAAGCTCACGATAATCGATACACATCCTAAAGGATCCATCCTTCTTCTTGACAAAAAGAACGGGAGCACCCCAAGGTGAAAAGCTAGGACGGATAAAACCTTTGTCAGAGAGCTCCTGAAGCTGTTTAGACAACTCTTGCATCTCAGATGGTGCAAGACGATATGGACCTCTGGCAATGGGATTTGCACCAGGTACGAGATCAATGCGGAACTCGACTTGGCATGCTGGAGGTAGACCAGGTAAATCTTCAGGGAACACTTCAGAATAATCCCGAACGACAGGAATATCTGAAATAGACTTACCCTTGCCTTTATCTTCTGTAACATGTGCTAAGAAAGCCACATAGTTCTTCTGCAGATACTTCCGAGCTTTAAAACAAGACATGAGTTTGAGACCACCGGTAGGCTTCTCACCTTGAACCTGCAGGATCTCGCCTGTCGAAAGTGGCACACGAACAATCTTCTTAGAACAAACTATTTCTGCGTGATGCTTGGATAACCAATCCATTCCCACAATAACATCGAAGCTTCCAAGTTGCATAGGCGCGAGGTCAATAGGAAAAAGATGGTCGTTAAGGTTCAACTGGCAGTTGCGAAGAACAGAATCAAGAATAATGGGTTCACCACTAGCAACCTCTACTGTCAAAGATTTGCCTAGTTTCGTTCTAGACACGCGAAGCATTTGCTCAAAAGACAAAGACACGAAACTCTTATCGGCACCAGAATCGAAAAGAACAGATGCAGGCTGATTATTAATAAAGAACGTACCGTTCACCACATTATCGTCAGCCTGTGCCTCTTGGGCATTCATGTTAAAAACTCGGCCTCGAGCCAGAGCCTGATTCTGGTTCTGGTTCTGGTTCGCCAGTCTTGGGCACCGATTTCTATAGTGGGTCAGATCCCCACAATTGTAACAAGCACCCGGTGGGTATTGTGGTCGTGCAGCTTGACCCTGTTGCTGAGCAGGAGGCTGAGCAACTTGTTGAGCCAGGTTCTTAACCGCGGGATTCTGAGCAGATCGACAAACATTGGCGAGATGGCCTGATTTCCCACAGTTAGTACAGAAACGGCATGGAAGTTGCGGCTGGTGGTGACTGTTGCATCTATTGCACAAAGGTGCATTCCCTGTATAGGGTTTCTTTGCTGGAGGCTGTGCAGGTTGGTTGGGAGCTACCTGGTTAGCTTGAGCAGTGATAGCAAAATTTTGGGAAGCCTTACGCTTCTTTGCCCTCTTTGAAGAACCAGAGTTCTTTTCACTCCCGTTTTGACCTTTCTTGCTATCCACCTTGTCAACCGACTGCTTCTTGCCCTTGTCACCCTTCCTGTGTAGCTTGTTCTTCCGGATCTGCGACTCAGTCAATGTCGCAGATAACTCGATCGCCTGACGAAGTGTGGCAGGGTTACTACCAGTAAGAATGTCTTGTACCGAGTCAGGTAGGCCATCGATGTATCTCTCGATAGCCTTGTCGAGTGGGGTGACCATTGTTGGGCAAAGCAAACTCAACTCTTCAAACCGATCAGTATAAGCCCTGTGCTCACCACTATCTTGCTTCAAAACATCAAACTCCTTCTCCAACGCTCGCTGTTCATGGCGAGGACAGAATTCCCTCATCATAAGGGCTCTAAGTTCAGCCCATGTCTGTGCGAGAGCAACTTCTGCACCCCGGTCTCTCATAACCCCGTTCCACCATGTCAAAGCCCTCTTCTGAAATACGCTCGAGGAGAACTCGACCTTGCGATTATCCGGACACTGCACATGGCGAAAAGTATTCTCTATGCTCTCGAACCACTGAAGAAGCCCAGTCGCTCCCTCAGAACCACTAAACTTGAGTGGTTTAGCCTGGTTAAAATCCTTGTATTTGCACGGACCATTGTTGTTGTTGTTGGCTTGTTGCCATTGAGCAAAGAGATTTGGGAATTGAGCAGCCATCTGCTGCGCAATAATTTCTGCCAGCTCGGCAGTTGCTATCTGATTTTCGCGTCGAGGAGGCATTCTAAAAGAGGAAAACATGAAAGGAAACGAGTGAGATGATTGGATGAAGAGAAATGAGATGAAACGAAATCAACAAAAGCAAAGATGGTGGTCATTCGCCCGTATCACAAAGCAAACAAACGACACACAGTGACTAATCAAAGTAAATGGGTCAGAAATAATGTAAAATGAAGACATGCTCGCCTATAAGTGAACACTCATCCCAAGAATTCCCAGGTAAGCACAACTGGTCTCGCGTCTGTTTGAGATGTATACGAAGTGCTTGCCTAGACAGAAAACCCAGAATACAGGCATTCACCCTTCCAGTTTGCACATGTTCACATTATTTAAAACCCAAAACGTTTGACGGGGTTTTTTTGAAAATTAGAAGGCACGAGGCCAAAAACCAAACTTGAAAAGGGTTCAAAACCATAAAACAGAGGGTTCAAAACCTTACAATTGAGGGTTCAAAACCTTGTAAAAATTTATTCAAAAACAGATGATTGTTTTTCAAAAATCGTTTCGGAAAAATTTTGGCTCCTTGCTTTGTTAATCACCTAAGGATAGGTGATGTACATGTTTTAAGATCTAAACACAAGATAACTCGTGTTAGGTTCCTAGAAAAGTTATAGTCTAGGTCAAAGCATTACTAATAACCTAATTCCCTATAACCATTGGCTCTGATACCAACTCTTCTGTCACACCCCGACCGCGTAAAACAACAAATCGCGGCGGAAACATCGGGGCGTGTTGCGATAGAATTAATTGTTTCAAATCCATGGCAAACAAAGTTGTATTTTATTTATTAAACAAGGGTGTTACATTGTCTCAAAATAGTAAAATAACGAGTTCAGAACATAATTAAACATAGTCTATCTTCTTTTAAAGTTTCTAAGGCACAGGTCCGCCCTAGTATCATGATCAACATCCTATGGAAAAGCACCTGAAAACACATGTGAAAATAGGTACGTCAGCATAAAAATGCCTGTGAGATACATAGGTTTTTGAAAATAGGATTCATGACTTATGTTTAAGAAAAGTGTTTAGTCATGAACCTTGTAATTTGCTTTGTCTTGTAAATCATTTGAAAACAATAAGATCAGATGATATGTATAAGAAAATGTCAGGTTAAATAAATAACCATGTAAAAATGTGTCTGTATAAGATAAGTTGTTTGTAAATCAATGTCTTGTGAAAAGTGTGTTATTTGTATAAAATGTTCTATGTCTCAATATTGAAATGATTCAAATAACGTTACGACATGTAATACCATACAAACACTTATATATAGGAAGTACCAGCGGCGTATCCACCATGCTTGTATCATATTACACATGCATCGTTACTTAATCACTTAATCAAACCAAACCAACCAATGTAAGAAGTCTATGTTTAAACCAATTGTCAAATGTATTGAATAATATGTCAAAGTATTTATGTCGAGATGTAAATCATGTCAAAATGTCTATGTCAAATGTCCATGTCAAATGTCTATGTCAAATGTCCATGTCAAATGTCTATGTCAAATATCCATGTCAAATGTCTATGTCAAATATCCATGTCAAATGTCTATGTCAAAATGTCATGTATGGCAAGTGAAATGTCTCAACTAAACCATATGCACAAAAACAAAGTATTGAAGTAAAACTTGGTTTAAATCAAAGCTATGTTTTGTGTAAATGCATGCAACTATTTAATATGTACATTTATGCGGTATTGTGAAAATGCATACATCCAAGCCTGGCGACTGTGGTGATAAACCCTTTAAACAAATTAAAGGTCTATCTGTCTTATGTCAACGAATTCGGTCATTCCTTTCTATCCCCTTTCCCTGGGATGTCCGGAACGGGAGTTGTCAATTCCTATGGTACCACTACCTACTAACGAACGGCGTAGCTAATGTTAATGAATGTATTGTCCCATGTAAACAAACCAAATTTCATACCAAAATGTAAAATGTGAAAACAATGCACTAAGTATGTAATCAAATGAACATACATAGCGTGAAATGTCATGTAAAACGATGTACTAAGTAATGCACACAATGGGCATACCTAGCATGAAATCTCATGTAAAACGATGTACTAAGTAATGCACACAATGGGCATACCTAGCATGAAATGTCATGTAAAACAATGTACCAAGTAATGCACACAATGGGCACACCTAGCATAAGATGTAATGAAATCATGTACTATAATGTACTAACGAACATAGCATGTATATGATGTGAAAACAGGAAAGCATGAAAGTAACAAGTAGGCACATGTGTTCCACCCCAAAACAGTTTGGAAAACAGTAAAAGAGGGGTCTATGTACTCACGTGAGATTGCTCAGTTGTATAAAGATAACCACCAAGCAATGCAAGAGATCTCGGAATCAAACGGCACCTAGTATAGGTAACTATGTTAATAAACCGGACCTATCTCGGAAGACTGGGTAGCATTAGGGTTTGTAAACCAAATGAGTGTCGGAACTCACGTGATATGGTTTAACAAAGCCTACATGCTAAATGAAACTTAACATAATTGTATACGACCCATTACGACCCGTTTAGGAAGCTTATGCTACTTTAACGTGTCGTGCGCGTGAAACGCGTTCGGACCGCCTAACTAGTCCTATGACAAGTATTATATGCCTAAACATGTTACATAATCAGTTATGTGACAAAAGTTTAGGTTACATATGCTTAATTACCAATTATACATGAAAAGGGTATTCTGGTAATTTACCTAAGGCATATAAACTACCTATCATACAACTACTTAAACGATGTGACCATAGGGTATAACCTCGGAAGGTTATGCCCTACACTAGGGTCACCTAATGTATTTGGTCGGATCCTAATGATCGACCAAACTGGGTCGGGTTCGAAGGTATAAGCGATTTATCAGATCGCTTACCCTACGACCCTAGACAACGTGGTAATCAGTAGGCATAGTCCCAAGGGACTATAACCAACGTGATTACACTCACGTTGCGAAGTTCAAACGAACTTCGCATTGACCATTATTGGTCAACGCTGAAAGTCAAATAAAGTTTGACTTTCTGACTCGAAAAGCAGTAAAAATAAGGAAAAGAACGAAAGAATACTTACGAAGGGTCCCCGAATGCTAATCTAGATCAGTATAGTTCAGGTATGAAACAAGGTTTCAAATTAGAACACAACTAATAAGATTCTAGTGCTTAAAAACAATGAAAGGCATGGGGTATAAATAGTTTTCGGGTAACCGTTAGGATCGTTTCTTGAATAACGTGATCGAATCTCGTGCGTACACTTGTCGGAATGTTATGGTGCCACAAATGCTCCTTATCTTAGTGACACATCAACTTAAAACATGTGGTTAAGAATCAATTAGTTGCAACTTGTAATTAGAAACATTTAATCTGGTCTGATAGTGGGAAGCGGCCCGCTTCAGGATCAGCCAAATACAATGCGGGCCGCCTGGCCCTCCTGATCTGCACACAACTTTCAAAAATGGCAGTTTCAGTCCCTGCACGTGTTTAAGGCCTTTTCCGACACTTCTAAGGCCCGTAAAGCCAACTTTAAGGCCCTAAAATGTTGCCTAAACATTGTGGACATGAAACATGCTAAAAATTATGCCGGGTGATGGTTCGTTTGGTCGTACGAACGCGATGTTCGCTTAATTACGACGGAATGCGCATAAGCGCGAAAAACGATCCAAATGACGCGACGAATGGATTTTTCTTAAGGCGATCAATAAAATATAATGTAGTCATGCTTTCATAAATTTTTGGATGTCCAGATGTATTCAGAACGTAAGATATGCGCGAAAATGCAAACTTGTGCACTTTTTGACACTTTTAGTCCCTGAATGTCCCAAAAGTTTATTTTAGCACACCAAACCCCTCAAAGCCTATTTCTAAGCTATGTAAAGGATATTTAAGGTGTGTTTAACTTATGGTCATGTTCCGGAATGTTCGTTGCAATTCAAATTGACATACTTTCGCAGTTTGTCATATTTAGTCCCTGTAGTCGAATTAACTTGTTTTTGCCATACCAAAGCCTTCAAAACTTATTTCTAAGTTATGTAAAGGTTATTTAAGGTATGTTGAGTATATGTTGATGTTTCGGAGTATTTCTCGCATTAAACTGAGTACGTTTACGCACTAGTTCGCGTATAACTCTCTAGAAAGCGATGTAGAGTTTGAAATTACATAAAAGTCAAAACATGAAAAATGTATAACATAACAAAACAAACATTGGGATCAAATAACATTGTTTTATTGATAACAGAACTGTTCATAGTGATTACAAGCACAGTTGTTACAACAGGGGCAGCAGCATAGTGAGCAGTGTTCACTTGAGCTGCTGGGGCATATTGGGCATAGTGCACAATGTTTTGGTTTTGAGGTCTAGGATTTGAGCTAGGATGAGTAATTATGGGACCAGTAGTTTGACTCCTACATTCCCTAGCGAAATGTCCCAACCTATTACACTTGTAGCACTTGATTTTCGATTTATCCAACCCAACCCTTAGATTCCCATGCAAACCTGGGAATTTTCGCCCTGTTCTTTTGTAGAACTTGCTAGTTCTAACACTTAGCAAAGCCAGTTGATGCAAGATGTCCATTTCCTCTAAATCAGTGGGATCAAAATGTTGCAAATCATTTAGTTCAAAACTTAAATTGTCTGACATCTGGTTTTCGTTAGCAGTGAATGCATAACTTGCAGAGTGAGGATCAGGGTTGTTAAAATTTGCACCAGCAGTTATGTCAATGAAGTGATCATAACCCTGATCCTTACCACTGCTCCCAGATTCTTCTTGACCCAGAAGAGCAGTATTACCGAAAGTGTAATCATCGGTAACTTTTCCTGACTCTTGTAACCTCCTTTTCTGGTTCAACTCCCTTTCGTAGGTCAGGAGTCGACCATGGAGTTGGGTCAAGGTCAGATCCTTGAATTCAGGTGAATTTCAGGTGACAAAAGCTATGGTGTCCCATTTTTCTGGCAGTGACCTGAGGAACCTGCTATTTTGAGTTGAGTTTGTAAAACTGGTGTTAACAAGCCTCAGTTCACTGATGAGACAACTGAAACGCTCAAATTGTTGCGTTAGTGATTCGCCTTTAATATAGCAAAATGTTTCATACTGTTGGTTCAGGATTTCTCTATTGTTTTCTATGACTTCTTCAGTTCCCCCAAACTGTTCCTTAAGTGCGTCCCATAACTCTTTGGCACTGTTACAGTGTAACAGTCCAGCATATATCTCATTGGGCAGCGCTGATGCTATGATGCTAAAAGCTTTAGCATCTAGTTCGATCTTTTGAAAGTCGGTTTCGGTATAATTTTCAACTGGTTTTGGAACGAACTTTCTAGCATCTTTAGCGCTTGGCACTGAAGGAACATGGGGACCATAAATGACAGACCTCCAACATCCTGTGCTTTGTTGAGCAAGGATGTGACCCATCCTTCTCTGCCAGATGTTGTACTCATTTCTTTTTAGCATAGGTGGTTTAAAAAGTGAGCCGATGTTGTTTTTATCATCCTGAGATTGTGACATTATTCTTGTTGTTTTACAGACACTGAGAAATCAACTTTAATGGTGATTAATCCTTGCTCTGTTTTTCAACGGACGAACAAACGATCAGTATCAACTGTTATGAGCTGAACTATTTACGTCAAAATGATTGTTAAATCAAATTTGACTGTCCAGGCTCTGATACCAATTGTTGGATCTGAGTTTCTTTTTTATTGTATTTTTGTTTGAAATTAAGATGGAAATGAAAGAGTTGTGCAGCGGAAATAAGATGAAAGCAAACTTTGCATACAATCAAACGAGAGTAATACTTTTATCAAACATCTTTACACAATGAATCGAAAGATTGAATTTATTTCAACAACGATTACAATGATTGATGTGAGAATGCAAACTCCCCCTCAGCCAGAGCTCAGTAGTTTGTTCGTGCAAAGAAGACGATGTGGTGAAAGAGCTAATAGAACAGTACAAAGTACTGAACTATTTATAGGCACTTGCAAACTACTGAGCATCTTAGCTGACGTCACCATGAAAGTGACATCTAACCTCCTAACAAACTCTAACCTCTGATCTATACAAACACTGATGTACTAACTACTGCTATTACAATCTAACACATAAAAGACACATAAACAGCTGCTGCATCCTTCCACTGCTGTGAACCCAGCAGTGCTTGTCCGGATCAGCAGTACTTGACTCAAGGCAGTAGATTGAGTCAGCAGAGCTTTGGTCTTCTATCAGTCTTTAACACTTGGCAGTAGATGCAAGGCAGCAGTTGTGGATCAGCACTTGGTAAGAACAGTAGATAGGAGATCAGCAGATACAAAGCCACTTTCAAGGGGAGAGATTTGCATGAACTAATCTGTAAACGTCTGCTTATTCTGGATCCACTGCTCTGATCCAGTTTTGACTTTAATTATCTGTTCCTCTGATAGGGTTCAATCCCAACAATCCCTCTCGCGAATGATGAAACATTTACAGTACACAACCTTCCTACAATAGTTGCAAGGGTGCTAGACCCCACAAGGCAGCGGATCTGTGACGTCTCTCATTGGTCGAAGAGACACAGAAACGCCTCTGGGTAGACTGCAGAGCCTGAGAACTTCCCCGTGACGGAAGAAGTTCCAGTAGCCTTTTCTGAAGACTTGCCAGGAATACCTCCACAACAACAAGAGGAGTTTAGGACGAACCTAGTGCCAGGAGCGACAACAGTGCCGAATGACGCCTTACCGACTAGCTTCGTCCGCAAAAGCATGAACTTCCGATATAATTGCAAGAGCTGCTAGACAGAAGAAATTAAGGACATGACACCCTTAGTTAAGGCACAAAGAGAAAGTTGACAGTTTCCATTTTGCATAAATTCCAGAGAATGGGATATCAAGGATCGCCAAGGATTGATGACATGAACAGACCAATCGTCAGGTTATAGTTACCATTCGAAGATCGACTTGAGGACAGGATGTCCTCAACAACAAATACAAGAAGGAAATATCCCTAAAACGACCTTCAAGACTCGCTTCAAGCGTTACGAGTTCCTTGTCGTACCATTTGGCTTAACACATGCATCGACAATATTCATGAACCTCATGAATCGAACGTGTAAGCCATACCTGGATAGATCATGATTATATTTATTGACTACATTCTTATATGGCCAACGACCAAGGAAGGTCGTGAGCAACAACTGTAATTTACCTTGCAACTCTTACAGAAAGAACAGTTATGTGCTAAGATGTCGAAAAGCGGATTTCGAATTCGCGAGGTAAGAACCTTAGGGTACATGGTGGATAAAAACGAGATTCATGCCAACCCTGCAATCAAGAACTAAGGAGTTAGAGTTGCAATTATGTGACACTTCTCGACAAAGTCTAGATTGCACGTCATTGCAACGAGACCACAACATTGCATACGCGGCACATTGATTAAGGAATCATAAGAAGAAACCTTGATCTAGATACAGTGATTGCGCACCACAAATTTGACGTCATTACCTGTAAGAAAACGCTGCAAGACCTATTAATCACAAAGGGTTGCAGCACACCGTTGATCGTAAGAACTTGAATATTAACGTAGATGGACTAAGCTACTGAACGATGCAGACTGTATGGACATGTTGCATGCTTGTGTGATAAACTTTGACGAAAAGTTGGAACACTCACTTGACCTTAGTGGAGTTTTCCTACAACAGTATTTATCACACCGCTATTTAAATCACTTCGAGTGAAGCTTTAGTTGGAACATAATAAGTCAATCCCTGTTGTGTTAAATGGAGACCGGAGATAAACAATCTACTTGCCTGAGTTGGTTCAGGAAAGATTAGAAGCAAGATTGTTTAGATATGTGATCATATCAAGACAGCCTGCGGAATACAGAAAGATTGTGCCGATGAGCGGCAGAAATCGTAGGAATTTGAAATAAGAAGTATGGATTTAATGGGAGCCTCTCCTAGAGAAGGCGTGGTGTGATTTGGAAAACCTAAAGGTTGGACCCCCGGTGTAGGGATCGGAACCATTGCTCACAATTTGAAACTTCCAGAAAAAGATCAGTAGTGATCGCGACACATTCCATGTGTCTAGTCTTTAGAGGAGTCTGACTCAAGGAACAGTCGTTGTTCCAACAAATAAGATTCACGTCAATGACAAACGACAAAATTACTATAGAACCTGTTAAGGTTGCGGACCAAGAGTCCACAAAACACAGAAAAGACATAATTTATTTACTTGAGTACATTAGAATTCATATCATGACCAGAGTTACATGGGAACATGAAGGCAAATTTTAAATATAAGTGACCACAATTGATTCACAACTCCCCTGCGACCGATGGCATCGCTTGAATTTCGGGACGAAATTCTTTTAACGGGGGGAGACTGTGACAACTGCCACTTTTCCATACATTCCGTACACCAAATGAACAGTAATCTGTGCTTTAATGACTGTGCATGATCTAGTTTACAAGACAAATGAATTTCTGATTACTGTTATATACATACAATGGCATTTCATGTTGCAAGACTTTATTCGTTGCTACATGCAACACGATATAATTCTAATAATACGCAGAACAGAATTGGCACATTACCAGACAAACTAAAAATGCTGACGAAGTTTAGTACATAGACAGACAGTATTTTGAGGCCCAGTATGAGCCAGAGACCAAGTGATACACTAGTATAGTGTGTAGGGAAGTAAGGACCCCAAAACTGCATGCCTAAGTGATAGTTTAAGTGCCGGGAAGTGCCTAAAACTCACCCAAAGTGCAAAATTCTGCATAATTCAGCTTTTTAACAAGCTAGTAATGTGCAAAAATATGGCAAAATGGTCCTGAACGCTTTCCTAAGTGTCGGGAATTGAAAGTGTCACAAAAGGGTACTTAAAGAACACTAAACGGAATAACTTGACACTTTAACGAACCGGTATCTAACCGAACAACCGGACAGTACCCGGAACACCAAAATATTGCTAGAAGCATTGTTTTACTTTTTCTGAGCTAGATATGGTTCCCGAACACTCTAACATATTATATAATGCAAGATATAGATAAAACACTAGACTTTATACTTACCTACCACTAATTACCTTCTTACCATCAAATTTACACATGGACCCCATCCTACCTTGATATTTACGGCCCAAAGAGGCACCACCTCAAGATTTTTCTAAATCTTCCTAAATCTCCATAAGATATTACTTGGATTGAGATAAGATCATGCATGTACTTGAGGAGACATAAGATCGAATGGTTAACATAAGAGTATGGTTATAAGTAAACCCTTCATCATTCTCACAACTTCACCACAACTCTCTCACCCTCTCCCTTTCCTCTCGGCTGACCCCATCCCCACACACCATCATCATTTTCATTCCAATCTCAACCATTCTCAAGTGTACTCAAGGTGTAAGAAGCCGTATTAGAAGGTTTGGTGGACTCGGAACTTGAAGGACCTCACTCGTTTGCTTTTATCCACTCCATATTCATCATTGTTCTTCCCTAGCTTGAAGCTAGTAGTAAGATCTTTATTAACTCTTGTTACTTCTATTTTTGCTTGGTTAAAAGACACATTGTGTTGTAAATCATAAGATCACTAAAAGACATACACTTGAATCTTGAACATGAAGCTTAACATAAGATGATATATGAATGAAATGATGTTGTTTAGTGAATGCATAATGCTTACTTGTTGATTTCTTGAGATGATGATGTTAATCATCACATGAAGCTTGCTAGATGGTGATTAAACGCATAATCTAGCAAGTGGGAGGATGATTATGTAACAACATATGATGATCATCTTCTTGTGAACACATGAACTTGATGAATGAAATGATTTCTTGTAAAATAATAAACAAAGTGAACTAGTAAACTTGTAGATCCAAGATTTATGAATGGTTTTCCAAGAAAACCAAGTTCAAAATATGATTTTTGAAAGATCATGGTTTTTACTAAACTTACACTATTTTTGGTGATGAAATAAGTGTAGGAACACTAGAGGAACAAGAAGATTTAATAAAGAAACGTTTTTGTAAAATATGTTTACAAGTTGTAAACATCTAAAACTTCCAAGAATGAAGTTTACCAAGAAGTAAATATATTTTGGAGGGTAACTCCCCTACTAAACACTGTACCAAGTTACTACGCATTTTTATGAAAGATCAAGTTCATGTTACTATGTAAATTGAATAGTTTTTGCACTTGGTAAGTGCAAGATGTTTAGGGATTGATTGTTGATCATTGTGTGTGATTTTGAAAAGAAAATGATATGCTAAATAGCATGGACACTGTGACACCTGTGTCACTTCAACCATCAAACAAATGCCAAACCAATGAAATATTGTATTTCATACTTGGGATTTGTAAAAATATGTGTATTGTTTGCACATATCAACTCTTGTTCGATTATAAGCTTTAAATCGCTTTCTGGAGGGTTATACGCGCTCTGATGCGTAAATATAACCAGTTTAATCCAACGAACACTCCAGAATAGCGAAATATACTTAACATACCTTAAATAACCTTTACATAACTTAGAAATAAGTTTTGAAGGCTTTGGTATGTCAAAAACAAGTTAATCTGACTACAGGGACTAAACTTGACAAACTGCGAAAGTATGCCAATTTGAAATGTAACGAACATTCCTAAACATGACCATAAGTTAAACACACCTTAAATATCCTTTATATATCTTAGAAATAGGCTTTGAGGGGTTAGGTGTGCTAAAATAAACTTTTGGGTCATTCAGGGACTAAAAGCGTCAAAAGTGCACAAGTTTGCATTTTCGCGCATAACTTACATTCTGAATACATCCAGACATCCAAAAATTTATGTAAGCACTATAATATTTTATTTTAGTGTTTGGCATAAGAAAAATCCATTCGTCATGCCATTTGGATCGTTTTTCGCGCTTATGCGCATTCCGTCGTAATTAAGCGAACATCGCGTTCGTACGACCAAACGAACTGACATCCGACATATTTTTGAGCATGTTTCATGTCCACAATGTTTAGACATCATTTTAGGGCCTTAAAGTTGGCTTTACGGGCCTTAGAAGTGTCGGAAATGGCATAAACACATAACAGGGACCAAAACTGTCATTTCTGAAAGATGTTTGCTTATACATCGAATCTAGTCCTTCCCACTTGTTGCACATGGTTTTGGGAATCTATGGGCTGGTATTTTGGGCACATGGTATTACAATACCATGGGTGCTAGTGTATGGCCAAGATTGAAGCACTTTTTCCAAGAAACGATCCTAACGGTTCGGGAAATCCTATAAATACCCCACCCCCCATGCTTCAAAATTACAAGAACTTTGATTTGAGAAACTCTAAGTTGAAAATATTGTTTCATACCTGAGATTTTTGAATCGAAGTTAGCATTCGGGGACCCTTCGTAAGTATTCTTTCGTTCTTTTCCTTATTTTATTGCTTCTCGAGTCCGAAAGTCAAACTTAGTTTGACTTTCAGCGTTGACCAGTAATTGTCAATGCGAAGTTCGTTTGAACTTCGCAACGTGAGTGTAATCACGTTGGTTATAGTCCCTTGGGGCTATGCCTACTGATTACCACGTTGTCTAGGGTCGTAGGGTAAGCGATCTGATAAATCGCTTATACCTCGGACCCGACCCATTTGGTCGATCATTAGGATCCGACCAAACACATTAGGTGACCATAGTAGGTAGGGAATAACCTTCCGAGGTTATACCCTATGGTCACATCGTTTAAGTAGTTGTATGATAGGTAGTTTATATGCCTTAAGTAAATTACCAAAATACCCCTTTGATGCCAAAATTCGTTTTAATCATATGTAACATAACTTTTGACATCTAAACTGATTTGACAACCATATTAGACATGTTAAGGCATATATTACTTGTCATAGGACTAGTTAGGCGGTCCGAACACGTTTCACGCGAACGACGCGTTAAAGTAGCATAAGCTACCTAAACGGGTCGTAATGGGTCGTAAGCGCTTAGACTAGGTTTCATTTAGTATGTAGGCTTTTGTAAACCATACTACATGAGTTCCAATACTCATCTGGTTTACGAGCCCTCATTCTATCCGATCCTCCGATTTAGGTTCGGGTTATTTATGTAGTTACCTATATTAGGTACCGTTTAATTTCCGGGACTCCTCTAGCTTGCTTGGTAGTTGTGCAAGACTCCTAAGCACTCTCAGGTGAGTACATAGTTCCCCTATTTTACTGTTTTCCAAACTGTTTTGGGGTGAAGCATGTGTACCTATCTGTTACTTTCATGTTTTCCAAAAGTATAATTGATTATACATGTTATTACTTATCATTTGACAAACTGAATGACTAACTATGGTTTAAACATTGATTTCTCAAAGAACATAAAATAAATTGTTGAATTGTACTTATTTTATGTTCACCAGACCGATTGTTAGTATGATATAGCGCTATAGGATTTGACACCCCATTCCTGTTGTCATGGAATGTCTGAAACCAATTTGTTGCTCCATCCAAATAGGGATTGCCTTTGTGGTATTTCTATAGTCTCAAAGGTGTATTTTGATGCACCAGGTCTGAATGAATTCTCAAATCACACTATTAAAGTATAGTTTGATATACTCTCATGTGTGGTATTGTACAAAACCAACATATATTTACAAAACCAAAACATAGTTTAATATGTTATTTATCACATCTAAAGCATATTTTGATATGTTATTTATGAAACCAAAACATAGCTTAATATGTTACTTACTAATCCAAAGTATACTTTTAATATGCTACTATAAGGTTATTTGTTTAATCTTACATTTATTTATACAAATCACATTGGTTACACATTACATGATTTACATTGGACACATAAACATTATTGACATTAGTTATACATTACATGTCTTACATCTTGACATAAACATATTATTTAATACGTTTGGCAATTGGTTTAAACATAGACATCTTACATGGTTGGTTTGATTTAAGTAAGTGATTAAGTAACGAGGCGTGTGTAATATGATACAAGCATGGTGGATACGCCGCTGGTACTTCCTATATATAAGTGTTTGTATGGTATTACATATTGTATCGTTATCTGAATCATTTCAATTTGAGACATATAACATTTTATACAAATAACATACTTTTCACAAGACATTTATTTACAAACAACTTATCTTATACAAACTCATTTTATATGGTTATTCATTTAACCATACATTATTCTCTTATTTATACATATCATTTGAACTTATTGTTTTTTTAACAATTTACAAGACAAAACAAATTACAAGGTTCATGACTAAACATTTTCTTAAACATAAGTCATGAATCCTATATTCACAAAACCTATGTATCTCACAGGCATTTTTATGCTGACGTACCTATTTTTACACATGTTTCAGGTACTGCTTTGCAATGATTGTTGATACATGCTACATTTAGGATGGACTCATACCATTAGCAACTTTAAAACTTGGAAGATCATAGTTGTATTTATTTGATTGTATTAAAACAATGAGTTCATTTATTCAATAAAACAGAATTTATTTATGCCATGGTTATGAAACAATAATTCTGTTACAACACTCCCCGACGTCTCCGCCACGTCTAGTTGCTTTACGTGGTCGGGGTGTGACAGAAAAGTGGTATCAGAGCCAATGGTTATAGGGAATTAGGTTATTAGTAATGCTTTGACCTAGTCTATAACCTTCTTAGGACCCTAACGCGAGTTTACTTGCGTTTAGTCATAAAACGATACCGTCACTTATCCTTAGGCGACGACCACAACAAGAACATAAATTTCAAAACCGCTTTGAAAAACTAATCATCTGTTCTAGGATGATTGATTACTAGGTTTTGAACCCTCTATTGTAAGGTTTTGAACCCTCTGTTATATGGTTTTGAACCCCTTTGAATTTTCAAAAATCTCGTCAAGGTTTTGGGTTTTAAATGATGTGAACACGTGCAAACTGGAAGGGTGAATGCCTGTATTCTGGGTTTTCTGTCTAGGCAAGCACTTCGTATATATCTCATCAGACGCGAGACCAGTTGTGCTTACCTGGGAATTCTTGGGATGAGTGTTCACTTATAGGCGAGCATGTCTTCGCGATACATTATTTTTGACCCATTTACTTTGATTAGTCACTGTGTGTAGTTTGTTTGCTTTGTAAAGCGAACAAATGACCACTATCCTTGCCTTCATCAAATTTGTTTCATCTCATTCTTTTCGTCTATTTCTCTCACTCGTTTCCTTTCATGTTTCCTCTTTTAGAATGCCTCCTCGACGCGACAATCAGATGGCAAATGCCGAACTGGCGGAAATCATCGCGCAGCAAATGGCTGTTGCCTTCCCAAATCTTTATGCTCAAATGATGCAAGCCATCAACAACAACAATGCTCCATGCAATTTCAAGAGTTTCAACTCGGCTAAACCGCTCAAGTTTAGTGGTTCTGAGGGAGCAACTGGGCTTCTTCAGTGGTTCGAGAGCATTGAGAATACCTTCCGTCATGTTCTGTGTCCTGAAAATCGTTAGGTCGAGTTTTCTTCAAGTGTGTTTCAGAAGAGGGCTCTTACATGGTGGAACGGGGTTATGAGAGACCGCGGCGCTGAGGTTGCATTAGCACAGACTTGGGCTGAGCTTAGGGCTCTTATGATGAAGGAATTTTGCCCTCGTCATGAACTGCGAGCTTTGGAGAGGGAGTTTGATGATTTGAAGCAAGACAGTGGTGAACATCGAGCCTATACTGACCGTTTTGAAGAATTGAGCCTGTTGTGTCCTGCTATGGTTACTCCTGTGGATAAGGCGATTGAGAAATATACGGATGGTCTTCCTGACCTAGTTCAGGATATTGTTACTGGCAGTAACCCTACTACTGTCAGACAAGCCATTGAACTGTCTGCCACCTTAACTGAATCCCACATCAGGAAGCGTAAGCTGTTTCGAAAGGGCGACTCAAGACCAACTGACAAGACTGCTCAAGTTGAACCAAAGGAAGAAAATGCTGAGGTGTCCAAGAAGAAGAAGCGCAAAGCCTCTCAGAACTGCGCTGTAACTGCTCAAGACAAACAGGTTGCACCAAACCAACCAGCACAACCTCGCAAAAGGCAAAACTATGTTGGTAATGCACCTTTGTGCAACAAGTGCAACCGTCATCATCTAGAGCAAGAGCAGTGTCACAAATGTACCCACTGTGGGCGGTTGGGACATTTGATCAATGTGTGTCGCTATGCAAATCAAGCTGCTGCAAACCCTGCTGCTGTTCAAGCACGGTTCCCTCCGGGGTCATGTTATAATTGTGGTGACCTTACCCACTACAGGAACAATTGCCCAAGACTTGTTAACGCACCTCCAGCACGTGGACGAGTGTTTAACATCAATGAGGCAAACATGAACAATGATGCGGCAATGAACAATTAGTGTTTTGTTATTTCCTTGGTTGTTATCTTATGATGTTTAAAGACAAGTCAGTTGTTATATAAATAAAAATTCGTCGTTTTTATTTTTGCAAAACTGATACGATTGTGTGAACGTTGGATACAATCTTATGATGTCAACTCAAAGACAAACTACTCGTATGGTTCTGTCATTTTTTTTGTGATCTCCCCAAGAACCTTAAACACTCGTTTCTTTTAAGAAACAAAGCCAAACTTTTATTGAGAATCCTTCTATCTTTATAGATGGATCCTTGAAAATGATTAAAGTATCGAATGAAATTCATGGATTGGATTTCTAGTGTGCTTTAATTATCCATGCTCAAAGACAACAAATTAAAGAATCAAGTTAACTAATTTTTGTGCTTATGTGTTTTCTTACATGTTTGTGGTTGTATGTGATCCATCCAAATCCTCGTAAAATCTTTCATATCTTATACGAGAGATTCATAATAGGATATCCAAAGCTACTATCTTAAATCCTTAATGGACTTCTACGTTGTAGTCAAGTCCCTTGGATTTTAAAGTACTATTCTATAATTAGATCCCTTAAGTGGTCTATTTAAGGAGATCGTACGACGG
Organism: Helianthus tuberosus; assembly: GCA_030545235.1. NCBI lineage: Eukaryota > Viridiplantae > Streptophyta > Magnoliopsida > Asterales > Asteraceae > Helianthus > Helianthus tuberosus. The sequence goes on along the minus strand of CM060356.1, from coordinate 72,109,357 downwards.
TTTAGTTAATAAGATCATATGTTGATCTAGTTAAAAAGATCGTTCGTTGATTTAGTTAAAAAGATCCTTTGGTGATCTAGTCAAGTCGCTTCATGTTTATTCAATTGATTTTTCCTCTACGCATTCTGAAATGAACTGTGCGTACTGTGCAAGGAATTAAGTAATTATGGAGGCCTACATAATTATGGAATTCAGTGCACAGAAACCACAGAGAATTTTGTCATGTGTTAAGACCCATAATGACAAGAATAATGATACGGGAGAAGTCTTGGACCTTAACCAATGTCATTTATTCTCACACTCCCCAATTCTGATTTCAAGCACACACAAGTTTCCTATGATAAGTCTTCATAAGAAACGTTTTTCTATCCATAGTTCAAAAATTCCATGTTTTACTGCTACAAGGAATTCACATTGAGGGTTAACAAATTCGCTAAGAATCCTAACATGGCCCACAGTTTTACTTAAGGATTCAATGGATCTATTAGAAGGCGAAGCCGTCACAGCTGTCTTCACAAGTTTCCTCTAGAATTAAATTTCGGGACGAAATTTCCTAAAGTAGGGGAGACTGTGACACCTGTGTCACTTCAACCATCAAACAAATTCCAAACCAATGAAATATTGTATTTCATACTTGGGATTTGTAAAAATATGTGTATTGTTTGCACATATCAACTCTTGTTCGATTATAAGCTTTAAATCGCTTTCTGGAGGGTTATACGCGCTCTGATGCGTAAATATAACCAGTTTAATCCAACGAACACTCCAGAATAGCGAAATATACTTAACATACCTTAAATAACCTTTACATAACTTAGAAATAAGTTTTGAAGGCTTTGGTATGTCAAAAACAAGTTAATCTGACTACAGGGACTAAACTTGACAAACTGCGAAAGTATGCCAATTTGAAATGTAACGAACATTCCTAAACATGACCATAAGTTAAACACACCTTAAATATCCTTTATATATCTTAGAAATAGGCTTTGAGGGGTTAGGTGTGCTAAAATAAACTTTTGGGTCATTCAGGGACTAAAAGCGTCAAAAGTGCACAAGTTTGCATTTTCGCGCATAACTTACATTCTGAATACATCCAGACATCCAAAAATTTATGTAAGCACTATAATATTTTATTTTAGTGTTTGGCATAAGAAAAATCCATTCGTCATGCCATTTGGATCGTTTTTCGCGCTTATGCGCATTCCGTCGTAATTAAGCGAACATCGCGTTCGTACGACCAAACGAACTGACATCCGACATATTTTTGAGCATGTTTCATGTCCACAATGTTTAGACATCATTTTAGGGCCTTAAAGTTGGCTTTACGGGCCTTAGAAGTGTCGGAAATGGCATAAACACATAACAGGGACCAAAACTGTCATTTCTGAAAGATGTTTGCTTATACATCGAATCTAGTCCTTCCCACTTGTTGCACATGGTTTTGGGAATCTATGGGCTGGTATTTTGGGCACATGGTATTACAATACCATGGGTGCTAGTGTATGGCCAAGATTGAAGCACTTTTTCCAAGAAACGATCCTAACGGTTCGGGAAATCCTATAAATACCCCACCCCCCATGCTTCAAAATTACAAGAACTTTGATTTGAGAAACTCTAAGTTGAAAATATTGTTTCATACCTGAGATTTTTGAATCGAAGTTAGCATTCGGGGACCCTTCGTAAGTATTCTTTCGTTCTTTTCCTTATTTTATTGCTTTTCGAGTCCGAAAGTCAAACTTAGTTTGACTTTCAGCGTTGACCAGTAATGGTCAATGCGAAGTTCGTTTGAACTTCGCAACGTGAGTGTAATCACGTTGGTTATAGTCCCTTGGGGCTATGCCTACTGATTACCACGTTGTCTAGGGTCGTAGGGTAAGCGATCTGATAAATCGCTTATACCTCGGACCCGACCCATTTGGTCGATCATTAGGATCCGACCAAACACATTAGGTGACCATAGTAGGTAGGGAATAACCTTCCGAGGTTATACCCTATGGTCACATCGTTTAAGTAGTTGTATGATAGGTAGTTTATATGCCTTAGGTAAATTACCAAAATACCCATTTGATGCCAAAATTCGTTTTAATCATATGTAACATAACTTTTGACATCTAAACTGATTTGACAACCATATTAGACATGTTAAGGCATATATTACTTGTCATAGGACTAGTTAGGCGGTCCGAACGCATTTCACGCGAACGACGCGTTAAAGTAGCATAAGCTACCTAAACGGGTCGTAATGGGTCGTAAGCGCTTAGACTAGGTTTCATTTAGTATGTAGGCTTTTGTAAACCATACTACATGAGTTCCAATACTCATCTGGTTTACGAGCCCTCATTCTATCCGATCCTCCGATTTAGGTCCGGGTTATTTATGTAGTTACCTATATTAGGTACCGTTTAATTTCCGGGACTCCTCTAGCTTGCTTGGTAGTTGTGCAAGACTCCTAAGCACTCTCAGGTGAGTACATAGTTCCCCTATTTTACTGTTTTCCAAACTGTTTTGGGGTGAAGCATGTGTACCTATCTGTTACTTTCATGTTTTCCAAAAGTATAATTGATTATACATGTTATTACTTATCATTTGACAAACTGAATGACTAACTATGGTTTAAACATTGATTTCTCAAAGAACATAAAATAAATTGTTGAATTGTACTTATTTTATGTTCACCAGACCGATTGTTAGTATGATATAGCGCTATAGGATTTGACACCCCATTCCTGTTGTCATGGAATGTCTGAAACCAATTTGTTGCTCCATTCAAATAGGGATTGCCTTTGTGGTATTTCTATAGTCTCAAAGGTGTATTTTGATGCACCAGGTCTGAATGAATTCTCAAATCACACTATTAAAGTATAGTTTGATATACTCTCATGTGTGGTATTGTACAAAACCAACATATATTTACAAAACCAAAACATAGTTTAATATGTTATTTATCACATCTAAAGCATATTTTGATATGTTATTTATGAAACCAAAACATAGCTTAATATGTTACTTACTAATCCAAAGTATACTTTTAATATGCTACTATAAGGTTATTTGTTTAATCTTACATTTATTTATACAAATCACATTGGTTACACATTACATGATTTACATTGGACACATAAACATTATTGACATTAGTTATACATTACATGTCTTACATCTTGACATAAACATATTATTTAATACGTTTGGCAATTGGTTTAAACATAGACATCTTACATGGTTGGTTTGATTTAAGTAAGTGATTAAGTAACGAGGCGTGTGTAATATGATACAAGCATGGTGGATACGCCGCTGGTACTTCCTATATATAAGTGTTTGTATGGTATTACATATTGTATCGTTATCTGAATCATTTCAATTTGAGACATATAACATTTTATACAAATAACATACTTTTCACAAGACATTTATTTACAAACAACTTATCTTATACAAACTCATTTTATATGGTTATTCATTTAACCATACATTATTCTCTTATTTATACATATCATTTGAACTTATTGTTTTTTTAACAATTTACAAGACAAAACAAATTACAAGGTTCATGACTAAACATTTTCTTAAACATAAGTCATGAATCCTATATTCACAAAACCTATGTATCTCACAGGCATTTTTATGCTGACGTACCTATTTTTACACATGTTTCAGGTACTGCTTTGCAATGATTGTTGATACATGCTACATTTAGGATGGACTCATACCATTAGCAACTTTAAAACTTGGAAGATCATAGTTGTATTTATTTGATTGTATTAAAACAATGAGTTCATTTATTCAATAAAACAGAATTTATTTATGCCATGGTTATGAAACAATAATTCTGTTACAACACTCCCCGACGTCTCCGCCACGTCTAGTTGCTTTACGTGGTCGGGGTGTGACAGACACCTCCATTTTCAAAGGAAACAATGGCAAAATTTTCTAAAAATGCAAACACATAGAAAATATTTTCTAGACAAGTATTTACAAGTATGTTTTAAACTATGTTTTTCAATACAAGCTTTGCCATAAATTTTGTTACAAAAACATGGAGATTGGTTTTTGTAAATAAAAATGGATAAATATATATTTAGAATATATATTTTATATTAAGACACTTGTGTGAATATTTGTATACCTTGTGGACTAGTTATATTATTTTAGGGTGAAATAATGTAACTTAACAAATACCAAGAATTTACAACTCCAAAATAATACCAAGAATCACAAGGAATGAAATATAAGTTACACACACAATATTGTGAAACCGAACACAAAAACGTAACTTATGAAATATTCCGGGAAATACCGTTACAATACATTTTTTGTAAATATTATTTTGGAAACGAAAGAAGTGAAAATATGATTTTTGTACACTTTACCAAGTTATGTCATATTTTCAACAAGAAGAAAATATATTATTTTTGGGAGATAAAAATATATTTTCCTAGTATATTTAGAAGATATATGATTTTTGGAAAAATATATATTTTCTTGGAATACATTATTTTTGACAAAACAAGTCTATATATATTTTCTAAGTGAAACTTGAAAATATATTATTTCGAGAACTACAAATACAAGAATACGAAAATACATGTATGAAATACTCCCATCCTTGGGAAGGAAATACGAAAATAAATACTTGAAAAGTATTATAACTTTGGATAAAGTTAAAGACATAAAGGAAACGTAACTCAAAACATGAATAATAAGGCAAGGAAAGGCATGGCCCGCTCATCTAATAGACCCTAGCACATTGTAGGTGGTCGTATTTGCTGACGAGATTTGAGTTACGAGTACTAAAGACGCAAAACAGTGAGTTCATGCTCCCCCTTTTCTCTTAACTGTTTTTTGTTTTATAACTCTCGGGGGTGAAATACATGTTACGAATGCTTAAACGGTATGAAATGCCTATGAAATACTAGATCATGTGAGCATAGACTTAATATTGAAATGGCATTCATTCATAATTATGGACGAGGGTTAGATCTATCGGGTATGGCCGAACCCCACTAATGGTCACAACTAGTACCAAGTAGTGCTTCGGAGTCCCAGTCGAGGTTAATCGATACGGTCGAAGTTAATCGACACAGTCGAGGGTAATTGACACAGTCGAGGGTTATCGACATAGTCAAGGGAAATTGACACAGTCGAGGTTAATCGACACAGTCGAGGAAAATCGACAAGGGTATAAGCCTACTCATTACGAGTGCTTCCTGTGTCGTCACATGCCTTAAAGTCCTTGTAAAACATTCATGTTCATACATGCTTTTCATACCTGTTTACAAAGGAGTCTCTCAAAGATTTACAAGATTACAGTACTCACACAAAACGCATAAACTCGCTCAACTTTTGTTGATGTTTTCCAAAATTACATGTATTTCAGGTGACAGGATGGATCTTGGGCGCGGGTGTCGTAACTAGAAGTAGACTTCAAGTTTAGATGTCATCCACTTTTGTTGGTTTGTAACCTAGTCGAAGGTTGTGTTTTAAAACTTAAACAACCAGTGTTTGCAATACTCAAATTTTATGAATGGATGAACATCGTTTTAATCATGTAGTTGTTTATTATGATTGAATGCAATGATATTAAACCAGTCACACATCATACGCTTCCGCAAAAGTCAGGGTGTGACAGTACATGATGTATTGATTGGGTTCAGTTGAGAAAGTGTATAATACATTGATTTTTGTTCTTTATAGAGATTTGTTTGGAAGATAAACGGAAGTTTATCGAAGTATCGTAGAAGCAGTACTTATAGCTAGAAGAGTTATGCTAATAACCGGACAGGCGATTACAGCATTCTAGTCGTGTATGCAATTTATTGATCTGGCGATTTGTGGATATCTGGAATTAATGCAAAAAGGAAGGAAGACGAGTTTATGAGATTTGATTCTTTCGAGAGCCCATCTCGAGTTGGATCAAACGGGTGTAAACTCAGACTATCTTAGATACGGGGTAATGTGTTGATGCATAATGTCTATCGCCTACGTCATCAGTCTATGTCGTGTCATGTATATGTAATAGTTTGAAAAAGTTTAAGTTTATGTGTAATGTCCAGGTCACACGACCTGAATGTTTATGGTCGCACGAAGTGAGTTGACCAACTCGTGCGAACTGGAGATGTTATTTCATGCGACCTGCTGAAGTCCATAAATAGGCTAGTGGGTTCTTCATTTGTAACTTTCTGGAGAATTCTGTAACTAAGTGCTGTCCGATTCTCTCTGTACCAAAACGTCTAAAATCAATGAAGAACATGTTTAAAGTGACTTTCTACTCTTCTACTCCTGTTCTAACACTGATTACAAGGTTTTTAGTATGATTCCGCCTTTCTAGAAACTAGATCTGACTCTGATTGACTCGTTTGGACGATTCATCGATCCTACAAGTGGTATCAGAGCTCAGGATGAGTCAAATCTGTTGATATCAGTGTTTTGAACGGTTTAGAACCTCATACTTCTACTCTTTCTTGGATTTTTAGACGATTTCACGGACAAAATGGACTGAATTTTGGATATTTTGTGTAAAACATCATTTTGAACAATCACACAAAGTTGCAGACCATAAATCACAATAAAACTGATCCAAAAATGTCAAAAATGTCAAATCGTGTGAAATGATGCTCAGATCGTGTGAAATGAACCAAGTCATTTGAATTTTTGTCAAATCGTTTGAAAATTGTGTCTAGTTTGCACAAATTGGACCAGATCGTGTCAAATTTTCACACCGTCTGACCAGCTCGCACGACTTGAGTGTCCAGATTGTGTGAATTCATCAGATCGCACGAACTGAAATTTCTTTTAACAAGTTTTTGTCACTTCGCACGGATTGGCAGTCCAGGTCGTTTGAAAAGTCCAGATCGTCTGAAAGTCCAGATCGTGTGAAAGTCCAGGTCGCTTGAAATTGAATTTTTTCAAAACTTAGAAATTTTTTCGAAACATTTTTCAAAGTATAAAAATGGATAATCAAGAGTTTTACAATGCGTTTTTCGGAGGAGGTATGACTGTTCAATCTCCAGCAAGTATAGCCCAGAATGTGAATATGGAGAACGAGCTAGGAACCATGCAAAAACCACCGAAACTGCTTAACATTGAAGATTATTCGGGGTGGCAAGATAGATTTCGCACGTGGGTTCAAGCGAATCACCTCGAATGCTGGCTGAAAGTTGAAACAAAATATGTAGTTCCTACGAATGATGCTGGTCTTCCGAAAACACTTAACACATTAACTCCGGCTGAACAAGAAAACTTTAAAGCCAAGAAGAAGATGGTCAGTATATTGCAACAAGCAATTAAGGAAGACATTTTGGTACTGTTACAGCATCAGGGTGACGCGCAATCTATTTGGAACTCTCTTAAAATCAAATTTCTTGGGAGTGCTGCAATGATCAAAAGCAAAAAGGCGCTACTGAAAAAAGAATTCGACATATTTACTGCTATCAGTGGAGAATCAACGAATTGATTGAGAGGTATTGTCACTTGGTAGTGGAGATGAAACGTTTGAATATAGATAAAACAGACGAAGAGTGGGTTGATAAGTTGGCTGATGCACTACCACAAGAAGAGTGGGGTACATTCTTATTGGTTTTGAAGAACAATTTGGAACAATGCAAATTAATAGAATCACCGGGGTAACCCTTTACCCAAAAAAAGATGAACAATTTGGAATACGTGGGTTTTAATTTGAGTACGTTTATCGAGAGAATTGAAGCTCAAGAACTTGAACTTCGGAAGATGAGGAAAATGAAATCTGCAAACGTACAGCAAGATGTTCAGCTTTATTACAAAGGAAACTCATCTGCCACACCTGCTCCGAGTCCAAAGATTCAAACGGCATTCAGTGCAGATTCTTCATCGGGAGTAACTCAAAGCATGCCTAACAACAACTTTTCATCGTTTCCAAATTACGAACCGAATCCTAAGGTTCAAAGTTCTTAGGATCTGAGTTTGGTTTTGATTGTGTTTTACGTTTGAAATAAGATGAAGATGAATGAGTTGTGCAGCGGAATTAAGATGGAAGCAAACTTTTCACAATCAAACAGGAGAATTGCTTTTAACATACAAGTTTAACATTGAACCGAATGATTGAATTTAATTTCAACCACGATTACAATTTGCAAGTATGCAACAAACTCCCCCTCAGCCTGAGCTCATAGTATTTGTTCGTGCAGGAAGAAGATAGTGAAAGAGCTAATAGAACAGTACAGAGCACTGTTCTATTTATAGGCACGAGCAAACCACTGAAGCATCTAAGCTGACGTCACCATGAAAGTGACATCTAACCTCCTAACAAACTCTAACCTTTGATCTGTACAACCTCTGCTATGCTAACTACTGTTATTACATTTCATTACATAAAGACATCTAAACTACTGTTGCATCCTTCCACTGATGTGAACCCAGCAGTACTTGTCATGATCAGCAGAGGTTGACTCAAGGCAGTAGATTGAACAAAAGAGTTTTAGTCTTCCATCAGTCTTTTACTTGATTAGCAGTTTGTAGGTCAGCAGTTTGTACGATCAGTAGATAGGAGGTTAGCAGATGTTGAAACCACTTTCAAGGGGAGAGACTTGTATACATAACATCTGCTTATTCGGGATCCACTGCTCTGATCCAGTTTTGGCTTTAATTATCTGTTCCTTTGGTAGGGTTCAATCCCAACAATCTCCCCCTGGAACAGATAATGCCAAAACTCTTCATTATTAGTAGATCTTTATTGCCTCATCAGCAGTTCCCTTATTTGCCCTTCGAGTTGTAACTCAAAGGCTAAGGCATCTGTGTCATCATCATCCCTACTAAGTAGAAGATCAAGGAGATCCTGCAAATCTTCAAGACTTAGGCCAAGTGCTTGTTCCCTTGTTATTTTCTTCACTTCTCCACTAGACTTGAACACTGTCAGTACATGGGTCTGTTTGTCAGTTTTCCACTTTAGTACCTTTGAGTCATGTGGGTTTCTTGGGAGATTTTTATTTGAAGAGGTGTTTGGAGATGCTGGCCTATTGATGACTGTCTGAGCAGTACTTGCAGGTTGATCCAAACCAAGAGTTTCTACAATCATTTTCTTTATGCCTTCTTTTACAAGGTCATCACCTTCTATTAGCTCTTGGATTGTTTTAGCACCCAACTGTTTTTGTGGCCTTCTTTTAAAGATGGTTGCACCAGCTGGAGCAGTGGATCTCCTGATTTGCAGCTTTGATGGTCTTTTTGAAACCTCTGCTTCAAGATAGTCAGGCTTTTGTGGAGCAGTAGGATCTATCTTTCTTAATTTCTCCAAACTTTTGTAGGTAGCCCTGACTTTATCTTCTTTCCATCTCAACACTTGATTCAAAGACCCATAATCAGCAGCAGCTAATTCCTCTTTCATTCTCCTCAGCTCTACCTTTTTATCAGGTACATTCTTTTTGAATTTTGCCCAATCTGGAGGAGTGTGCTTGACCTTATTCTTGATCATATCTTGAATCCTGGCTGCTTCACTTTCAAGCTCAGGGATGGTCTACTCTTTGTACATGTGTTTTTCTCCTTTGTACTTCTTGGTTGCCATGATGCTTTCAATGTAGTCTTTTCTCAGAGTTTCATCTGCTCTCTCTGAGATTTGCTGACAAACATTTTTTGGAAACTGCTCTAAAGATCTGACTTGTGTGAGCAAGTATTGATAGTTCTGCTGAATTTCTCTATCAGATTTCCCATGTGTATTTCTTTTTGAGATATCTTCTGCTTGCAGAGCCTTGATTTTCAAATATTCTTCAATATTGTTAGGCCTGGGATATCCTTCAACAGATGGCAACTTCCTTTTAGCAGGGTCATCCTCATAGTAGAAAGATTTGATTTCTTCTCTGACTGCTATAAGTTCAAGAGGGAATTGAACACCTGCAGGAGGTAAGGGCTTTTGAATTTGAGCTGAAGAGAGAGGAACAGGCTTGGATATTGTAACAAGTGATAGAGATTTTGAAGATGTTGGTGGTGGTGATGGAGAATCATCATCTGGTATGAAAATCCTTCTCCTTTTTATTGTAGGAGAGGCAAATGATGTTTTGGGTGGATCAGTGGTGGTGGTTTGAGTGGCAGTGATTTGTGATTGACTAACAGCTGTTGAAACAACTGGTGTTTCAACCACTGTTGTCATTACAACAGATGTTGTAACATATGCTATCTTCTGCTTTTTGGCAAGAGGCGATGGTGGTGATGTTGTTTTTGGTGGTCATGGTGGTGGTGGTAAGGCAGTGGTTGTGGTGTGTGTTGAAGTGGTGTATGTTGAAGTGATAGCAGATGTTGAAACAACTGGAGTACCAACAGATGTTGATACAGTAGGAGTTACAATAACTGTTTGGGTGGAGGTTTGATGTTGGGGGCTTTTGGATGGTTTGTTTTGGAGTATGCTTTGTGAGTCTGGATGGTGTGGACTTGGGTTCCCTCACTTTTCTAGTGGGATTTCTTTTTGGCACAGGATTTTGAACATCCTTTAGCCTAGAACAACCCTGCGCATTCAGCTCCATGTAAGCTTTTTTCTCCTCATTCCACCTTGACATATCCTTTGCCGCTCTGTCCCTTTTTACACTTGCTACTCCTTCATCAAGTGCATTTTGGGTAACATCAACCTTCTTGCTACCATCTGGCAAAGGAATTTTTCTGGTCATAGCATCTCTTTCTGGTTCAATGTAAAGACCATCATCTATTCCCTTCTTTTACCACTCCTGAATTTTCTCCCCCTTTTTGGCATTATCTGGGGGTAGTTGATCAATAAAGAGAATAGTTGGAGGAGCAGTGCCAGTGGTTTTCAATAGATGGGCCTTTATACCCTTGATGTCAGCTTGTGTGTTCTTGAACCTAGACTCCATTGTGTTTCTCAGCTCTTGGACATGTTTTGCATGTTGCTGATCAGCCATTTGTTTTTGTTGATGGAGAAAAGGTTGGAAGAGGTTCCATATCTCATCTGCAGCAAATGCTTGTGGTGGAGCAGGTGCTTGAGGTGGAACAGCAGTGGATTGCACCTTTTGTACTTTTAACAACTGTTGCAGCATTTCTTTGATTTCTGCAACAGAAGTATCCAGTTTTTCAACATGTTCCGTCAATTCCAGGTACTTTAAATCATCACCCAATTTAATGGGATCATCTGATTTCCCACTAGCAGTGGTTTTTCAGTGGTTGAGGTAGGGAGTGTACTCCAAACATTAACCACTGATGCCCCTTTTTCTTGGTACTGGGGTCTTCTTCCTTCAACACTTGACAACCTTTTGATGTTGCCAGTGGTCAAAACAAATCCACTGGTGGATGTCAGAGGTGCTATGGAAGGAATTGCCTCCAAGGAAGTCTTATTGATGTAACCACTGTCCAAATGCAAACCAGTGGGTTCAGCACTTGTAGTGGCTGCTTCACTTGGATTACCACCAAGAGTTACTTGTAACTCAAGGGGTGTAACCTCCTCAGGCATTGTTGGTGGGTTAACTATGATTGATACATCAGACCCAGTCATTGGTTGAAGTATATTCTCATTGACATGTGATTGAGAAGGACTGGTTTGTGCCTGGTTCAAATCAATAGCTTCCAACAAAAGTTTAGTTGGTGGGGGAATTGTGGATATGGGGTTTGGTGTAGAAAGAGAATTTGCCCCAGGCATTGGGCTGTGGATGATGGAAGCAAGTGATTCCAAAGCATCATATTGTGGTGTCCCTATATGTACAACCTGTTCTTTTTTAGAAGAAATAGGAGGAGTTTCGGTTATGGGTTGAGATATTTGTACCAACTGCTGTCAGGAAGAAGCAGCAGTGGTTTCTGGTGACTTTTGTGCTGTCACTGGCAGTTGCTCTGGTATCTCATCCTCCAGAGTTGCCTTTTTGATGGGTTTGGGGGGTTTTTGAATTTTCTTTTGTTTTGGCCTTTTGTGGATTCTAGGTGTGGGTTTCAAAGCAGTTGTTTTGCTACTTTGATCACCTTGAGCCGTGGGCTCAGCAGCAGATACCTGAGGAGCAGTGGTAGCTGCTAAATTCTGCTCAGGCACCTCTGCTTGTGTTTTGCAAGATGTTGACATCCGTGTAAAAGTTTCAGCAGTTAAGTTGTTCATTTGAAAATATTCACCTTGTTTTATTGCAAAAGCATCATCCTTACTAATTTTCTTTTCAAAATAATAGCTTAAAATCTTGGAAAAAGTAAGAATGGCTTTTTATCAGCATTTTTGACCAAATCATTAAAGATTTCCTGGGAATAATTGAAGTTTTCTTCTTGAAGAATAGCATACCCCAGGTTTTGAATCTTTAATGGTATTTCATTAAAAGAGGTGGTTTTATTTGAAGCACACAGTAACAGGGTATGAAATAAAAATCTTGTTGCAGGAGGGAAAAATCCTTTTTGTAAGGTATCCCTCTTCATCATTGTATCGGCATACCCTCTTTCAATAAAGTCAGTTTTTAACTCGTTTTTAGTAAAGCAAGTTTTACCTTGTTGATCATCGAGCTGAAAGACTTCTGATATGGATTTTGGTGTCATTTGGACTGCTTTTCCCTGTAGAGTACAATTAATGGCTATGACATCTTCGCCTTGATTGTCAAGGTACAATTTTTCCAAAACTCTCTCTAGGTTTGCAGGTAAATGGGAGCATCTGCTGTAAGCAAAGTTTTGTACTTTGACGCAGACATGAGATCAATGATGGAATCAAAAGCATCGGTGGTGCCGGGTTTTGTAAGAAGACCCAAAATGTTGTGAGAGGGTTTGTGTGGAATTTCAGTGGGTTTGGCCTTTTGAGAGGCCTCTTTTGAGGATGATTTGGAAGTGGGTTTTGCAGATGACTTCGATTTTGTCATTTTGGAGATGATGATCGAAGAAAGTTGTGAAGAAATTTAAGGAAATGAGATGAAAAACTACTTTGAGAAGAGAATTTTTAAGAATTCAATTCGACAGTAAAACCCTGTTTTGCATTTTGAATGGGGGTTTTATAGAGAAAAAGTGAATGCTGACGTGGCAGCGGTTACAAAAGGACTGACACTATGTACTCCCCACATGCCAACCCCTGATGAAATGAAGGACAGTACTTTTATGAAAACTACTGATAAAAGGCAGTGGTTACAACGGTAACAAATGGAAGCAGTGGATGATTTTTACTATCAGCAGATAGCACATCAGTGGATAAAACACTAATTTTGAGCATCAGTGCTTATCAGGAAAATGAGAGAACAGGGGATGACTTTCAGCAGTGGACAGACTTTGAAGTAGAGCAGACTTTTGAACAAGCAGTGGTTATGGCAGACTTTTAAGGATTTTAATGAAAACTTCATTTTGAGCTATTTTTAAGGATGGATTTTTTATTTTCTGAAAACATTTTAATGCTTTTATTCATAGAAAAACAAGATGTTGCTTGTTATTCCATGTTTAGCATGCCAATCCTAGAGACCAAGCTTTCAAAGGTGGATGTATCTAATGCTTTTGTGAGTACAGCTGCCAGCTGGTCTTTCGTTGGAACATGATGCAGAGAAATCAAACCTTTTTCATAGCAATCCCTCACAAAGTGATGTCTGATGTTGATGTGCTTGGTGGTTGAATGGGAAACTGGATTTTTGATGATATTTTCTGCTGCCTGGCTATCCAACATGAGTGGTGTCTTTAAGGCAGTGATACCAAAATCCAGCAACTGATTTTGAAGCCACAGAAGTTGGGGTGTACAGCTTGCAGCAGCAATGTATTCAGCTTCAGCAGTGGATGTTGAAACAGCTGCTTGCTTTTTGCTTTGCCAAGAAACCAAGCAATCACCTAGAAACTGGCACCCTCCTGAAGTGGACTTCCTTGTGGTATTACATCCGGCAAAGTCACTGTCTGAAAAGCCTGAAAGCTGGATATTCCCATTAGCTGGATACCAGATACCAAGTGTGGGAGCACCTTTTATGTATCTGAAGATCCTTTTTACAGCAATGAGGTTTGATTTTCTGGGAGCTGATTGACTTCTTGCACAGACACATGTTGCAAACATGATGTCTGGTCTAGATGCAGTTAGGTACAGTAAGGACCCAATCATGCTTCTATAAAGTGTTTGGTCAATCTGTGACAACCGTCACTTTTCCGTACATTCCGTACACGAAATGAACAGTAATTTGTGCTTAAATGACTGTGCATGATCTGGTTTACCAGACAAATAAATTTCTGAATTCCATGCAAGTGAATTCATGTACATTTTGTGCTACAAAATATAGCTTTATGCATAAACGAGAGCGTTGCGTCAGAAATATTAGTGAACTCACCGGTAAGACACATCGTGTCAACAGAACTGCAGAAAGCAGTCAGACATTAGAATTAGGGCCTAGGTGTAGGTCCAACGTCAAAAATACATTAACACCCAAGGATACATACAAGGGTTACATATATACCGTCCGGAAGCTAAAATACGCACTAAAAAGCACCCGAAACGCACTTTAAGTGCAGAAATTTACATAATTCAGCTATAATCAGCTTTTAGACATGTGAATATTATGCAGAAATGTCGTTTTATTATCCAGAATATTTCCCCAAGTGTTGGGAATCGAAAGGGATACAAAAAGGTACTTAAAAGAAGCTAAAAAGTGTGATTTAGCACTCTAACGAATCGGTATTTGACCGAACAACCGGGCGTTACCCGGGACACCAAAATATTGCTAGAAGCAATGTTTTTATTTTTCTGAGCTAGTTAGGGCCCCCGAATACCCTAACACCCGTTATAAATTACAACACACATAATACTTTATTAAACTTCCAAACTAACTATCTAGCACTAACTATTTAGTTCAAATTAAACCAATTACCCACCCTCCCATTACAACCGATCGGTCCCTAGGGGACACACCATTACAATTGGTGATTATTTTATTTACATTGTTTAATATCTACACTACACAAAATCTAGTGGATAATAGTGAAGGATGGATCATATATTTACATGCAAGTTCACAAATTCTTTCCATCAACACTTTACAAAAAAAAAATTGATTTCTTTTCTCCTTGACTACTCTCGGCCGATCACACACACCCATATCCACACATTTTCCAATTTAAATCTTGCAATCCCACTCACTTACAAAGGTTAAGGATCTCATACAAAGGAGCTCGGTGCATTCGGAACGCGAAGGACCTCACCCTATTGCTTTTATCCACTCATTTTGCGACTAGAATCTTCCCTAGCCTCGAGCTAGTAGTAAGTGGTTTTAAACACACTCTCGATCTATTTTAAAGTGGTTAAAAAGAACTTTGTCGGTTAAAATCTATGAACATACAAGAAGACATGCTAAAAGTTTACTAAAATGTTAAAAATGTTGGATAAAAGCTATGTTGTTGTGTAAATCTTGTAAGACTTGTCTTGTTATGATTATTTAGTGCCGATCTATGTTGTGGTAGCTCGGATCATCATCTAACCCGGATTAGTCATGTTCATGAAACATGACATAGAATATGTTGAGAATGAAAAGGGTTAGATGATGAAACTCTACTACACACTAAACATGAACTTGAGTAAAAGTAATTTTTCTTGTAAAATAAGACTCTAAAGATCTACAAGTGGGTTTTCGGAAGAACCAAGCAAAAATATTAGTCTTGTTTAAAACCCGGATCTTACATGAACTAGATATATTTTTAGTAAATAAACAAGTGTGTAAACACTTGTGTAACAAGGAAGTTCAACAAAGAAATATTTTTGTGAATCTTGACTAGAAGTTGTGAAACTTCATACTCTTTAAAAATAAAGTTTTTAAGAAACTAAACTTATTTTTAAAGATGACAAGACTTACTAAATGTGCTAGTAAGTTACTACACATTTTTGTAAATATTCAAGTTCATGAAATGGAGAAATTAGTGATTATTGTTGATAATTGTTGTTGACGATTTAAAAGAAAATAAACACATGTTTTGAAAACATGGGAAACCTCCATTTTTAGGGGAAACTCTGTCAAAATTTTTATAAATTTTGACACTTAGAAAAATATAAGTTTTTGAGAAACTTATTCCCTAAAAAAAAAGTATTTAAAAGTATTACCAAGGTTTCCCTAATTTTTGGTGATAAGAAATGAGGATTTCTTCGAGAATAAAAATGGATATAAGTATGTATATTTTTGAAAGAAAAATATATATTATTTTATCACCAACTTTTGTGCTAAGTGTATATAGTATGTGTTATAAGTGTTAGTGTATTAAGACTTAAAAATACACTAAATACTCATGAGGAGTATAAACATAAAAATACACATACAACGTACAAGATACATAATTCGGGTGCAAAGTGCAAAACATGAAATACTTATATTAAGTTTTGAGAAAATAATATAAGTAGGATACTTAGTTAAAAATATAAAATATTTTTAACACAACGATTCAAATACAAAAGAGAGTGACTGTACTTGTGCGACGCAAGTCTAGTGACTAACGTTAAGAAAACGCGTATAGGTTACGACGTTAATTAAGCAAATCCGGTGAAGTTTACGACGCACAGGAATGCAAAGTTGTGAGTTCATGCTCCCCCTTTTCTTTAACTGTTTTTGGTTTTATAACTCTCGGGGGTGAAATACATGTTACAAATATTATAATTTTTACAAAGGGTAAAAATACAAGAAGCACTCTTGGTGAGAACGAGAACCGAGTGCAATATGATTTAACAATACGAGAAGCACTCGTGGTGAGTGCAATATGATGAGCTTTAAGAAAAGCCTAGAAGATACTAGATCATGTGAGCATATACTAATACAAAAGATGCCATAAAGTCTTGGTGAATACTAGTACCAAGCCATTAAAAACAATCATTAATTAGGGACGAGGGTTAGATCTAACGGGTACGGCCGAGCCCCACTCATGGTCCTTATGTGACCACTTGAGTGCTTCGGTGTCCCAGTCGAGGGAAATCGACGCAGTCGAGGGTAATCGACACAGTCGAGGGTAATCGACACAGTCGAGGGAAATTGACACAGTCGAGGTTAATCGACACAGTCGAGGGAAATCGACATAGTTAGAGGAAGAATATACTAATGCTTCCTATGGCCTCACATTCCTTGAGGGAGAAAATACTAATGCTCCCTATGTCCTCACATGCCTTGAAGGAGAATATACTAATGCTCCTTATGTCCTCACGTGCCTTGAAGGAGAATATACTAATGCTCCCTATGTCCTCACGTGCCTTGAAGGAGAACTTTCCCTTTACTATTATTACCAAAGGATATATCACCCCCTCCATGAATTTTGAAATCTTTGAGAAGGGCTCTACATCCTGTCATGTGCCTGGATCCTCCACTATCTACATACCAAAGACTATCTAAGCATGCAGAAACTCCCTGCACATGAAGTAAAAAGATTAGTTCATTAGGGTCTCCAAAGCCAATAAGGCTTTGGATGGGGTCTCAACAGTGTCTGGGATGAGTTCAGATGTATGGACAGTGGTTAGGTCAAGGGTTTGGACAGTTTTAGGACTGTTTCTCTCTAACCACTGTTGTGCGTTTTGACCAATCACCTGCTGATAACCAAAAGGATGCATGTTCACTCTTGGTTTAGAGGGCCTTTTGTAGGTCTCATAAACGTGTGGAATCCTTTGGTAAGATGATTGTCCCTTGCCTTTTCTGAATTGGTTGGCAGGGGGTGCATCAGTCACTTAAACATCTCTTTTGACAGATGTTTGATTCAGCTGTTTTGTAACAGCTGTTTGGACTGGCACAAACAGTGGTTGATTCTTGGTGAATTTGACAAATGATGTTGATGGACTCAAGGATGTTTTAGCAGTGTACTCATTCTTTTTCACATCAAAGTTTTTGAGATACACACACGCTTGAGTTTTGTGGTTTGTTTTACCACAGATGGTGCAGCTTTCAGCAGGAACAATGACACTTGTTTTGTTTAGATCATATGCTTTTAGATGAAAACAGTCTTTTGTTAGAAGGTTTCTCTTTTCACAAAATTCACAAAACAAGTTTTTAATCTTTTCTTCCTTTTCTCTGATTCCTTTGCAACAGAGTTTTGAACCACTATTGGGATGTCTTTGATAGGAATGACCTTTGCTTTTGGAGCTGTGACACCATCAGTGGTTGTAAAGTCCATGGGCTTGAAATTTTCAAGAATGTCACACTCATCAGACCATGTGGGTTTAAATTGGTATTTCTCAATTTCCTCAAAAGTTGAGGATCCCACAGATCTTTCCAAAGTGATTTTGTTACCAAGTTTGTCGGTTATTTTAACCTCTTGGCCATTGTTGTTGGTTGGTATAATTTCAGATGAACCAGCTTGTTTTCCAGCAGTGTTTTCAAGATCATCATATTTTCTATATCCTATACCAAACTTAACATTGCTTTTAAGCTGTTTCTCAAGCATAACCTCATACCCTTTGCAAGATTCCACCCATCTTTCACTGGTGATCTGGGTGGACTCCAACTCTGTCACACCCCGACCACGTAAAACAATAAAACGTGGCGGAAACGTCGGGGAGTGTTGTAACAGAATCATTGTTTCATAACACATGGAAATTGAAATATTGTTTTATTAAATAAAAGAGTTACATTGTCTTGACAATCAAAGAAACATAACATAAATAACTAGTCTTGCATCTTTTATTGTCACTAAGGCTCAAGTCCGCCTAAGTGTATCTTGATAAATCCTATGCATCATATCCTGAAACACATGTGAAAATAGGTACGTCAGCATAAAAATGCCTGTGAGATACATAGGTTTTGTGAAAATAGGATTCATGACTTGTAAGTTTAAAAAAATGTTTAGTCATGAACCTTGTAAATTGATTTGTTTTGTAAATCGTTTGAAAAACAATAAGTTCAGATGATATGTATAAATAAGAGAATAATGCATGGTTAAATGAATAACCAAGTAAAATGACTTTGTATAAGATAAGTTGTTTGTAAAACAATGTCTTGTGAAAAGTATGTTATTTGTATAAACTGTTGTATGTCTCAAATTGAAATGATTCAAATAACGCTACGATATGTAATACCATACAAACACTTATATATAGGAAGTACTAGCGGCGTATCCACCATGTTTGTATCATTTTACACACGCCTCGTTACTTAAATCACTTACTCAAACCAAACCACCAAAGTAAAATGTTTATGTATAATCAAATGTCTAATGTCTATGTCTAATGTTTATGTCAAATGTAAGTCATGAATTGTGTATGTAAATGTCAAAATGTTTATGTATGGTAAGTGAAATATATCAACTAAACCATATGTAAAATTCACAAAAACAAGGTATTGAGGTAAAACATGGTTTAAATCAAAGTTATGTTTTGTGCAATAAATGCATGCTATACTGATATAGACAACTATGCGGTATTGTGAAAATTCATACATCCAAGCCTTGCGACAGTCGGATAACCCTTTTAGTCAAGGTTATCAAAAAAAAAATGTATTCGGATTCGGTCATTCCTTCCATCCAAACAAACCCGAGATTTCAGGAATGGGATTTGTCAAGTCCTATGGTACCACTACCTACTACCGAGCGGCATGATCGGTGTTAATGAATGTACAGTATAGTTTAAACAACCCAAATGTCATACCAAAATGTAAGCATAAAATGTAATGTAAAATAAGGTACTAAGTACGCACACAATGGGCATACATAGTGTAACACCTGTGCTTGTAATCATTGAGAATAGTTCTATTATCAATAAAACAATGTTATTTGATCCCAATGTTTTTTTGGTTGTGTTTTACGTTTTTCATGTTTTGACTTTTATGTAATTTCAAACTCTATATCGCTTTCTAGAGAGTTATACGCAAACTGGTGCGTAAACGTAACCAGTTTAATGCGAAAAATACTCCGGAACATCAACATATACTTAACATACCCTAAATAACCTTTACATAACTTAGAAATAAGTTTTGAAGGCTTTGGTATGGCAAAAACAAGTTAATTCACTCACAGGGACTAAATTTGACAAACTGCGAAAGTATGCCAATTTGAACTATAACAAACATTCCGGAACATGACCATAAGTTAAACACACCTTAAATATCCTTTATATAGCGTAGAAATAGGCTTTGAGGGGTTCGGTATGCTAAAATAAACTTTTGGGTCATTCAGGGACTAAAAGTGTCAAAAAGTGCACAAGTTTGCACTTTCGCGCATAACTTACGTTCTGAATACATCTGGACATCCAAAAATTTATGTAAGCACTAAAATATTTTATTTTAGTGTTTGGCATAAGAAAAATCCATTCGTCACGCAATTTAGATCGTTTCTCGCGCTTATGCGCATTCCGTCGTAATTAACCGAACATCGCGATCGTACGACCAAACGAACCAACATCCGGCATATTTTTGAGCATGTTTCATGTCCACAATGTTTAGGCATCCTTGTGGAGTCTTGAAAATGATTTAACGAGCCTTAAACATGTCGGAAATGGCCTGAATACGCAACGGGGACTGAAAGGTGAGCATTTGAAAGTGTTTGCTGATCAGGGGACCCCTAGCGCGACGCCTAGCCCCCCTAGCGTCACGCTAGGCCCCTTCTGATCAGCAAAGGTCATTTTTAACACAAGTTGGCAGCTCCTAACACTTCCCAAAGGTCAAGTACCACATGTTAAACTCTTATGGTGGCCAAATTCAGTAACCACAACATTCCAACAAGTGTAGGGGTGTGATCATTCCCTCCTCTCCAAGAAACGATCCTAACGGTGGACCGAAATCTATAAATACCCACATACCCCAACTTCATTTCTCACTAGAATCTGATCAATTGTGCTCTAAGTTGAAACCTTTGTTTCATACCTGAGCTATTTTTATCTAGATTAGCATTCGGGGACCCTTCGTAAGTGTTCCTTCGTTCTTTTATTGCTTTTCGAGTCTTTTCGAGTCTGAAGGTCAAACTTTGTTTGACTTTCTGCATTGACCAGTTTATGGTCAATGCGAAGTTCATTTGAACTTTGCAACGTGATTGTAATCACGATGGTTATAGTCCCTTGTGACTATGCCTACTGATTACCACGTTGTCTAGGGTCGTAAGGGTAAGCGATCTAATAAATCGCTTATACTTTCGAACCCGACCCATTTGGTCGATCATTAGGATCCGACCAAACACATTAGGTGACCATAGTATATAGGGAATAACCTTCCGAGGTTATACCTTATGGTCGCTTCGTTTAAGTAGTTGTATGATAGGTAGTTTATATGCCTTAGGTAAATTACCAAAATACCCCTTTGATGCCAAAATTCGTTTTAAACATATGTAACATAACTTTTGACATCTAAACTGATTTGACAACCATATTAGACATGTTAAGGCATATTTTACTTGTCATAGGACTAGTTAGGCGTTCCGAACGCGTTTTACGCGAACGACGCGTTAAAGTAGCATAAGCTACCTAAACGGGTCGTAATGGGTCACAAACACTTAGGTTAAGTTTTGTTTTAGTATGTGGGCTTTGTTAAACCATATTACACGAGTCCCCATACTCGTTTGGTTTACGAACCCTCATTCTATCCGATCCTCCGATATTAGGTCCGGTTTATTAACATAGTTACCTATATTAGGTGCCGTTTGATTCCGTGATCTCTAGCATTGCTTGGTGGTTATCTTAGAACATCTGAGCAATCTCAAGTGAGTACATAGACCCCTCTTTTACTGTTTTTCCAAACATTTTAGGGTGGAACACATGTGCCTACTTGTTACTTTCGTGCTTTCCTGTTTTCACATCACATACCTGCTATGTTTGTTAGTACATTATAGTACATGATTTCATTACATTTCATGCTATGTATGTCCATTGTGTGCATACTTAGTACATTGTTTTACATTACATTTCTGCTATGTATGTTAACTGATAGCATGCTAGCACATTGATTTACATGACTTTCTGCTTTGTATGTTAACTTAGCATACTTAGTATATTGTTTTCATATAATATGTTCACTTTGCTATGACATTTGGTTTGCACAAACGAGACTATTATACGTTCATTAACATTAGCTACGCCGCTCGGTAGTAAGTACTGGTACCATAGGACTTGACAAATCCCATTCCTGACATCCCGGGGTTTGTTTGGATGTAAGGAATGACTGAATCCGAAAACATTTCTTTTGATAACCTTGACTGAAAGGGTTATCCGACTGTCTCAAGGCTTGAATGTATGCGTTAACTTACCATATAAATGTCTGTATCAATGTAACATGCATTACTTTGCAAAATATAACTTTTTGATATATTCAAAATACCTTGTTTTGTACATTTATACATTTTGGACTATGTGACAATACTTTACTTACAATACATAACTTTTGTTACACATTACTTGACTACTTTTGGACTTATAAACATTTGACATGGCTTATACAAGGACTTTTGACTATTGGTTTAAACATAGACTTTATACATTGGTGGTTTGTTTAAGTGATTTAAGTAACGAGGCATGTGTAATATGATACAAGCATGGTGGATACGCCGCTAGTACTTCCTATATATAAGTGTTTGTATGGTATTACATATTGTAGCGTTATTTAAATCATTTCAATTTAGACATATGACATTTTATACAAATAACATACTTTTCACAAGACATTGTTTTACAAAACAAACTTATCTTATGCAAATTCATTTTACTTGGTTATTTATTAAACCATACTTTATGATCTTATTTATACATATCATCTTATTTTATCACTTTTCAAATGATTTACAAGACAAAACCATTTACAAGGTTCATGACTGACTGTTATTAAACAATTTCTTAAACTTAAGTCATGAATCCTATTTTCACAAAACCTATATATCTCACAGGCATTTTTATGCTGAGGTACCTATTTTCACATGTGTTTTCAAGAGCTTTTCCGTAGGATGATGATCGTGACACTAGGGCGGACCTGTGCCTTAGAGACATAAAACGAAGATAGACTTAGTTTAATTATGTTATAAACTCTTTATTTCCTGTATTGACAATGTAACACGCTTGTTGATAAATAAAATACAACTTTGTATGCCATGGTTATGAAACAATTAATTCTGTTACAACACTCCCCGACGTTTTCCGCCACGTCTTGTATGTTATACGTGGTCGGGGTGTGACACATAGCATAGAATGTAATGTAAATAATGTACTAAGTACACACACAATGGGCATACATAGCATACAATGTAATGTAAATAATGTACTAAGTACGCACACAATGGGCATACATAGCATAGAATGTAATGTAAATAATGTACTAAGTACGCACACAATGGGCATACATAGCATAGAATGTAATGTAATGTAAAATAATGTACTAAGTACGCACACTAT
Organism: Helianthus tuberosus; assembly: GCA_030545235.1. NCBI lineage: Eukaryota > Viridiplantae > Streptophyta > Magnoliopsida > Asterales > Asteraceae > Helianthus > Helianthus tuberosus. The sequence goes on along the minus strand of CM060356.1, from coordinate 72,086,154 downwards.
GGGCATACATAGCATAGAATGTAATGTAAAATAATGTACTAAGTACGCACACAATGGGCATACATAGCATAGAATGTAATGTAAAATAATGTACTAAGTACGCACACAATGGGCATACATAGCATAAAATGTATTGTAAAGTGATGTACTAAGTATGCTAAGTTAACATACAAAGCAGAAAAGTCATGTAAATCAATGTGCTAGCATGCTATCAGTCAACATACATAGCAGAAATGTAATGTAAATCAAGTACTAATAGTGTACTAATGAACATAACAAGTATATGATGTGAAAACAGGAAAGCACGAAAGTAACAAGTAGGCACATGTGTTCCACCCCAAAATGTTTGGAAAATAGTAAAAGAGGGGTCTATGTACTCACTTGAGATTGCTCAGAAGTCCTAAGATAACCACCAAGCAATGCTAGAGATCACGGAATATCAAACGGCACCTAATATAGGTAACTACATTAATAAACCGGACCTAAGTCGGAAGATAGGATAGAATGTGATTTAGACCCGACAAGTTTGAAGACTTGTTCAATATGGGTATTTCATACACACTCTGAATTTGAGATAAAACCGATAAGGTTTGACCCGCTTCGGCTAATTTATGTAAACTAGTTATATAAACCGAACCGAACGCGTAATAAGCGTAACGGGTATTCGTAAGAGCCATATACATGTTTCCTAAGTTAATATGCTTCAAATATGTTGTGACATCAGTAATATGTCTTTCATTATGCCCGAAACGTATTTAAACACAAACTATGCCCCGTAAGGGTAGTTCGGTCATTTAAAAGGTTATAAAAGAGTTTAAGTGTTAACCTGAGTTACAGGTCTGATGTAATCAGCAAATATACTCAATTTGCTAAGTTATATCAGTAGGGTAAAGTATATATGTGAAATTTATCAATTATAACCAAACTATGCACCGTAGGGGCATTTTGGTAATTTCACATAAGCCGTAAAGCTCAAAACTAAAGTCTGAGTTAAAAAACTTTTGCTTACTGTTAAAATATTATAATTTACCTAAAATATCAGTAGGTATCAACCCTTGTATGTCTAAAATAGTTCTAGTACATACTATGCGTTAAAAACGCTTAGAAAGGCGATTAGGAGCCGTTTCCGGGTTATATACATAAAGCTGATATTTTTATTATTCCAGAAGGCTTAAAATAATTTATTTATCACTTAGAATCAGTAGCAAAAGGTTTGGAGTCGTTTAGATATGTAAAACTCATTTTATGGCCCATAAGGGCAAAACCGACAATTACCGGATTAAGCCTATGACTATGAGTTATGCTCGGCCTATAATTAATTAAAAATCTTCAAAAATCCCAAAATAATATATTACATCAGGGGGTTCTAAGTTTGATATCAAAAAGTAGGCTTAACTAGGCTATACGCTAATTACGCCATTTAATTAACATAAAGCTTTCATTTTGCGCTAATGAGCATAACTCTCAATCTACACCACCAATTGATCTCAAATTTTTGGTACAAGTTTATATATCAGTAACAAAGGTTTCTACTCTTTTACATTTTCAAAAATCACGTTTTAAGGTAAAAAGGGCATAATGGTCAACATATGAGCAATTAACGGAAACATGCGTATTAATTGGATAACTAATGAACCAAGGTGTATAATTACAGAGGGTTATACTAGTAGGTAACCTAGTCCAATTAAAGCTCTGAGGCATTTCTAAAACATGCCTAAACGGGTCAGAACTGAAAGTCAAAGCAAAAGTCAAATTATGCGACTTTCGGTTCCGAACCGGGTCTAAACAGGAAATTGTCGGGTTGAACAGGTTTGGACATGTTTTTACACTAATTACTAAGTTATATTAATGATCAAACAGGTTGTATATGTTCTACATTGCTAATTATGCATAAATTAGAAATTAACAATTATGTTGACTTTTTATAAGCAAGTTTGACCCGACTTTTGACCTAGTTAGAATGGGAATCAGGGGGAACCCTTTTAAGGGTTTATTACCCACATAATTACCAACTTATAACTACTTTTGATTCGACTAATCAATGGACCATTAGTGATTAATCGTGAAGTCAACCGTTAAATTACGACGGTTGACTTTTAAGCTAAACTAAGCTAAAACTTAAACTAAGGAAGGTTAGGCAAACTTACTGAAGTCCTAAGCTTGATTAGGGATCACTTGAGAGAAGACTTGTGCTCCAGAAATGCTCTAGAAATGCAGAAGTGAAGTGTGAAGAAAGCTTGCAACTCTTTGGCCTTTTATAGTGATTTCAACACCACAATTTGTTGACACACAAGTCTACAAGTGACCACAACTTACTAATAAGTGTCCCTAAGTATTTAGGGGGTGTTTAGGGGCCAACCAAGATGAGGAAAATCGTTTAAAGGTCGAATATGCGCGTCTGCAGGCTGCTGTCAAATGTTTCTGCATCTGGGCGGTTAACGCGGCCCGCGTAAGATCAAGTTAAACTTGACGCGGCCCGCGTCAGTCTTGTTTTCAGGTTAAAAGGTTTCAAGTTGTTGCAACTTGTCCCTTGGCCCTTCGAAAGGCCAACTAAGCTTATATTTTGCAATTTGACCCCTTCTTAATTACATACAAGGGCTTCAAGACTTGTAGCCCATTTTCTAAGTCCTCGGTTAACTTTATTGTTACCCGAAAAGTCCTAAACTTCAACGTTGACGCTTTAACCCCTTCTACACGGATTTGATCATAACTTTCTCGTACGATAACGAAACTTTATGAAATTTATACCGTGCATTCTAGTGAGCAAAATTAACCGTTACAAAGTTTCGGGTTTGTCAAGTTTAGTCCCTGTAAGCGAATTAACTTGTTTTTGTCATACCAAAGCCTTTAAAACTTATTTCTAAGTTATGTAAAGGTTATTTAAGGTATGTTAAGTATATGTTGATGTTCCGGAGTATTTGTCGCATTAAACTGATTACGTTTACGCACCAGTTTGCGTATAACTCTCCAGAAAGTGATATAGAGTTTGAAATTGGACAAAAGTCAAAACACGAAAAATGTAAAACATAACCAAACAAACATTGGGATCAAATAACATTGTTTTATTGATAATTGAACTGTTCACAATGATTACAAGCACAGATGTTACAGTCTCCCCTACTTGTGGAAATTTCGTCCCGAAATTTTATTTAGAGGAAACTTGTGAGGTCTTGAAACATGAAGTTGAAAAGATCGAACAACATTGGTTAGGGTTCTGAACTTCTAGTAACTTTAATAACATCATGCTTGCAATGTAAGAGGGATACTTATATACAAGTATATGAAGCATCATTGGTGCGTCCACCGTACCTCCATTGCATCGTTCTCATTTTGTTATTGTTGTCACTATCGGTTCTTACACATAATAAATCTTACTGGGTTTCTGTGCACTAAATTTCATAATTATGTACGCGTCCATAATTAGGCAATTCCTTGCATAGTTCACACAGTCTATTTTATAATGTGTAGGGGGAAACCAAATGAACAAACCTGTGATGAGTGTGACTAGACCACCATAGGGTCCCTTTTATTAAATCAATAAATGATTTTAATAGACAACCAAGGAGTCTTTTCAGCTTATATCATCACATGTCATTCTTAACCAGATTTTTGAATCAATCTTTTAGACTAGACCCTTAAAAGGGCCTCTTATGAATCATGGAGTGGTACTATATAATCCAAGGGTCTTAACTATTACATAGAAGCCCATTAAGGAATTAAGGTAGTACCTTTTGAATATCCTGCTACGAATCCCTCATATGAAGATATGAAAGATTCTGCGAGGATTTGGATAACGAATACCCAGAGTATAAAAACACAAAATGCATAAAAGAAAACATAAGACGCATAAACACATAGTCACATAACCACAAAATTGTTTAACTAGAAATTTGTTCTGCTAACAGAGCACGTGTATTTAAAGCACACTAGGAATCCATTCCTTGGATTTCATTTGGTACTTTAAACATTATCAAAAATCTAACTATAAAGATAGAAAGATTTTTAAAAGAAAAATTCGATTTTGATTATAAGGAACCGAAATGTTCGAATTTAGGTACATAAGGAATCCAATCAAGGACTCTGATTTGAATGATAATCATCCACAAGGGTCTAAATGTGAACATAAAAAAAAATCCCATATGGATTTTAGAAGTTGAAGATGTTTTGAAACCTTGCACTGGACGTGCTTAAGTCAAAACATGAAGTAAAAATGCTTATGAAGTTGAGATGCTAGATATGTCAAGGCGACATATGAAGCAAAATTTGTAAGTTAAGTCAATGTATGAGGAGAATATTTTTGGAAAACTATGCATGGGGTTCTTAAGAAAATGTGTTCAATGTTTTTGAAACCTTATATATAATACCTTTGAAATCATAAAGTAGGTGTATTAGGTAGGTATATATTTATAAAAAAAATGTTGTAAAATCATGCGAGATGAATTTTGAAATTATGTATAAGGTTTTTGAAAACATGAATGATGCTTTTTGAAATCATGCACTTGATAGGAAAATGTACTGTGTTAATATTGTTTTCAGACTATATGAAACATTTTGAAATTATGAAGGTTGTTTTTGAAAGCATAGCCAATGTTTTTGAAATAACATAGACAATGCATTTAAAAAAATGGTTTTCAAACTATATGAAATGTTTTGAGATCATGAAGATTGTTTTTGAAATACTTGTACTGTGTATGTTGAAAAAAATCAAAACGTAATGGGTATGAGATTGAAAATATCCTTAGTTATCTAACCAAGGATTCAAAGACACAGATGTGCAGAAGCATGATTACTCATAATGTCACTTTATATTCTGTACTTTGTTTCTTAGAGTGAAACGAGTACTTAAAATTTTCGAGAGAATCATGATCGATCATTTGAAAGCGAGAATCACAAGAGTAGTTCGTAAGGAACATAGTCCTTAATACATGTATTATAGATAATTTCCATTTACTCATGTATCTACACTTGTATATCAGAATTGTGAACAACAATTTATTTATAGTCAAAACGGATTGTTTCACATTACAAGAAATAGAAGAAACAAAAGCATAAGACAGCAACATCTTCTAGTCAGCAACATCTTCATGTCGATCCATCCAAGGTAGATTCGATCAAGAACTGGCCTGCACCTCGCACACCAACCGAAATACGCCAATTCTTGGGTTTGGCGGGTTATTACAGACGGTTCATTAAAGACTTCTCAAAGATTGCGCAGCCGCTTACACTACTGACACGGAAAGGTGTTGCTTACCGTTGGGGTAATACACAGGAAACAGCGTTTCAGCACTTAAAGGATAGACTCTGTAGTGCACCTATCCTCTCATTGCCTGAAGGCACGGACGATTTTGTAGTCTACTGCGATGCATCTATTCAAGGTCTTGGATGTGTGTTGATGCAACGGGATAAAGTTATTGCTTATGCTTCACGCCAACTTAAGATTCACGAACGGATTTACACTACGCACGATTTAGAGCTTGGAGCTGTTGTTTTTGCGCTCAAGATATGGCGACATTATCTGTATGGCACCAAGTGCACCATCTACACCGATCACAGGAGTCTTGAGCATATCTTCAAGCAGAAAGAATTGAACATGCGACAACGTCGATGGTCGAGTTACGGAACGATTACGAATGTGCTATAAAGTACCATCCGGGCAAAGCCAATGTGGTGGCCGACGCCCTCAGTCGAAAGGATACTACACCTAGGCGTGTACGAGCGTTGCAACTCACTATTCAGTCTAGTCTTCCTTCTCAGATACGAGATGCTCAGGTAGAAGCATTGAAACCAGAAAACATCAGGGCTGAAGCCCTACGCGGCTCAAGGCAACGGTTAGAACAAAAGGCAGACGGCGCCTACTGTAACAACCTTGATTTTCAAACATGTACTTGTTGGATACACATATCATGTTTTGAGATGCAATTTGTTTGATACATGTTTAGTCTTATTGTTGCTAGATGTTTTGCCGACCCAAACACGTGAATAATTTCAATTTGTTCTAGTTACATACTTGTAAACAAGGCCACACTAATTTCAAGGGCCAAACGTGTCACTTAGTGAAAGTATAAGTTAAGGGACTTAATTGTCATTCCTTGAAACTTGTTTGGAAACTTCGATTTTAAATCCGTAAATAAATCCATCACTATTTTACAAAATATAAAATTCAGGGACTAAATTGTTAATTTTGAAACTTAACAGTTTGAGTTAAAAATGTAAATTTTTTTTTAAAATAATAAAGTCTAGGGTCCTTTATGACATTTCTGAAACTTGTCTTATAAATAAAATATAAGTTTTTAAAACTTTTAAAAGTTTAGGGTCTAAAATACAATTCTTGAAACTTATATTTTTATAAAATAAAATACATATATTTTTAAATTTAAAGTCCAAGGACCATTGGGTCATTTTATCAAACTTGAAGTCTAGGGACCATTCTTGTCATATTTGAAACTATTTTTCAGTTAAAAACCCTAACCGGGTTAAAAATTTATAAAAGGGATCCATGTTTAAACATTAACTCAGTTAACTTGTTCAGTTAACAAGTCCAAGGACCAATCTTGACATTTTCAAAGATGCTTTAACCGGATAAACTAACCCGGTTAGTTATTTTATAAAGGAAACATGTATTAAAGCTAACCTAGTTAGGCATTTTGGTTAATTAGTGAGGGACCTGTTTTGACTAACTCAGAAACACCAGGGACTGATTTTATAACTTCGATTCAAACCGATTATTACCGTTTGTATCGCCGGAAGTCGGTCCAAAACGCAAACAGACAAATCTCACTGATCTACGAACATTTCTGCTTGTTCTCCTCGACATCATGAACCGTCCAAACTCATCAATTGTACCAAACCATGCAAACATGCCTACGGAACCAGAATTCTTTTTAAAATTCTTAGTGGGAATCTGTATTGTCTGTTTCCGTATGTATGAGGATCAATTGGAGTTGTTAAAACGTTCCTGATACCTTCACTAACCTACTGCACCTTTCAATTCACGCAAACACTTCATAAAACATCTCTGGTTCTCCTCTGTTTCTTCGCCGGAAATCCAGCTCGCCGGACTTAGCCGGAAGCCCACCTAATATCGATATCGGATCATTTTTCTTCGACAAATCGGTATAACTTCACCTGTTCATCGTTCCTGCAAATTTAATTTAGTTTTGGTTCATGTTTGATAGGTTAATTTAGCGGGTTGACTTCTGTTGACTTGATGATTGGGGAAGATGATGATTTATTTTTGTATTTCAATTCTTATTTTTAAACAGTTTACAAATAAATTCATATTAATTCGATGTTAACTTTATAAAATCCGAAATTTTTATCTTACATTCCTTACATATTGGTGCATTTATTAAAAATATAAAAGCTTGTAAAATTTTAAAAATCTATTTTATTTTAATTAAAAACTGTTCTGACTTTAAATAATTATATAAATTCGAATTTTTGGAGTTTATTTATGAAATTTTTATGCTGCATATTTTGAACAGTATACTTTGTAAAAATAAATTTTTATAAAATATTTGAAACTGTTTTGATATTTTCATAATTAAAACAGTTAAATCTCATATTCTATAGAGTTAATTACATTAATTTAATTATTCTGAGTCATAAATTATATCCAAAATTATTTTTATAATTTCATTCATGTTATGTTGAGATTATAAAAAAATCAGAAACCATGTTTAATTATCTTGCATGTTATTTTTATATAATAAACTTTATAAAATCAATCTTTGTGAAATTATTGTTTTAATTCCAGAATATTATATAAAATTTTTCAAAGGCCATAATATTCATTTTAAATCTGTATTATTGCATGTCATTATTTAAAAATATTATTTCTAAATTTTTCTGTTAGCAAATAATTATTTAGGTAATTATTTATACAATTATTCAGTCATTTCATTTTAACATATAATTAAACTGTTATATAAAACATATTTATTTTCTGCCATGATAATTATTTTTAATCTAATTTATACTTATTATATAATTAAAATGTCATTTTTAATTATTCTGCCCTAAATTAATTATTAGATAATTAAATTGTATAATTACCATGTTATTTTGGAAATACACATTTATTTTCTGTTTTAACTATATAAATATAAATTCTATATCCAGAAATTATATAACTTAGTTATTTATACAAAATACACTGTTCTTAAATAATCCATGCATACTTATCCTCCGCTTCCCCAATTAAGTTGTTCAAAAACCCATAGTTACCATTTATGTCAAACCATACCAAACACCATGGACTTAGTTTCCAGTTTACAATTAACAATATTTGTTGATACCAATTTGCAATATTCTGTGCATGTTCATACCATTAGAGTAACGTGGAAAAACCTTGTTCCTGCCAAAAACTCTCACACTTTGCATAATTGTTTGGACTTACCCGAAATCAAGGTGAGTACATAGACCCCTCTTTTACTGTTTTTCAAACATTTTGGGGTGAAACACATGTGCCTACTTGTTACCTTCGTGCTTTCCTGTTTTCACATCATATACTTGCTATGTTTATTAGTACACTTATAGTACATGATTTCATTCCATTGTTTTGCTATGTATGTTAACTTAGCATACTTAGTATATTGTTTTACTTTACATTTCTGCTATGTATGTTGACTGAGCATGCTAGCACATTGATTTACATGACTTTTCTGCTTTGTATGTTGACTTAGCATACTTAGTACATTACTATCATTACATGTTTGTTTTTGGTATAACATTTGGTTTGCACAAACGGGACTAAACTACATTCATTAACATTAGCTACGCCGCTCGGTAGTAAGTAATGGTACCATAGGACTTGACAAATCCCGTTCCTAAAATCCTAGGTTTGTTTGGATGGATGGAATGACTGAATCCGAAAACATTTCTTTTGATAACCTTGACTTAGGGTTATCCGTCTGTCTCAAGGCTTGAATGTATGCGTTAACTTACCACATAAATGTTGTACCAACAAAACATGCATTTACTTTGCAAAACATAACTTTTTGATATATTCAAAATACCTTGTTTTGTACATATTTACATTTGAATTATGTGACTACACTTTTCTTACTATACATAACAATTGTTACATATTACTTGATTACATTGGGACTTTTAACAGTTTACAAGGTTCATGACTAACTTTTACTAAACATTTCTTTAAACGCAAGTCATGAATCCTATTGTCATAAAACCTATGTATCTCACAGGCATTTTTATGCTGACGTACCTATTTTCACATGTGTTTCAGGATATGATGCGTAGGATTTATCAAGATACACCTAGGCTGACTTGGACTTTAGCAACAATAAAAGATGCAAGACTAGTTAATTATGTTATATTTCCTGTTTTGTTAAGCATGTAACTCTCTTAAGCAATAAAACAAAATTTCAATCTTCCATGTGTTATGAAACAATGATTCTGTTACAACACTCCCCGACGTTTCCGCCACGATTTGTTGTTTTTACGTGGTCGGGGTGTGACAGAAAAGTTGGTATCAGAGCTCATGGTTATAGGGAATTAGGTTATTAGTAAAATCTTGACCTAGACTATAACCTTCCTAGGACCCTAACACAAGTTACCTTGTGTTTAGATCTTAAAACAATACTATCACCTATCCTTAGGTGATTGTTTTCAAAACCTCCTCTAATTTTTACTCTCGTCAAAGTCTTGGGCTCTAATAACGAACTCGTGCAATCTGGAAGGGTGGGTGCCTGTATTCTGAGTTTTCTGTCTAGGCAAGCACTTCGTATAAATCTCATCAGACGCGAGACCAGTTGTGCTTACCTGGGAATTCTCGGGATGAGTGTCCACTTATAGGCTAAAGCATGACTTCATTAAGTTATAAGAACCCGACTACTTTGATTAGTCACTGATGTTGTTTATTCGCCAAATAAACGATGTCCATCTTGTTGTGTATTTTCTCTCGTCTTCATTAATTTTATGAAACCATTCCACCAAAAACATTTCATTCTGATTCCTATGACCTTATGTTTTCCCCTACTGCTTGTAGACACGTAGCTAGTCCAATGACTCTCTTGCCCATAATTTTCCTAGCCATTAAAACACAAATCACACTACATCATTTTACTAAAGAAATTCACTATCAAGCAGAAACCTAACCAACTCTTATCGCATAACTACAAGGTTTTATAAATAATACAAATCGTTTTACCAAAACCCCTTTCAAATCTAAATTATTTTCGGATCATACCTGTTTAAATTCAAAATTTCAAACCGGCCACGATAAACTATTTTTAAAACGTATAAACAAAGAAAACTTCAAAAGTTTGAAACATTTCTGAAACACACTACCACCCGAATGTCCATTTATAAATTTTCTTTATATAAGCTATATGGAGACAACCTATCCTTTTTATAGTTTTATTTCGTTAAGTCTTTTAAATTTTTTCACCTAAACTTGACAGCAATCACCGTCTCCTGTTTCAAAACTTAACATCACCAATTTTCTTTCCGGCTTCTGATCTTTCTTTTGGGAAGATGCCTCTACGACGAGACACACGTTTGCCTACCTGGGAACTACTGATGAGTGTATAGAATACCTATAGGCACAAGGCACGTTACCCTAATTCAAAAGGATCTCTTTTCTTTTCTCCTTTCCAGAACAATCCAAGTTTTACTCGACCTACGTTAATTTTATACAATACAATTCCCTCTTTTTCGAGTTTCAAAATTTTCTCGAGACCATACATTTTAGATTCAAAATTTTCAAACTAGCTGCAGAACGTAGCATGGGAGCTCTAACGGATCCTATTGTGTAATCCGGAATTTCCTTATCTATATAAGAAACTCACTACTCGAACTAATCTACACAAGAACTACAATTCCTGATATAATCCAATACCCCATACCCAAACTTTTCTTAGTTCAACAAAACCTCATATCCCAATGGCAAATCTCCCAGCAACATATGAGGAATCTTCAAATGCAGCAAAAATACATCCCTTCCTTCAGTTTGCTAATTTACGCCACCAAGAGAGGTATCAAAAACTCAAGCATCATAAAGTTCTTACTATTAGCGGTATTGATTGGCAACGAATAGGAATGATTGATTCCAGTGGTTTACTAGCAAGATTACTACTACCTAATACGCCTTGGCGTCGTTTCTTCGACATCCTAGAACCATCATACGATGAACTAGTGTATGAGTTCTTGTCTACTTTCTATTACAAAAATAATGCAAATTTTACTAATAAATCCATCCATTTTCAACTTTGTGGGCAAACCCATATTATGTCCTTAACCGAATTCGCAGTTCATCTGGACATATATACAGATGAAGAAGTTAATCAACCCATTTTTACGGAGGCAACAACCACTTATTCCTTCACGGATTTGGTAGATTTTTGGCAAAGCCGTTCATCAAAAGAATGGTGTAGCTACAATAATGCTGCGGACTTCATAGAACCTTGTTATAAATATATGCACCGTGTGGTAGCCAACACTATCACGGGGCGCAGGCATCTTCAAAGGGTTAGAACAACTGAACTTTTCTATCTGTACAGTATTTTTAAGCAAATTCCTTGTAATATTGCCCACGAGCTTGCTGCATATTTTTCTAATCAACAATCACATCCTCTGAAAAGTCTCATGGGAGGGGCTTATATTACAAAAATAGCACAATCATTAGGTGTCTTAAGTGATCAGATTATCCGGGGACTATCTCCACCAAAGGCACCTGGGATTGTAAATCCTTACACCATGATACTAACCCCTGTCCATATTAATACACTAACACAATCATCACAATTGGAAGGAGCTCCAGTTACCTTAGAGAATACCTTCCCACAAAATTTACAACAATCATTTTTGCAATTTCCTCAACAATCTTTTTATCGGTTTGATATACAACCACCACTGCCATACATACCTAAACATATTACAACAAACTTATCCCAACCATCAACCTCAAACTTCTTACAAAGCTGCTCGCCGATAGTTTTCGAGGAGGATCCAACGACGCAAGAAGCTTTGTTTGATGAAAGCATGATGATCCAAGATCAATTAGTATCGGAATCATTTTTACAAGCACCATTGGTGTCACATTCTTTCCAGTCACTGTTGAACGAAGTAGAACAACTGCCACCAACTAATATGGCAGGCTCAAGCATGATGCCTCGAATGGATTTACCACCAGATCCAATGGTAGTTGTAATGGCTAGGCTAAACAATCAGAACCAAGATTTGCTACGGCAAGTACAATGGTTGACAGAAAGAAATCAATGGTTGGAAAGTATGCTAGCTGCTCGTATGCAACTGGATCCACTACCTCCACTACCTGATAGTTTTGAGCCTGAAATTGATCCATTTCATGACATGTTCTAAATGTAATTTGCATGATAGACTGCCAAACAAACAATGCAATACGTTTTGATTCAATTGATGTTGTGTTATATTGATGCTTGTTTGATTTAAACAATACCTCAATCTTATTTGTTCTCCTCACTTAACTAGAAGTGCTATGTGGACCATGCAACGAAACGCGTAATTTTGGGTGCACACTTAATTACGGGGTTCGATGCATGAGAATCATAGTAAGCCTTGTTAAGTAAGGTAAAAACATTATGTGGTTATGTGATTACCCATTATTTGCTTATTTGTACACACATTTGTTTGCATAACATTTACATTACATATCTAGCATAGCGTAGTGCCACACAAAACAATGTTTATACAATGATCCTCGTAAATTCCTCGGAATTTGCAGCCCCAAACAATGACTTGATTATTTTGCATTTACATTCTACGGTCTCTTTCGAATAAATTTCGGGACGAAATTTTCTAAAGTAGGGGAGACTGTAACAACCTTGATTTTCAAACATGTACTTGTTGGATACACATATCATGTTTTGAGATGCAATTTGTTTGATACATGTTTAGTCTTATTGTTGCTAGATGTTTTGCCGACCCAAACACGTGAATAATTTCAATTTGTTCTAGTTACATACTTGTAAACAAGGCCACACTAATTTCAAGGGCCAAACGTGTCACTTAGTGAAAGTATAAGTTAAGGGACTTAATTGTCATTCCTTGAAACTTGTTTGGAAACTTCGATTTTAAATCCGTAAATAAATCCATCACTATTTTACAAAATATAAAATTCAGGGACTAAATTGTTAATTTTGAAACTTAACAGTTTGAGTTAAAAATGTAAATTTTTTTTTAAAATAATAAAGTCTAGGGTCCTTTATGACATTTCTGAAACTTGTCTTATAAATAAAATATAAGTTTTTAAAACTTTTAAAAGTTTAGGGTCTAAAATACAATTCTTGAAACTTATATTTTTATAAAATAAAATACATATATTTTTAAATTTAAAGTCCAAGGACCATTGGGTCATTTTATCAAACTTGAAGTCTAGGGACCATTCTTGTCATATTTGAAACTATTTTTCAGTTAAAAACCCTAACCGGGTTAAAAATTTATAAAAGGGATCCATGTTTAAACATTAACTCAGTTAACTTGTTCAGTTAACAAGTCCAAGGACCAATCTTGACATTTTCAAAGATGCTTTAACCGGATAAACTAACCCGGTTAGTTATTTTATAAAGGAAACATGTATTAAAGCTAACCTAGTTAGGCATTTTGGTTAATTAGTGAGGGACCTGTTTTGACTAACTCAGAAACACCAGGGACTGATTTTATAACTTCGATTCAAACCGATTATTACCGTTTGTATCGCCGGAAGTCGGTCCAAAACGCAAACAGACAAATCTCACTGATCTACGAACATTTCTGCTTGTTCTCCTCGACATCATGAACCGTCCAAACTCATCAATTGTACCAAACCATGCAAACATGCCTACGGAACCAGAATTCTTTTTAAAATTCTTAGTGGGAATCTGTATTGTCTGTTTCCGTATGTATGAGGATCAATTGGAGTTGTTAAAACGTTCCTGATACCTTCACTAACCTACTGCACCTTTCAATTCACGCAAAAACTTCATAAAACATCTCTGGTTCTCCTCTGTTTCTTCGCCGGAAATCCAGCTCGCCGGACTTAGCCGGAAGCCCACCTAATATCGATATCGGATCATTTTTCTTCGACAAATCGGTATAACTTCACCTGTTCATCGTTCCTGCAAATTTAATTTAGTTTTGGTTCATGTTTGATAGGTTAATTTAGCGGGTTGACTTCTGTTGACTTGATGATTGGGGAAGATGATGATTTATTTTTGTATTTCAATTCTTATTTTTAAACAGTTTACAAATAAATTCATATTAATTCGATGTTAACTTTATAAAATCCGAAATTTTTATCTTACATTCCTTACATATTGGTGCATTTATTAAAAATATAAAAGCTTGTAAAATTTTAAAAATCTATTTTATTTTAATTAAAAACTGTTCTGACTTTAAATAATTATATAAATTCGAATTTTTGGAGTTTATTTATGAAATTTTTATGCTGCATATTTTGAACAGTATACTTTGTAAAAATAAATTTTTATAAAATATTTGAAACTGTTTTGATATTTTCATAATTAAAACAGTTAAATCTCATATTCTATAGAGTTAATTACATTAATTTAATTATTCTGAGTCATAAATTATATCCAAAATTATTTTTATAATTTCATTCATGTTATGTTGAGATTATAAAAAAATCAGAAACCATGTTTAATTATCTTGCATGTTATTTTTATATAATAAACTTTATAAAATCAATCTTTGTGAAATTATTGTTTTAATTCCAGAATATTATATAAAATTTTTCAAAGGCCATAATATTCATTTTAAATCTGTATTATTGCATGTCATTATTTAAAAATATTATTTCTAAATTTTTCTGTTATTAAATAATTATTTAGGTAATTATTTATACAATTATTCAGTCATTTCATTTTAACATATAATTAAACTGTTATATAAAACATATTTATTTTCTGCCATGATAATTATTTTTAATCTAATTTATACTTATTATATAATTAAAATGTCATTTTTAATTATTCTGCCCTAAATTAATTATTAGATAATTAAATTGTATAATTACCATGTTATTTTGGAAATACACATTTATTTTCTGTTTTAACTATATAAATATAAATTCTATATCCAGAAATTATATAACTTAGTTATTTATACAAAATACACTGTTCTTAAATAATCCATGCATACTTATCCTCCGCTTCCCCAATTAAGTTGTTCAAAAACCCATAGTTACCATTTATGTCAAACCATACCAAACACCATGGACTTAGTTTCCAGTTTACAATTAACAATATTTGTTGATACCAATTTGCAATATTCTGTGCATGTTCATACCATTAGAGTAACGTGGAAAAACCTTGTTCCTGCCAAAAACTCTCACACTTTGCATAATTGTTTGGACTTACCCGAAATCAAGGTGAGTACATAGACCCCTCTTTTACTGTTTTTCAAACATTTTGGGGTGAAACACATGTGCCTACTTGTTACCTTCGTGCTTTCCTGTTTTCACATCATATACTTGCTATGTTTATTAGTACACTTATAGTACATGATTTCATTCCATTGTTTTGCTATGTATGTTAACTTAGCATACTTAGTATATTGTTTTACTTTACATTTCTGCTATGTATGTTGACTGAGCATGCTAGCACATTGATTTACATGACTTTTCTGCTTTGTATGTTGACTTAGCATACTTAGTACATTACTATCATTACATGTTTGTTTTTGGTATAACATTTGGTTTGCACAAACGGGACTAAACTACATTCATTAACATTAGCTACGCCGCTCGGTAGTAAGTAATGGTACCATAGGACTTGACAAATCCCGTTCCTAAAATCCTAGGTTTGTTTGGATGGATGGAATGACTGAATCCGAAAACATTTCTTTTGATAACCTTGACTTAGGGTTATCCGTCTGTCTCAAGGCTTGAATGTATGCGTTAACTTACCACATAAATGTTGTACCAACAAAACATGCATTTACTTTGCAAAACATAACTTTTTGATATATTCAAAATACCTTGTTTTGTACATATTTACATTTGAATTATGTGACTACACTTTTCTTACTATACATAACAATTGTTACATATTACTTGATTACATTGGGACTTTTAACAGTTTACAAGGTTCATGACTAACTTTTACTAAACATTTCTTTAAACGCAAGTCATGAATCCTATTGTCATAAAACCTATGTATCTCACAGGCATTTTTATGCTGACGTACCTATTTTCACATGTGTTTCAGGATATGATGCGTAGGATTTATCAAGATACACCTAGGCTGACTTGGACTTTAGCAACAATAAAAGATGCAAGACTAGTTAATTATGTTATATTTCCTGTTTTGTTAAGCATGTAACTCTCTTAAGCAATAAAACAAAATTTCAATCTTCCATGTGTTATGAAACAATGATTCTGTTACAAAACTCCCCGACGTTTCCGCCACGATTTGTTGTTTTTACGTGGTCGGGGTGTGACACCTACTATGTAACAGGACGCATCTGGGTCCCACTCTATGGCAACTTACGCGAGCTTGTAATGGACGAAGCTCATAAATATCGCTACTCAGTACATTCTGGTTCGGATAAGATGTACCACGACCTCAGAACTACATATTGGTGGCCTAGCATGAAGGCCCACATAGCAACTTACGTTAGCAAATGTTTGACTTGTGCGAGAGTCAAAACGGAATATCAGAAACCATCAGGCCCACTCCAGCAACCGGAGATACCACAATGGACATGGGAACAAATTTCCATGAATTTGTTACTGGCCTACCCTGATCTCAGCGCGGAAATGACACTATTTGGGTGATCGCGGATTGACTCACAAAGTCTGCTCACTCTTGGCTATCAAGGAAACGGATAAGTCCTCTACGTTAGCAGACGTTTACTTGAAAGAAGTTGTCTCGAGGCACGGGGTGCCCACATCTATTATTTCTGATCGTGACGCACGTTTTACTTCAGAACTGTGGCAAGCAATGCACAAATCTTTTGGCTCTCGATTAGACATGAGCACAACTTATCACCCTCAGACAGATGGGCAGTCTGAGCGCACTATTCAAACTCTAGAAGACATGCTTCGGGCGTGCGTAATTGACTTTGGCAACGGCTGGGAAAAACATCTCCCGTTAGTGGAGTTCACGTACAACAACAGCTACCACACCAGCATTAAAGCCGCTCCATTTGAGGCATTGTACGGGCGTAAATGCCGATCACCTCTTTGTTGGGCGGAGGTGGGTGACAGTCAGATCACAGGTCCAGAAATGGTAGTTGATACTACTGAAAAGATTGCTCAAATACGACAACGCATGGCGGCAGCTCGTGACCGTCAGAAAGCATACGCCGATAAAGACAGGAAACTACTCGAGTTCCAGGTTGGGGATCGAGCGTTACTCAAAGTTTCACCCTGGAAGGGTGTTGTTCGTTTTGGCAAACGAGGCAAGCTCAATCCGCGATACGTCGGACCGTTCGAAGTCATAGAGAAAATAGGCAAAGTGGCCTACAGACTGAACTTACCAGCTGAACTCAGTGCAGTTCACAACGTTTTTCCACGTGTCGAATCTGAAGAAGTGTCTGTCAGATGAGACCCACATAGTTCCTCTGAAGGAGCTCACTATCGACGAACGGTTGCATTTCGTCGAGGAACCAGTTGAAATCATGGACCGGGATGCTAAGGTCCTCAAGAACACTAGAATACCTCTTGTTCGAGTTCGTTGGAACTCCCGTCGCGGCCCAAAGTATACCTGGGAACGCGAAGACCAAATGGAACTCAAATATCCCCAGTTGTTCGAAAACAATGCAACTACTACTGAGGCTGAAGCTACTACAGAATTTCGGGAAGAAATTCCAAATCAATGGGGGGATAATGTGACACCCCAGGAGAACCAGTAAACGATAACTTACCTAGCTTCCTCAGTAACTGCATGCTAAATTTCGGGACGAAATTTCTTTCAAGTCGGGGATAATGTGACAACCCGAGTTTTCAAGGTCTATTTGATTTAATAACTGTTCACTAAGTGTTGTTTGCATATTCGTATTTGGTGTGCATCATAGTGTTTATATATTTATAGATTGTAAATAACATGCCTTGTATTAAGTATGTGTTGATGTAAATTAAGAATAATAAAATGGACACCTCAAAAGAAATTAAGTGTTTTCGTCCATTTGAGGCCAGCAAAAAGCATATGGGCTTCGGCCCAGTAGTAATGAGTTTTAATGGGTTTTGATACATTTTGTTCCCCACTTTACTAAAAAGATTAATCACAAAAACCGAAACCCTAGAGCCCTACTGTGCGACGGCAGCCACAACCCTTCAAGCTTTTCCCTTTCGACCAGACCTAGTGACACTCCATCTCGGTTAGTTGCACTGTTGTTGGTTTGATGCATGATTTCATATCTGTATGTGTATGTGACTTATTAGATGCTAATGTTATGTGATTATGTTATACCTTTCCACGAATGATATGGTAATTGCATTATGATCTGGCTGATTCAGTAACTCATATGATACCACGAATGGTTTTGATTGAATGGATTTGCATATTAGGGATCTGTACATTCTGATACAAGATCGGTTGCGGTATGCATATAATTGATTGATTATTAGTCGAATGGATGATACATGTTTTCAAGTTAGTTGTTAAATTGAATACTGATTCTGTATGATAGAACAATGATCCACGAATTTATATCAGGAAATTAATTTATGTAACTGTTGAGAAGATGATGTACAGCCAACGAAATCACAGCAATGGACGAAAACACTCATGTGTTTTCGTCAAGCCCAAGCTTATGTTCAGTAAAAGCCCAAGGGTGTTTTCGGCCCAAGTTGGATTTCGGCCCATAGGGTGATTTCGGCTCACATAGGATTTCGGCACTAGTGTTTTCATCCACTAAGGGATTTCGGCTATAGTTTTATTAGTGAAGGGATTTCGTGACTTTGTAACATTGTTCAAAACTTTAAACAGCAACTTGGTTATGTGATGTCTGTTAACCCTGTTAAGTTGTTAATTTAATTATGTTAACAGTGTTAAGGGTTAACCATGTTAGGTGTGTTAAATCCTGCTATGCATGTTACAAATATAAACCCAGTTAAGATTATTAACTCTGGTTAGCGTATAAACCTGTTAAACTCATTGACTATGTTAAGCCATTAACTCAGTTAGTTTATTATTTCTATTAAGCGGGTAAACTCTGTTTAGTTTACTAACTTGTTATATATACTAACCCTGTTAAACCAGTTAACCCTGTCAAGCATGCTAATGAGTATCAATGTTAGAATTAACTGTGAAAAAAAAATAAGTATGTAAAGCATGAATGTTATGGATGACTACCTGTTTATGTGGTGATGAGAATAACTGCCAAACACACTCTGTGATATTACTGTGACTTAGATTGCATGCGAAACCTTACAAACATTTACTGACTGAGCATACATGCACTTTAGGACTTGACTGATTTTCTTGTGAGCACATAGCTTAGCATACCGAGCAAACAAGGTGAGTTCACACTTCTACCAAGGCATGGGATTCCCGGGGTTGGGAATGGGTTGATTGATTATTTATGCTTAAGAGTTATCGAAATTACATACCATAGGCCTCGGGAGAGGAAGGTCAATGGTAGATATACTAGAACAATCTTCGCAAACATGCCTGGAATGGTCACGAACTATACTAGAACAATCTTCGCAAACATGCCTGGAATGGCCGCGAACTATACTTTAATCTTCGCAAACATGCCTGGAATGGCCGCGAACTATACTTTAACCTTCGCAAACATGCCTGGAGGGCCGCGATACAAATATACCTAATCTAGAAAACATGGGAAACCCCCACTAAACTTCGCAAACATGCCTAGAGGGCCGCGATGCTATTACATACGATACATGATTACTAAACGAACATACGATTTACGATACGAACATTATAACTAAATAACCAACTGTGAACTCGCTCAACTAGTTGTTGACTCTCTGTTACATGCCTTGCAGGACCTTAGGTACTTTTGGAGCTTGCACGGGAGGCACGGTCGTTGTGGACATGGATCGTGAATGTGTTGTTAAACATTATGACATTTTGTACTTAAACTTATGTTGGGTCTTACATTATTGCTTCCGCTACACACTTGTTTATGTTTGGTTTTGAAAGCTCCTATCGTATCGATGAATGACTTTTACTATTTACTTATATGTTCAATATGATTGGTGGCTTGATCCTGGTCATGTCACGCCTCTAAGCGGTGGTACTCCGCGTGTGGATTTTGGGGGTGTGACAGATTGGTATCAGAGCCATTGGTTATAGAGAACTCGGTTTTAATAAGGGGAAAACGTTTTTATTAAAACCAGACTATAACCGAAACAGTGCTCAACGATCCACAACGACGCCTCGCTCCACGTGCAAGACTCAACATCCTAGGTAATATGGTACATGTTTTGTTGCCTACTTGCTAGAATTGCATAGAACTTTGCTCAGGGTATGCTTAGATTAACGTAACACTATTGCATGAGAACACTTGTGTGCTTACTCTCTTCTGTCATCGCACTACTCGTGAACCTCTCTCACTTATGTCATAGTTGCTATCAAGATCATGAACGGACACGCTAACCTAACTCAAGCCCAGTTGGCGGCTTCGATCACTGAACAAGTTACTGCAGCACTCGCAGCTGCCCAGGCAGGAGGTGTAACCTGCCATCACCACTTACTCTAGGATCTTTAGATCTTACTCTCGTAAACCAACAATCGTGCTCAAGTATGTTTACTCTTACACACACGACAGGTCAACACGCTCAGCCACCAGGGTGCACGTTCAAAACTTTCATGGACTGTTGTCCTAGTACTTTTAGTGGCACTGAAGGAGCCGTTGGACTTCTCAATTGGTTTGAAAAGCTCGAATCCGTCTTCGAGATGTGTGAATGCCCTGAGGCTCGTGGGGTGAAGTACGCCACTGGTACTCTCGAAGGCACCGCGCTAACTTGGTGGAACGCGCAAGTTCAGATGCTGGGGCTAGCGGCTGCTAATGCCACCCCATGGAATGATTTTAGGGAACTGATCCAAACGTGAATGCTGTAGTCATGATGACATCCACAAGCTGGAAGTGGAGTTCTTTAACCTTAAGATGACGGGATCAGAGATAGAATCGTACACGAAACGATCCAACGAAGTGGCAGTGTTATGTCCAACTATGGTGGATCCTCCCATCAAACGCATTGAGCTGTACCTCAAAGGCTTAGTACCAGAAATTCAAAGTCATGTGACTTCTGCCAACCTTGCTACCATTCAGGATGTTACTCGTCTTGCTCATCGTCTCACAGACCAAGCAGTGGAACAGAACAAGCTGCCTAAACGTATCGGTGCTACTACTACTACTACTACTACTACTACTACTACTACTCCTGCTACTCCCAATGATAATAAGCGAAAGTGGGACAGAACCTCTAGCAGGGGTTCGACTACGGTTCAGTCCCAGGTACAACAGCGAAGGACTGATGACTACCAGAGTCCTGGTCAACAATCTTCTGGTGGTCAAGGGCGGGGTGAATATCGAGGAGATCGCCCCAAAGTGCAATAGATGCAACAAACACCACAGTGGTCAGTGCAACAAGGGTCGTTGCCAGAGGTGTCTCAAGATAGGTCATGAAGCTAAAGATTTCAGGAGTTCACAACCAGCACATCAGAATCGCCAGCAGCAACAGCATGCACCGCAGAACCAGCAACAACAATAATCCGGGCAACGGGAATAACAACGGGGGGTAATAACGACGGCAATGGTGCCAGGAGTCGAGTGTTCGTGATTGGTCAGGGCGACGCAAGGAATGATCCTAACGTGGTGATGGACTTTCCTTATCGATTTCATTCCTATAGTTCTGGGTAGTTTTGACAACGTCATTGGGATGGATTGGTTATCCCAACAGCAAGCAGAGATCCTATGCAAAGAGAAGATTATTCGCATTCCCCGTTCTGGCAAAGAATCTCCTTCTTGAAGGCACAGAAGTGTTTGCGAAAGGGCCACATAGCTATACTAGCACTCGTTACAGATACATCGAAGAAAGAGAAAAAGATTGAGGATATTCCAGTAGTACGTGATTTTCCTCAAGTGTTTCCTGAAGAGTTACCTGGGCTACCGCCTCATCGCCAGGTCGAATTTCAGAATCGAGCTAGCTCCAGGAGCAGCACCCATAGCTCGAGCACCCTATCGCTTAGCTCCAACCGAATTGGAAGAACTGTCCAAGCAATTGCGAGAACTCTTGGAAAAGGGTTTCATACATCCTAGCTCTTCGCCTTGGGGAGCTCCGGTACTATTGGTAAAGAAGAAGGACGGTACCTTCCGCATGTGTATAGACTACCGCGAACTGAACAAGGTGACTGTGAAGAATCGCTATCCTCTTCCACGCATCGATGACTTATTCGACCAGTTGCAAGGGTCGAGCTACTATTTAAAGATAGATTTGAGGTCAGGCTATCATCAACTGAGAGTCCGGGATGAGGACGTCTCCAAAACAACATCCAGAACTCGCTACGGCCATTACGAGTTTTTGGTCATGCCATTCGGGCTAACGAACGCACCTGCGGTTTTCATGGATCTGATGAACAGGGTGTGCAAACCTTATCTTGACAAGTTTGTCATTGTTTTGCATCGATGACATCCTGATCTATTCGAAGAGTCAGGAGGAACACGAGCATCATCTACGACTTATTTTGGAACTCCTTCGATCGGAACAGCTGTACGCTAGGTTTTCAAAATGCGACTTCTGGCTTCGTGAAGTCCACTTTCTAGGCCACGTGGTAAACAAGGATGGAATTCATGTCGATCCATCCAAGGTAGATTCGATCAAGAACTGGCCTGCACCTCGCACACCAACCGAAATACGCCAATTCTTGGGTTTGGTGGGTTATTACAGACGGTTCATTAAAGACTTCTCAAAGATTGCGCAGCCGCTTACACTACTGACACGGAAAGGTGTTGCTTACCGTTGGGGTAATACACAGGAAACAGCGTTTCAGCACTTAAAGGATAGACTCTGTAGCGCACCTATCCTCTCATTGCCTGAAGGCACGGACGATTTTGTAGTCTACTGCGATGCATCTATTCAAGGTCTTGGATGTGTGTTGATGCAACGGGATAAAGTTATTGCTTATGCTTCACGCCAACTTAAGATTCACGAACGGATTTACACTACGCACGATTTAGAGCTTGGAGTTGTTGTTTTTGCGCTCAAGATATGGCGACATTATCTATATGGCACCAAGTGCACCATCTACACCGATCACAGGAGTCTTGAGCATATCTTCAAGCAGAAAGAATTGAACATGCGACAACGTCGATGGGTCGAGTTACGGAACGATTACGAATGTGCTATAAAGTACCATCCGGGCAAAGCCAATGTGGTGGCCGACGCCCTCAGTCGAAAGGATACTACACCTAGGCGTGTACGAGCGTTGCAACTCACTATTCAGTCTAGTCTTCCTTCTCAGATACGAGATGCTCAGGTAGAAGCATTGAAACCAGAAAACATCAGGGCTGAAGCCCTACGCGGCTCAAGGCAACGGTTAGAACAAAAGGCAGACGGCGCCTACTATGTAACAGGACGCATCTGGGTCCCACTCTATGGCAACTTACGCGAGCTTGTAATGGACGAAGCTCATAAATATCGCTACTCAGTACATTCTGGTTCGGATAAGATGTACCACGACCTCAGAACTACATATTGGTGGCCTAGCATGAAGGCCCACATAGCAACTTACGTTAGCAAATGTTTGACTTGTGCGAGAGTCAAAACGGAATATCAGAAACCATCAGGCCCACTCCAGCAACCGGAGATACCACAATGGACATGGGAACAAATTTCCATGAATTTGTTACTGGCCTACCCTGATCTCAGCGCGGAAATGACACTATTTGGGTGATCGCGGATTGACTCACAAAGTCTGCTCACTCTTGGCTATCAAGGAAACGGATAAGTCCTCTACGTTAGCAGACGTTTACTTGAAAGAAGTTGTCTCGAGGCACGGGGTGCCCACATCTATTATTTCTGATCGTGACGCACGTTTTACTTCAGAACTGTGGCAAGCAATGCACAAATCTTTTGGCTCTCGATTAGACATGAGCACAACTTATCACCCTCAGACAGATGGGCAGTCTGAGCGCACTATTCAAACTCTAGAAGACATGCTTCGGGCGTGCGTAATTGACTTTGGCAACGGCTGGGAAAAACATCTCCCGTTAGTGGAGTTCACGTACAACAACAGCTACCACACCAGCATTAAAGCCGCTCCATTTGAGGCATTGTACGGGCGTAAATGCCGATCACCTCTTTGTTGGGCGGAGGTGGGTGACAGTCAGATCACAGGTCCAGAAATGGTAGTTGATACTACTGAAAAGATTGCTCAAATACGACAACGCATGGCGGCAGCTCGTGACCGTCAGAAAGCATACGCCGATAAAGACAGGAAACTACTCGAGTTCCAGGTTGGGGATCGAGCGTTACTCAAAGTTTCACCCTGGAAGGGTGTTGTTCGTTTTGGCAAACGAGGCAAGCTTAATCCGCGATACGTCGGACCGTTCGAAGTCATAGAGAAAATAGGCAAAGTGGCCTACAGACTGAACTTACCAGCTGAACTCAGTGCAGTTCACAACGTTTTTCCACGTGTCGAATCTGAAGAAGTGTCTGTCAGATGAGACCCACATAGTTCCTCTGAAGGAGCTCACTATCGACGAACGGTTGCATTTCGTCGAGGAACCAGTTGAAATCACGGACCGGGATGCTAAGGTCCTCAAGAACACTAGAATACCTCTTGTTCGAGTTCGTTGGAACTCCCGTCGCGGCCCAAAGTATACCTGGGAACGCGAAGACCAAATGGAACTCAAATATCCCCAGTTGTTCGAAAACAATGCAACTACTACTGAGGCTGAAGCTACTACAGAATTTCGGGAAGAAATTCCAAATCAATGGGGGGATAATGTGACACCCCAGGAGAACCAGTAAACGATAACTTACCTAGCTTCCTCAGTAACTGCATGCTAAATTTCGGGACGAAATTTCTTTCAAGTCGGGGATAATGTGACAACCCGAGTTTTCAAGGTCTATTTGATTTAATAACTGTTCACTAAGTGTTGTTTGCATATTCGTATTTGGTGTGCATCATAGTGTTTATATATTTATAGATTGTAAATAACATGCCTTGTATTAAGTATGTGTTGATGTAAATTAAGAATAATAAAATGGACACCTCAAAAGAAATTAAGTGTTTTCGTCCATTTGAGGCCAGCAAAAAGCATATGGGCTTCGGCCCAGTAGTAATGAGTTTTAATGGGTTTTGATACATTTTGTTCCCCACTTTACTAAAAAGATTAATCACAAAAACCGAAACCCTAGAGCCCTACTGTGCGACGGCAGCCACAACCCTTCAAGCTTTTCCCTTTCGACCAGACCTAGTGACACTCCATCTCGGTTAGTTGCACTGTTGTTGGTTTGATGCATGATTTCATATCTGTATGTGTATGTGACTTATTAGATGCTAATGTTATGTGATTATGTTATACCTTTCCACGAATGATATGGTAATTGCATTATGATCTGGCTGATTCAGTAACTCATATGATACCACGAATGGTTTTGATTGAATGGATTTGCATATTAGGGATCTGTACATTCTGATACAAGATCGGTTGCGGTATGCATATAATTGATTGATTATTAGTCGAATGGATGATACATGTTTTCAAGTTAGTTGTTAAATTGAATACTGATTCTGTATGATAGAACAATGATCCACGAATTTATATCAGGAAATTAATTTATGTAACTGTTGAGAAGATGATGTACAGCCAACGAAATCACAGCAATGGACGAAAACACTCATGTGTTTTCGTCAAGCCCAAGCTTATGTTCAGTAAAAGCCCAAGGGTGTTTTCGGCCCAAGTTGGATTTCGGCCCATAGGGTGATTTCGGCTCACATAGGATTTCGGCACTAGTGTTTTCATCCACTAAGGGATTTCGGCTATAGTTTTATTAGTGAAGGGATTTCGTGACTTTGTAACATTGTTCAAAACTTTAAACAGCAACTTGGTTATGTGATGTCTGTTAACCCTGTTAAGTTGTTAATTTAATTATGTTAACAGTGTTAAGGGTTAACCATGTTAGGTGTGTTAAATCCTGCTATGCATGTTACAAATATAAACCCAGTTAAGATTATTAACTCTGGTTAGCGTATAAACCTGTTAAACTCATTGACTATGTTAAGCCATTAACTCAGTTAGTTTATTATTTCTATTAAGCGGGTAAACTCTGTTTAGTTTACTAACTTGTTATATATACTAACCCTGTTAAACCAGTTATCCCTGTCAAGCATGCTAATGAGTATCAATGTTAGAATTAACTGTGAAAAAAAAATAAGTATGTAAAGCATGAATGTTATGGATGACTGCCTGTTTATGTGGTGATGAGAATAACTGCCAAACACACTCTGTGATATTACTGTGACTTAGATTGCATGCGAAACCTTACAAACATTTACTGACTGAGCATACATGCACTTTAGGACTTGACTGATTTTCTTGTGAGCACATAGCTTAGCATACCGAGCAAACAAGGTGAGTTCACACTTCTACCAAGGCATGGGATTCCCGGGGTTGGGAATGGGTTGATTGATTATTTATGCTTAAGAGTTATCGAAATTACATACCATAGGCCTCGGGAGAGGAAGGTCAATGGTAGATATACTAGAACAATCTTCGCAAACATGCCTGGAATGGCCGCGAACTATACTAGAACAATCTTCGCAAACATGCCTGGAATGGCCGCGAACTATACTTTAATCTTCGCAAACATGCCTGGAATGGCCGCGAACTATACTTTAACCTTCGCAAACATGCCTGGAGGGCCGCGATACAAATATACCTAATCTAGAAAACATGGGAAACCCCCACTAAACTTCGCAAACATGCCTAGAGGGCCGCGATGCTATTACATACGATACATGATTACTAAACGAACATACGATTTACGATACGAACATTATAACTAAATAACCAACTGTGAACTCGCTCAACTAGTTGTTGACTCTCTGTTACATGCCTTGCAGGACCTTAGGTACTTTTGGAGCTTGCACGGGAGGCACGGTCGTTGTGGACATGGATCGTGAATGTGTTGTTAAACATTATGACATTTTGTACTTAAACTTATGTTGGGTCTTACATTATTGCTTCCGCTACACACTTGTTTATGTTTGGTTTTGAAAGCTCCTATCGTATCGATGAATGACTTTTACTATTTACTTATATGTTCAATATGATTGGTGGCTTGATCCTGGTCATGTCACGCCTCTAAGCGGTGGTACTCCGCGTGTGGATTTTGGGGGTGTGACAACATTATACGACCCAAACTTTGACGAGATTTGAAAACTTAGAGGGTTCAAAACCTTACAATAGAGGGTTCAAAACCTAGTAATCAATCATCCTAGAACAGATGATTAGTTTTCAAAGCGGTTTTGAAGTTTGTGTTCTTGTTGTGGTCGTCGCCTAAGGATAGGTGACGGTATTGTTTTATGACTAAACGCAAGTAAACTCGCGTTAGGGTCCTAGAAAGGTTATAGACTAGGTCAAAGTATTACTAATAACCTAATTCCCTATAACCATGAGCTCTGATACCAACTTTTCTATCACACCCCGACCACGTAAAACAATAAAACGTGGCGGAAACGTCGGGGAGTGTTGTAACAGAATCATTGTTTCATAACACATGGAAATTGAAATATTGTTTTATTAAATAAAAGAGTTACATTGTCTTGACAATCAAAGAAACATAACATAAATAACTAGTCTTGCATCTTTTATTGTCACTAAGGCCCAAGTCCGCCTAAGTGTATCTTGATAAATCTTATGCATCATATCCTGAAACACATGTGAAAATAGGTACGTCAGCATAAAAATGCCTGTGAGATACATAGGTTTTGTGAAAATAGGATTCATGACTTGTAAGTTTAAAAAAAACGTTTAGTCATGAACCTTGTAAATTGATTTGTTTTGTAAATCGTTTGAAAAACAATAAGTTCAGATGATATGTATAAATAAGAGAATAATGTATGGTTAAATGAATAACCAAGTAAAATGAGTTTGTATAAGATAAGTTGTTTGTAAAACAATGTCTTGTGAAAAGTATGTTATTTGTATAAACTGTTGTATGTCTCAAATTGAAATGATTCAAATAACGCTACGATATGTAATACCATACAAACACTTATATATAGGAAGTACCAGGGGCGTATCCACCATGCTTGTATCATTTTACACACGCCTCGTTACTTAAATCACTTACTCAAACCAAACCACCAAAGTAAAATGTTTATGTATAATCAAATGTCTAATGTTTTTGTCTAATGTTTATGTCAAATGTAAGTCATGAATTGTGTATGTAAATGTCAAAATGTTTATGTATGGTAAGTGAAATATATCAACTAAACCATATGTAAAATGCACAAAAACAAGGTATTGAAGTAAAACATGGTTTAAATCAAAGTTATGTTTTGTGTAATAAATGCATGCTATACTGATATAGACATCTATGCGGTATTGTGAAAATTCATACATCCAAGCCTTGCGACAGTCGGATAACCCTTTTAGTCAAGGTTATAAAAAAATGTATTCGGATTCGGTCATTCCTTCCATCCAAACAAACCCGAGATTTCAGGAATGGGATTTGTCAAGTCCTATGGTACCACTACCTACTACCGAGCGACATGATCGGTGTTAATGAATGTACAGTATAGTTTAAACAACCCAAATGTCATACCAAAATGTAAGCATAAAATGTAATGTAAAATAATGTACTAAGTACGCACACAATGGGCATACATAGCATAGAATGTAATGTAAATAATGTACTAAGTACGCACACAATGGGCATACATAGCATAGAATGTAATGTAAATAATGTACTAAGTACGCACACAATGGGCATACATAGCATAGAATGTAATGTAATGTAAAATAATGTACTAAGTACGCACACAATGGGCATACATAGCATAGAATGTAATGTAAAATAATGTACTAAGTACGCACACAAGAATGTAATGTAAAATAATGTACTAAGTACGCACACAATGGGCATACATAGCATAAAATGTATTGTAAAGTGATGTACTAAGTATGCTAAGTTAACATACAAAGCAGAAAAGTCATGTAAATCAATGTGCTAGCATGCTATCAGTCAACATACATAGCAGAAATGTAATGTAAATCAAGTACTAATAGTGTACTAATGAACATAACAAGTATATGATGTGAAAACAGGAAAGCACGAAAGTAACAAGTAGGCACATGTGTTCCACCCCAAAATGTTTGGAAAATAGTAAAATAGGGGTCTATGTACTCACTTGAGATTGCTCAGAAGTCCTAAGATAACCACCAAGCAATGCTAGAGATCACGGAATATCAAACGACACCTAATATAGGTAACTACATTAATAAACCGGACCTAAGTCGGAAGATAGGATAGAATGTGATTTAGACCCGACAAGTTTGAAGACTTGTTTAATATGGGTATTTCATACACACTCTGAATTTGAGATAAAACCGATAAGGTTTGACCCGCTTCGGCTAATTTATGTAAACTAGTTATATAAACCGAACCGAACGCGTAATAAGCGTAACGGGTATTCATAAGAGCCATATACATGTTTCCTAAGTTAATATGCTTCAAATATGTTGTGACATCAGTAATATGTCTTTCATTATGCCCGAAACGTATTTAAACACAAACTATGCCCCGTAAGGGTAGTTCGGTCATTTAAAAGGTTATAAAAGAGTTTAAGTGTTAACCTGAGTTACAGGTCTGATGTAATCAGCAAATATACTCAATTTGCTAAGTTATATCAGTAGGGTAAAGTATATATGTGAAATTTATCAATTATAACCAAACTATGCACCGTAGGGGCATTTTGGTAATTTCACATAAGCCGTAAAGCTCAAAACTAAAGTCTGAGTTAAACAACTTTTGCTTACTGTTAAAACATTATAATTTACCTAAAATATCAGTAGGTATCAACCCTTGTATGTGTCACACCCTGGCTTTGCGGAAGCGTGGGTTTATTTAGTGTGACTTCTTAATACCATAGCTTAATCATAACAAAGCTATATGAAAATAAAACCATGCAGATCATCCATTTATTTAAGTTTGAAAAGTAAAATACCACAACATTGTCCTAATACGTTGACACATGCAACGGAAATTACAACTTAACAACAAAAAAACTTTGTTCTTAAAACACAACCCCAAATATAACATAAACACTTGTTTAAGACTTGCGACTCGTCCAGGTAAAAGTCGCAATCCCTAAACGTGGATGATCCCGTAACTCTAACACAGCGGGAAAACGTAGCATACCGGGCCAGATCCTTAGTTCCCTGAAATACATGTAAGTTGGAAAAATCAACATAATGTTGAGCGAGTTCATGTGTAAGTGAGTATGTAAAACACTTGTAAGTATAAAAATCCCTGGTATGTAGCAGATAAGGAAAAAAAGAGATCACCAATGGTTTGCAAGGCCATTGATATGTGTGAAGTGCAAGTAGGAAGACTCAAACCTAGCGGATTTCGCGTTGGGCACAAAGTCACCCCAAGGTCCGTACTGTTGGGACTGGGGTTGTGCTCGCTACACCCAGATAGATCTACCGCTTACGTCCCTCGGTCCTACAATGAGGATTAATGGCCTCCAGTTCCCGCCTACCCACTCACATGATCTAAGTAGTAACCCTCCTTACGCTAACCATACCATGTATAAAGTACTCGTATCATAGTAACATGTATTTCACCCCCGCAGTTTAGAAAACTGAAAACAGTTAAGAGAAAAGGGGGACATGAACTCACAGTAATGCGTCCTCGATAACAACAACTCAAACTCGATCTGCAGCACGACAACCTACAACGTGCTAATATCTATGAGACGAACGGCCGTGCCTTAGCTTAGAGTTTTAACGTTCTAGGGGAAATAGTTAGACAACTATTTCGTGTTTATATTTCTTGGTTATCGTATAAATAGATTCCTTCCCAAGGATGGAATATTCGTACATGTATTATGTATTTGGTGACTTAAAGTATTAACAAAATACATTTACAAGTCTCATATCCAACACTTTAAAGTTTTATGTCAAAACTCATGGCGAGGTTTAATTCCGAGAAATAAAGTTAAACATACTTGTTAGAAAAATAGTTTTTCTAAGTCTTGGTATTTTTAGAAAAATTCACCAGAACTTCCCCTAAAAACGGGAGTGTCCGTGCTAATACGCACATCTTTTTCTTTTTGAAATCAAACCACGATCATCAACAATCAACCCTTACGTTTTAACACGCAAAATACTACCCTTGTCGTTTCAGTTTCAATATGTGAAAAACTGGACTGTTTTCGGACGGTTAAATAAAATACTTAACTCTTTCCAAAAATTCCCAAATTTTTTCGGAATGTCCTAATCGACCCACAATTTATCGTGTAAAAATATCAAGGTCTAGTTCATTATCAATAATTTATAGAAAATCGTTTACCGAACTGTGATCAGATTAGTTACATTCTGATCACAGTTTACGGAAAAA
Organism: Helianthus tuberosus; assembly: GCA_030545235.1. NCBI lineage: Eukaryota > Viridiplantae > Streptophyta > Magnoliopsida > Asterales > Asteraceae > Helianthus > Helianthus tuberosus. Next base: position 72,054,608 of record CM060356.1, on the reverse strand, counting down.
TTCATCAAAAATTCCTCGTGAGTCCGTTTATCGAAATTCCAGTTCGAGGGTCACAAATACATCCGTGACCATCTTTGATAAAAGTTTCAGGGGCTGGATCGGTTTAGGTTTCAAGTTGTGACTGAAAACGTATGACCCATTTTACTGCAGTTAAAATCAGCCTTAGCTGCTGTCACGAAAACAGATTTTTAAAATAGTAACCGACTTCAGAAAAATACGATTCCAGCGCCATTTTCTTTGTTTTTCGAAAAGACACGATTTAGGCTTTTGAAATTCCGTTTTTCGAGTATTTAAAGTCCGTTTACAGCCTGTTGAAGGCGGCTGAAATAGTACATCAGCATGTTATTTTGAAGTTTTACATGTTATCAAATCGTGTTACAAGTGTCCGATTAACGGGTTTAACAATAAAACAACTTTTAAACATCAAGTATGATTTAACCAACCCTCAAACCAACAAGAATCCGCTTCATAAATCAGACACAAGTAAACTTTTATGTAACTTTTATATTCATTACCCATGTTTCATATTTTCTAGTATTATTGCAATTTAGTAATTTAAACAACAATACAACATACTACATGTCATAATTTCGAAAAATCCTCAATGAACCTTCGATAGTAACCAGCCAAGCCTAAGAATTGTCGAATCTCGGTTGGCGTCTTTGGAGTCTCCCATTTCTTTATCGCCTCGATCTTTGTGGGATCGACATGGATTCCATTTCCATTAACTACGTGTCCAAGGAATTGGACTTCACGTAGCCAAAACTCGCACTTAGAGAATTTGGCATACAACTGTTCCTTTTTCAACAACTCCAGAATAGCTCTTAAGTGCTGTTCGTGCTCAGCCTTTGTCTTTGAATAAATCAAAATATCGTCGATGAATACAATCACGAACTTATCGAGATACGGCTTGCAGACTCTGTTCATTAGGTCCATAAAAACAGCAGGCGCGTTTGTCAACCCCAACGGCATGACTAGGAACTCGTAGTGTCCATAACGAGTTCTGAAGGCTGTCTTCGGAATGCTCTCTTCTTGTATTCTTAGCTAATGGTATCCAGATCGAAGGTCGATCTTAGAGTAAAAGCTTGAACCCTGGAGTTGATCGAATAGATCATCGATTCTTGGCAGAGGGTATCTATTCTTGATCGTCAGCTTATTCAACTCCCGGTAGTCAATACACATACGAAAACTACCGTCTTTCTTTTTGACAAATAAAACTGGAGCTCCCCAAGGTGAGAAGCTTGGTCGGATGAATCCTTTGTTAAGTAACTCCTGGAGTTGTGTCGACAACTCCTGCATCTCTGACGGTGCAAGTCTATAAGGTGCTCTAGCTACAGGCGCGGCGCCTAGAACTAAGTCAATGTGAAATTCCACTTGCCTTTGGGGTGGCAATCCTGGAAAGTCCTCTGGAAAGACTTCAGGATATTCCCTCACGACAGGGATGTCTTCGATTTTCGGCTCAGCAGCTTTCTTATCCACGATGTGTGCCAGGAAGGCAGCACATCCCTTTTGTAAACACCTACGAGCTTTCAGGCAACCGATAATTCTTAAAGGCGTATCCCGCTTCTCCCCATGAACCACAATTGTTTCCCCATCTTCGGTTGGGATACGAACTACCTTTTCGTGACAAACAATCTCAGCCTTGTTGCTTGATAACCAATCCATTCCTACTACCACGTCGAAGCTCCCCAGTTGGACTGGTAGTAGATCCAAAGTAAACTCACGCTCTCCCAACTCGATTACACAACCTCTGACCACTTCATTGGCTTCTACTAACTTTCCATTCGCCAATTCGATTGAGTAAGGAATATCTAATTTACTAGCGGCTAATCCAAGCATATTCTTAAACTCTAATGATACGAAGCTATAATCGGCACCAGTATCAAATAAAACGGATGCAAAGCGTTGGTTTACAGGGAACGTACCAGTAACAACATTGGGATCTTGGCGCGCTTCCCTTGCTTCGATATTGAAAACCCTTCCACGCGCTTGATGCAATTCTGGGCAGTTCCGCTTATAATGCCCCATATCACCACAGTTAAAACAACCCATTCTTTGACCATTTCCTGCTCCATTCCCAGCTTGATTGTTGTTTTGGTTTGCATTACCAGCTTGATTCACATTGTTGCCTCGATTCCCGTTTCCTCCATTGTTCCCCTGTGGGCGATTCCCAATACCACCACGATTATTATTTCTATTCCCAAATCCTCCTTGGCCTCCCCGGCCAGCACTAGCCCAGCAAGAATCCTTCAAGTGACCAGTCTTTCCACAAGCTTCACATACTTTTGGCCCGCATCGGCCAGGATGATGACGTTGGCAGGAGTTACACTTGGGATGTGCACCCATATATCCCTTTCCTTTCCTTCTAGTACCAGTCGTAGTTTGGACTGGCACGCTTGGTTCTCCTTTCCTGCCATCACTGCTTGTGCCTTGTTTGAAATTCGAAAATTTTCTTTTGTTATCCCCGGACGACTCTACATGAGTCTCCTTCTTCCTTTGCTCAACATCAGAAAACTTGTTTAGGCGGATCGCCTCCTCAGTGAGAGCTACGCTTAGATCGATCGCCTCAGTGATTGTTTCCGGTTTTGAAGAGGTCACCATACAAGGCATTTTGAAGAGGTCAATCTGCTTGAATTCTGGTGTGACCATATAAGGTACCACTTGTGATAGGTCGTGAAACCTCTGAACATATTCCGCAATTTTCGGACCGTCCATCTTCAAATGCCAGAACTCAGTTTCCAACCTCTGGATTTCAGCGCGAGAGCAATACTTTTTGTGCATGAGCTCTTTCAGCTCGTTCCACGTCAATGCGTAGGCTGCGGCTTCACCAAGTTAGCAAACTTTACGGGTTTGCAGTCTAAGAACTCTTGTAGGTGCACCCTGCACATACGTTACAATATATGAATGGCATTAGCAAACTTGCTATAGATATCCAATGTATCATGGTATGCCTTAATAACTTAGTATTACCATGAGGCGGATTGTTGTTGCCGTTATTGTTTGAGCTGCCTCCGCTAGGTCCTCCTTGAGAGGCGGCGTATTGCGCAATGGCGACAACGATGATCTGTTGAAGTTCTGCCTCGTTGGCAGGCATGCGTGGATCACGTCTCGGTGGCATCTTCTAAAAGATGGTTTACGCGAGTCAGGTCATGGTAGGTAAAGTGTGCGTATAAAACGATAGTAATAATACATAACATCTCATGTTAAAATAAACCAATACATAACATCTCATGTTATAAACAATCAATCATACAACATCCCATGTTATAAATATATCAATAAATCAGCCATGCATGTAATGAGACTACTGCGATTAAGCTTTTATATAACCAAGACCACGATTACAATGTTTACAAGTTCCACAATTGTAACATACATCCAAAAAGGGACCAAGGGTCACAACGCCCTTGCCCGAAACATCTAAACATATACAAATACCAAACATCAAAAGTCAGAATCCTCAGGTGGTCTTCAAAAAGCTATGTAGCCGACTTAATCGCCGTCTTCTCATCAAAAGTGGTGGTACCTACATCAAACCAAAAGAGCCCTCATGCTGCTGGTGGTGGAGGAGGAAAATGAAAGTAGAACAAACTGCGCATGAGGAGCCAATCCTCCTCCATGGCGTGGTGAGAACGTGACAGATGCTCTAACTGCTGCTTCAAGGCCTGAACACGACGCGTCAGCGCGTCATGCTGTAGCATAAATGAAACGAGGACATCCTCCGTGGAAGGCCCGACAAAATAGGGATGGTATGGGTCTGTCGGTGGCACGACGGATGATGATGTCCAGAGAAAAGGCTCGCTGGATGGAGTAAAAGGTGGTACAGCGAACGGTGGAACAGGGGGAACAGCAGTATGGTGAGGGATCTGCGGTGCATACTGATCCCCTCCGGTCAGAAAAGGTACATGGCCAAAAGGCTGATGAGAGGGGCCCTCTCCAGGACGCGGCGGAGGGATCTCCTGGAGAAAAGTGACGGGCAGATCCGCGCGATGCGCATCAGTAGTGTGTGTGGGGAACAAGGGTGCATCAAAAGGAGCTAAAGCTGGTGCATCTGGTACTACAAAAGGCGGAACATCATCATCGGCCTCTATCCACCCATTCCGGGTGTCAGCATACTGAGGGTTGACATGAGCCGCGAAGAGTGCATGGTCGGGCTCTAGAGGCACCGGGTCAGGAATAGGAGCAACAACATCAGGCTCAGCGAGTATATCAGCATGAACAGGTGGGGGAACAAAGGAAGCTACCGACTCAAGAGAATCAGGAATCGACGAATCAGAATGGGCCTCCTCAACAGGAATCTCAACTAATGGAAGAGCGACATCGTCTGCAATCGAGGCCCCGCCCTCATGGTGGTCCTCAGGGGGACCCGCGAATAGATCGAGGTCGTCATCGAACTCAAAATCGTGTGGCAAATCCTCTGCAGCAAATGTAGCATGTCGAACAGGAGCAGGGATCTCCAGAAGAGGTAGATCCCCGGCAGGAACACCATCAGCATGAGGTATATCATCCCCAAAATCGGGTATAGCAAAAGGCTGGAATGCATCCTCATCCGTGCTGTCTGTATCTGATGTATGAACCTCTGAATCAGTGTACATCGGGTCGTCAGAGTCTACTGCCACTGGGTCTGAAACCCAGCTCGATGAAGACATAGTGTCTGTAATACAACCACATATATGCACATATATCAATCATATAATCAAGTAAACACATTAGTCACCAATAAGCAATCAATTAGTTCTCCTAGTCCCACTAGCCTCCCAGCCTCTCAGACTACTCTTCCTAGTCCCACTATGTAACACCTGTGTCATTTCAACCATCAAACAAATGCCAAACCAATGAAATATTGTATCTCATACTTTGAACTTGTATAAATATGTGTAGCTTTTGCACATATCAACTCTTGTTCGATTTCAAGCTCTAAATCGCTTTCTGGAAGGTTATAAGCGCACTAATGCGTAGATATAACCAGTTTAATGCAACGAACACTCCGGAATAGTGAAATAGGCTTAAAATACCTTAAATAACCTTTACATAACTTAGTTATAAGTTTTGGAAGGTTTGGTGTGGTGAAATCAAAGTTTATTCGCTTACAGGGACTAAAGTTGACAAACTGCGAAAGTATGCCAATTTGAACTGTAACAGACATTCCGGGACATGACCATAAGTTAAACATACCATAAATATCCTTTACATAGCTTAGAAATAGGCTTTGAGGTGTTCGGTATGCTAAAATAAACTTTTGTGTCATTCAGGGACTAAAAGTGTCAAAAAGTGCACAAGTTTGCATTTTCGCGCATAACTTACGTTCTGAATACATCCGGACATCCAAAAATTTATGTAAGCACTAAAATATTTTATTTTAGTGTTCGGCATAAGAAAAATCCATTCGTCACGTCATTTGGATCGTTTTTCGCGCTTATGCGCATTCCGTCGTAATTTAGCAAACATCGCGTTCGTACGACCAAACGAACCAACACCCGGCATATTTTTGAGCATGTTTCATGTCCACAATGTTTAGGCAACATTTTAGGGCCTTAAAGTTGGCTTTACGGGCCTTAGAAGTGTCGGAAATGGCCTTAAACACGTGCAGGGACTGAAACTGTCATTTCTGAAACATGTGGGCTGATCAGACATCCCAGGCGGCCCGCATTGTATTTCTCTGATCCTGAAGCGGGCCGCGTCCGCATATCAGATCAGATTTAATGTTTTTAACAACAAGTTGCAGCTGTTCTATCCTCAACCACACATTCCCAATTGCTTAGTCAGTGGATAAGGATCAATTTTAGACACCATAGGGTCCCGACACTTGTACGGGTGGGATTAAGGCACGTTTTCCATGAAACGATCCTAACGGTTCGGGTATTCCTATAAATACCCATCCACCCCAACCTCGTTTCTTACAAGAATCTGGATTTGAGAGCTCTAAGTTGAAACCATTGTTTCATACCTGAGTTCTTGGATCGAGATTAGCATTCGGGGACCCTTCGTAAGTATTCTTTCGTTCTTTTATTGCTTTTCGAGTCTTTCGAGTCTGAAAGTCAAACTTTGTTTGACTTTCTACATTGACCAGTTATGGTCAATGCGAAGTTCGTTTGAACTTCGCAACGTGAGTGTAATCACGTTGGTTATAGTCCCTTGGGACTATGCCTACTGATTACCACGTTGTCTAGGGTCGTAGGGTAAGCGATCTAATAAATCGCTTATACCTCGAACCCGACCCATTTGGTCGATCATTAGGATCCGACCAAACACATTAGGTGACCATAGTAGGTAGGGAATAACCTTCCGAGGTTATACCCTATGGTCACATCGTTTGAGTAGTTGTATGATAGGTAGTTTATATGCCTTAGGTAAATTACCAGAATACCTTTTCATGTATAATTGGTAATTAAGCATATGTAACCTAAACCTTTGTCACATAACTGATTATGTAACATGTTTAGGCATATAACACTTGTCATAGGACTAGTTAGACGGTCCGAACGCGGTTCACGCGAACGACACGTTAAAGTAGCATAAGCTACCTAAGCGGGTCGTAATGGGTCGTAAGCACTTAGATTAAGGTTTCATTTAGTATGTAGGCTTCGTTAAACCATATGACACGAGTCTCTATACTCGTTTGGTTTACGAACCCTCATTCTATCAGATCTTCCGATTTAGGTCCGGTTTATTAACATAGTTACCTATAGTAGGTGCCGTTTGATATCCGCGATCTCTAGCATTGTTTGGTTGTTACTCAAGGACTACTGAGCATTCTCAAGTGAGTACATAGACCCCTCTTTTAGTGTTTTCCAAACTGTTTTGGGGTGGAACACATGTGCCTACTTGTTACTTTCATGCTTTCATGTTCTCGCATCATATACATGCTATGTTCGTTAGTACATTATAGTACATGATTTCATTACATCTTATGCTAGGTGTGCCCAATGTGTGCATTACTTAGTACATCGTTTTACATTACATTTCATGCTAGGTGTGCCCATTGTGTGCATTACTTAGTACATCGTTTTACATTACATTTCATGCTAGGTGTGCCCATTGTGTGCATTACTTAGTACATCGTTTTACATTACATTACATGCTACGTATGTCTATTGTTGTATACGTAGTACAGGTCATATGTTAAGTATGTCTATTGTTGCATACTTAGTACAGGTCACATGCTACGTATGTCTATTGTTGCATACTTAGTACAGGTTATATGCTACGTATGTCTATTGTTGCATACTTAGTACAGGTCACATGCTACGTATGTCTATTGTTGCATACTTAGTACATTTGTTATTCATCACATGATTACATTTCGGATACATATTACATGATTTACATTAGACATGAACATTTTACATCTTGATGGTTTGGTTTGATTAAGTGATTAAGTAACGATGCGTGTGTAATATGATACAAGCATGGTGGATACGCCGCTGGTACTTCCTATATATAAGTGTTTGTATGGTATTACATGTCGTAGTGTTATTTGAATCATTTCAGTTTGATACATATAACATTTTATACAAATAACATACTTTTCACAATACATTGTTTTACAAGCAAGTTATCTTATACAAACTCAATTTACATGGTTATTCACTTAACCATACATTATTCACTTATTTATACTTATCATCTGAACTCATTGTTTTTCAAATGATGTACAAGACAAAGCAAATTACAAGGTTCATGACTAAACATTTTCTCAAACATAAGTCATGAAACCTATTTTTCACAAAACCTATGTATCTCACAGGCATTTTTATGCTGACGTACCTATTTTCACATGTGTTTTTCAGGAGCTGTTGCATAAGATGATCAAGATACACATAGGCAGATTTGGGCTTTAGTGACAATAAAAGATGCAAGACTAGTTAATTATGTTGTATTTATTTGTTTGTTAAGACATTGTAACACTTTTAATCAATAAAACGAAACTTCAATTGCCATGGATTTGAAACAATTAATTATGTTACAACACTCCCCGACATTTCCGCCACGTTTTGTATGTTCTACGTGGTCGGGGTGTGACAGAAAAGATGGTATCAGAGCCAATGGTTATAGGGAATTAGGGTATTAGTAATGCTTTGACCTAGTCTATAACCTTCTTAGGACCCTAACGTGAGTTTACTTGCGTTTAGTCATAAAACAATACCGTCACCTATCCTTAGGCGACTACCACAACAAGAACATAAATTTCAAAATCGCTTTGAAAACTAATCATCTGTTCTAGGATGATTGATTACTAGGTTTTGAACCCTCTATTGTAAGGTTTTGAACCCTCAGTTATATGGTTTTGAACCGCTATGAGTTTTCAAAATCTCGTCAAGGTTTTGGGTTTTAAATAATGTGAACACGTGCAAACTGGAAGGGTGAATGCCTGTATTCTGGGATTTCTGTCTAGGCAAGCACTTCGTATACATCTCATCAGACGCGAGACCAGTTGTGCTTACCTGGGAATTCTTGGGATGAGTGTTCACTTATAGGCGAGCATGTCTTCGCGATACATTATTTTTGACCTATTCACTTTGACTAATCACCGAGGTCGTTTGTTGCTTTGTAGTAACAAACAAATGACCACTACCCTTGCTTTCATCAGATTTGTTTCATCTCATTCTTTTCGTCTAAATCTCTCACTCGTTTCCTTTCATGTTTCCTCTTTTAGAATGCCTCCTCGACGCGACAATCAGATGGCAAATGCCGAACTGGCGGAAATCATCGCGCAGCAAATGGCTGTTGCCTTCCCAAATCTTTATGCTCAAATGATGCAGGCCATCAACAACAACAATGCTCCCTGCAACTTCAAGAGTTTCAACTCGGCTAAACCGCTCAAGTTTAGTGGTTCAGAGGGAGCAACTGGGCTTCTTCAATGGTTCGAGAGCTTTGAGAATACGTTCCGTCACGTTCAGTGTCCTGAAAATCGCAAGGTCGAGTTTTCTTCGAGCGTGTTTCAGAAGAGGGCTCTTACATGGTGGAACGGGATTATGAGAGACCGGGGTGCTGAAATTGCACTAGCACAGACTTGGGCCGAGCTTAGAGCTCTTATGATGAGGGAGTTCTGTCCTCGTCATGAACTGCGAGCTTTGGAGAGGGAGTTTGATGATTTGAAGCAAGACAGTGGTGAACATCGAGCCTATACTGACCATTTTGAAGAATTGAGCCTGTTGTGTCCTGCTATGGTTACTCCTGTGGATAAGGCGATCGAGAAATATACTGATGGTCTTCCTGACCTAGTTCAGGATATTGTTACTGGCAGCAACCCTACTACTGTCAGACAAGCCATTGAATTGTCAGCTACTCTAACTGAATCCCACATCAGAAAGAAAAAGCTTTTTCGAAAAGGCGACCCAAGACCATCCGACAAGACTGCTCAAGTGGAACCAAAGGAAGAACATGCTGAGGTGTCCAAGAATAAGAAGCGTAAGGCTTCGCAGAATTTTGCGATTGCTGCTCAACCCAACCAAAACATCCGCCACCAACCAGCTCAGCCTCCTGCAAGGAAACCTTATGCCGGTACTGCACCGATATGCGACAAATGTAATGCACACCACTTAGCTCACCTACAGTGTCGTTTGTGTGCATCATGTGGACGACTCGGTCACCTGGCAAATGCTTGTCGTTTTACCCCGAACCAAGCTGGTCCAAACCAACCTCAAGTAAATCCTGCTCAAGCTCGTCTTCCACGAGGTCCTTGTTTCAACTGTAACGAGATGGGCCATTTCCGAAGAAATTGCCCAAAGATTGCTAACGCGAATCCAGCGCAAGGATGAGCATCGGACCAACTAAAAGACAATGTTGTTTAGAAATAATCAAGCCTTATGTATTATTTTCTTTTGTTGTCAAGGTCCATGAAACAGTTGTTGTTGTGGTTGTTTATAAATAAATCTTTTTATTTTGCATTGCAATGTACAAATATGATGGCATGTATAAACAACGTATCCCCTACAATACCGACAATCAAGGAATTGTATTCCTTGAAGAACAGACTACCCCGTAATTTCTTCCATTTTATTATCTCTTGCGTTTTCCACGGAAATCCTTAGTACCCGTCTCTTGCAAAGAAACGAAGTACAAGGCGCAAGTTACAACTCTGTATGAATACCCAACGTACCACTATAAATTCTTAATAGGGTACCTAAGGGTATTTCCGTATCTTCAAAATTATTGTACCTTAATTCGAATATTGCGTTTTCTTGAAAACGAAATCGAATTTTTGGAAGATCTTTCTATCTTCATAGTTAGATTCTTGTTAATGTTTAAAGTGCCGAATGAAATCCATGAAATGGATTCCTAGTGTGCTTTAAATGCATGTACATAATTAACAAAACAAAACTTACAAATTAAAGATCTAGATAAACAATTTTATGGTTATGTGACTATGTGTTTATGCATCTTGTATTTCCTTTTAAGCATTTTGTGTTTCTGTATACTCTGGATATTCGCTATCCAAATCCTCATAGAATCTTTCTTATCTTCATATGAAGGATTCATAGTAGGATATTCAAAAAGGTACTATCTTAAATCCTTAATGGACTTCTACGTTGTAGTTAAATCCCTTGGATTATAAAGTACTATTCCAAAGTTTAAGGACAACATGTGTTGATAAAGTTAAATACATCCTACGTCGATGTAGTTAAATTTTCCCCATAGGTAGTTTAGTTAAAGAGATCCTACGTCGATCTAAGTTAAATAGATTGGTCCGACAATCTAGTTAAATGCATCCTACGTCGATGTAGTTAAATTTTCCCCATAGGTAGTTTAGTTAAAGAGATCCTACGTCGATCTAAGTTAAATAGATTGGTCCGACAATCTAGTTAAATGCATCCTACGTCGATGTAGTTAAATTTTCCCCATAGGTAGTTTAGTTAAAGAGATCCTACGTCGATCTAAGTTAAATAGATTGGTCCGACAATCTAGTTAAATGCATCCTACGTCGATGTAGTTAAAATTTCCCCGTAGGTAGTTTAGTTAAAGAGATCCTACGTCGATCTAAGTTAAATAGATTGGTTCGACAATCTAGTTAAATATATCATGTATTTATGTAGTTAAATAGGACCTCGGGTGGTCTAAATCAAGAGATTGTTCGTTAATCAAATCCTTTGGTGACCTAGTTAAAGAGACTCTATTGCAGTCAAGTTAATTCACCACAGGATTATTCGTTGTTTTTCCCATACGCATTATGAAATGAACTGTGCGGACTGTGCAAGGAAGTACGTAATTATGGAGGCCTACATAATTATGGAATTCAGTGCACAGAAACCACAGGAAGTTTTGTCATGTGTTAAGACCAACAGTGGCAAGATTAATGATATGGGAGAAGTCTTGGACTTCGACCAATGTCATTTATTCTCACACTCCCCAATTCTGATCTCAATTACACACACAGTTTCCTATGATAAGTTTTCATAAGAAACGTTCTTCTGTCCATAGTTCAAAACTCCATGTTTTGTTACTACAAGGACTTCACTTTGAGGGTTGAAATTGTCGCTAAGAATCCTAACATGGCCCAGAGTTTTACTTAAGGGTTTAATGGATCTATTAGAAGGCGAAACCGTCACAGCTGTCTTCACAAGTTTCCTCTAGAAATTAATTTCGGGACGAAATTTCCTAAAGTAGGGGAGACTGTAACACCTGTGTCATTTCAACCATCAAACAAATGCCAAACCAATGAAATATTGTATCTCATACTTTGAACTTGTATAAATATGTGTAGCTTTTGCACATATCAACTCTTGTTCGATTTCAAGCTCTAAATCGCTTTCTGGAAGGTTATAAGCGCACTAATGCGTAGATATAACCAGTTTAATGCAACGAACACTCCGGAATAGTGAAATAGGCTTAACATACCTTAAATAACCTTTACATAACTTAGTTATAAGTTTTGGAAGGTTTGGTGTGGTGAAATCAAAGTTTATTCGCTTACAGGGACTAAAGTTGACAAACTGCGAAAGTATGCCAATTTGAACTGTAACAGACATTCCGGGACATGACCATAAGTTAAACATACCATAAATATCCTTTACATAGCTTAGAAATAGGTTTTGAGGTGTTCGGTATGCTAAAATAAACTTTTGTGTCATTCAGGGACTAAAAGTGTCAAAAAGTGCACAAGTTTGCATTTTCGCGCATAACTTACGTTCTGAATACATCCGGACATCCAAAAATTTATGTAAGCACTAAAATATTTTATTTTAGTGTTCGGCATAAGAAAAATCCATTCGTCACATCATTTGGATCGTTTTTCGCGCTTATGCGCATTCCGTCGTAATTTAGCAAACATCGCGTTCGTACGACCAAACGAACCAACACCCGGCATATTTTTGAGCATGTTTCATGTCCACAATGTTTAGGCAACATTTTAGGGCCTTAAAGTTGGCTTTACGGGCCTTAGAAGTGTCGAAAATGGCCTTAAACATGTGCAGGGACTGAAACTGTCATTTCTGAAACATGTGGGCTGATCAGACATCCCAGGCGGCCCGCATTGTATTTCTCTGATCCTGAAGCGGGCCGCGTCCGCATATCAGATCAGATTCAATGTTTTTAACAACAAGTTGCAGCTGTTCTATCCTCAACCACACATTCCCAATTGCTTAGTCAGTGGATAAGGATCAATTTTAGACACCATAGGGTCCCGACACTTGTACGGGTGGGATTAAGGCACGTTTTCCATGAAACGATCCTAACGGTTCGGGTATTCCTATAAATACCCATCCACCCCAACCTCATTTCTTACAAGAATCTGGATTTGAGAGCTCTAAGTTGAAACCATTGTTTCATACCTGAGTTCTTGGATCGAGATTAGCATTCGGGGACCCTTCGTAAGTATTCTTTCGTTCTTTTATTGCTTTTCGAGTCTTTCGAGTCTGAAAGTCAAACTTTGTTTGACTTTCTACATTGACCAGTTATGGTCAATGCGAAGTTCGTTTGAACTTCGCAACGTGAGTGTGATCACGTTGTCTAGGGTCGTAGGGTAAGCGATCTAATAAATCGCTTATACCTCGAACCCGACCCATTTGGTCGATCATTAGGATCCGACCAAACACATTAGGTGACCATAGTAGGTAGGGAATAACCTTCCGAGGTTATACCCTATGGTCACATCGTTTGAGTAGTTGTATGATAGGGAGTTTATATGCCTTAGGTAAATTATCAGAATACCCTTTTCATGTATAATTGGTAATTAAGCATATGTAACCTAAACCTTTGTCACATAACTGATTATGTAACATGTTTAGGCATATAACACTTGTCATAGGACTAGTTAGACGGTCCGAACGCGGTTCACGCGAACGACACGTTAAAGTAGCATAAGCTACCTAAACGGGTCGTAATGGGTCGTAAGCACTTAGATTAAGGTTTCATTTAGTATGTAGGCTTCGTTAAACCATATGACACGAGTCTCTATACTCGTTTGGTTTACGAACCCTCATTCTATCAGATCTTCCGATTTAGGTCCGGTTTATTAACATAGTTACCTATAGTAGGTGCCGTTTGATATCCGCGATCTCTAGCATTGTTTGGTTGTTACTCAAGGACTACTGAGCATTCTCAAGTGAGTACATAGACCCCTCTTTTACTGTTTTCCAAACTGTTTTGGGGTGGAACACATGTGCCTACTTGTTACTTTCATGCTTTCCTGTTTTCACATCATATACATGCTATGTTCGTTAGTACATTATAGTACATGATTTCATTACATCTTATGCTAGGTGTGCCCAATGTGTGCATTACTTAGTACATCGTTTTACATTACATTTCATGCTAGGTGTGCCCATTGTGTGCATTACTTAGTACATCGTTTTACATTACATTTCATGCTAGGTGTGCCCATTGTGTGCATTACTTAGTATGTGACAACCTTCATAATTCCATGTATTCCGTACAATTTATTAATAATAATGAAAGTGCTTGACGACTGTGTGGAATTACTTAACTGCTTTCTGATATCTGTGTTATGCTTACATATGCTTGTTAACATACTAGTAGTATGCAGAAAAGTCACTAAATAGTCCGTTATATTTTCCTGAGTGTTAGAAAGTAAAAACGTTACAAAATATATAAGTAGGACGCTTTGCGGATTAATTAAGCAGTTTAACGGAACAGTATCGAACCGAACAACCGGACTTTACCCGGAACACAAAAATATTGTTAAACACATTGTTTATACTTTTCTGAACTAGTTAGGGTCCCCGAATACCCTAACACCCACCCAAAAAAAATACCAAGTAACTAACACTTATAAATAATACTTGGATGTGGACCTTAATTTAACTAGATAGTTGGAATTTTCAATTAGACCCCCTCCCCATATCCTTGAAATCGATCACATGCCCCATATCCAAGATCTTGCAAGATTCACTAAATCTCTAAATTGTTTTTAAATAGATTTGGTTAGATATGGTTGCACATAAGGGAACAAGGGGACCAATGGACAAACACTTTATGTTGGTTATAAGAACACATGCACCATCACCATTATCACCAACACATCTCATTCTCTTTCCCCCTCCCACTCTCGGCCATAACCTCCCCATACACCACCACCATTTTTTGTTTTCATCCATCATTTCCAAGTGCTTCTCAAGGTGCAAGGAGGTGAATTAGGAAGCTCGGTGTTATCGGAAGTGGAAGGACCTTCTTCGTTTGCTTTTAACCACCATTTTTCTACACTCGAACTCTCCTAGCCTTGTGCTAGTGGTAAGAACTTAGATCCGTTCATTCTTCATGTTATTTAAGTGGTTAATAGGTGATTTGATGATTTAAAGTTATGAAACACTAAAGAACTTGCACTAAAGTCTTGAACATGTTGGTTAAAGAGTAACTAGTGGTGTAAATCATGTAGATCTTGTGTGGATATGATTCTTGCTGATTTCTTGATAATTTACTGGTTAATATTGATGTTTGATGCTGTTGTGGTCACTAAACTTGTTAAAGGAATCGATCGAACACGATTTAGAAGGTTAAACACAAAAGAATCAGAATCTGTCTAACTTTTACAGCCCACTTCTGTTGGCTGTAAACAGGTCTTAACCTCAACGAAAAATCGATATTTTGAATCTAAAATATGTTATTATGAAATACGGTTCTAATGGCACCGGAATCGTAATTTTTGGACTCCGTTTACTATTTTTAAAGTGTTAATTTGTAACAGCTACTTAAGCTGAATTTTGACAGCAATAAATGGGTGTCGTACTTTCAGTCATAACCTGAGTTTTGTGATAAATCGGACCATGAAAATTTTACTGTAGATGATAACTGAAGTATTTGTAATTACCCCACTGGAATTTCGCAAATCGGACTTACGATGAATTTTTAATAAATTGTTTCGTGGACTGTGGTCAGAAATACATAAATCTGAGTTCAGTCCCGAATATGAATTTTTATAAAATATTGGTGATGAACCGGACCCCGATATTTTTACACAATAAAATATGGAACGTTTAAGACATTCTGTAAAAATTTGGGAAATTTTGGAACATGTTAACTATTTTATTAAAATCCCTGAAAACAGCCCAGTTTCGAGTATAAAAGCTGAAACGACATAAGTAGTGATTTGCGTGTCTAAATGTCGAGTATGCTATCTGTGAATGATCTAACATGTTATATGTGTTATATGCATTATTGTATGTTTGCTTATGAGTGGGGAATGGATGGGAAGTATATATGGGCGTAAATCGTTAAAGTGTGTGCCTGTTATGTGGTAGAAGTAATGTGCAAATAAACCGTATGTAGGATACGTGTTATGCATGAGAAACTGATTGTTATCCGTACCTTATTAGGACGCGATTGACCGACCTTGACTGTTAACTATATTGAGAATCTAACCGAGCAAACCGAGGTGAGTTCACACACTTTCTAAGGCATGGGATTCCCGGTGGTTTGGGAATGGGTTAAAGAATTAAAACTAAATCTACATATCCTCCTTGGGTAGGATATGTACGGCCATCCTCCATAGAGCGGATGCCATTATTAATCCTACGAATTCTCCTGGTGCAGAATACGTACGTTCGTCCTCCTGGTGCAGGACATCAACCTTAAAACTAGCTAGACAAAACTCTATCATGAAGTCCCTCAATTTATATCGACTTAATCGCCGAGGCCAATGGCGAGCGGGTCATTAGTTAATAGCGCTATTAGGTTTAACAAACCTCACACCGTGCCAGTCGGACGGGCGTGTACTAATGGACTATGGCAGATTGTCAGTGATGATAGACACTGATATAGGGCACAACTTATTTGCGTAGCAGTCGATATCATTCCGTCTAGTAGTTCAAACGGGGAAAACCCCCACTGATCATGGTTATGGATTGGGTAAAGAAAAAGGGAATTGGTTAAATGTACTTTCAACTACGGGGTAACCCCCACGGCAAATAAGCCAACGAAAGTCAAACCACGTTTTCAGAAACACTTAAAAACTAAACAACCAAACGTGAACTCACTCAACTTTGTTGTTGACTCGTTGTTACATGCCTTACAGGTCGCTAGATGCTTTTGGGAGCTTGCACGTGGAGGAGGTTGTTGTGGAACATGGGTTGTTATATCCCATACTTAATAATTGAACTTTATAAACCTATGGAACTTATGTTTAAGACTTTAAACTTATGAACTGTGAACTTATGTTTTGAACTTACGTTTTATGCTTCCGCTGTTAACCAAAAATCGGTTTACTTCCTTTTGGTCACCAATCGTATTGTGTTCGGTTTTATTTACTTAATTATGTTGTTCAATATGATTGGTGGCTCGATCCTGGTCACGTCACGCCTCCAAGCGGTGATACTCCGCATGGTGGATTTTGGGGGGTGTGACAGATTGGTATCAGAGCCATTGGTTATAGAGAACTTGGTTTTAATTAGGGAAAAGTTTTCATTAAAACCAGACTATAACCTGTACAGTGCTCAACGATCCACAACGACGCTTCGCTCCACGTGCAAGACTCGACACCATAAGTGGTATGATTTATGTTATATTATCGGTTAGATAGTTCTCACTGTGCATTAGATAATGTGGTAATTGCTATTTGAACCTTGTGTGCATACTCTCTAATGTCGTCCCACACTTACACACTTTCGCGACACTTTCCTCACTTACGTTGCTTCATTATGAAGATCATGAGCGGACGCGAAGGACGTATCAACCTCACTCAAGCCCAGTTGACGGCTTTGATCAACGAACGAGTTGCGGAGGCACTCGCAGCTAACCCTGCAGGAGGTATAACCTGCCATACCAACTCACCTTAGGACATTTAGATCCTACCTTCGCAAACCAACCCTCGTGCTTAATCTTGTCTTTTATTCTCGCGCAACAGGTCAACATGCTCAACCTCCTGTGTGCACGTTCAAGACGTTCATGGACTGTCGACCTACCACTTTCAGTGGCACCGAAGGAGCAGTGGGCCTTCTTCACTGGTTTGAAAAGCTTGAGACAGTTTTCGAGATGTGCGAATGCCCCGAAGACCGTAGGGTGAAATATGCTACCGGAACACTTGAAGGAGCTGCGTTAACCTGGTGGAAGGCACAGGTTTAACTACTAGGACTGGCAGTTGCTAATGCCACGCCCTGGAATGGTTTCAAAGAGCTGATCAAAGAGGAGTACTGAAGTCGGGATGACATCCACAAGCTAGAAGTGGAATTTTACAATCTGAAGATGACAGGATCTGAGATTGAGGCGTATACCAAGAGGTCGAATGAACTGGCCATCCTGTGCCCAACTATGGTGGACCCTCCCATCAAACGTATTGAGCTTTACCTCAAGGGCCTTGCACCAGTGATTCAAAGTCACGTAACTTCAGCCAACCTGGGTACCATTCAGCAAATTATCAAGTTGGCTCATCGTCTCACCGACCAGGCGGTGGAGCAAAACAGGCTACCCAAACGTATCAGTGCCACAGCTACTTCTGATGCACCTACCGACAACAAGCGAAAATGGGATGGGAACTCCGGAAGGGGGTCTACTTCAGTTCAGTCTCAACAGCGAAAGAGTGATGACTACCAGAGTCCCGGTCAGCAATCTTCTGGTAATCAAGGACAGGGTGGATACCGAGGAAACCACCCCAAGTGCAACCGGTGCAACAAGCATCACAGCGGGCAGTGCAACAAAGGTCGATGTCAGAGATGTCACAGGCTGGGCCATGAAGCCAAAGATTGCAGGAGCCCACGTCCTGCGAATCAGAATCGCCAACAACAACAACAAGCCCCACAGAACCACCAGCAACAGCATCAGCAGGGAAATAAAGGATGCTTTCAGTGTGGCGCTGAAGGCCACTTTAAGAGGAACTGCCCCCAGCTAAACCAAAACCAGAACAATAACCAAGGAAATGGGAACCACAATGGGAACAACAATGGAGGCGGAAATGGGGGAGACAACAATGGCAACGGGGCAAGGGGTCGTGTGTTCGTGATTGGTCAGGGGGAAGCAAGGAACGATCCCAACGTTGTGATGGGTAAGTTTCTTCTTGACGACTTCTTCGTTACTGTTTTATTCGATTCGGGTGCCGATACTAGTTATGTGTCCGTGAAAGTTAGCCAAATTCTTAAGCGCACCCCAACACTCCTGAACACCAAACACACGGTAGAACTAGCTAACGGTAAAAGTCTTGAAGCCACACACGTAGTTAAAGGTTGTAACCTCGTCTTAGCTGGTCAGACTTTCCCTATCGATCTTGTTCCTATCACACTTGGTAGTTTCGACGTCGTTATTGGGATGGATTGGCTATCTCATCATCAAGCCGAGATTGTTTGCAAGGAGAAAATCATCCGCATTCCTCGTTCTGATAAAGAACCCCTCGTGATTCATGGCGACAAGAGTGGTGTTGTCGAAGGCATCATCTCTTTCCTTAAGGCCCAGAAGTGTTTGCGAAAGGGCCACACTGCCATTTTAGCACTCGTTACTGACACATCCACGGAAGAGAAGAGAATTGAAGACATCCCTATTGTGCGCGAGTTTCCCGAGGTATTTCCTGAGGAATTACCTGGTCTTCCTCCTCATCGCCAAGTTGAGTTTCAAATCGAGCTAGCTCCTGGAGCAGCGCCAGTAGCTCGAGCACCATATCGTCTAGCCCCATCAGAACTCGAAGAACTGTCCACACAGCTACAAGAACTCTTGGAAAAGGGTTTTATACGTCCTAGCTCTTCACCCTGGGGAGCTCCAGTCTTGTTCGTGAAGAAGAAAGACGGTACCTTCAGGATGTGTATTGACTATCGCGAACTTAACAAGGTGACTGTGAAGAATCGTTATCCTCTTCCACGTATTGACGACTTGTTTGACCAGATGCAAGGGTCGAGCTATTACTCCAAGATTGATTTGAGATCGGGATACCATCAGCTGAGAGTCCGAGATGAGGACGTCTCCAAAACAGCATTCAGAACTCGTTACGGCCATTACGAGTTTCTGGTTATGCCGTTCGGGCTGACAAATGCACCGGCAGTCTTCATGGATCTCATGAACCGAGTGTGCAAGCCTTACCTGGATAAGTTCGTTATTGTGTTCATCGATGATATCCTGATCTATTCTAAGAGTCAGGAGGAACACGAGCAGCATCTACGACTTATGCTGGAACTTCTTCGAAAAGAACGGTTGTATGCCAAGTTTTCGAAATGTGATTTCTGGCTTCGCGAAGTCCACTTTCTAGGCCACGTGGTAAACAAGGATGGAATTCATGTGGATCCATCTAAGGTTGAATCAATCAAGAACTGGCCTGCACCCCGCACACCAACAGAAATCCGCCAATTCTTGGGTTTGGCCGGATATTACAGAAGGTTTATAAAAGATTTCTCCAAGATTGCGCAACCTCTCACTTCACTGACTCAGAAGGGCGTCATCTATCGTTGGGGTGATGCACAGGAGTCCGCGTTTCAACATCTAAAGGATAGACTTTGTAGCGCGCCTATCCTCTCATTGCCAGAAGGCACCGATGATTTCGTGGTTTATTGCGACGCTTCCATCCAAGGACTTGGTTGCGTATTGATGCAATGTGACAAGGTCATTTCCTACGCATCGCGCCAACTTAAAGTTCACGAAAGAAACTACACTACTCATGATCTGGAGCTGGGAGCAGTTGTATTCGCACTTAAGATATGGAGACATTACCTGTACGGTACAAAGTGCACCATTTACACCGACCACAGGAGTCTCGAGCATATCTTCAAGCAAAAAGAGTTAAACATGCGACAACGC
Organism: Helianthus tuberosus; assembly: GCA_030545235.1. Lineage (NCBI taxonomy): Eukaryota > Viridiplantae > Streptophyta > Magnoliopsida > Asterales > Asteraceae > Helianthus > Helianthus tuberosus. The sequence goes on along the minus strand of CM060356.1, from coordinate 72,034,445 downwards.
CGATGGGTCGAACTCTTGAATGATTACGAATGCGCTATCAAGTATCATCCGGGCAAAGCCAATGTTGTGGCTGACGCCCTCAGTCGAAAGGATACTTTACCTAAGCGTGTACGAGCATTACAGCTTACCATCCAGTCTAACCTTCCGGCTCAGATTCGAGATGCCCAGGTCGAAGCATTGAAAGCAGAAAACATCAGGGCTGAGTCCCTACGAGGATCGAGGCAGCGGCTAGAACAAAAGGAAGACGGCGCTCACTATGTAAACGGACGCATCTGGGTTCCATTTTATGGAAACTTACGCGAGCTTGTGATGGACGAAGCGCACAAGTCTCGTTATTCGGTACATCCTGGTTCGGATAAAATGTACCACGACCTCAAGACTACGTATTGGTGGCCTGGCATGAAAGCCCACATAGCAACCTACGTCAGCAAGTGCTTGACTTGTGCGAGGGTCAAGTCTGAATATCAGAAACCATCAGGCCTACTTCAACAACCGGAGATCCCGAAATGGAAATGGGAGCAAATTTCCATGGATTTCGTTACCGGCCTGCCCAGATCTCAACGCGGAAACGATACCATTTGGGTAATCGTAGATCGACTAACCAAGTCTGTACATTTTCTGGCTATCAAAGAAACGGACAAGTTCTCTACTCTTGCAGACATTTACCTAAAGGAAGTGGTATCAAGGCACGGAGTGCCAATCTCTATTATATCTGATCGTGACGCACGTTTTACTTCTGAACTGTGGCAAGCAATGCACAAGTCCTTTGGCTCACGTTTAGATATGAGCACCGCTTATCACCCGCAGACGGATGGGCAATCTGAACGCACCATCCAAACCCTTGAAGACATGCTTAGGGCATGTGTAATCGATTTTGGTAACGGCTGGGAAAAGCACCTCCCGCTAGTGGAGTTCTCATATAACAACAGCTACCACACCAGCATCCAAGCCGCTCCGTTTGAGGCATTGTACGGACGTAAATGCCGATCACCTCTCTGTTGGGCAGAAGTTGGTGACAGCCAAATCACTGGCCCAGAACATGTGGTAGATACCACCGAGAAAATTGCTCAGATACGACAGCGAATGGCGGCAGCTCGCGACCGTCAGAAAAGCTATGCTGATAAGGGAAGAAAACCACTCGAGCTCCAGGTTGGGGATCGAGTGCTACTCAAAGTCTCACCTTGGAAAGGTGTAGTCCGCTTTGGCAAACGAGGCAAACTCAATCCGCGTTATATCGGACCATTCGAAGTCATTGAGAAAATTGGTACGGTAGCCTACAGGTTGAAATTACCCGAAAAACTCAGCGGAGTTCACAACGTATTCCACGTATCAAATCTGAAGAAGTGTCTGTCAGATGAGACCTTCATAGTTCCTCTTAAGGAACTCACTATCGACGACCAGCTGCGATTCGTCGAGGAACCAGTAGAGATTACGGATCGAGATGTTAAGATCCTCAAGAGTACCAGGATACCTCTGGTCCGAGTTCGTTGGAATGCTCGTCGTGGCCCAGAGTATACCTGGGAACGAGAAGACCAAATGAAACTCAAGTATCCCCAACTGTTTAAGAAAAACGCAACCACTACTGAGGCTGAAGCTACTGCAGAATTTCGGGACGAAATTCCAAATCAACGGGGGGATGATGTGACACCCCAGGAAAATCAGGAAAACAACGCAACTTAACTAGCTTCCTCAGTAACCACGCACTAAATTTCGGGACGAAATTCTCTTAACAGGGGGAGAATGTGACAACCCTCATAATTCCATGTATTCCGTACAATTTATTAATAATAATTAAAGTGCTTGACGACTGTGTGGAATTACTTAACTGCTTTCTGATATCTGTGTTATGCTTACATATGCTTGTTAACATACTAGTAGTATGCAGAAAAGTCACTAAATAGTCCGTTATATTTTCCTGAGTGTTTGAAAGTAAAAACGTTACAAAATATATAAGTAGGACGCTTTGCGGATTAATTAAGCAGTTTAACGGAACAGTATCGAACCGAACAACCGGACTTTACCCGGAACACAAAAATATTGTTAAACACATTGTTTATACTTTTCTGAACTAGTTAGGGTCCCCGAATACCCTAACACCCACCCAAAAAAAATACCAAGTAACTAACACTTATAAATAATACTTGGATGTGGACCTTAATTTAACTAGATAGTTGGAATTTTCAATTAGACCCCCTCCCCATATCCTTGAAATCGATCACATGCCCCATATCCAAGATCTTGCAAGATTCACTAAATCTCTAAATTGTTTTTAAATAGATTTGGTTAGATATGGTTGCACATAAGGGAACAAGGGGACCAATGGACAAACACTTTATGTTGGTTATAAGAACACATGCACCATCACCATTATCACCAACACATCTCATTCTCTTTCCCCCTCCCACTCTCGGCCATAACCTCCCCATACACCACCACCATTTTTTGTTTTCATCCATCATTTCCAAGTGCTTCTCAAGGTGCAAGGAGGTGAATTAGGAAGCTCGGTGTTCTCGGAAGTGGAAGGACCTTCTTCGTTTGCTTTTAACCACCATTTTTCTACACTCGAACTCTCCTAGCCTTGTGCTAGTGGTAAGAACTTAGATCCGTTCATTCTTCATGTTATTTAAGTGGTTAATAGGTGATTTGATGATTTAAAGTTATGAAACACTAAAGAACTTGCACTAAAGTCTTGAACATGTTGGTTAAAGAGTAACTAGTGGTGTAAATCATGTAGATCTTGTGTGGATATGATTCTTGCTGATTTCTTGATAATTTACTGGTTAATATTGATGTTTGATGCTGTTGTGGTCACTAAACTTGTTAAAGGAATTGATCGAACACGATTTAGAAGGTTAAACACAAAAGAATCAGAATCTGTCTAACTTTTACAGCCCACTTCTGTTGGCTGTAAACAGGTCTTAACCTCAACGAAAAATCGATATTTTTAATCTAAAATATGTTATTATGAAATACGGTTCTAATGGCACCGGAATCGTAATTTTTGGACTCCGTTTACTATTTTTAAAGTGTTAATTTGTAACAGCTACTTAAGCTGAATTTTGACAGCAATAAATGGGTGTCGTACTTTCAGTCATAACCTGAGTTTTGTGATAAATCGGACCATGAAAATTTTACTGTAGATGATAACTGAAGTATTTGTAATTACCCCACTGGAATTTCGCAAATCGGACTTACGATGAATTTTTAATAAATTGTTTCGTGGACTGTGGTCAGAAATACATAAATCTGAGTTCAGTCCCGAATATGAATTTTTATAAAATATTGGTGATGAACCGGACCCCGATATTTTTACACAATAAAATATGGAACGTTTAAGACATTCTGTAAAAATTTGGGAAATTTTGGAACATGTTAACTATTTTATTAAAATCCCCGAAAACAGCCCAGTTTCGAGTATAAAAGCTGAAACGACATAAGTAGTGATTTGCGTGTCTAAATGTCGAGTATGCTATCTGTGAATGATCTAACATATTATATGTGTTATATGCATTATTGTATGTTTGCTTATGAGTGGGGAATGGATGGGAAGTATATATGGGCGTAAATCGTTAAAGTGTGTGCCTGTTATGTGGTAGAAGTAATGTGCAAATAAATCGTATGTAGGATACGTGTTATGCATGAGAAACTGATTGTTATCCGTACCTTATTAGGACGCGATTGACCGACCTTGACTGTTAACTATATTGAGAATCTAACCGAGCAAACCGAGGTGAGTTCACACACTTTCTAAGGCATGGGATTCCCGGTGGTTTGGGAATGGGTTAAAGAATTAAAACTAAATCTACATATCCTCCTTGGGTAGGATATGTACGGCCATCCTCCATAGAGCGGATGCCATTATTAATCCTACGAATTCTCCTGGTGCAGAATACGTACGTTCGTCCTCCTGGTGCAGGACAACAACCTTAAAACTAGCTAGACAAAACTCTATCATGAAGTCCCTCAATTTATATCGACTTAATCGCCGAGGCCAATGGCGAGCGGGTCATTAGTTAATAGCGCTATTAGGTTTAACAAACCTCACACCGTGCCAGTCGGACGGGCGTGTACTAATGGACTATGGCAGATTGTCAGTGATGATAGACACTGATATAGGGCACAACTTATTTGCGTAGCAGTCGATATCATTCCGTCTAGTAGTTCAAACGGGGAAAACCCCCACTGATCATGGTTATGGATTGGGTAAAGAAAAAGGGAATTGGTTAAATGTACTTTCAACTACGGGGTAACCCCCACGGCAAATAAGCCAACGAAAGTCAAACCACGTTTTCAGAAACACTTAAAAACTAAACAACCAAACGTGAACTCACTCAACTTTGTTGTTGACTCGTTGTTACATGCCTTACAGGTCGCTAGATGCTTTTGGGAGCTTGCACGAGGAGGAGGTTGTTGTGGAACATGGGTTGTTATATCCCATACTTAATAATTGAACTTTATAAACCTATGGAACTTATGTTTGAGACTTTAAACTTATGAACTGTGAACTTATGTTTTGAACTTACGTTTTATGCTTCCGCTGTTAACCAAAAATCGGTTTACTTCCTTTTGGTCACCAATCGTATTGTGTTCGGTTTTATTTACTTAATTATGTTGTTCAATATGATTGGTGGCTCGATCCTGGTCACGTCACGCCTCCAAGCGGTGATACTCCGCATGGTGGATTTTGGGGGTGTGACATAGTACATCGTTTTACATTACATTTCATGCTAGGTGTGCCCATTGTGTGCATTACTTAGTACATTGTTTTACATTACATTACATGCTACGTATGTCTATTGTTGTATACGTAGTACAGGTCACATGTTAAGTATGTCTATTGTTGCATACTTAGTACAGGTCACATGCTACGTATGTCTATTGTTGCATACTTAGTACAGGTTATATGCTACGTATGTCTATTGTTGCATACTTAGTACAGGTCACATGCTACGTATGTCTATTGTTGCATACTTAGTACATTTGTTATTCATCACATGATTACATTTCGGATACATATTACATGATTTACATTAGACATGAACATTTTACATCTTGATGGTTTGGTTTGATTAAGTGATTAAGTAACGATGCGTGTGTAATATGATACAAGCATGGTGGATACGCCGCTGGTACTTCCTATATATAAGTGTTTGTATGGTATTACATGTCGTAGTGTTATTTGAATCATTTCAGTTTGATACATATAACATTTTATACAAATAACATACTTTTCACAATACATTGTTTTACAAGCAAGTTATCTTATACAAACTCAATTTACAAGGTTATTCACTTAACCATACATTATTCACTTATTTATACTTATCATCTGAACTCATTGTTTTTCAAATGATGTACAAGACAAAGCAAATTAAAAGGTTCATGACTAAACATTTTCTCAAACATAAGTCATGAAACCTATTTTTTACAAAACCTATGTATCTCACAGGCATTTTTATGCTGACGTACCTATTTTCACATGTGTTTTTCAGGAGCTCTTGCATAAGATGATCAAGATACACATAGGCAGATTTGGGCTTTAGTGACAATAAAAGATGCAAGACTAGTTAATTATGTTGTATTTATTTGTTTGTTAAGACATTGTAACACTTTTAATCAATAAAACGAAACTTCAATTGCCATGGATTTGAAACAATTAATTCTGTTACAACACTCCCCGACATTTCCGCCACGTTTTGTATGTTCTACGTGGTCGGGGTGTGACACACTAGCCTCCCAGCCTCCCAGACTGACTCCCTAGTCCCACTAGCCTCCCAGCCACCCAGACTGACTCCCTAGTCCCACCAGACAACTACCTCAGCCTCCCAGACCGAGCCTCAGCCTCCCAGACTGAGCCTATAACTAGCAAATAAAATGTGCTCAACATTTATTTGTAAAAACATTTTGGATCTGGACTTAAGTGGTATGCAGTGTAAAAATGTTTTCGTGAGAGCCCTAGTGACCATAGTCTAGACTCGAGAAGGAATCCTAGTTCGCTATGAACAGAGCTCTGATACCAAGCTGTCACACCCTGGCTTTGCGGAAGCGTGGGTTTATTTAGTGTGACTTCTTAATACCATAGCTTAATCATAACAAAGCTATATGAAAATAAAACCATGCAAATCATCCATTTATTTAAGTTTGAAAAGTAAAATACCACAACATTGTCCTAATACGTTGACACATGCAACGGAAATTACAACTTAACAACAAAAAAACTTTGTTCTTAAAACACAACCCCAAATATAACATAAACACTTGTTTAAGACTTGCGACTCGTCCAGGTAAAAGTCGCAATCCCTAAACGTGGATGATCCCGTAACTCTAACACAGCGGGAAAACGTAGCATACCGGGCCAGATCCTTAGTTCCCTGAAATACATGTAAGTTGGAAAAATCAACATAATGTTGAGCGAGTTCATGTGTAAGTGAGTATGTAAAACACTTGTAAGTATAAAAATCCCTGGTATGTAGCAGATAAGGAAAAAAAGAGATCACCAATGGTTTGCAAGGCCATTGATATGTGTGAAGTGCAAGTAGGAAGACTCAAACCTAGCGGATTTCGCGTTGGGCACAAAGTCACCCCAAGGTCCGTACTGTTGGGCCTGGGGTTGGGCTCGCTACACCCAGATAGATCTACCGCTTACGTCCCTCAGTCCTACAATGAGGATTAATGGCCTCCAGTTCCCGCCTACCCACTCACATGATCTAAGTAGTAACCCTCCTTACGCTAACCATACCATGTATAAAGTACTCGTATCACAGTAACATGTATTTCACCCCCGCAGTTTAGAAAACTGAAAACAGTTAAGAGAAAAGGGGGATATGAACTCACAGTAATGCGTCCTCGATAACAGCAACTCAAACTCGATCTGCAGCACGACAACCTACAACGTGCTAATATCTATGACACGAACGGCCGTGCCTTAGCTTAGAGTTTGAAAGTTCTAGGGGAAATAGTTAGACAACTATTTCGTGTTTATCTTTCTTGGTTATCGTATAAATAGATTCCTTCCCAAGGATAGGATATTCGTACATGTATTAAGTATTTGGTGACTTAAAGTATTAACAAAATACATTTACAAGTCTCATATCCAACACTTTAAAGTTTTATGTCAAAACTCATGGCGAGGTTTAATTCCGAGAAATAAAGTTAAACATACTTGTTAGAAAAATAGTTTTTCTAAGTCTTGGTATTTTTAGAAAAATTCGCCAGAACTTCCCCTAAAAACGGGAGTGTCCGTGCTAATACGCACATCTTTTTCTTTTTGAAATCAAACCACGATCATCAACAATCAACCCTTACGTTTTAACACGCAAAATACTACCCTTGTCGTTTCAGTTTCAATATGTGAAAAACTGGACTGTTTTCGGACGGTTAAATAAAATACTTAACTCTTTCCAAAAATTCCCAAATTTTTGCGGAACGTCCTAATCGACCCACAATTTATCGTGTAAAAATATCAAGGTCTAGTTCATTATCAATAATTTATAGAAAATCGTTTACAGAACTGTGATCAGATTAGTTACATTCTGATCACAGTTTACGGAAAAATTCGTCAAAAATTCCTCGTGAGTCCGTTTATCGAAATTCCAGTTCGAGGGTCACAAATACATCCGTGACCATATTTGATAAAAGTTTCAGGGGCTGGATCGGTTTAGGTTTCAAGTTGTGACTGAAAACGTATGACCCATTTTACTACAGTTAAAATCAGCCTTAGCTGCTGTCACGAAAACAGATTTTTAAAATAGTAACCGACTTCAGAAAAATACGATTCCAGCGCCATTTTCTTCGTTTTTCAAAAAGACACGATTTAGGATTTTGAAATTCCGTTTTTCGAGTATTTAAAGTCCGTTTACAGCCTGTTGAAGGCGGCTGAAATAGTACATCAGCATGTTATTTTGAAGTTTTACATGTTATCAAATCGTGTTACAAGTGTCCGATTAACGGGTTTAACAAGAAAACAACTTTTAAACATCAAGTATGATTTAACCAACCCTCAAACCAACAAGATTCCGCTTCATAAATCAGACACAAGTAAACTTTTATGTAACTTTTATATTCATTACCCATGTTTCATATTTTCTAGTATTATTGCAATTTAGTAATTTAAACAACAATACAACATACTACATGTCATAATTTCGAACAAGATGAAATCAAGTGTAAGGAAACTTACTACTAGCCTCTAGCTAGGGAAGAATCTAATGAAGAAACGTGAAGAAAAGATGGTGCAAACGGCTAGAACAAAGCTCCTTTGAGGGTTCTTCAAGATGCACCTTCCATTGTTGCACTTCAAAGCTTGAATGGAATGTATAAGATGAAGAAGATGATGATGTTTAGAGGTGGTGATGGTGTTTTCGGTTTGGGCAGCCGAGACAAGAGGGAGAGAGAGTGAAATGGAGTGTGATATCTAGTGAAATGATGTGCTAATCCAAGTCCATACTTATATCATCATCTCCACATTTTTATGCAACTTCAACAAGCAACATCTATTAAAATAATAGAATTAAATCAGGTTAGGGGATTTGAAGTATGGGGGTGGGTCCCCTTGAGGGCTGAATTCGGTTTGGGGGGGGGGTATAATTGCAAAATTTCAACTAAAGTGTAACTAGAATGTAAGTATATTTAGATGTAAGTAATGTGGTGATATAAAGATTGTTTATTTTTAGCGGGTGTTATGGCATACGGGGATCATTAGTAGCCATAAATAGTAAAACAAAGTGTCTGCCAAAAATTTAGTGTCTCGGGTAATGTCCGGTTATCCGGTCAGGTACTGTCCCGTTAAAGCATTTAATTAGTCCGAAAGGACCTTTTATGTATATTTTTGCAACACAAATTATTCCCGGCACTTAGGAAAATGTACGGGACCGTTCTGCAATGTTTTTGCACTTTATTTGTAATTTAAAATGCTGAGTTTTGTATTAAGTGCAGAATTTTGTACTTAAAGTACGTTTTAGGCACATCCGGTCACTATAAACTTCACCTAGTGACGCAGTTCTACAATCCTCACCTCCCTACACTCACTACCAGTGTAGCAATCTATTCCCGGCTCATACTGGCCTTTAGAGGCAGTGTCTGCCTGATGCTGGTTATGTCAGCATGTTTAATGGGTATCCCGTAGTGTGCTCACTGTGCTTGTTGTGCATCAAGGTTGTCACTGATGTTTGTGTATAAATAATAGAGTGACAGTATAAAATGTGATGCATGAGCATGTATGTATCAGAAATCAGTAAGCAGTTTAATCACAGTTGTAAGCAAGCACAGTAATTAAGCAGTAATTAAATATTAATTAATTCGTACGGATACCTAGTTTAGTGAGGGTTGTCACATTCTCCCCCCGTTAAAGAAATTTCATCCCGAAATTTAAGTTCTGCTACGAGATGCAGGGTTCTTAGGAAATAAATGGGGGTATTTCTCTTTCATTCGATCCTCACGTTCCCACGTGAATTCAGGTCCATGCCTAGCATTCCAACGAACTTTGACGAGTTTGACACTGCTCCTGCGAGTTTTATTAACTTTCAAATCCGTGACCTCAACAGGTTCTTCAGTAAAATGGAGCGTGTTGTCGATATGAACTTCGTCAGCAGGAATGATCACTGTATCTTGTGTTGGACTTTTTCTCAAATTGGATACATGGAAGGTATCGTGAACACCATGGAGTTCAGCAGGTAGGTCCAACTTATAGGCTACAAGCCCAATCCTTTGAAGAATTCTGAAAGGGCCAATGTAATGCGGATTCAACTTCCCACGCTTTCCGAAGCGTGCCACCCCCTTCCAGGGTGAAACTTTCAATAAAACCATATCTCCAACTTGGAATTCCAAATGTTTCCGGTTTGGATCCGCATAGGCTTTCTGTCTTTCGCGAGCCGCTTCGATGCGTTTTCGAATCTGCGCAATCTTGTCTGTCGTCTCTTGGACGATTTCGGGACCAACAAGCTGCCTATCACCTGCGTCAGCCCAGCATAGGGGTGATCGACACTTGCGTCCGTAAAGAGCTTCAAATGGCGCGGCTCCAATACTGGTTTGGTAGCTGTTGTTGTATGAGAATTCGGCCAGTGGTAAATGCTTATCCCAGCTACCACCAAGATCCATTACACATGCTCTCAGCATATCCTCCAATGTCTGAATAGTTCTTTCACTTTGGCCATTAGTTTGCGGATGGAATGCAGTGCTCAAATTCAATTGTGAGCCAAAAGCTTCTTGGAAGGATTGTCAAATCCTTGATATGAAACGTCCATCTCTATCAGAGATGATCGAGAGAGGCACTCCATGACGTGCAACGATTTCTCTCATGTATATTTCCGCAAGTTTACTAGTATTGTCCTTCTCTTTGATTGGCAAGAAGTGCGCGGACTTTGTTAGGCGGTCAACTATCACCCAAACAGTATCATGACCCCTGGGCGTCTTGGGCAGTTTCGTTATAAAATCCATTGAAATCTGTTCCCATTTCCACCTGGGAATTTCAGGTTGTTGCAGAAGTCCCGAAGGCTTCTGGTATTCAGCTTTAACCTTGGCGCACGTTAAACACTTGCTCACGTAAACAGCAATGTCGCCCTTCATCCTGGGCCACCAATAATAATCTTTAAGGTCCTGGTACATCTTATCCGCACCGGGAAGATTAGAGTACCGTGATTTGTGTGCCTCATCAAAAATAACTTTTCTCAATCCTTTTCATAAAACATAACATTCCTTCCTCGTTTGGCACTAATTGCTTCTCCATCCCACGGAGATATTCTTCCTCAAGGTTTCTTTCCTTAAGAGCTTCTTTTTGCGCGGCACGAATGCGCAGGGAAAGATCTGTCTGGATAATCATCTCCAAAGCCCTAACCCTTATGGGCTTGATCCTTTCCTTACGACTTAGGGCATCGGCGACCACATTTGCCTTCCCTGGATGGCACTTTATCTCGCAGTCGTAATCATTCAATAATTCAACCCAACGTCTTTGTCTCATGTTCAGCTCTTTCTGGTTGAATATGTGTTGTAAACTCTTGTGGTCTGTGAAGATTGTACACTTCGTACCATATAGGTAGTGTCTCCAGATCTTTAATGCAAATATCACTGCGCCTAGCTCCAAATCATGCGTGGTATAGTTCCTTTCATGCACTTTCAACTGACGTGATGCGTAAGCTATAACTTTCTGGCGTTGCATCAAAACGCAACCCAATCCTTGACGTGAGGCGTCACAGTATACCACGAAATCATCTGTACCTTCCGGTAGTGCTAAGATCGGCGCATTGCAGAGCTTATCCTTTAACAAATGAAATGCTTCTTCCTGTTTGATTCCCCATTCAAACTTCTTATCCTTCTGTGTGAGGAGTGTCAGTGATTGAGCGATTTTTGAAAAATCCTCAATGAACCTTCGATAGTAACCAGCCAAGCCTAAGAATTGTCGAATCTCGGTTGGCGTCTTTGGAGTCTCCCAGTTCTTTATCGCCTCGATCTTTATGGGATCGACATGGATTCCATTTCCATTAACTACGTGTCCAAGGAATTGGACTTCACGTAGCCAAAACTCGCACTTAGAGAATTTGGCATACAACTGTTCCTTTTTCAACAACTCCAGAATAGCTCTTAAGTGCTGTTCGTGCTCAGCCTTTGTCTTTGAATAAATCAAAATATCATCGATGAATACAATCACGAACTTATCGAGATACGGCTTGCAGACTCGGTTCATTAGGTCCATAAAAACAGCAGGCGCGTTTGTCAACCCAAACGGCATGACTAGGAACTCGTAGTGTCCATAACGAGTTCTGAAGGTTGTCTTCGGAATGCTCTCTTCTTGTATTCTTAGCTGATGGTATCCAGATCGAAGGTCGATCTTAGAGTAAAAGCTTGAACCCTGGAGTTGATCGAATAGATCATCGATTCTTGGCAGAGGGTATCTATTCTTGATCGTCAGCTTATTGAACTCCCGGTAGTCAATACACATACAAAAACTACCGTCTTTCTTTTTGACACATAAAACTGGAGCTCCCCAAGGTGAGAAGCTTGGTCGGATGAATCCTTTGTCAAGTAACTCCTGGAGTTGTGTCGACAACTCCTGCATCTCTGACGGTGCAAGTCTATAAGGTGCTCTAGCTACAGGCGCGGCGCCTGGAACTAAGTCAATGTGAAATTCCACTTGCCTTTGGGGTGGCAATCCTGGAAAGTCCTCTGGAAAGACTTCAGGATATTCCCTCACGACAGGGATGTCTTTGATTTTCGGCTCAGCAGCTTTCTTATCCACGATGTGTGCCAGGAAGGCAGCACATCCCTTTTGTAAACACCTACGAGCTTTCAGGCAACCGATAATTCTTAAAGGCGTATCCCGCTTCTCCCCATGAACCACAATTGTTTCTCCATCTTCGGTTGGGATACGAACTACCTTTTCGTGATAAACAATCTCAGCCTTGTTGCTTGATAACCAATCCATTCCTACTACCACGTCGAAGCTCCCCAGTTGGACTGGTAGTAGATCCAAAGTAAACTCACGCTCTCCCAACTCGATTACACAACCTCTGACCACTTCATTGGCTTCTACTAACTTTCCATTCGCCAATTCGATTGAGTAAGGAATATCTAATTTACTAGCGGCTAATCCAAGCATATTCTTAAACTCTAATGATACGAAGCTATAATCGGCACCAGTATCAAATAAAACGGATGCAAAGCGTTGGTTTACAGGGAACGTACCAGTAACAACATTAGGATCTTGGCGCGCTTCCCTTGCTTCGATATTGAAAACCCTTCCATGCGCTTGATGCAATTCTGGGCAGTTCCGCTTATAATGCCCCATATCACCACAGTTAAAACAACCCATTCTTTGACCATTTCCTGCTCCATTCCCAGCTTGATTGTTGTTTTGGTTTGCATTACCAGCTTGATTCACATTGTTGCCTCGATTCCCGTTTCCTCCATTGTTCCCCTGTGGGCGATTCCCAATACCACCACGATTATTATTTCTATTCCCAAATCCTCCTTGGCCTCCCCGGCCAGCACTAGCCCAGCAAGAATCCTTCAAGTGACCAGTCTTTCCACAAGCTTCACATACTTTTGGCCCGCATCGGCCAGGATGATGACGTTGGCAGGAGTTACACTTGGGATGTGCACCCATATATCCCTTTCCTTTCCTTCTAGTACCAGTCGTAGTTTGGACTGGCACGCTTGGTTCTCCTTTCCTTCCATCACTGCTTGTGCCTTGTTTGAAATTCGAAAATTTTCTTTTGTTATCCCCGGACGACTCTACATGAGTCTCCTTCTTCCTTTGCTCAACATCAGAAAACTTGTTTAGGCGGATCGCCTCCTCAGTGAGAGCTACGCTTAGATCGATCGCCTCAGTGATTGTTGCCGGTTTTGAAGAGGTCACCATACTAATGATTTGAGGAGCTAAACCCCAAATGAAGCGCTCAATCCGCTTGAATTCTGGTGTGACCATATAAGGTACCACTTGTGATAGGTCGTGAAACCTCTGAACATATTCCGCAATTTTCGGACCGTCCATCTTCAAATGCCAGAACTCAGTTTCCAACCTCTGGATTTCAGCGCGAGAGCAATTCTTTTTGCGCATGAGCTCTTTCAGCTCGTTCCACGTCAACGCGTAGGCTGCGGCTTCACCAAGTGTTTGGACTTGTAAATTCCACCATGACAGGGCTCCGTTCAAGAATAGCCCAGAGATGTAAGTGACCTGCTGATTAGGAGCGCATTTGCTCATGCGGAGAACTGATTCTATCTTTTCTGCCCAACGAACAAAAGCAACAGCACCTCCGGTGCCATCAAAGTTTACGGGTTTGCAGTCTAAGAACTGCTTGTAGGTGCACCCTGCACATACGTTACAATATATGAATGGCATTAGCAAACTTGCTATAGATATCCAATGTATCATGGTATGCCTTAATAACTTAGTATTACCATGAGGCGGATTGTTGTTGCCGTTATTGTTTGAGCTGCCTCCGCTAGGTCCTCCTTGAGAGGCGGCGTATTGCGCAATGGCGGCAACGATGATCTGTTGAAGTTATGCGTCGTTGGCAGGCATGCGTGGATCACGTCTCGGTGGCATCTTCTAAAAGATGGTTTACGCGAGTCAGGTCATGGTAGGTAAAGTGTGCGTATAAAACGATAGTAATAATACATAACATCTCATGTTAAAATAAACCAATACATAACATCTCATGTTATAAACAATCAATCATACAACATCCCATGTTATAAATATATCAATAAATCAGCCATGCATGTAATGAGACTACTGCGATTAAGCTTTTATATAACCAAGACCACGATTACAATGTTTACAAGTTCCACAATTGTAACATACATCCAAAAAGGGACCAAGGGTCACAACGCCCTTGCCCGAAACATCTAAACATATACAAATACCAAACATCAAAAGTCAGAATCGTCAGGTGGTCTTCAAAAAGCTATGTAGCCGACTTAATCGCCGTCTTCTCATCAAAAGTGGTGGTACCTACATCAAACCAAAAGAGCCCTCATGCTGCTGCTGGTGGAGGAGGAAAATGAAAGTAGAACAAACTGCGCATGAGGAGCCAATCCTCCTCCATGGCGTGGTGAGAACGTGACAGATGCTCTAACTGCTGCTCCAAGCCCTGAACACGACGCGTCAGTGCGTCATGCTGTAGCATAAATGAAACGAGGACATCCTCCGTGGAAGGCCCGACAAAATAGGGATGGTATGGGTCTGCCGGTGGCACGACGGATGATGATGTCCAGAGAAAAGGCTCGCTGGATGGAGTAAAAGGTGGTACAGCGAACGGTGGAACAGGGGGAACAGCAGTATGGTGAGGGATCTGCGGTGCAAACTGATCCCCTCCGGTCAGAAAAGGTACATGGCCAAAAGGCTGATGAGAGGGGCCCTCTCCAGGACGCGGCGGAGGGATCTCCTGGAGAAAAGTGACGGGCAGATCCGCGCAATGCGCATCAGTAGTGTGTGTGGGGAACAAGGGTGCATCAAAAGGAGCTAAAGCTGGTGCATCTGGTACTACAAAAGGCTGAACATCATCATCGGCCTCTATCCACCCATTCCGGGTGTCAGCATACTGAGGGTCGACATGAGCCGCGAAGAGTGCATGGTCGGGCTCTAGAGGCACCGGGTCAGGAATAGGAGCAACAACATCAGGCTCAGCGGGTATATCAACATGAACAGGTGGGGGAACAAAGGAAGCTACCGACTCAAGAGAATCAGGAATCGACGAATCAGAATGGGCCTCCTCAACAGGAATCTCAACTAATGGAAGAGCGACATCGTCTGCAATCGGGGCCCCGCCCTCATGGTGGTCCTCAGGGGGACCCGCGAATAGATCGAGGTCGTCATCGAACTCAAAATCGTGTGGCAAATCCTCTGCAGCAAATGCAGCGTGTGGAACAGGAGCAGGGATCTCCACAAGAGGTAGATCCCCGGCAGGAACACCATCAGCATGAGGTATATCATCCCCAAAATCGGGTATAGCAAAAGGCTGAAATGCATCCTCATCCGTGCTGTCTGTATCTGATGTATGAACCTCTGAATCAGTGTACATCGGGTCGTCAGAGTCTACTGCCACTGGGTCTGAAACCCCGCTCGATGAAGACATAGTGTCTGTAATACAACCACAGATATGCACATATATCAATCATATAATCAAGTAAACACATTAGTCACCAATAAGCAATCAATTAGTTCTCCTAGTCCCACTAGCCTCCCAGCCTCTCAGACTGCTCTTCCTAATCCCACTAGCCTCCCAGACTGACTCCCTAGTCCCACTAGCCTCCCATGTAACACCTGTGTCATCTCAACCATCAAACAAATGCCAAACCAATTAAATATTTTATTTCATACTTTAGACTTGTATAAATATGTGTATCTTTTGCACATATCAACTCTTGTTCGATTTCAAGCTCTAAATCGCTTTCTGGAAGGTTATACACGCACTGATGCGTAAATATAACCAGTTTAATGCAACGAACACTCCGGAATAGTGAAATAGGCTTAACATACCTTAAATAACCTTTACATAACTTAGATATAAGTTTTGGAAGGTTTGGTGTGGTGAAATCAAAGTTAAATCGCTTACAGGGACTAAAGTTGACAAACTGCGAAAGAATGCCAATTTGAACTGTAACAGACCTTCCGGAACATGACCATAAGTTAAACATACCATAAATATCCTTTACATAGCTTAGAAATAGGCTTTGAGGGGTTCGGTATGCTAAAATAAACTTTTGGGTCATTCAGGGACTAAAAGTGTCAAAAAGTGCACAAGTTTGCATTTTCGCGCATAACTTACGTTCTGAATACATCCGGACATCCAAAAATTTATGTGAGCATGACTATATTATATTTTAGTGTTCGCCATAAGAAAAATCCATTCGTCGCGTCATTTGGTTCGTTTTTCGCGCTTGTGCGCATTCCGTCGTAATTAAGCGAACATCGCGTTCGTACGACCAAACGAACCAACATCTGAGATATTTTTGAGCATGTTTTGAGTCCCCTATACTTTAACTTCATTTTAGAGCCTTGAAATGAGGTTAACGGGGTTCAAACGCATCGAAAAAGGCCTTAAACACGTGCAGGGACCATTTCTGCCAATTCTGAAACTTTTCTGATTCAGGGGGGTGCTAGCGTAGCGCGAGCCCTATGGGCTTACCCGTCGCGCTACGCGACTGCCTATTCTGGACAGAAAACATGCAGAAATATCAGTTTTGCACTTTCGGGACCAGATTCGATGTATTAGCCGTTGTTTAATTCACAACCACACATTCTAAACTTGCTTAGTCAGCGGATAAGGATGGAATTTAGGCACCATAACTTTGCAACACATGTATGGATGGAATTTAAGCACCTAAGCACCATAACTTTGCAACACATGTATGGATGGAATTTAAGCACCATAACTTTGCAACACATGTACGGAGGGGATTAAGGCACGTTTTCCATGAAACGATCTTAACGGTTCGGGTATTCCTATAAATACCCCATACCCCCATTGCTAAAATCACTAGAAATTTGATTTGAGAAACTCTAAGTTGAAACATTTGTTTCATACCTGAGATTTTTGAATCGAGTTTAGCATTCGGGGACCCTTCGTAAGTATTCTTTCGTTCTTTTCCTTATTTTACTGCATTTCGAGTCAGAAAGTCAAACTTTGTTTGACTTTCAGCGTTGACCAGTAATGGTCAATGCGAAGTTCGTTTGAACTTCGCAACGTGATTGTAATCACGATGGTCATAGTCCCTTGGGACTATGCCTACTGATTACCACGTTGTCTAGGGTCGTAGGGTAAGCGATCTAATAAATCGCTTATACCTCGAACCCGACCCAGTTTGGTCGATCATTAGGATCCGACCAAACACATTAGGTGACCATAGTAGGTAGGGAATAACCTTCCGAGGTTATACCCTATGGTCACATCGTTTAAGTAGTTGTATGATAGGTAGTTTATATGCCTTAGGTAAATTACCAGAATACCCTTTTCATGTATAATTGGTAATTAAGCATATGTAACCTAAACTTTTGTCACATAACTGATTATGTAACATGTTTAGGCATATAATACTTGTCATAGGGCTAGTTAGGCGGTCCGAACGCGTTTCACGCGAACGACGCGTTAAAGTAGCATAAGCTTCCTAAACGGGTCGTAATGGGTCGTAAACAATTATGTTAGGTTTCATTTAGTATGTAGGCTTTGTTAAACCAAATGACACGAGTCTCTACACTCGTTTGGTTTACAAACCCTAATGCTACCCGATCTTCCGATCTAGGTCCGGTTAATTAACATAGTTACCTATATTAGGTGCCGTTTGATATCCGCGATCTCTAGCATTGTTTGGTTGTTACTCAAGGACTTCTGAGCAATCTCAAGTGAGTACATAGACCCCTCTTTTACTGTTTTCCAAACTGTTTTGGGGTGAAACACATGTGCCTACTTGTTACATTCATGCTTTCCCGTTTTCACATCATATACCTGCTATGTTCGTTAGTACATTATAGTACATGATTTTATGACATTTCATGCTAGGTGTGCCCAATTGTGTGCATTACTTAGTACATTGTTTTACATAGACATTTCGGCATAGACATTTTAACATGATTGACATTTGATCATGCATTTCCCACAAAACATAACTTTGATTTAAACCAAGATTTACTTCAATACTTTGTTTTTGTGCATATGGTTTAGTTGAGACATTTCACTTGCCATACATGACATATTTGACATAGACATTTGACATGGATATTTGACATAGACATATTGATATGATTTACATCTTGACATGAACACTTTGACATATTACCCAATACATTTGACAATTGATTTAAACATAGACTTCTTACATTGGTTTGGTTTGATTAAGTGATTAAGTAACGATGCGTGTGTAATATGATACAAGCATGGTGGATACGCCGCTGGTACTTCCTATATATAAGTGTTTGTATGGTATTACATATCATAGCGTTATTTGAATCATTTCAGTTTGAGACATAGAACATTTTATACAAATAACATACCTTTCACAAGACATTGATTTATAAACAATCTTATCTTATGCAAACATATTTTACTTGGTTATTCATTTAACCTTACATTTATTTATACTTATCATCTGATCTTATTATTTTTCAAATGATTTACAAAGCAAAGCAAATAACAAGGTTCATGACTAAACATTTTCTCAAACATAAGTCATGAAACCTATTTTCACAAAACCTATGTATCTCACAGGCATTTTTATGCTGACGTACCTATTTTCACATGTGTTTTTCAGGAACTGTTGCATAAGATGATCAAGATACACATAGGCAGTCTTGGGCTTTAGTGACAATAAAAGATGCAAGACTAGTTAATTATGTTGTATTTCCTTGTTTGTTAAGACATTGTAACACTTTAATCAATAAAACGAAACTTCAATTGCCATGGATTTGAAACAATTAATTCTGTTACAACACTCCCCGACATTTCCGCCACGTTTTGTATGTTCTACGTGGTCGGGGTGTGACAGAAAAGTGGTATCAGAGCCAATGGTTATAGGGAATTAGGTTATTAGTAATGCTTTGACCTAGTCTATAACCTTCTTAGGACCCTAACGTGTAGAAATTTGCGTTTAGATTTCTAAAAACAAAACTGTCACCTATCCTTAGGTGATAACCACAACAAGAACACAATTTTCGAATCTGCTTTGAAAACTAATCATCTGTTCTAGGATGATTTATTACTAGGTTTTGAACCCTCTATTGTAAGGTTTTGAACCCCTTTGAATTTTCAAAATCTCGTCAAGGTTTTGGGTTTTAAATAATGTGAACACGTGCAAACTGGAAGGGTGAATGCCTGTATTCTGAGTTTTCTGTCTAGGCAAGCACTTCGTATACATCTCAACCAGACGCGAGACCAGTTGTGCTTACCTGGGAATTCTTGGGATGAGTGTTCACTTATAGGCGAGCATGTCTTCGCGATACATTATTTTTGACCTATTTACTTTGATTAATCACCGAGGTCGTTTGTTGCCTTGTAGTAACAAACAAATGACCACTACCCTTGCTTTCATCAGATTTGTTTCATCTCATTCTTTTCGTCTAAATCTCTCACTCGTTTCCTTTCATGTTTCCTCTTTGAGAATGCCTCCTCGACGCGACAATCAGATGGCAAATGCCGAACTGGCGGAAATCATCGCGCAGCAAATGGCTGTTGCCTTCCCAAATCTTTATGCTCAAATGATGCAGGCCATCAACAACAACAATGCTCCCTGCAACTTCAAGAGTTTCAACTCGGCTAAACCGCTCAAGTTTAGTGGTTCAGAGGGAGCAACTGGGCTTCTTCAATGGTTCGAGAGCATTGAGAATACGTTCCGTCACGTTCAGTGTCCTGAAAATCGCAAGGTCGAGTTTTCTTCGAGCGTGTTTCAGAAGAGGGCTCTTACATGGTGGAACGGGATTATGAGAGACCGGGGTGCTGAAATTGCACTAGCACAGACTTGGGCCGAGCTTAGAGCTCTTATGATGAGGGAGTTCTGTCCTCGTCATGAACTGCGAGCTTTGGAGAGGGAGTTTGATGATTTGAAGCAAGACAGTGGTGAACATCGAGCCTATACTGACCGTTTTGAAGAATTGAGCCTGTTGTGTCCTGCTATGGTTACTCCTGTGGATAAGGCGATCGAGAAATATACTGATGGTCTTCCCGACCTAGTTCAGGATATTGTTACTGGCAGCAACCCTACTACTGTCAGACAAGCCATTGAATTGTCAGCTACTCTAACTGAATCCCACATCAGAAAGAAAAAGCTTTTTCGAAAAGGCGACCCAAGACCATCCGACAAGACTGCTCAAGTGGAACCAAAGGAAGAACATGCTGAGGTGTCCAAGAATAAGAAGCGTAAGGCTTCGCAGAATTTTGCGATTGCTGCTCAACCTAACCAAAACACCCGCAACCAACCAGCACAGCCTCCTGCAAGGAAACCTTATGCCGGTACTGCACCGATATGCGACAAATGTAATGCACACCACTTAGCTCACCTACAGTGTCGTTTGTGTGCATCATGTGGGCGACTCGGTCACCTGGCAAATGCTTGTCGTTTTATGTGACACCTCGTTGAAACGCTCTCACTTTTACTAGCTCGTCAGTGGCTGCTTTAACTTTCGGGACGAAAGTTCTTAAAACTTGGGGATAATGTGACACTCTAGGTTTTCCCGAGCAAATATCTTGTATTAACATTATGTGGATATACGTTATTAAATGTTAGTGCGTGTTATCTCGATGATTTTATGTGATCCTTGTGCTAAGTGTGATGAATGTGTGTATATTATATATATGTATGTGTGTTATATGAGTGGGCCGAGACCCCAAAGGACCCGACTCGAGACCACCCTCGGTCTCGAGTGAACAGTAAACACTCGGGCCGGTTGGGCCATGCAACCTAGAAGCCCACCCGGAAGCCCCTAACCCACTCGAGATATATAACCGGCCAACCCTCACAACTTTCACCATTTTGCAACATCACTCTCACACTCCCTCATCTCACACACTCTCCCTCTCTCTCTCTAAAAACCCCAAAACCCTAAGGTTCTAACATCACCCTCTCCTCCTCTCCTCTCCCTCTCTCGGATCGAACCGGCGACAACAAAAGGGACTCGGATCATCGCGGATTAGCTCGAGATCATCACTCGGAACTTGGTTCATCAATTTCTTGTACCCCTCCATCCAACCGGTTAGTGTATTATAGTTGTTTGACTTAAAATGATGGTTCATGATGCACAAACTATTTGATTAGTTGGATGTTTGATTGATTATGTGCTTGTTAGGTAATAGAATTGTTATCAAATGCAAATGAACAATGTGTGTTGCTTATGAGCCAAATGAATGACTTGAAATAACTAAAAGATATGAGCAAGCTAGTGTGCTTTGAACAAGTGATTCATGCTAGAAAAATGAAGGGAAATGTTGCTTTGGTATCTAGTCTATGTGCTATGATTTTTGCCCGAAAAATACAAAGTTATGTAGGATGAGGATATGATGATTATATGTTGAATATGCATGAATATATGATGAACATATGAAGAACAAGTTTGAAGGTGATATGAATATTCAAATATGCTTGTTTTGATCTGATTTTGTTATGAATTAGACAATAAAACATGTTTAAGAAATTCTATTGGTTAGTACAAAATTTCATGAAAACAGAATTGTATTGGTTAGTACATCCGCCAGGTTCTAGAAGGATTCTTGTGCACGTATCCGAGGTTGCGACTCGAAACCCCCGGTTACGACTCGCAACCGAATCATGACAAGTCGAAACATCCGGTTACGACTCGCAACCAGAGCATGACAAGTCGAAACATCCGGTTACGACTCGCAACCAGAGCATGACAAGTCGAAACATCCGGTTACGACTCGCAACCAGAGCATGACGAGTCGAAACATCCGGTTGCGACTCGCAACCAGAGCATGACAAGTCGAAACATCCGGTTGCGACTCGCAACTGTTAGTTATTGGGCCCAAGTGTATTAACTGTACATGCTGGTTACTGTTTAGGTGGGCTACGTGTTAACTGTTAACTGTTGCTGTTAAAGAACTTAGACGGGCCCAATGACTTATTGGGTAATTATATGTTGTGCATGCTATGTGTTAGTTATGTGTAGATTATACGTGTTTACTTGTACCCCAACTTGACCTATATTGGTAACCATGCTAGGACGTGGTGACCAACGTGATCGGTCGGGTAATTAATCTACCGAGCAACCCAAGGTGAGTTCACAACCTAAAGCATGTATTCCCGGTGGTTTGGGAAACGGAACTAAAAACAACACTATCCCCTTTTGAGGGATACAACTTACTTTTCTTCCCTTGTTATTGGGAACCTTTTAGTTAATTACTGTTTATACGGATTGCAACAAACGGCACTAAACGAAACTCTATCACTTAAAGTCCCTACTACATAATACCGATTAGTCGCCGGGGCCAGGCGAACGGGTTATTAGTTGATAGCGCTATTTAGGTCTTACCAACCTCACACCGTGCCAAGGTATGGGATCGGTCGTGAACTAATGTACTCAGGCATCCATCAATGATGATAGAACATTGACATCGGGGCACTCTGCGGATACGCAACGGTCACCTAGTGTTCGGTATTGGAAAAACAGTTTAGTCGCTAACTTTTGGGGTAGCTCCCCATGGCATGTATAAACGGATAAATTAACTGGTGAAACAAGTTTTTGGTAATTAAAACTGGACAACTAGTGAACTCACTCAGCATTATTGTTGACCCCTTACTGCATGCTTTGCAGGTAACCAGTGACTCAGGAGCTTGCAGCTTGGGAAGTGTAGTGGTCGTCTAAACCCGCGTGTTGGGTTTCAAATAACTTGAACTATGAACTTTGTTTAAACTATTTTGCCTATGCTTCCGCTATTTACTTAAACTATTATTTGAACCTGACTTTCGAACTTTAAACTATGATGCTTACGAACTATTAAGGTTGGTGATCATCTTTATTATTATCCAAATACTCAGTATAATTGGTGGCTGGATCCTGGTCGGTCACGCCCTCAAGCGGACGGTACTCCGCAGGTGGAATTTGGGGGTGTGACAGATTGGTATCAGAGCCATTGGTTATAGTGAACTTGGTTTTAAAAAGAAGAGTCTTTTTGAGAAAAACCAGACTATAACCCGTGACTCGTGACGACACTACACTCCAAGGGCAAGACTCGGCATACTAGACCTCGTAGCTCGGACTTGTGTTTACTTGCTTGTTTATCTTATATTGACTGCTCTACTATACATACTAGTGTGCCTAATTAGATAGATACCCATTTCTCTTCTACCTCATTCTCGCTACGTTACAACATTGCACTCATACTGTGTTTTCTGGCTATGAAGACAATGAGTGGACGCGGAAGAGGAAGCGTTAACATGACTCAGGCTCAATTCGCTAACTTGCTCAACACGGTGGCTGCAGCTTTCGCAGCTCACCCTGGAGGTAAACTCGTTGCTATAGGATGTTTAGATCCTACCCCCACATCGTCTTTTCACCCCTAAACCTATTCGCCCCATTTCTCACAACAGGTCAGCCTGCGCCTGCGCAACCACGTGTTTGTACTTTCAAAACCTTCATGGATGGCAAGCCTCTCCCTTTCAACGACACTGAGGGTGCCATAGGCCTTCTACACTGGATTGAAAAGGCCGAAGCTGTCTTTGCTGTCTGCAAGTGTCCCCCTGCTAACTGGGTCAAGTTCGCGACTGGTACGCTCGAAGGAAACGCACTTTCATGGTGGAAAGCGCAGATTCAAATGCTTGGTCTGGAAACTGCTAATGCTACTGCATGGGAAGATTTCAAGGACATGATCAAAGAGGAATACTGTCACAGGGATGACATCCACAAGCTCGAGAACGAGTACTATGCGCTCAAGATGGTTGGATCAGAGATTGAGACCTACACCAAGCAGTCCAACGACTATGCTGCACTTTGCCCAAACATGTCCCAACCTATGTATCGAAGGATCGAATTGTACATCAAAGGCCTGGTCCCAGAAATCAGAAGTCATGTGACCTCAGCCAACCTCAATACCATACAGCCTGTGGCTCGTCTTGCTCACAAACTCACCAATCAGGCTGTGGAAGAGGGCAAGCTGCCCAAGAGGATCGGTGCTACTGCTGGAACTTCGGGCGATAACAAGCGAAAGTGGGATGGAAGTCAGGGAAAGGATGCTAACCCCACTCAGGCCCCAGTTCAACAAAGGAAGACTGAAGGCAACAAGGGCCCTCAGCAACAGGGTGGCTATCGCGGAAACCACCCTAAGTGTAACAAATGTAACCGACATCACAGTGGGCCATGTGGAAAAGGTCAGTGTCAGCGATGCAACAAGATGGGGCATGAAGCCAAAGACTGTCGAAGCCAGTTCCCGGCTAGGCAGAACCAGCAACAACCACAGCAACAGCAGCAACAAGGAAACAACCGTGGATGCTTTAAGTGTGGAGCAACGGGGCACATGCGAAAGGATTGCCCGGAACTGAATCAAAACAACAACAATCAGGGTGCTGGGAACAATAACAACGATGCTGGAAATGGTGCTAGAGGAAAAGCTTTTGTGATTGGAGCTGGGGAAGCAAGGAATGACCCCAACGTTGTAGCGGGTAAGTTCCTACTTAATGATCGTTATGTTTCCATGCTATTTGATTCCGGAGCAGATGCTAGTTATGTATCCCTACGTATTAGAAAGAAACTTAAGCTCACTCTTACGCCGCTAAGCTCTAAGCACACCGTTGAAATAGCTAATGGTAGAAACCTCGAGGCCTCACACATAATTCGTAACTGCAAATTAGGGTTGTCTGGTCAGACCTTCTGTATCGATCTTTTCCCCATCGTTCTTGGAAGCTTCGACGTCATCATTGGTATGGATTGGTTATCCAAACATCGAGCTGAAATCCTCTGCCAGGAGAAAGCTATTCGTATTCCCCGTCCCCCTGGCAAACCTCTTATAGTTCAAGGCGACAAGAGCGGAGAAGTTACAGGCATCATTTCATTCTTAAAAGCCCAGAAGTATCTACAAAAAGGGCACACCGCTATCTTAACACTCATTACCGACACACAGAAAGTGGAAAACAGGATTGAAGACTTTCCAGTGGTACGCGACTATCCTGAGGTATTCCCGGAGGAACTACCTGGACTCCCTCCTCACCGTCAGGTCGAATTTCAAATCGAGCTAGCTCCTGGAGCAGCGCCTATAGCTCGTGCACCTTATCGATTAGCCCCCGCGGAGCTCAAGGAGCTTTCTACTCAACTACAAGAACTTTTGGACAAAGGTTTTATCCGTCCTAGTTCATCACCCTGGGGAGCCCCAGTGCTCTTCGTAAAAAAGAAAGATGGCTCATTCCGAATGTGCATTGACTACTGCGAACTTAACAAGGTTACCATCAAGAATCGTTATCCACTTCCCCGTATCGACGACCTGTTCGACCAGCTGCAAGGGTCGAGCTATTATTCCAAGATCGATCTGCGATCGGGTTATCACCAGCTGAGAGTCCGCGATGAGGACATCTCTAAGACTGCTTTCAGAACCCGCTATGGTCACTACGAATTCCTTGTTATGCCTTTCGGAATGACCAACGCACCTGCAATCTTCATGGATCTCATGAACCGAGTATGCAAACCCTACCTCGATAAGTTCGTAATCGTGTTCATCGACGACATCCTAATCTACTCGAAGAGCCAAGAGGAGCATGAACAACACCTACGTCTTATTCTCGAACTTCTTCGCAATGAGCAACTGTACGCCAAATTCTCGAAATGTGATTTCTGGCTTAGAGAAGTCCATTTCCTTGGGCACATCGTCAATCAGGAAGGGATTCATGTTGACCCCGCTAAGATTGAGTCCATTAAGAATTGGCCCGTACCTAAGACTCCGACCGAAGTTCGCCAATTCTTGGGATTGGCGGGATACTATCGAAGATTTATCAAGGGATTCTCTAAGATCGCTCAACCACTTACGACACTCACTCAGAAGGGTGTTGCTTACAAATGGAGTAATGCTCAGGAATCTGCCTTCCAGGAACTAAAGAAGAACCTTTGTAGTGCTCCTATCCTCTCCTTACCCGAAGGTACCGACGACTTCGTCGTTTACTGCGACGCTTCTATTCAAGGACTTGGCTGCGTATTGATGCAACGCGAGAAAGTTATCGCTTACGCCTCGCGACAACTCAAGGTCCACGAATGGAACTATACGACGCATGACTTAGAATTTGGAGCTGTGGTCTTCGCGCTCAAGCTTTGGAGACACTACTTGTACGGCACCAAGTGCACGATTTACACTGATCACAAGAGTCTCCAGCACATAATGGGACAAAAGGAGTTGAATATGCGGCAACGCCGATGGGTCGAACTCCTAAATGACTACGAGTGTGCAATCAAATATCACCCAGGCAAGGCTAATGTGGTAGCCGATGCCCTCAGCAGAAAGGAGACCAAACCCAAGCGTGTTCGTGCCTTACAGCTCACTATCCACTCGAACCTCCCTAATCAAATTCGGAATGCTCAGGTTGAAGCATTGAAAGCCGAGAACATCAGGGCTGAGTCCCTACGAGGATCGAGACAACGATTGGAACACAAAGAAGACGGCGCTTACTACGTAGCCGGACGCATATGGGTTCCGCTTTATGGAAATTTACGTGACCTTGTGATGGATGAAGCTCATAAGTCCCGTTACTCAGTACATCCAGGGTCAGATAAGATGTACCACGACTTGAGGGCTACCTATTGGTGGCCTGGCATGAAAGCCCACATAGCAACCTATGTCAGAAAATGTTTAACTTGTGCAAGAGTCAAGGCCGAGTATCAGAAACCATCAGGCCTACTCCAACAGCCAGAGATCCCGCAATGGAAATGGGAGCAGATTTCCATGGATTTTGTTACCGGCCTGCCTAGGTCTCAACGAGGAAATGACACCATTTGGGTAATAGTGGATCGCTTAACTAAGTCTGCACACTTTTTGGCTATCAAAGAAACAGACAAGTTCTCTACCCTAGCAGAGGTATACTTAAAAGAAGTGGTCTCGAAGCACGGAGTGCCTACCTCTATTATTTCCGATCGAGACGCGCGTTTTACTTCTGAATTGTGGCAAGCCATGCACAAATCTTTTGGCTCACGTTTAGACATGAGCACCGCTTATCACCCGCAAACGGATGGGCAGTCTGAACGCACCATCCAAACCCTCGAAGACATGCTTAGGGCTTGTGTGATCGATTTTGGCAAAAATTGGGAGAAGCACCTACCGTTGGTGGAATTCTCCTACAACAACAGCTACCACACCAGCATTCAGGCAGCACCCTTTGAGGCATTGTACGGCCGTAAATGTCGATCGCCTCTCTGCTGGGCTGAGGTTGGTGACAGCCAGATCACAGGCCCGGAACATGTAGTCGACACCACAGAAAAGATTGCCCAGATTAGGCAACGCATGGCGGCAGCTCGTGACCGTCAAAAGTACTAGGCTGATAAAGATAGGAAACCGCAAGAGTTCCAGGTTGGTGAACGGGCTCTACTTAAGGTCTCACCCTGGAAGGGTGTGGTTCGTTTTGGAAAACGGGGCAAGCTTAATCCAAGATATGTCGGACCCTTTGAAGTTACCGAAAAGATCGGTACGGCCGCTTACAGGTTGAATCTGCCTGAAGAACTGAGTGCTGTGCACAACGTCTTCCACGTATCTAATCTGAAGAAGTGCCTGTCAGATGAAACACTCGTCATTCCTTACAAGGAACTTACTATTGACGAACAGCTACACTTTACTGAGGAACCGGTTGAGATCACGGATCGTGAGATCAAAACCCTCAAACGTAGCCAGATACCCCTCGTGCGAGTTCGTTGGAACTCACGCCGTGGCCCAGAGTTTACCTGGGAGCGGGAAGACCAGATGAAGCGCAAGTATCCCCAGCTGTTCCCAAATGAAACCCCCAGCACTGAAGCTACAACTGAATTTCGGGACGAAATTCCAAACTAACGGGGGGATGATGTGACACCTCGTTGAAACGCTCTCACTTTTACTAGCTCGTCAGTGGCTGCTTTAACTTTCGGGACGAAAGTTCTTAAAACTTGGGGATAATGTGACACTCTAGGTTTTCCCGAGCAAATATCTTGTATTAACATTATGTGGATATACGTTATTAAATGTTAGTGCGTGTTATCTCGATGATTTTATGTGATCCTTGTGCTAAGTGTGATGAATGTGTGTATATTATATATATGTATGTGTGTTATATGAGTGGGCCGAGACCCCAAAGGACCCGACTCGAGACCACCCTCGGTCTCGAGTGAACAGTAAACACTCGGGCCGGTTGGGCCATGCAACCTAGAAGCCCACCCGGAAGCCCCTAACCCACTCGAGATATATAACCGGCCAACCCTCACAACTTTCACCATTTTGCAACATCACTCTCACACTCCCTCATCTCACACACTCTCCCTCTCTCTCTCTAAAAACCCCAAAACCCTAAGGTTCTAACATCACCCTCTCCTCCTCTCCTCTCCCTCTCTCGGATCGAACCGGCGACAACAAAAGGGACTCGGATCATCGCGGATTAGCTCGAGATCATCACTCGGAACTTGGTTCATCAATTTCTTGTACCCCTCCATCCAACCGGTTAGTGTATTATAGTTGTTTGACTTAAAATGATGGTTCATGATGCACAAACTATTTGATTAGTTGGATGTTTGATTGATTATGTGCTTGTTAGGTAATAGAATTGTTATCAAATGCAAATGAACAATGTGTGTTGCTTATGAGCCAAATGAATGACTTGAAATAACTAAAAGATATGAGCAAGCTAGTGTGCTTTGAACAAGTGATTCATGCTAGAAAAATGAAGGGAAATGTTGCTTTGGTATCTAGTCTATGTGCTATGATTTTTGCCCGAAAAATACCAAGTTATGTAGGATGAGGATATGATGATTATATGTTGAATATGCATGAATATATGATGAACATATGAAGAACAAGTTTGAAGGTGATATGAATATTCAAATATGCTTGTTTTGATCTGATTTTGTTATGAATTAGACAATAAAACATGTTTAAGAAATTCTATTGGTTAGTACAAAATTTCATGAAAACAGAATTGTATTGGTTAGTACATCCGCCAGGTTCTAGAAGGATTCTTGTGCACGTATCCGAGGTTGCGACTCGAAACCCCCGGTTACGACTCGCAACCGAATCATGACAAGTCGAAACATCCGGTTACGACTCGCAACCAGAGCATGACAAGTCGAAACATCCGGTTACGACTCGCAACCAGAGCATGACAAGTCGAAACATCCGGTTACGACTCGCAACCAGAGCATGACGAGTCGAAACATCCGGTTGCGACTCGCAACCAGAGCATGACAAGTCGAAACATCCGGTTGCGACTCGCAACTGTTAGTTATTGGGCCCAAGTGTATTAACTGTACATGTTGGTTACTGTTTAGGTGGGCTACGTGTTAACTGTTAACTGTTGCTGTTAAAGAACTTAGACGGGCCCAATGACTTATTGGGTAATTATATGTTGTGCATGCTATGTGTTAGTTATGTGTAGATTATACGTGTTTACTTGTACCCCAACTTGACCTATATTGGTAACCATGCTAGGACGTGGTGACCAACGTGATCGGTCGGGTAATTAATCTACCGAGCAACCCAAGGTGAGTTCACAACCTAAAGCATGTATTCCCGGTGGTTTGGGAAACGGAACTAAAAACAACACTATCCCCTTTTGAGGGATACAACTTACTTTTCTTCCCTTGTTATTGGGAACCTTTTAGTTAATTACTGTTTATACGGATTGCAACAAACGGCACTAAACGAAACTCTATCACTTAAAGTCCCTACTACATAATACCGATTAGTCGCCGGGGCCAGGCGAACGGGTTATTAGTTGATAGCGCTATTTAGGTCTTACCAACCTCACACCGTGCCAAGGTATGGGATCGGTCGTGAACTAATGTACTCAGGCATCCGTCAATGATGATAGAACATTGACATCGGGGCACTCTGCGGATACGCAACGGTCACCTAGTGTAAGGTATTGGAAAAACAGTTTAGTCGCTAACTTTTGGGGTAGCTCCCCATGGCATGTATAAACGGATAAATTAACTGGTGAAACAAGTTTTTGGTAATTAAAACTGGACAACTAGTGAACTCACTCAGCATTATTGTTGACCCCTTACTGCATGCTTTGCAGGTAACCAGTGACTCAGGAGCTTGCAGCTTGGGAAGTGTAGTGGTCGTCTAAACCCGCGTGTTGGGTTTCAAATAACTTGAACTATGAACTTTGTTTAAACTATTTTGCCTATGCTTCCGCTATTTACTTAAACTATTATTTGAACCTGACTTTCGAACTTTAAACTATGATGCTTACGAACTATTAAGGTTGGTGATCATCTTTATTATTATCCAAATACTCAGTATAATTGGTGGCTGGATCCTGGTCGGTCACGCCCTCAAGCGGACGGTACTCCGCAGGTGGAATTTGGGGGTGTGACATTTTACCCCGAACCAAGCTGGTCCAAACCAACCTCAAGTAAATCCTGCTCAAGCTCGTCTTCCATGAGGTCCTTGTTTCAACTGTAACGAGATGGGCCATTTCCGAAGAAATTGCCCAAAGATTGCTAACGCGAATCCAGCGCAAGGATGAGCATCGGATCAACTAAAAGACAATGTTGTTTAGAAATAATCAAGCCTTATGTATTATCTTCTTTTGTTGTCAGGGTCCATGAAACAGTTGTTGTTGTGGTTGTTTATAAATAAATCTTTTTATTTTGCATTGCAATGTACAAATATGATGGCATGTATAAACAACGTATCCCCTACAATACCGACAATCAAGGAATCGTATTCCTTGAAGAACAGACTACCCCGTAATTTCTTCCATTCTATTATCTCTTGCGTTTTCCACGGAAATCCTTAGGAACCGTCTCTTGCAAAGAAACGAAGTACAAGGCGCAAGTTACTACTCTGTATGAATACCCAACGTACCACTATAAATTCTTAATAGAATACCTAAAGGTATTTCAGTATCTTCAAAATTATTGTACCTTAATTCGAATATTGCGTTTTCTTGAAAACGAAATCGAATTTTTGGAAGATCTTTCTATCTTCATAGTTAGATTCTTGTTAATGTTTAAAGTGCCGAATGAAATCCATGAAATGGATTCCTAGTGTGCTTTAAATGCATGTACGTAATTAACAAAACAAAACTTACAAATCAAAGATCTAGATAAACAATTTTATGGTTACGTGACTATGTGTTTATGCATTTTGTGTTTTGGTATACTCTGGATATTCGTTATCCAAATGCTCATAGAATCTTTCTTATCTCCATATGAAGGATTCGTAGTAGGATATTCAAAAAAGGTACTATCTTAAATCCTTAAGGGACTTCTACTTTGTAGTAAAGTTCCTTGGATTATAAAGTACTATCCCAAAGTTTTGGGGCAACATGTGTTGATAAAGTTAAATACATCCTACGTCGATGTGGTTAAATTTTCCCCGTAGGTAGTTTAGTTAAAGAGATCCTACGTCGATCTAAGTTAAATAGATTGGTCCGACAATCTAGTTAAATACATCCTACGTCGATGTGGTTAAATTTTCCCCGGGATAGTTTAGTTAAAGAGATCCTACGTCGATCTAAGTTAAATAGATTGGTTCGACAATCTAGTTAAATACATCCTACGTCGATGTGGTTAAATTTTCCCCGTGGGTAGTTTAGTTAAAGAGATCCTACGTCGATCTAAGTTAAATAGATTGGTTCGACAATCTAGTTAAATATGTCATGTATTTATGTAGTTAAATAGGCCCTCGGGTGGTCTAAATCAAGAGATTGTTCGTTAATCTAATCCTTTGGTGATCTAGTTAAAGAGACTCTATTGCAGTCAAGATTAATTCACCACAGGATTATTCGTTTGATTTTTCCCCATACGCATTATGAAATAAACTGTGCGGACTGTGCAAGGAACTACGTAATTATGGAGGCCTACATAATTATGGAGTTCAGTGCATAGGAACCACAGGAAGTTTTGTCATGTGTTAAGACTAACAGTGGCAAGAGTAATGATACGGGAGAAGTCTTGGACTTTGACCAATGTCATTTATTCTCACACTACCCAATTCTGATTTCAAGCACACACAAGTTTCCTATGATAATTCTTCACGGGAACTGTTCTCCTGTCTATAGTTCAAAACTCCATGTTTTGTTACTACAATGACTTCAATTTGAGGGTTGACATCTTTGCTAAGAATCCTAACATGGCCCAGAGTTTTACTTAAGGGCTCAATGGATTTGTCTGAAGGCAAAAAAAAAAAAAAAACCGTCACAGCTGTCTCCACAAGTTTCCTCTAAAACTAAATTTCGGGACGAAATTTCCTAAAGTAGGGGAGACTGTAACATCTGTGTCATCTCAACCATCAAACAAATGCCAAACCAATTAAATATTTTATTTCATACTTTGGACTTGTATAAATATGTGTATCTTTTGCACATATCAACTCTTGTTCGATTTCAAGCTCTAAATCGCTTTCTGGAAGGTTATACACGCACTGATGCGTAAATATAACCAGTTTAATGCAACGAACACTCCGGAATAGTGAAATAGGCTTAACATACCTTAAATAACCTTTACATAACTTAGATATAAGTTTTGGAAGGTTTGGTGTGGTGAAATCAACGTTAAATCGCTTACAGGGACTAAAGTTGACAAACTGCGAAAGAATGCCAATTTGAACTGTAACAGACATTCCGGAACATGACCATAAGTTAAACATACCATAAATATCCTTTACATAGCTTAGAAATAGGCTTTGAGGGGTTCGGTATGCTAAAATAAACTTTTGGGTCATTCAGGGACTAAAAGTGTCAAAAAGTGCACAAGTTTGCATTTTCGCGCATAACATACTTTCTGAATACATCCGGACATCCAAAAATTTATGTGAGCATCACTATATTATATTTTAGTGTTCGCCATAAGAAAAATCCATTCGTCGCGTCATTTGGTTCGTTTTTCGCGCTTGTGCGCATTCCGTCGTAATTAAGCGAACATCGCGTTCGTACGACCAAACGAACCAACATCCGAGATATTTTTGAGCATGTTTTGAGTCTCCTATACTTTAACTTCATTTTAGAGCCTTGAAATGAGGTTAACGGGGTTCAAACGCATCGAAAAAGGCCTTAAACACGTGCAGGGACCATTTCTGCCAATTCTGAAACTTTTCTGATTCAGGGGGGTGCTAGCGTAGCGCGAGCCCTATGGGCTTACCCGTCGCGCTACGCGACTACCTATTCTGGACAGAAAACATGCAGAAATATCAGTTTTGCACTTTCGGGACCAGATTCGATGTATTAGCCGTTGTTTAATTCACAACCACACATTCTAAACTTGCTTAGTCAGCGGATAAGGATGGAATTTAGGCACCATAACTTTGCAACACATGTATGGATGGAATTTAAGCACCTAAGCACCATAACTTTGCAACACATGTATGGATGGAATTTAAGCACCATAACTTTGCAACACATGTACGGAGGGGATTAAGGCACGTTTTCCATGAAACGATCTTAACGGTTCGGGTATTCCTATAAATACCCCATACCCCCCATTGCTAAAATCACTAGAAATTTGATTTGAGAAACTCTAAGTTGAAACATTTGTTTCATACCTGAGATTTTTGAATCGAGTTTAGCATTCGGGGACCCTTCGTAAGTATTCTTTCGTTCTTTTCCTTATTTTACTGCATTTCGAGTCAGAAAGTCAAACTTTGTTTGACTTTCAGCGTTGACCAGTAATGGTCAATGCAAAGTTCGTTTGAACTTCGCAACGTGATTGTAATCACGATGGTCATAGTCCCTTGGGACTATGCCTACTGATTACCACGTTGTCTAGGGTCGTAGGGTAAGCGATCTAATAAATCGCTTATACCTCGAACCCGACCCAGTTTGGTCGATCATTAGGATCCGACCAAACACATTAGGTGACCATAGTAGGTAGGGAATAACCTTCCGAGGTTATACCCTATGGTCACATCGTTTAAGTAGTTGTATGATAGGTAGTTTATATGCCTTAGGTAAATTACCAGAATACCCTTTTCATGTATAATTGGTAATTAAGCATATGTAACCTAAACTTTTGTCACATAACTGATTATGTAACATGTTTAGGCATATAATACTTGTCATAGGGCTAGTTAGGCGGTCCGAACGCGTTTCACGCGAACGACGCGTTAAAGTAGCATAAGCTTCCTAAACGGGTCGTAATGGGTCGTAAACAATTATGTTAGGTTTCATTTAGTATGTAGGCTTTGTTAAACCAAATGACACGAGTCTCTACACTCGTTTGGTTTACAAACCCTAATGCTACCCGATCTTCCGATCTAGGTCCGGTTAATTAACATAGTTACCTATATTAGGTGCCGTTTGATATCCGCGATCTCTAGCATTGTTTGGTTGTTACTCAAGGACTTCTGAGCAATCTCAAGTGAGTACATAGACCCCTCTTTTACTGTTTTCCAAACTGTTTTGGGGTGAAACACATGTGCCTACTTGTTACATTCATGCTTTCCCGTTTTCACATCATATACCTGCTATGTTCGTTAGTACATTATAGTACATGATTTTATGACATTTCATGCTAGGTGTGCCCAATTGTGTGCATTACTTAGTACATCGTTTTACATAGACATTTCGGCATAGACATTTTAACATGATTGACATTTGATCATGCATTTCCCACAAAACATAACTTTGATTTAAACCAAGATTTACTTCAATACTTTGTTTTTGTGCATATGGTTTAGTTGAGACATTTCACTTGCCATACATGACATATTTGACATAGACATTTGACATGGATATTTGACATAGACATATTGATATGATTTACATCTTGACATGAACACTTTGACATATTACCCAATACATTTGACAATTGATTTAAACATAGACTTCTTACATTGGTTTGGTTTGATTAAGTGATTAAGTAACGATGCGTGTGTAATATGATACAAGCATGGTGGGTACGCCGCTGGTACTTCCTATATATAAGTGTTTGTATGGTATTACATATCATAGCGTTATTTGAATCATTTCAGTTTGAGACATAGAACATTTTATACAAATAACATGCCTTTCACAAGACATTGATTTATAAACAATCTTATCTTATGCAAACATATTTTACTTGGTTATTCATTTAACCTTACATTTATTTATACTTATCATCTGATCTTATTATTTTTCAAATGATTTACAAAGCAAAGCAAATAACAAGGTTCATGACTAAACATTTTCTCAAACATAAGTCATGAAACCTATTTTCACAAAACCTATGTATCTCACAGGCATTTTTATGCTGACGTACCTATTTTCACATGTGTTTTTCAGGAACTGTTGCATAAGATGATCAAGATACACATAGGCAGTCTTGGGCTTTAGTGACAATAAAAGATGCAAGACTAGTTAATTATGTTGTATTTCCTTGTTTGTTAAGACATTGTAACACTTTAATCAATAAAACGAAACTTCAATTGCCATGGATTTGAAACAATTAATTCTGTTACAACACTCCCCGACATTTCCGCCACGTTTTGTATGTTCTACGTGGTCGGGGTGTGACATCCCAGCCTCCCAGAATGACTCCCTAGTCCCACCAGACAACTACCTCAGCCTCCCAGACCGAGCCTCAGCCTCCCAGACCGAGCCTCAGCCTCCCAGACTGAGCCTATAACTAGCAAATAAAATGTGCTCAACATTTGTTTGTAAAAACATTTTGGATCTGGACTTAAGTGGTATGCAGTGTAAAAATGTTTTCGTGAGAGCCCTAGTGATCATAGTCTAGACTCGAGAAGGAATCCTAGTTCGCTATGAACAGAGCTCTGATACCAAGCTGTCACACCCTGGCTTTGCGGAAGCGTGGGTTTATTTAGTGTGACTTCTTAATACCATAGCTTAATCATAACAAAGCTATATGAAAATAAAACCATGCAGATCATCCATTTATTTAAGTTTGAAAAGTAAAATACCACAACATTGTCCTAATACGTTGACACATGCAACGGAAATTACAACTTAACAACAAAAAAACTTTGTTCTTAAAACACAACCCCAAATATAACATAAACACTTGTTTAAGACTTGCGACTCATCCAGGTAAAAGTCGCAATCCCTAAACGTGGATGATCCCGTAACTCTAACACAGCGGGAAAACGTAGCATACCGGGCCAGATCCTTAGTTCCCTGAAATACATGTAAGTTGGAAAAATCAACATAATGTTGAGCGAGTTCATGTGTAAGTGAGTATGTAAAACACTTGTAAGTATAAAAATCCCTGGTATGTAGCAGATAAGGAAAAAAAGAGATCACCAATGGTTTGCAAGGCCATTGATATGTGTGAAGTGCAAGTAGGAAGACTCAAACCTAGCGGATTTCGCGTTGGGCACAAAGTCACCCCAAGGTCCGTACTGTTGGGCCTGGGGTTGGGCTCGCTACACCCAGATAGATCTACCGCTTACGTCCCTCGGTCCTACAATGAGGATTAATGGCCTCCAGTTCCCGCCTACCCACTCACATGATCTAAGTAGTAACCCTCCTTACGCTAACCATACCATGTATAAAGTACTCGTATCATAGTAACATGTATTTCACCCCCGCAGTTTAGAAAACTGAAAACAGTTAAGAGAAAAGGGGGACATGAACTCACAGTAATGCGTCCTCGATAACAGCAACTCAAACTCGATCTGCAGCACGACAACCTACAACGTGCTAATATCTATGAGACGAACGGCCGTTCCTTAGCTTAGAGTTTTAACGTTCTAGGGGAAATAGTTAGACAACTATTTCGTGTTTATATTTCTTGGTTATCGTATAAATAGATTCCTTCCCAAGGATGGGATATTCGTACATGTATTATGTATTTGGTGACTTAAAGTATTAACAAAATACATTTACAAGTCTCATATCCAACACTTTAAAGTTTTATGTCAAAACTCATGGCGAGGTTTAATTCCGAGAAATAAAGTTAAACATACTTGTTAGAAAAATAGTTTTTCTAAGTCTTGGTATTTTTAGAAAAATTCGCCAGAACTTCCCCTAAAAACGGGAGTGTCCGTGCTAATACGCACATCTTTTTCTTTTTGAAATCAAACCACGATCATCAACAATCAACCCTTACGTTTTAACACGCAAAATACTACCCTTGTCGTTTCAGTTTCAATATGTGAAAAACTGGACTGTTTTCGGACGGTTAAATAAAATACTTAACTCTTTCCAAAAATTCCCAAATTTTTGCGGAACGTCCTAATCGACCCACAATTTATCGTGTAAAATTATCAAGGTCTAGTTCATTATCAATAATTTATAGAAAATCGTTTACCGAACTGTGATCAGATTAGTTACATTCTGATCACAGTTTACGGAAAAATTCGTCAAAAATTCCTCGTGAGTCCGTTTATCGAAATTCCAGCTCGAGGGTCACAAATACATCCGTGACCATCTTTGATAAAAGTTTCAGGGGCTGGATCGGTTTAGGTTTCAAGTTGTGACTGAAAACGTATAACCCATTTTACTGCAGTTAAAATCAGCCTTAGCTGCTGTCACGAAAACAGATTTTTAAAATAGTAACCGACTTCAGAAAAATACGATTCCAGCGCCATTTTCTTCGTTTTTCGAAAAGACACGATTTAGGCTTTTGAAATTCCGTTTTTCGAGTTTTTAAAGTCCGTTTACAGCCGGTTGAAGGCGGCTGAAATAGTACATCAGCATGTTATTTTGAAGTTTTACATGTTATCAAATCGTGTTACAAGTGTCCGATTAACGGGTTTAACAAGAAAACAACTTTTAAACATCAAGTATGATTTAACCAACCCTCAAACCAACAAGATTCCGCTTCATAAATCAGACACAAGTAAACTTTTATGTAACTTTTATATTCATTACCCATGTTTCATATTTTCTAGTATTCTTGCAATTTAGTAATTTAAACAACAATACAACATACTACATGTCATAATTTCAAACAAGATGAAATCAAGTGTAAGGAAACTTACTACTAGCCTCTAGCTGGGGAAGAATCTAATGAAGAAATGTGAAGAAAAGATGGTGCAAACGGCTAGAACAAAGCTCCTTTGAGGGTTCTTCAAGATGCACCTTCCATTGTTGCACTTCAAAGCTTGAATGGAATGTATAAGATGAAGAAGATGATGATGTTTAGAGGTGGTGATGGTGTTTTCGGTTTGGGCAGCCGAGACAAGAGGGAGAGAGAGTGAAATGGAGTGTGATATCTAGTGAAATGATGTGCTAATCCAAGTCCATACTTATATCATCATCTCCACATTTTTATGCAACTTCAACAAGCAACATCTATTAAAATAATAGAATTAAATCAAGTTAGGGGATTTGAAGTATGGGGGTGGGTCCCCTTGAGGGCTGAATTCGGTTTGGGGGGGGGGGGGGTATAATTGCAAAATTTCAACTAAAGTGTAACTAGAATGTAAGTATATTTAGATGTAAGTAAAGTGGTGATATAAAGATAGTTTGTTTATTTTTAGCGGGTGTTATGGCATACGGGGATCATTAGTAGCCATAAATAGTAAAACAAAGTGTCTGCCAAAAATTTAGTGTCTCGGGTAATGTCCGGTTATCCGGTCAGGTACTGTCCCGTTAAAGCGTTTAATTAGTCCGAAAGGACCTTTTATGTATATTTTTGCAACACAAATTATTCCCGGCACTTAGGAAAATGTACGGGACCGTTCTGCAATGTTTTTGCACTTTATTAGTAATTTAAAATGTTGAGTTTTGTATTAAGTGCAGAATTTTGTACTTAAAGTACGTTTTAGGCACATCCGGTCACTATAAACTTCACCTAGTGACGCAGTTCTACAATCCTCACCTCCCTACACTCACTACCAGTGTAGCAATCTATTCCCGGCTCATACTGGCCTTTAGAGGCAGTGTCTGCCTGATGCTGGTTATGTCAGCATGTTTAATGGGTATCCCGTTGTCACACCCCGACCGCGTAAAACAACAAATCGCGGCGGAAACATCGGGGCGTGTTGCAACAGAATTAATGTTTCATAACCATGGATATCAAAAGTGTTTCGTTTTATTAAACATAGAGTAATTACATCGTCTGGAAATCTAAATACACTATTTAAACATAGTCTATCATTGTTATTGAGTCACTAAGGCCTTGTCCAGTCCTATGTGAGCATGCATCTTATCAATCGATATCATCCAACAATACCTGAAACATATGTGAAAACGAGGTCAGCAAAGA
This sequence comes from Helianthus tuberosus, assembly GCA_030545235.1. NCBI lineage: Eukaryota > Viridiplantae > Streptophyta > Magnoliopsida > Asterales > Asteraceae > Helianthus > Helianthus tuberosus. Next base: position 71,995,201 of record CM060356.1, on the reverse strand, counting down.
AATGCTGGCGAGTACATAGGTTTTGTGAAAATAAGATTCATGACTTCTGTTTAAGAAAATGTTTAGTCATGAACCTTGTAATTTGCTTTGTCTTTGTAAATCATTTGAAAAATAATAAGTTCGGATGATAAGTATAAATAAGAGAATAATGCATGATTAAATGAATAACCATGTAAATGAGTTTGCATAAGATAAGTTGTTTATAAATCAATGTCTTGTGAAAAGTATGTTATTTGTATAAAATGTTCTATGTCTCAAACTGAAATGATTCAAATAACGCTATGATATGTAATACCATACAAACACTTATATATAGGAAGTACCAGCGGCGTATCCACCATGCTTGTATCATATTACACACACATCGTTACTTAATCACTTAATCAAACCAAACCAAACAATGTAAAATGTCTATGTTTAAATCAATTGTCAAATGTATTGAATAATATGTCAAAGTATTCATGTCAAGATGTAAATCATGTCAAAATGTCTATGTCAAATATCCATGTCAAATGTCTATGTCAAAATGTCCATGTCAAATGTCTATGTCAAATATCCATGTCAAATGTCTATGTCAAATATCCATGTATGGCAAGTGAAATGTCTCAACTAAACCATATGCACAAAAACAAAGTATTGAAGTAAAACTTGGTTTAAATCAAAGTTATGTTTTGTGGGAAATACATGATCAAATGTCAATCATGTACAAATGTTTACCCAATCGTTAACCCATTTTGTAAAATCGTTCTAGTCGTTCTTGTTTTAATTGTGAAACTACTTTATGGTCGATTCTCTAATAACATTCAAACCTTCTTGACGCGTTCCTCGTTCCAACTCGCTCTCGTTCTCGTTCTTAACAAACCCTTACCAAAGGATAAGTTAATAATTACAGATTCAGTCGCTACCCACAACCCCCACACATAACAATGGGTGCAGTAAATAACGGGATTTGTCAGATCCTATGGTACCATAACCTAATACTGGTCGGCTTGATCATTGCTAATGAATGTCATCGGTCATGTAAACTACAACCAACAAGTTTGTTCACTTTTTGAAATTGTTATTAGTTTTTGAAATCATTGAATTCGTCCTTGAAATCATTGTTAGCGTTCTTGAAATAATTGTTATTGTTCTCGAAACTACTTTGTAATTGTTATTGAAATTATTGATAAAACATTTAGCACATATGAGTCACCCCAAAACAGTTGAAAACAGTAAAAAAGGGGAATAATGTACTCGCCTGAGAATGCTCGGAGGTCTTGAACAACAACCAAACAAAGCTAGAGAGAGCACGGAATCAGTCGGCAAATCTAAACTATATAAATAAACCGGACTTAAATCGGGAGATCGGATAGGATGAGGCTTGGTAAACCAAATGAGTGTTGGAACTCATATGATATGGTTTAACAAGGCCTACATACTACATGAAACCTAACCTAAGTGCATTCGACCCATCGCGACCCATTAAGGTAACATATGCTACTTTAACGTGTCGTGCGCGTGAAACGCGTTCGGACCGTCTAACTAGTCCTATGACAAGTGTTATATGCCTAAACATGTTACATAATCAGTTATGTGACAAAAGTTTAGGTTACATATGCTTAATTACCAATTATACATGAAAAGGGTATTCTGGTAATTTACCTAAGGCATATAAACTACCTATCATACAACTACTCAAACGATGTGACCATAGGGTATAACCTCGGAAGGTTATTCCCTACCTACTATGGTCACCTAATCTATTTGGTCGGATCCTAATGATCGACCAAATGGGTCGAGTTCGAAGGTATAGGCGATTTATTAGATCGCCTACCCTACGACCCTAGACAACGTGGTAATCAGTGGGCATAGTCCCAAGGGACTATAACCAACGTGATTACACTCACGTTGCGAAGTTCAAACGAACTTCGCATTGACCATTACTGGTCAACGCTGAAAGTCAAACAAAGTTTGACTTTCTGACTCGAAAAGCAGTAAAATAAGGAAAAGAATGAAAGAATACTTACGAAGGGTCCCCGAATGCTAAACTCGATTCAAAAATCTCAGGTATGAAACAAATGTTTCAACTTAGAGTTTCTCAAATCAAGTTTCTAGTGATTTTTAGCAATGGGGGTGGTTGGGTATTTATAGGAATACCCGAACCGTTAAGATCGCTTGTCGAATATCGTGCCATGATCCAACCCGTACACTTGTCGGAAACTCATGGTGACTAAATTGGCCACTCACCATAGGGTATCAACATGTGGCAAGGGATTAAGGAGTGGAGAACAGCTGTTAACAGCTGTTAATACGTCGAATCTGGTCCCGAATGCGAAAAACTGAGTTTCTGCATGTTTCTGCCCAGAATAGGCAGTCGCGTAGCGCGACTGGTAAGGCTACATGCAGTGGCGCTACGCCACTGCCCCCTTGTTTCAGCAAACTTTCAAAATTGGCAGAAATGGTCCCTGCAGCCCGTTTAAGCGATTTTCGATGCGTTTGAACCCCGTTAACCTCATTTCAAGGCTCTAAAATGAAGTTAAAGTATAGGGAACTCAAAACATGCTCAAAAATATGCCGGAGGTTGGTTCGTTTGGCCGTACGAACGCGATGTTCGCTTAATTACGACGGAATGCGCATAAGCGCGAAAAACGATCCAAATGACGCGACGCATGGATTTTTCTTAAGGCGAACACCAAAATATAATGTAGTCATGCTTACATAAATTTTTGGATGTCCAGATGTATTCAGAACGTAAGTTATGCGCGAAAATGCAAACTTGTGCACTTTTTGACACTTTTAGTCCCTGAATGACCCAAAAGTTTATTTTAGCACACTAAACCCCTAAAAGCCTATTTCTAAGCTATGTAAAGGATATATATATGGTATGTTTAACTTATGGTCATGTTCCGGAATGTCTGTTACAGTTCAAATTGGCATACTTTCGCAGTTTGTCAACTTTAGTCCCTGTAAGCGATTAAACTTTGATTTCACCACACCAAACCTTCCAAAACTTATATCTAAGTTATGTAAAGGTTATTTAAGGTATGTTAAGCCTATGTCACTAATCCGGAGTGTTTGTTGCATTAAACTGGTTATATTTACGCATCAGTGCGCGTATAACCTTCCAGAAAGCGATTTAGAGTTTGAAATTGAACAAGAATTGATATGTGCAAATGATACACATATTTTTACAAATCCCAAGTATGAAATATAATATTTCATTGGTTTGGTATTTGTTTGATGGCCGTGGAGGCACAGGTGTTACAGTCTCCCCTACTTTAGGAAATTTCGTCCCGAAATTTATTTAGAGGAAACTTGTGAGAGCTTGAAACCATGAAATTGAAAAGATCGAACAACATTGGTTAGGGTTCTTGAACTTCTAGTAACCTTAATAACATTATGTTTGCAATGTAAGAGGGATACTTATATACAAGTACATGAAGCATCATTGGTGCGTCCACCGTACCTCCATTACATCGTTGTCATTTTGTTATTGTTGTCGCTATCGGTTCTTACACATAATAAATATTACTGGGTTTCTATGCACTAAATTTCATAATTATGTACGCGTCCATAATTAGACAATTCCTTGCACAGTTCACACAGTCTATTTTATAATGTGTAGGGGAAAACCAAATGAACATTCTTATGATGAGTGTGACTAGACCGCCATAGAGTCCTTTTAATTAAATCAATAAATGATCTAAATAGACTATCAAGGAGTCTGTCCAGCTACATCACTAGATGTCGTTCTTTAACCAAATTGTGAATCAATCTTTTTTACTAGACCACTAAAGGGTCTCTTATGAATCATGGAGTAGTACTATATAATCCAAGGGTCTTAACTCTTACATAGAAGCCCATTAAGGATTTAAGGTAGTACCTTTTTGAATATCCTACTACGAATCCATCATATGAAGATATGAAAGATTCTACGAGGATTTGGATAACGAATATCCAGAGTATACGAAAACACAAAAATCATAGAGGAGAACACATAAACATATATCACATAACCACAAAATTGTTTGTTAATTTGTCTTGTAAATTGCGTACTTGCATTTAAAGCACACTAGGAATCCATTCCGTGGATTTCATTTGGTACTTTAAACGTTACCAAGAATCCAACTATAAAGATAGAAAGATTCAAAAAGAAAATTCGACTTCGATTATTTGGAACCGAAGTGTTCGAATTAAGGTACATAAGGAAATCCAATTAAGGACTCTGATTTGAATGATAATCATCCACAGGGATCTAATTGTAAAGATAAAAAGATCCCATATGAATTTTAGAAGTTGAAGATGTTTTGAAACCTTGCACTGGATGTGCTTAGGTCAAAACATGATGTAAAATGCTTATGAAGTTGAGATGCTTGATATGTCAAGGCGACATATGAAGCAGAATTTTGAAGGTTAAGTCAATGTATGAGGAAAATATTTTTGAAAACTATGCATGGGGTTCTTTTAAGAAGAAAGAAAAAAAAATGTGTTTAACGTTTTTGAAACCTTATATATAATACTTTTGAAATCATAAAGTAGGTGTATTAGGTAGATATATTTACAAAAATGTTTTAAAATCATGCGAGATGAATTTTTGAAATTATGTATAAGGTTTTTGAAAGACATGAATGATGCTTTTCGAAATCATGCACTTGATCAGAAAATGTATTGTGTTAATATTGTCTTCAGACTATATGAAATATTTCGAAATTAGAAAGGTTAGTTTTGATAACATGGCCAATGTTTTTGAAATAACATAGACAATGCATCTAGAAAAATTGTTTTCAAACTATATGAAATGTTTTGAGATCATGAAGATTGTTTTGAAATACTTGTACTGTGTATGTTGAAAAATCAAAATGTAATGGGTATGAGATTTGAAAATACCCTTAGTTATCTAACCAAGGATTTAATGGCACATACGTGCAGACGCATGATTACTCATAATGTCACTTTATTTTCTGTACTTTGTTTCTTAGAGTGAAACGAGTACTTTAAAATTTTCGAGGGAATCATGAGCGATCATTTGAAAGAGAGAAGTAACAAGAGTAGTTTGTAAGGTACATAGTTCCTTGATGTAGGTATCATAGGAAAGCCATACCCACCTAGCAGGGGGTTGAGCTGGTTGGTTGGGGACTGCTTTACCATTGTGAGCGACCATGGCGAAGTTCTGAGAAGCCTTTCGCTTCTTTGACTTCTTAGGGGATCGTTCATCCATGGTCTTTGATTCCTCGATTGGTTTAGTGGCTGATGGTGTTGTCTCCTGACTAGGTCCTGCCTGTCTTGGTGACTCTTGAGTGGCTTCATCCTGGAGATGATACATGGCAGTAGCTAATTCAACAGTCTTCAGGACTACTTCGCCTATTCGCTGAGCGAATTTTGGCTGCTTGCTCAGATATCTGGGTGTCATTGTGATGAAGAGACATTCTTGAAGAAAAAGAAAGGCATAGGGAGAAATAGGTGAAAGATTATTGGACAATCAAAACAGAATGATAACGCATGAAGATTGCGATCATTTGTTTGTTACCTAAGGCAAACAAATGAGACGGTGGCTGATCAAAGTAAATGGGTCAAAAATAATGTATCGCGAAGACATGCTCGCCTATAAGTGAACACTCATCCCAAGAATTCCCAGGTAAGCACAACTGGTCTCGCGTCTGATGAGATGTATACGAAGTGCTTGCCTAGACAGAAAACCCAGAATACAGGCATTCACCCTTCCAGTTTGCACGTGTTCACATCATTTAAAACCCAAAACCTTGACGAAGTTTTGAAAACTCAAAGGGGTTCAAAACCATATAATAGAGAGTTCAAAACCTAGTAATCAATCATCCTAGAACAGATGATTAGTTTTCAAAGCGGTTTTGAAATTTATGTTCTTGTTGTGGTTGTCGCCTAAGGATAGGCGACAGTATTTGTTTTATGACTAAACGCAAGTAAACTCGCGTTAGGGTCCTAAGAAGGTTATAGACTAGGTCAAAGCATTACTAATTACTAATAACCTAATTCCCTATAACCATTGGCTCTGATACCGTCTTTTCTGTCACACCCCGACCGCGTAAAACAACAAATCGCGGCGGAAACATCGGGGCGTGTTGCAACAGAATTAATGTTTCATAACCATGGATATCAAAAGTGTTTCGTTTTATTAAACATAGAGTAATTACATCGTCTGGAAATCTAAATACACTATTTAAACATAGTCTATCATTGTTATTGAGTCACTAAGGCCTTGTCCAGTCCTATGTGAGCATGCATCTTATCAATCGATATCATCCAACAATACCTGAAACATATGTGAAAACGAGGTCAGCAAAGAAATGCTGGCGAGTACATAGGTTTTGTGAAAATAAGATTCATGACTTCTGTTTAAGAAAATGTTTAGTCATGAACCTTGTAATTTGCTTTGTCTTTGTAAATCATTTGAAAAATAATAAGTTCGGATGATAAGTATAAATAAGAGAATAATGCATGATTAAATGAATAACCATGTAAATGAGTTTGCATAAGATAAGTTGTTTATAAATCAATGTCTTGTGAAAAGTATGTTATTTGTATAAAATGTTCTATGTCTCAAACTGAAATGAATCAAATAACGCTATGATATGTAATACCATACAAACACTTATATATAGGAAGTACCAGCGGTGTATCCACCATGCTTGTATCATATTACACACACATCGTTACTTAATCACTTAATCAAACCAAACCAAACAATGTAAAATGTCTATGTTTAAATCAATTGTCAAATGTATTGAATAATATGTCAAAGTATTCATGTCAAGATGTAAATCATGTCAAAATGTCTATGTCAAATATCCATGTCAAATGTCTATGTCAAAATGTCCATGTCAAATGTCTATGTCAAATATCCATGTCAAATGTCTATGTCAAATATCCATGTATGGCAAGTGAAATGTCTCAACTAAACCATATGCACAAAAACAAAGTATTGAAGTAAAACTTGGTTTAAATCAAAGTTATGTTTTGTGGGAAATACATGATCAAATGTCAATCATGTACAAATGTTTACCCAATCGTTAACCCATTTTGTAAAATCGTTCTAGTCGTTCTTGTTTTAATTGTGAAACTACTTTATGGTCGATTCTCTAATACCATTCAAACCTTCTTGACGCGTTCCTCGTTCCAACTCGCTCTCGTTCTCGTTCTTAACAAACCCTTACCAAAGGATAAGTTAATAATTACAGATTCAGTCGCTACCCACAACCCCCACACATAACAATGGGTGCAGTAAATAACGGGATTTGTCAGATCCTATGGTACCATAACCTAATACTGGTTGGCTTGATCATTGCTAATGAATGTCATCGGTCATGTAAACTACAACCAACAAGTTTGTTCACTTTTTGAAATTGTTATTAGTTTTTGAAATCATTGAATTCGTCCTTGAAATCATTGTTAGCGTTCTTGAAATAATTGTTATTGTTCTCGAAACTACTTTGTAATTGTTATTGAAATTATTGATAAAACATTTAGCACATATGAGTCACCCCAAAACAGTTGAAAACAGTAAAAGAGGGGAATAATGTACTCGCCTGAGAATGCTCGGAGGTCTTGAACAACAACCAAACAAAGCTAGAGAGAGCACGGAATCAGTCGGCAAATCTAAACTATATAAATAAACCGGACTTAAATCGGGAGATCGGATAGGATGAGGCTTGGTAAACCAAATGAGTGTTGGAACTCATATGATATGGTTTAACAAGGCCTACATACTACATGAAACCTAACCTAAGTGCTTTCGACCCATCGCGACCCATTAAGGTAACATATGCTACTTTAACGTGTCGTGCGCGTGAAACGCGTTCGGACCGTCTAACTAGTCCTATGACAAGTGTTATATGCCTAAACATGTTACATAATCAGTTATGTGACAAAAGTTTAGGTTACATATGCTTAATTACCAATTATACATGAAAAGGGTATTCTGGTAATTTACCTAAGGCATATAAACTACCTATCATACAACTACTCAAACGATGTGACCATAGGGTATAACCTCGGAAGGTTATTCCCTACCTACTATGGTCACCTAATCTATTTGGTCGGATCCTAATGATCGACCAAATGGGTCGAGTTCGAAGGTATAGGCGATTTATTAGATCGCCTACCCTACGACCCTAGACAACGTGGTAATCAGTGGGCATAGTCCCAAGGGACTATAACCAACGTGATTACACTCACGTTGCGAAGTTCAAACGAACTTCGCATTGACCATTACTGGTCAACGCTGAAAGTCAAACAAAGTTTGACTTTCTGACTCGAAAAGCAGTAAAATAAGGAAAAGAATGAAAGAATACTTACGAAGGGTCCCCGAATGCTAAACTCGATTCAAAAATCTCAGGTATGAAACAAATGTTTCAACTTAGAGTTTCTCAAATCAAGTTTCTAGTGATTTTAGCAATGGGGGTGGTTGGGTATTTATAGGAATACCCGAACCGTTAAGATCGCTTGTCGAATATCGTGCCATGATCCAACCCGTACACTTGTCGGAAACTCATGGTGACTAAATTGGCCACTCACCATAGGGTATCAACATGTGGCAAGTGTAACACCTGTGTCATTTCAACCATCAAACAGATGCCTAACCAATGAAATAATGTATTTCATACTTTGGACTTGTATAAATATGTGTATCTTTTGCACATATCAACTCATGTTCGATTTCAAGCTCTAAATCGCTTTCTGGAAGGTTATACACGCACTGATGCGTAAATATAACCAGTTTAATGCAAAGAACACTCCGGAATAGTGAAATAGGCTTAACATACCTTAAATAACCTATACATAACTTAGATATAAGTTTTGGAAGGTTTGGTGTGGTGAAATCAAAGATTAATCGCTTACAGGGACTAAATTTGACAAACTGCGAAAGTATGCCAATTTGAACTGTAACAGACCTTCCGGAACATGACCATAAGTTAAACATACCATAAATATCCTTTTCATAGCTTAGAAATAGGCTTTGAGGGGTTCGGTGTGCTAAAATAAACTTTTGGGTCATTCAGGGACTAAAAGTGTCAAAAAGTGCACAAGTTTGCATTTTCGCGCATAACTTACGTTCTGAACACATCCGGACATCCAAAAATTTATGTGAGCATGACTATATTATATTTTAGTGGTTGCCTTAAGAAAAATCCATTCGTCGCGTCATTTAGATCGTTTTTCGCGCTTATGCGCATTCCGTCGTAAATAAGCGAACATCGCGTTCGTACGACCAAACGAACCATCATCCGGCATATCTTTGAGCATGTTTTGAGTTCCCTATACTTTAACTTCATTTTAGAGCCTTGAAATGAGGTTAACGGGGTTCAAACGCATCGAAAATCGCTTAAACGGGCTGCGGGGACTAAACCTGTCACTTTTGAAACAATTCTGGAACTGGGAGGCAGTAGCGTAGCGCGAGCCCTAAGGGCCTACCCGTCGCGCTACGCGAGTGCATGATCTGATCAGATTCAATGTTTCTAAACACAAGTTGCAGCTGATTGATCCTTAACCACATGTTTTAAGTTGCTTAGTCACTAAGATAAGGGTCATATGTGGCTTCCATAACCTTTCAACAAGTGTACGGATGTGATCGAATCACGGTTTGTTGGACTCTGTATGCCCAAGACACATATTAAATTGATGTGGCTAGTACGTTATGATCCAAGTCGAGTCATACCCAATAACAAGCTAGACAAACACTTACAATATTTATTTATGATATGATCAAATAAATAAATATCAACACTTAGAATATTTAGAAATTGGTTTTCTAAATAATTGCACTTGACAAACTAATAAATTATATGGATAATTTATTTTGAGAGAATATTTTATTTTGTTATTTAATGGGTTAAATAACATAATAAAAAATAGCATAAGTTTTATAACATATGATGTTATATTTTATAAAAGGTTATAAAATAAACAAAGACTTATATTTTATAAAAGATTTGATTTTTTTTAAATATAAAAGCTAGGGCCGCCCCCCCTTCCCAAGACAAAAAAGTGGCCAATAAAATTACTTGCATGTGTAGGAGGAACTTGATTGGGTGAGAATATGGTCCTATGAACATGCATGCAATTGTCATAACTAGATGACACTTGATTGGGCAAAGGGTGTGGTTATTCTCTCACATATTTTATAAAGATTTGAAGTAGTAAACTTGAAAAACATGGCTGAAAATGGCTGCCAATTTTCGTCCTCATCATGCTCATCCAAGAGAGTTTTTCAAGTTGAGAAATCAAGTGTAAGACTCTCTAATAATCGGGTCATGTATGGTTGATCTATTGGTGAGTTTCAAGTTCACATTTCAAGTGCAAGAACTCAACAAAAGGCCCTCATATTTTCGGCCATGTGATGGTTCCAAGAGGGTTTTTTTCTAGTGAGTTCATAAGTGTAGAAATCCTAGCTAAACGCAAGGTGTTTGTTGGAAGCTTGGGGTATACAAGCTTGAGGTCTTCTACTCTTGAAGACAACCATTTCAAGAATCATCACCTTCTTCATATCCATTACTCATTGTACTTCAAGAAGGTAGTTTTCTAAACATCCTATGGTTGTGTTTTGATAGTATACATCTCATATATGGATCCGGGTTTTGGGATTTTGCATATAAATGGGTTTATATCTTTTAAAAGTAACATGTTTTAAACTTATTTTCCGCTGCGTTTTTATTTCATATGGATGAAATTACTTTGATAAACATGTTAAAATCCCATCAATGGCATCTAGAGCCGCTTATATGAGTGCATGCTTCAATAGACTTAAAATTTCGGGTTTCGGTTTTGGTGAAAACCCTATGGCCGAAATTTTAAGTATGGTTATCCCTTTGTTTTTCAAGATTATATTCTTACATGCATAAATGAATCTTGAAAAATTATTTCATATGGATGATTTGTTTATTTGGACAAAACTAACCTTTTCGGTTTTTTGGACATAGCCGAAAATGGTTATTAAAAGGGAACCATTTTTTTATGCTTCTTGAAATTAAAATAAATATATATGTGGATATATATTTTGGTGCATATGACCTAGCCATGACCTTGTGTTGAATGTTTGTGTTTGTGATTTATATTAATTATTTCAAAGGTTGTAATAATTATTAATTTGTCTTCCATTTGTAAAGATATGTAATTTATTTATTTTTCATTTGGCATGTAAAATAAATAGATTAGGTGCATTTTATTTTACTAGAAAAAATGTATTAGGATATATTTTGTAAAAGAAGATGCACACAAAAATGTGGTTTTGGTTTTTGCCAATTTCGGGCATAAAGGACTTTATAGTTCTAAACGGGATTTTAGCCCGATAACCGAAACACATTTACGGAGCCCAAAGGAGTTTGGAGCTGAATTAAAGTACATTTTGGAAGATCAAAGAAAGTGGAGAAATCACAACACAAAAGGAAGACTTGAAGCATTTGGATGCGGGATCAAGTGGGAGTTCAACGACACATTACTTGTGTCAATTTTCACCCTTTAGGAAGGACCTTTTGGCACACTTGTTTCGGCTAACAAGTGTGGTCAAAATAGTTGGCTATGGTTATGCACCTATTGTTACAAATGTTGTGCTTGTGTGGTTGTTTATTTATGTTGTTTAGATGATATTTGGATATGCATGCTTAACATACTAATAATCAACAACAAGCGTAAAATTGGTTCTTTACAAGATCATTAAAATTGGTTAATAAAAGGTTATTAAAAATTAATGATTTTATAATAAAATGGGTTTTATTAAAAAGAACCTTGAAAATTTATTTTCACAAAAGTACCAAGGATTTGAATGCATGCAAATGTATGGTACATAAAGTTTTCTAAACTAGAATTTTTGAAAACTCAAAAATCCCTTTTATAAAACAAGTCAAACACCATCCTTTTATACAACACTCGAAACACTTGGGAACTCTTTTGTGGGATAAAGGTCACCTAACCATATTTGAGGGAACTTGTATATTCGAGGTGGGTTTACCATGTTTGTGGGATAAAGGTCACCTAACCACTTATGTGTATAAACTCACACGTGTGTGTAAGTTGGACGACTTGATTTGGAAACCATGAACTTAGGGTCACCGAAGCATGGGGAACAAAGGTGTTGATGGGATTAAACATGCCAACTAAACATAAAGATGTTTAAGCGATCCCATATGGCTAGAAGTTGCAAAGAGTTGCAATTGTCAAACGTTGACTACCTTGTTAATTTAAATAAAGGGATAAAGGTCACCTAACCGATATTTAAATGTAACGTTGGATTCTAGATTTTAATTATTAATTGTCTATGAGACATAAAAGGGTATTAATAATTAATATATAATAATATCGAAAATACTAAAATTGAACCTTGTAAAATTTTGTAGATGGCCGCTAACAATATTACCCAAACCGTCCGTAACCTATCATAGAAAACGATCCTAAATCCCGATGAACATCTTATGGAAGATAAGGGTGCCTATAACGATTGGATTAAGTATATCGAGGATACTACGCAAGCCTCTTGCCTCATGTTAGGAATTATGATTCCCGAGATTCAAAAGGTTTTTGAACATCATGAGCACACGACATGATTACCCAATTGAAGGAAATGTTCCTAAGGGTAGAACGCTTCGAAACGGTTCGAGCACTTCATGTATGTCGAATGGAGGAAACCCAATCGGACTCATCTTATGACTTTAAGATGAAAAGCCACATTGATCACCTCGAAAGGCTCAATATGGATAAAAGGGTTTTATCCATTCTAACGATCAATGAGGGTGGCAACTAGAAAGGGCATCACCCCGACACCAAAGCAAATGTTGGAAAAGGAAACGGGTAATTCAAAGGGAAATGATTAGAAAAACTAGAGCAGAACCACCGAAACCAATAGAAAAGAAGGCAAAGGTTGCCATGAACGATCCATGCTTTGAGTGTGGTGAGATAGGGCACTTAAATAGGAATTGTCCAACCTATCTCAAAGAGTTGAAAAAACAAGAGGGATGCTAGGCAAACCTCAGGTACAATCTTAATGATACATATTGACCTTAATGTTATCTCTTCTAACACATGGGTATTAGATACCGGATGTGGAACTCATGTTTGCAATTCGTTGCAAAAGGTTCAAAAGAAATAAACATTACAAGAAAGGAACTATGTTTTGAAACTTCCAAATGGTTTGGAAATTGTTTTAAAATGTCTTGAATGCTCCTAGTTAGACTAGGAACATTATTTATGTTTCCCTTTTGAGACAATATGTTTTGATTTAAAGTTTTAAACAATGACATTTATATTTCGATGAATGACATGTTTTACTTTAAAACTATGCCTTCAAATGGTAGTTATGAATTGGTTCATAAATAATACATCATTTGATAGTTAAATGTACCAAGCAATCACCAACAAACTCAAAATGGATTTGAGTGAGACTTATCTTTGGCATTATCGCCTTGGTTATATAAACAGATGTCGCATGTAAACACTTCGAAAGAATGATCTTTTGGAAACAAATGAAATTGGTTCATTTGATACATGTGAATCTTGTTTACAAGGTAAAATGACTAAGAAACCCTTTAGTGGGAAAGGGCAACAGATTTCTTAGGTATCATACATTCGAATGTATGTGATCCTTTTAAGCCAATGACTAGGTATGGTGAAAGATACTTCATTACTTTAACCGACAACTATAGTAGTTATGGTTATGTGTACTTGACACATAGAAGAAGTTTTGAAACGTTCAGAATCTTCAAAAAGTGAAGAACAAAATCAACTCTTTTAAAGTTCTTCGTTTTGATAGAGGAGGAATCGAACTCTATTAGATATGGTTCGATCAATGATGGCTAGAAGCACATTGCCTCTATCATTTTGGGGTTACGCTTTGCTCTCCGCGGCTCGTATATTAAATATGGCCCCAACCAAGAAAGTGGATAAGACACCTTTTGAAATATGGCATGGAACGGTTCCATCATTATCATATTTGAAGGTATGGGGTTGTGATGCTTATGTAAAGCAACACACCCCAAATAAAAGTACGATCCACTAAGTGTATCTTCGTAGAATATCCTAAAGATGATATAGGATATTATTTCTACGATCCAACAGAGCAAAAGGTATTTGTTGCTCAAAAGGCTGAGTTCTTGGAAGCTAAGTTCCTTGTGGAAGGAATTAGTAGAACAGTGGAACTTGATAAGGATCAAGAACCACAAACCGATACACGTTTGGTTGATACTAGCATTCAACAAGAGGTTGTTGAAAAATGATCAAGTGGTTGATCAACACACACAATACGTTCGCAAATCTGGTAGAATTAGTAATCCACCTAAAAGATATGGATCTTTCATGGATGGATGCTACGTGGTAGATTCGGGTGAACCAACCACATACCAAGATGCAATGTCAAAATTCGATTGTGACAAATGGATTGAAGCCATGAACGTAAAGATGCAGTCCATGTATAACAACCAAGTATGGGAATTGGTTGTGCCACCACTTAACTCTAAAGTAGTTGGAAGTAAGTGGGTTTTCAAGAAGAAAACAATAATGCGTGGTAACTTGGATACTTGTAAAGCGAGACTTTTAGCAAAAGGCTTCACTCAAACTCAAAGGGTTGATTATGATGAGACCTTCTCGCCCATGGCGATGCTAAAGTCAACTAGGATATCATTTGCCATACTTGCACAATATGATTATGAGATTTGGCAAATGGATCTCAAAACGACTTTCCTTAATAGATATCTTGAGGAAGATGTCTATATAGTTAAGCCTGAAGGTTTTGTTAATCCAAAACATCCTGACAAAGTATGCAAGTTAAAGATATCAATCTATGGATTGAAACAAGCATCTAGAAGTTGGAATCACCGTTTTGATGAAGAGATTAGGGAATATGGATTCATCAAAAACGTTGATAAAGCTTGTGTGAATAAGAAGGCTAGTGGGAGCATTATTACTTTCTTAAGTATTATATGTCGATGACATTCTACTATTTGGAAATAACATTCCAACCTTGGAGGGTGTAAAAGCCTGGCTTGAAAGTTGTTTTTCCATTAAGGATTTTGGTGAAGTCGCCTATATTTAGGAATAAAGATCTATAAGGATAGGTCAAGGCGCTTGATAGGTTTAAACAAAAGTGCATACATTGACAAAGTCTTGAAAAGGTTCAAGATGAAGAACTCTATGAAAAGTTTTGGTACCTATTCAAAGAGAGGACAATATTGAAAGCGTTTCAATGTCCAAGCTCAAAGGATGAGCAAGAAAGATTGAAAGGAATCCCATATGCGATAGCTATAGGATTCATTATGTACGTAATGATATGCACTAGACTGGACAAGTTATGCGCTTTAAGCATAACAAGAAGAAACCAGCAAGAAACGGTCATTTGGTGACTGTTGTATATATTGAAATACCTTAGAAGGACTAAGGATATGTTTCTAATATATGGATCTGGTTAAAAAGAACTCGTTTGTAAAAGGGTTACAAGGATGCGGGTTTCGGAATTCGTTGTAAAGGGTTACATGGATACGAGTTTCCAAACTGATCAAGATGGTTCTCGATCACAAACAGGGTAGCATTGTCCACTACAGAATCAGAATACATCGCCGCTTCATTGATTGAGATAATTCATATGGATCTGCCACTTGAATTATTGCCGATCTAGGGGTAGTCCTTAGCATTCAGGACCCCTAGAGATCTTTGTGATAACGATGGTGCGATTGCTTAAATCAAGGAACCTCGTGTACATCAAAAGACTAGGCACATTGAGCGGAGTTTCAACTACATAAGGGATGAAGTTGAAAAAGAGAAAGACATGTATTCGCAAAGTTCACACTGATCAAAATATTGCGGATCCACTCACGAAGCTCCTTGAATGGGCAAAGCATGAAAGGGTCATACTTGTGCCTTAGGACTTCGATATTCTAGTGATTGGATTTGATCTATTTTATATTTGGATATTGGAACAATTGTTATTATAACTCTTTATGGTATGTTGAGTTATGTTCCATATTAGCATGTTTAAATCCGTGAATAAGTTACTTATTCTAAATGTCCGTAGTCGATCATAATTGTGGGAACAAATATGAATGTAAGACTATTATGAATTTGGATTGGTGGATATTCATTAGATATGAATATAGAGCAAAGTGTTGCTGCCAAAGTTCATAGATATTTGTGGGATACAAATATTGGACTGACTCGCTCTCAAATATTACTGCATGGAATCATTTGTGATTGATCATAAGTAAATTTGAGTAAAGGAGAATATCATAGTATCCTCAGACCTGAGATACATATTGGGTCTTGATATTCACCAAATATTATGCCTTGACTTATTTCTTCGCTGTCAATAATATGACAGTACATAAGGCTAAGCTCAGGTGTGGTACAAGGTGATTGTGAGAGACGTATGTAGTCAAGATGGGATTTGTTCCTCTTATTCGTTGAGAGTAAGATGTCTAAGGCCTGCTAAAGTTAAATCAACAGAGAGTGATCACTCTATGTCTCTGGATTTGACATGACATCTGTAACGAAAGGATAAATGATAGATTCACCTAAATCATTTCAAGTAAGGGACTTGAAGAGGATGATGTTATTGAATGGCACATATAGTCATACGTATTAGGGGTAGTAAACCGTAGTTAGGCGTTATTTACTACTTGCATCAATCTTCTATGTATCTTGTGCAAGTGGGAGATTGTTGGACTCTGTATGCCCAAGACACATATTAAATTGATGTGGCTAGTACGTTATGATCCAAGTCGAGTCATACCCAATAACAAGCTAGACAAACACTTACAATATTTATTTATGATATGATCAAATAAATAAATATCAACACTTAGAATATTTAGAAATTGGTTTTCTAAATAATTGCACTTGACAAACTAATAAATTATATGGATAATTTATTTTGAGAGAATATTTTATTTTGTTATTTAATGGGTTAAATAACATAATAAAAAATAGCATAAGTTTTATAACATATGATGTTATATTTTATAAAAGGTTATAAAATAAACAAAGACTTATATTTTATAAAAGATTTGATTTTTTTTTTAAATATAAAAGCTAGGGCCGCCCCCCCTTCCCAAGACAAAAAAGTGGCCAATAAAATTACTTGCATGTGTAGGAGGAACTTGATTGGGTGAGAATATGGTCCTATGAACATGCATGCAATTGTCATAACTAGATGGCACTTGATTGGGCAAAGGGTGTGGTTATTCTCTCACATATTTTATAAAGATTTGAAGTAGTAAACTTGAAAAACATGGCTGAAAATGGCTGCCAATTTTCGTCCTCATCATGCTCATCCAAGAGAGTTTTTCAAGTTGAGAAATCAAGTGTAAGACTCTCTAATAATCGGGTCATGTATGGTTGATCTATTGGTGAGTTTCAAGTTCACATTTCAAGTGCAAGAACTCAACAAAAGGCCCTCATATTTTCGGCCATGTGATGGTTCCAAGAGGGTTTTTTCTAGTGAGTTCATAAGTGTAGAAATCCTAGCTAAACGCAAGGTGTTTGTTGGAAGCTTGGGGTATACAAGCTTGAGGTCTTCTACTCTTGAAGACAACCATTTCAAGAATCATCACCTTCTTCATATCCATTACTCATTGTACTTCAAGAAGGTAGTTTTCTAAACATCCTATGGTTGTGTTTTGATAGTATACATCTCATATATGGATCCGGGTTTTGGGATTTTGCATATAAATGGGTTTATATCTTTTAAAAGTAACATGTTTTAAACTTATTTTCCGCTGCGTTTTTATTTCATATGGATGAAATTACTTTGATAAACATGTTAAAATCCCATCACGGTTTCCATGAAACGATCTCAACGGTTACCCGAAAACTATATATACCCCATGCCTTTCATTGTTTTAAAGCACAAGAATTCTGATTTGAGAGCTCTAAGTTGAAACCATTGTTTCATACCTGAGTTCTTGGATCGGGATTAGCATTCGGGGACCTTTCGTAAGTATTCTTTCGTTCTTTTCCTTATTTTATTGCTTTACGAGTCAGAAAGTCAAACTTTGTTTGACTTTCAGCATTGACCAGTAATGGTCAATGCGAAGTTCGTTTGAACTTCGCAACGTAAGTGTAATCACGTTGGTTATAGTCCCTTGGGACTATGCCCGCTGATTACCACGTTGTCTAGGGTCGTAGGGTAGGCGATCTAATAAATCGCCTATACCTTCGAACCCGACCCAGTTTGGTCGATCATTAGGATCCGACCAAACACATTAGGTGACCATATTAGGTAGGGAATAACCTTCCGAGGTTATACCCTATGGTTACATCGTTTGAGTAGTTGTATGATAGGTAGTTTATATGCCTTAGGTAAATTACCAGAATACCCTTTTCATGTATAATTGGTAATTAAGCATATGTAACCTAAACTTTTGTCACATAACTGATTATGTAACATGTTTAGGCATATAACACTTGTCATAGGACTAGTTAGACAGTCCGAACGCGTTTCACGCGAACGACGCGTTAAAGTAGCATAAGCTACCTAAACGGGTCGTAAAGGGTCGTAGACACTTAGGTTAAGTTTCATTTAGTATGTAGGCTTTGATTAACCATATCACATGAGTTCCTACACTCATTTGGTTTACAAACCCTCATGCTACCCAGTCTTCCGATTTAGGTCCGGTTTATTAATGTAGTTACCTATATTAGGTGTCGTTTGATATTCCGCGATCTCTAGCATTGCTTGGTGGTTATCCTAGGACTTCTGAGCAATCTCAAGTGAGTACATAGACCCCTCTTTTACTGTTTTCCAAACTGTTTTGGGGTGGAACACATGTGCCTACTTGTTACTTTCAAGCTTTCCTGTTTTTCACACCATATACCTGCTATGTTCATTAGTACATTATAGTACATGATTTCATTACATTTCATGCTAGGTGTGCCCATTGTGTGCATTACTTAGTACATCGTTCTACGTTACATTTCATACTACGTGTGTCCATTGTGTGCATACTTAGTACATTGTTTTACATTTCTCTTCTGTTGCATATGCTTATCCAGCATATGAACACATTATACTACATATTGAACCGTTATAAACATTTGACTATGTGAACCGTTGTAATCATTTGACTATGTGATCCGTTGATATCTGTGAACCGTTTGTATCTGTGAACCGTTTGTATCTGTGAACCGTTTGTATCTATGAACCGTTTGTATCTGTGAACCGTTTGTATCTGTGAACCGTGTGAACCGTATTTGACTATACATGCACATTTCTATACTTGTTAAACATTTCATCTTGATAGTTTGGTTTGAGTAAGTGATTAAGTAACGAGGCGTGTGTAATATGATGCAAGCATGGTGGATACGCCGCTGGTACTTCCTATATATAAGTGTTTGTATGGTATTACATGTCGTAGCGTTATTTGAATCATTTCAGTTTGATACATATAACATTTTATACAAATAACATACTTTTCACAATACATTGTTTTACAAGTAACTTACCTTATACAAATCCATTTTACTATGGTTATTCATTTAACCATACATTATTCATTTATTTATACATATCATCTGAATTCATTGTTTTTCAAATGATTTACAAAACAAAGCAAACTAAAAGGTTCATGACTAAACATTTTCTCAAACATAAGTCATGGAACCTATTTTCACATAACCTATGTATCTCACAGGCATTTTTATGCTGACGTACCTATTTTCACATGTGTTTTTCAGGAACTATTGCATAAGATGATCAAGATACATATAGGCAGACTTGGGCTTTAGTGACAATAAAAGATGCAAGACTAGTTAAACTATGTTGTATTTCCTAGTTTGATAAGACATTGTAACACTTTAGTCAATAAAACGAAACTTCAATTGCCATGGATTTGAAACAATTAATTCTGTTACAACACTCCCCGATGTTTCCGCCACATTTTGTATGTTCTTCGTGGTCGGGGTGTGACAGAAAAGATGGTATCAGAGCCAATGGTTATAGGGAATTAGGTTATTAGTAATGCTTTGACCTAGTCTATAACCTTCTTAGGACCCTAACGCGAGTTTACTGGCGTTTAGTCATAAAACAATACCGTCACCTATCCTTAGGCGACGACCACATCAAGAACATGAATTTCAAAACCGCTTTGAAAACTAATCATCTGTTCTAGGATGATTTATTACAAGGTTTTGAACCCTCTATTGTAAGGTTTTGAACCCCTTTGAATTTTCAAAATCTCGTTAAGGTTTTGGGGTTTTAAATAATGTGAACACGTGCAAACTGGAAGGGTGAATGCCTGTATTCTGGGTTTTCTGTCTAGGCAAGCACTTCGTATACATCTCATCAGACGCGAGACCAGTTGTGCTTACCTGGGAATTCTTGGGATGAGTGTTCACTTATAGGCGAGCATGTCTTCGCGATACATTATTTTGACCCATTTACTTTGATTAGTCACTGTGTGTCGTTTGTTTACCTTGTGGTAACAAACAAATGACCACTACCCTTGCTTTCATCAGATTTGTTTCATCTCATTCTTTTCGTCTAAATCTCTCACTCGTTTCTTTTCATGTCTCCTCTTTTAGAATGCCTCATCGACGCGAGAACCAGATAGCGACTGCCGAACTGGCAGAAATTATTGCACAGCAAATGGCTGCTCAATTCCCAAACCTCTTTGCTCAATGGAATCAAGCCAACAACAACAACAATGGTGTATGCAATTTCAAGAGTTTTAACTCGGCAAAACCACTCAAGTTTAGTGGTTCGGAGGGAGCGACTGGGCTTCTTCAATGGTTCGAGAGCATTGAGAATACTTTCCGCCACGTGCAGTGTCCTGACAATCGCAAAGTCGAGTTTGCTTCGAGTGTGTTCCAGAAGAGAGCCCTTACGTGGTGGAACGGTGTTATGAGAGATCGTGGTGCAGAAGTTGCACTAGCACAGACATGGGCTGAACTTAGGGCCATTATGATGAAGGAATTCTGTCCTCGACACGAGATCAGGGCTTTGGAAAGGGAATTCGACAATCTTGAGCAAGACAGCGGTGAGCATCGAGCCTACA
Organism: Helianthus tuberosus; assembly: GCA_030545235.1. Taxonomy (NCBI): domain Eukaryota; kingdom Viridiplantae; phylum Streptophyta; class Magnoliopsida; order Asterales; family Asteraceae; genus Helianthus; species Helianthus tuberosus. Next base: position 71,974,220 of record CM060356.1, on the reverse strand, counting down.
CGGACCGTTATGAGGAGTTAAGTCTGTTATGCCCAAACATGGTCACGCCTTTGGATAAGGCAATCGAAAAGTACATTGATGGCCTCCCTGACTCAATACAAGACATTGTGACTGGTAGCAACCCTACTACAGTTAGACAGGCCATTGAGCTATCTGCAACCTTGACTGAATCAAAGATCAGGAAAGGTAAACTTTTCCGAAAAGGTGACAAGAAGCCGGTCGAAGAATCGGAACCAATCGAGGAATCAAAGATCATGGATGAACAGACTGGATCCCCTAAGAGGTCAAAGAAGCGAAAGGCTTCTCAGAACTACGCTGTGGTCGCTCACAATGATCAAGCCGTCCTCAACCAACCAGCTCAACCCCCTGCCAGGAAACCCTACAACGGAACTGCACCCTTGTGCAACCAATGTGGCCTACACCATCATGCTGGGGTGAAGTGCCGCACATGCCAAGTTTGCGGACTTATAGGTCATACAGCTAGGGTTTGCCCAACCGCAGCTGCACCAAATCAAGCTGGCAACAATCCTGCTCAAGCTCGTTTTCCACCGGGATCTTGCTACAACTGTGGCGAGATAGGCCATTTTCGTAGGAATTGCCCAAGGCTTGCTAATGCAAATCCAGCGCAGGGATGAGCATATGATCAACCAGAAGACAACATCGTTTAGAAATAATCACGTCTTATGTATTATTTTCTTTTGTTGTCAAGATCCAAGAAACAGTTGTTATCGTTGTTTATAAATAAATCTTTTATTTACATTGCAATGTATTTATGTGATTGTATGTACAAACAACATATCCCCTACAATACCGACAATCAAGGAACCGCATTCCTTGAAGAACGGACTACTCCCAAATTTCTTCCATTGTATGATCTTTTGCGTTTTTTTTTTTAAATCCTAAGTACCCGTTTCTTCCAAGAGAAACGAAGTACGAGGTGCCAAGTTAATTGCAATCAATAACAAGGTAATAACAATTAAACAACTATGTGTTTATGTGCTTATGAACATTACAAAACAAACTGTGCGGACTGTACAAGGAATTACGTAATTATGGATGCATACATAATTATGGAATTTAGTGCACAGAAACCACAACGAGCTTTGTCATGTACCTAGAAGTTAACCCTATTCATTTCCAATTCTGATGAAGTATCCGTTGAGGAAAAATGAACTAGCTATTCATTTTTCACTTCTGAAGAATATCCGTTGAGGAAATGAATATCCGTTTATCCTTCATTTCCAATTCTGAAGAATACCCGTTGAGGAAAATGACTCCGTTTGGGCATTTTCGTTCTGAAGAGTATCCGTCGAGGGAAATGAGTATCCGTTTATTTAATCCTTCATTTCCGAACCTGAGGAAACAACCGTTGAAAATGACTCCGTTAGGTCATTTTCGTTTCTGAAGATTATCCGTTGAGGAAATGAATATCCGTTTATCCTTCATTTCCAATTCTGAAGAATAACCGTTGAGGAAAATGACTCCGTTTGTGCATTTTCGTTCTGAAGAGTATCCGTCGAGGGAAATGAATATCCGTTTATTTAATCCTTCATTTCCGAACCTGAGGAAACAACCGTTGAAAATGACTCCGTTGGTTCATTTTTGTTTCTGAAGATTATCCGTTGAGGAAATGAATATCCGTTTATTTAATCCTTCATTTCCGAACCTGAGGAAACAACCGTTGAAAATGACTCCGTTGGTTCATTTTCGTTTCTGAAGATTATCCGTTGAGGAAATGAATATCCGTTTTTCTATCATTTTCATTTCCGTTTCTGAGGAAGCAACCGTTGAAAATGACTCTGTTTGTTCATTTTCGTTTCTGAAGATTTGTCCGTTGAGGAAATGAATATCCGTTTGTCTATCATTTTCATTTCCGTTTCTGAGGAAGCAACCGTTGAAAATGACTCTTTTTGTTCATTTTCGTTTCTGAAGATTTGTCCGTTGAGGAAATGAATATCCGTTTGTCTATCATTTTCATTTCCGTTTCTGAGGAAGCAACCGTTGAAAATGACTCTGTTTGTTCATTTTCGTTTCTGAAGATTTGTCCGTTGAGGAAATGAATATCCGTTTGTCTATCATTTTCATTTCCGTTTCTGAGGAAGCAACCGTTGAAAATGACTCTGTTGTTCATTTTCGTTTCTGAAGAATTGTCCGTTGAGGAAATGAATATCCGTTTGTCTATCATTCTCATTTCCATTTCTGAGGAAGCAACCGTTGAAAATGACTCTGTTGTTCATTTTCGTTTCTGAAGAATTGTCCGTTGAGGAAATGAATATCCGTTTGTCTATCATTCTCATTTCCGTTTCTGAGGAAGCATCTGTTGAAAATGACTCCGTTTGTTCATTTTCTTTTCTCAGAATTGTCCGTTAAGGAAATGAATCCCCGTTTGTTTATTCCTTCATTTCCGCCTCTGAAGAATACTCGTTGAGGAAAATGACTCCGTTTGTTCATTTTCATTCTGAAGAATGTCCGTTAAAGAAATGACAGGATTATGCTTCACATATCTCTGGTGGTTATCTGACACAAAGTCACAAATAGACTCCTACGAATTAATTTCGGGACGAAATTTCCTAAAGTAGGGGAGACTGTAACACCTGTGTCATTTCAACCATCAAACAGATTCCTAACCAATGAAATAATGTATTTCATACTTTGGACTTGTATAAATATGTGTATCTTTTGCACATATCAACTCATGTTCGATTTCAAGCTCTAAATCGCTTTCTGGAAGGTTATACACGCACTGATGCGTAAATATAACCAGTTTAATGCAACGAACACTCCGGAATAGTGAAATAGGCTTAACATACCTTAAATAACCTTTACATAACTTAGATATAAGTTTTGGAAGGTTTGGTGTGGTGAAATCAAAGTTTAATCGCTTACAGGGACTAAATTTGACAAACTGCGAAAGTATGCCAATTTGAACTGTAACAGACCTTCCGGAACATGACCATAAGTTAAACATACCATAAATATCCTTTTCATAGCTTAGAAATAGGCTTTGAGGGGTTCGGTGTGCTAAAATAAACTTTTGGGTCATTCAGGGACTAAAAGTGTCAAAAAGTGCACAAGTTTGCATTTTCGCGCATAACTTACGTTCTGAACACATCCGGACATCCAAAAATTTATGTGAGCATGACTATATTATATTTTAGTGTTCGCCTTAAGAAAAATCCATTCGTCGCGTCATTTAGATCGTTTTTCGCGCTTATGCGCATTCCGTCGTAAATAAGCGAACATCGCGTTCGTACGACCAAACGAACCATCATCCGGCATATCTTTGAGCATGTTTTGAGTTCCCTATACTTTAACTTCATTTTAGAGCCTTGAAATGAGGTTAACGGGGTTCAAACGCATCGAAAATCGCTTAAACGGGCTGCGGGGACTAAACCTGTCACTTTTGAAACAATTCTGGAACTGGGAGGCAGTAGCGTAGCGCGAGCCCTAAGGGCCTACCCGTCGCGCTACGCGAGTGCATGATCTGATCAGATTCAATGTTTCTAAACAAAAGTTGCAGCTGATTGATCCTTAACCACATGTTTTAAGTTGCTTAGTCACTAAGATAAGGGTCATATGTGGCTTCCATAACCTTTCAACAAGTGTACGGATGTGATCGAATCACGGTTTCCATGAAACGATCTCAACGGTTACCCGAAAACTATATATACCCCATGCCTTTCATTGTTTTAAAGCACAAGAATTCTGATTTGAGAGCTCTAAGTTGAAACCATTGTTTCATACCTGAGTTCTTGGATCGGGATTAGCATTCGGGGACCCTTCGTAAGTATTCTTTCGTTCTTTTCCTTATTTTATTGCTTTACGAGTCAGAAAGTCAAACTTTGTTTGACTTTCAGCATTGACCAGTAATGGTCAATGCGAAGTTCGTTTGCACTTCGCAACGTAAGTGTAATCACGTTGGTTATAGTCCCTTGGGACTATGCCCACTGATTACCACGTTGTCTAGGGTCGTAGGGTAGGCGATCTAATAAATCGCCTATACCTTCGAACCCGACCCAGTTTGGTCGATCATTAGGATCCGACCAAACACATTAGGTGACCATATTAGGTAGGGAATAACCTTCCGAGGTTATACCCTATGGTTACATCGTTTGAGTAGTTGTATGATAGGTAGTTTATATGCCTTAGGTAAATTACCAGAATACCCTTTTCATGTATAATTGGTAATTAAGCATATGTAACCTAAACTTTTGTCACATAACTGATTATGTAACATGTTTAGGCATATAACACTTGTCATAGGACTAGTTAGACGGTCCGAACGCGTTTCACGCGAACGACGCGTTAAAGTAGCATAAGCTACCTAAACGGGTCGTAAAGGGTCGTAGACACTTAGGTTAAGTTTCATTTAGTATGTAGGCTTTGATTAACCATATCACATGAGTTCCTACACTCATTTGGTTTACAAACCCTCATGCTACCCAGTCTTCCGATTTAGGTCCGGTTTATTAATGTAGTTACCTATATTAGGTGCCGTTTGATATTCCGCGATCTCTAGCATTGCTTGGTGGTTATCCTAGGACTTCTGAGCAATCTCAAGTGAGTACATAGACCCCTCTTTTACTGTTTTCCAAACTGTTTTGGGGTGGAACACATGTGCCTACTTGTTACTTTCAAGCTTTCCTGTTTTTCACACCATATACCTGCTATGTTCATTAGTACATTATAGTACATGATTTCATTACATTTCATGCTAGGTGTGCCCATTGTGTGCATTACTTAGTACATCGTTCTACGTTACATTTCATACTACGTATGTCCATTGTGTGCATACTTAGTACATTGTTTTACATTTCTCTTCTGTTGCATATGCTTATCCAGCATATGAACACATTATACTACATATTGAACCGTTATAAACATTTGACTATGTGAACCGTTGTAATCATTTGACTATGTGATCCGTTGATATCTGTGAACCGTTTGTATCTGTGAACCGTTTGTATCTGTGAACCGTTTGTATCTATGAACCGTTTGTATCTGTGAACCGTTTGTATCTGTGAACCGTGTGAACCGTATTTGACTATACATGCACATTTCTATACTTGTTAAACATTTCATCTTGATAGTTTGGTTTGAGTAAGTGATTAAGTAACGAGGCGTGTGTAATATGATGCAAGCATGGTGGATACGCCGCTGGTACTTCCTATATATAAGTGTTTGTATGGTATTACATGTCGTAGCGTTATTTGAATCATTTCAGTTTGATACATATAACATTTTATACAAATAACATACTTTTCACAATACATTGTTTTACAAGTAACTTACCTTATACAAATCCATTTTACTATGGTTATTCATTTAACCATACATTATTCATTTATTTATACATATCATCTGAATTCATTGTTTTTCAAATGATTTACAAAACAAAGCAAACTAAAAGGTTCATGACTAAACATTTTCTCAAACATAAGTCATGGAACCTATTTTCACAGAACCTATGTATCTCACAGGCATTTTTATGCTGACGTACCTATTTTCACATGTGTTTTTCAGGAACTATTGCATAAGATGATCAAGATACATATAGGCAGACTTGGGCTTTAGTGACAATAAAAGATGCAAGACTAGTTAAACTATGTTGTATTTCCTAGTTTGATAAGACATTGTAACACTTTAGTCAATAAAACGAAACTTCAATTGCCATGGATTTGAAACAATTAATTCTGTTACAACACTCCCCGATGTTTCCGCCACATTTTGTATGTTCTTCGTGGTCGGGGTGTGACAGCAAGGGATTAAGGAGTGGAGAACAGCTGTTAACAGCTGTTAATACGTCGAATCTGGTCCCGAATGCGAAAAACTGAGATTCTGCATGTTTCTGCCCAGAATAGGCAGTCGCGTAGCGCGACTGGTAAGGCTACATGCAGTGGCGCTACGCCACTGCCCCCTTGTTTCAGCAAACTTTCAAAATTGGCAGAAATGGTCCCTGCAGCCCGTTTAAGCGATTTTTGATGCGTTTGAACCCCGTTAACCTCATTTCAAGGCTCTAAAATGAAGTTAAAGTATAGGGAACTCAAAACATGCTCAAAAATATGCCGGAGGTTGGTTCGTTTGGCCGTACGAACGCGATGTTCGCTTAATTACGACGGAATGCGCATAAGCGCGAAAAACGATCCAAATGACGCGACGCATGGATTTTTCTTAAGGCGAACACCAAAATATAATGTAGTCATGCTTACATAAATTTTTGGATGTCCAGATGTATTCAGAACGTAAGTTATGCGCGAAAATGCAAACTTGTGCACTTTTTGACACTTTTAGTCCCTGAATGACCCAAAAGTTTATTTTAGCACACCAAACCCCTAAAAGCCTATTTCTAAGCTATGTAAAGGATATATATATGGTATGTTTAACTTATGGTCATGTTCCGGAATGTCTGTTACAGTTCAAATTGGCATACTTTCGCAGTTTGTCAACTTTAGTCCCTGTAAGCGATTAAACTTTGATTTCACCACACCAAACCTTCCAAAACTTATATCTAAGTTATGTAAAGGTTATTTAAGGTATGTTAAGCCTATGTCACTAATCCAGAGTGTTTGTTGCATTAAACTGGTTATATTTACGCATCAGTGCGCGAATAACCTTCCAGAAAGCGATTTAGAGTTTGAAATTGAACAAGAATTGATATGTGCAAATGATACACATATTTTTACAAATCCCAAGTATGAAATATAATATTTCATTGGTTTGGTATTTGTTTGATGGCCGTGGAGGCACAGGTGTTACACCCGTAGTGTGCTCACTGTGCTTGTTGTGCATCAAGGTTGTCACTGATGTTTGTGTATAAATAATAGAGTGACAGTATAAAATGTGATGCATGAGCATGTATGTATCAGAAATCAGTAAGCAGTTTAATCACAGTTGTAAGCAAGCACAATAATTAAGCAGTAATTAAATATTAATTAATTCGTACGGATACCTGGTTTAGTGAGGGTTGTCACAGTATGTCGAAAATAGTTCTAGTACATACTATGCGTTAAAAACGCTTAGAAAGGCGATTAGGAGCCGTTTCCGGGTTATATACATAAAGCTGATATTTTTATTATTCCAGAAGGCTTAAAATAATTTATTTATCATTTAGAATCAGTAGCAAAAGGTTTGGAGTCGTTTAGATATGTAAAACTCATTTTATGGCCCGTAAGGGCAAAACCGACAATTACCGGATTAAGCCTATGACTATGAGTTATGCTCGGCCTAAAATTAATCAAAAATCTTCAAAAATCCCAAAATATATATTACATCAGGGGGTGCTAAGTTTGATATAAAAAAGTAGGCTTAACTAGGCTATACGCTAATTACGCCATTTAATTAACAAAAAGCTTTCATTTTGCGCTAATGAGCATAACTCTCAATCTACACCACCAATTGATCTCAAATTTTTGGTACAAGTTTATATATCAGTAACAAAGGTTTCTACTCTTTTACATTTTCAAAAATCACGTTTTAAGGTAAAAAGGGCATAATGGTCAACATACGAGCAATTAACGGAAACATGCGTATTAATTGGATAACTAATGAACCAAGGTGTATAATCACAGAGGGTTATAATAGTAGGTAACCTAGTCCAATTAAAGCTCTGAGGCATTTCTAAAACATGCCTAAACGGGTCAAAACTGAAAGTCAAAGCAAAAGTCAAACTATGCGACTTTCGGTTCCGAACCGGGTCTAAACAGGAAATTGTCGGGTTGAACAGGTTTGGACATGTTTTTACACTAATTACTAAGTTATATTAATGATCAAACAGGTTGTATATGTTCTACATTGCTAATTATGCATAAATTAGAAATTAACAATTCTGTTGACTTTTTATAAGCAAGTTTGACCCGACTTTTGACCTAGTTAGAATGGGAATCAGGGGGAACCCTTTTAAGGGTTTATTACCCACATAATTACCAACTTATAACTACTTATGATTCAACTAATCACTGGACCATTAGTGAATAATCGTTAAGTCAACCGTTCAATTACGACGGTTGACTTTTAAGCTAAACTAAGCTAAAACTTAAACTAAGGAAGGTTAGGCAAACTTACTGAAGTCCTAAGCTTGATTAGGGATCACTTGAGAGAAGACTTGTGCTCCAGAAATGCTCCAGAAGTGTAGAAGTGAAGTGTGAAGAAAGCTTGCAACTCTTTGGCCTTTTATAGTGATTTCAACACCACAATTTGTTGACACACAAGTCTACAAGTGACCACAACTTACTAACAAGTGTCCCTAAGTGTTTAGGGGGTGTTTAGGGGCCAACCAAGATGAGGAAAATCGTTTAAAGGTCGAATATGCGCGTCTGCAGGCTGCTGTCAAATGTTTCTGCATCTGGGCGGTTAACGCGGCCCGCGTAAGATCAAGTTAAACCTGACGCGGCCCGCGTCAGTCTTGTTTTCAGGTTAAAAGGTTTCAAGTTGTTGCAACTTGTCCCTTGGCCCTTCGAAAGGAAAACTAAGCTTATATTTTGCAATTTGACCCCTTCTTAATTACATACAAGGGCTTCAAGACTTGTACCCCATTTTCTAAGTCCTCGGTTAACTTTATTGTTACCCGAAAAGTCCTAAACTTCAATGTTGACGCTTTAACCCCTTGTACACGGATTTGATCATAACTTTCTCGTACGATAACGAAAGTTTATGAAATTTATATCGTGCATTCTAGTGAGCAAAATTAACCGTTACAAAGTTTCGGGTTTGTCAAGTTTAGTCCCTGTAAGCGAATTAACTTGTTTTTGTCATACCAAAGCCTTTAAAACTTATTTCTAAGTTATGTAAAGGTTATTTAAGGTATGTTAAGTATATGTTGATGTTCCGGAGTATTTGTCGCATTAAACTGATTACGTTTACGCACCAATTTGCGTATAACTCTCCAGAAAGTTATATAGAGTTTGAAATTGGACAAAAGTCAAAACAGGAAAAATGTAAAACATAACCAAACAAACATTGGGATCAAATAACATTGTTTTATTGATAATTGAACTGTTCACAATGATTACAAGCACAGATGTTACAAACTCCTTTTTGCAAACTTGGTATTTTTCTACCATAGTTTGGAGTTGAGTTTTGGTTATGCTCTGCTCTTCTTTGAGACTGCTGATCTCTTTATCTTTTTCAGCCAATTTTTTTCTATGTTCTTTTAATGACTTTTCAAATTTGACTTCATCAGTTAAGACTTTATCCCTAAGGTTTTCATTTACCTCTTTGATGTTAGCAAATGCAATAATGCATTTGTCTGGACACAGTTTTTCAAGAACTTGAGGTGATACCTTGGCAGCAGCCATCATGGCACAATCACATTGATGATCTTCTTCATCATCAGCTCTTACTTCTTTCTCACCTGCTTTCTTCTCTTCCTTATCTTCTTTGTCTTCTTTGGACCAGGGGTCGGACAATGGTTCAATCAGGGTTTCTGAATTTTCTCCCAGCAGTAGTTCACCAGCAACTGCGGTAACCACTGCTTCAGTCACCTCATCCACTGTTTCAGCACTTAGCTGTTCACCTTCAGTTTCTACTCCCTCTGGTATTGACTCTAATGCCATCAAACAAAATTCATCATTAGAAGATTCATTAAAAGCATAGAGTGCAAAATTTTCATCACCAAGCTCATCAGGCATGCTGCTCCAGTCAACAAAACCTTGAGTGAAAAAGCTTTGTTAATCTGGTTGTACCACTGTTGTAGCAGCTTGTTGAGGTGCAACAGGTTGCACTTGTGCCTGAGGGACAGGGGTTTGAACATACTGAATTTGTGGAACAGTTGTTTGAACATAATGCACAGGCACAGGGGTTGCAGCATAGTGAGCAGTGTTAACATGGGCAGCAGGGGTATATCGGGTATAGTGCACAGTGCTTTGGTGTTGGGGTCTAGGATTTGAGCTGGGATGAGTGATTATTGGACCAGTGGTTTGACTCCTGCATTCCCTAGCAAAATGACCTAGCCTATTGCACTTATAGCACTTAATTTTTGACTTATCCAACCCCACTTTTAAATTCCCATGTAACCCTGGGAATTTTCTCCCTGTTCTTTTATAAAATTTTCTTGTTCTTACACTAAGCAAAGCCAATTGATGCAAAATGTCCATTTCTTCTAAGTCAGTGGGATCAAAGTGTTGTAAATCATTGAGTTCAAAACACAAGTTATCTGACATCTGGTTTTCACAATTTGCAGTAAAAGCATAATTGGCAGAGTGAGAATCAGGGTTGTTGAAATTTCCACCAGCAGTTATATCAATAAAGTGATCATAACCCTGATCCTTACTACTGCTACCAGATTCTTCCTGACCAAACAGAGCTGTGCTGCCAAATGAATAATCATCAGCAACTTTGCCAGACTCTTGCAACTTCTTTTTCTTGTTTAACTCCCTTTCATAGGTCAGGAGTCTACCATGAAGTTGGGTCAGGGTCAGATCTTTGAACTCAGCAGAGTTTCTAGTCACAAATGCAATTGTGTCCCATTTATCAGGTAGTGATCTAAGAAACCTACTATTTTGTGTTGATTTTGGAATTTCAACTTTAACATGTCTTTGCTCACTGATGAGACAACTGAAACGTTCAAACTGTTGGGTCAATGATTCACCCTTAATGAGACAGAAGGTTTCATACTGCTGATTCAGAATTTCCCTATTGTTCTCAATTACTTCTTCAGTTCCCCCAAATTGTTCCTTAAGTGCATCCCATAATTCTTTGGCACTGTTACAATGTAACAATCCAGCATAGATCTCATTGGGTAATGCAGATGCTATGATGCTAAATGCTTTGGCATCGAGTTCGAACTTTTGAAAATCAGTTTCAGTATAGTTTTCAGATGGTTTAGGTACGAACTTCTTTGCATCCTCAGCACTTGGCACCATAAGAACATGGGGACCAAAAACAACAGACCTCCAACATCCAGTGTTCTGTTGAGCAAGGATATGACCCATCCTTCTCTCCCAGATGTTGTATTCATTACGTTTAAGCATAGGTGGTTTGAAAAGAGACCCAATGTCATTCTTATCATCTTGTGATTGTGACGTCATCCTAGTTGTTTTACAGGCACTGATTAATCAACTTTGATGGTGATTAAACCTTGCTCTGTTTTCAACAAAACGAACAAACTATCAGTATCAACGATTATGAGCTAAACTATTTATGTCAAAATGATTGTTAAATCAAATTTGACTGTCCAAGCTCTGATACCAATTGTTAGGATCTGAGTTTGGTTTTGATTGTGTTTTACGTTTGAAATAAGATGAAGATGAATGAGTTGTGCAGTGGAATTAAGATGGAAGCAAACTTTTCACAATCAAACAGGAGAATTGCTTTTAACATACAAGTTTAACATTGAACCGAATGATTGAATTTAATTTCAACAAGGATTACAATTTGCAAGTATGCAACAAACTCCCCCTCAGCCTGAGCTCACAGTATTTGTTTGTGCAGGAAGAAGATAGTGAAAGAGCTAATAGAACAGTACAGAGCACTATTCTATTTATAGGCACGAGCAAACCACTGAAGCATCTAAGCTGACGTCACCATGAAAGTGACATCTAACTTCCTAACAAACTCTAACCTCTGATCTATACAACCTCTGCTATGCTAACTATTGTTATTACATTTCATTACATAAAGACATCTAAACTACTGCTGCATCCTTCCACTGATGTGAACCCAGCAGTACTTGTCATGATCAGCAGAGCTTGACTCAAGGCAGTAGATTGAACAACAGAGTTTTAGCCTTCCATTAGTCTTTTACTTGATCAGCAGTTTGTAGGTCAGCAGTTTGTACGATCAGTAGATAGGAGGTCAGCAGATGTTGAAACCACTTTCAAGGGGAGAGACTTGTATACATAACATCTGCTTATTCTGGATCCACTGCTCTGATCCAGTTTTGGCTTTAATTATCTGTTCCTTTGGTAGGGTTCAATCCCAACAAGAGTTTTCAAGAATAGGTTTCTTCTCAAAGTTCTTCAGGTTCGAACAATCAGAGTTACAGTCATGGGATATTGTGCAATATCGCTGTAAATATAAAAAACGGTCAAGATTTTACTGAGACAGCCACAAAGCAGCATATAGCACTTCTAGCTTCTGTACTTGAGTCTTACGAGAGTCTAGTAGCCGGACGAATTGGCAACCCAGACATGACAAAAGAAGATTACGATCAAATTGATCCCGAGGAACTAGAACTCATCGACATAAAATGGGGTATGGCGAGAATTATGAGAAGAGCTCAGAGGTTCATGGAAATTACCGGAAGAAGTAGTCTCGCAGGTCATGATCCTAAACTTGGAATCGACAAATCGAAGGTGACTTGCTTCAAATGTAAAGAGAAGGGGCACTTCAAGCGCGAATGTCCGAACAAAGAAGTTAATAACCACCAGAATCCATTCGCCAATGATTATTACCGACAGGCCATCTATCATAAAAACAGTCAACAACCATTCATTCCACGACCTCAAATCGAGAACAGTCAATCCAAACAAACAGAAAAAGCTCTTTTGGTGAATCAAGCTGATGAAAAGATTCCAGAAGGTTTCAGTTGGGATAAGTACGTTCCAGGAGGTGGTCTTGCAATGATGGCTGGAATTATTGAAGAGTCAGAACCGGAAATCGAGGAATGTGTTCCTGAAGTTGAAGAAGTCAATGAAGTGATGAATGAAGAAAGTTTTGCAGATCTAGAAGAGGCAGCAGCAGCGGTCTACTATTATTAGTCTGAACAGGAGGTTATTACTAAGGCATTTAAATCTATAATGCCAGCTAATGTGTTTGATTCTTTTGCAGGATTCTTTAGTGAACCGACTACGGGTTTTTGCCCACAGTACGATGTTGAACAAACTCCGGTTCAAGAGATCATTGATGTTTCAAAGGAAATGAATGAAGAGACTTTGAAAGAAATAGCAGATAAAGCTCTTATGGTCAAGCTGCAAGAGGTAGAACAAAATAAAACATCTTTTGATAACAATGAGACCAAAGACGCAACTCAAGAGTCAGTGTCAGTTGAAAAGGAGTCAATTATCAGGACTTGTGATACGTATGACTCAGGAGAGAAGTCCAAGTCCGATGACAAATCAGAAAATGTGAAGTCCGAATCCGGAGAGAAATCTGAGTCTGAGTCCGAAGAGTTTGGTGAATTGGAAAGTAAAATGATAAACAAGAAAATGTTTTTGAAAAAAATGATCAAATTCTTGAAAAGCCATGCGAAAACTGTTTGAAACCATGCATGGATTGTCTTGAAAAAGACAAACAGTTTCAAGAGTTGAAAAAGTTTAACAACAAATTAAAATTTGATTTTAATGATGTTAAAGAAGCTTATGACACTCTGTCACGATCAATTAAAATGATTCACACTGAGAGTAAAGAAAATGATAAAATTGTTAATTTGCTCAAAGCTACGGTCATGGACAAGCAAATGTCGATTAACATCCATCTGGACACAATCGCATCTCTAAAGAAGGAACTTGAACTGATGCACATTGAGACAGAAAGAGTAGACAAAAAGTTGATCAGTTACCTTTCATCTTCATATGCGATTGATCAGATCATTCCTCAACAAACTGATTTAAAAAATGTTCCACCCCCAATGTGGAATCATTATACTCAGAAATATCCAGACGGGGTGGAGAAGGCTTTGAATCTCAAACTGCGATCAGAAGAGAATGAGTTACCGGAAAACATAAATGTTACATTCTCTCCTTCTGACACCGACAACGAGTCACAACTGGTTAAAACAGTTGTAGACCAAGTGTTGGATGAAGAAAGTGATAACACTGATTTCGAAACGGTTAAAACTCATTTTGAGAATTCCAGTTCAGAATCTGGAGATGACGGAAACTTTCTTGATAAGTTTATCCCAAAGTCAGATAAAGTTTCGGATGACGATTCGATCATTGTGGTTTACACGATGACCGGAACTGACAAACTGTATACTGATTTTGAGTATCCGATTCAGAATGCGAACATGGAAAGGGTTGAAAAGGTTTTTAAACTTGTAGAAATTGACATCTCAGAAGTTAACAACAATTCGTTTTTATCAAAACCGAAAAAATCTTTTGTTAAACAACAACCAACAAACAACCCGGGAAAGAAAAAAGAATGGGTGGGTAACAATGGTAATAACAAGAGACATGGTAACAATTACAAAAAGAAAGGTGTTGGTTTTGAGACGAAAATGGCTAAGAAAGAAGTTAAGCCAAAAGAAAAATTGAGTGAAGTGTTTGTGACTGATAATAATACAGAAGTCGAAAAGGATTATATCTTTAGTAAGCAAGCAATTGACGATTTTATTGCGGCCAAAAAGATAAGAGACGAGGCCAACAGATCCACTTTTGTTGAGTATGACAAAAGAATCTGTTATCGATGCAATGAAATTGGTCACATGGCCAAACAATGTGTTAAAAAGATAACAAAACCAGTTTTCCATAAACCAAAACCAAAAATTTCAAATGATGTTAAGGGAAAATCACCTATGGTATCCCCCGTGCGTATTCTTAAACGAGGTGAATCATTGAAGTCAGAGGACAAACCAAAATCCACTTTTGAAATTGGCGAATCTTCAAAATCACAAAAGACTTCAAAGGTTTATCCTAAAACAAAGACTTCCCAAAGTCAAACATGGGTGGAGAAACCTAAACATTCTTTTGAGGAAAAGAAAATGGAAGAATTTTTAAAATCAGACCCAAAAATCTTTGCAATTATTGATAAGAAAATTGAGTTTGAGTTAGAAAAATTGATTGAAGAATTCCCACCTATCAAGGAAGGAGCTCTAAAATCAAAACCAGAACCTGATGTTCCAAATGTTGTTTTTAACATTCCAAAAGTTGACATAGTAGCTCATGATATTGTCGTTGGTAGTGTACCAAATGTTGAAAAATATTGGGTATCATTGTTTAAGTAAATGTCTTTTGATGTGTGTAGGGGCTTCCAAGGTCTATCATTTCTAAATGGATAATGGATAGCGGTGCCTCACGGCACATGACAGGGATGTTAGCACTGCTATACGACGTCAAATCAATCAATGGAGGTTATGTCGGGTTTGCTGGAACTCAAGATGGAAGAATTGTTGGAAGGAATACTTACTAACGGAGTCATAACATTCGATAAAGTGAACTATATTGCTGAGTTAGAAAACAATCTATTGAGCATTTCTTAGATTTGTGATAAGTAATTCACTGTTCATTTTTCAAAAGGTGAATGTCTGATTCTCAAACCAGGGTTTAAAATACCCAAAGAAATGGTGTTGATGCGTGCTCCTCGTGAAAACGATCTCTATATACTAGACATGAGCGTTGCAACAACGACAGATAAAAAGGCACAATGTTTTGTGAGTAAGACGAAGGCGACTGAGAAAGAATCCATCATGTGGCATCGTAAAATGCGGCATATTCACTTGAGGAAGATGAACTTTTAAGTTCATAATGATCTTGTAGAAGGCGTTGATGTGAAAAGCTTCCATCTTAACGATGACTGTATTGAATGTAAGAAAGGGAAGCAGACGAAGAAATCACACCCGAAAAAGCTCTTGAACTCCATCAGATTACCGCTCGAAAGACTCCATATGGATCTTTTCGGACCGGTAAATGTGAAAAGCATAAGTGGAGATCTATATTGTTTAGTTGTTACTGACGACTTTACAAGATTTTCCTGGGTGTTGTTTCTAGAGAGAAAAGATGAAACGTTTGATTCTTTGATGAAGCTATTAAAAAAGATGGAGAATGTTTACAAATTGCCGATTAGACGTATTCGAAGCGACAATGGAACGGAATTCAAGAACAACCGTATGCTCGAATTCTGCAACGATAAGGGCATTCTTCATGAGTTCAGCGCACCGTATACTCCTCAACAAAATGGTGTCGCAGAACGGAAAAATCGTACGTTGATCGAAACGGCTCGTAACATGTTAGCAGATTCGAAATTACTGGTATATTTTTGGAGTGAAGCGGTTGCCACGGCATGTTACATGCTCAATCGACTTCTTACGGTGAAGAAGTATAAGAAAACTTGTTTTGAATTACTTCATCTTTACAAACCGAATCTGAAATTTTTAGAACCATTTGGATCACCATGCACATTCATTGATCCAGACGGTAAATTTGGTGCAAAAGCTAATGAAGGTTTTTTTGTAGGATACGCAAGTCCGTTGAAGAGAATTTTTGTTCCGAGTTTGGGGAAGATCATACAAGTTCAACACGTTGATTGTCAACGGTTTACCGCTCCAAATCAACTTCCCGGAAACAGGTTGCTATTTGATTACGATAATCTCTAGGAGTCATTCCATTTACCGACAGAGTCGAATGAGGAGGAACTGGCATTTTTATACCAACAACGACAGTCTCTTTCACAAGAACAAGTGTCGAGACCATTGGTAGTTTCCTCGCCCACCGTGGGTTCAAATGATCATGAGGCTGGTCCTAGTGGAACTGCACATGTACCCCCATAAGAAACAGGTCCAATATTTGACTAATCTGACGACTCAGAATCGCAAACCGATCCGATTTTTGACGAGGAACCAAATATTGTGACTTCAAATGTTATTGATCACATGGGTGATCAGAATATAACAAATTTGCAATCGGAAGTGAGCGTACCGAATACAGTCATGCCAAGAACGTTATCTTACCATCCGTCAGAGCAAATCATTGGTGACCTTCAAAGCGGCGTGAAAACCCGCGGACAAATAAACAAAGGGCTTACATGTTTTTACTCATCTATAGCACCCTTACAAGTAGACTTCTCATTAAAATGTTTTATCTCGCAGGTAGAGCCGAAAACATACAAAGAAGCATTGACCGAAGAGAGTTGGGTAAATGCAATGCAAGAGGAGTTACAACAGTTTGAAAAGCTTGGAATGTGGAGGTTGGTTGATCTCCCGGAAGATCAGAAGTTGATCAAGACCAAGTGGGTCTTCAAATGTAAGAGAGACGATAGAGGGATTATAGTAAGGAACAAAGCACGGTTGTTAGTCCAAGGTTTTAGTCAGCAAGAAGGGATTGACTTTACTGAAGTATATGCTCCCGTTGCTCGACTTGAGGAAATCAGAATCTGCTTGGCGTTCGCGTCATGGAAAGGGTTCAAGGTCTACCAACTGGATGTCAAATCTGCATTCCTCTACGGCAAGATTAAAGAAGAAGTGTATATCGGTCAACCACCGGGTTTTACTGATCCTGTACACAAGGACAAGGTGTATCTACTCAACAACGCGTTATACGGATTACACCAGGCCCCGAGAGCCTGGTACGAGATGCTTTCCCAGCATCTGCTGACCAACGGGTTCACCAGAGGGAATGTAGATAGTACCCTGTTCACTAAAGAGGTTGCAGGACATCTACTGATCGTGTAGATATACGTTGATGATATAATTTTTGGATCAACGAATGATGAGTTGTGTAAAGAGTTTGAGAAGGTCATGAAGCAGAAGTTTGAAATGAGTTCAATGGGGGAGATGAAGTTCTTTCTCGGGCTTCAAGCTGAGCAACTGCCCGATGGAATCTTCATACACCAGACCAAGTATGTGAATGATGTGTTGGACAAGTTCAATATGTCTAAATCATCACCCATATCAACCCCCTGGCTACGAATCATGGCATATGTCCGGATGAAAGTGGTGAGAAAGTGGATGAAACGCTTTATCGGTCAATCATAGGATGGCTAATGTATCTGACAACATCACGACCGGACATCATGTATCCAACTTGCCTCTGTGCCCGGTACCAGTCGAGTACCAGAGCATCACACATAATGATAGTGAAGAGAATCTTAAGGTATCTCAAAGGTTGCCCAAGCACCGGCTTGTGGTATCCCCGATCCGGTGACTTCTCTCCAACTGGATATTCTGACTCTGACTTCGAGTGCTGTAAGTTGAATGCTAAGTCCACAACTGCTGGTTGCCAGTTCTTCGGAACTCGGCTAATCACTTGGCAGTGCAAGAAACAGACCACAGTCGCTCTCTCGACTTGTGAGGCTGAATACGTTTCGGATTCCAGCTGTTGTTCCCAGATTCTCTAGATTCAACAACAAATGAGGGACTATGGTTTGCAATTCTTAGACACGCCTCTTTTTGTGGACAACGAGGCAGCCATTAATATCACTAAAAATCCGGTTCAACACTCAAAAACAAAACATATTGAGATTCGACATCATTTTATTCGTGATTGCTACGAGAAAAAATTGATTCGAATTGATTATATTCACACCGATGATCAAAGAGCTGATTTTTACACTAAACCCTTTGATAAAACAAGATTTAATTATCTTTTGAAATTGAATGGGTTAAAGAATTTGTTTTCTGGGAGGGTGGTAGAGTGTGTGGCCGAGGAGGACGGCGATCAGAAGTGATCTGCGTCTAGTTGTCCTGTTTTTCTGTACAATTTCTTTACTGCTTTTGATAAAACCAAAAACACAAAAATATGTTTTTGATTTTAGGGGGAGAAAGTTTATAGAAAATACAAAAACATGATAAAATTTCATAAATACAAAAACATTGAAAAAAGACAAAAAGAGGTTTGTGTAAAAAGAGGAAATGATAGTACATCAGTGGACTATCACAACATGCTAAAGAAATGGAAAGTCAAAATGTTTTTAAACGAGTCTCACTAATGATGTGCCAATAGGCTTCACACAATTAGTAGATTGAGTTCGAGATATAAATATAACGAATAACTGCTTATCTCGTGGGGAACATCTCTCGGATAGATGGGTAACCCCCGAAATCTTGTTTGAAAGACTCTATTTCTGACATACTAGGTCTTTGTACGTGATGATATCTGGGGTATTATACCAGGACTTCTGATTTTGCGGGAGCAATAGCCTTGTCCTCATATAATACTCTACACTGCTTTATTCTTAAAGCTCACCCTCAGCATAAAAAATGATGAAACATTGAAAAATGCTAATCATGTGCTGTTGAAAAGAAGATCCCCAACCTAAAGTCGAGCCATCATCTCTCTGATTGAACGGAAGTTCTTGCTTGAGCTCTCATGGCCTCGCATTTACCCCTTACAGATATCATTATTGTGCACTCACCTGTAAGACTGAATATAGGAGTTTGGATACGGGAGTATATTCTGAGGTGGGACACGCGAATACGTTCAGTTCTTAAAACACTAATTCGTATCTTGAATCAATTGAAACATGTGTAGAAGTTTAAGTGGACAACAATACTGACAATCAGTAATGAATTTGTTTAAAACTTAAAGTTAAATCAAGATCAACGGTGTTAGTGATATGTCTCAAAAACTGATATGATCCTCTTACACAATCTCACAAAGAATTGTCTGTAAATATGTTTGTACAGTTTCAGTTTCTTCAAATCCAAAAGATTTATGTTTGTTTAGCTAAAATGTTGAAAAATTCAAAAAGATTTGTCATTTCATCTTATTTTCGACAACAGACGTTGGGGATCTGATGATCAAAGTCCAATAGTGCTAAACAAGTTGGATCATTTGGGTTGGATAAGAAAAGATTGTGAAAAGTGTTGGTAATTGCTCAAAATGTTTAAAAGTTCATTAATTTGAACTTAATTTGTTTCAAATCAGCCAAGGTCATTAACTTGGACTTGGCAGGCTAAACAGTTGACCAGGGTCATTAACTTGGACTTGGTTAACTGAGTGTGGTGGTAAATGTTTAAAAAGTTAAAAAGTAACAAATTTCAAAAAGTTAAAAAATAAGAGGTTCACACGAGGTGACCAATTCGCACGAGCTGGCCAGAATGTTTTAACTTGGCCAGATCGTTCCAAAACTTCCAACTCGTGCGAGATGGCCAAACCGCCTCAACATCAACTCGCACGACCTGGATCCTCTATATAAAGGAGGACCCAGATCGCGTGAAAAACATTTCTGTCCTCACACCGTTTCAGTTGTCACACTGTACCACACACACCCTTCAAGGCGATTTGAGAAATTTCTGTGTTTTTCGAGCTATAATCTTAAAATCTGTGTTCGGAATCCTTGTATAAGTTGGTTTGCACAACTTATATCATGGGAAAGGTACAAATTGATGTTAAATTGAACCGAATCTCTTGAACTTGTATGAACACGAATGTACCGAATGTTTGAACTTAGATCTAGGTTGATGTAATGGACTAATTTGAATAAAAATCATATCCATGTGATCAGATTATGTTGTAGAACAGATCTATTGCTTCAATTCCATAATAAAAACGTGTTTGAAAAACCTGCAATTCATTGTTCATATGTGTTTGATTCAAACGAAGTGACGATCCAGACCGCATGAGATGGCAGACCGATTGATGTTCCAGATCGCATGAATTGGCTAACTCGCTTGGGATCCACATCGTTTGAAACTGTTCAACTCGTATGAAATCCAAATCGTTTGAGATTGATCAGTTCGTTTGAAATACCAGATCGTATGAAATGTCTAAAACACTTTGGCACCAGACCGCATGAAATGGCCACATCGCATGAGCCAGATCGTGTGAAGTTTAGCATTGTATTGAAAGTTGTGCAAAATGTCTAATTTGGTTGTTTATGTTTGTTTTTCAGGCATCGAATGTAATGTTTGATCCATCACACAATATTTGATGTGTTTACAATGAAACTCTATCAAAGATGACTGTGTTTAAGGAGATTTTTCCATTCATGAGACGTTTACCAATTCAAAAAGCTTTAACGGATCAGCACAAAGTCTTCAAATCTCATGTTCATCATTTTTGGAAGAATGCTAGTTATGACGAAGTGAACGATGTTATTAATTCAGTTATGAGCATAAATTATGAAGATAAAGAAATCATAATCACAGAACAGCTTGTACGTTAAGTGTTAGAGTTTCCAAATGATGATAATTCACCAACAGGGTTTCCAGAAAGGATGGTCAAAGGTTGTATGCTTAGAATGGGTTACAACAGTCCGTTGAATAAAGCAAATTATTTGAAAGCTTGTTTTATGAAGCCGTACAAATTCTTTATTCACTCAGTGATTCATGCACTAAGTCACAGGAAAGGTGGATACGATGTTATGAAAGATTATCAAATGTGTATGGTGACGGCGTTGGTGCTAAACAAGAAGTACAATTTTTCTAAAATTGTTTTTCATTACATGAAAGATAATATTACTTCTGGTAGTCGAAGTTGGGTGTATCCAAGGTTTGTGAAGATGATGTTGGATCATGCATATCCAAATCTGGTGAAAGATGAACATAATGATCTGATGATGTTGCATCACATGGATAATGAAACGTTAATCCGATTATCCAAGTATACAAAGAATTGGCCTGAACCGAAGAAGAAAGAGTTTTTCGGATTCATCAAAGATGATAAATATGAAGATCCAGATCCAGTAGATCATTTAACGTGGAGGAATGATGCTGAGATGAAAGAAAAGAGTGCAATTGATGAATTAACGAAGTTAGAAGATTTCAGTGAAACTCGAAATGATTGGTATAAAAAAGTTGAAAAAGAAAAGAAGAAAAAAGGTGGAAAGAGAGATCGTACATCGAAAGTCCAAGCTAAAGAAGGATCATCTTCTCAACCTCAAAAGAAACGTAAAAAGAAAGCTGTTGAAACAATGCTGGTTGATGAACCAGAAGAAGATGAGACAGAAGCTGATGTTGAAAAAGATCAAGAATCGTTAACTCCTGAAACTGAGCAGTTATTGAAAGATATTGATGATACTTTAGAAGCTGAGAAGGCAGCTAGTAAGAAAGTAGTTGATGATGAAGAGGAGAGGTCATCTGATGTAGATTCTGATATTGATGCTCAAGTTGATCGATGGATCAAAATAAAACTATGATCCAAAAGATAGAGAAAAACAAAAGAAGAGAAAGAGGAGTTCTGATGATGATGATGAAACATATGCTCCACCAGAGAATGTCTTAAGTTGATCGATGGATCAAAGAAAACTACGATCCAAAAGACAGAGAAAAACAAAAGAAGAGAAAGAGGAGTTCTGATGATGATGATGAAACATATGCTCCACCAGAGAATGTTCAAGTTGTATCACCACCATCTTCAGGAGGTAGAAAGAAATCAACCTCAAGAAAACGTGTCATAACTCCAGCAGCGTGAAAGTTAAAATTCAAGCTGAAACTAAAACCACCACCAGAACCACAAAATCAACCAAAATCACCACCACCACAACAACCATCACCTGAACCTTTACAATCACCACAATCACCACCACAACATCATATTTCATTACCCATTCATGAAAAACCTCCAATAACTTCACCACTCGTCCAACAAACACCACCAACCACACAACCACCAGTTCATACTACTCCAGGATCATCTGGTTTTAAAGATTTTCCACATATTCCAGAGAATATAGCTCTTGAAGAGCTTGGTGATTTTAGCTTTTTGAATGATGATCTTGTGAAGAAGTTGTAAAAGAAGGTGAATGAAGTGTCTAGTGAGAAAAAGAAGTTAGAGGAACATATAAAGTCTGTTGAATCTGAGAATTCATATTTGCTAAAGAAGTTTGAAGCTGATCAAGTCGATATAGATATTCTGAAAGTTCGAATAGCTGTCTTGGAAGAAGAAAAGGCTCGAAGGGATGAGCAGAATGAGTACTTTAAGTTGAAAAACAAAGAGTTAGAAGCCAAGAATGCTAGAAAGGAACATGTAGAGTATATGTTAAAGAATGTATTGGAAGATTTGATTGGTAAGCCGATTGAACAAATGTTTGAAGAAATAGAACTTCAGGAAGTTAGAGCAAAACGTAAAGCTGAAATGGAAGCTGAAATGAAAGATAAGGGTAAAAGTGTTCTAGTTGAAGAAAATGTTCAAGTGACTGAAAGGGGAATTGTTCTGGTTGAACCTTGTCCATTAACTTCAGTATCTGGTATGATCGAAGATGATGAAGAATATGAAGATGAAGATGATAATCTGAAAGATGATGCAGATGAAGTATATTCTATTCATAGTGATGATGATGATGATGATGGAAATGATGATGCTGATCAAGGAAATTCTGGTATAAAAGTATCTGAAGCGTCACAAGAAGAGAATATCGACGAATATATTCAAGATGATGCAAACGAAGAACCAGAAAATGCAGGAGGAAAGGGGGAGCATGATGATGCTGAAAAAGTTGATGAAAATGTTGATCAGGGTGCAGGTTTGATTCTACGTCTTGAACATGATGTAGAGGAAGGTGAAATATTGCATACTTACACTAGAGCTGAGATCGTTAAGAAGATGGTTATTGAAGAAAGTGAGTTTAACTTCGATTTTGAAGAGGAGTTGAACAAGTTTGATATCAATCATCAACCTGAATATCAGTACAAGTATGTTGAAGAAGCTGATGAGTATGATAAAGTGGAAGTAGAAGACTGGAGTGACGATGATCAGTCAGAAAATGTTAATGTTGATACTTCTAGCTTTCCAACTCTTGCTGAATTTTTCATTCAAGCAAATGAGGAAGAATTGAGAAGAAAAATTGCTGAAAGTGTTCAGAGTAAAAGTTTTCGAGAAATGTCGAAAGAAGAACAACGTGAAGAAAGAAAGAAGTGGTTCAGGAAGGATACATAAAGAAAATTCAAAAGACCACTACTGTATTACAGAACGGAGAGAGAGGTTTCTCTGGGTGATATCATAAGCTGGGGTTACTTACCACAAGTCAATGCCTATGCTATTCGAAGAGAATTTGGTTTTCAATATTTCCAATACATTCAAGATATAATGTCTTTGCCTTGGTGGGATGTTGAAGAGTTGTCCCAAGTAAGAACGTTATCATATCCAGTCAGGGATCATGATATGCCAACATGGGGCTTGATGAAATTTGAAGCATTCAAAGAATTTCGTCACTGGAAGCCACATTATCCTAAGAAAGTCAAGAGGATTGATCCAGTTACAGGTATTGAGGAAACAATTCTGTAGATCAAGAAGCCCAGGGTTATGAAGAATATTCCATTGCCGAAGATGGAACAAAATTTTCATGGAGGGTTTGTATGTTGGGTTTAAAGTTGCATGACGACCGAAGCAGTGATTGTGTACAAAGTTGGGAATGAAAGCAGATATATTCATCTGTATGATCCAATGTGGATAGTAAATTGTTCTGCAAAGGATATTGAATGTCTGTTTGTAAACAAGATTGGGTATAAGGCAGAAGATAGAGATCAAACTCTGCAATTTCAGAAGGTAGCTACTGTATGTTTTCAGAAGGGTATAAACTCAGAAAATATGTGGTTATCAAGTTGGAGAGAGATTGAAAGAGAAGAATTTCTGAAAGCTGAGAAGGAGAGAGAAGAGCGTGAAGACAAAGATATGATTGCTAGAGCTACATGTATGCAAAGGCTAGCTGAGGAAGAAAAGAAAGCTGCTAAAGAGAAGGAACAACTAAGAAAAGCGTTGTTGCAAAAGCCAAAGCAAAGAGAAGAATTTTTCAAGTCTTTGTGAAGAAGGTTTTGAAGACAGGCTGACTGAAGACTGCGGCAATATCCAAGGGGGAGTTTGTTGATGCATAATGTCTATCGCCTAGGTCATCAGTCTATGTCGTGTCATGTATATGTAATAGTTTGAAAAAGTTTAAGTTTATGTGTAATGTCCAGGTCGCACGACCTGAATGTTTCAGGTCGCACGAAGTGAGTTGACCAACTCGTGCAAACTGGAGATGTTATTTCATGCGACCTGGTGAAGTCTATAAATAGGCTAGTGGGTTCTTCATTTGTAACTTTCTGGAGAATTCTGGAACTAAGTGCTGTCCAATTCTCTTTGTACCAAAAAGTTTTATATGAATGAAGATCATGTTTAAAGTGACTTTCTAGTCTTCTACTCCTATTCTAACACTGATTACAAGGTTTCCTGTCTGATTCCGCCTTTCTAGAAACTAGATCTAACTCTGATTGACTTGTGTGGACGATTCATCGATCCAACATGTTTTCATTGCATACACAAAATGCCCAGATCCAGGAAAACAAACATTTTTACAAACAAAAGACACGAAGCACATTTCAAAGTTTATGTTTATGACTCAGTCTGAGAGGCTGGGTACTTCAGTCTGGGAGATTGGGAAGTTTAGTCTGGGAGACTAGGCAGTTCAGTCTGAGAGACTGGGAAGTTTAGTCTGGGAGACTAGGTGGCTTAGTCTGAGAGACTAGGAAGGATAGAAAGTTTCATGAAGAATAATGTGAATACATGATTACATGATGAATCGTTCTTGTTTGCAATATACTAAGTGATTACTATGAATATACATGCTATGATTATTATGTACCGACACACAAGACACCTTCCTCAGAAAGCGAGTTGTCAGACGTTGGCGACCCTATGGTCACCGCCACAAATAATGAGATTGCACCTGCGCCGGAGATGTTCACGTCAGACACTGAGAGTGACCCTGACATGCTGACCAAGGAAAAGGATGACTTCCAACCGTTCGCGCTACCAGACTTTGGAGATGAATTACCCTTGCTGATGGCTTCCTTGACGAGGATCCTTTTGTCACTCTTGTTTCGGTCCATGACCACCCCATCACTGGTCATTCCGATGGTGAGCCTATCATGACTCCGATCCTCGACGCCGTACCTCTCGTGGTCATTCCTCCCGAGGATCTGCCTCTTTGACGATTCGTTTGATGATGACGTTGATTTGTTTGTTGATGATACTCCTGTTGACGCCCAAGGTGATGGAGAGATAGCTGAGGATGTTGTTGCTATGCTACCTCCTGAGATGCCTGCCATGGAACATTCATCTGCTTCCATTTTACACTCGATTTCAGACTCCTTTGAGTCTATGACATCTGCAGCCTTACAGACGGCCGGATTGCAGCTTTCTACTACTGACTCAGGCGACGACACCGCTATGACTGCTACACTATCACCTGCTTGAGATTCCACACCTTTACATGACCCAGAGCCTGCTCTTGAGCAAGCTTCTGTTCCTTTTGGGTCAGCTTGTTGTTGCACCTACTGATCCTGAGCCCTTGCTTAATCACGACCCTATTTATTTTGGTTTACCAGGCATTGCACCCCCCTTATACCTGACCCAGTACCTGCACCTGATGATCTTATCTTTTGTTGAGACATTTGTTCCTGCACTTGCACCCATTGATGTTGCTCCTTTTCCCCTATGGAGACCGACGTCCATTGCACCGACGTGCCTATCACTTTCTTTCAGGACATACCCGCACCCCGGGAAGGTACTCAAGGTCAGCACCCGCATGACAATCCTTTTGCTACAGCAGCATTTTCTCCGACCTCACAGGCCGCACCGTTTGCTCCTTTCATTTCTTCACCGCTGGACGAGCCATTTCGATGGTCCCTACCATACACTATGCCGATTTCGGACCCCTATCTTTCTTCTCATTATGGAGGCTACACACGGGATGAGTTGCTCCTGTTACTTCAGCTATGGTTTGAGGTTTTGAGTTATAGAGTTTTGGAGCCTGAGCTGACACCACGTCCTCTACCCTATCTATGCCAGTATACTTTGATCCTCCACATTCATCACTGTCTCCTTTTGCACTCTCACCTGCTGCTATTACACCTTTCTTAGGTTTTGATGCTCGTTTCTTTACTATCAAGCAGCAGATCAGATACTTACTTCAACGTATATACAAGCTCGAGGAGAAAGTCGCACATGTTAGCAGTTTGCTTTTCTTCACTCCTCCACCTCAGACACCAGTATAGTTGGCTTTTGGATTTATGCGGATTGCATTACTTTTGGGAAAATACACTACTAATAAGCCGAGATTGTAGAGACTTTTGAAGACCACTTTTGACCACGTAATTTTGATACACTAATAGACTTATTGGACAGGGGTAGGGTGACCCTGTGTCCCTTTTGATGTAATACACTTTGTAAACAATGTGATTGGGGTCGGTAAATAATGAAAGCTCAGTCGCCATGTCCTCACTAAGCACGTTGTTGGTCTGCATGTTGTGCTATAATTGTGACGCTACGTGCTTGCTTGTTATGTTCTCATTAAATATGTTCCTATCTACGAGTTTGTGTTATAATTGTGATGTTATATGATTACTTGTTATAACGACTGCATATATATACATGTAAATACACCTCCTAAGTCTTATTCGTTAAATAGGTGCTTATGTGCCTGTGTCTTTAATAAGGCCTGACCTAACCAATCTTCCTCTTAGAAGATGTCAATTCAAAGGAACACTGATACCAACAACCCTCTGCCGACGACAGAGGCGGAATTACAAGAGCGCATCTCACAGGCCATCGCACAGCATGAGGCCCTTCGCTCCGAACGCAGCGGAGGTACCTCAAGAAATAATCCACCCAACGGCTGCACCTATAAGCAGTTCTTGGGCTGCAAGCCCCTGGATTTCGATGGTACTGGGGGTGCCCATAGCCTTCGTGCGCTGGGTTGAGAAGACGGATTCTATTTTGCGTTTGAGCAAATGCACCCCAGAGCATCAGGTCACGTACATTTCTGGACTGCTCCAAGATGGGGCTCTGTCATGGTGGAACCTCCAGGTTCAGACATTGGGCGAGGCTGCTGCTTATGCTTTGACATGGGACGAACTGAAAGAACTAATGCATAAGAAGTACTGTTCGAGAGCAGAAATCCAGAAGTTGGAAACTGAGTTCTGGAACTTGAAGATGGAAGGTCCAAAGATAGCTGTGTACGTGCAGAGATTCCATGATCTGTCTCGTGTTGTCCCTACATGGTAGAACAAGAGTTTAAGAGGATCAAATGTTTCATCAGGGGATTGGCACCTCAGATTCTAAGCCTGGTGACAACATCTAAACCTCCAACAATCACCGATACTATCGACTTAAGTGTGACGCTCACTGAGGAAGCAGTTAGACTAGGAAATTTTTCAATCTCTGAAGAAAAGAAGGAGACTCCTGTGGAGCCATCTGGAGATAACAAGAGAAAGTTCACAAACTTCAAGCAGGGTACTCAGGGGAATAAAAACAACAAGGCCAAAAAGGGAAAAGAGTACATGGGTAAACTACCTAAATGCGACAAGTGTCTACGTCATCATATCGGGCGATGTAAAGATGGAAAGTGTTATAACTGTGGCAAGGTGGGGCACTGCAGGGAAACGTGTTGGCATAAGACGGGACGTGGAAAGAGAGGTTAAGGGTGTTTTAACTGCGGTGACATGGGGCACTTGAGGAAGGATTGCCCAAGGGAGATTAAACAAGATCGTGGAAGAATGTCCAACACCTGAGCTAGGGAAGCACGCCAGGATCCAAACATTGTCATCGGTACGGCCCCTGTTAGCCAACGTTATGCATTTATGTTGTTCGATACTAGTACCGACTATAGCTTCATATCTCTAGAGTTTGAGGGTATACTTGGTTTAGTAGCGAGTAAGTTAGATAACCCGTACTCGATAGAACTAGCTAAAGGGAAGCTTCGACGTGGTAATTGGGATGGACTGGTTGTCGAGCAATCAAGCGGAGAATGTTATCCACTTCCTGACGACAAACGGAGAAACGATCGTGATTCATGGAGCAGGATACGCCCCTACGGATTATCAGTCATTAAAGACACGGAAGTTTTCACGCAAAGGATGTGTTGCTTTCTTGGCTCATGTCGTGGAAGCCAAAGAACCTAAGCTCGAAGATATCCCTGTAATAAGGGAATATCCTGAAGTCTTGCCCAAAGACTTCTCAGGATTACCTCCTCAACAACAAGTCGAATTTCGCATCGATTTGGTTCCAGGCGGCGCGCCTGTAGCCTGTTGGACTCTGTATGCCCAAGACACATATTAAATTGATGTGGCTAGTACGTTATGATCTAAGTCGAGTCATACCCAAATACAAGCTAGACAAACACTATAATATTTCTTTATGATATGATCAAACAAATAAATATTAACTCTTACAATATTTAGAAAATGGTGTTCTAAACAATTACACTTGAGAAACCAATAAATTATATGGATAATTTATTTTGAGAGAATATTTTATTTTGTTATTTAATGGGTTAAATAACATTTTAAAAGGTTGTATAAAGTCTTGCATTTATGAAGTATTATATTTATAAAAGTTATAAATATATAAACCAAGACTTAAACTTTATAAAAGAATTTTTTTTATAAAATAAAGGGTGGGCCGCCCCCTCCCCCCCCCCCCCCCCTTGGTGTTCTTCCCAAGCATTTTTTGTCCAATCACATTACATGCAATTTGCATGGATAGAAGGGTCTTGATTGGGTGGTCTTCTCAAGACCATTTTGGTCCAATAAGCTCTCATGCACTTGCATGTGTAAGAAGCAAAGTTATTGGCCAAAAAGGAGGTGCACATCTCTCATGGGTTTAAAAGGATTAAGATGGCAAAAGATGAACTTGGAAGAGAGTTGTTCTTGCTCTCTAAAAATCAGCCATCATAGGGGTTTTCAAGTGTTCGTTTTTTTTTATCACAAGTGTGTTAAATCCTAGCTAATCTCAAGGTGTTTGTTGGAAGTTTGGGGTATACAAGCTTGAGGTCTTCTACTCTTGAAGGCAACCGTTCAAGAAACATCATCCGTTTCATCATCCTATTACTCCAAGAAGGTAGTATTCTTAACACCCTATGGTTGTGTTTGATAGTATGCTATTTCATATATGGATCCGGGTTTTGGGATTTTGCATATAAATGGTGTTATATCTTTTAAAAGTAACATGTTTTAAACATTATTTCCGCTGCGTTTTTATTTCATATGGATGAAATTGCTTTGATAAACATGTTAAAATCCCATCAATGGTATCTAGAGCCGCTTATATGAATGCATGCTTCAATAGATTAAAAATTTCGGGTTTCGGGTTTGAATAAAACCCTATGGCCGAAAATTTTAACATGGTTATCCCTTGGTTTTTCAAGATTACTTTCTTACATGCATAAGAGAATCTTGAAAAATTATTTCATATGGATGATTTGTTTGTTTGGACAAAACTTACCTTTTCGGTTTATTGGACATAGCCGAAAATGGTTAGTAAAAGGGAACCATTTTATGCTTCTTGAAATTAATATACATATATATATTTGGATATATATTTTGGTGCATATGACCTAGCCATGACCTTGTGTTAAATGATTGTGTTGTGATTTATTTTATTTATTATTTCAATGGGTTGTAATAATTATTATTTTGTTCTTCCATTTGTAAGATATGTAATTTATTTATTTTCATTTGGCATGTAAAATAAATAGATTAGGTGCATTTTATTTTACTAGAAAAAATGTATTAGGATATATTTTGTAAAAGAAGATGCACACAAAAAAGCGGTTTTGGTTTGGACCATAATATTCACTCCAAAGAACTTCATCGTTCTCAACGGGATTTTAACCCGATAACCAAAACACATTTTTGAAGTCCAAAAGAGTTTGGAGCTGAAAATAAAAGACGTTTGGAAGCTCAAAGATGGTGGAGAAATCACAACACAAGAAGGGGACTTGAAGCATTTGGATGCGGGATCAAGTGGGAGTTCAACGACCCATTACTTGTGTCATTTTTCACCCCTTAGGAAGGACCTTTTGGCACACTTGTTTCGGCTAACAAGTGTTGTCAAAATAGTTGGCTATGGTTATGCACCTATTGTGATGAATGATGTGCTTGTTTGGTTGCTTATTTTGTTGTTTAGATGATATGTAGATATGCATGACTTAACAAACCAATAATCAACAACACGCGTAAAAATGGTTCTTAACAAAATCATTAAAATGGTTAATAAAGGTTTTATTAAAAATTAATGATTTTATAATAAAATGGGTTTTATTAAAAAGAACCCTGAAAATAAGTTTTCACTAAAGTACCATTTATTTGAATGCATGCAAATGTATGGTACATAATATTTTCTAAACTAGAATTTTGAAATATTAAAAACCCTTTTATAAAACAAGTCAAACACCATCCTTTTATACAACACTCGAAACACTGGGGAACTCTTATTGTGGGATAAAGGTCACCTAACCACATTTGAGGGAACTTGTATGTTCGAGGTGGGTTTACCATGTTTGTGGGATAAAGGTCACCTAACCACTTATGTGTATAAACTCACACGTGTGTGTAAGTTGGATGATTTGATTTGGAAACCATGAACTTAGGGTCACCGAAGCATGGGGAACAAAGGTGTTGATGGGATTAAACATGCCAACTAAACATAAAGATGTTTAACCGATCCCATATGGCTAGAAGTTGCAAAGAGTTGCAATCGTCAAACGTTGACGACCTTGTTAATTTAAAAAGAGGGATAAAGGTCACCTAACCAGTATTTAAATATAACGTTGGATTCTAGATTTTAATTATTAATTGTCTTTAAGACACAAAAGGGTATTAATGATTAAAATATAATAATATCGAAAATACTAAAATTGAACTTGTTAAATTTTGTAGATGGCCGCTAACAATGCAAACCCGACTAACCAAATCGTCCGAAACCTATCACTAAGAACCATCCTTGAAAAGGATCGTCTCAACCATAACAACTTCATGGATTGGTTTCGAAACTTGAGAATCGTTCTCAAGCAAAAGAAGATATCCTATGTGTTGGACGATCCTATTCCCGATGAACCTAACGTGGAAGATGTGGAAGCCTACAACGATTGGGTTAAGTATACCGAGGACTCCATGAAAGCCTCATGCCTCATGTTGGGAACTATGATTCCCGAAATTCAAAAGGATTTTGAACATCACGGGGCATACGACATGATTACCCAGTTAAAGGAAATGTTCCTACAACAAGCAAGGGTAGAACGCTTCGAAACTGTTCGGGCGCTTCATGCATGTCGAATGGAGGAAACCCAATCGGTATCATCTTATGTCCTTAAGATGAAAAGCCACATTGATCACCTTGAAAGGCTAAATTGTCCCGTCTCTAAAGAGTTGGCTACGGATTTGATCCTCAACTATTTAACAAAGAAATTTGAAAGCTTTGTAATGAATTACAACATGAATGGATGGGACAAGAGCATTGGTGAACTTCATGCAATGCTCAAGACGGCCGAAGCAAGTATGGGCAAAAAGGCTTTACCCGTCCTAGCGATCAATGAAGGAGGCAACAAGAAGAGGCCTCACCCCGACTCTAAAGCAAACTGTGCTAAAAGAAAGGGACACGTCAAGGGAAAAGGAAAAGGAAAAGCAAAAGCAGAACCCGCCAAACCAAAAGAGAAGAAGCAAAAGGTTGCTACGAATGACCCATGTTTTGAATGTGGTGAGATAGGACATTGGAAGAGAAATTGTTCGACCTATCTCAAAGAGTTGAAAAACAAGAGGGATGCAGGGCAAACCTCAGGTACTATCTTTATGATACATGTGGAGCTTAATGTTATTTCTTCTAGCACATGGGTACTAGATACCGGATGTGGAACTCATATTTGCAATTCATTGCAGGGGTTCAAAAGAAATAGACATTACAAGAAGGGAGACGCTAGTCTCTTCATGGGCAACGGAGCAATGGTTGATGTCGAAGCTCAAGGAGACTACGTTTTAGAGCTTCCAAGTGGTTTGGAAGTTATTTTGAAGAACGTTTTGTATGCTCCTAGTTTAACTAGGAACATAATTTCTGTTTCCCTTTTGAGACAATGTGGTTTTAAATTTGAATTTGTTAACCAAGACATTTATGTTTCTATGAATGATGTGTTTTATTTTAAAGTTATGTCTTTAAATGGTATTTATGAATTAGATCATGATAACGCATCATATGATAGCTCAATGTACCAAGTAACCAAAAAGAAACTCAAAATGGATTTGAGTAGTTCCTACCTTTGGCATTGTCGCCTTGGACATATAAGCAAGAATCGCATGCATACACTTCAGAAAAATGGTCTTTTGAATACAAATGAAGACAATTCATTTGATGTATGCGAATCTTGTTTACAAGGCAAAATGACCAAGACACCCTTTAGTGGAACTTTTGAAAGGGCTATTGATTTACTAGGTATCATACATTCAGATGTATGTGGTCCTTTTAAGCCGATGACTAGGAATGGTGAAAGATATTTCATTACCTTTACCGACGACTATAGTCGTTATGGTTATGTGTATTTACTAAGACACAAGGATGAAGCATTTGAAATGTTCAAAGACTTCAAAAGTGAAGTAGAAAATCAACTCAAGAAGACAATCAAAGTCCTTCGTACCGATAGAGGAGGAGAATACCTAAGTGGTGCTTTTCAAGATCATCTTAGGAGTTGTGGTATTATCTCACAACTTACGCCACCTGGAACACCACAACACAATGGTGTGTCCGAAAGGAGAAATCGAACTCTATTAGATATGGTTCGATCTATGATGGCTAGAAGCACATTACCTCTATCGTTTTGGGGTTACGCTTTGCTCTCCGCAGTCCGTATACTAAATATGGCCCCAACCAAGAAAGTGGAAAAGACACCTTTTGAAATATGGCATGGAAATCCTCCATCATTATCATTCTTAAGGGTTTGGGGTTGTGAAGCTTATGTTAAGCAATACACTCCAAATAAATTGGAAGTTCGATCCACTAAGTGTATCTTTGTAGGATATCCTAAAGATGATATAGGATATTATTTCTACGATCCAATCGAGCAAAAGGTATTTGTTGCTCGAAAGGGAAAGTTCTTAGAAGCTAAGTTCCTTATGGAAGGAACTAGTGATAGAACAGTGGAACTTGAGGAGGATCAAGAACCACAAGATGATACACGTTTGGTTGATACTAGCACTCAACAAGAGGTTGTTGAAAACGATCAAGAGGTTGATCAGAACACACAAAATGTTCGCAAATCTGGTAGAATAAGTAATCCACCTGAAAGATATGGATTTTTCATGGATGGATGCTACGTGGTAGATTTAGATGAACCAACCACATACCATGATGCAATGTCAAAATCCGATTGTGACAAATGGCTTGAAGCCATGAACATAGAGATGCAATCCATGTATGACAACCAAGTTTGGGAATTGGTTGTGCCACCACTTAACTCCAAAGTAGTTAGAAGTAAGTGGGTTTTCAAGAAGAAAACAGATATGCATGGTAACTTGGATACTTACAAAGCAAGACTTGTGGCAAAAGGTTTTACTCAAACTCAATGGATTGATTATGATGAGACCTTCTCGTCTGTGGCGATGCTAAAGTCAATCAGGATATTATTTGCCATAGCTGCATATTATGACTATGAGATCTGGCAATTGGATGTCTAAACGGCTTTTCTTAATGGATATCTTGATGAAGATGTCTATATGGTTCAGCTTGAAGGTTTTGTCGATCCAAAACATCCTGACAAAGTATGCAAGTTAAAGAAATCAATCTATGGATTGAAACAAGCATCTAGAAGTTGGAATCACCGTTTTGATGAAGAAATTAAGAATTTTGGATTCATCAAGAACGGCGATGAAGCTTGTGTGTATAAGAAAGCTAGTGGGAGCATCATCACTTTCTTAGTACTGTATGTCGATGACATTCTACTATTTGGGAATGACATTCCAACCATGGAAGGTGTAAAAGCTTGGCTTGGAAGTTGTTTTTCCATTAAGGATCTTGGTGAAGTAGTCTACATTTTGGGAATAAAGGTCTATAGGGATAGATCAAGGCGCTTGATAGGTTTAAACCAAAGTGCATACATTGACAAAGTCTTGAATAGGTTCCAAATGGAGAACTCTAAGAGAGGTTTTGTACCTATTCAAAAGGGGACAATATTGAATACATCTCAATGTCCAAGCTCAAAGGATGAGCAAGAGAAAATGAAAAGAATCCCATATGCGTCAGCTATAGGATCTATCATGTATGCAATGATATGCACCAGACCGGACATCTCATGCGCCTTGAGCATGACGAGTAGATACCAGCAAAATCCAGGTAACAGTCATTGGATGGCTGTTAAAAGTATATTGAAATATCTTAGGAGGACTAAGGATATGTTCTTAATATATGGATCTGGTGAGGAGGAACTCGTTGTAAAGGGTTACACGGATGAGAGTTTCCAAAACGATCGAAGTGATTCTCGATCACAATCGGGGTATGTCTTCATTTTAAATGGTGGAGCAGTCTCTTGGAAAAGCTCAAAACAAGATGTAGTAGCATTGTCCACTACAGAATCAGAATACATCGCCGCTTCATTGGCAGCCTAGGAAGCTGCATGGTTGAAGAAATTCATTGCCGACCTAGGGGTGGTCCCTACCATTCAAGACCCCCTAGAGATCTTTTGTGATAACGAGGGTGCGATTGCTCAAATCAAGGAACCTCGTGCACACAAAAAGACTAGACATATTGAGCGGAGATTCAACTACATAAGGGATGAAGTTGAAAAAGGAAAGATATGTATCCGCCAAGTTCACACCGATCAAAACATTGCGGATCCACTCACGAAGCTCCTTAACAGGGCAAAACATGAGGGTCATACATGTGCCTTAGGACTTCGATATTCTAGTGATTGGATTTGATCAATTTTGTATTTAGATATTGAAACAATTGTTATTTTAACTCTTTTATGGTATTTTGAGTTATGTTTCATATTAGCATGTTTAAATCCGTGAATAAGTTAATTATTCTAAATGTCCGTAGTCGATCATAATTGTGGGAACAAATATGAATGTAAGACTATTATGAACTTGGATTGGTGGATATTCATTTAGAATGAATATAGAGCAAAGTGTTGCTACCAAAGTTCATAGATATTTGTGAGATACAAATATTGGACTGACTCACTCTCAAATATTACTGCATGGAATCATTTGTGATTGATCATAAGTAAATTTGAGTAAAGGCGAATAACATAGTATCCTCTGACCTGAGATACATATTAGGTCTTAATATTCACCAAGTACTATACCTTGACCTAGTTCTTTGTTGTCTATAATAAGGCAGTACATAAGGCTAAACTCAGGTGTGGTACAAGGTGATTGTGAGAGACGTATGTAGTCAAGAAGGGATTTGTTCCTCTTATTCGTTGAGAGTAAGATGTCTAAGGCCTGCTAAAGTTAAATCAACAGAGAGTGATCACTCTATGTCTCTGGATTTAACATGACATCTGTAACGAAAGGATAAATGATAGATTCACCTAAATCATGTTCAAGTAAGGGACTTGAAAGGGATGATGTTATTGAATGGAAAATATAGTCATACGTATTGGGGGTAGTAAACCGTAGTTAGGCGTCATTTACTGCTTGCATCAATCTTCTATGTATCTTGTGCAAGTGGGAGATTGTTGGACTCTGTATGCCCAAGACACATATTAAATTGATGTGGCTAGTACGTTATGATCCAAGTCGAGTCATACCCAAATACAAGCTAGACAAACACTATAATATTTATTTATGATATGATCAAACAAATAAATATTAACTCTTACAATATTTAGAAAATGGTGTTCTAAATAATTACACCTGAGAAACCAATAAATTATATGGATAATTTATTTTGAGAGAATATTTTATTTTGTTATTTAATGGGTTAAATAACATTTTAAAAGGTTGTATAAAGTCTTGCATTTATGAAGTATTATATTTATAAAAGTTATAAATATATAAACCAAGACTTAAACTTTATAAAAGAATTTTTTTTATAAAATAAAGGGTGGGCCGCCCCCTCCCCCCCCCCCCCCTTGGTGTTCTTCCCAAACATTTTTTGTTCAATCACATTACATGCAATTTGCATGGTTAGAAGGGTCTTGATTGGGTGGTCTTCTCAAGACCATTTTGGTCCAATAAGCTCTCATGCACTTGCATGTGTAAGAAGCAAAGTTATTGGCCAAAAAGGAGGTGCACATCTCTCATGGGTTTAAAAGGATTAAGATGGTAAAAGATGAACTTGGAAGAGAGTTGTTCTTGCTCTCTAAAAATCGGCCATCATAGGGGTTTTCAAGTGTTCGTTTTTTTTTATCACAAGT
Organism: Helianthus tuberosus; assembly: GCA_030545235.1. Classification (NCBI taxonomy): domain Eukaryota; kingdom Viridiplantae; phylum Streptophyta; class Magnoliopsida; order Asterales; family Asteraceae; genus Helianthus; species Helianthus tuberosus. The sequence goes on along the minus strand of CM060356.1, from coordinate 71,937,530 downwards.
GTGTTAAATCCTAGCTAATCTCAAGGTGTTTGTTGGAAGCTTGGGGTATACCAGCTTGAGGTCTTCTACTCTTGAAGGCAACCGTTCAAGAAACATCATCCGTTTCATCATCCTATTACTCCAAGAAGGTAGTATTCTTAACACCCTATGGTTGTGTTTAATAGTATGCTATTTCATATATGGATCCGGGTTTTGGGATTTTGCATATAAATGGTGTTATATCTTTTAAAAGTAACATGTTTTAAACATTATTTCCGCTGCGTTTTTATTTCATATGGATGAAATTGCTTTGATAAACATGTTAAAATACCATCATAGCCAAGGCACCCTATCGACTTGCACTTCCTGAGATACAAGATTTGTCAGTGCAGCTTCAGAAGTTGCCAGATTGGGGATTTACAAGCCAAGCTTTTTGCCCTAAGGAGTTCAGTACCGTTCGTCAAGAAGAAGGACGATGATTTTCAAATGAGCATCAACTACCAGGAGCCGAACGAGATAAGCAACAAGGGTCGATAACTCTTGCTGAGGATTAACGAATTATTCATTTAACTAACTGTGAGGATCCAACTACTATTCTAAGTCTGATCGTTGATCGAGTGTCTTTAGCCGTGAATTCGGGAAGAAAGTATACCGAAGAATTGTGAGACAATAACTTTCTTTAAACATACACTAATGCTGTGTTTTACACACGATACACAAAACAGTTATACACAGAGTATAAAACTTTAAAAGTCTAGGAAACGCGTATTTAGGACTCTCGGGGACTTATGTCGAAGTCCATTAGAGATTTCCTCGTAAAAACCACGTCTATTAACTCGGACAGACACTATTATTTTGTCATGCAAGCTATTTTAGTTAATCGAACGGGTAAAGTACTCAAATTTCTTTTATTGAAATCTCCACTTTTGCTTCTAGTGAGTAGATGTTTGCATCTCTACTCCCCTTAATGGTAGTTGCATCGCGTTAATTTTCTTCGCTGGGAGTGAACACACATTTGCTTCGGTACTTGATCATTTCTTCATGTTAGAAAATACTCATTGTATCATTTCTTGGAGATTCATACATTACGCATGCACCTTTTGTTACGCATGTGGTTTCGTTTCGGATAAGCGCTTCGTCAAAGTTCAAACATTATTTTGCTAAATCTAATTATTGAATTGTGATTCGAATGACCTACACTATTGTAATTGCTGGCTCCCTTGTATCAAGTCAACACACTTTCTTGAAACTTCTTTCATTTCAAGTTACATTCATGGTTTATCTTTGTAACCATGCCGAGATCCCCTTATCGACACCTACGTTTATTGTCAGATTGCGCTGAAACCAAGTTCAATTGCTTGAACTTATCTTTTTCGTATATTCAATTCAAGACACCATATGATGTATTGAGAGCACCATATTCGAATTCAATTTTTGCGAAGATTTTCACTTGTTCCAAGTCGTAGTAAACTTGTTTGGTCTACAGATCCATTGAGTCGTTTGCTGATTTTGACACCTTGTGGTGATGTTTTCATTAGATTGGAGCTAGCACTAATTTGGTTACTCACTTCATACACGGATTTAATTCTTTATTTATTAACTTGCTCTAAATCCATCTTGTTTATCACGATTAAAGCGGTCCCAACACAGTTGTGTGTTAAGGCAATGGTACATAGATTCATTTCATATCACGGTGTACCTCCTAGCGATTCTTTCATTGTCGATCGAATGCCTTGCGGTACTTATTACTTTTTCATCTTCGATCGGAAACAGTGGCTCTTTGATGTTCCGTATTCAATTGAAAACTCTATGACATTGTGTAAATCAAATCTTCAGATTGTTTCAATATACTTCATTTGATTTCAAACATGGTGAACTTGTTCAGTCACCACTATATTTGAATTACGTCATTACGACACCTTGTGGTGTCATTACAAATTTGTAGCTTGTGCTAATCATGGTCAACCATTTCACACAAAACTACACATACTTTTGTTTGACTTGTCATTTAAACATTCCTAATGCAACTACGAATTAAGACAATGATACACCAGATTCGCTTGTATTTCATTCGGTGTATTTTCACAATTCAAGAATGTCAACACACTAATCCTTACCATTTATATATTCGAAAGTTGACAGGTCACTTTCATGTTACTATCATGCGAGTTGTTGATTTTAAGTACGTATAGCGGATGCTATGGTTTGTGAAAACTCGTTTGCATATTGTGGCCGATTGTTTGAGAATCCATTGGTCAAAACTCCTTTGTTACACCTCTGTTAACTAAGTTACGCTAGATTATACATCTATACATCTCGTGTCCTTTGACATCAAATGTTAGAACACATACCTTTTAACCATTGGGTTCTTGTTGTTGAAATATATCACTAGATTCACTTGATGCGAATAAGATTTGATTCGGTTATATGGTTATCTACCTCAGTATTATTCATATGCATGGATGCATAATGTAACCCTAAGGAGTTAAGGTAGTATAAATTTCAAGGACGAAATTTTCTTAACAGGGGGAGAATGTGACAACTGCCAAATTTGCATGCATCCGTACAATTAATTAATCTTGATTAATGTTTAATGACTGTGTTGAATTACAATTAATGACTTGAACTGCTTTCTGAATATTGCTTTACACACACATGTGCATCACATATTGCAAATGACACATCATTATTACATGCAAACCATATTGACAAAAACGATGCACAAAGCACAGTTAGCACAGTTAGCGGATAACTCAGAAAAATCCTGATGAAGTTCAGTACATAGACAGACAGTGTTTTGAGACCCAGTATGGGCCAGAGACTAAGTATTACACTAGTGTAGTGTATAGGAAAGTGAGGATCACAAAACTGCCTTTCTAAGTGTAGGATCGTATTCGGCCCTGTTTGAGTCGATCAGAAGAATTCCTATCCAAAACAAGAGGCGGAAACTAATGCTTTGGTGCGATCTCAACCATATTCACTCTTAATTGTTGTTGTATTGATCAATAATGCTAGTACACGTTCTGACAACACTTCGGCAGCACTTCGTGGCTTACCGGAAGAGAACACCTAGAACTATGACAGTGATTTCGCTCATATGACCCTTATATAGACGAGAAAGTTTCGCTTTTATGTACATGACCATAAAAGCGAACCTCACACTTGCCATATAAGCGAAACTACACTTTGACATATGAGCGAAACTAGCACATGACACAAAAATGAAATACTATCTATCATATGTTTCTCATGCACATGCAACCTTATGTTGTCTCATATGTAGTGATGTAATGATGACATCACTATTATGATGTCATCATCAAAGATGGTGACATCATCCTCTTTCATATCCGCAATGAGACTGAGACTAGATATAAGACGTAGTCGACAGACGTAGTGCACCAACAAACTCCCCCTCGGATGTTGACGGAGTCTTCAGTGTCGAGTCTTCGATTGTCAACCTACAATCTTTATCAGTCTTCGATCTTCCTCTGAAGTATTTGTCATTGCAAGAATCCTCATTCTTTATCTCTATCATCAACAAACTCCTCTCTCTTGCATGCTTCATGGTGTCTTCAGACTCCCCCTCTCAATCTACTGGGATCGTAGTATGGAATTCACAAGATCATAACCTGGCTTTCATCCTGCTCTGGATCGAAACCTGGCCAACCTGCAAAAACTCTACCCAAAAATAAATTTTCTGATAACCATTTATGGATAAGATTTTGAAATCTAATTTACCACTTGCAGGCATAACGTTTATTATTGCAAAATTTTCTCATTTCATTTCAACAATCCTCAAATACTCTCACCCAAACCATTTGTTCATCATGTTTAGCACTCGAAATTTTGAAAATCAGCTTTCCAAAATCAGTTGTCGAAAATCTTTTTGGATTTTTAAAAATTTATGCTAAAACACACTAAAATCTTTTTTGGATTTTCTGAAAGAAAATAACTAACACCACTTGTAGAATCAAGAAAAAATGCAGAAATGAAATATTTACAAACAATATTTTTGTGAGTTCGTGCAAGAGGATCATATCAGTTTTTGAGACAAATCACCAACACCGTTAAGCTTAATTTCATTTTAAGTTCTAAACGATTCACCTAGATTGTCAGTATACTGGTCCACTTAAATTCTCACACAAAGTTCAACTGCTTCAAGATACGATATTAATGTCTTAAGAACTTAAACTCAATCGCGTGTCCCACCTCAGAATATACTCCCGTATCCAGATCCCAATATTCAGTCTTACAGGTAATTATGACACAAATGATATCTGTACATAAATTAGGTAATGCGAGGGCCGAGGGATCTCAGGTCGATACTTCCGTATACGCAGAGAGATATCAGCTTCGACTTTACGGTATGTCCCCTTTAGAGGATCTTTTAGCTACAACAGCAGCGACTGTCAATTTTATTGTTTCATCAGCATGCTGAGGGTTTATGCTATGTTTCAAGCATTTGTGGAAAATATTATCCAAGGACTAGGTCAGAACCATCGTTCAGCAGAAGTCCCAGAATAATACCCCAGATATCACTGAGTATAAAGACCTAGTATATCAGAAAAAGGAACCTTTCAAACAAGATTTCGGGGGTTACCCATATATCCGAGAGATGTTTCCCCACGATATAAGCAAGTATGAAATTTAGGTTTATATCTCGTCACAATCTACTAAATGTGCAAAAACCTACTGACACATCATCAGTGAGACCGTTTATCACTTTTTTTATTTTTCATTTCTTTAGCATGTTGTGATAGTCCACTGATGTACTATCATTTCCTCTTCTTGACAACAAAACTCATTTTTGCATTTTATCATGTTTTTGTCTTTTTCAAATTTTCAAATGTTTTTGGATTTTCTAAAAATTTTACTCCCCCTAAAATGCAAACACATTTTAGGAAATTTGAAAACAAACTGTACAAGTAATATGACAACTGATATCGAATTGCTTCAATTCGCCATCCACTTGGCATAAACAATCAGAACTCCCCCTCACAACAAACTATTTTCCCATTATGATCTCAAAACACTTAAGTTTGTTTTAATCAAAATGGTTTTTCCGGAAAATTAATTTTGTTGATTTTGTAAAACCATTAGTAGGTTAGGGATTTGGTTCATCACATTGTTTTTTAACCACTTGTAAAAAATCAGATACAACTTAATGTCCCTGATTTACCACTTGTAAGATCAATCCAAACAAGCATTTTCAACCAAACATCATCTGTTAGTTGAATTCTCAAAGTGCCGATTCCTACTCCTCGCTTACAAACCTGGGAGTTCCGGCAAGTCCTGCTTTTCAAAAAAACACTATACAAACATGATAAAGAATGATGCCGATTCATGATCCACGATTACCAACTTGGGATCTCCGGCAAGTCCTGCTTTTCAAAACAAATTCTATAAACATTTTAAAGAATGATGCCGATTCATGCTCCGCGATTACCAACTTGGGAGCTCCGGCAAGTCAGGTTTTTATTCTTTGAAAAATATATCCACCCAAGCCTGACCTTCCTTGGGTGTAACAACCTCTTCTTCATTTTTACTTTCAACCGACCTGTGAACTCCTCTTTTGGCAGCGTAAAATTCTTTAACACCTTTGGCCTTAGCATTTACCATTTTGCCAAAAATGTGTTTCACAGTTCCGTTGAAAGCCTTATCAACATCAAATTTTTTCTTGTCAGAATAAAATTGATTTGAAATTTCAACTTTCCCAACTTTCTTTTTAAAATTTTCAGCTCCCAAAGGTGGAAAATTCACATCATCCACTTTCGGAACTGATTTCTCAGCCTTTTCTTTAACAACTTTTGGCTCCTCTGATTTTGTGGAATCAGATTCATCACCAGAACTGTTACCTGAACCTTTCACAACCCATTTTTGATTTTGAACATTTTCTTTTCTTTTCAAAGCCTCTTTTGAACATTCTCCCTTCTCAAAGATTGAATTTTTAAAGCTTGTAAACTTTCGGGTTGAAAGTTCAGTTTTCTCGATCACTTTCTCTTTTAGTTTACCAGAGACTTCCTGTTTTGGTTTGAATGTCTTTGGACAATCCTTAGCAATATGACCAACAGTTTTACACTGAAAACAAGTTCTCGTTTCAATCTTCTTTTGAACAATATTCTTCTTCAGTTCTTCTTGCTTCTTGGCAAGGAATTCCTGGTTTGTCTGTTTTCTGAACGCTTGCTCTTTCTCAGCTTCTAAAGAATTTCCTGAAACAAACACAGTTTTTGGTTTAGAAAATTTTTCATTTTTATAATTTTTCGGTTGATTAAATCCTAATCCTTTCTTTTTGAAATTACAGTTATGGTTTGGTTTTTTATGAAAACCAGAACCAGAACTATAACCCTTTTTCTTGTTTAATCTTTGTTGATCTCTTGAAGTGTATTGTTTAGGTTTTCCGATAAGATTTAAATCTTTTATTTCAGAAATATTAATTTCTGTAATTTTGAAAACCTTTTGAATCATTTCAAATCTGACACTTCTTATTGGAAAGGCTTCATCAAAATATAATTTGTCAGAATCTTTCAAAGTATATGCCACTTTTAATGATTCATCATTCAAATTAGATTTTTATATCAAAAACTCTTTATCATAAACCCGTTTGTCCTTTTTGACTGTCGACTTTGACGCATCGGACTCAGACTTTGACTTGGATTTGGACTCCGGTTTGGACTCCTCAATGTCATCTTTATCTAACACCTGATCGACCACACTTTTTATCAACTTTGACTCATGATCAATGTCGGACGACGTATACGTGACATCAATATTTTCTGGAAAATTATCCGACGGCCCAGACTCCCATTGTAAGTTTATTGCCTTTTCGACTCTTTCGGAATTTGGATTTCGAGGTGAAAATCCATTTTCGACCGGGGGCGGACATCTATTGTAGACCACACTTGGTTTCTTACCAGAAATCTTCATTTTATCTTCATCTTTTGTCACAGATTTCTTTTCTTCAGACGTCTTCACATCTTCAAACGTCTTCAAATTCTCCACAACTGGATAAATCATGTCAACAACAAAAGTAGAACATGAGTAACTTTCTATTAACTTGTTGACTCTCTCAGTTTCTATCTTTTGTGTTGCTAACTTCAACTCTAGATCAGCACATTTCTTTTTGTGAAAGTTGACATCATCCAGCTGTCTCAGGTATGCTCTCTTCAGCGTATTCATTGCCACAACTTGTTCACCGTTTGAATCAGTATACTTGTTGATTTCTCTGTTCATTGTATCATAGGATTCTTTCAATCTGTTTATGTTATGTAGCAACTCATTGTTCTGCTTGATTAAAGAATCACAATTCATGCACTTTTCAGAAACTTTGACAGGTTCTGCATCAACTTTGACTTCAAATTCAGGAACCTCTTTGACTGTTCTGTTTGATCGTAAAAATTCAGCTCTTCTCTTTTTCTCAGCTTCTGCCTCAGCTTTTAATCTCTCTTCCTCTTCTTCCTCTTCTTCAAGCTTTCTCCGTCTTGCTTCAGCAGCTTCCATTACTTTTCTACACTTTTCGGCACATTTCAAATCGTAGGCATTTGCAATGAAAGGTTTAGCATTTGAAGTGTCTTTGGTCATCTCTTTGGCCATAAGTTCTTGATCTGGGCAAAAATCATCCCAACGGAAACCTTCAGCCAACTTTTCATCATCTTGTTCTGCCAAACACACTTTGCTGTTTGTTGGAAGATATTTCTCCCAAGTAAAATTATCATACTTGCCCTGATTAACTAGACATGCTCTTTTTGATCCTTCAATCACATCTCTTCCATGAGCAGTTTGTGCCTGATGCGATGCTGGTGGTGTGATTTGATTTGATGATAAATCGCCTTTTTGTGATAATCGTTGTTTCCAAAAGGATTCTGGGCTCCAGTAGCTTCACGATTTTTGCACTCTCTCTTGAAATGCCCTTTCTCCCTGCAACGAAAACAAGTGACTTTAGATTTGTCAAAACCTAAAGTAGAAACATTAGCCTCACGAAGATCATCTCTCCCCGTGATTTGCTTGAATTTCTCAGCTCTCCTTAACACGCTTGCCAAACACCATTTTATGTCCATCAGTTCCATCTCTTCAGCATCAATCTGGTCGTAATCTTCCTTTGTCAGCATTGGATTCCTGATACGACCTGCAACAAAACAACTGTAAGATTCTAAAACCATTCCTAATAGAGACATGTGGTTTTTAGCAACTTCCTCAGAATAATCTTGATCATTATCAAGATTTAAAACAATATTGCACTGAAGTTTTCTCCCATTCTTTGTTGCAGAAATGTTTGGATCGAATGATGAAAATCTTGTGCTGCTTGATCCCTGGGATGATTTCTTTTCAGAAGAATCTTTCACACTGTAAGCAGTTTCGACTTTTGGAGAAAAATTTGACTTTTCGTTGATACCACCTTTGTAATACAAGCTGATATCTTGTTCTCCATCGTAATTCTTCATCCTGGCGATCTTCCTTTGCTCCATCTCTTGAGCTTCCAGGTGTTTGATGAAATCTCCCAATGTCATATTTTTATAATCTTTTCTGTTGGATCTCAGCATCATCAGAAATGTTCCCCAAGTTTCATGAGGTAGCGCATCTACAAGTTTTTCAATCAATTCATCAGTATCCTTTTTAATACCAAGTTTTGTCATATTTCTCACCAAGTTACAATATCTATCAATTATTTGCTTGGTGTTTTCAGATTTCAAACCACGGAATAAATCGAATTCTTTCTTCATGAGAGACATTTTGTTTTTGAGCATATCATCACTTCCAACAAATTTTGCTTCCAATTCTGTCCATATTGAGTAAGCAGTTCCATCATGTTGAAGCAGTATCAAGATATCTTCTTTTATTGCTTGCTGAAGCAGACTCACCCTCAATTTCTCATCTCGATATTTGTTTTTATCTTCCGTACTCATTTCTCGAATTGTTAATTGCACACCATTTGTTTTGGGTCTAACATATGGTTCCTCAGTGTGTTCCCACGCATCCAAATGATAAGCTTCAACCCAATTCCCAAACCATTCGGACCATGCGTTGTAATCATCAATATCCATGAGTTTAGGCGGTTTCTGAGACGTTCCTGTTTCGTTCTCAAGCAAAGCATTCTGAGTGATTGTGATCGGACTAGCAAAGGCGTTATAAAATTCGTTGTCCATTGTTCAAAGTTCACAAGTTTCCAAGCTTAGGCAAAGTTGATCTTTCGAGCGAAAACCTGAATGAAACTACTGAAGTGCCTTAAGAGCGAAACCACTAGTTGTTCCTTGGAGCGAAACCAACTGATGTTCCTTGGAGCGAAACCTCAGTTGAACAGATGAGCGAAATTAAGTTGATCAGATGAGCGAAATCACTGAAGTGTCACAATAAGCGAAACCCGTAAGTGTCACAAGAGCGAAATCACTAGTGTCTCAATAAGCGAAACCTCAAATGGTTCAAAAGAGCGAAATCAAACAGTGTTCCTTGGAGCGAAACCCTGAGTGTACTAATAAGCGAAATCTCAAGTGTCACTGGAGCGAAATCAACTTGTTCCTTATGAGCGAAATCACTCTTTAAACTTCCACAAAAGCGAAATCAACTGCTGACATCATCATATTCACGAGTCCGTATAAGCGAAACCATGAAAATCCTAAGTTCTAGATCGATTTTAACTTTGAAACTTTCAAGGATTTATTAAGTCATGATTCCGAGTGCTGTGTGTGAAATTGAGCTGATTTTGTAACATCTGTGCTTATCATCATTATGAACAGTTCAATTATCAATAAAACAATGTTATTTGATCCCAATGTTTGTTTGGTTGTGTTTTACATTTTTCATGTTTTGACTTTTATGTAATTTCAAACTCTACATCGCTTTCTGGAGGTTTATACGCAAACTGGTGCGTAAACGTAATCAGTTTAATGCGACAAATACTCCGGAACTTCAACACATACTTAACATACCTTAAAAAAAAACCTCTACATAACTTAGAAATAAGTTTTAAAGGCTTTGGTATGGCAAAAACAAGTTAATTCGCTTACAGGGACTAAACTTGACAAACTACGAAAGTATGCCAATTTGAACTGTAACGAACATTCCGAAACATGACCATAAGTTAAACATACCATAAATATCCTCTACATAGCTTAGAAATAGGCTTTGAGGTGTTCGGTGTGCTAAAATAAACTTTTGGGTCATTCAGGGACTAAAAGCGTCAAAAAGTGCACAAGTTTGCACTTTCGCGCATAACTTACGTTCTGAATACATCCGGACATCCAAAAATTTATGTAAGCACTAAAATATTTTATTTTAGTGTTTGGCATAAGAAAAATCCATTCGTCGCGTCATTTGGATCGTTTTTCGCCCTTGTGCGCATTCCGTCGTAATTAAGCGAACATCGCGTTCGTACGACCAAACGAACCAACATCCGACATATTTTTGAGCATGTTTCATGTCCACAATGTTTAGGCATCATTTTAGGGCCTTAAAGTTGGCTTTAGGGACCTTAGAAGTGTCGGAAATGGCATAAACACCTAAAAGGGACTGAAACTGTCATTTAACAAATTTGGTTCTGATCAGACATGGCCATGCGGCCCGCGTAAGGTTTGTGTACATCTTTACGCGGCCTGCGTCAGGGTCCCAGAACAGATAAGACTGATTAGTCAGCAGATTTCAGCCGATTAAACCTCATCCACACACTCACACTTGCCCTTTCAGCTCATTAGGGGCCATTTTTAGTCACCACAACATTTCAACAAGTGTACGCACGAGATTCGATCACGTTATTCAAGAAACGATCTTAACGGTTCGGGAAATACTATAAATACCCCACCCCCATTTGCTTCAAACCCACAAGAATCTGATCAAAAAGACTCTAAGTTGGAACCATTGTTTCATACCTGAGTTATTTTGATCTAGATTAGCATTCGGGGACCCTTCGTAAGTATTCTTTCGTTCTTTTATTGCTTTTCGAGTCCGAAAGTCAAACTTTGTTTGACTTTCTGCGTTGACCAGTTTATGGTCAATGCGAAGTTCGTTTGAACTTCCCAACGTGATTGTAATCACGATGGTTATAGTCCCTTGTGACTATGCCTACTGATTACCACGTTGTCTAGGGTCGTAAGGGTAAGCGATCTAATAAATCGCTTATACATTCGAACCCGACCCATTTGGTCGATCATTAGGATCCGACCAAACACATTAGGTGACCATAGTATATAGGGAATAATCCTCCGAGGTTATACCTTATGGTCGCTTCGTTTAAGTAGTTGTATGATAGGTAGTTTACATGCCTTAGATAAATTACCAAAATACCCCTTTGATGCCAAAATTCGTTTTAAACATATGTAACATAACTTTTGACATCTAAACTGATTTGACTACCATATTAGACATGTTAAGGCATATTTTACTTGTCATAGGACTAGTTAGGCATTCCGAACGCGTTTTACGCGAACGACGCGTTAAAGTAGCCTAAGCTACCTAAACGGGTCGTAATGGGTCACAAACAATTAGGTTAAGTTTCGTTTTAGTATGTGGGCTTTGTTAAACCATATTACACGAGTCTCCATACTCGTTTTGTTTACGAACCCTCATTCTATCCGATCCTCCGATATTAGGTCCGGTTTATTAACATAGTTACCTATATTACGTGCCGTTTGATTCCGTGATCTCTAGCATTGCTTGGTGGTTATCTTAGGACTTCTAAGCAATCTCAAGTGAGTACATAGACCCCTCTTTTACTATTTTCCAAACTGTTTTGGGGTGAAACACATGTGCCTACTTGTTACTTTCATGCTTTCCATGTTTTCACATCATATACCTACTATGTTCGTTAGTACATTATAGTACATGATTTCATTACCTTTCATGCTATGTATGCCCATTGTGTGTGTACTTAGTACATTGTTTTACATTACATTTCATGCTATATATGCCCATTGTGTGCATACTTAGTACATTATTTTACGTTATATTTCATGCTATATATGCCCATTGTGTGCATACTTAGTACATTGTTTTACATTACATTTCATGCTATCTATGCCCATTGTGTGCATACTTAGTACAATTGTTTACATCACATGCTTACATTTTGGTATGACATTTGGTTTGTTTAACATGGAACAATACATTCATTAACATTGATCACGCCGTTCGTTAGTAGGTAGTGGTACCATAGGAATTGACAACTCCCGTTCCTGAAATCCTGGGTTTGTTTGGATTGGAAGGAATGACCGAATTCGATATACATAACTTTGATAAACCTTTAATTTGTTTAAGGTTTTATCACCACGGTCTCAAGGCTTGGATGTATGCATTTTCACAATACCGCATAAATGTTTGTATCAGTATAGCATGCATTTGTTCCACAAAACATAACTTTGATTTAAACCATGTTTTACTTCAATACCTTGTTTTTGTGCATTTTACATATGGTTTAGTTGATATATTTCACATACCATACATGACATTTTTGGATACACATTACATGATTTACATTAGACATAAACATTTTGACATTGATATACACAATTCATGATTTACATTAAACACAAACATTTGATATGGGTTACACAATAACAGTTTGACATTTGATTATACATAAACAATTTACATTGGTGGTTTGGTTTGAATAAGTGATTTAAGTAACAAGGCATGTGTAATATGATACAAGCATGGTGGATACGCCGCTGGTACTTCCTATATATAAGTGTTTGTATGGTATTACATATCGTAGCGTTATTTAAATCATTTCAATTTATGACACATGACATTTTATACAAATAACATACTTTTTACAAGACACTGTTTACAAACAACTTATCTTACACAAACCCATTTTTACATGGTTATTCATTTAACCTTACATTTATTTATACATATCATATGAACTTATTGTTTTTCAAACAATTTACAAAACAAAGCAAATTACAAGGTTCATGACTAAACATTTTCTTAAACACTAGTCATGAATCATATTTTTACAAAACCTATGTATCTCACAGGCATTTTTATGCTGACGTACCTATTTTCACATGTGTTTTCAGGAGCTTTTGCATAGGATGTTGATCAGGACACTAGGGCGGACCTGTGCCTTAGAGACTAAAAAAGAAGATAGACTAGTTTAATTATGTTATGAACTCTTTGTTTCCTGTTTAAGACAATGTAACTCTTATGTTGATAAATAAAATACAACTTTGAATACCATGGTTATGAAACAATTAATTCTGTTACAACACTCCCCGATGTTTTCCGCCACGTTTTGTATGTTATACGTGGTCGGGGTGTGACAGAAGAGTTGGTATCAGAGCCAATGGTTATAGGGAATTAGGTTATTAGTAATGCTTTGACCTAGACTATAACTTTCTAGGACCCTAACACAAGTTATCTTGTGTTTAAATTTTAAAACATGCACTTCATCTATCCTTAGGTGATTATCAAAACAAAAACCAAATTTTTCCGAAACGATTTTTGAAAAACAATCTTCTGTTTTTGAATGATTTATTACAAGGTTTTGAACCCTCTTTTGTAAGGTTTTGAACCCTTCCAGTTTGACTAAATTTTTGGCCTTGTGCCTTCAAATTTTCAATATCTCGTCAAAGTTATGGGTTCTAAATAGTGTGAACACGTGCAAACTGGAGGAGTGAATGCCTGTATTCTGGGTTTTCTGTCTAGGTAAGCACTTCGTATATATCTCATCAGACGCAAGACCAGTTGTGCTTACCTGGGAATTCTTGGGATGAGTGTTCACTTATAGGCGAGCATGTCTTCGCGATACATTATTTTTTATCCATTTACTTTGATTAGTCACTGTGTGTCGTTTGTTTGCTTGGTAATGCGGACAAATGACCATCATCTTTTCTTTTGCTAATTTTGTTCCATCTCATTCTCCTCATCCAATCATCTCAGTCGTTTCATTTCATGTTTTCCTCTTTTAGAATGCCTCCTCGACGCGAAAACCAGATAGCGACTGCCGAACTGGCAGAAATCATTGCGCAGCAGATGGCTGCTCAATTCCCAAATCTCTTTGCTCAATGGCACCAAGCCAACAACAATAACAATGCTCCATGCAAATACAAGGATTTTAACTCGGCTAAACCACTCAAGTTTAGTGGTTTTGAAGGAGCGACTGGGCTTCTTCAATGGTTTGAGAGCATTGAGAATACTTTTCGTCACGTGCAGTGTCCTGACAATCGCAAGGTCGAGTTTTCTTCGAGTGTGTTTCAGAAGAGGGCTCTTACATGGTGGAATGGGGTAATGAGAGACCGTGGTGCAGAGGTTGCTCTAGCACAAACTTGGGCTGAACTTAGGGCTCTTATGATGAGGGAGTTCTGTCCTCGTCATGAACAGCGAGCGTTGGAGAAGGAGTTTGATGATTTGAAGCAAGAAAGTGGTGAGCACAGGGCGTATACTGATAGGTTTGAAGAGTTGAGTCTGCTTTGCCCAACAATGGTTACCCCACTCGACAAGGCTATCGAAAGGTACATAGACGGCCTACCTGACTCAGTGCAAGACATCATTACTGGTAGTAACCTTGCCACACTCCGTCAGGCGATCGAGTTATCAGCGACATTGACTGAGTCGCAGATTCGGAAGAATAAATTACACAGGAAGGGTGACAAGGGCAAGAAACAGTCGTCTGACAAGGAAGATAGCAAGAAAGGTCAAAACAAGAACGGAAAGGATTCTAGTTCATCGAAAAGGGCAAGGAAGCGTAAGGCTTCCCAAAACTATATCTTCACTGCCCAAGCTAACCAGACAGCTCCCAACCAACCCGCACCGCCTCCGGCGAAGAAGCCCTATTCAGGGAATGCACCTTTGTGCAATAGGTGCAACAGTCACCATCAGCCGCAACATCAGTGCCGTTTCTGTACTAACTGTGGGAAGTTAGGTCATCTTGTCGATGTTTGTCGGTTTGCTCAGAATCGGGCAGTTCAGAACCCGGCTCAACAAGCTGCTCAGCCTCCTGCTCAGCAACAGGGTCAAGCTGCACGACCACACTACCCACCAGGTGCTTGTTATAACTATGGGGATCTGACCCACTACAGAAACCGGTGCCCAAGGCTAGCTAACCAGAATCAGAATGCAAATCAGAATCAGGCTCCGGCTCGAGGGCGAGTCTTTAACATGAATGCTCAAGAGGCATAAGCAGACAATGAAGTGGTGAACGGTACGTTCTTTATTAATAATCAGCCTGCATCTGTTCTTTTTGATTCAGGTGCCGACAAGAGTTTTGTGTCATTGTCTTTTGAGCCAATGCTTCGCGTATCTAGAACAAAACTAGGTAAACCTTTGACAGTAGAGGTTGCTAGTGGTGAACCCATTATTCTTGATTCTGTTCTTCGCAACTGCTAGTTGAACCTTAACGACCATCTTTTTCCTATCGACCTCACGCCAATGCAACTTGGAAGCTTCGACGTCATTGTGGGTATGGATTGGTTATCCAAGCATCGCGCAGAGATAGTTTGTTCTGAGAAGATTGTTCATGTGCCGCTTTCGACAGGCGAGATCCTACAGGTTCAAGGTGAGAAACCGTCTGGTGGCCTCAAGCTCATGTCTTGTTTTAAAGCTCGGAAATATCTGCGGAAGAACTATGTGGCTTTCTTAGCACATGTTACAGCAGATAAAGGCAAGGGTAAGTCTATTTCAGATATTCCTGTCGTTCGGGATTATTCTGAAGTTTTCCCTGAAAAGTTACCTGGTCTACCTCCAGCACGCCAAGTCGAGTTCCGCATTGATCTCGTACCTGGTGCAAATCCCATTGCCAGAGCTCCATATCGTCTTGCACCATCTGAGATGCAAGAGTTGTCTAAGCAGCTTCAGGAGCTCTCTGACAAAGGTTTTATACGTCCTAGCTTTTCACCTTGGGGTGCTCCCGTTCTTTTTGTCAAGAAGAAGGATGGATCTTTTAGGATGTGTATCGATTATCGTGAGCTTAACAAGCTTACCATCAAGAATCGATATCCCCTACCGCGCATAGACGACCTCTTTGATCAGCTGCAGGGCGCTTCTTATTTTTCGAAGATTGATCTGCGTTCCGGGTATCATCAACTTCGTGTGCATGAAGAAGATATTCCCAAGACGGCGTTCCGCACTCGGTATGGGCATTACGAGTTCACAGTCATGCCATTCGGTTTGACTAATGCTCCTGTTGTTTTCATGGACTTAATGAATAGGGTCTGCAAACCTTATTTGGATCAGTTCGTCATTGTTTTTATTGACGACATCTTGATTTATTCAAAGACGCGAGCTGATCATGAGCAACATCTTCGTCTTACTTTGGAACTCCTAAAGAAAGAGCAACTTTTCGCCAAATTCTCCAAGTGTGAATTCTGGCTTAAAGAAGTTCAATTTTTAGGACATATTATCAACGAACAAGGTATTCATGTAGATCCCTCCAAGATCAGTGCGATTAAGGATTGGGATACGCCTACTACTCCTACTGAAGTTCGTTCTTTTCTTGGTCTGACGGGTTATTACCGCCGCTTCATAGAAAACTTCTCAAAGATTGCAGTTCCTCTAACTGCTCTAACTCAGAAGAACAAGCCCTTTGAGTGGGGATTCAAATAAGAGGAAGCTTTTCAAAACTTGAAGCAGAAGCTTTGCGACGCGCCTGTTCTGACTTTGCCTGAGGGAAATGATGATTTCGTCATTTATTGCGATGCATCTAAATTAGGTCTTGGTTGTGTTCTGATGCAAAGAAACAAAGTCATAGCATATGCATCGAGGCAGTTGAAGATACATGAGAAGAACTACACCACTCATGATCTTGAGTTGGGTGAAGTTGTCTTCGCTCTTAAGATCTGGAGACATTATTTGTACGGTACAAAATGTGTGGTTTTCACGGACCACAAAAGTCTTAAGCATATCTTCAACCAGAAAGAACTCAACATGAGGCAACGACGTTGGGTCGAGCTTCTAAACGACTATGACTACGAAATTCGCTACCATCCTGGTAAGGCGAATGTCGTAGCTGATGCATTGAGTCGTAAGGAACGTACTAAACTTCATTGTGTACGTGTTCAATCTGTTATTCAAGCTCAATCCGATATCCAAGCACGCATTTCTCAGGCTCAACAATCTTGTGTTTCACAAGGTTTGATGGATAAGGAATTTCCCTATCACATAACACCTGATCTGGAACTGAAGGACAATGGATCGTATTACTTCATGGACCGTTTGTGGGTCCCAAGCCAAGATAATCTTCGTACCTTGCTTATGGATGAAGCCCATAAGTCGCGTTATTCTGTCCATCCTGATCAGATAAGGTGTATAAGGATCTTCGTATTCACTATTGGTGGCCTAGTATGAAGAAAGTCGTTGCCTTATACGTATCAAAATGCCTTACTTGTCTTAAGGTTAAGGCTGAACATCAACGTCCTTCGGGTTTATTGGTGCAACCAGAGATCCCAGTTTGGAAATGGTAAAACATTACTATGGATCTTGTTACCAAACTTCCACGCACAAAGAAAGGTCATGATGCCATCTGGGTAGTTGTTGATCGTCTTACAAAGTCAGCGCATTTCTTGCCAATCCGTGAGGATTTTCCTGCTGACAAACTTGCTAAAATCTATGTGGATGAAATTGTAGCTCGACATGGTGTTCCTTTGAACATCATTTCTGACAGAGATGCTCGTTTCACTTCTCATTTTTGGAGAACCATGCAATCTGCTATGGGGACCCAACTAAATCTGAGCACAACTTATCATTCGCAAACGGATGGTCAATCTGAAAGAACAATCCAGACTCTGGAGGATATGCTTAGAGCTTGTGTGATCGACTTTGGGGGTAGTTGGGATTCACATCTTCCGTTAATTGAATTCTCCTACAACAACAGTTATCACACCAGCATCAAAATGGCTCCTTTCGAAGCTCTCTATGGTCGAAAATGTCGTTCACCAGTCTGCTGGAATGAGATCGGCGAGGCTCAACTTACTGGACCTGCCCTCATTTTAGAGACAACTGACAAGGTTAAGAAAGTTCGTGATAACCTTCAGACAGCTAGAAGCCGTCAAAAGAGTTACGCGGATCCAAAACGCAAGCCCTTGGAATTTCAAGTCGGTGATCGAGTATTACTTAAGGTCTCACCTTGGAAAGGTGTGATCAGATTTGGAAAGAAAGGAAAACTTGCACCTAGATACGTTGGACCATTCAAGATCGTCGAAAGAATCGGAAAGGTAGCCTACAGGCTTGAGTTACCTCTTGAACTTGGAAATGTTCATCCAACCTTTCACGTGTCCAATCTCAAGAGGTGTTTAGCTGATGAGAACCTCCACATACCACTTGACGAAATTCGTGTTGATAAAACACTGAAATTTGTTGAGAAGCCTGTGGAAATCATGGAACGTGAAGTCAAGTGGCTTAAACGCAAGCGCATTCCTTTGGTCAAAGTTCGCTGGGAAGCTAAACGTGGACCCGAGTTTACTTGGGAACGCGAAGATCAAATGAAGGCGAAGTATCCGCATCTTTTGCCACGAGTTTCCTCTAAATAAATTTCGGGACGAAATTTCCACAAGTAGGGGAGACTGTAACATCTGTGCTTATTATCATTGTGAACAGTTCAATTATCAATAAAACAATGTTATTTGTCCCAATGTTTGTTTGGTTGTGTTTTACATTTTTCATGTTTTGACTTTTATGTAATTTCAAACTCTACATCGCTTTCTGGAGGTTTATACGCAAACTGGTGCGTAAACGTAATCAGTTTAATGCGAAAAATACTTCGGAACTTCAACACATACTTAACATACCTTAAAAAAAACCTCTACATAACTTAGAAATAAGTTTTAAAGGCTTTGGTATGGAAAAAACAAGTTAATTCGCTTACAGGGACTAAACTTGACAAAGTGCGAAAGTATGCCAATTTGAACTGTAACGAACATTCCGAAACATGACCATAAGTTAAACATACCATAAATATCCTCTACATAGCTTAGAAATAGGCTTTGAGGTGTTCGGTGTGCTAAAATAAACTTTTGGGTTATTCAGGGACTAAAAGCGTCAAAAAGTGCACAAGTTTGCACTTTCGCGCATAACTTACGTTCTGAATACATCCGGACATCCAAAAATTTATGTAAGCACTAAAATATTTTATTTTAGTGTTTGGCATAAGAAAAATCCATTCGTCGCGTCATTTGGATCGTTTTTCGCCCTTGTGCGCATTTCGTCGTAACTAAGCGAACATCGCATTCGTACGACCAAACGAACCAACATCCGACATATTTTTGAGCATGTTTCATGTCCACAATGTTTAGGCATCATTTTAGGGCCTTAAAGTTGGCTTTACGGACCTTAGAAGTGTTGGAAATGGCATAAACACCTAACAGGGACTGAAACTGTCATTTAACAAACTTGGTTCTGATCAGACATGGCCATGCGGCCCGCGTAAGGTTTGTGTACATCTTTACGCGGCCCGCGTCAGGGTCCCAGAACAGATAAGACTGATTAGTCAGCAGATTTCAGCTGATTAAACCTCATCCACACACTAACACTTGCCCTTTCAGCTCATTAGGGGCCATTTTTAGTCACCACAACATTTCAACAAGTGTACGCACGAGATTCGATCACGTTATTCAAGAAACGATCTTAATGGTTCGGGAAATACTATAAATACCCCACCCCCATTTGCTTCAAACCCACAAGAATCTGATAAAAAAGACTCTAAGTTGGAACCATTGTTTCATACCTGAGTTATTTTGATCTAGATTAGCATTCGGGGACCCTTCGTAAGTATTCTTTCGTTCTTTTATTGCCTTTCGAGTCCGAAAGTCAAACTTTGTTTGATTTTCTGCGTTGACCAGTTTATGGTCAATGCGAAGTTCGTTTGAACTTCGCAACGTGATTGTAATCACGATGGTTATAGTCCCTTGTGACTATGCCTACTGATTACCACGTTGTCTAGGGTCGTAAGGGTAAGCGATCTAATATATCGCTTATACCTTCGAACCCGACCCATTTGGTCGATCATTAGGATCCGACCAAACACATTAGGTGACCATAGTATATAGGGAATAACCCTCCGAGGTTATACCTTATGGTCGCTTCGTTTAAGTAGTTGTATGATAGGTAGTTTATATGGCTTAGGTAAATTACCAAAATACCCCTTTGATGCCAAAATTCATTTTAAACATATGTAACATAACTTTTGACATCTAAACTGATTTGACAACCATATTAGACATGTTAAGGCATATTTTCCTTGTCATAGGACTAGTTAGGCGTTCCGAAAGCGTTTTACGCGAACGACGCGTTAAAGTAGCCTAAGCTACCTAAACGGGTCGTAATGGGTCACAAACAATTAGATTAAGTTTCGTTTTAGTATGTGGGCTTTGTTAAACCATATTACACGAGTCTCCATACTCGTTTGGTTTACGAACCCTCATTCTATCTGATCCTCCGATATTAGGTCCGGTTTATTAACATAGTTACCTATATTAGGTGCCGTTTGATTCCGTGATCTCTAGCATTGCTTGGTGGTTATCTTAGGACTTCTGAGCAATATCAAGTGAGTACATAGACCCCTCTTTTACTGTTTTCCAAACTGTTTTGGGGTGAAACACATGTGCCTACTTGTTACTTTCATGCTTTCCATGTTTTCACATCATATACCTGCTATGTTCGTTAGTACATTATAGTACATGATTTCATTACCTCTCATGCTATGTATGCCCATTGTGTGTGTACTTAGTACATTGTTTTACATTACATTTAATGCTATATATGCCCATTGTGTGCATACTTAGTACATTGTTTTACGTTACATTTCATGCTATATATGCCCATTGTGTGCATACTTAGTACATTGTTTTACATTACATTTCATGCTATGTATGCCCATTGTGTGCATACTTAGTACAATTGTTTACATCACATGCTTACATTTTGGTATGACATTTGGTTTGTTTAACATGGAACAATACGTTCATTAACATTGATCACGCCGTTCGTTAGTAGGTAGTGGTACCATAGGAATTGACAACTCCCGTTCCTGAAATCCTGGGTTTGTTTGGATTGGAAGGAATGACCGAATTCGATATACATAACTTAGATAAACCTTTAATTTGTTTAAGGGTTTATCACCACAGTCTCAAGGCTTGGATGTATGCATTTTCACAATACCGCATAAATGTTTGTATCAGTATAGCATGCATTTGTTCCACAAAACATAACTTTGATTTAAACCATGTTTTACTTCAATACCTTGTTTTTGTGCATTTTACATATGGTTTAGTTGATATATTTCACATACCATACATGACATTTTTGGATACACATTACATGATTTACATTAGACATAAACATTTTGACATTGATATACACAATTCATGATTTACATTAAACATAGACATTTGATATGGGTTACACAATAACAGTTTGACATTTGATTATACATAAACAATTTACATTGGTGGTTTGGTTTGAGTAAGTGATTTAAGTAACGAGGCATGTGTAATATGATACAAGCATGGTGGATACGCCGCTGGTACTTCCTATATATAAGTGTTTGTATGGTATTACATATCGTAGCGTTATTTAAATCATTTCAATTTATAACACATGACATTTTATACAAATAACATACTTTTTACAAGACACTGTTTACAAACAACTTATTTTACACAAACCCATTTTTACATGGTTATTCATTTAACCTTACATTTATTTATTTATACATATCATATGAACTTATTGTTTTTCAAACAATTTACAAAACAAAGCAAATTACAAGGTTCATGACTAAACATTTTCTTAAACACTAGTCATGAATCATATTTTTACAAAACCTATGTATCTCACAGGCATTTTTATGCTGACGTACCTATTTTCACATGTGTTTTCAGGAGCTTTTGCATAGGATGTTGATCAGGACACTAGGGCGGACCTGTGCCTTAGAGACTAAAAATGAAGATAGACTAGTTTAATTATGTTATGAACTCTTTGTTTCCTGTTTAAGACAATGTAACTCTAATGTTGATAAATAAAATACAACTTTGAATACCATGGTTATGAAACAATTAATTCTGTTACAACACTCCCCGACATTTTCCGCCACGTTTTGTATGTTATACGTGGTCGGGGTGTGACAGATTTTACCGTGAAAATTTTTCAAAAATGAGAAAGGTGTAGAAAATCAGAATAAGCAGCAGAAATGGCAAGAACTCTTCCTCCTGAACTCTGATACCACTTGTAGGATCGTATTCGGCCCTGTTTGAGTCGATCAGAAGAATTCCTATCCAAAACAAGAGGCGGAAACTAATGCTTTGGTTCGATCTCAGCCATATTCACTTTTAACTGTTGTTGTATTGATCAATAATGCTAGTACACGTTTTGACAACACTTCGGCAGCACTTCGTGGCTTACCGGAAGAGAATACCTAGAACTATGACAGTGATTTCGCTCATATGACCCTTATATAGACGAGCAAGTTTCGCTTTTATGTACATGACCATAAAAGCGAACCTCACACTTGCCATATAAGCGAAACTACACTTTGACATATGAGCGAAACTAGCACATGACACAAAAACGAAATACTATCTATCATATGTTTCTCATGCATATGCAACCTTATTTTGTCTCAAATGTAGTGATGTAATGATGACATCACTATTATGATGTCATCATCAAAGATGGTGACATCATCCTCTTTCATATCCGCAATGAGATTGAGACTCGATAGAAGACGTAGTGCACCAACACTAAGTAATAGTTTAAGTGCCGGAAAGTGCCTAAAACTCACCCAAAGTGCTGAATTCAGCATGATTAAGCAAAAATCAGCATTTTAACTAGCTAGTATCATGCAAAAATATGACTAAATGGTCCTAAATGCTTTCCTAAGTGTCGGGAATTAAAAGTGTCACAAAAGGGTACATAAAGAACACTAAACAGTATAGTTTAGAACTTTAAGGAACCAGTATACAACCGAACAACCGAACACTACCCGAAACATCAAATTTACACTAGAAGCATTGTTTTAATGTTTCCAAGCTAGTTATGATCCCCGAACATCATAATACACTATACAAATATCTAATAACTAAACACCATAACTAGACACTTGAAATTGAACTAGATTACCTAACTTTGGTTAAAGCCTAGTCTAGAACCCCCCCCCCCCCCACCTAGTCATAAGCTCATTATCACACCTACTAAAACACACACTCATCTTTTTCTTCCCTTGCTTGATCTCGACCGAAACCCATCTCCCACACCCTCACCATCATTCAACTTTCTTCATTCATTTTACACACATGCAATGGTGTTAGAGTTCATACAAGGAGGCTCGGTGGCTTTGGATCTTGAAGGGCCTCCTCTATTTGCTTTTATCCTCGTTATTCCTTCACTTGAATCATCCCTAGCCTTGTGCTAGTGGTAAGAGTCTTGATCTATCTATATTACTTCTATTTCAAGTGTTAAAGAATGATACATGCTGAAAATCATGAAGAACACTAAGAAACTTGAAGATGAAACATGAACATAAGCATAAAATTATAAGAAATCTTAAAGAAATCATGTTGTTTAGTGTTGTTATGATGATTGATGGTTTGTGTAAATGAGGTAGATCATTATATGATCTTGCTAGATCATGATTAAAAACATAATCTAGCAAGATGAGAGGATGAAAATGTTAGAGATTTATAAATCATCCTCATGCAAGACATGGACTTGAAAGAATATATTGTTTTCTTGAAAAATAATGATTAATGTGAGTAATAATACTTATAGATCTAAAGATTTATGGAGGATGTCTAAAGAAACCAAGCTAAAAATATAAGTTTTGCTAAAACTTGGTTCTTACATAAACAAATCTTATTTTTAGTGGTTAAACAAGTGTAGAAACACTTGTGTAACAAGAAGAATACATAAAGAAATATTTTGGAAAAATATGATTAGTAGTTGTAAACATCTAAATCATTCAAGAATGATGTTTTTATATAAACAACCACACTTTAAAGGGGTAACTAAACTTACTAAACACACTACCAAGTTACTACAAATTTTTACAAATATTCAAGTTCATGAAGTAGTGAAAATATGCATGATTTAGGCAAGATTGGTAAGTAAAGGTTGTTTGTTGATAATTGTAAATTGATTGTGATGATTTTTACAAAAGAAAATGATATGCTTGAAAGGATGGAAACCTCCATTTTTAGGGGAAACTATGGCAAAATTTTCTAAAAATATTAACACTTAGAAAAATATTTTAAACAAATATTTACAAGTGTATTTTAACCATGAGTTTTTCATATAAACTTTGCCATAATTTTTGTTACAAAAATATAAGTGTTGGAGGTTGGTTTTTATAAATAAAAGTGGCTAAATATATATATTTAGAATATATATACATTGAAGACACACATGTATGATTACTTGTATATTATGTGTATTAGTTATATTATTTTGGTGCTTGAACTAATATATCTCATCAAAAATACCAAAAATTACAATCCGAAATATTACCAAAATTTCAAGGAATAAATATACAAAGAATACCCAAGATACCGGTAGAACCGAACAAAGGAATATAGCTCACAAAATATTCCGGAAATATTATTCATGTGCATATTTTGGTAAATAATATTTTGGACATCAAGGGAATGAAAATGGGCTTTTCATGATTACTACAAGACTATATCATAATTTGACAAGGGAAAAATTTATTATTTTTGGCATGTATGAATATATATTTTTTCTTGAAATTTTTAGAAAATATATTATTTTTAAGAAATATATATTTTCTTACACACACACAAAATACAATATTTTGAGGTGGAAGATATATTCTCCCAAATAAATATGAAGTATGTCATTTTTGGAGAAAATAAGTTTATATATTTTCTAAGATAAGCATGAAAATATATCAATTTTTGAAACTTATGAGTAAATACAAATGTTTTTGCCAAAAGAAAAATTATAAATAATTTTTCTAAATAATATTTATTACAATATATATTTTGGAAATATATATTGATGGACTTTTGTTTAAGATAATATTCCGGAATAATTAATACAAAATTTAGTATAGGAATACTTAATGAATACAATAAAAATACGCATTTTCATACGTATAAATACACACCGGAATGCGACACCTTTACATGGCAAGAGTATACAAGAATACAAATACAAATATACCCATCCTTGGGAAGGATATACATGTTTAAATACTTGAGATTGTGACAACTGCCAAATTTGCATACATCCGTACAATTAATTAGAAAATAATTAATGAGTAATGAATGTGCTGGTTTACTATTAATAACTTGAACTGCTATCTGATTACTACATTATACTTACATGTGCATCACATATTGCATACTGTCACATCATTATTACATGCAAACTTTATTAACATAAATGATGCACAAAGCACAGTTGGCACAGTTATCTGATAAATCAGGGATATGCTGACGGGGTTCAGTACATAGACAGACGTTGTTTTAAGACCCAGTATGAGCCAGAAACCAAGTTCTACACTAGTATAGTGTGTAGGGAAGTAAGGACCACAAAACTGCTTTACTAAGTGATAGTTAAAGCGCCGAAAAGTGCCTAAAACCCACATAAAGTGCAGAATTCTGCATAATTCAGCAAAAATCAGCTTTTTAACAAGCTAGTTTCATGCAAAAATATGACTAAATGGTCCTGAATGCTTTCCTAAGTGTCAGGAATTAAAAGTGTCACAAAAGGGTACTTAAAGATCACTAAACGGAATAGTTTGACACTTTAACGAACCGGTATCTAACCGAACAACCGGACATTACCCGAAACACTGAAATTTTACTAGAGACATTGTTTTAATGTTCCTGAGCTAGTTATGATCCCCGAACACCCTAACACACTATATAACACATGATATGCTTAAACACTAAACACTATACTTGGAATCTAACTTAATCACTTAACTACCCATTAAATACTAACCAAGACCCCCCCATCCATATAGACGGTTATGAGGATGGCCCCACCATAATCTTTACAAGATTTCCTTAAATCTTCATTTGATCTTTCTTGGATTTGCTAAGGATCATGCTTGTACTATTGAAGACATATGAACCATGGGGTAATAACTTTAGATGGTTATAAGTGTAGCATGAGTCCTCATCATTCTCACACACACAAACACCTCAACTCTCTCCCTCTCTCCCTCTCTTCTCTCAGCCGAGAACTAGCACCACCACCACCACCATTTTCAACTCAATCCCATCCATTCCAAGTTCATTTCAAGGTGTAAGAAGGTGTTTAAGGATGCTTGAAGCTTGTGGATCTTGAAGGACCTCACCTGGTTGCTTTTATCCAACACTTTTGTCATCACCATCATCTTGAGTTCTTCCTTAGCCTTGTGCTAGTAGTAAGGCCCTTATGATCTCTTGGTTCTTCATATTTTGATGGTTAAAAGATGTTGTACATTGATAAACATGATGAACACTAAAGAACATATTCATGAAACTCTAACATAACTTGTCATATGATGAACTCTTGATGAAACTATGTTGTTTAGTGTATGAATGATACTTGATTGTTATTTTCTTGAGATTATGATGTTGATCATCATAAGGAGCTTGCTAGATTGTGATTAAACACATGATCTAGAAAGAGAGAGGATGATTATGTGATGAAACAAGATGATCATCCTCATGTGTCAGCATGAACTTGAAAATAAAATGATTTCTTGAAAAATAAAAATCAAGTGAGTTGATAAACTTATAGATCTAAGATTTATGAATGGTTTTCCTAAAAGAACCAAGTTCAAAATATGATTTTTAGGAAATCTTGGTTCATACTTAAGCATACACTATTTTTGGTGATAAAACAAGTGTAGAAACACTAAGAAACAAGAAGATTTCATAAAGAAACATTTTTGTAAAATATGTTTACAAGTTGTAAACATCCAAATCTCTCAAGAATGAGATTTTTAAAGAAGTAAACACACTTTAAAGGGGTAACTAAACCTACTAAAAATAGTACCAAGTTACTACAAGCTTTTGTGAAAGATCAAGTTCATGTTGTTATGTAAATTGTATAGTTTTGGCACTTAGTAAGTGTAAGTTGTCTAGGGTTAATTGTTGATTGTTTCTGATGATTTTAAAAAGAAAATGATATGCTTTGATAGCATGGACACCTTCATTTTTAGGGGAAACTATGGCAAAATTTTCTAAAAATATAAACACTAAGAAAAATATTTTCTAAACAAATATTTACAAGTATGTTTAAACTATGGTTTTCAATATAAACTTTGCCATAGACTTTGTTACAAAAATACAAATATTGGAGGTTGGTTTTTATAAATAAAAATGGATAAATATGTATTTAGAAGATATATTTACATTAAAGACACATTGTGTGTGATTATTTATATACTTTGTGTATTAGTTATATTATTTTAGGATTTAAAGTAATATAACTTAACATGTACCAAGAATTTACAATCCAAAATAATACCAAAAATCACAAGGAATACATATATAAGTTACACACATAATATTATGAAACCGAACGATAGAATGTAACTTACAAATATTCCGGAAAATACAATTACGAGTATATTTTTGGTAAATATTATTTTGGATACAAAAGAAATGAAAATATGATTTTTATTATTATTACAAAGTATATCATATTTTCGACAAGGAGAAAATATATTATTTTTGAGAAGTAAAAATATATTTTCCTAGAGTTTTTAGAAGATGTATGATTTTTGGGAAAAATATACGTTTTCTTTGATAAACTTGAAATACATTTGGGATAAAATAAGTTTATATATATTTTCTAAGTGAGACTTGAAAATATATTGTTTTGGAAATATATATGGGGTATTTATTAAGAAAATACGTACGCACCGGAATACGACACCAATACATGGCAAGATATACAAATACAAGAATACGGATAAACATGTATGAGATACCCCATCCTTGGGAAGGAAATACGAATATGAATACTTGAGAAGTATTGTTACAAAATATTGTTTAACGATTATTCCAAAATTAAAATATAATTTAAAGTTAAAATAATTATTATTTTAACAAGTGATTATAACTTGGAATAATATTGAAGACATAAAAGAGACGTAACTCAGAAACATTAACACTAAGACAAGGCACGACCCGCTCCTCTAACGGACCATAGTACGCATGTAGGTAGTCGTGCGATCTAGAGGAAGCTTTGAGTTACATCAGATACAAGGAACGCAAAGCAGTGAGTTCATGTCCCCCTTTTCTTTTAACTGTTTTCAGTTTTATACTTCGGGGGTGAAATATATGTTACAATTATTACAACTGTTTACATACGATTACATTTGGTATGGTTAGCTAAGGAAAGGTACTGCTAGATCATGTGAGTGGTGGGTATGACGCTTAAGGCCATTAATCCTCGTTGTAGGACCGAGGGACATGAGTGATAGATCTATTTGGGTGTAGCGAGCCCCATCCCTGAGTCCGTTGAGTGGACCATGTGGTGACTATGTCTTACTGACTAAATCTGCTAGGTTTGAGTTTTCCTGCATCACTTCACACATATCAATGGCCTTGCAAACCATTGGTGATCTGTTTTTCCTTGTTGCTTTCATACCGGGATTTATAAACTCACATACATGCTTACAACGATTTCAAAGGTTTATACATACACACAAACGAACACATGAACTCGCTCAACTTTTGTTGATGTTTTTAAACTACATGCATTTCAGGGAACTAAGTGGATTTGGCAGGTGTATGCATGTGTTTCAAGTTGCGTTATGAATAAAAGATGTCATCCGAGGTCGTTGGGTTTAGGAGATGTATCTTATTCCTGGACGACATACATGTTTCTAAACTCGGGTTTGTTTAAGGTCCTTTGTTGAGTCTTTATGAACTCATTTAAACATGTTGTGGTTTGTAACTTAAAACTTGGTGTCTACGTTCCAGACAAGTATGTTGTGTTATTTTCAAACTTAATATTTATGGATGAATATCTTTTGGTTTTATCATATAGCATTGTTATGATTGAATGCTATGGTATTAAGAAGTCACACCATTAACCACGCTTCCGCAAAAGTCAGGGTGTGACAGCTTGGTATCAGAGCTTCGATCGTAGCGAACTAGGATTCTTTCTCGAGTCTAGACTACGATCATTAGGGCTCTCACAAAAATGTTTTTAGGAACATGTTTTCATTGCATACACGAAACGCCCAGATCCAGGAAACAAACATTTTTACAAATAAAAGACACAAAATACATTTCAAGGGATCCATTTATGGTTCAGTCTGAGAGACTGCGTAATTTAGTCTGAGAGACTGGGAAGTTAGTCTGAGAGACTAGCTGGGGCAGTCTGAGAGACTGGGTAGTCTGAGAGACTAGTTGGGACAGTCTGAGAGACTGGGGAGTTTAGTCTGAGAGACTGGGTAGTTAGTCTGAGAGACTAGTTGGGACAGTTTGAGAAACTAGGGAGTTCAGTCTGAGAGACTAGGTGATTTAGTCTGAGTGACTGGGTGTTTAGTCTGGGAGGCTAGGTAGTTTAGTCTGGGAGACTGGGTGTTTAGTCTGGGAGACTAGGAAGGATAGAAAGTTTCATGAAGAATAAGGTGAATACATGACTACATGATAAATTACCTTGTTTGCATACACTAATTGTTAGCGATTACTATGGATATACATGCTATGACTATTATGTACCGGCACACATGTCACTTTATTTAGAAAGCAAGTTATCAGACATTGATAACCCTACGGCCACCGCCACAGATAATGAGATTGCATCTGTGCCGGAGATATTTACGTTAGACATTGAGAGTGATCCTGATATGCTGACCAAGGACGAGGACGACTTCCAACAGTCCGCGCTACCAGGTTTTGGTGATAATTTACCCTTGCTGATGGCTTCCTTGACGAGGATCTTTTGTCATCCTAGTTTCAGTCCATGACCACCTCATCACTGGTCATCCCGATAGTGAGCACACCATGGCCCCGATCCTCGATAATGCGTCTCCCGTGGACATTCCTTTCGAAGGTGGGCTACTCGACGAGTAGTTATTGATGATGTTGACATGTTTATTGATGGTCCTCTTGATGACGCCCATAATGATGGAAAGTTAGACGAGAACGTTGTTACTAATTTCACTTCTTGAGACCCCTGTTATCACACTTGGAATATTAATGAAGACACTTTGAAATGTAACTCAAAGACACTAATCATTACCAAGTCAAGGCACGACCCGCTCGTCTAATGGACCATAGTACGCATGTAGGTAGTCGTGCGTTCTAGAGGAGGCTTTGAGTTACATCGGATACAAGGAATGCAAAACTGTGAGTTCATGTTCCCCCTTTTCTTTTAACTGTTTTCATTTTAATAACTTCGGGGGTGAAATGCATGTTACAATTGTTTACAAACATTTACAAAGGGTATGGTTAGCTAAGGAATGAACTGCTAGATCATGTGAATGGGTAGGCGATTAACTTAAGACCATTAATCCTTGTATAAGGACCGAGAGGCATGAGTGATAGATCTATTGGGTGTTGCGAGCCCCACCCATGGGCCTGCGAGTTGGCCGCATGTGGTGACTATGTCGTTCCGCCGGAGGGGCCTGTACGAAATACGCTTACAGGGTTGAGTGCTTCCTATGCCATGTCACTTATATTAATGTATTAGCTACACATTAATTGATCTGTTTTCCTTGTTGCTTCATACCATTTTACAGATACATACATACATACATACATACATACTTACAAATGTTTTCACGGATGATTCGTGCACACATACTAAACACATGAACTCGCTCAACTTTTGTTGATGTTTTCAAACTACATGTATTTTAGGAAATTAAGTATGGATCTGACGTGCGTCGAAGTTTACAAGTTATGTCTCCAATAATAAAAGGTGTCATCCGAAGTTGAAAGGTTTGGGTTATGTATTTTATCTTGGGTAAGATACATGGCTCGACACCTAGTTTGCTAGTGTCTTTTGTTAAGTCCAGATTGGAACTTAAAACTTGGATTGTTATGTACTAGAAGTTGAAGTCTTAGTTTGTTGTTAAACAATGACGGTTGTATTAATTTGAAAACTATCTATGGATGAACATCTTGGTTTTATCATATACTTGTTTATTATGGTTGAATGCAATGATATTAAGCAAGTCACACCAAATCACACTTCCGCAAAATTCAGGGTGTGACAGTACCCCCAGTGTGTTCGGAGCGAAGGGCTTCGTGCTGTGCGATGGCCTGTGAGATGCGCTCTTGTAATTCCGCTTTTGTAGTCGGCAGAGGATTGTTGGTATCGGTGTTCCTTCGCGGCGGCATCTTTCTTCTAGGAAGAAGATTGGATAGATCAGGTCTTATTCGCTAAATAAATAAATAGTTGTCTAAAGGTCGTATGTACGTATATATAAGTAATCGTCACATCAAGCAATCATGTAACAACATAATCATAGCACAACATGTAAATAAACAAAGTGTTTAGTGAGAACATGACGATTGAGCTTTCATTAATTACCTACCACAGTTGCATTGTTTACAAAGTGTATCACATCAAAAGGGACATAGGGTCACACTACCCTTGTCCAATAAGTCTACCCATATACAAAAATCACATGGTCAAAAACGGTCTTCAAAAGTCTTCACAATCTCGGCTCAATAGTAGTGCTCTCACCAAAAGTAATGCATCTGCATAAGACCAAAAACCTACTGTGCTGATGGTGGAGGTGGATGAGGAGGAAAGAAAAGAAAGCTGCGAACATGCGCAAGCTCCTCCTCAAGCTTGTATACACGGCGAAGTAAGTAACTGATCTGCTGCTCGATAGTAAGGAAACGAGCATCAAAACCTGGAAAAGGTGTAAGAGCAGCAGGTGGACGTGCAAAAGGAGATGGTGATGAATGTGGAGGAACAAAAGTAGACTGATAGGGACAAGGTGGGGGACGTGGAGTCAGCTCAAGCTCCAAAACTCTACGACTCAAAACCTCAAACTGTAGCTGAAGTGACAGGAGCAACTCATCCCGTGTGTAGCCAACGAAATGGGAGGGATGGTAGGGGTTTGAGATAGGCATAGAGTACGGTGGGAACCATCGGAGTGGCTCGTCAAGCGGTGTAGATGTGAAAGGAGCAAATGGTGCAGTCTGAGAAATCGGAGGAAAAGGTGCTGAAGCAAAAGGATCGTAGCTCGAGGGCTGGCCCGAAGTACTTTCCCCTGGACGGGGTGCAGGGATGTCTTGTAAGAAAGTAATCGGCAAATCAGTGCGATGGACATCAGACTCTACAGGAGGGAGAGGAGCACCATCAGCGGGTGCGGGTGGAGGAATAAATGGCTCAGCAAGAGGAAAATCAACGGATGCAGGAACTGGGTCGGGAATAAGAGGTGCGATATCAGGTAACCCAAACGGAAAATGGTCAGGATCAGGAATCGGCTCAGGGTCAATAGGTGCAACATCAGGCTGACCAAAATGAATAGGGTCCGGCTCAGGGACATGCTCGGGGTTGTGTAGAGGCATGGGGTCACGAGCAGGAGATGGTGCAGCAGACATAGCGGTGTCGTCGTCTGAGTCAGTAGCAGAAAGCTGCAATCCGGCCGCATGTAAAGCTTAAGATGTCACAGACTCAAAGGAGTCTGTGACCGAATGCAAACTGGTGTCAGAAGATATCTCAACGACAGGAACAACAGGAGGTGGGATAGCTACAACATCCTTATCTATCTCCCCATCACCCTGGGCGTCAACTGGGGGACCGTCTACAAACAAATCGACATCGTCATCGAACAAGTCATTGAAAGGAGAATCCTTGGGAGGAATGACCACACGAGGAACGGGATCGAGGATCGGAGCCACGATATGCTCACCATAGGGGTGACCAATGATGAGGTGATCATGGACTGGAGTGGGAATGTCAAAAGGATCCTCGTCAGGGAAACCATCAGAAATAGGTAAATCATCGCCAAAGTCTGGTAGCGAGAACGGCTGGAAGTTGTCCTCGTCCTCGGACATCATGTCAGGATCACTCTCAGTGTCTGACGTATATATCTCTGGCGCGGGCATAACCTCGTCGTGTGAAACGACTGCCATCGGGTCGTGGGCATCCGAAAACCCACTCTCTGAGGATGACATGTGTGCCTGTAACATAACAATCTTAACATGTGCACATATATGAAACACTAACACTCAGTATATGCAAACAAAGACGACTTATCATGTAATCATGTATCGCATTATTCCTCATGAATCTTTCTCTATCTTTCCTAGTCTACCCCATACAGACTAAACCACCATTGTGACCTTGCATTGTGTTTCTTGTCTTTCCTTTTTGTAATATCGTTTGTTCCATGGATCTTGGCGTTTTGTGTATGCAATGAAAACATGTTGTAAAAATTATTTTCGTGGGATAGACCTAATGATTGTAGTCTAGACTCGAGAAGGAATCCTAGTTCGCTACAATCGAAGTTCTGATACTAAACTATCACACCCTAACTTTTGCGGAAGCGTGATTATGTGTGACTTGCTTAATATCATTGCATTCAACCATAACAAACAACTACATGATACAACCATGATGTTCATCCACAATTAAGTTTCAAAATATTACAACCATCATTGTTTTAAACACAGACTTCATTTAGAATACAACAAAAACAGAGTTTTAAGTTCCATAATGGACTTGACTCAATACAACGATAAAACAAGGCTTTGAAATGTATGTCTTGTCTAGGATGAGACACCCATTCCAAACCCTACAAAAGGGTGGGATGACATCATTTATGTGACATCTGTGTCTCTTAGACCATCAAACAAATACCAAATCGATGAAATATTGTGTCTCATACTTGGGATTTGTATAAATATGTGTATCATTTGCACATACAATTCTTGTTCGATTTCGAGCTCTAAATCGCTTTCTGGAAAGTTATACGCGAACTGATGCATAAACGTAATCAGTTTAACGCGATAAACCATCTTAAACAGTGACATGGGCTTAACATACCTTAAATATCCTTTACATAACTTATAAATAAGTTTTGGAGGGTTTGGTGTGTCGAAATCAAGTTTATTCGATCGCAGAGACTATTTGCGTCAAACTGCAAAAGTCTGCCGATTCGTATGGTATCGAACCTTTTGGAATATGATCATAAGATAAACATACCCTAAATATCCTTTACATAGCTTAGAAATAGGCTTTGAGCGGTTCGGTATGCTAAAATAAACTTTTTGGTCAAACAGGGACTAAAAGCATCAAAAAGTGCATAAGTTTGCATTCTCGCACATATCTTACGTTCTGAATATATCCGAACATCCAAAAATTTATGTAATCATTAAAATAGTTTATTTTAGTGATTGGCATGATAAAATTTCTTTCTTCGCGTAATTTGGATCGTTTTTCACGTCCGTTCATGTTTCGTCGTAATTAATCGAACAACGTAACCGTACGACCAAACGAACCGACATCCGAGATGTTTTTGAGCATAATTTAAGTTCCCTATACTTTAACTTCATTTTAGAGCTTTGAAACGGGGTTAAGGGGGCTTAAACGTGTCAAAAATGCATCGTAAACCATGTTTTGCACATTCAGGGGCCATTTCTGCCAAAGTTTGCTTACACGGGGCGCGTAAGACTTCCTTGACTCTTACGCGGGGCGCGAGGGCTGCCTATAACTGCAAAAACCAGTTTCTGGCTTTGGTTCTTGGTTTTTCAATACCATGAGCTTGTTTTAGGGCACCCATAGGTTTGTAAAACAATGGGCACACATGGAGGGCCAAGATTGAAGCTTGTAAATTGAGGAACGATCCTAACGGTTGTCACACCCCGAAATTATCAGAGCTGGCGTGACTGGACTGGTATCATCATTGCACAGCGGAAGTATTTGAGCTAAGACTTCTAGAAATTGAACGCCCGCTAAGTACTCGAAATCCCGTGGGTTCTTCTATTCCAACCGTTCCATAGCTTTGAAAATGCAACCTGAGAAAGAACATGCGAAAAAGTCAACATAAAGTTGAGCGAGTTCATAGTTTGTTTGTTTTGTATCAAATGCATTTTAAAACACTTGTAATCTTGCATTTGAAAAACCGGTTTGTGAGATCTTGATATCTCATAGCATTTGAAATGTCATCTTTGTATATCGGTAACGAAATATTTCCTGTTATGTTTATAAACCGATATATGTAACTGTTGAGCTTGTAAACCAGTAATGAAATGTTTTCTGTTGTATCTGTAAACTGGTATTGAAATGATTTCTGTTATCTTTGTAAACCGGTATTGAAATGTTTTCTGTTATCTTGTAATCATGGTATGTTCTGATTCATTCATGGAGTCTGTTAAGGATCTATCAGTGGGTAGCGAGCCCCCTGACATAATGTACCATAAGCAAATAACCAAACCGAGAACACTTTGTCATCATTTGGGATCACAAAAGCACTCCAGGGTATACCAACCAGGAGTGGGGTGTGCCTCAAGCCCAATAGATCTACACCTTTTGCACCTTGGTCACTTAGTGATTAATGGTTACTAATGTTGTTTCCATACTTATGCACATTGATCATGTCATCTACTCCGTAACTAACATACCAATAGTTTTAGCATGTATTTTCCCTCGATGTTTTTGAAAACAAAACATTGAAAACAGTGAAAGGAGGGACATGAACCTACTGAGTTGTCTCGTTTTTCGTACGCAGGCTAACCCAGTCCCGTTGTTGTAAGTTGTAACTAGGACATTCTTGTCTCTTGTCATGAAAATCATGCACGTTTCGAAAATAAGCGATTTGGTGTAAGAATCGGTAAGTTTAGCTTAAATCTTTCCATAAACCATTTGAGTTCGTTGAAATCCTATTGCGAAATGGTTTAGAAACATATGATTTTTGTTTCTCGAAACATTGTGTTTTTGCAAAACTTGCATGTCTTTCCACCCCCGAAAACATTTATAAAAATGTAAAACAGTAAAAAGTGGGGGTTATGAACTCACCTTGATATTCCTGTGCAAAGCTAGCTTAGTGTGTTTCCGTAGTGCCGTTCCAAGAACGTGTATTTAGCTAGCGTGCAACTACGACATTCCTACGAAGGAATACGTATAAGTTTTCTAATAAAACAACGTAGTTAAACTACGTGTCCGAGCT
Organism: Helianthus tuberosus; assembly: GCA_030545235.1. Lineage (NCBI taxonomy): Eukaryota > Viridiplantae > Streptophyta > Magnoliopsida > Asterales > Asteraceae > Helianthus > Helianthus tuberosus. Next base: position 71,901,526 of record CM060356.1, on the reverse strand, counting down.
CTACCGAATCGTTAACTAAACGATTCTATTAAGGTGCTATCTTGATTTTAGAATAACCATTCTATGGTTAATTGATCCCGTTTATAATCGGGATAAAACTAAGTTTCGAGATTGACTTAGTTTTCGAGTGATTTAGAATATATATTTTATTTGTATATATTCAAATATACTTATGAAATCGTGTTAGTCATCGCGAATAAAAAGCGTAGATAATTATATATATAGCTCGTTGTTATCGTATCGAGTCGGTTAATGATATCGTTTGTTATGAATCTTACGGCAAGGTGTCATGCTTCGAGTAAAGACGTTTAAAATAAATATAAATAATTATATTTATTTTATAAAAGTATACGAATTTCGTAAACTAGTAGCTCGTGTTTTGTCGAGATGTTATAACTTTGCTTTGGTAACTCATAAAACGTCGCCAAAAGTTTAGATATACTTTATATTTATTTAGCGAAAATACTTCGATAGGCGTCGCTTATACAATATAGATATGTTTTGTATTTCGGATTTTTCAGAAAATCGGACAGAGTTTCCTCTGTTTTTCGAATAACCCCGACAACTCAAGTTGTCGTTATTTGTCAAATTCAACAATGTCGCAAACAATATATTTAATCAAAATATGCCAAAACTTTTCGTCAATGATGTGCTGAAAACGGGTTAATTAAAACAACTAAAATTAACCTAATTCTAGACTCTCTAAGTTTTAAATTTATAAAACTAAGACTCTCTAAACCCTAAATCACACGACCGGCAAGTGTACCGATCGATGAAGTATAGCCTAAGGAAGTCCGAGTATCGAACCCAAGAGACTCTACTGATTACGCTAACGACTCTATCTAGACTCAAACTGACACGACTTAACTAAATGTTTATTGATTGGGGGGGGGGGAGGGTTTCTAAAAATCCTAAGAATGCAAATAATGAATACTAACTAGACTAGACGAACTAGACACGAACTCACACGAAAGCTGAACTCAAGGATGATGAAGGAACTACCTAGACAGGAATCCTGATTGCTTTTAGTTATGATTATAATTGGAAGTTGTCTGCTATGGAACCGGGATCTTGAAATTCTCACCTCTCGGGAAATCTAAGGACCCCTAATCCTTCTCAAGAGCACGCTAAGATCCCCTAAAGGTTGTTAAATTACCGGTTATTAGACTCCTTTACAAGACATCTAATGGGTTTATAAAAGTATCCTACAAGGCTCACTCCCTTACGAGACCTAAACCTAGGATAGGTTTGTTTTCTCAGCTAGACTTGCTAGACAGCAGCCAAAAGGTTAACTTCCTATGAAGGACTCACCTTGCGGTTTAATCACTTAGACCTAGCAATAATCTCGCACCTTACAGCTATTGATGATTAGTAGAACACTTGACTTTATAAGATTACCAATTATTACTCCTAAGGTTACTCACTAGATTTTCACCCTAAAGGATCTAAGGTTTATTATGTGATATAGACCCTCACCAAAACCTAAAACCCTAGCCCGATTCTATTCCGTGATAAAGACCGTCACCAAGATTCGAACGAAGCAATAATCAATAATTAAATAACATCAAGCACGCAAACACATCTAACTGATAGAACAAACCGTTTACAATTTATAAACTATCCATAGCATTCATAAATCCAAAAATAATCAAAACCTAAGCAATCATTCAACCATGTCTAGGTAGTAACAGAAATTTAGCCGCTAAACATAATCAAAAACAAGTTCATAATCATCATGTAATCTGAATTCATCATTAAACAATCAAAAACAAACGAAAAACGAAGAAACAAGATGATAGAACCCGTAAACTTCGATCCCGAGTGCTCCCGAATGATCCCTGATGATTCCTAGCAACCCGAATCTTCAACCAATCTTCAAAACTGATGTTGCTTTTTCGTCTGATCTCCCTCAATGTTTCGTATGAGGTCCCCTCTAATTATTTGATGTTGCCGTCCAGAATAATGTGTCCACCCAAGATTGCCGCTGATGATGATAATATTGTATTGTTGATATTGCCTTCACGTCCAAGCATCCTATGCCTTCTGGGCTTGAGGCCCAATTGAATTTTCCTTTTTTCTAATGTTGCGTGCCCCCAAAAATTGAATTCGTCTCTTCGTAAACTTGGTGGATAACATGTTTGGTGGCCCACTAATTCCAAGATGAATTTGTTGTCTGCTTTTTCTTTCAATTCCACCAACAATATTAATAATAAATAGAATAGTATAGTATGGCAGCTCTCTCGTCCGATGGGTATTTTAGCAGTCCAAACTTCATGCAGTAATTTTAATTCAGTCACTGGCACTCCACTCTACTCAGCTGGCTGGTTATTTATTTATTATTCTTTTTCGCTCCATTTGCATCAGGACCTGCCAAAACACAATATAATATAATATAATACTAAAACTAACTAAAAAGAATAAATAACTATACAAATATTATACAATTTACATGGGACAAATATGTGTATTTTACCCCACATCAAATATCCCCACACTTAACCTTTTTTCGTCCCCGAAAAAGAATTATGCAAAACGGAATCATAGTCAGAATAGTCATTCGGGACAAAGCTTATGTTAATTTATTAGAACCGAAACCCGTGTTAGCCGCGATTGCAAGTATATTGATCCTTTTAAACCCAACCCGGTTCCAAGCTCTTATCATGCAAATTTAGTTCAAGTGTGGTCAATCTACCTAGGGTCTCACGCTAAGAATTGCAAGTCCACCTAATCCCCCCTCAAGCTTATAAGACAAAAGGAACAACCACTGGGTTATTTCCTAACCGCCTTATACCAAGATCCAAAGAGTTTAGAATCAAATCTATTTTTTTTCATACGAGCTTAGACTTTGCTTTTTGCTCTTTTTTTCTTTCTTTCTTTCTTTCTTTCTTTCTTTCTTTCTTTCTTTCGTGAGTCTAGACGATGCTTTCCCTAACCAAGAGGTATTCCGGATGTAGAGTCGCTATCCCCAACCACAGATTACTTAGGTTTCGGTACTTTTATTCGGCAATTCGATTTCACACATCCCAGAGGCATTCCGGCTGTAGAGTCGCTATCCCCAACTCGGATTACATAGGCCTGTGCTACTTTCATTTAGTTTCTAGCTCACTTTTTATTTCATATTTTTTTTTCTTTTTCAACGAGATAATGACCAAAAACTCTAACGATCTTAGCTTATAACGGTGCCCCTTATACTATTTTTGGCGGTTTCAATTTCCCCACTCTCCCTAGATGAGAACCCACTAGCAGACTGACAATTAGGTATATTTAAGATCAAAGGAACCCAGAACCGAATCGAGCCTACCCGCACATCCCAAACTAGACACAAGCTCAATTATTTTATTCTCATATTATTATTATTTGAACCCGAACAAAAACCCGACTTTTCTATCATTTTCCGTTTTTTAATTTTGCAAACTTCTTGTTTCAAAAGACATTTTCTAATTTTTTTTATTTTTTTGGATTTTTTTAATTTTTTTTTTGACTCAAAACTCTACTAACTAGACACTAAACGATAGTTTCCCATCCCCACACTTAAACTCTACATTGCCCTCAATGTAGGATGGAAACCGACTCAAAAGACTAAAAATAAATAAGAAATAAAAAACCAAAAGGGCAAATCGGAAAGGACTTAGCTGGTTTAATTCGCGAGGATGCTCCAAAACTCTCGTCCAATCCAACTCGATCGTATAGCATTTCATTCGCGATCGGCTTGACTCCAACTAACATGCTTGATAAATGCCTGAAATTTGAATAAACAGCTCCAAACTCACCCGAATGGAGATTGAGTACGGGTGGTACATATTCGAACCTGCATCAACAAAAACAAGCAAAATACCAAAGCAATACCGACTCGAAACACAAAACGACTCAAAACTACTAACTTGGACGCATGGTACAAAATAAAAGACTCAAAATTACACCACCGAATTTCCATCTTACCCCCTCCCGGCACTTTGCTCGCCCTCGAACAACCCTAGTGCCAAACCAAAGTGTGAATGCAACGGATAACGGGTCGACTCTTTAGTGAAAAATCACATTTGAATGCCTTAAAAAATATGCAACCCGTTTCCCCACACTTAAGATGGAAATAAACCCGGTAACAAACGACTCAAATACAACAACAACAATTGCAGGACAAACATACCTGAACGTCGACTCAAACCAACCGAATGATGATGGATAAATGAATGAAGGTGAATATGAGAAATGGATCAAATGGCTGTGATAAAAGCCCAATGTCGACAGTAGTGGGCTCGCGGCCCGCATAAGATGTGGGTTAAGTCTAGGCGAGCCGCTTGAACTTAAACAACCGGGAATGCTTTTATACCCCGCGCGGCCCGCATAAGATTCAGGTCAAGTGGAGGCGCCTGAACAGCAGATAACAGCAACATATCGTGCAGCAACAGCAGAATGTGCAGAATGCATTTTTATGTAATCCCTGAATTACCCCTGCGTGCATTTTTGTCGTTTTTTAACTTTCAACAGACCTGGTAAGCTAGTCGAACGTCGATCTCAGCCACGTAAAGGTGATGCAACCTGCAAAATACTTGACAAGACACGAAACGGACACAAATACGACACTACGACAAATGACGCAAAAAGCACACAAACGACGCAAATAACCTAACTAACGACACGACACGCATTACAACTCAAAATACAAACTCTACAAGTATGTCACAAATGTTCACGAAATTATGGAGGATCGTATATGCGGAGCTCACCTCCACACCAACTCGTACGGGCCTTAGCACTACAATTCATAACATCTCTCGCATCTTTCCTAACTTTCTCATACTCTCTCCACTCATCATCAAACATATCATCTCTAAACTTATCCCCACACTGAGCCTTGCTCAGTTTCTCTATCTTAGCTTCTAAACTCGTCACTCTCTCCTCTAACTCTTCGACTCTTCCATCCGGCGGATCCCCACACTTGGGTTTTAACATCTCCTCTAAAGTCGGCTCACTCAACATCTCTTTCTCGTCTCTCTCACCCTTCTCACTCTCCTCTACCGATGCAATCGCCTCAACTCTCGCACTCGCCCCTCTCGCATTATTCACCTCAAACACTACCGACTCGTCACCCGCTCTAAGTGTAATTGTGCCTAAGAAGACATCTATCAACGCTTTAGCCATGTTCAAGAACGGGCGCCCTAAAATCAGCGGAACTCTTTCATCGGCCTCCATATCTAACACTACAAAATCAGCCGGAAAAACAAACCTATCAACTTTTACCAACAAATTCTCTACTATCCCCCTAGGATACTTAACTGACTTATCTGCTAACGAGAGGGTCATACGAGTCGATTTCAAATCACCAAGGCCTAGTTTTTCGTAAAATGAATATGGCATCAAATTAATACTAGCACCAAGGTCCGCCAACGCGTGGTTTTTAACATCACCACCAAACAAACAAGGAATCGTGAAAATGCCTGGATCGGTAAGTTTCTCAGGAAGTTTATTTAAGATCACAGCAGAAACCTCTCCACTCAACGGATTACTAGAACTCTCACCTACCTTATCCTTACGCTTGAGAAAATCCTTAAGGAACTTAGCGTACTTAGGCATGGATCTCAAGGCCTCTATGAACGGAAGATTCACCTTCAGCTGGGTGAACATCTCAAGAAACTTCTCGTATTCCCTAGCATATATCTGCTGCCTAGCACGAGCGGGAAACGGAAGACGAGAAATATCAATCACTCGCGGTGGTGGCCGAACCTTCTTCGGCTGCTTCTCCTCTTTCTTCTCTACTGGCAACTCCTCGGCATGTGCGGTACTTGCTGGGTCTAGCCTATTGTGCACCTTGCCTGGAGCCTCCATCTCAATCACCTCATCTACCTCATCATCACTTCCTATCTCAACATTCTCTCTCACGACCTCTCCTAGACTCAACCCACTGCGAGTAGTAATTGCTTTAACAGAATGGTGGACTGGGTGAGTAGTACCTGAATACTGACCAGAAGGGGATTCTTTCAACTGCCTAGCTATATCCCCTACTGTTCTCTGAAGATCTAGAAGAGTGGACTCTTGATTTTTAAGCTGAAGTTCATGATTTTTGTTGATCTGCTCTTGAGTCCTAGTGAAATCATTGAGGGATTTCTGCGTCGCCTGATTTTGTGTCATCATCTGAGCTAACATCTCCTCTATCCTACTCATACTACCCTCTGACCCGAACCACTACTCGTGTAAAGACCCGGCCCCCTATTTTTATACTGACCAGATGGAAAACCAGGGGGATTGCCAGAAGGGCGAAAACTACTACCACTACCCTGCCAGTTGGAGTTATAATTATTATTATTACCAAATAGACCCCTAGACTGACCGGCTATGTACTCTACCTGCTCTAACGTAAGTGTGGGACAATCGAGTGTATCGTGACCTCCCCTACAAACCTCACACCTATCAACTTTCTTCTTAATCTCATCTATCTCTCTCCTCATCTCTTGCCTCAAATCTTGCTTCACACTCTCGACTATAGCAGCTACCGATGTACCCAAGCTAACCTGGTTTACCCCTCGACCGGCCGAGGTGGTAGTAACAGGAATGGAAGTCCTGCCAGTAGTGCTGTAATCCATATCAGAATGTGCAAAGCTCTCAAACAAATCATTGCACTCAGTCACCGTCTTCTTACCCATAAGCTGACCTCCTGCTAAAGTATCGAAACGAGCTCTAATCTCAGGAGTAAGACCATTGTAAAACTTCTCAACTAACGCCCAATCCGACAAACCATGCTGCGAACAACGAGAGAGAAGCGTCTGAAAACGCTCCCAAGCTAAGTGATACGGCTCATCAGGCTCCATATGGAAGGAGTGTATCTGATCACGAAGGCGAGACGCCTTGGCTGGCGGGAAGTATTTTGCTATGAAAGCATCGCGAAGACCAGCCCAAGTAGTGAAAGTGCCTGCGGGCTGAGAATCGAACCAGACAGCTGCGCGTCCAGCGAGTGAAAACGGGAATACCTGAAGGTACCTAGCATCTAGCTTGACACCCTCTATGGAATAGGTGCCACAAAGACGAGTGATGCCTTTTATGTGGGCGGGTGCATCCTCGTCATCACGACCATGGAACTGGCAAGAATTTGTGATGGCGGTCATGATATAAGATGGGATCTGCCAGGACCGATCGTTCGCTATATTAGGAAGGGTGATGGGTGAAGTAGCACCGGTGAAACCGGTGGTAGCCTGCTGGTAAACGGTACGGTTCGCCATGACGGGTGGCGGACTAGGCGAACGAGAACGGGAGGGTGGTGGGGAAACGTGTGGTGATACGTGTGGTGATGGCTTCGGTGTGAAATCGAAGGCGGGGGTGGAATGCGGAAACGAAGAAGATGAAGAAGACGACTCAGAAGACTTGACTGTGAACAGAGGTGGTGGCGGTCCCTGCGAGCGCGTATGGGGCATCCACCAACTACGAACAACGAAAAGACTCTAACAAAGACTCGCTAACCTAGAAAAGATACTAAAGCAAATATATTTTTTTTTTTTAATTTTTTGACTCCTACGACTCAACGAACACAAATAGCACGTAATATGTCAAACAAGTCCAAACAAAGCAATCAACGCAATTACCAAAGAGTCCCCGGCAACGGCGCCAAAAACTTGACGTGCTGAAAACGGGTTAATTAAAACAACTAAAATTATCCTAATTCTAGACTCTCTAAGTTTTAAATTTATAAAACTAAGACTCTCTAAACCCTAAATCACACGACCGGCAAGTGTACCGATCGATGAAGTATAGCCTAAGGAAGTCCGAGTATCGAACCCAAGAGACTCTACTGATTACGCTAACGACTCTATCTAGACTCAAACTAACACGACTTAACTAAATGTTTATTGATTGGGGGGGGGGGGGTTTCTAAAAATCCTAAGAATGCAAATAATGAATACTAACTAGACTAGACGAACTAGACACGAACTCACACGAAAGCTGAACTCAAGGATGATGAAGGAACTACCTAGACAGAAATCCTGATTGCTTTTAGTTATGATTATAATTGGAAGTTGTCTGCTATGGAACCGGGATCTTGAAATTCTCACCTCTCGGGAAATCTAAGGACCCCTAATCCTTCTCAAGAGCACGCTAAGATCCCCTAAAGGTTGTTAAATTACCGGTTATTAGACTCCTTTACAAGACATCGAATGGGTTTATAAAAGTATCCTACAAGGCTCACTCCCTTACGAGACCTAAACCTAGGATAGGTTTGTTTTCTCAGCTAGACTTGCTAGACAGCAGCCAAAAGGTTAACTTCCTATGAAGGACCCACCTTGCGGTTTAATCACTTAGACCTAGCAATAATCTCGCACCTTACAGCTATTGATGATTAGTAGAACACTTGACTTTATAAGATTACCAATTATTACTTCTAAGGTTACTCACTAGATTTTCACCCTAAAGGATCTAAGGTTTATTATGTGATATAGACACTCACCAAAACCTAAAACCCTAGCCCGATTCTATTCCGTGATAAAGACCGTCACCAAGATTCGAACGAAGCAATAATCAATAATTAAATAACATCAAGCACGCAAACACATCTAACTGATAGAACAAACCGTTTACAATTTATAAACTATCCATAGCATTCATAAATCCAAAAATAATCAAAACCTAAGCAATCATTCAACCATGTCTAGGTAGTAACAGAAATTTAGCCGCTAAACATAATCAAAAACAAGTTCATAATCATCATGTAATCTGAATTCATCATTAAACAAACGAAAACAAACGAAAAACGAAGAAACAAGATGATAGAACCCGTAAACTTCGATCCCGAGTGCTCCCGAATGATCCCTGATGATTCCTAGCAACCCGAATCTTCAACCAATCTTCAAAACTGATGTTGCTTTTTCGTCTGATCTCCCTCAATGTTTCGTATGAGGTCCCCTCTAATTATTTGATGTTGTCATCCAGAATAATGTGTCCACCCAAGATTGCCGCTGATGATGATAATATTGTATTGTTGATATTGCCTTCACGTCCAAGCATCCTATGCCTTCTGGGCTTGAGGCCCAATTGAATTTTCCTTTTTTCTAATGTTGCGTGCCCCCCAAAAATTGAATTCGTCTCTTCGTAAACTTGGTGGATAACATGTTTGGTGGCCCACTAATTCCAAGATGAATTTGTTGTCTGCTTTTTCTTTCAATTCCACCAACAATATTAATAATAAATAGAATAGTATAGTATGGCAGCTCTCTCGTCCGATGGGTATTTTAGCAGTCCAAACTTCATGCAGTAATTTTAATTCAGTCACTGGCGCCCCACTCTACTCAGCTGGCTGGTTATTTATTTATTATTCTTTTTCACTCCATTTGCACCAGGACCGGCCAAAACACAATATAATATAATATAATACCAAAACTAACTAAAAAGAATAAATAACTATACAAATATTATACAATTTACATGGGACAAATATGTGTATTTTACCCCACATCAGTCAAGTATATAAAAAATAAACTAATATTTAATCAATTCGGGTCGAGCTCGGGTCACGTATAAGTCTAAAATCTAATGTAAACTGGCGTAATAACGACTCGCTACGCCTAAACTTTACCGGGTCTTGCGTGTTGACTGATGTTGACCGACTGACTTCGTCGACTGAGTTGACTCAGTTTGACCGAGTCAAACCGAGTTGAACCAAACTTTGACCAGCTTTGACCATGCTTTGACTGAGTTTGACAAGAACCGACCGTGCCACGAAACCCGAACAGAATTCTGACCCGACACCAACCCGTTGACTGCCCTTGACTCAAGTTGACCAGAATTGACCAGTCAACCTGACGTGTGACCGGTTTGACTTTGTTTGACCCGAACCGTTGCCTTCTTTAACCGGTCCCGAACTGAACCGAGAACCACCAACATCTCACCGTCATAATCATCAACATCAGCGACATTATCATCATCGTCGGAGCCTTTCGAAAAAATAAATATATAAAATATAAACGTGGATCGGACAGGATCTTGAGAGATCTTAAAAAGAAAAGAAAAAAAATGATTACAGTTTACCGGGGTGAGATACGACAGCCGGAAATTGCGTTGCCGGTGACATCGGAGGAAATGACTCAAACCGCGGCTGTCGTCACTCTGTTATCCACTGGAAACATGGCGGTCAGTCGCTGCTGCCGCCGATACCGTTCTTTCTCCCTCTCATCCCTATCTCTTTGATCCCTCTCTCTCGTTTTCTTTGTCGTAACCGTCATGTGCCGCCACCACCATGGTGACTGGAGTCATCACCGGCCGCTCACCGGTCAGACGAGAGGGAGTGTGGGGTTACGGGTGTGAGTGTGAAAGAGGGAGGAGGATCGTGGTGTTGTGGGAGCTCGTCGCTTGTAGAAACGAGTCACCGGAGCTCGGTCGGATCTCCGGCTCCGGTCGCCTGAGATAATGTCGAGAGAGAGGAGCAGAGGAGCTCCTGTGGTTGTGTGCGCATTTGAGGGGAGACAAGGGATTTAGGGTTTTGATTTTTCTATTTATAGTTAGGTTTTAAGTGGGCTTGGGCCCCTGGCCCACAAGCTCGTTTCACGTGGCCCGATCACATCTCCGATGCTCGTTTTTCAAACCCGATCATCGTAGTTCGTCGTAAAATAATGTTTTAGTGTTGAAACACTTAAAAATTACACCGGGTATCGATATTTGACGCGTATGATTGTCGTCGCGTTAAAATCGCCTAACTGCATAGTTTGTCGTTTTTAAATCCGTTTCTCGATCCGTTTTCAACTGCGAACATTAAAATTCTAATGCGAGACTAAATATATCAAAATATTTCAGTTTTTGAGTTAATACACGTGCCTGATGCTTCGTTTCGTTGCCAGTGCGTTCCTGTAGTCGCGTTTTCGTTCACGTTTGCGCTTTGTGTCGTTCGAAAGCATGATATTTTCACAAAACCACATTCATAACTATAAGTTATACGTATAAATTTCGTATTTGTCGGCGGTGTCATTAGTTTGTATGGTTTCTGTTCGTTATCGTTTATCATTCCGCAGATTTCTCTAGAAATCACCATACGCGCTCTGTAACGCCTGATAAGCGTTCCTAGGCATTCCAATAGCCTAATTTAGTTAATTCGTGCCTTAAACACTATTTATTATTGCCTTAGACATTTGTTAATCGCGTGATTAGAAGCCGTTAATTACCGGTTGTCACATTCTCCCCCTGTTACAGAAATTTCGTCCTCGAAATTTAGACTATGTTATCTCCTCAGAGTTGTGTCGTTCACAGGTAAGTCCGAACAATGCCAAAGTTAATAACCGCGTAATCAAAGCAAGAGTTATTCAGATTACGTGAATGTGAGGACATTTTGCATCAATAAAAACCCAATTGTTCAACAGAGTTTGTTCTAGAAACCCAATTGTGCTACTATCACCAATGTGATTATGTTTACGAGGGTCCAACAAAAGAGGAATTTCGACCAATAGAATTCCAAATGAACGTTCAAAGTATGCAAATAAATTTTGATATAATAGAATTCAATACCAACGAAAACTTGCGTTGGTTGTCGTTTGAATGAAAGTCGAATTCAACAAACTCAAATAAATAGAATCAGAAAAATGATTTGTCAACTATCAAACCATTGAATGAATAAAGTCACGTGTTGACGTTATTGAGTTGCAGGGATACACCGAAATGGAATACAATCGAACCTGGTGTATCATCGCCTTAATGCATAGTTGCATTAAGACTACTTAAATGATGTGTTAAACGAAAAGCATATATAGTTTCGCATGAAACCATCGATCACGATAAACACAAGCTACAAGTTTATACCGACGCCACAAGGTGTCGTAGTGAATGAAATAACTCGATGATAGCGGTGACCGAACAAGTATCACCGTGTATTGCATGAAACGCTCGATCATGATTAGCCCAAGCTACAAGTTTATACCGACATCACAAAGTGTCGTATTGAATGAAACAATTCAATAATAGCGGTGACCGAACAAGTATCACCATATATGAAATCAGATGAAAGGTTCAACGAAGTAATCTGAATGTTTGTTTCAGACAAATCTCATAGGATTTTCGATTGAAAATGAAACGAATAATTAATGTTTTTGATCGAAGATGGAAAGCAGTAAATATCACAAGATGTTCGATCAATGATGAAAGAACCGTTAAGGGGTACACCGAAATATGACATAAATTTGTGTACCCTTATCTTAACACACGATTGTGTTAAGATTGCTTTAATATGATAAATCAATAAAGCGGATTTAATATCAATAAACAAATAAATAAATAATTAAATCCGTACATGAGGTGAGCAACGAGATTAGCGCAAGCTTCAACTTGTGAAAAAAATGCTACCACAAGGTGATCGTGATCAAAGAAACGATTCAATGAAGTCGAAGACCAGACAAGCCTATTATGGTTCGAAACAAATGAAGTGCTTGTCGGGATTATTTCGAATATGATGGCCTCAATCCATCATCTGGAACCTTGAATCGAATATGTATTACGAGCAAGTTCAACAACTGAACTTGATTTGGACACATTCCAACAATGAATTCATGCATCAATAAGATAGTTTCGACATGGCCACAACGAAAAACCATGTATGTCGCTCAAAAGAAAATGAGCTTTCCAAGAAATCCGTTGACTCGATACCAAGGAGTCAACATTTTGCAATAATACGGGTCGTCTAGAATACAATGCAAAGATTTAGTATAGAGAAATAATATATGAGATATTGACAAAACAACCATTCGAAGTGAAACCACATGCGTAACAAACAATGCATGTGTAACATACGAACTTGTCAAGAAACAAGCAAATGAGTATTCGCTATCATAAAAGAAATAATCATGTACGATGACCATTAGGAGGAGTAGAACTGTGAGAATCCACTCACTATATGCAAAAAGTTGAATTTTCAACAAAAGAAATTTAAGGACTTTACCTGGAATTTCGTGTGATAACCGGTTGTTAGGTGACATTACCATTGAATGTCGAACATTGTGTATTTGTCATCAATGAAATAGGGGGAATGCAAAGATGTGTGACTACTTTTACAGCGCCAACCATTGTGAGTCTCTTCAGACTAAGTATCAACTGTTGTGAAATCTTATTTTAACGTACCTCGGCGAGATTCGTGTCGTCTGTAGGTTCACATGGCAAAGTGCCGCATTGCAGTCCGTAGTTCTCCCGCTGTCGGGTTTAGCATCGTGGTTATCGTGCCCTATCATGTTTTCTAGAGGCCTTGCCTCGAAAGTCGTGTCCGCTGACGTATAGTTTAAGTTTCATGTATACTTGTGCACTATCGTTTCGTTCCGCATAGGTTACCTACTCGGGTAAGTGAAATGGCATAGACGACATAATATGTTGGCGTTTGCCCGAGTTAATAGTCACGGTTCCTACGTGATGACCTTTATTGGATTTTGACATAAGTTCTCCAAAGGTCCTAAATGCATGTTATGCAAAACTCTCAAAGTTTTGCGTAATGTATGAATCTGTTTCGTGAACCGTGTATCAACATAACACTTGTGTTTGTTTAAAACCAAAATTGTTGACTCATTGTTTTTGGCAACGGTTGGAACCCATATTCGAGTCTTAGGCGTTCTGTATGCGTTCAATTCTTGATATCTAAGTCCCCAGAGGATAGTGGGGTTAAAGCCTAGGTATCTCTACAGAAACCTAATTCGCTGAAACCTATAGCTCTGATACCAATCTGTCACACCCCGAAATTATCAGAGCTGGCGTGACTGGACTGGTATCATCATTGCACAGCGGAAGTATTTGAGCTAAGACTTCTAGAAATTGAACGCCCGCTAAGTACTCGAAATCCCGTGGGTTCTTCTATTCCAACCGTTCCATAGCTTTGAAAATGCAACCTGAGAAAGAACATGCGAAAAAGTCAACATAAAGTTGAGCGAGTTCATAGTTTGTTTGTTTTGTATCAAATGCATTTTAAAAAACTTGTAATCTTGCATTTGAAAAACCGGTTTGTGAGATCTTGATATCTCATAGCATTTGAAATGTCATCTTTGTATATCGGTAACGAAATATTTCCTGTTATGTTTATAAACCGATATATGTAACTGTTGAGCTTGTAAACCAGTAATGAAACGTTTTCTGTTGTATCTGTAAACTGGTATTGAAATGATTTCTGTTATCTTTGTAAATCGGTATTGAAATGTTTTCTGTTATCTTGTAATCATGGTATGTTCTGATTCATTCATGGAGTCTGTTAAGGATCTATCAGTGGGTAGCGAGCCCCCTGACATAATGTACCATAAGCAAATAACCAAACCGAGAACACTTTGTCATCATTTGGGATCACAAAAGCACTCCACGGTATACCAACGAGGAGTGGGGCGTGCCTCAAGCCCAATAGATCTACACCTTTTGCACCTTGGTCACTAAGTGATTAATGGTTACTAATGTTGTTTCCCTACTTATGCACATTGATCAGGTCATCTACTCCGTAACTAACATACCAATAGTTTTAGCATGTATTTCCCCTCGATGTTTTTGAAAACAAAACATTGAAAACAGTGAAAGGAGGGACATGAACCTACTGAGTTGTCTCGTTTTTCGTACGCAGGCTAACCCAGTCCCGTTGTTGTAAGTTGTAACTAGGACATTCTTGTCTCTTGTCATGAAAATCATGCACGTTTCGAAAATACGCGATTTGTTGTAAGAACCGGTAAGTTTAGCCTAAATCTTTTTGTAAACCATTTGAGTTCGTTGAAATCCTGTTGCGAAATGGTATAGAAACATATGATTTTTGTTTCTCGAAACATTGTGTTTTTGCAAAACTTGCATGTCTTTCCACCCCCGAAAACATTTATAAAAATGTAAAACAGTAAAAAGTGGGGGTTATGAACTCACCTTGATATTCCTGTGCAAAGCTAGCTTAGTGTGTTTCCGTAGTGCCGTTCCAAGAACGTGTATTTAGCTAGCGTGCAACTACGACATTCCTACGAAGGAATACGTATAAGTTTTCTAATAAAACAACGTAGTTAAACTACGTGTCCGAGCTCTACCGAATCGTTAACTAAACGATTCTATTAAGGTGCTATCTTGATTTTAGAATAACCATTCTATGGTTAATTGATCTCGTTTATAATCGGGATAAAACTAAGTTTCGAGATTGACTTAGTTTTCGAGTGATTTAGAATATATATTTTATATGTATATATTCAAATATACTTATGAAATCGTGTTAGTCATCGCGAATAAAAAGCGTAGATAATTATATATATAGCTCGTTGTTATCGTATCGAGTCGGTTAATGATATCGTTTGTTATGAATCTTACGGCAAGGTGTCATGCTTCGAGTAAAGACGTTTAAAATAAATATAAATAATTATATTTATTTTATAAAAGTATACGAATTTCGTAAACTAGTAGCTCGTGTTTTGTCGAGATGTTATAACTTTGCTTTGGTAACTCATAAAACGTCGCCAAAAGTTTAGATATACTTTATATTTATTTAGCGAAAATACTTCGATAGGCGTCGCTTATACAATATAGATATGTTTGGTATTTCGGATTTTTAAGAAAATCGGACAGAGTTTCCTCTGTTTTTCGAATAACCCCGACAACTCAAGTTGTCGTTATTTGTCAAATTCAACAATGTCGCAAACAATATATTTAATCAAAATATGCCAAAACTTTTCGTCAAGTATATAAAAAATAAACTAATATTTAATCAATTCGGGTCGAGCTCGGGTCACGTATAAGTCTAAAATCTAATGTAAACTGGCGTAATAACGACTCGCTACGCCTAAACTTTACCGGGTCTTGCGTGTTGACTGATGTTGACCGACTGACTTCGTCGACTGAGTTGACTCGGTTTGACCGAGTCAAACCGAGTTGAACCAAACTTTGACCAGCTTTGACCATGCTTTGACTGAGTTTGACAAGAACCGACCGTGCCACGAAACCCGAACAGAAGACACCAACCCGTTGACTGCCCTTGACTCAAGTTGACCAGAATTGACCAGTCAACCTGACGTGTGACCGGTTTGACTTTGTTTGACCCGAACCGTTGCCTTCTTTAACCGGTCCCGAACTGAACCGAGAACCACCAACATCTCACCGTCATAATCATCAACATCAGCGACATTATCATCATCGTCGGAGCCTTTCGAAAAAATAAATATATAAAATATAAACGTGGATCGGACAGGATCTTGAGAGATCTTAAAAAGAAAAGAAAAAAAATGATTACAGTTTACCGGGGTGAGATACGACAGCCGGAAATTGCGTTGCCGGTGACATCGGAGGAAATGACTCAAACCGCGGCTGTCGTCACTCTGTTATCCACTGGAAACATGGCGGTCAGTCGCTGCTGCCGCCGATACCGTTCTTTCTCCCTCTCATCCCTATCTCTTTGATCCCTCTCTCTCGTTTTCTTTGTCGTAACCGTCATGTGCCGCCACCACCATGGTGACTGGAGTCATCACCGGCCGCTCACCGGTCAGACGAGAGGGAGTGTGGGGTTACGGGTGTGAGTGTGAAAGAGGGAGGAGGATCGTGGTGTTGTGGGAGCTCGTCGCTTGCAGAAACGAGTCACCGGAGCTCGGTCGGATCTCCGGCTCCGGTCGCCTGAGATAATGTCGAGAGAGAGGAGCAGAGGAGCTCCTGTGGTTGTGTGCGCATTTGAGGGGAGACAAGGGATTTAGGGTTTTGATTTTTCTATTTATAGTTAGGTTTTAAGTGGGCTTGGGCCCCTGGCCCACAAGCTCGTTTCACGTGGCCCGATCACATCTCCGATGCTCGTTTTTCAAACCCGATCATCGTAGTTCGTCGTAAAATAATGTTTTAGTGTTGAAACACTTAAAAATTACACCGGGTATCGATATTTGACGCGTATGATTGTCGTCGCGTTAAAATCGCCTAACTGCATAGTTTGTCGTTTTTAAATCCGTTTCTCGATCCGTTTTCAACTGCGAACATTAAAATTCTAATGCGAGACTAAATATATCAAAATATTTCAGTTTTTGAGTTAATACACGTGCCTGATGCTTCGTTTCGTTGCCAGTGCGTTCCTGTAGTCGCGTTTTCGTTCACGTTTGCGCTTTGTGTCGTTCGAAAGCATGATATTTTCACAAAACCACATCCATAACTATAAGATACGTATAAATTTCGTATTTGTCGGTGGTGTCAGTAGTTTGTATGGTGTCTGTTCGTTATCGTTTATCATTTCGCAGATTTCTCTAGAAATCACCATACGGGCTCTGTAACGCCTGATAAGCGTTCCTAGGCATTCCAATAGCCTAATTTAGTTAATCCGTGCCTTAAACACTATTTATTATTGCCTTATACGTTTGTTAATCGCGTGATTAGAAGCCGTTAATTACCGGTTGTCACAACGGTGGCCCGAAATCTATAAATACCCATCATGTTTCATTTGCAACCTCACACCTTGATTCATTTCTGCTCTAAGTTGGGGTTTCCATACCTCATACCTGAGCAACTTGAATCAAATCTCCATTGCTTGGACCTTTTGTAAGTTTCTTTCATTCTTTTATGCGTTTTTAAGCTCGAAAGTCAAATAGTGTTTGACTTTCTGCTTTGACCGGTCCATGGTCAAAACGAAGTCCCTTGTGACTATACCTACTGATTACCACGTTGATTAGGCATAGTGACGAGTCATAGTTTCAGTCAAAATACGTGCCTATGCGTATTTTGCAACCAAACTATTCTTGAGTATCAAAACCGTTTGTTTTGATATCCAACTTGTTTTCTAACTTCGTTAAACATGTTCAACTCGTCACTTTTAGTTTAGTGCTTGTATAGAGTCGTAAGTCAAGCGGTCTAAACAACCGCTTAGACTTTCGAACCCGACCCGTTTGGTCGATCATTAGGATCCGACCTAGCATGTTTATTGACCATAGTTGTATAGGGAATAACCTTCCGAGGTCATACCTTATGGTCACTTAGTTTAATTAGTTGTATGATAGGTTGTTTATATGCCTTAGGTAAAATGACCAAAATGCCCTTTTCATGCATAATTGGTATTTAAGCATATGTAACTTAAACTTTTGTCACTTAACTGATTATGCAACATATTTAAACGTGTTTAGGCATATAATACTTGTCATAGGACTAGTTAGGCGTTCCGAACGCGTTTTACGCGAACGACGCATTAAAGTAGCGTAAGCTACCTAAACGAGTCATAATGGGTCGTAAGCACTTAGGATAGGTTTCGATTTAGTATGTAGCCTTTGTTAAACCATATCATATGAGTTCCAATACTCATTTGGTTTACGAAACCTCATCCTATCCGATCTTCTGATTTAGGTCCAGTTTATTAACATAGTTACCAATATTAGGTGTCGTTTGATTCTGTGATCCCTCTAGTTTTGCTTGTTTGTTATTAATGACTTCTAAGCATCCTCAAGTGAGTACATAGTTCCCCTCTTTTACCGTTTAAAACTGTTTTGGGGTGATTCATATGTGCTAAATGATTTCGAGTCTTCTAAACAAATGTTATGGTTTATATTATTATCGGAACTGTTTGATCCATGTGAACCATTTGGAACTATTTGATTCATGTGAACTGTTTGGAACTGTTTGATCCATGTTAACCGTTTAGAACTGATTAATCTATATGAACTATTTGGAACTGTTTGATCTATTTGAACCTTTTGGAACTGTTTGATTTATGTGAACCGTTTGGAACTGATTGATTGATGTGAACCGTTTGGAACTGTATGAACCGTTGGGTTAGGGAAGTGATTAGGTAACGGGGCAGCTGTGATGTGTTAAAAGCATGGTGGATACGCCGCTGGTACTTCCTATATATAAGTGCTTTTAACACATTATATATCGTTGCGTTATCTAGATCACTTGGGCAGATATTATCAAAACAAAGTTATATTACAAGGTTTTTCTAACAATATAAACCATATGAGTTTTATTAACGAGATGATTTACAATTTGGTTTTCTTAAATAAATGTTTTGGAGTTAAGATTAATGGCATCGAGGTTTTATAAATTATAACAAATTTGTTTTAACTTGGTTATTTCAATTCACAATATAAACATTTTACAAAACTAAGTTTTCTAATATCGAATAACAAAGTTGTTTGAGTTATTTCAAAAGGTAAAACGAGCCATGAATATGACACTCACATAAAACCTATGTACTCGCCGGCATTTTTATGCTGACGTATTTTCACATCTGTTTCAGGTACCATAGTTGATGATGTTTGATGATGTTATTGGTGCATGCTCACATAGGAATGGACGAGGCCTTAGTGACTTAATAACAATGGAAGTTAATTTGTTCATGTTTTGTTTCTAATTTCAGTACAATGTAATAAATTTAATTCAATAAAACAGAACTTTTATCCATGTGTTGTGAAACAATGATTCTGTTACGACACTCCCCGACGTTTCCGCCGTGGTTTGTTGTTTTAACGCGGTCGGGGTGTGACAGAAAAGTTGGTATCAGAGCTCATGGTTATAGGGAATTAGGTTATTAGTAATGCTTTGACCTAGTCTATAACCTTCCTAGGACCCTAACACAAGATTCCTGTGTTTAGATCTTAAAACAATACCGTCACTTATCCTTAGGTGACAACCACAACAAGAACACAAATTTCAAATCCGCTTTGAAAACCAATCACCTGTTCTAGGATGATTTATTATAAGGTTTTGAACCTTCAAAGTTTTCAAAATCTCGTCAAGGTTGGGTCTTATAATGTGAACACGGGCAATCTGGAATGGTGGATGTCTGTACTCTGAGCTTTCTGTCTAAGGCTAGAGTGTTCGTACAAATCCACATAATCGGACCAGTCACTCCTACCTGGGAACTCTTGGGGTGAGTGTCCACTTATAGGATAAAGCATGTCTTCGCGATACATTAATATGACCCACTTACTTTGATTAGTTACCATCTCATTTGTTTGCCTTAGGTAACAAACAAATGATCACAGTTTTTATGCGTTGTCATCCTGTTTTGATTATCCGATAACATCTCGCTTGCCTCCTCCCATGCCTTCCATTATCTTTAAGATGCCTCTTCGTCGCAACAACACTCAAATGTCCGAACTAGGTGTTGCAATTGCCCAACTAATAGGCGTCGTACTCCAGAGGACCGTTGATTTAGTTATCACCATGACTCGCCTCAGGGATGAAGCCGTACAAGGGAACCGCTTCTTGGTACAATCAATGCAACCATCATCATCCAAATCAAATACCTTGTATCAAATGTACCCACTGTGGACGATGGGGACATTTGGTTAACATTTTCCGCTTTGCTATCCAAAGCAAAGCTGTTGCAAATCTTGCCACTGCTCAACCTCCAAATTCTGCTTCATATGTCGCCTTGGCCTATCTAGCACCTCAACTTCATGAACTTTCTACCTTGTGTATCGACTTAAGCACGTCTAGTGCAAGGTTTCGAAACACCTCTCGTTACACAAATTCCAAAATCCATATAGGATCTTTCTATCCTCATAATTAGATCCTTGTGGATGATTATCGCTCATCGGAGCCCTTAATTGAATTCTTTGTATGCTTTAAGACGTACATTATGATTCAATAATGACAAAAGCCGAATTCCTATTAAGATCTTCCTATCTTCATAGATAGATTCTTGAAGATGTTTAAAGTGCCAAATGAAATCCATGGATTGGATTCCTGGTATGCTTTAAATACATGTGCACAATTAACAAATTAACAAAATAATAACAAATCAAAAACCAAGATAAATAATTATGTGATTGCGTGATTATGTTTTATGTATTGGGTATTTGTGTAATCTGAATATTCGTTATCCAAATCCTCGTAGAATCTTCCATATCTGCATATGAGGGATTCATAGTAGGATATCCAAATGTACTACCTTAAATCCTTAATGGGCTTCTACGTAATAGTTAAGACCATTGGATTATAAAGTACTATTCCATAATTAGACCCCTTGAGTGGTCTAGTTAAAATGATTGATTCAAAAATCTGGTTAGGAATGTCATGTGATAATGTAGCTGAAAAGACTCCTTGGTGGTCTATTTAAAGAGATCATTTATTGATTTAATAAAAAGGACTCTATGGTGGTCTAGTCATATTCATCACAGGTTCGTTCATTTGATTTCCTTCCCCTACACATTATGAAATGAACTGTGCAGACTGTGCAAGGAATTACGTAATTATGGATGCATACATAATTATGGAATTTAGTGCACAGAAACCACAACAAGTTTCGTCATGTATCCAGAGTTAATTCTATTCATTTCCATTTTTGATAAAGCACCCGTTGAGGAAAAATGAACTAGCTATTCATTTTTCACTTCTGAAAGAATATCTGTTGAGGGAAATGAATATCCTTTTGATTATTCCTTCATTTCCATTTTTGAAGAACACTCGTTGAGGAAAATGACTCAATCCGTTCATTTTCGTTTCTAAAGAATATCCATTGAGGGAAATGAATATCCTTTTGATTATTCCTTCATTTCCATTTCTGAAGAATACCCGTTGAGGAAAATGACTCAATCCGTTCATTTTCGTTTCTGAATAATATCCGTTGAGGGAAATGAATATCCTTTTGATTATTCCTTCATTTCTATTTCTGAAGAATACCCGTTGAGGAAAATGACTCAATCCGTTCATTTTCGTTTCTGAAGAATATCCATTGAGGGAAATGAATATCCTTTTGATTATTCCTTCATTTCCATTTTTGAAGAATACCCGTTGAGGAAAATGACTCAATCCGTTCATTTTCGTTTCTGAAGAATATCCGTTGAGGGAAATGAATATCGTTTTGATTATTCCTTCATTTCCATTTCTGAAGAATACCTGTTGAGGAAAATGACTCAATCCATTCATTTTCGTTTCTGAAGAATATCCGTTGAGGGAAATGAATATCCTTTTGATTATTCCTACATTTCCATTTCTGAAGAATACCCGTTGAGGAAAATGACTCAATCCGTTCATTTTCGTTTCTGAAGAATATCCGTTGAGGGAAATGAATATCCTTTCGACACCTGACAAAGAACCTATTGGAGAAAGTGAATCGTCCATTCATTTTCACTTCAAAGTATATCCGCTACGGAATGACAGGATTATGCCTTGCATAAAAATCTTTGATGGGTAACTCTATGCAAATAGATGATGTGACACCCGGCTTTTCAGGCCGTACCGTACAATTGTAACACGTGTTGTGAATGGATAAAAGGCCATATTTGACTGGTTATGATGTTTATATGTGAAATTTAACGAGTTGGTTAAATTAAACTTTGATAAAAATTATGTTGGCAATGGTAAGATAAACGCTTATCGCGTAACGGTTAAAATGTGAAACGAACATTGGTGACCACTCGATCAGTGTTAAAATCCTAAAAGTAGTCTGGTATGATTAGAATAATAATTTTAATCATATTCGTGAGGAAAAATAAATTAAAACGCTAAGAAACTCTATTTTTCGAGTTTAAGCGCGTACCTCGCGATGCAGCGCGTATACCGACAAAATACTATCAACACAGCCTGTCAAGGAAACTGATAATCATTTTAATAATAATTTGACGAGTATATTACTTTAGAATGATAAAAATAAATAAAAAGGCTTAAATTCCTATATTTGCGATTTTAAGCGCGTACCGCGCAACACAGCGCGCATACTGCCTAATACCGGCAATGTAGCCAGTCCAGGCAAACAAAATATTGTTCAGTAATTTTTTGGTGAGTTTATTTTTATAGAATGATAAAAATAATTTAAAACGCACTAAAACGGAATTAAAACGCTAGATAAAATACCCGATATTCAGTAAAATACCAGTTTTTAGCCTAAATTACATATATATATATATGTAGAGAAAGTATAATGTACTTCACGCCTTAACGTACTTCATGAAATATATAACATGCGTAATTATTTTTTTGACCAAAATAACGTGCGTGATTTTGGATCCCATGCGTGATTATGTGGTCCCATGCGTGATTATGTGGTCCCATGCGTGATTATATGTTCCATGCGTGATTATACCCCTGATCCAACGGTTACCATTGTCTCCTACGTGAAGTATGATAAGCTGTGAAGTATGTTAACTTTTCTCTTCTCTATATATGTATACATATAATTAAAATCGGATATATATGTATATGTGTGTATAGGGACATGTGTTAGTAGAAGACTTCTCTCTCCTCTTTCATGCATTCATTGGGTGAAAATGGAGGTGCATGCATCAACACAACTTCCAATCTCTTCCATAAATCAAGAAAATCATTTGAGATAATCAATTCTCACTCCCTCTCTCTTGTTCACGGCTGCACACACACTACACACACCAAAATTTGAAATTTCAACCAAGTTCTTGAATGTTCATACTCATTACAAGGTGTTTATGAGTCCAAATGGTGATCTAGAAGTGATTTCAAGGTGTTTCAAGCCACAATCAAGTCCAATATCACCAAATTTTACTAAAAATCATTTAAGAACTGAAGGTATAAAATTTATTTTAGAAACCTTGTTTTTGATGCTTGATGATGTTGTTGATGATAGAAGTTTCTCAAAATTCTTGAAATTATTAACAAACTTAAAACCTAAAATAAATGGGCTTTTGAATAAAATAAAAATGGATGTGTATGTGTATGTATTTGTGGTCGTACATATGCAGGTGTGTATGTAAGGGTATGAGTTTTGATTTTTGGTTTGATCTTGCTTGATAATATGTTGAAAAGTGATGTGCATGTGATCTTGGAAAGTTCAAAAAGGGTTTTAATCATGTGAATGAACATGTAAAAGTAAAGGTTTGGATTCGTATGAGTGTATGTATATATGAGCCGTAGGTATATATGTATGTATATGTGAATGCATGCATGTAATTTTTGATTATATACTTATAAATGTAAGAACACTTGTATTTTTTTATGAATGATTTGACAATGAAGATGTGAAGTATAAAATGTTTGAATATTTGAAACATGAGTTAAATAAAGGTCTAGATGCATTCAAGTTCATGCTAGATGATTGAAACATGTTATGTATGCATTAGATGTATTTACTAGAACATGCATGTTGGAATATGATCATGAAATGATGATTTGAATAAGATTTGATAAAAATAAATTTTGATCAGAATATAAACACTAAAATAAGTCTATTTTGAAGTTTTTAAATGATATATAAACTTGTGATAAGGTTTACTAGCCTTGCATGTTGTACTTGGTGCATTAGGGGTTGTAAAATACGTAAAATCGCATGATTTATGTGACTTACACAAAAACAGCACTAATCTGATTATGATCACTATTTTAATCATTAAAAAACATGTATTGTGTTAAAATATCAAGTCGTTTCGAGTTGAGATGATTATAGTAACGTTTAACGCAAAACTATGCGTTAAAACGGTCAAAAATCGGCTTTTCGAGTGCTTTTTTTTTAAAACTGATTTAGATCAGTAAGTAAACTGATATTTTTAGTTTAAAATAAGTATTATAACTAATTTTAAGTTTACTTAGTGTTTGGTTGGTCATACGTGACTTCCTACGCCCGAAAACGTTACCGAATCGCTAAAATACGCATTTTTTCAAAGTACACTAGTATGGGTAAATGTTGGGTGAACCTTATGTGTTAAGATGTGTTATGTGATTTAAACATGATAATGTGAAAATATGTTAAGTTTTAACATGATTTTGAGAAATTGGATTATGCATGTATACTTGTGCGTTTTGTGCGGTAGAAACGGTAATAATCGCGTTAAATATGTAACTTGTTTGTCGAGCATGAAATTTGATATATATGAGATGTTTTATGTAGATTTGCTTTAAAAATGACAAAATAGATCAGTTAACAAGTTTTCATGTGTGTTGATGATAAATTATATGAACGCTTATGTATATATATTACGACGCGCAAATCGTAGATATATTGCGTATAAACAGGAGTATTAACGGATTTACACAATAATGGTCACCAATAAAATCGTTCAAGTCGCAAAATCATATATATATATATATATACTACTTTAATAAGCATATAGGAATGGCAATGAAGAAAATGTGTTGAAAACACCTTTCAAGCATGAAGTACAACTCTCTAAAGCACAATATATTTATACATTTCCAACAATACCCTTAGTACCCTAACCCGCCTCATCCAATCTTTGGGCGGCCAACAAAACCCCAAAATTTCTTTTCAAATTTCAAATCCAGAGCCCTTTTTCAATTTCGTTTTCTCTCTCCCTCAAAGATCTGGATTTGGATCTGGATTGGATGTGCTCTCTCTTCACAAATCACCACAAGTTATGCCGGAGAAACACTGAAACGCATAATTAGTCAGATCTTGAAGGATTTTCGACCTGAAATCACTGTTAGGAGGCTACAATCAAATGTACAAGAGGCTGAGAGGTATTGGTTTTCTCATAATCGAAAGATGGATGAAGGGCAGTGATGAACTGGGATTTGATAGGAGTTTCAGGGGTAAGTTTTGAGTGTTCTTTTGCTTATTAGCTCGAATGAAGCTCTAATTCGAGGCCAACGTTTGCTACAGTTAAATTTTTTTATTTTAGTTAGGGTTTTTTTTAATAATTGTTTAGAAGGTTTGCAGGACCTCTGATGGTGTTATATTCAAGTGCGTCTCTTACCCTATTCAGGTATGGTTTATGTGGTTTACCTGATTCTGGACCTCGATTATGTTGATGGCTACCATAATTCTGAACTCATGGTTGTAAACCCTATATATTTTTTTACGAACCTTCTAATTTGTTTACGAATTTTTTGATTTTTTTCAATTGATTAATGGATGATTGTGGCATTAGGTTCACCTGCGATGTGATTTCTTCTATGTTGAAGGCTATGATGATCCAGATTTCCGTTTTAGAAGGTCTGTTAACATCATATGCCCATCTTTATTTGTCGTTAGTTTCATTTTGAATGGATTAATTGTTGATTTCAGGGTGAAAGTTTAGATGCACTTGCAAAGCTTTGGTAAGATTTGCATTCCTGCAGTATAGAACAAAATTTTCAGCCAATAATTCTATCCGCTGAGGAATTTTTCCCACGGTAGAGATCACTCGCTGCACCTCCTTTGATACTTCAAGAAGTTGCTTGTATAAATTTTGTTGAATTCATTTATTCTTTTTTAACATCACCGGAGGGTATTAAAAATTCGCTTTTTCTATTATTTGAACAGGACTAGAGGCGTAAACTGATGTCCCTTGAAGAATGGCTATCCTATTTTTACAGTTTGAGGCTTTTTGTTTCCCCTGGACTGGTAATTTCTTTTATTACTGTAAATAATAAGTATTTTTTACATCATGTAACTGAGGCCAACATGGTTTACCATGTATGTTATTACCAGGATCCAAATGCAAATAATTTAGTTGCAAGCTAAACCTTTTGTTCTGAAAATACACGGTCCATGTTACGCCTGGTAAGTATACATAAATTCATAATTAATCAATTAGTTTAATCACTTGAGTTTTAAATTTCATTGATTAATAATGTTAACATATACACATTTTTAAATGATGTTTAAGGTGTGATTAGAAACGAATCCATCAAAGAGAATCTGATTACTCATAAAAGTGGCATCAGGTGACCCTACAATAGCATTTGAGTATGTTTTCAGTTTTGAGTTCCATGTCAAAAGGAATATATACCATATTATGTTATATTAACATGTTCAGAGTTTAATTA
Source organism: Helianthus tuberosus (assembly GCA_030545235.1). NCBI lineage: Eukaryota > Viridiplantae > Streptophyta > Magnoliopsida > Asterales > Asteraceae > Helianthus > Helianthus tuberosus. The sequence continues at coordinate 71,874,940 of CM060356.1, read as the reverse complement.
TCTGGTTACATTTTTTACTTCACATATCCTCTTGCTCCAGATCTCGCTCCAGGTTCTACACATCTGCCGCTGTGTAAGTTTAATTCAAAAATCGGATCTAAATCCATATAAACCTTCAAGAATCTGTTTGTGTATTAAGGTTTATTTACTTGTTATTTGCAGGGGAAGAATAAGGAAGGCAACACTGCCAAGCGGTTAAGTATCTTCAAGCAAGTTTATCTGTTTATGGATGTATTATCTTAAAAGTTACTTAAAAAGTTAAATAATATAACCTTTCTATTGATGTATGCCTTTGTTTAAGCAGTTGGTCTTAATTAACAATCAAACCATGACTGGTACAATCTGTAGCCTCATTTTTGAAAAGCTAAGATCTTTTTAGTGTACACAATATTTTGTGGTTTCCATTTAGATATTTCAAACATTCAAGTACTGTGTTGAGCATGAGTTTCTGCATGACGCGGGGAAAAATATTTGTGACAGTGTTCGTGGGGTGAATTAAGTTTCAAGATATTAGAGATTTGTGAATTATAACTGTAATTTGATTTTCTTTTATATGTAAAATGCAATTTAAATTTATGAAAAGATTTACAGATTTATGATAACCATCGTTTTCTGAAACCCATGTAATTTATGAGATTATAATTAAGTATATTGATTTCTAACATTGCATAAGACGAGACTCTTTAAAAAGCTATTCCACAACGGAAACTCCTGACCTTCTGAATATGTCAACCCTTATGGCCGAAAATGTTAATTGATCCAAAATGTTATGGCATGTTTATTAAACATAAGTTTTGCAGATTATGCTGTTGTTAAGGAATTACGGTTGGTTTACCCCAATATGGGTAATAGTTTTATTTTTTGCAAATAAAGTCAAAGTTGGTGTTTTTTTTTCTAAATTTTGGGTGATGTGTTTTAGGTGGAAGGCTTTGGACTTTGCAGCTTTGGATCGACTGGAAAACTTTTTGATGCAAGATCGAACTCAACGGAGCGGGCATGATCCCGTGTTTATGTGTAGTCCAGAATGGGTCGGGCCGTGCATGCAACCAACCAACACTTTTATCAGCTCGATTCATTTATAGGTAAATAGATCAAATTTGTCACTTAGATATAGTTTTATTTGTGTGGTTTATTCATTTGTATGATAGTTTGACATGCAATGCGTGATTGAGTTCTAATGTTTTGTTTATTTTCAGGTCTGTAAGATTGTAGAGGGCCAGAGGTACTCAAAGAGGCTAAATGAGCGACATATTACTACTCTTCTTAAGGTCACCTGTCAGCGCCCCCAGGAAAGAAAAAGGGATATTCTCAAGGTTGGTTTTTTCTATTGTGGTAATTTCAATCTATTTACTGATTTTTGCACTAAATTTGGTTTTATTTTACTTCTGTTGGAAATAAGAACAAAGAAGTTAAGCAAAAAGAGGTTGAGACCCAAAAATTCAAAAAACTAAATTATTTTTAATTAAAGTAGTAGATTATTATGTAACAACGTTGTTTTTGTAATCCCAAGTTCCAAATTAACACAATAACTTTTTTGTGAAGGTGATTCATTCCTACTCAACTTATTTATTGTGATTGAAACAATTAGCGTTTTCTGTATTTTACTCTCTTCTGGCTTTGGCTCACTTACATGTATCTTAACTTTTGCAGACTTTCAGACACAATGCTTATGGACAGGATCCTTATGCGAAGGAGTTTGGGATAAAAATTAGCACACAGCTAGCATCTGTTGAAGCTTGGATTTTACCTCCTCCTAGGGTATATGAGAGAGCTCTTTTTAACGTTTTTAAGCACTTTTCACCATTTTCTAAGTATTTTATCTGCTTGTTTAGCTTAAGTACCATGACACCGGCCGTGAAAGGGACTGCCTGCGTCAAGTTGGCAGTTGGCCTAACAATATTCTGTTATAGGCGAAGTATAATATCATCAGTCTCTTGGTTGATCGCTGCTCTGACAGGGACAAACACACCCGCAAGTTTGCTTGTTTTGCAGTAAGATGGGATTCTAATTTTTTTATAACAATATGTATGTTTATGTTGAAATAAGTAAATAACACATGGCCACTATTTTTAATAGATTAGTAATGCAGCTTTTCATAATGACTTCTTATATGAAGAGTTGAGTCGATGTATCCCTCGAATTGCAAATTTGCTGCTTTCAGAAGAAGATTACAAAACAAAGGGGAATGCATGTGGCATTTTTAGCAATCTGGTGCGTCACTCCAACAAGTTTTGTAATGATTTAGTCTGTAAAGGAGCAATGCAGGTAGGTACTTTTGACAACTAATAAATAGTCAATAAAGCTTATATGCTTCTGCCTACAATGCTTGAATTAGTTGTGATTACAAAACAAAGGGGAATGCATGTGGCATTTTTAGCAGCCTGCATACTATGAAACGAACAATGACCTGGTCATTTCTGGACAGACGTTTGTGGCGGCGGCTGTGGGTTTGCTATGGCCATTTCAGGTTTCTAACGAGTCTACCTGGCGTGGGCCTCAACGTTGCAGCCTGCATAGCTTTGTTCTCTCTAGATCAACATCATGCTGTTCCTGTTGATACACACGTCTGGAAGGTTAGTTTCTAACTTTTTTTTACATTCCAAGTGTCAAAATAGGCGGTATAGTTAAATAGTCAAAATGTGGCAGGTTGGTCGACCTACACCTTTTAAGCCCCCCCCCCCCCCCCCCCGCGGTTACTATGTGAGTTCAAAAAGACACTTTTGGGGAATTTCAATATGTTCAACCCGTTTCTCTTTCAGTTAAAATTTTAGTTTGACGACCAGACGACCAGTTAGGACTAGGGAACAAATCATCATCCATATCTACTCATTCATAAGTAAATGGGTCGAAATTGCTAACTTTATAATATATTGTTGACCAATAGTATGAAATTTAAGCATGATTTGATGATGTTCAAATGAGTGATTGGTGTTAACAGCTATGTAGTTCTGTGGTCATTAGAAATAACTTTTTTTTAGTTTAAAAATCTTTATGTCATGATACGAAGTTGAAAGTTGGTTCGGTTAATGTCACTGTTCAAGTGGTATATTTTGTATAGAAAAGGAAGAAACTTCGTAAATATAGGTGGCAAATTTGATTCATTACTTATGAATGGGTCGATTTGGGTTGTGTTTTGTTTCAAATGGGCCAAATTAAAAAAAATAGCTAATATGAACACAAGTCGAATGCATCAAACTGGTTATAAGTGGTCTGACGTTTATATTTAGTGCATGCAACCTCCTAAAACATTATTAATAGTATTGTTTCTATAATTACAATTATGCATTAGCTGTTTATACATAAAGAAAAGAAAGTGTTCGCAGATATTCCCAAGCCCGCCCTGCAATGGCGGATCTAGAAAATCAACATTTCAAAAAAAAGGAGTAATGAAATCGAAAAAACGTCATTTTTTTCCAAAATTTACACTACCGCTGGAGCGTCAAGGGGTAGCGGGGCTACCCCTTTTTACAAGCTATATCTGCCCCTGCCGGCCCAATGTGACATGTTTCGGTCAGTACCGATTTTGACTCATTGCCTAATCTTTTGATGGCAGATTGCAACTAGATATCTGGTTCCGGAGCTGGCTGGCAAACGTTTGACGCCTTTGGTAGCCTATTGTTGCTTCTTTATGTTGCCTTCATATAGAGAATGTATGAATATTGTTCTGTAATCTATAGAATCCTTTCTTTATGTTATAACTTAATTAACAAATCAATTTATATACTGCCCATTTGCATGGAGAAAAGATGAACACAATGCTAAATAGTATGGCAGAATTCTTGATTATTTAAAAGAACTTGGGATTTGGGAAACTATTGTATGAGTTGAATAGTTGCATTTTATGGTCTGATGCAGCAAAGTTAAATTTTGAGGTTTGGGTAACCAGTACAAAACTAGTTTAAGTAGAAGTGACAACTTGAATATTGGTTTAAAATAGTGCGTCTGAGGCATGAGGCCTCTGAAGTCTGAAGTGTTGATAGAAACGCTTCACCCTACTTGAAGTAGTATTAACTAGATTTTATTTACGTGGCATTTCAAAAAAAAAAAAAAAAAACTTGTTCAGTTAATATAGATACCGGTAACGATATTGTTCGGTTAAAGTCAGTCTGGTTCGTCACGTTAGCGAGAGAAAACACTGAAAGGCAAAATATGAAAAAGAATAAAAGTAGAGGGACTAAATAATTAAAGTAGAGAGGCTAAACATATATATTAAAAAAGTTAAAGTTGAGTAGTATAGTAAATATAGTAAAAAACACAAGGTGTAATTAGATAATCAACTAAAAGACAAAACTCTTGGCTCCTTTAGCTGAGCGTTGTGTTTTAGTAATTTATAATAATTTATATTGATTAAAAGATTCAATGGGTCTAATGAAACCCGATTCCTTGTACTGTTTCGAATGTATGAATTTTTTTAATTATTTAATTATTATCTATAAAGCTCATGACGCACCAATGTTACGAATAAAAAAAGCCAATAGAAATAGTAAGCAATATATCACAAGATGATTGATAAGCTAACAAAAAACGAGTACCGCGTCATGATTTGTAACCCCGCCGGTTTTGAAGTACCTTAACCGAAAATTTAAATTTTAGTTCTGACCCAACTGAACTGAACTGAACCTTCTCATGCATACCCTTAAAATTAATAACAAGTGTTTTGTTTTCCGTTGCATAGCGAATTTGGTTTTGGTTATGGCTCAAAACCGAACCGCCCCGTATATAGCTCTAAACTTACCAACCTAAGTTATATGTTTCCCGCCGCATCGCGCGGGTAAACGACTAGTATATATATATATATATATATATATATATATATATTAACGTGCCAACATAATAAAATGATAACTTTTCAAGAAAATCTCAAAGTTATGTGATAATTCTAAGAAACAGGGAAACTTAGGATTTATGTGGTGTTTATATTTATTTAAAATTGTTCCTATATATATAATAGGACGTGTGGAAATAAAATCTCTGTGGTTGCGCTATTTAAAATACGCACCCAAAGGTGAGTGTCACTAAACCCCTCTTTTTACTGCTTTGTACATATTTTGGGGGTAGAACACGTCGTTAAAAGGGTTTAATAATGTTTTCGAAATAAAACATACCTTTTAATATAAAATATATGTTTTCACTGAAAATATATGAGATTTGATAAGTTATACTTTTCGAAGTAAAACGTTTTTGATGAATAAATGTTGGACATTAGGATGGTACGGTGTTTCTGAGGCGAAACAAACCGTAAAGTTGGGACGGATGCCGGCCTGGGTCTCGAGTGATGGAGATTCAGGGGATTCGTACAACCTCGTGTATTAAATTGTCATATTAGTAGGATATATATATTGTACGTGAGGCAGACATCATATTGTTCTCAAAGAGAGAACCTTGCGCCCATGATGTCGTTTAATCAGTTAAGTGTTGCACGCGATGAATTGTTGGTAGATCTATCGGGTTGATAACCCCGTCGTGACCGGTCGCCCCGTGTCAATGTCAAACGACGAATTAATATTCTTTTTATTGTCTAGCTTTGATTATCCCTGGATGGTTAATATATAGTTCGTATTGTCTAGCTAACATACGAGTCTGAAAATTGACGCAATAATTTAATATACAAAACCTGGGCAATATATATTACAGTTGTCGGATCAATGAACCGGCGGAAGGCCCATGGATTTTAATAAGGAAGTAAAATGGACTTTCTAAAATTTATATGGATGTTTTCAAATAAACACCTAATCAGAAAGTTTTCCTTGGATTAAAATTGGTTGTAAGTGAATACGTGAACTCCCCTTCCTTTGTGTTGACACTTGATTTTTAACGTGTTCTACAGGTACTTAAGTTCGGCTTCAGGAATTATGGCGTATTTTGTGATTGTTGATGCATGTATTGTCACTTAAATATGTTGGACTAATTTTAAAACTTTCTGGGACAAATGTAATAAGATCCGTAAGGATCAAAGACAATTTAACTATGATGTGGTTGTGTCATGTTATGGGACGCCATACTTAAAAACTTATGTTTTAATTAAGTTAATGTGTCCAACACTATAATGCATCAAACATCAAGATAGAAATGGGCACCAGCTTCCGTCACCACTACGTTTTATATTCCGCTGCGACATTTGTGGGGTGTGACAGAAGTTGGTATCAGAGCCATTGGTTGTTAGCGAACTAGATGTTTTCAGTGGAAAACACTAGACTTCAACCGAAGAATTTTGAGATTTAAAGTCCAAAATTCTCAAAGCCAAGAATTTTTAAATAAACATAGAAATTTTTTTATCATGTATGAAAACCCTTATGTGTTATGTGCATACGTGATTTTCTGTTTATTTGGGCCTTATGTGTTACTATTCATGTTGATCACACACTTACTTTGTACGGTTACGATATGTCACGTCTCGGCCTATAGAGCCATTAGTAGTTCCGCTCACTGATACTGTCGAGCCTACACTCAAGATTCTTTCGCCCGTCGTTACAGAATCGTTTATTTTGCTATTCGAGTCACATGTTTTGCTACACCTCTTTTAGTCTACACTCGCCGTAGGAAGAGGACTCGACCTTTTAGAGAGATCGCATCGACTTCGAGAATAGATATAGCGTCCACAATGAAGAGGCAGAAAGGGGTTTGGGACAATCGCTCTCACTGTGATCATCAGTTCGCCACGTCACACGGAGGCATGGAAACGATGAAGGACTCAGGGGGACAGATTGTAACACCTGTGTCATTTCAACCATCAAACAAATGCCCAACCTGTGAAAAATTGTATTTCATACTTGGGATTTGTAAAAATATGTGTATCGTTTACACATATCAACTCTTGTTCGATTTCAAGCTCTAAATCGCTTTCTGGAAGGTTATACACGCACTGATGCGTAAATATAACCAGTTTAATGCAACGAACACTCCGGAATAGTGAAATTGGCTTAACATACCTTAAATAACCTTTACATAACTTAGATATAAGTTTTGGAAGGTTTGGTGTGGTGAAATCAAAGTTAAGTCGTTTACAGGGACTAAACTTGACAAACTGCGAAAGTATGTCAATTTGAACTGTAACGAACATTCCGGAACATAACCATAAGTTAAAAACACCTTAAGTATCCTTTAAATAGCTTAGAAATAGGCTTTGAGGGGTTCGGTGTGCTAAAATAAACTTTTGGGTCATTCAGGGACTAAAAGTGTCAAAAAGTGCACAAGTTTGCATTTTCGCACATAACTTACGTTCTGAATACATCTGGACATCCAAAAATTTATGTAAGCATGACTACATTATATTTTAGTGTTCGCCTTAAGAAAAATCCATTCGTCGCGTCATTTGGATCGTTTTTCGCGCTTGTGCGCATTCAGTCGTAATTAAGCGAACATCGCGACCGTACGGTCAAACGAACCGACATCCGAGATATTTTTGAACACATTTTAAGTTCCCTATACTTTAACTTCATTTTAGAGCTTTGAAATGGGGTTAACGGGCCTTAAACGTGTCAAAAATGCATTGAAAACCAAGTTTAGGGGCTGCAGGGACCAAAACTGTAAATCTGCCAAAGTTGTTACCTTACAGACCTCAACATTGGCAGCTTTGAGGTCCGTAAAGCAAGTTCAGACCAGATGCAGAGTACTTAACAGCCTGTTTTCAGCTGTTTTGCACTCCCTAACCCCTTGCCAAGTGTCCAATCCTTATGGTGGTGAGCATTTTGAGGCACCATGACTTTCCGACAAGTGTACGCATGAGATTAAGGCACGATATTCGACAAACGATCCTAACGGTTACCCGAAAACTATAAATACCCATCCACCCACAACCCCAAAACCCACAAATCTGATTTAAGAAAGCTCTAAGTTGGAACCTTCGTTTCATACCTGAGCTATTTTGATCTGGGTTAGCATTCGGGGACCCTTCGTAAGTATTCTTTCGTTCTTTTCCTTATTTTTACTGCTTTTCGAGTCAGAAAGTCAAACTTTGTTTGACTTTCAGCGTTGACCAGTAATGGTCAATGCGAAGTTCGTAGGAACTTCGCAACGTGAGTGTAATCACGTTGGTTATAGTCCCTTGGGACTATGCCCACTGATTACCACGTTGTCTAGGGTCGTAGGGTAGGCGATCTAATAAATCGCCTATACCTTCGAACCCGACCCAGTTTGGTCGATCATTAGGATCCGACCAAACACAGTAGGTGACCATAGTAGGTAGGGAATAACCTTCCGAGGTTATACCCTATGGTCACATCGTTTAAGTAGTTGTATGATAGGTAGTTTATATGCCTTAGGTAAATTACCAGAATACCCTTTTCATGTATAATTGGTAATTAAGCATATGTAACCTAAACCTTTGTCACATAACTGGTTTTTGTAATATGTTTAGGCATATAACACTTGTCATAGGGCTAGTTAGACGGTCCGAACGCGTTTCACGCGAACGACGCGTTAAAGTAGCATAAGCTACCTAAACGGGTCGTAATGGGTCGTAGACACTTAGGTTAAGTTTCTTTTAGTATGTAGGCTTTGTTAAACCAAATGACACGAGTCTCTACACTCGTTTGGTTTACAAACCCTAATGCTACCCGATCCTCCGATTTAGGTCCGGTTTATTAATGTAGCTACCTATACTAGGTGCCGTTTGATATCCGCGATCTCTAGCATTGTTTAGTTGTTACTCAAGGACTACTGAGCAATCTCAGGTGAGTACATTATTCCCCTCTTTTACTGTTTTCCAAACTGTTTTGGGGTGGAACACATGTGCCTACTTGTTACTTTCATGCTTTCTTGTTTTCACATCATATACTACTATGTTCGTTAGTACATTATAGTACATGATTTCATTACATTTCATGCTATGTATGCCCATTGTGTGCGTACTTAGTACATTGTTTTACATTACATTTCATGCTATGTATGCCCATTGTGTGCGTACTTAGTACATCGTTTTACATTACATTTTATGCTATGTATGTCCATTGTGAGCATACTTAGTACAGTTGATTTCATCCCATGCTTATATTTTCTTGATTTCAAAGTATAATTGATTATACATGTTATTACTTATCATTTGACAAACTAAATGACTATCTATGGTTTAAACATTAATTTCTCAAAGAACATAAAATAAACTGTTGAATTGTACTTATTTTATGTTCACCAGACCGATTGTTAGTATGATATAGCGCTATAGGATTTGACACCCCATTCCTGTTGTCATGGAATGTCTGAAACCAATTTGTTGCTCCATCCAAATAGGGATTGCCTTTGTGGTATTTCTATAGTCTCAAAGGTGTATTTTGATGCACCAGGTCTGAATGAATTCTTAAATCACACTATTAAAGTATATTTTTATATACTCTCATGTGTGGTATTGTACAAACCAACATATATTTTGTTAAACATCCAAAGCATATTTTGATATGTTATTTACAAAACCCAAACATAGTTTAATATGTTACTTACAAATCCAAAGTATACTTTTGATATGCTACTATAAGGTTATTCGTTTAACTTTACATTACTTACAAATCCAAAGTATACTTTTGATATGCTACTATAAGGTTATTCGTTTAACTTTACATTACTTACAATACATAAACATTTCTACAATTGTTAAACATTACTTTGGTGGTTTGGTTTGATTAAGTGATTAAGTAACGATGCATGTGTAATATGATACAAACATGGTGGATACGCCGCTGGTACTTCCTATATATAAGTGTTTGTATGGTATTACATATTGTAGCGTTATTTGAATCATTTCAGTTTGAGACATAGAACGTTTTATACAAATAACATACTTTTCACAAGACATTGTTTTACAAACAACTTATCTTATATAAACTCATCTTACATGGTCATTTATTTAACCATACATTATTTACTTATTTATACATATCATCTGAACTCATTGTTTTTCAAATGATTTACAAAACAAAGCAAATTACAAGGTTCATGACTAAACATTTTCTCAAACATAAGTCATGGAACCTATTTTCACAAAACCTATGTATCTCACAGGCATTTTTATGCTGACGTACCTATTTTCACATGTGTTTTTCAGGAGCTGTTGCATAAGATGATCAAGATACATATAGGCAGGCTTGGGCTTTAGTGACAATAAAAGATGCAAGACTAGTTAATTATGTTGTTTTTCCTTGTTTGATTAGACATTGTATCACTTTTAATTAATAAAACGAAACTTCAATTGCCATGGATTTGAAACGATTAATTCTGTTACAACACTCCCCGATGTTTCCGCCACGTTTCGTATGTTCTACGTGGTCGGGGTGTGACAGAAAAGATGGTATCAGAGCCAATGGTTATAGGGAATTAGGTTATTAGTAATTAGTAATGCTTTGACCTAGTCTATAACCTTCTTAGGACCCTAACGCGAGTTTACTTGCGTTTAGTCATAAAACAATACCGTCACCTATCCTTAGGCGACGACCACAACAAGAACATAAATTTCAAAACCGCTTTGAAAACTAATCATCTGTTCTAGGATGATTTATTACAAGGTTTTGAACCCTCTGTTATATTGTTTTGAACCCCTTGAATTTTCAAAATCTCGTCAAGGTTTTGGGTTTTAAATAATGTGAACACGTGCAAACTGGAAGGGTGAATGCCTGTATTCTGGGTTTTCTGTCTAGGCAAGCACTTCGTATACATCTCATCAGACGCGAGACCAGTTGTGCTTACCTGGGAATTCTTGGGATGAGTGTTCACTTATAGGCGAGCATGTCTTCGCGATACATTATTTTTGACCTATTCACTTTGACTAATTACCGAGGTCGTTTGTTGCCTTGTAATAACAAACAAATGACCACTACCCTTGCTTTCATCAGATTTGTTTCATCTAATTCTTTTCGTCTAAATCTCTCACTCGTTTCCTTTCATGTTTCCTCTTTTAGAATGCCTCCTCGACGCGACAATCAGATGGCAAATGACGAACTGGCGGGAATCATCGCACAGCAAATGGCTATTGCCTTCCCAAATCTTTATGCTCAAATGATGCAAGCCATCAACAACAACAATGCCCCATGCAATTTCAAAACTTTTAACTCGGCTAAACCACTCAAGTTTAGTGGTTCTGAGGGAGCAACTGGGCTTCTTCAGTGGTTCGAGAGCATTGAGAATACCTTCCGTCACGTTCAGTGTCCAGAAAATCGCAAGGTTGAGTTTTCTTCAAGTGTGTTCCAGAAGAGGGCTCTCACGTGGTGGAACGGGGTGATGAGAGACCGCAGTGCTGAGGTTGCATTAGCACAGACTTGGGCTGAGCTTAGGGCTCTTATGATGAAGGAGTTTTGCCCTCGTCATGAACTACGAGCTTTGGAGAGGGAGTTTGATGATTTGAAGCAAGACAGTGGCGAGCATCGAGCCTATACTGACCGTTTTGAAGAATTGAGTCTGTTGTGTCCTGCTATGGTTACTCCTGTGGATAAGGCGATCGAGAAATATACAGATGGTCTTCCTGATCTAGTTCAGGATATCGTTACTGGCAGTAACCCTACTACTGTCAGACAAGCCATTGAACTGTCTGCCACTCTGACTGAATCCCACATCAGAAAGAAAAAGCTGTTTCGGAAGGGCGACCCAAGACCATCTGACAAGACTGCTCCAGCTGAGCCAAAGGAAAAACAGGATGAGGTATCCAAGAAGAAGAAACGCAAGGCCTCTCAAAACTGCGCGATAACTGCTCAAGACAAACAGGTTGCACCAAACCAACCAGCACAACCTCGCAAAAGGCAAAACTATGTTGGTACCGCACCTTTGTGCAACAAGTGCAACCGTCATCATCTAGCGCAAGAGCAATGTCACAAATGTACCCACTGTGGGCGGTTAGGACATCTGATCAATGTTTGTCGATATGCAAATCAAGCTGCTGCAAACCCTGCTGCTGTTCAAGCACGGTTCCCTCCGGGGTCATGTTATAACTGTGGTGACCTTACTCACTACAGAAACAATTGCCCAAGGCTTGTTAACGCACCTCCAGCGCGAGGATGAGCATTTAACATCAACAAGGCAAACATGAACAACGATGCGGCAGTGAACAACTAGTGTTTTGTTATTTTTCCTTGGCTGTTATCTTATGATGTTTAAAGACAAGTCAGTTGTTATATAAATAAAAATTCGTCGTTTTTATTTTTGCAAAACTGATACGATTGTGTGATCGTTGGATACAATCTTATGATGTCAACTCTAAGACAAACTATTCGTATGGGTCAGTTATTTTATGATCACTTGTGATCTCCCCAAGAACCTTAAACACTTGTTTCTTCTGAGAAACAAAGCCAAACTCTTATTGAGAATCTTTCTATCTTTTTAGATGAATCCTTGGAAATGATTAAAGTACCAAATGAAATCCACGGATTGGATTCCTGGTGTGCTTTAATTATCCATGCTCAAAGACAACAAATTAACGAATCAAGTTAACTAATTTTGTGCTTATGTGTTTTCTTACATGTTTTGTGGTTGTATGTGATCCATCCAAATCCTCGTAGAGTCTTTTATATTTCATATGAGAGATTCATAATAGGATATCCAAAGTTACTATCTTAAATCCTTAATGGACTTCTACGTTGTAGTCAAGTCCCTTGGGTTATAAAGTACTATTCTATAATTGGACCCTTGGGAGGACTAGTTAAACAGATTAATTTTTGAAAATCTGATTAGAAATATCATATGATGATATAATTGAAAAGATCCCTTAAGTGGTCTATTTAAGGAGATCGTACGACGGTCTAGTTAAGAAGATCATGAGTTGATCTAATTAAAAAGATCATTCGTTGATTTAGTTAAAAAGATCCTTTGGTGATCTAGTCAAGTCGCTTCATGTTTATTCAATTGATTTTTTTTTCCTCTATGCATTATGAAATGGACTGTGCGGACTGTGCAAGAGATTACGTAATTATGGAGGCCTACATAATTATGGAATTCAGTGCACAGAAACCACAAGAAGTTTTGTCATGTGTTAAGACCTAAAGTGACAAGAATAATGATACGGGAGAAGTCTCGGACTTTGACCGATGTCATTTATTCTCACACTTCTCAATTCTGGTCTCAATCTCACACAGTTTCAAATGATAAGTCTTCATAAGAAACGTCCTTCTGTCCGTGGTTCAAAAATTCCATGTTTTACTGCTACAAGGAATTCACTTTGAGGGTTAACAAATTCGCTAAGAATCCTAACATGGCCCAGAGTTTTACTTAAGGGTTCAATGGAACTATTAGAAGGCGAAACGGTCACAGCTGTCTTCACAAGTTTCCTCTAGAATTAAATTTCGGGACGAAATTTCCTAAAGTAGGGGAGACTGTAACACCTGTGTCATTTCAACCATCAAACAAATGCCCAACCTGTGAAAAATTGTATTTCATACTTGGGATTTGTAAAAATATGTGTATCGTTTACACATATCAACTCTTGTTCGATTTCAAGCTCTAAATCGCTTTCTGGAAGGTTATACACGCACTGATGCGTAAATATAACCAGTTTAATGCAACGAACACTCCGGAATAGTGAAATTGGCTTAACATACCTTAAATAACCTTTACATAACTTAGATATAAGTTTTGGAAGGTTTGGTGTGGTGAAATCAAAGTTAAGTCGTTTACAGGGACTAAACTTGACAAACTGCGAAAGTATGTCAATTTGAACTGTAACGAACATTCCGGAACATAACCATAAGTTAAACACACCTTAAGTATCCTTTAAATAGCTTAGAAATAGGCTTTGAGGGGTTCGGTGTGCTAAAATAAACTTTTGGGTCATTCAGGGACTAAAAGTGTCAAAAAGTGCACAAGTTTGCATTTTCGCGCATAACTTACGTTCTGAATACATCTGGACATCCAAAAATTTATGTAAGCATGACTACATTATATTTTAGTGTTCGCCTTAAGAAAAATCCATTCGTCGCGTCATTTGGATCGTTTTTCGCGCTTGTGCGCATTCAGTCGTAATTAAGCGAACATCGCGACCGTACGGTCAAACGAACCGACATCCGAGATATTTTTGAACACATTTTAAGTTCCCTATACTTTAACTTCATTTTAGAGCTTTGAAATGGGGTTAACGGGCCTTAAACGTGTCAAAAATGCATTGAAAACCAAGTTTAGGGGCCGCAGGGACCAAAACTGTAAATCTGCCAAAGTTGTTACCTTACGGACCTCAACATTGGCAGCTTTGAGGTCCGTAAAGCAAGTTCAGACCAGATGCAGAGTACTTAACAGCCTGTTTTCAGCTGTTTTGCACTCCCTAACCCCTTGCCAAGTGTCCAATCCTTATGGTGGTGAGCATTTTGAGGCACCATGACTTTCCGACAAGTGTACGCATGAGATTAAGGCACGATATTCGACAAACGATCCTAACGGTTACCCGAAAACTATAAATACCCATCCACCCACAACCCCAAAACCCACAAATCTGATTTAAGAAAGCTCTAAGTTGGAACCTTCGTTTCATACCTGAGCTATTTTGATCTGGGTTAGCATTCGGGGACCCTTCGTAAGTATTCTTTCGTTCTTTTCCTTATTTTTACTGCTTTTCGAGTCAGAAAGTCAAACTTTGTTTGACTTTCAGCGTTGACCAGTAATGGTCAATGCGAAGTTCGTAGGAACTTCGCAACGTGAGTGTAATCACGTTGGTTATAGTCCCTTGGGACTATGCCCACTGATTACCACGTTGTCTAGGGTCGTAGGGTAGGCGATCTAATAAATCGCCTATACCTTCGAACCCGACCCAGTTTGGTCGATCATTAGGATCCGACCAAACACAGTAGGTGACCATAGTAGGTAGGGAATAACCTTCCGAGGTTATACCCTATGGTCACATCGTTTAAGTAGTTGTATGATAGGTAGTTTATATGCCTTAGGTAAATTACCAGAATACCCTTTTCATGTATAATTGGTAATTAAGCATATGTAACCTAAACCTTTGTCACATAACTGGTTTTTGTAATATGTTTAGGCATATAACACTTGTCATAGGGCTAGTTAGACGGTCCGAACGCGTTTCACGCGAACGACGCGTTAAAGTAGCATAAGCTACCTAAACGGGTCGTAATGGGTCGTAGACACTTAGGTTAAGTTTCTTTTAGTATGTAGGCTTTGTTAAACCAAATGACACGAGTCTCTACACTCGTTTGGTTTACAAACCCTAATGCTACCCGATCCTCCGATTTAGGTCCGGTTTATTAATGTAGCTACCTATACTAGGTGCCGTTTGATATCCGCGATCTCTAGCATTGTTTAGTTGTTACTCAAGGACTACTGAGCAATCTCAGGTGAGTACATTATTCCCCTCTTTTACTGTTTTCCAAACTGTTTTGGGGTGGAACACATGTGCCTACTTGTTACTTTCATGCTTTCTTGTTTTCACATCATATACTACTATGTTCGTTAGTACATTATAGTACATGATTTCATTACATTTCATGCTATGTATGCCCATTGTGTGCGTACTTAGTACATTGTTTTACATTACATTTCATGCTATGTATGCCCATTGTGTGCGTACTTAGTACATCGTTTTACATTACATTTTATGCTATGTATGTCCATTGTGAGCATACTTAGTACAGTTGATTTCATCCCATGCTTATATTTTCTTGATTTCAAAGTATAATTGATTATACATGTTATTACTTATCATTTGACAAACTAAATGACTATCTATGGTTTAAACATTAATTTCTCAAAGAACATAAAATAAACTGTTGAATTGTACTTATTTTATGTTCACCAGACCGATTGTTAGTATGATATAGCGCTATAGGATTTGACACCCCATTCCTGTTGTCATGGAATGTCTGAAACCAATTTGTTGCTCCATCCAAATAGGGATTGCCTTTGTGGTATTTCTATAGTCTCAAAGGTGTATTTTGATGCACCAGGTCTGAATGAATTCTTAAATCACACTATTAAAGTATATTTTTATATACTCTCATGTGTGGTATTGTACAAACCAACATATATTTTGTTAAACATCCAAAGCATATTTTGATATGTTATTTACAAAACCCAAACATAGTTTAATATGTTACTTACAAATCCAAAGTATACTTTTGATATGCTACTATAAGGTTATTCGTTTAACTTTACATTACTTACAAATCCAAAGTATACTTTTGATATGCTACTATAAGGTTATTCGTTTAACTTTACATTACTTACAATACATAAACATTTCTACAATTGTTAAACATTACTTTGGTGGTTTGGTTTGATTAAGTGATTAAGTAACGATGCATGTGTAATATGATACAAACATGGTGGATACGCCGCTGGTACTTCCTATATATAAGTGTTTGTATGGTATTACATATTGTAGCGTTATTTGAATCATTTCAGTTTGAGACATAGTACGTTTTATACAAATAACATACTTTTCACAAGACATTGTTTTACAAACAACTTATCTTATATAAACTCATCTTACATGGTCATTTATTTAACCATACATTATTTACTTATTTATACATATCATCTGAACTCATTGTTTTTCAAATGATTTACAAAACAAAGCAAATTACAAGGTTCATGACTAAACATTTTCTCAAACATAAGTCATGGAACCTATTTTCACAAAACCTATGTATCTCACAGGCATTTTTATGCTGACGTACCTATTTTCACATGTGTTTTTCAGGAGCTGTTGCATAAGATGATCAAGATACATATAGGCAGGCTTGGGCTTTAGTGACAATAAAAGATGCAAGACTAGTTAATTATGTTGTTTTTCCTTGTTTGATTAGACATTGTATCACTTTTAATTAATAAAACGAAACTTCAATTGCCATGGATTTGAAACGATTAATTCTGTTACAACACTCCCCGATGTTTCCGCCACGTTTCGTATGTTCTACGTGGTCGGGGTGTGACACAGATGGACTGTTATGATGAGCTAGAAGAGCTAGTTAGGAAGATGTTAGACTTCCAGGGATTGAAGCGTTAGTTGTTGGTTGTTTCTGTTGTTTGTTTTGTATGCCTCATTTGATGAACCCTATTTATGGCTTGCGTGCCAGATTCTCAGATATTTAGGAGGAAATTTCATATAGGCTTGTTGAAGGTGTTGATGTAGACACGCCAAATTCTGATTAGTCTTAGTGCTAAAAACGAGCTTTGTAAATTTCTGGTATAAATATCAAATGAGTTCCTTTTGGCATAAAAATTGTTCTCATTAAAATGTGGATATTATACATGCTCAATGTACGGTCTACTAGCATTTAATGATTGAATTATTCTTGATTATCGTCTTATGTGATTATTATTGCTGTAAATAATAGAAACGACGAAATGCTGCCAAAAGCGAGATAGAGTTCTGGACTACCTATTACCCCAAAAGAGTTGGCACACCTCATAGCCCAACACGTTAATACTGCCATGGAACAGCGCGATGCTAACCAAAATAATGGCCAGGAAAGTGGACATGATGCTCACGGGCATGGTTTTGGTGGGACACAGAATCGGAAACCCTTCAGGTGATATAATGATCGGAAAGTTTTAATAGTTCATGTGTTATGATATAATCGGAGTGTAATTCTGAATTTTCATTAACTTTGTGAACAGTACATAGATCTACACATAAAACAATCCAGGGATTGTAACCCAAGATCATTTACTAGTACCCTATGCAATGACGTGGCAACGGTATGCACGATGTCGGGTCGTCTTAGCGGATCGACCATTCAAATAATTCCGCATTCCGCGCCTAGATCTGGGGATTCACGAAAGCGAAAGTCAGAGAGTTCGAGAAAGGATATCGTCGAGAAGCGTGTGTAGCTAACCCTAGAGAGTCGGGAAAGGATAATGCCAAGGATGGCAGGAGTGGTCTTGAGAGGAAGACTCACGAGGATGAGTGGAGAAAGTGCGCCAGATGTGGTCGGACTGGACATATGACTCGCGAGTGCTATGCCAAGAGTACATTGGATGGAGTTACGTTCAAAGGATGCTACGAGTGTGGTGAGCAAGGACATTTCAAGAAAGATTGTCTGAAAATGAAGGGTCAGGATGCAAGAAGTAGAGTGTTCGAGCTAAACGATGGGAAGGCATGAGACGATCTTGCTGTTGTTACCGGCATGTTTCAAATCAAAAACCAATCTATGTTCATACTTTTAACACCAAGGCTGACTTGAGTTTTGTTCGAGAAACTCTGAACCATTTTCGTGTTCACCTATAAGTAAGTTGAGTATAAAGTGCCCGATAGAACTAGCAATTGGTAAGTTGATGGAAACTGGTGAGGTTGTTTGCGGTTGTAGTATTTAGTTAAGTTATCGTAGTCCTAGAGTTGGTTTATTTCCAGTGGAGCTGGGAAGCTTAAACAAAGATGCAAAAATGGATTGATTTTTCGAGGATGAAGTTGGGACTATCGCTGGGAAGAAGCTAGCTGGAATATCTCGTCTTGATGACCGTAGTAAGGTGGTAGTTGTTCGCGGAGATCGACCGAGTCGAATGTTGAGTGTTGATAGTTGAGAGTTGTCAGTTGGTAAGGATGCTCAAGTTGTTGCGAAAGGGCTATCCTGCGTTCTTAGTTAACGTGGTGGATACAAAGGCCAAATGTAGGAATATCGGAGAGATTCCTATTGTTCGCAATTATCCAGAAGTCTTCTTAAAAAGACTTACCTGGATTTTCCCCTGCGAGACAGATCGAATTTCGGATCGATCTAGCACTCGGTGCTGCGCCCAATTGCACAATCTCCTTATAGATTAGGCACCGTTTGAGAATGATAGAAATGTCAAGATAGTTTTAAAAGCCTTTGGACAAGGGATTCTTTTGATCAAGCTTTTCGTTTGAGGTGCAACTGTTTGTTTGAAGAGGAAGAAGGATGGATCCTTCAGGATGTGAGAGGATTTCAGAGAGTTGAACAAGTTGACTATCAAGAATCGGTACCCTTTACCGATGATTGACGATTTGTTCGATCAAGATATCGGGATCCAGCTGCTACACGAAGATTAATTTACGATTGGGACATTATCAGTTGAAGGTTGCTGACGAAGATATGCTAAGGACTGCTTTTCGAATGCGATATGGCCATTACTAGTTATTACTCATGCCTTTGACTAAATTAATGCGCCATTTATATTCGTAAATCTCATGAACAGGGTATGGAAACCCTAATTGGATGAATTCATGATAATATTCATCGACGACATACTTGCCTATGTGCGAACCAAGGAGAATCATGAGTAACGTTTGAAGTTAACTATGGAGCTGGTGAATGATGAGGAGCGCCAAAGACCTCGTTGGGAGTATGATGATCCATAGGACTAGCTAGGTGGTACCGGAGATTTATTAAGAATTTTCCTAA
Source organism: Helianthus tuberosus (assembly GCA_030545235.1). Classification (NCBI taxonomy): domain Eukaryota; kingdom Viridiplantae; phylum Streptophyta; class Magnoliopsida; order Asterales; family Asteraceae; genus Helianthus; species Helianthus tuberosus. Next base: position 71,855,663 of record CM060356.1, on the reverse strand, counting down.
ATTAGTGCAGCCTTCGACACTAATAACCCTAAAAGGAAAAGGGAAATTGATTGGACAGCAAGATAATAGGAAGTTTTTCGGACCCTTGAAAGAAAAGTTGGGAGCGTGTATGATGGACTCTGAAGGAAGTCAAGATACTCACATGACCTTGGCAGAGTTATCTTACAATAATAATTAACACGTTAGAATTTAGGTTGCTCCGTTTGATGCCTTGTATGGGCGGAAGTGTTGATCACCATTTTGTCGAGCTGATGTGACAAAGGACAATTGACCTGTGACATCTGTGCCTCCACGGCCATCAAAAAAATACCAAATCAATGAAATATTGTATTTCATACTGGGGATTTGTATAAATATGTGTATCATTTGCACATATCAATTCTCGTTCGATTTCGAGCTCTAAATCGCTTCCTAGAAAGTTATACGCGAACTGATGCGTAAACGTAATCAGTTTAACGCGAAAAACACTCCGGGATAGTGAAATAGGCTTAACATACCTTAAATAACCTTTACATAACTTAGAAATAAGTTTTGGAGGGTTTGGTGTGTCGAAATCAAGTTTATTCGCTTACAGGGACTAATTTCGACAAACTGCGAAAGTATGCCGATTCGTACTGTAACAAACATTCCGGAATATGATCATAAGTTAAACATGCTGTAAATATCCTTTACATAGCTTAGAAATAGGCTTTGAGGGGTTTGGTGCGCAAAAATAAACTTATTTGATCAACAGGGACTAAAAGCGTCAAAAAGTACATAAGTTTGCATTTTCGCGCATATCTTACGTTATGAATATATCCGGACATCCAAAAATTTATGTAATCATTAAAATATTTTATTTTAGTGATTGGCATGATAAAATTTCATTCGTCGCGCAATTTGGATCGTTTTTGCGTCCATTACGACTTCCGTCATAATTAACCGAACAACGCAATCGTACGACCAAACGAACCGACATCCAAGATATTTTTGAGCATATTTTAAGTTTCCTATACTTTAAATTTATTTTAGAGCCTTGAAATGAGGTTAACGGGGTTTAAACGTGCCAAAACGCATCAAAAATCAAGTTTGGAGTCTCAGGGGCCTGTTCTGCCAATTTTGCAAAGTTGCTGCCAGCACCTAGGGTCCTTACAGACCGTATGGGACCTCTTACGGTCCGTAAAGGAGTCCCAGACCAGGAGATTGCAGAAACAATGAACCTAGTCCAATTCAGCTCATTTGATGGTTTTCAATCCCTGATTTTTGATTCTATGGACTGGTATTTGAGTACCCATTGTATTCTAAACCATGGGCCCAAATGTAAGGCCAAGATTCAAGCTCGGATTTCAAGAAACGATCCTAACGGTTCTAGGAAATCTATAAATACCCACAAGCTTTCATTGTTGCAACACACAAATCTGATTCTTTTGCTCTAAGTTGGGGTTTAGTACCTCATACCTGAGCAATTTGGACCAAGATTTCCTTGCTTGGACCCTTTGTGAGTATTCTTTCGTTCTTTTATGCTTTTCTAAGCGTGAAAGTCAAACTGTGTTTAACTTTCTGCTTTGACCAGTCTTTGGTCAACACAAAGTTCGTTTGAACTTTGCAACGTGAACGTAATCACGATGGTTATAGTCCCTAGTGACTATACCTAGTGATTACCACGTTGATTAGGGGTAGTGATGAGTCGTAGTTTCGTCCAAAATGCGTGTTCATGCATATTTTGTAAGCAAGCTACTCTTGGGTATCAAAACACTTTGTTTTGATATCAAAACCTGTTTTCTAACTTCGTTAAACATGTTTTAACATGTTTAACTCGTCACTTTTAGTTTAGTGCTTGTGTAGAGTCGTAAGTCAAGCGGTCTAAACCACCGCTTAGACTTTCGAACTAGACCCGTTTGGTCGACCATCAGGATCCGACCAAGCATGTTTAGTGACCATAGTTATATAGGGAATAACCTTCCGAGGTTATACCTTATGGTCAAATAGTTTAAGTAGTTGTATGATAGGTAGTTTATATGCCTTAGGTAAAATGACCAAAATACACTTTTCATGCATAATTGAATTTTAAGCACATGTAACATAAACTTTTGTCACTTAATTAATTATGCAATATGTTTAGGCATATAATACTTGTCATAGGACTAGTTAGGCGGTCCAAACACGTTTTACGCGAACGACACGTTAAAGTAGCGTAAGCTACCTTAATGGGTCGTAATGGGTCGTAAGCACTTAGGTTAGGTTTCGATTTAGTTTGTAGGCTTTGTTAAACCATATCATATGAGTTCCAATACACATTTGGTTTATGAAACCTCATCCTATCCGATCTTCAGATTTAGGTCCGGTTTATTTACATAGTTACTTATATTAGGTGCTGATTGATTTCCGTGATTCCTCTAGCTTTGCTTGGTTGTTGTTCAAGACTACTAAGCATTCTCATGTGAGTACATAGTTCCCCTATTTTACTGTTTTCAAATGTTTTGGGGTGATTCATATGTGTTAAATGATTTCGATGTTTTTAACGATGGTTTTGAAAATGATTAAAATGGTTTATATTAAATTAATAACGACTTCGATAATGTGGATAAACTTGTTGGTTGTAATTACATAACGAATAACATTCATTAGTTTTGGCCGAACCGACCAGTATTAGGTTATGGTACCATAGGATCTGACAAATCCCGTTATCAGACTGCACCCATGGTTATGTGTGGGTTGGGTGGGTAACGACTGAATCTGTGATTGTTAATTTTCCATTTGGTGGTTTATTAATGCGAGTTTCGAGATAGTCGAGTCACGAAGGTTTGGATGTTATTAGCGAGACGACAAAAAGTAGTTTTCACAAATTAAAACGAGAATGATTTAAACGACTGAAACGATTTTGACGAGTTAAACGATTTGGGTAAACGATTGGTTTTGGTTAGTGTTTAGATTACGAGACGGGTGTAATGTGATGAAAACATGGTAGATACGCCGCTGGTACTTCTTATATATAAGTATGTTCATCATATTACATACCGTGGCGTTATTTAGTTCACTTGGGTAAACGATTCTGAAACGATGTCACTCAATGATGTTTTCTGAATAATATAAACCATACAAGTTTTATTAACGAGTTTTTACGAGATGTTTTACAATTTGATTTAATTAAATAAATGTTTTGGGTTAAGAATCATGGCTACGAGATTTTATAAGTTATAACCAACTTGATTTGAGATGGTTAATTATGTCGCAATACTATACTTTTCAAAACAAGGTTTTTAATTAAGTATTGCAACATGTAAACTAACCATGAATCCGACACTCTTATAAACCTATGTACTCGCCAGCATTTCTTTGCTGACTTTGTTTTTACATATGTTTCAGGTGTTGTTGAATGATGTTGATTGCTAGGATGCATGCTCACATAGGACTGGACGAGGCCTTAGTGACTTAATAACAATGATAGACTATGTTTAACTTGTTTGTTTAGATTTCAAGATGATGTAAATGTTTAATGTTTAATAAAACGAAACTTCAAATTTCCGTGTGTTTTGAAACAATGATTCTGTTACAACAATCCCCGACAATTCTGCCGCGATTTGTTGTTTTACGCGGTCGGGGTGTGACAAATAAGTTGGTATCAGAGCTCATGGTTTTAGAGAATTAGGTTATTAGTAATGCTGTGACCTAGTCTATAACCTTCCTAGGACCCTAACACAAGATTCTTGTGTTTAGATCTTAAAACAATACCGTCACTTATCCTTAGGTGACAACCACAACCAGAACACAAATTTCAAATCCGCTTTGAAAACCAATCATCTGTTCTAGGATGATTGATTACTAGGTCTTGAACCCTCTAAGTTTTTAAAATCTCATCAAAGTTTGGGTCTTATAATGTGAACACGTGCAAACTGGAAGGGTGAATACCTGTACCCTGAATTTTCTGTCTAAGGCTAGAGTGTTCGTACAAATCCGCAGTATCGGATCAGTCACTCTTACCTGGGAACTCTTGGGGTAAGTGTTCACTTATATGCGAGCATGTCTTCAGTGATACATTATATTGACCCATTTACTTTGATTAATCACCGTCTCATTTTTTGCCTTAGGTAACAAACAAACGATCACAATTTCTATGCGTTGTCATTCTGTTTTGATTATCCGATAACATTTCACTTGTTTCCTCCTATGTCTTTCATTTCCTCCAGAATGTCTCTTCATCGCAACGACACTCAAATGTCCGAGCAAACTGCCAAATTTGCCCAGCGAATAGGCGAAGTAATCCTGAAGTCTGTGGATTTAGGTTGTGACACCTGTGTCACTTCAACCATCAAACAAATACCAAACCAATGAAATATTGTATTTCATACTTGGGATTTGCATAAATATGTGTATCATTTGCACATATCAATTCTTGTTCGATTTCGGGCTTTAAATCGCTTTCTGGAAGGTTATACGCGCACTGATGCGTAAATATAACCAGTTTAATGCAACAAACACTCCGGAATAGTGACATAGGCTTAACGTACCTTTAATAACCTTTACATAACTTAGAAATAAGTTTTGGAAGGTTTGGTATGCCGAAATCAAGTTTATTCACTTACAGGGACTAAATTCGACAAACTGCGAAAGTATGTCGATTCCTACTGTAACGGACATTCTGAAACAGGGCCATAAGTTAAACACACCCTAAATATCCTCTACATAGCTTAGAAATAGGCTTTGAGGGGTTCGGTGTGCTAAAATAAACTTTATGCTCATTCAGGGACTAAAAGCGTCAAAAAGTGCATAAGTTTGCATTTTCGCACATATTTTACGTTCTGAATATATCCGGACATCCAAAAATTTATGTAAGCATTAAAATATTTTGTTTTAGTGTTTGGCATGATAAAAATCCATTTTTCGCTTAATTTGGATCGTTTTTGCGTCCGTTACGACTTCCGTCGTAATTAACCGAACAACGCGATCGTACAACCAAACGAACCGACATCCCGCATATTTTTGAGCATGTTTCATGTTCCCTATACTTTAACATCCTTATAGAGCTTAAAAATGGGTTTGACGGATCTTAGAAGTGCCAAAACACGACGATACGCGCACAGGGGCCTGTTCTGCCATTTTTGAAAGTTTCAGACCTGCAAGGTCCTTACGGACCTCAACATTGTGAGTGTTGAGGTCCGTAAGCAGGGGTCAGACAGCAAAATGTTGCAAACAGCCTGTTTTCAGCTGTTATACACTCTTTTCTCACTTGCAACTGGTTTCTAGCAATCCTATGGGCTCCCATGGGTTTGTAAATCAGTGGGTATGTGTTGTATGGCTGAGATTAATGCTTGGGAAACAAGAAACGATCCTAACGGCTCAACATTTCCTATATATACCCCCCCATGTTTTGCTCATTCCCTCACATTTGAATCTGATTCAAAGCTCTCTAAGTGGAAGTTTATATGCTTCCTACCTGAGAGTGAATCGGGTCAAATACTTGCGGGGACCTTCTGTAAGTATTCTTTCGTTCTTTTCATTCGTTTTAGCGTTAAAGTCAAACTGTGTTTGACTTTCTGCATTGACCAGTTTATGGTTAATGCGAAGTTCGTTTGAACTTCATAACGTGAGCGTAATCACGATGGTCATAGTCCCTAGTGACTATACCTATTGATTACCACATTATCTAGGCTTAGTGACGAGTCGTAGTTTCGGGCAAAATGCGTGTTCTTGCGTATTTTGTAACCAAACTACTCTAGGGTATCAAAACCGTTTGTTTTAATACCAAAACCTGTTTTCTAACTTAACTAAACATGTTCTAGCATGTTTAGCTCGTCACTTTTAGATTTGTGCTTGTTTAGGGTCGTAAGGGTAAGCGATCTAATCAATCGCTTATGCTTTCGAACCCGACCCATTTGGTCGGTCATTAGGATCCGACCAAACACTTTAGGTGACCATAGTTGTATAGGGAATAACCTTCCAAGGTTATACCTTATGGTCACAACGTTTAGTTAGTTGTATGATAGGTAGTATATATGCCTTAGGTAAATTACCAAAATGCCCTTTTTGCGATAAAATTCATGTTAAGCCTATGAAACCTAATTTTTGGTATCTAAACTGATTTAGTAACAATATTAGACATGTTAAGGCATATTTTACTTGTCGTAGGGCTAGTTAGGCGTTCCGAACGCGTTCTACGCGAACGACGCGTTAAAGTAGCGTAAGCTACCTAAACGGGTCGTAACGGGTCAAAAGCACTTAGGATAAGTTTCGTTTTAGTATGTAGGCTTTGTTAAACCATATTATATGAGTTCCCACACTCATTTGGTTTACGAACCCCCATACTACCCAATCTCCCGATTTAGGTCCGGTTATTTATGTAGTTATCTATATAGGGTGCCGTTTGATTCTGTGATCCCTCTAGCTTTGCTTGGTTGTTGTTCAAGACTTCTAAGCACCCTCAAGTGAGTACATAGACCCCTCTTTTACTGTTTTTCAAACATTTTGGGGTGAAACACATGTGCCTACTTGTTATTTTCATGCTTTCCATGTTTTCATATCATATACTTGCTATGTTCATTAGTACATTATTAGTACATGATTTCATTGTGTTTTTGCTATGTATGTCCTTTGTAGCGTACTTAGTACATCGTTTTACATGACATTTTATGCTATGTATGTTCATTTAGTTCATACTTAGTACATTGTTTTACATTTCATTTCATGCTATGTATGTTCATCATACTTAGTACATTTATTTCACATTGCATCTCTGTTGCATATGTTCCCGTAACATATGGACACATTATTTTACATCTCTACCTTGTATGCTTACTTAGCATACTAGGTACATTATTTTCATCACATGCTTACATTTTGATATGACATTTGGTTTGTTTAAATGGGACCATATACATTCATTAACATTAGCTACGCCGCTCGTTAGTAGGTAATGGTACCATAGGAATTGACAACTCCCGTTCCTAAAGTCCTAGGTTTGTTTGGATGGATGGAATGACCGAATTCGATAAAACATAAGACAGATAGTCCTTTCATTTGTTTAAGGGTTTATCACCACAGTCACAAGGCTTGAATGTATGCATTTTCACAATACCGCATAAATTTTTGTATTCAGTATAGCATGCATTTCCACAAAACATAACGTTGATTTAAACCTCGTTTTACTTCAATACATTGTTTTGTGCATTTTTACCTATGGCTCAGTGGATATATATATATATATATATATATATATATATATATATATATATATATATATATTTCACTTGCCATACATGACATTTTGTTTATACATTACATAATTGACATTTGACATAGACATTTTGATATTGATATACATATTTCATAGACTGTATTTTGACATAAACATTTTGACATGGTTTACACAAAGACATTTGACAAATGGTTTAGACATGGGCAATTTACATTTGTGGTTTGTTTGGGTAAAGTGATTTAAGTAACGAGGCGTGTGTAATATGATACAAGCATGGTGGATACGCCGCTGGTACTTCCTATATATAAGTGCTTGTATGATATTACATATTGTAGCGTTATTTAAATCCTTGTTATTTAGACATATAACATTTTATACAAATAACATATTTTTCACAAGACATTGTTTTGCAAACAACTTATTTTATACAAAACTCATTTTACTTGGTTACTCATTTAATCTTACATTATTCTTTTACATATCATCTACTTTATCATCGTTTTTCAAATGATTTATCAAACAAAACATTTTACAAGGTTTATGACTGACTTTTGTTAAACAACCTTTTTCTAAACTTATAAGTCATGAATCCTATTTTCACAAAACCTATGTACTCGCCGGCATTTTTATGCTGACGTACCTATTTTCACATGTGTTTCAGGATATGATGCATAGGATTGATCAAGATACACTTAGGCGGACTTGGGCCTTAGTGACAATAAAAGATGGAAGACTAGTTAATTTTGTTATACTTCTTTGTTTGATAAGACATTGTAACTCTTTTAATTCAATAAAAAAATATTTCAATTTTCCATGTGTTATGAAACAATGATTCTGTTACAACACTCCCCGACGATTCCGCCACGTTTGGTTGTTTTACGTGGTCGGGGTGTGACAGAACAGTTGGTATCAGAGCTCATGGTTATAGGGAATTAGGTTATTAGTAATGCTTTGACCTAGTCTATAACCTTCCTAGGACCCTAACGCAAGTTTACTTGCGTTTAGTCATAAAACAATACCGTCACCTATCCTTAGGCGACAACCACAACAAGAACATAAATTTCAAAACCGCTTTGAAAATCAATCATCTATTCTAGGATGATTTATTGTAAGGTTTTGAACCTTCTAAGTTTTCAAAATCTCATCAAGGTTTTGGGTTCTAAATAATGTGAACACGTGCAAACTGGAAGAGTGAATGCCTGTACTCTGAGTTTTCTGTCTAAGGCTAGAGTGTTCGTACAAATCCGCAGTATCAGACCAGTCACTCTTACCTGGGAACTCTTGGGGTGAGTGTTCACTTATAGGCGAGCATGTCTTCAGTGATACATTAATATGACCCGTTTACTTTGATTAGTCACCGTCTCATTTGTTTGCCTTAGGTAACAAATAAATGATCGCAATTTTTTATGCGTTGCCGTTCTGTTTTGTTTATCCGGTAACATTTCACTTGTTTCTTCCTATGTCTTTCATTTTCTTCTAGAATGTCTTTTCCTCTCACCAACGGTCAAATGTCCGAGCAAACAGCCAAATTTGCTCAGCAAATAGGCGAAGTGATTCTGAAGACTGTGGACTTAGGCATTGCCATGTCTCGTCTCAACAATGAAGCCACTCAAGAGTCACCGAAGGAAGCAGAAGTCAAGCCAGCACCAAAATCAAGGAAGTGTAAGGCTTCAAGGAAACCCGCAGCAGTTACACCTAATCAAGCGGGACCTAGCCAAGTGGCAGCGCCACCAGCTAGGAAGCCGTACTTAGGAGCTGCCCCATGGTGCAAACAATGCAACCATCATCATTCAAACCTCTTACCCTGCTTCAAATGTACCTACTGTGGACGGTGGGGACATTTGGTTAACATATGCAGCTTTGCTATCCAAAACAAAGCTGCTATAAGCCTTGCTGTTGCTCAACCTCCGGCCAAGAAACCTTATGACCGTACTGCACTGATGTGCAACAAGTGTTATGTACCTCACAAAGCTTACCTGCAGTGTCGTTTGTGCGCTTCATGTGGACGACTCGGTCACCTGGCAAATGCTTCTCTTTTCAACCCAATCCAAGGTGGTCCAAACCAACCCCAAGTCAACCCTGCTCAAGCTCGTTTACCGTCTAGTACTTGGTACAACTACAGTGAGACGAGCTATTTCAGGAACAAGTAATCAGAGATTGTCAATACAAGTCTGACGCACGGATAAGCATATGGCTGAATAAGAGATATTGCTGTTTTAATCTTATGCTTTTGTTTTCTCTGTTTTTCTTGTAATGTGAAACAATCAGTTTTGTTTATAAATAAATTGTTCTTCACAATTCTGATGTACAAGTGTAGTTACATGTGTGTATGGCATTTCCCTATGATACCTACATCCAGGAACTATGTTCCTTACAAACTACTCTTGTGATTCTCCTTTTCAAGTGATCGCTCATGATTTCCTCGAAAAATTTTAAGTACTTGTTTCATTCTAAGAAACGAAGTACACGAAATGAAGTGACATCATGAGTAATCATGCTTTTTGCACATCTGTGCCTTTAAATCCCTGGTTAGAAAACTAAGGTATTTTTCAATCTCATACCCATTTACGTTTTGATTTCTTTCAACATGCATAGCATAAGTTTTCAAAAACAACCTCCATGATTTCAAATGCATTGTCTATGTTTTCAAAAACAACCCCCATGATTTCAAAAAGCATTATTCATATTTTCAAAAACCTTATACATAATTTCAAAATTCATCTCGCATGATTTTAAAACATATTTTTATAAATATACCTACCTAATACACCTACTTTATGATTTCAAAAATATTATATATAAGGTTTCAAAAACATTAAACACATTTTTTAAAAAGAAACCCCATGCATAGTTTTCAAAAACATTTTTCTCATACATTAACTTAACCTTCAAATTCTGCTTCATATGTCGCCTTGACATATCTAACATCTCAACTTCATAAGCATTTTTACTTCATGTTTTGACTTAAGCACATCCAGTGCAAGGTTTCAAAACATCTTCGACTTCTAAAATCCATATAGGATCTTTTTATCTTCACACTAGACCCTTGTGGATGATTTTCATTCAAATCAGAATCCTTAATTGGATTCCTTGTGTACCTTAATTCGAACATTTCGATTCCTTATAATCGAAATCGAATTTTCTCTTTAAAAGAATCTTTCTATCTTCATAGTTAGATTCTTGCTAATGTTTAAAGTACCAAATGAGATCCACGGAATGGATTCCTAGTGTGCTTTAAATGCATGTACGCGGTTAACAAAACATATTAACAAATTAAAGATCTAAGTAAACAATTTTGTGGTTTTGTGACTATGTGTTTATGCATCTTGTGTTTTCTTTTATGCATTTTGTGTTTTTGTATACACTGGATATTCATTATCCAAATCCTCTAGAATCTTTCATATCTTTATATGAGGGATTCGTGGTAGGATATTCAAAAAGGTACTACCTTAAATCCTTATTGGGCTTCTACATGATAGTTAAGACCCTTGGATTATATAGTACCACTCCATGATTCATTAGAGACCCTTTTAGTGGTCTAGTAAAAAAGATTGAATCAGAATCTGGTTAAGAATGACATGTGGTGATATAGCTGAACAAACTCTTTGGTAGTCTATTTAAATCATTTATTGATTTAATTAAAGGACCGTATGGTGGTCTAGTCACAATCATCACAGGCTCGTTCATTGTTTTCTTCCCCTACACATTATAAGATGCACTACGTGACTATGCAAGGAATTACGTAATTATGGATGCATACATAATTACGAAGTTCAGTGCACGGAAACCTCAGTAAGACTTATTATGTGTAAGAACCGGTAGTGACAACCATAACGAAATGTGAACAATGTAATAGAAGTACGGTGGACGCACCAATAACACTTTATATACTTTTATATAAGTGTCCCTCTCACATTGCAAGCATGATGTTATTTAAAGTTACTAGAAGTTCAGGACTCTAACCAGTGTTGTTTGATCTTTTCAACTTCATGTTTCAAGCTCTCACAAGTTTCCTCTAAATAAATTTCGGGACGAAATTTCCTGAAGTAGGGGAGACTGTGTGACACCCCAGGAAAACCAGTAAACGACACAACTTACTTAGCTTCCTCAGTAACCGCATGCTAAATTTCGGGACGAAATTTCTTTCAAGTTGGGGATAATGTGACAACTCGAGTTTCCGACTTTCACTTTCGTATTTATTGCACGTTGACTTCGACTGTTAGTTGTTTGACTTGTTGACTTGTAACTGTACATGTTATGATATGATAAAACGCATTGTGTTTGCATGATTTTGTGTTTGGTTGTATAACATGAAACCTGTTGAAAAACTTAAACTGTTTAACACATGAAAGGACCCGACGAAACAAGATGTGTTTCGCCATCAAACAAATCGACGAAACAGAGTGTTTCGCCATAGAACATCACGATGAAACCCAAGTGTTTCGCCGACCCATTGATTCGCCGAGGCCCACTACGGGCCCAGTAAGTAAATCTGTATATTAAAACGTGAACCGACTTCTGTTTTCACACTTTTGGCGAATAAGAAACCCTAGAACTCTCCTCTGTGTGACGGCAGATCAGTGTACCCCCGAGCCCTCCCGAACGATCAAATCCTCCTTACAAACATCTCGGTTAGTGTGATTAGTTTCGTGATTTGTTTGGATGGATGATTATTGATATCATAGTTGTCGGCCATTATGCTTTTGGTCCAATAATATCTTGCATTGTTATTAATATTATAATTGTTGTGTGTAGTTGTCAAATACATTCTTGGTCATAGTGTATATATGTATGGGATTGACAGAAAGCATGTGATGGGTGATTTGTTTTCAAACTTGATCCTTGTTTAACGTGATGATGATGACGAATCTGACATTGGTCATATGCCAATTGACTATTTAGTGAATGAGTTTGATATTGGAGGTCCAATGAGAAACTTTGGTTATGCTTTTTGGTCCAATGAGGTTGGGTGGTGGTTGCTAGATGTCGGCCACTAGGGCATTGGATTTTTATGACATTGTTTATTATTGCAGAAACAGATCCGACGAAACACATGTGTTTCGCCGAGGGATATCACGACGAATAAAAGTTGATTCGTCGAAGGGGCTTAACGACGAAACAGGAGTGTTTCGTCGAATGGTTAAACTGTTCAATAACTTAGGTTAATTCTGTTAGACTTAACTGGGTCAGTTAACTGCTGTTATGTATAAAAGCAATACTTGTATGATTACCAATACGTGCAATGTGATACTCAGTGTTATTGATGCGATGTTCATGATGATTATGTTTACGTGCAAACAACTTGAATACAAACTGATTATGTATACGTGCATACCTTAGGACGTGATTGATTAACTGTGAGCACATACTTAGCATACCGAACAAAACAAGGTGAGTTCACACTCTTACCAAGGCATGGGATTCCCGGGGTTGGGAATGGGATTGAATGATTTCATGTACTTACTTCACTACTAGAATACGCACCACTGTCCTCGGGTTGGGAAGGACACCTATAGATACAGCTAGACTAGTAATACATGGGAAGCCCCCACTACTCTTCGCACACATGCCTGGGATGGCCGCGATACAAATACTAATCTTCGCACACATGCCTGGGTTGGCCGCGATACAATTTCTAAACTTCGCAAACATGCATGGAGGGCCGCAATACAAATATAACTAGTCTAGAAAACATGGGAAACCCCCACTAAACTTCGCAAACATGCCTAGAGGGCCGCGATACCATTACATACGATACATGATTACTAAACGAACTTATGATTTACGATACGAACACTATAATTGAACAACCAACTGTGAACTCGCTCAACTAGTTGTTGACTCTCTGTTACATGCCTTGCAGGACCATAGGTACTCTTGGAGCTTGCACGGGAGGCGCGGTCGTTGTGGGCACGGATTGTGGATGTTTTGATGAAAACTTTATGACCCTTTAAACTAAACACTTGTGTTGGATGTTCATAACTATGCTTCCGCTACCTATGCTATGCTTTTGTTTTAGCACCAATTGTATTGTGATGGATTACTTTTACTATTTACTTATATGTTCAATATGATTGGTGGCTTGATCCTGGTCATGTCACGCCTCCAAGCGGTGGTACTCCGCGTGTGGATTTTGGGGGTGTGACAGATTGGTATCAGAGCCATTGGTTATAGCGAACTAGGTTTTAATAAGGGGAAAACGTTTTTATTAAAACCAGACTATAACCAGAACAGTGCTCAACGATCCACAACGACGCTTCGCTCCACATGCAAGACTCAACATCCTAGGTAATATGGTATATGTTTTATTGCCTACTTGATAGAATTGCATAGAACTTTGCTCAGGGTATGCTTAGATTAACGTAACACTATTGCATGAGAACACTTGTGTGCTTATTCTCTTCTGTCATCGCACTATTCGCGAACCTCTCTCACTTATGTTATCTTTGCTATGAAGATCATGTCTGGACGTATCAACATGACGCAAGCCCAATTGACGGCTCTCATTAACGAGCGAGTTGCTGCGGCACTTGCAGCCGCACAAGCAGGAGGTATACCCTGCAGTTGTAAACTCACACTAGGATCTTTAGATCCTACACTCCTAAACCAACTCTTGTGTTTAATCTTATCCTGGATTCTTATACACAACAGGTCAGCACGCTCAGCCACCTGTTTGCACCTTCAAGACTTTCATGGACTGTCGTCCTACTACATTCAGTGGTACAGAAGGAGCAGTTGGACTCCTCCATTGGTTTGAAAAGCTTGAGTCAGTATTTGAAATGTGTGAATGCCCTGAGGCTCGCAGGGTGAAATACGCCACTGGTACTCTAGAAGGCATTGCGCTCACTTGGTGGAATGCGCAAGTTCAGATGTTAGGGTTGGCTGTTGCTAACGCCACACCCTGGAATGATTTCAAGGAGTTGATCAAAGAGGAATACTGTAGCCGTGACGACATTCATAAACTAGAGGTAGAGTTTTACCACTTGAAAATGACGGGGTCAGAAATTGAAGCATACACCAGAAGATCGAATGAGTTGGCTATTCTGTGTCCTACAATGGTAGACCCTCCCATTAAGCGTATCGAACTGTATCTCAATGGTCTGGTGCCGGAGATTCAAAGTCACGTAACCTCAGCGAATCTTGGCACCATTCAACAGATCATCAAGTTAGCTCATCGCCTCACCGATCAGGCAGTGGAACAGAACAGGCTGCCTAAACGTATCAGCGCTACTACTACCGCTACCACTCCAGCTACTCCTGCTACTCCCAGTGACAACAAGCGGAAGTGGGAAGGGGATTCCAGCAAGGGTTCAGCTACCGTACAGTCTCAGGCACAGCAACAGCGCAAGAATAGTGATTACCAGAGTCCGAGTCAGCAATCGTCTGGTGGTCAGGGACATAGTGGATATCGGGGAATTCACCCACTGTGTAACAGGTGCAACAGACACCACAGTGGTCAGTGTCGTAAAGGCCGCTGTCAGAGATGTCTAAGGGTAGGTCATGAAGCTAAAGATTGCAGGAGCTCAAGGCCTGCGAATCAGAACCAGCAACAACAGCCACCAGCTCCACGAAACCAGCCACAGCAACAACAACAAGGAAATAGGGCATGCTTTCAGTGTGGGGCTGAAGGTCACTTCAAGCGGAACTGCCCCCAGTTAAACCAGAATCAGAATAACAACAACAATAATCAGGGCAATGGGAACAACAATGGGGGAAACAACAACGACAATGGTGCTAGGGGTCGTGCATTTGTGATTGGTCAGGGTGATGCAAGGAACGATCCTAATGTGGTTATGGGTAAGTTTCTTCTCGACGACTTTTATGTTACTGTATTATTTGATTCGGGTGCGGATACCAGTTATATGTCTCTGAAAGTTAGTCAAGTGCTTAAACGTGCACCAACACTTTTAAACACCAAGCATGTCGTAGAGCTAGCTAACGGTAAAAGTCTAGAAGCCACACACATAGTTCAGGGTTGTAATCTTATCCTCGCTGGTCAGACTTTCTCTATCGATCTCATTCCTATAACTTTGAGTAGTTTCGATATCGTCATTGGTATGGATTGGTTATCCCAACAACAAGCAGAGATCCTAGGCAAGGAGAAGATCATTCGCATTCCCCGTACTGGCAAAGAACCTCTTGAAGTTCAAGGCGACAAGAGTGGTGTCGTGAGTGGCATCATCTCCTTCTTGAAGGCACAGAAGTGTTTGCGAAAGGGCCACACAGCTATATTAGCACTCGTTTCTGATACATCGATAACAGAGAAGAAGTTAGAGGATATCCCGGTTGTACGTGACTTTCCTCAAGTGTTTCCTGAAGAGTTACCTGGGCTACCGCCCCATCGCCAGGTCGAATTTCAGATCGAGCTAGCTCCAGGAGCAGCACCTATAGCTCGAGCACCTTATCGCTTAGCTCCAAATGAACTGGAAGAACTGTCTAAGCAATTGCAAGAACTCTTGGAAAAGGGTTTCATACGTCCTAGCTCTTCGCCCTGGGGAGCTCCAGTATTGTTTGTGAAGAAGAAAGACGGCACTTTCCGTATGTGCATAGAGTACCGCGAACTGAACAAGGTGACCGTGAAGAATCGCTATCCTCTTCCGCGCATCGACGACTTATTTGACCAATTGCAAGGGTCGAGCTATTACTCGAAGATTGATCTGAGGTCAGGTTACCATCAACTGAGAGTCCGGGATGAGGACGTCTCCAAAACAGCGTTCAGAACACGCTACGGTCACTACGAATTTCTGGTCATGCCATTCGGGTTAACGAACGCGCCTGCGGTTTTCATGGATCTTATGAACAGGGTGTGCAAACCTTATCTTGACAAGTTTGTTATTGTTTTCATCGACGACATCCTGATTTATTCGCAGAATCGGGAGGAACATGAGCAGCATTTACGACTTATTCTGGAACTTCTTCGAGCAGAACAGCTGTACGCTAAGTTTTCAAAATGCGACTTCTGGCTTCGTGAAGTCCACTTCTTAGGCCACGTGGTAAACAAGGATGGGATTCATGTCGATCCATCCAAGGTAGATTCGATCAAGAACTGGCCTGCACCTCGCACGCCAACCGAAATACGCCAATTCTTGGGTTTGGCGGGTTATTACAGACGGTTCATCAAAGACTTTTCAAAGATTGCACAGCCGCTTACATTACTGACACAGAAAGGTGTTGCTTATCGTTGGGATGATATACAGGAAACAGCGTTTCAGCACTTAAAGGATAGACTTTGTAGCGCACCTATTCTCTCATTGCCTGAAGGCACGGACGATTTTATAGTCTACTGTGACGCATCCATCCAAGGTCTTGGATGTGTGTTGATGCAACGGGATAAAGTTATTGCTTATGCTTCGCGCCAACTTAA
Organism: Helianthus tuberosus; assembly: GCA_030545235.1. Classification (NCBI taxonomy): domain Eukaryota; kingdom Viridiplantae; phylum Streptophyta; class Magnoliopsida; order Asterales; family Asteraceae; genus Helianthus; species Helianthus tuberosus. Next base: position 71,839,128 of record CM060356.1, on the reverse strand, counting down.
GATTCACGAACGGAATTACACTACACATGATCTAGAGCTGGGAGCTGTTGTTTTTGCGCTCAACATATGGCGACATTACCTGTATGGCACTAAGTGCACCATCTACACCGATCACAGGAGTCTTGAGCATATATTCAAGCAGAAAGAATTGAACATGCGACAACGTAGATGGGTTGAACTACTGAACGATTACGAATGTGCTATAAAGTACCATCCGGGCAAAGCCAATGTGGTGGCCGACGCCCTCAGTCGAAAGGATACTACACCTAGGCGTGTACGAGCATTGCAACTCACTATTCAGTCTAGTCTTCCTTCACAGATACGAGATGCTCAGGTAGAAGCATTGAAACCAGAAAACGTCAGGGCTGAAGCCCTACGCGGCTCAAGGCAAAGGTTAGAACAAAAGGCAGACGGAGCCTACTATGTAACAGGACGCATCTGGGTCCCACTCTATGGCAACTTACGCGAGCTTGTGATGGATGAAGCTCATAAGTCTCGCTACTCAGTACATCCTGGTTCGGATAAGATGTACCACGACTTGAAAGCTACATATTGGTGGCCTAGCATGAAAGCTCACATAGCCACTTACGTTAGCAAGTGTTTGACTTGTGCGAGAGTCAAAGCGGAATATCAGAAACCATCAGGCCCACTCCAACAGCCTGAGATACCACAATGGAAATGGGAACAAATTTCCATGGATTTTGTTACTGGCCTACCTAGATCTCAGCGCGGAAATGATACTATTTGGGTGATCGTGGATCGACTCACAAAGTCTGCTCAGTTCTTGGCTATCAAGGAAACGGATAAGTTCTCCACTCTAGCAGACGTATACCTTAAGGAAGTTGTCTCGAGGCACGGGGTGCCCACCTCTATTATCTCTGATCGTGATGCACGTTTTACTTCAGAACTGTGGCAAGCAATGCACAAATCTTTTGGCTCTTGATTAGATATGAGCACAGCTTACCACCCTCAGACAGATGGGCAGTCTGAGCGCACTATTCAAACTCTAGAAGACATGCTTCGGGCGTGCATAATTGACTTTGGCAAGGGCTGGGAAAAACATCTGCCACTTGTGGAATTTTCGTACAACAACAGCTACCACACCAGCATAAAAGCTGCTCCGTTTGAGGCATTGTACGGGCGTAAATGTCGATCACCTCTTTGTTGGGCAGAGGTGGGTGACAGTCAGATCACAGGTCCAGAAATGGTAGTTGATACTACTGAAAAGATTGCTTAAATACGACAACGCATGGCGGCAGCTCGTGACCGTCAAAAAGCATACGCAGATAAAGACAGGAAACTACTCGAGTTCCAGGTTGGGGATCGAGTGCTACTCAAAGTTTCACCCTGGAAGGGTGTTGTTCGTTTTGGCAAACGAGGCAAGCTCAATCCACGATACGTCGGACCTTTTAAAGTCATAGAGAAAATAGGCAAAGTGGCCTACAGACTGAACTTACCAGCTGAACTCAGTGCAGTTCACAACGTTTTCCACGTGTCGAATCTGAAGAAGTGTCTGTCAGATGAGACCCACATAGTTCCTTTGAAGGAACTCACTATCGACGAACAGTTACATTTCGTCGAGGAACCTGTTGAAATCACGGACCAGGATGTTAAGGTCCTCAAGAACACGAGAATGTGACAACTCGAAATTTAGAACCTTTCGTTGTATGCTTGAACGATTAGTGACTAACTGATTTGATGAATTAATGAATGATTTATGTGAATTTATATGATCATGTGTCATGTTATGTGTATGTTGTGATCGTATGTATGCGAGTATGTCTAGGAACCGAAACAACTAGGACCCGACTCGAGACCATGTGGTCTCGAGTAAACATCACACCACTCATGGGCCGGTTGGGCCACACACACACCCCTTAGTCTATTTCGAAGCCCATTAGGGTGCACCTTGTGGACATGTATATAACCATTAGTAATGCTAACCTTGCCATTCTTGGACAATCCACACATACTCCTCTACACTCTCTACAAACCACTAAACCCTAAGCTTCAACATCATACTTCTCCTCCTTCTTCTCGGATCCAACCAACCGACCACCAAAGGGATTCTCGGGTTTTGCTTGTTCACACCAAACGAAGCTTCATCTTTCACCACCTCACAACCGGTTAGTGTTTATGATGTTGTTAGTGAATCTATGATGTTTGTTGTTGTTTAATAAGGGTAGGAATGATAGAACTTAACTAGGGTGGTGTATGCTTGATAATGTTTGTGAACCGAATGTGTATTGTGTTTTGAGTTGATAATGATGTATGATAATCGGTTGAGCATGTTTGATAGTACACATTGATGTTAAGTTAGTGTTCAAGAAATCGGTTCATGAATATCCTATGTTATGAGTTTACATTCGGTTGATAATGATTATATGTTTATGATGATGATGTTACAAATGATATAATTTAACTAGTGTAGTAGTATGATTGATGATGTTGTGTGAATCGATTTGTGGGTAATATTGATAATCGGAACATGCTTGATTTCGGATATGTGGCATAATGAACTCATGATGTTTTGTGTTTAAATGTAGTCTAAAACACTAGTTGTTGATGTTCATATAAATCGGATTGTGTATTCTTGTGTTAAGAACCGAAAGCTTGCCAACTAGAGTGATTTGTTGATAAGTTGTTCATGATTCTTGTTAGACTTAGGTCCATATGAAGGAAGATGAGTTACTTGAATATTTGAATGATGATGAACAGGATGAATGTATGAAGAACTTGATGAATATCATAAGAACATGGTTGAATATTTGAAATCTGAATTGTTTGATCCATTTTAGGAAATTTCTAGACAAATAAACATGTTTAAGGAATTTGGTTGGATAGTACAAACTGCATGAAATCAGAATGTTAGTGGATAGTACACTGTTCCGAATCAGCTCCTGTCCACTCGTAACCATCAGTTGCGACTCGAAACCAAGCACGACGAGTCGAAACCTCCCGGTTGCGACATCAGTTGCGAGTCGCAAACACCCGGTTGCGACTCGAAACCACACCGGATCAGCACACCAAACCTTGTGACTCGAAACCACGGTTACGAGTCCGGTTGCGACTCGTAACCAAAACAGCATGGGCCGAAACCATGGTTGCGACTCCGGTTGCGAGTCGCAACGCCTAATTGCGACTCGAGACAATACGCAGATATAACTGTTTGGGCCTACAATTCATTTCGGACTTAATTGTTGGGCCGGACTCTTGGGCCCAATGTTCAGACCTTATATGCTACTGATGAACGTGAATGTTGATGAACTGCTATGATTAAACGTGTAACCCATACGTGCACTACTTGAATACGAACCTGATTGTATGATACAACTATGATAGGACGTGAGTAGCCTCAACGTTGCTTGTTTGACTTTTCTGTGTTTCTACCGAGCAAACCAAGGTGAGTTCACACCCTCTACAAAGCATGGGATTCCCAGGGGTCGGGAATTGGGGTTAAGGAACTGGGTTCCTCGTCCTCCTTGGGTAGGACAGCAAAGGTTCAGGAATGTAATTCCTCGTCCTCACGGACAGATAACTCGTACTAGACCAAAACTCTATCACGAAGTCCCTCCTTTTTATATCGACTTAATCGCCGGGCCAATGGCGAGCGGGTCATTAGTTAGATAGCGCTATTTAGGTCTGACAAACCTCACACCGTGCCGCAGAGGACGGGCGTGAACTAATGGATCTGGGGCACGTCAATGATGATAGACATTGACAGTTTCAGGGCACTTAAACATGACTACAGTCAGCAGTCGATATGGTAACGAGTCTAGTAGATACATGGGGTAGCCCCCACGGCCGAAATGCCAGATAACTAACACGGGGTAGCCCCCACGGCAGGATTGCAAGAGTAACCGGGAATGAACAAGCCACGTTTTTTAACTATGGGGTAACCCCCACGGCAGGATGCCAGCTAAAGGAAACTGTTTTCAAAACAACTTAAAACGAACACCCAACCGTGAACTCACTCAACTTGTTGTTGACTCGTTACTACATGCTTTGCAGGTCCTTAGGTTTCTTAGCTGGAGCTTGCATGGAGGAGGATCGTTGTGGGACATGGACGGCTGCGTGCCATGTTAAACTATGAAACAATTAAACTTATGTTTTGACTTAAGACTTATGCTTCCGCTTGCAACTTAACTATGTTTTGTTTGATCACCAATTGTATTGGTTGGATTTTATAACTATTTATATGCTTGTTCAATATAATTGGTGGCTGGATCCTGGTCAGTCACGCCTCCAAGCGGTAGTGCTCCGCATGTGGATTTTGGGGGTGTGATAGATTGGTATCAGAGCCATTGGTTATAGAGAACTTGGTTTTAATAAAGGGGAAAAACGTTTTTGTTAAAACCAGACTATAACCTGTACAGTGCTCAACGGTCCACAACGATGCTTCACTCCACATGCAAGGCTCGACACTCTAGGTAATATGATCTGTGTATGTATTGCCTACTTGTTGGTTACATGGTACATTGCTTATGGTATGCTTGGTTAGTATAACTACTGTTGCTTGAACACGTGCGTGCTTGCTCAATTTTATCGTCGTACTTTCGCGAAATCTCTCTCACTCACGTTCTTCTTGATATGAAGATCATGTCTGGACGCGTTAACATGACACAAGCCCAGTTGACGGCTTTGATCAACGAACGAGTTGCCGCAGCACTTGCAGCTGCACACGCAGGAGGTATATCCTGCAGTCCGAACTCATTCTAGGATCTTTAGGATCCTACTCTCGTGAACCAACCTTTGTGTTAAACTCTGTCTTTTCTTTCACCCACGATAGGTCAACATGTTCAGCCGCCCGTGTGCACTTTTAAGACTTTCATGGACTGCCGACCAACTACTTTTAGCGGCACTGAAGGAGCAGTAGGTCTCCTACACTGGTTTGAGAAGCTAGAATCTGTGTTCGAAATGTGTGAATGCCCCGAGGCGCGCAGGGTGAAGTACGCTACTGGTACTCTCGAGGGTTTAGCCCTCACATGGTGGAACGCTCAAGTTCAGATGCTAGGGTTGGTTGCTGCCAACGCCACCCCATGGGAAACTTTCAAGGAAATGATCAAGGAGGAATACTGCAGCCGTGATGAGATTCACAAACTCGAGGTGGAGTTCTTCAACCTCAAGATGACGGGGTCGGAAATTGAAGCTTATGTGAAAAGGTCGAACGAACTGGCAATTCTGTGCCCTACTATGGTGGATCCTCCCATCAAACGCATCGAACTATTTCTTCAGGGCTTAGTGCCGGAAATCCAAAGTCATGTGACTTCAGCGAACCTCGCCACCTACCAGCAAACCGTTCAGTTGGCTCACCGTCTCACGGATCAAGCGGTGGAGCAGAACAAGTTACCAAAACGCATTGGCGCTGCAACTACTACTGGTACCTCTAGTGACAACAAACAGAAGTGGGATGGAACTTCAAGTAAGGGTTCGACTTCTGTTCAGTCTCAGTCTCAGCAGAGAAAGACTGAGGACTACAAGAGCCCTAATCAGCAATCGTCTGGTGGTGGATACAAAGGAAATCACCCCAAATGCAATCGCTGCAGCCTGCACCACAGCGGGCCATGCACCAGGGGCAACTGTCATCGGTGCAACAAGCCTGGTCGCGCTGCAAAGGATTGCAGGAGCTTATACCCCGCTAATCAGAATCGTCAGCAAGCTCAACAGAACCAGCGCCAGCAACAGCAACAGGGTGATAACAAAGGGTGCTTCCAGTGTGGAGCTGAGGGCCACTTCAAGAGAGACTGCCCTCAACTGAACAGGAACCAGAACAACAACAACAACAATAACAACAATCAGGGGAATGGTAACAATGGGAACAACAACAACAATGGCGCCAGGGGGCGAATGTTTGTGATCGGCCAAGGTGAAGCAAGGAATGACCCCAATGTTGTGGCGGGTAAGTTCCTTCTCGACGACTTTTATGTTTCAGTTTTATTTGATTCGGGTGCCGATACTAGCTACGTGTCACTAGAAGTTAGTCGAATGCTTAAGCGTATTCCAACACCTTTGAACAACAAGCACACCGTAGAGCTAGCAAATGGTAAGAGTTTAGAAGCCACGCACCTAGTCAAGGGTTGTAAACTTATTCTCGCTGACCAGACCTTCTCTATCGACCTCATTCCTATTGTCTTGGGTAGTTTCGACGTTGTCATTGGGATGGATTGGTTATCCCAACACCGAGCAGAGATTCTTTGCAACGAGAAGGTTGTCCGTATTCCAGGTCCCGATGGTGAACCTCTCATGATTCACGGCGACAAGAGGAGTGCTGTTGAGAACGTCATTTCTCTCCTTAAGGCCCAAAAGTACTTGCGAAAGGGCCACACTGCTATTTTGGCTCTTATTACTGACACCACGGAGAAAGAGAAGAAGATAGAAGATTTTCCAGTTGTACGCGACTATCCTGAGGTATTTCCTGAGGAATTACCTGGTCTTCCGCCTCATCGCCAAGTCGAGTTTCAGATCGAATTAGCTCCTGGAGCTGCGCCTATAGCTCGTGCACCTTATCGTTTAGCCCCATCAGAGTTGAAGGAACTCTCCACGCAACTACAAGAGCTCCTGGATAAGGGTTTTATTCGTCCTAGCTCATCGCCCTGGGGAGCTCCAGTGTTATTTGTGAAGAAGAAAGACGGTACTTTCAGAATGTGCATCGACTACTGAGAACTCAACAAGGTGACGGTGAAGAATCGTTATCCTCTACCGCGTATCGACGACTTGTTCGACCAGTTGCAAGGATCGAGCTACTATTCGAAGATCGATTTGAGATCGGGTTATCACCAGCTGAGAGTCCGGGAAGAGGACGTCTCTAAAACAGCTTTCAGAACTCGATACGGGCACTATGAATTTTTGGTCATGCCTTTTGGGATGACGAACGCACCTGCGGTTTTGATGGACTTGATGAACCGAGTGTGCAAGCCTTACCTGGACAAGTTCGTTATAGTCTTCATCGACGACATCCTGATCTACTCTAAAAGTCGGGAAGAACATGAGCAGCATCTGCGACTTATTCTGGAACTCCTTCGAACAGAACAGCTTTATGCAAAGTTCTCGAAATGCGACTTCTGGCTTCGAGAAGTCCATTTCCTAGGCCACGTGGTGAACAAGGATGGGATTCATGTTGATCCGTCCAAGGTAGACTCGATTAAGAACTGGCCTGCACCTCGTACACCAAAGGAAATTCGCCAATTCTTGGGTTTGGCGGGATACTACCGGAGATTCATAAAGGATTTTTCTAAGATTGCACAGCCTCTCACGTCACTAACGCAGAAGGGCGTTGTTTATCGCTGGGGAAACGCACAGGAGTTGGCATTTCAGCACCTAAAGGATAGACTTTGTAGCGCACCTATCCTTTCCTTGCCGGAAGGCACAGACGATTTTGTGGTTTATTGTGACGCATCAATTCAAGGTCTTGGTTGCGTGTTGATGCAACGAGACAAAGTTATAGCCTACGCCTCACGCCAACTTAAAGTTCATGAAAAGAACTACACTACGCACGATTTAGAGCTGGGAGCTGTTGTTTTTGCACTTAAATTATGGCGGCATTACCTGTATGGTACCAAGTGCGCCATCTACACCGACCACAGGAGCCTCGAGCATATCTTCAAACAGAAGGAACTGAATATGCGACAACGACGATGGGTCGAGTTGCTAAGTGACTACGAGTGCGCAATCAGATATCACCCGGGCAAAGCCAATGTTGTGGTTGACGCCCTCAGTCGGAAGGACACTACGCCTAAGCGCGTACGAGCCTTACAACTCACGATCCATTCTAGTCTTCCCTCCCAGATACGAGCAGCTCAGATAGAAGCACTGAAACCAGAAAACATCAGGGCTGAAGCCCTACGCGAATCGAGGCAACGCTTAGAGCAGAAGGAAGACGGTGCTTACTACGTAACGGGACGCGTTTGGGTTCCCCTTTATGGCAACCTACGAGAACTTGTGATGGATGAAGCACACAAGTCTCGCTACTCGGTACATCCGGGGTCGGATAAAATGTACCACGACATCAAGACTACGTATTGGTGGCCTAGCATGAAGGCCCACATAGCAACTTACGTCAGCAAGTGTTTGACTTGTGCGAGAGTCAAGTCGGAATACCAGAAACCATCAGGCCTGCTCCAACAACCAGAAATACCTCAATGGAAATGGGAGCAAATTTCCATGGATTTTGTCACTGGCCTACCTAGATCCCAGCGCGGGAATGATACTATTTGGGTGATCGTGGATCGACTCACGAAATCTGCACACTTCCTGGCTATCAAGGAGACGGATAAGTTCTCCACTCTTGCAGAAATATACATCAAGGAAATTGTTTCGAGGCACGGGGTACCCACCTCCATTATCTCAGATCGAGATGCACGTTTCACTTCAGAGCTGTGGCAAGCAATGCACAAATCCTTTGGCTCACGACTAGACATGAGCACAGCGTACCATCCTCAGACGGACGGGCAGTCCGAGCGCACCATTCAAACCTTAGAAGACATGCTTCGTGCATGTGTAATCGACTTTGGCAACCGCTGGGAAAAACATCTGCCACTTGTGGAGTTCTCGTACAACAACAGCTACCACACCAGCATTGGAGCTGCTCCGTTTGAGGCATTGTACGGACGTAAATGTCGGTCTCCTCTTTGCTGGGCAGAGGTGGGAGATAGTCAGATCACTGGTCCAGAATATGTGGTAGATACAACCGAGCAGATCGCTCAGATACGAAAACGCATGACGGCCGCTCGCGAACGTCAGAAAGTTTACGCCGACATGGGCAGGAAACCACTTGAGCTCCAGGTTGGGGAGCGGGTACTACTCAAAGTTTCACCCTGGAAGGGTGTGGTTCGTTTTGGTAAACGTGGTAAACTTAACCCACGATACGTTGGACCTTTCGAGGTCATTGAGAAAATAGGCAGGGTGGCCTACAGATTAAACTTACCAGCGGAACTCGGCGCAGTTCACAACGTTTTTCACGTGTCGAATCTGAAACAGTGTCCGTCAGATGAGACCCACGTAGTTCCTCTGAAGGAACTCACTATCGACGAACAGTTACGATTCGTCGAGGAACCAGTCGAGATCACGGACCGGGATGTTAAGGTCCTAAAGAGCACCAGAATACCTCTCGTTCGAGTTCGTTGGAACTCACGTCGCGGCCCAGAGTTCACCTGGGAGCGCGAAGATCAGATGAAACAAAAGTATCCCCAACTGTTCGCAAACAGTACACCCACTACTGAGGCCGAAGCTACGGAATTTCGGGACGAAATTCCAGATCAACGGGGGGTGGATGTGACACCCCGGGAAAACCAGGAAAACCATACAACTTAACTAGCTTCCTCAGTGAGTGCTTACCAAATTTCGGGACGAAATTTCTTTCAACTTGGGGATGATGTGACAACTCGAAATTTAGAACCTTTTGTTGTATGCTTGAACGATTAGTGACTAACTGATTTGATGAATTAATGAATGATTTATGTGAATTTATATGATCATGTGTCATGTTATGTGTATGTTGTGATCGTATGTATGCGAGTATGTCTAGGAACCGAAACAACTAGGACCCGACTCGAGACCATGTGGTCTCGAGTAAACATCACACCACTCATGGGCCGGTTGGGCCACACACACACCCCTTAGTCTATTTCGAAGCCCATTAGGGTGCACCTTGTGGACAAGTATATAACCATTAGTAATGCTAACCTTGCCATTCTTGGACAATCCACACATACTCCTCTACACTCTCTACAAACCACTAAACCCTAAGCTTCAACATCATACTTCTCCTCCTTCTTCTCGGATCCAACCAACCGACCACCAAAGGGATTCTCGGGTTTTGCTTGTTCACACCAAACGAAGCTTCATCTTTCACCACCTCACAACCGGTTAGTGTTTATGATGTTGTTAGTGAATCTATGATGTTTGTTGTTGTTTAATAAGGGTAGGAATGATAGAACTTAACTAGGGTGGTGTATGCTTGATAATGTTTGTGAACCGAATGTGTATTGTGTTTTGAGTTGATAATGATGTATGATAATCGGTTGAGCATGTTTGATAGTACACATTGATGTTAAGTTAGTGTTCAAGAAATCGGTTCATGAATATCCTATGTTATGAGTTTACATTCGGTTGATAATGATTATATGTTTATGATGATGATGTTACAAATGATATAATTTAACTAGTGTAGTAGTATGATTGATGATGTTGTGTGAATCGATTTGTGGGTAATATTGATAATCGGAACATGCTTGATTTCGGATATGTGGCATAATGAACTCATGATGTTTTGTGTTTAAATGTAGTCTAAAACACTAGTTGTTGATGTTCATATAAATCGGATTGTGTATTCTTGTGTTAAGAACCGAAAGCTTGCCAACTAGAGTGATTTGTTGATAAGTTGTTCATGATTCTTGTTAGACTTAGGTCCATATGAAGGAAGATGAGTTACTTGAATATTTGAATGATGATGAACAGGATGAATGTATGAAGAACTTGATGAATATCATAAGAACATGGTTGAATATTTGAAATCTGAATTGTTTGATCCATTTTAGGAAATTTCTAGACAAATAAACATGTTTAAGGAATTTGGTTGGATAGTACAAACTGCATGAAATCAGAATGTTAGTGGATAGTACACTGTTCCGAATCAGCTCCTGTCCACTCGTAACCATCAGTTGCGACTCGAAACCAAGCACGACGAGTCGAAACCTCCCGGTTGCGACATCAGTTGCGAGTCGCAAACACCCGGTTGCGACTCGAAACCACACCGGATCAGCACACCAAACCTTGTGACTCGAAACCACGGTTGCGAGTCCGGTTGCGACTCGTAACCAAAACAGCATGGGCCGAAACCATGGTTGCGACTCCGGTTGCGAGTCGCAACGCCTAATTGCGACTCGAGACAATACGCAGATATAACTGTTTGGGCCTACAATTCATTTCGGACTTAATTGTTGGGCCGGACTCTTGGGCCCAATGTTCAGACCTTATATGCTACTGATGAACGTGAATGTTGATGAACTGCTATGATTAAACGTGTAACCCATACGTGCACTACTTGAATACGAACCTGATTGTATGATACAACTATGATAGGACGTGAGTAGCCTCAACGTTGCTTGTTTGACTTTTCTGTGTTTCTACCGAGCAAACCAAGGTGAGTTCACACCCTCTACAAAGCATGGGATTCCCAGGGGTCGGGAATTGGGGTTAAGGAACTGGGTTCCTCGTCCTCCTTGGGTAGGACAGCAAAGGTTCAGGAATGTAATTCCTCGTCCTCACGGACAGATAACTCGTACTAGACCAAAACTCTATCACGAAGTCCCTCCTTTTTATATCGACTTAATCGCCGGGCCAATGGCGAGCGGGTCATTAGTTAGATAGCGCTATTTAGGTCTGACAAACCTCACACCGTGCCGCAGAGGACGGGCGTGAACTAATGGATCTGGGGCACGTCAATGATGATAGACATTGACAGTTTCAGGGCACTTAAACATGACTACAGTCAGCAGTCGATATGGTAACGAGTCTAGTAGATACATGGGGTAGCCCCCACGGCCGAAATGCCAGATAACTAACACGGGGTAGCCCCCACGGCAGGATTGCCAGAGTAACCGGGAATGAACAAGCCACGTTTTTTAACTATGGGGTAACCCCCACGGCAGGATGCCAGCTAAAGGAAACTGTTTTCAAAACAACTTAAAACGAACACCCAACCGTGAACTCACTCAACTTGTTGTTGACTCGTTACTACATGCTTTGCAGGTCCTTAGGTTTCTTAGCTGGAGCTTGCATGGAGGAGGATCGTTGTGGGACATGGACGGCTGCGTGCCATGTTAAACTATGAAACAATTAAACTTATGTTTTGACTTAAGACTTATGCTTCCGCTTGCAACTTAACTATGTTTTGTTTGATCACCAATTGTATTGGTTGGATTTTATAACTATTTATATGCTTGTTCAATATAATTGGTGGCTGGATCCTGGTCAGTCACGCCTCCAAGCGGTAGTGCTCCGCATGTGGATTTTGGGGGTGTGACAGAGAATCCCTCTTGTACGAGTTCGTTGGAACTCCCGTCACGGCCCAGAGTTCACCTGGGAGCGTGAAGATCAAATGAAACTCAAATATCCCCAGTTGTTCGAAAACAATGCAACTACTACTGAGGCTGAAGCTACCACAGAATTTCGGGACGAAATTCCAACTCAACGGGGGGATGATGTGACACCCCAGGAAAACCAGTAAACGACACAACTTACTTAGCTTCCTCAGTAACCGCATGCTAAATTTCGGGACGAAATTTCTTTCAAGTTGGGGATAATGTGGCAACTCGAGTTTCCGACTTTCACTTTCGTATTTATTGCACGTTGACTTCGACTGTTAGTTGTTTGACTTGTTGACTTGTAACTGTACATGTTATGATATGATAAAACGCATTGTGTTTGCATGATTTTGTGTTTGGTTGTATAACATGAAACCTGTTGAAAAACTTAAACTGTTTAACACATGAAAGGACCCGACGAAACAAGATGTGTTTCGCCATCAAACAACTCGACGAAACAGAGTGTTTCGCCGGCCCATTGATTCGCCGAGGCCCACTACGGGCCCAGTAAGTAAATCTGTATATTAAAATTCTAAGTTCTCGTTTCATTCTAAGAAATATAGTTGCATGAGTGTATGGCATACCCCTACAATACCTACACCAAAGAACCATAATTGTAATTCTCTCGTTCATATGATCGCTCATGATTTCCTCGAAAATTCTAAGTGCTCGTTTCATTCTAAGAAATGAAGTACAGAAAATAAGTGATATCTTGAGTAATCACTTTAAATCCTTGGTTATATAACTAAGGATACCTTTCTTCAATCTCACATTATTTCATTCTGGTTTTTCATAACAACATATATAGTGTAGGTTTTCAAAACAACCTTCATGATTTCAAAATATTTCATATAGTTTGAAAACGATTTTAACACAATATATTTATTTAATATATCAAGTGCATGATTTCAAAAGCATTATCCATATTTTCAAAATCCTTATGCATAATTTCAAAATTTATCTCGCATGATTTTAAAACATTTTATAAATATACTTACCTAATACGCCTACTTTATGATTTCAAAAGTATTATGTAGGATTTCAAAAACATTAAACGTATTTCTGAAAAGAACCCCATGCATAGTTTTCGAAAAAGCATTCTGCTCGTATTACCCAACCTTCAAATTCTGCTTCGTATGTCGCATTAGCATATCTAGCACCTCAACTTCATGAGCATTCTACCTCATGTATACGTCTAGTGCAAGGTTTCGAAGCATCTCCCGCTCTTCGAATTCCAAAATCCATATAGGATCTTCTTATCTTCACAATTAGATCCTTGAGGATGATTATCACTCAAATCGGAGCCCTTATTAAGATCAATACGGACAAGCCGAATTCTTATTAAGATCTTCCTATTTTTCATAGTTAGATTCTTGAAGATGTTTAAAGTGCCAAATGAAATCCACGGATTGGATTCCTGGTGTGTTTTAAATACCCATGTCCAAAGATAAAAAATTAAAGGTCAAGTTAAACGATTATGCGAATATGTGATTATGTGATTATGTGTTTCTTTTATGTTTTTTTTTTGTGATCCGATTTTTCGTTATCCAAATCCTCGTAGAATCTTCCATATCTTCATATGCGGGATTCATAGTAGGATATCTAAAGGTACTACCTTAAATCCTTAATGGGCTTCTACGTGCTAGTTAAGACCCTTGGGTTATATAGTACCATTCCATGATTCGAAGGAGACCCCTTGAGTGGTCTAGTTAAAAGATTGATTCAGAATCTGGTTAAGAATGGCATTTGATGATATAGCTGAAAGGACCCTGTGGTGGTCCAGTCACACTCATCACAGGTTCGTTCATTTGGTTTTCCCCTACACATTTTAAAAATACGATGTGCGGACTATGCAAGGAATTACGTAATTATTGTTGGTGCATAAATGTCTGTTATCTTCGTCTTTATCGAGTCTTATGTCTAGATAGGATAAACCAGTGCTCAGCAGGATAAAAACTAGGGTTTGTGTGTAAGTGTGTAATTTCGCATGAAATAGCCACTGGCTATTTCAAACGAAATTAGACATTGTAATTTCGCTTGAAATGGCCAGTGCCACTTTCATGCGAAATCACCTCCACTATATATAGCTGAGTGGTTGGTTCATTTGTAACGTTCGAGATTCAGAGCCGAGGTGCTGCCAGTTTGTCAAACGATCTGTAAAAGCTTTGAAATCAATAAAAGGAAGATAATTAAAGAGAATCTAACTGTATTCACATCGATATCATTGATTCCGCCTTTGATATTGATGTTAAACTCTTCTGATTGACTCGTTCGGGTCACACGACGATCCAACAAGTGGTATCAGAACTCAGGAAGAAGAGTTTATACCAATTCAGCTTGTTTTCATCACTTCTACTCATTCTTTTCAAAATTAAACAAGATTTAACAGACAAAATGAACTGAATTTCGCATATATCATGTAAAACACTGTTTTAAAGAATCCTTGAAAGAATTGGATCAAAATTCGAACAAAAACCAGATCAATTTGACAAAATGGTGGCCGACATGCTGATGTCATCTTAATTTCGCTCGAAATTGTCACTGCCATTTCACACGAAATCACTAATTTTGTTTGAAAGTACTGTTGTTTCACACGAAATCACTAATTTCGTTTGAAATTGCCTTTGATTTCACACGAAATCAGATTTCGTTTGTGGATTTCATACGAAATTAGATATTCCGCACCAAATTGGCTTGATTTCGTTTGAAACCAAGCTAATTCCGCACGAAATTAGATTTCGCTTGGTGATTTCGTTTGAAAATACTATCTCGTGTGAAAATCCTGATGTCGTTTGAATTGGGTATTTCGTGTGAATAGCTATTTCGCTTGAAGAGAGCTATTTCGTGTGAAAAGCTAATTTCGCGTGAAGATATTTTGTTTGAGGATTATTCCGTTTGAACTGATTTAGTGTGAAAGTTGTTATTTCGTGTGAAAGTGTCAATTCACGTCAAATCAGATTGTTTTAAAATTTGGTCAAGATGTTTGATGAAAAGGAAAATGTTAAACTTGGAAGATTAAACAATTGGTATTGTGGATATTGGGATAGTAGTTATAATGATGTGAAAAAGGAAGGTTGGGTTGAAAGATTTGAATGTTTCTTGTGTAAGAAAAATGAAACAGTTAATAAGTTGGAAAAACGGTTTGAAAGTTTAATTGATATTTTGAAAAATCATAAGATAAGAATGTCAAATAATGAACAGATATCAATATTAGCAGATGCATTACCTGCAGAGTGGAATGATTTTTTGATTAAACTGAAAAATGATTCTAAATTTTTGGAGTTGAGTCCAAGAGATTTTTTCAGTAGGGTAAAAACGTTCAAGTATGAAAATGATAAGAAAAAGGAGGAGTTGATGAATGAGATGGAAAAGAATTTAGAAAATATAAGTTTGGAGGTGATGTTTGAAATAAGAAAAAGAGTCAATATGTGTCTTGTAGCAAAAAATGTTATGAAATACGATATTTAGAGGGGTTGTTATATAGATGAAAAGATGGATCCTCTTGATTTTGTTAAAATTTTTTGTGCAGGCACATACAAGACAAAGACAGAAGATATTTCAAAGAATGAAGAATCCAAGAAAGATGAAACTGCAAGATCTGAACTTGTGTGCTCAAAATGTGATAAATCGGAATCAGACAATGTCAAACTCCTGAAGGATGTGGAGAGTTTGACATTGGAAAACAAAGTTTTACAAGAAAATGAAAAAGAATTTCAAAATAAAATAACATTTTTGGAAAATGAAAAATTGAAAATTGAAAATGATTTTGAAAACAAAATAAAATCTTCAGAAAAGGAGGATTTTTGGATAAAACTGGAAAACAAAAATTTGAAAGAAAAAGAAACAGATTTTCAAAGTCAAATAAAAGTTTTAGAAAATTAAAAATCTGTTTTACATGAAAATAAAATTGAAAATGAAAAGGCATTAAATTCTCATCTTGAGAAAATCACTCAACTTGAAAATGAAGTTGAGTGTGCTAAAAATAAAATTGATGATTTAGAAAAGAAATTGAAAGGTTTTGTGACTTCGTCGTCAATACTAGATCATTTATGTCCAAAACCGATCAATAAAATTCCAATAAGTGACAATGTCACAAATTATGACAAAGTCATAATTAAAGATTGTGATGATAAAACTGATGATGAAGAAGAGAAAAAGAAAATATTTTTTGAATTAAAAGAAAAATTTAAAGATACTGTTTTACACTCTACTGAAATAGGTGAATGCTCAAAGCAAAAACCTGTTAAGAAGAATGTAGAACAAAAACAAAATGTTAAAAATTCAAAAAAAATTCAAAACAACAATAAAAGATCATCAGTTCAATCATTCAATCATTATAAAAAACCACAAAAAGTTGAAAATCAAAACTCACAAAAAGTTGGCAATAAGTGGTGCAGGTTTGACCACAGTGCTCAAAAGTCAAATCAAGATTACAGGAGAAGTCATGATTACCACAAGGCCAAACAGTGTTATGATCTAAATGTTTGGATTGATAATGGAGAATGGTACGATAACAGAGTGTGTTACAAATGTGGTTTTCAAGGACACATTGCTGTTAACTGCCAGAATCAGAGTTTTGAGACGAGAAGATGCTATGAATGTCAAATCAATGGTCATATTGCCCGAGATTGCCCAATGAGATCAAAGAGAAGATCGAGGGCTGAATCTAATAAAACGGTAAAGAAATCAGTCAGAGTCGAAAGAAAGCCCAGAGTACAAAAGGAGAAAGAACAGAAAGTTAAGCTTTCACAAGGGCAGAAAGACAGACTGAGAAAGAAAAGAAAGAAAGCGAGGGAGTATTTTGAAAGGATTTTGTCCTCGGGTACAACTAGTAAATCAGATAGAAGTTCTGATAAATCGTCTTACTCAACAAAACATGATAAGTCAAGTAAAACGAATTCATCAGATACAAATCTGAGGACAAAAGAGAAAATAAGGAAAGAAAAATTAACTGACCAAATTGGTAACAAATCAAAGAAAGTTAATTTTTCAAATAAAGTCCTTATAAAAGTTTTTAAGTATAAAGAGGACTGTGAAATGTTTGTCACGTCACAGGTTGACGAATTTGGAAAACCTAAATTTTGTAAGGATTGGGTTCAAATAAAGAATGGCGATGATTTTGTTTCTGCGAAAACAAAAGAGCCATCTTCTGGCAATAAATTTGTTTCTTTGGAAGCAAAAGAGCCAAGTTTAGGCAATGAATCTGATACATCAAAGTCAGATGAGCCATCTGTTGAGGTAAAAAGTGAGAATTATGTTCTAGCAATGGATGATGCAAATTGTTCACCATTGTTAAAAGGAAACTCAAAAGCACCCAAGGACCGTCAGGCTTGGGTGGATCTCTTCAAATAAAAAAAAAACTGACTTGCCGGAACTCCCAGGTTGGTAAGTGGGGAGTAGGAATCGGCATCTTTCTTGAGAAATTCACAGGTTGGTTATTGTGATATTTCGACTTACAAGTGGTTAATCAAGGACATTAAATTGTACTTGAGATAACTATCTTTCAAGTGGTTTTGTTGATAGATCCTAAAAATGTTAAATTTTTCAAGTGGTTGAAAAGCAATGTGATGAAACCCCAACAAAGCTAATTTTCCGGAAAAACCATTTTGATTAAAACAAACTTAAGTGTTTTGAAATCATAATGGGAAAATAGTTTGTTGTCAGGGGGAGTTCTGATTGTTTAAGCCTAGAGGATGGAGAAGTGAAGTGATTTTCATCATGTTGTCACTTTCCTTGTATAGTTTGTTTTCAAATTTTCCCAGAAAATCAAAATTGAAACATATTTGGATTTTAGGGGGAGAAAAATTTTAAAAAATTAGAAAATTCAAAAATGCCAAAAACATTGAAAAAGCAAAAATGAGTTTTGTTGTGAATAAGAGGAAATGATAGTAAATCAGTGGACTATCACAGCATGCTAAAGAAATGAAATGTCAAATGTGATAAACGGTTTCACTAAGGATGTGACGATAGGCTCAGCTAAACTAGTAGATTTGCGATAACGATACAAACTTAAATGAAAAAGCCTAGTTCTAGTGGGAAACATGGTTGAAAGCATAGTACTTAGTTTTGTCCTTCGTGATTGTGTACCTACTCAGTAATTGCTGAATGCTAAAAGAGCATACAAACCAGTCAGTTTGTAAACTTTCACAACTTACTGAAAAGTCACTGTGATTGTGCATTTTATTTTGCAAAGATTTAAACTTGTTTTATTTCTTTATTTTGTTTAAGCATTGGACATCCTCTGCGTATACGTGAGTATCGAACTGGATGTTAGTGCCTAAACGTTCTGCTTTATTTTCATTGGTGTTTCATTTAAGCTTTGGATCACCTCTGCGTATACGGGAGTATCGACCTGGTGGTTAAAGCCTAAACAATTTCAACTTGTTTTTTTATTTCTTATTTTGTTTCAACATTGGACTTTCTCTGCGTATCGAAAGATCGACCTGATTGTTAATGTTTAAACATTCTGCTTTGTTTTCGCACAAATCACAGTTGATGAAAGTTTAAAGGCATTACTTGAGTTAGTGTATTACATGATGAGGGGATATGCTGAGATCGTAGGGTCCATAAGAATTTAGTGAAATATAAATATACTTTAACGTATCGGTAAACATTTTGAAAGTTTTTAGATTGAGCTTAAGAGGACAACTATATTGTCAATCTATGTGAATCGGTTAGAACTTAATATGTTTAAAAGCTTAACGGTGCTAGTGATTTGTCTCATAAACTGATATGATCCTCTTACACAAACTCACAAAAATATTGTTTGTATATATTTCTTTACTGCATTTCTATAAAAACAAAAATCCAAAAATATTGTGTTTTAGCTTAAATTTTAAAAAATCCAAAAAGATTTTCGATAACTGATGTTGGTGTCACACCCCGAAATTATCAGAGCTGGCGTAACTGGACTGGTATCTTCATTGCACAGCGGAAGCAATTATTCTAAGTCTTTTAGTAAATTGAACGCCCACTAAGTACTCGAATCCCCAATGGTTCTCCTATTCCAACCGTGCCTTGTCTTAGAACTGTAACCTGGGAAAGAAACATGCGAAAAATCAACATAAAGTTGAGCGAGTTCATAGTTTGTTTGTAAAAGATTTGAAATAAATCTTTTGAATAACCGGTTTGTGAAATAATATTGAGAAAATGAATTTAGAAATCATTTTCTTGCCAAGTTATATGGAAACGTTGTGTTTGTAACCAGGTATTTGTAAAGTCTCGTATTTGTAATGTTCGTATACCCGTCAATGCCCACCCTGACTTTGACTTCATGCCCGCATAATCCTATGCTTTTTGAATTTGTATAAAAACATGACGTTTAATTTGTATAAATCAAGTATTTCTGTGAGTATGTATAAACCTTTCATGTATGAATAAAAGTCCCTGGTATGTAGAAATTAAGGAAAAACCTGATCACCATTGGGTTGCAAAGCCAATAGTATGTGTGAAATGATGCAGGAAGACTCAAACCTAGCAAATTTGTTACCGGGCTTCCGGCTGGAAGACATAGTCACCTCATGGTCCATCCCGCGGACTCATGGGTGGGGCTCGCTACACCCAAATAGATCTATCACTCATGTCCCGTGGTCCTACAATGAGGATTAATGGCCTTAAGTGTTGTACCCACCACTCACATGATCGCGTAGTAAAAACCCTCCTTAAGATAACCATACCATAATAAATGTCTGTAAATGTCTGTAAATGCCTGTAAATGTCTGTAAATGTCTGTAAATGTCTGTAATAATTATAACATGTATTTTACCCCAGCCTCTAAGGCTAAACCTCCCCCGCCTCTAAGGCTAACTTCCCCTAGTCATAAAAATCAATCACTTTTCGATAATGCGCATTTGTTTTGTAAAAACCGGTATATTTAGTATAAAGTTCATTCGTAAACTGTTTGAGTTCCTTGAAATCCGTTCGTAACATGATTTAGAAATGTGAGTTTTCATTCATTCGAAAACTTTGTATGTTCTTGCAAAACGTGCTTTGTCTAAAATATGCAATCCTTGTTTATCGATAACCTTGTATGTTTCTAAAAAGAAAAACATGCATGTCTTTCCACCCCGAAAACACTTACAAAAATATAAAACTGTAAAGGTGGGGTTATGAACTCACCTGAATATTCCTGTGGAAAGCTAGCTAATTACGACTTCGTGATGTCGTTATGTCGTTTCCAAGACTTGACTTGCTAGCGTGCAGTCTACAATATTCCTAACACGGAATATCTTATAAGTTTCTAAATAAAAGCGGTAACTAGTCTACGTGTCGCCGAGCTTTACCGAATCGTTAATCGAACGATTCAACGGTAAGTAGTTAACTTATCGGAAATGATTAAGTCATATTTGATAAGTATCGTTTTATTGTCAATAATAACCAATAAGTCTTGAAAAGACTTGATTATCGAGAGATTTAAAATAAATGAATATATATATAGAATTATATAAATATCGTTAAGATCTCTTGTCGTCCCGAGAAGTCGTTTGTGTATATAGAAATGTTCGTATAAAAGTAATATATAATATGCTTGTATTATATATGTTATGTCTTGTATATATTTTTGTCAAAAATATACGTATATGCCGTTTCGGCGTTTGAAATAAATATAAAAAGTTATATTTATTCTATCAAAGAATCGTCGAGTCATTGTGGTTGGAAATAAATATATAACTATATTTATTTTTATAAAAGAATTCGTGTTGTACGATACGTGAAATAAATATATTGACTATAGTTACTTTTGTAAAATGAATTCGTGTCGTTTAATACTTCGAATAAATATATAAACTATATTTATTTTAGTAAAAGAATCGTCGATCTTTTAACGTTTGAAAATAGATAACATCGTTATGTTTATAATGTTTTCGAGTCGTGATGTTTGAAATAAATATATTAATTATATTTATTTTATAAAAGACTTTTCGAGCTTTCAATGAGCTTTCAATGTTTTGACTAAACATAAAAAAGAAATGTCCGACGTTTTGATGTACAAAGTAAGTATGTAACTATATCCCTTTTTTTAATTAAAAGGATCCGAATCGTTGCTTTCGAAAGTCGTAAAGTGTTGTCGAAAGTGAAACACATTTGTATATGTATTCAATTGATAGTTTCGTTCGTTTTATTTTACGGGTTTTCTCGAAAACGGGCAGAGTTTCCTCTGTTTTTGGACGTCCCGACAACACAAGTTGTCAATATATTTTCAAATTCAACAATATAACTTTTATCTAATATATCAAACGTAATATATAAGTTAACCGGTTTGAGCTCGTTTCACGTGACAATAACTATAAAACTAACGAAATAAAACGTGCCGTTAATCTTTACCATCTTTGCGTCGGAACGTCGAGCCGTTGACTGGGTTGGCCGAGTCAACTGAGTTGACTCGGTTTGACCGTGTTGACCGAGTCGACCGGGACCCGAATCTGACCTGAACATCAACTGACCCAAACCAAACCGAGTGGACTCGTCTGACCCGAGTCGACTCGCTGACTGAGCTGACTCGCTGACTGAGTCAACCGGACCGCCTGACCGAGCCGCCTGACCGGACCGAACCCGAAACTGAACATCACACGGACCGATCTCCTGCTTACCGAGACCCAAACCCGCTAATCGTGAACCCGAACCCAAACCCAACTGGACAGAATGTGAAACGTGCCAAAACTCGAGCCAAACATCACCACCGTTGCTGTCGGCCGTCGCCGGTGGTTCTCCGCCGTCCCCGGAAAACAAGAAAAGCAAACCCGTCACTTGTTCCGTTCGGAAATAAAAGAAAAACTGTAAAACGGGTCGGTTCAACTTACCGGAAAAGTCACCGGAAAGTAAAGTTATATGAAAATGTGCAAAAACATCCCTTGTGAGCCGATCTACGCATGCACGAAGATAAAAATCCAAAATAAGCTCGCCGGAATATCGACCGGAACTTCGCCGGAGTTGCGCGTGAGCCCAAACGGCTCAGAATCTTCGAAAATAGACACCACCATTGCGACAGAAAGGCTCGGTTTAGTGGGGGTAGGGTATAGTGCTCGAAAAAGTTCGCCGAAAAAGCCACCACCGCCGCCGCATGCGGTGGTGCCGCCGTCGTTAGCCGCCTTGACTCGCCGGCCGGAGTCAGGCCTAATCTGCCGAGAGAAAGGCTGCAATGTGAGAGTGTGTGTGTGTCTGTTTGGTGCAAATGAAAGGAAATAAGGGGTGAACCCCTTTTATACATAGGTTCCATGTAATGGGCTTTGGGCTTGGGCCCAAGGCCCACAAGCCCAAATTTCGCGTTTAAAGTGGCTCGTTAAATCCCACGAACCCGTTTTCACTCTCGCACATCGTAATCGTAGAAATTTGTTACTTTAGGGTCAAAATAGTGTCGATAAATGTTGTTTGCACGCCCGTTCGTCAGTTACGGTAATAATCGCGAAAAATTGCATCGTTGCCGTCTTTAATCCGTTTTTCGATCCGGTTTCAACCGTAATTACTGAAATTTTATTACGAGGCTAAATATAGCGTAAAATGCAAGTTCTGAAGGTGTCAGGCGTCTCCGTTGCTTCCTTTTTGTTGCTGATGCGTTTCCTACCATCGCGTTTTTAGTCCACGTTCACATTCGTATCGCACGGAATCCCAATAAATTCACAAAAATTCATTTCATAAATATAGAGTATTCGTAGAAGATCCGTATTTGTCGGCGTTGTCAGTATTTCGTACGGCATCAGTTCGTTGTCGCTTAATATTCAGCAGATTTCCAGCAGATCACCATACGCGTACTGTAAAGTCGGATAAACGTTCCTAGGCACTCCAAAGGCCTAATTAAGTTAGTATGCGCTGTAAACACTATTTATTATCGCGTCAATCACCTGTTAGTTACGTAATTAAGAGCCGTAAATCACGGGTTGTCACATTCTCCCCCTGTTACAGAAATTTCATCCTCGAAATTTAGACTATGTTATCTCCTCAGAATTGTGTTGTTTGCAGGTAAGTCCGAATAACAACAAGTGAATGACCGCGTAATCGAAACAAGACTTATTCGAATCATGTGAATTTAATGACATTTCTCGACAATAAGAACCCAACAGTTTAAAAGAAACGTGTTTCAAAAATTGATGTCAAAGGAAACAAGACGTGTAAATACAGTCACTACTGTGACTAAGCTAACAGGGGTCCAACAAAGAATAGGAACTTCGACCAATCGAATTCCGTATGAACGTTCACAATATGTAAATGAGTTCTAGGAGCAACGACATCCACTGGATGGACTTAGAATCAACAATCTCAAATATAATAGTTTGCATGAAATGCCCGATCATGATTAGCCCAAGCTACAAGTTTGTACTGACACCACAAGGTGTCGTAGTGACTTAAATAATTCAATAATAGCGGTGATCAAACAAATTCACCGTGTTTGAAGTCAAATGCAAGCGCAATGAAGTAAATATGAATGTTTGTTCCAACAAACATCAAAAGATTCTCAATTGGAATTTGAACATTAAAGAAATAATGTTTTCGATCGAAGACGAAGAAGCAATGAATATCACAAAACATTCGATCGACATTGAAAGAAACGTTAGTAGGTACACCGGAATATAAAATGAATTTGTGTACCATCGTCTTAACACACGATTGTGTTAAGACTGCTTTAATATGATGATTCAAAGCGGGTTTAAAACAAATCAATAAGGAAATAATTAAATCCGTGCATGAGATATGTAAGCTAGTTTAGCGCAAGGTTCAAATAAGCGAAAATACCACCCAAGGTGTCGAAATCAACAATTTAATGGAGTCGAATACCAAACAAGTTTACCCCGACTCGGAACAAATGAAGTGCTTGTTAAACTTGATTTGAATATGATGCTCCTAATACATCATATGGTGTCTCGAATCGAATATGTGTAATGAACAAGTTCAAACAATTGAACTTGGTTTTAGCGTAATCCGACAATAAATATATGTATCGATAAGAAAACTTTCGGCATGGTCACAACGAAAGACCATGTATGTAACTTGTAAAGAAATGATCATGACACAATGACCATTAAGAGGAGTAGAGATACGAAAATCTACTCAGCAAATATGAAAGTCAAAATTTCAATATGTAACAACTGTGCTTGTAATCACTATGAACAGTTCTATTATCAATAAAACAATGTTATTTGATCCCAATGTTTGTTTTGTTATGTTATACATTTTTCATGTTTTGACTTTTATGTAATTTCAAACTCTACATCGCTTTCTGGAGAGTTATACGCAAACTAGTGCGTAAACGTACTCAGTTTAATGCGAGAAATACTCCGGAACATCAACATATACTCAACATACCTTAAATAACCTTTACATAACTTAGAAATAAGTTTTGAAGGCTTTGGTATGGCAAAAACAAGTTAATTCGCTTACAGGGACTAAATATGACAAACTGCGAAAGTATGTCAATTTGAACTGTAACGAACATTCCGAAACATAACCATAAGTTAAACACACCTTAAATATCCTTTACATAGCTTAGAAATAGGCTTTGAGGGGTTTGGTGTGCTAAAATAAACTTTTGGAACATTCAGGGACTAAAAGTGTCAAAAAGTGCACAAGTTTGCATTTTCGCGCATAACTTACGTTCTGAATACATCTGGACATCCAAAAATTTATGGAAGCATGACTACATTATATTTTAGGGTTCGCCTTAAGAAAAATCCATTCGTTTCGTCGTTTGGTTCGTTTTTCACGCTTATACGCATACCGTCGTAATTAAGCGAACATCGCGATCGTACGACCAAACGAACCGACATCCGAGATATTTTTTAGCATGTTTCATGTTTCCTATACTTTAACATCCTTGTGAAGCTTAAAAATGGGCTTGACGGGTGTTAGAAGTGCCAAAACACGACGATACGCGCACAGGAACCAAAACTGCAAAACTGCTAAAATAATAAAAAAAAAAAATAGAAAAAAAAAATGCATAAACTCATTTATTCAGCCCTTAACACCTCCCAAAGGCCAAATGACACTTGTTAAACTCCTATGGTGTCCATTTTTAGCCACCACAACTTTGTGACAAGTGTACGGGCTAGATCTTTTCCCCTTTTCCAAGAAACAATCTCAACGGTTACCCGAATTCTATAAATACCCATGCCATTCCAACCTCATTACTTACTAGAATCTTATTAGTTGTGTTCTAAGTTGAAACTTTGTTTCATACCTGAACTATACTGATTTAGATTAGCATTCGGGGACCCTTCGTAAGTATTCTTTCGTTCTTTTCCTTATTTTTACTGCTTTTCGAGTCAGGAAGTCAAACTTTGTTTGACTTTCAGCGTTGACCAGTAATGGTCAATGCGAAGTTCGTTCGAACTTCGCAACGTGAGTGTAATCACGTTGGTTATAGTCCCTTGGGACTATGCCTACTGATTACCACGTTGTCTAGGGTCGTAGGGTAAGCGATCTGATGAATCGCTTATACCTTCGAACCCGACCCAGTTTGGTCGATCATTAGGATCCGACCAAATACATTAGGTGACCCTATTATAGGGCATAACCTTCCGAGGTTATACCCTATGGTCACATCGTTTAAGTAGTTGTATGATAGGTAGTTTATATGCCTTAGGTAAATTACCAGAATACCCTTTTCATGTATAATTGGTAATTAAGCATATGTAACCTAAACCTTTGTCACATAACTGATTATGTAACATGTTTAGGCATATAACACTTGTCATAGGACTAGTTAGACGGTCCGAACGCGTTTCACGCGCACGACGCGTTAAAGTAGCATAAGCTACCTAAACGGGTCGTAATGGGTCGTAAACACTTACGTTAGGTTTCATTTAGTATGTAGGCTTTGTTAAACCAAATGACACGAGTCTCTACACTCGTCTGGTTTACAAACCCTAATGCTACCCAGTCTTCCGATTTAGGTCCGGTTTATTAATGTAGTTACCTATATTAGGTGCCGTTTGATATTCCGTGATCTCTAGCTTTGCTTGGTGGTTATCCTAGGACTTCTGAGCAATCCCATGTGAGTACATAGACCCCTCTTTTACTGTTTTCCAAACTGTTTTGGGGTGGAACACATGTGCCTACTTGTTACTTTCAAGCTTTCCTGTTTTCACATCATATACATGCTATGTTCGTTAGTACAATATAGTACATGATTTCATTACATTTCATGCTAGGTATGCCCATTGTGTGCATTACTTGGTACATTGTTTTACATGACATTTCATGCTAGGTATGCCCATTGTGTGCATTACTTAGTACATCGTTTTACATGACATTTCACGCTATGTATGTTCATTTGATTACATACTTAGTGCATTGTTTTCACATGCTCACATTTTGTTATGACATTTGGTTTGTTTACATGGGACAATATATCCATTAACATTAGCTACGCCGTTCGTTAGTAGGTAGTGGTACCATAGGAATTGACAACTCCCGTTCCGGACATCCCAGGGTAAGGGGACAGAAAGGAATGACCGAATTCGTTGACATTAAGACAGATAGACCTTTAATTTGTTTAAAGGGGTATCACCACAGTCGCCAGGCTTGGATGTATGCATTTTCACAATACCGCATAAATGTTCATATTAAATAGTTGCATGCATTTACACAAAACATAGCGTTGATTTAAACCATGTTTTACTTCAATACTTTGTTTTTGTGCATATGGTTTAGTTGAGACATTTCACTTGCCGTACATGACATTTTGACATAGACATTTGACATGGATATTTGACATAGACATTTGACATGGATATTTGACATAGACATTTGACATGGATATTTGACATAGACATTTGACATGATTTACATCTTGACATAAACACTTTGACATATTTTTCAATACATTTGACAATTGGTTTGGTTTGATTAAGTGATTAAGTTAACGATGCGTGTGTAATATGATACAAGCATGGTGGATACGCCGCTGGTACTTCCTATATATAAGTGTTTGTATGGTATTACATGGCGTAACGTTATTTGAATCATTTCAGTTTGAGACATAGAACATTTTATACAAATAACATGCTTTTCACAAGACATTGATTTACAAACAACTTATCTTATACAAACACATCTTTTTACATGGATATTTACTTAACCTGACATTTACTTATACATATCATCTGATCTTATTGTTTTCAAATGATTTACGAGACAAAACAAATTACAAGGTTCATGACTAAACATTTTTCTTAAACAGAAGTCATGAATCTTATTTTCACAAACCTATGTATCTCACAGGCATTTTTATGCTGACGTACCTATTTTTCACATGTGTTTTCAGGTGCTTTTCCATAGGATGTTGATCATGATACTAGGGCGGACCTGTGCCTTAGAGACTTTAAAAGATGATAGACTATGTTTAATTATGTTCTGAACTCGTTAATTTCCTGTTTGAAACAATGTAACACTCTTGTTTAATAAATAAAATACACTTTGTGTGCCATGGTTATGAAACAATTAATTCTGTCGCAACACGCCCCGATGTTTCCGCCGCGGTTTGTTGTTTTACGCGGTCGGGGTGTGACACAATAAAAGAAATTTGAGGACTTTACCTGGGGTTTCATGTGATGACCGGTTGTTAGTTGACATTACCATGGAATGTCGAACATAGCGTATTCGTCGTTAATGAGATAGGGGGATTATGAAGGCATGCGTCTTCACCTTAGCATGACTCGTGTCGTTGCAGGATCGCGTTCCAAGCCGCCGCGTCCTGATCGGTAGTTCTCCTGCTGACAGGAATCTAGCATCGTCGTTGAATTGCGCCATCGTGTCTTTTCAAAGGCCTCGCCTCGATAGTCGTGTGTGTCGTGCTTCAACCTCCGTTGACGTACAGATTAAGCTTCACGTATACCTGTGCGCTAGCGCTTCGTTCCGCGTAGAATGTGATGTACCCCGACATCCATTGACGTAAAGACTGAGTTCCATGTATCCTCGTGCACTAGCGTTTTGTTATGCGTAGGCTGCCTGCTCGGGAAGTTAAAATATCATAGACAATATGGATAATCGTGTGTGCCCGAGTTAATAATCGCGGTTCCTACGTGATGACCTTGAATGAATTTCAACATAAGTTTCCGAAGGTCTTAAATGCATGTTTCCTAAACTCTCAGAGTTCTGTGCACTGTATGCGTCTGTTTTGTGTATCGTGTATAAAACACCACTTTAGCGTTTGTTTGAAAGCAAAATTTTGACTGTTTGTTTTTCGGAAACGGTTAGAGACCATACTCGAGTACTAGGCGTTATGCATGTATTCAACATCTTAATAGTCTAAGTCCTAGAGAAAAAGTGAGGTTAGAGCCTAGGTATCACAACAGGAACCTAATTCGCTGTAACCTATAGCTCTGATACCAAGTTGTCACACCCCGAAATTATCAGAGCTGGCGTGACTGGACTGGTATCTTCATTGCACAGCGGAAGCAATTATTCTAAGTCTTTTAGTAAATTGAACGCCCACTAAGTACTCGAATCCCCAATGGTTCTCCTATTCCAACCGTGCCTTGTCTTAGAACTGTAACCTGTAACATCTGTGCTTGTAATCATTGTGAACAGTTCTATTATCAATAAAACAATGTTATTTGATCCCAATGTTTGTTTGGTTATGTTTTACATTTTTCATGTTTTGACTTTTGTCCAATTTCAAACTCTATATCACTTTCTGGAGAGTTATACGCAAACTGGTGCGTAAACGTACTTAGTTTAACGCGAAAAATACTCCGGAACACCAACATATACTTAACATACCTTAAATAACCTTTACATAACTTAGAAATAAGTTTTGAAGGCTTTGGTATGGCAAAAACAAGTTAATTCGCTTACAGGGACTAAACTTGACAAACTGCGAAAGTATGCCAATTTGAACTGTAACGAACATTTCGGAACATGACCATAAGTTAAACACACCTTAAATATCCTTTACATAGCTTAGAAATAGGCTTTGAGGGGTTCGGTGTGCTAAAATAAACTTTTGGGTCATTCAGGGACTAAAAGCGTCAAAAAGTGCACAAGTTTGCACTTTCGCGCATAACTTACGTTCTGAATACATCCGGACATCCAAAAATTTATGTAAGTACTAAAATATTTTATTTTAGTGTTTGGCATGAGAAAAATCCATTCGTCGCGCAATTTGGATCGTTTTTCGCGCTTATGCGCATTCCGTCGTAATTAAGCGAACATCGTGATCGTACGGCCAAACGAACCGACATCTGAGATATTTTTGAGCATGTTTCATGTCCACAATGTTTAGGAATCATTTTAGGGCCTTAAAGTTGGCTTTACGGGCCTTAGAAGTGTCGGAAATGGCCTTAAACACCAACAGGGACTGAAACTGTCAATATGCAAACTTGTTTCTGATCTGACAAGGCCATGCGGCCCGCGTAAGATATGTGTGTATCCTTACGTGGCCCGCGTCAGTCCCCAGACAGCAGAAACTGTTGGACTCTGTATGCCCAAGACACATATTAAATTGATGTGGCTAGTACGTTATGATCCAAGTCGAGTCATACCCAATAACAAGCTAGACAAACACTTATATTATTTATTTGTGATATGATCAAACAAATAAATATTAACACTTACAATATTTAGAAATTGGTTTTCTAAATAATTACACTTGATAAACTAATAAATTATATGGATAATTTATTTTGAGAGAATATTTTATCTTGTTATTTAATGGGTTAAATAACATGATAAAAGTTGTATAAAGTATTGTGAACATATGATGTTATATTTTATAAAAGGTATAAAATAAACAAGACTTAAATTTTTATAAAAGAATTGAATTTTTTTTTATAAAAATAAGCTAGGCCGCCCCCCCCCCCCTTCCCAAGACAAAATGGCCAATCAACTTACATGCACATCTTACATGTTAGATGGCATTTGATTGGGTATTCTTCCCTAGACATTTTAAGCCAATTAGTTTACATGCAATTGCATGGCTCTTGATTGGGGAAGACTTTTGGTCCAATACATGCACATGCATTTTGCATGTGTAGGAAGGTTATGATTAGCTTATATGGGTGGCATCCTCTCTCATACTTTCATATATACATTTTGTATGAAAAATGCAAGAAGATAACTTAGAGAAGCTCTCTAATTTTCGGTCATATCATGGCTGATTTAAAAGGGTCTTAAGTTCAATTTTCAAGTGCAAAAACTCAATAAGAACCTCTCTAAAATTTCGGCCAAGAGGAGGTTGTCAAGAGGGATTTTCAAGTGAGTTTTCAAGTGTAAAAATCCTAGCAACATAAGGTGTTCGTTGGAAGCTTGGGGTATGCAAGCTTGAGATCTTCTCCTTTGAAGATTTCCATTCAAGAATATCATCTTCTTCCATCTCCTTGCTCCAAAGAAAGGTTGATTTCTCAAACACCCTATGGTTGTATTTTGATAGCATGTATGTCATATATGGATCCGATTTTGGGTTTTTGCATTTAAAAGAGTTTTAAATCTTGTAAAGTAACATGTTTTAAACATTATTTCCGCTGCTTTTTTATTTCATATGGATGAAATTGCTTTGATAAACATGTTAAAATCCCAACAGTGGTATCAGAGCCGCTTATATGAATGCATGCTTCAATAGATTAAAAATTTTCGGGTTTCGGGTTTGGTGAAAACCCTATGGCCGAAATTTTAGCATGGTTCTCCCTTTGTTTTTCAAGATTATTTTAATACATGCATAAAAGTATCTTGAAAAATTATGTCATTTGGATGATTTATTTTGTTTGGACAAAAACCCACAATTTTCGGTTTTTCATTCTTGGCCGAAAAATGTAGGTTGTAAAAGGAAACCATTTTGCTCTTGAAGTTTATATATATTTGGATATATATTTTTGGTGTTCATAACCTAGCCATGACCTTGTGTGAATATGTTTGTGTTTGTGATTTTAGTTAATTATTCAATGGGTTGTAATAATTATTTTTTGTCTTCCATTTGTAAAAATATGTAATTTATTTATTTTCATATGGTATGTAAGTAAATAGATTAGATGCATTTATTTTACTAGAAAAATGTATTAGGATACTTTTATGTAAAGGAAGATGCAT
Source organism: Helianthus tuberosus (assembly GCA_030545235.1). Lineage (NCBI taxonomy): Eukaryota > Viridiplantae > Streptophyta > Magnoliopsida > Asterales > Asteraceae > Helianthus > Helianthus tuberosus. The sequence continues at coordinate 71,808,031 of CM060356.1, read as the reverse complement.
ACAAAAATGCGGTTTTGGTTTTTGCCAATTTCGGGCAAAAAGGACTTCATAGTTCTTAACGGGATTTTAGCCCAATAACCAAAACACATTTTTGAAGTCCAAAGGAGTTTGGACCTGAATATAAAAGACATTTGGAAGCTCAAAGAATGTGAAGAAATCACAACACAAGATGAAGACTTGAAGCATTTGGATGCGGGATCAAGTGGGAGTTCACCGACACTTTTTTTGTGTCCATATTCACCCTTTAGGAAGGACCTTTTGACACACTTGTTTCGGCTAACAAGTGTGGTCAAAATAGTTGGCTATGGTTATGCACCTTTTAACATATGTGTTGTGTGCTTGTATAGTTATATTTTATTTATGGTTGTTTGGATGATATTTGGATATGCATACTTAACAACTAATAACCCGTAACAAGCTTAAAATTGGTTCTTACAAAATCATTAAAACAATTAATAAAAGGTTTATAAAAAAAATTAATGATTTTATAATAAAATGGGTTTTATTAAAAGAACCTTGAAAATTTGTTTTCACTAAAGTACCATTGATTTGAATGCATGCAAATATATGGTACATAAAATTTTTCTAAACTAGAATTTTGAAAAATAAAAAATCCCTTTTATAAAACAAGTCAAACACCATCCTTTTATACAACACTCAAATTACTTGGGAACTCTTTGTGGGATAAAGGTCACCTAACCACATTTGAGGAAACTTGTATATTTGAGGTGGGTTTACCATGTTTGTGGGATAAAGGTCACCTAACCACTTATGTGTATAAACTCACACGTGTGTGTAAGTTGGACGACTTGATTTGGAAACCATGAACTTAGGGTCACCGAAGCATGGAGAACAAAGGTGTTGATGGGATTAAACATGCCAACTAAACATAAAGATGTTTAACCGATCCCATATAGCTAGAAGTTGCAAAGGGTTGCAATTGTCAAACATTGACTACCTTGTTAATTTAAATAATGGGATAAAGGTCACCTAACCAATATTTAAATATAACGTTGGATTCTAGATTTTAATTATTAATTGTCTATGAGACATAAAAGGGTATTAATGATTAAAATTTTAATAATATCGAAAAATACTAAAATTGGACTTTGTTAAATTTTGTAGATGGCCGCTAACAATGCAAACCCGATTAACCAAACCGTCCGTAACCTATCACTAAGAACCATCCTTGAAAAGGATCGTCTCAACCATAACAACTTCATGGATTGGTTTCGAAACTTGAGAATTGTTCTCAAGCAAGAGAAGATATCCTATGTGTTGGACGATCCTATTCCCGATCAACCCGACGAGGAAGATGTAGAAGCCTACAATGATTGGGTTAAATATACCGAGGACTCCATGCAAGCCTCTTGCCTCATGTTGGGAACTATGATTCCCGAGATTCAAAAGGACTTTGAACATCATGGGGCATATGACATGATTACCCAATTGAAGGAAATGTTCCAACAACAAGCAAGGGTAGAACGCTTCGAAACGGTTCGAGCGCTTCATGCATGTCGAATGGAGGAAACCCAATCGGTCTCATCTTACGTCCTTAAAATGAAAAGCCACATTGATCGCCTCGAAAGGCTCAATTGTCCTGTCTCTAAAGAGTTGGCTACGGATTTGATCCTCAACTCTTTAACAAAGAAATTTGAGAGCTTTGTTATGAACTATAACATGAATGGATGGGACAAGAGCATTGGTGAGCTTCATGCAATGCTCAAAACGGCCGAAGCGGGAATGGGTAAAAAGGCTTTACCCGTTCTAACGATCAATGAGGGAGGCAAGAAGGGACATCACTCCGACTCCAAGGCAAATGTTGCCAAAGGAAAGGGGCACGTCAAAGGGAAAGGAAAAAGAAAGGCTAAAGCAGAACCACCAAAACCAAAAGAGAAGAAGGCAAAGGTTGCCACGAGCGATCCATGCTTTGAGTGTGGAGAGATAGGGCATTGGAAAAGGAATTGTCCAACCTATCTCAAAGAGTTGAAAAACAAGAGGGATGCAGGGCAAACCTCAGGTACAATCTTTATGATACATATTGATCTAAATGTTATTTCTTCTAACACATGGGTATTAGATACCGGATGTGGAACTCATATTTGCAATTCGTTGCAGGGGTTCAAAAGAAATAAGCATTACAAGAAGGGAGACACTAGTCTCTTCATGGGCAATGGAGCGAAGGTTCAAGTTGAAGCCCAAGGAGACTATGTTTTAAAACTTCCAAGTGGTTTGGAAATTTGTTTGATAAATGTTTTGTATGCTCCTAGTTTGACTAGGAACATTATTTCTGTTTCCCTTTTAAGACAATATGGATTTGATTTGAAGTTTGTGAACAATGAAATTTATGCTTTGATGAATGACATGTTCTACTTTAAAGCTACGCCTTCAAATGGTATTTATGAATTGGTTCATGATAATACATCATTTGATAATTCGATGTACCAAGCAAACACCAAGAAACTCAAAATGGATTTGAATGAGACCTATCTTTGGCATTGTCGTCTTGGTCATATAAACAGAAATCGCATGCAAACACTTCAAAAGAATGGTCTTTTGGAAACAAATGAAATTGGTTCATTTGATACATGCGAATCTTGTTTACAAGGTAAAATGACCAAGAAACCCTTTAGTGGCACAAACCAAAGGGCAAAAGACTTATTAGGCATCATACATTCGGATGTATGTGGTCCTTTTAAGCCAATGACTAGGAATGGTGAAAGATACTTCGTAACATTTACCGACGACTTCAGTCGTTATGGTTATGTGTACTTGCTAAGACACAAAGATGAAGTTTTTGAAACGTTCAAAATCTTCCAAAACGAAGTAGAAAATCAACTCACCAAGACAATCAAAGTTCTTCGTTCCGATAGAGGAGGTGAATACCTAAGTGATGCTTTTCAAGATCATCTTAGGAGTTGTGGGATCATCTCACAACTTACTCCACCTGGAACACCACAACATAATGGTGTGTCTGAGAGGAGGAATCGAACTCTATTGGATATGGTTCGATCGATGATGGCTAGAAGCACACTGCCTCTATCATTTTGGGGTTACGCTTTGCTCTCCGCGGCTCGTGTATTAAATATGGCCCCAACCAAGAAAGTGGATAAGACACCTTTTGAAATATGGCATGGAACGGTTCCATCATTATCATATTTGAAGGTATGGGGTTGTGATGCTTATGTGAAGCAATACACCCCAAACAAGTTAGAAGTACGATCCATTAAGTGTATCTTCGTAGGATATCCTAAAGATGATATAGGATATTATTTCTACGATCCAACAGAGCAAAAGGTATTTGTTGCTCGAAAGGGTAAGTTCTTGGAGGATAAGTTCCTTATGGAAGGAACTAGTAGAACAGTGGAACTTGATGAGGATCAAGAACCACAAGCCGATACACGTTTGGTTGATACTAGCACTCAACAAGAGGTTGTTGAAAATGATCAAATGGTTGATCAACATACACAAAACGTTCGCAGATCTGGTAGAATTAGTAATCCACCTGAAAGATATGGATTTTTCATGGATGGATGCTATGTGGTAGATTCAGATGAACCAACCACATACCATGATGCAATGTCGAAATCCGATTGCGACAAATGGCTTAAGGCTATGAACGTAGAGATGCAATCCATGTATGACAACCAAGTTTGGGAATTGGTTGTGCCACCTCTTAACTCCAAAGTAGTTGGAAGTAAGTGGGTTTTCAAGAAGAAAACAGATATGCATGGTAACTTGGATACTTATAAAGCGAGACTTGTAGCAAAAGGTTTCACTCAAACTCAAGGGGTTGATTATGATGAGACCTTCTCGCCATTGGCAATGCTAAAGTCGATTAGGATATTATTTGCCATAGCTGCATATTATGACTATGAGATTTGGCAAATGGATGTCAAAACGGCTTTCCTCAATGGATATCTTGATGAAGATGTCTATATGGTTCAGCCTGAAGGTTTTGTCGATCCAAAACATCCTAACAAAGTGTGCAAGTTAAAGAAATCAATCTATGGATTGAAACAAGCATCGAGAAGTTGGAATCACCGTTTTGATGAAGAAATTAGGAATTTTGGGTTCATCAAGAACGGGGATGAAGCTTGTGTGTATAAGAAAGCTAGTGGGAGCACCGTCACTTTCTTAGTATTGTATGTCGATGACATTCTACTATTTGGAAATGACATTCCAACCATGGAAGGTGTAAAAACATGGCTTGGAAGATGTTTTTCCATTAAAGATCTTGGAGAAGCTGCCTATATTTTGGGAATAAAGATCTATAGGGATAGATCTAGGCGCTTGATAGGTTTAAACCAAAGTGCATACATTGACAAAGTCTTGAAAAGGTTCAAGATGGAGAACTCTAAGAAAGGTTTGGTACCTATTCAAAAGGGGACAATATTGAATGTGACTCAATGTCCAAGCTCAAAGGATGAGCAAGAAAGAATGAAAGGAATCCCATATGCGTCTACTATAGGATCCATAATGTACGCGATGATATGCACTAGACCGGACGTGTCATGCGCTTTAAGCATGACAAGTAGATACCAGCAAAATCCAGGTAACAGTCATTGGATGGCTGTTAAGAGCATATTGAAATACCTTAGAAGGACTAAGGATATGTTTCTAATATATGGATATCTGGTGAAGAGGAACTCGTTGTAAAAGGTTACACGGATGCGAGTTTCCAAACTGATCGAGATGGTTCTCGATCACAATCTGGATACGTCTTCATTTTGAATGGAGCTGCAGTCTCTTGGAAGAGCTCGAAGCAGGATGTTGTAGCATTGTCCACTACAGAATCAGAATACATCGCCGCCTCATTGGCAGCACAAGAAGCTGCGTGGTTAAAGAAGTTCATTGCTGACCTAGGGGTAGTCCCTACCATTCAAGACCCCCTAGAGATCTTTTGTGATAACGAGGGTGCGATTGCTCAAATCAAGGAACCTCGTGCACATCAAAAGACTAGGCACATTGAGCGGAGATTCAACTACATAAGGGATGAAGTTGAAAAAGGAAAGATATGTATTCGTAAAGTTCACACCGATCAAAACATTGCGGATCCACTCACGAAGCTCCTTGAACGGCCAAAACATGAGGGTCATACTTGTGCCTTAGGACTTCGGTATTCTAGTGATTGGATTTGATCTATTTTGTATTTGGATATTGGAACAATTGTTATTTTAACTCTTTTATGGTATTTTGAGTTATGTTCCATTTTAGCATGTTTAAATCCGTGAATAAATTAATTATTCTAAATGTCCGTAGTCGATCATACTTGTGGGAACAAATATGAATGTAAGACTATTATGAACTTGGATTGGTGGATATTCATTATGTATGAATATAGAGCAAAGTGTTGCTGCCAAAGTTCATAGATATTTGTGGGATACAAATATTGGACTGACCCGCTCTCAAATGTTACTGCATGGAATCATTTATGATTGATCATAAGTAAATTTGAGCAAAGGCGAATATCATAGTATCCTCTGACCTGAGATACATATTGGGTCTTGATATTCACCAAATATTATGCCTTGACTTAGTTCTTCGCTGTCTGTAATAAGATAGTACATAAGACTAAGCTCAGGTATGGTACGAGGTGATTATGAGAGACGTATGTAGTCAAAAAGGGATTTGTTCCTCTTATTCGTTGAGAGTAAGATGTCTAAGGCCTGCTTAAGTTAAATCAACAGAGAATGATCACACTGTGTCTCTGGATTTGACATGACATCTGTAACGAAAGGATAAATGATAGATTCACCTAAATCATGTTCAAGTAAGGGACTTGAAGGGGATGATGTTATTGAATGGCACATATAGTCATACGTATTAGGGGTAGTAAACCGTAGTTAGGCGTCATTTACTACTTGCATCAATCTTCTATGTATCTTGTGCAAGTGGGAGATTGTTGGACTCTGTATGCCCAAGACACATATTAAATTGATGTGGCTAGTACGTTATGATCCAAGTCGAGTCATACCCAATAACAAGATAGACAAACACTTATATTATTTATTTGTGATATGATCAAACAAATAAATATTAACACTTACAATATTTAGAAATTGGTTTTCTAAATAATTACACTTGATAAACTAATAAATTATATGGATAATTTATTTTGAGAGAATATTTTATCTTGTTATTTAATGGGTTAAATAACATGATAAAAGTTGTATAAAGTATTGTGAACATATGATGTTATATTTTATAAAAGGTATAAAATAAACAAGACTTAAATTTTTATAAAAGAATTGAATTTTTTTTTATAAAAATAAGCTAGGCCGCCCCCCCCCCCTTCCCAAGACAAAATGGCCAATCAACTTACATGCACATCTTACATGTTAGATGGCATTTGATTGGGTATTCTTCCCTAGACATTTTAAGCCAATTAGTTTACATGCAATTGCATGGCTCTTGATTGGGGAAGACTTTTGGTCCAATACATGCACATGCATTTTGCATGTGTAGGAAGGTTATGATTGGCTTATATGGGTGGCATCCTCTCTCATACTTTCATATATACATTTTGTATGAAAAATGCAAGAAGATAACTTAGAGAAGCTCTCTAATTTTCGGTCATATCATGGCTGATTTAAAAGGGTCTTAAGTTCAATTTTCAAGTGCAAAAACTCAATAAGAACCTCTCTAAAATTTCGGCCAAGAGGAGGTTGTCAAGAGGGATTTTCAAGTGAGTTTTCAAGTGTAAAAATCCTAGCAACATAAGGTGTTCGTTGGAAGCTTGGGGTATGCAAGCTTGAGATCTTCTCCTTTGAAGATTTCCATTCAAGAATATCATCTTCTTCCATCTCCTTGCTCCAAAGAAAGGTTGATTTCTCAAACACCCTATGGTTGTATTTTGATAGCATGTATGTCATATATGGATCCGATTTTGGGTTTTTGCATTTAAAAGAGTTTTAAATCTTGTAAAGTAACATGTTTTAAATCCTTATTCCGCTGCGTTTTAATTTTATTCGGATAAAATTAGCTTTGATAAAATTGTTAAAAACCCAACAGAAACATGGCAGAAACATTGGATCTGGTCCTATCCATTGATGCACATGGTTTTGGGGAAATCTATGGGCTTAAATGGTTTTCAAAAACCACTATCTTGAGGTGTATGGCCAAGATCAAATCGCGGTTTCCAAGAAACGATCTTAACGGCTCTACGAATCCTATAAATACCCCATGCCTTCAATTGCAAAACCCACTAGAATTTTGATTTGAGAAACTCTAAGTTGAAACCATTGTTTCATACCTGAGTTACTTGGATCGAGATTAGCATTCGGGGACCCTTCGTAAGTATTCTTTCGTTCTTTTATTGCTTTTCGAGTCCGAAAGTCAAACTTTGTTTGACTTTCTGCGTTGACCAGTTTATGGTCAATGCGAAGTTCGTTTGAACTTCGCAACGTGATTGTAATCACGATGGATATAGTCCCTTGTGACTATGCCTACTGATTACCACGTTGTCTAGGGTCGTAAGGGTACGCGATCTAATAAATCGCTTATACCTTCAAACCCGACCCATTTGGTCGATCATTAGGATCCGACCAAACACATTAGGTGACCATAGTATATAGGGAATAACCTTCCGAGGTTATGCCCTATGGTCGCTTCGTTTGAATAGTTGTATGATAGGTAGTTTATATGCCTTAGGTAAATTACCAGAATACCCTTTTCATGTATAATTGGTAATTAAGCATATATAACCTAAACTTTTGTCACATAACTGATTATGTAACATGTTTAGGCATATAACACTTGTCATAGGACTAGTTAGGCGGTCCGAACGCGTTTCACGCGAACGACGCGTTAAAGTAGCATAAGCTACCTAAACGGGTCGTAATGGGTCACAAGCACTTAGGTTAGGTTTCGTTTTAGTATGTGGGCTTTGTTAAACCATATTACACGAGTCTCAATACTCGTTTGGTTTACGAACCCTCATTCTATCCGATCCTCCGATTTAGGTCCGGTTTATTAACATAGTTACCTATATTAGGTGCCGTTTGATTCCGTGATCTCTATCATTGTTTGGTTGTCACTCCAGGACTACTGAGTAATCTCAAGTGAGTACATAGACCCCTCTTTTACTGTTTTCAAACTGTTTTGGGGTGGAACACATGTGCCTACTTGTTACTATCGTGCTTTCCTGTTTTCACATCATATACCTGCTATGTTTATTAGTACATTATAGTACACGATTTCATTACATTTCATGCTATGTATGTCCATTGTGTGCATACTTAGTACATTGTTTTACTTTACATTTCTGCTATGTATGTTGACTGATAGCATGCTAGCACATTGATTTACATGACTTTCTGCTTTGTATGTTAACTTAGCATACTTAGTACATTGTTTTCATATAACATGTTCACTTTTGCTATGACATTTGGTTTGCACAAACGAGACTATTATACGTTCATTAACATTAGCTACGCCGCTCGGTAGTAAGTACTGGTACCATAGGACTTGACAAATCCCATTCCTGACATCCCGGGTTTGTTTGGATGTAAGGAATGACTGAATCCGAAAACATTTCTTTTGATAACCTTGACTGAAAGGGTTATCCGACTGTCTCAAGGCTTGAATGTATGCGTTAACTTACCACATAAATGTTTGTATCAATGTAACATGCATTACTTTGCAAAACATAACTTTTTGATATATTCAAAATACTTTGTTTTGTACATTTCTACATTATGATTATGGGACAATACTTTACTTACAATACATAACATTTGATACACATTACTTGGCTACTTTTGGACTTATAAACATTTGACATGGCTTATACAAGGACTTTTGACTATTGGTTTAAACATAGACTTTATACATTGGTGGTTTGTTTAAGTGACTTAAGTAACGAGATATGAGTAATATGATACAAGCATGGTGGATACGTCGCTGGTACTTCCTATATATAAGTGTTTGTATTATATTACATATCATAGCGTTATTTAAATCATTCAACTTATCTTATATAACTCATTTTACTTGGTTATACATTTGAACCATACATTATTCTCTTATTTATACATATCATCTGATCTTATCGTTTTTCAAATGATTCACAAGACAAAGCAAATTATAAGGTTCATGGCTAAACATTTTCTAAACTCCTAAGTCATGAATCCTATTTTCACAAAACCTATGTATCTCACAGGCATTTTTATGCTGACGTACCTATTTTCACATGTGTTTTCAGGAGCTTTTGCGTAGGACGATGATCGTGACACTAGGGCGGACCTATGCCTTAGAGACATAAAACGAAGATAGACTTAGTTTAATTATGTTCCGAACTCTTTATTTACTGTTTAAGACAATGAAACTTCTATGTTGATAAATAAAATACATCGTTGTATGCCATGGTTATGAAACAATTAATTCTGTTACAACACTCCCCGACGTTTTCCGCCACGTTTTGTATGTTATACGTGGTCGGGGTGTGACATAACCTGGGAAAGAAACATGCGAAAAATCAACATAAAGTTTAGCGAGTTCATAGTTTGTTTGTAAAAGATTTGAAATAAATCTTTTGAATAACCGGTTTGTGAAATAATATTGAGAAAACGAATTTAGAAATCATTTTCTTGCCAAGTTATATGGAAACGTTGTGTTTGTAACCAGGTATTTGTAAAGTCTCGTATTTGTAATGTTCGTATACCCGTCAATGCCCCACCCTGACTTTGACTTCATGCCCACATAATCCTATGCTTTTTGAATTTGTATAAAAACATGACGTTTAATTTGTATAAATCAAGTATTTCTGTGAGTATGTATAAACCTTTCATGTATGAATAAAAGTCCCTGGTATGTAGCAATTAAGGAAAAACCTGATCACCATTGGGTTGCAAAGCCAATAGTATGTGTGAAATGATGCAGGAAGACTCAAACCTAGCAAATTTGTTACCGGGCTTCCGGCTGGAAGACATAGTCACCTCATGGTCCATCCCGCGGACTCATGGGTGGGGCTCGCTACACCCAAATAGATCTATCACTCATGTCCCGTGGTCCTACAATGAGGATTAACGGCCTTAAGTGTTGTACCCACCACTCACATGATCGCGTAGTAAAAACCCTCCTTAAGCTAACCATACCATAATAAATGTCTGTAAATGTCTGTAAATGCCTGTAAATGTCTGTAAATGTCTGTAATAATTGTAACATGTATTTTACCCCAGCCTCTAAGGCTGAACCTCCCCCGCCTCTAAGACTAACTTCCCCTAGTCATAAAAATCAATCACTTTTCGATAATACGCATTTGTTTTGTAAAAACCGGTATATTTAGTATAAAGTTCATTCGTAAACCGTTTGAGTTCCTTGAAATCCATTCGTAACATGATTTAGAAATGTGAGTTTTCATTCATTCGAAAACTTTGTATGTTCTTGCAAAACGTGCTTTGTCTAAAATATGCAATCCTTGTTTATCGATAACCTTGTATGTTTCTAAAAAGAAAAACGTGCATGTCTTTCCACCCCGAAAACACTTACAAAAATATAAAACTGTAAAGGTGGGGTTATGAACTCACCTGAATATTCCTGTGGAAAGCTAGGTAATTACGACTTCGTGATGTCGTTATGTCGTTTCCAAGACTTGACTTGCTAGCGTGCAGTCTACAATATTCCTAACACGGAATATCTTATAAGTTTCTAAATAAAAGCGGTAACTAGTCTACGTGTCGCCGAGCTTTACCGAATCGTTAATCGAACGATTCAACGGTAAGTAGTTAACTTATCGGAAATGATTAAGTCATATTTGATAAGTATCGTTTTATTGTCAATAATAACCAATAAGTCTTGATTATCGAGAGATTTAAAATAAATGAATATATATATAGAATTATATAAATATCGTTAAGATCTCTTGTCGTCCCGAGAAGTCGTTTGTGCATATAGAAATGTTCGTATAAAAGTAATATATAATATGCTTGTATTATATATGTTACGTCTTGTATATATGTTTGTCAAAAATATACGTATATGCCGTTTCGGCGTTTGAAATAAATATAAAAAGTTATATTTATTCTATCAAAGAATCGTCGAGTCATTGTGGTTGGAAATAAATATATAACTATATTTATTTTTATAAAAGAATTCGTGTTGTACGATACGTGAAATAAATATATTGACTATAGTTACTTTTGTAAAATGAATTCGTGTCGTTTAATACTTCGAATAAATATATAAACTATATTTATTTTAGTAAAAGAATCGTCGATCTTTTAACGTTTGAAAATAGATAACATCGTTATGTTTATAACGTTTTCGAGTCGTGATGTTTGAAATAAATATATTAATTATATTTATTTTATAAAAGACTTTTCGAGCTTTCAATGTTTTGACTAAACATAAAAAAGAAATGTCCGACGTTTTGATGTACAAAGTAAGTATGTAACTATATTTGTTTTAATTAAAAGGATCCGAATCGTTGCTTTCGAAAGTCGTAAAGTGTTGTTGAAAGTGAAACACATTTGTATATGTATTCAATTGATAGTTTCGTTCGTTTTATTTTACGGGTTTTCTCGAAAACGGGCAGAGTTTCCTCTGTTTTTGGACGTCCCGACAACACAAGTTGTCAATATATTTTCAAATTCAACAATATAACTTTTATCTAATATATCAAACGTAATATATAAGTTAACCGGTTCGAGCTCGTTTCACGTGACAATAACTATAAAACTAACGAAATAAAACGTGCCGTTAATCTTTACCATCTTTGCATCGGAACGTCGAGCCGTTGACTGGGTTGGCCGAGTCAACTAAGTTAACTCGGTTTGACCGTGTTGACCGAGTCGACCGAGTCGACCGGGACCCGAAATCTGACCCGAACATCGACTGACCCAAACCAAACCGAGTGGACTCGTCTGACCCGAGTCGACTCGCTGACTGAGCTGACTCGCTGACTGAGTCAACCGGACCGCCTGACCGAGCCGCCTGACCGAACCGAACCCGAAACTGAACATCACACGGACCGATCTCCTGTTTACCGAGACCCAAACCCGCTAATCGTGAACCCGAACCCGAACCCAACTGGACAGAATGTGAAACGTGCCAAAACTCGAGCAGAGTTTCCTCTGTTTTTGGACGTCCCGACAACACAAGTTGTCAATATATTTTCAAATTCAACAATATAACTTTTATCTAATATATCAAACGTAATATATAAGTTAACCGGTTCGAGCTCGTTTCACGTGACAATAACTATAAAACTAACGAAATAAAACGTGCCGTTAATCTTTACCATCTTTGCATCGGAACGTCGAGCCGTTGACTGGGTTGGCCGAGTCAACTAAGTTAACTCGGTTTGACCGTGTTGACCGAGTCGACCGAGTCGACCGGGACCCGAAATCTGACCCGAACATCGACTGACCCAAACCAAACCGAGTGGACTCGTCTGACCCGAGTCGACTCGCTGACTGAGCTGACTCGCTGACTGAGTCAACCGGACCGCCTGACCGAGCCGCCTGACCAAACCGAACCCGAAACTGAACATCACACGGACCGATCTCCTGTTTACCGAGACCCAAACCCGCTAATCGTGAACCCGAACCCGAACCCAACTGGACAGAATGTGAAACGTGCCAAAACTCGAGCCAAACATCACCACCGTTGCTGTCGGCCGTCGCCGGTGGTTCTCCGCCGTCCCCGGAAAACAAGAAAAGCAAACCCGTCACTTGTTCCGTTCGGAAATAAAAAAAAACTGTAAAACGGGTCGGTTCAACTTACCGGAAAAGTCGCCGGAAAGTAAAGTTATATGAAAATGTGCAGAAACATCCCTTGTGAGCCGATCTACGCATGCACGAAGATAAAAATCCATAATAAGCTCGCCGGAATATCGACTGGAACTTCGCCGGAGTTGCGCGTGAGCCCAAACGGCTCAGAATCTTCGAAAATGGACACCACCATTGTGACAGAAAGGCTCGGTTTAGTGGGGGTAGGGTATAGTGCTCGAAAAAGTTCGCCGGAAAAGCCGCCGCCGCCGCCGCATGCGGTGGTGCCGCCGCCGTGACTCGCCGGCCGGAGTCCGGCCTAATCTGCCGAGAGAGAGGGTGCAATGTGAGAGTGTGTGTGTGTCTGTTTGGTGGAAATGAATGGAAATAAGGGGTGAACCCCTTTTATACATAGGTTCCATGTAATGGGCTTTGGGCTTGGGCCCAAGGCCCACAAGCCCAAATTTCGCGTTTAAAGTGGCTCGTTAAATCCCACGAACCCGTTTTCACTCTCCCACGTCGTAATCATAGAAATTTGTTACTTTATGGTCAAAATAGTGTCGATAAATGTTGTTTGCACGCCCGTTCGTCAGTTACGGTAATAATCGCGAAAAATTGCATCGTTGCCGTCTTTAATCCGTTTTTCGATCCGGTTTTGACCGTAATTACTGAAATTTTATTAGGAGGCTAAATATAGCGTAAAATGCAAGTTCTGAAGGTGTCAGGCATATCCGTTGCTTCCGTTTTGTTGCTGATGCGTTTCCTACCATCGCGTTTTTAGTCCACGTTCACATTCGTGTCGCACGGAAGCCCAATAAATTCACAAAAATTCATTTCATAAATATAGAGTATTCGTAGAAGATCCGTATTTGTCGGCGTTGTCAGTATTTCGTACGGCATCAGTTCGTTGTCGCTTAATATTCAGCAGATTTCCAGCAGATCACCATACGCGTACTGTAAAGTCGGATAAACGTTCCTAGGCACTCCAAAGGCCTAATTAAGTTAGTATGCGTTGTAAACACTATTTATTATCACGTTAATCACCTGTTAGTTACGTAATTAAGAGCCGTAAATCACGGGTTGTCACAGTTGGAAAGCGGATTTTCAAAATTCCGAGTGCTAAACATGATGAACTACAATGGGTTGGGAGAGTTTGTTGAAAACTTTGAATGTTATATACAAATGTTTTGAAAGATTGTATGATTAGTTAATCAAGGTCATTTACTTGAACTTGATGTAACTATACTCATTGATGATTGAATGATTTCTACCAGTAAGTTTCTTAAAACTAAGTGTTATAAATTTGTGAAACTTATGTTGAGGTAGAGGATGTGCAGGTTAGTCAGATTTTGAATCCTGAGCAGATGCAAAAAAGAGCCAGGAATTGATCATGAACCTGTAAACCTGTAAAGGCTATGATCCAAGAACAGCTTAAGGGGGAGTCAACAAGCAAAGAAAGATGTTCATGGCAAAGAAAATGTCAAGTTTGAACCAGAATTCGAGCTCCAGCATATCGTGTCACACCCCCAAAATCCACATGCGGGGTATCACCGCTTGGAGGCGTGACTGACCAGGATCAAGCCACCAATCATATTGAACCATGTTATTAATAAATGTAAATCAACCAAACAATATGAAAGGTGTTCGAAAACCAAAGTATAGTATCAATGTTTAGCGGAAGCATAAATGTAAAACCCAACATAAGTATAAGTATGAAATGTTATAATGGCAAACAAAGCATTCACGATCCATGTCCACAACGACCGTGCCTCCCGTGCAAGCTCCATGTGTACCTATGGTCCTGCAAGGCATGTAACAGAAAGTCAACAACTAGTTGAGCGAGTTCACAGTTGGTTGTTCAGTTATAGTAATTGTATTGTAAACCGTATGTTCGTTTAGTAACCCATATATCGTATGTACTTGAATCGCAGTCTCCCAGACATGTCTGCGAAGAATGTGGGGGGGGGGGGGGTTCCCATGTTTTCTAGACTAGGTATATTTGTATCGCAGCCCACCCGGCATGTGTGCGAAGTTCAAAGTATGGTTCGCAGCCATCCCAGGCATGTGTGCGAAGATCAGTCATATTATCGCAGCCAACCCCGGCGTGTGTGCGAAGATCAGTCATATTATCGCAGCCAACCCCGGCGTGTGTGCGAAGATCAGTTCTATAAGTATCAGTAGTCTAGTCGTATCTTATCAATAACCCTTCCTCACCCGAGGACCATATAACTAAGTTCCATAAGCTAGGTAAGTACAAGTAAATAATCCAAACCCATTCCCACCCTGGGAATCCCATGCCTTGGTAAGAGTGTGAACTCACCTTGGTTTGCTCGGTATGCTAAGTATGCTCCCAGTTAATCAATCACGTCCTAAAGTACGCACGTATACATAATCAGTTTGTATTCACGAAGTTGGCACGTAAGTATAATCATAGTAGACGGCACATCAAACAATCACCAAGTAACACATTGCATGTATTCATGATCATACAAGTCATGCATAGCATCTAACAGCAGTAAGTTAACTCAGTTAAGTTTTAACAGAAATAGTTATTGTGCAAATTATCCAATCGGCGAAACACCCTTGTTTCGCCATAAGCCCCTTCGACGGAACACTTCCGTTTCGTCGTTAGATCCCTCGGCGAAACACATTTGTTTCGTCGGATCTGTTTCGCCGTGATTCGGTTTCGTCATTAAGTCAGTTACGTCCTGACAACATATCAGTTACAAAAATATTAACACATAAACCCTAATCATTGCCAACATCCGTCGTCAACATCACCGATCATCAGATCCAATTCCAACATAACATGCAATACATGAAAATCTTATTATTTAACACACATGGCCGACATTTGGTAACCACCTCAAGAGATTATTGGACCATAATCTGTTAGTGGACTGCCTCATATATTTATTTGTTTCATATTGACTGCACCCTCACATTCCCTTCCATACAATATTCGACCAAATCTGAATTACAAGCACACATACATATGATCACTAATTTCCTGACAATGCACATGCACTAAAGACAATAATGGTCGCCCAAAACTGTTGTTAACGCACACATGATTGGACCGATTTTGCATGTTAAGTCTAATCTATAGGCACATCACAATTTCTTTTTTATTTGATAATCACACGCACACCATCGATATTTACAAAGCAACAGTTATTCATGATCACAATTTCATAACAACACATATATCTTTTCATGAATAAAACTAACCGAAGTTAAGAGGACCCAATTGAAAGGCTTCGAGTGTGAAGGGGGGGGGGGTCTCCTGTTGCCGTCACACAACTATGCAGAGAGACCTAGGGTTTGCCGATTGCAAAAACTGTTCATATAGTTTGGAAGCAAACATTTAAAACTAAATGCTATTGGGCCAAAGCCCAACTTGATTTCGTGGGTGGGGGTTGGGGTATTCGGCTATGGTTCCAAATTAAACAGTGAATAATAACATCAAATATGTTATTAACTCATATTCAAATATGATGCACACCCTATTATACAACACACTTGATAACGTACTAAATACACATCAGATATAAAGTATCATCCACAATACGCTTTAAGATATAACCAACGTTTACAGTAGTGAAACAACAAGTCGTGTCAACAAACAAACAAACAATTAACGTGCAATTAATACGAAGATGGAAATCTTGGAAACTCGAGTTGTCACATTATCCCCAACTTGAAAGAAATTTCGTCCCGAAATTTAGCATGCGGTTACTGAGGAAGCTAGTCAAGTTGTATCGTTTACTGGTTTTCCTGGGGTGTCACATCATCCCCCCGTTGATTTGGAATTTCGTCCCGAAATTCTGTAGTAGCTTCAGCCTCAGTAGTGGTTGCACTGTTTCCGAATAACTGGGGATACTTGAGTTTCATTTGATCTTCTCGTTCCCAGGTGAACTCTGGGCCACGACGGGAGTTCCAACGAACTCGAACAAGAGGTATTCTGGTGTGCTTGAGGACTGACGTCCCGGTCCGTGATTTCAACAGGTTCCTCGACGAATCGTAACTGCTCGTCGATAGTGAGCTCCTTCAAAGGAACTATAAGGGTCTCATCTGACAGACACTTCTTCAGATTCGACACGTGAAAGACGTTGTGAACTGCACTGAGTTCAGCTGGTAAGTTCAGTCTGTAGGCCACTTTGCCTATTTTCTCTATGACTTCGAAAGGTCCGACGTATCGCGGATTGAGCTTGCCTCGTTTGCTAAAACGAACAACACCCTTCCAGGGTGAAACTTTGAGTAGCACTCGATCCCCAACCTGGAATTCGAGTAGTTTCCTGTCTTTATCTGCGTATGCTTTCTGACGGTCATGAGCTGCCGCCATGCGTTGTTGTATTTGAGCAATCTTTTCAGTAGTATCAACTACCATTTCTGGACCTGTGATCTGACTGTCACCCACCTCTGCCCAACAAAGAGGTGATCGGCATTTACGCCCGTACAATGCCTCAAATGGAGCAGCTTTAATGCTGGTGTGGTAGCTGGTATTGTACGAGAACTCCACTAACGGTAGATGTTTTTCCCAGCCATTGCCAAAGTCAATTACGCACGCCCGAAGCATGTCTTCTAGAGTTTGAATAGTGCGCTCAGACTGCCCATCCGTCTGAGGGTGATAAGCTATGCTCATGTCTAAATGAGAGCCAAAAGATTTGTCCATTGCTTGCCACAGTTCTGAAGTAAAACGTGCATCACGATCAGAGATAATAGAGGTGGGCACCCCGTGCCTCGAGACAACTTCCTTAAGGTATACGTCTGCTAGAGTGGAGAACTTATCCGTTTCCTTGATAGCCAAGAAGTGAGCAGACTTTGTGAGTCGATCCACGATCACCCAAATAGTATCATTTCCGCGCTGAGATCTAGGTAGGCCAGTAACAAAATCCATGGAAATTTGTTCCCATTTCCATTGTGGTATCTCAGGTTGTTGGAGTGGGCCTGATGGTTTCTGATATTCCGCTTTAACTCTCGCACAAGTCAAGCACTTGCTAACGTAAGTGGCTATGTGAGCTTTCATGCTAGGCCACCAATATGTAGTTCTGAGGTCGTGGTACATCTTATCCGAACCAGGATGTACTGAGTAGCGGGACTTATGAGCTTCATCCATTACAAGCTCGCGTAAGTTGCCATAGAGTGGGACCCAGATGCGTCCTGTTACATAGTAGGCTCCGTCTGCCTTTGGTTCTAACCGTTGCCTTGAACCGCGTAGGGCTTCAGCCCTGACGTTTTCTGGTTTCAATGCTCCTACCTGAGCATCTCGTATCTGTGAAGGAAGACTAGACTGAATAGTGAGTTGCAACGCTCGTACACGCCTAGGTGTAGTATCCTTTCGACTGAGGGTGTCGGCCACCACATTGGCTTTGCCCGGATGGTACTTTATAGCACATTCGTAATCGTTTAGTAGTTCGACCCATCTATGTTGTCGCATGTTCAATTCTTTCTGCTTGAATATATGCTCGAGACTCCTGTGATCGGTGTAGATGGTGCACTTAGTGCCATACAGGTAATGTCGCCATATCTTGAGCGCAAAGACAACAGCTCCCAGCTCTAAATCATGTGTTGTGTAATTCCGTTCGTGTATCTTAAGTTGGCGCGAAGCATAAGCAATGACTCTATCCCGTTGCATCAACACACATCCAAGACCCTGAATAGATGCGTCGCAGTAGACTACAAAATCGTCCGTGCCTTCAGGCAATGAGAGGATAGGTGCGCTACAAAGTCTATCCTTTAAGTGCTGAAACGCTGTTTCCTGTGTATTACCCCAACGGTAAGCAACACCTTTCTGTGTCAGTAGTGTAAGCGGCTGTGCAATCTTTGAGAAGTCTTTGATGAACCTTCTGTAGTATCCCGCCAAACCCAGGAATTGGCGTATTTCGGTTGGTGTGCGAGGTGCAGGCCAGTTCTTGATCGAATCTACCTTGGATGGATCGACATGAATCCCATCCTTGTTTACCACGTGGCCTAGGAAGTGGACTTCACGAAGCCAGAAGTCGCATTTCGAAAACTTGACGTACAGTTGTTCCGTTCGAAGAAGTTCCAAGATAAGTCGTAAATCATGCTCGTGTTCCTCCCGACTCTTCGAATAGATCAGGATGTCATCGATGAAAACAATGACAAACTTGTCAAGATAGGGTTTGCACACCCTGTTCATAAGGTCCATGAAAACCGCATGCGCGTTTGTTAACCCGAATGGCATGACCAAGAACTCGTAATGGCCGTAGCGAGTTCTGAATGCTGTTTTGGAGACGTCCTCATCCCGGACTCTCAGTTGATGGTAGCCTGACCTCAAATCAATCTTCGAGTAATAGCTCGACCCTTGCAACTAGTCGAATAGGTCGTCGATGCGTGGAAGAGGATAGCGATTCTTCACAAACAATACTGGAGCTCCCCAGGGCGAAGAGCTAGGGCGAATGAAACCCTTTTCCAAGAGTTCTTGCAATTGCTTAGACAGTTCTTCCAGTTCGGTTGGAGCTAAGCGATAAGGTGCTTGAGCTATGGGTGCTGCTCCTGGAGCTAGCTCGATCTGAAATTCAACCTGACGATGGGGTGGTAACCCAGGTAACTCTTCAGGAAACCCTTGAGGAAAGTCGTGTACTACTAGAATATCCTCAATCTTTTTCTCTTTCTTTGATGTATCAGTAACGAGTGCTAAAATAGCTGTGTGGCCCTTTCGTAAACACTTCTGAGCCTTCAAGAAAGAGATGATGCCACTCACGACACCACTCTTGTCGCCTTGAACTTCGAGAGGTTCCTTGCCAGAACGGGGAATGAGAATGATCTTTTCTTTGCATAGTATCTCTGCTCGATGTTGAAGTAGCTAATCCATACCAATAACGATGTCGAAACTATCACACCGTTGGGGTCATTCCTCGCATCACCCTGACCAATCACGAACACTCGACCCCTGGCACCATTGCCGTCGTTATTACCCCCGTTGTTATTCCCGTTGCCCTGATTATTGTTGTTGTTCTGAATCTGGTTTAACTGAGGGCAGTCCCGCTTGAAGTGGCCTTCCGAACCACACTGAAAGCATCCCCTGTTACCTTGCTGTCGCTGCTGGTTCTGTGGAGCTGTTGGTTGTTGCTGTCGGTTCTGATTCGCAGGTCGTGAGCTCCTACAATCCTTAGCTTCATGACCCATCTTGAGACACCTCTGGCAACGACCCCTGTTGCACTGACCACTGTGGTGCCTGTTGCATCTGTTGCACTTTGGGTGATTTCCTCGATATCCACCCTGCCCTTGACTACCAGAAGATTGCTGACCAGGACTCTGGTAGTCATCGATCTTTCGCTGGTGTGCCTGGAACTGAACCGTAGTCGAACCCTTGCTGGAGGTTCCATCCCATTTTCGTTTGTTATCACTGGGAGTAGCAGGAGTAGTAGTAGTAGCACCGATACGCTTAGGCAGCCTGTTCTGTTCCACTGCCTGGTCTGTGAGACGATGAGCAAGACGAGTTACATCCTGGATAGTTGCAAGGTTAGCAGAAGTCACATGACTTTGAATCTCTGGGACTAAGCCGTTGAGGTACAGCTCAATGCGCTTGATGGGAGGATCCATCTTAGTTGGACATAACACTGCCAGTTCGCTGGATCGTTTCGTATACGTTTCTATCTCTGACCCCGTCATCTTCAGGTTAAAGAAATTCCACTTCCAGTTTGTGGATGTCATCACAGTTACAGTATTCACGTTTGGTCAGTTCCTTAAAATCATTCCATGGGGTGGCATTAACAGCCGCCAGCCCCAGCATCTGAACTTGCGCGTTCCACCAAGTTAGTGCAATGCCTTCTAAAGTGTCAGTGGCGTACTTCACCCTGCGAGCCTCAGGGCATTCACACATCTCAAAAACGGACTCGAGCTTTTCAAACCAATGGAGGAGTCCAACTGCTCCTTCCGTGTCACTAAAAGTAGTAGGACGACAGTCCATGAAAGTTTTGAATCGTGCACACAGGTGGCTGAGCGTGTTGACCTGTCGTGTGCGTAAGAGTAAACATACATGAGCACGAGTGTTGGTTTACGAGAGTAGGATCTAAAGATCCTAGAGTAAGTGGTGATGGCAGGTTACACCTCCTGCCTGGGCAGCTGCGAGTGCTGCAGTAACTTGTTCAGTGATCGAAGCCGCCAACTGGGCTTGAGTTAGGCTAACGCGTCCACTCATGATCTTGATATCAAGGAGAACATGAGTGAGAGAGGTTCGCGAATAGTGTGATGACAGAAGAGAGTAAGCACATAAGTGTTTCAATCGACAGTTGTTACGTTTATCTAAGCATACCGTGAGCAAAGTTCTATGTAATCTAGTAAGTAGGCAATGTAAACATAAATTGTAACACCTGTGTCATTTCAACCATCAAACAAATGCCAAACCAATGAAATATTGTATTTCATACTTTGGACTTGTATAAATATGTGTATCTTTTGCACATATCAACTCTTGTTCGATTTCAAGCTCTAAATCGCTTTCTGGAAGGTTATACGCGCACTAATGCGTAAATATAACCAGTTTAATCCAACGAACACTCCGGAATAGTGAAATAGGCTTAACATACCTTGAATAACCTTTACATAACTTATATATAAGTTTTGGAAGGTTTGGTGTGGTGAAATCAAGTTAAATCGCTTACAGGGACTAAAGTTGACAAACTGCGAAAGTATGCCAATTTGAACTGTAACAGACATTCCGGAACATGACCATAAGTTAAACACACCATAAATATCCTTTACATAGCTTAGAAATAGGCTTTAATGGGTTCGGTGTGCTAAAATAAACTTTTGGGTCATTCAGGGACTAAAAGTGTCAAAAAGTGCACAAGTTTGCATTTTCGCGCATAACTTACGTTCTGAATACATCCGGACATCCAAAAATTTATGTAAGCACTAAAATATTTTATTTTAGTGTTCGCCATAAGAAAAATCCATTCGTCGCGTAATTTGGTTCGTTTTTCGCATTCGGGACCAGATTCGATGTATTAGCCGTTGTTTAATTCACAACCACACATTCTAACATGCTTAGTCAGCGGATAAGGATGGAATTTAGGCACCATAACTTTGCAACACATGTATGGATGGAATTTAAGCACCTAAGCACCATAACTTTGCATCACATGTATGGATGGAATTTAAGCACCATAACTTTGCAACACATGTACGGATGGGATTAAGGCACGTTTTCCATGAAACGATCTTAACGGTTCGGGTATTCCTATAAATACCCCATACCCCCCATTTCTAAAATCACTAGAATTCTGATTTGAGAACCTCTAAGTTGAAACCATTGTTTCATACCTGAGATTCTTGAATCGGGATTAGCATTCGGGGACCCTTCGTAAGTATTCTTTCGTTCCTTTCCTTATTTTATTGCTTTTCGAGTCCGAAAGTCAAACTTTGTTTGACTTTCAGCGTTGACCAGTAATGGTCAATGCGAAGTTCTTTTGAACTTCGCAACGTGAGTGTAATCACGTTGGTCATAGTCCCTTGGGACTATGCCCACTGATTACCACGTTGTCTAGGGTCGTAGGGTAAGCGATCTAATAAATCGCTTATACCTTCGAACCCGACCCAGTTTGGTCGATCATTAGGATCCGACCAAATACATTAGGTGACCATAGTAGGTAGGGAATAACCTTCCGAGGTTATACCCTATGGTCACATCGTTTAAGTAGTTGTATGATAGGTAGTTTATATGCCTTAGGTAAATTACCAGAATACCCTTTTCATGTATAATTGGTAATTAAGCATATGTAATCTAAACTTTTGTCACATAACTGATTATGTAACATGTTTAGGCATATAACACTTGTCATAGGGCTAGTTAGGCAGTCCGAACGCGTTTCACGCGAACGACGCGTTAAAGTAGCATAAGCTACCTAAACGGGTCGTAATGGGTCGAAATCACTCAGGTTAAGTTTCAATTAGTATGTAGGCTTTGTTGAACCAAATAACACGAGTCTCTACACTCGTTGGTTTACAAACCCTAATACTATCCGATCTTCCGATCTAGGTCCGGTTAATTAACATAGTTACCTATATTAGGTGCCGTTTGATATCCGCGATCTCTAGCATTGTCTGGTTGTTACTCAAGGACTACTGAGCAATCTCAAGTGAGTACATAGACCCCTCTTTTACTGTTTTCCAAACTGTTTTGGGGTGGAACACATGTGCCTACTTGTTACTTTCATGCTTTCCTGTTTTAACATCATATACTGCTATGTTCGTTAGTACATTATAGTACATAATTTTATGACATTTCATGCTAGGTGTGCCCAATTGTGTGCATTACTTAGTACATCGTTTTACATAGACATTTTGGCATAGACATTTTAACATGATTGACATTTGATCATGCATTTCCCACAAAACATAACTTTGATTTAAACCAAGATTTACTTCAATACTTTGTTTTTGTGCATATGGTTTAGTTGAGACATTTCACTTTCCATACATGACATTTTGACGTAGACATTTGACATGGATATTTGACATAGACATTTGACATGGATACTTGACATAGACATTTTGATATGATCTACATCTTGACATGAACACTTTGACATATTACCCAATACATTTGACAATTGATTTAAACATAGACTTCTTACATTGGTTGGTTTGGTTTGATTAAGTGATTAAGTAACGATGCGTGTGTAATATGATACAAGCATGGTGGATACGCCGCTGGTACTTCCTATATATAAGTGTTTGTATGGTATTACATATCATAGCGTTATTTGAATCATTTCAGTTTGAGACATAGAACATTTTATACAAATAACATACTTTTCACAAGACATTGATTTATAAACATCTTATCTTATGCAAACATATTTTACTTGGTTATTCATTTAAACTTACATTTATTTATACTTATCATCTGATCTTATCGATTTTCAAATGATTTACAAAGCAAAGCAAATAACAAGGTTCATGACTAAACATTTTCTCAAACATAAGTCATGAAACCTATTTTCACAAAACCTATGTATCTCACAGGCATTTTTATGCTGACGTACCTATTTTCACATGTGTTTTTCAGGAACTGTTGCATAAGATGATCAAGATACACATAGACAGTCTTGGGCTTTAGTGACAATAAAAGATGCAAGACTAGTTAATTATGTTGTATTTCTTTGTTTGTTAAGACATTGTAACACTTGTAATCAATAAAACGAAACTTCAATTGCCATGGATTTGAAACAATTAATTCTGTTACAACACTCCCCGATGTTTCCGCCACGTTTTGTATGTTCTACGTGGTCGGGGTGTGACAGAAAAGATGGTATCAGAGCCAATGGTTATAGGGAATTAGGTTATTAGTAATGCTTTGACCTAGTCTATAACCTTCTTAGGACCCTAACGCGAGTTTACTTGCGTTTAGTCATAAAACAATACCGTCACCTATCCTTAGGCGACGACCACAACAAGAACATAAATTTCAAAACCGCTTTGAAAACTAATCATCTGTTCTAGGATGATTGATTACAAGGTTTTGAACCCTCTGTCATATGGTTTTGAACCCCTTTGAATTTTCAAAATCTCGTCAAGGTTTTGGGTTTTAAATAATGTGAACACGTGCAAACTGGAAGGGTGAATGCCTGTATTCTGAGTTTTCTGTCTAGGCAAGCACTTCGTATACATCTCATCAGACGCGAGACCAGTTGTGCTTACCTGGGAATTCTTGGGATGAGTGTTCACTTATAGGCGAGCATGTCTTCGCGATACATTATTTTTGACCTGTTTACTTTGATTAGTCACTGTCTCATTTGTTTGCCTTTGGTAACAAACAAATGGTCACAATCTACATGCCTTGTCATTTTCTATTGACTATCTTTAGCTTGTTTCCTTCTATGTCTTCCATTTTCTTCATTTTGCCTCTTTATCGCAACAAGACTCGAGTGTCCGGACCAGGTGCTACAATTGCCCAACAAATAGGCGTCGTACTCCAGAAGACTGTTGATTTAGCTATCACCATGACTCATCTCAGGGATGTAGCCGTGCAAGGGAACCGCTCCTTGGAGAAATCAATGCAACCGTCATCATCCAAATCAAATACCCTGTTACAAATGTACCCACGTTGTACGATGGAGACATTTGGTTAGCATGTGTTGCTTTGCTGTTCAAAGCAAAGCAGTTACAAACCCTGTTGCTGCTTAACCTTCAAGTTCTGCTTCATATGTCGCCTTGGCATATCTAGCGCCTCAACCTCATAAACTTTCTACCTTGTGTATCGACTTAAGCACGCCTAGTGCAAGGTGTCGGAACACTCTCGTTACACGAACTCCAAAAAAAAAATCCATGTAGGATCTTTCTATCCTCATAATTAGATCCTTGTGGATAATTATCACTCAAATCGGAGCCCTTAATTGAATTATTCGTATGCCTTGATACGTACATTACGATTCAATAAGGACTAAGCCGAATTCTTATTAAGATCTTGCTAAACTTCATAGTTAGATTCTTGTTAATAATTAAAGTGCCAAATGAAATCCACGAATTGGATTCCTGGTGTGCTTTAAGTATCCGCGTCCAAAGATAACAAATTAAAGATCTAGATAAACAATTTTGTGGTTATGTGACTATGTGTTTATGCATTTTTGTGTTTTTGTATACTCTAGATATTCGTTATCCAAATCCTCATAGAATCTTTCTTACCTTCATATGAAGGATTCATAGTAGGATATTCAAAAAGGTACTATCTTAAATCCTTAATGGACTTCCACGTTGTAGTTAAGTCCCTTGGGTTATAAAGTACTATTCCAAAGTTTAAGGGAAACATGTGTTGAAAAGTTAAATAGATCCTCCGTCGATCTAAAGTTAAATACATCCTACGTCGGTGTAGTTAAATGTTTCTCTTAGATAGTTGAGTTAAAGAGATCCTACGTCGATCTAAAGTTAAATACATCCTACGTCGGTGTAGTTAAATGTTTCTCTTAGATAGTTGAGTTAAAGAGATCCTACGTCGATCTAAAGTTAAATACATCCTACGTCGGTGTAGTTAAATATTCCCCGTAGGTAGTTTAGTTAAAGAGATCCTACGTCGATCTAAGTTAAATAGATTGGTCCGACAATCTAGTTAAATACATCCGACGTCGATGTGGTTAAATTTTCCCCGTGGATAGTTTAGTTAAAGAGATCCTACGTCGATCTAAGTTAAATAGATTGGTCCGACAATCTAGTTAAATACATCCTACGTCGATGTGGTTAAATTTTCCCCGTGGGTAGTTTAGTTAAAGAGATCCTACGTCGATCTAAGTTAAATAGATTGGTTCGACAATCTAGTTAAATATGTCATGTATTTATGTAGTTAAATAGGCCCTCGGGTGGTCTAAATCAAGAGATTGTTCGTTAATCTAATCCTTTGGTGACCTAGTTAAAGAGACTCTATTGCAGTCAAGTTAATTCACCACAGGATTATTCGTTTGATTTTTCCCCATACGCATTATGAAATAAACTGTGCGGACTGTGCAAGGAACTACGTAATTATGGAGGCCTACATAATTATGGAGTTCAGTGCATAGGAACCACAGGAAGTTTTGTCATGTGTTAAGACCAACAGTGGCAAGAGTAATGATACGGGAGAAGTCTTGGACTTTGACCAATGTCATTTATTCTCACACTACCCAATTCTGATTTCAAGCACACACAAGTTTCCTATGATAATTCTTCACGGGAACTGTTCTCCTGTCTATAGTTCAAAACTCCATGTTTTGTTACTACAATGACTTCAATTTGAGGGTTGACATCTTTGCTAAGAATCCTAACATGGCCCAGAGTTTTACTTAAGGGCTCAATGGATTTGTCTGAAGGCAAAACCGTCACAGCTGTCTCCACAAGTTTCCTCTAAAACTAAATTTCGGGACGAAATTTCCTAAAGTAGGGGAGACTGTAACACCTGTGTCATTTCAACCATCAAACAAATGCCAAACCAATGAAATATTGTATTTCATACTTTGGACTTGTATAAATATGTGTATCTTTTGCACATATCAACTCTTGTTCGATTTCAAGCTCTAAATCGCTTTCTGGAAGGTTATACGCGCACTAATGCGTAAATATAACCAGTTTAATCCAACGAACACTCCGGAATAGTGAAATAGGCTTAACATACCTTGAATAACCTTTACATAACTTATATATAAGTTTTGGAAGGTTTGGTGTGGTGAAATCAAGTTAAATCGCTTACAGGGACTAAAGTTGACAAACTGCGAAAGTATGCCAATTTGAACTGTAACAGACATTCCGGAACATGACCATAAGTTAAACACACCATAAATATCCTTTACATAGCTTAGAAATAGGCTTTAATGGGTTCGGTGTGCTAAAATAAACTTTTGGGTCATTCAGGGACTAAAAGTGTCAAAAAGTGCACAAGTTTACATTTTCGCGCATAACTTACGTTCTGAATACATCCGGACATCCAAAAATTTATGTAAGCACTAAAATATTTTATTTTAGTGTTCGCCATAAGAAAAATCCATTCGTCGCGTCATTTGGTTCGTTTTTCGCATTCGGGACCAGATTCGATGTATTAGCCGTTGTTTAATTCACAACCACACATTCTAACATGCTTAGTCAGCGGATAAGGATGGAATTTAGGCACCATAACTTTGCAACACATGTATGGATGGAATTTAAGCACCTAAGCACCATAACTTTGCAACACATGTATGGATGGAATTTAAGCACCATAACTTTGCAACACATGTACGGATGGGATTAAGGCACGTTTTCCATGAAACGATCTTAACGGTTCGGGTATTCCTATAAATACCCCATACCCCCCATTGCTAAAATCACTAGAATTCTGATTTGAGAACCTCTAAGTTGAAACCATTGTTTCATACCTGAGATTCTTGAATCGGGATTAGCATTCGGGGACCCTTCGTAAGTATTCTTTCGTTCCTTTCCTTATTTTATTGCTTTTCGAGTCCGAAAGTCAAACTTTGTTTGACTTTCAGCGTTGACTAGTAATGGTCAATGCGAAGTTCTTTTGAACTTCGCAACGTGAGTGTAATCACGTTGGTCATAGTCCCTTGGGACTATGCCCACTAATTACCACGTTGTCTAGGGTCGTAGGGTAAGCGATCTAATAAATCGCTTATACCTTCGAACCCGACCCAGTTTGGTCGATCATTAGGATCTGACCAAATACATTAGGTGACCATAGTAGGTAGGGAATAACCTTCCGAGGTTATACCCTATGGTCACATCGTTTAAGTAGTTGTATGATAGGTAGTTTATATGCCTTAGGTAAATTACCAGAATACCCTTTTCATGTATAATTGGTAATTAAGCATATGTAACCTAAACTTTTGTCACATAACTGATTATGTAACATGTTTAGGCATATAACACTTGTCATAGGGCTAGTTAGGCAGTCCGAACGCGTTTCACGCGAACGACGCGTTAAAGTAGCATAAGCTACCTAAACGGGTCGTAATGGGTCGAAATCACTCATGTTAAGTTTCAATTAGTATGTAGGCTTTGTTGAACCAAATAACACGAGTCTCTACACTCGTTGGTTTACAAACCCTAATACTATCCGATCTTCCGATCTAGGTCCGGTTAATTAACATAGTTACCTATATTAGGTGCCGTTTGATATCCGCGATCTCTAGCATTGTCTGGTTGTTACTCAAGGACTACTGAGCAATCTCAAGTGAGTACATAGACCCCTCTTTTACTGTTTTCCAAACTGTTTTGGGGTGGAACACATGTGCCTACTTGTTACTTTCATGCTTTCCTGTTTTAACATCATATACTGCTATGTTCGTTAGTACATTATAGTACATAATTTTATGACATTTCATGCTAGGTGTGCCCAATTGTGTGCATTACTTAGTACATCGTTTTACATAGACATTTCGGCATAGACATTTTAACATGATTGACATTTGATCATGCATTTCCCACAAAACATAACTTTGATTTAAACCAAGATTTACTTCAATACTTTGTTTTTATGCATATGGTTTAGTTGAGACATTTCACTTGCCATACATGACATTTTGACGTAGACATTTGACATGGATATTTGACATAGACATTTGACATGGATACTTGACATAGACATTTTGATATGATCTACATCTTGACATGAACACTTTGACATATTACCCAATACATTTGACAATTGATTTAAACATAGACTTCTTACATTGGTTGGTTTGGTTTGATTAAGTGATTAAGTAACGATGCGTGTGTAATATGATACAAGCATGGTGGATACGCCGCTGGTACTTCCTATATATAAGTGTTTGTATGGTATTACATATCATAGCGTTATTTGAATCATTTCAGTTTGAGACATAGAACATTTTATACAAATAACATACTTTTCACAAGACATTGATTTATAAACATCTTATCTTATGCAAACATATTTTACTTGGTTATTCATTTAAACTTACATTTATTTATACTTATCATCTGATCTTATCGATTTTCAAATGATTTACAAAGCAAAGCAAATAACAAGGTTCATGACTAAACATTTTCTCAAACATAAGTCATGAAACCTATTTTCACAAAACCTATGTATCTCACAGGCATTTTTATGCTGACGTACCTATTTTCACATGTGTTTTTCAGGAACTGTTGCATAAGATGATCAAGATACACATAGACAGTCTTGGGCTTTAGTGACAATAAAAGATGCAAGACTAGTTAATTATGTTGTATTTCTTTGTTTGTTAAGACATTGTAACACTTGTAATCAATAAAACGAAACTTCAATTGCCATGGATTTGAAACAATTAATTCTGTTACAACACTCCCCGATGTTTCCGCCACGTTTTGTATGTTCTACGTGGTCGGGGTGTGACATAAATCATATCACCTAGAATGTCGAGTCTTGCACGTGGAGCAAGGCGTCGTTGTGGATCGTTGAGCACTGTACAGGTTATAGTCTGGTTTTAATAAAAACGCTTTCCCCTTATTAAAACCGAGTTCTCTATAACCAATGGCTCTGATACCAATCTGTCACACCCCCAAAATCCACATGCGGGGTATCACCGCTTGGAGGCGTGACTGACCAGGATCAAGCCACCAATCATATTGAACCATGTTATTAATAAATGTATATCAACCAAACAATATGAAAGGTGTTCGAAAACCAAAGTATAGTATCAATGTTTAGCGG
The DNA here is from genome assembly GCA_030545235.1 of Helianthus tuberosus. Taxonomy (NCBI): domain Eukaryota; kingdom Viridiplantae; phylum Streptophyta; class Magnoliopsida; order Asterales; family Asteraceae; genus Helianthus; species Helianthus tuberosus. Next base: position 71,778,178 of record CM060356.1, on the reverse strand, counting down.
AATCATAAATGTAAAACCCAACATAAGTATAAGTATGAAATGTTATAATGGTAAACAAAGCATTCACGATCCATGTCCACAACGACCGTGCCTCCCGTGCAAGCTCCATGTGTACCTATGGTCCTGCAAGGCATGTAACAGAAAGTCAACAACTAGTTAAGCGAGTTCACAGTTGGTTGTTCAGTTATAGTAATTGTATTATAAACCGTATGTTCGTTTAGTAACCCATATATCGTATGTACTTGAATCGCAGTCTCCCAGACATGTGTGCGAAGAATGTGGGGGGGGGGGGTTTCCCATGTTTTGTAGACTAGGTATATTTGTATCGCAGCCCACCCGGCATGTGTGCGAAGTTCAAAGTATGGTTCGCAGCCATCCCAGGCAAGTGTGCGAAGATCAGTCATATTATCGCAGCCAACCCCGGCGTGTGTGCAAAGATCAGTCATATTATCGCAGCAAACCCCGGCGTGTGTGCGAAGATCAGTTCTATAAGTATCACTAGTCTAGTCGTATCTTATCAATAACCCTTCCTCACCCGAGGACCATATAACTAAGTTCCATAAGCTAGGTAAGTTCAAGTAAATAATCCAAACCCATTCCCACCCTGGGAATCCCATGCCTTGGTAAGAGTGTGAACTCACCTTGGTTTGCTCGGTATGCTAAGTATGCTCACAGTTAATCAATCACGTCCTAAAGTACGCACGTATACATAATCAGTTTGTATTCACGAAGTTGGCACGTAAGTATAATCATAGTAGACGGCACATCAAACAATCACCAAGTAACACATTGCATGTATTCATGATCATACAAGTCATGCATAGCATCTAACAGCAGTAAGTTAACTCAGTTAAGTTTTAACAGAAATAGTTATTGTGCAAATTACCCAATCGGCGAAACACCCTTGTTTCGCCATAAGCCCCTTCGACGGAACACTTCCGTTTCGTCGTTAGATCCCTCGGCGAAACACATTTGTTTCGTCGGATCTGTTTCTCCGTGATTCGGTTTCGTCATTAAGTCAGTTACGTCGTGACAACATATCAGTTACAAAAATATTAACACATAAATCCTAATCATTGCCAACAGCCGTCGTCAACATCACCGATCATCAGATCCAATTCCAACATAACATGCAATACATGAAAATCTTATTATTTAACACACATGGCCGACATTTGTTAACCACCTCAAGAGATTATTGGACCATAATCTGTTAGTGGACTGCCTCATATATTTATTTGTTTCATATTGACTGCACCCTCACATTCCCTTCCATACAATATTCGACCAAATCTGAATTACAAGCACACATAGATATGATCACTAATTTCCTGACAATGCACATGCACTAAAGACAATAATGGTCGCCCAAAACTGTTGTTAACTCACACATGATTGGACCGATTTTGCATGTTAAGTCTAATCTATAGGCACATCACAATTTCTTGTTTATTTGATAATCACATGCACACCATCGATATTTACAAAGCAACAGTTATTCATGATCACAATTTCATAACAACATATATATCTTTTCATGAATAAAACTAACCGAAGTTAAGAGGACCCAATTGAAAGGCTTCGAGTGTGAAGGGGGGGGGGGGGGGGTCTCCTGTTGCCGTCGCACAACTATGGAGAGAGACCTAGGGTTTGCCGATTGCAAAAACTGTTCGTATAGTTTGGAAGCAAACATTTAAAACTAAATGCTGTTGGGCCAAAGCCCAACTTGATTTCGTGGGTGAGGGTTGGGGTATTCGGCTATGGTTCCAAATTAAACAGTGAATAATAACATCAAATATGTTATTAACTCATATTCAAATATGATGCACACCCTATTATACAACACACTTGATAACGTACTAAATACACATCAGATATAAAGTATCATCCACAATACGCTTTAAGATATAACCAACGTTTACAGTAGTGAAACAACAAGTCGTGTCAACAAACAAACAAACAATTAATGTGCAATTAATACGAAGATGGAAATCTTGGAAACTCGAGTTGTCACATATCGAGAGGGGGAGTCTACATTCTGGATCAACATTCAAAGGGGAGTTTGTAGATAGAGATTGAAGGATGCTTACAGTGTCAGACAAATTGGACAGAGAAGAAGATAGATCAAGGCTAAAGACTGAAGATTTGATGCTAAAGACTTCGTCAACATCCAAGGGGGAGTCTGTTGGTGCATAAATGTATGTTATCTTCGTCTTTATCGAGTCTTATGTCTAGATAGGATAAACCAGTGCTCAGCAGGATAAAAACTAGGGTTTGTGTGTAAGTGTGTAATTTCGCATGAAATAGCCACTGGCTATTTCAAACGAAATTAGACATTGTAATTTCGCTTGAAATGGCCAGTGCCACTTTCATGCGAAATCACCTCCACTATATATAGCTGAGTGGTTGGTTCATTTGTAACGTTCGAGATTCAGAGCCGAGGTGCTGCCAGTTTGTCAAACGATCTGTAAAAGCTTTGAAATCAATAAAAGGAAGATAATCAAAGAGAATCTAGTTGTATTCACGTTGATATCATTGATTCCGCCTTTGATATTGATGTTAAATTCTTCTGATTGACTCGTTCGGGTCACACGACGATCCAACAATTATAGACGCATAAATAATTATGAAATTCAGTACACAGGAACCATAGTAAGATTTATCGTGTGTAAGAACCTATAGTGGCAACAATAACAAAACGTGAACAATGTAATGGAGGTACGGTGGACGCACCAATGGCGCTTCTTATACTTGTATATAAGTGTCCCTCTTACATTGCGAACATGATGTTATTTAAAGTTACTAGAAGTTCAGAACCCTAACCAGTATTGTTTTATCTTTTCGACTTCATGTTTCGAGCTCTCACAAGTTTCCTCTAAATAAATTTCGGGACGAAATTTCCTGAAGTAGGGGAGACTGTGATATCTGTGCCTCCAAGGCCATCAAACAAATACCAAATCAATGAAATATTGTATTTCATACTTGGGATTTGTATAAATATGTATATCATTTGCACATATCAATTCTCCTTCGATTTCGAGCTCTAAATCGCTTCCTGGAAAGTTATACACGAACTGATGCGTAAATGTAATCAGTTTAACACCAAAAACACTCCGGGATAGTGAAATAGGCTTAACATACATTAAATAACCTTTACATAACCTAGAAATAAGTTTTAGAGGGATGGGTGTGTCGAAATTAAGGTTATTCGCTTACAGGGACTAATTTTGACAAACTGCGAAAGTATGCCGATTCGTACTGTAACGAACATTCCGAAATATGATCATAATTTAAACATGCCCTAAATATCCTTTACATAGCTTAGAAATAGGCTTTGAGGTGTTTGGTGCGCAAAAATAAACTGATTTGATCAACAGGGACTAAAAGCATCAAAAAGTGCATAAGTTTGCATTTTCGAGCATATCTTACGTTTTGAATATATCCGGACATCCAAAAATTTATGTAATCATTAAAATATTTTATTTTAGTGATTGGCATGATAAAATTTCATTCGTCGCGCAATTTGGATCGTTTTTGCGTCCGTTACGACTTCCGTCGTAATTAACCGAACAACGCAATCGTACGTCCAAACGAACCGACATCCGAGATATTTTTGAGTATATTTTAAGTTTCCTATACTTTAACTTCATTTTAGAGCCTTGAAATGAGGTTAACGGGGTTTAAACGTGCCAAAACGCATCAAAAATCAAGTTTGGAGTCTCAGGGGCCTGTTCTGCCAATTTTGCAAAGTTGCTGCCAGCACCTAGGGTCCTTACAGACCGTATGGGACCTCTTACGGTCCGTAAAGGAGTCCCAGACCAGCAGATTGTAGAAACAATGAACCTGGTCCAATTCAGCTCATTTGATGGTTTTCAATCCCTGATTTTTTATTATATGGACTGGTATTTGAGTACCCATTGTATTCTAAACCATGGGCCCAAGCGTAAGGCCAAGATTCAAGCTCGGATTTCAAGAAACGATCCTAGCGGTTCTAGGAAATCTATAAATACCCACAAGCTTTCATTGTTGCAACACACAAATCTGATTCTTTTGCTTTAAGTTGGGGTTTAGTACCTCATACCTGAGCAATTTGGATCAAGATTTCCTTGCTTGGACCCTTTGTGAGCATTCATTCGTTCTTTTATGCTTTTCTAAGCGTGAAAGTCAAACCGTGTTAGGCTTTCTGCTTTGACCAGTCTTTGGTCAACACAAAGTTCGTTTGAACTTTGCAACGTGAACGTAATCATGATGGTTATAGTCCCTAATGACTATACCTACTAATTACCACGTTGATTAGGTGTAGTGACGAGTCGTAGTTTCGGCCAAAATGCGTGTTCGTGCGTATTTTGTAAGCAAACTACTCTTGGGTATCAAAACACTTTGTTTTGATATCAAAACCTATTTTCTAACTTCGTTAAACATGTTTTAACATGTTTAACTCGTCACTTTTAGTTTAGTGCTTGTGTAGAGTCGTAAGTCAAGCGGTCTAAACGACAGCTTAGACTTTCGAACTAGATCCGTTTGGTCGATCATTAGCATCCGACCAAGCATGTTTAGTGACCATAGTTATATAGGGAATAACCTTCCGAGGTTATACGTTATGGTCACATAGTTTAATTAGTTGTATGATAGGTAGTTTATATGCCTTAGGTAAAATGACCAAAATACCCTTTTCATGCATAATTGAATTTTAAGCATATATAACATAAACTTTTGTCACTTATGTGACATCTGTGTATTTTAGTCCTTGTACTATTCCGAACAACTTTGTATTTAATAAAATATGGTGTTTTAATTTCAATATTTGTTTAATTATTTGTGACATTAATACATTTTCAATCATTGTTCAATTCCGAACTCTCAAACCTGTTCTGGAAGTGAAATCATAAACCGTTACATAAACTTAATCAGTTTAATGCGACGTACACTCCGGAACTGTGCCATAAGCCAAACATACCCTAAATACCCTTTACATAACTTAGAAATAAGTTTCGAAGGATTCGGTATGGCAAAAACATGTTTATTCGAACTTTAGAACTATTTACGGCAAAACTCCGAAACGAATGTTGGTGACCGCCCGGATAATATTTAAATCCCAATAATATTCTGTTATGATTAAAATTTTATTCTAATCATCTTCGTGTTGAAAAATAAATTAAAACGCTTAAAAACGTTATTTTTCAAGTTTAAGCGCGTACCGCGTGTTACTGCGTAACACAGTGCTTCTACTGCAAAACGCAGACAACGCAGCCAGTCTCAGCAACTGAAATTTATTTCAGTAATATTTTGGCAAGTTTATTTTTATAGAATAATAAAAATAATTTAGAATGCCATAAACCAGGATTTAAACGCTAGATAAAATACCCGGTATCCAGTTAAAAAATTACATTTACCCCCCCCCCCCCTTGATATTCACGGTCACATGGGGGTGACCCCACCACAATCTTGCCAAGATCTCTAGTGATCCTATTTGATATTACTTGGATACACTTGGAGATTTTGTGATCTTGGAGATTTGATTTAGATCATGGCTTATATATATCACCACCACCATCAACGCTCAACACTCCATCTTCTCCTCTCTCCTCTCTCCCAAAACCGTAAACACCCCACCACCTCCCATCTTCATCTTCTTCAACCTTGTTCTTCAAAATCAAGCTCCATTCCAAGCTAATTTCAAGTTGGTGTGAAGATCCAAAGGAGTTTCCAAGGTGCTTTCAAGTGATTTCAAGCTCCATATCATCAAAATCTCATCCAAAAACGTACTTGAATCTTGAAGGTATAAAGTTTATGTTTAAATCATACTCTTGATTCTTGGTTGTTCTTGATGATTGGAAGTTTCTCTTGAATCTTGGAATTTTTCACAAACTTGAAATCTAAAAAGAAATGGGTTTTGATACAAAATAAAAATGGTGGTGTATATGTGTGTATATAACCGTACATATATATGTGTATGTGTAGGAGATTTGAGTTTGATTTTTTATAAACACTTGTTTAGGATGTTTGCTTGCATGAACAAGATTATGCGCAAACATGTTAGAGATATAAAGAGATGATTGAATCATGAGTTATAATTTGAAATAATGTTAGTATTTTGACATGTAAATGGCTGAAAATTTATTAGACATATTTGAGAAGTTTTAAGTTGTTGCTTGTTCTTTAATGATAGTTAAAATGCAAGTGTTTAATGATTTGTGAATGATATGAAGAATGTTCAATTAAATCAGCAAATAAACATGAATAAATCACATGTTTGATGCATCAAAACTCATATGAAATGATGATGATATGATAGTGTGCTTTAGACACTTGTACATAAGTATACATGATGATTTAAAGCTCAAGAAATGATAAAAAATGATTGTATGACAAAAATATTTTAGAACAGATTATAAACACTAAAAATAACATTATTTGGTATATTATAATGGCATGAAACTTTGTCATAGGTTTGATAGCTTTGCATGTTGTACATATAGCTTAGAAAGTGGTAAAATATGTGAAATTTGTATGATTTATGTGCTTTTTGTGAGACCTGCACTATCATGAGTATAACTACTATTTTATTCAGTAAATAACATGGGTTATGTTAAAATATCAAGTCATTTCGATTTGGGATGGTTAGGGTAACGTTTGATGCAAAACTACTATGCGGTAAAACGGTTAAAAATTGGCTTTTCGGAGGATTTTTATAAAACTGTTTTAGATCAGTAAGTAATACGATATTAAGTTTACTTGGTGTTTGATTAGTCATACGTGACTTCCGGCGCCCAAAAACGTTACCGAATCGCTAAAATACGTGTTTTTCAACATACACTATAATGGGTTGTTCATCGGTAAATTTTATGTGTTACAATGTGTTATGTGTTTTATAATATGTGTATGATGACATGTTAATACTTGACAAGATTATGTGTATTACGCTATTATTAGTATGTTACATTTGAGTATATATATTACGACGCGCAAATCGTAGATATATTGCTTATAACATGATGAGGGCCACCAATAAAATCGTTCAAGTAGCAAAGTTTTTAAAATATATATATGAACTCATATATATATAAATACACCAATATAATCAAAAATAATAACTTTTCGAGAAAATCTCAAAGTTATGTGAAAATTCTAAAACTTATGTATTTTTGTGGGTTTTTGATTATTAAATCGTTCTTATTTAATTTAGGACGAATAAACAATTTGAGTGATTGTGTTAACATATAAAAACGCACCCAAAGGTGAGTACATAGTTCCCTTATTTTACGTTTTCAAATGTTTTGGGGTGAAGCATATGTGCATAACTTTACTATTCGTTTTCATGACATTATACATGTTTTATTACATATTACATATAATACATTATTTCAAAGACATTTTTTGGGTATATTGACTTAGTATACATAACATTTGGTTTCAAAGACATTTTATTGGCATATTGACTTAGTATGCCTATTACATGGTTTTACAAAGACATTTTCATGACATGCTTACATTGAAAAAGACATTTGGTATGTTTAACGGAGTAGTACATTCATTAACATTGATCACGCCGCTCGGTAGTATGTAATAGCGCTATAGGACTTGACAAATCCCGTTCCCGCTTTCTAGGTATTTCGTTAGGGGAATGACAGAATCCGAATACATTTTTTTGATAAACCTTGATCCTGATAAGGGTTTATCTGAAAGTCTCAAGGCTTGAGTGTATGCGATAAACAAACCACATAAATGTTTATATCAATAAAAGCAATGGTTTTCAAAACATAACTTTTGTTTTAAACTTTGGTTTATTCAAAGACTTTGTTTTGTACATGACATTTGATTACATAAGACATTTGTTATAGACGACATTATGCATTTGGCTTCAGTAAATACTATTTATTCGCCATACAAGACATGGTTTATACTGGACATTTGACATTGGACATTGGTTATACATGACATTGACATATTTTATACATATTATTTTCATTTGGTTATTTACTTAACCATACATCATTCTTTTATATCATTTGATTTTCATATGATTTTGTAAAAGAAGACATTTTTATAAGGTTCATGACTACTTTTCGTTAAACATTTCTTTTAACCTTCAAAGTCATGAATCTTCAACACTAAACCTATGTTACTCACAGGCATTTTTATGCTGACGTATTTACTTTCACATATGTTTCAGGAGCGAATGTTTGATGTGAGCAAGCTACACTTAGGGCGACTTGGGCCTTAGCAATCTAAAATCAAGAAAGTTATCATCTAATAATTTAAGCATGTAAAACTTAACTTTAATTATCATGTGTTTTTGAAACAATAATTCTGCCACAACACTCCCCGACGTTTCCGCCGCGGTTTGTTGTTTTACGCGGTCAGGGTGTGACAGAAGAGTTGGTATCAGAGCTCATGGTTATAGGGAATTAGGTTATTAGTAAAATTTTGACCTAGACTATAACCTCTCTTGGACCCTAACACAAGTTACCTTATGTTTAGATCTTAAAACAATACTATCACCTATCCTTAGGTGATTACTAAAACAAGTACACAAATCTCAATTCCATTTGAAAATCGATCATCTATCCTTAGATGATTAGTTTCTATGCTTTATGCCTTTAAAGTTTTCAAACCTCGTCAAAGTTTGGGTCTTAATAATGTGAACACGTGCAATCTGGAAGAGTGGGTGCCTGTACCCTGAGTTTTCTGTCTAAGGCTAGAGTTTTCGTACAAATCCACATAATCGGACCAGTCACTCTTACCTGGGAACTCTTGGGGTGAGTGTCCACTTATAGGCTAAAACATGTCTTCATTATGCATTATTTAGACCTATTTACATTGATTAGTCACTGTGTTGTTTGTTTGTTTTAGGTAACGAACAAATGACCACCTTCCTTTGTGTTTTCAATACTCCTTTTGATTGTCTTATGTCAATCTCACACATTTCCTCATGTTCCTTTTTCTTTTAGATGCCTCCTCGACGTGATCAAACTCAAGACGCCGCAATGGCAGCCTTGATCACTCAGAAAATCGCTGCTGTACTCCTGAACCTAGTTACCCAGTTAAACCAAGCAAACAACAACAACAACAACGCACCTGTTCCGTGCACTTTTAAGACATTCAATTCGGCTAAACCGCTTCAGTTTCTGGGTCAGAAGGAGCAACTGGGCTCCTACAGTGGTTCGAGAGTCTTGAAAGTACGTTTCGTCACGTTCAATGCCCGAATGAGCGAAAGGTTGAGTTCGCGTCAAGTGTATTTCAGAAAAGGGCGCTTACTTGGTGGAATGGTGTGATGAGAGACAGAGGTGCCGACGTGGCATTGGCTCAAACTTGGGAAGAGCTTCGCGCACTTATGATGAAGGATTTTTGTCCTCGTCATGAACTGAGGGCACTAGAAAACGAATTCCACGATCTTAAGCAAGATAGTGGAGAGCACCATGCCTACACAGACCGATACGAAGAACTGAGCCTGCTGTGTCCCACCATGGTCACGCCTTTGGACAAGGCGATTGAGAAGTACATAGATGGCCTGCCTGATCCTGTTCAGGATATCGTCACCGGCATCAACCCTACCACGGTTAGACAAGCTATTGAGCTAGCTGCGACCTTGACTGAGTCTCAAGTCAAGAAGGGTAAACTCCACCGCAAGGGTGACAAGAAACCATCTGACAATACAGAGAAGAAGAAGGGAAAGAAAGCTGAAACCTCGAAGAAATCTAGGAAGCGTCAGGCTTCCAAGAACTTTGCCGTTGTTGCACAGACCAATCAAGTTGCTCCTACCCAGCTAGCACAACCACCCGCCAAGAAACAGTATGTTGGTACTGCACCTCTTTGTAACAAGTGCAATTGTCATCATCAACCACATCTTCAGTGTCGTCTTTGCAACAACTGTGGAAGATATGGCCATTTGGCTAACACATGTCGCTCTCCTCCTGCTCCGAATTAAGTGGTTCAAAACCCTGCCCAACAGCCAGCTAATCCTTCACGACCTCCTTTTCCGCATGGGTCTTGCTACAATTGTGGAGATCTGACTCACTACAGGAACAAGTGCCCGAAGTTGGCTAATGCGAACCCGGCTCGTGGACGTGTATACAACATCAATGCCAATGAAGCGCGTGCTGACAATGAGGTGGTCAACGGTACGTTCTATGTTAACAACCAACTTGCTTCTATTCTTTTTTTATTCGGGTGCTGACAAGAGTTTTGTATCCCTAGCTTTTGAACCTTTGCTTGCAAAGCCTAGAACAAAACTAGGAAAACCTTTGGCATTAGAGTTAGCCAGTGGTGAATCCCTAGTACTTGATTCCGTCATTCGAAATTGCCAGTTGAACCTTAACGATCATCTCTTTCCCATTGATCTCACGCCAATGCAACTTGGGAGTTTCGACGTTATAGTAGGGATGGATTAGTTGACCCAATACCATGCAGAGGTGGTTTGTTTTGACAAGATTGTTCGTGTACCTCTTTCATCTGGTGAAGTCTTAGAAGTTCGTGGAGAAAAACCCGCTAGTAGCCTCAAACTAATGTCTAGCACCCAAGCTCATAGATATCTACGAAAGAATTATGTAGCTTTCTTGGCACATGTCGTAGAGGAGAAAGACAAGGGTAAAACTATTCAAGACATCCCTGTTATTCGGGATTATCCTAAGGTTTTTCCTGAAGACTTACCTGGTTTACCCCCAGCGCGTCAAATCGAGTTCCGTATTGACCTTGTACCTGGTGCTAACCTGATTGCCAAATCTCCATACCGTCTTGCCCCATCTGAGTTGCAAGAGTTATCGAAGTAGCTGCAGGAGTTATCAGACAAAGGATTTATTCGTCCGAGCTTTTCCCCTTGGGGCGCGCCTGTTCTTTTTTTAAAGAAGAAGGATGGATCTTTCCGAATGTGTATCGATTATCGTGAGCTTAACAAACTCACTATCAAAAATCGATATCCCCTACCTCGCATTGATGATCTCTTTGATCAGCTTCAGGGTGCTACCTGCTTTTCGAAGATTGATCTACGTTCTGGGTATCATCAGCTTCGCGTATCCGAAGAAGATATTCCCAAGACTGCTTTCCGCACACGATACGGACACTATGAGTTTACTGTTATGCCTTTCGGTTTAACGAATGCTCCTGCCGTCTTCATGGATTTAATGAATAGGGTTTGTAAGCCTTATTTAGATAAGTTCATCATCATCTTCATTGATGACATTTTGATCTATTCCAAGACACAAGCTGACCATGAACAACATCTCCGTCTAACAATGGAACTCCTGAAGAAGGAACAATTTTTCGCTAAATTCTCCAAGTGTGAATTTTGGCTTAGGGAAGTTCAATTTTTGGGACATATTGTTAACGAACAAGGTATACATGTAGAACCCGCCAAAATCAGTGCGATTAAGGATTGGAATACACCAACTACTCCTACCGAGGTTCGTTCATTTCTAGGTCTCGCGGGTTATTACCGCCGCTTTATTTCAAACTTCTCCAAGATTGCGGTTCCTCTCACAGCCTTAACTCAAAAGAATAAAGCTTTTGAGTGGGGACCCAAACAAGAAGAAGATTTTCAGACCTTGAAACAAAAACTCTGCGATGCTCCCGTGTTATCTTTACCTGAGGAAAACGACGACTTTGTCGTATATTGTGACGCATCGAATCTAGGCCTTGGTTGCGTTCTCATGCAGAGAAACAAAGTCATAGCCTACGCGTCAAGACAATTGAAAATCCATGAAAAAACTACACAACTCATGATCTTGAGTTGGGCGCTGTGGTTTTTGCTCTCAAGATTTGGAGACACTACCTTTACGGAACAAAATGTGTGGTTTTCACTGACCAAAAAAGTCTCCAACACATCTTTAATCAGAAAGAACTAAACATGAGGCAACAACGTTGGGTAGAACTTCTAAACAACTACGACTGCGAGATTCGCTACCATCCTGGTAAGGCGAATGTCGTAGCTGATGCATTAAGTCGAAAAGAAAGAGTCAAGCTTCATTGTGTTCGAGTTCGATCTGATATTCAAACCCGCATCTTTCAAGCTCAACATACTTGTGTTACACAAGGATTGATGGGTAAAGAATTACCGTGTCACATTAAACCTGAGCTTGAATTGAGAGACTTTGGGATATTCTATTTCATAGGCCGTTTGTGGGTCCCAAGTATAGACAATCTTTGCACCTTGCTTATGGATGAAGCTCATAAGTCTCGTTATTCAATTCATCCTGGTGCAGACAAAAGGTATAAGGATCTTCGAACCCAGTTTTGGTGGCCGGGAATGAAGAAAGACATTGCCTTGTACGTATCAAAATGCCTTACTTGTCTGAAGGTTAAGGCAGAACATCAGCATCCCTCTGGATTATTGGAACAACCAGAGATACCGGTTTGGAAATGGGAAAACATTGCCATGGATCTCATTACCAAACTACTGCGCACTAATAGAGGTCATGATGCCATTTGGGTAGTAGTTGATCGTTTGACAAAATCTGCTCACTTCTTGCCAATGCGTGAGGATTTATCTGCTGACAAGCTTGCCAAGATCTATGTAGATGAGATTGTATCCCGACATGGTGTTCCTTTGAACATCATATCAGACCGAGATGCTCGATTCTCATCTCACTTTTGGAGAACCATGCAATCTGCTATGGGAACCCAACTCAATTTGAGCACAGCTTATCATCCTCAAACGGATGGACAATCTGAAAGAACAATCCAGACATTGGAGGATATGCTTAGAGCTTGTGTGATCGATTTTGGTGGTAGTTGGGATTTGCATCTTCCATTGATCGAATTCTCCTACAATAATAGTTATCACTCCAGCATCAACATGGATCCTTTTGAAGCTTTATACGGTCGAAAATGTCGTTTACCGGTCTGCTGGAATGAGATTGGTGAAGCTCAGTTCACTGGACCTGAACTCATTCTAGAGACTACAGATAAAGTCAAGAAAATTCGCGACAACCTCTTAACAGCTAGAAGCCGTCAAAAGAGTTATGCGGATAGACGACGCAAGCCTTTGGAATTCCAAGTCGGTGATCTCGTCCTACTCAAGGTATCTCCTTGGAAAGGTTTAATCAGATTTGGGAAGAAAGGAAAACTTGCACCACGATTTGTTGGACCATTCAAGATCGTTGAAAGAATCAGAAAAGTAGCCTACAGACTTGAGCTGCCTCCTGAACTTGGAAATGTTCATCCAACTTTCCACGTGTCCAATTTGAAAAAGTGTTTGGCTGATGAAAACCTCCACATCCCCTATGATGAAATTCATGTCGATGACACGATGCACTTCGTCGAGAAACCTGTGGAAATATTGGACCATCAAGTCAAGAAACTCAAGCGTAAGCGCATACGGATAGTCAAAGTTTGCTGGGAATCCAAACGTGGCCCAGAGTTTACTTGGGAATGAGAGGATCAAATGAAGGCGAAATATCCACACCTTTTCCCATAAGTTTCCTCTAATTAAATTTCGGGACGAAATTTCCAAAAGTAGGGGAGACTTTGACATCTGTGTATTTTAGTCCTTGTACTGTTCCGAACAACTTTGTATTTAATAAAATATGGTGTTTTAATTTCAATATTTGTTTAATTATTTGTAACATTAATACGTTTTCAATCATTGTTCAATTCCGAACTCTCAAACCTGTTCTGGAAGTGAAATCATAAGCCGTTACGTAAACATAATCAGTTTAACGCGACGTACACTCCGGAACTGTGACATAAGCCAAACATACCCTAAATACCCTTTACATAACTTAGAAATAAGTTTCGAAGGATTCGGTATGGCAAAAACATGTTTATTCGAACTTTAGAACTATTTACGACAAAACTGCGAAACGAACGTTGGTGACCGCCTGGATAATATTTAAATCCCAAAAATATTATGTTATGATTAAAAAATTTATTCTAATCATGTTCGTGTTGAAAAATAAATTAAAACGCTTAAAAACGTTATTTTTCAAGTTTAAGCGTGTACCGCGTGTTACTGCGTAACACAGTGCTTCTACTGCAAAACGCAGACAACGCAACCAGTCTCGGCAAGTGAAATTTATTTCAGTAATATTTTGGCGAGTTTATTTTTATAGAATAATAAAAATAATTTAGAACACCATAAACCGGGATTTAAACGCTAGATAAAATACCCGGTATCCAGTTAAATACCTGTTTTTATCTATTTTTACCATTCAAAAATTACATTTACCCCCCCCCCCCTTGATATTCACGATCACATGGGGGTGACCCCACCACAATCTTGCCAAGATCTCTAGTGATCCTATTTGATATTACTTGGATACACTTGGAGATTTTGTGATCTTGGAGATTTGATTTAGATCATGGCCTATATATATCACCACCACCATCAACACTCAACACTCCATCTTCTCCTCTCTCCTCTCTGCCAAAACCGTAAACACCCCACCACCTCCCATCTTCATCTTCTTCAAAATCAAGCTCCATTCCAAGCTAATTTCAAGTTGGTGTGAAGATCCAAAGGAGTTTCCAAGGTGCTTTCAAGTGATTTCAAGCTCCATATCATCAAAATCTCATCCAAAAACTTACTTGAATCTTGAAGGTAGAAAGTTTATGTTTAAATCATACTCTTGATTCTTGGTTGTTCTTGATGATTGGATGTTTCTCTTGAATCTTGGAATTTTTCACAAACTTGAAATCTAAAAAGAAATGGGTTTTGATACAAAATAAAAATGGTGGTGTATATGTGTGTATATAACTGTACATATATATGTGTATGTGTAGGAGATTTGAGTTTGATTTTTGATAAACACTTGTTTAGGATGTTTGCTTGCATGAACAAGATTATATGCAAACATGTTAGAGATATAAAGAGATGATTGAATCATGAGTTATAATTTGAAATAATGTTACTATTTTGACATGTAAATGGCTGAAAATTTATTAGACATATTTGAGAAGTTTTAAGTTGTTGCTTGTTCTTCAATGATAGTTAAAATGCAAGTGTTTAAAGATTTGTGTATGATATGAAGAATTTTCAATTAAATCAGCAAATAAACATGAAAAAATCACATGTTTGATGCATCTAAACTCATATGAAATGATGATGATATGATAGTGTGCTTTAGACACTTGTACATAAGTATACATGATGATTTAAAGCTCAAGAAATGATAAAAAATGATTGTATGACAAAAATGTTTTAGAACAGATTATAAACACTAAAAATAACATTATTTGGTATATTATAATGGCATGAAACTTTGTCATAGGTTTGATAGCTTTGCATGTTGTACATATAGCTTAGAAAGTGGTAAAATATGTGAAATTTGTATGATTTATGTACTTTATGTGAGACCTGCACTATCATGAGTATAACTACTATTTTATTCAGTAAATAACATGGGTTATGTTAAAATGTCAAGTCATTTAGATTTGGGATGGTTAGGGTAACGTTTGATGCAAAACTATGCGGTAAAACGGTTAAAAATCGGCTTTTCGGAGGATTTTTATAAAACTGTTTTAGATCAGTAAGTAAACTGATATTTTTGATATAAAAAAAAGTATTTTAACATATATTAAGTTTACTTGGTGTTTGGTTAGTCATACGTGACTTCCGGCGCCCAAAAACGTTACCGAATTGCTAAAATGCGTGTTTTTCAACATACACTATAATGCGTTATTCATGGGTAAATTTTATGTGTTACAATGTGTTATGTGTTTTATAATATGTGTATGATGACATGTTAATACTTGAAAAGATTATGTGTATTACGCTATTATTAGTATGTTACATTTGAGTATATATATTACGACGCGCAAATCGTAGATATATTGCTTATAACATGATGAGGGTCACCAATAAAATCGTTCAAGTCGCAAAGTTTTTAAAATATATATATGAACTCATATATATATATAAATACACCAATATAATCAAAAATAATAACTTTTTGAGAAAATCTCAAAGTTATGTGAAAATTCTAAGTATTGGAGAAACTTATGTATTTTTGTGGGTTTTTGATTATTAAATCATTCTTATTTAATTTAGGATGAATAAACAATTTGAGGGATTGTGTTAACATATAAAAACGCACCCAAAGGTGAGTACATAGTTCCCCTATTTTACGTTTTCAAATGTTTTGGGGTGAAGCATATGTGCATAACTTTACTTTTCGTTTTCATGACATTATACATGTTTTATTACATATTACATATAATACATTATTTCAAAGACCTTTTTATGGTATATTGACTTAGTATACCTAACATTTGGTTTCAAAGACATTTTATTGGCATATTGACTTAGTATGCCTATTACATGGTTTTACAAATACATTTTCATGACATGCTTACATTGAAAAAGACATTTGGTATGTTTAACGGAGTAGTACATTCCTTAACATTGATCACACCGCTCGTTAGGCGAATGACAGAATCCGAATACATTTTTTTTTATAAACCTTGATCCTGATAAGGGTTTATCCGACAGTCTCAAGGCTTGAGTGTATGCGATAAACAAACCACATAAATGTTTATATCAATAAAAGCAATGGTTTTAAACTTTGGTTTATTCAAAGACTTTGTTTTATACATGATATTTGATTACATAAGACATTTGTTATACACGAAATTATGCATTTGGCTTGAGTAAATACTATTTATTCGCCATACAAGACATGGTTTATACTGGACATTTGACATTGGACATTGGTTATACATGACATTGACATATTTTATACATATTATTTTCATTTGGTTATTTACTTAACCATACATCATTCTTTTATATCATTTGATTTTCATATGATTTTATAAAAGAAGACATTTTTATAAGGTTCATGACTACTTTTCGTTAAACATTTCTTTTAACCTTCAAAGTCATGAATCTTCAACACTAAACCTATGTTACTCACATGCATTTTTATGCTGACGTATTTACTTTCACATATGTTTCAGGAGCGAATGTTTGATGTGAGCAAGCTACACTTAGGGCGGCTTGGGCCTTAGCAATCTAAAATCAAGAAAGTTATCATCTTTTATGTTATGTACCAAGACAATGTAATAATTTAAGCATGTAAAACTTAACTTTAATTATCATGTGTTTTTGAAACAATAATTCTGCCACAACACTCCCCGACGTTTCCGCCGCGGTTTGTTGTTTTACGCGGTCGGGGTGTGACAACTTAATTAATTATGCAACATGTTTAGGCATATAATACTTGTCATAGGACTAGTTAGGCGGTCCAAACGCGTTTTACGTGAACGACGCGTTAACGTAGCATAAGCTACCTTAACGGGTCGTAATGGGTCGTAAGCACTTAGGTTAGGTTTCTATTTAGTTTGTAGGCTTTGTTAAACCATATCATATAAGTTCCAATACTCATTTGGTTTATGAAACATTATCCTATCCGATCTTCCAATTTAGGTCCGATTTATTTACATAGTTACTTTTATTAGGTGCTGATTGATTTCCGTGATCCCTCTAGCTTTGCTTGGTTGTTGTTCAAGACTACTAAGCATTCTCATGTCAGTACATAGTTCCCCTATTTTACTGTTTTCAAATGTTTTGGGGTGATTCATATGTGTTAAATGATTTCGATGTTTTTAACGATGGTTTTGAAAATGATTAAAATGGTTTATATTAAATTAATAACGATTTCGATAATGTGGATAAACTTGTTGGTTGTAATTACATAACGAATAACATTCATTAGTTTTGGCTGAACTGACCAGTTTTAGGTTATGGTACCATAGGATCTGACAAATCCCGTTATAAGACTGCACCCATGGTTATGTGTGGGTTAGGTGGGTAACGACTGAATCTGTGATTGTTAATTTACCCTTTGGTGGTTTATTAATGCGAGTTTCGAGATAGTCGAGTCACGATGGTTTGGATGTTATTAGCGAGACGACCAAAAGTAGTTTTCACAAATTAAAACGAGAATGATTTAAACCACTGAAACGATTTTGACGAGTTAAACGATTTGGGTAAACGATTGGTTTTGGTTAGTGTTTAAATAACGAGACGGGTGTAATGTGATGAAAACATGGTAGATACGCCGCTGGTACTTCTTATGTATAAGTGTTTTCATCATATTACATACCGTGACGTTATTTAGTTCACTTGGGTAAACGATTCTGAAACGATGTCACTCAATGATGTTTTCTGAATAATATAAACCATACGAGTTTTATTAACGAGTTTTTACGAGATGTTTTACAATTTGATTTAATTAAATAAATGTTTTGGGTTAAGAATCATGGCTACGAGATTTTATAAATTATAACCAACTTGATTTGAGATGGTTAATTATGCCGCAATACTATACTTTTCAAAACAAGGTTTTTAATTAAGTATTGCAACATGTAAACTAGCCATGAATCCGACACTCTTATAAACCTATGTACTCGCCAGCATTTCTTTGTTGACTTTGTTTTTACATATGTTTCAGGTGTTGTTGAATGATGTTGATTGCTAGGATGCATGCTCACATAGGACTGGACGAGGCCTTAGTGACTTAATAACAATGATAGACTATGTTTAACTTGTTTGTTTAGATTTCAAGATGATGTAAATGTTTAATGTTTAATAAAACGAAACTTCAAATTTCCGTGTGTTTTGAAACAATGATTCTGTTACAACACTCCCCGACGATTCCGCCACGATTTGTTGTTTTACGCGGTCGGGGTGTGACATGACCAGACCCGAGTTATCTAGGAAACCAGCGACATGATTTTCCTGGATCAAGGGAAGGTTAAAAGTCGCCAATTGATCAACAGAAGGATTACATGGACAATTGAAGGAACTATTGAGATTCCAGATTGAAGATTTGGTTCTGTTAAAGGAGTTATCTTGCAGAGATGCTATTAGGTTTAGCAGAGAAAAGAAGAGTTGAGCCACAATGATTAGGTCCTTTCAAGAGCCTATCTTGAGTTGGATCAATCGCTTATAGGCTCAAGCTACCATAAAGATGGAGTAGTGTACATGATGTATTGTTTGAGGTCAGTTGAGAAAGTGTATAATGGATAATACACTGATTTTGTTCTTTATAGAGATTTGTTGGGAAGATAAACGGAAGTTTATCGAAACACCGTAGAAGCAGTACGTATAGCTAGAAGAGTTATGCTAATAACCAGACAGGTGACTACAACATTCTAGTCGTGTATGCGATTTACTGATTTGGCGATTTGTGAATATCTGAAATGAATGCAAGAAGGAAGGTAGACGAGTTTATGAGATTTGATTCTTTCGAAAGCCCATCTCGAGTTGGATCAATCGAGTGTAAATTCAGACTATCTTAGATACGAGGTAATGTATATGTAAATATACATATGTAGAACCCGAATTGGTCGAGTTTTGACTTAATCTTCTGGATTAAGTGCTTGTAAATGTTGAACCTTGGAAAGGGTGGAGAGCGTTGAGATGTGAGATTAGGAATTGAGAGTGTATGTAATATAGGTCTACGAAGATTCTTTGTAAGAATCAAAGTTTCTCGCAGAAACTATAAGACTATATTCATTAAACCTGTTTTTGCTGTTTCCATCCAGTGTGAAAACAAAACCTGTAGAGTAAACATTTCGGGGACGAAATTTCCTAAACAGGGGGAGACTGTGACACCCGGCTTTTCAGGCCATACCGTACAATTGTAACACGTGTTGTGAATAGATAAAAGGCCATATTTGACTGGTTATGATGTTTATATGTGAAATTTAATGAGTTGGTAAAATTAAACTTTGATAAAAATTATGTTGGCAACGGTAAGATAAACGCTTATCGCGTAACGGTTAAAATACAAAATGAACATCGGTGACCACCCAATCAGTGTTAAAATCCTAAAAATAGTCTGTTATGATTAAAATTATAAAATAATAATTTTAATCATATTCTTGAGGAAAAATAAATTAAAACGCTAAGAAACTCTATTTTTCGAGTTTAACCGCGTACCGCGCGATGCAGCGCGTATGCAGACAAAATACTGTCAACACAGCCTGTCAAGGCAACTGATAATCATTTTAATAATAATTTGATGAGTATATTACTTTAGAATGATAAAAATAAATAAAAACGCTTAAATTCTTATTTTTGCGATTTTAAGCGCGTACCGCGCAGCACAGCGCGCATACTGCCAAATACCGGCAATGTAGCCAGTCCAGGCAAACAAAATATTGTTCAGTAGTATTTTGGTGAGTTTATTTTTATAGAATGGTAAAAATAATTTAAAACTCACTAAAACGGAATTAAAACGCTAGATAAAATACCCGATATTCAGTAAAATACCAGTTTTTAGCCTAAATTTCATATATATATGTATACATATAATTAAAATCGGATATATATATATATATGTGTGTGTGTGTAGGGACATGTGTTAGTTGAAGACTTCTCTCTCTCTCCTCTTTCATGCATTCATTGGGTGAAAATGGAGGTGCATGCATCAACACAACTTCCAATCTCTTCCATAAATCAAGAAAATCATTTGAGATAATCAATTCTCACTCCCTCTCTCTTGTTCACGGCTGCACACACACTACACACACCAAAATTCGAAATTTCAACCAAGTTCTTGAATGTTCATACTCATTACAAGGTGTTTATGAGTCCAAATGGTGATCTAGAAGTGATTTCAAGGTGTTTCAAGCCACAATCAAGTCCAATATCACCAAATTTTACTAAAAATCATTTAAGAACTTGAAGGTATAAAATTTATTTTAGAAACCTTGTTTTTGATGCTTGATGATGTTGTTGATGATAGAAGTTTCTCAAAATTCTTGAAATTATTCACAAACTTAAAAACTAAAATAAATGGGCTTTTGAATAAAATAAAAATGGATGTGTATGTGTATGCATATGTGGTCGTACATATGCATGTGTGTATGTAAGGGTATGAGTTTGGATTTTTGGTTTGATCTTGCTTGATAATATGTTGAAAAGTGATGTGCATGTGATCTTGGAAAGTTCAAAAAGGGTTTTAATCATGTGAATGAACATGTAAAAGTAAAGGTTTGGATTCATATGAGTGTATGTATATATGAGATGTAGGTATATATGTATGTGTGTGAGTGCATGCATGTAATTTTTGATTATATACTTATAAATGTAAGAACACTTGTATTTTTGTATGAATAATTTGACAATGAAGATTTGAAGTATAAAATATTTGAATATTTGAAACATGAGTTAAATAAAGGTCTAGATGCATTCAAGTTCATGCTAGATGATTGAAACATGTTATGTATGCATTAGATGCATTTACTAGAACATGCATGTTGGAATAGGATCATGAAATGATGATTTGAATAAGATTTGATAAAAATAAATTTTGACCAGAATATAAACACTAAAATAAGGCTATTTTGAAGTTTTTAAATGATATATAAACTTGTGATAAGGTTTACTAGCCTTGCATGTTGTACTTGGTGCATTAGGGGTTGTAAAATACGTAAAATCGCATGATTTATGTGACTTACACAAAAACAGCACTAATCTGATTATGATCACTATCTTAATCAGTAAAAAACATGTATTGTGTTAAAATATCAATTCGTTTCGAGTTGAGATGATTATAGTAACGTTTAACGCAAAACTATGCGTTAAAACGGTCAAAAATCGGCTTTTCGATTGATTTTTTTTAAAACTGATTTAGATCAGTAAGTAAACTGATATTTTTAGTTCAAAATAAGTATTATAACTAATTTTAAGTTTACTTGGTGTTTGGTTGGTCATACGTGACTTCCGACGCCCGAAAACGTTACCGAATCGCTAAAATACGCATTTTTTCAAAGTACACTAGTATGGGTAAATGTTGGGTGAACCTTATGTGTTAAGATGTGTTATGTGATTTAAACATGAGAATGTGAAAATATGTTAAGTGTTAACATGATTTTGAGAATTTGGATTATGCATGTGTCACACCCCGACCACGTAAAACAACAAAACGTGGCGGAAACGTCGGGGAGTGTTGTAACAGAATTAATTGTTTCACAACCATGGAAATTAAAGTTACGTTTTATTTATCAAACAAGAGAGTTACATTGTCTTAAACAAGAAACAAATAGTACATAACATAAATTAACTAGTTCTTGCTTCGTTTTAAGTCACTAAGGCACAGGTCCGCCTAAGTGTGTCTCGATTATCCTATGCAACAGCTCCTGAAAACACATGTGAAGATAGGTACGTCAGCATAAAAATGCCTGTGAGATACATAGGTTTTGTGAAAATAGGATTCATGACTTGCGTTTAAAGAAACTGTTTAATAAAAGTAGCCATGAATCTTGTTGAGTGGTTCCTTCCATAAATCATTTGAAAAGTGATAAATAAACCAAATGATATATATGTATAAAAGAATAATGTATGGTTAAGTGAATAACCATGTAAAAATGAGTTTGTATAAGTTAAGTTATTTGTAAAACGAGGTTTATGTGAAGAGTGTATTGTAGATGTAATATGTCTAAACTGAAATGGTTTAAATAACGCTACGATATGTAATACCGTAAAAGCACTTATATATAGGAAGTACCAGCGGCGTATCCACCATGTTTTTATCGTATTACCCGTCGCCCGTTACTTAAATCACTTACCCAAACAACCACCAAAATGTAATGTTTAACAATTGTAGAAATGTTTATGTATGGTCAAATACGGTTCACACGGTTTAACAGTTACAAACGGTTCACATAATCAAATGGTTATAACGGTTCACATGGTCAAATGGTTATAACGGTTCACATGGTCAAATGGTTACAACGGTTCACATAGTCAAATGGTTACAACGGTTCACATGGTCAGATAGCTACAAATGGTTCAAAATGTAATATAATGTGTTCATATGCTGGATGAGCATATGCAACAAAATGTAATATAAAACAATGTGCTAGCATGCTAAGAAAGCATACATAGCAAAACAAGGTAAAGTAAAACAATGTACTAAGTATGCTAAGTCAACATACAAAGCAGAAAAGCAATGTAAATCAATGTGCTAGCATGCTTAGTCAACATACATAGCAGAAATGTAAAGTAAAACAATGTAATGTAAATCATGTACTATAAGTGTACTAATGAACGTTGCAAGTATATGATGTGAAAACAGGAAAGCATGAAAGTAACAAGTAGGCACATGTGTTTCACCCCAAAACAGTTTGGAAAACAGTAAAAGAGGGGTCTATGTACTCACTTGAGATTGCCTAGGAGTCCTTGAGTAACAACCAAACAATGCTAGAGATCACGGAAAACAAACGGCACCTAATATAGGTAACTATGTTAATAAACCGGACCTAAATCGGAGGATCGGGTAGAATGAGGGTTCGTAAACCAAACGAGTATGGGAACTCATGTAATATGGTTTAACAAAGCCTACATACTAAAATGAAACCTAACCTAAGTGCTTACGACCCATTACGACCCGTTTAGGTAGCTTATGCTACTTTAACGCGTCGTTCGCGTAAAACGCGTTCGGAACGCCTAACTAGTCCTATGATAAGTAAAATGTGCCATAACATGTCTAATATTGTTGCCAAAATAGTTTAGATACCAAAAGTTATGTTACATATGCTTAAAATGAATTTTGGCGTAAAAAGGGCATTTTGGTAATTTACCTAAGGCATATAAACCACCTATCATACAACTAACTAAACGTCGTGACCATAAGGTATAACCTCAGAGGGTTATTCCCTATACAACTATGGTCACCTAAAGTGTTTGGTCGGATCCTAAAGATCGACCAAACGGGTCGGGTTCGAAAGTATAAGCGATTGTTTAGATCGCTTACCTTACGACCCTATATAAGCATTAAAACTATAAGTGACGAGCTAAACATGTTAGAACATGTTTAACGAGGTTAGAAAATAGGTTTGGTATCAAAACAAACGGTTTTGATACTTAAAAGTAGTTTGGTTACAAAATACGCAAGAATACGCATTTTGGCCAAAACTACGACTCGTCACTGTGCCTAGATAACGTGGTAATCAGTAGGTATAGTCACAAGGGACTATAACCATCGTGATTACGCTCACGTTGCGAAGTTCAACCGAACTTCGTGTTGACCATAAACTGGTCAACGCAGAAAACGCTAAAAGAACGAAAGAGGACTTACAACGGGTCCAAGAACGGAAGTTTTGATCCGAATATTCTCAGGTATGAAGTGATAAACACATCAACTTAGAGAACAAATTCAGATTCAAAGGTGTGGGTTTTGAGTTGTGAATTTGAGGGGTATTTATAGATTTCTTAGGACCGCTAAGATCGTTCGTCGAATAACGTGCTTTGATCTTGTCCGTACATGTGCACCCATGGTTTTACAAAACCATTGGAGCCCCTAGATTAAGCCCATAGTTTTAGAAATACCATGTGCAAGAGGGTGATGAGTGTGTAACAGCTGTTAACAGCTGTTTAATCTGGTTTTGTTGATCTGGGTGGGCCTCGCGGCCCATGTAAGGCATGGCCAAACCTTACGCGCCCCGCCTGAGTACTCTGATCAGCAACAAACTTTCAAAAATGACAGTTTCAGTCCCTGTTGGTGTTTAGAGCCATTTCCAACATGTTTAAGGCCCTTTAAGCCATCTTTAAGGCCCTAAAATGATGCCTAAACATTGTGGACATGAAACATGCTCAAAAATATGCCGGATGTTGGTTCGTTTGGCCGTATGATCGCGATGTTTGCTTAATTACGACGGAATGCGCAAAAGCGCGAAAAACAATCCAAATTGCGCGACGAATGGATTTTTATTGTGCCAAACACTAAAATAAAATATTGTACTGCTTACATAAATTTTTGGATGTCCGGATGTATTCAAAACTTAAGTTATTCTCGAAAATGCAAACTTGTGCACTTTTTGACGCTTTTAGTCCCTGAATGACCCAAAAGTTTATTTTAGCATACCGAACCCCTCAAAGCCTATTTCTAAGCTATGTAAAGGATATTTATGGTATGTTTAACTTATGGTCATGTTCCGGAATGTTTGTTCCAGTACGAATCGTCATACTTTCGCAGTTTGTCGAATTTAGTCCTTGTAAGCGATTAAACTTGATTTTGCCATACCAAAGCCTTCAAAACTTATTTATAAGTTATGTAGAGGTTATTTAAGGTATGTTAAGCATATGTTGATGTTCTGGAGTGTTTTTCGCATTAAACTGATTACGTTTACGCACTAGTTGGCGTATAACTCTCCAGAAAGCGATGTAGAGTTTGAAATTGAACAAAAATTGATATGTGCAATCGATACACATATTTTTACAGATCCTAAGTATGAAACACAATATCTCATTGATTTGGTAGTTGTTTGATGGTCGCAGTAACACAGGTGTCACAGTTTCCCCCACTTTAGGAAATTTCATCCCGAAATTTATTCGTAGGAGTCTGTCTGTGACTTTGTGTTAAATAACCATCAAAGATAAGGCATAATCTTGTCATTTTCCTCAACGGATATTTTTTTAGAAACGAAAATGAAAGAACAGAGTCATTTTCCTCAACGGGTTCTTCGGAAATGGAAAATGAAGGATTTAACTAAACGGATATTCATTTCCCTCAACGGATATTCTTCAGAAGTGAAAATGAATGGATGATTCATTTTCCTCAACGGGTTCTTCGTCAGAAACGGGAATGAAGGAATAATCAACGGATATTCATTTCCTTCAACGAATATTCTTCAGAAGCGAAAATGAATGGATGATTCATTTTCCTCAACGGGTTCTTTGTCAGAAACGGGAATGAAGGAATAATCAACAGATATTCATTTCCTTCAACGGATATTCTTTAGAATTGGAAATGAAGGATTTAGACAAACGGATATTCATTTCCCTCAACGGATATTCTTTAGAAACAAAAATGAACGGACGGGGTCATTTTCAACGGTTGCTTCCTTAGAAACGGAAATGAAAAGGATAATCAAACGGATATTCATTTCCTCAACGGATAATCCTTAGAAACGAAAATAAACAGACGGAGTCATCTTCAACGGTTGCTTCATCAGAGTTGGAAATGAATTGGGTTTACTCTAGATACATGACAGAACTTGCTGTGATTTCTGTGTACTAAATTCCATAATTATGTATGCATCCATAATTACGTAATTCCTTGCACAGTCCGCACAGTTTGCCTTGTAATGTTTAGGGGAAGAAAATCAAACTGTGATGAGGGTGACTAGACTACCATCGGGTCCTTTTAATTAGATTAACAGATGATCTTTTTAATTAGGCCACCAAGGAGTCCTTTCAGCTATATCATCGTATGATATTCCTAACCAGATTTTTGGATCAATCTGTTTAACTAGACCATTCAAGGGGTCTAATTATGGAGTAGTACTTTATAATCCAAGGGACTTAACTACAACGTAGAAGTCCATTAAGCATTTTAGGTAGTACCTTTGGGTATCCCACTATGAATCCCTTATACGAAGATATGGAAGATTCTACGAGGATTTGGATAACATAATTTGGATCACACAAAAACATAAAAGGGAACACATAAGCACTTAATCACATAATTGTTTTCTTGGTGATTAACTGTTATTATCTTGTTATTGACTGCTATTAACTTGACGTTGATTTGAACATGGGTATTCAAGGTATACCAGGAACCCAGTCGACGGACTTCAACGTCCTCAAGCATCTATCTGAAAAGATAGGATCATCTTCCAAAAATTCGATTTTTGATTACAAGGAATCACCATATTCGGATTAAGGTGTACAACAATTAAGGACTTACAGAAATTACCTTTAGGTACCCTATTAAGGATTGGGTATTCGTCCAGAGTTGTAACTTGCGCCTTGTACTTCGTTTTCCTTGGAGGAAACGGGTACTTAGGATTTTTGTGGAAAACGCAAGAGATCATAAAGTGGAAGAATTTTGGGGGTAGTCTGTTCTCCAAGGAATACGGCTCCTTGATTGTCGGTTTCGTAGAGGATATGTTGTTTTATTCATGCAACCACAATTGTACATTGCAATGTAAATAAAGGATTTATTTATAAACAACAACAACAACAACAACTGTTTCATAGATCGTGACAACAAAAGAAAATAATACATGTGACACCTGGGTCACTTCAACCATTAAACAAATACCAAACTAATGAAATATTGTATTTCATACTTGGGATTTGAATAAATATGTGTATCATTTACACATATCAATTCTTGTTCGATTTCAGGCTTTAAATCGCTTTCTGGGAGGTTATACGCGCACTGATGCGTAAATATAACCAGTTTAATGTGACAAACACTCCGGAATAGTGAAATAGGCTTAACATAACTTAAATAACCTTTACATAACTTAAAAATAAGTTTTGAAGGCTTTGGTATGGCAAAATCGAGTTAAATCGCTTACAGGGACTAAAGTTGACAAACTGCGAAAGTATGCCAATTTGAACTGTAACAGACATTTCGGAACATGACCATAAGTTAAACATACCATAAATATCCTTTAAATAGCTTAGAAATAGGATTTGAGGGGTTCGGTGTGCTAAAATAAACTTTTGGGTCATTCAGGGACTAAAAGCGTCAAAAAGTGCATAAGTTTGCACTTTCGCGCATAACTTACGTTCTGAATACATCCGGACATCCAAAAATTTATGTAAGCACTAAAATATTTTATTTTAGTGTTTGGCATAAGAAAAATCCATTCGTCACGCAATTTGGATCGTTTTTCGCGCTTATGCGCATGTCGTCGTAATTAAGCGAACATCGCGATCGTACGACCAAACGAACCGATATACGGCATATTTTTGGAGCATGTTTCATGTCCACAATGTTTAGGCATCATTTTAGGGCCTTAAAGTTGACTTAACGAGCCTTAAACATGTCGGAAATGGCCTTAATGCACAACGGGGACTGAAATGGAAACTTTGGAAACTGTTTGCTGATCAGAAGGACCTAGGCGTGACACCTAGCCCCCTTGGCGTCACGCGAGGCCCTTTCAGATCAGCAAGAGTTATTTAATCAATTGCAAACAGCTGCTAAACACTCCAAAGGCCAATGCCACTTGTCATTACCTGATCATGGGGGGCCAAACTTGGGTACCAAGGTGTTGCAACAAGTGTATGGACAAGATCAAAGCACGTTATTCGATAAACGATCCTAACGGTTGTCCATTTACTATAAATACCCAACCCATCACTTGCAAAAACCCACAAATCTGATTTAAAAGCTCTAAGTTGAAGCCATTACTTCATACCTGAGCTACTTGGATCAAGATAAGCTAGTGGGGACCCTTTGTAAGTGTTCCTTCGTTCTTTTATCGCTTTTCGAGTCCGTAAGTCAAACTATGTTTGACTTTCTGCGTTGACCAGTTTATGGTCAACATGAAGTTTGGTTAAACTTCATAACGTGAGCGTAATCACGATGGTTATAGTCTATTGTGACTATACCTACTGATTACCACGTTATATAGGCTCAATGACGAGTCATAGTTTCGGCCAAAATGCGCATTTACGCGTATTTTGTAACCAAACTACTCTTGGGTATCAAAACCGTTTGTTTTGATACCAAACCTGTTTTCTAAACTTAGGTAAGCATGTTTTAACATGCTTAGCTCGTCACTTTTAGTTTTGTGCTTATATAGGGTAGTAAGGTAAGCGATCTAAACAATCGCTTATACTTTCGAACCCGACCCGTTTGGTCGATCATTAGGATCAGACCAAACACATTAGGTGAGCATAGTATATAGGGAATAACCTTCCGAGGTTATACCTTATGGTTGTCACACCCCGACCACGTATAACATACAAAACGTGGCGGAAAACGTCGGGGAGTGTTGTAACAGAATTAATTGTTTCATAACCATGGCATACAAAGTTATATTTTATTTATCAACATAAGAGTTACATTGTTTTAAACAGGAATCAAAGAGTTTATAACATAATTAAACTAAGTCTATCTTCATTTTAAGTCTCTAAGGCACAGGTCCGCCCTAGTGTCACGATCATCGTCCTACGCAAAAGCTCCTGAAAACACATGTGAAAATAGGTACGTCAGCATAAAAATGCCTGTGAGATACATAGGTTTTGTAAAAATAGGATTCATGACTTAAGTTTAAGAAAAGTTGTTTATTAAAAGTCAGTCATGAACCTTGTAAATTGTTTTGTTTTGTAAGTCATTTAAAAAGCGATAAGATAAAATGATATGTATAAATAAAAGAATAATACATGGTTAAATGAATAACCAAGTAAAATGAGTTATATAGAATAAGTTGTTTGTAAAGCAATGTCTTGTGAAAGATATGTTATTTGTATAAAATGTTATATGTCTAAATTGAAATGATTCAAATAACGCTACGATATTTAATACCATACAAACACTTATATATAGGAAGTACCAGCGGCGTATCCACCATGCTTGTATCATATTACACACGCCTCGTTACTTAAATCACTTAAACAAACCATCAATGTATAAAGTCCATGTTTAAACCAATTGTCAAAAAGTCCTTGTATAAGCCATGTCAAATGTTAAAAAGTCCAAATGTAGTCAAGTAATGTGTAACAAATGTTATGTATTGTAAGTAAAGTATTGTCACATAATCCAAATGTAGAAATGTACAAAACAAAGTATTTTGAATATATCAAAAAAATTATGTTTTGTAAAGTAATGCATGTTACATTGATACAAACATTTATGTGGTAAGTTAACGCATATATTCAAGCCTTGAGACAGTCGGATAACCCTTTTAGCCAAGGTTATCAAAAGAAATGTTTTCGGATTCAGTCATTCCTTACATCCAAACAAACCCGAGATGTCCGGAATGGGATTTGTCAAGTCCTACGGTACCAGTACTTACTACCGAGCGGCGTAGCTAATGTTAATGAACGTATATAAGTCTCGTTTGTGCAAACCAAATGTTATAGAAATTGTGTACATGTCATATGAAAACAATGTACTAAGTATGCTAAGTTAACATACAAAGTAGAAAAGTCTTGTAAATCAATGTGCTAGCATGCTATCAGTTAACATACATAGCAGAAATGTAAAGTAAACAATGTACTAAGTAATGCACACAATGGGCATACATAGCATGAAATGTAATGTAAAACGATGTACTAAATACGCACACAATGGGCATACATAGCATGAAATGTAATGAAATCATGTACTATAATGTACTAACAAACATAGCAGGTATATGATGTGAAAACAGGAAAGCAACAAGTAGGCACATGTGTTTCACCCCAAATCAGTTTGGAAAACAGTAAAAGAGGGGTCTATGTACTCATTTGAGATTGCTCAGAAGTCCTAAGATAACCACCAAGCAATGCTAGAGATCACGGATATCAAACAGCACCTAATATAGGTAACTATGTTAATAAACCGGACCTAAATCGGAAGATCGGATAGAATGAGGGCTCGTAAACCAAATGAGTATGGGAACTCATGTAGTATGGTTTAACAAAGCCTACATACTAAATGAAACCTAACCTAAGTGCTTACGACCCATTACGACCCGTTTAGGTAACTTATGCTACTTTAATGCGTCGTTCGCGTGAAACGCGTTCGGACCGCCTAACTAGTCCTATGACAAGTAAAATATGCCTTAACATGTTTAATATTGTTACTAAATCAGTTTAGATACCAAAAGTTATGTTACATATGCTTAAAATGAATTTTGGCGTTAAAAGGGCATTTTGGTAATTTACCTAAGGCATATAAACTACCTATCATACTGATGTGTGTAAAATGCAACATATAAATTACATCAAATGAGGCATAAAACTAACCCTTTTTAAGTACTAATATTGGAAAAAGAGTGTTTTTGTCTTCCTTTTGTATTTTCAGGATTAAATGAGCTCAAAAACGCAAAAGAAGCAAAAAGACAGCTAAATCCAACATAAATACAAGAAAAGGAATATTAGTGGACTGCCCGAACCCTCAACGGCACCTTCCAAAGCAAAGTAGAGAAATCAGAAGACTGAACACGCCCCGTGCTCAGCCAGCACGGGGCCGTGCCCAAGAAGCAGCAGAAAAGACAAATCTATAGAAGCTTCTATTGCCCATCACGGGGCCGTGCTCAGCGGACACGGGGGCGTGTCGAAAGTACAGCAGGCGCATTTATTGTAATTGCGAATTACAATTAATGAGGAGAGAGATTGTCAGACGGACACGGGGCCGTGCCCAGCGGACACGGGGCCGTGTCCAGCTCTCTGTTCAGCCTATAAATAGGAGTGCTTGGATTCATTTCATCTCATCTCATCCCTTGGCACACCACCTCTCTCACACTTCATCCACCACCCACCACCATCACAACACCATCATCCACCACCATCATCCATTGTCCATCGTAGAGTGTGTGAGTCGTCTCGGGATCCAAGATTGATCGTAAGAGTTCTTGACAATCAAGGCCATGTTTGCCTAAGTCTCTTACATCACTTGGTGAAGACAAAGTGTCTAGTATAATACTTTTTATTTCTAATCTTTTGCACTTTTTATTTGGTTTTGTATTAATGACTTTAATAACTAGTTACTTATGTTGAAGGTGATCTTTCCTTATCGTTTGTCCGTGGTGTCTTGGCATTATTTTACTGTCTATATAAAATAAAGGATTTTCACCATTCATGTCTCCACGGTCTATATGGAGATATGTTGGCTACCTGGTAGGGGGTTAAGGGAACGGTTTGGTAAAGGTCTTGCCATTGTTCAGCGTTTAGAGGTCCTGCAATGGACCTGGGTCAAATTTAGTAGGATCTCCTTCAATACTTCACGGTATTGGATGACGGGGGTCCAAACTCTTTGATCCCCTCATAAGTTAACTACTATTAATACTATAACCCGGCTATTTAGGACTGTATCCCTGCTGACTCAGACTACTTAGCCGAGGGTAACGTCACCGCCAAAAGCGGGGCCTACCACAATACTGCATTAATAACTTAATTCATTATCTTCCAATAATCCACCCTTTTAGGATTGTATCCCTGCTGACTCAAACTACTGGGGTGAGGGTAACGTCGCCTTCAAAAGAGGGGCCTACTACAATAACTAAGATAATCTCTAAATTATATGCAAAAGTGCGGAAATAATCAAAGGTTATACTAGATACGAGTCGGAACCAAGTGATTCATCTTGTCTATCTATTTTTTCTTTTATTTTTATTTTCAGCATTTTAGTTAGTTTTTATTTTTCTTAGTTTAAAACATTTTTCTAAACTTTTATTTTGGTTAGACGTTGAGGATAAACCGGTACTAAAAGCTCTTGTGTCCTTGGACGACCTCGGTATCTTACCAACGCTATACTACACTCAACGATGGGTGCACTTGCTCATATGTGTGTTTAGTGTTAGTAAAATATCGTGTTTTATAAATTTAAAACTTGGCTAAAATAAGTGTTAAAAAGGGCTTAAAATATACACCTAAAATAAGTAACACTTCGCACGCATCACATACAACTACTTAAATGAAGCGACCATAAGGTATAACCTTGGAAGGTTATTCCCTATATACTATGGTCACCTAATGTGCTTGGTCGGATCCTAATGATCGACCAAATGGGTCGGGTTCGAAAGTATAAGCGACTGTTTAGATCGCTTACCTTACGACCCTATATAAGCACTAAACTAAACGTGACGAGCTAAGCATGTTAAAACATGCTTAACTAAGTTAGAAAACAAGTTTGGTACCAAAACAAACGGTTTTGATACCCATAAGTAGTTTGGTTACAAAATACGCAAGAATACGTATTCTGGCCGAAACTACGGCTCGTCACTGAGCCTAGATAACGTGGTAATCAGTAGGTATAGTCACAAGGGACTATAACCATCGTGATTACACTAACATTGCGAAGTTCACACGAACTTCGCATTGACCATAAACTGGTCAATGCAGAAAGTCAAACAAAGTTTGACTTTCGGACTCGAAAAGCAATAAAAGAACGAAGGAACACTTACAAAGGGTCCCCGAATGCTAATCTTGATTCAAGTAGCTCAGGTATGAAACAAAGGTTTCAACTTAGAGCTTCTCAAATCAGATTCTTGTGAGGAATGAGTGAAGTTGAGGTGGGTATTTATAGATTTCGGTTCACCGTTAGGATCGTTTCTTGGAGAAGAGGGAATGATCACATCCCTACACTTGTTGGAATGTTGTGGTAGCTCATTTTGCCCCCACCACAAGAGTTTGACATGTGGCATTGGCCCTTGGAGGGTTTAAGGGCTGTTAACATGTGTTTAAATGGCTTTTGCTGATCAGAAGAGGCCTAGCGTGAAGCCAAGGGGGCTAGGTGTCACGCTAAGGTCCTCCTGATCAGCAAACACTTTCCAATGTTCCCCTTTCAGTCTCCGTTGCGTATTAAGGCCATTTCCGACATGTTTAAGGCTCGTTAAATCATTTTAAAGGCTCCAAAAGGATGCCTAAACATTGTGGGCATGAAACATGCTCAAAAATATGCCGGATGTTGGTTCGTTTGGTCGTACGATCGCGATGTTCGCTTAATTACGACGGAATGCGCATAAGCGCGAAAAACGATCCAAATTGCGCGACGAATGGATTTTTCTTATGCCAAACACTAAAATAAAATATTTTAGTGCTTACATAAATTTTTGGATGTCCGGAGGTATTCAGACGTAAGTTATGCGCGAAATTGCAAACTTATGCACTTTTTGACACTTTTAGTCCCTGAATGACCCAAAAGTTTATTTTAGCACACCGAACCTCTCAAAGCCTATTTCTAAGCTATATAAAGGATATTTAAGGTGTGTTTAACTTATGGGCATGTTCCAGAGTGTCTGTTACAGTTCAAATTGGCATACTTTCGCAGTTTGTCAAGTTTAGTCCCTGTAAGCGAATTAACTTGTTTTTGCCATACCAAAGCCTTTAAAACTTATTTATAAGTTATGTAAAGGTTATTTAAGGTATGTTAAGTATATGTTGATGTTCCGGAGTATTTTTCACATTAAACTGATTACGTTTACGCACCAGTTTGCGTATAATCCTCCAGAAAGCGATATAGAGTTTGAAATTAAATAAAAGTCAAAACATGAAAAATGTAAAACATAACAAAACAAACATTGGGATCAAATAACATTGTTTTATTGATAACTGAACTGTTCACAATGATTACAAGAACAGATGTTACAGTCTCCCCTACTTGTGGAAATTTCGTCCCGAAATTTATTTAGAGGAAACTCGTGGGAAAAGATGCGGATATTTCGCCTTCATTTGATCTTCGCATTCCCAAGTAAACTTGGGTCCACGTTTAGCTTCCCAGCGAACTTTGACCAAAGGAATGCGCTTGCGTTTGAGCCACTTGACTTCACGTTCCATGATTTCCACTTGCTTCTCAACAAATTTCAGTGTTTTGTCAACACGAATTTCGTCAAACGGTATGTGGAGGTTCTCATCAGCTAAAGACCTCTTGAGATTGGATACGTGAAAGGTTGGATGAACATTTCCAAGTTCAGGAGGTAACTCAAGTCTGTAGGCTACCTTACCGATTCTTTCGACGATCTTGAATGGTCCAACGTATCTAGGTGCAAGTTTTCCTTTCTTTCCAAATCTGATCACACCTTTCCAAGGTGAGACCTTAAGTAATACTCGATCACCGACTTGAAATTCCAAGGGTTTGCGTTTTGGGTCCGCGTAACTCTTTTGACGGCTTCTAGCTGTCTGAAGGTTATCACGAACTTTCTTAATTTTGTCAGTTGTCTCTAAAATGAGAGCAGGTCCAGTAAGCTGAGCCTCGCCGATCTCATTCCAGCAGACTGGTGAACGACATTTTCGACCATAGAGAGCCTCGAAAGGAGCCATTTTGATGCTGGTGTGATAACTGTTGTTGTAGGAGAATTCAATTAACGGAAGATGTGAATCCCAACTACCACCAAAATCGATCACAC
The DNA here is from genome assembly GCA_030545235.1 of Helianthus tuberosus. Classification (NCBI taxonomy): domain Eukaryota; kingdom Viridiplantae; phylum Streptophyta; class Magnoliopsida; order Asterales; family Asteraceae; genus Helianthus; species Helianthus tuberosus. Next base: position 71,743,444 of record CM060356.1, on the reverse strand, counting down.
AAGCTCTAAGCATATCCTCCAGAGTATGGATTGTTCTTTCAGATTGACCATCCGTTTGAGGATGATAAGCTGTGCTTAGGTTAAGTTGGGTCCCCATAGCAGATTGCAAGGTTCTCCAAAAATGAGAAGTGAAACGAGCATCTCTGTCAGAAATGATGTTCAAAGGAACACCATGTCGAGCTACAATTTCATCCACATAGATTTTAGCAAGTTTGTCAGCAGGAAAATCCTCACGGATTGGCAAGAAATGCGCTGACTTAGTAAGACGATCAACAACTACCCAGATGGCATCATGACCTTTCTTTGTGCGCGGGAGTTTAGTAATAAGATCCATAGTAATGTTTTCCCATTTCCAAACTGGGATCTCTGGTTGCACCAATAAACCAGAAGGACGCTGATGTTCAACCTTAACCTTAAGACAAGTAAGGCATTTTGATACATATAAGGCAATGTCTTTCTTCATACCAGGCCACCAATACTGAATACGAAGATCCTTATACATCTTATCTGAGCCAGGATGAACAGAATAACGAGACTTATGGGCTTCATCCATAAGTAAGGTGCGAAGGTTATCTTGGCTTGGGACCCACAAACGGTCCATGAAGTAATTCGATCCATTGTCCTTCAGTTCAAGATCAGGTGTTATGTGATAGGGAAATTCCTTATCCATCAAACCTTGTGAAACACAAGATTGTTGAGCCTGAGAAATGCTTGCTTGGATATCAGATCGAGCTTGAATAACAGATTGAACACGAACATAATGAAGCTTAGTACGTTCCTTATGACTCAATGCATCGGCTACGACATTCGCCTTACCAGGATGGTAGTGAATTTCGCAGTCATAGTCGTTTAGAAGCTCGACCCAACGTCGTTGCCTCATGTTGAGTTCTTTCTGATTGAAGATATGCTGAAGACTTTTGTGGTCCGTGAAAACCACACATTTTGTACCGTACAAATAGTGTCTCCAGATCTTAAGAGCGAAGACAACTGCACCCAACTCAAGATCATGAGTGGTGTAGTTTTTCTCATGTATCTTCAACTGCCTCGATGCATATGCTATGACTTTGTTCCTTTGCATCAGAACACAGCCAAGACCCAATTTAGATGCATCGCAATAAACGACGAAATCATCATTGCCCTCAGGCAAAGTCAGAACAGGCGCGTCGCAAAGTTTTTGTTTCAAAGTCAGAAACGCTTCCTCTTGCTTGAATCCCCAATCAAAGGGTTTGTTCTTCTGAGTTAGAGCAGTTAGAGGAACTGCAATCTTTGAGAAGTTCTCAATGAAGCGGCGATAATAACCCGCTAGACCAAGAAAAGAACGAACCTCAGTAGGAGTAATAGGCGTATCCCAATCCTTAATCGCACTAATCTTGGAGGGATCTACATGAATACCTTGTTTGTTGACAATATGTCCTAAGAATTGAACCTCTTTAAGCCAGAATTCACACTTGGAGAATTTGGCGAAAAGTTGCTCTTTCTTTAGGAGTTCCAGAGTAAGACGAAGATGTTGCTCATGATCAGCTCGCGTCTCAGAGTATATCAAGATGTCGTCAATGAAAACAATGACGAACTGATCCAAATAAGGCTTGCAGACCCTATTCATTAAGTCCATAAAAATAGCAGGAGCATTAGTCAAGCCGAATGGCATGACTGTGAACTCATAATGCCCATAACGAGTGCGGAATGCTGTCTTGGGAATATCTTCTTCATGCACCCGAAGTTGATGATATCCCGATCGCAGATCAATCTTTGAAAAATAAGAAGTGCCCTGTAACTGATCAAAGAGATCATCGATGCGAGGTAGGGGATATCGATTTTTGATGGTAAGCTTGTTAAGCTCACGATAATCGATACACATCCTAAATGATGCATCCTTCTTCTTGACAAAAAGAACGGGAGCACCCCAAGGTGAAAAGCTAGGACGGATAAAACCTTTGTCAGAGAGCTCCTGAATCTGCTTAGACAACTCTTGCATCTCATATGGCGCAAGACGGTAGGGAGCTCTGGCAATGGGGTTTGCACCAGGTACGAGATCAATACGGAACTCGACTTGGCGTGCTGGAGGTAGACCAGGTAAATCTTCAGGGAATACTTCAGAATAATCCAGAACAACAGGAATGTCTTGGATAGACTTACCTTTGCCTTTATCTGCTGTGACATGTGCCAAGAAGGATACATAATTCTTTCGCAGATACTTCCGAGCTCTAAAACAAGACATGAGTTTGAGACCACCGGTAGGTTTCTCACCATGCACCTGTAGGATCTCTCCTGTCGAAAGCGGCACACGAACAATCTTCTCAAAACAAACTACCTCTGCGCGATGCTTGGATAACCAATCCATACCCACAATAACGTCGAAGCTTCCAAGTTGCATAGGCGTGAGGTCAATAGGAAAAAGATGATCGTTAAGGTTCAACTGGCAGTTGTGAAGAACAGAATCAAGAATAATGGGTTCACCACTAGCAACCTCTACCGTCAAAGGTTTACCTAGTTTCGTTCTAGACACTCGAAGCAATGGCTCAAAAGATAAAGACACAAAACTCTTATCGGCACCGAATCAAAGAGAACAGATGCAGGCTGATTATTAATAAAGAACGTACCGTTCACCACTTCATTGTCCGATTGTGCCTCTTGAGCATTCATGTTGAAGACTCGACCTCAAGCCGGAGCCTGATTCTGATTCTGATTCTGGTTGGCTAGCCTTGGGCACCGGTTCCTGTAGTGGGTTAGATCCCCACAATTGTAGCACGAACCAGGAGGAAAATGAGGTCGTGCAGCTTGACCTTGTTGCTGAGCAAGAGGCTGAGCAACTTGTTGGGCTTGGTTCTGAACTGCCTGGTTCTGGTTAACAGGAATGCGACAAGTAGCGGCAAGATGGCCAATTTTCCCACAGTTAGTGCAATGACGACATTGGAGATGTGGTAGGTGATGGCCGTTACACCTGTTTCACAAAGGCGCAGTGCCAAGATATGGCTTCTTGGCTAGTGGTTGCGCAGGCTGATTTGGTGCAGCTTGGGCCTGTGCAGTAACGACATAGTTTTGGGAAGCCTTCCGCTTCCTAGACCCTCCAGAATTCTTTCCCTTCTTGTTTTGACCTTTCTTGCTATCTTCCTTGTCAGATGCCTGCTTCTTACCCTTGTCAGCCTTTTTATGCAGCTTCCCCTTTCGAACCTGTGACTCAGTCAATGTCGCTGCTAACTCGATCGCTTGACGGAGTGTGGCAGGGTTACTACCAGTAATGATGTCTTGCACTGAGTCAGGTAGGCCGTCGATGTATCTTTCGATAGCCTTGTCGAGTGGGGTAACCATAGTCAGGCAAAGCAGACTCAACTCCTCAAATCTATCAGTATATGCCCTGTGCTCGCCACTGTCTTGTTTCAAGTCATCAAACTCTTTCTCCAACGCTCGCTGTTCATGACGAGGACAGAACTCCCTCATCATAAGATCCCTAAGTTCAGCCCATGTCTGTGCTAGAGCAACTTCTGCACCTCGATCTCTCATAACCCCGTTCCACCATGTGAGAGCCCTCTTATGAAACACACTCGAAGAAAACTCGACCTTGCGATTGTCAAGACACTGCACGTGGCGGAAAGTATTCTCAATGCTCTCGAACCACTGAAGAAGCCCAGTCGCTCCCTCAGAACCACTAAACTTGAGTGGTTTAGCCGAGTTAAAATCCTTGAATTTGCATGGAGCATTGTTGTTATTGTTGGCTTGGTTCCATTGAGCAAAGAGATTTGGGAATTGAGCAGCCATCTGCTGCGCAAAGATTTCTGCCAGTTCGGCAGTCGCTATCTGGTTTTCGCGTCGAGGAGGCATTCTAAAAGAGGAAAACATGAAAGGAAACGAGTGAGATGATTGGATGAAGAGAATGAGATGAAACAAAATCAACAGAAGCAAAGATGGTGGTCATTCGTCCGCATTACCAAGCAAACAAACGACACACAGTGACTAATCAAAGTAAATGGGTCAAAAATAATGTATCGCGAAGACATGCTCGCCTATAAGTGAACACTCACCCCAAGAGTTCCCAGGTAAGAGTGACTGGTACGATTATGTGGATTTGTACGAACACTCTAGCCTTAGACAGAAAACCCAGGGTACAGGCATTCACCCTTCCAGTTTGCACGTGTTCACATTATTTAAAACCCAAAACCTTGACGAGATTTTGAAAACTCAAAGGGGTTCAAAACCTTATAACAGAGGGTTCAAAACCTTACAATAGAGGGTTCAAAACCTTGTAATAAATCATTCAAAAACAGAAGATTGCTTTTCAAAAATCGTTTCGGAAAAATTTGGTTTTTGTTTTGATAATCACCTAAGGATAGGTGATGTGCATGTTTTATGATCTAAACACAAGATAACTTGTGTTAGGGTCCTAGAAAGGTTATAGTCTAGGTCAAAGAATTACTGATAACCTAATTCCCTATAACCATTGGCTCTGATACCAACTCTTCTGTCACACCCCGACCACATATAACATACAAAACGTGGCGGAAAACGTCGAGAAGTGTTGTAACAGAATTAATTGTTTCATAACCATGGCATACAAAGTTGTATTTTATTTATCAACATAAGAGTTACATTGTTTTAAACAGGAATCAAAGAGTTTATAACATAATTAAACTAAGTCTATCTTCATTTTAGGTCTCTAAGGCACAGGTCCGCCCTAGTGTCACGATCATCGTCCTACGCAAAAGCTCCTGAAAACACATGTGAAAATAGGTACGTCAGCATAAAAATGCCTGTGAGATACATAGGTTTTGTAAAAATACGATTCATGACTTAAGTTTAAGAAAAGTTGTTTATTAAAAGTCAGTCATGAACCTTGTAAATTGTTTTGTTTTGTAAGTCATTTAAAAAGCGATAAGATAAAATGATATGTATAAATAAAAGAATAATACATGGTTAAATGAATAACCAAGTAAATTGAGTTATGTAAAATAAGTTGTTTGTAAAGCAATGTCTTGTGAAATATATGTTATTTGTATAAAATGTTATATGTCTAAATTGAGATGATTCAAATAACGCTACGATATGTAATACCATACAAACACTTATATATAGGAAGTACCAGCGGCGTATCCACCATGCTTGTATCATATTACACACGCCTCGTTACTTAAATCACTTAAACAAACCATCAATGTATAAAGTCCATGTTTAAACCAATTATCAAAAAGTCCTTGTATAAGCCATGTCAAATGTTAAAAAGTCCAAATGTAGTCAAGTAATGTGTAGCAAATGTTATGTATTGTAAGTAAAGTATTGTCACATAATCCAAATGTAGAAATGTACAAAACAAAGTATTTTGAATATATCAAAACATTTATGTTTTGTAAAGTAATGCATGTTACATTGATACAAACATTTATGTGGTAAGTTAACGCATACATTCAAGCCTTGAGACAGTCGGATAACCCTTTTAGCCAAGGTTATCAAAAGAAATGTTTTCAGATTCAGTCATTCCTTACATCCAAACAAACCCGAGATGTCCGGAATGGGATTTGTCAAGTCCTACGGTACCAGTACTTACTACCGAGCGGCGTAGCTAATGTTAATGAACGTATGAAAACAATGTACTAAGTATGCTAAGTTAACATACAAAGTAGAAAAGTCTTGTAAATCAATGTGCTAGCATGCTATCAGTTAACATACATAGCAGAAATGTAAAGTAAACAATGTACTAAGTAATGCACACAATGGGCATACATAGCATGAAATGTAATGTAAAACGATGTACTAAATACGCACACAATGGGCATACATAGCATGAAATATAATGAAATCATGTACTATAATGTACTAACAAACATAGCAGGTATATGATGTGAAAACAGGAAAGCATGAAAGTAACAAGTAGGCACATGTGTTTCATCCCAAATCAGTTTGGAAAACAGTAAAAGAGGGGTCTATGTACTCACTTGAGATTGCTCAGAAGTCCTAAGATAACCACCAAGCAATGCTAGAGATCACGGATATCAAACGGCACCTAATATAGGTAACTATGTTAATAAACCGGACCTAAATCGGAAGATCGGATAGAATGAGGGTTCGTAAACCAAATGAGTATGGGAACTCATGTAGTATGGTTTAACAAAGCCTACATACTAAATGAAACCTAACCTATGTCACACCCCTTTCTGCGGCGGAAGCACGAGGTGTGATCATGAAAGGTTCTCATTGCATACGAAAGGTAAACATGCTATATGCTAATAAAAACATCAAATACCATAATTTGAAAACATAAGTTTAGCGTTTACATCGCTAAGTCGCATAAAACATTGTCTTAAAAAGTTTACAACTTTATTTAAAGATAAACATAAGCGACATCCACAAGCATAAGCGAGACCGCGCGCACATCCATTCTAGTTACCTGAAATACATGTGAGTTTTGGAAAAACGTCAACATAATGTTGGTGTGAATTCATGCAGTTTTGTATTTCACGTTTGTATACTTTGTATGAAAACATAGTTCGTGAATAAATCAAGTTTTCATATGTAAATCCAGTTTTTCTTGTGTACACCACGTACTCATGTATAATTCAATTTCTTCTTGAGTACCCCACGTACTCAAGTATAATTCCCATTTTCTTGAGTACCCCACGTACTTCAAGTATAATTTAATCTTTTCTTGAGTACCCCACGTACTCAAGTATTCATCAATTTTTAGTATGGTATGACTTTTATGTAAATAAAGTATTCCTGTAAGTATCAGGATTGTTAATGGGTTGCAAAGCCATTAACATGTGACACGACATAGGAAGTCACCAAACCTTAGGCATTTAATTGGTATATTCTGAGACACAAAAGCACTACTCGATTCTCGCCCTCACCGAGAGTGTGGCTGCCCGGCACCCGTTAGATCTAACCTTTTGTTCTGCGGTCTAGGTATATTGTTGATTAATGGTGCTTCTGTACCCTATTCGTGACACTATTTCTCATAACGCATCCTACTTGGTTCTCGTCCTCACCAAGCGCGTTTCTTGTTATCATTTCTCATAACGCATCCTACTTGGTTCTCGTCCTCACCAAGTGCGTTTCTTATTATCATTTCTCATAACGCATCCTACTTGGTTCTCGTCCTCACCAAGTGCGTTTCTTATTATCATTTCTCATAACGCATCCTACTTGGTTCTCGTCCTCACCAAGTGCGTTTCTTATTATCTTATATTTCATCACACTTGATTCTCGTTCTCACCAAGTGTGCTTCTTATATTTATATCATACCAATTATAAATATTGTACATTTGTACATGTATTTCACCCCCGAAGTTATAAAAACTGAAAACAGTTAAAGAGAAAAGGGGGAGCATGAACTCACAACTTTGCGTTCCTTGCGTCGTAAACTTCCTCGGATTTGCTTAATTAACGTCGTAACCTATACGCGTTTTCTTAACGTTAGTCACTAGACTTGCGTCGCACAAGTACAGTCACTCTCTTTTGTATATATTCTTGTGTTAAAAATATTCTATATTTTTAACTACGTATCTTACTTATATTATTTTCTCTAAAATTAATATAAGTATCTCGTGTTTTGCACTTTGCACCCGAATTATGTATCTTGTATGTTGTATGTGTATTTTTTATGTTTATACTCCTCATGAGTATTTAGTGTATTTTTAAGTCTTAATACACTAGCACGTATAACACATACTATACACACTTAGCACAAAAGTTGGTGATAAAATAATATATATTTTTCTCTCAAAAATATACATATTTATATCCATTTTCATTCTTGAAGAAATCCTCATTTCTTATCACCAAAAATTAGGGAAACCTTGGTAATACTTTTAAATACATTTTTAGGGAATAAGCTTCTCAAAAACTTATATTTTTCTAAGTGTCAAAATTTATAAAATTTTGACAGAGTTTCCCCTAAAAATGGAGGTTTCCCATGTTTTCAAAACATGTGTTTATTTTCTTTTAACTCGTCAACAATCATCAACAACAATTATCAACAATAATCATTAACAATAATCACTAATTTCTCCATTTCATGAACTTGAATATTTACAAAAATGTGTAGTAACTTACTAGCACATTTAGTAAGTCTTGTCATCTTTAAAAATAAGTTTAATTTCTCAAAAACTTTATTTTTAAAGATCTTGAAGTTTGACAACTTCTAATCATGATTTACCAAACATATTTCTAGTTAAATGTTTCTTGTGACACAAGTGTTTACACACTTGTTTATTCACTAAAATGCTTTTAGTGTATGTAAGATTCGGGTTTAAAACAAGACTTGTATATTTTACTAGGTTCTTCCGAAAAACCACTTGTAGATCTTTAGATCTACATGTTTAGAGTCTTATTTTACAGGAAAATTACTTTTACTCAAGTTCATGTCTTATGAATGGATGGATCCATCATCCTTTAACTTTCTAACTTTTACATCCTACTAGTTCATACTCTCAAACATGGACTAGTATGTCTATGTAACACCTGTGTCATTTCAACCATCAAACAAATGCCAAACCAATGAAATAATGTATTTCATACTTTGGACTTGTATAAATATGTGTATCTTTTGCACATATCGACTCATGTTCGATTTCAAGCTCTAAATCGCTTTCTGGAAGGTTATACGCGCACTAATGCGTAAATATAACCAGTTTAATGCAACGAACACTCCGGAATAGTGAAATAGGCTTAACATACCTTAAATAACCTATACATAACTTAGATATAAGTTTTGGAAGGTTTGGTGTGGTGAAATCAAAGTTTAATCGCTTACAGGGACTAAAGTTGACAAACTGCGAAAGTATGCCAATTTGAACTGTAACAGACATTCCGAAACATGACCATAAGTTAAACATACCATAAATATCCTTTACATAGCTTAGAAATAGGCTTTGAGGGGTTCGGTGTGCTAAAATAAACTTTTGGGTCATTCAGGGACTAAAAGTGTCAAAAAGTGCACAAGTTTGCATTTTCGCGCATAACTTACGTTCTGAATACATCCGGACATCCAAAAATTTATGTGAGCATGACTATATTATATTTTAGTGTTCGCCATAAGAAAAATCCATTCGTCGCGTCATTTGGTTCGTTTTTCGCGCTTATGCGCATTCCGTCGTAATTAAGCGAACATCGCGTTCGTACGACCAAACGAACCATCATCCGGCATATTTTTGAGTATGTTTTGAGTTCCCTATACTTTAACTTCATTTTAGAGCCTTGAAATGAGGTTAACGGGGTTCAAACGCATCGAAAAAGGCCTTAAACACGTGCAGGGACCATTGCTGCCAATTTTGAAACTTTCTGATTCAGGGGGAGTGCTAGCGTAGCGCGACTCCTATAGGGCTACCTGTCGCGCTACGCGACTGCCTAACCAGACCAGATTCAATGTTTTAATCACAAGTTGCAGCTGATTGATCCTTAACCACATGTTTTAAGTTGCTTAGTCACTAAGATAAGGAGCATATGTGGCTTCCATAACCTTTCAACAAGTGTACGGATGGGATCGAATCACGGTTTCCATGAAACGATCTCAACGGTTCACCGAAAACTATATATACCCCATGCCTTTCATTGTTTTAAAGCACAAGAATTCTTATTTGAGAGCTCTAAGTTGAAACCATTGTTTCATACCTGAGTTCTTGGATCGGGATTAGCATTCGGGGACCCTTCGTAAGTATTCTTTCGTTCTTTTTCTTATTTTACTGCTTTTCGAGTCAGAAAGTCAAACTTTGTTTGACTTTCAGCGTTGACCAGTAATGGTCAATGCGAAGTTCGTTTGAACTTCGCAACGTGATTGTAATCACGATGGTCATAGTCCCTTGGGACTATGCCCACTGATTACCACGTTGTCTAGGGTCGTAGGTTAGGCGATCTAATAAATCGCCTATACCTTCAAACCCGACCCAGTTTGGTCGATCATTAGGATCCGACCAAATACATTAGGTGACCATAGTGTAGGGAATAACCATCCGAGGTTATACCTTATGGTCACGACGTTTAAGTAGTTGTATGATAGGTAGTTTATATGCCTTAGGTAAATTACCAGAATACCCCTTTTCATACATAATTGGTAATTTAGCATATGTAACCTAAACTTTTGTCACGTAACTGATTATGTAACATGTTTAGGCATATAATACTTGTCATAGGACTAGTTAGGCGGTCCGAACGCGTTTCACGCGCACGATGCGTTAAAGTAGCATAAGCTACCTAAACGGATCATAATGGGTCAATAAGACTTAGGTTAAGTTTCATTTAGCATATAGGCTTTGTTAAACCATATCAAGTGAGTTCCTACACTCATTTGGTTTACAAACCCTAATGCTACCCAATCTTCCGAGATAGGTCCGGTTTATTAACATAGTTACCTATACTAGGTGCCGTTTGATTCCGAGATCTATAGCATTACTTGGTGGTTATCTTTAGACAACTGAGCAATCTCATGTGAGTACATAGACCCCTCTTTTACTGTTTCCCAAACTGTTTTGGGGTGGAACACATGTGCCTACTTGTTACTTTCATGCTTTCCTGTTTTAACATCATATACCTGCTATGTTCGTTAGTACATTATAGTACATGATTTCATTACATTTTATGCTAGGTGTGCCCATTGTGTGCATTACTTAGTACATCATTCTACATTACATTTCATACTACGTATGTCTATTTTGTGCATACTTAGTACATTGTTTTTCATTGCTTTTCTGTTGCATGTGCTTATCCAGCATATGAACACATTATACTACATATTGAACCGTTGAAATCATTTGACTATGTGATCCGTTGATATCTGTGAACCGTTTGTATCTGTGAACCGTTTGTATCTGTGAACCGTTTGTATCTATGAACCGTGTGAACCGTCTTTGACCATACATAAACATTTCTACAACTGTTAAACATTACTTTGGTGTTTTGGTTTGATTAAGTGATTAAGTAACGATGCGTGTGTAATATGATACAAGCATGGTGGATACGCCGCTGTTACTTCCTATATATAAGTGTTTGTATGGTATTACATATTGTAGCGTTATTTGAATCATTTCAGTTTGAGGCATAGAACATTTTATACAAGTAACATACTTTTCACAAGACATTTATTTACAAACAACTTATCTTATACAAACTCATTTTACATGGTTATGCATTTAATCATACATTATTCACTTATTTATACATATTATCTGAACTCATTGTTTTTCAAATGATTTACAAGACAAAGCAAATTACAAGGTTCATGACTAAACATTTTCTCAAACATAAGTCATGGAACCTATTTTCACAAAACCTATGTATCTCACAGGCATTTTTATGCTGACGTACCTATTTTCACATGTGTTTTTCAGGAACTATTGCATAAGATGATCAAGATACATATAGGCAGACTTGGGCTTTAGTGACAATAAAAGATGCAAGACTAGTTAAACTATGTTGTATTTCCTAGTTTGATAGTCATTATAACACTTTTAATCAATAAAACGAAACTTCAATTGCCATGGATTTGAAACAATTAATTCTGTTACAACACTCCCCGACATTTCCGCCACGTTTGTATGTTCTTCGTGGTCGGGGTGTGACAGAAAAGATGGTATCAGAGCCAATGGTTATAGGGAATTAGGTTATTAGTAATGCTTTGACCTAGTCTATAACCTTCTTAGGACCCTAACGCGAGTTTACTGGCGTTTAGTCATAAAACAATACCGTCACCTATCCTTAGGCGACGACCACATCAAGAACATGAATTTCAAAACCGCTTTGAAAACTAATCATCTGTTCTAGGATGATTAATTACTAGGTTTTGAACCCTCTGTTATAAGGTTTTGAACCCCTTTGAGTTTTCAAAATCTCGTTAAGGTTTTGGGGTTTTAAATAATGTGAACACGTGCAAACTGGAAGGGTGAATGCCTGTATTCTGGGTTTTCTGTCTAGGCAAGCACTTCGTATACATCTCATCAGACGCGAGACCAGTTGTGCTTACCTGGGAATTCTTGGGATGAGTGTTCACTTATAGGCGAGCATGTCTTCGCGATACATTATTTTTGACCTATTTACTTTGATTATTCACCGAGGTCGTTTGTTGCTTTGTAGTAACAAACAAATGAACACTATCCATTGCGTTCATCAAATTTGTTCATCTCATTCTTTTCGTCTAAATTCTCTCACTCGTTTCCTTTCATGTTTCCTCTTTTAGAATGCCTCCTCGACGCGAGAACCAGATAGCGACTGCCGAGCTGGCAGAAATCATTGCGCAGCAAATGGCTGCTCAATTCCCAAACCTCTTTGCTCAATGGAATCAAGCCAACAACAACAACAATGGTCCATGCAATTTCAAGAGTTTTAACTCGGCGAAACCACTCAAGTTTAGTGGTTCTGAGGGAGCGACTGGGCTTCTTCAATGGTTCGAGAGCATTGAGAATACTTTCCGCCACGTGCAGTGTCCTGACAATCGCAAGGTCGAGTTTGCTTCGAGTGTATTCCAGAAGAGAGCCCTTACGTGGTGGAACGGTGTTATGAGAGATCGTGGTGCAGAAGTTGCACTCGCACAGACATGGGCTGAACTTAGGGGCCTTATGATGAAGGAATTCTGTCCTCGACACGAGATCAGGGCTTTGGAAAGGGAATTCGACAATCTTGAGCAAGACAGCGGTGAGCATCGAGCCTACACGGACCGTTATGAGGAGTTAAGTCTGTTATGCCCAAACATGGTCACACCTTTGGATAAGGCAATCGAAAAGTACATTGATGGCCTCCCTGACTCAATACAAGACATTGTGACTGGTAGCAACCCTACTACAGTTAGACAGGCCATTGAGCTATCTGCAACCTTGACTGAATCAAAGATCAGGAAAGGTAAACTATTCCGAAAAGGTGACAAGAAGCCGGTCGAAGAATCGGAACCAATCGAGGAATCAAAGATCATGGATGAACAGACTGGATCCCCTAAGAGGTCAAAGAAGCGAAAGGCTTCTCAGAACTACGCTGTGGTCGCTCACAATGATCAAGCCGTCCTCAACCAACCAGCTCAACCTCCTGCCAGGAAACCCTACAACGGAACTGCACCCTTGTGCAACCAATGTGGCCTACACCATCATGCTGGGGTGAAGTGCCGCACATGCCAAGTTTGCGGACTTATAGGTCATACAGCTAGGGTTTGCCCAACCGCAGCTGCACCAAATCAAGCTGGCAACAATCCTGCTCAAGCTCGTTTTCCACCGGGATCTTGCTACAACTGTGGCGAGATAGGCCATTTTCGTAGGAATTGCCCAAGGCTTGCTAATGCAAATCCAGCGCAGTGATGAGCATATGATCAACCAGAAGACAACATCGTTTAGAAATAATCACGTCTTATGTATTATTTTCTTTTGTTGTCAAGATCCAAGAAACAGTTGTTATCGTTGTTTATAAATAAATCTTTTATTTACATTGCAATGTATTTATGTGATTGTATGTACAAACAACATATCCCCTACAATACCGACAATCAAGGAACCGCATTCCTTGAAGAACGGACTACTTCCAAATTTCTTCCGTTGTATGATCTTTTGCGTTTTTTTTTACAAAAATCCTAAGTACCCGTTTCTTCCAAGAGAAACGAAGTACGAGGTGCCAAGTTAATAGCAATCAATAACAAGATAATAACAATTAAACAACTATGTGTTTATGTGCTTATGAACATTACAAAACAAACTGTGCGGACTGTACAAGGAATTACGTAATTATGGATGCATACATAATTATGGAATTTAGTGCACAGAAACCACAGCGAACTTTGTCATGTACCTAGAAGTTAACCCTATTCATTTCCAATTCTGATGAAGTATCCGTTGAGGAAAAATGAACTAGCTATTCATTTTTCACTTCTGAAGAATATCCGTTGAGGAAATGAATATCCGTTTATCCTTCATTTCCAATTCTGAAGAATACCCGTTGAGGAAAATGACTCCGTTTGGGCATTTTCGTTCTGAAGAGTATCCGTCGAGGGAAATGAGTATCCGTTTATTTAATCCTTCATTTCCGAACCTGAGGAAACAACCGTTGAAAATGACTCCGTTAGGTCATTTTCGTTTCTGAAGATTATCCGTTGAGGAAATGAATATCCGTTTATCCTTCATTTCCAATTCTGAAGAATAACCGCTGAGGAAAATGACTCCGTTTGTGCATTTTCGTTCTGAAGAGTATCCGTCGAGGGAAATGAATATCCGTTTATGTAATCCTTCATTTCCGAACCTGAGGAAACAACCGTTGAAAATGACTCCGTTAGTTCATTTTCGTTTCTGAAGATTATCCGTTGAGGAAATGAACATCCGTTTGTCTACCATCTTCATTTCCGAACCTGAGGAAACAACCGTTGAAAATGACTCCGTTAGTTCATTTTCGTTTCTGAAGATTATCCGTTGAGGAAATGAACATCCGTTTGTCTATCATTTTCATTTCCGTTTCTGAGGAAGCAACCGTTGAAAATGACTCTGTTGTTCATTTTCGTTTCTGAAGAATTGTCCGTTGAGGAAATGAATATCCGTTTGTCTATCATTTTCATTTCCATTTCTGAGGAAGCAACCGTTGAAAATGACTCTGTTGTTCATTTTCGTTTCTGAAGATTATCCGTTGAGGAAATGAACATCCGTTTGTCTATCATTTTCATTTCCGTTTCTGAGGAAGCAACCGTTGAAAATGACTCTGTTGTTCATTTTCGTTTCTGAAGAATTGTCCGTTGAGGAAATGAATATCCGTTTGTCTATCATTTTCATTTCCATTTCTGAGGAAGCAACTGTTGAAAATGACTCTGTTGTTCATTTTCGTTTCTGAAGAATTGTCCGTTGAGGAAATGAATATCCGTTTGTCTATCATTTTCATTTCCATTTCTAAGGAAGCAACCGTTGAAAATGACTCCGTTGTTCATTTTGGTTTTTGAAGATTATCCGTTGAGGAAATGAACATCCGTTTGTCTATCATTTTCATTTCCGTTTCTGAGGAAGCAACCGTTGAAAATGACTCTGTTGTTCATTTTCGTTTCTGAAGAATTGTCCGTTGAGGAAATGAATATCCGTTTGTCTATCATTTTCATTTCCATTTCTGAGGAAGCAACCGTTGAAAATGACTCTGTTGTTCATTTTCGTTTCTGAAGAATTGTCCGTTGAGGAAATGAATATCCGTTTGCCTATCATTTTCATTTCCATTTCTAAGGAAGCAACCGTTGAAAATGACTCTGTTGTTCATTTTCGTTTCTGAAGATTATCCGTTGAGGAAATGAACATCCGTTTGTCTATCATTTTCATTTCCGTTTCTGAGGAAGCAACCGTTGAAAATGACTCTGTTGTTCATTTTCGTTTCTGAAGAATTGTCCGTTGAGGAAATGAATATCCGTTTGTCTATCCTTCTCATTTCCGTTTCTGAGGAAGCATCTGTTGAAAATGACTCCGTTTGTTCATTTTCGTTTCTCAGAATTGTCCGTTAAGGAAATGAATCCCCGTTTGTTTATTCCTTCATTTCCGCCTCTGAAGAATACTCGTTGAGGAAAATGACTCCGTTTGTTCATTTTCATTCTGAAGAATTTCCGTTAAGGAAATGACAGGATTATGCTTCACATATCTCTGGTGGTTATCTGACACAAAGTCACAAATAGACTCCTACGAATTAATTTCGGGACGAAATTTCCTAAAGTAGGGGAGACTGTAACACCTGGGTCATTTCAACCATCAAACAAATGCCAAACCAATGAAATAATGTATTTCATACTTTGGACTTGTATAAATATGTGTATCTTTTGCACATATCGACTCATGTTCGATTTCAAGCTCTAAATCGCTTTCTGGAAGGTTATACGCGCACTAATGCGTAAATATAACCAGTTTAATGCAACGAACACTCCGGAATAGTGAAATAGGCTTAACATACCTTAAATAACCTATACATAACTTAGATATAAGTTTTGGAAGGTTTGGTGTGGTGAAATCAAAGTTTAATCGCTTACAGGGACTAAAGTTGACAAACTGCGAAAGTATGCCAATTTGAACTGTAACAGACATTCTGGAACATGACCATAAGTTAAACATACCATAAATATCCTTTACATAGCTTAGAAATAGGCTTTGAGGGGTTCGGTGTGCTAAAATAAACTTTTGGGTCATTCAGGGACTAAAAGTGTCAAAAAGTGCACAAGTTTGCATTTTCGCGCATAACTTACGTTCTGAATACATCCGGACATCCAAAAATTTATGTGAGCATGACTATATTATATTTTAGTGTTCGCCATAAGAAAAATCCATTCGTCGCGTCATTTGGTTCGTTTTTCGCGCTTATGCGCATTCCGTCGTAATTAAGCGAACATCGCGTTCGTACGACCAAGCGAACCATCATCCGGCATATTTTTGAGTATGTTTTGAGTTCCCTATACTTTAACTTCATTTTAGAGCCTTGAAAATGAGGTTAACGGGGTTCAAACGCATCGAAAAAGGCCTTAAACACGTGCAGGGACCATTGCTGCCAATTTTGAAACTTTCTGATTCAGGGGGAGTGCTAGCGTAGCGCGACTCCTATAGGGATACCTGTCGCGCTACGCGACTGCCTAACCAGACCAGATTCAATGTTTTAATCACAAGTTGCAGCTGATTGATCCTTAACCACATGTTTTAAGTTGCTTAGTCACTAAGATAAGGAGCATATGTGGCTTCCATAACCTTTCAACAAGTGTACGGATGGGATCGAATCACGGTTTCCATGAAACGATCTCAACGGTTCACCGAAAACTATATATACCCCATGCCTTTCATTGTTTTAAAGCACAAGAATTCTTATTTGAGAGCTCTAAGTTGAAACCATTGTTTCATACCTGAGTTCTTGGATCGGGATTAGCATTCGGGGACCCTTCGTAAGTATTCTTTCGTTCTTTTCCTTATTTTACTGCTTTTCGAGTCAGAAAGTCAAACTTTGTTTGACTTTCAGCGTTGACCAGTAATGGTCAATGCGAAGTTCGTTTGAACTTCGCAACGTGATTGTAATCACGATGGTCATAGTCCCTTGGGACTATGCCCACTGATTACCACGTTGTCTAGGGTCGTAGGGTAGGCGATCTAATAAATCGCCTATACCTTCGAACCCGACCCAGTTTGGTCGATCATTAGGATCCGACCAAATACATTAGGTGACCATAGTGTAGGGAATAACCTTCCGAGGTTATACCTTATGGTCACGACGTTTAAGTAGTTGTATGATAGGTAGTTTATATGCCTTAGGTAAATTACCAGAATACCCCTTTTCATACATAATTGGTAATTTAGCATATGTAACCTAAACTTTTGTCACGTAACAGATTATGTAACATGTTTAGGCATATAATACTTGTCATAGGACTAGTTAGGCGGCCCGAACGCGTTTCACGCGCACGATGCGTTAAAGTAGCATAAGCTACCTAAACGGATCATAATGGGTCAATAAGACTTAGGTTAAGTTTCATTTAGCATATAGGCTTTGTTAAACCATATCAAGTGAGTTCCTACACTCATTTGGTTTACAAACCCTAATGCTACCCAATCTTCCGAGATAGGTCCGGTTTATTAACATAGTTACCTATACTAGGTGCCGTTTGATTCCGAGATCTATAGCATTACTTGGTGGTTATCTTTAGACAACTGAGCAATCTCATGTGAGTACATAGACCCCTCTTTTACTGTTTTCCAAACTGTTTTGGGGTGGAACACATGTGCCTACTTGTTACTTTCATGCTTTCCTGTTTTAACATCATATACCTGCTATGTTCGTTAGTACATTATAGTACATGATTTCATTACATTTTATGCTAGGTGTGCCCATTGTGTGCATTACTTAGTACATCATTCTACATTACATTTCATACTACGTATGTCTATTTTGTGCATACTTAGTACATTGTTTTACATTGCTTTTCTGTTGCATGTGCTTATCCAGCATATGAACACATTATACTACATATTGAACCGTTGAAATCATTTGACTATGTGATCCGTTGATATCTGTGAACCGTTTGTATCTGTGAACCGTTTGTATCTGTGAACCGTTTGTATCTGTGAACCGTTTGTATCTGTGAACCGTTTGTATCTATGAACCGTGTGAACCGTCTTTGACCATACATAAACATTTCTACAACTGTTAAACATTACTTTGGTGTTTTGGTTTCATTAAGTGATTAAGTAACGATGCGTGTGTAATATGATACAAGCATGGTGGATACGCCGCTGGTACTTCCTATATATAAGTGTTTGTATGGTATTACATATTGTAGCGTTATTTGAATCATTTCAGTTTGAGGCATAGAACATTTTATACAAGTAACATACTTTTCACAAGACATTTATTTACAAACAACTTATCTTATACAAACTCATTTTACATGGTTATTCATTTAATCATACATTATTCACTTATTTATACATATTATCTGAACTCATTGTTTTTCAAATGATTTACAAGACAAAGCAAATTACATGGTTCATGACTAAACATTTTCTCAAACATAAGTCATGGAACCTATTTTCACAAAACCTATGTATCTCACAGGCATTTTTATGCTGACGTACCTATTTTCACATGTGTTTTTCAGGAACTATTGCATAAGATGATCAAGATACATATAGGCAGACTTGGGCTTTAGTGACAATAAAAGATGCAAGACTAGTTAAACTATGTTGTATTTCCAAGTTTGATAGTCATTGTAACACTTTTAATCAATAAAACGAAACTTCAATTGCCATGGATTTGAAACAATTAATTCTGTTACAACACTCCCCGACATTTCCGCCACGTTTGTATGTTCTTCGTGGTCGGGGTGTGACAGTCTAGATGATGATCCATCTTGTTTTTACTAACAACAGCATCAAATAATCATAACTAGACAAGTTTCACAAGATTTACACACATAGTTTCTTTTTATCCAACATTAACCACTTATGTCCAAGACTTTAGGTTATGTTCTTTCGAGTTTTCATCAATTAATCATTCTTTCACCTATTAACCACCAAAAATAAGAACAAGAGGGAGTTTTTAAGCACTTACTACTAGCACAAGGCTAGGGAAGTTCAAGAGTATAAATGTGGTGGTTAAAAGCAAGTGGAGAAGGTCCTTCAAGATCCGCTTGCACCGAGCTTTGTTAGTGACCTTCTTTGTCACACCCCGACCACGTAAAGCAACTAGACGTGGCGGAGACGTCGGGGAGTGTTGTAACATAATTATTGTTTCATAACCATGGCATAAATAAATTCTGTTTTATTGAATAAATGAACTCATTGTTTTAATACAATCAAATAAATACAACTATGATCTTCCAAGTTTTAAAGTTGCTAATGGTATGAGTCCATCCTAAATGTAGCATGTATCAACAATCATTGCAAAGCAGTACCTGAAACATGTGTAAAAATAGGTACGTCAGCATAAAAATGCCTGTGAGATACATAGGTTTTGTGAATATAGGATTCATGACTTATGTTTAAGAAAATGTTTAGTCATGAACCTTGTAATTTGTTTTGTCTTGTAAATTGTTAAAAAAACAATAAGTTCAAATGATATGTATAAATAAGAGAATAATGTATGGTTAAATGAATAACCATATAAAATGAGTTTGTATAAGATAAGTTGTTTGTAAATAAATGTCTTGTGAAAAGTATGTTATTTGTATAAAATGTTATATGTCTCAAATTGAAATGATTCAGATAACGATACAATATGTAATACCATACAAACACTTATATATAGGAAGTACCAGCGGCGTATCCACCATGCTTGTATCATATTACACACGCCTCGTTACTTAATCACTTACTTAAATCAAACCAACCATGTAAGATGTCTATGTTTAAACCAATTGCCAAACGTATTAAATAATATGTTTATGTCAAGATGTAAGACATGTAATGTATAACTAATGTCAATAATGTTTATGTGTCCAATGTAAATCATGTAATGTGTAACCAATGTGATTTGTATAAATAAATGTAAGATTAAACAAATAACCTTATAGTAGCATATTAAAAGTATACTTTGGATTAGTAAGTAACATATTAAGCTATGTTTTGGTTTCATAAATAACATATCAAAATATGCTTTAGATGTGATAAATAACATATTAAACTATGTTTTGGTTTTGTAAATATATGTTGGTTTTGTACAATACCCCACATGAGAGTATATCAAACTATACTTTAATAGTGTGATTTGGGAATTCATTCTGACCTAGTGCATCAAAATACACCTTTGAGACTATAGGGATACCACAAAGGAAATCCCTATTTGGATGGAGAAACAAATTGGTTTCAGACATTCCATGACAACAGGAATGGGGTGTCAAATCCTATAGCGCTATATCATACTAACAATCGGTCTGGTGAACATAAAATAAGTACAATTCAACAATTTATTTTATGTTCTTTGAGAAATCAATGTTTAAACCATAGTTAGTCATTCAGTTTGTCAAATGATAAGTAATAACATGTATAATCAATTATACTTTTGGAAAACATGAAAGTAACAGATAGGTACACATGCTTCACCCCAAAACAGTTTGGAAAACAGTAAAATAGGGGAACTATGTACTCACCTGTGAGTGCTTAGGAGTCTTGCACAACTACCAAGCAAGCTAGAGGAGTCCCGGAAATTAAACGGTACCTAATATAGGTAACTACATAAATAACCCGGACCTAAATCGGAGGATCGGATAGAATGAAGGCTCGTAAACCAGATGAGTATTGGAACTCATGTAGTATGGTTTACAAAAGCCTACATACTAAATGAAACCTAGTCTAAGCGCTTACGACCCATTACGACCCGTTTAGGTAGCTTATGCTACTTTAACGCGTCGTTCGCGTGAAACGCGTTCGGACCGCCTAACTAGTCCTATGACAAGTAATATATGCCTTAACATGTCTAATATGGTTGTCAAATCAGTTTAGATGTCAAAAGTTATGTTACATATGATTAAAACGAATTTTGGCATCAAAGGGGTATTTTGGTAATTTACCTAAGGCATATAAACTACCTATCATACAACTACTTAAACGATGTGACCATAGGGTATAACCTCGGAAGGTTATTCCCTACCTACTATGGTCACCTAATGTGTTTGGTCGGATCCTAATGATCGACCAAATGGGTCGGGTCCGAGGTATAAGCGATTTATCAGATCGCTTACCCTACGACCCTAGACAACGTGGTAATCAGTAGGCATAGCCCCAAGGGACTATAACCAACGTGATTAAACTCACGTTGCGAAGTTCAAATGAACTTCGCATTGACCATTACTGGTCAACGCTGAAAGTCAAACTAAGTTTGACTTTCGGACTCGAAAAGCAATAAAATAAGGAAAAGAACGAAAGAATACTTACGAAGGGTCCCCGAATGCTAACTTCGATTCAAAAATCTCAGGTATGAAACAATAGTTTCAACTTAGAGTTTCTCAAATCAAAGTTCTTGTAATTTTGAAGCATGGGGGGTGGGGTATTTATAGGATTTCCCGAACCGTTAGGATCGTTTCTTGGAAAAAGTGCTTCAATCTTGGCCATACACTAGCACCCATGGTATTGTAATACCATGTGCCCAAAATACCAGCCCATAGATTCCCAAAACCATGTGCAACAAGTGGGAAGGACTAGATTCGATGTATAAGCAAACATCTTTCAGAAATGACAGTTTTGGTCCCTGTTATGTGTTTATGCCATTTCCGACACTTCTAAGGCCCGTAAAGCCAACTTTAAGGCCCTAAAATGATGTCTAAACATTGTGGACATGAAACATGCTCAAAAATATGTCGGATGTCAGTTCGTTTGGTCGTACGAACGCGATGTTCGCTTAATTACGACGGAATGCGCATAAGCGCGAAAAACGATCCAAATGGCATGACGAATGGATTTTTCTTATGCCAAACACTAAAATAAAATATTATAGTGCTTACATAAATTTTTGGATGTCTGGATGTATTCAGAATGTAAGTTATGCGCGAAAATGCAAACTTGTGCACTTTTGACGCTTTTAGTCCCTGAATGACCCAAAAGTTTATTTTAGCACACCTAACCCCTCAAAGCCTATTTCTAAGCTATATAAAGGATATTTAGGGTGTGTTTAACTTATGGTCATGTTTAGGAATGTTCGTTACATTTCAAATTGGCATACTTTCGCAGTTTGTCAAGTTTAGTCCCTGTAGTCAGATTAACTTGTTTTTGACATACCAAAGCCTTCAAAACTTATTTCTAAGTTATGTAAAGGTTATTTAAGGTATGTTAAGTATATTTCGCTATTCTGGAGTGTTCGTTGGATTAAACTGGTTATATTTACGCATCAGAGCGCGTATAACCCTCCAGAAAGCGATTTAAAGCTTATAATCGAACAAGAGTTGATATGTGCAAACAATACACATATTTTTACAAATCCCAAGTATGAAATACAATATTTCATTGGTTTGGCATTTGTTTGATGGTTGAAGTGACACAGGTGTCACAGTCTCCCCTACTTTAGGAAATTTCGTCCCGAAATTTAATTCTAGAGGAAACTTGTGAAGACAGCTGTGACGGCTTTGCCTTCTAATAGATCCATTGAATCCTTAAGTAAAACTGTGGGCCATGTTAGGATTCTTAGCGAATTTGTTAACCCTCAATGTGAATTCCTTGTAGCAGTAAAACATGGAATTTTTGAACTATGGATAGAAAAACGTTTCTTATGAAGACTTATCATAGGAAACTTGTGTGTGCTTGAAATCAGAATTGGGGAGTGTGAGAATAAATGACATTGGTTAAGGTCCAAGACTTCTCCCGTATCATTATTCTTGTCATTATGGGTCTTAACACATGACAAAATTCTCTGTGGTTTCTGTGCACTGAATTCCATAATTATGTAGGCCTCCATAATTACTTAATTCCTTGCACAGTACGCACAGTTCATTTCAGAATGCGTAGAGGAAAAATCAATTGAATAAACATGAAGCGACTTGACTAGATCTCCAAAGGATCTTTTTAACTAAATCAACGAATGATCTTTTTAACTAGATCAACATATGATCTTATTAACTAAACCGTCGTACGATCTCCTTAAATAGACCACTTAAGGGATCTAATTATAGAATAGTACTTTAAAATCCAAGGGACTTGACTACAACGTAGAAGTCCATTAAGGATTTAAGATAGTAGCTTTGGATATCCTATTATGAATCTCTCGTATAAGATATGAAAGATTTTACGAGGATTTGGATGGATCACATACAACTACAAACATGTAAGAAAACACATAAGCACAAAAATTAGTTAACTTGATTCTTTAATTTGTTGTCTTTGAGCATGGATAATTAAAGCACACTAGAAATCCAATCCATGAATTTCATTCGATACTTTAATCATTTTCAAGGATCCATCTATAAAGATAGAAGGATTCTCAATAAAAGTTTGGCTTTGTTTCTTAAAAGAAACGAGTGTTTAAGGTTCTTGGGGAGATCACAAAAAAAATGACAGAACCATACGAGTAGTTTGTCTTTGAGTTGACATCATAAGATTGTATCCAACGTTCACACAATCGTATCAGTTTTGCAAAAATAAAAACGACGAATTTTTATTTATATAACAACTGACTTGTCTTTAAACATCATAAGATAACAACCAAGGAAATAACAAAACACTAATTGTTCATTGCCGCATCATTGTTCATGTTTGCCTCATTGATGTTAAACACTCGTCCACGTGCTGGAGGTGCGTTAACAAGTCTTGGGCAATTGTTCCTGTAGTGGGTAAGGTCACCACAATTATAACATGACCCCGGAGGGAACCGTGCTTGAACAGCAGCAGGGTTTGCAGCAGCTTGATTTGCATAGCGACACACATTGATCAAATGTCCCAACCGCCCACAGTGGGTACATTTGTGACACTGCTCTTGCTCTAGATGATGACGGTTGCACTTGTTGCACAAAGGTGCATTACCAACATAGTTTTGCCTTTTGCGAGGTTGTGCTGGTTGGTTTGGTGCAACCTGTTTGTCTTGAGCAGTTACAGCGCAGTTCTGAGAGGCTTTGCGCTTCTTCTTCTTGGACACCTCAGCATTTTCTTCCTTTGGTTCAACTTGAGCAGTCTTGTCAGTTGGTCTTGAGTCGCCCTTTCGAAACAGCTTACGCTTCCTGATGTGGGATTCAGTTAAGGTGGCAGACAGTTCAATGGCTTGTCTGACAGTAGTAGGGTTACTGCCAGTAACAATATCCTGAACTAGGTTAGGAAGACCATCCGTATATATCTCGATCGCCTTATCCACAGGAGTAACCATAGCAGGACACAACAGGCTCAATTCTTCAAAACGGTCAGTATAGGCTCGATGTTCACCACTGTCTTGCTTCAAATCATCAAACTCCCTCTCCAAAGCTCGCAGTTCATGACGAGGGCAAAATTCCTTCATCATAAGAGCCCTAAGCTCAGCCCAAGTCTGTGCTAATGCAACCTCAGCGCCGCGGTCTCTCATAACCCCGTTCCACCATGTAAGAGCCCTCTTCTGAAACACACTTGAAGAAAACTCGACCTTACGATTTTCAGGACACAGAACATGACGGAAGGTATTCTCAATGCTCTCGAACCACTGAAGAAGCCCAGTTGCTCCCTCAGAACCACTAAACTTGAGCGGTTTAGCCGAGTTGAAACTCTTGAAATTGCATGGAGCATTGTTGTTGTTGATGGCTTGCATCATTTGAGCATAAAGATTTGGGAAGGCAACAGCCATTTGCTGCGCGATGATTTCCGCCAGTTCGGCATTTGCCATCTGATTGTCGCGTCGAGGAGGCATTCTAAAAGAGGAAACATGAAAGGAAACGAGTGAGAGAAATAGACGAAAAGAATGAGATGAAAAAATTTGATGAAGGCAAGGATAGTGGTCATTTGTTCGCTTTACAAAGCAAACAAACTACACACAGTGACTAATCAAAGTAAATGGGTCAAAAATAATGTATCGCGAAGACATGCTCGCCTATAAGTGAACACCCATCCCAAGAATTCCCAGGTAAGCACAACTGGTCTCGCGTCTGATGAGATATATACGAAGTGCTTGCCTAGACAGAAAACCCAGAATACAGGCATTCACCCTTCCAGTTTGCACGTGTTCACATTATTTAAAACCCAAAACCTTGACGAGATTTTTGAAAATTCAAAGGGGTTCAAAACCATATATAACAGAGGGTTCAAAACCTTACAATAGAGGGTTCAAAACCTAGTAATCAATCATCCTAGAACAGATGATTAGTTTTTCAAAGCGGTTTTGAAATTTATGTTCTTGTTGTGGTCGTCGCCTAAGGATAAGTGACGGTATCGTTTTATGACTAAACGCAAGTAAACTCGCGTTAGGGTCCTAAGAAGGTTATAGACTAGGTCAAAGCATTACTAATAACCTAATTCCCTATAACCATTGGCTCTGATACCACTTTTCTGTCACACCCCGACCACGTAAAGCAACTAGACGTGGCGGAGACGTCGGGGAGTGTTGTAACAGAATTATTGTTTCATAACCATGGCATAAATAAATTCTGTTTTATTGAATAAATGAACTCATTGTTTTAATACAATCAAATAAATACAACTATGATCTTCCAAGTTTTAAAGTTGCTAATGGTATGAGTCCATCCTAAATGTAGCATGTATCAACAATCATTGCAAAGCAGTACCTGAAACATGTGTAAAAATAGGTACGTCAGCATAAAAATGCCTGTGAGATACATAGGTTTTGTGAATATAGGATTCATGACTTATGTTTAAGAAAATGTTTAGTCATGAACCTTGTAATTTGTTTTGTCTTGTAAATTGTTAAAAAAACAATAAGTTCAAATGATATGTATAAATAAGAGAATAATGTATGGTTAAATGAATAACCATATAAAATGAGTTTGTATAAGATAAGTTGTTTGTAAATAAATGTCTTGTGAAAAGTATGTTATTTGTATAAAATGTTATATGTCTCAAATTGAAATGATTCAGATAACGATACAATATGTAATACCATACAAACACTTATATATAGGAAGTACCAGCGGCGTATCCACCATGCTTGTATCATATTACACACGCCTCGTTACTTAATCACTTACTTAAATCAAACCAACCATGTAAGATGTCTATGTTTAAACCAATTGCCAAACGTATTAAATAATATGTTTATGTCAAGATGTAAGACATGTAATGTATAACTAATGTCAATAATGTTTATGTGTCCAATGTAAATCATGTAATGTGTAACCAATGTGATTTGTATAAATAAATGTAAGATTAAACAAATAACCTTATAGTAGCATATTAAAAGTATACTTTGGATTAGTAAGTGACATATTAAGCTATGTTTTGGTTTCATAAATAACATATCAAAATATGCTTTAGATGTGATAAATAACATATTAAACTATGTTTTGGTTTTGTAAATATATGTTGGTTTTGTACAATACCCCACATGAGAGTATATCAAACTATACTTTAATAGTGTGATTTGGGAATTCATTCAGACCTAGTGCATCAAAATACACCTTTGAGACTATAGGGAAACCACAAAGGAAATCCCTATTTGGATGGAGAAACAAATTGGTTTCAGACATTCCATGACAACAGGAATGGGGTGTCAAATCCTATAGCGCTATATCATACTAACAATCGGTCTGGTGAACATAAAATAAGTACAATTCAACAATTTATTTTATGTTCTTTGAGAAATCAATGTTTAAACCATAGTTAGTCATTCAGTTTGTCAAATGATAAGTAATAACATGTATAATCAATTATACTTTTGGAAAACATGAAAGTAACAGATAGGTACACATGCTTCACCCCAAAACAGTTTGGAAAACAGTAAAATAGGGGAACTATGTACTCACCTGAGAGTGCTTAGGAGTCTTGCACAACTACCAAGCAAGCTAGAGGAGTCCCGGAAATTAAACGGTACCTAATATAGGTAACTACATAAATAACCCGGACCTAAATCGGAGGATCGGATAGAATGAAGGCTCGTAAACCAGATGAGTATTGGAACTCATGTAGTATGGTTTACAAAAGCCTACATACTAAATGAAACCTAGTCTAAGCGCTTACGACCCATTACGACCCGTTTAGGTAGCTTATGCTACTTTAACGCGTCGTTCGCGTGAAACGCGTTCGGACCGCCTAACTAGTCCTATGACAAGTAATATATGCCTTAACATGTCTAATATGGTTGTCAAATCAGTTTAGATGTCAAAAGTTATGTTACATATGATTAAAACGAATTTTGGCATCAAAGGGGTATTTTGGTAATTTACCTAAGGCATATAAACTACCTATCATACAACTACTTAAACGATGTGACCATAGGGTATAACCTCGGAAGGTTATTCCCTACCTACTATGGTCACCTAATGTGTTTGGTCGGATCCTAATGATCGACCAAATGGGTCGGGTCCGAGGTATAAGCGATTTATCAGATCGCTTACCCTACGACCCTAGACAACGTGGTAATCAGTAGGCATAGCCCCAAGGGACTATAACCAATGTGATTACACTCACGTTGCAAAGTTCAAACGAACTTCGCATTGACCATTACTGGTCAACGCTGAAAGTCAAACTAAGTTTGACTTTCGGACTCGAAAAGCAATAAAATAAGGAAAAGAACGAAAGAATACTTACGAAGGGTCCCCGAATGCTAACTTCGATTCAAAAATCTCAGGTATGAAACAATAGTTTCAACTTAGAGTTTCTCAAATCAAAGTTCTTGTAATTTTGAAGCATGGGGGGTGGGGTATTTATAGGATTTCCCGAACCGTTAGGATCGTTTCTTGGAAAAAGTGCTTCAATCTTGGCCATACACTAGCACCCATGGTATTGTAATACCATGTGCCCAAAATACCAGCCCATAGATTCCCAAAACCATGTGCAACAAGTGGGAAGGACTAGATTCGATGTATAAGCAAACATCTTTCAGAAATGACAGTTTTGGTCCCTGTTATGTGTTTATGCCATTTCCGACACTTCTAAGGCCCGTAAAGCCAACTTTAAGGCCCTAAAATGATGTCTAAACATTGTGGACATGAAACATGCTCAAAAATATGTCGGATGTCAGTTCGTTTGGTCGTACGAACGCGATGTTCGCTTAATTACGACGGAATGCGCATAAGCGCGAAAAACGATCCAAATGGCATGACGAATGGATTTTTCTTATGCCAAACACTAAAATAAAATATTATAGTGCTTACATAAATTTTTGGATGTCTGGATGTATTCAGAATGTAAGTTATGCGCGAAAATGCAAACTTGTGCACTTTTGACGCTTTTAGTCCCTGAATGACCCAAAAGTTTATTTTAGCACACCTAACCCCTCAAAGCCTATTTCTAAGCTATATAAAGGATATTTAGGGTGTGTTTAACTTATGGTCATGTTTAGGAATGTTCGTTACATTTCAAATTGGCATACTTTCGCAGTTTGTCAAGTTTAGTCCCTGTAGTCAGATTAACTTGTTTTTGACATACCAAAGCCTTCAAAACTTATTTCTAAGTTATGTAAAGGTTATTTAAGGTATGTTAAGTATATTTCGCTATTCTGGAGTGTTCGTTGGATTAAACTGGTTATATTTACGCATCAGAGCGCGTATAACCCTCCAGAAAGCGATTTAAAGCTTATAATCGAACAAGAGTTGATATGTGCAAACAATACACATATTTTTACAAATCCCAAGTATGAAATACAATATTTCATTGGTTTGGAATTTGTTTGATGGTTGAAGTGACACAGGTGTCACATTCTTACACCTCAAGATAACCATGGAAAGCTTGTATGATGATTGATAATGGTGATGGTGTGTTGGTGGCTTGAAGCCATAGCCAAGGGAGAGAAAGAGGAGGTGTTTGAGTGAGTTTTAGGTGATGAATGAATTAGAGGATGTCTTGTGGTTAAATAGAATATTTCTCCAACAACTTATAATCCAAGGTGCAATATGTCCCCTCTAGTACACTAGGATCTAATAAGATATGAAATTAAAATCCCATGTGGGGATATGGTCTCCCAACCGTCCAACATATGGGGGGGGGGGGTAAAGTGTAACTTGTAATAGTTAGTTACTTGATTTAGTTAGGACTCAAAGGTGTTAGTTAGGATACTAGTGTGTATTATTTAATGTATAGTGTGTTAGGGTGTTCGGGGACCCTAACTAGCTTAGAAAAATAAAAACAATGCTTCTAGCATTATTTTGGTGTTCCGGGTATTGTCCGATTGTTCGGTTAGACACCGGTTCGTTAAAGTGCTAAATTACACTTTTTAGTGTCTTTTAAGTACCTTTCGTGTACTCTTTCAATTCCCAACACTTAGGGAAATATTCTGGATAATAAACGACATTTCTGCAAAATATTCATATGTTTAAATGCTGAATTATATAAATTTTGCACTTAAAGTGCGTTTCGGGTGCTTTTTAGTGCTTATTTTTGCGTCCGGAGAGTATATATATTAAACCCTTGTATGTACTCTTGGGTTTTATTGTATTCTTGTTGTTGGACCTACACCTAGGCTCCAATTTTATTGACTGACTGCTTTCTGCAGTTCAGTCGACACAGTGTGTCTTACCGGTGAGTTTACTATTATTTCTGACGCAACGCTCTCGTTTATGCATAAAGCAATATTTTGCAGTATACAACGTGCATGAATTCACTTGTTTAGTATGTAATCAGACATTGCTGACAATTAAACACATAATTGCAGTCATTAAGCAATAATTAAAGTGTACGGAAATTACCGGTTTGGTGCCAGTTGTCACAGTCTCCCCCCGTTAAAAGAATTTCGTCCCGAAATTCAGGCTGAACTAACTCTCGCAGGAGTCTTCTTGAATAGGTGGGGATACTTTTCTTTGAACTGGTCTTCACGTTCCCATGTATACTCGGGCCCGTGCTTAGAGCTCCAACGTACTTTGACAAGTTTCACACTGCTCCTCCTGGTCTTGTTGACTTTCCAGTCGGTAACCTCAACGGGTTGTTCTTTAAATCGGAGGGCTTCATCAATATGCACTTCATCCATCGGGATGATCACGCTTTCTTGTGTTGGACTCTTCTTCAGGTTGGATACATGAAACGTATCATGTACTCCATTAAGTTCTTCCGATAACTCCAACTTGTATGCCACGGTACCAATTCTTTTCAATATTCTGAATGGTCCGATGTATCGTGGATTCAGCTTTCCACGCTTTCCAAATCTGACTACGCCCTTCCAAGGTGAGACTTTTAACAACACTTTGTCTCCCACCTTGAATTCTACTGATTTTCTTTTCGGATCAGCGTAGCTTTTTTGTCGATCTCGAGCCGCCTTAATGCGCTCTCGGATCTGCGCAATCTTGTCGGTTGTCTCTTGTACAAGTTCAGGACCAACCATACGTTTATCTCCAGTGTCTGCCCAACATAAGGGCGATCGGCATTTGCGGCCATACAGAGCTTCGAACGGCGCGGCTTTTATGCTCGTATGATAACTGTTATTGTAGGAAAACTCAACTAAAGGTAGATGAGTATCCCAGCTGCCGCCTAGATCCATGACACATGCGTGAAGCATATCTTCTAACGTTTGTATAGTCCGTTCGCTCTGGCCGTCTGTTTGTGGATGGAATGCCGTGCTTAGATCTAACTGAGATCCAAAGGCTTCCTGAAATGATTGCCAGATTCTTGAGACAAAGCGTCCATCTCTGTCTGAAATGATTGAGCTTGGCACTCCATGACGTGCCACAATTTCTCTTAAGTATATTTCAGCAAGCTTTCCAGTGCTGTCTTTTTCTCGGATCGGTAGGAAGTGCGCAGACTTCGTTAATCGATCAACTATTACCCATATCATATCGTGCCCTCTCGGGGTCCTGGGTAATTTCGTTATGAAGTCCATCGAGATTTGTTCCCACTTCCACACGGGAATCTCTGGTTGTTGTAATAGGCCGGACGGTTTCTGATATTCTGCCTTAACCTTGGCACAGGTTAGGCATTTTCCAACATAAACAGCAACATCGCTTTTAAGTCTCGGCCACCAGTAGTATTCCTTTAAGTCTTGATACATTTTGTCTGATCCTGGATGGATCGAATATCTCGATTTGTGGGCTTCATTAAGGATGACTTCTCGTATGCCACCATAGAGTGGAACCCAAATACGCTTCTTAAAGTATAAGGCTCCCTCTTCATTTGGCACCATGTATTCCAGCATACCCCATAGGTATTCAGCTTTACGGTTCTCTTCTTTAAGAGCTTCTTGTTGTGCATCACGAATGCGTGCAGTGAGGTTCGTTCGAATCGTCATTTCTAACGCTCGAACCCTTAGGGTCTTAACCCTTTCTTTTCGGCTCAACGCGTCCGCTACAACGTTTGCCTTTCCAGGATGGTACTTAATCTCACAGTCACAATCGTTCAGCAGCTCGACCCAACGTCGTTGGCGCATATTCAATTCCTTCTGATCAAATATGTGTTGTAAGCTTTTGTGATCTGTGAAAATTGTACATCGAGTACCATATAAATAATGTCGCCAGATCTTCAAGGCGAATACCACTTCGCCCAGCTCCAGGTCGTGAGTGGTATAGTTTCTTTCATGTACCTTCAGTTGTCTTGAAGCGTAAGCGATGACTTTTTGGCGTTGCATGAGCACGCAACCCAAGCCTTGTCGTGAGGCGTCGCAGTATACCACGAAGTCTTCAGTGCCTTCGGGTAATGATAGTATCGGTGCATCGCAGAGCTTGTTTTTAAGTAACTGGAAGGCTTCTTCTTGTTTGTGACCCCAGTCGTATTTCTTGTCTTTCTGTGTAAGGGTCGTTAGCGGTTGAGCTATCTTTGAGAAGTTCTCGATGAAACGTCGGTAATAGCCCGCTAGGCCCAAAAATTGATGAACTTCAGTTGGGGTTTTGGGGGCTTCCCAATTCTTTATTGCTTCTATCTTGGACGGGTCTACATGAATGCCCTTCTCATTCACCACGTGACCAAGAAATTGTACTTCGCGAATCCATAATTCGCACTTCGAGAACTTTGCATACAGTTTCTCTGTCTTCAGTAGTTCCAAGATGGTTCTGAGATGTTGCTCATGTTCTTCTTTCGTTCGCGAGTAAATCAGGACATCGTCGATAAATACAATCACGAATTTATCGAGATACGGTTTGCATACGCGGTTCATCAGATCCATAAACACCGCTGGTGCATTCGTCAGCCCAAACGGCATCACAAGAAATTCGTAGTGCCCATATCGCGTTCTGAATGCAGTCTTGGGTACGCTTTCCTCTTGGATTCTCAGCTGATGGTATCCAGATCGAAGGTCGATATTGGAATAGTAGCTTGATCCTTGCAGTTGATCAAATAAGTCATCAATCCTTGGTAGCGGGTACCGATTCTTGATAGTGAGCTTGTTTAGTTCCCTGTAATCGATACACATCCGCAGTGTTCCATCCTTCTTCTTTACAAATAATACTGGAGCTCCCCAGGGTGAGAAGCTTGGCCTTATGAATCCTTTATCCAACAACTCCTGGAGTTGTGTAGATAATTCTTGCATTTCGGATGGAGCAAGTCGATAGGGAGCCCTGGCCACAGGAGCGGCTCCTGGAACCAAGTCTATACGGAATTCGACTTGTCGTTGCGGAGGTAGTCCTGGCAGATCTTCAGGGAACACATCAGGAAATTCCTTCACCACAGGAATATCTTCGAGTTTTGGCTCCACAGCCTTCTTGTCTATAACGTGTGCTAGGAAAGCGACACATCCTTTCCTCAAGCACTTCTGTGCCTTCATACAACTGATTATTCGAAGAGGCGCGTCACGTTTTTCTCCATGCACGATGAGAGTTTCACCATTCGCTAAAGGGATGCGAATGATTTCCTCATGACAAATAACTTCAGCTTTGTTCTTGGACAACCAGTCCATTCCGACTACTACATCGAAGCTACCCAATTGAATAGGTAAGAGGTCGATGCTAAAATTTCGTTCGCCAAGTTCCAGTGTGCAGCCTCTAACAACTTTGCTTGATTCAACAAGTTTACCATTGGCTAGTTCTATGGAATAAGGAATTTCTAATCTACTAGATTCTATTCCGAGTATGCGTTTAAATTCCACAGACATGAAGCTATAATCGGCGCCAGTGTCAAATAATATGGATGCAAAGTGATTGTTAATGAGAAACGTACCGGTGACCACGTTAGGGTCCTCGCTTGCGTTCTTTGCTCCAATCACAAATGCTCTAGCCTGAGCATTGTTTCTCTCTGGGCAGTCCTTCATAAAATGATCATTGCTTCCACACTTGAAGCATCCTTGGTTCCGCCCTATCCCGTTACCATTCTTGTTACCAGCACCGTTTCCATTTCGGTTCTTTCCTTTTCTCCAACAGTCTTCTGTTTGATGACCCAATTTACCACATTTGTCGCACCTTGGAATGCGACAAGCTCCATCATGATGATACTTACATTTTTGACATCTAGGCATGGAGCCTTGGTATGCTTTGGTTGCAAGGGTCTTCGCCTCCTGAGACGGGTTAGCGTCACGCTTCTTGTTGTTGAAACCTTTGTTGTTACGAGTTGCTTGGTTCAGATTCGAATGCTTTCTCTTTTTGTCACCGGACGACTCAACATGTGTCTCGGTCTTCTCTGTTGGGTTCAGTGATAACTTCTTCATATGAACACAATCTTCGGTCAGGCTGACAGCCAGAGTTACAGCCTCAGTGATTGTTTGTGGTTTGGCCGACGTCACCATGCCACGAAACTCTGGGGCCAGTCCCCAAATGTAGTGTTCAACGCGCTTGAATTCGGGAGTCACCATGTAGGGAAGCACTCTTGACAGATCATGGAACCTTCGAGTATAACCATTAATGTCAGCACCTACCATGGTCAAGTGCCAGAACTCCGTTTCCAGCCTTTGGAGTTCAGCGCGAGAGCAATACTTCTCTCTCATTCTTTCTTTCAGTTCCTCCCAAGTTAAGCCATAAGCGGCATCATCACCCAAGGTTTGGGCTTGCAGGTTCCACCAAGTCAGAGCTTCATCGACGAATAACCCAGTAGCAAAGGTGACTTGCTGATCCGCGGTACACTTGCTCATGCGGATAGTAGCTTCAGTCTTCTCCGTCCAGCGCACAAATGCTACTGCACCTCCTGTGCCGTCATAGTTCATCGGCTTGCAGTCCAGATGAATCTGCATGCCCGTTACGTCTAGCATTGCTTGGCCCTCCACTGTTTCAGCAGTTCTGGGCAGTGGGGGAGGAGGAGGTTGATCGTCATTGCGAGCATTCACATATTTCCTGGGTGCCATGTTCTGACAGAACCTAACACAACAGGGTTAATCATTTGTCTGATATCATCATACTAGACAGTAGTAGTATATATATTCACAGGTATATACCACATAAGTGACATCAAACAATTATTACTCTAGCAGAGTACTTAGTAGGCTTGCACTGAGGGAATCTATACGTGACAAGACTTGCTGTGGTTTCTGTGCACTGAATTCCATAATTATGTATGCATCCATAATTACGTAACTCCTTGCACAGTCCGCACAGTTCGTTTCATCCTCGTATTTCTTCCTTCAGGTAGGACATTGCTTTCAGGTAAAGTCACATGTACTTGTGACATTCTACTTCTAGTACATGCTAATTATCACACATAATTGCAATTAACTCTCAATCACAGACGAGTGTTACTCTCGTGCACCCTAAGTCTCGTAGTGACTTTTCTAGACTCATGTAGTCAGTTTCAGGTAGTGGATGTCGCGGGACGTTTTATGCAATGAAAACTCTTTGAAAAATTGTTTTCGTGAAAGGATCCTAGAGATTGTAGACTAGACTCGAGAAGGAATCCTGGTTCACTACAATCGCAGCTCTGATACCAATCTGTCACACCCCTTTCTGCAGCGGAAGCACGAGGTGTGATCATGAAAGGTTCTCATTGCATACGAAAGGTAAACACGCTATATGCTCGTAAAAACATCAAATACCATAATTTGAAAACATAAGTTTAGCGTTTACATCGCTAAGTCGCATAAAACATTGTCTTAAAAAGTTTACAACTTTATTTAAAGATAAACATAAGCGACATCCACAAGCATAAGCGAGACCGCGCGCACATCCATTCTAGTTACCTGAAATACATGTGAGTTTTGGAAAAACGTCAACATAATGTTGGTGTGAATTCATGCAGTTTTGTATTTCACGTTTGTATACTTTGTATGAAAACATAGTTCGTGAATAAATCAAGTTTTCATATATAAATCCAGTTTTTCTTATGTACACCAGGTACTCATGTATAATTCAATTTCTTCTTGAGTACCCCACGTACTCGAGTATAATTCCCATTTTCTTGAGTACCCCACGTACTTCAAGTATAATTCAATCTTTTCTTGAGTACCCCACGTACTCAAGTATTCATCAATTTTTAGTATGGTATGACTTTTATGTAAATAAAGTATTCCTGTAAGTATCAGGATTGTTAATGGGTTGCAAAGCCATTAACATGTGACACGACATAGGAAGTCACCAAACCTTAGGCATTTAATTGGTATATTCTGAGACACAAAAGCACTACTCGATTCTCGCCCTCACCGAGAGTGTGGCTGCCCGGCACCCGTTAGATCTAACCTTTTGTTCTGCGGTCTAGGTATATTGTTGATTAATGGTGCATCTGTACCCTATTCGTGACACTATTTCTCATAACGCACCCTACTTGGTTCTCATCCTCACCAAGCGCGTTTCTTGTTATCATTTCTCATAACGCATCCTACTTGGTTCTCGTCCTCACCAAGTGCGTTTCTTATTATCATTTCTCATAACGCATCCTACTTGGTTCTCGTCCTCACAAAGTGCGTTTCTTATTATCTTATATTTCATCACACTTGATTCTCGTTCTCACCAAGTGTGCTTCTTATATTTATATCATACCAATTATAAATATTGTACATTTGTACATGTATTTCACCCCCGAAGTTATAAAAACTGAAAACAGTTAAAGAGAAAAGGGGGAGCATGAACTCACAACTTTGCGTTCCTTGCGTCGTAAACTTCACCGGATTTGCTTAATTAACGTCGTAACCTATACGCATTTTCTTAACGTTAGTCACTAGACTTGCGTCGCACAAGTACAGTCACTCTCTTTTGTATATATTCTTGTGTTAAAAATATTCTATATTTTTAACTACGTATCTTACTTATATTATTTTCTCTAAAATTAATATAAGTATCTCGTGTTTTGCACTTTGCACCCGAATTATGTATCTTGTATGTTGTATGTGTATTTTTTTATGTTTATACTCCTCATGAGTATTTAGTGTATTTTTAAGTCTTAATACACTAGCACGTATAACACATACTATACACACTTAACACAAAAGTTGGTGATAAAATAATATATATTTTTCTCTAAAAAATATACATATTTATATCCATTTTCATTCTTGAAGAAATCCACATTTCTTATCACCAAAAATTAGGGAAACCTTGGTAATACTTTTAAATACATTTTTAGGGAATAAGCTTCTCAAAAACTTATATTTTTCTAAGTGTCAAAATTTATAAAATTTTGACAGAGTTTCCCCTAAAAATGGAGGTTTCCCATGTTTTCAAAACATGTGTTTATTTTATTTTAACTCGTCAACAATCATCAACAACAATTATCAACAATAATCATTAACAATAATCACTAATTTCTCCATTTCATGAACTTGAATATTTACAAAAATGTGTAGTAACTTACTAGCACATTTAGTAAGTCTTGTCATCTTTAAAAATAAGTTTAATTTCTCAAAAACTTTATTTTTAAAGATCTTGAAGTTTCACAACTTCTAATCATGATTTACCAAACATATTTCTTGTTAAATTTTTCTTGTGACACAAGTGTTTACACACTTGTTTATTCACTAAAATGCTTTTAGTGTATGTAAGATTCGGGTTTAAAACATGACTTGTATATTTTACTTGGTTCTTCCAAAAAAACACTTGTAGATCTTTAGATCTACATGTTTAGAGTCTTATTTTACAAGAAAATTACTTTTACTCGAGTTCATGTCTTATGAATGGATGGATCCATCATCCTTTAACTTTCTAACTTTTACATCCTACTAGTTCATACTCTCAAACATGGACTAGTATGTCTAGATGATGATCCATCTTGTTTTTACTAACAACAACATCAAATAATCATAACTAGACAAGTTTCACAAGATTTACACACATAGTTTCTTTTTATCCAACATTAACCACTTATGTCCAAGACTTTAGGTTATGTTCGTTCGAGTTTTCATCAATTAATCATTCTTTCACCTATTAACCACCAAAAATAAGAACAAGAGGGAGTTTTTAAGCACTTACTACTAGCACAAGGCTAGGGAAGTTCAAGAGTATAAATGTGGTGGTTAAAAGCAGGTGGAGAAGGTCCTTAAAGATCCGCTTGCACCGAGCTTTGTTAGTGACCTTCTTACACCTCAAGATAACCTTGGAAAGCTTGTATGATGATTGATAATGGTGATGGTGTGGTGGTGGCTTGAATCCGTAGCCAAGGGAGAGAAAGAGGAGGTGTTTGAGTGAGTTTTAGGTGATGAATGAATTAGAGGATGTCTTGTGGTTAAATAGAATATTTCTCCAACAACTTATAATCCAAGGTGCAATATGTCCCCTCTAGTACACTAGGATCTAATAAGATATGAAATTAAAATCCCATGTGGGGATATGGTCTCCCAACCGTCCAACATATGGGGGGGGGGGGGTAAAGTGTAACTTGTAATGGTTAGTTACTTGATTTAGATAGGACTCAAAGGTGTTAGTTAGGATACTAGTGTGCATTATTTAATGTATAGTGTGTTAGGGTGTTCGGGGACCCTAACTAGCTTAGAAAAATAAAAACAATGCTTCTAGCATTATTTTGGTGTTCCGGGTATTGTCCGATTGTTCGGTTAGACACCGGTTCGTTAAAGTGCTAAATTACACTTTTTAGTGTCTTTTAAGTACCTTTCTTTTACTCTTTCAATTCCCAACACTTAGGGAAATATTCTGGATAATAAACGACATTTCTGCAAAATATTTATATGTTTAAATGCTGAATTATTGCTGAATTATATAAATTCTGCACTTAAAGTGCGTTTCGGGTGCTTTTTAGTGCTTATTTTTGCTTCCGGAGAGTATATATATTAAACCCTTGTATGTACTCTTGGGTTTTAATGTATTCTTGTTGTTGGACCTACACCTAGGCTCCAATTTTATTGACTGACTACTTTCTGCAGTTCAGTCGACACAGTGTGTCTTACCGGTGAGTTTACTATTATTTCTGACGCAACGCTCTCGTTTATGCATAAAGCAATATTTTGCAGTATACAACGTGCATGAATTCACTTGTTTAGTATGTAATCAGACATTGCTGACAATTAAACACATAATTGCAGTCATTAAGCAATAATTAAAGTGTACGGAAATTACCGGTTTGGTGCCAGTTGTCACAACCTAAGTGCTTACGACCCATTACGACCCGTTTAGGTAGCTTATGCTACTTTAATGCGTCGTTCGCGTGAAACGCATTCGGACCGCCTAACTAGTCCTATGACAAGTAAAATATGCCTTAACATGTTTAATATTGTTACTAAATCAGTTTAGATACCAAAAGTTATGTTACATATGCTTAAAATGAATTTTGGCGTTAAAAGGGCATTTTGGTAATTTACCAAAGGCATATAAACTACCTATCATACAACTACTTAAATGAAGCGACCATAAGGTATAACCTTGGAAGGTTATTCCCTATATACTATGGTCACCTAATGTGCTTGGTCGGATCCTAATGATCGACCAAATGGGTCGGGTTCGAAAGTATAAGCGACTGTTTAGATCGCTTACCTTACGACCCTATATAAGCACTAAACGAAACGTGACGAGCCAAGCATGTTAAAACATGCTTAACTAAGTTAGAATACAAGTTTGGTACCAAAACAAACGGTTTTGATACCCATAAGTAGTTTGGTTACAAAATACGCAAGAATACGTATTCTGGCCGAAACTACGGCTCGTCACTGAGCGTAGATAACGTGGTAATCAGTAGGTATAGTCACAAGGGACTATAACCATCGTGATTACACTCACGTTGCGAAGTTCAAACGAACTTCGCATTAACCATAAACTGGTCAATCCAGAAAGTCAAACAAAGTTTGACTTTCGGACTCGAAAAGCAATAAAAGAACGAAGGAACACTTACAAAGGGTCCCCGAATGCTAATCTTGATTCAAGTAGCTCAGGTATGAAACTAAGGTTTCAACTTAGAGCTTCTCAAATCAGATTCTTGTGAGGAATTAGTGAAGTTGAGGTGGGTATTTATAGATTTCGGTTCACCGTTAGGATCGTTTCTTGGAGAAGAGGGAATGATCACATCCCTACACTTGTTGGAATGTTGTGGTAGCTCATTTTGCCCCCACCACAAGAGTTTGACATGTGGCATTGGCCCTTGGAGGGTTTAAGGGCTGTTAACATGTGTTTAAATGGATTTTGCTGATCAGAAGAGGCCTAGCGTGACGCCAAGGGGGCTAGGTGTCACGCTAAGGTCCTCCTGATCAGCAAACACTTTCCAATGTTCCCCTTTCAGTCCCCGTTGCGTATTAAGGCCATTTCCGACATGTTTAAGGCTCGTTAAATCATTTTCAAGGCTCCAAAAGGATGCCTAAACATTGTGGGCATGAAACATGCTCAAAAATATGCCGGATGTTGGTTCGTTTGGTCGTACGATCGCGATGTTCGCTTAATTACGACGGAATGCGCATAAGCGCGAAAAACGATCCAAATTGCGTGACGAATGGATTTTTCTTATGCCAAACACTAAAATAAAATATTTTAGTGCTTACATAAATTTTTGGATGTCCAGAGGTATTCAGAACGTAAGTTATGCGCGAAATTGCAAACTTATGCACTTTTTGACACTTTTAGTCCCTGAATGACCCAAAAGTTTATTTTAGCACACCGAACCTCTCAAAGCCTATTTCTAAGCTATATAAAGGATATTTAAGGTGTGTTTAACTTATGGTCATGTTCCAGAGTGTCTGTTACAGTTCAAATTGGCATACTTTCGCAGTTTGTCAAGTTTAGTCCCTGTAAGCGAATTAACTTGTTTTTGCCATACCAAAGCCTTTAAAACTTATTTCTAAGTTATGTAATTGTTATTTAAGGTATGTTAAGTATATGTTGATGTTCCGAAGTATTTTTCGCATTAAACTGATTACGTTTACGCACCAGTTTGCGTATAATCCTCCAGAAAGCGATATAGAGTTTGAAATTAAATAAAAGTCAAAACATGAAAAATGTAAAACATAACCAAACAAACATTGGGATCAAATAACATTGTTTTATTGATAACTGAACTATTCACAATGATTACAAGCACAAATGTTACAATGGTCGCTTCGTTTAAGTAGTTGTATGATAGGTAGTTTATATGCCTTAGGTAAATTACCAAAATGCCCTTTTTACGCCAAAATTCATTTTAAGCATAAGTAACATAACTTTTGACATCTAAACTGATTGGGCAACAATATTAGACATGTTAAGGCATATTTTACTTGTCATAGGACTAGTTAGGCAGTCTGAACGCGTTTTACGCGAACGACGCGTTAAAGTAGCATAAGCTACCTAAACGGGTCGTAATGGGTCGTAAGCACTTATGTTAGGTTTCATTTAGTATGTAGGCTTTGTTAAACCATACTACATGAGTTCCCATACTCATTTGGTTTACGAGCCCTCATTCTATCCGATCCCCCGATATAGGTCCGGTTCATTAACATAGTTACCTATATTAGGTGCCGTTTGATTCCGTGATCTCTAGCATTGCTTGGTGGTTATCTTAGGACCTCTGAGCAATCTCAAGTGAGTACATAGACCCCTCTTTTACTGTTTTCAAACTGTTTTGGGGTGAAACACATGTGCCTACTTGTTACTTTCGTGCCTTTCATGCTTTCATATCATATGCTTGTTATGCTAATTAGTACATTATAGTACATGATTTCATTACATTTTATGCTATGTATGTCCATTGTGTGCATGTACATCGTTTTACATTACATTTCATGCTATGTATGTCCATTGTGTGCATACTTAGTACATTGTTTTACATTACATTGATTTACATGACTTTTCTGCTTTGTATGTTAACTTAACATACTTAGTACATTGTTTTCATATGACATTTATACAATTTCTATAACATTTGCTTTGCACAAACGAGACTTATATACGTTCATTAACATTAGCTACGCCGCTCGGTAGTAAGTAGTGGTACCATAGGACTTGACAACTCCCATTCCTGAAATCTCGGGTTTGTTTGGATTGGAAGGAATGACCGAATCCGATTACATTTCTAGGTGGACCTTAGACTTTGTGCTAGGGTTTATTCTACAGTCACAAGGCTTGGATGTATGAATTTTCACAATACCGCATAAATGTTTATATCAGTATAGCATGCATTTATTACACAAAACATAACTTTGATTTAAACCATGTTTTACTTCAATACCTTGTTTTTGTGCATTTTACATATGGTTTAGTTGATATATTTCACTTACCATACATAAACATTTTGACATTTACATACACAATTCATGATTTACATTAGACATAAACATTAGACATAGACATTAGACATGGTTTTCACATCAACATTTTGACATTTGATTATACATAAACATTTTACTTTGGCGTGTGTGATATGATACAAGCATGGTGGATACGCCGCTGGTACTTCTTATATATAAGTGTTTGTATGGTATTACATATCGTAGCGTTATTTAAATCATTTCAATTTGAGACATATAACATTCTATACAAATAACATACTTTTCACAAGACATTGTTTTACAAACAAATTATCTTATACAAACTCATTTTACTTGGTTATTCATTTAACCATACATTATTCTCTTATTTATACATATCATCTGAACTTATTGTTTTTCAAACGATTTACAAAACAAATCAATTTACAAGGTTCATGACTGACTTTTGCTAAACAACTTTTTCTAAACTTACAAGTCATGAATCCTATTTTCACAAAACCTATGTATCTCACAGGCATTTTTATGCTGACTTACCTATTTTCACATGTGTTTCAGGATATGATGCATAGGATTTATCAAGATACATTTAGGCAGACTTGGGCCTTAGCAACAATAAAAGATGCAAGACTAGTTATTTATGTTATGTTTCTTTGATTGTCAAGACATTGTAACTCTTTTAATCAATAAAACCATATTTCAGTTTCCATGTGTTATGAAACAATGATTCTGTTACAACACTCCCCGACGTTTCCGCCACGTTTTGTTGTTTTACGTGGTCGGGGTGTGACAATACACAAGGCTTGATTATTTTCTAAACAGCGTTGTCTTCCAATCGGTCAGATGCTCATCTCAGTGCTGGATTCGCATTAGCAAGCTTTGGGCAATTTCTTCAGAAATGGCCCATCTCGCCACAGTT
The DNA here is from genome assembly GCA_030545235.1 of Helianthus tuberosus. Classification (NCBI taxonomy): domain Eukaryota; kingdom Viridiplantae; phylum Streptophyta; class Magnoliopsida; order Asterales; family Asteraceae; genus Helianthus; species Helianthus tuberosus. The sequence goes on along the minus strand of CM060356.1, from coordinate 71,701,089 downwards.
GAAGCAAGAGCCTGGTGGAAAACGAGCTTGAGCAGGATTGTTACCAGCTTGATTTGGTGCAGCTGCGGTTGGGCAAACCCTCGCTGTATGACCTATAAGTCCACAAACTTGGCATGTGAGGCACTTCACACCAGCATGATGATGTAGGCCACATTGGTTGCACAAGGGTGCAGTTCCATTGTAGGGTTTCCTAGCAGGGGGTTGAGCTGGTTGGTTGGGGGTAGCTTCATCATTGTGAGCAACCACGGCGAAGTTCTAAGATGCCTTTCGCTTCATAGACTTCTTAGGGGATCCAGTTTGTTCCTCCTTGGGTTTCGATTCCTCGACCGGTTTCTTGTCACTTTTTCGGAAAAGTTTACCTTTTCTGATCCGAGATTCAGTCAAGGTAGCGGATAGCTCAATGGCCTATCTAACTGTAGTAGGATTACTACCAGTCACAATGTCTTGTACTGAGTCAGGGAGGCCATCAATGTACTTTTCGATTGCCTTATCCAAAGGCGTGACCATGTTTGGGCCTAACAGACTTAACTCCTCATAACGGTCCGTGTAGGCTCGATGCTCACCGCTATCTTTCTTCAAATCATCAAATTCCCTTTCTAAAGCCCTCAGTTCCTGACGAGGACATAACTCCTTCATCATAAGGGCCCTAAGCTCGGCCCAAGTCTGTGCTAAAGCAACCTCAGCACCACGGTCTCTCATAACCCCGTTCCACCAGGTAAGAGCCCTCTTCAGAAACACACTGGAAGCAAACTCGACCTTGCGATTATCAGGACACTGAACATGACGAAACGTACTCTCAGTGCTCTCGAACCATTGTAGGAACCCAGTTGCTCCTTCAGAACCACTAAACTTGAGTGGCTTAACCGAATTGAAACCCTTGAAATTGCACGGAGCATTATGGTTGTTGTTGGCTTGGTTCAGTTGAGCAATAAGATTTGGGAAAGCAGCAGCCATTTGCTGCGCGATGATTTCTGCTAGTTCGGCATTCGCTATCTGTTTGTCGCGTCGAGGAGGCATTCTAAAGGAGGGAAACATGAAAGGAAACAAGTGAGATGATTGGATGAAAAGGATGAGATGATACAAAAATTGTCAACAGCAAAGATAGTGGTCATTTGTTTGTTACCACAAGGCAAACAAACGACACATTGTGACTAATCAAAGTAATTGGGTCAAAAATAATGTATCGCGAAGACATGCTCGCCTATAAGTGAACACTCACCCCAAGAGTTCCCAGGTAAGAGTGACTGGTCCGATTATGTGGATTTGTACGAACACTCTAGCCTTAGACAAAAAACCCAGGGTACAGGCATTCACTCTTCCAGTTTGCACGTGTTCACACTATTTAGGACCCAAAACTTTGACGAGATTTTGAAAACTCCAAGGGGTCCAAAACCTTATAACAGAGGGTTCAAAACCTAGTAATCAATCATCCAAGAACAGATGATTAATTCTCAAAGCGGATTCAGAATTGATGTTCTCGTTGTGGTTATCACCTAAGGATAGGTGAAATGCATGTTTTAAGATCTAAACACAAGATAACTTGTGTTGGGGTCCTAGAAAGGTTATAGTCTAGGTCAAAGCATTACTAATAACCTAATTCCCTATAACCATTGGCTCTGATACCAACTTTTCTGTCACACCCCGACCACGTAAAACAACAAAACATGGCGGAAACGTCGGGGAGTGTTGTAACAGAATTAATTGTTTCACATCCATGGAAATTAAAGTTACGTTTTATTTATCAAACAAGAGAGTTACATTGTCTTAAACAAGAAACAAAGAGTACATAACATAAATTAACTAGTTCTTGCTTCGTTTTAAGTCACTAAGGCACAGGTCCGCCTAAGTGTGTCTCGATCATCCTATGCAACAGCTCCTGAAAACACATGTGAAGATAGGTACGACAGCATAAAAATGCCTGTGAGATACATAGGTTTTGTGAAAATAGGATTCATGACTTGCGTATAAAGAAACTGTTTAATAAAAGTAGCCATGAATCTTGTTGAGTGGTTCCTTCCATAAATCATTTGAAAAGTGATAAATAAACCAAATGATATATATGTATAAAAGAATATTGTATGGTTAAGTGAATAACCATGTAAAAATGAGTTTGTATAAGTTAAGTTATTTGTCAAACGAGGTTTATGTGAAGATTGTATTGTTGATGTAATATGTCTAAACTGAAATGGTTTAAATAACGCTACGATATGTAATACCATAAAAGCACTTATATATAGGAAGTACCAGCGACGTATCCACCATGTTTTTATCGTATTACCCGTCGCCTCGTTACTTAAATCACTTACCCAAACAACCACCAAAATGTAATGTTTAACAATTGTAGAAATGTTTATGTATGGTCAAATACGGTTCACACGGTTTAACAGTTACAAACGGTTCACATAATCAAATGGTTATAACGGTTCACATGGTCAAATGGTTATAACGGTTCACATGGTCAAATGGTTACAACGGTTCACATAGTCAAATGGTTACAATGGTTCACATGGTCAAATAGTTACAAATGGTTCAAAATGTAATATAATGTGTTCATATGCTGGATGAGCATATGCAACAAAATGTAATGTAAAACAATGTGCTAGCATGCTAAGAAAGCATACATAGCAAAACAAGGTAAAGTAAAACAATGTACTAAGTATGCTAAGTCAACATACAAAGCAGAAAAGCAATGTAAATCAATGTGCTAGCATGCTCATTCAACATACATAGCAGAAATGTAAAGTAAAACAATGTAATGTAAATCATGTACTATAAGTGTACTAATGAACATAGCAAGTATATGATGTGAAAACAGGAAAGCATGAAAGTAACAAGTAGGCACATGTGTTTCACCCCAAAATAGTTTGGAAAACAGTAAAAGAGGGGTCTATGTACTCACTTGAGATTGCCTAGGAGTCATTGAGAAACAACCAAATAATGCTAGAGATCACGGAAAACAAACGGCACCTAATATAGGTAACTATGTTAATAAACCGGACCTAAATCGGAGGATCGGGTAGAATGAGGGTTCGTAAACCAAACGAGTATGGGAACTCATGTAATATGGTTTAACAAAGCCTACATACTAAAATGAAACCTAACCTAGGTGCTTACGACCCATTACGACCCGTTTAGGTAGCTTATGCTACTTTAACGCGTCGTTCGCGTAAAACGCGTTCGGAACGCCTAACTAGTCCTATGATAAGTAAAATATTCCTTAACATGTCTAATATTGTTTCCAAAACAGTTTAGATACCAAAAGTTATGTTACATATGCTTAAAATGAATTTTTGCGTAAAAAGGGCATTTTGGTAATTTACCTAAGGCATATAAACCACCTATCATACAACTAACTAAACGTCGTGACCATAAGGTATAACCTCGGAGGGTTATTCCCTATACAACTATGGTCACCTAAAGTGTTTGGTCGGATCCTAAAGATCGACCAAATGGGTCGGGTTCGAAAGTATAAGCGATTGTTTAGATCGCTTACCTTACGACCCTTTATAAGCATTAAAACTATAAGTGACGAGCTAAACATGTTAGAAGATGTTTAACGAGGTTAGAAAATAGGTTTGGTATCAAAACAAATGGTTTTGATACTTGAAAGTAGTTTGGTTACAAAATACGCAAGAATACGCATTTTGGCCGAAACTACGACTCGTCACTGAGCCTAGATAATGTGGTAATCAGTAGGTATAGTCACAAGGGACTATAACCATCGTGATTACGCTCACGTTGCGAAGTTCAACCGAACTTCGTGTTGACCATAAACTGGTCAACGCAGAAAACGCTAAAAGAACGAAAGAGGACTTACAACGGGTCTAAGAACGGAAGTTTTGATCCGAATATTCTCAAGTATGAAGTGATAAACACATCAACTTAGAGAACAAATTCAGATTCAAATGTGTGGGTTTTGAGTTGTGAATTTGAGGGGTATTTATAGATTTCTTAGGACCGTTAAGATCGTTCGTCGAATAACGTGCTTTGATCTTGTCCGTACATGTGCACCCATGGTTTACAAAACCATTGGAGCCCCTAGATTAAGCCCATAGTTTCAGAAATACCATGTGCAAGAGTGTTATGAGTGTATAACAGCTGTTAACAGCTGTTTAATCTGGTTTTGCTGATCTGGGAGGGCCTCGCGGCCCGTGTAAGGCATGGCCAAACCTTACGCGCCCCGCCTGAGTACTCTGATCAGCAACCAACTTTCAAAAATGACAGTTTCAGTCCCTGTTGGTGTTTAGAGCCATTTCCGACATGTTTAAGGCCCGTTAAGCCATCTTTAAGGACCTAAAATGATGCCTAAACATTGTGGACATGAAACATGCTCAAAAATATGCCGGATGTTGGTTCGTTTGGTCGTATGATCGCGATGTTTGCTTAATTACGACGGAATGCGCATAAGCGCAAAAAACGATCCAAATTGCGCGACGAATGGATTTTTCTTATGCCAAACACTAAAATAAAATATTTTAATGCTTACATAAATTTTTCGATGTCCGGATGTATTCCGACCGTAAGTTATGCGCGAAAATGCAAACTTGTGCACTTTTTGACGCTCTTAGTCCCTGAATGACCCAAAAGTTTATTTTAGCATACCGAACCCCTCAAATCCTATTTCTAAGCTATGTAAAGGATATTTATGGTATGTTTAACTTATGGTCATTTTCCGAAATGTCTGTTCCAGTACGAATCGTCATACTTTCGCAGTTTGTCGAATTTAGTCCCTGTAAGCGATTAAACTTGATTTTGCCATACCAAAGCCTTCAAAACTTATTTCTAAGTTATGTTGAGGTTATTTAAGGTATGTTAAGCATATGTTGATGTTCTGGAGTGTTTTTCGCATTAAACTGATTACGTTTACGCACCAGTTGGCGTATAACTCTCCAGAAAGCGATGTAGAGTTTGAAATTGAACAAAAATTGATATGTGCAATCGATACACATATTTTTACAGATCCTAAGTATGAAACACAATATCTCATTGATTTGGTATATGTTTGATGGTCGCAGTGACACAGGTGTCACAGCATGTATACTTGTGCGTTTTGTGCGGTAGAAACGGTAAAAATCGCGTTAAATATGTAACTTGTTTGTCGAGCATGAAATTTGATATATATGAGATGTTTTATGTATATTTGCTTTAAAAATGACAAAATAGATAAGTGTGACAACTGCCAAATTTGCATGCATCCGTACAATTATTAAATCTTGATTAGTGCTTAATGACTGTGCTGAATTATACTTAACTGCTTTCTGATTACTGCATCACACTTACATGTGCATCACATGTTGCATAATGACACATCATTATTACATACAAACTTTATTGTCATACATGATGCACAAAGCACGGTTAGCACAGTTAACGGATAAGACAGAAAAATGCTAACGGGGTTCAGTACATAGATAGACGTTGTTTTGAGACACAGTATGAGCCGGAAATCAAGTACTACATTAGTATGGTGTGTAGGGAAGTAAGGACCACAAAACTGCTTTTCTAGGAAATATTTTAAGTGCCGGAAAGCACCTAACACTTACCTTAAGTGCAGAATTCTGCAGAAAATTCAGCAAATCAGCATTTAAATACATTAATATTGTCACACCCCCAAAATCCACATGCGGAGTACCACCGCTTGGAGGCGTGACTGACCAGGATCTTAGTCACCAATCACATTGAACTCACGAGTATATTTAAATAAAACCTTCATTTATTAACAATAGTGTTACAACGTTACAATATTTCACAGTTTACAGCGGAAGCATATTTAATTCGTTAAGTGTTTATTAACCACATGTAAAAACTCTTAGTCTTGTGTTGTGTTTCCATGTAACTCGACCCATGACCACTCCAGCATCCCAGACAGCAAGTTCCAACAATATGCACCTAAAGGCCTGCAAGGCATGTAACAACGAATCGACAACAAAGTTGAGCGAGTTCACAGTTGGTTGTTTCGTTTTAACGTTTGTTTCAAAAACCATAAGTTGTTTCGTAAACTACGAGTTAATCAGTATCTTTTGTTTCCCAAACCATATCCATATTCAGTGGGGGCTTCCCCATGTGAACCACTAGACCCGTTTACCATATCGACCACTGACTAAAGTAAGTTGGTGCCCTGACGTCAATGTCTATCATCATTGACTAGTGCCGAGATCCATTAGTTCACGCCCGTCCTCTGCGGCACGGTGTGAGGCTTGTCAAACCTAAATAGCGCTATCTAACTAATGACCCGCTCGCCATTGGACCAGCGATTAAGTCGATATAAAAGGAGGGACATCATTGTCCAATATCAATATTATACCCCATCATATGAAATCATCCCTAAATAATTACCAATTCACAGAATCATATAACAATAGCACACATTATCACAAGTAATTATCATCGGTCTACACATTCCCATATAGTCAACTAGAAATAGCACTCATGGACATTAAAATTAAACCTACTGTTACATCTATTATCACATAAACAGGATCATCGAACATAAATCAATATGTATGGAAACTATTTTGTAAATTCATTAATAATTGTTTTAGTTGTCCAAATTAATGAAATGGTGTGTTGTCACATCCATCACTTGGTTTAAGTATAACAAATACTTGTCAGAGATATCACATGAAATTGTTTGGCTCAATGAGACTTTATTCATAATATTCAAGTGGATAGAGTGTGTCTTGGTTTCAATAACAAGTAGATAAGTGTCGTTTGTCAACTTATAACTAAAGTGGCGGCCCAGTACCAAATTCAGAAGGCATGCACTCTCAAAGCTTTTCACATGCAAGGCTATAGGGTAAAAACACAATCATCATATACAAGCAGACTTTAATCATTACCATCACCAAGAACAATCAAGAATCATTAATCATATTCACTTATGCGGACATATCATGAACTTCAATCATTAGACAATTCACATACTATCACATGCAAGAATATAGTGGCCGACAATTAACATATATACTATCACATGCAAGATGAATTTACTAACCAATTTAAATGCTTCGATGCACAGGGGAGGGGTCTATTGTCGTCGCCAATCACAGGGGGGGTATACTGCCGATCGCAAGATTGAGAGAGAGGGGTAGGGTTTGATTTTTAAGACGAGATTATAATTTCTACAAGTTACGTATACCTATATAATACAACTTGGGGGCGGTTCATTAAATTGACGGAAGTGGGCTCAGGCCCATTCAAACAATTAGTTTACTATTTCACATAGCTATGTGTCTATACTTGCTATGCCCAATCGTAACACACAAGACCAAAGTGGACGGTTCCTAATGCAAGGCTCTAATTGGGTTCAAGTCCGTATGGAAGTTAACAGTTTAGGGGTTGAGATTGTTATAATTGGCAAAGGTGGGTCACAATAGGATATTTACGTGTTTAGGGATATAAGCAAATTAAAGTTACTGACCTCGAAGGTTCGGGTTGTCACAAATATTATGCAGAAACATGACTAAATGGTCCAAAATGCTTTCCTAACTGTCGGGAATTAAAAGTGTCACAAAAGGGTACTTAAAGATCACTAAACGGAATAACTTGACACTTTAACGAACCGGTATCTAACCAAACAACCGGACACTACCCGAAACACCAAAATTATGCTAGAAGCATTGTTTAATTATTTTTGAGCTAGTTATGATCCCTGAACACCCTAACACCCACTAAAATATCTAGTAAATAACACTTGTAACTAAACACTTGGATTTGAACCATAAACTAACTTAATGGTTGGAAAATTACAATTTGACCCCCCTTAGGGACGGTCACATGGTGGCCCACCATAATCTTCCATGATCTTGCAAGATCCTATATAATCTTCTCTAGATATTGCTTAGATCTTCTCTAGATATTGCTTAGATCTTCTCTAGATTCTCTAACTTATCATCACCACCCAACTATACCCCCCCACTTGGAGTTACGGTTATGGAGGAGGCCCCCATCAAGATCCTACATGATCCCACTAGATATTACAAGATCTCTTTTGATTTTGCTTGGATTTGGGAAGATTCATTTAGATCTTGCTTTGTACTTTAGATTATATAAACCCTTCCTCCTCATCCATCACCAACATCAAAACTCCTCTCTTCCTCCCCCTCTAAAGCTTACGGCCCAACACCCCCATTCTACTTCCACCATTTTCATTCCACTAACAAGCATTCCAAGGTGATCTAGTGGAGTAAGGAGCTAAGTTAGGAAGCTTGGAGCTTTCGGAAGTTGAAGGACCTTCACCGTTTGCTTTTATCCACTTGTTATCTTCGCTTGAATCATCCCTAGCCTTGAGCTAGTGGTAAGAACTTCATACACACCATTGTTCATCTTATATTAGTGGTTAAAAGAAGATTCATGTTGATTATTATGAAGAACACTAAAGAATATTAATGAAGATGAAGATGAAACTTTAACATAAGCTTGAAAACCATAAAAATACATGTTGATTAGTGTTATTTTGCTTCTTGGTGATTGATTATTTGTGTTATGATGTTAGACATCATAAGAAACCTACTAGATTGTGATTAAACACATGATCTAGTAAGTCAAGGTGGTGACCTTCTGAAAGACCAAGATCATCAAACTTTATGATTCACATAAACTTGAAGAATGACAATGATTTTGTAAATGATGAAGTATGTAACATAAACTTGGATGATTTAAAAACTAGATTTCTCAAGAAACTAAGTGAAATCACAAGACTTACATGAGCATGGATTTTAAAGAAAACTAAATATGTTTCTAGTGGTGAAACAAGTAAAAAATACATTGTTAACAAGGAAAATTCAAAAAGATATATTTTTAGAAAATATGTTTGGAAGTTGTAAAGACCTAAAATCTTCAAGAATGATGATATTAAAGAAATGGCCACACTTTGAAAGGTAACTAGGCTTACTAAAAACACTAGTAAGTTACTACAAGTTTTTCTAAAAATTCAAGTTCATGTTGTTATATAAATTGCAATATTTTGGCACTTGGTAAGTGTTGATTGAGTTGTTGATTGTTTGTGATGATTTTTGAAAAGAAAATGATATGCTTTAATAGCATGGACACCTCCATTTTTAGGGATAACTATGGTGAAATTTTCTGAAAATAGAAACACTTAGAAAAATATTTTCTAAAACAAATATTTACAAGTATGTTTAAACTATGGTTTTCAATATAAACTTTGCCATAGATTTTGTTACAAAACTACAAGTATTGGAGGTTGGTTTTTACAAATAAAAATGGATAAATATGTATTTAGAATATATATTTACATTAAAGACATGATGTCTGTGAATACTTGTATACTTTGTGGGTTAACTATATTATTTTAGGGATAAAATAATATAACTTAACAAATACCAAGAATTTACAATCCAAATATTACCAAAAAAATCACAAAGGAATAAATATATAAGTTACACACATAGTATTGTTGAACCGAACGATAGAACGTAACTTACAAAATATTCCAGAGAACACCGTTATAAATATATTTTTGGTAAATATTATTTTAGATACGAAAGAAATGAGAATATGATTTTTGTTATTATTACAGAGTATATCATATTTTCGACAAAAGGAAAATATATTATTTTGGGAGTAAAAATATATTTTCCTAGAGTTTTAGAAGACGTATGATTTTTGGGAAAAATATATGTTTTCTTGGATAGACTTGAAATACATTTTGGACAAAATAAGTTTATATATATTTTCTAAGTAAGACTTGAAAATATGTTGTTTTGGAAATATATTGGTATATTTGATTTGGAATAATACACCAGAATACGACGCCAATACATGGCAAGTTATACGAATATAAGAATACGAAAATACATGTATGAGATACCCCCATCCTTGGGAAGGAAATACGAATATAAATACTTGGAAAGTATCAAGACAATATACATCGTTATAACTGTTATTCCAAAAATTCAATAAATATAATTAAGTTAAAATATTTATTATTTTAACGAATAATTATATAACTTGGAATAATGATGAAGACACTTGGAAACGTAACTCAAAAGCATTAATTAATACTAAGTTAAGGCACGACCGCTCGTCTAATAAGACCATAGTACATTGTAGGTAGTCGTGTACACCAGAGGACACTTTGAGTTACAGGCGGATTCGAAGAACGCAAAACTGTGAGTTCATGTCCCCCTTTTCTTTAAACTGTTTTTTTTATTTACTTCGGGGGTGAAATACATGTTACAAAAGGATTACTTACAATACAATTGGTATGGTTGGCCTAGGAAAGAACCATAGATCATGTGAATGGGTAGGCGTATACTTGAGCCCATCAATCCTCTTGTAGGACCGAGGGGCATGAGTGATAGATATATTTGGGTATAGCGAGCCCCATCCATGAGTCCGCCGAATGGGCCATGTGGTGACTATGTCTTACAGCCGGAAGCCCGGTACAAAGTCTGCTTGGTTTGAGTCTTCCTGCACCATGTCACGTATATTAATGTATTAGTTACACATTAATTGATCTGTTTCCTTGTTGCTTTCATACCGGGACTTACAAACTACATGTATTCAAACTACATGAACTCAACGATTTCAAAGGTTTATACATACACTCAAACGAACACATGAACTCGCTCAACTTTTGTTGATGTTTTCAAACTACATGTATTTCAGGGAATTTGTAAATGGATCTGGCGGGCCTTGGAAGTTTTTATGTTGCGTTAAAAATAAAGATGTCATCCATGGTCTTTGAGTTTGGTCAGTGTGTCTTATTCCTGGATGAGACACGTCTTCCAAACCTTGGTGTTATTCAATATCTTTTGACGAGTCCTTAAAGGACTCATAAACAATTTGTACGATTTGTAAAACTTGAACTTGAAGTATACGTTTTGAAACAATGTTGTTATGTTTTAAACCTATTTAATGGATGACAAACCTATGGTTTTATCATATAGTTGATGTTATGATTGAATGCAATGATATTAAGAAAGTCACACCATAATCACGCTTCCGCAAAAGTCAGGGTGTGACAGCTTGGTATCAGAGCTTCGATCGTAGCGAACTAGGATTCTTTCTCGAGTCTAGACTACGATCATTAGGGCTCTCACAAAAATGTTTTTACAAACATGTTTTCATTGCATACACGAAATGCCCAGATCCAGGAAACAAACATTTTTACAATAAAAGACATAAATCACATTTCAAAGAATTCGTTTATAGTTCAGTCTGAGAGACTGGGTAATTCAGTCTGAGAGACTGGGGAGTTAGTCTGAGAGACTAGCTGGGGCAGTGTGAGAGACTGGGAAAGTCAGTCTGAGAGACTGGGTAGTTCAGTTTGAGAAACTAGGAGGTTCAGTCTGAGAGACTGGGTAGTCTAAGAGACTGGGTAGTTCAGTTTGAGAAACTGGGAGGTTCAGTCTGAGAGACTGGGTAGTTCAGTCTGAGAGTCTGGGTAGTTAGTCTGAGAGACTAGTTGGGACAGTTTGAGAAACTGGGGTGTTTCAGTCTGAGAGACTGGGTGTTTAGTTTGGGAGACTGGTTGGTTTAGTCTGGGAGACTAGGTGGGTTAGTCTGGGAGACTAGGAAGGATAGAAAGTTTCATGAAGAATAATGTGAATACATGATTGCATGATGAATTGTCCTTGCTTGCAATACACTAAGTGTTAGTAATTACTATGAATATACCTGCTATGATCATTATGTACCGGCACACATGTCACCTTCTTTAGAAAGCGAGTTATCAGACATTGACAACCCTATGGCCACCGCCACAAATAATGAGATTGCACCTGCGCCGGGGACGTTTACGACAGACACTGAGAGTGGCCCTGACATACTGACCAAGGACAACGACGACTTCCAACCGCCTACGCTACTAGACTTTGGTAATGATTACCCTTGCTGATGGCTTCCCCAACAAGGATCTTTTTGTCATCTTTGTTTCAGTCCATGACCACCTCATCACTGGTCATTCCGATGGTGAGCGCACCATGGCTCCGATCCTCGATGATGCACCTCCTGTGGACATTCCTTCCGATGGTTGGCTACCAGACGAGTAGTTGACGATGACGTTGACAAGTTTATTGATGGTCCTCCTGTTTACACCCATGATGATGGAAAGTTAGACGAGAACGTTGTTACAAATTTCACTTTTTGAGACCCCTGTTATCAAGCTATCCTCTGATTCTAGTATGCACTCGATTTCAGACTCCTTTGAGTCTGTGACATCTGCAACCTTACAGAAGTCCGGATTGCAGCTTTCTACTACTGACTCAGACGACGACACCGCTATGACTGCTGCACTATCACCTGCTCGGGATCCCACACTTCCACCCGACCTAAAGCCTGCTCCTAAGACAGCTCCAGTTTCTTTTCGGTCAGCTTGATGTTGCACCTGCTAATCCTGCGCCCTTACTTGATCGTGACCCTATTTCTTTTGGTTTACCAGACAATGCACCCCTTATACCTGACCCAGTACCTGCACCTGATGACCTTCTCTTTTGTTGGGACATTTGTTCCTGCACCTGCACGCGCTGATATTGCTCCTTTGGAAACCGACGTCCATTGCGCCGACATGCCCACCACTTTCTTTCAGGACATACCCGCATCCCGGAGAGGCACTCCAAGTCAACGCCCACGTGACGATCCTTTTTGCTACAGCAGCATTTCCTACGACCTCACAGGCTACACCGTTCGCTCCTTTCGATACGAGACGAGCCATTCCAATGGTTCCCACCATGCACTAGGCTGATTTCAGACTCCTACCATCCCTCACATTATGGAGGCTATACACAGAATGAGTTGCTCCTGTCACATCAGCTACAGTTGAGGATATGAGTCACAGAGTTTGGGAACTTGAGCTGACACCACGTCCTCCACCCTGTCTATTGTCAGTATACTTGGATCCTCCACATTTATCAAAGATTCCTTTTGCACTCTCACCTGCTGCTATTACACCTTTCCCAGGTTTTTGATTCTCATTTCTTTACTAACGACCAGCAGATCGATTAATTACTTCGATGTATATACGAGCTCGAGGAGAAGCTCGCCCATGCTAGCAGTTTGCTTTTCTTTCCTCCTTCACCTCAGTCACCAGTATAGTTGGTTTCTGGATTATGCGAATTGCATTACAATTGGGTAAAGACACTAATGATAAACCGAGATTGTGGAGACTTTTGAAGACCACTTCTGACTACGTGATTTTGATACACTGATATACTTATTGGACAAGGGTAGGGTGACCCTGTGTCCCTTTTGATGTGATACATTTTGTAAGACGATGCAATTGTGGTCGGAGAACAATGGGAGCCCAATCATCATTGAACAAGCGACAATACTTTATGGCCAATAACCAAGGAATACTCAATCGCTATGTCTTCGTTAAGCACGTTGTTGATCTATATGTGTGTGCTATAATTATAATGCTACGTACTTGCTTGCCATGCTCTCATTAAACATAATTCCCAAATTACTTGGTTATGCTATGATTATGTTATTGCTTGATTGGTTGATATGATAATCTATTATGTGTATGTACATATGACCTCTAAACAACTATATACACTCCCAGAACAAATAAGACCTGACCTAACCGATCTTCTTCTTAGAAGATGTCGATACAAGGGAACGTCGATACCAACAACCCTCTGTCGACGACAGAGGCAAAACTACAAGAGCGCATCTTACAGGCCATTGCACAACACGAGGCCCTTCGCTCCGAACGCGGCGCAGGTACCCCAGGAAATAACCCACCCAACGGCTGCACCTACAAGCAGTTCTTGAACCACAAACCTCGAGAATTCGATGGCACTGGAGGTGCCATAGCTTTTGTGCGTTGGGTTGAGAAGACGAATTATGTTTTGCGATTAAGTAAATGCGCCCAAGAACATCAGGTCACGTACATAGCTGGACTATTTCTAGATGGGGCTCTGTCATGGGGGAACCTTCAGGTTCAGACATTGGGCGAGACTGCTGCGTATACTTTGACGTGGGATGAACTGAAAGAACTGATGCGTAAGAGATATTGCTCGAGGGCGGAAGTCCAGAAGTTGGAGACTGAACTGTTGAATTTAAAAATGGAAGGTTCCAAGATAATTGAGTATGTACAGAGATTTCACGATTTATCACAAGTTGCTTCGCGTCTGGTGGAACCAGAGTTTAAGAGAATTGAACGCTTCATTGGGGGATTGGCACCTCAGATTCTAAGCCTGGTGACAACATCGAAACCCTCGACGATCACCGATGCTATCGACTTAAGTGTGGCACTCACTAAAGAAGCGGATAGACTAGGGAAATTTTCCACTTCGGAAGAGAAAGAGGAGACTCCTGTAGAGCCATCTGGAGATAACAAGAGAAAGTTCGCAAACTTCAAAAAGGGTACTCGGGTGAATAGCAAGAACAAGGCCAAAAAGGGAAAAGACTACATAGGTATCCTACCTAAGTGCGACAACTGTCTACGTTACCATGTCGGGCGATGTAAATATGGAAAATGTGATAACTGTGGCAAGAGGGGGCATCCCAAGGAGACTTGTAGGCAAGGTACTGAACCTAGAAATGGAGGCCAAGATGGTAACGAGAATTACGGAGGAAACAACGACAACAAAAACTATCAAGGGAGGACGAGTGACAAACAAAAATGTGCTCAAGGTTGTCTTAACTGTGGGAGCAAAAAGCATTTCATAAAATACTGCCCTAAGAAGAACCAGACACAAGGATGAAAGCTCAATAGCGGAGCTAGGGAAGCACGCCAAAATCCAAACAAGGTTATCCATACGTTCCATATTTGTCAACATTATGCATCTGTGCTACTTGATATTATTACAAATTTTAGCTTCGCATCTCCAGAGTTTGAGAGTATACTTGGTTTAGTAGCAAGTAAGTTAGATAAGCCGTACTAGCTAAAGGGAAACTTCGACGACGTATTTGGAATGGATTAGTTGTCAACCAATCGAGCGGAGATTGTTATCCGCATTCCAATGACGAATGACGAAACGATCATGGTTCATGAAGCAGGATACGCCCCTACGGATTATCCGTTGTTGAAGACACGGAGGTTTTCGTGCAAAGGATGTGTTGTTTTCTTGGCTCATGTCGTGGACAAGGGAGCCGAAGAACCAAAACTCGGAGATATCCCTGTGATAAGGAAATATCTTGAAGTCAGCCCCGAAGACTTGCCAGAATTATCTCCTCGACGACAAGTCGAATTTCGCATCAATTAGATTTCCAGGCGCCGCACCTACAGTCAATGCACCTTAACGACTTACACCTTCGGAGATGCAAGGATTGTCAGTGTAGCTTCAGTAGTTGATAGAGAAGGAAGTTAACAGACCAAGTTTCCCGTTTTGGGTAACCTCAGTTCTGCTCGTCAAGAGGAAGGACGATAGTTTCCGTACGAGCATCAACTACCCGGAGCCGAATGAGCTAACCAACAAGAGTCGGTAACTCTTGCCGAGGATTAACAAATTATTTATTTATCTAACTATGAGGATCCAATTACTATCTCACAACTGATCGATGATCAAGTGTCATTAGCTGCGAATTCAGGAAGAAAGTATACCGGAGAAATTGTGGGACAATAACTTGTTATAAACATGCACAAAAAAAATTATGTCTCTTACGCAATGCACAAAAGAGTTTTACACGAAATACGAAACTTTGAGAACTTAGAAAACACATACTTAGGACCTTTGGGAACCCCGGGTCCAAACTCGTAAAGGTTGTTGCTTAAGAACCACACCTGTTAACTGAAACAAACCCCATCATCCTGACATATATGCTATTTCAGTTGACCAAACAGAAAGTACTCAAAGTTCCTTTGTTGCAATCTTCACTTTTGATTCTAGCAGTAGATGTTTGCATCTTGTTAGTGCAGTTGTCTGTCGACTTCATCTTAGTTCGAGTCTCAGATACGTTGCGGTTCGGATCAAGCATGATGTCATCATTCTTGATGATGACATCATCCAAGTGACATAATGATTACATCATTACTACAACATCAGCACATGAATCCGAATTGTATGTTCATATAAGACAAAATTGTAAATTTGATGTGATTTCGTTCATAGTGTCATGTAAAGGTGATTTCGCTTATGTGGTCTCGCTTATATGAACATTGTACATATGGGCGAAATTAGAACCCTATATATAGGGGTCTCATGAGCGAAATCAATAGACATTGCCATGTATTCCATGCCGAAGCTCTGCCGGTGTGAAGATCGATTGTAAACAACGTCAAATCAATACAATCAGTGAATTAAGTGAAGATCAAGCTGTTACTAAGTCTATTTCTTGTTTTCCGCACCTGAAATAGATCAAAACTTCTCTAAACGACTCATTCGGATCAGTCGAACGATCCTACAATTGGTATCAGAGCCAGTCGGAGAAGTTTTGCTGATTACAGCCTTAATTCATTGAGATTTCTATCTTCTACACCTTCTTTCATCAGTTCAACAAGTTTTAACGGTCAAAATCGGATCAAAATTTCACAGATTGTTTAAAATTGAACATAGACAAATCCCTGAAAGTTTGACACTGAAATTCGGACTAAAAATGGACTAAAATTGGATCCGATTAGGTTTCGCTTATTCATACATTCTGTAATTTCGCTCATTTGAATAGACTGATTTCGCTCCAGTGACACAATCTCATAGGTTTCGCTCATTTGAACATACGGTTTCGCTCTTAGGTCCACCAGGATTCCTGATTTCGCTCATAGTGTCGGTGAAGTCAGATTGCATGTGAACTTGTGCGCATGTGATTATATCAGATTTGCATGTGAAGATATATATCGATTCATGTGATATTATCATAACGAGGTCTCGTAAATTGAAGTTCAGATTGCATGGTGTGATAAAATTTGTCGGGCATTTAATTAGTGAAAAAAGATAAGTTGTCGGTTTAGTGGATTTGAGGTCCAATCAATTTTAAAATCAAAGTTCTCGACCCAATCATTCTTTAAATTGATTCAGACTTGTAGTGCGGCCCAATTATAATTTGACAACAAAATCGATTGTCGGACTTTATATGTGAAAGCATGTGATTTCATGTTGTGAGCATTAATTGTTGTCAGTCATTTAGAAAGTCAATGATATTAGATTGCATGTGCTGATTAAGTATGAAGTGTGGATGTGATATGTTTGTTTGCATGTGATAATAGATAAAGGTGTAAATTTGCATGAGATAATGAATTGATAGACAAAGTTCATTAGTTTCTGTTGTGTTGTATCATTAATCAAGTGGTGGGGCGAGCAAATCACCACCCTTTTCAGTGGTGATATCATTTCAATTAGTTGGTTTCACTTCAGGTTGTATTTGAAACAAGTTGAAAAATGTTTGACGAAACAGAAAACTATTATTTTGAGAAATTTAATGATTGGCATAGAGGGTTTATAGATGATAGTTATAGAAATGTGAAGAAGGTTGGTTGGGAGAAAAGGTTTAAATACTTTGTATGTTTGAAAAATGAAAATTTGGATGATCTAGCAAACCGATATACAGTCTTAATTGAATATTTGAAAGAACATGAGATAAGACTGTCAGATACTGAAAAAGTATCAAAGTTTGCTGATGTATTACCAATAGAGTGGGAAGATTGTTTGGAAAATCTAAAAAAGGATTCTAGTTTTTTAAAGCTATATCTAAAAGATTTTATCAACAAACTTAAAAAGTATATGTCACACCCCGACCACGTGGAACATACAAAACGTGGCGGAAATGTCGGGGAGTGTTGTAACAGAATTAATTGTTTCAAATCCATGGCAATTGAAGTTTCGTTTTATTGATTAAAAGTGTTACAATGTCTTAACAAACAAAGAAATACAACATAATTAACTAGTCTTGCATCTTTTATTGTCACTAAAGCCCAAGTCTGCCTATATATATCTTGATCATCTTATGCAACAGTTCCTGAAAAACACATGTGAAAATAGGTACGTCAGCATAAAAATGCCTGTGAGATACATAGGTTTTGTGAAAATAGGTTTCATGACTTATGTTTGAGAAAAATGTTTAGTCATGAACCTTGTAATTTGCTTTGCTTTGTAAATCATTTGAAAAACGATAAGATCAGATGATATGTATAAATAAGAGAATAATGTAGGGTTAAATGAATAACCATTGTAAAATGAGTTTGTATAAGATAAGTTGTTTGTAAATCAATGTCTTGTGAAAAGTATGTTATTTGTATAAAATGTTATATGTATCAAACTGAAATGATTCAAATAACGCTACAATATGTAATACCATACAAACACTTATATATAGGAAGTACCAGCGGCGTATCCACCATGCTTGTATCATATTACACACGCATCGTTACTTAATCACTTAATCAAACCAAACAATGTCAAAATGTCTATGTCAAATATCCATGTCAAGTGTCTATGTCAAAATGTCATGTATGGCAAGTGAAATGTCTCAACTAAACCATATGCACAAAAACAAAGTATTGAAGTAAAACTTGGTTTAAATCAAAGTTATGTTTTGTGGGAAATGCATGATCAAATGTCAATCATGTTAGAATGTCTATGCCGAAATGTCTATGTCAAATACGGTTCACACGGTTCACAGATACAAACGGTTCACAGATATCAACGGATCACAGTCAAATGATTACAACGGTTCAATATGTAGTATAATGTGTTCATATGCTGGATAAGCATATGCAACAGAAAAGCAACGTAAAGCAATATACTAAGTACGCACACAATGGGCATACATAGCATGAAATGTAATGTAGAACGATGTACTAAGTATGCACACAATGGGCATACATAGCATAAAATGTAATGTAAAACAATGTACTAAGTACGCACACAATGGGCATACATAGCATGAAATGTAATGAAATCATGTACTATAATGTACTAATGAACATAGCAAGTATATGATGTCAAAACAGGAAAGCATGAAAGTAACAAGTAGGCACATGTGTTCCACCCCAAAACAGTTTGGAAATCAGTAAAAGAGGGGTCTATGTACTCACCTGAGATTGCTCAGTAGTCCTTGAGTAACAACTAAACAATGCTAGAGATCGCGGATATCAAACGGCACCTAATATAGGTAACTACATTAATAAACCGGACCTAAATCGGAAGATCGGGTAGCATTAGGGTTTGTAAACCAAACGAGTGTAGAGACTCGTGTCATTTGGTTTAACAAAGCCTACATACTAAATGAAACTTAACCTAAGTGTCTACGACCCATTACGACCCGTTTAGGTAGCTTATGCTACTTTAACGCGTCGTTCGCGTGAAACGCGTTCGGACCGCCTAACTAGCCCTATGATAAGTGTTATATGCCTAAACATATTACAAAATCAGTTATGTGACAAAGGTTTAGGTTACATATGCTTAATTACCAATTATACATGAAAAGGGTATTCTGGTAATTTACCTAAGGCATATAAACTACCTATCATACAACTACTTAAACGATGTGACCATAGGGTATAACCTCGGAAGGTTATTCCCTACCTACTATGGTCACCTAATGTGTTTGGTCGGATCCTAATGATCGACCAAACTGGGTCGGGTTCGAAGGTATAGGCGATTTATTAGATCGCCTACCCTACGACCCTAGACAACGTGGTAGTCAGTGGGCATAGTCCCAAAGGACTATAACCAACGTGATTACACTCACGTTGCGAAGTTCAAAAGAACTTCGCATTGACCATTACTGGTCAACGCTGAAAGTCAAACAAAGTTTGACTTTCTGACTCGAAAAGCAGTAAAATAAGGAAAAGAACGAAAGAATACTTACGAAGGGTCCCCGAATGCTAATCGTGATCGAATAGCTCAGGTATGAAGCGAAGGCTTCAACTTAGAGCTCCTCAATCAGATTCTAGTGGGTTTTTGTGTTGAGTATGGATGGGTATTTATAGTAAATGCACCACCGTTAGGATCGTTTATCGGAAAACGTGCCTTGATCTCACCCGTACAAGTGTCGGAAGCTTATGGTGGCTCATTTGGTCACTCACCATAAGAGATCAACACTTGGCATTGGGATTAGGAGTGGTTTGCAGCTGTTAACAGCTGTTTAAGAAGGTTCTGATCTGCTGGAGATACCTTACGGACCGTAAGGTCACCAAGGTTGAGGTCCGTAAGCTACTTGCAGCCCAGAAACTTTGAAAAATGGCAGAATTAGTCCCTGCAGTGTAATAAGGCCATTTCCGACGCGTTTAAGGCCCGTTAACCCCATTTCAAAGCTCTAAAATGAAGTTAAAGTATAGGGAACTTAAAATGTGTTCAAAAATATCTCGGATGTCGGTTCGTTTGGTCGTACGAACGCGATGTTCGCTTAATTACGACGGAATGCGCACAAGCGCGAAAAACGATCCAAATGACGCGACGAATGGATTTTTCTTATGGCGAACACTAAAATATAATATAGTCATGCTTTCATAAATTTTTGGATGTCCGGATGTATTCAGAACGTAAGTTATGCGCGAAAATGCAAACTTGTGCACTTTTTGACACTTTTAGTCCCTGAATGACACAAAAGTTTATTTTAGCATACCGAACACCTCAAAGCCTATTTCTAAGCTATGTAAAGGATATTTATGGTATGTTTAACTTATGTTCATGTCCCGGAAGGTCTGTTACAGTTCAAATTGGCATACTTTCGCAGTTTGTCAACTTTAGTCCCTGTAAGCGATTAAACTTTGATTTCACCACACCAAACCTTCCAAAACTTGTATCTAAGTTATGTATAGGTTATTTAAGGTATGTTAAGCCTATTTCACTATTCCGGAGTGTTCGTTGCATTAAACTGGTTATATTTACGCATTAGTGCGCGTATAACCTTCCAGAAAGCGATTTAGAGCTTGAAATCGAACATGAGTCGATATGTGCAAAAGATACACATATTTATACAAGTCCAAAGTATGAAATACATTATTTCATTGGTATGGCATTGGTTTGATGGTTGAAATGACACGGGTGTTACAGTCTCCCCTACTTTAGGAAATTTCGTCCCGAAATTAATTCGTAGGAGTCTATTTGTGACTTTGTGTTAAATAACCATCAAAGATGAACAAGACGTAATCCTGTAATTTCTCTTTAACGAACATTTTTCAGAAATGAAAAATGAACAGAGTTATTTTCAACAGGCATTCTTTAGAGACAAAAATGAACAGAATAGTCATTTTCCACAATATCTTCAGAAACAAGAATGAACAGAATAGTCATTTTACATCTTCAGAAACAAAAATGAACAGAATAGTCATTTTACATCTTCAGAAACAAAAATGAACAGAATAGTCATTTTACATCTTCAGAAACAAAAATGAACAGAATAGTCATTTTACATCTTCAGAAACAAAAATGAACGGAATAGTCATTTTACATCTTCAGAAACAAAAATGAACAGAATAGTCATTTTACATCTTCAGAAACAAAAATGAACGGAATAGTCATTTTACATCTTCAGAAACAAAAATGAATGGAATAGTCATTTTACATCTTCAGAAACAAAAATGAACGGAATAGTCATTTTACATCTTCAGAAACAAAAATGAACGGAATAGTCATTTTACATCTTCAGAAACAAAAATGAGCGGAATAGTCATTTTACATCTTCAGAAACAAAAATGAATGGAATAGTCATTTTACATCTTCAGAAACAAAAATGAACGGAATAGTCATTTTACATCTTCAGAAACAAAAAATGAACGGAATAGTCTCTAGACACATGACAAAATTCGCTGTGGTTTCTGTGCACTGAATTCCATAATTATGTATGCATCCATAATTATGTAATTCCTTGCATAGTCCGCACAACTTGTCTTGAAATGTTTGTGGGGAGGATAATCAAACCTGTGATGAGTGTGACTAGACTACCATAGGGTCCTTTTAATTAGATCAACAAAGGATCCTTTTAATTAGACCACCAAGGAGTCCTTTCAGCTATATCATCACATGATATTCCTAACCAGATTTTTGGATCAATCTGTATACCTAGACCCCTCAGGGGTCTAATTATGGAATGGTACAATATAATCCAAGGGACTTAACTACAACGTAAAAGCCCATTGAGGATTTAATATAGTACACAAAGATATGGAAGATTCTACGAGGATTTGGATGACAAGAATTTGGATCACACAAAAACATAAAAGGGAACACATAAGCACATAATCACATAATTGATCAACTTGGTTATTAATTTGTTATCTTTGGACGCGGATACTTAAAGTGCACCAGGAATCCAATTCGTGGATTTCATTTGGCACTTAAATCATTAGAATCTAACTATGAAGATAGGAAGATCTAAATAAGAATTCGGCTTTGTCCTTATTGAATGGTAATGTTCGTATTAAAGCATACGAATAATTCAATTAAGGGCTCCGATTTGAGTGATATTCATCCACAAGGATCTGATTATGAGGATAGAAAGATCCTTTATGGATTTTTTTAAATTTGTGTAACGAGAGGTGCTTCGACACCTTGCACTAGGCGTGCTTAAGTCGATACACAAGGTAGAAAGTTCATGAGGTTCAGGCGCTAGATATGCCAGGGCGACATATGAAGCAGAACTTGAAGGTTAAGCAGCAACAGGGTTTGCTACTGCCTTGCTTTAAACAGCAAAGCGACACATGTTATCCAAATGTCTCCATCGTCCACCGGGGGTACATTTGTAACATGGTATTTGATTTAGATGATGACGGTTTCACTGACTTCTCCAAGGAGCGGTTCCCTTGCACGGCTTCATTCCTGAGCTGACTCATGGTGATAGCTAAATCAACGGTCTTCTGGAGTACTACGCCTATTTGTTGGGCAGTTGTAGCACCTGGTCCGGACACTCGAGTCTTGTTGCGATGAAGAGACACCATGAAGAACATAGGAGATATGGGAGGGAACAAGGGAAATGAAAACAGAATAACAATGCATAAAATTGCGATCATTTGTTTGTTACTTAAGGCAAACAAATGAGACGGTGACTAATCAAAGTAAATAGGTCAAAAATAATGCATCGCGAAGACATGCTCGCCTATAAGTGAACACTCATCCCAAGAATTCCCAGGTAAGCACAACTGGTCTCGCGTCTGGTTGAGATGTATACGAAGTGCTTGCCTAGACAGAAAACCCAGAATACAGGCATTCACCCTTCCAGTTTGCACGTGTTCACATTATTTAAAACCCAAAACCTTGACGAGAGTTTTGAAAACTCAAAGGGGTTCAAAACCGTATAACAGAGGGTTCAAAACCTTACAATAGAGGGTTCAAAACCTAGTAATCAATCATCCTAGAACAGATGATTAGTTTTCAAAGCGGTTTTGAAATTTATGTTCTTGTTGTGGTCGTCGCCTAAGGATAGGTGACGGTATTGTTTTATGACTAAACGCAAGTAAACTCGCGTTAGGGTCCTAAGAAGGTTATAGACTAGGTCAAAGCATTACTAATAACCTAATTCCCTATAACCATTGGCTCTGATACCATCTTTTCTGTCACACCCCGACCACGTGGAACATACAAAACGTGGCGGAAATGTCGGGGAGTGTTGTAACAGAATTAATTGTTTCAAATCCATGGCAATTGAAGTTTCGTTTTATTGATTAAAAGTGTTACAATGTCTTAACAAACAAAGAAATACAACATAATTAACTAGTCTTGCATCTTTTATTGTCACTAAAGCCCAAGTCTGCCTATATATATCTTGATCATCTTATGCAACAGTTCCTGAAAAACACATGTGAAAATAGGTACGTCAGCATAAAAATGCCTGTGAGATACATAGGTTTTGTGAAAATAGGTTTCATGACTTATGTTTGAGAAAAATGTTTAGTCATGAACCTTGTAATTTGCTTTGCTTTGTAAATCATTTGAAAAACGATAAGATCAGATGATATGTATAAATAAGAGAATAATGTAGGGTTAAATGAATAACCATTGTAAAATGAGTTTGTATAAGATAAGTTGTTTGTAAATCAATGTCTTGTGAAAAGTATGTTATTTGTATAAAATGTTATATGTATCAAACTGAAATGATTCAAATAACGCTACAATATGTAATACCATACAAACACTTATATATAGGAAGTACCAGCGGCGTATCCACCATGCTTGTATCATATTACACACGCATCGTTACTTAATCACTTAATCAAACCAAACAATGTCAAAATGTCTATGTCAAATATCCATGTCAAGTGTCTATGTCAAAATGTCATGTATGGCAAGTGAAATGTCTCAACTAAACCATATGCACAAAAACAAAGTATTGAAGTAAAACTTGGTTTAAATCAAAGTTATGTTTTGTGGGAAATGCATGATCAAATGTCAATCATGTTAGAATGTCTATGCCGAAATGTCTATGTCAAATACGGTTCACACGGTTCACAGATACAAACGGTTCACAGATATCAACGGATCACAGTCAAATGATTACAACGGTTCAATATGTAGTATAATGTGTTCATATGCTGGATAAGCATATGCAACAGAAAAGCAACGTAAAGCAATATACTAAGTACGCACACAATGGGCATACATAGCATGAAATGTAATGTAGAACGATGTACTAAGTATGCACACAATGGGCATACATAGCATAAAATGTAATGTAAAACAATGTACTAAGTACGCACACAATGGGCATACATAGCATGAAATGTAATGAAATCATGTACTATAATGTACTAATGAACATAGCAAGTATATGATGTCAAAACAGGAAAGCATGAAAGTAACAAGTAGGCACATGTGTTCCACCCCAAAACAGTTTGGAAATCAGTAAAAGAGGGGTCTATGTACTCACCTGAGATTGCTCAGTAGTCCTTGAGTAACAACTAAACAATGCTAGAGATCGCGGATATCAAACGGCACCTAATATAGGTAACTACATTAATAAACCGGACCTAAATCGGAAGATCGGGTAGCATTAGGGTTTGTAAACCAAACGAGTGTAGAGACTCGTGTCATTTGGTTTAACAAAGCCTACATACTAAATGAAACTTAACCTAAGTGTCTACGACCCATTACGACCCGTTTAGGTAGCTTATGCTACTTTAACGCGTCGTTCGCGTGAAACGCGTTCGGACCGCCTAACTAGCCCTATGATAAGTGTTATATGCCTAAACATATTACAAAATCAGTTATGTGACAAAGGTTTAGGTTACATATGCTTAATTACCAATTATACATGAAAAGGGTATTCTGGTAATTTACCTAAGGCATATAAACTACCTATCATACAACTACTTAAACGATGTGACCATAGGGTATAACCTCGGAAGGTTATTCCCTACCTACTATGGTCACCTAATGTGTTTGGTCGGATCCTAATGATCGACCAAACTGGGTCGGGTTCGAAGGTATAGGCGATTTATTAGATCGCCTACCCTACGACCCTAGACAACGTGGTAGTCAGTGGGCATAGTCCCAAAGGACTATAACCAACGTGATTACACTCACGTTGCGAAGTTCAAAAGAACTTCGCATTGACCATTACTGGTCAACGCTGAAAGTCAAACAAAGTTTGACTTTCTGACTCGAAAAGCAGTAAAATAAGGAAAAGAACGAAAGAATACTTACGAAGGGTCCCCGAATGCTAATCGTGATCGAATAGCTCAGGTATGAAGCGAAGGCTTCAACTTAGAGCTCCTCAATCAGATTCTAGTGGGTTTTTGTGTTGAGTATGGATGGGTATTTATAGTAAATGCACCACCGTTAGGATCGTTTATCGGAAAACGTGCCTTGATCTCACCCGTACAAGTGTCGGAAGCTTATGGTGGCTCATTTGGTCACTCACCATAAGAGATCAACACTTGGCATTGGGATTAGGAGTGGTTTGCAGCTGTTAACAGCTGTTTAAGAAGGTTCTGATCTGCTGGAGATACCTTACGGACCGTAAGGTCACCAAGGTTGAGGTCCGTAAGCTACTTGCAGCCCAGAAACTTTGAAAAATGGCAGAATTAGTCCCTGCAGTGTAATAAGGCCATTTCCGACGCGTTTAAGGCCCGTTAACCCCATTTCAAAGCTCTAAAATGAAGTTAAAGTATAGGGAACTTAAAATGTGTTCAAAAATATCTCGGATGTCGGTTCGTTTGGTCGTACGAACGCGATGTTCGCTTAATTACGACGGAATGCGCACAAGCGCGAAAAACGATCCAAATGACGCGACGAATGGATTTTTCTTATGGCGAACACTAAAATATAATATAGTCATGCTTTCATAAATTTTTGGATGTCCGGATGTATTCAGAACGTAAGTTATGCGCGAAAATGCAAACTTGTGCACTTTTTGACACTTTTAGTCCCTGAATGACACAAAAGTTTATTTTAGCATACCGAACACCTCAAAGCCTATTTCTAAGCTATGTAAAGGATATTTATGGTATGTTTAACTTATGTTCATGTCCCGGAAGGTCTGTTACAGTTCAAATTGGCATACTTTCGCAGTTTGTCAACTTTAGTCCCTGTAAGCGATTAAACTTTGATTTCACCACACCAAACCTTCCAAAACTTGTATCTAAGTTATGTATAGGTTATTTAAGGTATGTTAAGCCTATTTCACTATTCCGGAGTGTTCGTTGCATTAAACTGGTTATATTTACGCATTAGTGCGCGTATAACCTTCCAGAAAGCGATTTAGAGCTTGAAATCGAACATGAGTCGATATGTGCAAAAGATACACATATTTATACAAGTCCAAAGTATGAAATACATTATTTCATTGGTATGGCATTGGTTTGATGGTTGAAATGACACGGGTGTTACAGTATAAATCTGAAAGTGACATGAAAAAGAAAGAGTTGATAAATGAAATTGAAAAGAATTTGATGAAAATGGGTTTGAATGTGATTCTTGAAATGAAAAGAAGAATTAATGTATGTCTTGCTGCAAAAAGTAATTTGATATACGATAACAAGAGGGGTTGTTACATTGATGAGAATGCGAATCCTATTAATTTCGTTAAAATTTTTTGTGCAGGAACATACTAGATAGAAGAAAAAGAAGTTCCAAAGAAGAAAGAATTTGTGAAGATTCAATCTTCGGATTCGGAATCAGGATGTTCAAAATGTGATAAATTTGAAGTTGACAATGCCAAACTCTTGAAGGACGTGGAAAGTTTGACATTGGAACTTATGAATTTGAAGGATTTGAAGCAATCTGATGATCAACAGATACTTGTCTTGCAGGAAAATTTTGAGAAGTTGAAATCAGAAAATGACAAACTGTTAAGTAATTTGAACAGTTTGACATTAGAAAACAAAAGTTTGAAAGAAAAAGAAAAGGTTTTTGAAAGCAAAAATAAATTTTCAGAAGATGAAGATTTCTGGATAAAGTTAGAGAACAAGAATTTGAAAGCAAATGAAACAAAATTTCAAGAACAGTTAAAAGTTTTGGAAAATGAAAAATCTGTTCTTGAAAACATTAAAATTGAAAATGAAAAAACAATCAAGTCTCATCTTGAACAAATATGTCAGTTTGAAAATGAAGCTGAGAATTCAAGGAACAAAATTGATGAGCTTAAAAAGAAATTGAAAGGTTTTGTGACTTCATCTGAGTTCCCCTGTCCAAAACCGATCAATTCAGTTCCAATAAGTGACATTGTCACAAATTTTGACAAAGTCAAAATTGAAGATTGTGATGAGAAATCTGATGATGAAAATGGAAAAATTGAAAAACAAAAATTGTTTTTGAAATTAAAAGAAAAATTTCAGAAAACTGTTTTACAATCGACTGAAAAGGGAGAATGCTCTAAGCAAAAACCTTTGAAGAAGAAAGTGGAACAGAAACAAAAAGATAAAAATTTGAAAAATGTACAAAAAGAAAATAACAACTCATCAGATCAATCATCCAATCAAAATCAAAAATTACAAAAAGTAAAAAATGATAATTCAAAAATTGTTGGTAATAAGTGGTGCAGGTCGGACCACAGTGCTCAAAAGTCAAATCCAGCAATCAAAAGGAAAAAGGAATATCACCAAGCCAAACAGTGCTTTGATTTGAGCATTTGGGCTGAAAATGGTGATTGGTACGATAACAGAGTGTGTTACCGATGTGGTTATCAAGGACACATTGCTGTTAACTGCCAGAGTTGGAGATTTGAGTCAAGGAGATGCTTTAACTGCAACATCATTGGCCATATTGATAGAGATTGCTCAATGAGATCAATGAGAAGATCGAGGGCTGAATCTCAGAAGCAGGAGAAGAAATGTAACACCCCAACCCGGAAGGGCTGATGTGTCACAATAACAGTGATATCATAAACAAAAGTCATAATTCCATTTATTTATTTGACAAGGATACAACAACTTAACTTAAATTTAATATACAAACGGACACATCGACTTGATTTTTAACATCTTCCGATTTATTCCTAGGCTTTAATCTTCTCTCTCTTTCCCGCCCAAAGTAACCTGCTGACCTGTATATACCAAAAATTTACGGAATGAGCCGAATGCTCAGTACGGAATTATAGGCTCAAAGAACAAATAACGCTTTATGCAAAACTGATACGATGCCAGAACATAATTTCATAATCATATTTTACGGATGTACCCATAAGCAACTTAAAACGTGACAACACACAGGTAGCTACTCCTGCATAATTATCACATGAGATGGCGAATTGGCATACCCGTTATCCACCTCCTTATACTTAAATCCTAGGATCGATCCATACGCCTCCTAATAGCTTATATGTACCACACTTGTACTTAAGAGACGCCGTGAACTGATCTCTCCGTCACGGGTGGAGCACATGATGTCGATGCCGCAACAACATGCTCATGTGACACTCCACGAGAAGCGATACTCAGGGTAACAGAGTACAAATGGTCTTATTCACATAACTTATAAAACTTATTTTCATAACAAAACGGAACATATATTGGAACATGCGATAATGAGTATAACTAATAGAATACTATCTCATGACATGAAAGCTTAATTCAAATGATTAGAAAAGAATTTCGAACGGACTGTCAAATGAATCGATAATCAAAGACGTGAGGAGTGTTAAAAGATATATGAATTTAATGGGTTTATAACAATTGAATATCAAACAACAAGGAGTGGGGTAAGGATCCGTACCTTAATAATTCCAAATTGATGCTACCTTGTGATAATATTTCAGATTTATACGGACAGAGTTTAGACTACTGATTAGTCTTTTAACCTAATTTAAATAACATGCACACAACTAGGTTAGTAACTTAATACAGCCTTTACGATAACTCACGAGATCAAATTCTCACAACGAATGACAAAGTGCGATACTTCATCCATCGAATTAACGATGATCCGTCAAATTAATGACGAACGACAAAGTACAATACTTTATCCATCGAATTAACGATGATCCGTCAAATTAATGACGAACGACAAAGTATAACCCTGATGTGGGCAGCACTTAAACATCCATTGGATATATTGATCGATCCGACAATGAATCGTAATAGCGATCGAGTTATTACCCTGTTCTGCAGCACCCCGCTATACTTAATTAGTGTTTCGTGTGTATTTGGAAAGTAATTGGACGATATCTCAGCGAGTATTCAGAGTTTCTTCGTCGTTTTTGTGCCCAGATTCAAGTCCCAACCTCCTCTATTTATACTAAAATTTTGACCTTGACGCGGCCCGCGTGACCTTAAGACTATTCTTACGCGGGCCGCGTGGCAACTTATTTTGGGCATAGGGTTGCCACGTGTGGGACTAGCCTAGCTGAATCGACAGTTTTTAAAATCTCAACTTCTTCCGCAAGTTATTAGGATAATCGTTAACTAGGTTTTACCCCCCCTGAGTTTTAGGGGCCCTAATCCTGATTCTGAAAATTCTGAAAAATTTAGGGTTTGTACGAAATTACTTGGGTGTCTTAATTAGGGTTTCCTATGGGTTAATTTAATAAAATAATTAGGTCTTTTAATGAGGGTCGTTAAATTATTAGTTTATTATTCCTTTATTTCTAGAATAATGATTTTAAATTTTCGGTTATTACAACTATTACCCCCTTAAAAGAAATTTCGTCCTCGAAATTTTTCAAATATATCGCATAAGTAACAGAAACGAAATTTTCATAGCAGAGTTACTAACTTATATAACCAGAATCTCCTAACCACACATGTGTATCTGAAATTCATAACTAAAGTCATGACTATACTTGTCAATTTCCTTATATATGTGCCCTAATGGTCCTTCTATAACGTATCTTAATAAAATATCTTACCATACGAAAAGTCAATAGAGACTTACAGATACTTAGAGTGACTATTAGTACTGATATTTCCTACATAGATATGCTTAGTCATACTTAAAATATATTCACATAAGTTAAAGCATAAATGACCGTAAACAGAAACAAATGAACATATATCAAAGAGCAAGATTTACCGTTACTCGACTAAAATTCTAGAATAGATTAGGGTATAGAGAACGAATTGATTCTTCAGATTCCCATGTTGCTTCGCGTTCAGAGTGATTTTTCCAGAGGATTTTAACAAACGGAATTACTTTCCTACGCAAAACCCTTTCTTGTCGATCTAAAATGGCTTCTGGCTCCTCTTCGTAGGACAAATCCTCGTGAATTGTAAGTAACGGATAACTAATGACATGAAGTGGATGATAATTATATCCTCTTAACGAGGAGACATGAAAAACGTTATGAACGTGAGAGAGCTGAGGAGGTAACGCCAGTCGATATGACACTTCTCCAATTCTTTCAAGGATTTCAAACGGACCGATAAAACGGGGACTAAGCTTCCCTTTAATTCCAAATCTACGAACGCCACACCAAGGTGATACCTTTAAGAAAACGTGGTCGCCAATTTTAAATTCGAGTGGTCGTCTATCTTGATCTGCATAGCTCTTTTGTCTGCTCTGAGCTTCTTTCAGTTTTTCTCGTGCCATAGTGACTTTTTCGTTTGTAATCTGAACTAGTTCTGGCCCTTCAATAATCTTTTCTCCAACTTCATCCCAACAAATCGGTGCGCGACATTTTCGACCGTACAAAAGCTCAAAAGGTGCCATGCCAATACTTGCTTGCCAACTATTGTTGTAAGCGAACTCAACAAGGCATAGATATTCATCCCAGTTTCCAGACCATTCAAGTGCACATGCTCGGAGCATGTCTTCTAAGGTCTGAATCGTGCGTTCCGACTGCCCATCTGTTTGTGGATGGAAAGCCGTACTAAACTTCAGTCGTGTACCCCAAGCTGCCTGAAAACCTTTCCAAAATCGTGAGGTAAAACGTGGGTCTCTATCGGAAACAATGGAAGATGGTGTGCCATGAAGTCGAATAATTTCTTGAAGAAATATTTCGGATAACTTATTAACCGAAAATCCTTGCTGAATCGGTAGAAAATGTGCTGACTTCGACAATCTATCGACAACAACCCATACAACATTATTCTTCTTGAATGTCTTAGGCAAACCGGTAACAAAGTCCATTGTGATCTCATCCCATTTCCATATGGGAATATCTAATGGCTGCAACAGACCGCTTGCTCGTTTGTGTTCAATTTTCACTTGTTGGCAAATGAGGCATTTACTTACGTATCGAGCAACGTCTTCCTTCATGCCATTCCACCAAAAGTTCTGTCTTAAATCTCTATACATCTTGGTAGATCCTGGGTGAATCGAAAATGGTGAGCTGTGAGCTTCGGCTAACAATGACTCACGAAGGCTGGAGTCATCAGGTACACAAAGTCTTTTGCCGCACCAAATCACCCCATGATGGTCTATACGAAATTCAGATTGCTTACCCACCTCAAGATTTTGCACAATTGCCCAAAGTTCTCCATCTTGCTTTTGTGCATCTTTGATCCGAGATATGAGGTCGGGTTCAATCTGCATTCTAGCTAGATATCCATCAGATTTACTAACCTGAAGCCAAATGTTCATCCTTTCGAGATCCCTCTTAATACGAGGCTGAATTTGTAAGCAAGATATAGTCCCGGAATTCTTTCGGCTCAATGCGTCAGCTACAACATTGGCTTTACCTGGATGGTATTGAATATTTACATCGTAATCTTTTAAAACTTCTAACCACCTTCTTTGCCTCATATTTAGCTCCTTCTGCGTGAATATGTACTTGAGGCTCTTGTGGTCAGTAAAGATGTCACAACTCTCACCATACAGATAGTGTCGCCAAATCTTAAGTGCAAAGACGACTGCTGCTAGTTCTAAATCATGTGTAGGGTAGTTAACTTCATAAGGCTTCAACTGACGGGAGGCATAAGCGATAACCGTCCCATGTTGCATTAGCACACAACCTAATCCTTTCTTTGACGCATCACTGTAGACTTGATAACCTCCTGATCCAGAAGGGAGAGCGAGTATCGGAGAGGATACGAGTCGTTTCTTCAATTCTTCAAAACTTTTCTCTTGTTCCTCATTCCATGAGTACTTCACCCCTTTCCTTAGGAGTTTTGTGAGTGGTAAAGCAATTACCGAGAATCTTTCAACAAATCTTCGGTAATAGCCAGCAAGACCCAAGAAACTTCGTATTTCGGTAACAGAAGTGGGTCTTGGCCATTTTGTAATAGCTTCAACCTTTGTTGGGTCTACCATAATTCCCTCTGCTGATATGACATGACCTAGAAATGCCACTTGGCTAAGCCAAAAGTCACATTTGGAAAACTTAGCGTACAACTTCTCATGCCGCAAGGTTCCAAGAACTGCATGTAGATGTGCTTCATGCTCTTCACGACTCTTGGAATACACCAGAATGTCATCGATAAAGACAATAACGAATTTGTCTAGGAATTTGTGAAATACGCGATTCATCAAATCCATGAAGACTGCGGGTGCATTAGTTAGCCCAAAGGGCATAACCAAAAATTCGTAATGACCATATCGAGTACGAAAGGCAGTTTTGGGAACATCATCATTCTTGATCTTTAGCTGATGGTATCCGGACCTCAGATCAATTTTTGAAAAGAACTGAGCCCCCTGAAGTTGATCAAAGAGATCATCAATGCGAGGCAGAGGATACTGATTACGAATAGTAATCTTGTTCAGCTCTCGGTAGTCAATACATAAACGCATACTACCGTCTTTCTTCTTCACAAATAAGACCGGAGCACCCCAAGGTGAAACACTGGGTCTTATGAATCCTAGATCTAATAATTCTTGCAATTGTTCCTTCAACTCCTTCAGTTCCATTGGAGCCATACGGTATGGAGCTTTAGAAATAGGTTCGACACCAGGGATCAAGTCGATGGTGAATTCTACCTGACGGTCGGGTGGTAATCCCGGAAGTTCATCCGGAAATACATCAGGATATTCACGAACAACGGAGTGGTTATCAATACTCTTAACACTAGCAGAAGTATCCTTAATCGATGCTAGGAATCCGGCACAGCCGTTGGATAAGAATTTTCGAGCCTTGAGCGCAGAAATAATCTTAAGAGATTTATGAGCTTGAGTTCCCTGATATATAATATCAGGATGATGAAGATCACCGAAAATAACACGGCGAGAATGACAATCTATAGTTACGCGATGTCGAGACAACCAATCTATTCCTAGAATAACATCAAAGTCACACATATGTATTGGAAATAGGTCTGCCTTACACACAATAGATTCAATACGGATCGGACAATCCTTATATACGTAAGTGATTACGGATGAATTTTCCATGGGAGTTGTAACACCTGTGCCTCCACGGCCATCAAACAAATACCGAACCAATGAAATATCATATTTCATACTTGGGATTTGTAAAAATATGTGTATCATTTGCACATATCAATTCTTGATTCAATTTCAAACTCTAAATCGCTTTCTGGAAGGTTATACGCGCACCGATGCGTAAATATAACCAGTTTAATGCAACAAACACTCCGTAATAGTGACATAGGCTTAACATACCTTAAATAACCTTTACTTAACTTAGAAATAAGTTTTGAAGGCTTTGGTATGGCAAAATCAAAGTTTAATCGCTTACAGGGACTAAAGTTGACAAACTGCGAAAGTATGCCAATTTGAACTGTAACAGACATTCCGGAACATGACCATAAGTTAAACATACCATAAATATCCTTCACATAGCTTAGAAATAGGCTTTGAGGTGTTCGGTATGCTAAAATAAACTTTTGTGTCATTCAGGGACTAATAGTGTCAAAAAGTGCACAAGTTTGCATTTTCGCGCATAACTTACGTTCTGAATACATCCGGACATCCAAAAATTTATGTAAGCACTAAAACATTTTATTTTAGTGTTCTCCATAAGAAAAATCCATTCGTCGCGTCATTTGGATCGTTTTTCGCGCTTGTGCGCATTCCGTCGTAATTAAGCGAACATCGCGTTCGTACGACCAAACGAACCAACACCCGGCATATTTTTGAGCATGTTTCATGTCCACAATGTTTAGGCATCATTTTAGGGCCTTAAAGTTGGCTTTACGGGCCTTGGAAGTGTCGGAAATGGCCTTAAACACGTGCAGGACTGAAACTGTAATTTCTGAAACTTATTGCTGATCTGTGACTGCTAGGCGGCCCGCCTCAGTTCCTGAGAATCCTTAGGCGGCCCGCGAGGCCCCTTCTGACCAGATTAAGTGCATTTAACATCAGTTTGCTGCTGTTTGATCCACCACCACATGTTCTAAATTGCTTAGTCAGATGATAAGCATCAATTTTAGCCACCATGAGTTTCCGACAAGTGTACGCCTCGGATCATGGCACGTTTTCCATGAAACGATCCTAACGGTTACCCGAAAACTATATATACCCCATGCCTTTCATTGTTTTAAAGCACTAGAATTCTGATTTGAGAGCTCTAAGTTGAAACCATTGTTTCATACCTGAGTTCTTGGATCGGGATTAGCATTCGGGGACCCTTCGTAAGTATTCTTTCGTTCTTTTCCTTATTTTATTGCTTTTCGAGTCAGAAAGTCAAACTTTGTTTGACTTTCAGCGTTGACCAATAATGGTCAATGCGAAGTTCGTTTGAACCTCGCAACGTGAGTGTAATCACGTTGGTTATAGTCCCTTGGGACTATGCCTACTGATTACCACGTTGTCTAGGGTCTTAGGGTAAGCGATCTAATAAATCGCTTATACCTCGAACCCGACCCATTTGGTCGATCATTAGGATCCGACCAAACACATTAGGTGACCATAGTAGGTGGGGAATAACCTTCCGAGGTTATACCCTATGGTCACATCGTTTAAGTAGTTGTATGATAGGTAGTTTATATGCCTTAGGTAAATTACCAGAATACCCTTTTCATGTATAATTGGTAATTAAGCATATGTAACCTAAACCTTTGTCACATAACTGATTATGTAACATGTTTAGGCATATAACACTTGTCATAGGGCTAGTTAGGCGGTCCAAACGCGTTTCACGCGAACGACGCGTTAAAGTAGCATAAGCTACCTAAACGGGTCGTAATGGGTCGTAAAGAATTAGGTTAAGTTCCATTTAGTATGTAGGCTTTGTTAAACCAAATGACACGAGTCTCTACACTCGTTTGGTTTACAAACCCTAATGCTACCCGATCTTCCGATCTAGGTCCGGTTAATTAACATAGTTACCTATATTAGGTGCCGTTTGATATCCGTGATCTCTAGCGTTGTTTGGTTGTTACTCAAGGACTTCTGAGCAATCTCAAGTGAGTACATAGACCTCTCTTTTACTGTTTTCCAAACATTTTGGGGTGGAACATATGTGCCTACTTGTTACTTTCATGCTTTCATGTTTTCACATCATATACATGCTATGTTCAATAGTACACTTATAGTACATTGTTTTACATGACTTCATTGTTTTTATGCTATGTATGTCCATTGCGTGCATACTTAGTACATCGTTTTACATTGACATTCTATGCTATGTATGTCCATTGCGTGCATACTTAGTACATCGTTTTCATCACATGCTTACATTTGTTATGACATTTGGGTTGTTTACAATGGAACAATACATTCATTAACATTAGCTACGCCGTTCGTTAGTAGGTAGTGGTACCATAGGAATTGACAACTCCCGTTCCGGACGTCCCAGGGAAAGGGGATGAAAGGAATGACCGAATTCGATATACAGGAAGCACAGATAATCCTTTAAGTCGTTTAAGGGTTTATCGCCACAGTCTCAAGGCTTGGATGTATGCATTTTAACAATACCGCATAGATGTTCATATCAGTATAGTATGCATTTACACAAAACATAGCTTTGATTTAAACCGAGTTTTACTTCAATACTTTGTTTTTGTGCATATGGTTTAGTTGATATTTATCACTAGCCATACAGATCAGTTTGGTTACACATTACATGATTTACATTGATCATGCATTTACACATTTCATGATTTACATTGATCATGCATTTACACATTACATGATTTACATTGATCATGCATTTACACATTACATGATTTACATTGATCATGCATTTACACATTACATGATTTACATTGATCATGCATTTACACATTTCATGATTTACATTGATCATGCATTTACACAAAACATAGCTTTGATTTAAACCAAGTTTTACTTCAATACTATGTTCTTGTGCATTTCACCTATGGTTTAGTTGATGCGTTTTCACTAGCCATACATATCATTTTGGTTACACATTACATGGTTTACTTTTGACACATAAACACTTTTGACATTGGTTATACATTACATGATTTACATTAGACATGAACATTTTACATTGTTGGTTTGGTTTGAGTAAGTGATTAAGTAACGAGGCGTGTGTAATATGATACAACCATGGTGGATACGCCGCTGGTACTTCCTATATATAAGTGTTTGTATGGTATTACACATCGTAGCGTTATTTGAATCATTTCAGTTTTTGACATATAACATTTTATACAAATAACATACTTTTCACAAGACATTGTTTTACAAAACAACTTATCTTTTACAAACTCATTTTACTTGGTTATTCATTTAACCATGCATTATTCTCTTATTTATACGTATCATCTGAACTTATTGTTTTTCAAATGATTTACAAAGACAAAGCAAATTACAAGGTTCATGACTAAACATTTTCTCAAACATAAGTCATGAAACCTATTTTCACAAAACCTATGTATCTCACAGGCATTTGTATGCTGACGTACCTATTTTCACATGTGTTTTCAGGAGCTGTTGCATAAGATGATCAAGATACACATAGGCAGACTTGGGCTTTAGTGACAATAAAAGATGCAAGACTAGTTAATTATGTTGTATTTCGTTGTTTGTTAAGACATTGTAACACTTTTAATCAATAAAACGAAACTTAAATTTCCATGGTTGTGAAACATTAATTCTGTTACAACACTCCCCGATGTTTCCGCCACGTTTTGTATGTTCTACGTGGTCGGGGTGTGACAGGAGTGGAAATGATTAAGGTATGATTTAAGAGAGTTGGTTTTATCAGAAGGTACTTAGTAAACGAATGGGATACTAAAGAATGAGTCGCTCCTGTGTCGAATAACACATAGATACTATGTTTACCAAGCTGAAGGGTTCCCGACACAGTACCTGGGACATTAGCAGCATCAGTAGCAGAAAGTGTGAAAGCTCTTCCTCCAACATTGGGTGGTGCAACGTTTGGTCGGTTATTCTTCCTAGTGTCTTTCTTGGTACACTCCTTGATCATGTGTCCAGTTTGGCCACATCTAAAGCATGCTCCTGTACTTCGGTGACATATGCCATGATGTCTCTTACCACAAGTATTACATAGAGGATATGTAATCTGATTCGGGTTTACTTGTTGATTCAGTGGTTGAGCTCTAATAGGTTCTGCATACAACTGAATCTGGTTTTGAGCAGGCCTCGGGTTTTGTAGTCTCGGTTGCCATGGACGTGCCTGATTTCCAGAGTTTTGATTTCCTTGCACTTTGCGGTCTTGATGCTGTGGTGTAGTGGATGATTGGCCGATTTCCTGCTTAAATTGTCCTTCCCTATTTCTCTTCTTATTATCCCCAGTTCGAGATAAGAATTCTTTCCTTTCGAATTCAAAAGTTTTGATTGCATCAGCAATTTCGGTGATATCCTTAAATTTCATGTACATGATCGACTTCCGAATTCGATCATTAACTGCCCACTTGCATTTTTCTGCTTGGACTTCTGCTGATCCTGCAACGTCTCCTACAATACTAGCCAACCTTGCAAATCGAGTAATGAACTCAGAGGCTGGTTCATCACTCCCCTGTCGAACCACTGCATACTCCCTGATATAAGCTTCTTTATCAGCGGTAGAAAAATACTTGTCGTAAAAGATATTACGAAAGTCGACCCATGAAAGATTAGCGTCGAAATCATCCCCTCCTTTGACATGCTTATATCCTTCCCACCAAGTTTGTGCGTCATCTTCAAATTTGTAGGTAGCCTGTCTAACTTTGTATTGCTCCGGAACTCCAAGAACTCCGAAGATCTTTTCAACATGAGCTATCCAGTTTCTTGCTTCGACTGGATTAGTAGCGTGACTAAAGGATTTTGGCTTTTGTTTTTGGAATTTACTAATCCATATGTCTATACTATAAGTAGTATTGTTCGTGGTATTCTCATGAGTTTCACCATCAGAGGTTGGATTCGTATTGTTACGTTCTGGATGACGAGTTTGTTGAATAACGGCCTCAGCTGTTTGAGCAACAAGGTTAGGAAGCAACCCGGCAACAGCCTGGTTGATAGCATTAATTACATCTGGATCAACTGGAGTCTCATTCGAAGAAGTGTTGTTACGTACATGGTTAGTACGAGTACTCCTACGTAGCGGACGACGAGGAGGCATATCTATACAAATAGACATAGGAGTTAAACCAAATAAGAGACCAAGTTGAATCCTATCATAGATATCTACCCATTCCTCACAGGTTTTTATTACTATCTTCAAGTTTTCTACAGGAAAGAGCCTTTGCTCTGATACCATAGCTGTAACACCCCAACCCGGAAGGGCTGACGTGTCACAATAACAGTGATATCATAAACAAAAGTCATAATTCCATTTATTTATTTGACAAGGATACAACAACTTAACTTAAATTTAATATACAAACGGACACATCGACTTGATTTTTAACATCTTCCGATTTATTCCTAGGCTTTAATCTTCTCTCTCTTTCCCGCCCAAAGTAACCTGCTGACCTGTATATACCAAAAATTTACGGAATGAGCCGAATGCTCAGTACGGAATTATAGGCTCAAAGAACAAATAACGCTTTATGCAAAACTGATACGATGCCAGAACATAATTTCATAATCATATTTTACGGATGTACCCATAAGCAACTTAAAACGTGACAACACACAGGTAGCTACTCCTGCATAATTATCACATGAGATGGCGAATTGGCATACCCGTTATCCACCTCCTTATACTTAAATCCTAGGATCGATCCATACGCCTCCTAATAGCTTATATGTACCACACTTGTACTTAAGAGACGCCGTGAACTGATCTCTCCGTCACGGGTGGAGCACATGATGTCGATGCCGCAACAACATGCTCGTGGGACACTCCACGAGAAGCGATACTCAGGGTAACAGAGTACAAATGGTCTTATTCACATAACTTATAAAACTTATTTTCATAACAAAACGGAACATATATTGGAACATGCGATAATGAGTATAACTAATAGAATACTATCTCATGACATGAAAGCTTAATTCAAATGATTAGAAAAGAATTTCGAACGGACTGTCAAATGAATCGATAATCAAAGACGTGAGGAGTGTTAAAAGATATATGAATTTAATGGGTTTATAACAATTGAATATCAAACAACAAGGAGTGGGGTAAGGATCCGTACCTTAATAATTCCAAATTGATGCTACCTTGTGATAATATTTCAGATTTATACGGACAGAGTTTAGACTACTGATTAGTCTTTTAACCTAATTTAAATAACATGCACACAACTAGGTTAGTAACTTAATACAGCCTTTACGATAACTCACGAGATCAAATTCTCACAACGAATGACAAAGTGCGATACTTCATCCATCGAATTAACGATGATCCGTCAAATTAATGACGAACGACAAAGTACAATACTTTATCCATCGAATTAACGATGATCCGTCAAATTAATGACGAACGACAAAGTATAACCCTGATGTGGGCAGCACTTAAACATCCATTGGATATATTGATCGATCGGACAATGAATCGTAATAGCGATCGAGTTATTACCCTGTTCTGCAGCACCCCGCTATACTTAATTAGTGTTTCGTGTGTATTTGGAAAGTAATTGGACGATATCTCAGCGAGTATTCAGAGTTTCTTCATCGTTTTTGTGCCCAGATTCAAGTCCCAACCTCCTCTATTTATACTAAAATTTTGACCTTGACGCGGCCCGCGTGACCTTAAGACTATTCTTACGCGGGCCGCGTGGCAACTTATTTTGGGCATAGGGTTGCCACGTGTGGGACTAGCCTAGCTGAATCGACAGTTTTTAAAATCTCAACTTCTTCCGCAAGTTATTAGGATAATCGTTAACTAGGTTTTACCCCCCCTGAGTTTTAGGGGCCCTAATCCTGATTCTGAAAATTCTGAAAAATTTAGGGTTTGTACGAAATTACTTGGGTGTCTTAATTAGGGTTTCCTATGGGTTAATTTAATAAAATAATTAGGTCTTTTAATGAGGGTCGTTAAATTATTAGTTTATTATTCCTTTATTTCTAGAATAATGATTTTAAATTTTCGGTTATTACAAGAAACCAGTCAATGTCAAGCCCAAAGAACAGAAGGTTCAAGAACCTAAAGTTCAAGAAAAGAAAATGAAACTTTCACAGGGGCAAAAAGATAGACTGAGGAAGAAGAGGAAGAAGGCCAGAGAGTATCTTGAAAGGATCTTGTCCTCGGATACAACTGGTAAATCAGATAAAAGTTCTGATAAATTGTCTTGCTCGCCAAAGACTGACAAATCAAGCAAAACGAATTCATCAGATACAAATCTGAGGACAAAGGAGAGAGTAAAGAAAGAGGGAAAGAAGAAGAAGAAAGTTTGTGGTGATGAATCTGTTTCTTTGGAAAGAAAGGAGCCACATGTTGGCAATGAATCTGGCTCATCAAAGTCAGACAAGCCACATTCAGGAAATGATTCTGGTATGGTAAAACCAGAAGAGCCAGTTGTTGAGGTAAAACTTGAGAATTCTGGTCTAACAATGGATGATGAAAATTTTCCACCATTGTTGAACAAGAATTCAAAATCACCCAAGGACCGTCAGGCTTGGGTGAATCTGTTTAAATGAAAAACCTGACTTGCCGGAGCTCCCAGGGTGTGGAGCAGGTATCGGCACATTTCTTGAGAAATTCACGAAAGTGATTTCGATTTACAAGTGGTAAATCAGGGACATTAAGTTGTACTTGATTTTCTACAAGTGATTGTGTTGAAAAATCGATAAATGTTAAATCCTACAAATGGTTAAAGAAAACAAGGTGATGAATGAAACCCCATGTTTGAGAAATGACTTACAAAACTAATTTTCCGGAAAAACCATTTTGATTAAAACAAACTTAAGTGTTTTGAAATCACTATGGGAAAATGTTTTGTTGTCAGGGGGAGTTCTGATTGTTCAAGCCAAGTGAATGGAGAATTGAAGTGATTCTCATCATGTTGTCACATTTCTTGTACAGTTTGTTTTCAAATTTTCCCAGAAAAATCAAAATTGAAACATATTTTGATTTTAGGGGGAGTAAAAATTTTTAAAAAATTAGAAAATTTGAAAATTACAAAAACATTGAAAAAAATGCAAAAATGAGTTTTGTTGTCAAAAAGAGGAAATGATAGTAGATCAGTTGGACTATCACAGCATGCTAAAGATATGTAAAGTATAAAAAGTGATAAACGGTCTCACTAAAGATGTGACGATAGGCTCAGCTAGACTAGTAGATTTGCGATAACGATACAAACCTAAAGCAAAAAGCCTAGTTCTAGTGGGAAACATGATTGAAAGCATAGTACTTAGTTTTGTCCTTCTTGATTGTGTGCCTACTCGATAATCGCTGATTGTCGAAAGACATAAAACTGGTTAAGTTTGTGAACTTTCACAACTTTGCTGAAAAGTCACTGTGATTGTGCATTTCATTTTGCAAAGATTTAAACTTGTTTTATTTCTTTATTTTGTTTAAGCATCGGACATCCTCTGCGTATACGAGAGTATCGACCTGGATGTTGTTGCCTAAACGTTCTGCTTTATTTTATTTGGTGTTTCGTTTAAGCTTTGGATCACCTCTGCGTATACGGAAGTATCGACCTGGTGGTTAAAGCCTAAACAACTTCAACTTGTTTTATTTTTCTTATTTTGTTTAAACATTGGACTTTCTCTGCGTATACGGAAGTATCGACCTGATTGTTAATGTTTAAACATTCTGCTTTGTTTTTGCACAATTCACAGTTGATAAAGTTTAAAGGCATTACTTGAGTTAGTGCATTGCATGATGAGAGGATATGCTGAGATCGTGGGGTCCATAAGAACTTAGTGCAAAATTAATATACCCTAATGTATCGGTAAGCATTTCGAAAGTTTTTAGATTGAGCTTAAGAGGACAAACATATCGTCAATCAACGTGAATCGTTTAGAACTGAAAATGTTTAAAGCTTAACGGTGCTAGTGATTGGTCAACAACTGATATGATCCTCTTTCGCAAACTCACAAAAATATTGTCTGTAAATATTTTTTTACTGTATTTCTTTACATTCAAAAATCCAAAAAGATTTTTAGTGTGTTTTAGCATAAATTTTGAAAAATTCAAAAAGATTTTCGACAACTGATGTTGATGAGCTGATTTTCAAAATTCCAAGTGCTAAACAAGATGAATTGCTTTGGGAGTGTGTGTACTGAATTAAAAAATTTTGATTTAAGAAAGAAATTAAGTTTAGTTAATCAGGGTCATTAATTTGAACTTGATGTAACTATTTCGAGTAAATTTTTCTTATTGTTTTAAGTAAAAACTTATGTTTTTGATGAGAAAATTTGTGCAGGAGATGAACTGAACTGAATTAAAGCCAGGATGTGATCTCAAGGTGATAACTAATTCCAGACAGGGATCCCAGCATGATGAAAGGGGGAGTTTGATGAGGTTAGAGCCAAAGAGAAGATCCTGGTACATGCTATGAAAGAAAAGAGATCGATCAAGATTGAAGAGTCGTTATGATGAAGACTCTCACTGAATATTCCGTCAACATTCAAGGGGGAGTCTGTTAGTGCAGTTGTCTGTCGACTTCATCTTAGTTCGAGTCTCAGATACGTTGCGGTTCGGATCAAGCATGATGTCATCATTCTTGATGATGACATCATCCAAGTGACATGATGATTACATCATTACTACAACATCAGCACATGAATCCGAATTGTATGTTCATATAAGACAAAACTGTAAATTAGATGTGATTTCGTTCATAGTGTCATGTAAAGGTGATTTCGCTTATGTGGTCTCGCTTATATGAACATTGTACATATGGGCGAAATCAGAACCCTATATATAGGGGCTCATGAGCGAAATCAATAGACATTGCCATGTATTCCATGCCGAAGCTCTGCCGGTGTGAAGATCGATTGTAAACAACGTCAAATCAATACAATCAGTGAATTAAGTGAGGATCAAGCTGTTACTAAGTCTATTTCTTGTTTTCCGCACCTGAAATAGATCAAAACTTCTCTAAACGACTCATTCGGATCAGTCAAACGATCCTACACATCTCTACTCCCCTTAATGGTAGTTGCATCGCGTTAATTTTCTTCGCTGAGAGCGAACACACATTTGCTTCGATACTTGGTCATTTCATCATTTTAGCAATTACTCATTGTTTCATTGCTTGGAAACTTATATGTTACACATGCACCATTTGCTACGCATGTGGTTTCGTTTCGAATAAACGCTCCATTGAAATTCAAATATTATTTTGCTAAAGCTAACTATTGGTTTATGATTCGAATAACCTACATTGTTGTAATTGTTGGCTCCTTTGCTATCAAGTCAACACACTTTTTTGAAACTTCATAACTTTCAAGCTGCATTCATGGTTTATCTTTTTAACCATGCCAAGATTCCCTTGTTGATACATACGTTTATTGTCGAGATACGCTGAAACCAAGTTCAATTACTTGAACTTATCCACTTCGCATATTCAATTTAAGATGCCATATGACGATTAAAGCGGTCCCAACACAGTGTGTGTTAAGGCAATGGTACACAGATTCATTTCATAGCACGGTGTACCTTCTAATGATTCTTTCATGGTCGATCGAATGCCTTGCGGTACTTACTACTTTTCATCTTCGATTGGGAACAGTGGTTCTTTGGTGTTCTGCATTCAGTTGGAAACTCTATGACATTGTTCAAATCAAATCTTCAGATTATCTCAGTACACCTTCTTTTGATTTTGAACACGGTGAACTTGTTCAGTCGCCACTATTATTGAATTATGTCCTCACGACACCTTATAGTATCATTACAAATTTGTAGCTTGTGCTAATCATGGTCAACCGTTTCACACAAAACTACACATACTTTTGTTTGACTTGTCATTTAAACATTCCTAACGCAACTACGAATTTAGATAATGATA
Source organism: Helianthus tuberosus (assembly GCA_030545235.1). Classification (NCBI taxonomy): domain Eukaryota; kingdom Viridiplantae; phylum Streptophyta; class Magnoliopsida; order Asterales; family Asteraceae; genus Helianthus; species Helianthus tuberosus. The sequence continues at coordinate 71,656,661 of CM060356.1, read as the reverse complement.
CACCAGATTCGCTTGTTTCACTCGGTGTATTTTCGCAATCCAAGAATGTCAACACACTAATCCTTACAATTTAATTATTTGAAAGTTGGCGGATCATTTTCATATTCAAGTTGTTGATTTTGAGATCATATAGCGGATGCTATGGTTCGGGAAAACTCATTGGCATATTGTGACCGATTGTTTGAGATTCCATTGGTCGAGACTCATTTGTTACACCCCTTTTAACTGAGTTACACTAGATTATACATTTATACATCCCATGTCCTTTGACATCAAATGCTAGAACACATACCTTTTAACCACTGGGTTCTTGTTGTTGAGATACATACTTGGATTCACCTAATGTGAATAAGGTTTGATTCGGTTTTGTGATTACCTACCTCAATATTATCCATATACATACACGCATAATGTAACCCTAAGGAGTTAAGGTAGTACAAATTTCAAGGACGAAATTTTCTTAACAGGGGGAGAATGTGACAACTGCCAAATTTGCATGCATCCGTACAATTATTAAATCTTGATTAGTGCTTAATGACTGTGCTGAATTATACTTAACTGCTTTCTGATTACTGCATCACACTTACATGTGCATCACATGTTGCATAATGACACATCATTATTACATACAAACTTTATTGTCATACATGATGCACAAAGCACAGTTAGCACAGTTAACGGATAAGACAGAAAAATGCCGACGGGGTTCAGTACATAGATAGACATTGTTTTGAGACACAGTATGAGCCGAAAATCAAGTACTACATTAGTATGGTGTGTAGGGAAGTAAGGACCACAAAACTGCTTTTCTAGGAAATAGTTTAAGTGCCGGAAAGTGCCTAAAACTTACCTAAAGTGCAGAATTCTGCAGAAAATTCAGCAAATCAGCATTTAAATACATTAATATTATGCAGAAACATGACTAAATGGTCCTAAATGCTTTCCTAAGTGTCGGGAATTAAAAGTGTCACAAAAGGGTACTTAAAGATCACTAAACGGAATAACTTGACACTTTAACGAACCGGTATCTAACCAAACAACCGGACACTACCCGAAACACCAAAATTATGCTAGAAGCATTGTTTAATTATTTCTGAGCTAGTTATGATCCCCGAACACCCTAACACCCACTAAAATATCTAGTAAATAACACTTGTAACTAAACACTTGGATTTGAACCTTAAACTAACTTAATGGTTGGAAAATTACAATTTGACCCCCCCCCGCCCTTAGGGACGGTCACATGGTGGCCCACCATAATCTTCCATGATCTTGCAAGATCCTATATAATCTTCTCTAGATATTGCTTAGATCTTCTCTAGATAATGCTTAGATCTTCTCTAGATATTGCTTAGATCTTCTCTAGATTCTCTAACTTATCATCACCACCCAACTATACCCCCCCCCCCTTGGAGTTACGGTTATGAAGGAGGCCCACCATCAAGATCCTACATGATCTCACTAGATATTACAAGATCTCTTTTGATTTTGCTTGGATTTGGGAAGATTCATTTAGATCTTGCTTTGTACTTTAGATTATATAAACCCTTCCTACTTATCCATCACCAACATCAAAACTCCTCTCTTCGTCCCCCTCTAAAGCTTACGGCCCAACACCCCCATTCTACCTCCACCATTTTCATTCCACTAACAAGCATTCCAAGGTGATCTAGTGGTGTAAGGAGCTAAGTTAGGAAGCTTAGAGCTTTCGGAAGTTGAAGGACCTTCACCGTTTGCTTTTATCCACTTGTTATCTTCACTTGAATCATCCCTAGCCTTGAGCTAGTGGTAAGAACTTCATACACTCCATTGTTCATCTTATATTTGTGGTTAAAAGAAGATTCATGTTGATTATTATGAAGAACACTAAAGAACATTAATGAACATGAAGATGAAACTTTAACATAAGCTTGAAAACCATAAAAATACATGTTGATTAGTGTTATTTTGTTTCTTGGTAATTGATTATTTGTGTTATGATGTTAGACATCATATGGAACCTACTAGATTGTGATTAAACACATGATCTAGTAAGTCAAGGTGGTGACCTTGTGAAAGACCAAGATCATCATACTTTATGTTTCACATAAACTTGAAGAATGAAAATGATTTTGTAAATGATGAAGTATGTAACATAAACTTGGATGATTTAAAAACTAGATTTCTCAAGAAACTAAGTGAAATCACAAGACTTACATGAGCATGGATTTTAAAGAAACTAAATATGTTTCTAGTGGTGAAACAAGTCTAAAAATACATTGTTAACAAGGAAAATTCAAAAAGATATATTTTTAGAAAATATGTTTGGAAGTTGTAAAGACCTAAAATCTTCAAAAATGATGATATTAAACAAATGGCCGCACTTTGAAAGGTAACTAGGCTTACTAAAAAAACTAGTAAGTTACTACAAGTTTTTCTAAAAATTCAAGTTCATGTTGTTATATAAATTGCAATATTTTGGCACTTGGTAAGTGTTGATTGAGTTGTTGATTGTTTGTGATGATTTTTGAAAAGAAAATGATATGCTTTAATAGCATGGACACCTCCATTTTTAGGGGAAACTATGGTGAAATTTTCTAAAAATACAAACACTTAGAAATTTTTTTTCTAAAACAAATATTTAGAAGTATGTTTAAACTATGGTTTTCAATATAAACTTTGCCATAGATTTTGTTACAAAACTACAAGTATTGGAGGTTGGGTTTTACAAATAAAAATGGATAAATATGTATTTAGAATATATATTTACATTAAAGACATGATGTGTGTGAATACTTGTATACTTTGTGGGTTAACTATATTATTTTAGGGATAAAATAATATAACTTAACAAATACCAAGAATTTACAATCCAAATATTACCAAAAAAATCACAAAGGAATAAATATATAAGCTACACACATAATATTGTGGAACCGAACGATAGAACGTAACTTACAAAATATTCCAGAGAACACCGTTATAAATATAATTTTGGTAAATATTATTTTGGATACGAAAGAAATGAGAATATGATTTTTGTTATTATTACAGAGTATATCATATTTTCGACAAAAGGAAAATATATTATTTTGGGAGTAAAAATATATTTCCCTAGAGTTTTAGAAGACGTATGATTTTTGGGAAAAATATATGTTTTTTTGGATAGACTTGAAATACATTTTGGACAAAATAAGTTTATATATATTTTCTAAGTAAGACTTGAGAATATGTTGTTTTGGAAATATATTGGGAATATATTGGTATATTTGATTTGGAATAATACACCGGAATACGACGCCAATACTGTCACACCCCCAAAATACCACAAGCGGAAACCCCCGCGAGGTGTGTGACGTACCAGGATCTAGCCACCAATCATATTGAACTCGTAGGTATATTTGAATAGAACTTTAATTATTAACATTTCAAATAAATTACAGTGTACAGCGGAAGCATAATTCATTCGTTAGGTGTTTATAAACCACATGTAAAATCCATTAGTCTTTTGTTGCGATTCCATGTATCTCGACCCATGACCACTCTAGCCTCCCAGACAGCAAGTTCCAACAATATGCACCTAAAGGCCTGCAAGGCATGTAACAACGAGTCAACAACAAAGTTGAGTGAGTTCACAGTTGGTTGTTTAGTTTTACAAGTTTGTTTTGAAAACCATGAGTTGTTTCGTAAACCACGAGTTAACCAGTATCTTTGTTTCCCAAACCATATCCATAATCAGTGGGGGCTTCCCCATGTGAACCACTAGACCCGTTTACCATATCGACTACTGACGAAAGTAAGTTGGTGCCCTAGGCAATGTCTATCATCATTGACGTGCCATAGTCCATTAGTCCACGCCCGTCCTCTGTGGCACGGTGTGAGGCTTGTCAAACCTAATAGCGCTATTTAACTACTGACCCGCTCGCCATTGGCCTCGGCGATTAAGTCGATACAAAATGAGGGACTTAATGATAGAGTTTTTGGTCTAGTATCCGTGTTGTCACCCTTCATTAAAGAGGGTGTGTACGAAATCCCCAAACCAGGAGATTACGTAGGTTCCAATTCAATTCTTGATCACATGTTGTCACCCTTCAATGAAGAGGGTGTGTACGTGTTCCAAACTGTAACATCTGTGCTTGTAATCATTGTGAACAGTTCTATTATCAATAAAACAATGTTATTTGATCCCAATGTTTGTTTGGTTGTGTTTTACATTTTTCATGTTTTGACTTTTGCTCAATTTCAAACTCTATATCGCTTTCTGGAGAGTTATACGCAAACTGGTGCGTAAACGTAACCAGTTTAATGCGACAAATACTCCGGAACATCAACATATACTTAAAATACCTTAAATAACCTTTACATAACTTAGAAATAAGTTTTGAAGGCGAAAGGATGCCAGTTTGACAAACTTGACAAAAACAAGTTAATTCGGCTACAGGGACTAAACTTGACAAACTGCGAAAGGATGCCAGTTTGAACTGTAACAGACATTCCGGAACATGACCATAAGTTAAACATACCATAAATATCCTTTACATAGCTTAGAAATAGGCTTTGAGGGGTTCGGTGTGCTAAAATAAACTTTTGGGTCATTCAGGGACTAAAAGTGTCAAAAAGTGCACAAGTTTGCATTTTCGCGCATAACTCACGTTCTGAATACATCCGGACATCCAAAAATTTATGTAAGCACTAAAATATTTTATTTTAGTGTTTGGCATAAGAAAAATCCATTCGTTGCGTCATTTGGATCGTTTTTCGAGCTTGTGCGCATTCCGTCGTAATTAAGCGAACATCGCGTTCGTACGACCAAACGAACCAACATCCGACATATTTTTGAGCATGTTTCATGTCCACAATGTTTAGTCATCATTTTAGGGCCTTAAAGTTGATTTAACGGGCCTTAAACATGTCGGAAATGGCTTAAACAATGTTTAGTAATCACGATGGATATAGTCCCTTGTGACTATGCCTACTGATTACCACGTTGTCTAGGGTCGTAAGGGTAAGCGATCTAATAAATCGCTTATACCTTCGAACCCGACCCATTTGGTCGATCATTAGGATCCGACCAAATACCTTAGGTGACCATAGTGTATAGGGAATAACCTTCCGAGGTTTTACCCTATGGTCACATCGTTTAAGTAGTTGTATGATAGGTAGTTTATATGCCTTAGGTAAATTACCAGAATACCCTTTTCATGTATAATTGGTAATTAAGCATATGTAACCTAAAATTTTGTCACATAACTGATTATGTAACATGTTTAGGCATATAACACTTGTCATAGGGCTAGTTAGACGTCTCGAATGTGCTTTTGCGCGCACGACGCGTTAAAGTAGCGTAAGCTACCTAAACGGGTCGTAATGGGTCGTAAGCACTTATGTTAGGTTTTAATTTGTATGTAGTCTTTGTTAAACCATATTACACGAGTTTCCATACTCGTTTGGTTTACGAACGCTCATTCTATGTAAATCCTCCGATATAGGTCCGGTTTATTAAGATAGTTACCTATATTAGGTGCCGTTTGATTCCGTGATCTCTAGCATTGCTTGGTGGTTATCTTAGGACTTCTGAGCAATCTCAAGTGAGTACATAGACCCCTCTTTTACTGTTTTCCAAACTGTTTTGGGGTGAAACACATGTGCCTACTTGTTACTTTCGTGCTTTCCTGCTTTCACATCATATACTTGCTATGTTCATTAGTACAATTATAGTACATGATTTCATTGTGTTCATGCTATGTATGTCCATTGTGTGCATACTTAGTACATTGTTTTACATTACATTTCATGCTATGTATGTCCATTGTGTGCATACTTAGTACATTGTTTTACATTACATTTCATGCTAGGTATGTCCATTGTGTGCATACTTAGTACATTGTTTTACATTACATTTCATGCTATGTATGTCCATTGTGTGCATACTTAGTACAGTTGTTTTCATCACATGCTTACATTTTGTTATGACATTTGGGTTGTTTACAATGGAACAATACATTCATTAACACCGATCACGCCGTTCGTTAGTAGGTAGTGGTACCATTGGAATTGACAACTCCCGTTCCTGAAATCCCGGGTTTGTTTGGATTGGAAGGAATGACCGAATTCGATAAACATAAATTAGATAAACCTTTAATTTGTTTAAGGGTTTATCGCCACAGTCTCAAGGCTTGGATGTATGCATTTTCACAATACCGCATAAATGTTTGTATCAGTATAGCATGCATCTGTTCCACAAAACATAACTTTGATTTAAACCATGTTTTACTTCAATACCTTGTTTTTGTGCATTTCACATATGGTTTAGTTGATATATTTCACTTACCATACATGATATTTTGGGTATACATTACATGATCTACATTAAACATAAACATTTTGACATTGATATACACAATTAGCGGTTTACATTGGACATAGACATTTCTATATGGTTTACACATTAACACATGACAATTCATTTTTACATAAACAATTTACATTGGTGGTTGGTTTTAGTAAGTGATTTGAGTAACGAGGCGTGTGTAATATGATACAAGCATGGTGGATACGCCGCTGGTACTTCCTATAAATAAATGTTTGTATGATATTACATGTCGTAGCGTTACCTAAATCATTTCAATAATTGACATCTTACGTTTTACATAAACAACTTATTTTCACAAGACATTGATTTACAAAACAACTTATCTAATACAAACTCATTTTGTCGATTATTCATTTAACCTTACATTATTCTCTTATTTATACATATCATTTCTTTTTGAATGATTTACAAAACAAAACAACTTACAAGGTTCATGACTGACTTTTGTTAAACAACTTTTCCTAAACTTATAAGTCATGAATCCTATTTTCACAAATCCTATGTATCTCAGAGGCATTTTTATGCTGACGTACCTATTTTCACATGTGTTTTCAGGAACTTTTGCGTAGGATGATGATCGTGACACTAGGGCGGACCTGTGCCTTAGAGACTAAAAATGAAGATAGACTAGTTTAATTATGTTATGAACTCTTTGTTTCCTGTTTAAGACAATGTAACACTCTTGTTTAATAATTAAAATACAACTTTGTATGCCATGGTTATGAAACAATTAATTCTGTTACAACACTCCCCGACGTTTTCCGCCACGTTTTGTATGTTATACGTGGTCGGGGTGTGACAGAAGAGTTGGTATCAGAGCCAATGGTTATAGGGAATTAGGTTATTAGTAATTCTTTGACCTAGACTATAACCTTTCTAGGACCCTAACACAAGTTATCTTGTGTTTAGATCTTAAAACATGCACATCACCTATCCTTAGGTGATTATCAAAACAAAAACCAAATTTTTTTTCCGAAACGATTTTTGAAAAAAACAATCATCTGTTTTTGGATGACTTATTACAAGGTTTTGAACCCTCTTTTGTAAGGTTTTGAACCCTTCCGGTTTGACTAAATTTTTGGCTTTATGCCTTTGAATTTTCAAAAATCTCGTCAAGGTTTTGGGTTTTAAATAATGTGAACACGTGCAAACTGGAAGAGTGAATGCCTGTATTCTGGGTTTTCTGTCTAGGCAAGCACTTCGTATATATCTCATCAGACGCGAGACCAGTTGTGCTTACCTGGGAATTCTTGGGATGAGTGTTCACTAATAGGCGAGCATGTCTTCGCGATACATTATTTTTCACCCATTTACTTTGATTAGTCAATGTGTATCGTTTGTTTGCTTGGTAATGCGGACAAATGACCACCATCTTTTCTTTTGTTAATTTTGTTTCATCTCATTCTCTTCATCCAATCATCTCACCCGTTTCCTTTCATGTTTTCCTCTTTTAGAATGCCTCCTCGACGCGAAAACCAGATAGCGACTGCCGAACTGGCAGAAATCATTGCGCAGCAGATGGCTGCTCAATTCCCAAATCTCTTTGCTCAATGGCACCAAGCCAACAACAATAACAATGCTCCATGCAAATACAAGGATTTTAACTCGGCTAAACCACTCAAGTTTAGTGGTTCTGAAGGAGCGACTGGGCTTCTTCAATGGTTCGAGAGCATCGAGAATACTTTTCGCCACGTGCAGTGTCCTGACAATCGCAAGGTCGAGTTTTCTTCGAGTGTGTTTCAGAAGAGGGCTCTCACATGGTGGAATGGGGTTATGAGAGACCGAGGTGCAGAAGTTGCTCTAGCACAGACATGGGCTGAACTCAGGGCCCTTATGATGAGGGAATTTTGTCCTCGTCATGAGCAGCGAGCTTTGGAGAAGGAGTTTGATGACTTGAAACAAGACAGTGGCGAGTACAGGGCATATACTGATAGATTTGAGGAGTTGAGTCTGCTTTGCCCGACGATGGTTACCCCACTCGACAAGGCTATCGGAAGGTACATCGACGGCCTACGTGACTCGGTACAAGACATCATTACTGGTAATAAACCTGCCACACTCCGTCAGGCTATCGAATTAGCAGCGACATTGACTGAGTCGCAGATTCGGAAGAATAAGTTACACAGGAAGGGTGACAAGGGCAAGAAACAGTCGTCTGACAAGGAAGATAGCAAGAAAGGTCAAAACTTGAATGGAAATAATTCTGGTTCCTCAAAGAGTTCTAGGAAGCGAAAGGCTTCCCAAAACTATGTTGTCACTGCCCAAGCTAACCAGGCAGCTCCCAACCAACCCGCACAGCCTCCAGCGAAGAAACCCTATTCAGGGAATGCACCTTTGTGCAATAGATGCAACAGTCACCATCAGCCGCAACATCCGTGCCGTTTTTGTAATAACTATGGGAAGTTGGGTCATCTTGCTGCTACTTGTCGCATCCCTGTTAACCAGAACCAGGCAGTTCTGAACCAAGCCCAACAAGTTGCTCAGCCTCTTGCTCAGCAACAAGGTCAAGCTGCACGACCTCATTTTCCTCCTGGTTCATGCTACAATTGTGGGGATCTGACCCACTACAGAAACCGGTGCCCAAGGCTAGCTAACCAGAATCAGGCTCAGGCTCGAGGGCGAGTCTTCAATATGAATGCCCAAGAGGCACAGGCAGACGATAATGTGGTGAACGGTACGTTCTTTATTAATAATCAGCCTGCATCTGTACTTTTCGATTCTGGTGCCGACAAGAGTTTTGTGTCATTGTCTTTTGAGCCAATGCTTCGCGTGTCTAGAACGAAACTAGGTAAATCTTTGACAGTAGAGGTTGCTCATGGTGAACCCATTATTCTTGAATCTGTTCTTTGCAACTGCCAGTTGAACCTTAACGACCATCTTTTTCCTATCGACCTCACGCCAATGCAACTTGGAAGCTTCGACGTTATAGTGGGTATGGATTGGTTATCCAAGCATCGCGCAGAGGTAGTTTGTTTTGGGAAGATTGTTCATGTGTCGCTTTCGACAGGCGAGATCCTACAGGTTCAAGGTGAGAAACCGTCTGGTGGCCTCAAGCTCATGTCTTGTTTTAAAGCTCGGAAATATCTACGGAAGAACTTTGTGGCTTTCTTAGCACATGTTACAGCAGATAAAGGCAAGGGTAAGTCTATTTCAGATATTCCTGTCGTTCGGGATTATTCTGAAGTATTCCCTGAAGACTTACCTGGTCTACCTCCAGCACGCCAAGTCGAGTTTCGCATTGATCTCGTACCTGGTGCAAATCCCATTGCCAGATCGTCTTGCACCGTCTGAGATGCAAGAGTTGTCTAAGCAGCTTCAAGAGCTCTCTGACAAAGGTTTTATCCGTCCTAGCTTTTCACCTTGGGGTGCTCCTGTTCTTTTTGTCAAGAAGAAGGATGGATCTTTTAGGATGTGTATCGATTATCGTGAGCTTAACAAGCTTACCATCAAGAATCGATATCCCTTACCTCGCATAGATGATCTCTTTGATCAGTTACAGGGCGCTTCTTATTTTTCGAAGATTGATCTGCGTTCCGGGTATCATCAACTTCGTGTGCATGAAGAAGATATTCCCAAGACAGCTTTCCACACTCGTTATGGGCATTATGAGTTCACAGTCATGCCATTCGGTCTGACTAATACTCCTGCTGTTTTCATGGACTTAATGAATAGGGTCTGCAAGCCTTATTTGGATCAGTTCGTCATTGTTTTTATTGACGACATCTTGATTTATTCTAAGACGCGAGCTGATCACGAGCAACATCTTCGTCTTACTCTGGAACTCCTAAAGAAAGAGCAACTTTTCGCCAAATTCTCCAAGTGCGAATTTTGGCTTAAAGAAGTTCAATTCTTAGGACATATTATCAACGAACAAGGTATTCATGTAGATCCCTCCAAGATCAGTGCGATTAAGGATTGGGATACGCCTACTACTCCTACTGAGGTTCGTTCTTTTCTTGGTCTAGCGGGTTATTATCGCCGCTTCATAGAAAACTTCTCGAAGATTGCAGTTCATCTAACTGCTCTAACTCAGAAGAACAAACCCTTTGATTGGGGATTCAAACAAGAGGAAGCTTTTCAAAACTTGAAGCAGAAGCTTTGCGATGCGCCTGTTCAGCCTTTGCCTGAGGGCAATGATGATTTCGTCGTTTATTGCGATGCATCTAAATTGGGTCTTGGTTGTGTTCTGATGCAAAGGAACAAAGTCATAGCATATGCATCGAGGCAGTTGAAGATACATGAGAAGAACTACACCACTCATGATCTTGAGTTGGGTGCAGTTGTCTTCGCTCTTAAGATCTGGAGACACTATTTGTACGGTACAAAATGTGTGGTTTTCACGGACCACAAAAGTCTTCAGCGTATCTTCAACCAAAAAGAACTCCACATGAGGCAACGACGTTGGGTCGAGCTTCTAAACGACTATGACTGCGAAATTCGCTACCATCCTGGTAAGGCGAATGTCGTAGCCGATGCATTGAGTCGTAAGGAATGTACTAAGCTTCATTGTGTTCGTGTTCAATCTGTTATTCAAGCTCGATCCGATATCCAAGCCCGCATTTCTCAGGCTCAACAATCTTGTGTTTCACAGGGTTTGATGGATAAGGAATTTCCCTATCACATAACACCTGATCTGGAACTGAAGGACAATGGATCGTATTACTTCATGGACCGTTTGTGGGTCCCAAGCCTAGATAACCTTCGCACCTTGCTTATGGATGAAGCCCATAAGTCTCGCTATTCTGTTCATCCTGGCTCAGATAAGATGTATAAGGATCTTCGTATTCAGTATTGGTGGCCTGGTATGAAGAAAGACATTGCCTTATATGTATCAAAATGCCTTACATGTCTTAAGGTTAAGGCTGAACATCAGCGTCCTTCTGGTTTATTGGTGCAACCAGAGATCCCAGTTTGGAAATGGGAAAACATTACTATGGATCTTGTTACCAAAGTTCCACGCACAAAGAAAGGTCATGATGCCATCTGGGTAGTTGTTGATCGTCTTACTAAGTCAGCGCATTTCTTACCAATCCGTGAGGATTTTCCTGCTGACAAACTTGCTAAAATCTATGTGGATGAAATTGTAGCTCGACATGGTGTTCCTTTGAACATCATTTCTGACAGAGATGCTCGTTTCACTTCTCATTTTTGGAGAACCATGCAATCTGCTATGGGGACCCAGCTTAATCTAAGCACGGCTTATCATCCGCAAACGGATGGTCAATCTGAAAGAACAATCCAGACTCTGGAGGATATGCTTAGAGCTTGTGTGATCGACTTTGGTGGTAGTTGGGATTCACATCTTCCGTTAATTGAATTCTCCTACAACAACAGTTATCACACCAGCATCAAAATGGCTCCTTTCGAAGCTCTCTATGGTCGAAAATGTCGTTCACCAGTCTGCTGGAATGAGATTGGCGAGGCTCAGCTTACTGGACCTGCCCTCATTTTAGAGACAACTGATAAGGTCAAGAAAGTTCGTGATAACCTTCAGACAGCTAGAAGCCGTCAAAAGAGTTACGCGGACCCAAAATGCATACCCTTGGAATTTCAAGTCGGTGATCGAGTATTACTTAAGGTCTCGCCTTGGAAAGGCGTGATCAGATTTGGAAAGAAAGGAAAACTTGCACCTAGATACGTTGGACCATTCAAGATCGTCGAAAGAATCGGTAAGGTAGCCTACAGACTTGAGTTACCTCCTGAACTTGGAAATGTTCATCCAACTTTTCACGTGTCCAATCTCAAGAGGTGTTTAGCTGATGAGAACCTCCACATACCACTTGACGAAATTCGTGTTGATAAAACACTGAAATTTGTCGAGAAACCTGTGGAAATCATGGAACGTGAAGTCAAGTGGCTTAAACGCAAGCGCATTCCTTTGGTCAAAGTTCGCTGGGAAGCTAAACGTGGACCCGAGTTTACTTGGGAACGCGAAGATCAAATGAAGGCGAAATATCCGCATCTTTTTCCACGAGTTTCCTCTAAATAAATTTCGGGACGAAATTTCCACTAGTGGGGGAGACTGTAACATCTGTGCTTGTAATCATTGTGAACAGTTCTATTATCAATAAAACAATGTTATTTGATCCCAATGTTTGTTTGGTTGTGTTTTACATTTTTCATGTTTTGACTTTTGCTCAATTTCAAACTCTATATCGCTTTCTGGAGAGTTATACGCAAACTGGTGCGTAAACGTAACCAGTTTAATGCGACAAATACTCCGGAACATCAACATATACTTAACATACCTTAAATAACCTTTACATAACTTAGAAATAAGTTTTGAAGGCTTTGGTATGTCAAAAACAAGTTAATTCGGCTACAGGGACTAAACTTGACAAACTGCGAAAGTATGCCAGTTTGAACTGTAACAGACATTCCGGAACATGACCATAAGTTAAAAATACCATAAATATCCTTTACATAGCTTAGAAATAGGCTTTGAGGGGTTCGGTGTGCATTTTCGCGCATAACTCACGTTCTGAATACATCCGGACATCCAAAAATTTATGTAAGCACTAAAATATTTTATTTTAGTGTTTGGCATAAGAAAAATCCATTCGTTGCGTCATTTGGATCGTTTTTCGTGCTTGTGCGCATTCCGTCGTAATTAAGCGAACATCGCGTTCGTACGACCAAACGAACCAACATCCGACATATTTTTGAGCATGTTTCATGTCCACAATGTTTATTCATCATTTTAGGGCCTTAAAGTTGGCTTAACGGGCCTTAAACATGTCGGAAATGGCTTAAACACATAACAGGGACTGAAACTGCAACTTTTGAAACTTGTTGCTGATCTGCAGACTTCAGGCGGCCCGCGTAAAACCAGGTGTATCCTTACGCGGCCCGCGTCAGGGTCCCAGATAGCAGAATGTGCAGAAACATCGAATCTGGTCCGTTTCACTTGTTGCACATGGTTTTGGGAAGTCTATGGGCTGGTTTTGATGTGCACATGGTATTACAATACCATGGGTGCAAGTGTATGGCCAAGAACGTGCCCCCTTTTCCAAGAAACGATCCTAACGGCTCCCCGAAAACTATAAATACCCCCCCCCCATGCCATTGCAAAACCCACAAGAATTTTGATTTGAGAAGCTCTAAGTTGGAACCTTTATTTCATACCTGAGCTACTTGGATCGAAATTAGCATTCGGGGACCCTTCGTAAGTCTTCCATCGTTCTTTTATTGCTTTTCGAGTCTGAAAGTCAAACTTTGTTTGACTTTCTGCATTGACCATTTTATGGTCAATGCGAAGTTCGTTTGAACTTCGCAACGTGATTGTAATCACGATGGTTATAGTCCCTTGGGACTATGTCTACTAATTACCACGTTGTCTAGGGTCGTAAGGGTAAGCGATCTAATACATCGCTTATACCTTCGAACCCGACCCATTTGGTCGATCATTAGGATCCGACCAAATATCTTAGGTGACCAAAGTGTATAGGGAATAACCTTCCGAGGTTTTACCCTATGGTCACATCGTTTAAGTAGTTGTATGATAGGTAGTTTATATGCCTTAGGTAAATTACCAGAATACCCTTTTCATGTATAATTGGTAATTAAGCATATGTAACCTAAACTTTTGTCACATAACTGATTATGTAACATGTTTAGGCATATAACACTTGTCATAGGGCTAGTTAGACGTCTCGAATGTGCTTTTGCGCGCACGACGCGTTAAAGTAGCGTAAGCTACCTAAACGAGTCGTAATGGGTCGTAAGCACTTATGTTAGGTTTTAATTTGTATGTAGTCTTTGTTAAACCATATTACACGAGTTTCCATACTCGTTTGGTTTACGAACGCTCATTCTATCTAAATCCTCCGATATAGGTCCGGTTTATTAACATAGTTACCTATATTAGGTGCCGTTTGATTCCGTGATCTCTAGCATTGCTTGGTGGTTATCTTAGGACTTCTGAGCAATCTCAAGTGAGTACATAGACCCCTCTTTTACTGTTTTCCAAACTGTTTTGGGGTGTAACACATGTGCCTACTTGTTACTTTCGTGCTTTCCAGCTTTCACATCATATACTTGCTATGTTCATTAGTACAATTATAGTACATGATTTCATTGTGTTCATGCTATGTATGTCCATTGTGTGCATACTTAGTACATTGTTTTACATTACATTTCATGCTATGTATGTCCATTATGTGCATACTTAGTACATTGTTTTACATTACATTTCATGCTATGTATGTTCATTGTTGCATACTTAGTACAGTTGTTTCACATCACATGCTATGTATGTCTATTGTTGCATACTTAGTACAGTTTTTTCATCACATGCTTACATTTTGTTATGACATTTGGGTTGTTTACAATGGAACAATACATTCATTAACACCGATCACGCCGTTCGTTAGTAGGTAGTGGTACCATAGGAATTGACAACTCCCGTTCCTGAAATCCCGGGTTTGTTTGGATTGGAAGGAATGACCGAATTCGATACACATAAATTAGATAAACCTTTAATTTGTTTAAGGGTTTATGGCCACAGTCTCAAGGCTTGGATGTATGCATTTTCACAATACCGCATAAATGTTTGTATCAGTATAGCATGCATCTGTTCCACAAAACATAACTTTGATTTAAACCATGTTTTACTTCAATACCTTGTTTTTGTGCATTTCACATATGGTTTAGTTGATATATTTCACTTACCATACATGATATTTTGGGTATACATTACATGATCTACATTAAACATAAACATTTTGACATTGATATACACAATTAACGGTTTACATTGGACATAGACATTTCTATATGGTTTACACATTAACACATGACAATTCATTTTTACATAAACAATTTACATTGGTGGTTGGTTTGAGTAAGTGATTTGAGTAACGAGGCGTGTGTAATATGATACAAGCATGGTGGATACGCCGCTGGTACTTCCTATAAATAAATGTTTGTATGATATTACATGTCGTAGCGTTACCTAAATCATTTCAATAATTGACATCTTACGTTTTACATAAACAACTTATTTTCACAAGACATTGATTTACAAAACAACTTATCTAATACAAACTCATTTTGTCGATTATTCATTTAACCTTACATTATTCTCTTATTTATACATATCATTTCTTTTTGATTGATTTACAAAACAAAACAACTTACAAGGTTCATGACTGACTTTTGTTAAACAACTTTTCCTAAACTTATAAGTCATGAATCCTATTTTCACAAATCCTATGTATCTCACATGCATTTTTATGCTGACGTACCTATTTTCACATGTGTTTTCAGGAACTTTTGCGTAGGATGATGATCGTGACACTAGGGCGGACCTGTGCCTTAGAGACTAAAAATGAAGATAGACTAGTTTAATTATGTTATGAACTCTTTGTTTCCTGTTTAAGACAATGTAACACTCTTGTTTAATAATTAAAATACAACTTTGTATGCCATGGTTATGAAACAATTAATTCTGTTACAACACTCCCCGACGTTTTCCGCCACGTTTTGTATGTTATACGTGGTCGGGGTGTGACACAAACCAGGATATCACGCGGTTTAAGTTTAAATCCTTTACCCATTCCCAACCCTTGGGAATCCCATGCCTTGTGGAAAGTGTGAACTCACCTCGGTTTGCTCGGTATGCTTATCTACTTGTGCACAAACAATTCAGTCAAAGCCTATAGTTATGCATGCATACACAATCAGTTTATGTTTGTAAGGTTTCACATGCAATCTATGTCACAAAGTGTGCTTGTCAGTTAGCATCATGTATCATGTAAACAGTTAATCAAATTCATGCAATTCGTGCTTCACATAAATGCTTTCTTAGTTTATTCTAACATGGTTATCCAATAACAGACTTGATAAGCTTAACTAACATAACAGACTTAATACAGTTAACATACTTAACAGAATTAACAGACTTAATAAAGTTAATATACTTAACAGAATTAACATACTTAATAGAGTTAACAGAGTTAACATACTAAACAAAGTTACTGTGATAATATTCCAACTTCACAGAGCACGTGGCGAAATCACATATGGCGAAATCCCCCAGGCGAAATCCCTAATGGCGAAATCCCTAATGGCGAAAACACTCTTTGGCAAAATCACCTTTCTGGCGAAAACCCTCAGGTGACGAAATCCCTTTTGGGGTTTTCGTCGGGCTTGTGTTTTCATCGGGCTACATCATCATCATCAATATCAGAACCCTAATCACAATTCTAGCAGTTACATAATCAATCATTAAGCTTCCGATTTAACATTAACGTGAAGTTGAGGCATTAACAATACACACACTTGTAACCATTATCCGATTATTACTTGCTTAACATTCAAAGCGAATAGTGGCCATTAAGATGCGCAAACCCTAATCATTTACATATTCGAACAAACATATTCTGAGATCAATCATTAGGCAAAATCATGAGATCATCGATTAACGAGAGCACTTGCCTGATTGCATTTAATCTAATTATACATGTACCATAAACAAGTTGCACACACACATATGAAATACCACATATCACTGACAAATCCACATGCAAATAAGAACCTAATGGCCGACCACATGATTCCTTATCTATTTTGGCTGCACATTCTAGACATCTCACAAACAATTAATGTCAACCAAAAGAGGTTCTTATGCAATCAATAATAGTCAAAAGAGGTTTACCTCAAAATAATCGATTGGAAGGAAAAAGGAGGAGGGGGGTCGTCTGCCGTCACCAAGCCAGCGAAAGATGTAGGGTTTGTTTTGAGGTTGAGGGATGTCTAGAATGTTACGTATAATTCTAACTATAATATCAAGTATCTAACAAGTGGGCCGATTATGACAATAATGTTGGGCTACATGGACTGGGTCGCATAAACCATTTGTGCAAGGCTGGGCTCGTGCAGTTTGATCCGAAATGGGTTATTTCCAAATGTGAATATGTAGTCCACTACATATGCGGCTCAAGATGTCAATACATTGCTAAACCGAGTCATTCTACGTTTAGATTAACGAAGTTATCACTGAACAGCACGTTATAACACATAGACATGTAACATCTAAAAAATTATGGTTCGTAAACTTTTATATCAACCAAATATAACCATACATCCAATCATACATATATCGTACACAATTAAAATCAAATAATTATTTAAGTGGTTAATTCAGTACCCACTCGTCAAGCATTGTAGGAACTAGAGAAATGTTGAAAACACGGGTTGTCACATCATCCCCAACTTGAAAGAAATTTCGTCCCGGAATTTAGCACGTAGCTACTGGGGAGCTAGTTAGGTTGCATTGTTTTCCCGGTTTTCCTGGGGTGTCACATCATCCCCCTGTTGGTTTGGAATTTCGTCCCGAAATTTTGCAGTAGCTTCAGCCTCAGTAGTGGTTTCATTGTTCTCGAATCACTGGGGATATTTGTGTTTCATTTGGTCTTCTCATTCCCAGGTAACTCTGGGCCACGACAGGAGTTCCAACGAATTCGAACAATAGGTATCCTGGTGCGTTTGAGAATCTTGACCTCCCGGTCCAATATTTCCACTGCTTCTTCGACAAATCGCAACTGATCGTCGATGGTGAGCTCCTTAAAAGGAACTGTGGGGGTTTCATCTGACAGACACTTCTTCAGATTCGACACATGGAATACGTTGTGAACTCTACTGAGTTCTTCGGGTAGATTCCATCCGTACGCCACCTTGCCAATTATCTCCGTGATTTCGAAAGGTTCAACATATCGTGGTTTGAGTTTTATCTCGTATACCAAAACGAAGTACACCTTCCCAAGGTGAGACTTTAGGTAGTACTCGATCCCCAACTTGGAACTCGAGTGGTTTCTTGCGCTTAACAGCGTAGCTTTTCTGGCGGTCACGAACTGCCGCCATTCGTTGTCGTATCTGAGCAATCTCCTCTACTGTGTGTATGATGAGTTCTGGGCCGGTGATTTGGCCGTTTCTGACTTCTTCCCAACAAAGAGATGATTGGCACCTCCATCCGTACAATGCCTCGAACGGAGCAGCCTGAGTGCTGGTGTGGTAACTGTTGTTATACGAAAGCTCCACTAAAGGGAGGTGTCTTCTCCGACCGTTTCCATAGTTGATTTCAAATGCTCGAAGCATATCTTCAAGAGTTTGGATGGTGCGTTCAGTCTGCCCATCCGTCTATGGATGATATACTGTGCTAATGCCTAAATGCGAGCCAAAGGATGTGTGCACCGCTTGCCACAAATCAGATGCAAGTCATGGGTTGCGATTAGAGGTAATGAAGGTTGGAACCCTGTGCCTAGCAACCGCTTCCTTCAGATAGATGACTGCAAGTGCAGAAAACTTATCCGTTTCTTTGATGGCTAGAAAGTGTGCTGGTTGCGCAGGACAATCAATGAGTATCCAGGTGATGTTGTTTCCGTTTCGAGTTGTAAGTAGACTATCGACCAAATCCATGGCAGTCTGTTTTTATTTCCATGCGAGTGTTGCTGGTTGCTGATGCTACACCTTGACTTTCCACAAGTCGATCCATCATTCACATACTTAACTAGATGAGCCTTCATGTCCGATTACTAGTACAAGGTTTATAAATCCCAATGCCTCCCATCAAAACCCAGTTTGAACAGAGGTTGCTTCTCCCCGCCCCGCATGGGTTCAACTTGAAAATTCCTCTTCCTTCAGTTCTCCAGTTTGAACAGAGCGAGTCTGATCTGGTAAGTTAGAGTCGATAGCGAGCTGCAGAGCTCGTGCACGTTCAGGTTTCGCAGTCGTATTCATCCAGAAGTTCCATCCAGCGATGTTATTGTATGCTTTAGTTCTTTCGAACATCGGTACATGGGAGGCCCTTGTGATCGGTCTAAATAACGCATCTGGTACCGTCCAAGTGATGCCTCCATCCAAAATCCCAAAGCCACGGTCTTCAACGCCAGTCGTGTGTGTGTCGCGCAGTTCCTCTTTGTAACTCCGTCACGTATGTCATCACTCTCTCGCATCCCCGGGTAAAACGAGGCTCAGAGCATCGCAGAGTCGGGATTCGAAAGCTGAAAGGACGTCCTCCTGTTCTGTCTTTCACGAACACATCACCCTGCTATGCTAGAGAGATTTAGGCTGCGCGACCTACGAAAATCCTATGATTCACCTGCGATAGAATCAAGCGAGACCAAGAAATTGTTGTATCCACGAAAGACTCTTTGGTGTTGACCAGTTTCCAGCCAAGACGGATCTTAGCGTGATCCACGTGCATTCCCATTTCGCTGATTATATATCCATAAAGGTACTCCTCGAATTCGGACATTACATTTAACAAGACTTTGAGCGGAGTGGCTCCTCCCTCAGGAGTTCAAAAATAAGATACAAATGCCACCCATGGCGTTCCATTCTCCTGGTCAGGATTCAGAACGTTGTCAACAAATGCGGTTGATTCATGTGATCCCTGAAGCTGCTGGTGTGTTGGTCAACTCAATGGTCATGGTGTATAACGTTGAAATGGCTGCATTACCTTTGACATGATGTTCTAAGAGTATTCTCCCCTTGGACTTCCATCTGACGATAGTTCGTTCACTAGCCAATCTTCGAATGGAAGCTTGTTCCTCGCAACCGGTCGACGGGTTGTCAATATGTGGTCGAGGCAAACGGTCCTTGACTGTCACCTTGTTGAGTTCTCGATATTCAGTACTCATACGAAAAGGTTTCTCTTCATGGGTATAGCTAGGGCTCCATAAAGCAAAAACTCCTATCCGACAGTTCCTGTAGTTGGTTAAACAGCTCCTGCAGCCTTCCTGGTGCAAAACGGTAAGGAGTACGAGTAGTTAGAACTGCCTCCGGCGCAAGGTCAAACTGAGTTCCTTCCTAACAGTTGTAAAGATGATCCTGGAAGTTCCTCTGGTAGCACATGGAGGGTAATCACGAACAGCTGGTGGATCCTCGATCCTCTCTTTCCTAACCTTACGTCTATAACAGTTGCCATATAGTGGGGTAATCCCTCCGTAGGCACTCCTGGCTCTCATTGCTGACACACCACTAACCTTTGCACCACTCTGACGCGTTAGACCAGTTAACCATCCTCCATGAAGGAGAGGGATACGTAGAATTGTCTCCTCACGGGGTACATTTATCAAGAATCTCCTCACGGGGTACATCTATCAAGAATAAAAGAAGAAAGGTCGATGCCGAACACTTGTCTCACAAGGTCAGGTTTGCATCCCAACGATCATATGAGGTTTCCATTGTCTAGCCATCGGCCGATTCCACAACAGGTTCAAACTCTTAAGAGCATCAGGGTCGAACAGAACAGAGACGAAGCGGATTGCTACTCATACCAGTTACCATGTCGTTAAAGTCCTGACGTCGCTCACGCCAATTCTAAATGCCCTTCCAAGAGCACCATTTCTGGTGTTACTGTTTTCATTACCAGGTTTCCAAGTATTGGCGTTGTTCCTTTGATCGTTGACCTCTTAACTTAACTACGGCCAATCCATGTTGTAGGCACCTTTATTTCCTTACTGACAGCTAGGGTTACGAGCACCTTGTTGTCATTGTGACTGCTACCCCGATTGTCGTTGCTCGAAACGAAGCCCTACGATTCTTCACCATCATAGTTCATCTTTTCACATCCCACGTCCTAAAGCGCTACTCACTGTGCTGGCAGTTACGCATACCACACTAAGGTCAATTATCATCACTTATGCCTCGATTGATTCGTTAGAGTTGACTCCCATGGGTCGCTGACAAGGGTTAAGGATTCGATTGAAACCAATTCGCTGGTACTCATTGCCGGTAATCAGCGCCGTCAAAGTACTGAGGTTGGTAAAGTGCTACGCTCATCCTCCTGTCCATCAATGTTGCAAGTGGTTTGAGTAATACACAGTATGTTGCTGGAGTGTTGCAGAAGTGATCGCACTTCAGAATCTGAGGCGTCAATACGTTAAGTTCCAGCAAGCGAAGAAAGGTGAGAAAGATATCGATCAGTCATTCGACGCTGCGACATCCAACACATGGACGTTCCTATAAGCACCTAACATTCTACACGGTTCGCTGAGCACAGAGGGGTGTTCAGGTAACACTCGATAGCATCGAGTTTCGAAGGGATCCAAAGATAAATGAAAAGTTCACGTTTGAGTTTGAGTAGGGGGCAATTACTGCTATGACCCCTATAGGTTTGTTATGCTTCTCATCGATCCAATGACGGAACGGAACCCCTTTTTCACTTGTTAAGCCTCACTGGGACTCACATGCACCCCACATTATTATTATGTGTGCACCCACAATAATATTGTGATTTGAATGCTCATCTCAGCTCCTCTTAACTCATGTCAAATGGTTCCTCAAACTCGAGTAGCAAACGAAGAGTATCACGAAGCGTAAGTCTTGAAGGTTTAGGGAAATACCACCCTATCAGTCACATAACACATGCAAGTATACATGAATTCATATTGTTGTGCTAGACGTGCAATCACATGCAAGTATACGAAAGACGAACCTTGCAATCTGGAGCTGAGTGTCATGGTCGTATTCACGTCTTCAGAACTGTTCGGTTATAGTCTGGTTTTACAAAAACGTTTTCCCCTTTTTTTTAAACCAAGTTCACTATAACCAATGGCTCTGATACCAATCTGTCACACCCCCAAAATACCACAAACGGAAACCCCCGCAAGGTGTGTGACGTACCAGGATCTAGCCACCAATCATATTGAACTCGTAGGTATATTTGAATAGAACTTTTATTTATTAACATTTCAAATAAATTACAGTGTACAGCGGAAGCATAATTCATTCGTTAGGTGTTTATAAACCACATGTAAAATCCATTAGTCTTGTGTTGCGATTCCATGTATCTCGACCCATGACCACTCCAGCCTCCCAGACAGCAAGTTCCAACAATATGCACCTAAAGGCTTGCAAGGTATGTAACAACGAGTCAACAACAAAGTTGAGCGAGTTCACAGTTGGTTGTTTAGTTTTACAAGTTTGTTTTGAAAACCAAGAGTTGTTTCGTAAACCACGAGTTAACCAGTATCTTTGTTTCCCAAACCATATCAATAATCAGTGGGGGCTTCCCCATGTGAACCACTAGACCCGTTTACCATATCGACTACTGACGAAAGTAAGTTGGTGCCCTAGTCAATGTCTATCATCATTGACGTGCCATAGTCCATTAGTCCACGCCCGTCCTCTGCGGCACGGTGTGAGGCTTGTCAAACCTAATAGCGCTATTTAACTAATGACCCGCTCGCCATTGGCCTCGGCGATTAAGTCGATACAAAATGAGGGACTTAATGATAGATTTTTTGGAAAGTATCCGTGTTGTCACCCATCAATAAAGAGGGTGTGTACGAAATCCCCAAACCAGGAGATTACGTAGGTTCCAATTCAATTCTTGATCACATGTTGTCACCCTTCAATGAAGAGGGTGTGTACGTGTTCCAAACCAGGATATCACGCGGTTTAAGTTTAAATCCTTTACCCATTCCCAACCCTTGGGAATCCCATTCCTTGTGGAAAGTGTGAACTCACCTCGGTTTGCTCGGTATGCTTATCTACTTGTGCACAAACAATTCAGTCAAAGCCTATAGTTATGCACGTATACACAATCAGTTTATGTTTGTAAGGTTTCACATGCAATCTATGTCACAAAGTGTGCTTGTCAGTTAGCATCATGTATCATGTAAACAGTTAATCAAATTCATGCAATTCGTGCTTCATACAAATGCTTTCTCAGTTTATTCTAACATGGTTATCCAATAACCGACTTGATAAGCTTAACTGACATAACTGACTTAATACAGTTAACATACTTAACAGAATTAACAGACTTAATAAAGTTAATATACTTAACAGAATTAACAGACTTAATAGAGTTAACAGACTTAACAGAGTTAACATACTAAACAAAGTTACTGTGATAATATTCCAACTTCACAGAGTACGTGGCGAAATCACATATGGCGAAATCCCCCAGGCGAAATCCCTAATGGCGAAAACACTCTTTGGAGAAATCACCTTTCTTGCGAAAACCCTCAGGTGACGAAATCCCTTTTGGGGTTTTCGTCGGGCTTATGTTTTCGTCGGGCTACATCATCATCATCAATATCAGAACCCTAATCACGATTCTAGCAGTTACATAATCAATCATTAAGCTTCCGATTTAACATTAACGTGAAGTTGAGGCATTAACAATACACATACTTGTAATCATTATCCGATTATTACTTGCTTAACATTCAAAGCGAACAGTGGCCATTAAGATGCGCAAACCCTAATCATTTACATATTCGAATAAACATATTCTGAGATCAATCATTAGGCAAAATCATGAGATCATCGATTAACGAGAGCACTTACCTGATTGCATTTAATCTAATTATACATGTACCATAAACAAGTTGCACACACACATATGAAATACCACATATCACTGACAAATCCACATGCAAATAAGAACCTAATGGCCGACCACATGATTCCTTATCTATTTTGGCTGCACATTCTAGACATCTCACAAACAATTAATGTAACACCTGTGCCTCCACGGCCATAAAACAAATACCAAACCGATGAAATATTATATTTCATACTTGGGATTTGTAAAAATATGTGTATCATTTGCACATATCAATTCTTGTTCAATTTCAAACTCTAAATCGCTTTTTGGAAGGTTATACGCGCACCGATGCGTAAATATAACCAGTTTAATGCAACAAACACTCCGGAATAGTGATATAGGCTTAACATACCTTAAATAACCTTTACATAACTTAGAAATAAGTTTTGGAAGGTTTGGTATGCCGAAATCAAGTTAATTCGCTTACAGGGACTAAAGTTGACAAACTGCGAAAGTATGCCAATTTGAACTGTAACAGACATTCCAGAACATGACCATAAGTTAAACATACCATAAATATCCTTTACATAGCTTAGAAATAGGCTTTGAGGGGTTCGGTATGCTAAAATAAACTTTTGGGTCATTCAGGGACTAAAAGTGTCAAAAAGTGCACAAGTTTGCATTTTCGCGCATAACTTACGTTCTGAATACATCCGGACATCCAAAAATTTATGTGAGCATGACTATATTATATTTTAGTGTTCGCCATAAGAAAAATCCATTCGTCGCGTCATTTGGTTCGTTTTTCGCGCTTATGCGCATTCCGTCGTAATTAAGCGAACATCGCGTTCGTACGACCAAACGAACCATCATCCGGCATATTTTTGAGTATGTTTTGAGTTCCCTATACTTTAACTTCATTTTAGAGCCTTGAAATGAGGTTAACGGGGTTCAAACGCATCGAAAATCGCTTAAACAGGCTGCAGGGACCATTTCTGCCAATTTTGAAAGTTTGCTGAAACATGGGGGCAGTGGCGTAGCGCCACTGCATGTAGCCTTACCAGTCGCGCTACGCGACTGCCTATTCTGGGCAGAAACATGCAGAAACTCAGTTTTTCGCATTCGGGACCGGATTCGACGTATTAACAGCTGTTAACAGCTGTTCTCCACTCCTTAATCCCTTGCCACATGTTGATACCCTATGGTGAGTGGCCAATTTAGTCACCATGAGTTTCCGACAAGTGTACGGGTTGGATCATGGCACGATATTCGACAAGCGATCTTAACGGTTCGGGTATTCCTATAAATACCCAACCACCCCCATTGCTAAAAATCACTAGAAACTTGATTTGAGAAACTCTAAGTTGAAACATTTGTTTCATACCTGAGATTTTTGAATCGAGTTTAGCATTCGGGGACCCTTCGTAAGTATTCTTTCGTTCTTTTCCTTATTTTATTGCTTTTCGAGTCCGAAAGTCAAACTTTGTTTGACTTTCAGCGTTGACCAGTAATGGTCAATGCGAAGTTCTTTTGAACTTCGCAACGTGATTGTAATCACGTTGGTCATAGTCCCTTGGGACTATGCCCACTGATTACCACGTTGTCTAGGGTCGTAGGGTAAGCGATCTGATGAATCGCTTATACCTCGAACCCGACCCAGTTTGGTCGATCATTAGGATCCGACCAAACACATTAGGTGACCATAGTAGGTAGGGAATAACCTTCCGAGGTTATACCCTATGGTCACATCGTTTGAGTAGTTGTATGATAGGTAGTTTATATGCCTTAGGTAAATTACCAGAATACCCTTTTCATGTATAATTGGTAATTAAGCATATGTAACCTAAACTTTTGTCACATAACTGATTATGTAACATGTTTAGGCATATAACACTTGTCATAGGACTAGTTAGACGGTCCGAACGCGTTTCACGCGCACGACGCGTTAAAGTAGCATAAGTTACCTTAATGAGTCGCGATGGGTCGAAAGCACTTAGGTTAGTCTCATTGTAGTATGTAGGCCTTGTTAAACCATATCATATGAGTTCCAATACTCATTTGGTTTGCCAAGCCTCATCCTATCCGATCTCCCGATTTAAGTCCGGTTTATTTATATAGTTTTAGCTTGCCGACTGATTCCGTGCTCCCTCAAGCTTTGTTTGGTTGTTGTTCAAGACCTCCAAGCATTCTCAGGCGAGTACATTATTCCCCTCTTTTACTGTTTTCAACTGTTTTGGGGTGACTCATATGTGCTAAATGTTTTATCAATGGTTTCAAAAACAATTACAATGTAGTATCAAGAACGATAACAATAGTTTCAAGAACGCTAACAATGATTTCAAGAACGAATACAATGATTTCAAAAACTAATAACAAATTTCAAAAAGTGAACAAACTTGTTGGTTGTAGTTTACATGACCGATGACATTCATTAGCAATGATCAAGCCGACCAGTATTAGGTTATGGTACCATAGGATCTGACAAATCCCGTTATTTACTGCACCCATTGTTATGTGTGGGGGTTGTGGGTAGCGACTGAATCTGTAATTATTAACTTATCCTTTGGTAAGGGTTTGTTAAGAACGAGAGCGAGAGCGAGATGGAGCGAGGAACGCGTCAAGAAGGTTTGAATGTTATTAGAGAATCGACCATAAAGTAGTTTCACAATTAAAACAAGAACGACTAGAACGATTTTACAAAATGGGTTAACGATTGGGTAAACATTTGTACATGATTGACATTTGATCATGTATTTTCCACAAAACATAACTTTGATTTAAACCAAGTTTTACTTCAATACTTTGTTTTTGTGCATATGGTTTAGTTGAGACATTTCACTTTCCATACATGGATATTTGACATAGACATAGACATTTGACATGGATATTTGACATAGACATTTGACATGGATATTTGACATAGACATTTGACAATTTATTTAAACATAGACATTTTACATTGTTGGGTTTGGTTTGATTAAGTGATTAAGTAACGATGTGTGTGTAATATGATACAAGCATGGTGGATACGCCGCTGGTACTTCCTATATATAAGTGTTTGTATGGTATTACATATTGTAGCGTTATTTGAATCATTTCAGTTTGATACATATAACATTTCATACAAATAACATACTTTTCACAAGACATTGTTTTACAAAACAATTTATCTTTTACAAACTCATTTAACTTGGTTATTCATTTAACCATGCATTATTTTCTTATTTATACATATCATCTGAACTAATTGTTTTTCAAATGATTTACAAAGACAAAGCAAATTACAAGGTTCATGACTAAACATTTTCTTAAAACAGAAGTCATGAATCTTATTTTCACAAAACCTATGTATCTCGCCAGCATTTCTTTGCTGACCTCGTTTTCACATATGTTTCAGGTATTGTTGAATGATATCGATTGATAAGATGCATGCTCACATAGGACTGGACAAGGCCTTAGTGACTCAATAACAATGATAGATTATGTTTAAACTGTGTATTTAGATTTCCAGACGATGTAATTATTCAATGTTTAATAAAACGAAACACTTTTTGGTATCCATGGTTATGAAACATTAATTCTGTTGCAACACGCCCCGATGTTTCCGCCGCGATTTGTTGTTTTACGCGGTCGGGGTGTGACAGAAAAGATGGTATCAGAGCCAATGGTTACAGGGAATTAGGTTATTAGTAATGCTTTGACCTAGTCTATAACCTTCTTAGGACCCTAACGCGAGTTTACTTGCGTTTAGTCATAAAACAATACTGTCACCTATCCTTAGGTGACAACCACAACAAGAACATAAATTTCAAAACCGCTTTGAAAACTAATCATCTGTTCTAGGATGATTGATTACTAGGTTTTGAACTCTCTATTATATGGTTTTGAACCCCTTTGAGTTTTCAAAACTTCGTCAAGGTTTTGGGTTTTAAATGATGTGAACACGTGCAAACTGGAAGGGTGAATGCCTGTATTCTGGGTTTTCTGTCTAGGCAAGCACTTCGTATACATCTCATCAGACGCGAGACCAGTTGTGCTTACCTGGGAATTCTTGGGATGAGTGTTCACTTATAGGCGAGCATGTCTTCGCGATACATTATTTTTGACCCATTTACTTTGATTAGTCACCGTCTCATTTGTTTGCCTTAGGTAACAAACAAATGATCGCAATTTCCATGCGTTATCATTCTGTTTTGAATGTCCAATAATCTTTCACCTGTTTCTCCCTATGCCTTTCTTTTTTCAAGAATGTCTCTTCATCACGATGACGCCCAGATATCTGAGCAAGCAGCCAAAAATTCGCTCAGCGAATAGGCGAAGTAGTCCTGAAGACTGTTGAATTAGCTACTGCCATGTATCATCTCCAGGATGAAGCCACTCAAGAGTCACCAAGACAGGCAGGACCTAGTCAGGCGACAACACCATCAGCCACTAAACCAATCGAGGAATCAAAGACCATGGATGAACGATCCCCTAAGAAGTCAAAGAAGCGAAAGGCTTCTCAGAACTTCGCCATGGTTGCTCACAATGGTAAAGCAGTCCCCAACTAACCAGCTCAACCCCCTGCTAGGTGGGTATGGCTTTCCTATGATACCTACATCAAGGAACTATGTACCTTACAAACTACTCTTGTTACTTCTCTCTTTCAAATGATCGCTCATGATTCCCTCGAAAATTTTAAAGTACTCGTTTCACTCTAAGAAACAAAGTACAGAAAATAAAGTGACATTATGAGTAATCATGCTTCTGCACGTCTGTGCCATTAAATCCTTGGTTAGATAACTAAGGGTATTTTCAAATCTCATACCCATTACATTTTGATTTTTCAACCTACACAGTACAAGTATTTCAAAACAATCTTCATGATCTCAAAACATTTCATATAGTTTGAAAACAATTTTTCTAGATGCATTGTCTATGTTATTTCAAAAACATTGGCCATGTTATCAAAACCAACCTTTCTAATTTCGAAATATTTCATATAGTCTGAAGACAATATTAACACAATACATTTTCTGATCAAGTGCATGATTTCGAAAAGCATCATTCATGTCTTTCAAAAACCTTATACATAATTTCAAAAATTCATCTCGCATGATTTTAAAACATTTTTGTAAATATATCTACCTAATACACCTACTTTATGATTTCAAAAGTATTATATATAAGGTTTCAAAAACGTTAAACACATTTTTTTTTCTTAAAAGAACCCCATGCATAGTTTTCAAAAATATTTTCCTCATACATTGACTTAACCTTCAAAATTCTGCTTCATATGTCGCCTTGACATATCAAGCATCTCAACTTCATAAGCATTTTACATCATGTTTTGACCTAAGCACATCCAGTGCAAGGTTTCAAAACATCTTCAACTTCTAAAATTCATATGGGATCTTTTTATCTTTACAATTAGATCCCTGTGGATGATTATCATTCAAATCAGAGTCCTTAATTGGATTTCCTTATGTACCTTAATTCGAACACTTCGGTTCCAAATAATCGAAGTCGAATTTTCTTTTTGAATCTTTCTATCTTTATAGTTGGATTCTTGGTAACGTTTAAAGTACCAAATGAAATCCACGGAATGGATTCCTAGTGTGCTTTAAATGCAAGTACGCAATTTACAAGACAAATTAACAAACAATTTTGTGGTTATGTGATATATGTTTATGTGTTCTCCTCTATGATTTTTGTGTTTTCGTATACTCTGGATATTCGTTATCCAAATCCTCGTAGAATCTTTCATATCTTCATATGATGGATTCGTAGTAGGATATTCAAAAAGGTACTACCTTAAATCCTTAATGGGCTTCTATGTAAGAGTTAAGACCCTTGGATTATATAGTACTACTCCATGATTCATAAGAGACCCTTTAGTGATTTGGTCAAAAAGATTGATTCCCAATTTGGTTAAAGAACGACATCTAGTGATGTAGCTGGACAGACTCCTTGATAGTCTATTTAGATCATTTATTGATTTAATTAAAAGGACTCTATGGCGGTCTAGTCACACTCATCATAAGAATGTTCATTTGGTTTTCCCCTACACATTATAAAATAGACTGTGTGAACTGTGCAAGGAATTGTCTAATTATGGACGCGTACATAATTATGAAATTTAGTGCATAGAAACCCAGTAATATTTATTATGTGTAAGAACCGATAGTGACAACAATAACGAAATGAGAACGATGTAATGGAGGCACGGTGGACGCACCAATGACGCTTCATATACTTGTATATAAGTGTCCCTCTTACATTGCAAGCATAATGTTATTAAGGTTACTAGAAGTTCAAAACCCTAACCAATATCGTTCGATCTTTTCAACTTCATGTTTTAAACTCTCACAAGTTTCCTCTAAATAAATTTCGGGACGAAATTTCCTAAAGTAGGGGAGACTGTAACACCTGTGCCTCCACGGCCATAAAACAAATACCAAACCGATGAAATATTATATTTCATACTTGGGATTTGTAAAAATATGTGTATCATTTGCACATATCAATTCTTGTTCAATTTCAAACTCTAAATCGCTTTCTGGAAGGTTATACGCGCACCGATGCGTAAATATAACCAGTTTAATGCAACAAACACTCCGGAATAGTGATATAGGCTTAACATACCTTAAATAACCTTTACATAACTTAGAAATAAGTTTTGGAAGGTTTGGTATGCCGAAATCAAGTTAATTCGCTTACAGGGACTAAAGTTGACAAACTGCGAAAGTATGCCAATTTGAACTGTAACAGACATTCCAGAACATGACCATAAGTTAAACATACCATAAATATCCTTTACATAGCTTAGAAATAGGCTTTGAGGGGTTCGGTATGCTAAAATAAACTTTTGGGTCATTCAGGGACTAAAAGTGTCAAAAAGTGCACAAGTTTGCATTTTCGCGCATAACTTACGTTCTGAATACATCCGGACATCCAAAAATTTATGTGAGCATGACTATATTATATTTTAGTGTTCGCCATAAGAAAAATCCATTCGTCGCGTCATTTGGTTCGTTTTTCGCGCTTATGCGCATTCCGTCGTAATTAAGCGAACATCGCGTTCGTACGACCAAACGAACCATCATCCGGCATATTTTTGAGTATGTTTTGAGTTCCCTATACTTTAACTTCATTTTAGAGCCTTGAAATGAGGTTAACGGGGTTCAAACGCATCGAAAATCGCTTAAACGGGCTGCAGGGACCATTTCTGCCAATTTTGAAAGTTTGCTGAAACATGGGGGCAGTGGCGTAGCGCCACTGCATGTAGCCTTACCAGTCGCGCTACGCGACTGCCTATTCTGGGCAGAAACATGCAGAAACTCAGTTTTTCGCATTCGGGACCGGATTCGACGTATTAACAGCTGTTAACAGCTGTTCTCCACTCCTTAATCCCTTGCCACATGTTGATACCCTATGGTGAGTGGCCAATTTAGTCACCATGAGTTTCCGACAAGTGTACGGGTTGGATCATGGCACGATATTCGACAAGCGATCTTAACGGTTCGGGTATTCCTATAAATACCCAACCACCCCCATTGCTAAAAATCACTAGAAACTTGATTTGAGAAACTCTAAGTTGAAACATTTGTTTCATACCTGAGATTTTTGAATCGAGTTTAGCATTCGGGGACCCTTCGTAAGTATTCTTTCGTTCTTTTCCTTATTTTATTGCTTTTCGAGTCCGAAAGTCAAACTTTGTTTGACTTTCAGCGTTGACCAGTAATGGTCAATGCGAAGTTCTTTTGAACTTCGCAACGTGATTGTAATCACGTTGGTCATAGTCCCTTGGGACTATGCCCACTGATTACCACGTTGTCTAGGGTCGTAGGGTAAGCGATCTGATGAATCGCTTATACCTCGAACCCGACCCAGTTTGGTCGATCATTAGGATCCGACCAAACACATTAGGTGACCATAGTAGGTAGGGAATAACCTTCCGAGGTTATACCCTATGGTCACATCGTTTGAGTAGTTGTATGATAGGTAGTTTATATGCCTTAGGTAAATTACCAGAATACCCTTTTCATGTATAATTGGTAATTAAGCATATGTAACCTAAACTTTTGTCACATAACTGATTATGTAACATGTTTAGGCATATAACACTTGTCATAGGACTAGTTAGACGGTCCGAACGCGTTTCACGCGCACGACGCGTTAAAGTAGCATAAGTTACCTTAATGAGTCGCGATGGGTCGAAAGCACTTAGGTTAGTCTCATTGTAGTATGTAGGCCTTGTTAAACCATATCATATGAGTTCCAATACTCATTTGGTTTGCCAAGCCTCATCCTATCCGATCTCCCGATTTAAGTCCGGTTTATTTATATAGTTTTAGCTTGCCGACTGATTCCGTGCTCCCTCAAGCTTTGTTTGGTTGTTGTTCAAGACCTCCAAGCATTCTCAGGCGAGTACATTATTCCCCTCTTTTACTGTTTTCAACTGTTTTGGGGTGACTCATATGTGCTAAATGTTTTATCAATGGTTTCAAAAACAATTACAATGTAGTATCAAGAACGATAACAATAGTTTCAAGAACGCTAACAATGATTTCAAGAACGAATACAATGATTTCAAAAACTAATAACAAATTTCAAAAAGTGAACAAACTTGTTGGTTGTAGTTTACATGACCGATGACATTCATTAGCAATGATCAAGCCGACCAGTATTAGGTTATGGTACCATAGGATCTGACAAATCCCGTTATTTACTGCACCCATTGTTATGTGTGGGGGTTGTGGGTAGCGACTGAATCTGTAATTATTAACTTATCCTTTGGTAAGGGTTTGTTAAGAACGAGAGCGAGAGCGAGATGGAGCGAGGAACGCGTCAAGAAGGTTTGAATGTTATTAGAGAATCGACCATAAAGTAGTTTCACAATTAAAACAAGAACGACTAGAACGATTTTACAAAATGGGTTAACGATTGGGTAAACATTTGTACATGATTGACATTTGATCATGTATTTTCCACAAAACATAACTTTGATTTAAACCAAGTTTTACTTCAATACTTTGTTTTTGTGCATATGGTTTAGTTGAGACATTTCACTTTCCATACATGGATATTTGACATAGACATAGACATTTGACATGGATATTTGACATAGACATTTGACATGGATATTTGACATAGACATTTGACAATTTATTTAAACATAGACATTTTACATTGTTGGGTTTGGTTTGATTAAGTGATTAAGTAACGATGTGTGTGTAATATGATACAAGCATGGTGGATACGCCGCTGGTACTTCCTATATATAAGTGTTTGTATGGTATTACATATTGTAGCGTTATTTGAATCATTTCAGTTTGATACATATAACATTTCATACAAATAACATACTTTTCACAAGACATTGTTTTACAAAACAATTTATCTTTTACAAACTCATTTAACTTGGTTATTCATTTAACCATGCATTATTTTCTTATTTATACATATCATCTGAACTAATTGTTTTTCAAATGATTTACAAAGACAAAGCAAATTACAAGGTTCATGACTAAACATTTTCTTAAAACAGAAGTCATGAATCTTATTTTCACGAAACCTATGTATCTCGCCAGCATTTCTTTGCTGACCTCGTTTTCACATATGTTTCAGGTATTGTTGAATGATATCGATTGATAAGATGCATGCTCACATAGGACTGGACAAGGCCTTAGTGACTCAATAACAATGATAGATTATGTTTAAACTGTGTATTTAGATTTCCAGACGATGTAATTATTCAATGTTTAATAAAACGAAACACTTTTTGGTATCCATGGTTATGAAACATTAATTCTGTTGCAACACGCCCCGATGTTTCCGCCGCGATTTGTTGTTTTACGCGGTCGGGGTGTGACAATTAATGTCAACCAAAAGAGGTTCTTATGCAACCAATAATAGTCAAAAGAGGTTTACCTCAAAATAATCGATCGGAAGGAAAAAGGAGGAGGGGGGTCGTCTGCCGTCACCAAGCCAGCGAAAGATGTAGGGTTTGTTTTGAGGTTGAGGGATGCCTAGAATGTTACGTATAATTCTAACTATAATATCAAGTATCTAACAAATGGGCCGATTATGACAATAATGTTGGGCTACAAGGACTGGGTCGCATAAATCCATTTGTGCAAGGCTGGGCTCGTGCAGTTTGATCCGAAATGGGTTGTTTCCAAATGTGAATATGTAGTCCACTACATATGCGGCTTAACATGTCAATACATTACTAAACCGAGTCATTCTACGTTTAGATTAATGAAGTTATCACTGAACAGCACGTTATAACACATACACATGTAACATCTAAAAAATTATGGTTTGTAAACTTTTATATCAACCAAATATAACCATACATCCAATCATACATATATCGTACACAATTAAAATCAAATAATTATTTAAGTGGTTCATTCAGTACCCACTCGTCAAGCATTGTAGGAACTAGAGAAATGTTGAAAACACGGGTTGTCACAAATACATGGAAAGTTATACGAATATAAGAATATGAAAATACAAGTATGAGATAACCCCATCCTTGGGAAGGAAATACGAATATAAATACTTGGAAAGTATTAAGACAATATACATCGTTATAACTGTTATTCCAAAAATTCAATAAATATAATTAAGTTAAAATATTTATTATTTTAACGAATAATTATATAACTTGGAATAATGATGAAGACACTTGGAAACTGTGACACCTGTGTTTGTAATCATTGTAAATAGTTCAGTTATCAATAAAATAACGTTATTTAATCTCAATTTTTGTTTATTTATGTTTGACATTTTTCATGTTTTGACTTTTATTCAAATTCAAACTCTATATCGCTTTCTAGAGAGTTATACGCAAACTGGTGCGTAAACGTAGTCAGTTTAACGCGAAAAATACTCTGGAACATCAACATATGCTTAACATACCTTAAATAACCTTTACATAACTAAGAAATAAGTTTTGAAGGCTTAGTATGGCAAAATCAAGTTTAATCGCTTACATGGACTAAATTCGACAAACTGCGAAAGTATGACGATTCGTACTGAAACAGACATTCTGGAACATGACCATAAGTTAAACATACCATAAATATCCTTTACATAGCTTAGAAATAGGCTTTGAGGAGTTCGGTGCGCTAAAATAAACTTTTGGGTCATTCAGGGACTAAAAGCGTCAAAAAGTGCACTAGTTTACATTTTCGCGCATAACTTACATTCTGAATACATCCGGATATCAAAAAATTTATGTAAGCACTAAAATATTTTATTTTAGTGTTTGGCATAAGAAAAATCCATTCGTCACGCAATTTGGATCGTTTTTCGCGCTTATGCGCATTCCGTCGTAATTAAGCAAACATCGCGATCATACGACCAAACGAACCAATACCCGGCATATTTTTTAGCATGTTTCATGTCCACAATGTTTAGGCATCATTTTAGGGCTTTAAGGTTGGCTTAACGGGCCTTAAACATGTCGGAAATGGCCTTAAACACCAACAGGGACCAAAACTATCATTTTGGAAACTTGTTGCTGGTCTGAGACCCCCAGGCGGGGCGCGTAAGCTTCTGAACATGTTTACGCGGGCCGCGAGGCCCTCCCAGATCAGCCTAATCTATTTTAACAGCTGTTATGCACTCATAACTCTCTTTCACATGGCATTTCCTGATAATGGGGGGCCATTTTGGTGTACCATGATATTGTAACACATGTATGGATGAGATTGAATCACGGCTTACGATAAACGATCTTAACGGTTCAAGGAAATCTATAAATACCCCCATGATCTCAACTCCAAAACCCACACCTTTGAATCTGAATTTGTCTCTAAGTTGATGTGTTTAACACTTCATACTTGAGAATATTCGGATCAAAACTTCCGTTCTTGGACCCGTTGTAAGTCCTCTTTCGTTCTTTTAGCGTTTTCTACGTTGACCAGTTTATGGTCAACACGAAGTTCGGTTGAACTTCGCAACGTGAGCGTAATCACGATGGCTATAGTCCCTTGTGACTATGCCTACTGATTACCATGTTATCTAAGCTCAGTAACCGTTTTTTTGATACCAAACTTGTTTTCTAAATTAGTTAAGCATGTTTTAACATGCTTAGCTCGTCACTTTTAGTTTTGTGCTTGTCTAGGGTCGTAAAGGTAAGCGATCTAATCAATCGCTTATACTTTCGAACCCGACCCGTTTGGTCGATCTTTAGGATCCGACCAAATACATTAGGTGACCATAGTGTATAGGGAATAACCTTCCGAGGTTATACCTTATGGTCACGATGTTTAGTTAGTTGTATGATAGGTAGTTTATATGCCTTAGGTAAATTACCAAAATGCCCTTTTATGCCCAAAATTCATCTTAAGCATATGTAACATAATTTTTTATATCTAAACTGTTTTGGCAACGATATTAGACATGTTAAGGCATATATTACTTGTCATAGGACTAGTTAGGCGGTCCATGTTGGACTCTGTATGCCCAAGACACATATTAAATTGATGTGGCTAGTACGTTATGATCCAAGTCGAGTCATACCCAATAACAAGCTAGACAAAAACTTACAATATTTATTTATGATATGATCAAATAAATAAATATCAACACTTAGAATATTTAGAAATTGGTTTTCTAAATAATTGCACTTGACAAACTAATAAATTATATGGATAATTTATTTTGAGAGAATATTTTATTTTGTTATTTAATGGGTTAAATAACATAATAAAAATAGCATAAGTCTTATAACATATGATGTTATATTTTATAAAAAGGTTATAAAATATAAAGATCTATAGGGATAGATCAAGGCGATTGATAGGTTTAAACTAAAGTGCATACATTAACAAAGTCTTGAAAGGGTTCAAGATAAAGAACTCTATGAAAGGTTTGGTACCTATTCAAAGAGAGGACAATATTGAATGCGTTTCAATGTCCAAGCTCAAAGGATGAGCAAGAAAGAATCAAAGGAATACCATATGCGTCAGCTATAGGATTCATTATGAACGGACAAGTTATGCGCTTTAAGCATAACGAAAAGAAACCAGCAAGAAACGGTCATTGGGTGATATGTTGTATATATTGAAATACCTTAGAAGGACTAAGGATACATTTCTAATATATAGATCTGGTGAAGAAAAACTCGTTGTAAAGGGTTACAAGGATGCGAGTTTTGGAATTCGTTGTAAAGGGTTACATGGATACGAGTTTCCAAACTGATCAAGATGGTTCTCGATCACAATTAGGGTAGCATTGTCCACTACAGAATCAGAATACATCGCCGTTTCATTGATTGAGATAATTCATATGGATCTGCCACTTGAATTATTGCCGATCTAGGGGTAGTCCCTACCATTCAGGACCCCTAGAGATCTTTGTGATAACG
This sequence comes from Helianthus tuberosus, assembly GCA_030545235.1. Lineage (NCBI taxonomy): Eukaryota > Viridiplantae > Streptophyta > Magnoliopsida > Asterales > Asteraceae > Helianthus > Helianthus tuberosus. The sequence continues at coordinate 71,619,665 of CM060356.1, read as the reverse complement.
ATGGTGCGATTGCTTAAATCAAGGAACCTCGTGTACATCGAAAGACTAGGCACATTGAGCGGACTTTCAACTACATAAGGGATGAAGTTGAAAAGAGAAAGATATGTATTCGCAAAGTTCACACTGATCAAAATATTGCGGATCCATTCACGAAGCTCCTTGAATGGGCAAAGCATGAAAGGGTCATACTTGTGCCTTAGGACTTCGATATTCTAGTGATTGGATTTGATCTATTTTGTATTTGGATATTGGAACAATTATTATTATAACTCTTTATGGTATGTTGAGTTATGTTCCATATTAGCATGTTTAAATCCGTGAATAAGTTACTTATTCTAAATGTCCGTAGTCGATCATACTTGTGGGAACAAATATGAATGTAAGACTATTATGAACTTGGATTGGTAGATATTCATGAAGTATGAATATAGAGCAAGGCGTTGCTGCCAAGGTTCATAGATATTTGTGGGATACAAACATTGGACTGACTCGCTCTCAAATTTTACTGCATGGAATCATCTGTGATTGATCATAAGTAAATTTGAGTAAAGGAGAATATCAGAGTATCCTCAGACCTGAGATACATATTGGGTCTTGATATTCACCAAATATTATGCCTTGACTTATTTCTTCGCTGTCAGTAATATGACAGTACATAAGGCTAAGCTCAGGTGTGATACAAGGTGATTGTGAGAGACGTATGTAGTCAAGATGGGATTTGTTCTTCTTATTCGTTGAGAGTAAGATGTCTAAGGCCTGCTAAAGTTAAATCAACAGAGAGTGATCACTCTGTGTCTCTGGATTTGACATGACATCTGTAACGAAAGGATAAATGATAGATTCACCTAAATCATTTTCAAGTAAGGGACTTGAAGGGGATGATGTTATTGAATGGCACATATAGTCATACGTATTAGGGGTAGTAAACCGTAGTTAGGCGTTATTTACTACTTGCATCAATCTTCTATGTATCTTGTGCAAGTGGGAGATTGTTGGACTCTGTATGCCCAAGACACATATTAAATTGATGTGGCTAGTACGTTATGATCCAAGTCGAGTCATACCCAATAACAAGCTAGACAAACACTTACAATATTTATTTATGATATGATCAAATAAATAAATATCAACACTTAGAATATTTAGAAATTGGTTTTCTAAATAATTGCACTTGACAAACTAATAAATTATATGGATAATTTATTTTGAGAGAATATTTTATTTTGTTATTTAATGGGTCAAATAACATAATAAAAATAGCATAAGTCTTATAACATATGATGTTATATTTTATAAAAAGGTTATAAAATAAACAAAGACTTATATTTTATAAAAGATTTGAATTTTTTTTATAAAAATAAAGGCTAGGCCGCCCCCCCCCCCCCTTCCCAAGACATAAAGTGGCCAATAAAATTACTTGCATGTGTAGGAGGAACTTGATTGGGTAAGAATATGGTCCTATGAACATGCATGCAATTGTCATAACTAGATGGCACTTGATTGGGCAAAGGGTGTGGTTATTCTCTCACATATTTTATAAAGATTTGAAGTAGTAAACTTGAAAAAAAAACTAGAGAAAATGGCTGAAAATGGCTGCTAATTTTCGGCCAAAAGATGATCATCCAAGAGTTGATTTTTATTTAAAAAATCAAGTGTAAGACTCTAAATAAATCGGGTCATGTATGGTTGATCTATTGGTGAGTTTCAAGTTCACATTTCAAGTGCAAGAACTCAACAAAAGGCCCTCATATTTTCGGCCGTGAGATGGTCTTCAAGAGGGTTTTCTAGTGAGTTCATAAGTGTAGAAATCCTAGCTAACATGAGGTGTTTGTTGGAAGCTTGGGGTATACAAGCTTGAGGTTTTCTACTCTTGAAGACAACCGTTTCAAGAATCATCAACTTCTTCACATCCATTACTCCATGGAAGGTAGTTTTCTAAACATCCTATGGTTGTATATGATAGTATGCATCTTCATATATGGATCCGGGTTTTGGGATTTTGCATAAAAATGGTTTTATATCTTGTAAAAGTAACATGTTTTAAACTTATTTTCCGCTGCGTTTTTATTTCATATGGATGAAATTACTTTGATAAACATGTTAAAATCCCATCAATGGCATCTAGAGCCGCTTATATGAGTGCATGCTTCAATAGACTTAAAATTTTCGGGTTTCGGGTTTGGTGAAAACCCTATGGCCGAAATTTTAAGTATGGTTATCCCTTTGGTTTTCAAGATTATATTCTTACATGCATAAATGAATCTTGAAAAATTATTTCATATGGATGATTTGTTTGTTTGGACAAAACTAACCTTTTCGGTTTTTTGGACATAGCCGAAAATGGTTATTAAAAGGGAACCATTTTTTTTATGCTTCTTGAAATTTATATAAATATATATGTGGATATATATTTTGGTGCATATGACCTAGCCATGACCTTGTGTTGAATGATTGTGTTGTGATTTATTTATTTAATTATTTCATGGGTTGTAATAATTATTTTGTTCTTCCATTAGAAGATATGTAATTTATTTATTTTCATTTGGTATGTAAAATAAATAGATTAGGTGCATTTTATTTTACTAGAAAAATGTATTAGGATATATTTTGTAAAAGAAGATGCACACAAAAATGCGGTTTTGGGTTTTGCCAATTTCGGGCATAAAGGACTTCACAGTTCTAAACGGGATTTTAGCCCGATAACCAAAACACTTTTTTAAAGTCCAAAGGAGTTTGGAGCTGAATATAAAAGACATTTGGAAGATCAAAGAAAGTGGAGAAATCACAACACAAAAGGAAGACTTGAAGCATTTGGATGCGGGATCAAGTGGGAGTTCAACGACACATCGCTTGTGTCATTTTTCACCCTTTAGGAAGGACCTTTTGGCACACTTGTTTCGGCTAACAAGTGTGGTCAAAATAGTTGGCTATGGTTATGCACCTAATGATATATGTGTTGTGCTTGTGTGGTTGCTTATTTATATTGTTTTGATGATATTTGGATATGCATGCTTAACAAACTAATAATCAACAACAAGCGTAAAATTGGTTCTTGACAAAATCATTAAAATGATTAATAAAGGCTTTATTAAAAATTAATGATTTTATAATAAAATGGGTTTTATTAAAAAGAACCATGAAAATTTGTTTTCACTAAAGTACCAAGGATTTGAATGCATGCAAATATATGGTACATAAAGTTTTCTAAACTAGAATTTCGAAAACTCAAAATCCATTTTATAAAACAAGTCAAACACCATCCTTTTATACAACACTCGAAACACTTGGGAACTCTTTCGTGGGATAAAGGTCACCTAACCACATTTGAGGGAACTTGTATATTCGAGGTGGGTTTACCATGTTTGTGGGATAAAGGTCACCTAACCACTTATGTGTATAAACTCACACGTGTGTGTAAGTTGGACGACTTGATTTGGAAACCATGAACTTAGGGTCACCGAAGCATGGCGAACAAACGGTGTTGATGGGATTAAACATGCCAACTAAACATAAAGATGTTTAACCGATCCCATATGGCTAGAAGTTGCAAAGAGTTGCAATTGTCAAACGTTGACTACCTTGTTAATTTAAATAGAGGGATAAAGGTCACCTAACCAATATTTAAATGTAACGTTGGATTCTAGATTTTAATTATTAATTGTCTATGAGACACAAAGGGTATTAATGATTAAAATATAATAATATCGAAAATACTAAAATTGAACCTTGTAAAATTTTGTAGATGGCCGCTAACAATATTACCCAAACCGTCCATAACCTATCACTAGAAAACGATCCTAATCCCGATGAACATCTTATGGAAGATAAGGATGCCTATAACGATTGGATTAAGTATATCGAGAATACTTCGCAAGCCTCTTGCCTCATGTTAGGAATTATGATTCCCGAGATTCAAAAAGGTTTTGAACATCATGAGCATACGACATGATTAACCAATTGTAGGAAATGTTCCTATGGGTAGAACGCTTCGAAACGGTTCGAGCACTTCATGCATGTCGAATGGAGGAAACCCAATCGGAATCATCTTATGTCTTTAAGATGAAAAGCCACATTGATCACCTCGAAAGGCTCTATATGGATAAAAGGGTTTTATTCATTCTAACGATCAATGAGAGTGACAACAAGAAAGGGCATCACCCCGACACCAAAGAAAATGTTGCAAATGGAAACAGGTAATTCAAAGGGAAATAATTAGAAAGACTAAAGCGAAACCACCGAAAACAATAGAAAAGAAGGCAAAGGTTGCCATGAACGATCCATGCTTTGAGTATGGTGAGATGGGGCATTTAAATAGGAATTGTCCAACCTATCTCATAGAGTTAAAAAAAAAAGAGGGATGCTAGGCAAACCTCAGGTACAATCTTAATGACACATATTGACCTTAATGTTATTTCTTCTAACACATGGGTATGAGATACCGGATGTGGAACTCATGTTTGCAATTCGTTGCAAAAGGTTCAAAAGAAATAAACATTACAAGAAAGGAGACTATGTTTTGAAACTTCCAAATGGTTTGGAGATTGTTTTAAAATGTTTTGAATGCTCCTAGTTTGACTAGGAACATTATTCAAGTTTCCCTTTTAAGACAATATGTTTTGATTTAAAGTTTGTAAACAATGACATTTATATTTCGATGAATGACATGTTTTACTATGCCTTCAAATGGTAGTTATGAATTGGTTCATAATAATACATCATTTGATAGTTCAATGTACCAAGCAATCACCAACAAACTCAAAAATGGATTTGAGTGAGACTTACCTTTGGCATTATCGCTTTGGTCATATAAACAGATGTCGCATATAAACACTTCGAAAGAATTGTCTTTTGGAAACAAATGAAATTGGTTCATTTGATACATGCGAATCTTGTTTACAAAGTAAAATGACCAAGTAATCCCTTAGTGGGAAAGGGCAAAAGATTTCTTAGGCATCATACATTCGAATGTATGTGATCCTTTTAAGCCAATAACTAGGAATGGTGAAAGATACTTCATTACTTTAACCGACAACTATAGTAGTTATGGTTATGTGTACTTGACACAAAGAAGAAATTTTGAAACGTTCAGAATCTTCAAAAGGTGAAGTACAAAAATCAACTCTTTTAAAGTTCTTCGTTTTGATAGAGGAGGAATCGAACTCTATTAGATATGGTTCGATCTATGATGGCTAGGAGCGCATTATCTCTATCACTTTGGGGTTACGCTTTGCTCTCCGTGGCCCATATGGCCCAAACCAAGAAAGTGGATACGACGTCTTTTGAAATATGACATGGAAGGGCTCCATCATTATCATATTTAAAAGTATGGGTTGTGAAGCTTATGTGAAGCAATACACCCCAAACAAGTTGGAAGTACGATCCACTAAGTGTATCTTCGTAGGATATCCTAAAGATGATATAGGATATTATTTCTACAATCCAACAGAGCAAAAGTATTTGTTGCTCAAAAAGGCAAAGTTCTTGGAAGATAAGTTCCTAATGGAAGGAACTAGTAGAACAGTGGAACTTGATGAGGATCAGGAACCAAAAGCCGATACACGTTTGGTTGATACTAGCACTCAACAAGAGGTTGTTGAAGATGATCAAATGGTTGATCAACATACACAAAACGTTCACAGATCTGGTAGAATTAGTAATCCACCTGAAAGATTTGGATTTTTTATGGATGGATGCTATGTAGTAGATTCAGATGAACCAACCAATGTCGAAATCCGATTGCGACAAATGGCTTGAGGCTATGAACGTAGAGATGCGATCCATGTATAACAACCAAGTATAGGAATTGGTTATGCAACCTCTTAACTCCAAAGTAGTTGGAAGTAAGTGGGTTTTCAGGAAGGAAACCGATATGCATGGTAACTTGGATACTTGTAAAGCAAGACTTGTAGCAAAAGGTTTCACTCAAACTCAAAGGGTTGATTATGATGAGACCTTCTCGCCCGTGGCGATGCTAAAGTCAACTAGGATATCATTTGCCATACTTGCACAATATGATTATGAGATTTGGCAAATGGATCTCAAAACGACTTTCCTTAATAGATATCTTGAGGAAGATGTCTATATAGTTAAGCCTGAAGGTTTTGTTGATCCAAAGCATCCTGACAAAGTATGCAAGTTAAAGAAATCAATCTATAGATTGAAACAAGCATCTAGAAGTTGGAATCACCGTTTTTGATGAAGAAATTAGGGAATATGGATTCATCAAGAACGTCGATGAAGCTGGTGTGTATAAGAAGGCTAGTGGGAGCATCATCACTTTATTGGTATTATATGTTGATGACATTCTACTATTTGGAAATAACATTCCAACCATGGAAGGTGTAAAAGCCTGGCTTGGAAGTTGTTCTTCCATTAAGGATCTTGGTGAAGTCGCCTATATTTTGGAATAAAGATCTATAGGGATAGATCAAGGCGATTGATAGGTTTAAACTAAAGTGCATACATTAACAAAGTCTTGAAAGGGTTCAAGATAAAGAACTCTATGAAAGGTTTGGTACCTATTCAAAGAGAGGACAATATTGAATGCGTTTCAATGTCCAAGCTCAAAGGATGAGCAAGAAAGAATCAAAGGAATCCCATATGCGTCAGCTATAGGATTCATTATGAACGGACAAGTTACGCGCTTTAAGCATAACGAAAAGAAACCAGCAAGAAACGGTCATTGGGTGATCTGTTGTATATATTGAAATACCTTAGAAGGACTAAGGATACATTTCTAATATATAGATCTGGTGAAGAAAAACTCGTTGTAAAGGGTTACAAGGATGCGAGTTTTGGAATTCGTTGTAAAGGGTTACATGGATACGAGTTTCCAAACTGATCAAGATGGTTCTCGATCACAATTAGGGTAGCATTGTCCACTACAGAATCAGAATACATCGCCGTTTCATTGATTGAGATAATTCATATGGATCTGCCACTTGAATTATTGCCGATCTAGGGGTAGTCCCTACCATTCAGGACCCCTAGAGATCTTTGTGATAACGATGGTGCGATTGCTTAAATCAAGGAACCTCGTGTACATCGAAAGACTAGGCACATTGAGCGGACTTTCAACTACATAAGGGATGAAGTTGAAAAGAGAAAGATATGTATTTGCAAAGTTCACACTGGTCAAAATATTGCGGATCCACTCACGAAGCTCCTTGAATGGGCAAAGCATGAAAGGGTCATACTTGTGCCTTAGGACTTCGATATTCTAGTGATTGGATTTGATCTATTTTGTATTTGGATATTGGAACAATTATTATTATAACTCTTTATGGTATGTTGAGTTATGTTCCATATTAGCATGTTTAAATCCGTGAATAAGTTACTTATTCTAAATGTCCGTAGTCGATCATACTTGTGGGAACAAATATGAATGTAAGACTATTATGAACTTGGATTGGTAGATATTCATGAAGTATGAATATAGAGCAAGGCGTTGCTGCCAAGGTTCATAGATATTTGTGGGATACAAACATTGGACTGACTCGCTCTCAAATTTTACTGCATGGAATCATCTGTGATTGATCATAAGTAAATTTGAGTAAAGGAGAATATCAGAGTATCCTCAGACCTGAGATACATATTGGGTCTTGATATTCACCAAATATTATGCCTTGACTTATTTCTTCGCTGTCAGTAATATGACAGTACATAAGGCTAAGCTCAGGTGTGATACAAGGTGATTGTGAGAGACGTATGTAGTCAAGATGGGATTTGTTCCTCTTATTCGTTGAGAGTAAGATGTCTAAGGCCTGCTAAAGTTAAATCAACAGAGAGTGATCACTCTGTGTCTCTGGATTTGACATGACATCTGTAACGAAAGGATAAATGATAGATTCACCTAAATCATTTTCAAGTAAGGGACTTGAAGGGGATGATGTTATTGAATGGCACATATAGTCATACGTATTAGGGGTAGTAAACCGTAGTTAGGCGTTATTTACTACTTGCATCAATCTTCTATGTATCTTGTGCAAGTGGGAGATTGTTGGACTCTGTATGCCCAAGACACATATTAAATTGATGTGGCTAGTACGTTATGATCCAAGTCGAGTCATACCCAATAACAAGCTAGACAAACACTTACAATATTTATTTATGATATGATCAAATAAATAAATATCAACACTTAGAATATTTAGAAATTGGTTTTCTAAATAATTGCACTTGACAAACTAATAAATTATATGGATAATTTATTTTGAGAGAATATTTTATTTTGTTATTTAATGGGTCAAATAACATAATAAAAATAGCATAAGTCTTATAACATATGATGTTATATTTTATAAAAAGGTTATAAAATAAACAAAGACTTATATTTTATAAAAGATTTGAATTTTTTTTATAAAAATAAAGGCTAGGCCGCCCCCCCCCCCCTTCCCAAGACATAAAGTGGCCAATAAAATTACTTGCATGTGTAGGAGGAACTTGATTGGGTAAGAATATGGTCCTATGAACATGCATGCAATTGTCATAACTAGATGGCACTTGATTGGGCAAAGGGTGTGGTTATTCTCTCACATATTTTATAAAGATTTGAAGTAGTAAACTTGAAAAAAAAACTAGAGAAAATGGCTGCTAATTTTCGGCCAAAAGATGATCATCCAAGAGTTGATTTTTATTTAAAAAATCAAGTGTAAGACTCTAAATAAATCGGGTCATGTATGGTTGATCTATTGGTGAGTTTCAAGTTCACATTTCAAGTGCAAGAACTCAACAAAAGGCCCTCATATTTTCGGCCGTGAGATGGTCTTCAAGAGGGTTTTCTAGTGAGTTCATAAGTGTAGAAATCCTAGCTAACATGAGGTGTTTGTTGGAAGCTTGGGGTATACAAGCTTGAGGTTTTCTACTCTTGAAGACAACCGTTTCAAGAATCATCAACTTCTTCACATCCATTACTCCATGGAAGGTAGTTTTCTAAACATCCTATGGTTGTATATGATAGTATGCATCTTCATATATGGATCCGGGTTAAAGTAGCATAAGCAACCTAAACGGGTCGTAATGGGTCGTAAGCACTTAGGTTAGGTTTCATTTTAGTATGTAGGCTTTGTTAAACCATATTACATGAGTTCCCATACTCGTTTGGTTTACGAACCCTCATGCTACCCGATCCTCCGAATAGGTCCGTTTATTAACATAGTTACCTATATTAGGTGTCGTTTGATTTCCGTGATCTCTAGCATTGTTTGGTTGTTACGCAAGGACTTCTAGGCAATCTCAAGTGAGTACATAGAACCCTCTTTTACTGTTTTCAAATTATTTTGGGGTGAAACACATGTGCCTACTTGTTACTTTCATGCTTTCCTCTTTTCACATCATATCCTTGCTACGTTCATTAGTACATTTATAGTACATGATTTACATTACATTGTTTTGCTATGTATGTTTACTTAGCATAGTTAGTACATTGTTTTACTTTACATTTCTACTATGTATGTTGACTGAGCATGCTAGCACATTGATTTACATGACTTTTCTGCTTGTTATGTTAACTTAGCATACTTAGTACATTGTTTTCATATAACATGTATACATTTGGTATAACATTTGGTTTGTACAAACGGGACTTATATACATTCATTAACATTAGCTACGCCGCTCGGTTGTAAGTAGTGGTACCATAGGACTTGACAAATCCCGTTCCTGACATCCTAGGTTTGTTTGGGTGTAAGGAATGACTGAATCCAAAAACATTTCTTTTGATAACCTTGACTTAGGGTTATCCGTCTATCTCAAGGCTTGAATGTGTACGTTAACTTACCACATAAGTGTTTGTATCGATAAAACATGCATTTACTTTGCAAAACATAACTTTTTGATATATTCAAAATACTTTGTTTTGTACATTTTTACATTTGGTTTATGTAACAACACATTACTTACCATACATAACATTTGTTACACATTACTTGACCATATTTGGACTTTTAACATCTGATATGGTTTATGCAAGGACTTTTTGACAATTGGTTTAAACGTAGACTTTGTACATTGGTGGTTTGTTTAAGTGACTTAAGTAACGAGATGTGAGTAGTATGATACAAGCATGGTGGATACGCCGCTGGTACTTCCTATATATAAGTGTTTGTATTATATTACATATCATTGCGTTATTTAAATCATTCATTTTGGACTTATACATTTTACACAAGTAACATGCTTTTCACAAGACTTTGGTTTACAAAACAGTTCATTCTATACAACTCATTTTACTTGGTTATTCATTTAACCATATATTATTCTTTTATTTATACATATCATTTGATCTTATCGCTTTTCAAATGATTTACAAAACAAAACAATTTACAAGGTTCATGACTAAATTTTATTAAACATTTTCTTAAACTTAAGTCATGAATCCTATTTTCACAAAACCTATGTATCTCACAGGCATTTTTATGCTGACGTACCTATTTTCATATGTGTTTTCAGCAGCTGTTGCATAGGATGATCGAGACACACTTAGGCGGACCTGTGCCTTAGTGACTTAAAATGAAGCAAGATCTAGTTAAATTATGTTATGTACTCTTTATTTCCTGTTTTAACACAATGTAACTCTCTTGTTTGATAAATAAAATGACACACCCCCAAAATCCACCATGCGGGGTATCACCACTTGGAGGCGTGACATGACCAGGATCGAGCATCTGTCACACCCCCAAAATCCACCATGCGGGGTATCACCGCTTGGAGGCGTGACATGACCAGGATCGAGCCACCAATCATATTGAACAACGTAATCTTAGTAAGTAAAACCAATCACAATACAATTGGTGACCATAAGACAGTAACCAGTTTTAAGTTAACAGCGGAAGCATAAAACGGAAGTTCAAAACATAAGTTTATAGTTCATAAGTTTAATGTCCAAAACATAGTTTATAAAATTCAATTATTAAGTACGGGACATAACCATCCGCATCCCACAACAACCTCCTCCTCATGCAAGCTCCATAAGCATCTAGCGACCTGTAAGGCATGTAACAACGAGTCAACAACAAAGTTGAGTGAATTCACAGTTGGTTGTTTAGTTATAGCATTCGTTTCGTAAATCATCGGTTCGTTTTGTAAACCATGTATCGTATAAATTCGTATCGCGGTCTTTCTGACATGTTTGCGAAGTTTAGTGGGGGCTTCCCATGTGTTACTAGACCACGCGTATCGACTGCTACGAAAATGTAAGAGGTGCCCTAAGTCAATGTCTATCAGCATTGACCCTTTGCCCATAGTCCATTAGTACACGCCCGTCCGACTGGCACGGTGTGAGGTTTGTTAAACCTAATAGCGCTATTAACTAATGACCCGCTCGCCATACGCCTCGGCGATTAAGTCGATAAATGAGGGACTTCAATTGATAGAGTTGATGGTCTTATGGTCGTGTACGTAGGCTTTACGTACGTTCCCTTCAATCCGAGGACAGTAGTAAGTAGTTTAATAGTAATGATAGTTCGAGTAGTCATTCAATCCCATTCCCAACCCACCGGGAATCCCATGCCTTGGAAAGAGTGTGAACTCACCTCGGTTGCTTGGTTTGACTCTCAATTATAGCTAATAGTCGAGGTCGGTCAATCACGTCCTAGTATGATTACCACTTAGTTTATTAGCGATTTCAAATAGAACACAAAGTTCCTACACGTATCTATCACATAACATGCATCACTTTAACGGTTCATGCCCATATAACCTTCCCATCTATTCCCCACTCATAGACAAACATACAACATTGCACATAACACTTTTATTGACATATAACATGTTATATCATTCTCGGATAACTTAATCGACATTTAGACACGCAAATCACTACTTATGTCGTTTCAGCTTTATTAATCAAAACTGGACTGTTTTCGAGCATTTTAATAAAATAGTTAACCTTTTCCAAAAATTCTCAAATTTTTATAGGATGTCATAAACGTTCTAAATTTTATTGTGTAAAAATATCGGGGCACAATTTGTTACCAATATTATATAAAAATTTATTTACCCGAGTGCAATCAGATTTGTTACCTTATGATTGCAGTTTACGGAAAAATTCACTAAAAATTAATCGTAAGTCCGATCGACGAAATTCCAGTAGGAGGATCACGGCAACAACGGTGACCATCTACAGTAAAAATCCCATGAGCTGATTTTACTCAGGTTTCGGGTTTTGACTCTGAATACAACACACTTTTTCAGCAGAACTATTTCAGCTTGAGCTGCTGTCTAAAAAGAATTCTTTAAAAATAGTAAACGATCTCGAAAAATTACGATTCCAGTGCCATTTGTTCGGTTGTTCAAAATTACACAATTTAGGCTCCAGAAATTCAGTTTTTCGATTAAAAATGAACCAGTTACAGCCTGTTGAAGTTGGCTGGAAATTCCAATCAGCATGTTTATTTATAGTTTAATGTTTCTAAAAACATATTACCAAGTGTCCTAACAACGGTTATCAATAATATAAAGATCAAACATTATGCATGCATTAACCAAACCCAATCCAACCAGATTTCAACTTCATACAAACTTTTTATGTGGGGTTTTTATGTAGAGTTCCATGTTCATATTTTTAGGGATTTCACTTTTGTGTGCCATGAACATTAAACAAAACATAACAAAGAACAAGATGGAACAAGGGTGTGAAGGGACTTACTACTAGCACAAGGCTAGGGTAGAAATCTAGAACAAAGATGAAGATGAAAGATGGTGATAAAGACTTGAACAAGGCTTTCTTGAGAGCTCTTCAACTTGCACTTCTATGGAGGAACTTCAGAGCTTGAAATGAGAACTTGTAGTGAAGAAGATGGAGAGTGTGCAAGTGATGGAGGTGGTTTCGGTTTGGGGGAACCGAAATAGGGAGAGAGAGGTGAGGGTTGGAGTGTGGTTTTGGAAGAAATGATGAGAGACCTTGGAACTTGTAAGATTTCTTACATGATTTGGCAAGTCCCATAAGCAACACTCTAATTTTTCAGCCAATAGAACAAGGAGGCATGATGAAGATGATTAGGGTGGGTCCCCATGGCTGGAAATCGGTTGGGGGGGGGGGGGTAAATTGTAAAAATTGTGACTAAAAGGTAACTAGGTAGTTAAATTGCAAGTATGGACTTATAAGTGTAGTGAAATGATTTTTAATGGGTGTTATGGCAAACGGGTACCATGACTAGTCAAAAATAGTAAAGCAATGTCATTGACAAAAATTTAGTGTCCCGGGTAACGTCCGGTTATTCGGTCGGATGCTGTTCCGTTAAGTTGTTTAATTGTTCCGTAAGGCGTCTTATACATATATTTTTGTAATGAAAATTATTCCTAACACATAGGAAAACATACCGGACTATTTAGTAACTTTTCTGTATACTACTAGTATGCTAACACGCACATGTAAGTATAACACAGTAATCAGAGAGCAGTTAAATGATTCAGCACAGTCATCAAGTACTTTTATTATCATTAATAAACTGTACGGTTACATGCAAATTTGAGGGTTGTCACATTCTCCCCCTGTTAAGAGAATTTCGTCCCGAAATTTAGTGCGTAGTTACTGAGGAAGCTAGTTAAGTTGTGGTGTTTACTGGTTTTCCTGGGGTGTCACATCATCCCCCCGTTGATTTGGAATTTCGTCCTGAAATTCTGCAGTAGCTTCAGCCTCAGTAGTGGTTGCACTATTTCCGAACAACTGGGGATATCTGAGTTTCATTTGGTCTTCTCGTTCCCAGGTATACTCTGGGCCACGAAGAGCATTCCAACGAACTCGGACCAGAGGTATCCTGGTATGCTTGAGGATCTTAACATCTCGATCCGTAATCTCTACTGGTCGTCGATTGTGAGTTCCTTGAGAGGAACTATGAGGGTCTCATCTGACAGACACTTCTTCAGATTTGACACGTGGAATACGTTGTGAACTGCACTGAGTTCTGTTGGTAGATCCAGTTTGTAGGCCACTTTGCCTATTTTCTCTATGACTTCGAATGGTCCGACATATCGCGGATTGAGTTTGCCCCTTTTGCCAAAACGGACTACACCTTTCCAAGGTGAGACTTTGAGTAGCACCCGGTCCCCAACTTGGAGCTCGAGTGGCTTTCTTCCCTTATCAGCATAGCTTTTCTGACGGTCACGTGCTGCCACCATTCGTTGTCGTATCTGAGCAATTCTCTCGGTTGTATCTACTACAAGTTCTGGGCCAGTGATTTGGCTGTCACCAACTTCTGCCCAACAGAGAGGTGATCGGCATTTGCGTCTGTACAATGCCTCGAACGGAGCGGCTTGGATGATGGTGTGGTAGCTGTTGTTATATGAAAACTCCACTAACGGGAGGTGCTTTTCCCAGCCGTTACCAAAATCGATTACACATGCCCTAAGCATGTCTTCAAGGGTCTGGATGGTGCGTTCAGATTGCCCATCCGTCTGTGGGTGATAAGCGGTGCTCTTATATAAACATGAGCCAAAAGACTTATGCATGGCTTGCCACAGTTCAGAAGTAAAACGCGCGTCACGATCAGAAATGATGGAGGTTGGCACTCCGTGCCTTGATACCACTTCCTTTAGGTAAATGTCTGCAAGAGTAGAAAACTTATCCATTTCCTTGATAGCCAGAAAATGTGTGGACTTTGTGAGTCGATCCACGATTACCCAAATAGTATCATTTCCACGTTGAGATCTGGGCAGGCCAGTAACGAAATCCATGGAAATTTGCTCCTATTTCCATTGTGGTATCTCTGGTTGTTGAAGTAGGCCTGATGGTTTCTGATATTCAGTCTTAACTCTCGCACAAGTCAGACATTTGCTAACGTAGGTTGCTATGTGGGCTTTCATACCAGGCCACCAATATGTAGTTCTGAGATCGTGGTACATCTTATCCGAACCAGGGTGTACCGAATAACGAGACTTGTGTGCTTCATCCATCACAAGCTCGCGTAAGTTGCCATAAAGTGGAACCCAAATACGCCCTATTATGTCACACCCCGACCACGTAGAACAACAAAACGTGGCGGAAAACGTCGGAGAGTGTTGTAACAGAATCATTGTTTCATAACACATGGAAATTGAAATATTGTTTTATTGATTAAAGTAGTTACAATGTCTTGACAATCAAAGAAACATAACATAAATAACTAGTCTTGCATCTTTTATTGTCGCTAAGGCCCAAGTCCGCCTAAGTGTATCTTGACAAGTCCTATGCATCATATCCTGAAAACACATGTGAAAATAGGTACGTCAGCATAAAAATGCCTGTGAGATACATAGGTTTTGTGAAAATAGAATTCATGACTTATGTTTGAGAAAATGTTTAGTCATGAACCTTGTAATTTGCTTTGTCATGTAAATCATTTGAAAAACGATAAGATCAGATGATATGTATAAATAAATGTAAGGTTAAATGAGTAACCATGTAAAAATGAGTTTGTATAAGATAAGTTGTTTGTAAAACAATGTATTGTGAAAAGTATGTTATTTGTATAAAATGTTATATGTCCAAATTGAATTTTGGCATCAAAGGGGTATTTTGGTAATTTACCTAAGGCATATAAACTACCTATCATACAACTAACTAAACGTCGTGACCATAAGGTATAACCTCGGAAGGTTATTCCCTATATACTATGGTCACCTAATATGTTTGGTCGGATCCTAAAGATCGACCAAATGGGTCGGGTTCGAAAGTATAAGCGATTGTTTAGATCGCTTACCTTACGTCCCTGTATAAGCACTAAACTAAAAGTGACGAGCTAAGCATGCTAAAACATGCTTAACCTAGTTTAGAAAACAGGTTTGGTATCAAAACAAACGGTTTTGATACCCATAAGTAGTTTGGTTACAAAATACGCAAGAATACGTATTCTGACCCAAACTACGGTTCGTCACTGAGCCTAGATAACGTGGTAATCAGTAGGTATAATCACTAGGGACTATAACCATCGTGATCACGCTCATGTTATGAAGTTCAAACGAACTTCGCATCGACCATAAACTGGTCAATGCAGAAAGTTAAACAAAGTTTGACTTTCGGACTCGAAAAGCAATAAAAGAACGAAGGAACACTTACGAAGGGTCCCCGAATGCTAATCTAGATCAAAATAGCTCAGGTATGAAACAAAGGTTTCAACTTAGAGCACAATTGATCAGATTCTAGTGAGAAATGAAGTGAAGTGAGTTGGGTATTTATAGTATTTCCCGAACCGTTAAGATCGTTTCTTGAATAACGTGATTTAATCTTGTGCGTACATTTGTCAAAATGTTGTGGTAACTAAAAATGGCCTCTTATGAGCTGAAAGGGCAAGTTAGAATGTGTGGATGAGGTTTAATCAGCTGAATTATGCTGACTAATCGATCTTATCTGTTCTGGGAGGCTGATGCGGCCCGCTTCAGGATCAGACAAAACTCAGGCGGGCCGCCTGGAGCTTCTGATCAGAAAACAAGTTTCAAAAGTGACAGTTTTGGTCCCTGTTGTGTTTTAAGCCCATTTCCGGCACTTCTAAGGCCCGTAAAACCAACTTTAAGGCCCTAAAATGATGCCTAAACATTGTGGACATGAAACATGCTCAAAAATATGTCGGATGTTGGTTCGTTTGGCCGTACGAACGCGATGTTCGCTTAATTACGACGGAATGCGCATAAGCGCGAAAAAACGATCCAAAATGCATGACGAATGGATTTTTCTTATGCCAAACACTAAAATAAAATATTTTAGTGCTTACATAAATTTTTGGATGTCCGGATGTATTCAGAACGTAAGTTATGCGCGGAAATGCAAACTTGTGCACTTTTTGACACTTTTAGTCCCTGAATGACCCAAAAGTATATTTTAGCACACCGAACCCCTCAAAGCTTATTTCTAAGCTAGGTAAAGGATATTTAAGGTGTGTTTAACTTATGGTCATGTTCCGGAATGTTCGTTCCAGTTCAAATTGGCATACTTTCGCAGTTTGTCAATTTTAGTCCCTGTAAGCGAATTAACTTGTTTTTGCAATACCAAAGCCTTCAAAACTTATTTCTAAGTTATGTAAAGGTTATTTAAGGTATGTTAAGCCTATGTCATTATTCCGAAGTGTTTGTTGCATTAAACTGGTTATATTTACGCATTCGGTGCGCGTATAACCTTCCAGAAAGCGATTTAGAGTTTGGAATTGAACAAAAATTGATATGTGCAAATGATACACATATTTTTACAAATCCCAAGTATGAAATATAATATTTCATTGGTTCGGTATTTGTTTGACGGCCGTGGAGGCACAGGTGTTACATGTTACATAGTAGGCGCCGTCTTCCTTTTGTTCTAGCCGCTGCCTCGATCATCGTAGGGACTCAGCCCTGATGTTCTCTGCTTTCAATGCTTCCATCTGAGCATCGCGAATCTGAGCAGGAAGGTTAGATTGGATGGTAAGCTGTAGAGCACGTACACGCCTAGGTATAGTATCCTTTCGACTTAGGGCGTCGGCCACAACATTGGCTTTGCCCGGATGATACTTGATTGCGCATTCATAATCGTTCAAGAGCTCAACCCATCGGCGTTGACGCATGTTTAACTCCTTTTGCTTGAAGATATGCTCGAGACTCCTGTGATCGGTGTAAATGGTGCACTTGGTACCGTACAGGTAATGTCTCCATAACTTAAGTGCGAAAACAACTGCTCCCAGTTCCAAATCGTGTGTAGTGTAGTTCCTTTCGTGGACTTTAAGTTGGCGTGATGCGTAGGCAATGACTTTGTCACGTTGCATCAATATGCAACCAAGTCCTTGGATGGAAGCGTCGGAATAAACCACGAAATCATTTGTGCCATCGGGCAATGAGAGGATAGGCGCGCTACAAAGTCTATCCTTTAGGTGTTGAAATGCGGAATCCTGTGCGTCACCCCAACGATAGATGACACCCTTCTGAGTCAGTGAAGTGAGAGGTTGCACAATCTTTGAGAAATCCTTGATAAACCTTCTGTAATATCCTGCCAAACCCAAGAATTGGCGGATTTCTGTTGGTGTGCGGGGTGCAGGCCAGTTCTTGATCGATTCAACCTTAGATGGATCCACATGAATCCCATCCTTGTTTACCACATGGCCTAGAAAGTGGACTTCGCGAAGCCAGAAGTCACATTTTGAAAACTTGGCATACAACTGCTCTTTTCAAAGAAGTTCCAGCATAAGTCGTAGATGCTGCTCGTGTTCCTCCTGACTCTTAGAATAGATCAGGATATCGTCGATGAACACAATAACGAACTTATCCAGGTAAGGTTTGCATACTCGGTTCATGAGATCCATGAAGACTGCAGGTGCATTCGTTAATCCGAAAGGCATAACCAGAAACTCGTAATGGCCGTAACGAGTTCTGAATGCTGTTTTGGAGACGTCCTCATCTCGGACTCTAAGCTGATGGTATCCCGATCTCAAATCAATCTTGGAGTTATAGCTTGACCCTTGCAGCTGGTCGAACAAGTCGTCAATACGTGGAAGAGAATAACGATTCTTCACAGTCACCTTGTTGAGTTCGTGGTAGTCGATACACATTCTGAAAGTACCGTCTTTCTTCTTTACAAACAAGACTGGAGCTCCCCAGGGCGAAGAGCTAGGACGTATAAAACCCTTTTCCAAGAGTTCTTGTAATTGCGTGGACAGTTCTTCAAGTTCTGATGGAGCTAGACGATAAGGTGCTCGAGCTACTGGTGCTGCCCCAGGAGCTAGCTCGATTTGAAACTCAACTTGACGATGGGGCGGAAGACCAGGTAATTCCTCGGGAAATACCTCAGGAAAATCGCGCACAATAGGAATGTCTTCGATTCTCTTTTCTTCCGTTGATGTGTCAGTAACGAGCGCTAGAATGGTAGTGTGGCCCTTTCGTAGACATTTCTGGGCCTTAAGGAAAGAGATGATGCCTTCGACAGCACCACTCTTGTCGCCACGAATCATGAGAGGGTCTTCACCAGAACGAGGAATGTGGACGATTTTCTCCTTGCAAACAATCTCCGCTTAATGATGAGATAGCCAATCCATCCCAATAACGACGTCGAAACTACCCAGTGTGATAGGAATAAGATCGATAGAGAAAGTCTGACCAGCTAAGACGAGGTTACAACCTTTAACTACGTGTGTGGCTTCAAGACCTTTACCGTTAGCTAGTTCTACCATGTGTTTGGTGTTCAGGAGTGTTGGAGTACGCTTAAGCATCTGACTAACTTTTAAGGACACATAACTAGTATCGGCACCCGAATCGAATAAAACAGTAACAAAGAAATCATCCAGAAGAAACTTACCCATCACTACGTTAGGATCGTTCCTTGCTTCACCCTGACCAATCACGAACACTCGACCCCTGGCACCGTTGCCATCATTGTTTCCCCCATTGTTGCCCCCATTATTGTTCTTGTTTCCCTGGTTGTGGTTGTTGTTCTGATTCTGGTTAAGCTGGGGACAATTCTTCTTAAAGTGGCCTTCAGCGCCACACTGAAAGCATCCCCTGTTGCCCTGTTGCTGTTGCTGATTCTGCGGTGCTTGATGTTGCTGCTGACGATACTGATTTGCAGGTCGTGAGCTCCTACAATCCTTGGCTTCATGACCCATCTTGAGACACCTCTGACAACGTCCCTTGTTGCACTGACCACTATGGTGTCTGTTGCATTTGTTGCACTTTGGGTGGTTTCCTCGATACCCACCTTGTCCTTGATTACCGGAGGATTGCTGACCCGGACTCTGGTAGTCATCAGTCTTTCGCTGCTGAGACTGACCCGAAGCAAAACCTTTACTGGAGTTTCCATCCCATTTTCGCTTGTTGTCGGTAAGTGCATCAGAAGTGGCTGTGGCACTGATTCGTTTGGGCAGCCTGTTTTGCTCCACCGCCTGGTCAGTGAGTCGATGGGCCAACTTGATGATTTGCTGTATGGTGCCCAGATTGGCTGAAGTCACGTGACTTTGAATCTCCGGTACAAGGCCCTGGAGGTACAGCTCAATTCGTTTGATGGGAGGGTCCACCATAGTTGGACACAGGATGGCCAGCTCGTTTGACCTCTTAGTATACACCTCAATCTCAGACCCCGTCATTTTCAGATTGAAAAATTCCACTTCTAGCTTGTGGATGTCATCCCGACTACAGTATTCTTCTTTGATCAGTTCCTTGAAACCATTCCAGGGTGTGGCATTAGCAACTGCCAATCCTAGTAGTTGAACCTGTGCCTTCCACCACGTTAACGCAGCTCCTTCAAGTGTTCCGGTAGCATATTTCACCCTACGGTCTTCGGGGCATTCGCACATCTCGAAAACTGACTCAAGCTTTTCAAACCAGTGAAGGAGGCCTACTGCTCCTTCTGTACCACTGAAAGTAGTAGGTCGGCAGTCCATGAACGTTTTGAATGTGCACACAGGAGTTTGAGCATGTTGACCTCCTGCAGGGTTAGCTGCGAGTGCCTCAGCGACTCGTTCGTTGATCAAAGCCGTCAACTAGGCTTGGGTGAGGTTGATACGTCCTCCGCGTTCGCTCATGATCTTCATAATGAAGCAACGTAAGTGAGAAAAGTGTCGCGGAAGTGCGTAAGTGTGGGACGACAGTAGAGAGTAAGTACACAGGGTTCAAATAGCAATTATCCCGTTAACTAATGCATAGTGTGAATTATCTAACCGACAATATAACATAATTCATACCACTTATGGTGTCGAGTCTTGCACGTGGAGCGAAGCGTCGTTGTGGATCGTTGAACACTGTACAGGTTATAGTCTGGTTTTATCAAAAAGCTTTTCCCTTTTTAAAACCAAGTTCACTATAACCAATGGCTCTGATACCAATCTGTCACACCCCCAAAATCCACCATGCGGGGTATCACCGCTTGGAGGCGTGACATGACTAGGATCGAGCATCTGTCACACCCCCAAAATCCACCATGCGGGGAGCAATCTGTCACACCCCCAAAATCCACCATGCGGGGTATCACCACTTGGAGGCGTGACATGACCAGGATCGAGCATCTGTCACACCCCCAAAATCCACCATGCGGGGTATCCCCGCTTGGTGGCGTGACATGACCAGGATCGAGCCACCAATCATATTGAACAACGTAATCTTAGTAAGTAAAACCAATCACAATACAATTGGTGACCATAAGACAGTAACCAGTTTTAAGTTAACAGCGGA
The DNA here is from genome assembly GCA_030545235.1 of Helianthus tuberosus. NCBI lineage: Eukaryota > Viridiplantae > Streptophyta > Magnoliopsida > Asterales > Asteraceae > Helianthus > Helianthus tuberosus. The sequence goes on along the minus strand of CM060356.1, from coordinate 71,598,569 downwards.
AGCATAAAACGGAAGTTCAAAACATAAGTTTATAGTTCATAAGTTTAATGTCCAAAACATAGTTTATAAAATTCAATTATTAAGTACGGGACATAACAGTCCGCATCCCACAACAACCTCCTCCTCATGCAAGCTCCATAAGCATCTAGCGACCTGTAAGGCATGTAACAACGAGTCAACAACAAAGTTGAGTGAATTCACAGTTGGTTGTTTAGTTATAGCATTCGTTTCGTAAATCATCTGTTCGTTTTGTAAACCATGTATCGTATAAATTCGTATCGCGGTCTTTCTGACATGTTTGCGAAGTTTAGTGGGGGCTTCCCATGTGTTACTAGACCACGCGTATCGACTGCTACGAAAATGTAAGAGGTGCCCTAAGTCAATGTCTATCAGCATTGACCCTTTGCCCATAGTCCATTAGTACACGCCCGTCCGACTGGCACGGTGTGATGTTTGTTAAACCTAATAGCGCTATTAACTAATGACCCGCTCGCCATACGCCTCGGCGATTAAGTCGATAAATGAGGGACTTCAATTGATAGAGTTGATGGTCTTATGGTCGTGTACGTAGGCTTTACGTACGTGCCCTTCAATCCGAGGACAGTAGTAAGTAGTTTAATAGTAATGATAGTTCGAGTAGTCATTCAATCCCATTCCCAACCCACCGGGAATCCCATGCCTTGGAAAGAGTTTGAACTCACCTCGGTTGCTTGGTTTGACTCTCAATTATAGCTAATAGTCGAGGTCGGTCAATCACGTCCTAGTATGATTACCACTTAGTTTATTAGCGATTTCAAATAGAACACAAAGTTCCTACACGTATCTATCACATAACATGCATCACTTTAACGGTTCATGCCCATATAACCTTCCCATCTATTCCCCACTCATAGACAAACATACAACATTGAAAATAACACTTTTATTGACATATAACATGTTATATCATTCTCGGATAACCTACTCGACATTTAGACACGCAAATCACTACTTATGTCGTTTCAGCTTTATTAATCAAAACTGGACTGTTTTCGAGCATTTTAATAAAATAGTTAACCTTTTCCAAAAATTCTCAAATTTTTACAGCATGTCATAAACGTTCCAAGTTTTATTGTGTTAAAATATCGGAGCATAGTTCGTTACCAATATTATATAAAAATTTATTTACCCGACTGCAATCAGATTTGTTACCTTCTGATTGCAGTTTACGGAAAAATTCACTAAAAATTAATCGTAAGTCCGATCGACGAAATTCCAGTTGGAGGATCACGGCAACAACGGTGACCATCTACAGTAAAAATCCTACGAGCTGATTTTACTCAGGTTTCGGGTTTTGACTCTGAATACAACACACTTTTTCAGCAGAAATATTTCAGCTTGAGCTGCTGTCTAAAACCAATTCTTTAAAAATAGTAAACGATCTCGAAAAATTACGATTCCAGTGCCATTTGTTCGGTTGTTCAAAATTACACAATTTAGACTCCAGAAATTCAGTTTTTCGATTAAAAATGACCCAGTTACAGCCTGTTGAAGTTGGCTGGAAATTCCAATCAGCATGTTTATTTATAGTTTAATGTTTCTAAAAACATATTACCAAGTGTCCTAACAACGGTTATCAATAATATAAAGATCAAACATTATGCATGCATTAACCAAACCCAATCCAACCAGATTTCAACTTCATACAAACTTTTTATGTGGGGTTTTTATGTAGAGTTCCATGTTCATATTTTTAGGGATTTCACTTTTGTGTGCCATGAACATTAAACAAAACATAACAAAGAACAAGATGGAACAAGGGTGTGAAGGGACTTACTACTAGCACAAGGCTAGGGTAGAAATCTAGAACAAAGATGAAGATGAAAGATGGTGATAAAGACTTGAACAAGGCTTTCTTGAGAGCTCTTCAACTTGCACTTCTATGGAGGAACTTCAAAGCTTGAAATGAGAACTTGTAGTGAAGAAGATGGAGAGTGTGCAAGTGATGGAGGTGGTTTCGGTTTGGGGGAACCGAAATAGGGAGAGAGAGGTGAGGGTTGGAGTGTGGTTTTGGAAGAAATGATGAGAGACCTTGGAACTTGTAAGATTTCTTACATGATTTGGCAAGTCCCACAAGCAACACTCTAATTTTTCAGCCAATAGAACAAGGAGGCATGATGAAGATGATTAGGGTGGGTCCCCATGGCTGGAAATCGGTTGTGGGGGGGGGGGGGTAAATTGTAAAAATTGTGACTAAAAGGTAACTAGGTAGTTAAATTGCAAGTATGGACTTATAAGTGTAGTGAAATGATTTTTAATGGGTGTTATGGCAAACGGGTACCATGACTAGTCAAAAATAGTTAAGCAATGTCATTGACAAAAATTTAGTGTCCCGGGTAACGTCCGGTTATTCGGTCGGATGCTGTTCCGTTAAGTTGTTTAATTGTTCCGTAAGGCGTCTTATACATATATTTTTGTAACGAAAATTATTCCTAACACATAGGAAAACATATCGGACTATTTAGTAACTTTTCTGTATACTACTAGTATCCTAACACATACATGTAAGTATAAGACAGTAATCAGAGAGCAGTTAAATGATTCAGCACAGTCATCAAGTACTTTTATTATCATTAATAAACTGTACGGTTACATGCAAATTTGAGGGTTGTCACATAAAATATAACTTAAATTGCCATGGTTATGAAACAATTAATTCTGTTACAACACTCCCCGACGTTTCCGCCACGTTTTGTTGTTCTACGTGGTCGGGGTGTGACAGAAAAGTTGGTATCAGAGCCAATGGTTATAGGGATTTAGGTTATTAGTAATGCTTTGACCTAGACTATAACCTTTCTAGGACCCCAACACAAGTTATCTTGTGTTTAGATCTTAAAACATGCACTTCACCTATCCTTAGGTGATAACCACAATGAGAACACAAAGTTCGAATCCGCTTTGAAAATTAATCATCTGTTCTTGGATGATTGATTACTAGGTTTTGAACCCTCTGTTGTAAGGTTTTGAACCCCTTTGAATTTTCAAAATCTCTTCACAGTTTTGGGTTATAAATAGTGTGAACACGTGCAAACTGGAAGAGTGAATGCCTGTACCCTTGGTTTTCTGTCTAAGGCTAGAGTGTTCGTACAAATCCACATAATCGGACTAGTCACTCTTACCTGGGAACTCTTGGGGTGAGTGTTCACTTATAGGCGAGCATGTCTTCGCGATACATTATTTTTGACCCATTTACTTTGATTAGTCACAATGTGTTGTTTGTTTGCCTTGTGGTAACAAACAAATGACCACTTAGGTTAGGTTTCATTTAGTATGTAGGCTTTGTTAAACCATACTACATGAGTTCCCATACTCATTTGGTTTACGAGCCCTCATTCTATCCGATCCCCCGATATAGGTCCGGTTCATTAACATAGTTACCTATATTAGGTGCCATTTGATTCCGTGATCTCTAGCATTGCTTGGTGGTTATCTTAGGACTTCTGAGCAATCTCAAGTGAGTACATAGACCCCTCTTTTACTGTTTTCAAACTATTTTGGGGTGAAACACATGTGCCTACTTGTTACTTTCGTGCCTTTCATGCTTTCATATCATATGCTTGTTATGTTAATTAGTACATTATAGTACATGATTTCATTACATTTTATGCTATGTATGTCCATTGTGTGCATGTACATCGTTTTACATTACATTTCATGCTATGTATGTCCATTGTGTGCATACTTAGTACATTGTTTTACATTACATTGATTTACATGACTTTTCTGCTTTGTATGTTAGCTTAACATACTTAGTACATTGTTTTCATATGACATTTATACAATTTCTATAACATTTGGCTTGCACAAACGAGACTTATATACGTTCATTAACATTAGCTACGCCGCTCGGTAGTAAGTAGTGGTACCATAGGACTTGACAACTCCCATTCCTGAAATCTCGGGTTTGTTTGGATTGGAAGGAATGACCGAATCCGATTACATTTCTAGGTGGACCTTAGACTTTGTGCTAGGGTTTATTCTACAATCACAAGGCTTGGATGTATGAATTTTCACAATACCGCATAAATGTTTATATCAGTATAGCATGCATTTATTACACAAAACATAACTTTGATTTAAACCATGTTTTACTTCAATACCTTGTTTTTGTGCATTTTACATATGGTTTAGTTGATATATTTCACTTACCATACATAAACATTTTGACATTTACATACACAATTCATGATTTACATTAGACATAAACATTAGACATAGACATTAGACATGGTTTTCACATCAACATTTTGACATTTGATTATACATAAACATTTTACTTTGGTGGTTTGGTTTGAGTAAGTGATTTAAGTAACGAGGCGTGTGTAATATGATACAAGCATGGTGGATACGCCGCTGGTACTTCTTATATATAAGTGTTTGTATGGTATTACATATCGTAGCGTTATTTGAATCATTTCAATTTGAGACATATAACATTTTATAAAAATAACATACTTTTCACAAGACATTGTTTTACAAACAACTTATCTTATACAAACTCATTTTACTTGGTTATTCATTTAACCATACATTATTCTCTTATTTATACATATCATCTGAACTTATTGTTTTTCAAACGATTTACAAAACAAATCAATTTACAAGGTTCATGACTGACTTTTGCTAAACAACTTTTTCTAAACTTACAAGTCATGAATCCTATTTTCACAAAACCTATGTATCTCACAGGCATTTTTATGCTGACTTACCTATTTTCACATGTGTTTCAGGATATGATGCATAGGATTTATCAAGATACATTTAGGCAGACTTGGGCCTTAGCGACAATAAAAGATGCAAGACTAGTTATTTATGTTATGTTTCTTTGATTGTCAAGACATTGTAACTCTTTTAATCAATAAAACAATATTTCAGTTTCCATGTGTTATGAAACAATGATTCTGTTACAACACTCCCCGACGTTTCCGCCACGTTTTGTTGTTTTACGTGGTCGGGGTGTGACAATACACAAGGCTTGATTATTTTCTAAACAGCGTTGTCTTCCAATCGGTCAGATGCTCATATCAGTGCTGGATTCGCATTAGCAAGCTTTGGGCAATTTCTTCGGAAATGGCCCATCTCGCCACAGTTGAAGCAAGAGCCTGGTGGAAAACGAGCTTGAGCAGGATTGTTACCAGCTTGATTTGGTGCAGCTGCGGTTGGGCAAACCCTCGCTGTATGACCTATAAGTCCACAAACTTGGCATGTGCGGCACTTCACACCAGCATGATGATGTAGGCTACATTGGTTGCACAAGGGTGTAGTTCCATTGTAGGGTTTCCTAGCAGGGGGTTGAGCTGGTTGGTTGGGGGTAGCTTCATCATTGTGAGCAACCACGGCGAAGTTCTGAGATGCCTTTCGCTTCTTAGACTTCTTAGGGGATCCAGTCTGTTCCTCCTTGGGTTTCGATTCCTCGACCGGTTTCTTGTCACTTTTTCGGAAAAGTTTACCTTTCCTGATCCGAGATTCAGTCAAGGTAGCGGATAGCTCAATGGCCTATCTAACTGTAGTGGGATTACTACCAGTCACAATGTCTTGTACTGAGTCAGGGAGGCCATCAATGTACTTTTCGATTGCCTTATCCAAAGGCGTGACCATGTTTGGGCCTAACAGACTTAACTCCTCATAACGGTCCGTGTAGGCTCGATGCTCACCGCTATCTTGCTTCAAATCATCAAATTCCCTTTCTAAAGCCCTCAGTTCCAGACGAGGACATAACTCCTTCATCATAAGGGCCCTAAGCTCGGCCCAAGTCTGTGCTAAAGAAACCTCAGCACCACGGTCTCTCATAACCCCGTTCCACCAGGTAAGAGCCCTCTTCAGAAACACACTGGAAGCAAACTCGACCTTGCGATTATCAGGACACTGAACGTGACGAAACGTACTCTCAGTGCTCTCGAACCATTGTAGGAACCCAGTTGCTCCTTCAGAACCACTAAACTTGAGTGGCTTAACCGAATTGAAACCCTTGAAATTGCACGGAGCATTATGGTTGTTGTTGGCTTGGTTCAGTTGAGCAATAAGATTTGGGAAAGCAGCAGCCATTTGCTGCGCGATGATTTCTGCTAGTTCGGCATTCGCTATCTGTTTGTCGCGTCGAGGAGGCATTCTAAAGGAGGGAAACATGAAAGGAAACAAGTGAGATGATTGGATGAAAAGGATGAGATGATACAAAAATTGTCAACAGCAAAGATAGTGGTCATTTGTTTTTTTACCACAAGGCAAACAAACGACACATTGTGACTAATCAAAGTAAATGGGTCAAAAATAATGTATCGCGAAGACATGCTCGCCTATAAGTGAACACTCACCCCAAGAGTTCCCAGGTAAGAGTGATTGGTCCGATTATGTGGATTTGTACGAACACTCTAGCCTTAGACAGAAAACCCAGGGTACAGGCATTCACTCTTCCAGTTTGCACGTGTTCACACTATTTAGGACCCAAAACTTTGACGAGATTTTGAAAAATCCAAGGGGTCCAAAACCTTATAACAGAGGGTTCAAAACCTAGTAATCAATCATCCAAGAACAGATGATTAATTCTCAAAGCGGATTCAGAATTGATGTTCTCGTTGTGGTTATCACCAAAGGATAGGTGAAATGCATGTTTTAAGATCTAAACACAAGATAACTTCTGTTGGGGTCCTAGAAAGGTTATAGTCTAGGTCAAAGCATTACTAATAACCTAATTCCCTATAACCATTGGCTCTGATACCAACTTTTCTGTCACACCCCGACCACGTAAAACAACAAAACATGGCGGAAACGTCGGGGAGTGTTGTAACAGAATTAATTGTTTCACATCCATGGAAATTAAAGTTACGTTTTATTTATCAAACAAGAGAGTTACATTGTCTTAAACAAGAAACAAAGAGTACATAACATAAATTAACTAGTTCTTGCTTCGTTTTAAGTCACTAAGGCACAGGTCCGCCTAAGTGTGTCTCGATCATCCTATGCAACAGCTCCTGAAAACACATGTGAAGATAGGTACGACAGCATAAAAATGCCTGTGAGATACATAGGTTTTGTGAAAATAGGATTCATGACTTGCGTATAAAGAAATTGTTTAATAAAAGTAGCCATGAATCTTGTTGAGTGGTTCCTTCCATAAATCATTTGAAAAGTGATAAATAAACCAAATGATATATATGTATAAAAGAATATTGTATGGTTAAGTGAATAACCATGTAAAAATGAGTTTGTATAAGTTAAGTTATTTGTCAAACGAGGTTTATGTGAAGATTGTATTGTAGATGTAATATGTCTAAACTGAAATGGTTTAAATAACGCTACGATATGTAATACCATAAAAGCACTTATATATAGGAAGTACCAGCGGCGTATCCACCATGTTTTTATCGTATTACCCGTCGCCTCGTTACTTAAATCACTTACCCAAACAACCACCAAAATGTAATGTTTAACAATTGTAGAAATGTTTATGTATGGTCAAATACGGTTCACACGGTTTAACAGTTACAAACGGTTCACATAATCAAATGGTTATAACGGTTCACATGGTCAAATGGTTATAACGGTTCACATGGTCAAATGGTTACAACGGTTCACATAGTCAAATGGTTACAATGGTTCACATGGTCAAATAGTTACAAATGGTTCAAAATGTAATATAATGTGTTCATGTGCTGGATGAGCATATGCAACAAAATGTAATGTAAAACAATGTGCTAGCATGCTAAGAAAGCATACATAGCAAAACAAGGTAAAGTAAAACAATGTACTAAGTATGCTAAGTCAACATACAAAGCAGAAAAGCAATGTAAATCAATGTGCTAGCATGCTCATTCAACATACATAGCAGAAATGTAAAGTAAAACAATGTAATGTAAATCATGTACTATAAGTGTACTAATGAACATAGCAAGTATATGATGTGAAAACAGGAAAGCATGAAAGTAACAAGTAGGCACATGTGTTTCACCCCAAAATAGTTTGGAAAACAGTAAAAGAGGGGTCTATGTACTCACTTGAGATTGCCTAGGAGTCATTGAGTAACAACCAAATAATGCTAGAGATCACGGAAAACAAACGGCACCTAATATAGGTAACTATGTTAATAAACCGGACCTAAATCGGAGGATCGGGTAGAATGAGGGTTCGTAAACCAAACGAGTATGGGAACTCATGTAATATGGTTTAACAAAGCCTACATACTAAAATGAAACCTAACCTAGGTGCTTACGACCCATTACGACCCGTTTAGGTAGCTTATGCTACTTTAACGCGTCGTTCGCGTAAAACGCGTTCGGAACGCCTAACTAGTCCTATGATAAGTAAAATATGCCTTAACATGTCTAATATTGTTTCCAAAACAGTTTAGATACCAAAAGTTATGTTACATATGCTTGAAATGAATTTTTGCGTAAAAATGGCATTTTGGTAATTTACCTAAGGCATATAAACCACCTATCATACAACTAACTAAACGTCGTGACCATAAGGTATAACCTCGGAGGGTTATTCCCTATACAACTATGGTAACCTAAAGTGTTTGGTCGGATCCTAAAGATCGACCAAACGGGTCGGGTTCGAAAGTATAAGCGATTGTTTAGATCGCTTACCTTACGACCCTATCTAAGCATTAAAACTATAAGTGACGAGCTAAACATGTTAGAAGATGTTTAACGAGGTTAGAAAACAGGTTTGGTATCAAAACAAATGGTTTTGATACTTGAAAGTAGTTTGGTTACAAAATACGCAAGAATACGCATTTTGGCCGAAACTACGACTCGTCACTGAGCCTAGATAATGTGGTAATCAGTAGGTATAGTCACAAGGGACTATAACCATCGTGATTACGCTCACGTTGCGAAGTTCAACCGAACTTCGTGTTGACCATAAACTGGTCAACGCAGAAAACGCTAAAAGAACGAAAGAGGACTTACAACGGGTCCAAGAACGGAAGTTTTGATCCGAATATTCTCAGGTATGAAGTGATAAACACATCAACTTAGAGAACAAATTCAGATTCAAATGTGTAGGTTTTGAGTTGTGAATTTGAGGGCTATTTATAGATTTCTTAGGACCGTTAAGATCGTTCATCGAATAACGTGCTTTGATCTTGTCCGTACATGTGCACCCATGGTTTACAAAACCATTGGAGCCCCTAGATTAAGCCCATAGTTTCAGAAATACCATGTGCAAGAGGGTTATGAGTGTATAACAGCTGTTAACAGCTGTTTAATCTGGTTTTGTTGATCTGGGAGGGCCTCTCGGCCCGTGTAAGGCATGGCCAAACCTTACGCGCCCCGCCTGAGTACTCTGATCAGCAACCAACTTTCAAAAATGACAGTTTCAGTCCCTGTTGGTGTTTAGAGCCATTTCCGACATGTTTAAGGCCCGTTAAGCCATCTTTAAGGACCTAAAATGATGCCTAAACATTGTGGACATGAAACATCCTCAAAAATATGCCGGATGTTGGTTCGTTTGGTCGTATGATCGCGATGTTTGTTTAATTACGACGGAATGCGCATAAGCGCGAAAAACGATCCAAATTGCGCGACGAATGGATTTTTCTTATGCCAAACACTAAAATAAAATATTTTAATGCTTACATAAATTTTTGGATGTCCGGATGTATTCCGAACGTAAGTTATGCGCGAAAATGCAAACTTGTGCACTTTTTGACGCTCTTAGTCCCTGAATGACCCAAAAGTTTATTTTAGCATACCGAACCCCTCAAATCCTATTTCTAAGCTATGTAAAGGATATTTATGGTATGTTTAACTTATGGTCATGTTCCGAAATGTCTGTTCCAGTACGAATCGTCATACTTTCGCAGTTTGTCGAATTTAGTCCCTGTAAGCGATTAAACTTGATTTTGCCATACCAAAGCCTTCAAAACTTATTTATAAGTTATGTTGAGGTTATTTAAGGTATGTTAAGCATATTTTGATGTTCCGGAGTGTTTTTCGCATTAAACTGAATACGTTTACGCACCAGTTGGCGTATAACTCTCCAGAAAGCGATGTAGAGTTTGAAATTGAACAAAAATTGATATGTGCAATCGATACACATATTTTTACAGATCCTAAGTATGAAACACAATATCTCATTGATTTGGTATATGTTTGATGGTCGCAATGACACAGGTATCACAGCATGTATACTTGTGCGTTTTGTGCGGTAGAAACGGTAAAAATCGCGTTAAATATGTAACTTGTTTGTCGAGCATGAAATTTGATATATATGAGATGTTTTATGTATATTTGCTTTAAAAATGACAAAATAGATAAGTGTGACAACTGCCAAATTTGCATGCATCCGTACAATTATTAAATCTTGATTAGTGCTTAATGACTGTGCTGAATTATACTTAACTGCTTTCTGATTACTGCATCACACTTACATGTGCATCACATGTTGCATAATGACACATCATTATTACATACAAACTTTATTGTCATACATGATGCACAAAGCACGGTTAGCACAGTTAACGGATAAGATAGAAAAATGCTGACGGGGTTCAGTACATAGATAGACGTTGTTTTGAGACACAGTATGAGCCGGAAATCAAGTACTACATTAGTATGGTGTGTAGGGAAGTAAGGACCACAAAACTACTTTTCTAGGAAATAGTTTAAGTGCCGGAAAGCGCCTAAAACTTACCTAAAGTGCAGAATTCTGCAGAAAATTCAGCAAATCAGCATTTAAATACATTAATATTGTCACACCCCCAAAATCCACATGCGGAGTACCACCGCTTGGAGGCGTGACTAACCAGGATCTTAGTCACCAATCACATTGAACTCACGAGTATATTTAAATAAAACCTTCATTTATTAACAATAGTGTTACAACGTTACAATATTTCACAGTTTACAGCGGAAGCATATTTAATTCGTTAAGTGTTTATTAACCACATGTAAAAACTCTTAGTCTTGTGTTGTGTTTCCATGTAACTCGACCCATGACCACTCCATCATCCCAGACAGCAAGTTCCAACAATATGCACCTAAAGGCCTGCAAGGCATGTAACAACGAATCAACAACAAAGTTGAGCGAGTTCACAGTTGGTTGTTTAGTTTTAACGTTTGTTTCAAAAACCATAAGTTGTTTCGTAAACCACGAGTTAATCAGTATCTTTTGTTTCCCAAATCATATCCATATTCAGTGGGGGCTTCCCCATGTGAACCACTAGACCCGTTTACCATATCGACCACTGACTAAAGTAAGTTGGTGCCCTGACGTCAATGTCTATCATCATTGACTAGTGCCCAGATCCATTAGTTCACGCCCGTCCTCTGCGGCACGGTGTGAGGCTTGTCAAACCTAAATAGCGCTATCTAACTAATGACCCGCTCGCCATTGGCCCGGCGATTAAGTCGATATAAAAGGAGGGACTTCATGATAGAGAGTTTTGGTCTAGTATCTATGTTGTCACCCTTCAATAAAGAGGGTGTGTACGTAACCCCCAAACCAGGAGATTACGCAGTTTCCAGTTATACCATTATCACGTGTTGTCACCCTTCAATGAAGAGGGTGTGTACGTGTTCCAAACCAGGAGATCACGCAGTTTTAGTTTTAATCCTTTACACATTCCCAACCCCTGGGAATCCCATGCCTTGTGGAAAGTGTGAACTCACCTCGATTTGCTCGGCAGATAGTTTACTTGCTAAAATAACTGTTGATCAATCGCGTCCTATTATAGTTATTACGTCTAATCAGATTCGCATACAAGTAATTCACGTAATTGCTCGCATATTTAACAAGTGGCACAGATGGCATCATATATAACCCAAGTCCAAAACATGTAAACATTATTGCAGCCCATAAAATACTTATAGGTGGGGCCGGCTGCTTAGTGTGCGTTTCATCACAAAGACAATCATCATGCTTTCCATTTCAATTAAACCATATAAGACAAGAAATCATATAACATGCAGCCCAACTGATTTGTGTTTCGCTGTTGTTACCCGACTAACACCACCCAATAGCATTCCAACCGATTGATTATATGTCTGATATGTGTACTAGATTTGTGTCACTCGTTTAATAACCAACCGTCTTAATCATCATTGTCCAATATCAATATTATACCCCATCATATGAAATCATCCCTAAATAATTACCAATTCACAGAATCATATAACAATAGCACACATTATCACAAGTAATTATCATCGGTCTACACATTCCCATATAGTCAACTAGAAATAGCACTCATGGACATTAAAATTAAACCTACTGTTACATCTATTATCACATAAACAGGATCATTGAACATAAATCAATATGTATGGAAACTATTTTGTAAATTCATTAATAATTGTTTTAGTGGTCCAAATTAATGAAATGGTGTGTTGTCACATCCATCACTTGGTTTAAGTATAACAAATACTTGTCAGAGATATCACATGAAATTGTTTGGCTCAATGAGACTTTATTCATAATATTCAAGTGGATAGAGTGTGTCTTGGTTTCAATAACAAGTAGATAAGTGTCGTTTGTCAACTTATAACTAAAGTGGCGGCCCAGTACCAAATTCAGAAGGCATGCACTCTCAAAGCTTTTCACATGCAAGGCTATAGGGTAAAAACACAATCATCATATACAAGCAGACTTTAATCATTACCATCACCAAGAACAATCAAGAATCATTAATCATATTCACTTATGCGGACATATCATGAACTTCAATCATTAGACAATTCACATACTATCACATGCAAGAATATAGTGGCCGACAATTAACATATATACTATCACATGCAAGATGAATTTACTAACCAATTTAAATGCTTCGATGCACAGGGGAGGGGTCTATTGCCGTCGCCAATCACAGGGGGGGGTATACTGCCGATCGCAAGATTGAGAGAGAGAGGTAGGGTTTGATTTTTAAGACGAGATTATAATTTCTACAAGTTACGTATACCTATATAATACAACTTGGGGGCGGTTCATTAAATTGACGGAAGTGGGCTCAGGCCCATTCAAACAATTAGTTTACTATTTCACATAGCTATGTGTCTATACTTGCTAAGCCCAATCGTAACACACAAGACCAAAGTGGACGGTTCCTAATGCAAGGCTCTAATTGGGTTCAAGTCCATATGGAAGTTAACAGTTTAGGGGTTGAGATTGTTATAATTGGCAAATGTGGGTCACAATAGGATATTTACATGTTTAGGGATATAAGCAAATTAAAGTTACTGACCTCGAAGGTTCGGGTTGTCACAAATATTATGCAGAAACATGACTAAATGGTCCAAAATGCTTTCCTAACTGTCGGGAATTAAAAGTGTCACAAAAGGGTACTTAAAGATCACTAAACGGAATAACTTGACACTTTAACGAACCGGTATCTAACCAAACAACCGGACACTACCCGAAACACCAAAATTATGCTAGAAGCATTGTTTAATTATTTTTGAGCTAGTTATGATCCCTAAACACCCTAACACCCACTAAAATATCTAGTAAATAACACTTGTAACTAAACACTTGGATTTGAACCATAAACTAACTTAATGGTTGGAAAATTACAATTTGACCCCCCCTTAGGGACGGTCACATGGTGGCCCACCATAATCTTCCATGATCTTGCAAGATCCTATATAATCTTCTCTAGATATTGCTTAGATCTTCTCTAGATATTGCTTAGATCTTCTCTAGATTCTCTAACTTATCATCACCACCCAACAATACCCCCCCTTGGAGTTACGGTTATGGAGGAGGCCCCCATCAAGATCCTACATGATCTCACTAGATATTACAAGATCTCTTTTGATTTTGCTTGGATTTGGGAAGATTCATTTAGATCTTGCTTTGTACTTTAGATTATATAAACCCTTCCTCCTCATCCATCACCAACATCAAAACTCCTCTCTTCCTCCCCCTCTAAAGCTTACGGCCCAACACCCCCATTCTACCTCCACCATTTTCATTCCACTAACAAGCATTCCAAGGTGATCTAGTGGTGTAAGGAGCTAAGTTAGGAAGCTTGGAGCTTTCGGAAGTTGAAGGACCTTCACCGTTTGCTTTTATCCACTTGTTATCTTCGCTTGAATCATCCCTAGCCTTGAGCTAGTGGTAAGAACTTCATACACACCATTGTTCATCTTATATTAGTGGTTAAAAGAAGATTCATGTTGATTATTATGAAGAACACTAAAGAATATTAATGAACATGAAGATGAAACTTTAACATAAGCTTGAAAACCATAAAAATACATGTTGATTAGTGTTATTTTGCTTCTTGGTGATTGATTATTTCTGTTATGATGTTAGACATCATAAGAAACCTACTAGATTGTGATTAAACACATGATCTAGTAAGTCAAGGTGGTGACCTTCTGAAAGACCAAGATCATCATACTTTATGATTCACATAAACTTGAAGAATGAAAATGATTTTGTAAATGATGAAGTATGTAACATATACTTGGATGATTTAAAAACTAGAATTCTCAAGAAACTAAGTGAAATCACAAGACTTACATGAGCATGGATTTTAAAGAAAACTAAATATGTTTCTAGTGGTGAAACAAGTCTAAAAATACATTGTTAACAAGGAAAATTCAAAAAGATATATTTTTAGAAAATATGTTTGGAAGTTGTAAAGACCTAAAATCTTCAAGAATGATGATATTAAAGAAATGGCCACACTTTGAAAGGTAACTAGGCTTACTAAAAACACTAGTAAGTTACTACAAGTTTTTCTAAAAATTCAAGTTCATGTTGTTATATAAATTGCAATATTTTGGCACTTGGTAAGTGTTGATTGAGTTGTTGATTGTTTGTGATGATTTTTGAAAAGAAAATGATATGCTTTAATAGCATGGACACCTCCATTTTTAGGGGAAACTATGGTGAAATTTTCTGAAAATAGAAACACTTAGAAAAATATTTTCTAAAACAAATATTTACAAGTATGTTTAAACTATGGTTTTCAATATAAACTTTGCCATAGATTTTGTTACAAAACTACAAGTATTGGAGGTTGGTTTTTACAAATAAAAATGGATAAATATGTATTTAGAATATATATTTACATTAAAGACATGATGTGTGTGAATACTTGTATACTTTGTGGGTTAACTATATTATTTTAGGGATAAAATAATATAACTTAACAAATACCAAGAATTTACAATCCAAATATTACCAAAAAAATCACAAAGGAATAAATATATAAGTTACACACATAGTATTGTTGAACCGAACGATAGAACGTAACTTACAAAATATTCCAGAGAACACCGTTATAAATATATTTTTGGTAAATATTATTTTAGATACGAAAGAAATGAGAATATGATTTTTGTTATTATTACAGAGTATATCATATTTTCGAAAAAAGGAAAATATATTATTTTGGGAGTAAAAATATATTTTCCTAGAGTTTTAGAAGACGTATGTGTAACACCTGTGCCTCCACGGCCATCAAACAAATACCAAACCAATGAAATATTATATTTCATACTTGGGATTTGTAAAAATATGTGTATCATTTGCACATATCAATTCTTGTTCAATTTCAAACTCTAAATCGCTTTCTGGAAGGTTATACGCGCACCGATGCGTAAATATAACCAGTTTAATGCAACAAACACTCCGGAATAGTGACATAGGCCTAACATACCTTAAATAACCTTTACATAACTTAGAAATAAGTTTTGAAGGCTTTGGTATGGCAAAATCAAGTTAAATCGCTTACAGGGACTAAAGTTGACAAACTGCGAAAGTATGCCAATTTGAACTGTAACAGACATTCCGGAACATGACCATAAGTTAAACATACCATAAATATCCTTTACATAGCTTAGAAATAAGCTTTGAGGTGTTCGGTGTGCTAAAATAAACTTTTGGGTCATTCAGGGACTAAAAGTGTCAAAAAGTGCACAAGTTTGCATTTTCGCGCATAACTTACGTTCTGAATACATCCGGACATCCAAAAATTTATGTAAGCATGACTATATTATGCTTTAGTGTTTGGATTACAAAAAATCCATTCGTTGCGTCATTTGGATCGTTTTTCGCGCTTATGCGCATTCCGTCGTAATTAAGCGAACATCGCGTTCGTACGACCAAACGAACCAACACCCGGCATATTTTTGAGTATGTTTCATGTCCACAATGTTTAGACATCATTTTAGGGCCTTAAAGTTGGCTTTACGGGCCTTAGAAGTGTCGGAAATGGCATAAACACATAACAGGGACCAAAACTGTCATTTCTGAAAGATGTTTGCTTATACATCGAATCTAGTCCTTCCCACTTGTTGCACATGGTTTTGGGAATCTATGGGCTGGTATTTTGGGCACATGGTATTACAATACCATGGGTGCTAGTGTATGGCCAAGATTGAAGCACTTTTTCCAAGAAACGATCCTAACGGTTCGGGAAATCCTATAAATACCCCACCCCCCATGCTTCAAAATTACAAGAACTTTGATTTGAGAAACTCTAAGTTGAAACTATTGTTTCATACCTGAGATTTTTGAATCGAAGTTAGCATTCGGGGACCCTTCGTAAGTATTCTTTCGTTCTTTTATTGCTTTTCGAGTCTTTCGAGTCTGAAAGTCAAACTTTGTTTGACTTTCTACATTGACCAGTTATGGTCAATGCGAAGTTCGTTTGAACTTCGCAATGTGAGTGTAATCACGTTGGTTATAGTCCCTTGGGACTATGCCTACTGATTACCACGTTGTCTAGGGTCGTAGGGTAAGCGATCTAATAAATCGCTTATACCTTCGAACCCGACCCAGTTTGGTCGATCATTAAGATCCGACCAAATACATTAGGTGACCATAGTAGGTAGGGAATAACCTCCCGAGGTTATACCCTATGGTCGCTTCGTTTGAATAGTTGTATGATAGGTAGTTTATATGCCTTAGGTAAATTACCAGAATACCCTTTTCATGTATAATTGGTAATTAAGCTTATGTAACCTAAACTTTTGTACATAACTGATTATACAACATAATTAAACATGTTTAGGCATATAAATACTTGTCATAGGACTAGTTAGACGTCTCGAACGCGCTTTGCGCGCACGACGCGTTAAAGTAGCGTATGTTACCTTAATGGGTCGCGATGGGTCGAAAGCACTTAGGTTTGGTTTCATTGTAGTATGTAGGCCTTGTTAAACCATATCATATGAGTTCCAATACTCATTTGGTTTACCAAGCCTCATCCTATCCGATCTCCCGATTTAAGTCTGGTTTATTTATATAGTTTTAGATTGTCGACTGATTCCGTGCTCTCTCTAGCTTTGTTTGGTTGTTGTTCAAGACCTCTAAGCATTCTCAGGCGAGTACAGTATTCCCCTATTTTACTGCTTTCAATTGTTTTGGGGTGACTCATATGTGCTAAATGTTTTCAAGGCTTTAACGATGATAACAAAACGATTTTCGATGTTATAACGATGGTTTCTAAAACGATTAAGACGATTTATACAAAACTAATAACGATTTCAATAAAGTGAACAAACTTGTTGGTTGGGTTACATAACAAATGACATTCATTAGCAATGATCAAGCCGACCAGTATTAGGTTATGGTACCATAGGATCTGACAAGTCCCGTTATTTACTACACCCGTAGTTATGTGTGGGTGTTGTGGGTAGCGACTGAATCTGTAATTGTTAATTTACTCTTTGGTAAGGGTTTATTAATGCGAGTTGTTAATCTATCCTTTGGTAAGGGTTTATTAATGCGAGTTGTTAATCTATCCTTTGGTAAGGGTTTATTAATGCGAATTGTTAATCTATCCTTTGGTAAGGGTTTATTAATGCGAGTCAAGAAGGTTTGAATGTTATTAGCGAGACGACCATTTAAGTAGTTTCACGACCTAAAACGAATTTAACGATTGGGTAAACAATTGGTTTTCACACGATGTTTTAACGATTGGGTAAACGATTGGCTTCAAAGTGATATACAATTGGGTTTTGGTTATACATATTACATGATTTACATTGGGCATGAACATTACTTTTGTGGTTTGGTTTGACTAAGTGATTAAGTAACAATGCGTGTGGAATATGATACAAGCATGGTGGATACGCCGCTGGTACTTCCTATATATAAGTGTTTGTATGGTATTACATATTGTAGCGTTATTTGAATCATTTCAGTTTGAGACATAGAACATTTTATACAAGTAACATACTTTTCACAAGACAATTATTTACAAACAACTTATCTTATACAAACTCATTTTACATGGTTATTCATTTAATCATGCATTATTCTCTTATTTATACATATCACTTGAACTTATTATTTTTCAAATGATTTACAAAGACAAAGCAAATTACAAGGTTCATGACTAAACATTTTCTTAAAACAGAAGTCATGAATCTTATTTTCACAAAACCTATGTACTCGCCAGCATTTCTTTGCTGACCTCGTTTTCACATATGTTTCAGGTATTGTTGAATGATATCGATTGATAAGATGCATGCTCACATAGGACTGGACAAGGCCTTAGTGACTCAATAACAATGATAGATTATGTTTAAATTGTGTATTTAGATTTCCAAACGATGTAATTATTCAATGTTTAATAAAACGAAACACTTTTGATATCCATGGTTATGAAACATTAATTCTGTTGCAACACGCCCCGATGTTTCCGCCGCGATTTGTTGTTTTACGCGGTCGGGGTGTGACAGTATGATTTTTGGGAAAAATATATGTTTTCTTGGATAGACTTGAAATACATTTTGGACAAAATAAGTTTATATATATTTTCTAAGTAAGACTTGAAAATATGTTGTTTTGGAAATATATTGGGAATATATTGGTATATTTGATTTGGAATAATACACCAGAATACGACGCCAATACATGGCAAGTTATACGAATATAAGAATACGAAAATACATGTATGAGATACCCCCATCCTTGGGAAGGAAATACGAATATAAATACTTGGAAAGTATTAAGACAATATACATCGTTATAACTGTTATTCCAAAAATTCAATAAATATAATTAAGTTAAAATATTTATTATTTTAACGAATAATTATATAACTTGGAATAATGATGAAGACACTTGGAAACGTAACTCAAAAGCATTAATTAATACTAAGTTAAGGCACGACCGCTCGTCTAATAAGACCATAGTACATTGTAGGTAGTCGTGTACACCAGAGGACACTTTGAGTTACAGGCGGATTCGAAGAACGCAAAACTGTGAGTTCATGTCCCCCTTTTCTTTAAACTGTTTTTTTTATTTACTTCGGGGGTGAAATACATGTTACAAAAGGATTACTTACAATACAATTGGTATGGTTGGCCTAGGAAAGAACCATAGATCATGTGAATGGGTAGGCGTATACTTGAGCCCATCAATCCTCTTGTAGGACCGAGGGGCATGAGTGATAGATCTATTTGGGTATAGCGAGCCCCATCCATGAGTCCGCCGAATGGGCCATGTGGTGACTATGTCTTACAGCCGGAAGCCCGGTACAAAGTCTGCTAGGTTTGAGTCTTCTTGCACCATGTCACGTATATTAATGTATTAGTTACACATTAATTGATCTGTTTCCTTGTTGCTTTCATACCGGGACTTACAAACTTACATACATACTTACAACGATTTCAAAGGTTTATACATACACTCAAACGAACACATGAACTCGCTCAACTTTTGTTGATGTTTTCAAACTACATGTATTTTAGGGAATTTGTAAATGGATCTGGCGGGCATTGGAAGTTTTTATGCTGCGTTAAAAATAAAGATGTCATCCATGGTCTTTGAGTTTGGTCAGTGTGTCTTATTCCTGGACGAGACACGTCTTCCAAACCTTGGTGTTATTCAATATCTTTTGACGAGTCCTTAAAGGACTCATAAACAATTTATACGATTTGTAAAACTTGAACTTGAAGTATACGTTTTGAAACAATGTTGTTATGTTTTAAACCTATGGTTTTATCATATAGTTGATGTTATGATTGAATGCAATGATATTAAGAAAGTCACACCATAATCACGCTTCCGCAAAAGTCAGGGTGTGACAGCTTGGTATCAGAGCTTCGATCGTAGCGAACTAGGATTCTTTCTCGAGTCTAGACTACGATCATTAGGGCTCTCACAAAAACGTTTTTACAAACATGTTTTCATTGCATACACGAAACGCCCAGATCCAGGAAACAAACATTTTTACAATAAAAGACACAAATCACATTTCAAAGAATTCGTTTATAGTTCAGTCTGAGAGACTGGGTAATTCAGTCTGAGAGACTGGGGAGTTAGTCTGAGAGACTAGCTGGGGCAGTGTGAGAGACTGGGAAAGTCAGTCTGAGAGACTGGGTAGTTCAGTTTGAGAAACTAGGAGGTTCAGTCTGAGAGACTGGGTAGTCTAAGAGACTGGGTAGTTCAGTCTGAGAGTCTGGGTAGTTAGTCTGAGAGACTAGTTGGGACAGTTTGAGAAACTGGGGTGTTTCAGTCTGAGAGACTGGGTGTTTAGTTTGGGAGACTGGTTGGTTTAGTCTGGGAGACTAGGTGGGTTAGTCTGGGAGACTAGGAAGGATAGAAAGTTTCATGAAGAATAATGTGAATACATGATTGCATGATGAATTGTCCTTGCTTGCAATACACTAAGTGTTAGTAATTACTATGAATATACCTGCTATGATCATTATGTACCGGCACACATGTCACCTTCTTTAGAAAGCGAGTTATCAGACATTGACAACCCTATGGCCACCGCCACAAATAATGAGATTGCACCTGCGCCGGGGACGTTTACGACAGACACTGAGAGTGGCCCTGACATACTGACCAAGGACAACGACGACTTCCAACCGCCTACGCTACTAGACTTTGGTAATGATTACCCTTGCTGATGGCTTCCCCAACAAGGATCTTTTTGTCATCTTTGTTTCAGTCCATGACCACCTCATCACTGGTCATTCCGATGGTGAGCGCACCATGGCTCCGATCCTCGATGATGCACCTCCTGTGGACATTCCTTCCGATGGTTGGCTACCAGACGAGTAGTTGACGATGACGTTGACAAGTTTATTGATGGTCCTCCTGTTTACACCCATGATGATGGAAAGTTAGACGAGAACGTTGTTACAAATTTCACTTTTTGAGACCCCTGTTATCAAGCTATCCTCTGATTCTAGTATGCACTCGATTTCAGACTCATTTGAGTCTGTGACATCTGCAACCTTACAGACGTCCGGATTGCAGCTTTCTACTACTGACTCAGACGACGACACCGCTATGACTGCTGCACTATCACCTGCTCGGGATCCCACACTTCCACCCGACCTAAAGCCTGCTCCTAAGACAGCTCCAGTTTCTTTTCGGTCAGCTTGATATTGCACCTGCTAATCCTGCGCCCTTACTTGATCGTGACCCTATTTCTTTTGGTTTACCAGACAATGCACCCCTTATACCTGACCCAGTACCTGCACCTGATGACCTTCTTTTTTATTGGGACATTTGTTCCTGCACCTGCACGCGCTGATATTGCTCCTTTGGAAACCGACGTCCATTGCGCCGACATGCCCACCACTTTCTTTCAGGACATACCCGCATCCCGGGGAGGCACTCCAAGTCAACGCCCACGTGACGATCCTTTTTGCTACAGCAGCATTTCCTACGACCTCACAGGCTACACCGTTCGCTCCTTTCGATACGAGACGAGCCATTCCAATGGTTCCCACCATGCACTAGGCTGATTTCAGACTCCTACCATCCCTCACATTATGGAGGCTATACACAGAACGAGTTACTCCTGTCACATCAGCTACAGTTGAGGATATGAGTCGTAGAGTTTGGGAACTTGAGCTGACACCACGTCCTCAACCCTGTCTATTGTCAGTATACTCGGATCCTCCACATTTATCAAAGATTCCTTTTGCACTCTCACCTGCTGCTATTACACCTTTCCCAGGTTTTTGATTCTCGTTTCTTTACTAACGACCAGCAGATCGATTAATTACTTCGATGTATATACGAGCTCGAGGAGAAGCTCGCCCATGCTAGTAGTTTGCTTTTCTTTCCTCCTTCACCTCAGTCACCAGTATAGTTGGTTTCTGGATTACGCGAATTGCATTACAATTGGGTAAAGACACTAATGATAAACCGAGATTGTGGAGACTTTTGAAGACCACTTCTGACTACGTGATTTTGATACACTGATATACTTATTGGACAAGGGTAGGGTGACCCTGTGTCCCTTTTGATGTGATACATTTTGTAAGACGATGCAATTGTGGTCGGAGAACAATGGGAGCCCAATCATCATTGAACAAGCGACAATACTTTATGGCCAATAACCAAGGAAAACTCAGTCGCTATGTCTTCGTTAAGCACGTTGTTGATCTATATGTGTGTGCTATAATTATAATGCTACGTGCTTGCTTGCCATGCTCTCATTAAACATAATTCCCAAATTACTTGGTTATGATATGATTATGTTATTGCTTGATTGGTTGATATGATAATCTATTATGTGTATGTACATATGACCTCTAAACAACTATATACACTCCCAGAACAAATAAGACCTGACCTAACCGATCTTCTTCTTAGAAGATGTCGATACAAGGGAACGTCGATACCAACAACCCTCTGTCGACGACAGAGGCAAAACTACAAGAGCGCATCTTAGAGGCCATTGCACAACACGAGGCCCTTCGCTCCGAACGTGGCACAGTGAAGGGGTAAGGTCCCAAAAACCTCATAAAAAGGATTTGAGACCATACCACAAACTGGTTTTTTCAACCTTTTTAACCTTGCGCGGCCGCGCATGGGTCTTATTAAAGGAAGAAAACAATCAGTAACTTATAATCGCGCGCCCAAAGGATAACATGAATCCTTGCGCCTTCCCCAAATTAACAAAGGATTAAAACCTTTTGTTCAGATACCTCCGCCTAAATATCCAGACTTGGATATTATTTTACCCAGACTTGGGATTTTCTCGTCCGTATCCACACAGTAAGGTGTCACACCAGATTACAGCAGTAATCTTCTAGAAAGAAATATAATCGTGCACTACCCAGACGGTTATAACCGTCTGGACACGTGTCATCACCACAAGCAACTCTGAAATCACAACAAAGGCATGCAATTGGAGAGTAATCTCCACTTAATCACTTTCCATGTGGCAACTCCCCAGCCATAGATCAAACCACGATCCGTGTGCTTTCACATCGGATCGAGACAACTTAACAAAGGATCAAAGAACTTAACGGAAGAAAAGATAACCGCTACGGCGTTAGCATCTTCCGTCATCTTTTCAATAACAGGTTTTCCCTCCCAAACTCCCGGTTATAAATAAGAGAACTGTTCAGGTATAAACTCAGATCACTCTCACTCCTCAAATACTTATCTTCTCCGATATCAATACTTATTCTCACGCCGGAGTCGGGTCAAGGAGAGAACCCTCTTCTCCCCTTGACGAGGCTAACGGTGTTCTTTTTTGCAGAATCACCGGAGAAGGAATTCCATTGCAACTGAATCAACCGAGAGAGAGCTAACCTTTTATGCGGATTCAAACCCCCTAACTATCTCGGTTCCGACCATTTAGTTAGTGTTTCTTCATTGGCGCCCACCGTTTTCTCAGTTTTTCTAGTTTCTACCTCGTTTCGATTCAGTTCTTTCCGTTTTCTGTTTTTGCACATGGCAGAAAATTCGTCATCTCACCGACAACCTGGTCCTCGACCAAACGTCGGAAACAATTTACCAGTAGAAGGGATAGTGGAAGAGGCCTCAGACGATAATGAGGTTCAATCTAATCGAGCAAATGATCCTGTTAACCCAGGAATGTTACCAGCAAATCCTGCACAGTCAATCTTACCACCAGGAGAAACTCCGATATCATGGTATGTCCGGTATCAAGGGGCATTAAACGCCGTATACACACAATTGTGTGCTCAAACTGCTCCTGTAACCCAATCACGAAGGCCGGGGTCTAGAGCTCATGCATCTCAGCAAGAAGAGTCAACTTATGACGATACAGGCAGTTACCAGAGACAACACCAGGGCGAACCACATCCTCGTTGAAGACAATGGGTTCATGATAGGTTGGGTTCCCAACGGGACGCTCACACTGATGAATCCGATCAGACGTATCGCCTGAGTGCAAACACCAGCGTATTCAACAGACTGCAACCAAACTATAACAAATGCAGGCCCCGGGCGATCTATAATCCCGAAGCAGAGCATAACTATGACTTAGTTTATCGCCCTAATGAAGCGGCAGAAAACTCGAAGTTCATACTGGATATAGCTTTAGCTCCATTGGAAAGGGCTAAATTACCCTCTAATGTTGGGAAATTCAATGGGTTAACTGATCCCGATGATCATCTAAGAGTATTCACCAGTGCAGGGTTGGTTGGCGGTTGGACTCTTCCGCTGTGGTGTCATTTGTTTGTGCAAACACTAACTGGTCCAGAGCGAATTTGGTTCGACAACCTACCAACAGGACAGATCGAGTCATGGAAGGATCTGCGAAGAAAGTTTTTAACACACTTCAGCCAACAAAGGCGGTCAAAACGTGACACATCCGACGTCATGAACATCTGGCGTCGCGATGATGAGAATCTGGAAGATTTTATTACCAGATACAATAAAGAAGTGTTAGAAATTGGTGGTGTTAGCGAACAACTAATCCGTGCTCAGTTTAAGTACGTGGTTAGGTGTGACGACATGGTCAAAGTGTTATCAGGAACAGAGGGCCTCCCCACTAGTTGGGAAAAAATAATGGCGGCGGCCAAGGTTTATGCGCAGACCGAGAAAAACCTTACTACAAACAGGCCACCACCACCACACAACAGGCCGGCAGACTTAAGCGCAAATGGAAAGTACAAAAAGTCATGGCGCGAAACATTAGGAAGTCGATCCGCGGAAGACACCCGCACAACAAAGAAGTTCTCTGCACAAAGAGAAAACAAACACGAAAATAGGGAGAGGTAGTGGACTCCCTAACGAAAACCCCGGCGGAGGTGTTAAGTACTGAGGATCACCAATTCAAACCTCCGATTCCGATGAAAAGTAAACGTGGTCAAGACCCGACGCAATACTGCGAATATCATAAGGATAACGGGCACACCACAAACAACTGCATATCTCTGCGCACGGAAATAGAGAAGGCTCTCAAAAATGGAGAACTTACGCATTTGCTCCAGAATATGCGCAAGGAGATTAAGCAGATTACCCGGGGAGAAGAAAGCTCAAGCAAACGGGCTAAAACTTAAAGAACTCTGCACGTTTCCCGCGGAAAAGACATGACTTATCAGAAGCGGCGGAACTATCAGGGAGTAAGTTAAGTTCCATTTAATTATCCAAAAAACTTTGTAACGCCTCTGAGCATTATCCATGAATAAAATTACAAAGTTTCTATTATTTTTGTGTTTACAAAATGCATGCAATTCCTTTTTAGTAAGTGCAAAAACATTATGGTAGTATAACACAAAGCTCCATGCGCGGTCAGTGATCACGTCACAAACGACCATAAACACACATATGAGCTTCACACCAACTTTATTCGCCTTACTCAAAGAAAAAGTAATTGTACGCATGCAAGATATTGTAAAGACATTTAACAAAACAAATAGAAACATACTATTTTGGCGTACAAATACGTCCTAAAGAGTTTAGACACAACAGTGTTTAAAATCTTTGTACAACAGCGCATCGTCAGAACAAGGATCAACATCCTACACAAAATTAATTTTTGTTCAAATACAATTTCATCTTACTCTAAATCTTCTCCCCCATCCGGAAAGATTTCTTTAAGTTGCGCAACGTGATCGTCCGATTGCAGCGCCACATTTATCAACTCCATCACTGGAAGTTGCAAGTTATTAAACTCTGTCTTCATAGCAGCAAGCGCGCTGGCAGTATTAACGCCAAAGGTAGCAGACTTGCTATCATCCCAGTTAACTTTCAAAGCACTATTCACATGTTGGGAACATTCCGCATAACCTTGCGCGTAACCATCCCGTCGCGCAGCAACCATCAAATTAGCAACAGTTTTATCCAGTTCTTCAGAATTTAATACAGATTCAGCAACCTATGAAATCAAGTAAAGATAAGCATCAAAACGAGAAAAGCGCATACATGGACAAAAAAGAAGAAAGAAGCTTACACAAGCAATCCCGCGATCTTTCAACCAGGCCATATCATTCTTCAAAGGTTCAAGCTCGCTTTCCGCTGAAACACGCGCCATTTCTGAATTCTCCAGTTTCTCTTCAACTTCAGTCAAACGGCGGGAGGTTTCAGTATTCTCAGAACGCGCAAGCTCCAGATCCTTCTTCATTTTTTCCTGGTCAGAAACCAAAGCGGTAAGTTCCTCTAATTCTTTATCTCTAACGGCGAGAGTGGCTAAAGCTTGTACCTCCCGTTGCTCGCTTCGTTCCCTATGAGAGCGCGCTTCCTCCAACATAGCTTCATTGTCAGCTTTTTCTTTCTTCAATCTTTCTACCTCCGCATCTTGATTCTTCAGATTTCCAACCTCAGCCTTGAGGTTATTTATGATATTACGAAGGTTTGCCTTCTCGGCATTGTCTTTCTCACAAATTCTCCTCCAATTTTTGCGCTCCTCAGATAAAAGCGCAGCTTCAGCTTCAGCCTTTCTTTTCCAACCAGACACTGACCATTCCTCAGTCTTACGCTCAACTTCAAACTTAGCTTGTTCAGCTTCTAACTTAGCCTTCAACTGGGCCACATGTTTTTCATCTTTAGAAAACTTCCTTTGTGATGCTACAAAAGCTGTTCGCTCTTTATGCATGCTATACCACTCACGCACTATACGGTGAGTAGTAGAAACATGAGAAGCAGTTTCTGCAAGATAAGACTGATAGGTCTGTTCATAAGGCTGATTTTCCTGAAATTTAATCTCGCCAGGCGGAAGTATTCCCTGCAACCAATCTTGGCAAACGCGCCAATCCGAGAAGGTATCTCCTTTCTTTACATTCCAAACAGGAACATGAGGATCGGCAGCATCTTTCTCCGCATACATCCGGTAATAATATTCTCCCAAGGTTTCTTCGGGACGAATCGGAGATTGCTTCCCAACACCAGCAGATGAACCTGCCTCCTCAGTAGTGGCCTTTTCAGTATGCTCAGGTACAGTTTCAGAAGGTCTGGGAGGAGAAGATTGAATTGTCTCAGCAGTTTCCTTTTCCGGTGTCGGTTGATTATCATCATTTACCACACTCGGCTCAACAATCTGTTCAGTTTCTATGTTAGTACCAACAGGCTCCTCAGCCTCAACAGTTTTCTCAACACCTTCCCCAGCTATCTCTAAAGACTCTAGCGGGTGTGTAACGGTAGCACGCGGTGGGGAAGGGGGAAGTTCTTTATCAACCACAGTTGGTACGTCCACAGGAACAGAAGAAACAGGAATTTCTGGGAAAACAAAAGTCTATAAAAATCCTATCCGCTCAACGAAAACAAAGAACAGCAATACCTACCAGGAATGGATTCTGAAACGAAAGCATCTAGGTTTCCCTTTCTAGTAATTTTCTTCCTCTGCACTTTCTTGGGAGGTTGACCCTCCGCATCAGCATCAGCTGGCTTTCTCTTACCGGCCTTCCTATGAACCAAATGTTCGGGACTGGAATCCAGATCGATAGGCTCATTTGGGTTAGAAGGAGGAATATTAGCAGAATCCTTCGGTTCTGGCTTCGGTTCCCGCATGGTCACTACAGGAGTAAGACCCTCCAACGAGTCAGAAACCACCACATAGTCACACCTGGAAACAGAAGAACGGCGCGTACCTTTCTTCTCTCCAACATTTTTCGCCTTCAAAGGTTGAGTCTTAACAGTTTCACTTCTCTTCGGCGCGGAAGTGGACATAGTTGCGCGTTTTTTCTTCTCAGGGCCTATGCCCAAATTCAACAACTCACCTACAAAAAAGCGCAAGACAGAGAAATTTACTCAAAGCAAAAAAGAAAAGAAAAACAGATATAAACTCACCAGCACCAGCTGCCGGTTGAACAGATAGGTCCGCATCCAGCGGAAGCACAAAATTCTTCACAATACGGTGATACCAGAGCTCCTCTTCAGGTTTCTTCTTGATAGTTCCCATTCTTCCGCCTTCCCTCTTAAAAGCAACAACATATAGAGAAACAACTACATTGAAGAGAAAGCAGGTCAAAAAAAAAAAAAAAAAAAAAAAAAAAAAAGAAGAAGAACAGTGACAAAACCCCAATACTTACTATGACCATCCTCAGTGTACACGGGTTTATCATCACGTTCCATCTTCCAGTTCAAACTCATGCCGGCTCCGACTAGGGCTTTCTCCGGCAAAGCAATATTGGGAACATCCTTCAGATCTTGGTACCAGTTCTCATCAACAGGGGTCTGAATCGATTCAATCGGAATATTGTCCTTCCCTCTTAGCGTCATCTTCATCGGAATCACTCCAGCCTTGATGAAGAAAAATTTTGTTTCCAATCATGAAATGATTTTGGGGGCTGATGAAGAATTTTCTTTGCAGAAGCCCTCTGAACGAATGAGTAAAACCCTTGGGTACAGTGCATCTGATAAAAAACCCTAAATCGGGGAACGGTTGGCTCCACATGCATCGTCCGACATACAAATTCGAAATGTCGAACCCTAACCATACCAATAGGGTGAAGTTGGGAGATATGCAGATTATAGAATCCAAGAATGCCAAGAAAAAATTTGGTAACAGGCAAGCGAAAGTTACCGTCACAGAAAAAATCCCAAAAGAGGGTAATATACCCGGCCGGAGCATTTGCTGCTGTTTGCCCATCTTCGGGATACAAAGCACCCCAGTTCTCCGGAAACTTAAGATTCTGGATCAAACCCTCAAAAGACGCCCTGGGCCACTTCAATGGTGGAAGTTCAGTCGACATATCTTCAACAAGATCTTCTTGACGTTCTTCGGTTGACATAAGCGAGAGAATAATGGAAAGTTTTCTTAAGAACAAGGAATAGGGCAAAGTTTTCAAACAAAACAATGATTACAGAGAAGAGGTTACCCAAACGATTATATACCCATCGCAATAAATAGCATCGGTAACCGTCACAGCACTGTTCCGGGTATCACGGTTCCCCAAGCAACAGAAAAAGCAGATGTCAGAACATACACGCGTTTACACGCGCGCGTGTAAGACACGGGCAGTAAAAAACAACTGACAATGACAGGTTGTCAAAATCAATTTACTGTGCTAGCTTCAAGTCAAAGATTTTCCATAAAGAAAAATCTTTACAAAATTCAAATCTTCTAACAGAAGCTTTCTTACCTTTTCGCGCCCAAAAACTTTTTCCCTCTCATAAGTCCAGTGCTCCACTTACTTGCATAAGTACAACACTAGACTGGGGGGACTTCAAGGGGTAAGGTCCCAAAAACCTCATAAAAAGGATTTGAGACCATACCACAAACTGGTTTTTTCAACCTTTTTAACCTTGCGCGGCCGCGCATGGGTCTTATTAAAGGAAGAAAACAATCAGTAACTTATAATCGCGCGCCCAAAGGATAACATGAATCCTTGCGCCTTCCCCAAATTAACAAAGGATTAAAACCTTTTGTTCAGATACCTCCGCCTAAATATCCAGACTTGGATATTATTTTACCCAGACTTGGGATTTTCTCGTCCGTATCCACACAGTAAGGTGTCACACCAGATTACAGGGTAATCTTCTAGAAAGAAATATAATCGTGCACTACCCAGACGGTTATAACCGTCTGGACACGTGTCATCACCACAAGCAACTCTGAAATCACAACAAAGGCATGCAATTGGAGAGTAATCTCCACTTAATCACTTTCCACGTGGCAACTCCCCAGCCATAGATCAAACCACGATCCGTGTGCATTCACATCGGATCGAGACAACTTAACAAAGGATCAAAGAACTTAACGGAAGAAAGGATAACCGCTACGGCGTTAGCATCTTCCGTCATCTTTTCAATAACAGGTTTTCCCTCCCAAACTCCCGGTTATAAATAAGAGAACTGTTCAGGTATAAACTCAGATCACTCTCACTCCTCAAATACTTATCTTCTCCGATATCAATACTTATTCTCACGCCGGAGTCGGGTCAAGGAGAGAACCCTCTTCTCCCCTTGACGAGGCTAACGGTGTTCTTTTTTGCAGAATCACCGGAGAAGGAATTCCATTGCAACTGAATCAACCGAGAGAGAGCTAACCTTTTATGCGGATTCAAACCCCCTAACTATCTCGGTTCCGACCATTTAGTTAGTGTTTCTTCACGCAGGTACCCCAGGAAATAACCCACCCAACGGCTGCACCTACAAGCAGTTCTTGAACCACAAACCTCGAGAATTCGATGGCACTGGGGGTGCCATAGCTTTTGTGCGTTGGGTTGAGAAGACGAATTATGTTTTGCGATTAAGTAAATGCGCCCAAGAACATCAGGTCACGTACATAGCTGGACTATTTCTAGATGGGGCTCTGTCATGGGGGAACCTTCAGGTTCAGACATTGGGCGAGACTGCTGCGTATGCTTTGACGTGGGATGAACTGAAAGAACTGATGCGTAAGAGATATTGCTCGAGGGCGGAAGTCCAGAAGTTGGAGACTGAACTGTTGAATTTAAAAATGGAAGGTTCCAAGATAATTGAGTATGTACAGAGATTTCACGATTTATCACAAGTTGCTTCGCGTCTGGTGGAACCAGAGTTTAAGAGAATCGAACGCTTCATTGGGGGATTGGCACCTCAGATTCTAAGCTTGGTGACAACATCGAAACCCTCGACGATCACCGATGCTATCGACTTAAGTGTGGCGCTCACTAAAGAAGCGGATAGACTAGGAAATTTTCCACTTCAGAAGAGAAAGAGGAGACTCCTGTAGAGCCATCTGGAGATAACAAGAGAAAGTTCGCAAACTTCAAAACGGGTACTCGGGTGAATAGCAAGAACAAGGCCAAAAGGGGAAAATACTACATAGGTATCCTACCTAAGTGCGACAACTGTCTACGTTACCATGTCGGGCGATGTAAATATGGAAAATGTGATAACTGTGGCAAGAGGGGGCATCCCAAGGAGACTTGTAGGCAAGGTACTGAACCTAGAAATGGAGGCCAAGATGGTAACGAGAATTACGGAGGAAACAACGACAACGAAAACTATCAAGGCAGGACGAGTGACAAACAAAAACGTGCTCAAGGTTGTCTTAACTATGGGAGCAAAAAGCATTTCAGAAAATACTGCCCTAAGAAGAACCAGACACAAGGATGAAAGCTCAATAGCGGAGCTAGGGAAGCACGCCAAAATCCAAACAAGGTTATCCATACGTTCCATATTTGTCAACATTATGCATCTGTGCTACTTGATATTATTACAAATTTTAGCTTCGCATCTCCAGAGTTTGAGAGTATACTTGGTTTAGTAGCAAGTAAGTTAGATAAGCCGTACTAGCTAAAGGGAAACTTCGACGACGTATTTGGAATGGATTAGTTGTCAACCAATCGAGCGGAGATTGTTATCCGCATTCCGATGACGAACGACGAAACGATCATGGTTCATGAAGCAGGATACGCCCCTACGGATTATCCGTTGTTGAAGACACGGAGGTTTTCGTGCAAAGGATGTGTTGTTTTCTTGGCTCATGTCGTGGACAAGGGAGCCGAAGAACCAAAACTCGGAGATATCCCTGTGATAAGGAAATATCTTGAAGTCAGCCCCGAAGACTTGCCAGAATTATCTCCTCGACGACAAGTCGAATTTCGCATCAATTAGATTTCCAGGCGCCGCACCTACAGTCAATGCACCTTAACGACTTACACCTTCGGAGATGCAAGGATTGTCAGTGTAGCTTCAGTAGTTGATAGAGAAGGAAGTTAACAGACCAAGTTTCCCGTTTTGGGTAACCTCAGTTCTGCTCGTCAAGAGGAAGGACGATAGTTTCCGTACGAGCATCAACTACCAGGAGCCGAATGAGCTAACCAACAAGAGTCGGTAACTCTTGCCGAGGATTAACAAATTATTTATTTAACTAACTATGAGGATCCAATTACTATCTCACAACTGATCGATGATCAAGTGTCATTAGCTGCGAATTCAGGAAGAAAGTATACCGGAGAAATTGTGGGACAATAACTTGTTATAAACATGCAAAAAAAATTATGTCTCTTACGCAATGCACAAAAGAGTTTTACACGAAATACGAAACTTTGAGAACTTAGAAAACACATACTTAGGACCTTTGGGAACCCCGGGTCCAAACTCGTAAAGGTTGTTGCTTAAGAACCACACCTGTTAACTGAAACAAACCCCATCATCCTGACATATATGCTATTTCAGTTGACCAAACAGAAAGTACTCAAAGTTCCTTTGTTGCAATCTTCACTTTTGCTTCTAGCAGTAGATGTTTGCATCTTGTTAGTGCAGTTGTCTGTCGACTTCATCTTAGTTCGAGTCTCAGATACGTTGCGGTTCGGATCAAGCATGATGTCATCATTCTTGATGATGACATCATCCAAGTGACATAATGATTACATCATTACTACAACATCAGCACATGAATCCGAATTGTATGTTCATATAAGACAAAATTGTAAATTAGATGTGATTTCGTTCATAGTGTCATGTAAAGGTGATTTCGCTTATGTGGTCTCGCTTATATGAACATTGTACATATGGGCGAAATCAGAACCCTATATATAGGGGTCTCATGAGCGAAATCAATAGACATTGCCATGTATTCCATGCCGAAGCTCTGCCGGTGTGAAGATCGATTGTAAACAACGTCAAATCAATACAATCAGTGAATTAAGTGAAGATCAAGCTGTTACTAAGTCTATTTCTTGTTTTCCGCACCTGAAATAGATCAAAACTTCTCTAAACGACTCATTCGGATCAGTCGAACGATCCTACAATTGGTATCAGAGCCAGTTGGAGAAGTTTTGCTGATTACAGCCTTAATTCATTGAGATTTCTATCTTCTACACCTTCTTTCATCAGTTCAACAAGTTTTAACGGTCAAAATCGGATCAAAATTTCACAGATTGTTTAAAATTGAACATAGACAAATCCTTGAAAGTTTGACACTGAAATTCGGACTAAAAATGGACTAAAATTGGATCCGATTAGGTTTCGCTTATTCGTACATTCTGTAATTTCGCTCATTTGAATAGACTGATTTCGCTCCAGTGACACAATCTCATAGGTTTCGCTCATTTGAACATAAGGTTTCGCTCTTAGGTCCACCAGGATTCCTGATTTCGCTCATAGTGTCGGTGAAGTCAGATTGCATGTGAACTTGTGCGCATGTGATTGTATCAGATTTGCATGTGAAGATATATATCGATTCATGTGATATTATCATAACGAGGTCTCGTAAATTGAAGTTCAGATTGCATGGTGTGATAAAATTTGTCGGGCATTTAATTAGTGAAAAAAGATAAGTTGTCGGTTTAGTGGATTTGAGGTCCAATCAATTTTAAAATCAAAGTTCTCGACCCAATCATTCTTTAAATTGATTCAGACTTGTAGTGCGGCCCAATTATAATTTGACAACAAAATCGATTGTCGGACTTTATATGTGAAAGCATGTGATTTCATGTTGTGAGAATTAATTGTTGTCAGTCATTTAGAAAGTCAATGATATTAGATTGCATGTGCTGATTAAGTATGAAGTGTGGATGTGATATGTTTGTTTGCATGTGATAATAGATAAAGGTGTAAATTTGCATGAGATAATGAATTGATAGACAAAGTTCATTAGTTTCTGTTGTGTTGTATCATTAATCAAGTGGTGGGGCGAGCAAATCACCACCCTTTTCAGTGGTGATATCATTTCAATTAGTTGGTTTCACTTCAGGTTGTATTTGAAACAAGTCGAAAAATGTTTGACGAAACAGAAAACTATTATTTTGAGAAATTTAATGATTGGCATAGAGGGTTTATAGATGATAGTTATAGAAATGTGAAGAAGGTTGATTGGGAGAAAAGGTTTAAATACTTTGTATGTTTGAAAAATGAAAATTTGGATGATCTAGCAAACCGATATACAGTTTTAATTGAATATTTGAAAGAACATGAGATAAGACTGTCAGATACTGAAAAAGTATCAAAGTTTGCTGATGTATTACCAATAGAGTGGGAAGATTGTTTGGAAAATCTAAAAAAGGATTCTAGTTTTTCAAAGCTATATCTAAAAGATTTTATCAACAAACTTAAAAAGTATAAATCTGAAAGTGACATGAAAAAGAAAGAGTTGATAAATGAAATTGAAAAGAATTTGATGAAAATGGGTTTGAATGTGATTCTTGAAATGAAAAGAAGAATTAATGTATGTCTTGCTGCAAAAAGTAATTTGATATACGATAACCAGAGGGGTTGTTACATTGATGAGAATGCGAATCCTATTAATTTCGTTAAAATTTTTTGTGCA
The DNA here is from genome assembly GCA_030545235.1 of Helianthus tuberosus. NCBI lineage: Eukaryota > Viridiplantae > Streptophyta > Magnoliopsida > Asterales > Asteraceae > Helianthus > Helianthus tuberosus. The sequence goes on along the minus strand of CM060356.1, from coordinate 71,564,203 downwards.
GGAACATACAAGATAGGAGAAAAAGAAGTTCCAAAGAAGAAAGAATTTGTGAAGATTCAATCTTCGGATTCGGAATCAGGATGTTCAAAATGTGATAAATTTGAAGTTGACAATGCCAAACTCTTGAAGGACGTGGAAAGTTTGACATTGGAACTTATGAATTTGAAGGATTTGAAGCAATCTGATGATCAACAGATTCTTGTCTTGCAGGAAAATTTTGAGAAGTTGAAATCAGAAAATGACAAACTGTTAAGTAATTTGAACAGTTTGACATTAGAAAACAAAAGTTTGAAAGAAAAAGAAAAGGTTTTTGAAAGCAAAAAGAAATTTTCAGAAGATGAAGATTTCTGGATAAAGTTAGAGAACAAGAATTTGAAAGCAAATGAAACAAAATTTCAAGAACAGTTAAAAGTTTTGGAAAATGAAAAATCTGTTCTTGAAAACATTAAAATTGAAAATGAAAAAACAATCAAGTCTCATCTTGAACAAATATCTCAGTTTGAAAATGAAGCTGAGAATTCAAGGAACAAAATTGATGAGCTTAAAAAGAAATTGAAAGGTTTTGTGACTTCATCTGAGTTCCCCTGTCCAAAACCGATCAATTCAGTTCCAATAAGTGACGTTGTCACAAATTTTGACAAAGTCAAAATTGAAGATTGTGATGAGAAATCTGATGATGAAAATGGAAAATTTGAAAAACAAAAATTGTTTTTGAAATTAAAAGAAAAATTTCAGAAAACTGTTTTACAATCGACTGAAAAGGGAGAATGCTCTAAGAAAAAACCTTTGAAGAAGAAAGTGGAACAGAAACAAAAAGATAAAAATTTGAAAAATGTACAAAAAGAAAATAACAGCTCATCAGATCAATCATCCAATCAAAATCAAAAATTACAAAAAGTAAAAAATGATAATTCAAAAATTGTTGGTAATAAGTGGTGCAGGTCGGACCACAGTGCTCAAAAGTCAAATCCAGCAATCAAAAGGAAAAAGGAATATCACCAAGCCAAACAGTGCTTTGATTTGAGCATTTGGGCTGAAAATGGTGATTGGTACGATAACAGAGTGTGTTACCGATGTGGTTATCAAGGACACATTGCTGTTAACTGCCAGAGTTGGAGATTTGAGTCAAGGAGATGCTTTAACTGCAACATCATTGGCCATATTGATAGAGAATGCTCAATGAGATCAATGAGAAGATCGAGGGCTGAATCTCAGAAGCAGGAGAAGAAACCAGTCAATGTCAAGCCCAAAGAACAGAAGGTTCAAGAACCTAAAGTTCAAGAAAAGAAAATGAAACTTTCACAGGGGCAAAAAGATAGACTGAGGAAGAAGAGGAAGAAGGCCAGAGAGTATCTTGAAAGGATCTTGTCCTCGGATACAACTGGTAAATCAGATAAAAGTTCTGATAAATTGTCTTGCTCGCCAAAGACTGACAAATCAAGCAAAACGAATTCATCAGATACAAATCTGAGGACAAAGGAGAGAGTAAAGAAAGAGGGAAAGAAGAAGAAGAAAGTTTGTGGTGATGAATCTGTTTCTTTGGAAACAAAGGAGCCACATGTTGGCAATGAATCTGGCTCATCAAAGTCAGACAAGCCACATTCAGGAAATGATTCTGGTATGGTAAAACCAGAAGAGCCAGTTGTTGAGGTAAAACTTGAGAATTCTGGTCTAACAATGGATGATGAAAATTTTCCACCATTGTTGAACAAGAATTCAAAATCACCCAAGGACCGTCAGGCTTGGGTGAATCTGTTTAAATGAAAAACCTGACTTGCCGGAGCTCCCAGGGTGTGGAGCAGGTATCGGCACATTTCTTGAGAAATTCACGAAAGTGATTTCGATTTACAAGTGGTAAATCAGGGACATTAAGTTGTACTTGATTTTCTACAAGTGATTGTGTTGAAAAATCGATAAATGTTAAATCCTACAAATGGTTAAAGAAAACAAGGTGATGAATGAAACCCCATGTTTGAGAAATGACTTACAAACCTAATTTTCCGGAAAAACCATTTTGATTAAAACAAACTTAAGTGTTTTGAAATCACTATGGGAAAATGTTTTGTTGTCAGGGGGAGTTCTGATTGTTCAAGCCAAGTGAATGGAGAATTGAAGTGATTCTCATCATGTTGTCACATTTCTTGTACAGTTTGTTTTCAAATTTTCCCAGAAAAATCAAAATTGAAACATATTTTGATTTTAGGGGGAGTAAAAATTTTAAAAAAATTAGAAAATTTGAAAATTACAAAAACATTGAAAAAATGCAAAAATGAGTTTTGTTGTCAAAAAGAGGAAATGATAGTAGATCAGTTGGACTATCACAACATGCTAAAGATATGTAAAGTCTAAAAAGTGATAAACGGTCTCACTAAAGATGTGACGATAGGCTCAGCTAGACTAGTAGATTTGCGATAACGATACAAACCTAAAGCAAAAAGCCTAGTTCTAGTGGGAAACATGATTGAAAGCATAGTACTTAGTTTTGTCCTTCTTGATTGTGTGCCTACTCGGTAATCGCTGATTGTCGAAAGACATAAAACTGGTTAAGTTTGTGAACTTTCACAACTTTGCTGAAAAGTCACTGTGATTGTGCATTTCATTTTGCAAAGATTTAAACTTGTTTTATTTCTTTATTTTGTTTAAGCATCGGACATCCTCTGCGTATACGAGAGTATCGACCTGGATGTTGTTGCCTAAATGTTCTGCTTTATTTTATTTGGTGTTTCGTTTAAGCTTTGGATCACCTCTGCGTATACGGAAGTATCGACCTGGTGGTTAAAGCCTAAACAACTTCAACTTGTTTTATTTTTCTTATTTTGTTTAAACATTGGACTTTCTCTGCGTATACGGAAGTATCGACCTGATTGTTAATGTTTAAACATTCTGCTTTGTTTTTGCACAATTCACAGTTGATAAAGTTTAAAGGCATTACTTGAGTTAGTGCATTGCATGATGAGAGGATATGCTGAGATCGTGGGGTCCATAAGAACTTAGTGCAAAATTAATATACCCTAACGTATCGGTCAGCATTTCGAAAGTTTTTAGATTGAGCTTAAGAGGACAAACATATCGTCAATCAACGTGAATCGTTTAGAACTGAAAATGTTTAAAGCTTAACGGTGCTAGTGATTGGTCAACAACTGATATGATCCTCTTTCGCAAACTCACAAAAATATTGTCTGTAAATATTTTTTTACTGTATTTCTTTACATTCAAAAATCCAAAAAGATTTTTAGTGTGTTTTAGCATAAATTTTGAAAAATTCAAAAAGATTTTCGACAACTGATGTTGATGAGCTGATTTTCAAAATTCCAAGTGCTAAACAAGATGAATTGCTTTGGGAGTGTGTGTACTGAATTAAAAAATTTTGATTTAAGAAAGAAATTAAGTTTAGTTAATCAGGGTCATTAATTTGAACTTGATGTAACTATTTCCAGTAAGTTTTTCTTATTGTTTTAAGTAAAAACTTATGTTTTTGATGAGAAAATTTGTGCAGGAGATGAACTGAACTGAATTAAAGCCAGGATGTGATCTCAAGGTGATAACTAATTCCAGACAGCGATCCCAGCATGATGAAAGGGGGAGTTTGATGAGGTTAGAGCCAAAGAGAAGATCCTGGTACATGCTATGAAAGAAAAGAGATCGATCAAGATTGAAGAGTCGTTATGATGAAGACTCTCACTGAAGATTCCGTCAACATTCAAGGGGGAGTCTGTTAGTGCAGTTGTCTGTCGACTTCATCTTAGTTCGAGTCTCAGATACGTTGCGGTTCGGATCAAGCATGATGTCATCATTCTTGATGATGACATCATCCAAGTGACATAATGATTACATCATTACTACAACATCAGCACATGAATCCGAATTGTATGTTCATATAAGACAAAATTGTAAATTAGATGTGATTTCGTTCATAGTGTCATGTAAAGGTGATTTCGCTTATGTGGTCTCGCTTATATGAACATTGTACATATGGGCGAAATCAGAACCCTATATATAGGGGTCTCATGAGCGAAATCAATAGACATTGCCATGTATTCCATGCCGAAGCTCTGCCGGTGTGAAGATCGATTGTAAACAACGTCAAATCAATACAATCAGTGAATTAAGTGAGGATCAAGCTGTTACTAAGTCTATTTCTTGTTTTCCGCACCTGAAATAGATCAAAACTTCTCTAAACGACTCATTCGGATCAGTCGAACGATCCTACACATCTCTACTCCCCTTAATGGTAGTTGCATCGCGTTAATTTTCTTCGCTGAGAGCGAACACACATTTGCTTCGATACTTGGTCATTTCATCATTTTAGCAATTACTCATTGTTTCATTGCTTGGAAACTTATATGTTACACATGCACCATTTGCTACACATGTGGTTTCGTTTCGAATAAACGCTCCATTGAAATTCAAATATTATTTTGCTAAAGCTAACTATTGGTTTATGATTCGAATAACCTACATTATTGTAATTGTTGGCTCCTTTGCTATCAAGTCAACACACTTTCTTGAAACATACGTTTATCTTTTTAACCATGCCAAGATTCCCTTGTTGATACATACGTTTATTGTCGAGATACGCTGAAACCAAGTTCAATTACTTGAACTTATCCACTTCGCATATTCAATTTAAGATGCCATATGATGTATTGGGAACATCATATTCAAATATTTTTGCAAAGGTTCTTTTGTTTCGAGTCGTAGTAGACTTGACTGGTCTACGACTCCACTAAATCGTTTTTTGGTTTGAACACCTTGCGTTGATACTTTCACAAAATTAAAGCTTGCGCTAATTTGGTTGCGCACATCATACACGGATCTAATTGTTTATTTATCGACTTGTTCTAAATCTGTTCTGCTTATCACGATTAAAGCGGTCCCAACACAGTGTGTGTTAAGGCAATGGTACACAGATTCATTTCATAGCACTGTGTACCTTCTAATGATTCTTTCATGGTCGATCGAATGCCTTGCGGTACTTACTACTTTTCATCTTCGATTAGGAACAGTGGTTCTTTGGTGTTCTGCATTCAGTTGGAAACTCTATGACATTGTGCAAATTAAATCTTCAGATTTTCTCAGTACACCTTCTTTTGATTTCGAACACGGTGAACTTGTTCAGTCGCCACTATTATTGAATTATGTCCTCACGACACCTTGTAGTATCATTACAAATTTGTAGCTTGTGCTAATCATGGTCAACCGTTTCACACAAAACTACACATACTTTTGTTTGACTTGTCATTTAAACATTCCTAACGCAACTACGAATTTAGATAATGATACACCAGATTCGCTTGTTTCACTCGGTGTATTTTCGCAATCCAAGAATGTCAACACACTAATCCTTACAATTTAATTATTCGAAAGTTGACGGATCATTTTCATATTCAAGATGTTGATTTTGAGATCATATAGCGGATGCTATGGTTCGGGAAAACTCATTTGCATATTGTGACCGATTGTTTGAGATTCCATTGGTCGAGACTCATTTGTTACACCCCTTTTAACTGAGTTACACTAGATTATACATTTATACATCCCGTGTCCTTTGACATCAAATGCTAGAACACATACCTTTTAACCACTGGGTTCTTGTTGTTGAGATACATACTTGGATTCACCTAATGTGAATAAGGTTTGTGTCACACCCCGACCGCGTAAAACAACAAATCGCGGCGGAAACATCGGGGCGTGTTGCGACAGAATTAATTGTTTCATAACCATGGCACACAAAGTGTATTTTATTTATTAAACAAGGGTGTTACATTGTTTCAAACAGGAAATTAAAGAGTTCAGAACATAATTAAACATAGTCTATCTTCTTTTAAAGTCTCTAAGGCACAGGTCCGCCCTAGTATCATGAACAACATCCTATGGAAAAGCACCTGAAAACACATGTGAAAATAGGTACGTCAGCATAAAAATGCCTGTGAGATACATAGGTTTTGTGAAAATAAGATTCATGACTTTTGTTTGAGAAAATGTTTAGTCATGAACCTTGTTATTTGCTTTGTCTTGTAAATCATTTGAAAACAATAAGATCAGATGATATGTATAAGTAATTGTCAGGTTAAATAAATGACCATGTAAAAATGTGTTTGTATAAGATAAGTTGTTTGTAAATCAATGTCTTGTGAAAAGTATGTTATTTGTATAAAATGTTCTATGTCTCAATATTGAAATGATTCAAATAACGTTACGACATATAATACCATACAAACACTTATATATAGGAAGTACCAGCGGCATATCCACCATGCTTGTATCATATTACACACGCATCGTTACTTAATCACTTAATCAAACCAAACCAAACAATGTAAGAAGTCTATGTTTAAATCAATTGTCAAATGTATTGGGTAATATGTCAAAGTGTTTATGTCAAGATGTAAATCATGTCAAATATCTATGTCAAATATCCATGTCAAATGTCTATGTCAAATATCCATGTCAAATGTCCATGTCAAATATCCATGTCAAATGTCTATGTCAAATATCCATGTCAAATGTCTATGTCAAAATGTCATGTATGGCAAGTGAAATGTCTCAACTAAACCATATGCACAAAAACAAAGTATTGAAGTAAAACTTGGTTTAAATCAACGCTATGTTTTGTGTAAATGCATGCAACTATTTAATATGAACATTTATGCGGTATTGTGAAAATGCATACATCCAAGCCTGGCGACTGTGGTGATAAACCCTTTAAACAAATTAAAGGTCTATCTGTCTTAATGTCAACGAATTCGGTCATTCCTTTCTGTCCCCTTACCCTGGGATGTCCGGAACGGGAGTTGTCAATTCCTATGGTACCACTACCTACTAACGAACGGCGTAGCTAATGTTAATGGATATATTGTCCCATGTAAACAAACCAAATGTCATAACAAAATGTGAGCATGTGAAAACAATGCACTAAGTATGTAATCAAATGAACATACATAGCGTGAAATGTCATGTAAAACGATGTACTAAGTAATGCACACAATGGGCATACCTAGCATGAAATGTCATGTAAAACGATGTACTAAGTAATGCACACAATGGGCATACCTAGCATGAAATGTCATGTAAAACAATGTACCAAGTAATGCACACAATGGGCACACCTAGCATAAGATGTAATGAAATCATGTACTATAATGTACTAACGAACATAGCATGTATATGATGTGAAAACAGGAAAACATGAAAGTAACAAGTAGGCACATGTGTTCCACCCCAAAACAGTTTGGAAAACAGTAAAAGAGGGGTCTATGTACTCACTTGAGATTGCTCAGTTGTATAAAGATAACCACCAAGTAATGCTATAGATCTCGGAATCAAACGGCACCTAGTATAGGTAACTATGTTAATAAACCGGACCTATCTCGGAAGACTGGGTAGCATTAGGGTTTGTAAACCAAATGAGTGTCGGAACTCACGTGATATGGTTTAACAAAGCCTACATGCTAAATGAAACTTAACATAATTGTTTACGACCCATTACGACACGTTTAGGAAGCTTATGCTACTTTAACGTGTCGTGCGCGTGAAACGCGTTCGGACCGCCTAACTAGTCCTATGACAAGTATTATATGCCTAAACATGTTACATAATCAGTTACGTGACAAAAGTTTAGGTTACATATGCTAAATTACCAATTATGTATGAAAAGGGTATTCTGGTAATTTACCTAAGGCATATAAAATACCTATCATACAACTACTTAAACGCCGTGACCATAAGGTATAACCTCGGAAGGTTATTCCCTACACTATGGTCACCTAATGTATTTGGTCGGATCCTAATGATCGACCAAACTGGGTCGGGTTCGAAGGTATAGGCGATTTATTAGATCGCCTACCCTACGACCCTAGACAACGTGGTAATCAGTGGGCATAGTCCCAAGGGACTATGACCAACGTGATTACACTCACGTTGCGAAGTTCAACCGAACTTCGCATTGACCATTACTGGTCAACGCTGAAAGTCAAACAAAGTTTGACTTTCTGACTCGAAAAGCAGTAAAATAAGGAAAAGAACGAAAGAATACTTACGAAGGGTCCCCGAATGCTAAACTCGATTCGAAAATCTCAGGTATGAAACTAATGTTTCAACTTAGAGTTTCTCAAATCAAATTTCTAGTAATTTTTGCAAAGGGGTGATGGGGTATTTATAGTATTCGGTGCACCGTTGAGATCGTTTCTTGGAAAAGGGGAAATGATCTCGTCCGAACACTTGTTGCAAGGTTATGGAAGCTTAATTCCATCCTTATCTTAGTGACTAAGCAAGTGAAAATATGTGGTTAAGGATCAATCACTTGCAACTTGTGTTTAAAACATAGAATCTGGTCAGATCATGCAGTAGCGTAGCGCTACAGGTAGAGCCTTAGGGCTCGCGCTACGCTAGTGCCTATCTGATTCAGAATTGTTTCAAAAGTGACAGGTTTAGTCCCTGCAGCCCTTTTAAGCGATTTTCGATGCGTTTGAACCCCGTTAACCTCATTTCAAGGCTCTAAAATGAAGTTAAAGTATAGGGAACTCAAAACATGTTCAAAAATATCTCGGATGTCGGTTCGTTTGGCCGTACGAACGCGATGTTCGCTTAATTACGACGGAATGCGCATAAGCGCGAAAAACGATCCAAATGACGAAACGAATGGATTTTTCTTAAGGCGAACACTAAAATAAAATGTAGTCATGCTTTCATAAGTTTTTGGATGTCTAGATGTATTCAGAACGTAAGTTATGCGCGAAAATGCAAACTTGTGCACTTTTTGACACTTTTAGTCCCTGAATGTCCCAAAAGTTTATTTTAGCACACCGAACCCCTCAAAGCCTATTTCTAAGCTATGTCAAGGATATTTAAGGTGTGTTTAACTTATGGTTATGTTCCGGAATGTTCGTTACAGTTCAAATTGACATACTTTCGCAGTTTGTCATATTTAGTCCCTGTAAGCGAATTAACTTGTTTTTTTGCCATACCAAAGCCTTCAAAACTTATTTCTAAGTTATGTAAAGGTTATTTAAGGTATGTTGAGTATATGTTGATGTTCCGGAGTATTTCTCGCATTAAACTGAGTACGTTTACGCACTAGTTTGCGTATAACTCTCCAGAAAGCGATGTAGAGTTTGAAATTACATAAAAGTCAAAACATGAAAAATGTATAACATAACAAAACAAACATTGGGATCAAATAACATTGTTTTATTGATAACAGAACTGTTCAAAGTGATTACAAACACAGTTGTTACAGTTTGATTCGGTTTTGTGATTACCTACCTCAATATTATCCATATACATACACGCATAATGTAACCCTAAGGAGTTAAGGTAGTACAAATTTCGAGGACGAAATTTTCTTAACAGGGGAGAATGTGACAACTGCCAAATTTGCATGCATCCGTACAATTATTAAATCTTGATTAGTGCTTAATGACTGTGCTGAATTATACTTAACTGCTTTCTGATTACTGCATCACACTTACATGTGCATCACATGTTGCATAATGACACATCATTATTACATACAAACTTTATTGTCATACATGATGCACAAAGCACGGTTAGCACAGTTAACGGATAAGACAAAAAAATGCTGACGGGGTTCAGTACATAGATAGACATTGTTTTGAGACACAGTATGAGCCGGAAATCAAGTACTACATTAGTATGGTGTGTAGGGAAGTAAGGACCACAAAACTGCTTTTCTAGGAAATAGTTTAAGTGCCGGAAAGTGCCTAAAACTTACCAAAAGTGCAGAATTCTGCAGAAAATTCAGCAAATCAGCATTTAAATACATTAATATTATGCAGAAACATGACTAAATGGTCCTAAATGCTTTCCTAAGTGTCGGGAATTAAAAGTGTCACAAAAGGGTACTTAAAGATCACTAAACGGAATAACTTGACACTTTAACGAACCGGTATCTAACCAGACAACCGGACACTACCCGAAACACCAAAATTATGCTAGAAGCATTGTTTAATTATTTCTGAGCTAGTTATGATCCCCGAACACCCTAACACCCAATAAAATATCTAGTAAATAACACTTGTAACTAAACACTTGGATTTGAACCTTAAACTAACTTAATGGTTGGAAAATTACAATTTGACCCCCCCCCCCCCCGCCCTTAGGGACGGTCACATGGTGGCCCACCATAATCTTCCATGATCTTGCAAGATCCTATATAATCTTCTCTAGATATTGCTTAGATCTTCTCTAGATAATGCTTAGATCTTCTCTAGATATTGCTTAGATATTCTCTAGATTCTCTAACTTATCATCACCACCCAACTATACCCCCCCCCCTTGGAGTTACGGTTATGGAGGAGGCCCACCATCAAGATCCTACATGATCTCACCAGATATTACAAGATCTCTTTTGATTTTGCTTGGATTTGGGAAGATTCATTTAGATCTTGCTTTGTACTTTAGATTATATAAACCCTTCCTACTTATCCATCACCAACATCAAAACTCCTCTCTTCCTCCCCCTCTAAAGCTTACGGCCCAACACCCCCATTCTACCTCCACCATTTTCATTCCACTAACAAGCATTCCAAGGTGATCTAGTGGTGTAAGGAGCTAAGTTAGGAAGCTTGGAGCTTTCGGAAGTTGAAGGACCTTCACCGTTTGCTTTTATCCACTTGTTATCTTCACTTGAATCATCCCTAGCCTTGAGCTAGTGGTAAGAACTTCATACACTCCATTGTTCATCTTATATTTGTGGTTAAAAGAAGATTCATGTTGATTATTATGAAGAACACTAAAGAACATTAATGAACATGAAGATGAAACTTTAACATAAGCTTGAAAACCATAAAAATACATGTTGATTAGTGTTATTTTGCTTCTTGGTAATTGATTATTTGTGTTATGATGTTAGACATCATATGGAACCTACTAGATTGTGATTAAACACATGATCTAGTAAGTCAAGGTGGTGACCTTGTGAAAGACCAAGATCATCATACTTTATGTTTCACATAAACTTGAAGAATGAAAATGATTTTGTAAATGATGAAGTATGTAACATAAACTTGGATGATTTAAAAACTAGATTTCTCAAGAAACTAAGTGAAATCACAAGACTTACATGAGCATGGATTTTAAAGAAACTAAATATGTTTCTAGTGGTGAAACAAGTCTAAAAATACATTGTTAACAAGGAAAATTCAAAAAGATATATTTTTAGAAAATATGTTTGGAAGTTGTAAAGACCTAAAATCTTCAAAAATGATGATATTAAACAAATGGCCGCACTTTGAAAGGTAACTAGGCTTACTAAAAACACTAGTAAGTTACTACAAGTTTTTCTAAAAATTCAAGTTCATGTTGTTATATAAATTGCAATATTTTGGCACTTGGTAAGTGTTGATTGAGTTGTTGATTGTTTATGATGATTTTTTAAAAGAAAATGATATGCTTTAATAGCATGGACACCTCCATTTTTAGGGGAAACTATGGTGAAATTTTCTAAAAATACAAACACTTAGAAATTTTTTTTCTAAAACAAATATTTACAAGTATGTTTAAACTATGGTTTTCAATATAAACTTTGCCATAGATTTTGTTACAAAACTACAAGTATTGGAGGTTGGTTTTTACAAATAAAAATGGATAAATATGTATTTAGAATATATATTTACATTAAAGACATGATGTGTGTGAATACTTGTATACTTTGTGGGTTAAATATATTATTTTAGGGATAAAATAATATAACTTAACAAATACCAAGAATTTACAATCCAAATATTACCAAAAAAGTCACAAAGGAATAAATATATAAGCTACACACATAATATTGTGGAACCGAACGATAGAACGTACCTTACAAAATATTCCAGAGAACACCGTTATAAATATATTTTTGGTAAATATTATTTTGGATACGAAAGAAATGAGAATATGATTTTTGTTATTATTACAGAGTATATCATATTTTCGAAAAAAGGAAAATATATTATTTTGGGAGTAAAAATATATTTCCCTAGAGTTTTAGAAGACGTATGATTTTTGGGAAAAATATATGTTTTCTTGGATAGACTTGAAATACATTTTGGACAAAATAAGTTTATATATATTTTCTAAGTAAGACTTGAGAATATGTTGTTTTGGAAATATATTGGGAATATATTGATATATTTGATTTGGAATAATACACCGGAATACGATGCCAATACTGTCACACCCCCAAAATACCACAAGCGGAAACCCCCGCGAGGTGTGTGACGTACCAGGATCTAGCCACCAATCATATTGAACTCGTAGGTATATTTGAATAGAACTTTAATTATTAACATTTCAAATAAATTACAGTGTACAGCGGAAGCATAATTCATTCGTTAGGTGTTTATAAACCACATGTAAAATCCATTAGTCTTTTGTTGCGATTCCATGTATCTCGACCCATGACCACTCTAGCCTCCCAGACAGCAAGTTCCAACAATATGCACCTAAAGGCCTGCAAGGCATGTAATGTGACAACTCTCAAATTTACGTGTATTCCGTACAATTTATTAATAATAATTAATGTGCTTGACGACTGTATGGCATCACTTAACTGCTTTCTGATATCTGTGTTATGCGTACACGTATTTTTATATACTAATAGTGTACAGAAAGGTCACTAAATAGTCCGTTATATTTTCTTAAGTGTTAGAAAGTAAAAACGTTACAAAATATATATATAGGACACCTTTCGGATTAATTAAACGCTTTAACGGAATAGTGTCAAACCGAACAACCGGACTTTACCCGGAACACTAGAATATTGCAAAAAGTATTGTTGTTATTTTTCTGAGCTAGTTAGGGTCCCCGAACACCATAACACACCTCATAATTAACAACACACCACAACCACTAACTAAACAATTTAAATCTAACTAGATTAGTAACTTACCATTGGAACCCAACCCTATACCCCCCCCCCCCCCCTCTCTTGTAACCGTCCCCAACACCACAAGATTCTAAAAATCCCCACTAAATATCACCATAATCTATTCTTGGACTTAGTGGGATCTTGAATGGATTGATTGTACTTGGGGGAACACATCTCCTATTGGATAATAACCCTTAGTGGAGTTATAAGACTCATCAACTTCTTCATTCACCAACATAAAAATTCTTTTCCTTCCTCTTGCATAGCTACGGCCAAACACCCCACTTTGTACACCACCATTTTCGATTCTCACTTATCCAATCTAAGACCATTCTAAGGTGCACAAGGGTGATTTACGAAGTGTGGAACTCACGGAACTTGAAGGACCACCTTCGTTTGCTATTAACCTCTACATTTTCACTAGTGTTCTTCCCTAGCCTCGAGCTAGTAGTAAGTGACTCTAAACCTCTTCTTGATCTTGTCTAGAGTGGTTAATAAAAGTTTCGTCGGTTAAAAATTACGAACATATAAGATCAAAGTCTAAAAGTTTACTAAAGTGATGTACAAGGTGGTTAATGGATAAATATTAGTGTAAATCATGTAGATCTTGTGTGATTATGATTATTGGTTGATTATTTGATGATTTGCTGATTAGTATTAATGTGTCATGTTGTTGTGGTCACTAAACTTGTTAAAGGAATCGATCGGACACGATTTAGATGGTTAAACACTTGAAATCAGAATCTGTCTAACTTTTACAGCCCACTTCTGTTGGCTGTAAACAGGTCTTAACCTCAACGAAAAATCGATATTTTGAATCTAAAATATGTTATTATGAAATACGGTTCTAATGGCACCGGAATCGTAATTTTTGGACTCCGTTTACTATTTTTAAAGTGTTAATTTGTAACAGCTACTTAAGCTGAATTTTGACAGCAATAAATGGGTGTCGTACTTTCAGTCATAACCTGAGTTTTGTGATGAATCGGACCATGAAAATTCTACTGTAGATGATAACTGAAGTATTTGTAATTACCCCACTGGAATTTCGCAAATCGTACTTACGAAGAATTTTTAATAAATTGTTTCGTGGACTGTGGTCAGAAATACATAAATCTGAGTTCAGTCCCGAATATGAATTTTTATAAAATATTGGTGATGAACCGGACCCCGATATTTTTACACAATAAAATATGGAATGTTTGTGACATTCTATAAAAATTTGGGAATTTTTGGAATAATCTAACTATTTTATTTAAATGTCCGAAAACAGCCGGTTTTGAGTATCAATGCCGAATTGACATAAGTTGTGACTTGCGTGTCTAAATGTCGAGTATGCTATCTGTGAATGATTTAACATGTTATATATGTTATGTGCATTATCGTATGTTTGATTTTGAGTGGGGAATGGACGGGAAACTTAAATGGGCATAAACCGTTACAGTGATGCATGTTATGTGATAGATACGTGTAGGAACTTTGTGTTCTATTGGAAAGCCACTAAATGACTAACTGGTAAATCATACTAGGACGTGATTGACCGACCTTGACTGTTAGCTATATTGAGAATCTAACCGAGCAAACCGAGGTGAGTTCACACCCTTACTAAGGCATGGGATTCCCGGTGGTTGGGAATGGGATTGAATAACTACTCGTACTCTCACTCTATTTATATTACCAACACTACTAGACTACCTACTACTGTCCTCGGATTGAGAAGGGCACGTACGTAAAACCTACGTACACTCACACTTACTACTGTCCTCGGATGAGAAGGGCACGTACGTAAAACCTACGTACACTCACACTCACTACTGTCCTCGGATGAGAAGGGCACGTACGTAAAACCTACGTACACTCATACTTAACACCGTCCTCGGATTGGGAAGGACACTTATGGATACGCCTAGTCTAGTAGCATACATAATGGGAAGCCCCCACTAAATATCGTAAAGGTTTGGGAATCAAGAATAATGGGTAATACTTGGTTATGAAACGAACTTCCGATTCCTGATACGAACTCATTAACTAAACAACCAAACGTGAACTCACTCAACTTTGTTGTTGACTAGTTGTTACATGCCTTACAGGTTGCTAAATGCTTGGAGCTTGCACGGGGAAGGAGTCGTTGTGGAACATGGGTTGTTATATCCCATACTTAATAATTGAACTTTATAAACCTATGGAACTTATGTTTGAGACTTTAAACTTATGAACTGTGAACTTATGTTTTGAACTCACGTTTATGCTTCCGCTGTTTAAACCAAACAAGGTTAACTAGCTTTGGTCACCAATCGTATTATGTTTGGTTTTATTTACCTAATTGAATTGTTCAATATGATTGGTGGCTCGATCCTGGTCATGTCACGCCTCCAAGCGGTGATACTCCGCGTGTGGATTTTGGGGGTGTGACAGATTGGTATCAGAGCCATTGGTTATAGTGAACTTGGTTTTAATAAGGGAAAAGTTTTCATTAAAACCAGACTATAACCTGTACAGTGCTCAACGATCCACAACGACGCTTCGCTCCACGTGCAAGACTCGACACCATAAGTGGTATGATTATGTTATATTGTCGGTTAGATAGTTCTCATTGTGCATTTGATAACGTGATAATTGCTATTTGAACCTCGTGTGCATACTCTCTAATGTCGTCCCACACTTACACACTTTCGCGACACTTTCCTCACTTACGTTGCTTCATTATGAAGATCATGAGCGGACGCGAAGGACGTATCAACCTCACTCAAGCTCAGTTGACGGCTTTGATCAACGAACGAGTTGCGGAGGCACTCGCAGCTAACCCTGCAGGAGGTATAACCTGCCATACCAACTCACCATGGGACAATTAGATCCTACCTTCGCAAACCAACCCTCGTGCTTAATCTTGTCTTTTATTCTCGCGCAACAGGTCAACATGCTCAACCTCCCGTGTGCACGTTCAAGACGTTCATGGACTGTCGACCTACCACTTTCAGTGGCACCGAAGGAGCAGTGGGCCTTCTTCACTGGTTTGAAAAGCTTGAGACAGTTTTCGAGATGTGCGAATGCCCCGAAGACCGTAGGGTGAAATATGCTACCGGAACACTTGAAGGAGCTGCGTTAACCTGGTGGAAGGCACAGGTTCAACTACTAGGACTGGCAGTTGCTAATGCCACGCCCTGGAATGGTTTCAAAGAGCTGATCAAAGAGGAGTACTGTAGTCGGGATGACATCCACAAGCTAGAAGTGGAATTTTACAATCTGAAGATGACAGGATCTGAGATTGAGGCGTATACCAAGAGGTCGAATGAACTGGCCATCCTGTGCCCAACTATGGTGGACCCTCCCATCAAACGTATTGAGCTTTACCTCAAGGGCCTTGCACCAGCGATTCAAAGTCATGTGACTTCAGCCAACTTGGGTACCATCCAGCAAGTCGTCAAATTGGCTCATCGTCTCACCGACCAGGCAGTGGAACAAAACAGACTACCCAAGCGTATTGGTGCTACTTCTGATGCACCTACCGACAACAAACGAAAATGGGATGGGAATTCCGGCAAAGGCTCTGCCTCTGTTCAGTCTCAGTCTCAGCAACGAAGGACTGAGGACCATAGGAGCCCTGGTCAGCACTTTTCTGGTAGTCAAGGGCAGGGTGGATATCGAGGAAACCACCCAAAGTGCAACAAATGCAACAGACACCACAGTGGACAGTGCAACAAGGGACACTGTCAGAGGTGTCTCAAGATGGGTCATGAAGCCAAGGATTGCAGGAGCCCACGGCCTACGAATCAGAATCGTCAGCAGCAACAGCAAGCACCGCAGAATCAGCAACAGCAACAGGGCAACAAGGGATGCTTTCAGTGTGGTGCTGAAGATCACTTCAAGAGACACTGCCCGCAGTTAAATCAGAATCAGAATCACAACCAAGGAAACGGGAACAATAATGGGGGCAACAATGGAGGAAACAATGATGGCAACGGTGCAAGGGGTCGTGTGTTCGTGATTGGTCAAGGAGAAGCAAGGAACGATCCCAACGTTGTGATGGGTAAGTTTCTTCTTGACGACTTCTTCGTTACTGTTTTATTCGATTCGGGTGTCGATACTAGTTATGTGTCCGTGAAAGTTAGCCAAATTCTTAAGCGCACCCCAACACTCCTGAACACCAAACACACGGTAGAACTAGCTAACGGTAAAAGTCTTGAAGCCACACACATAGTTAAAGGTTGTAACCTCGTCTTAGCTGGTCAGACTTTCCCTATCGATCTTGTTCCTATCACACTTGGTAGTTTCGACGTCGTTATTGGGATGGATTGGTTATCTCATCATCAAGCGGAGATTGTTTGCAAGGAGAAAATCATCCGCATTCCTCGTTCTGATAAAGAACCCCTCGTGATTCGTGGCGACAAGAGTGGTGCTGTCGAAGGCATCATCTCTTTCCTTAAGGCCCAGAAGTTTTTACGAAAGGGCCACACTGCCATTTTAGCACTCGTTACTGACACATCCACGGAAGAGAAGAGAATTGAAGACATCCCTATTGTGCGCGAATTTCCCGAGGTATTTCCTGAGGAATTACCTGGTCTTCCTCCTCATCGCCAAGTTAAGTTCCAAATCGAGCTAGCTCCTGGAGCAGCGCCAGTAGCTCGAGCACCATATCGTCTAGCCCCATCAGAACTCGAAGAACTGTCCACACAGCTACAAGAACTCTTGGAAAAGGGTTTTATACGTCCGAGCTCTTCACCCTGGGGAGCTCCAGTCTTGTTCGTGAAGAAGAAAGACGGTACCTTCAGGATGTGTATTGACTATCGCGAGCTCAACAAGGTGACTGTGAAGAATCGTTATCCTCTTCCACGTATTGACGATTTATTCGACCAGTTGCAAGGGTCGAGCTATTACTCCAAGATTGATTTGAGATCGGGATACCATCAGCTGAGAGTCCGAGATGAGGACGCCTCCAAAACAGCATTCAGAACTCGTTACGGCCATTACGAGTTTCTGGTTATGCCGTTCGGGCTGACGAATGCACCGGCAGTCTTCATGGATCTCATGAACCGAGTGTGCAAGCCTTACCTGGATAAGTTCGTTATTGTGTTCATCGATGATATCCTGATCTATTCTAAGAGTCAGGAGGAACACGAGCAGCATCTACGACTTATGCTGGAACTTCTTCGAAAGGAACGGTTGTATGCCAAGTTTTCGAAATGTGATTTCTGGCTTCGCGAAGTCCACTTTCTAGGCCACGTGGTAAACAAGGATGGAATTCATGTGGATCCATCTAAGGTTGAATCGATCAAGAACTGGCCCGCACCCCGCACACCAACAGAAATCCGCCAATTCTTGGGTTTGGCCGGATATTACAGAAGGTTTATAAAAGATTTCTCCAAGATTGCGCAACCTCTCACTTCACTGACTCAGAAGGGTGTCATCTATCGTTGGGGTGATGCACAGGAGTCCGCGTTTCAACATCTAAAGGATAGACTTTGTAGCGCGCCTATCCTCTCATTACCTGAAGGCATAGAAGATTTTGTGGTTTACTGCGATGCTTCCATCCAAGGACTTGGTTGCGTATTGATGCAACGTGACAAGGTCATTGCCTACGCATCGCGCGAACTTAAAGTTCACGAAAGAAATTACACTACTCACGATCTGGAGCTGGGAGCAGTTGTATTCGCACTTAAGATATGGAGACATTACCTGTACGATACCAAGTGCACCATTTACACCGACCACAGGAGTCTCGAGCATATCTTCAAGCAAAAAGAGTTAAACATGCGACAACGCCGATGGGTCGAACTCTTGAATGATTACGAATGCGCTATCAAGTATCATCCGGGCAAAGCCAATGTTGTGGCTGACGCCCTCAGTCAAAAGGATACTTTACCTAAGCGTGTATGAGCATTACAGCTTACCATCCAGTCTAACCTTCCTGCCCAAATTCGAGATGCCCAGGTCGAAGCATTGAAAGCAGAGAACATCAGGGCTGAATCCTTACGAGGATCAAGGCAGCGGCTGGAACTAAAGGAAAACGGTGCCTACTATGTTAACGGGCGCATCTGGGTTCCATTTTATGGAAACTTACGCGAGCTTGTGATGGATGAAGCACATAAGTCTCGTTATTCGGTACATCCTGGTTCGGATAAAATGTACCACGACCTCAAGACTACGTATTGGTGGCCTGGCATGAAAGCCCACATAGCAACCTACGTCAGTAAGTGCTTGACTTGTGCGAGAGTCAAGTCTGAATATCAGAAACCATCAGGCCTACTTCAACAACCGGAGATCCCGAAATGGAAATGGGAGCAAATTTCCATGGATTTCGTTACTGGCCTGCCTAGATCTCAACGCGGAAACGATACCATTTGGGTGATCGTAGATCGACTGACCAAGTCTGCACATTTTCTGGCCATCAAAGAAACGGATAAGTTTTCTACTCTTGCAGACATTTATCTAAAGGAAGTAGTGTCAAGGCACGGGGTGCCAATCTCTATTATATCTGATCGTGACGCGCGTTTTACTTCTGAACTGTGGCAAGCAATGCACAAGTCCTTTGGCTCACGTTTAGATATGAGCACCGCTTATCACCCACAGACGGATGGGCAATCGGAACGCACCATCCAAACCTTGGAAGACATGCTTAGGGCATGCGTAATCGACTTCGGCAATGGCTGGGAGAAGCACCTCCCGCTAGTGGAGTTCTCATATAACAACAGCTACCACACCAGCATCCAAGCCGCTCCGTTTGAGGCATTGTACGGACGCAAATGCCGATCGCCTCTCTGTTGGGCAGAAGTTGGTGACAGCCAAATCACTGGCCCAGAACATGTGGTAGATACCACCGAGAAAATTGCTCAGATACGACAGCGAATGGCGGCAGCTCGTGACCGTCAGAAACGCTATGCAGATGAGGGAAGAAAACCACTCGAGCTCCAGGTTGGGGATCGAGTGCTACTCAAAGTCTCACCTTGGAAAGGTGTAGTCCGCTTTGGCAAACGAGGCAAACTCAATCCGCGTTATGTCGGACCGTTCAAAGTCATTGAGAAAATTGGCCAAGTCGCCTACAGGTTGGATCTACCTGAAGAACTCAGCAGAGTTCACAACGTATTCCACGTATCAAATCTGAAGAAGTGTCTGTCAGATGAGCCCTTCATAGTTCCTCTCAAGGAACTCACAATCGACGACCAGCTGCGATTCGTCGAGGAACCAGTAGAGATTACTGATCGAGATGTTAAGATTCTCAAGCACACAAGAATACCTCTCGTTCGAGTTCGTTGGAATGCTCGTCGTGGCCCAGAGTATACCTGGGAACGCGAAGACCAAATGAAACTCAAGTACCCCCAGCTGTTTAAGAAAAACGCAACCACTACTGAGGCTGAAGCTACCGCAGAATTTCGGGACGAAATTCCAAATCAACGGGGGGATGATGTGACACCCCAGGAAAATCTGGAAAACAACGCAACTTAACTAGCTTCCTCAGTAACCACGCGCTAAATTTCGGGACGAAATTCTCTTAACAGGGGGAGAATGTGACAACTCTCAAATTTACGTGTATTCCGTACAATTTATTAATAATAATTAATGTGCTTGACGACTGTATGGCATCACTTAACTGCTTTCTGATATCTGTGTTATGCGTACACGTATTTTTATATACTAATAGTGTACAGAAAGGTCACTAAATAGTCCGTTATATTTTCTTAAGTGTTAGAAAGTAAAAACGTTACAAAATATATATATAGGACACCTTTCGGATTAATTAAACGCTTTAACGGAATAGTGTCAAACCGAACAACCGGACTTTACCCGGAACACTAGAATATTGCAAAAAGTATTGTTGTTATTTTTCTGAGCTAGTTAGGGTCCCCGAACACCATAACACACCTCATAATTAACAACACACCACAACCACTAACTAAACAATTTAAATCTAACTAGATTAGTAACTTACCATTGGAACCCAACCCTATACCCCCCCCCCCCTCTCTTGTAACCGTCCCCAACACCACAAGATTCTAAAAATCCCCACTAAATATCACCATAATCTATTCTTGGACTTAGTGGGATCTTGAATGGATTGATTGTACTTGGGGGAACACATCTCCTATTGGATAATAACCCTTAGTGGAGTTATAAGACTCATCAACTTCTTCATTCACCAACATAAAAATTCTTTTCCTTCCTCTTGCATAGCTACGGCCAAACACCCCACTTTGTACACCACCATTTTCGATTCTCACTTATCCAATCTAAGACCATTCTAAGGTGCACAAGGGTGATTTACGAAGTGTGGAACTCACGGAACTTGAAGGACCACCTTCGTTTGCTATTAACCTCTACATTTTCACTAGTGTTCTTCCCTAGCCTCGAGCTAGTAGTAAGTGACTCTAAACCTCTTCTTGATCTTGTCTAGAGTGGTTAATAAAAGTTTCGTCGGTTAAAAATTACGAACATATAAGATCAAAGTCTAAAAGTTTACTAAAGTGATGTACAAGGTGGTTAATGGATAAATATTAGTGTAAATCATGTAGATCTTGTGTGATTATGATTATTGGTTGATTATTTGATGATTTGCTGATTAGTATTAATGTGTCATGTTGTTGTGGTCACTAAACTTGTTAAAGGAATCGATCGGACACGATTTAGATGGTTAAACACTTGAAATCAGAATCTGTCTAACTTTTACAGCCCACTTCTGTTGGCTGTAAACAGGTCTTAACCTCAACGAAAAATCGATATTTTGAATCTAAAATATGTTATTATGAAATACGGTTCTAATGGCACCGGAATCGTAATTTTTGGACTCCGTTTACTATTTTTAAAGTGTTAATTTGTAACAGCTACTTAAGCTGAATTTTGACAGCAATAAATGGGTGTCGTACTTTCAGTCATAACCTGAGTTTTGTGATGAATCGGACCATGAAAATTCTACTGTAGATGATAACTGAAGTATTTGTAATTACCCCACTGGAATTTCGCAAATCGGACTTACGAAGAATTTTTAATAAATTGTTTCGTGGACTGTGGTCAGAAATACATAAATCTGAGTTCAGTCCCGAATATGAATTTTTATAAAATATTGGTGATGAACCGGACCCCGATATTTTTACACAATAAAATATGGAATGTTTGTGACAATCTATAAAAATTTGGGAATTTTTGGAATAATCTAACTATTTTATTTAAATGTCCGAAAACAGCCGGTTTTGAGTATCAATGCCGAATTGACATAAGTTGTGACTTGAATGGATTGATTGTACTTGGGGGAACACATCTCCTATTGGATAATAACCCTTAGTGGAGTTATAAGACTCATCAACTTCTTCATTCACCAACATAAAAATTCTTTTCCTTCCTCTTGCATAGCTACGGCCAAACACCCCACTTTGTACACCACCATTTTCGATTCTCACTTATCCAATCTAAGACCATTCTAAGGTGCACAAGGGTGATTTACGAAGTGTGGAACTCACGGAACTTGAAGGACCACCTTCGTTTGCTATTAACCTCTACATTTTCACTAGTGTTCTTCCCTAGCCTCGAGCTAGTAGTAAGTGACTCTAAACCTCTTCTTGATCTTGTCTAGAGTGGTTAATAAAAGTTTCGTCGGTTAAAAATTACGAACATATAAGATCAAAGTCTAAAAGTTTACTAAAGTGATGTACAAGGTGGTTAATGGATAAATATTAGTGTAAATCATGTAGATCTTGTGTGATTATGATTATTGGTTGATTATTTGATGATTTGCTGATTAGTATTAATGTGTCATGTTGTTGTGGTCACTAAACTTGTTAAAGGAATCGATCGGACACGATTTAGATGGTTAAACACTTGAAATCAGAATCTGTCTAACTTTTACAGCCCACTTCTGTTGGCTGTAAACAGGTCTTAACCTCAACGAAAAATCGATATTTTGAATCTAAAATATGTTATTATGAAATACGGTTCTAATGGCACCGGAATCGTAATTTTTGGACTCCGTTTACTATTTTTAAAGTGTTAATTTGTAACAGCTACTTAAGCTGAATTTTGACAGCAATAAATGGGTGTCGTACTTTCAGTCATAACCTGAGTTTTGTGATGAATCGGACCATGAAAATTCTACTGTAGATGATAACTGAAGTATTTGTAATTACCCCACTGGAATTTCGCAAATCGGACTTACGAAGAATTTTTAATAAATTGTTTCGTGGACTGTGGTCAGAAATACATAAATCTGAGTTCAGTCCCGAATATGAATTTTTATAAAATATTGGTGATGAACCGGACCCCGATATTTTTACACAATAAAATATGGAATGTTTGTGACAATCTATAAAAATTTGGGAATTTTTGGAATAATCTAACTATTTTATTTAAATGTCCGAAAACAGCCGGTTTTGAGTATCAATGCCGAATTGACATAAGTTGTGACTTGAATGGATTGATTGTACTTGGGGGAACACATCTCCTATTGGATAATAACCCTTAGTGGAGTTATAAGACTCATCAACTTCTTCATTCACCAACATAAAAATTCTTTTCCTTCCTCTTGCATAGCTACGGCCAAACACCCCACTTTGTACACCACCATTTTCGATTCTCACTTATCCAATCTAAGACCATTCTAAGGTGCACAAGGGTGATTTACGAAGTGTGGAACTCACGGAACTTGAAGGACCACCTTCGTTTGCTATTAACCTCTACATTTTCACTAGTGTTCTTCCCTAGCCTCGAGCTAGTAGTAAGTGACTCTAAACCTCTTCTTGATCTTGTCTAGAGTGGTTAATAAAAGTTTCGTCGGTTAAAAATTACGAACATATAAGATCAAAGTCTAAAAGTTTACTAAAGTGATGTACAAGGTGGTTAATGGATAAATATTAGTGTAAATCATGTAGATCTTGTGTGATTATGATTATTGGTTGATTATTTGATGATTTGCTGATTAGTATTAATGTGTCATGTTGTTGTGGTCACTAAACTTGTTAAAGGAATCGATCGGACACGATTTAGATGGTTAAACACTTGAAATCAGAATCTGTCTAACTTTTACAGCCCACTTCTGTTGGCTGTAAACAGGTCTTAACCTCAACGAAAAATCGATATTTTGAATCTAAAATATGTTATTATGAAATACGGTTCTAATGGCACCGGAATCGTAATTTTTGGACTCCGTTTACTATTTTTAAAGTGTTAATTTGTAACAGCTACTTAAGCTGAATTTTGACAGCAATAAATGGGTGTCGTACTTTCAGTCATAACCTGAGTTTTGTGATGAATCGGACCATGAAAATTCTACTGTAGATGATAACTGAAGTATTTGTAATTACCCCACTGGAATTTCGCAAATCGGACTTACGAAGAATTTTTAATAAATTGTTTCGTGGACTGTGGTCAGAAATACATAAATCTGAGTTCAGTCCCGAATATGAATTTTTATAAAATATTGGTGATGAACCGGACCCCGATATTTTTACACAATAAAATATGGAATGTTTGTGACAATCTATAAAAATTTGGGAATTTTTGGAATAATCTAACTATTTTATTTAAATGTCCGAAAACAGCCGGTTTTGAGTATCAATGCCGAATTGACATAAGTTGTGACTTGAATGGATTGATTGTACTTGGGGGAACACATCTCCTATTGGATAATAACCCTTAGTGGAGTTATAAGACTCATCAACTTCTTCATTCACCAACATAAAAATTCTTTTCCTTCCTCTTGCATAGCTACGGCCAAACACCCCACTTTGTACACCACCATTTTCGATTCTCACTTATCCAATCTAAGACCATTCTAAGGTGCACAAGGGTGATTTACGAAGTGTGGAACTCACGGAACTTGAAGGACCACCTTCGTTTGCTATTAACCTCTACATTTTCACTAGTGTTCTTCCCTAGCCTCGAGCTAGTAGTAAGTGACTCTAAACCTCTTCTTGATCTTGTCTAGAGTGGTTAATAAAAGTTTCGTCGGTTAAAAATTACGAACATATAAGATCAAAGTCTAAAAGTTTACTAAAGTGATGTACAAGGTGGTTAATGGATAAATATTAGTGTAAATCATGTAGATCTTGTGTGATTATGATTATTGGTTGATTATTTGATGATTTGCTGATTAGTATTAATGTGTCATGTTGTTGTGGTCACTAAACTTGTTAAAGGAATCGATCGGACACGATTTAGATGGTTAAACACTTGAAATCAGAATCTGTCTAACTTTTACAGCCCACTTCTGTTGGCTGTAAACAGGTCTTAACCTCAACGAAAAATCGATATTTTGAATCTAAAATATGTTATTATGAAATACGGTTCTAATGGCACCGGAATCGTAATTTTTGGACTCCGTTTACTATTTTTAAAGTGTTAATTTGTAACAGCTACTTAAGCTGAATTTTGACAGCAATAAATGGGTGTCGTACTTTCAGTCATAACCTGAGTTTTGTGATGAATCGGACCATGAAAATTCTACTGTAGATGATAACTGAAGTATTTGTAATTACCCCACTGGAATTTCGCAAATCGGACTTACGAAGAATTTTTAATAAATTGTTTCGTGGACTGTGGTCAGAAATACATAAATCTGAGTTCAGTCCCGAATATGAATTTTTATAAAATATTGGTGATGAACCGGACCCCGATATTTTTACACAATAAAATATGGAATGTTTGTGACATTCTATAAAAATTTGGGAATTTTTGGAATAATCTAACTATTTTATTTAAATGTCCGAAAACAGCCGGTTTTGAGTATCAATGCCGAATTGACATAAGTTGTGACTTGCGTGTCTAAATGTCGAGTATGCTATCTGTGAATGATTTAACATGTTATATATGTTATGTGCATTATCGTATGTTTGATTTTGAGTGGGGAATGGACGGGAAACTTAAATGGGCATAAACCGTTACAGTGATGCATGTTATGTGATAGATACGTGTAGGAACTTTGTGTTCTATTGGAAAGCCACTAAATGACTAACTGGTAAATCATACTAGGACGTGATTGACCGACCTTGACTGTTAGCTATATTGAGAATCTAACCGAGCAAACCGAGGTGAGTTCACACCCTTACTAAGGCATGGGATTCCCGGTGGTTGGGAATGGGATTGAATAACTACTCGTACTCTCACTCTATTTATATTACCAACACTACTAGACTACCTACTACTGTCCTCGGATTGAGAAGGGCACGTACGTAAAACCTACGTACACTCACACTTACTACTGTCCTCGGATGAGAAGGGCACGTACGTAAAACCTACGTACACTCACACTCACTACTGTCCTCGGATGAGAAGGGCACGTACGTAAAACCTACGTACACTCATACTTAACACCGTCCTCGGATTGGGAAGGACACTTATGGATACGCCTAGTCTAGTAGCATACATAATGGGAAGCCCCCACTAAATATCGTAAAGGTTTGGGAATCAAGAATAATGGGTAATACTTGGTTATGAAACGAACTTCCGATTCCTGATACGAACTCATTAACTAAACAACCAAACGTGAACTCACTCAACTTTGTTGTTGACTAGTTGTTACATGCCTTACAGGTCGCTAAATGCTTGGAGCTTGCACGGGGAAGGAGTCGTTGTGGAACATGGGTTGTTATATCCCATACTTAATAATTGAACTTTATAAACCTATGGAACTTATGTTTGAGACTTTAAACTTATGAACTGTGAACTTATGTTTTGAACTCACGTTTATGCTTCCGCTGTTTAAACCAAACAAGGTTAACTAGCTTTGGTCACCAATCGTATTATGTTTGGTTTTATTTACCTAATTGAATTGTTCAATATGATTGGTGGCTCGATCCTGGTCATGTCACGCCTCCAAGCGGTGATACTCCGCGTGTGGATTTTGGGGGTGTGACATGTAACAACGAGTCAACAACAAAGTTGAGCGAGTTCACAGTTGGTTGTTTAGTTTTACAAGTTTGTTTTGAAAACCATGAGTTGTTTCGTAAACCACGAGTTAACCAGTATCTTTGTTTCCCAAACCATATCCATAATCAGTGGGGGCTTCCCCATGTGAACCACTAGACCCGTTTACCATATCGACTACTGACGAAAGTAAGTTGGTGCCCTAGGCAATGTCTATCATCATTGACGTGCCATTGTCCATTAGTCCACGCCCGTCCTCTGCGGCACGGTGTGAGGCTTGTCAAACCTAATAGCGCTATTTAACTACTGACACGCTCGCCATTGGCCTCAGCGATTAAGTCGATACAAAATGAGGGACTTAATGATAGAGTTTTTGGTCTAGTATCCGTGTTGTCACCCTTCACTAAAGAGGGTGTGTACGAAATCCCCAAACCAGGAGATTACGTAGGTTCCAATTCAATTCTTGATCACAAGTTGTCACCCTTCAATGAAGAGGGTGTGTACGTGTTCCAAACTGTAACATCTGTGCTTGTAATCATTGTGAACAGTTCTATTATCAATAAAACAATGTTATTTGATCCCAATGTTTGTTTGGTTGTGTTTTACATTTTTCATGTTTTGACTTTTGCTCAATTTCAAACTCGATATCGCTTTCTGGAGAGTTATACGCAAACTGGTGCGTAAACGTAACCAGTTTAATGCGAAAAATACTCCGGAACATCAACATATACTTAACATACCTTAAATAACCTTTACATAACTTAGAAATAAGTTTTGAAGGCTTTGGTATGTCAAAAACAAGTTAATTCGGCTACAGGGACTAAACTTGACAAACCGCGAAAGGATGCCAGTTTGAACTGTAACAGACATTCCGGAACATGACCATAAGTTAAACATACTATAAATATCCTTTACATAGCTTAGAAATAGGCTTTGAGGGGTTCGAAGTGCTAAAATAAACTTTTAGGTCATTCAGGGACTAAAAGTGTCAAAAAGTGCACAAGTTTGCATTTTCACGCATAACTCACGTTCTGAATACATCCGGACATCCAAAAATTTATGTAAGCACTAAAATATTTTATTTTAGTGTTTGGCATAAGAAAAATCCATTCGTTGCGTCATTTGGATCATTTTTCGCGCTTGTGCGCATTCCGTCGTAATTAAGCGAACATCGCGTTCGTACGACCAAACGAACCAACATCCGACATATTTTTGAGCATGTTTCATGTCCACAATGTTTAGTCATCATTTTAGGGCCTTAAAGTTGGCTTAACGGGCCTTAAACATGTCGGAAATGGCTTAAACACATAACAGGGACTGAAACTGCAACTTTTGAAACTTGTTGCTGATCTGCAGACTTCAGGCGGCCCGCGTAAAACTAGGTGTATCCTTACGCGGCCCGCGTCAGGGTCCCAGACAGCAGAATGTGTAGAAACATTGAATCTGGTCCGTTTCACTTGTTGCACATGGTTTTGGGAAGTCTATGGGCTGGTTTTGATGTGCACATGGTATTACAATACCATGGGTGCAAGTGTATGGCCAAGATCGTGCCCCCTTTTCCAAGAAATGATCCTAACGGCTCCCCGAAAACTATAAATACCCCCCCCCCATGCCATTTCAAAACCCACAAGAATTTTGATTTGAGAAGCTCTAAGTTGGAACCTTTGTTTCATACCTGAGCTACTTGGATCGAAATTAGCATTCGGGGACCCTTCGTAAGTATTCCTTCGTTCTTTTATTGCTTTTCGAGTCTGAAAGTCAAACTTTGTTTGACTTTCTGCATTGACCAGTTTATGGTCAATGCAAAGTTCATTTGAACTTCGCAACGTGATTGTAATCACGATGGTTATAGTCCCTTGGGACTATGCCTACTGATTACCACGTTGTCTAGGGTCGTAAGGGTAAGCGATCTAATAAATCGCTTATACCTTCGAACCCGACCCATTTGGTCGATCATTAGGATCCGACCAAATACCTTAGGTGACCATAGTGTATAGGGAATAACCTTCCGAGGTTTTACCCTATGGTCACATCGTTTAAGTAGTTGTATGATAGGTAGTTTATATGCCTTAGGTAAATTACCAGAATACCCTTTTCATGTATAATTGGTAATTAAGCATATGTAACCTAAAATTTTGTCACATAACTGATTATGTAACATGTTTAGGCATATAACACTTGTCATAGGGCTAGTTAGACGTCTCGAATGCGCTTTTGCGCGCACGACGCGTTAAAGTAGCGTAAGCTACCTAAACGGGTCGTAATGGGTCGTAAGCACTTATGTTAGGTTTCAATTAGTATTTAGTCTTTGTTAAACCATATTACACGAGTTTCCATACTCGTTTGGTTTACGAACCCTCATTCTATCTAAATCCTCCGATATAGGTCCGGTTTATTAACATAGTTACCTATATTAGGTGCCGTTTGATTCCGTGATCTCTAGCATTGCTTGGTGGTTATCTTAGGACTTCTGAGAAATCTCAAGTGAGTACATAGACCCCTCTTTTGCTGTTTTCCAAACTGTTTTGGGGTGAAACACATGTGCCTACTTGTTACTTTCGTGCTTTCCTGCTTTCACATCATATACTTGCTATGTTCATTAGTACAATTATAGTACATGATTTCATTGTGTTCATGCTATGTATGTCCATTGTGTGCATACTTAGTACATTTTTTTACATTACATTTCATGCTATGTATGTCCATTGTGTGCATACTTAGTACATTGTTTTACATTACATTTCATGCTATGTATGTTCATTGCTGCATACTTAGTACAGTTGTTTCACATCACATGCTATGTATGTCTATTGTTGCATACTTAGTACAGTTGTTTTCATCACATGCTTACATTTTGTTATGACATTTGGGTTGTTTACAATGGAACAATACATTCATTAACACCGATCACGCCGTTCGTTAGTAGGTAGTGGTACCATAGGAATTGACAACTCCCGTTCCTGAAATCCCGGGTTTGTTTGGATTGGAAGGAATGACCGAATTCGATACACATAAATTAGATAAACCTTTAATTTGTTTAAGGGTTTATCGCCACAGTCTCAAGGCTTGGATGTATGCATTTTCACAATACCGCATAAATGTTTGTATCAGTATAGCATGCATCTGTTCCACAAAACATAACTTTGATTTAAACCATGTTTTACTTCAATACCTTGTTTTTGTGCATTTCACATATGGTTTAGTTGATATATTTCACTTACCATACATGATATTTTGGGTATACATTACATGATCTACATTAAACATAAACATTTTGACATTGATATACACAATTAGCGGTTTACATTGGACATAGACATTTCTATATGGTTTACACATTAACACATGACAATTCATTTTTACATAAACAATTTACATTGGTGGTTGGTTTGAGTAAGTGATTTGAGTAACGAGGCGTGTGTAATATGATACAAGCATGGTGGATACGCCGCTGGTACTTCCTATAAATAAATGTTTGTATGATATTACATGTCGTAGCGTTACCTAAATCATTTCAATAATTGACATCTTACGTTTTACATAAACAACTTATTTTCACAAGACATTGATTTACAAAACAACTTATCTAATACAAACTCATTTTGTCGATTATTCATTTAACCTTACATTATTCTCTTATTTATACATATCATTTCTTTTTGAATGATTTACAAAACAAAACAACTTACAAGGTTCATGACTGACTTTTGTTAAACAACTTTTCCTAAACTTATAAGTCATGAATCCTATTTTCACAAATCCTATGTATCTCACAGGCATTTTTATGCTGACGTACCTATTTTCACATGTGTTTTCAGGAACTTTTGCGTAGGATGATGATCGTGACACTAGGGCGGACCTGTGCCTTAGAGACTAAAAATGATGATAGACTAGTTTAATTATGTTATGAACTCTTTGTTTCCTGTTTAAGACAATGTAACACTCTTGTTTAATAATTAAAATACAACTTTGTATGCCATGGTTATGAAACAATTAATTATGTTACAACACTCCCCGACGTTTTCCGCCACGTTTTGTATGTTATACGTGGTCGGGGTGTGTCAGAAGAGTTGGTATCAGAGCCAATGGTTATAGGGAATTAGGTTATTAGTAATTCTTTGACCTAGACTATAACCTTTCTAGGACCCTAAGACAAGTTATCTTGTGTTTAGATCTTAAAACATGCACATCACCTATCCTTAGGTGATTATCAAAACAAAAACCAAATTTTTTTTCCGAAACGATTTTTGAAAAAAACAATCATCTGTTTTTGGATGACTTATTACAAGGTTTTGAACACTCTTTTGTAAGGTTTTGAACCCTTCCGGTTTGACTAAATTTTTGGCTTTATGCCTTTGAATTTTCAAAAATCTCGTCAAGGTTTTGGGTTTTAAATAATGTGAACACGTGCAAACTGGAAGAGTGAATGCCTGTATTCTGGGTTTTCTGTCTAGGCAAGCACTTCGTATATATCTCATCAGACGCGAGACCAGTTGTGCTTACCTGGGAATTCTTGGGATGAGTGTTCACTTATAGGCGAGCATGTCTTCGCGATACATTATTTTTCACCCATTTACTTTGATTAGTCAATGTGTATCGTTTGTTTGCTTGGTAATGCGGACAAATGACCACCATCTTTTCTTTTGTTAATTTTGTTTCATCTCATTCTGTGACAACCCGCACAAAACCAGGTATCCGTACAACTTAACTAATGATTGATTACTGCTTAATTACTGTGCTTGATTGAAACTAGCTGATAAACTGCTACCTGCATACTGATACATGCACTTACTTGCATCACACTTTATTTACTGTCACTACATTATTTACGTGCTGAACCCTAGTGACAAACATGATGCACAAAAAGCACAGTAGCACTAAACGGATACACAGTGAACATGCTGATATAACCAGCATCAGGCAAATACTGCCTCAAGGCCTGATAAGAGCCTCATATATTTTGGCTACACTGATAGTGAGTGTAGGATATAAGGGTTGTGTTACCGCGTCTCTAGGGGATA
Source organism: Helianthus tuberosus (assembly GCA_030545235.1). Classification (NCBI taxonomy): domain Eukaryota; kingdom Viridiplantae; phylum Streptophyta; class Magnoliopsida; order Asterales; family Asteraceae; genus Helianthus; species Helianthus tuberosus. The sequence continues at coordinate 71,532,469 of CM060356.1, read as the reverse complement.
AGATACACTGATTCGGATGTGCCAGAACGTACTTTAAGTACCAAACACAGCACTTTAACAATTTAACCAGCTTCTAGCTGACTAGTAAAGTGCCAGAAATGAGAAAATATTACTAGACACTTTCTAAAGTGTCGGGAAAACAAAATGTGTCACTAAAAATGTAATAACGACACTTTAAAGTCTTTTGTAACACTTTAACGGATTACTAACCAACCGGACACCCGGACTTTACCCGGAACATGAAAATATTAGTATTTTCACTATTATTGTTTTTCTGAGCCAGTTAGGGTCCCTGATTACCCTAACACCCGCCATAATATGTTACACGTAACTAACGGAGTTTAACGCTAAACTAACCTACATTAACACAACTAAACTCCCTAACTAGCACTCAAAATCGAACAAGGACCCCCCCCCCCCCATGACCGAACTCGGTCACCTATGTGACCCCACTCATGTACTTGTGATCTTAGGAGATCTTGACATGTTTAATATCTACACTACATATGATCCATTGGACAATAGCACCTTGAGTTGCCTATATATACACACTAATCTAGAGATCATTATCACTAATCAACACAACTCAACTTTCACTCTCTTTCTCTCTTGTGGCTCTTGGCCGAACACACCAAACACACACATCATATTTTCGGTTTTGATCTCATCATTCCAAACACATACAAACATCCAAGATCACGTATAAGGAGCTTTGGTGCAAGCGGAATACAAAGGACCTCTCCCGTTAGCTTTTATCCACGCGTTTTTCGTCACAACTCTTCCCTAGCCTTGAGCTAGAGGTATAACCTTTAAAACTTGTTCTTACACATATCTAAAGTGGTTAAAAGAACTTTCGTCGGTTAAATATTGTAAACACGCGTTTTGAATCTTTAAAGTCTAGTAAAATCACAATAATGGAGGTTAATAGCACATGTCTTGTGTAAAAGTCGTAGGACTTGAAATTTGTGTTTATCTAGACCCGATCTATAATGTGGTAGCTCGAATCTTCGTTTAACCCGACTTTGTAAAATCATGTATCTTCACATAAGCTTGTTTTTGAAAGATACAAGGGTTAAAGGTGAACACTACCACATTTTAGAGACATGAACTTGTAAAGAAATATTTTACTTGTGTAAAAGTGATTTAACCGGTAAAATGGTGTTTAAAACTAGCGGATCTACGTATCCGCAAGTGGTATTTTTGAAAGACCACACTTTAAAGAAATCATGTTTTAAAGAAACGGATCTTACAATGTTAAGAATGATATTTAGAACACACGAGTGTGTAAACACTTGTGTAACGCACATTTCGACAAAATGACTATCTTTGGGAAAAATAACTAGAAGTTGTAAAGTCGGACTTCTCTAAAAACGAGGTTTTTACAAGATTGAAAGTACTTTATATAAAGATCTACGTATATAAATGGGATTTATAATATAGATTCGGAAAAACTACAAGTTCATGCGATTATGCAACTTTACATATTTATTGACTAGTTTGATGTGTCGGAAATTGTTTGATTGAAATAAAGAAGATTGTTGAATTGATTGTTAAAAGAAAATGATACGCTTGAAAGCGTGGCCACCTCCAGTTACAGAGGAAACTCTGGCGAAATTTTCTAAAAACCTAACACTTAGACTTTTTACACAACAAGTGTTACAACTATTTCTGGACATATTTTCGAAACATAAATTTCGCCAGCACTATATTTTACTAAACATTCGGAGGTGGGATTTTCACAAAGATTAACGTGATAAATATATTTGTCACAACACTGTTTATGATTATTTTGTGAAAATACATAAATATTATTTTAGGGTAAAAATAATATTTACAAAGCGTTAATGATTCCAAAACTTTGCGAACGTTACCACAACATATAAGTTACACTGGTAATTACATTACCACAAGAATGATAAAACGTAACTTACGCACATGTATTGTATCCCCCATCCTTGGGAAGGAAAAATAACTATCAAGCATATACAAAATGTAACACGAAATAGTTGTCTAACTATTTCCCGCAAACATAAACTGTAAAGCTAAAGCACGGCCGTCCGTCTAATAGAATTAGCACTTGTAGGTCGTTGCACAGTTTACTGCTTCAGAGACGCTTGATAGAGTTTACGCATCCACTGTGAGTTCATGTCCCCCTTTTCTCTAACTGTTTTCAGTTTTCTTAACTGCGGGGGTGAAATACATGTTACTTTGTCTACAAGTACTTTATACACGGTATGAATAACGTAAGGAGGTTTAGATCATGTGAATGGGTAGTTAGAACCCCGAGGGACTCGAGCGGTAGATCTATTTGGGTGTAGCGAGCCCAGCTCCCGGTCCAACAGAACAGGCCTCTCGGAGGACTAACAGAACGGATCCGGAGTGACTTGGTACCCAATGCAAAATCGGCTAGGGTTGTATCTTACTTACTTGCATTTCACGACATGCTAATGGCCTTGCAAACCATTGGTGATCACAAGTCCTCTTACACTGCTACATACCAGGAAACTTTTATACTTACAAGTGTTTTACTTACTCACTTGCACATGAACTCGCTCAACATTATTGTTGATTTTTCAACTCACATGTATTTCAGGAAATTAAACGGATTCTGGCACGGTATGAACGTTTTCCGCTGCAATCTTCATGAAGTCATCAAGGATTAGGGGTTGTGTTCTCTTACCTGGACAAGACACAATCCTTAACCCTCGTTTATGTCTGTTATAAGTTGTAATGTTTACTGAACATGGTTATGGTCGTATGTTTAAAACAATGGTATTGTATGTTGATTTCTAAACTTAATGATGACTTGCATGGTTTTTAAATTCATATAGCTTTGTTATGATTAAGCTATGGTATTAAGAAGTCACACCAAAACTAACCACGCTTCCGCAAAGCCAGGGTGTGACAGCTTGGTATCAGAGCTCTGATCATAGCGAACTAGGATTCTTTCTCGAGTCTAGACTATGATCACTAGGGCTCTCACGAAAACATTTTTCTGCATACCACTTAAGTCCAGATCCACAACTTTTTACAAACAAATGTTGAGCACATTTTATTTATTATTCTAGACTCAGTCTGGGAGGCTGAGGTAGGAGACTAGTGGGACTAGAAGTGTTGGCTAGTGGGACTAGAAGTGTTGGCTAGTGGGACTAGAAGTGTTGGCTAGTGGGACTAGAAGTGTTGGCTAGTGGGACTAGAAGTGTTGCCTAGTGGGACTAGAAGTGTTGGCTAGTGGGACTAGAAGTGTTGGCTAGTGGGACTAGAAGTGTTGACTAGTGGGACTAGAAGTGTTGACTAGTGGGACTAGAAGGGTTGACTAGTGGGACTAGAAGTGTTGGCTAGTGGGACTAGAAGTGTTGGCTAGTGGGACTAGAAGGATAATTTGAATATTACGTGGTGACTACATGTTTATATGACTATATGATTGATTATTATACGTATATGTGTTTGTGTTACAAACGTCATGCTTTCATCAAGTACTAGAAAGACGGACACTACAAATCCCATGACCATAGTATCAGACGACATAGTTTCATCGAAGCACGAGGTGTACATTTCTGATACTACCGGCACAGACAACGACGACTCTCAGCCCTCTGTGCGCTGCCTAAAGTCGTAGCAGAGCCTACTAATGGCTACCTTGTTGGGAATTTGCCCCCTGCCACTTATCTCGTTGTTGATATGCCCCCGACGTTGTCTCTGAAGACGATGTCGAACTACTAAGAGGAGGACCCACTTGAGGGCGAGGCCCTATTGCTGCTGATATTAGACTACTGCATGCGGACGCTCCTGTACGGGGAAACTCATGTCCATTCCCCTATCCCAGACTCATTTGAGTTTCTAACATCCGCATCTTCGCACATACAGGGAATGCAGCCCTACTTACACTACACTGACCCTGATAGGGCATCATTAGCTGCACCGGATCCCGCACACAGTTTTGAGTTTGATCGCGATATTGAGGACAATCCTGTTTTTCCGCCTGGTGTTGATCCAGACCATGACATTGAGTTCATGCACTTAGACCAGCCCTTGGGGGATCCTGTAACCCCTGTGATTGTTGATCCAGCTGATTTTGAGATGGAGCTTTCGATTCGAAGCTAGCCGTGGCCCCTGAGCCAGGCATTGCTCCTGACCCCGCATTGGAGTATGACCTTGTTCATGCCAATGCACCGGCTGTTGCTCCTTGATTGATCATCTGCTTGGATGAGAGAAAATTTGGGGTAACTGTGCAAGACAATTTATTATTACGGGGGCCCACGTAATAACGATTTGTAGTGCACAGGAATCCTGGTGGACTCTACAGGCCAAGCTGATGATAACCAATGCAGTAGGAAATAACCTAAACACAAATGACCTAGGCGATGTAGCCTCGAGATCATTCTATTACAAGCAACAAGCCAAATTGACAAGCCTATGTGAAGGCTCAGGAATTTATTTCCCCACTTATACAGTGAGTATATATTTGCGTGTGAAATGGGTGATTACATGATGGCTTATGTTGCTATATACCTCATAGACAATTGGAACGTTGTCTAACCCGCTTCACACCACTTCGACAAAAGGGAATGTCACCCAGACGTGACACAAACACCAGTACGTTGCCAAGGACAGAGGCCGAGCTGCAAGAGCGCATCTCACCAATAAATGCACGACATGAAGCCCTCCGCTCTAAGTACAACGATGGCATTACTGGGAGTAACCATCCAACTGGCTGCACTTATAAACAGTTCCTGAACTGCAAGCCTTTGAACTTTGATAAAAGAGGAGGCACCGTTGCATTTGTTCGTTGGTCCGAAGAGACCAACTCCATTCTAAGAACGAGTAACTGTTCGCCCCAACAGAGTGTTACCTATATCTCGGGGATGTTGCTAGATGGCACACTCTCTTATGGAACCTCTAGGTTCAAACCCTCGGCACAGACGCTGCTTATGCACTGAGCTGGGACGAGCTCAAGGAAACGATTGAGAAGGAATGTTGTTTTAGGACTGAAACTCAGAAACTTGACGTGGAGTCCTGGAATTTGAGAATGGACGAACCAGAGACTCCTGAACATGTCCAGTGATCGCACGACTTGTCTAGGGTCGTCCCCTACTAATTCATTGATGTAGTATGATATAGTAGTGCATTTGTGAGCTTTACATTGTGGTCTCGAATTGTAGCAATACAATCGTAGTATTCTCATCACATGTTCAATCAATTGTTTATGTCTTATAACATAAGGGGTTATGTGATTGACTTGTTGATAACATGAAATGTTATGTGTTGGTATTGTTGGATGCATGCGTACACTTCACTAACCTATGTGAAACGTCTTTTAGAAGATGCCGCCAAGACGCGAAACGCGCATGCCCACTAACGAGGCAGAACTGCAACAAATCATTGCCGCTGCCATAGCACAGTATGCAGCATCTCAGCCCGGAACGAGCGGAAGTATTAACCAGGGCAACAATAATCCACCACACGGGTGCACATACAAGCAGTTCTTAGACTGCAAGCCCACCAACTTCGATGGCACCGGAGGCGCTATCGCTTTTACTCGTTGGGCCGAGAAGACTGATTCCACCATCCGCATGAGCAAATGTGCGCTCGACCAGCAGGTCACTTACATCTCAGGGCTGTTTCTAGACGGAGCCCTATCTTGGTGGAACTTACAAGTCCAAACCTTAGGCGAAGCTGCCGCCTACGCCCTGACTTGGGCCGAATTGAAAGAACTGATGCGCAAAAAGTACTGTTCACGCGCAGAAATTCAAAGGTTGGAGACCGAATTTTGGCACTTAAAGATGGATGGTCCGAAAGTAGCAGAGTACGTTCAGAGGTTTCACGACTTATCTCAAGTGGTTCCTTACATGGTTACGCCAGAATACAAGCGAATCGAGCGCTTCATTTGGGGTTTGGCTCCCCAAATAATAAGCATGGTAACCTCCTCCAAACCAGCAACTATCACGGAAGCCATTGATTTGAGCGTGGCTCTCACCGAGGAGGCAATTCGTTTAAACAAGTTTGATGAAGTCAAGGCGAAGAAGACAGAGACTCACGTTAAGTCCTCAGGAGATAACAAAAGGAAGTTTTCAAACTTCAAGCAAGGCGTCAGTACGGCAGTAAAGAAGGGAAAATCAGCTGGCAGTACCAAGAAAGGAAAAGGGTACCAGGGCACCCAGCCCAAATGCAACAACTGCCAACGCCACCATACTGGCCATTGTAACGTGAGAGTTTGTGAATCTTGTGGAAAACCGGGCCACTCAAAGGAATCATGTTGGGCTAGTGCAGGCCGGGGAGGCCAGGGAGGATATATGAATAGAAACGATAATCGTGGTGGTTTGGGAAATCGCCCACAAGGGAATAATCAAGGCTACAATGCAAATCAAGCCGGAACTGCCAATCAAAACAACCCGCCAGTTGGGGATGGTGCGGGAAGTGGAAAAAGATTAGGATGTTTTCATTGCGGTGACGTTGGGCACTTCAAGAGGGACTGCCCGGGATTGAACCAAGCCCGGGGAAGAGTGTTCCAAATCGGTGCACAGGAAGCGCGCCAGGATCCCAACGTTGTCACTGGTACGTTCCCTGTAAATCAACGCTATGCATCTGTTTTATTTGATACTGGTGCCGACTATAGCTTCGTATCACTAGAATTTAAGAATATACTTGGATTAGCCGCTAATAAGTTAGATGTCCCGTACGCAATCGAATTGGCTAATGGAAAGTTAGTGGAAGCCGATGAAGTTATCAGAGGCTGTGTGATCGAACTCGGAGAACGTGATTTTGCTTTGGATCTACTACCAGTCCAATTGGGAAGTTTCGACGTGGTAGTAGGAATGGATTGGTTATCGAGCAATAAAGCTGAGATAGTTTGCCACGAAAAGGTTGTTCGTATTCCAACCGAGGATGGTGAGACCATTGTTGTTCATGGAGAGAAGCGTGAGACGCCGTTGCGGGTTATCAGCTGTTTGAAAGCAAGGAAGTGTTTGCAGAAGGGATATGTTGCTTTTCTGGCGCACATCGTGGACAAGAAGGCTGCCGAGCCAAGGATCGAAGACATCCCTGTCGTAAGGGAGTATCCCGAAGTCTTCCCAGAAGACTTACCTGGACTGCCACCCCAGAGGCAAGTGGAGTTTCACATTGACTTAGTTCCAGGCGCCGCGCCTGTGGCTAAGGCACCATACAGACTTGCTCCGTCTGAGATGCAGGAATTGTCGACGCAACTTCAAGAGTTGTTAGACAAGGGTTTTATCCGACCAAGCTTCTCGCCTTGGGGAGCTCCGGTCTTGTTTGTCAAGAAGAAGGACGGAAGTTTCCGCATGTGTATTGACTACAGAAAATTGAACAAGCTGACGATTAAGAACAGGTATCCTCTGCCTAGAATCGACGATCTGTTCGACCAACTTCAAGGTTCAAGCTGTTACTCTAAGATCGATCTTCGATCTGGATACCATCAACTAAGGATACAGGAGGAAAGTATCCCAAAAACAGCCTTCCGAACTCGTTATGGACACTACGAGTTCCTCGTTATGCCATTCGGTTTGACAAACGCACCTGCAGTCTTCATGGATCTAATGAATAGAGTTTGCAAGCCATACTTAGACAAGTTCGTAATTGTGTTTATTGATGACATCTTGATTTATTCGAAGACGAAGGCTGAACACGAACAACATCTTAGAACCATATTGGAGCTGCTAAAGAAGGAACAGCTGTACGCCAAATTCTCCAAGTGCGAGTTTTGGCTACGCGAAGTCCAGTTTCTTGGACATGTGGTTAATGGGGATGGAATTCATGTTGATCCCACAAAGATCGAGGCAATCAAGAATTGGGAGACGCCTACAACGCCAACCGAGATTCGACAATTCTTGGGTTTGGCTGGCTACTATCGAAGGTTCATCGAGGATTTTTCGAAAATCGCTCAACCTTTGACGCTCCTCACGCAGAAGGACAAGACGTTTGATTGGGGAATCAAACAGGATGAAGCGTTTCAGATATTAGAAGATAAGCTCTGCAACGCGCCAATCTTAGCTCTACCAGAAGGTACTGACGATTTTGTGGTATACTGCGACGCATCGCGTCAGGGATTGGGTTGTGTGTTGATGCAACGCCAAAAGGTCATTACTTATGCATCACGCCAACTGAAGGTGCACGAAAAGAACTATACCACCCACGATTTAGAGCTTGGCGCAGTGGTGTTCGCTTTAAAGATCTGGAGACACTACTTGTACGGTACGAAATGCACAATCTTCACAGATCACAAAAGCCTACAACATATATTTAACCAGAAGGAGTTAAATATGAGGCAAAGACGATGGGTTGAATTGTTAAACGACTACGACTGCGAGATAAAGTATCACCCAGGGAAGGCGAATGTAGTTGACGATGCCCTAAGTCGTAAAGAAAGAATCAAGCCCATAAGGGTTAGAGCTTTGGAAATGATTATACGAACTGATCTTTCCTTGCGCATGCGTGCGGCACAAAAGGAAGCCCTTAAGGAAGGGAATCGTGAGGAAGAATATCTCCGTGGGATGGAGAAGTTACTGGCACCAAACAATGAAGGAACATTATGTTTTGAGAAAAGGATTTGGGTTCCTCAGATTGGTGGATTAAGGGAAGTTATTTTCGATGAAGCGCACAAATCACGGTACTCTATCCACCCTGGATCGGACAAGATGTACCAGGACCTCAAGGATTATTATTGGTGGCCTAGGATGAAAGGCGATGTTGCTATTTACGTGAGCAAATGTTTGACGTGCGCTAAGGTTAAGGCGGAATACCAGAAGCCCTCAGGGCTGCTGCAACAACCTGAGATTCCCAAGTGGAAATGGGAACAAATCTCAATGGATTTTGTTACAAAACTGCCAAGAACGCCAAGAGGCCATGATATGATTTGGGTGATTGTTGACCGCCTAACAAAGTCCGCACACTTTCTGCCAATCAAGGAGAAAGACAGTACTAGTAAACTTGCGGAAATTTACATGAGAGAGATCGTAGCACGTCATGGAGTACCTCTCTCGATCATCTCTGATAGAGACGGAAGATTTGTGTCAAGAATATGGCAATCTTTCCAAGAATCTTTTGGCTCACAATTGAATCTGAACACTGCGTTCCATCCGCAAACTGACGGCCAGAGCGAGCGAACGATACAAACTTTGGAAGACATGCTGAGGGCGTGTGTGATGGATTTAGGCGGTAGCTGGGATAAACACTTACCTTTGGTCGAATTTTCATATAACAACAGCTACCACACCAGTATTGGTGTTGCGCCTTTTGAGGCCCTATACGGACGCAAGTGCCGATCCCCACTATGTTGGTCTGACGCAGGTGATAGGCAGCTTGCTGGTCCCGAGATCGTCCAAGAGACGACAGATAAGATCGCGCAAATTCTTAAACGCATCGAAGCCGCTCGCCACAGGCAAAAGGCCTACGCGGATCCAAACAGAAAGCATGTGGAATTTGAAGTTGGGGAAATGGTGTTGTTGAAAGTTTCACCCTGGAAAGGGGTAGCACGCTTTGGGAAGCGTGGAAAGCTAAATCCGCGCTACATTGGTCCACTCAGAATTCTAGAAAGAATCGGGACAGTAGCATACAAGTTGGATCTACCTGCCGAACTTAACGGCGTTCATGATACATTTCATGTATCCAATTTAAAGAAAAGTCCAACTCAAGTAGACGTTGCCATTCCTATCGACGAAATTCATGTTGACGACACGCTCCACTTCGTAGAAGAACCCGTCGAGGTCACAGATTGGAAAGTTAACAGGACCCGCCGGAGTAGTGTCAAACTCGTCAAGGTTCGCTGGAATGCAAGACATGGTCCTGAATTTACCTGGGAGCGTGAGGACCGGATGAAAGAAAAGTACCCCCACTTATTTCCCAAGAACCCTGCATCTACAAGCAGAACTTAAAATTTCGGGACGAAATTTATTTAACGGGGGGAGTATGTGACAACCCGCACAAAACCAGGTATCCGTACAACTTAACTAATGATTGATTACTGCTTAATTACTGTGCTTGATTGAAACTAGCTGATAAACTGCTACCTGCATACTGATACATGCACTTACTTGCATCACACTTTATTTACTGTCACTACATTATTTACGTGCTGAACCCTAGTGACAAACATGATGCACAAAAAGCACAGTAGCACTAAACGGATACACAGTGAACATGCTGATATAACCAGCATCAGGCAAATACTGCCTCAAGGCCTGATAAGAGCCTCATATATTTTGGCTACACTGATAGTGAGTGTAGGATATAAGGGTTGTGTTACCGCGTCTCTAGGGGATAAGATACACTGATTCGGATGTGCCAGAACGTACTTTAAGTACCAAACACAGCACTTTAACAATTTAACCAGCTTCTAGCTGACTAGTAAAGTGCCAGAAATGAGAAAATATTACTAGACACTTTCTAAAGTGTCGGGAAAACAAAATGTGTCACTAAAAATGTAATAACGACACTTTAAAGTCTTTTGTAACACTTTAACGGATTACTAACCAACCGGACACCCGGACTTTACCCGGAACATGAAAATATTAGTATTTTCACTATTATTGTTTTTCTGAGCCAGTTAGGGTCCCTGATTACCCTAACACCCGCCATAATATGTTACACGTAACTAACGGAGTTTAACGCTAAACTAACCTACATTAACACAACTAAACTCCCTAACTAGCACTCAAAATCGAACAAGGACCCCCCCCATGACCGAACTCGGTCACCTATGTGACCCCACTCATGTACTTGTGATCTTAGGAGATCTTGACATGTTTAATATCTACACTACATATGATCCATTGGACAATAGCACCTTGAGTTGCCTATATATACACACTAATCTAGAGATCATTATCACTAATCAACACAACTCAACTTTCACTCTCTTTCTCTCTTGTGGCTCTCGGCCGAACACACCAAACACACACATCATATTTTCGGTTTTGATCTCATCATTCCAAACACATACAAACATCCAAGATCACGTATAAGGAGCTTTGGTGCAAGCGGAATACAAAGGACCTCTCCCGTTAGCTTTTATCCACGCGTTTTTCGTCACAACTCTTCCCTAGCCTTGAGCTAGAGGTATAACCTTTAAAACTTGTTCTTACACATATCTAAAGTGGTTAAAAGAACTTTCGTCGGTTAAATATTGTAAACACGCGTTTTGAATCTTTAAAGTCTAGTAAAATCACAATAATGGAGGTTAATAGCACATGTCTTGTGTAAAAGTCGTAGGACTTGAAATTTGTGTTTATCTAGACCCGATCTATAATGTGGTAGCTCGAATCTTCGTTTAACCCGACTTTGTAAAATCATGTATCTTCACATAAGCTTGTTTTTGAAAGATACAAGGGTTAAAGGTGAACACTACCACATTTTAGAGACATGAACTTGTAAAGAAATATTTTACATGTGTAAAAGTGATTTAACCGGTAAAATGGTGTTTAAAACTAGCGGATCTACGTATCCGCAAGTGGTATTTTTGAAAGACCACACTTTAAAGAAATCATGTTTTAAAGAAACGGATCTTACAATGTTAAGAATGATATTTAGAACACACGAGTGTGTAAACACTTGTGTAACGCACATTTCGACAAAATGACTATCTTTGGGAAAAATAACTAGGAGTTGTAAAGTCGGACTTCTCTAAAAACGAGGTTTTTACAAGATTGAAAGTACTTTATATAAAGATCTACGTATATAAATGGGATTTATAATATAGATTCGGAAAAACTACAAGTTCATGCGATTATGCAACTTTACATATTTATTGACTAGTTTGATGTGTCGGAAATTGTTTGATTGAAATAAAGAAGATTGTTGAATTGATTGTTAAAAGAAAATGATACGCTTGAAAGCGTGGCCACCTCCAGTTACAGAGGAAACTCTGGCGAAATTTTCTAAAAACCTAACACTTAGACTTTTTACACAACAAGTGTTACAACTATTTCTGGACATATTTTCGAAACATAAATTTCGCCAGCACTATATTTTACTAAACATTCGGAGGTGGGATTTTCACAAAGATTAACGTGATAAATATATTTGTCACAACACTGTTTATGATTATTTTGTGAAAATACATAAATATTATTTTAGGGTAAAAATAATATTTACAAAGCGTTAATGATTCCAAAACTTTGCGAACGTTACCACAACATATAAGTTACACTGGTAATTACATTACCACAAGAATGATAAAACGTAACTTACGCACATGTATTGTATCCCCCATCCTTGGGAAGGAAAAATAACTATCAAGCATATACAAAATGTAACACGAAATAGTTGTCTAACTATTTCCCGCAAACATAAACTGTAAAGCTAAAGCACGGCCGTCCGTCTAATAGAATTAGCACTTGTAGGTCGTTGCACAGTTTACTGCTTCAGAGACGCTTGATAGAGTTTACGCATCCACTGTGAGTTCATGTCCCCCTTTTCTCTAACTGTTTTCAGTTTTCTTAACTGCGGGGGTGAAATACATGTTACTTTGTCTACAAGTACTTTATACACGGTATGAATAACGTAAGGAGGTTTAGATCATGTGAATGGGTAGTTAGAACCCCGAGGGACTCGAGCGGTAGATCTATTTGGGTGTAGCGAGCCCAGCTCCCGGTCCAACAGAACAGGCCTCTCGGAGGACTAACAGAACGGATCCGGAGTGACTTGGTACCCAACGCAAAATCGGCTAGGGTTGTATCTTACTTACTTGCATTTCACGACATGCTAATGGCCTTGCAAACCATTGGTGATCACAAGTCCTCTTACACTGCTACATACCAGGAAACTTTTATACTTACAAGTGTTTTACTTACTCACTTGCACATGAACTCGCTCAACATTATTGTTGATTTTTCAACTCACATGTATTTCAGGAAATTAAACGGATTCTGGCACGGTATGAACGTTTTCCGCTGCAATCTTCATGAAGTCATCAAGGATTAGGGGTTGTGTTCTCTTACCTGGACAAGACACAATCCTTAACCCTCGTTTATGTCTGTTATAAGTTGTAATGTTTACTGAACATGGTTATGGTCGTATGTTTAAAACAATGGTATTGTATGTTGATTTCTAAACTTAATGATGACTTGCATGGTTTTTAAATTCATATAGCTTTGTTATGATTAAGCTATGGTATTAAGAAGTCACACCAAAACTAACCACGCTTCCGTAAAGCCAGGGTGTGACACATTCTCTTCATCCAATCATCTCACCCGTTTCCTTTCATGTTTTCCTCTTTTAGAATGCCTCCTCGACGCGAAAACCAGATAGCGACTGCCGAACTGGCAGAAATCATGGCGCAGCAGATGGCTGCTCAATTCCCAAATCTCTTTGCTCAATGGCACCAAGCCAACAACAATAACAATGCTCCATGCAAATACAAGGATTTTAACTCGGCTAAACCACTCAAGTTTAGTGGTTCTGAAGGAGCGACTGGGCTTCTTCAATGGTTCGAGAGCATCGAGAATACTTTTCGCCACGTGCAGTGTCCTGACAATCGCAAGGTCGATTTTTCTTCGAGTGTGTTTCAGAAGTGGGCTCTCACATGGTGGAATGGGGTTATGAAAGACCGAGGTGCAGAAGTTGCTCTAGCACAGACATGGGCTGAACTCAGGGCCCTTATGATGAGGGAATTCTGTCCTCGTCATGAGCAGCGAGCTTTGGAGAAGGAGTTTGATGACTTGAAACAAGACAGTGGCGAGCACAGGGCATATACTGATAGATTTGAGGAGTTGAGTCTACTTTGCCCGACGATGGTTACCCCACTCGACAAGGCTATCGAAAGGTACATCGACGGCCTACGTGACTCGGTACAAGACATCATTACTGGTAATAATCCTGCCACACTTCGTCAGGCTATCGAATTAGCAGCGACATTGACTGAGTCGCAGATTCGGAAGAATAAGTTACACAGGACGGGTGACAAGGGCAAGAAACAGTCGTCTGACAAGGAAGATAGCAAGAAAGGTCAAAACTTGAATGGAAAGAATTCTGGTTCCTCAAAGAGTTCTAGGAAGCGAAAGGCTTCCCAAAACTATGTTGTCACTGCCCAAGCTAACCAGGCAGCTCCCAACCAACCCGCACAGCCTCCAGCGAAGAAACCCTATTCAGGGAATGCACCTTTGTGCAATAGATGCAACAGTCACCATCAGCCGCAACATCCGTGCCGTTTTTGTAATAACTGTGGGAAGTCGGGTCATCTTGCTACTACTTGTCGCATCCCTGTTAACCAGAACCAGGCAGTTCTGAACCAAGCCCAACAAGTTGCTCAGCCTCTTGCTCAGCAACAAGGTCAAGCTGCACGACCTCATTTTCCTCCTGGTTCGTGCTACAATTGTGGGGATCTGACCCACTACAGAAACCGGTGCCCAAGGCTAGCTAACCAGAATCAGGCTCAGACTCGAGGGCGAGTCTTCAATATGAATGCCCAAGAGGCGCAGGCAGACGATAATGTGGTGAACGGTACGTTCTTTATTAATAATCAGCCTGCATCTGTACTTTTCGATTCTGGTGCCGACAAGAGTTTTGTGTCATTGTCTTTTGAGCCAATGCTTCGCGTGTCTAGAACGAAACTAGGTAAATCTTTGACAGTAGAGGTTGCTAGTGGTGAACCCATTATTCTTGAATCTGTTCTTTGCAACTGCCGGTTGAACCTTAACGACCATCTTTTTCCTATCGACCTCACGCCAATGCAACTTGGAAGCTTCGACGGTATAGTGGGTATGGATTGGTTATCCAAGCATTGCGCAGAGGTAGTTTGTTTTAGGAAGATTGTTCATGTGTCGCTTTCGACAGGCGAGATCCTACAGGTTCAAGGAGAGAAACCGTCTGGTGGCCTCAAGCTCATGTCTTGTTTTAAAGCTCAGAAATATCTGCGGAAGAACTATGTGGCTTTCTTAGCACATGTTACAGCAGATAAAGGCAAGGGTAAGTCTATTTCAGATATTCCTGTCATTCGGGATTATTCTGAAGTATTCCCTGAAGACTTACCTAGTCTACCTCCAGCACGCCAAGTCGAGTTTCGCATTGATCTCGTACCTGGTGCAAATTCCATTGCCAGAGCTCCATATCGTCTTGCACCGTCTGAGATGCAAGAGTTGTCTAAGCAGCTTCAAGAGCTCTCTGACAAAGGTTTTATCCGTCCTAGCTTTTCACCTTGGGGTGCTCCTGTTCTTTTTGTCAAGAAGAAGGATGGATCTTTTACGATGTGTATCGATTATCGTGAGCTTAACAAGCTTACCATCAAGAATCGATATCCCTTACCTCGCATAGATGATCTCTTTGATCAGTTACAGGGCGCTTCTTATTTTTCGAAGATTGATCTGCGTTCCGGGTATCATCAACTTCGTGTGCATGAAGAAGATATTCCCAAGACAGCTTTCCGCACTCGTTATGGGCATTATGAGTTCACAGTCATGCCATTCGGTCTGACTAATGCTCCTGCTGTTTTCATGGACTTAATGAATAGGGTCTGCAAGCCTTATTTGGATCAGTTCGTCATTGTTTTTATTGACGACATCTTGATTTATTCTAAGACGCGAGCTGATCACGAGCAACATCTTCGTCTTACTCTGGAACTCCTAAAGAAAGAGCAACTTTTCGCCAAATTCTCCAAGTGCGAATTTTGGCTTAAAGAAGTTCAATTCTTAGGACATATTATCAACGAACAAGGTATTCATGTAGATCCCTCCAAGATCAGTGCGATTAAGGATTGGGATACGCCTACTACTCCTACTGAGGTTCGTTCTTTTCTTGGTCTAGCGGGTTATTATCGCCGCTTCATAGAAAACTTCTCGAAGATTGCAGTTCCTCTAACTGCTCTAACTCAGAAGAACAAACCCTTTGATTGGGGATTCAAACAAGAGGAAGCTTTTCAAAACTTGAAGCAGAAGCTTTGCGATGCGCCTGTTCAGACTTTGCCTGAGGGCAATGATGATTTCGTCGTTTATTGCGATGCATCTAAATTGGGTCTTGGCTGTGTTCTGATGCAAAGGAACAAAGTCATAGCATATGCATCGAGGCAGTTGAAGATACATGAGAAGAACTACACCACTCATGATCTTGAGTTGGGTGCAGTTGTCTTCGCTCTTAAGATCTGGAGACACTATTTATACGGTACAAAATGTGTGGTTTTCACGGACCACAAAAGTCTTCAGCATATCTTCAACCAAAAAGAACTCAACATGAGGCAACGACGTTGGGTCCAGCTTCTAAACGACTATGACTGCGAAATTCGCTACCATCCTGGTAAGGCGAATGTCGTAGCCGATGCATTGAGTCGTAAGGAACGTTCTAAGCTTCATTGTGTTCGTGTTCAATCTGTTATTCAAGCTCGATCCGATATCCAAGCCCGCATTTCTCAGGCTCAACAATCTTGTGTTTCACAGGGTTTGATGGATAAGGAATTTCCCTATCACATAACACCTGATCTGGAACTGAAGGACAATGGATCGTATTACTTCATGGACCGTTTGTGGGTCCCAAGCCTAGATAACCTTCGCACCTTGCTTATGGATGAAGCCCATAAGTCTCGCTATTCTGTTCATCCTGGCTCAGATAAGATGTATAAGGATCTTCGTATTCAGTATTGGTGGCCTGGTATGAAGAAAGACATTGCCTTATATGTATCAAAATGCCTTACATGTCTTAAGGTTAAGGCTGAACATCAGCGTCCTTCTGGTTTATTGGTGCAACCAGAGATCCCAGTTTGGAAATGGGAAAACATTACTATGGATCTTGTTACCAAAGTTCCACGCACAAAGAAAGGTCATGATGCCATCTGGGTAGTTGTTGATCGTCTTACTAAGTCAGCGCATTTCTTACCAATCCGTGAGGATTTTCCTGCTGGCAAACTTGCTAAAATCTATGTGGATGAAATTGTAGCTCGACATAGTGTTCCTTTGAACATCATTTTTGACAGAGATGCTCATTTCACTTCTCATTTTTGGAGAACCATGCAATCTGCTATGGGGACCCAGCTTAATCTAAGCACGGCTTATCATCCGCAAACGGATGGTCAATCTGAAAGAACAATCCAGACTCTGGAGGATATGCTTAGAGCTTGTGTGATCGACTTTGGTGGTAGTTGGGATTCACATCTTCCGTTAATTGAATTCTCCTACAACAACAGTTATCACACCAGCATCAAAATGGCTCCTTTCGAAGCTCTCTATGGTCGAAAATCTCGTTCACCAGTCTGCTGGAATGAGATTGGCGAGGCTCAGCTTACTGGACCTGCCCTCATTTTAGAGACAACTGATAAGGTCAAGAAAGTTCGTGATAACCTTCAGACAGCTAGAAGCCGTCAAAAGAGTTAAGCGGACCCAAAACGCAAACCCTTGGAATTTCAAGTCGGTGATCGAGTATTACTTAAGGTCTCGCCTTGGAAAGGCGTAATCAGATTTGGAAAGAAAGGAAAACTTGCACCTAGATACGTTGGACCATTCAAGATCGTCGAAAGAATCGGTAAGGTAGCCTACAGACTTGAGTTACCTCCTGAACTTGGAAATGTTCATCCAACTTTTCACGTGTCCAATCTCAAGAGGTGTTTAGCTGATGAGAACCTCCACATACCACTTGACGAAATTCGTGTTGATAAAACACTGAAATTTGTCGAGAAACCTGTGGAAATCATGGAACGTGAAGTCAAGTGGCTTAAACGCAAGCGCATTCCTTTGGTCAAAGTTCGTTGGGAAGCTAAACGTGGACTCGAGTTTACTTGGGAACGCGAAGATCAAATGAAGGCGAAATATCCGCATCTTTTTGCACGAGTTTCCTCTAAATAAATTTCAGGACGAAATTTCCACTAGTAGGGGAGACTGTAACATCTGTGCTTGTAATCATTGTGAACAGTTCTATTATCAATAAAACAATGTTATTTGATCCCAATGTTTGTTTGGTTGTGTTTTACATTTTTCATGTTTTGACTTTTGCTCAATTTCAAACTCTATATCGCTTTCTGGAGAGTTATACGCAAACTGGTGCGTAAACGTAACCAGTTTAATGCGAAAAATACTCCGAAACATCAACATATACTTAACATACCTTAAATAACCTTTACATAACTTAGAAATAAGTTTTGAAGGCTTTGGTATGTCAAAAACAAGTTAATTCGGCTACAGGGACTAAACTTGACAAACCGCGAAAGGATGCCAGTTTGAACTGTAACAGACATTCCGGAACATGACCATAAGTTAAACATACCATAAATATCGTTTACATAGCTTAGAAATAGGCTTTGAGGGGTTCGGTGTGCTAAAATAAACTTTTGGGTCATTCAGGGACTAAAAGTGTCAAAAAGTGCACAAGTTTGCATTTTCGCGCATAACTCACGTTCTGAATACATCCGGACATCCAAAAATTTATGTAAGCACTAAAATATTTTATTTTAGTGTTTGGCATAAGAAAAATCCATTCGTTGCGTCATTTGGATCGTTTTTCGCGCTTGTGCGCATTCCGTCGTAATTAAGCGAACATCGCATTCGTACGACCAAACGAACCAACATCCGACATATTTTTGAGCATGTTTCATGTCCACAATGTTTAGTCATCATTTTAGGGCCTTAAAGTTGGCTTAACGGGCCTTAAACATGTCGGAAATGGCTTAAACACATAACAGGGACTGAAACTGCAACTTTTGAAACTTGTTGCTGATCTGCAGACTTCAGGCGGCCCGCGTAAAACCAGGTGTATCCTTACGCGGCCCGCGTCAGGGTCCCAGATAGCAGAATGTGCAGAAACATCGAATCTGGTCCGTTTCACTTGTTGCACATGGTTTTGGGAAGTCTATGGGCTGGTTTTGATGTGCACATGGTATTACAATACCATGGGTGCAAGTGTATGGCCAAGATCGTGCCCCCTTTTCCAAGAAACGATCCTAACGGCTCCCCGAAAACTATAAATACCCCCCCCCCATGCCATTGCAAAACCCACAAGAATTTTGATTTGAGAAGCTCTAAGTTGGAACCTTTGTTTCATACCTGAGCTACTTGGATCGAAATTAGCATTCGGGGACCCTTCGTAAGTATTCCGTCGTTCTTTAATTGCTTTTCGAGTCTGAAAGTCCAACTTTGTTTGACTTTCTGCATTGACTAGTTTATGGTCAATGCGAAGTTCGTTTGAACTTCGCAACGTGATTGTAATCACGATGGTTATAGTCCCTTGGGACTATGTCTACGGATTACCACGTTGTCTAGGGTCGTAAGGGTAAGCGATCTAATAAATCGCTTATACCTTCGAACCCGACCCATTTGGTCGATCATTAGGATCCGACCAAATACCTTAGGTGACCATAGTGTATAGGGAATAACCTTCCGAGGTTTTACCCTATGGTCACATCGTTTAAGTAGTTGTATGATAGGTAGTTTATATGCCTTAGGTAAATTACCAGAATACCCTTTTCATGTATAATTGGTAATTAAGCATATGTAACCTAAAATTTTGTCACATAACTGATTATGTAACATGTTTAGGCATATAACACTTGTCATAGGGCTAGTTAGACGTCTCGAATGTGCTTTTGCGCGCACGACGCGTTAAAGTAGCGTAAGCTACCTAAACGGGTCGTAATGGGTCGTAAGCACTTATGTTAGGTTTCAATTTGTATGTAGTCTTTGTTAAACCATATTACACGAGTTTCCATACTCGTTTGGTTTACGAACCCTCATTCTATCTAAATCCTCCGATATAGGTCCGGTTTATTAACATAGTTACCTATATTAGGTGCCGTTTGATTCCGTGATCTCTAGCATTGCTTGGTGGTTATCTTAGGACTTCTGAGCAATCTCAAGTGAGTACATAGACCCCTCTTTTACTGTTTTCCAAACTGTTTTGGGGTGAAACACATGTGCCTACTTGTTACTTTCGTGCTTTCCTGCTTTCACATCATATACTTGCTATGTTCATTAGTACAATTATAGTACATGATTTCATTGTGTTCATGCTATGTATGTCCATTGTGTGCGTACTTAGTACATTTTTTTACATTACATTTCATGCTATGTATGTCCATTGTGTGCATACTTAGTACATTGTTTTACATTACATTTCATGCTATGTATGTTCATTGCTGCATACTTAGTACAGTTGTTTCACATCACATGCTATGTATGTCTATTGTTGCATACTTAGTACAGTTGTTTTCATCACATACTTACATTTTGTTATGACATTTGGGTTGTTTACAATGGAACAATACATTCATTAACACCGATCACGCCGTTCGTTAGTAGGTAGTGGTACCATAGGAATTGACAACTCCCGTTCCTGAAATCCCGGGTTTGTTTGGATTGGAAGGAATGACCGAATTCGATACACATAAATTAGATAAACCTTTAATTTGTTTAAGGGTTTATCGCCACAGTCTCAAGGCTTGGATGTATGCATTTTCACAATACCGCATAAATGTTTGTATCAGTATAGCATGCATCTGTTCCACAAAACATAACTTTGATTTAAACCATGTTTTACTTCAATACCTTGTTTTTGTGCATTTCACATATGGTTTAGTTGATATATTTCACTTACCATACATGATATTTTGGGTATACATTACATGATCTACATTAAACATAAACATTTTGACATTGATATACACAATTAGCGGTTTACATTGGACATAGACATTTCTATATGGTTTACAAATTAACACATGACAATTCATTTTTACGTAAACAATTTACATTGGTGGTTGGTTTGAGTAAGTGATTTGAGTAACGACGCGTGTGTAATATGATACAAGCATGGTGGATACGCCGCTGGTACTTCCTATAAATAAATGTTTGTATGATATTACATGTCGTAGCGTTACCTAAATCATTTCAATAATTGACATCTTACGTTTTACATAAACAACTTATTTTCACAAGACATTGATTTACAAAACAACTTATCTAATACAAACTCATTTTGTCGATTATTTATTTAACCTTACATTATTCTCTTATTTATACATATCATTTCTTTTTGAATGATTTACAAAACAAAACAACTTACAAGGTTCATGACTGACTTTTGTTAAACAACTTTTCCTAAACTTATAAGTCATGAATCCTATTTTCACAAATCCTATGTATCTTGACGTACCTATTTTCACAGGTGTTTTCAGGAACTTTTGCGTAGGATGATGATCGTGACACTAGGGCGGACCTGTGCCTTAGAGACTAAAAATGAAGATAGACTAGTTTAATTATGTTATGAACTCTTTGTTTCCTGTTTAAGACAATGTAACACTCTTGTTTAATAATTAAAATACAACTTTGTATGCCATGGTTATGAAACAATTAATTCTGTTACAACACTCCCCGACGTTTTCCGCCACGTTTTGTATGTTATACGTGGTCGGGGTGTGACACAAACCAGGATATCACGCGGTTTAAGTTTAAATCCTTTACCCATTCCCAACCCTTGGGAATCCCATGCCTTGTGGAAAGTGTGAACTCACCTCGGTTTGCTCGGTATGCTTATCTACTTGTGCACAAACAATTCAGTCAAAGCCTATAGTTATGCATGTATACACAATCAGTTTATGTTTGTAAGGTTTCACATGCAATCTATGTCACAAAGTGTGCTTGTCAGTTAGCATCATGTATCATGTAAACAGTTAATCAAATTCATGCAATTCGTGCTTCACATAAATGCTTTCTTAGTTTATTCTAACATGGTTATCCAATAACAGACTTGATAAGCTTAACTAACATAACTGACTTAATACAGTTAACATACTTAACAGAATTAACAGACTTAATAAAGTTAATATACTTAACAGAATTAACAGACTTAATAGAGTTAACAGAGTTAACATACTAAACAAAGTTACTGTGATAATATTCCAACTTCACAGAGCACGTGGCGAAATCACATATGGCGAAATCCCCCAGGCGAAATCCCTAATGGCGAAAACACTCTTTGGCAAAATCACCTTTCTGGCGAAAACCCTCAGGTGACGAAATCCCTTTTGGGGTTTTCGTCGGGCTTGTGTTTTCATCGGGCTACATCATCATCATCAATATCAGAACCCTAATCACGATTCTAGCAGTTACATAATCAATCATTAAGCTTCCGATTTAACATTAACGTGAAGTTGAGGCATTAACAATACACACACTTGTAACCATTATCCGATTATTACTTGCTTAACATTCAAAGCGAACAGTGGCCATTAAGATGCGTAAACCCTAATCATTTACATATTCGAACAAACATATTCTGAGATCAATCATTAGGCAAAATCATGAGATCATCGATTAACGAGAGCACTTGCCTGATTGCATTTAATCTAATTATACATGTACCATAAACAAGTTGCACACACACATATGAAATACTACATATCATTGACAAATCCACATGCAAATAAGAACCTAATGGCCGACCACATGATTCCTTATCTATTTTGGCTGCACATTCTAGACATCTCACAAACAATTAATGTCAACCAAAAGAGGTTCTTATGCAATCAATAATAGTCAAAAGAGGTTTACCTCAAAATAATCGATTGGAAGGAAAAAGGAGGAGGGGGGGTCGTCTGCCGTCACCAAGCCAGCGAAAGATGTAGGGTTTGTTTTGAGGTTGAGGGATGTCTAGAATGTTACGTATAATTCTAACTATAATATCAAGTATCTAACAAGTGGGCCGATTATGACAATAATGTTGGGCTACAAGGACTGGGCCGCATAAATCCATTTGTGCAAGGCTGGGCTCGTGCAGTTTGATCCGAAATGGGTTATTTCCAAATGTGAATATGTAGTCCACTACATATGCGGCTCAAGATGTCAATACATTACTAAACCGAGTCCTTCTACGTTTAGATTAACGAAGTTATCACTGAACAGCACGTTATAACACATAGACATGTAACATCTAAAAAATTATGGTTCGTAAACTTTTATATCAACCAAATATAACCATACATCCAATCATACATATATCGTACACAATTAAAATCAAATAATTATTTAAGTGGTTAATTCAGTACCCACTCGTCAAGCATTGTAGGAACTAGAGAAATGTTGAAAACACGGGTTGTCACATCATCCCAACTTGAAAGAAATTTCGTCCCGAAATTTAGCACGTAGCTACTGGGGAGCTAGTTAGGTTGCATTGTTTTCCCAGTTTTCCTGGGGTGTCACATCATCCCCCTGTTGGTTTGGAATTTCGTCCCGAAATTCTGCAGTAGCTTCAGCCTCAGTAGTGGTTTCATTGTTCTCGAATCACTGGGGATATTTGTGTTTCATTTGGTCTTCTCATTCCCAGGTAACTCTGGGCCACGACAGGAGTTCCAACGAATTCGAACAATAGGTATCCTGGTGCGTTTGAGAATCTTGACCTCCCGGTCCAAGATTTCCACTGCTTCTTCGAAAAATCGCAACTGATCGTCGATGGTGAGCTCCTTAAAAGGAACTGTGGGGGTTTCATCTGACAGACACTTCTTCAGATTCGACACATGGAATACGTTGTGAACTCTACTGAGTTCTTCGGGTAGATTCCATCCGTACGCCACCTTGCCAATTCTCTCTGTGATTTCGAAAGGTTCAACATATCGTGGTTTGAGTTTTATCTCGTATACCAAAACGAAGTACACCTTCCCAAGGTGAGACTTTAGGTAGTACTCGATCCCCAACTTGGAACTCGAGTGGTTTCTTGCGCTTAACAGCGTAGCTTTTCTGGCGGTCACGAACTGCCGCCATTCGTTGTCGTATCTGAGCAATCTCCTCTACTGTGTGTATGACGAGTTCTGGGCCGGTGATTTGGCCGTTTCTGACTTCTTCCCAACAAAGAGATGATTGGCACCTCCATCCGTACAATGCCTCGAACGGAGCAGCCTGAATGCTGGTGTGGTAACTGTTGTTATACGAAAGCTCCACTAAAGGGAGGTGTCTTCTCCGACCGTTTCCATAGTTGATTTCATATGCTCGAAGCATATCTTCAAGAGTTTGGATGGTACGTTCAGTCTTCCCATCCGTCTATGGATGATATACTGTGCTCATGCCTAAATGCGAGCCAAAGGATTTGTGCACCGCTTGCCACAAATCAGATGCAAATCATGGGTTGCGATTAGAGGTAATGAAGGTTGGAACCCCGTGCCTAGCAACCGCTTCCTTCAGATAGATGACTGCAAGTGCAGAAAACTTATCCGTTTCTTTGATGGCTAGAAAGTGTGCTGGTTGCGCAAGATAATCAATGAGTATCTAGGTGATGTTGTTTCCGTTTCGAGTTGTAAGTAGACTATCGACCAAATCCATGGCAGTCTGTTTTTATTTCCATGCGAGTGTTGCTGGTTGCTGATGCTACACCTTGACTTTCCACAAGTCGATCCATCATTCACATACTTAACTAGATGAGCCTTCATGTCCGATTACTAGTACAAGGTTTATAAATCCCAATGCCTCCCATCAAAACCCAGTTTGAACAGAGGTTGCTTCTCCCCGCCCCGCATGGGTTCAACTTGAAAATTCCTCTTCCTTCAGTTCTCCAGTTTGAACAGAGCGAGTCTGATCTGGTAAGTTAGAGTTGATAGCGAGCTGCAGAGCTCGTGCACGTTCAGGTTTCGCAGTCGTATTCATCCAGAAGTTCCATCCAGCGATGTTATTGTATGCTTTAGTTCTTTCGAACATCGGTACATGGGAGGCCCTTGTGATCGGTCTAAATAACGCATCTGGTACCGTCCAAGTGATGCCTCCATCCAAAATCCCAAAGCCACGGTCTTCAACGCCAGTCGTGTGTGTGTCGCGCAGTTCCTCTTTGTAACTCCGTCACGTATGTCATCACTCTCTCGTGTTGCGTCGATGTGGAGCTGGGACTCTGATTCGGACCATAAGGATAAAACATAGAATCACTCGCATCCCCGGGTAAAACGAGGCTCAGAGCATCGCAGAGTCGGGATTTGAAAGCTGAAAGGACGTCCTCCGGTTCTGTCTTTCACGAACACAGCACCCTGCTATGCTAGAGAGATTTAGGCTGCGCGACCTACGAAAATCCTATGATTCACCTGCGATAGAATCAAGCGAGACCAAGAAATTGCTGTATCCACGAAAGACTCTTTGGTGTTGACCAGTTTCCAGCCAAGACGGATCTTAGCGTGATCCACGTGCATTCCCATTTCGCTGATTATATATCCAAAAAGGTACCTCTCGAATTCAGACATTACATTTAACAAGACTTTGAGCGGAGTGGCTCCTCCCTCAGGAGTTCAAAAATAAGATACAAATGCCACCCATGGCGTTCCATTCTCCTGGTCAGGATTTAGAACGTTGTCAACAAATGCGGTTGATTCATGTGATCCCTGAAGCTGCTGGTGTGTTGGTCAACTCAATGGTCATGGTGTATAACGTTGAAATGGCTGCATTACCTTTGACATGCTGTTCTAAGAGTATTCTCCCCTTGGACTTCCATCTGACGATACTTCGTTCACTAGCCAATCTTCTAATGGAAGCTTGTTCCTCGCAACCGGTCGACGGGTTGTCAATATGTGGTCGAGGCAAACGGTCCTTGACTGTCACCTTGTTGAGTTCTCGATATTCAGTACTCATACGAAAAGGTTTCTCTTCATGGGTATAGCGAGGGCTCCATAAAGCAAAAACTCCTATCCGACAGTTCCTGTAGTTGGTTAAACAGCTCCTGCAGCCTTCCTGGTGCAAAACGGTAAGGAGTACGAGTAGTTAGAACTGCCTTCGGTGCGAGGTCAAACTGAGTTCCTTCCTAACAGTTGTAGAGATGATCCTGGAAGTTCCTCTGGTAGCACATGGAGGGTAATCACGAACAGCTGGTGGATCCTCGATCCTCTCTTTCCTAACCTTACGTCTATAACAGTTGCCATATAGTGGGGTAATCCCTCCGTAGACACTCCTGGCTCTCATTGCTGACACACCACTAACCTTTGCACCACTCTGACGCGTTAGACCAGTTAACAATCCTCCACGAAGGAGAGGGATACGTAGAATTGTCTCCTCACGGGGTACATTTATCAAGAATCTCCTCACGGGGTACATGTATCAAGAATAAAAGAAGAAAGGTCGATGTCGAACACTTGTCCCACAAGGTCAGGTTTGCATCCCAACGATCATATAAGGTTTCCATTGTCTAGCCATCGGCCGATTCCACAACAGGTTCAAACTCTTAAGAGCATCAGGGTCGAACAGAACAGAGACGAAGCGGATTGCTACTCATACCAGTTACCATGTCGTTAAAGTCCTGACGTCGCTCACGCCAATTCTAAATGCCCTTCCAAGAGCACCATTTCTGGTGTTACTGTTTTCATTACCAGGTTTCCAAGTACTGGCGTTGTTCCTTTGATCGTTGACCTCTTTACTTAACTACGGCCAATCCATGTTGTAGGCACCTTTATTTCCTTACTGACAGCTAGGGTTACGAGCACCTTGTTGTCGTTGTGACTGCTACCCCGATTGTCGTTGCTCGAAACGAAGCCCTACGATTCTTCACCATCATAGTTCATCTTTTCACATCCCACGTCTTAAAGCGTTACTCACTGTGCTGGCAGTTACGCATACCACACTAAGGTCAATTATCATCACTTATGCCTCGATTGATTCGTTAGAGTTGACTCCCATGGGTCGCTGACAAGGGTTAAGGATTCGATTGAAACCAATTTGCTGGTACTCATTGCCGGTAATCAGGGCCGTCAAAGTACTGAGGTTGGTAAAGTGCTACGCTCATCCTCCTGTCCATCAATGTTGCAAGTGGTTTGAGTAATACACAGTATGTTGCTGGAGTGTTGCAGAAGTGATCGCACTTCAGAATTTGAGGCGTCAATACGTTAAGTTCCAGCAAGCGAAGAAAGGTGAGAAAGATATCGATCAGTCATTCGACGCTGCGACATCCAACACATGGACGTTCGTATAAGCACCTAACATTCTACACGGTTCGCTGAGCACAGAGGGGTGTTCAGGTAACACTCGATAGCATCGAGTTTCGAAGGGATCCAAAGATAAATGAAAAGTTCACGTTTGAGTTTGAGTAGGGGGAATTACTGCTATGACCCCTATAGGTTTGTTATGCTTCTCATCGATCCAATGACGGAACGAAACCCCTTTTTCACTTGTTAAGCCTCACTGGGACTCACATGCACCCCACATTATTATTATGTGTGCACCCACAATAATATTGTGATTTGAATGCTCATCTCAGCTCCTCTTAACTCATGTCAAATGGTTCCTCAAACTCGAGTAGCAAACGAAGAGTATCACGAAGCATAAGTCTTGAAGGTTTAGGGAAATACCACCCTATCAGTCACATAACACATGCAAGTATACATGAATTCATATTGTTGTGCTAGACGTGCAATCACATGCAATATCATATGTAGGTGTTCACTAGTTATGCAGTACAATGAGTATACGAGAGACGAACCTTGCAATCTGGAGCTGAGTGTCATGGTCGTATTCACGTCTTCAGAACTGTTCGGTTATAGTCTGGTTTTACAAAAACGTTTTCCCCTTTTTTTTAAACCAAGTTCACTATAACCAATGGCTCTGATACCAATCTGTCACACCCCCAAAATACCACAAACGGAAACCCCCGCGAGGTGTGTGACGTACCAGGATCTAGCCACCAATCATATTGAACTCGTAGGTATATTTGAATAGAACTTTTATTTATTAACATTTCAAATAAATTACAGTGTACATCAGAAGCATAATTCATTCGTTAGGTGTTTATAAACCACATGTAAAATCCATTAGTCTTGTGTTGCGATTCCATGTATCTCGACCCATGACCACTCCAGCCTCCCAGACAGCAAGTTCCAACAATATGCACCTAAAGGCTTGCAAGGTATGTAACAACGAGTCAACAACAAAGTTGAGCGAGTTCACAGTTGGTTGTTTAGTTTTACAAGTTTGTTTTGAAAACCAAGAGTTGTTTCGTAAACCACGAGTTAACCAGTATCTTTGTTTCCCAAACCATATCAATAATCAGTGGGGGCTTCCCCATGTGAACCACTAGACCCGTTTACCATATCGACTACTGACGAAAGTAAGTTGGTGCCCTAGTCAATGTCTATCATCATTGACATGCCATAGTCCATTAGTCCACGCCCGTCCTCTGCGGCACAGTGTGAGGCTTGTCAAACCTAATAGCGCTATTTAACTAATGACCCGCTCGCCATTGGCCTCGGCGATTAAGTCGATACAAAATGAGGGACTTAATGATAGAGTTTTTGGTCCAGTATCCGTGTTGTCACCCATCAATAAAGAGGGTGTGTACGAAATCCCCAAACCAGGAGATTACGTAGGTTCCAATTCAATTCTTGATCACATGTTGTCACCCTTCAATGAAGAGGGTGTGTACGTGTTCCAAACCAGGATATCACGCGGTTTAAGTTTAAATCCTTTACCCATTCCCAACCCTTGGGAATCCCATTCCTTGTGGAAAGTGTGAACTCACCTCGGTTTACTCGGTATGCTTATCTACTTGTGCACAAACAATTCAGTCAAAGCCTATAGTTATGCACGTATACACAATCAGTTTATGTTTGTAAGGTTTCACATGCAATCTATGTCACAAAGTGTGCTTGTCAGTTAGCATCATGTATCATGTAAACAGTTAATCAAATTCATGCAATTCGTGCTTCATACAAATGCTTTCTCAGTTTATTCTAACATGGTTATCCAATAACAAACTTGATAAGCTTAACTGACATAACTGACTTAATACAGTTAACATACTTAACAGAATTAACAGACTTAATAAAGTTAATATACTTAACAGAATTAACAGACTTAATAGAGTTAACAGACTTAACAGAGTTAACATACTTAACAAAGTTACTGTGATAATATTCCAACTTCACAGAGTACGTGGCGAAATCACATATGGCGAAATCCCCCAGGAGAAATCCCTAATGGCGAAAACACTCTTTGGAGAAATCACCTTTCTGGCGAAAACCCTGTCACACCCCCAAAATCCACACGCGGAGTACTACCGCTTGGAGGCGTGACATGACCAGGATCAAGCCACCAATCATATTGAACATAAGTATAAAGTAAAAGTCATTCATCAATACGATAGGTGTTTCCAAAACCAAATATAAACAAGTGTGTAGCGGAAGCATTTAATGTAAAACCCAACATCAGTTTAAGTACAAAAAGTCATAATGTTTAACAACACATTCACGATCCATATCCACAACGACCGTGCCTCCCGTGCAAGCTCCAAAAGTACCTAAGGTCCTGCAAGGCATGTAACAGAGAGTCAACAAAAAGTTTAGCGAGTTCACAGAAAGTAATGCGTAATAGTAAGTTTGTTTGTAACATGTGGCTCTACTGGGCCGGTAGTAAGTTCTATTGGTGGGGGCTTCCCGTGTTGTATAACCACTAGACTATTTGTAACCATATGTGTTCTTCACAACCGAGAACAGTAATACGTACAAGTGTTACGTAGGTTTTACGTAAGTATCCTTCCCAACCGAGGATAGGGGTACGCGGGGGTTTACGTAGGTTTCACGTAAGTGCCTGACACAACCGAGGCAGTAGTAAATATAGGTTCACGTAGGTTTTACGTGAGTATCCTTCACAACCGAGGATAGCGAATAGCATAAGTATACGTAGGTTTTACGTATGGGTCCTGCACAACCGAGGACGATGGTATGGTAGTCTAGTAATAATGTCCGCATGAATCTATTCAACCTTATTCCTTAAATCCCATTCCCAAGCCCTGGGAATCCCATGCCTTGGTAGAAGTGTGAACTCACCTTGTTTGCTCGGTATGCTAAGTTAAGTGCTCACAATAAATCAGTCAAGTCCTATAGTGCACGTATGTTCAGTCAGTTTACGTTCGTAATATTTCACATGTAACTATTATCACAGTAATATAACATAGCGCGCTTGGCAAATAATCGCACATTACATAACAGTTAATCACAGTTTATCATAGCATATTATCCAATAACATACTTGATACAGTTACTGACTTGGCATAGTTAATGAGCCATAACATAGTTGAATAAGAACTAACAGAGTTAACATACAGTCAAGTTTAATAACTTACTGTGTAAATTAAATAAATAGGGTTAACTACTTAACAAGGTTAACAAACCATAAAAGTTAACAACTTACTAGATTAACAGAGTTAAGTAAACTAACTGGGTTATACAAGTGGTTAGTTTATTTGAATAACATATTAAATGACATTAATTATTAACAGTGAATAAGTTGCCAAACACACCCTAGTGCCGAAAACACAACTGGGCCGAAATCTATGTTGGGCCGAAATCCCCTTTAGCCGAAAACACTAGCTTAGCCGAAATCCCCTATATGCCGAAAACACCTAATGAACCGAAAACCAAACATGTTTGGCCGAAAACACATAGTTGGTCGAAATCTCTCTAGGGCCGAAATCACTACATGGGCCGTATCCACTTGGGCCGAAATCACATGTAGTGATTTCGTCCAGCTTTGTTTTGTAGGGGGGGGGGTTTCGCTACTGTTCATCATCATCATCAACACCCACTGTAACTTATAAAAACCCAGAAACTTTAAATCTCATTACAGTTACATGATGAATCATATACAAGTCATTTAAATCAATCATTGATATGTAACAAATACTCTATCAAAACTTTGTGAAATCTAAAACATAATTCCATCATTTTATCATTCATATTATAAACCCACTGTTGATCAAAACTTCAAATATACACACAGTTCATGTATGATAATTATCTAACAAGCACACTATGATAAATCATATATTCATATATATAAATATATACATACATCATGATTAAACATCCAATAATCATAAGATAAACATCTTAAACAACTGTACATGAAGATCACTAACCAAGAATAAACAGAGGTTTTGCTTCGAGATATGTTCTTGTTGTTGGGTTTTCAGATGTAGAGAGAGAACAAAATGATAAAGTATGGTTTGGTAATTGTGAGGCTTGTCTGAGAAGATTGGTTTAAAAATGATTATATAAAATATCTAAAACACTGGGCCATGGGCCAAGCCCATTTCTGATTTCATCAGCCACATGGACGAAAACACTATAAGTGTTTTCACCACTTGGTGATTTCATGAGTACTTTGTTTCAGTGAATACCAACTTTATTTAACACATGCTAAATAATAACACCTTATAAACATACAATCACACATAATAAATATTATGGATTTCCAAGTATAACATATCAGTCGAAATACGATACAACTTATTACAAAAGTAAGCGTTGTGAAACAACGAGTCGTAATAACAAACAACTAAATAAATAAAAAAAAAATTTTAACGTGCACTAAATGCGAAGATAGAATCTTGGAAACTCGAGTTGTCACATTATCCCCAACTTGAAAGAAATTTCGTCCCGAAATTTAGCATGCGGTTACTGAGGAAGCTAGGTAAGTTATCGTTTACTGGTTTTCCTGGGGTGTCACATCATCCCCCCGTTGTTTTGGAATTTCTTCCCGAAATTCTGTAGTAGCTTGAGCCTCAGTAGTGGTTGCATTGTTTTCGAACAACTGGGGATATTTGAGTTCCATTTGGTCTTCGCGTTCCCAGGTGAACTCTGGGCCACGACGGGAGTTCCAACGAACTCGAACAAGAGGTATTCTGGTGTTCTTGAGGACCTTAACATCTCGGTCCGTGATTTCAACTGGTTCCTCGACGAAATGCAATTGTTCGTCGATAGTGAGCTCCTTCAGAGGAACTACGTGGGTCTCATCTGACAGAAACTTCTTCAGATTTGACACGTGAAAGACGTTGTGAACTGCACTGAGTTCAGTTGGTAAGTTCAGTCTGTAGGCCACTTTGCCTATCTTTTCTATGACTTCAAATGGTCCAACGTATCGTGGATTGAGCTTGCCTCGTTTTCCAAAACGAACAACACCCTTCCAGGGTGAAACTTTGAGTAGTGCTCGATCCCCAACCTGGAACTCGAGTATTTTCCTGTCTTTATCCGCGTATACTTTCTGACGGTCACGAGCTGCCGCCATGCGTTGTCGTATTTGAGCAATCTTTTCAGTAGTATCAACTACCATTTCAGGACCTGTGATCTGACTGTCACCCACCTCTGCCCAACAAAGAGGTGATCGGCATTTACGCCCGTACAATGCCTCAAATGGAGCAGCTTTAATGCTGGTGTGGTAACTGTTGTTGTATGAAAATTCCACAAGTGGCAGATGCTTTTCCCAGCCCTTGCCAAAGTCAATTACGCACGCCCGAAGCATGTCTTCTAGAGTTTGAATAGTTCGCTCAGACTGCCCGTCTGTCTGAGGATGATAAGCTGTGCTCATGTCTAATCGAGAGCCAAAAGATTTGTGCATTGCTTGCCACAGTTCTGAAGTAAAACGTGCATCACAATCAGAGATAATAGAGGTGGGCACCCCGTGCCTCGAGACAACTTCTTTAAGGTATACGTCTGCTAGAGTGGAGAACTTATCCGTTTCCTTGATAGCCAAGAAGTGAGCAGACTTTGTGAGTCGATCCACAATCACCCAAATAGTATCATTTCCGCGCTGAGATCTAGGTAAGCCAGTAACAAAATCCATGGAAATTTGCTCCCATTTCCATTGTGGTATCTCAGGTTGTTGGAGTGGACCTGATGGTTTCTGATATTCTGCTTTGACTCTCGCACAAGTCAAACACTTGCTAACGTAAGTTGCTATGTGGGCCTTCATGCTAGGCCACCAATATGTAGTTCTGAGGTCGTGGTACATCTTATCTGAACCAGGATGTACTGAGTAGCGAGACTTATGAGCTTCATCCATTACAAGCTCGCGTAAATTACCATAGAGTGGGACCCAGATGCGTCCGGTTACATAATAGGCGCCGTCTGCCCTTCGTTCTAACCGTTGTCTTGAGCCGCGTAGGGCTTCAGCCCTGACGTTTTCCGGTTTCAATGCTTCTACCTGAGCATCTCGTATCTGTGAAGGAAGACTAGACTGAATAGTGAGTTGCAACGCTCGTACACGCCTAGGTATAGTATCCTTTCGACTGAGGGCGTCGGCCACCACATTGGCTTTGCCCGGATGGTACTTTATAGCACATTCGTAATCGTTCAGTAACTCGACCCATCGACGTTGTCGCATGTTCAAGTCTTTCTGCTTGAAGATATGCTCAAGACTTCTGTGATCGGTGTAGATGGTGCACTTGGTGCCATACAGATAATGTCTCCATATCTTGAGTGCAAAGACAACAGCTCCAAGCTCTAAATCGTGCGTAGTGTAATTCCGTTCGTGAATCTTAAGTTGGCGCGAAGCATAAGCAATAACTTTATCCCGCTGCATCAACACACATCCAAGACCTTGGATAGATGCATCACAGTAGACTACAAAATCGTCCGTGCCTTCAGGCAATGAGAGGATAGGTGCGCTACAAAGTCTATCCTTTAAGTGCTGAAACGCTGTATCCTGTGTATCACTCCAACGGTAAGCAATACCTTTCTGTGTCAGTAGTGTAAGCGGCTGTGCAATCTTTGAGAAGTCTTTGATGAACCGTCTGTAATGACCCGCCAAACCTAAGAATTGGCGTATTTCTGTCGGTGTGCTAGGTGCAGGCCAGTTCTTGATCGAATCTATCTTGGATGGATCAACATGAATCCCATCATTGTTTACCACGTGGCCTAGAAAGTGGACTTCACGAAGCCAGAAGTCGCATTTTGAAAACTTAGCGTACAGTTGTTCCGTTCGAAGGAGTTCCAGAATAAGTCGTAAATGCTGTTCGTGTTCCTCCCGATTCTTCGAATAAATCAGGATGTCATCAATGAAAACAATAACAAACTTGTCAAGATAAGGTTTGCACACCCTGTTCATAAGATCCATGAAAACCGCAGGCGCGTTCGTTAGCCCGAATGGCATGACTAAAAACTCGTAATGGCCGTAGCGAGTTCTGAATGCTGTTTTGGAGACGTCCTCATCCCGGACTCTCAGTTGATGGTAACCCGACCTTAGATCAATCTTTGAGTAATAGCTCGACCCTTGCAACTGGTCGAATAAGTCGTCGATGCGTGGAAGAGGATAACGATTCTTCACCGTCACCTTGTTCAGTTCGCGGTAATCTATGCACATACGAAAGGTACCGTCTTTCTTCTTTACAAATAATACTGGAGCTCCCCAGGGCGAAGAGCTAGGACGTATGAAACCCTTTTCCAAAAGTTCCTGCAATTGCTTAGACAGTTCTTCCAGTTCAGTTGGAGCTAAGCGGTAAGGCGCTCGAGCTATAGGTGCTGCTCCTGGAGCTAGCTCGATCTGAAATTCGACCTGGCGATGGGGCGGTAACCCAGGTAACTCTTCAGGAAACACTTGAGGAAAGTCGTGTACTACAGGAATATCCCCAATCTTTTTCTCTGTCGTCGATGTATCAGTAACGAGTGCTAAAATAGCTATGTGGCCCTTTCGCAGACACTTCTGAGCCTTCAAAAAGGAGATGATGCCACTCACGACACCACTCTTGTCGCCTTGAACTTCGAGAGGTTCTTTGCCAGAACGAGGAATACGAATGATCTTCTCCTTGCATAGGATCTCTGCTTGCTGTTGGGATAACCAATCCATACCAATGACGACATCAAAACTACTCAGAGTTATAGGAATGAGATCGATAGAGAAAGTCTGACCAGCGAGGATAAGATTACAACCTTGAACTATGTGTGTGGCTTCTAGATTTTTACCGTTAGCTAACTCTACGACATGTTTGGTGTTCAAAAGTGTTGGTGCGCGTTTAAGCATTTGACTAACGTTCAGAGACATATAACTGGTATCCGCACCCGAATCAAATAATACGGTAACATAAAAGTCGTCGAGAAGAAACTTACCCGTAACCACATTAGGATCGTTCCTTGCGTCACTCTGACCAATCACAAACATACGACCCTTTGCACCATTGTTGTTGTTGTTTCCCCCATTGTTGTTCCCAGTGCCCTGATTATTGTTGTTGTTGTTCCCATTTCCCTGGTTGTTGTTCTGGTTTCGGTTTAACTGAGGGCAGTGTCTTTTGAAGTGACCTTCAGCACCACAATGAAAACATCCCTTGTTACCCTGTTGTTGGTTCTGCTGCATTTGATGCTGCTGTTGATTTTGAGTTACAGGCCGTGGGCTCCTACAATCCTTGGCCTCATGGCCCATCCTGAGGCACCTCCGACAACGACCCTTGTTGCACTGGCCACTGTGATGCCTGTTACAGTTGTTACACTTTGGGAGGTTCCCTTGATACACACCCTGCCTGTGACTGCCCGAGGATTGCTGACTAGGGCTCTGATAGTTGTCAGTCTTGCGCTGCTGTTGTGCTTGAGACTGTACAATAGTTGAACCCCTGCTGGAATCCCCTTCCCATTTCCGCTTGTTGTCGCTGGGAGTAGCTGGAGTGGTAACGGTAGTAGCGCTGATACGTTTAGGCAGCCTGTTCTGTTCCACCGCCTGATCGGTGAGGCGATGAGCTAGCTTGACGATCTGTTGAATAGTTCCAAGATTCGCTGAGGTTACGTGACTTTGAATCTCCGGCACCAGACCATTGAGATACAGTTCGATACGCTTAATGGGAGGGTCCACCATAGTAGGACACAGAATAGCCAACTCGTTCGATCTTCTGGTGTACGCTTCAATTTCTGACCCAGTCATTTTCAAGTGATAAAACTCTACCTCCAGCTTATGAATATCATCACGGCTACAATATTCCTCTTTAATCAATTCCTTGAAACCGTTCCAAGGTGTGGCATTAGCAACAGCCAACCCTAACATCTGAACTTGCGCATTCCACCAAGTCAGCGCAATGCCTTCTAGAGTACCAGTGGCGTACTTCACCCTGCGAGCCTCAGGGCATTCACACATTTCGAATACGGACTCGAGCTTTTCAAACCAATGGAGGAGTCCAACCGCTCCTTCCGTGCCACTAAAGGTAGTAGGACGACAGTCCATGAAAGTTTTGAAGGTACAAACAGGTGGCTGAGCGTGCTAACCTGTTGTATATAAGAATCCAGTACAAGATTAAAACACAAGAGTTAGTTTAGGAGTGTAGGATCTAAAGATCCTAGTGTGAGTTACAACTGCAGGGTATACCTCCTGCTTGTGCGGCTGTAAGTGCCTCAGCAATTCGTTCGTTAATGAGAGCCGTCAGTTGGGCTTGCGTCATGTTGATACGTCCAGACATGATCTTCATAGTAAATATGACATAAGTGAGAGAGGTTCGCGAGTAGTGCGATAACAAAAGAGAGTAAGCACACCAATGTTCTCATGCAATAGTGTTAAGTTAACCTAAGCATACCCGGAGCAAAGTTCTATGCGATTCTAGCAAGTAGGCAATAAGACATATACCATATTACCTATAGTGATGAGTCTTGCACGTGGAGCGAGGCGTCGTTGTGGATCGTTGAGCACTGTTCTGGTTATAGTCTGGTTTTAATAAAAACGTTTTCCCTTTATTAAAACCGAGTTCTCTATAACCAATGGCTCTGATACCAATCTGTCACACCCCCAAAATCCACACGCGGAGTACTACCGCTTGGAGGCGTGACATGACCAGGATCAAGCCACCAATCATATTGAACATAAGTATAAAGTAAAAGTCATTCATCAATACGATAGGTGTTTCCAAAACCAAATATAAACAAGTGTGTAGCGGAAGCATTTAATGTAAAACCCAACATCAGTTTAAGTACAAAAAGTCATAATGTTTAACAACACATTCACGATCCATATCCACAACGACCGTGCCTCCCGTGCAAGCTCCAAAAGTACCTAAGGTCCTGCAAGGCATGTAACAGAGAGTCAACAAAAAGTTGAGCGAGTTCACAGAAAGTAATGCGTAATAGTAAGTTTGTTTGTAACATGTGGCTCTACTGGGCCGGTAGTAAGTTCTATTGGTGGGGGCTTCCCGTGTTGTATAACCACTAGACTATTTGTAACCATATGTGTTCTTCACAACCGAGAACAGTAATACGTACAAGTGTTACGTAGGTTTTACGTAAGTATCCTTCCCAACCGAGGATAGGGGTACGCGGGGGTTTACGTAGGTTTTACGTAAGTGCCTGACACAACCGAGGCAGTAGTAAATATAGGTTCACGTAGGTTTTACGTGAGTATCCTTCACAACCGAGGATAGCGAATAGCATAAGTATACGTAGGTTTTACGTATGGGTCCTGCACAACCGAGGACGATGGTATGGTAGTCTAGTAATAATGTCCGCATGAATCTATTCAACCTTATTCCTTAAATCCCATTCCCAAGCCCTGGGAATCCCATGCCTTGGTAGAAGTGTGAACTCACCTTGTTTGCTCGGTATGCTAAGTTAAGTGCTCACAATAAATCAGTCAAGTCCTATAGTGCACGTATGTTCAGTCAGTTTACGTTCGTAATATTTCACATGTAACTATTATCACAGTAATATAACATAGCGCGCTTGGCAAATAATCGCACATTACATAACAGTTAATCACAGTTTATCATAGCATATTATCCAATAACATACTTGATACAGTTACTGACTTGGCATAGTTAATGAGCCATAACATAGTTGAATAAGAACTAACAGAGTTAACATACAGTCAAGTTTAATAACTTACTGTGTAAATTAAATAAATAGGGTTAACTACTTAACAAGGTTAACAAACCATAAAAGTTAACAACTTACTAGATTAACAGAGTTAAGTAAACTAACTGGGTTATACAAGTGGTTAGTTTATTTGAATAACATATTAAATTACATTAATTATTAACAGTGAATAAGTTGCCAAACACACCCTAGTGCCGAAAACACAACTGGGCCGAAATCTATGTTGGGCCGAAATCCCCTTTAGCCGAAAACACTAGCTTAGCCGAAATCCCCTATATGCCGAAAACACCTAATGAACCGAAAACCAAACATGTTTGGCCGAAAACACATAGTTGGTCGAAATCTCTCTAGGGCCGAAATCACTACATGGGCCGTATCCACTTGGGCCGAAATCACATGTAGTGATTTCGTCCAGCTTTGTTTTGTAGGGGGGGTTTTCGCTACTGTTCATCATCATCATCAACACCCACTGTAACTTATAAAAACCCAGAAACTTTAAATCTCATTACAGTTACATGATGAATCATATACAAGTCATTTAAATCAATCATTGATATGTAACAAATACTCTATCAAAACTTTGTGAAATCTAAAACATAATTCCATCATTTTATCATTCATATTATAAACCCACTGTTGATCAAAACTTCAAATATACACACAGTTCATGTATGATAATTATCTAACAAGCACACTATGATAAATCATATATTCATATATATAAATATATACATACATCATGATTAAACATCCAATAATCATAAGATAAACATCTTAAACAACTGTACATGAAGATCACTAACCAAGAATAAACAGAGGTTTTGCTTCGAGATATGTTCTTGTTGTTGGGTTTTCAGATGTAGAGAGAGAACAAAATGATAAAGTATGGTTTGGTAATTGTGAGGCTTGTCTGAGAAGATTGGTTTAAAAATGATTATATAAAATATCTAAAACACTGGGCCATGGGCCAAGCCCATTTCTGATTTCATCAGCCACATGGACGAAAACACTATAAGTGTTTTCACCACTTGGTGATTTCATGAGTACTTTGTTTCAGTGAATACCAACTTTATTTAACACATGCTAAATAATAACACCTTATAAACATACAATCACACATAATAAATATTATGGATTTCCAAGTATAACATATCAGTCGAAATACGATACAACGTATTACAAAAGTAAGCGTTGTGAAACAACGAGTCGTAATAACAAACAATAAATAAAAAAAAAAAAATTTTAACGTGCACTAAATGCGAAGATAGAATCTTGGAAACTCGAGTTGTCACAAACCCTCAGGTGACGAAATCCCTTTTGGGGTTTTCGTCGGGCTTGTGTTTTCGTCGGGCTACATCATCATCATCAATATCAGAACCCTAATCACGATTCTAGCAGTTACATAATCAATCATTGAGCTTCCGATTTAACATTAACGTGAAGTTGAGGCATTAACAATACACATACTTGTAACCATTATCCGATTATTACTTGCTTAACATTCAAAGCGAACTGTGGCCATTAATGTCACACCCCCAAAATCCACCTGCGGAATACCACCGCTTGGAGGCGTGACTGACCAGGATCCAGCCACCAATCATATTGAACAAGCATAAGTAGTTATAAAGTCCAACCAATACAATTGGTGTTCAAACAAAACATAGTTTAAGTTGCAAGCGGAAGCATAAGTCTTAAAACCAAAACATAAGTTTAATTGTTTCAAAGATTAACATGGCACACAGCCGTCCATGTCCCACAACGACTCTCTCCCATGCAAGCTCCAGCTAAGTACCTATTGACCTGCAAAGCATGTAGTAACGAGTCAACAACAAGTTGAGTGAGTTCACGGTTGGGTGTTCGTTTTAAGTTGTTTCGAAAACAGTTTCCTTTATCTGGCGATCCTGCCATGGGGGTTACCCCATAGTTAAAAACGTGACTTGTTTATTCCCGGTTATTCTGGCAATCCAGCCGTGGGGGCTACCCCGTGTTAGTTATCTGGCATTTCGGCCGTGGGGGCTACCCCATGTATACACTAGACTCGTTACCATATCGACTGCTGACTGTAGTCATGTTTAAGTGCCCTGAAACTGTCAATGTCTATCATCATTGACGTGCCCCAGATCCATTAGTTCACGCCCGTCCTCTACGGCACGGTGTGAGGTTTGTCAGACCTAAATAGCGCTATCTAACTAATGACCCGCTCGCCATTGGCCCGGCGATTAAGTCGATATAAAAGGAGGGACTTCGTGATAGAGTTTTGGTCTAGTACGAGTTATCTGTCCGTGAGGACGAGGAATTACATTCCTGAACCATTGCTGTCCTACCCAAGGAGGACGAGGAACCCATGTTCCTTAACCCCATTCCCAACCCAGGGAATCCCATGCTTTGTAGAGGGTGTGAACTCACCTTGGTTTGCTCGGCAGATACACAGAAAGGTCAATCAAGCAATATTGTGGTCACTCACGTCCTATCATAGTTGTATCATACAAATCAGGTTCGTATTCAAGTAGTACACGTATGTTTCTAGCATATTGCATTCAAGTATCATTCATGGCAGTCCATCAACATTCACATTCAACAGTAACACATAAGGTCTATGCATTAGGCCCAAAAGTCCGGCCCAATCACCTAAGACCGTAATCATGCAAGTCCAATTCAGCGTGCACAAGTGAGTGG
This sequence comes from Helianthus tuberosus, assembly GCA_030545235.1. Taxonomy (NCBI): domain Eukaryota; kingdom Viridiplantae; phylum Streptophyta; class Magnoliopsida; order Asterales; family Asteraceae; genus Helianthus; species Helianthus tuberosus. The sequence continues at coordinate 71,492,310 of CM060356.1, read as the reverse complement.
TCTCGAGTCGAGACTGTACGGTCTCTACTCGAGACTATGCGGTCTCGAGTTGTAGCCCACAAGGTTTTGAGTCGCAACTAAGGTGATCTCGGGTCAGGCATGGAGTGGTCTCGAGTCGCAACTGGACTCGCAAACATGGTCTCGGGTCATGATGTTTTTGTGTTGATCAAGTGTGGTCTCGAGTCGCAACTGGACTCGCAACCGCAGTCTCGAGTTATCATGCCCCCGGTCTCGAGTCGAGACTGAAGTTCTCGGCTGGACATTTGCTGATTTCCTGACATATGTACTAACCAATAACATTCCGATTTCATGAAGCTATGTACTAACCAACCATAATTTACAAACATGTTTCCTTGTCTATTATTTACCAAAAATGGATCAAACAATCAGATTTCAAATATTCAAGCCACATTCATATCATGTTCATCATGTTCTTCATATGTTCAACACGTACATCAAATATTCATAGCACAAACAACTCTTATTCAAACACACTTTGCATTTTACGGACAAGAGTTATAATACCTAAACTAGATATCAAGCTCATCTAGCAAACAAAACATCTATTCTATACTCCTCATGAATCGGATGATCATCATTATTCTTTTATCATCAAAAGTCTACACCTTTATTAAGGAGGTCATGTTCATAATAGGTGTTGTAACTAAACATGTATCATTTAACCACCAAGAGCTCATTAAATCCACAAACGCCTTTGTCATATTCAAACAATAGTCATGGTGCATATCATCACATAATCAATACCCTAATCATGTATGAGACTTAACAAGCAACATATTGTCATATGATTTCATCATACATAACTATCAACCGAAACATATCATCTTCAACCGAAATATCACACATAACATAAGTCACTAACCGGTTGTGAAAAGGGTACCGAGTTGGTAATGAAGATGAGTGAAAATGGAGAGTCCGAGTGATGATGATGAGCTTAACCGCGTCTCCTTGTGGTCCCCGGTTTGATCCGAGAAGAAGGAGAAGGATGTTGTGGTTTAGGGTTTTAGTGAGGGAGAATGGAGAGTGTGTGTGTTAGAGGAGTATGTGTGTTGTTTGCCCAAAAATGACAAGTGTGGCTATCACTAAGGTTATATACTTGTTTCACCATGGTGCACCCTAATGGGTTTCGGATGAGGTGCACGGCCCAACCAGCCCATATGCTGCACCGTTCACTCGAGACCACATGGTCTCGAGTCGGGTCCTTGTTGTCTCGGTTCATATGAATATATACATACGTGCAAGCACGACACATAAACATAACACGTAGTCACATAGGATGTTCACTTATATTATTAAACCAACACGTTAACTAGCCACATAACATTTCAAGTACGTTACACCAAGATACAATGAAGGGTTCTAATTTTCGAGTTGTCACATCATCCCCAAGTTGAAAGAAATTTCGTCCCGAAATTTGGTAGGCACTCACTGAGGAAGCTAGTTAAGTTGTATGGTGTTCCCGGTTTTCCTGGGGTGTCACATCCACCCCCCGTTGATCTGGAATTTCGTCCCGAAATTCCGTAGCTTCAGCCTCAATAGTGGGTGTACTGTTTGCGAACAGTTGGGGATACTTTTGTTTCATCTGATCTTCGCGCTCCCAGGTGAACTCTGGGTCACGACGTGAGTTCCAACGAACTCGAACGAGAGGTATTCTAGTGCTCTTGAGGACCTTAACATCCCGGTCCGTGATTTCGACTGGTTCCTCGACGAATCGTAACTGCTCGTCGATAGTGAGTTCCTTCAGAGGAACTACGTGGGTCTCATCTGACAGACACTTCTTCAGATTCGACACGTGAAAAACGTTGTGAACTGCACCGAGTTCTGCTGGTAAGTTCAGTCTGTAGGCCACCCTGCCTATTTTCTCAATGACTTCGAAAGGTCCAACGTATCGTGGGTTAAGTTTGCCGCGTTTACCAAAACGAACCACACCCTTCCAGGGTGAAACTTTGAGTAGTACCCGCTCCCCAACCTGGAGCTCTAGTGGTTTCCTGCCCTTATCGGCGTAGACTTTCTGACGGTCACGAGCTGCCGCCATGCGTTTTCGTATTTGAGCAATCTGTTCGGTTGTGTCTACCACATGTTCTGGACCAGTGAACTGACTATCTCCCACCTCTGCCCAGCAAAGAGGTGACCGGCATTTACGTCCGTACAATGCCTCAAACGGAGCAGCTTTAATGCTGGTGTGGTAGCTGTTATTGTACGAGAATTCCACCAGTGGCAGATGCTTCTCCCAGCGGTTGCCAAAATCGATTACACATGCACGAAGCATGTCTTCTAAGGTTTGAATAGTGCGCTCGGACTGCCCGTCCGTCTGAGGGTGGTACGCTGTGCTCATGTCTAGTCGTGATCCAAACGATTTGTGCATTGCTTGCCACAGCTCTGAAGTAAAACGTGCATCTCGATCGGAGATAATAGAGGTGGGCACCCCGTGCCTCGAAACAACTTCCTTGAGGTATATTTCTGCAAGAGTGGAGAATTTATCCGTCTCCTTGATAGCCAGGAAGTGTGCAGAGATCTAGGTAGGCCAGTAACAAAATCCATGGAAATTTGCTCCCATTTCCATTGTGGTATCTCTGGTTGTTGGAGTAGGCCTGAGGGTTTCTGGTATTCGGACTTGACTCTCGCACAAGTCAAGCACTTGCTGACGTAAGTTGCGATGTAGGCTTTCATGCTAGGCCACCAATACGTGGTTTTGATATCGTGGTACATTTTATCCGAACCAGGATGTACCGAGTAGCGAGACTTGTGTGCTTCATCCATCACAAGCTCTCGTAAGTTGCCATAGAGTGGGACCCAAACGCGTCCCGTTACGTAGTAAGCACCGTCTCCCATTTGTTCTAAGCGTTGCCTTGATCCGCGTAGGGCTTCAGCCCTGACGTTCTCTGGTTTCAGTGCTTCTATCTGAGCGTCTCGTATTTGGGAAGGAAGACTAGAATGTATCGTGAGTTGTAAAGCTCGCACGCGCTTAGGCGCAGTGTCCTTTCGACTGAGGGCGTCAGCCACAACATTGGCCTTGCCCGGGTGATACCTGATTGAGCACTCGTAGTCATTCAGTAGCTCGACCCATCGTCGTTGCCGCATATTCAGTTCCTTCTGCTTGAAGATATGCTCGAGGCTCCTGTGGTCGGTGTAGATGGCGCACTTGGTACCGTACAGGTAATGCCGCCATAACTTAAGTGCAAAAACAACAGCTCCCAGCTCTAAGTCGTGCGTAGTGTAGTTCTTTTCATGAACCTTAAGTTGGCGTGAGGCGTAGGCTATAACTTTATCTCGTTGCATCAATACACAACCAAGACCTTGAATTGATGCGTCGCAGTAAACCACAAAGTCGTCTGTGCCCCCTGGCAATGAAAGGATAGGTGCACTACAAAGTCTATCCTTTAAATACTGAAATGCTAACTCCTGTGCATTTCCCCAGCGATAAACAACGCCTCTCTGTGTTAGCGAGGTGAGAGGCTGTGCGATCTTAGAAAAATCCTTAATGAACCTCCTGTAGTAACCTGCCAATCCCAAGAATTGGCGAATTTCCTTTGGTGTACGAGGTGCAGGCCAGTTCTTAATAGAATCTACCTTGGATGGATCAACGTGGATCCCATCCCTGTTCACCACATGGCCTAGGAAATGGACTTCTCGAAGCCAGAAGTCGCATTTCGAGAACTTTGCACAAAGTTGTTCTGTTCGAAGGAGTTCCAGAATAAGTCGTAGATGATGCTCGTGTTCCTCCTGACTCTTAGAATAGATCAGGATGTCGTCGATGAAGACTATAACGAACTTGTCCAGGTAAGGCTTGCACACTCGATTCATCAAGTCCATGAAAACTGCTGGTGCGTTTGTCAGCCCAAAAGGCATGACCAAAAACTCATAGTGCCCGTATCGAGTTCTGAAAGCTGTTTTGGAGACGTCCTCTTCTCGGACTCTCAGCTGGTGATAACCCGATCTCAAATCGATCTTCGAATAGAAGCTCGACCCTTGCAGCTGGTCGAACAAGTCGTCAATACGTGGTAGAGGATAACGATTCTTCACCGTCACCTTGTTGAGTTCCCGGTAGTCGATGCACATTCTAAAGGTACCGTCCTTCTTCTTCACAAATAGTACTGGAGCTCCCCAGGGCGATGAGCTTGGACGAATAAAACCCTTATCCAAGAGTTCTTGTAGTTGCGTAGAGAGTTCTTCCAACTCTGATGGGGCTAAACGATAAGGTGCACGAGCTATAGGCGCAGCTCCAGGAGCTAGTTCAATCTGAAACTCGACTTGGCGATGGGGCGGAAGACCAGGTAATTCCTCAGGAAATACCTCTGGGTAATCGCGTACAACTGGAAAATCTTCTATCTTCTTTTCTTTCTCCGTGGTGTCTGTAATGAGGGCTAAAATGGCAGTGTGGCCCTTTCGCAAGCACTTCTGGGCCTTAAGGAGAGAGTTGACGTTCTCAACGGCACTCCTCTTGTCGCCGCGAATCATGAGAGGTTCATTACCGGAACTCGGAATACGAACAATCTTCTCGTTGTAAAGAATCTCTGCTCGGTGTTGGGATAACCAATCCATCCCAATGACAACATCGAAACTACCCAAGACAATAGGAATAAGGTCGATAGAGAAGGTCTGGTCAGCAAGAACGAGTTTACAACCCTTGACTACGTGTGTGGCTTCTAAACTCTTACCGTTTGCTAGCTCTACAGTGTGCTTGTTGTTCAAAGGTGTTGGAATACGCTTAAGCATTCGACTAACTTCTAGTGACATGTAGCTAGTATCGGCACCCGAATCAAATAATACTGAAACATAAAAGTCGTCGAGAAGGAACTTACCCGCCACGACATTGGGGTCATTCCTTGCTTTACCTTGGCCGATTACGAACGCCCGCCCCCTGGCGCCATTGTTGTTGTTGTTCCCATTGTTACCATTCCCTTGATTGTTGTTGTTGTTGTTGTTGTTGTTGTTCTGGTTCCTGTTCAGTTGGGGACAATCCCTCTTGAAGTGGCCCTCAGCTCCCCACTGAAAGCACCCTTTGTTATCACCTTGCTGCTGCTGCTGGCGCGGGTTCTGTTGAGCTTGCTGACGGTTCTAATTGGCGGGGTATAAGCTCCTGCAATCCTTTGCAGCGTGACCAGGCTTGTTGCACCGATGACAGTTACCCCTGGTGCACGGCCCGCTGTGGTGCAGGCTGCAGCGATTGCATTTGGGGTGATTCCCTTTGTACCCACCATGACTTTGACCACCAGATGATTGCTGACTAGGGCTCTTGTAGTCATCAGTCTTTCTCTGCTGAGACTGGGACTGAACAGAAGTCGACCCCTTACTTGAAGTTCCATCCCATTTCCGTTTGTTGTCACTAGAGGTACCAGAAGTAGTTGCAGCACCTATGCGCTTTGGTAACTTGTTCTGCTCCACCGCCTGATCAGTAAGACGGTGAGCCAACTGAACAACCTGCTGGATAGTCGCGAGGTTTGCTGAAGTCACATGGCTTTGGATCTCTGGCACCAAGCCCTTGAGAAAGAGTTCAATACGCTTAAATGGAGGGTCCACCATAGTAGGACACAGTAAGGCAAGCTCATTTGACCTCTTAGTGTACGCCTCAATTTCTGACCCCGTCATCTTGAGGTTGAAGAACTCGACTTCCAGCTTATGAATGTCATCACGACTGCAGTATTCTTCTTTGATCATCTCCTTAAAAGTTTCCCATGGGGTGGCATTGGCAGCAACCAACCCCAGCATTTGGACCTGAGCGTTCCACCATGTGAGGGCTAAACCCTCGAGAGTACCGGTAGCATACTTCACCCTGCGCGCCTCAAGGCATTCACACATTTCGAATACAGATTCTAGTTTCTCAAACCAGTGGAGGAGACCTACGGCTCCTTCAGTGCCGCTAAAAGTAGTCGGTCGGCAGTCCATGAAAGTCTTAAAAGTGCACACGGGTGGCTGAGCATGCTGATCTATCGTGGGTGAAAGAAAAGACAGAGTTTAACACAAAGGTTGGTTCACGAGAGTAGGATTCTAAAGATCCTAGAATGAGTTCGGACTGCAGGATAAACCTCCTGCGTGTGCAGCTGCAAGTGCCGCGGCAACTCGTTCGTTGATCAGAGCCGTCAACTGGGCTTGTGTCAAGTTAACGCGTCCAGGCATGATCTTCATAATAAGAGGAATGTGTGTGAGAGGGGTTCGCGAAAGTGCGATGACAGAAGGGAGTAAGTACACACGTGTTCAAGCAACAGTAGTTATTCTAACCAAGCATACCATGAGCAATGTACTATGTAACTAACAAGTAGGCAATATATACACAGATCATATCACCTAGAATGTCGAGCCTTGCATGTGGAGTGAAGCGTCGTTGTGGACCGTAGAGCACTGTACAGGTTATAGTCTGGTTTTAACAAAACGTTTCTCCTTTATTAAAACCAAGTTCTCTATAACCAATGGCTCTGATACCAATCTGTCACACCCCCAAAATACACCTGCGGAATACCACCGCTTGGAGGCGTGACTGACCAGGATCCAGCCACCAATCATATTGAACAAGCATAAGTAGTTATAAAGTCCAACCAATACAATTGGTGTTCAAACAAAACATAGTTTAAGTTGCAAGCGGAAGCATAAGTCTTAAAACCAAAACATAAGTTTAATTGTTTCAAAGATTAACATGGCACACAGCCGTCCATGTCCCACAACGACTCTCTCCCATGCAAGCTCCAGCTAAGTACCTATTGACCTGCAAAGCATGTAGTAACGAGTCAACAACAAGTTGAGTGAGTTCACGGTTGGGTGTTCGTTTTAAGTTGTTTCGAAAACAGTTTCCTTTATCTGGCGATCCTGCCGTGGGGGTTACCCCATAGTTAAAAACGTGACTTGTTTATTCCCGGTTATTCTGGCAATCCAGCCGTGGGGGCTACCCCGTGTTAGTTATCTGGCATTTCGGCCGTGGGGGCTACCCCATGTATACACTAGACTCGTTACCATATCGACTGCTGACTGTAGTCATGTTTAAGTGCCCTGAAACTGTCAATGTCTATCATCATTGACGTGCCCCAGATCCATTAGTTCACGCCCGTCCTCTGCGGCACGGTGTGAGGTTTGTCAGACCTAAATAGCGCTATCTAACTAATGACCCGCTCGCCATTGGCCCGGCGATTAAGTCGATATAAAAGGAGGGACTTCGTGATAGAGTTTTGGTCTAGTACGAGTTATCTGTCCGTGAGGACGAGGAATTACATTCCTGAACCATTGCTGTCCTACCCAAGGAGGACGAAGAACCCATGTTCCTTAACCCCATTCCCAACCCAGGGAATCCCATGCTTTGTAGAGGGTGTGAACTCACCTTGGTTTGCTCGGCAGATACACAGAAAGGTCAATCAAGCAATATTGTGGTCACTCACGTCCTATCATAGTTGTATCATACAAATCAGGTTCGTATTCAAGTAGTACATGTATGTTTCTAGCATATTGCATTCAAGTATCATTCATGGCAGTCCATCAACATTCACATTCAACAGTAACACATAAGGTCTATGCATTAGGCCCAAAAGTCCGGCCCAATCACCTAAGCCCGTAATCATGCAAGTCCAATTCAGCGTGCACTAGTGTGTGGTCTCGAGTCAAGATTGTACGGTCTCTACTCGAGACTGTGCGGTCTCGAGTTGTAGCCCACAAGGTTTCGAGTGGCAACTAAGGTGATCTCGGGTCAGGCATGGAGTGGTCTCGATTCGCAACTGGACTCGCAAACATGGTCTCGGGTCATGATGTTTTTGTGTTGATCAAGTGTGGTCTCGAGTCGCAACTGGACTCGCAACCGCAGTCTCGAGTTATCATGCCCCCGGTCTCGAGTCGAGACTGAAGTTCTCGGCTGGACATTTGCTGATTTCCTGACATATGTACTAACCAATAACATTCCGATTTCATGAAGCTATGTACTAACCAACCATAATTTACAAACATGTTTCCTTGTCTATTATTTACCAAAAATGGATCAAACAATCAGATTTCAAATATTCAAGCCACATTCATATCATGTTCATCATGTTCTTCATATGTTCATCACGTACATCAAATATTCATAGCACAAACAACTCTTATTCAAACACACTTTGCATTTTACGGACAAGAGTTATAATACCTAAACTAGATATCAAGCTCATCTAGCAAACAAAACATCTATTCTATACTCCTCATGAATCGGATGATCATCATTATTCTTTTATCATCAAAAGTCTACACCTTTATTAAGGAGGTCATGTTCATAATAGGTGTTGTAACTAAACATGTATCATTTAACCACCAAGAGCTCATTAAATCCACAAACGCCTTTGTCATATTCAAACAATAGTCATGGTGCATATCATCACATAATCAATACCCTAATCATGTATGAGACTTAACAAGCAACATATTGTCATATGATTTCATCATACATAACTATCAACCGAAACATATCATCTTCAACCGAAATATCACACATAACATAAGTCACTAACCGGTTGTGAAAAGGGTACCGAGTTGGTAATGAAGATGAGTGAAAATGGAGAGTCCGAGTGATGATGATGAGCTTAACCGCGTCTCCTTGTGGTCCCCGGTTTGATCCGAGAAGAAGGAGAAGGATGTTGTGGTTTAGGGTTTTAGTGAGGGAGAATGGAGAGTGTGTGTGTTAGAGGAGTATGTGTGTTGTTTGCCAAAAAATGACAAGTGTGGCTATCACTAAGGTTATATACTTGTTTCACCATGGTGCACCCTAATGGGTTTCGGATGAGGTGCACGGCCCAACCGGCCCATATGCTGCACCGTTCACTCGAGACCACATGGTCTCGAGTCGGGTCCTTGTTGTCTCGGTTCATATGAATATATACATACGTGCAAGCACGACACATAAACATAACACGTAGTCACATAGGATGTTCACTTATATTATTAAACCAACACGTTAACTAGCCACATAACATTTCAAGTACGTTACACCAAGATACAATGAAGGGTTCTAATTTTCGAGTTGTCACAATTAAGATGCGCAAACCCTAATCATTTACATATTCGAATAAACATATTCTGAGATCAATCATTAGGCAAAATCATGAGATCATCGATTAACGAGAGCACTTACCTGATTGCATTTAATCTAATTATACATGTACCATAAACAAGTTGCACACACACATATGAAATACCACATATCACTGACAAATCCACATGCAAATAAGAACCTAATGGCCGACCACATGATTCCTTATCTATTTTGGCTGCACATTCTAGACATCTCCCAAACAATTAATGTCAACCAAAAGAGGTTCTTATGCAATCAATAATAGTCAAAAGAGGTTTACCTCAAAATAATCGATCGGAAGGAAAAAGGAGGAGGGGGGTCGTCTGCCGTCACCAAGCCAGCGAAAGATGTAGGGTTTGTTTTGAGGTTGAGGGATGCCGAGAATGTTACGTATAATTCTAACTATAATATCAAGTATCTAACAAATGGGCCGATTATGACAATAATGTTGGGCTACAAGGACTGTCGCATAAATCCATTTGTGCAAGGCTGGGCTCGTGCAGTTTGATCCGAAATGGGTTGTTTCCAAATGTGAATATGTAGTCCACTACATATGCGGCGCAAGATGTCAATACATTACTAAACCGAGTCATTCTACGTTTAGATTAATGAAGTTATCACTGAACAGCACGTTATAACACATAGACATGTAACATCTAAAAAATTATGGTTTGTAAACTTTTATATCAACCAAATATAACCATACATCCAATCATACATATATCGTACACAATTAAAATCAAATAATTATTTAAGTGGTTCATTCAGTACCCACTCGTCAAGCATTGTAGGAACTAGAGAAATGTTGAAAACACGGGTTGTCACAAATACATGGAAAGTTATACGAATATAAGAATATGAAAATACAAGTATGAGATACCCCCATCCTTGGGAAGGAAATACGAATATAAATACTTGGAAAGTATTAAGACAATATACATCGTTATAACTGTTATTCCAAAAATTCAATAAATATAATTAAGTTAAAATATTTATTATTTTAACGAATAATTATATAACTTGGAATAATGATGAAGACACTTGGAAACTGTGACACCTGTGTTTGTAATCATTGTAAATAGTTCAGATATCAATAAAATAACGTTATTTAATCTCAATGTTTGTTTATTTATGTTTGACATTTATCATGTTTTGACTTTTATTCAAATTCAAACTCTATATCGCTTTCTAGAGAGTTATACGCAAACTGGTGCGTAAACGTAGTCAGTTTAACGGGAAAAATACTCTGGAACATCAACATATGCTTAACATACCTTAAATAACCTTTACATAACTTAGAAATAAGTTTTGAAGGCTTAGTATGGCAAAATCAAGTTTAATCGCTTACAGGGACTAAATTCGACAAACTGCGAAAGTATGACGATTCGTACTGAAACAGACATTCCGGAACATGACCATAAGTTAAACATACCATAAATATCCTTTACATAGCTTAGAAATAGGCTTTGAGGAGTTCGGTGCGCTAAAATAAACTTTTGGGTCATTCAGGGACTAAAAGCGTCAAAAAGTGCACTAGTTTACATTTTCGCGCATAACTTACATTCTGAATACATCCGGATATCAAAAAATTTATGTAAGCACTAAAATATTTTATTTTAGTGTTTGGCATAAGAAAAATCCATTCGTCACGCAATTTGGATCGTTTTTCGCGCTTATGCGCATTCCGTCGTAATTAAGCAAACATCGCGATCATACGACGAAACGAACCAATACCCGGCATATTTTTTAGCATGTTTCATGTCCACAATGTTTAGGCATCATTTTAGGGCTTTAAGGTTGGCTTAACGGGCCTTAAACATGTCGGAAATGGCCTTAAACACCAACAGGGACCAAAACTGTCATTTTGGAAACTTGTTGTTGGTCTGAGACCCCCAGGCGGGGCGCGTAAGCTTCTGAACATGTTTACGTGGGCCGCGAGGCCCTCCCAGTTCAGCCTAATCTATTTTAACAGCTGTTATGCACTCATAACTCTCTTTCACATGGCATTTCCTGATAATGGGGGGCCATTTTGGTGTACCATGATATTGTAACACATGTATGGATGAGATTGAATCACGGCTTACGATAAACGATCTTAATGGTTCAAGGAAATCTATAAATACCCCCATGATCTCAACTCCAAAACCCACACCTTTGAATCTGAATTTGTCTCTAAGTTGATGTGTTTAACACTTCATACCTGAGAATATTCGGATCAAAACTTCCGTTCTTGGACCCGTTGTAAGTCCTCTTTCGTTCTTTTAGCGTTTTCTACATTGACCAGTTTATGGTCAACACGAAGTTTGGTTGAACTTCGCAACGTGAGCGTAATCACGATGGCTATAGTCCCTTGTGACTATGCCTACTGATTACCATGTTATCTAAGCTCAGTAACCGTTTTTTTGATACCAAACTTGTTTTCTAAATTAGTTAAGCATGTTTTAACATGCTTAGCTCGTCACTTTTAGTTTTGTGCTTGTCTAGGGTCGTAAAGGTAAGCGATCTAATAAATCGCTTATACTTTCGAACCCGACCCGTTTGGTCGATCTTTAGGATCCGACCAAATACATTAGGTGACCATAGTGTATAGGGAATAACCTTCCGAGGTTATACCTTATGGTCACGATGTTTAGTTAGTTGTATGATAGGTAGTTTATATGCCTTAGGTAAATTACCAAAATGCCCTTTTATGCCCAAAATTCATCTCAAGCATATGTAACATAATTTTTGATATCTAAACTGTTTTGGCAACGATATTAGACATGTTAAGGCATATATTACTTGTCATAGGACTAGTTAGGCGGTCCAAACGCGAACGACGCGTTAAAGTAGCATAGGCAACCTAAACGGGTCGTAATGGGTCGTAAGCACTTAGGTTAGGTTTCATTTTAGTATGTAGGCTTTGTTAAACCATATTACATGAGTTCCCATACTCGTTTGGTTTACGAACCCTCATGCTACCCGATCCTCCGAATAGGTCCGTTTATTAACATAGTATATTAGGTGCCGTTTGATTTCCGTGATCTCTAGCATTGTTTGGTTGTTACGCAAGGACTTCTAGGCAATCTCAAGTGAGTACATAGACCCCTCTTTTACTGTTTTCAAATTATTTTGGGGTGAAACACATGTGCCTACTTGTTACTTTCATGCTTTCCTCTTTTCACATCATATCCTTGCTATGTTCATTAGTACATTTATAGTACATGATTTACATTACATTGTTTTGCTATGTATGTTTACTTAGCATAGTTAGTACACTGTTTTACTTTACATTTCTGCTATGTATGTTGACTGAGCATGCTAGCACATTGATTTACATGACTTTTCTGCTTGTTATGTTAACTTAGCATACTTAGTACATTGTTTTCATATAACATGTATACATTTGGTATAACATTTGGTTTGTACAAACGGGACTTATATACATTCATTAACATTAGCTACGCCACTCGGTTGTAAGTAGTGGTACCATAGGACTTGACAATTCCCGTTCCTGACATCCTAGGTTTGTTTGGGTGTAAGGAATGACTGAATCCGAAAACATTTCTTTTGATAACCTTGACTTAGGGTTATCCGTCTGTCTCAAGGCTTGAATGTGTACGTTAACTTACCACATAAGTGTTTGTATCGATAAAACATGCATTTACTTTGCAAAACATAACTTTTTGATATATTCAAAATACTTTGTTTTGTACATTTTTACATTTGGTTTATGTAACAACACATTACTTACCATACATAACATTTGTTACACATTACTTGACCATATTTGGACTTTTAACATCTGATATGGTTTATGCAAGGACTTTTTGACAATTGGTTTAAACGTAGACTTTGTACATTGGTGGTTTGTTTAAGTGACTTAAGTAACGAGATGTGAGTAGTATGATACAAGCATGGTGGATACGCCGCTGGTACTTCCTATATATAAGTGTTTGTATTATATTACATATCATTGCGTTATTTAAATCATTCATTTTGGACTTATACATTTTACACAAGTAACATGCTTTTCACAAGACTTTGGTTTACAAAACAGTTCATTCTATACAACTCATTTTACTTGGTTATTCATTTAACCATATATTATTCTTTTATTTATACATATCATTTGATCTTATCGCTTTTCAAATGATTTACAAAACAAAACAATTTACAAGGTTCATGACTAAATTTTATTAAACATTTTCTTAAACTTAAGTCATGAATCCTATTTTCACAAAACCTATGTATCTCACAGGCATTTTTATGCTGACGTACCTATTTTCATATGTGTTTTCAGGAGTTGTTGCATAGGATGATCGAGACACACTTAGGCGGACCTGTGCCTTAGTGACTTAAAATGAAGCAAGATCTAGTTAAATTATGTTATGTACTCTTTATTTCCTGTTTTAAGACAATGTAACTCTATTGTTTGATAAATAAAATGTCACACCCCCAAAATCCACCATGCGGGGTATCACCACTTGGAGGCGTGACATGACCAGGATCGAGCATCTGTCACACCCCCAAAATCCACCATGCGGGGTATCACCGCTTGGAGGCGTGACATGACCAGGATCGAGCCACCAATCATATTGAACAACGTAATCCTAGTAAGTAAAACCAATCACAATACAATTGGTGACCATAAGACAGTAACCAGTTTTAAGTTAACAGCGGAAGCATAAAAAGGAAGTTCAAAACATAAGTTTATAGTTCATAAGTTTAATGTCCAAAACATAGTTTATAAAATTCAATTATTAAGTACGGGACATAACAGTCCGCATCCCACAACAACGTCCTCCTCATGCAAGCTCCATAAGCATCTAGCGACCTATAAGGCATGTAACAACGAGTCAACAACAAAGTTGAGTGAATTCACAGTTGGTTGTTTAGTTATAGCATTCGTTTCGTAAATCATCGGTTCGTTTTGTAAACCATGTATCGTATAAATTCGTATCGCGGTCTTTCTGACATGTTTGCGAAGTTTAGTGGGGGCTTCCCATGTGTTACTAGACCACGCGTATCGACTGCTATGAAAATGTAAGAGGTGCCCTAAGTCAATGTCTATCAGCATTGACCCTTTGCCCATAGTCCATTAGTACACGCCCGTCCGACTGGCAAGGTGTGAGGTTTGTTAAACCTAATAGCGCTATTAACTAATGACCCGCTCGCCATACGCCTCGGCGATTAAGTCGGTAAATGAGGGACTTCAATTGATAGAGTTGATGGTCTTATGGTCGTGTACGTAGGCTTTACGTACGTTCCCTTCAATCCGAGGACAGTAGTAAGTAGTTTAATAGTAATGATAGTTCGAGTAGTCATTCAATCCCATTCCCAACCCACCGGGAATCCCATGCCTTGGAAAGAGTGTGAACTCACCTCGGTTGCTTGGTTTGACTCTCAATTATAGCTAATAGTCGAGGTCGGTCAATCACGTCCTAGTATGATTACCACTTAGTTTATTAGCGATTTCAAATAGAACACAAAGTTCCTACACGTATCTATCACATAACATGCATCACTTTAACGGTTCATGCCCATATAACCTTCCCATCTATTCCCCACTCATAGACAAACATACAACATTGCACATAACACTTTTATTGACATATTGGTTATATCATTCTCGGATAACTTAATCGACATTTAGACACGCAAATCACTACTTATGTCGTTTCAGCTTTATTAATCAAAACTGGACTGTTTTCGAGCATTTTAATAAAATAGTTAACCTTTTCCAAAAATTCTCAAATTTTTACAGGATGTCATAAACGTTCCAAATTTTATTGTGTAAAAATATCGGGGCACAGTTTGTTACCAATATTATATAAAAATTTATTTACCCGAGTGCAATCAGATTTGTTACCTTCTGATTGCAGTTTACGGAAAAATTCACTAAAAATTAATCGTAAGTCCGATCAACGAAATTCCAGTAGGAGGATCACGGAAACAACGGTGACCATCTACAGTAAAGATCCCATGAGCTGATTTTACTCAGGTTTCGGGTTTTGACTCTGAATACAACACACTTTTTCAGCAGAAATATTTCAGCTTGAGCTGCTGTCTAAAAACAATTCTTTAAAAATAGTAAACGATCTCGAAAAATTACGATTCTAGTTCCATTTGTTCGGTTGTTCAAAATTACACAATTTAGGCTCCAGAAATTCAGTTTTTCGATTAAAAATGACCCAGTTACAGCCTGTTGAAGTTGGCTGGAAATTCCAATCAGCATGTTTATTTATAGTTTAATGTTTCTAAAAACATATTACCAAGTGTCCTAACAACGGTTATCAATAATATAAAGATCAAACATTATGGATGCATTAACCAAACCCAATCCAACCAGATTTCAACTTCATACAAACTTTTTATGTGGGGTTTTTATGTAGAGTTCCATGTTCATATTTTTAGGGATTTCACTTTTGTGTGCCATGAACATTAAACAAAACATAACAAAGAACAAGATGGAACAAGGGTGTGAAGGGACTTACTACTAGCACAAGGCTAGGGTAGAAATCTAGAACAAAGATGAAGAGGAAAGATGGTGATAAAGACTTGAACAAGGCTTTCTTGAGAGCTCTTCAACTTGCACTTCTATGGAGGAACTTCAAAGCTTGAAATGAGAACTTGTAGTGAAGAAGATGGAGAGTGTGCAAGTGATGGAGGTGGTTCGGTTTGGGGGAACCGAAATAGGGAGAGAGGGGTGAGGGTTGGAGTGTGGCTTTGGAAGAAATGATGAGAGACCTTGGAACTTGTAAGATTTCTTACATGATTTGGCAAGTCCCACAAGCAACACTCTAATTTTTCAGCCAATAGAACAAGGAGGCATGATGAAGATGATTAGGGTGGGTCCCCATGGCTGGAAATCGGTTGGGGGGGGGGGGGGGGTAAATTGTAAAAATTGTGACTAAAAGGTAACTAGGTAGTTAAATTGCAAGTATGGACTTATAAGTGTAGTGAAATGATTTTTAAAGGGTGTTATGGCAAACGGGTACCATGACTAGTCAAAAATAGTAAAGCAATGTCATTGACAAAAATTTAGTGTCCCGGGTAACGTCCGGTTATTCGGTCGGATGTTGTTCCGTTAAGTTGTTTAATTGTTCCGTAAGGCGTCTTATACATATATTTTTGTAACGAAAATTATTCCTAACACATAGGAAAACATACCAGACTATTTAGTAAGTTTTCTGTATACTACTAGTATGCTAACACGCACATGTAAGTATAACACAGTAATCAGAGAGCAGTTAAATGATTCAGCACAGTCATCAAGTACTTTTATTATCATTAATAAACTGTACGGTTACATGCAAATTTGAGGGTTGTCACATTCTCCCCCTGTTAAGAGAATTTCGTCCAGAAATTTAGTGCGTAGTTACTGAGGAAGCTAGTTAAGTTGTGGTGTTTACTGATTTTCCTGGGGTGTCACATCATCCCCCCGTTGATTTGGAATTTCGTCCCGAAATTCTGCAGTAGCTTCAGCCTCAGTAGTGGTTGCACTGTTTCCGAACAACTGGGGATATCTGAGTTTCATTTGGTCTTCTCGTTCCCAGGTATACTCTGGGCCACGGCGAGAATTCCAACGAACTCGGACCAGAGGTATCCTGGTATGCTTGAGGATCTTAACATCTCGATCCGTAATCTCTACTGGTCGTCGATTGTGAGTTCCTTGAGAGGAACTATGAGGGTCTCATCTGACAGACACTTCTTCAGATTTGACACGTGGAATACGTTGTGAACTGCACTGAGTTCTGTTGGTAGATCCAGTTTGTAGGCCACTTTGCCTATTTTCTCTATGATTTCGAATGGTCCGACATATCGCGGATTGAGTTTGCCCCTTTTGCCAAAACGGACTACACCTTTCCAAGGTGAGACTTTGAGTAGCACCCGGTCCCCAACTTGGAGCTCGCGTGGCTTTCTTCCCTTATCAGCATAGCTTTTCTGACGGTCACGTGCTGCCGCCATTCGTTGTCGTATCTGAGCAATTCTCTCGGTTGTATCTACTACAAGTTCTGGGCCAGTGATTTGGCTGTCTCCAACTTCTGCCCAACAAAGAGGTGATCGGCATTTGCGTCCGTACAATGCCTCGAACGGAGCGGCTTGGATGCTGGTGTGGTAGCTGTTGTTATATGAAAACTCCACTAACGGGAGGTGCTTTTCCCAGCCGTTACCAAAATCGATTACACATGCCCTAAGCATGTCTTCAAGGGTCCGGATGGTGCGTTCAGATTGCCCATCCGTCTGTGGGTGATAAGCGGTGCTCTTATATAAACGTGAGCCAAAAGACTTGTGCATGGCTTGCCACAGTTCAGAAGTAAAACGCGCGTCACGATCAGAAATGATGGAGGTTGGCACTCCGTGCCTTGATACCACTTCCTTTGGGTAAATGTCTGCAAGAGTAGAAAACTTATCCGTTTCCTTGATAGCCAGAAAATGTGCGGACTTTGTGAGTCGATCCACGATTACCCAAATAGTATCATTTCCACGTTGAGATCTGGGCAGGCCAGTAACGAAATCCATGGAAATTTGCTCCCATTTCCATTGTGGTATCTCTGGTTGTTGAAGTAGGCCTGATGGTTTCTGATATTCAGTCTTAACTCTCGCACAAGTCAGACATTTGCTAACGTAGGTTGCTATGTGGGCTTTCATACCAGGCCACCAATATGTAGTTCTGAGATCGTGGTACATCTTATCCGAACCAGGGTGTACAGAATAACGAGACTTGTGTGCTTCATCCATCACAAGCTCGCGTAAGTTGCCATAAAGTGGAACCCAAATACGCCCTGTTATGTCACACCCCGACCACGTAGAACAACAAAACGTAGCGGAAAACGTCGGGGAGTGTTGTAACAGAATCATTGTTTCATAACACATGGAAATTGAAATATTGTTTTATTGATTAAAGTAGTTACAATGTCTTGACAATCAAAGAAACATAACATAAATAACTAGTCTTGACAATCAAAGAAACATAACAATCAAAAGTATGTTATTTGTATAAAATGTTATATGTCCAAATTGAAATGATTCAAATAACGCCACGATATGTAATACCATACAATCACTTATATATAGGAAGTACCAGCGGCGTATCCACCATGCTTGTATCATATTACACACGCCTCGTTACTTAAATCACTTACTCAAACCAAACCAACAATGTAAGATGCCTATGTTTAAAACAATTGTCAAATGTGTTGAATAATATACCAAAATGTTTATGTCAAGATGTAAATCATGCAACGTATAACCAATGTCGAAAATGTTTATATGTCAAATGTAAATCATGTAATGTGTAACCAAAATGATATGTATGGCTAGTGAAATGCATCAACTAAACCATAGGTGAAATGCACAAAACAAAGTATTGAAGTAAAACTTGGTTTAAATCAAAGTTATGTTTTGTGTAGTAAATGCATGCTATACTGATATAGACATTTATGCGGTATTGTGAAAATTCATACATCCAAGCCTTGCGACAGTCGGATAACCCTTTTAGTAAAGGTTATCAAAATATGTATTCGGATTCGGTCATTCCTTCCATCCAAACAAACCCGAGATTTACAGGAATGGGATTTGTCAAATCCTATGGTACCACTACCTACTACCGAGCGGCATGATCGGTGTTAATGAATGTATAGTATAGTTTAAACAAACCAAATGTCATACCAAAATGTAAGCATATGATGAATAAGAAATGTACTAAGTATGCTAAGTTAACATACAAAGCAGAAAAGTCATGTAAATCAATGTGCTAGCATGCTATCAGTTAACATACATAGCAGAAATGTAATGTAGAACCATGTACTAAGTATGCACACAATGGACATACATAGCATAAAATGTAATGAAATCATGTACTATAATGTACTAATGAACATAGGAAGTATATGATGTGAAAACAGGAAAGCATGAAAGTAACAAGTAGGCACATGTGTTTCACCCCAAAACAGTTTGGAAAACAGTAAAAGAGGGGTCTATGTACTCACTTGAGATTGCTCAGAAGTCTTAAGATAACCACCAAGCAACGCTAGAGATCACGGAATCAAACGGCACCTACTATAGGTAACTACATTAATAAACCGGACCTAAATCGGAAGATCGGATAGAATGAGGGTTCGTAAACCAAACGAGTATGGGAACTCGTGTAAGATGGTTTAACAAAGCCCACATACTAAAACGAAACTTAACCTAAGTGTTTGTGACCCATTACGACCCGTTTAGGTAGCTTATGCTACTTTAACGCGTCATTCGCGTAAAACGCGTTTGGACTGCCTAACTAGTCCTATGACAAGTAACATATGCCTTAACATGTCTAATATTGTTGTCAAATTAGTTTAGATGTCAAAAGTTATGTTACATATGTTTAAAATGAATTTTGGCATCAAAGGGGTATTTTGGTAATTTACCTAAGGCATATAAACTACCTATCATACAACTAACTAAACGTCGTGACCATAAGGTATAACCTTGGAAGGTTATTCCCTATATACTATGGTCACCTAATATGTTTGGTCGGATCCTAAAGATCGACCAAATGGGTCGGGTTCGAAAGTATAAGCGATTGTTTAGATCGCTTACCTTACGTCCCTGTATAAGCACTAAAGTAAAAGTGACGAGCTAAGCATGCTAAAACATGCTTAACCTAGTTTAGAAAACAGGTTTGGTATCAAAACAAACGGTTTTGATACCCATAAGTAGTTTGGTTACAAAATACGCAAGAATACGTATTCTGACCCAAACTACGGCTCGTCACTGAGCCTAGATAACGTGGTAATCAGTAGGTATAATCACTAGGGACTATAACCATCGTGATCACGCTCACGTTATGAAGTTCAAATGAACTTCGCATCGACCATAAACTGGTCAATGCAGAAAGTCAAAAAAAGTTTGACTTTCGGACTCGAAAAGCAATAAAAGAACGAAGGAACACTTACGAAGGGTCCCCGAATGCTAATCTAGATCAAAATAGCTCAGGTATGAAACAAAGGTTTCAACTTAGAGCACAATTGATTAGATTCTAGTGAGAAATGAAGTGAAGTGAGTTGGGTATTTATAGTATTTCCCGAACCGTTAAGATCGTTTCTTGAATAACGTGATTTAATCTTGTGCGTACATTTGTCAAAATGTTGTGGTAACTAAAAATGGCCTCTTATGAGCTGAAAGGGCAAGTTAGAATGTGTGGATGAGGTTTAATCAGCTGAATTATGCTGACTAATCGATCTTATCTGTTCTGGGAGGCTGATGCGGCCCGCTTCAGGATCAGACAAAACTCAGGCGGGCCGCCTGGAGCTTCTAATCAGAAAACAAGTTTCAAAAGTGACAGTTTTGGTCCCTGTTGTGTTTTAAGCCCATTTCCGGCACTTCTAAGGCCCGTAAAGCCAACTTTAAGACCCTAAAATGATGCCTAAACATTGTGGACATGAAACATGCTAAAAAATATGTCGGATGTTGGTTCGTTTGGCCGTACGAACGCGATGTTCGCTTAATTACGACGGAATGCGCATAAGCGCGAAAAACGATCCAAAATGCGTGACGAATGGATTTTTCTTATGCCAAACACTAAAATAAAATATTTTAGTGCTTACATAAATTTTTGGATGTCCGGATGTATTCAGAACGTAAGTTATGCGCGGAAATGCAAACTTGTGCACTTTTTGACACTTTTAGTCCCTGAATGACCCAAAAGTATATTTTAGCACACCGAACCCCTCAAAGCTTATTTCTAAGCTAGGTAAAGGATATTTAAGGTTTGTTTAACTTATGGTCATGTTCCGGAATGTTCGTTCCAGTTCAAATTGGCATACTTTCGCAGTTTGTCAATTTTAGTCCCTGTAAGCGAATTAACTTGTTTTTGCCATACCAAAGCCTTAAAAACTTATTTCTAAGTTATGTAAAGGTTATTTAAGGTATGTTAAGCCTATTTCATTATTCCGGAGTGTTTGTTGCATTAAACTGGTTATATTTACGCATTCGGTGCGCGTATAACCTTCCAGAAAGCGATTTAGAGTTTGGAATTGGACAAAAATTGATATGTGCAAATGATACACATATTTTTACAAATCCCAAGTATGAAATATAATATTTCATTGGTTCGGTATTTGTTTGATGGCCGTGGAGGCACAAGTGTTACATGTTACATAGTAGGCGCCGTCTTCCTTTTGTTCTAGCCGCTGCCTCGAGCCTCGATCCTCGTAGGGACTCAGCCCTGATGTTCTCTGCTTTCAATGCTTCCATCTGAGCATCGCGAATCTGAGCAGGAAGGTTAGATTGGATGATAAGCTGTAGAGCACGTACACGCCTAGGTATAGTATCCTTTCGACTTAGGGCGTCGGCCACAACATTGGCTTTGCCCGGATGATACTTGATTGCGCATTCATAATCATTCAATAGCTCAACCCATCGGCGTTGACGCATGTTTAACTCCTTTTGCTTGAAGATATGCTCGAGACTCCTGTGATCGGTGTAAATGGTGCACTTGGTACCGTACAGGTAATGTCTCCATAACTTAAGTGCGAAAATAACTGCTCCCAGTTCCAAATCGTGTGTAGTGTAGTTCCTTTCATGGACTTTAAGTTGGCGCGATGCGTAGGCAATGACTTTGTCACGTTGCATCAATACGCAACCAATTCCTTGGATGGAAGCGTCGCAATAAACCACGAAATCATCTGTGCCATCGGGCAATGAGAGGATAGGCGCGCTACAAAGTCTATCCTTTAGGTGTTGAAATGCGGACTCCTGTGCGTCACCCCAACGATAGATGATGCCCTTCTGAGTCAGTGAAGTGAGAGGTTGCGCAATCTTTGAGAAATCCTTGATAAACCTTCTGTAATATCCTGCCAAACCCAAGAATTGGCGGATTTCTGTTGGTGTGCGGGGTGCAGGCCAGTTCTTGATCGATTTAACCTTAAATGGATCCACATGAATCCCATCCTTGTTTACCACATGGCCTAGAAAGTGGACTTCGCGAAGCCAGAAGTCACATTTTGAAAACTTGGCATACAACTGCTCTTTTCGAAGAAGTTCCAGCATAAGTCATAGATGCTGCTCGTGTTCCTCCTGACTCTTAGAATAGATCAGGATATCGTCGATGAACACAATAACGAACTTATCCAGGTAAGGTTTGCATACTCGGTTCATGAGATCCATGAAGACTGCAGGTGCATTCGTTAATCCGAAAAGCATAACCAGAAACTCGTAATGGCCGTAACGAGTTCTGAATGTTGTTTTGGAGACGTCCTCATGTCGGACTCTCAGCTGATGGTATCCCGATCTCAAATCAATCTTGGAGTAATAGCTTGACCCTTGCAGCTGGTCGAACAAGTCGTCAATACGTGGAAGAGGATAACGATTCTTCACAGTCACCTTGTTTAGTTCGCGGTAGTCGATACACATTCTGAAAGTACCGTCTTTCTTCTTTACAAACAAGACTGGAGCTCCCCAGGGCGAAGAGCTAGGACGTATAAAACTCTTTTCCAAGAGTTCTTGTAATTGCGTGGACAGTTCTTCAAGTTCTGATGGAGCTAGACGATAAGGTGCTCGAGCTACTGGTGCTGCCCCAGGAGCTAGCTCGATTTGAAACTCAACTTGACGAGGGGGCGGAAGACCAGGTAATTCCTCGGGAAATACCTTAGGAAAATCGCGCACAATAGGAATGTCTTCGATTCTCTTTTCTTCCGTTGATGTGTCAGTAACGAGCGCTAGAATGGCAGTGTGGCCCTTTCGTAGACATTTCTTGGCCTTAAGGAAAGAGATGATGCCTTCGACAACACCACTCTTGTCGCCACGAATCACGAGAGGGTCTTCACCAGAACGAGGAATGTGGACGATTTTCTCCTTGCAAACAATCTCCGCTTGATGATGAGATAGCCAATCCATCCCAATAACGACGTCGAAACTACCCAGTGTGATAGGAATAAGATCGATAGAGAAAGTCTGACCAGCTAAGACGAGGTTACAACCTTTAACTACGTGTGTGGATTCAAGACCTTTACCGTTAGCTAGTTCTACCATGTGTTTGGTGTTCAGGAGTGTTGGAGTACGCTTAAGCATCTGACTAACTTTTAAGGACACATAACTAGTATCGGCACCCGAATCGAATAAAACAGTAATAAAGAAATCATCCAGAAGAAACTTACCCATCACTACGTTAGGATCGTTCCTTGCTTCACCCTGACCAATCACGAACACTCGACCCCTGGCACCGTTGCCATCATTGTTTCCCCCATTGTTGCCCCCATTATTGTTCATGTTTCCCTGGTTGTTGTTGTTGTTCTGATTCTGGTTAAGCTGGGGACAGTTCTTCTTAAAGTGGCCTTCAGCGCCACACTGAAAGCATCCCCTGTTGCCCTGTTGCTGTTGCTGATTCTGCGGTGCTTGCTGTTGCTGCTGACGATACTGATTTGCAGGTCGTGAGCTCCTGCAATCTTTGGCTTCATGACCCATCTTGAGACACCTCTGACAATGTCCCTTGTTGCACTGACCACTATGGTGTCTGTTGCATTTGTTGCACTTTGGGTGGTTCCCTCGATACCCACCCTGTCCTTGATTACCGGAGGATTGCTGACCCGGACTCTGGTAGTCATCTGTCTTTCGCTGCTGAGACTGACCCGAAGCAGAACCCTTACTGGAGTTTCCATCCCATTTTCGCTTGTTGTCGGTAAGTGCATCAGAAGTGGCTGTGGCACTGATTCGTTTGGGCAGCCTGTTTTGCTCCACCGCCTGGTCAGTGAGTCGATGGGCCAACTTGATGATTTGCTGTATGGTGCCCAGATTGGCTGAAGTCACGTGACTTTGAATCTCCGGTACAAGGCCCTTGAGGTACAGCTCAATTCGTTTGATGGGAGGGTCCACCATAGTTGGACACATGATGGCCAGCTCGTTTGACCTCTTAGTATACGCCTCAATCTCAGACCCCGTCATTTTCAGATTGAAAAATTCCACTTCTAGCTTGTGGATGTCATCCCGACTACAGTATTCTTCTTTGATCAGTTCCTTGAAACCATTCCAGGGTGTGGCATTAGCAACTGCCAGTCCTAGTAGTTGAACCTGTGCCTTCCACCAGGTTAACGCAGCTCCTTCAAGTGTTCCGGTAGCATATTTCACCCTACGGTCTTCGGGGCATTCGCACATCTCGAAAACTGACTCAAGATTTTCAAACCAGTGAAGGAGGCCTACTGCTCCTTCTGTACCACTGAAAGTAGTAGGTCGGCAGTCCATGAACGTTTTGAATGTGCACACAGGAGTTTGAGCATGTTGACCTCCTGCAGGGTTAGCTGCGAGTGCCTCAGCGACTCGTTCGTTGATCAAAGCCGTCAACTAGGCTTGGGTGAGGTTGATACGTCCTCCGCGTCCGCTCATGATCTTCATAATGAAGCAACGTAAGTGAGAAAAGTGTCGCGAAAGTGCGTAAGTGTGGGACGACAGTAGAGAGTAAGTACACAGGGTTCAAATAGCAATTATCACGTTAACTAATGCACAGTGTGAATTATCTTACCGACAATATAACATAATTCATACCACTTATGGTGTCGAGTCTTGCACGTGGAGCGAAGCATCGTTGTGGATCGTTGAACACTGTACAGGTTATAGTCTGGTTTTATCAAAAAGCTTTTCCTTTTTTAAAACCAAGTTCACTGTAACCAATGGCTCTGATACCAATCTGTCACACCCCCAAAATCCACCATGCGGGGTATCACCGCTTGGAGGCGTGACATGACCAGGATCGAGCATCTGTCACACCCCCAAAATCCACCATGCGGGGTATCACCACTTGGAGGCGTGACATGACCAGGATCGAGCATCTGTCACACCCCCAAAATCCACCATGCGGGGTATCACCGATTGGTGGCGTGACATGACCAGGATCGAGCCACCAATCATATTGAACAACGTAATCTTAGTAAGTAAAACCAATCACAATACAATTGGTGACCATAAGACAGTAACCAGTTTTAAGTTAACAGCGGAAGCATAAAACGGAAGTTCAAAACATAAGTTTATAGTTCATAAGTTTAATGTCCAAAACATAGTTTATAAAATTCAATTATTAAGTACGGGACATAACAGTCCGCATCCCACAACAACCTCCTCCTCATGCAAGCTCCATAAGCATCTAGCAACCTGTAAGGCATGTAACAACGAGTCAACAACAAAGTTGAGTGAATTCATAGTTGGTTGTTTAGTTATAGCATTCGTTTCGTAAATCATCTGTTCGTTTTGTAAACCATGTATCGTATAAATTCATATCGCGGTCTTTCTGACATGTTTGCGAAGTTTAGTGGGGGCTTCCCATGTGTTACTAGACCACGCGTATCGACTGCTACGAAAATGTAAGAGGTGCCCTAAGTCAATGTCTATCAGCATTGACCCTTTGCCCATAGTCCATTAGTACACGCCCGTCCGACTGGCACGGTGTGAGGTTTGTTAAACCTAATAGCGCTATTAACTAATGACCCGCTCGCCATACGCCTCGGCGATTAAGTCGATAAATGAGGGACTTCAATTGATAGAGTTGATGGTCTTATGGTCGTGTACGTAGGCTTTACGTACGTGCCCTTCAATCCGAGGACAGTAGTAAGTAGTTTAATAGTAATGATAGTTCGAGTAGTCATTCAATCCCATTCCCAACCCACCGGGAATCCCATGCCTTGGAAAGAGTGTGAACTCACCTCGGTTGCTTGGTTTGACTCTCAATTATAGCTAATAGTCGAGGTCGGTCAATCACGTCCTAGTATGATTACCAGTTAGTTTATTAGCGATTTCAAATAGAACACAAAGTTCCTACACGTATCTATCACATAACATGCATCACTTTAACGGTTCATGCCCATATAACCTTCCCATCTATTCCCCACTCATAGACAAACATACAACATTGCAAATAACACTTTTATTGACATATAACATGCTATATCATTCTCGGATAACCTACTCGACATTTAGACACGCAAATCACTACTTATGTCGTTTCAGCTTTATTAATCAAAACTGGACTGTTTTCGAGCATTTTAATAAAATAGTTAACCTTTTCCAAAAATTCTCAAATTTTTATAGGATGTCATAAACGTTCCAAATTTTATTGTGTTAAAATATCGGGGCATAGTTCGTTACCAATATTATATAAAAATTTATTTACCCGACTGCCATCAGATTTGTTACCTTCTGATTGCAGTTTACGGAAAAATTCACTAAAAATTAATCGTAAGTCCGATCGACCAAATTCCAGTTGGAGGATCACGGCAACAACGGTGACCATCTATAGTAAAAATCCTACGAGCTGATTTTACTCAGGTTTCGGGTTTTGACTCTGAATACAACACACTTTTTCAGCAGAAATATTTCAGGTTGAGCTGCTGTCTAAAACCAATTCTTTAAAAATAGTAAACGATCTCGAAAAATTACGATTCTAGTGCCATTTGTTCGGTTGTTCAAAATTACACAATTTAGACTCCAGAAATTCAGTTTTTCGATTAAAAATGACCCAGTTACAACCTGTTGAAGTTGGCTGGAAATTCCAATCAGCATGTTTATTTATAGTTTAATGTTTCTAAAAACATATTACCAAGTGTCCTAACAACGGTTATCAATAATATAAAGATCAAACATTATGGATGCATTAACCAAACCCAATCCAACCAGATTTCAACTTCATACAAACTTTTTATGTGGGGTTTTTATGTAGAGTTCCATGTTCATATTTTTAGGGATTTCACTTTTGTGTGCCATGAACATTAAACAAAACATAACAAAGAACAAGATGGAACAAGGGTGTGAAGGGACTTGCTACTAGCACAAGGCTAGGGTAGAAATCTAGAACAAAGATGAAGAGGAAAGATGGTGATAAAGACTTGAACAAGGCTTTCTTGAGAGCTCTTCAACTTGCACTTCTATGGAGGAACTTCAAAGCTTGAAATGAGAACTTGTAGTGAAGAAGATGGAGAGTGTGCAAGTGATGGAGGTGGTTTCGGTTTGGGGGAACCGAAATAGGGAGAGAGAGGTGAGGGTTGGAGTGTGGTTTTGGAAGAAATGATGAGAGACCTTGGAACTTGTAAGATTTCATACATGATTTGGCAAGTCCCACAAGCAACACTCTAATTTTTCAGCCAATAGAACAAGGAGGCATGATGAAGATGATTAGGGTGGGTCCCCATGGCTGGAAATCGGTTGGGGGGGGGGGGGGTAAATTGTAAAAATTGTGACTAAAAGGTAACTAGGTAGTTAAATTGCAAGTATGGACTTATAAGTGTAGTGAAATGATTTTTAATGGGTGTTATGGCAAACAGGTACCATGACTAGTCAAAAAAAGTAAAGCAATGTCATTGACAAAAATTTAGTGTCCCGGGTAACGTCCGGTTATTCGGTCGGATGCTGTTCCGTTAAGTTGTTTAATTGTTCCGTAAGGCGTCTTATACATATATTTTTGTAACGAAAATTATTCCTAACACATAGGAAAACATACCGGACTATTTAGTAACTTTTCTGTATACTACTAGTATGCTAACACACACATGTAAGTATAACACAGTAATCAGAGAGCAGTTAAATGGTTCAGCACAGTCATCAAGTACTTTTATTATCATTAATAAACAGTACGGTTACATGCAAATTTGAGGGTTGTCACATAAAATATAACTTAAATTGCCATGGTTATGAAACAATTAATTCTGTTACAACACTCCCCGACGTTTCCGCCACGTTTTGTTGTTCTACGTGGTCGGGGTGTGACAGAAAAGTTGGTATCAGAGCCAATGGTTATAGGGATTTAGGTTATTAGTAATGCTTTGACCTAGACTATAACCTTTCTAGGACCCCAACACAAGTTATCTTGTGTTTAGATCTTAAAACATGCACTTCACCTATCCTTAGGTGATAACCACAATGAGAACACAAAGTTCGAATCCGCTTTGAAAATTAATCATCTGTTCTTGGATGATTGATTACTATGTTTTGAACCCTCTGTTGTAAGGTTTTGAACCCCTTTGAATTTTCAAAATCTCTTCAAAGTTTTGGGTTATAAATAGTGTGAACACGTGCAAACTGGAAGAGTGAATGCCTGTACCCTGGGTTTTCTGTCTAAGGCTAGAGTGTTCGTACAAATCCACATAATCGGACCAGTCACTCTTACCTGGGAACTCTTGGGGTGAGTGTTCACTTATAGGCGAGCATGTCTTCGCGATACATTATTTTTGACCCATTTACTTTGATTAGTCACAATGTGTTGTTTGTTTGCCTTGTGGTAACAAACAAATGACCACCATCTTTGCTGTTGTCAATTTTTGTATCATCTCATTCTTTTCATCAAATCATCTCACTCGTTTCCTTTCATGTTTCCTCTTTTAGAATGCCTCCTCGACGCGACCATCAGATAGCGAATGCCGAACTGGCAGAAATCATCGCGCGGCAAATGGCTGCTGCTTTCCCAAATCTTATTGCTCAACTGAACCTAGCCAACAACAACAATCATGCTCCATACAATTTCAAGAGTTTCAATTCGGCTAAGCCACTCAAGTTTAATGGTACTGAAGGAGCGACTGGGCTCCTGCAATGGTTCGAGAGCACTGAGAGTACGTTTCGCCACGTTCAGTGTCCTGATAATCGCAAGGTCGAGTTTGCTTCCAGTGTGTTTCAGAAGAGGGCTCTTACATGGTGGAACGGGGTTATGAGAGACCGCGGTGCTAAGGTTGCTTTAGCACAGACTTGGGCCGAACTTAGGGCCCTTATGATGAAGGAGTTTTGTCCTCGTCATGAACTGCGAGCTTTGGAAAGGGAATTTGATGATTTGAAGCAAGATAGTGGTGAGCATCGGGCTTACACTGATAGGTATGAAGAATTGAGTCTGGTTTGCCCGACCATGGTTACCCCACTCGACAAGGCTATCGAAAGGTACATCGATGGTCTACCTGACTCAGTGCAAGACATCATTACTGGTAGTAACCCTACCACAGTCTGTCAGGCGATCGAGTTAGCAGCGACATTGACTGAGTCGCAGGTTCGAAAGGGAAAGCTGCATAAAAAGGGTGACAAAGGTAAGAAGCAGGCGTCTGACAAGGAGAATGGCAAGATAGGTAAAAACAAGAAGGGAAAGGATTCTGGTTCCTCAAAGGGGTCTAGGAAGCGAAAGGCTTCCCAAAACTATGCCGTTACTGCACAGGCTCAAGCTGCACCAAATCAGCATGCGCAACCACCCGCCAAGAGGCCTTATCTTGGCAATGCACCTTTGTGCAACAGGTGTAACGGCCATCACCTACCACACCTCCAATGTCGTCATTGCACTAACTATGGAAGAAATGGTCATCTTGCCACTACATGCCGCATTCCTGTCAACCAGAATCAGGCAGTTCAGAACCAAGCCCAACAAGTTGCTCAGCCTCTTGCTCAGCAACAAGGTCAAGCTTCACGACCTCATTTTCCTCCTGGTTCATGCTACAATTGTGGGGATCTGACCCACTACAGAAACCGGTGTCCAAGACTGGCTAACGGAAATCCAAATCAGAATCAGGCTCAGGCTCGAGGTCGAGTCTTCAACATGAATGCACAAGAGGCGCAAGCAGACGATAATGTGGTCAACGGTACGTTCTTTGTTAATAATCAACCTGCATCTGTTCTTTTTTATTCGGGTGCAGATAAGAGTTTTGTGTCATTATCTTTTGAGCCATTGCTTCGCATGTCTAGAACGAAACTAGGAAAACCCTTGACAGTAGAAGTTGCTAGTGGTGAAACCCTTTATTCTTGATTCTGTTCTTCGCAACTGCCAGTTGAACCTTAATAACCATCTTTTTTCCAATCGACCTCACGCCAATGCAACTTGGAAGCTTCGACGTTATAGTAGGTATGGATTGGTTAGCCGAGCATCACACAGAGGTAGTTTGTTTCGAGAAGATTGTTCGTGTGCCGCTTTCGACAGGGGAGATCCTACAGGTTCGTGGTGAGAAACCTGCTGGTAGTCTCAAACTCATGTCTTGTTTTCAAACTCGGAAGTATCTGCGAAAGAACTATGTGGCCTTTTTGGCACATGTTGTAGCAGATAAGGGCAAAGGTAAGTCTATTCAAGATATCCCTGTTGTTCGGGATTATCCTAAAGTATTTCCTGAAGAGTTACCTGGTTTACCCCTAGCACGCCAAGTCGAGTTCCGTATTGATCTCGTACCTGGTGCAAATCCCATTGCCAGATCTCCATATCGTCTTGCACCGTCTGAGATGCAAGAGTTGTCTAAGCAACTTCAGGAGCTTTCTGACAAAGGTTTTATTCGTCCTAGCTTTTCACCTTGGGGTGCTCCCGTACTTTTTGTCAAGAAGAAGGATGGATCTTTTAGGATGTGTATCGATTATCGTGAGCTTAACAAGCTTACCATCAAGAATCGATATCCCCTACCTCACATTGATGATCTCTTTGATCAGTTACAGGGGGCTTCTTATTTTTCGAAGATTGATCTGCGTTCTGGGTATCATCAACTTCGTGTGCATGAAGAAGATATTCCCAAGACAGCGTTCCGCACTCCTTATGGGCATTATGAGTTCACAGTTATGCCTTTCAGGTTGACTAATGCTCCTGCTGTTTTCATGGACTTAATGAATAGGGTCTGCAAGCCTTATTTAGATAAGTTCATCATCGTTTTTATTGATGACATCTTGATTTATTCTAAGACGTGAGCTGATCATGAGCAACATCTTCGTCTTACTCTGGAACTCCTAAAGAAAGAGCAACTTTTTGCCAAATTCTCCAAGTGCGAATTTTGGCTTAAAGAAGTTCAATTTTTGGGTCATATCGTCAATGAACAAGATATTCATGTAGATCCCTCCAAGATCAGTGCGATTAAGGATTGGGATACCCCTACTACTCCTACTGAAGTTCGTTCATTTCTTGGTCTCGCGGGTTATTATCGCCGCTTCATTGAAAATTCCTCAAAGATTGCAGTTCCTCTAACTGCTCTAACTCAGAAGGACAAACCCTTTGATTGGGGATTCAAACAAGAGGAAGCTTTTCAAAACTTGAAGCAGATGCTTTGTAATGCGCCTATTCTATCATTGCCTGAGGGTAATGATGATTTTGTCGTGTATTGTGATGCATCAAACTTGGGTCTTGGCTGTGTTCTCATGCAAAGGAACAAAGTCATAGCATATGCATCGAGGCAGTTAAAGATACATGAGAAAAACTACACCACTCATGATCTTGAGTTAGGTGCAGTTGTCTTCGCTCTTAAGATCTGGAGACACTATTTGTATGGTACAAAATGTGTGGTTTTCACAGACCACAAAAGTCTTCATCATATCTTCAATCAGAAAGAACTCAACATGAGGCAACGACGTTGGGTTGAGCTTCTAAACGACTATGACTGCGAAATTCGCTACCATCCTGGTAAGGCGAATGTCGTAGCCGATGCTTTGAGTCGTAAGGAACGTACTAAGCTTCATTGTGTTCATGTTCAATCTGATATTCAAGCTCGATCCGATATCCAAGCACGCATTTCTCAGGCTCAACACACTTGTTCATGTTCAATTTGATGGGTAAGGAGTTACCCTATCACATAACACCTGATCTGGAACTGAAGGACAATGGATCGTATTACTTCATGGACCGTTTGTGGGTCCCAAGCCAAGATGATCTTTGCACCTTGCTTATGGATGAAGACCATAAGTCTCGTTATTCTATTCATCCTGGCTCAGGTAAGATGTATAAGGATCTTCGTATTCAGTATTGGTGGCCTGGTATGAAGAAAGACATTGCCTTATATGTATCAAAATGCCTTACTTGTCTAAGGGTTAAGGCTGAACATCAACGTCCTTCTGGTTTATTGGAGCAACCAGAGATCCCAGTTTGGAAATGGGAAAACATTGCTATGGATCTGGTTACCAAACTTCCGCGCACAAAGAAAGGTCATGATGCCATCTGGGTAGTTGTTGATCGTCTTACTAAGTCAGCGCATTTTTTGCCAATCCGTGAGGATTTTTCTGCTGACAAACTTGCTAAAATTTATGTGGATGAAATTGTATCTCGACATGGTGTTCCTTTGAACATCATTTCTGACAGAGATGCTCGCTTCACTTCTCATTTTTGGAGAACCATGCAATCTGCTATGGGGACCCAACTTAATCTGAGCACAGCTTATCATCCGCAAACGGATGGTCAATCTGAAAGAACAATCCAGACACTGGAGGATATGCTTAGAGCTTGTGTGATCGATTTTGGTGGTAGTTGGGATTCACATCTTCCGTTAATTGAATTCTCCTACAACAACAGTTATCACTCCAGCATCAACATGGCTCCTTTCGAAGCTCTCAATGGTCAAAAATGTCATTCACCAGTTTGCTGGAATGAGATCGGTGAGGCTCAGCTTACTGGACCTGCCCTCATTTTAGAAACTACTGATAAGGTTAAGAAAGTTCATGATAACCTTCAGACAGCTAGAAGCCGTCAAAAGAGTTACGCGGACCAACGACGCAAGCCCTTGGAATTTTAAGTCGGTGATCGCGTATTACTTAAGGTCTCACCTTGGAAAAGTGTGATCAGATTTGGAAAGAAAGGAAAACTTGCACCTAGATACGTTGGACCATTCAAGATCGTCAAAAGAATCGGTAAGGTAGCCTACAGACTTGAGTTACCTCCTGAACTTGGAAATGTTCATCCAACCTTTCACATATCCAATCTCAAGAAGTGTCTTGCTGATGAGAACCTCCACATACCGCTTGATGAAATTCGTGTGGACAACACGATGCATTTTGTTGAGAAACCTGTGGAAATCATGGAACGTGAAGTCAAGTGGCTTAAACGCAAGCGCATTCCTTTGGTCAAAGTTCGCTGGGAATCTAAACATGGACCAGAATTTACTTGGGAACGTGAAGATCAAATGAAGGCGAAGTATCCACATCTATTCCCACAAGTTTCCTCTAAATAAATTTCGGGATGAAATTTCCACAAGTAGGGGAGACTGTGACACCTGTGTTTGTAATCATTGTAAACACTTCAGGTATCAATAAAAAAACGTTATTTAATCTCAATGTTTGTTTATTTATGTTTGACGTTTTTCATGTTTTGACTTTTATTCAAATTCAAACTCTATATCGCTTTCTAGAGAGTTATACGCAAACTGGTGCGTAAACGTAGTCAGTTTAACGCGAAAAATACTCCGGAACATCAACATATTCTTAACATACCTTAAATAACCTTTACATAACTTAGAAATAAGTTTTGAAGGCTTTGGTATGGCAAAATCAAGTTTAATCGCTTACAGGGACTAAATTCGACAAACTGCGAAAGTATGACGATTCGTACTGAAACAGACATTGCGGAACATGGCCATAAGTTAAACATACCATAAATATCCTTTACATAGCTTATAAATAGGCTTTGAGGAGTTCGGTGCGCTAAAATAAACTTTTGGGTCATTCAGGGACTAAAAGCGTCAAAAAGTGCACAAGTTTGCATTTTCGCGCATAACTTACATTTTGAATACATCCGGACATCCAAAAATTTATGTAAGCACTAAAATATTTTATTTTAGTGTTTGGCATAAGAAAAATCCATTCGTCATGCAATTTGGATCGTTTTTCGCGCTTATGCGCATTCCGTCGTAATTAAGCAAACATCGCGATCATACGACCAAACGAACCAACACCTGGCATATTTTTGAGCATGTTTCATGTCCACAATGTTTAGGCATCATTTTAGGGCTTTAAGGTTGGCTTAACGGGCCTTAAACATGTCGGAAATGGCCTTAAACACCAACAGGGACCAAAACTGTCATTTTGGAAACTTGTTGCTGGTCTGAGACCCCCAGGCGGAGCGCGTAAGCTTCTGAACATGTTTACGTGGGCCGCGAGGCCCTCCCAGATCAGCCTAATCTATTTTAACAGCTGTTAACAGCTGTTATGCACTCATAACTCTCTTGCACATGGCATTTCCTGATAATGGGGGCCATTTTGATGTACCATGATACTGTAACACATGTATGGATGAGATTGAATCACGGGTTATGATAAACGATCTTAACGATTCAATAAAATCTATAAATACCCCCATGATCTCAACTCCAAAACCCACACCTTTGAATCTGAATTTGTCTCTAAGTTGATGTGTTTAACACTTCATACCTGAGAATATTCGGATCAAAACTTTCGTTCTTGGACCCGTTGTAAGTCCTCTTTCGTTCTTTTAGCGTTTTCTACGTTGACCAGTTTATGGTCAACATGAAGTTTGGTTGAACTTCGCAACGTGAGCGTAATCACGATGGCTATAGTCCCTTGTGACTATGCCTACTGATTACCACGTTATCTAGGCTCAGTGACGAGTCGTAGTTTCGGCCAAAATGCGTATTCTTGCGTATTTTGTAACCAAACTACTTTTAGGTATCAAAACCGTTTTTTTTATACCAAACTTGTTTTCTAAATTAGTTAAGCATGTTTTAACATGCTTAGCTCGTCACTTTTAGTTTTGTGCTTGTCTAGGGTCCGTTTGGTCGATCTTTAGGATCCGACCAAATACATTAGGTGACCATAGTGTATAGGGAATAACCTTCCGAGGTTATACCTTATGGTCACGACGTTTAGTTAGTTGTATGATAGGTAGTTTATATGCCTTAGGTAATTACCAAAATGCCCTTTTACACCCAAAATTCATCTTAAGCATATGTAACATAATTTTTGATATCTAAACTATTCTGGCAACGATATTAGACATGTTAAGGCATATATTACTTGTCATAGGACTAGTTAGGCGGTCCAAACGCGTTTTACACGAACGACGCGTTAAAGTAGCATAAGCTACCTAAACGGGTCGTAATGGGTCGTAAGCACTTAGGTTAGGTTTCATTTTAGTATGTAGGCTTTGTTAAACCATATTACATGAGTTCCCATACTTGTTTGGTTTACGAACCCACATGCTACCCGATCCTCCGAATAGCTCCGTTTATTAGCATAGTTACCTATATTAGGTGTCGTTTGATTTCCGTGATCTCTAGCATTGTTTGGTTGTTACGCAAGGACTTCTAGGCAATCTCAAGTGAGTACATAGACCCCTCTTTTACTGTTTTCAAACTGTTTTGGGGTGAAACACATGTGCCTACTTGTTACTTTCATGCTTTCCTGTTTTCACATCATATCCTTGCTACATTCATTAGTACATTTATAGTACATGATTTACATTACATTGTTTTGCTATGTATGTTTACTTAGCATACTTAGTACATTGTTTTACTTTACATTTCTGCTATGTATGTTGACTGAGCATGCTAGCACATTGATTTACATGACTTTTCTGCTTGTTATGTTAACTTAGCATACTTAGTACATTGTTTTCATATAACATGTATACATTTGGTATAACATTTGGTTTGTACAAATGGGACTTATATACGTTCATTAACATTAGCTACGCCGCTCGGTTGTAAGTAGTGGTACCATAGGACTTGACAAATCCCGTTCCTGACATCTTAGGTTTGTTTGGGTGTAAGGAATGACTGAATCCGAAAACATTTCTTTTGATAACATTGACTTAGGGTTATCCGTCTGTCTCAAGGCTTGAATGTATGCGTTAACTTACCACATAAGTGTTTGTATCGATAAAACATGCATTTACTTTGCAAAACATAACTTTTTGATATATTCAAAATACTTTGTTTTGTACATTTTTACATTTGGTTTATGTAACAACACATTAGTTACCATACATAACATTTGTTATACATTACTTGACCATATTTGGACTTTTAACATCTGATATGGTTTATGCAAGGACTTTTTGACAATTGGTTTAAACGTAGACTTTGTACATTGGTGGTTTGTTTAAGTGACTTAAGTAACGAGATGTGAGTAGTATGATACAAGCATGGTGGATACGCCGCTGGTACTTCCTATATATAAGTGTTTGTATTATATTACATATCATCACGTTATTTAAATCATTCATTTTGGACTTATACATTTTACACAAGTAACATGCTTTTCACAAGACTTTGGTTTACAAAACAGTTCATTCTATACAACTCATTTTACTTGGTTATTCATTTAACCATATATTATTCTTTTATTTATACATATCATCTGATCTTATTGCTTTTCAAATGATTTACAAAACAAAACAATTTACAAGGTTCATGACTAAATTTTATTAAACATTTTCTTAAACTTAAGTCATGAATCCTATTTTCACAAAACCTATGTATCTCACAGGCATTTTTATGCTGACGTACCTATTTTCATATGTGTTTTCAGGAGCTGTTGCATAGGATGATCGAGACACACTTAGGCGGACCTGTGCCTTAGTGACTTAAAATGAAGCAAGATCTAGTTAAATTATGTTATGTACTCTTTATTTCCTGTTTTAAGACAATGTAACTCTCTTGTTTTATAAATAAAATATAACTTAAATTGCCATGGTTATGAAACAATTAATTCTGTTACAACACTCCCCGACGTTTCCGCCACGTTTTGTTGTTCTACGTGGTCGGGGTGTGACAGAAACGTAACTCAAAAGCATTAATTAATACTAAGTCAAGGCACGACCGCTCGTCTAATAAGACCATAGTACATTGTAGGTAGTCGTGTACACCAGAGGACACTTTGGGTTACACGCGGATTCGAAGAAGGCAAAACTGTGAGTTCATGTCCCCCTTTTCTTTAAACTGTTTTGTTTATTTACTTCGGGGGTGAAATACATGTTACAAAAGGATTACTTACAATACAATTGGAATGGTTGGCCTAGGAAAGAACCATAGATCATGTGAATGGGTAGGCGTATACTTGAGGCCATCAATCCTCTTGTAGGACCGAGGGGCATGAGTGATAGATCTATTTGGGTGTAGCGAGCCCCATCCATGAGTCCGCCGAATGGGCCATGTGGTGACTATGTCTTACAGCCAGAAGCTCGGTACAAAGTCTGCTAGGTTTAAGTCTTCCTTCACCATGTCATGTATATTAATGTATTAGCTACACGTTAATTGATTTGTTTCCTTGTTGCTTTCATACCGGGACTTACAAACTTACATACATACTTACAACGATTTCAAAGGTTTATACATACACTCAAACGAACACATGAACTCGCTCAACGTTTGTTGATGTTTTCAAACTACATGTATTTCAGGGAATTTGTAAATGGATCTGGCGGGCGTTGGAAGTTTTTATGCTGCGGTAGAAATGAAGATGTCATCCATGGTCTTTGAGTTTGGTCAGTGTGTCTTATTCCTGGACGAGACACGTCTTCCAAACCTTGGTGTTATTCAATATCTTTTGACGAGTCCTTAACGGACTCATAAACAATTTGTACGATTTGTAAAACTTGAACTTAAAGTATACGTTTTGAAACAATGTTGTTATGTTTTAAACCTATTTAATGGATGACAAACCTATGGTTTTATCATATAGTTGATGTTATGATTGAATGCAATGATGTTAAGAAAGTCACACCATAATCACGCTTCAGCAAAAGTCAGGGTGTGACAATAAGTTAACAAGATTTCATGTGTGTTGATGATAAATTATATGAACGCTTATGTATATATATTACGATGCGCAAATCGTAGATATATTGCGTATAAACAGGAGTATTAACGGATTTACACAATAATGGTCACCAACAAAATCATCCATTTCGCAAAATCATAAATAAATATATATATATATATATGGACTCATATATATATTAACGTGCCAACATAATAAAAAATGATAACTTTTCGAGAAAATCTCAAAGTTATGTGATAATTCTAAGAAACAGAGAAACTTAGGATTTATGTGATGTTTATATTCATTTAAAATCGTTCCTGTATATATAATAGGACGTGGGGAAATAAAATCTCTGGGATTGCGCTATTTAAAATACGCACCCAAAGGTGAGTGTCACTAAACCCCTCTTTTTACTGCTTTGTACATATTTTGGGGGTAGAACACGTCTTTAAAAGGGTTTAATAATGTTTTCGAAATAAAACATACCTTTTAATATAAAATATATATTTTAGCTGAAAATATATGAGATTTGATAAGTTATACGTTTCGAAGTAAAACGTTTTTGATGAATAAATGTTGGACATTGGGATGGTATGGTGTTTCCGAGGCGAAACAGACCGTAAAGTTGGGACGGATGCCGGCCCGGGTCTCGATTGACAGAGATTCAGGGGATTCGTACAACCTCGTGTATTAATTTGTCATATTAGTAGGATATATATCTATATATATTGTACGTGAGGCAGACATCATATTGTTCTCAAAGAGAGAACCCTACGCCCATGATGTCGTTTAATCAGTTAAGTATTGCACGCGATGAATTGTTGGTAGATCTATCGGGTTGACAACCCCGTCATGACCGGTCGCCCCATGTCAATGTCAAACGATGGATTAATATTCTGTTTATTATCTAGCTTTGATTATCCCTACATGGTTAATATATAGTTCGTATTGTCTAGCTAACATACGAGTCTGAAATTTGACGCACTATTTTAATATACAAAACCTGGGCAATATATATTACAGTTGTCGGATCAATGAACCGGCGGAAGGCCTATGGATTTTTAGTAAGGAAGTAAAATGGACTTTCTAAAATTTATATGGATGTTTTCAAATAAACACCTAATCAGAAAGTTTTCCTTGGATTAAAATTGGTTGTAAGTGAATACGTGAACTCATCTTCCTTTGTGTTGACACTTGATTTTTAACGTGTTCTACAGGTACTTAAGTTCGGCTTCGGGAATTATGGCGTATCTTGTGATTGTTGATGCATGTATTGTCACCTAAATATGTTGGACTAATTTTAAAACTTTCTAGGACAAATGTAATAAGATCCATAAGGATCAAAGACATTTTAACTATGATGTGGTTGTGTCTTGTTATGGGACATCATACTTAAAAACGTATGTTTTAATTAAGTTAATGTGTCCAACACTATAATGCATCAAACATCAAGATAGAAATGGGCACCAGCTTCCGTCACCACTACGTTTTATAATCCGCTGCGACATTTTTGGGGTGTGACAGATGACACCCTAGATTCCATGCAAGACAATTATTTAACACAGCGTCACAGACAGACTCCTACGAATAAATTTCGGGATGAAATTTCCTAAAGTAGGGGAGACTGTGACATCTGTGTCTCTTCGACAATCAAGCAAATACCAAATCGATGAAATATTGTGTTTCATACTTGGGATTTGTATAAATATGTGTATCATTTGCACATATCAATTCTTGTTCGATTTCGAGCTCTAAATCGCTTTCTAGAAAGTTATACGCGAACTGATGCGTAAACGTAATCAGTTTAATGCGACAAACACTCTGAAATAGTGACATAGGCTTAACATACCTTAAATATCCTTTACATAACTTAGAAATAAGTTTTGGAGGGTTTGGTGTGTCGAAATCAAGTTTATTCGATCGTAGGGACTATTTGTGTCAAACTGCAAAAGTCTGTCGATTAGTATGGTATCAAACCTTCCGGAATATGATCATAAGATAAACATACCCTAAATATCCTTTACATAGCTTAGAAATAGGCTTTGAGGGGTTCGGTATGCTAAAATAAACTTTTTGGTAAAACAGGGACTAAAAGCGTCAAAAAGTGCATAAGTTTGCATTCTCGCGCATATCTTACGTTGTGAATATATCCGGACATCCAAAAATTTATGTAATAATTAAAATATTTTATTTTAGTGATTGGCATGATAAAATTTCATTCGTCGCGTAATTTGGATCGTTTTTCGCATCCGTTCGTGTTTCGTAGTAATTAACCGAACAACGCAACCATACGACCAAACGAACCGACATCCGAGATGTTTTTGAGCATAATTTAAGTTCCCTATACTTTAACTTCATTTCAGAGCTTTGAAATAGGGTTAACGGGGGGGCTTAAACGTGTCAAAAATGCATCGAAAACCATGTTTTGCACATTCAGGGGCCATTTCTGACATTTCTGCCAAAGTTTGCTTACACAGGGCGTGTAAGACTTCCTTGACTCTTATGCGGGGCTCGAGAGCTGCCCAGATCTGCAAAAACTAGTTTCTGCAATCAGCAACTGGTTTCTGGCTTTGGTTCTTGGTTTTTCAATACCATGAGCTTGTTTTAGGGCACCCATAGGTTTGTAAAATAATGAGCACACATGGAGGGCCAAGATTGAAGCTCGTAAATCGAGGAACGATCCTAACGGTGGCCCGAAATCTATAAATACCCATCATGTTTCATTTGCAACCTCACATCTTGATTCATTTCTGCTCTAAGTTGGGGTTTCCACACCTCATACCTGAGCAACTTGAATCAAATCTCCATTGCTTGGACCTTTTGTAAGTTTCTTTCATTCTTTTATGCGTTTTTAAGCTCGAAAGTCAAACAGTGTTTGACTTTCTGCTTTGACCGGTCAATGGTCAACACGAAGTTTGTTTGAACTTCGCAACGTGGGCGTAATCACGAAGGTTATAGTCCCTTGTGACTATACCTACTGATTACCACATTGATTAGGCATAGTGACGAGTCATAGTTTCGGTCAAAATACGTGCCTATGCGTATTTTGAAACCAAACTATTCTTGAGTATCAAAACCGTTTGTTTTGATATCAAACTTGTTTTCTAACTTCGTTAAACATGTTTTAACATGTTTAACTCGTCACTTTTAGTTTAGTGCTTGTATAGAGTCGTAAGTCAAGCGGTCTAAACAACCGCTTAGACTTTCGAACCCGACTCGTTTGTGACACCTGTGCCACTTCAACCATCAAAAAAATACCAAACCAATGAAATATTGTATTTCGTACTTGGGATTTGTATAAATATGTGTATCATTTGCACATATCAATTCTTGTTCGATTTCGGGCTCTAAATCGCTTTCTGGAAGGTTATACGCGCACTAATGCGTAAATATAATCAGTTTAATGAAAGAAACATTCCGGAACAGTGACATGGGCTTAACATACCTTAAATAACCCTTACATAACTTAGAAATAAGTTTTGGTAGGTTTGGTGTGCCGAAATCAAGTTTATTCGCTTACAGGGACTAAATTCGACAAACTGCCAAAGTATGCCTATTCGTACTGTAACGAACATTCCGGAACTTGATCATAAGTTAAATATGCCCTAAATATCCCTTACATATCTTATAAATAGGCTTTAAGGTGTTTGGTGCGCAAAAATAAACTTTATGCTCATTCAGGGACTAAAAAGTGCATAAGTTTGTATTTTCGCGCATATCTTACGTTCAGAATACATCCGGACATCCAAAAATTTATGTAATCATTAAAATATTTTATTTTAGTGATTGGCATGATAAAAACCCATTCGTCGCGTAATTTGGATCATTTTTCGCGTTCGTTCGTGTTTCGTCGTAATTAACCGAACAACGCAACTGTACGACCAAACGAACCGACATCCGAGATATTTTTGAGCATGTTTCATGTTACCTATACTTTAACTTCATTTTAGAGCCTTGAAATGGGATTAACGGGGCTTAAACGTGTCAAAAATGCATCAAAAACCATGTTTTGCACATTCAGGGACCAAAATTGACAATCTGCCATAGTTATCTTAGGAAGGGACCAAAGTTGAAAATCTGATTTCCAGCTTGTTCCAGCTGTTCCCCTCATTTTCACATGGTTTTAATGAAACTAGGGGCTTGTTTTGGGGTACCCATGGTATTCTAAAACCATGGGCACACATGTAAGGTCCAGATCGAAGCTCGGTTTTCGATGAACGATCCTAACGGTCTTGGTTTTCCTACAAATACCCCCACCCTATTGCTTCAAAACTCACATTTGATCTGATATTTCTCTAAGTTGAGGTGCTTTCACTTCATACCTGAGAATAATCGGGTCAAACTTCCGTTCTTGGACCTTTTGTAAGTCCTCTTTCGTTCTTTTATGCGTTTTTAGCATGAAAGTCAAACTTTGTTTGACTTTATGCATTGACCAGTTTATGGTCAACACGAAGTTCATTTGAACTTCATAACGTGAGCATAATCACGATGGTTATAGTCCCTTGTGACTATACCTACTGATTACCACGTTATCTAGGCTTAGTGGCGAGTCGTAGTTTCGGCCAAAATGCGTATTCTTGCGTATTTTGTAACCGAACTACTTTTAGGTGTCAAGACCTTTTGTTTTGATACCAAACCTGTTTTCAAACTTCGTTAAACATGTTTTAACATGTTTAGCTAGTCACTTTAGGTTTAGTGCTTATGTAGGGTCGTAAGGTAAGCGGTCTAAACAACCGCTTAGACTTTCGAACCCGACCCGTTTGGTCGATCATTAGGATCCGACCAAACACATTAGGTGACCATAGTTGCATAGGGAATAACCTTCTGAGGTTATACCTTATGGTTACTACGTTTAGTTAGTCGTATGATAGGTAGTTTATATGCCTTAGGAAAATTACCAAAATGCCCTTTTCACGCCAAAATTCATTTTAAGCATATGCAACATAACTTTTGACATCTAAACTGATTTGGCAATAATATTAGACATGTTAAGGCATATAATACTTGTCATAGGACTAGTTAGGCGGTCCGAACGCGTTTTAAGCAAACGACGCGTTAAAGTAGCATAAGCTACCTAAACGGGTCGTAATGGGTCATAAGCACTTAGTATAGGTTTCATTTTAGAATGTAGGCTTTGTTAAACCATATTACATGAGTTCCTATACTCATTTGGTTTACGAAACCTCATTCAATCCGATCTTCCGATTTAGGTCCGTTTATTTACATAGTTACCTATATTAGGTGCCGTTTGATTCCGTGATCCCTCTAGCTTAGCTTGGTTGTTGTTCAAGACTTCTAAGCACCCTCAAGTGAGTACATAGTCCCCTTTTTTACTGTTTTTCAAACATTTTGGGGTGAAACACATGTGCCTACTTGTTACTTTCATGCTTTCGATGTTTTCATATCATATACTTGCTATGTTCATTAGTACACTATTAGTACATGATTTCATTATGTTTTTGCTATGTATGTCCATTTAGTACATACTTAGTACATCGTTTTACATTACATTTCATGCTATGTATGTCCATTTAGTGCATACTTAGTACATTATTTTACATTTCATTTCATGCTATGTATGTCCATTTAGTGCATACTTAGTACATTATTTTACATTACATTTCATGCTATGTATGTCCATTTAGTGCATACTTAGTACATTATTTTACATTTCATTTCATGCTATGTATGTCCATTTCTTGCATACTTAGTACATTATTTTCATAAAACATACTTACATTTTGGTATGACATTTGGTTTGTTTAAATGGCTCAAAAATACATTCATTAACATTAGCTACGCCGTTCGTTAGTAGGTAGTGGTACCATAGGAATTGACAACTCCCGTTCCTGACATCCTAGGTATGTTTGGATGGAAGGAATGACCGAATTCGATAAACATAACTCAGATAAATCTTTAATTCGTTTAAGGGTTTATCGCCACAGTCTCAAGGCTTTAATGTATGCATTTTCACAATACCGCATAGATGTTTGTATCAGTAAAGCATGCATTATTTTACAAAACATAAATTTTGATTATAATTTATCAAATACATTGTTTTGTACATTCCTTTCTTATAGGGTCGAGTAAATGCTTTTAATCAATAAAGGCTTTTTATTCACTCTACATCACATTTTTTTACTCAATAACATTTCAACATTTATTTAAACATTACATTTAGTTATACATGGACATTTTTACATTGGTGGTTTGTTTGGGTAAGTGATTTAAGTAACGAGACGTGTGTAATATGATAAAAGCATGGTGGATACGTAGTGTTATTTAAACCATTTCAATTTTGACATATTACATTTTACACACTTAACATATATTTACAAAACATTGTTTTACAAATAACACATTTTATACACATTCATTTTTTTATTTGGTTATTTACATAACCATACATATTCTTTTATATCATCTGTTTCCTTATCGATTTTTATATGATTTATAAAACAAAAACATTTTACAAGGTTCATGACTACTTTTGATAAACATTTTCTTATAAACTTACAGGTCATGAATCCTAAATCAATAAAACCTATGTTTCTCACAGACATTTTTATGCTGACGTACATATTTTCACATGTGTTTCAGGAAATGATGCATAGGATTGATCAAGATACACTTAGGCGGACTTGGGCCTTAGTGACATTAAAAGACGCAAGACTAGTTAATTATGTTATGCTTCCTTGTTAAGACATTGTAACTCTTTTAATCAATAAAACAAAATTTCAAATTTCCATGTGTTATGAAACAATGATTCTGTTACAACACTCCCCGACGTTTACGCCACGATTTGTTGTTTTACGTGGTCGGGGTGTGACAGACCTAGCATGTTTAGTGACCATAGTTGTATAGGGAATAACCTTTCGAGGTTATACCTTATGTTCACTTAGTTTAATTAGTTGTATGATAGGTTGTTTATATGCCTTAGGTAAAATGACCAAAATGCCCTTTTCATGCATAATTGGTATTTAAGCATATGTAACTTAAACTTTTGTCACTTAACTAATTATGCAACATATTTAAACGTGTTTAGGCATATAATACTTGTCATAGGACTAGTTAGGCATTCCGAACGCGTTTTACGCGAACGACGCATTAAAGTAGCGTAAGCTACCTAAACGAGTCGTAATGGGTCGTAAGAACTTAGGATAGGTTTCGATTTAGTATGTAGGCTTTGTTAAACCATATCATATGAGTTCCAATACTCATTTGGTTTATGAAACCTCATCCTATCCGATCTTCCGATTTAGGTCCGGTTTATTAACATAGTTACCTATATTAGGT
The DNA here is from genome assembly GCA_030545235.1 of Helianthus tuberosus. Lineage (NCBI taxonomy): Eukaryota > Viridiplantae > Streptophyta > Magnoliopsida > Asterales > Asteraceae > Helianthus > Helianthus tuberosus. Next base: position 71,447,549 of record CM060356.1, on the reverse strand, counting down.
GCCGTTTGATTACGTGATCCCTCTAGCTTTGCTTGGTTGTTATTAAAGACTTCTAAGCATCCTCAAGTGAGTACATAGTTCCCCTCTTTTACCGTTTAAAACTTTTTTGGGGTGATTCATATGTGCTAAATGATTTCGAGTCTTCTAAACAAATGTTATGGATTATATTATTATCGGAACTGTTTGATCCATGTGAACCGTTTAGAACTGATTGATCTATATGAACTGTTTGGAACTGTTTGATCTATTTGAACCTTTTGGAAATGTTTGATTTATGTGAACCGTTTGGAGCTGATTGATTGATGTGAACCGTTTGGAACTGTTTGAACCGTTGGGTTAGGGAAGTGATTAGGTAACGGGGCGGGTGTAATGTGTTAAAAGCATGGTGGATACGTCGCTTGTACTTCCTATATATAAGTGCTTTTAACACATTATATATCGTTGTGTTATCTAGATCACTTGGGCAAATGTTATCAAAACAAAGTTATATTACAAGGTTTTTCTAACAATATAAACCATACGAGTTTTATTAGCGATATGATTTACAATTGGGTTTTCTTAAATAAATGTTTTGGAGTTAAGATTCATGGCATCGAGGTTTTATAAATTATAACAAATTTGTTTTAACTTGGTTATTTCAATTCACAATATAAACATTTTACAAAACTAAGTTTTCTAATATCGAATAACAAAGTTGTTTGAGTTATTTCAAAAGGTAAAACGTGTCACACCCCAATTGCTAGTTCTATCGGGCACTTTATACTTAGCTTACTTGTTGGTGAACACAAAAATGGTTCAGAGTTTTTCGAACAAAACTCAAGTCAGCTTTAGTATTATAAGTATGAACATATTTTGGCTTTTGATTCGAAACATACCGGTAACAACATCAAGATCATCTTGTGCCTTCCCAGTGTTTAGCTCAAATGCTCTACCCCTGGCTTCCTGACCCTTCATTTTCAGACAATCTCTCTCAAAATGTCCTTTCTCACCACACTCGTAGCATCCCTCGAGCGTAACTCTATCCAACGCACTCTTAGCATAGCACTCGCGAGTTATATGTCTAGTCCGACCACATCTGGCGCACTTTCTCCGCTCATCCCCGTGAGTCTTCTTCTCAAAACTACTCCTACCATCCCTGGCATTATCCTTTCTAGAACGGCTATGTCACACCCCGAAATTATCAGAGCTGGCGTGACTGGACTGGTATCGTCATTGCACAGCGGAAGCAGATAAAGCTAAGACTTTCTAGAAAATGAACGCCCGCTAAGTACTCGACTCCACATGGTTCTCCTATTCCAACCGTGCCTTGTCTTAGAACTGTAACCTGAGAAAGAAACATGCGAAAAATCAACATAAAGTTGAGCGAGTTCATAGTTTGTTTGTAAAAGATTTGAGATAAATCTTTTGAGTTGTGAAAGGTTTGAAATAAATCTTTGGTATTGTGAAAGATTTGAAATAAATCTTTGGAATAACCGGTTTTTGAAATAGTATTGAGAAAATGAATTTAAAAATCATTTTCTTGCCAAGTTATATGGAAACGTTGTGTTTGTAACACGTTATGTTCATAAAACCATGTATTTGTAAAGCCTTGTATTTGTAATGTTCATATAACCGTCAATGCCCCACCCTGACTTTGACTCCTTACCCGCATAATCATGTGCTTTGAATTTTTGTATAAAACATGGTATTTTAATTTGTATGAACAAGTAGTTTCGTAAGTATATATGTCCCTGGTATGTAGCAAATAAGGAAAAAGAGATCACCAATGGTTTGCAAGGCCATTGATATGTGTGAAGTGCAAGTAGGAAGACTCAAACCTAGCAAATTTATGCGTTGGGTACAAAGTCACCCCGAGGTCCGTTCTGGTTGGGCCTGGGGCTGGGCTCGCTACACCCAGATAGATCTACCGCTCCTGTCCCTCGGTCCTATAATGAGGATTAATGATCCCAAGTTGCGCCTACCCACTCACATGATCTGTACGTTCTAACCCTCCTTACGCTAACCATACCATGTATAAAAATGTCTGTAAAAATTGTATCATGTATTTTACCCCAGCCTCTAAGGCTGAATCTCCCCAGCTACTAAGGCTGATCCTCCCCAGCCACTAAGGCTGGCCTCCCCAGCCACTAAGGCTGGCTCCCCATTCTCTATATATCATTACCAAACGATCCATCCCTAGTCATTAAAATCGTTCATTTTGATAATACACCTTTGTTTTGTAAAAACCGGTATGTTTAGTATAAACCTTTCGTAAATCATTTGAGTTCCTTGAAATCCCTTTGTAATATGATTTAGAAATGCTAGTGTTGCGTTTGTTAAAAACTTTGTTTGTTTTTGCAAAACGTGCATGACTTTCCACCCCGAAAACATTTACAAAACTGTAAAACAGTAAAAAGTGGGGTTATGAACTCACCTGAATATTCTTGTGCAAAGCTAGCTAATTACGACTTCGTGATGTCGTTTCCAAACTGAGACTCGCTAGCGTGCATTCTACAATATTCCTAACACGGAATATCTAATAAGTTTCTAAATAAATGCGGTAACTACACTACGTGTCACCGAGCTCTACCGAGTCGTTAATCGAACGATTCAAAGGTAAGTTGTTAACTTAATGGAAAAGATTAAGTTATGCGTGTTAAGTCTCGTTTAATGACAGTAGCAATCTAATAAGTCTTGAAAAAGACTTAGTTTCCGAGAGATTTAAAATGAATAAATATTTATATAAAAATATATAAATGTATCGCTGTAAGTGTGTTAGCCGTCTCGAGTAGTCATACGAGTATAAAAGAATATTTCTATGAAAATATCATATAACAAACTCGTATCATATATCGTGTTTCGTATGAAAATAATATATAATAACTTGTATTATATATATCACGTCTTGTGTATATTTGCCAAAAGTATACGTATATGCCGTTTCGGCGTTTGTAATAAATATAAAAAGTTATATTTATTTTGCGAAAGTATTATCGAGTTTGTTGGAAGTTTGAAATAAATAGATAAACTATATCTATTTTATAAAAGAATTCGTGTCGTTTATTACTTCAAATAAATATATAAACTATATTTATTTTAGCAAAACAATCGTCGTGTCGTTTGATATTTGAAATAAATATAAACTATATTTATTTTGATGAAACGAATTCGTGCTACGCGATGCTTGAAATAAATATATATACTATATTTATTTATAAAAAGAATTCGAGTTCGTTTGAAATAAATATAATAACTATATTTATTTTGTTATCGAAATATTTTTCGTATCGTGTTTCTGGTAAGTTGTAAGTTGTTGTTTAAGGAAACTTTATATTTGTATCTCGTAAAAGTTGCTTTATAACAATAGTTGTCGTTTTACAAGAAAAGCACGTTTTTATAATAAAACTCATTTTATTTTACGGGTTTTCTCGAAAAACAGGCAGAGTTTCCTCTGTTTTTGGACGCCCCGACAACACAAGTTGTCGTTATTTTTATCAAAACACATCAGTCAATCGCCGTATATCAATTTTCTAATCAAATATATAACACTTCATTAAATATAACACAACTTATAAATCGGTTTGGATCGGTCGAAGCTCGTTTGTCACGCAAGAGTAAAAATATAAAGATGACGTAAGGAAATCACGACTTAAACCATTACCAAAACTTTTGTCGAGTCGTCGAAACGTTAGACTGAGTTGAGCGGGTCAACTGAGTTGAGCTGTTGACTGTGTTGACCGAGTTAAACTGAGTTGACTCGGTTTGACCGAGTCAACCCGAACCACGAACTGAATCGGCCGACCCGAACTGGACTGTCGACCGAGTTGACTCGGTTTGACCGAGTCAACCCGAATTATGAATCGCGAACCTGACCGAACCGGACCCGTTTGTTGATTCGCCTCACGAAACCCGAACCGCTTCATTTCTAACCCGAGCCGACTAACTCGAACCGACCCGTCGACTTCCGTTGACCCGAGCCATTGACCAGTTGACCTGTTTGACCAGTCAACCCGCGAAACCTAAACTTGAATCTGTTGAACCTTGTGCGCCACTGAACCGAGGCTCCATCGAGTTAACCGAGTCTGCGTCTTGAACCGAAGTTGAACACCAAACAAGACCCTCAACCGGCTGATCTTGTTCTCGCCGTCGCTGGCAGTGGTGTCGGCCACCACTCCTATCCCCGTCACCATCAACCATTCTCCACCGAGGTACCCGCCGGATAAAGACAAGGCCCACCGGAAAAATGGTGTTACCTGTCGGATAATCACGCCGACCAATGAACCGACCACCGGATAACAGCACCGACCGGCGGTCCGAGACTTCGACCGCCGGTTCTCTATCTCTCTCTGTCCCTCTCTCTTCAGCTCTTCTGATCTTCTCCGTCTCTTTCCTGCTCGAACAACCCGACGCCGCCACCGCCGGTACTTCCAAAGCGAGGGGGTGTCGGCTTCACCGGAGGAGCAGGGGGTGTATGTGGCCGGTGAGAAAATGAGGGTTGAGGGTGGAGCCGAGAGGTGTTACGGGTGATTATAAGTATTCGTGTTGTTTGTAAATGAGATCGAGATAGTGAGAGAGAGAAGATGTAAGTTCAGTGGTTGTTGTTCAGGGTTTCTTAGACATGAAGATGAGGAAGAGCAGACAAAAGAAATGGATAGTGTGCGTGTGTTTTGGTGTTGTGTGGAGAGTTTATGTAATAAGGAGAGAGGTTATTGTTCTATGTGTAATAAGGTTACATTCAGGTTCTCTCTAACTTATTTACTCAATGTACACTGTGTTCCTTACTTTTGGGACAACATCTCTAGTAGAGATTTGATGAGGTTTGATTAAATATTTTGCTTAGATTTGTAGGGATAATTAGAGATCTTCAGAGATTTCGTAAGATCTAATTTATTGTGCAAGTTTAGGCTTGGGCCCAGGGTCCACAAGCCCATCTCATGTGTGAGTGGCCCGTAATTCCTACGAGACCCGTTGTCAAATCCTGAACTCCATTTAACGTCAAAATTTAAAATACACAAAAATACGGTCGGCAGTCGTTGTAGTCGCGTTTGTGCGTCGTTGCCGTTTGTAATCCGTTTTTCAATCTGGTTTCGACTGCGATTGCTAAAATTTAATTACGAAGCTAGAATATAGCGTAAAAATTTAATATTTGTCAGCGTTGTCAGTATTCTGTTCGGTTTCAATCCGTTGCCGTCTAACGTTTCGCAGGTTTCTCTGTAAACCACCGTTCGCGCACTGTAAAGTCGTACGACCGTTCCTAGGCACTCCAAAGGCCTAATTAAGTTAAGTTGTGCTGTAAACACTATTTATTATCGCGTTAATTACTTGTTAATTCCGTAATTAGGAGCCGTAAATCACGGGTTGTCACATTCTCCCCCTGTTACAGAAATTTCGTCCTCGAAATTTAAGACTATGTTATTTCCTCAGAATTGTGTTGTTCGCAGGTAAGTCCGAATAATAACAAAGTGAATGACCGTGTAATCGAAACAAGACTTATTCGAATCAGGTGAATTTAATGACATTCCTCAACAATAAGGACCCATCGGTTTAAAAGAAATGTGTCTCAGTAATTGATGTCAACAGAAACGAGACGTATAGGTACAGTCACTAATGTGACTAAGTTAACAGGGATTCAACAATGAACAGGATCTTCGACCAATCGAATTCCATATGAACGTTTACAACATGTAAATGAGTTCTAGAAGCAATAACATCCATTGGATGAACTTAGAATCAACAATCTCAAATGTAATAGTTTGCATTAAACGTTCGATCGTGATCAGCGCAAGCTGCAAGTCATATCGACGCCACAAAGTGTCGTGATGAATGAAACAATTTAATAATAGAGGTGATTGAACAAGTATCACCTGTGTTTTGCATAAAACGCTCAATCATAATTAGCCCAAGCTACAAGTTTGTACTGACACCACAAGGTGTCGTAGTGATTTAAATAATTCAATAATAGCGGTGATCCAACAAATCCACCGTGTTTGAAGTCGAATGAAAGCGTAATAAGGTGAATCCGAAAATTGTTTCAAATGACATCATAGAATTTTCAATTGAAATTTGAACATCAAAGAAATAATGTTTTCGATCGAAGGTGAAGAAGCAATGAATATCGCAAAGCATTCGATCGATGTTGAAAGAACCGTTATGAGGTACACCGGAATATGAAATGAATTTGTGTACCATTGTCTTAACACACGATTGTGTTAAGACTGTTGTAATATAACAAATCAAAGCGGATTTAAAGCAAATCAATATATAGGTAATTAAATCCGTGCATGAGATGCGTAAACGAGTTTAGCGCAAGCTTCAACTAGTGAAAATCACCATCACATGGTGTCGAAATCAACAAATGACTTATTGGAGTCGTAGACCAAACAAGTCTACTACGACTCGGAACAAATGAAACTCTTGTTAAAACGAATTTGAATATGATGTCTTCAATACATCATATGGTATCTTCAATTGAGTATGTGTAATGCAGAAGTTCAAACAATCGAACTTGGTTTTAGCGCAATCCGAAAATATATGTATTGACAAGAAAACTTTAGGCATGGTTACAACGATAGTCGTGTATGTCGTATTTCAATCTCCGTTGATGTATAGCTTAAGTTTCACGTATACCTGTGCACTAGCGTTGTGTGCCGCGTAGAAGGTGATGTACCCCAACATCCGTTGACGTAAAGATTGAGTTGCATGTATTCTTGTGCACTCGTTTTGTTATGCGTAGGCTGCCTGCTCGGGAAGTTAAAATATCACAGACAATCTAGATAATGTGTGCCCGAGTTAATATTCGCGGTTCCTACGTGACGACCTTTAATAAACACACACATGCGCAATAATCAATCATATAATCAAATAAACATGTTAGTCACCAATAAGCAATCAAGTAATTCCCCTAGTCCCACCAGTCTATCCTCCCAGCCTCTCAAACTTAACTTCCTAGTCCCACTAGACTATCCTCCCAGCCTCTAAACTTCCTAGTCCCACTAGACTATCCTCCTAGCCTCTCAGACTGAACTCCTAGTCTCTCAGACTGACTCCCTGTTCCAAAGGTCTTAAATGCATGTTTCCTAAACTCTCAGATTTTTGTGTATTGTAAGTAATCGTTTCGTGTACCGTGTATAAAACATCACAATAGCGTATGTTTGAAAACAAAATTTTGACTGTTTGTTTTTCGGCAACAGTTGGAGACCATATTCGAGTACTAGGCGTTCTGTATGTATTCAACGTCTTAATAGTCTAAGTCCCAGAGAAAAGTGAGGTTAGAGCCTAGGTATCACAACAGAAACCTAATTCGCTGTAACCTATAGCTCTGATACCAATCTGTCACACCCCGAAATAATCAGAGCTGGCGTGACTGGACTGGTATCGTCATTGCACAGCGGAAGCAGATAAAGCTAAGACTTTCTAGAAAATGAACGCCCGCTAAGTACTCGACTCCACATGGTTCTCCTATTCTAACCGTGCCTTGTCTTAGAACTGTAACCTGAGAAAGAAACATGCGAAAAATCAACATAAAGTTGAGCGAGTTCATAGTTTGTTTGTAAAGGATTTGAGATAAATCTTTTGAGTTGTGAAAGGTTTGAAATAAATCTTTGGTATTGTGAAAGATTTGAAATAAATCTTTGGAATAACCGGTTTTTGAAATAGTATTGAGAAAATGAATTTAAAAATCATTTTCTTGCCAAGTTATATGGAAACGTTGTGTTTGTAACACGTTATGTTCATAAAACCATGTATTTGTAAAGCCTTGTATTTGTAATGTTCATATAACCGTCAATGCCCACCTTGACTTTGACTCCTTACCCGCATAATCATGTGCTTTGAATTTTTGTATAAAACATGGTATTTTAATTTGTATGAACAAGTAGTTTTGTAAGTATATATGTCCCTGGTATGTAGCAAATAAGGAAAAAGAGATCACCAATGGTTTGCAAGGCCATTGATATGTGTGAAGTGCAAGTAGGAAGACTCAAACCTAGCAAATTTATGCGTTGGGTACAAAGTCACCCCGAGGTCCGTTCTGGTTGGGCCTGGGGCTGGGCTCGCTACACCCAGATAGATCTACCGCTCCTGTCCCTCGGTCCTATAATGAGGATTAATGATCCCAAGTTGCGCCTACCCACTCACATGATTTGTACGTTCTAACCCTCCTTACGCTAACCATACCATGTATAAAAATGTCTGTAAAAATTGTATCATGTATTTTACCCCAGCCTCTAAGGCTGAATCTCCCCAGCCACTAAGGCTGATCCTCCCCAGCCACTAAGGCTGGCCTCCCCAGCCACTAAGGCTGGCTCCTCATTCTCTATATATCATTACCAAACGATCCATCCCTAGTCATGAAAATCATTCATTTTGATAATACACCTTTGTTTTGTAAAAACCGGTATGTTTAGTATAAACCTTTCGTAAATCATTTGAGTTCCTTGAAATCCCTTCGTAATATGATTTAGAAATGCTAGTGTTGCGTTTGTTAAAAACTTTGTTTGTTTTTGCAAAACGTGCATGTCTTTCCACCCCGAAAACATTTACAAAACTGTAAAACAGTAAAAAGTGGGGTTATGAACTCACCTGAATATTCCTGTGCAAAGCTAGCTAATTACGACTTCGTGATGTCGTTTCCAAACTGAGACTCGCTAGCGTGCATTCTACAATATTCCTAACACGGAATATCTAATAAGTTTCTAAATAAATGCGGTAACTACATTACGTGTCACCGAGCTCTACCGAGTCGTTAATCGAACGATTCAAAGGTAAGTTGTTAACTTAATGGAAAAGATTAAGTTATGCGTGTTAAGTCTCATTTAATGACAGTAGCAATCTAATAAGTCTTGAAAAAGACTTAGTTTCCGAGAGACTTAAAATGAATAAATATTTATATAAAAATATATAAATGTATCGCTGTAAGTGTGTTAGCCGTCTCGAGTAGTCATACGAGTATAAAAGAATATTTCTATGAAAATATCATATAACAAACTAGTATCATATATCGTGTTTCGTATGAAAATAATATATAATAACTTGTATTATATATATCACGTCTTGTGTATATTTGCCAAAAGTATACGTATATGCCGCTTCGGCGTTTGTAATAAATATAAAAAGTTATATTTATTTTGCGAAAGTATTATCGAGTTTGTTGGAAGTTTGACATAAATAGATAAACTATATGTATTTTATAAAAGAATTCGTGTCGTTTATTACTTCAAATAAATATATAAACGATATTTATTTTAGCAAAACAATCGTCGTGTCGTTTGATATTTGAAATAAATATAAACTATATTTATTTTGATGAAACGAATTCGTGCTACGCGATGCTTGAAATAAATATATATACTATATTTATTTATAAAAAGAATTCGAGTTCGTTTGAAATAAATATAATAACTATATTTATTTTGTTATCGAAATATTTTTCGTATCGTGGTTCTCGTAAGTTGTAAGTTGTTGTTGAAGGAAACTTTATATTTGTATCTTGTAAAAGTTGCTTTATAACATTAGTTGTCGTTTTACAAGAAAAGCACGTTTTTATAATAAAACTTGTTTTATTTTACGGGTTTTCTCGAAAAACGGGCAGAGTTTCCTCTGTTTTTGGACGCCCCGACAACACAAGTTGTCGTTATTTTTATCAAAACACATCAGTCAATCGCCGTATATCAATTTTCTAATCAAATATATAACACTTCATTAAATATAACACAACTTATAAATCGGTTTGGATCGGTCGAAGCTCGTTTGTCACGCAAGAGTAAAAATATAAAGATGACGTAAGGAAATCACGACTTAAACCATTACCAAAACTTTTTTCGAGTCGTCGAAACGTTAGACTGAGTTGACCGGGTCAACTGAGTTGAGCTGTTGACTGTGTTGACCGAGTTGAACTGAGTTGACTCGGTTTGACCGAGTCAACCCGAACCACGAACTGAATCGGCTGACCCGAACTGGACTGTCGACTGAGTTGACTCGGTTTGACCGAGTCAACCCGAATTATGAATCGCGAACCTGACCGAACCGGACCCGTTTGTTGATTCGCCTCACGAAACCCGAACCGCTTCATTTCTAACCCGAGCCGACTAACTCGAACCGACCCGTCGACTTCCGTTGACCCGAGCCATTGACCAGTTGACCTGTTTGACCAGTCAACCCGCGAAACCTAAACTTGAATCTGTTGAACCTTGTGCGCCACTGAACCGAGTCACCATCGAGTTAACCGAGTCTGCGTCTTGAACCGAAGTCGAACACCAAACAAGACCCTCAACCGGCTGATCTTGTTCTCGCCGTCGCTGGCAGTGGTGTCGGCCACCACTCCCATCCCCGTCACCATCAACCATTCTCCACCGAGGTACCCGCCGGATAAAGACAAGGCCCACAGGAAAAATGGTGTTACCTGTCGGATAATCACGCCGACCAATGAACCGACCACCGGATAACAGCACCGACCGGCGGTCCGAGACTTCGACCGCCGGTTCTCTATCTCTCTCAGTCCCTCTCTCTTCGGCTCTTCTGATCTTCTCCGTCTCTTTCCTGCTCGAACAACCCGACGCCGCCACCGCCGGTACTTCCAAAGCGAGGGGGTGTCGGCTTCACCGGAGGAGCAGGGGGTGTATGTGGCCGGTGAGAAAACGAGGGTTGAGGGTGGAGCCGAGAGGTGTTGCGGGTGATTATAAGTATTCGTGTTGTTTGTAAATGAGATCGAGATAGTGAGAGAGAGAAGATGTAAGTTCAGTGGTTGTTGTTTAGGGTTTCTTAGACATGAAGATGAGGAAGAGCAGACAAAAGAAATGGATGGTGTGCGTGTGTTTTGGTGTTGTGTGGAGAGTTTATGTAATAAAGAGAGAGGTTATTGTTCTATGTGTAATAAGGTTACATTCAGGTTCTCTCTAACTTATTTACTCAATGTACACTGTGTTCCTTACTTTTGGGACAACATCTCTAGTAGAGATTTGATGAGGTTTGATTAAATATTTTGCTTAGATTTGTAGGGATAATTAGAGATCTTCAGAGATTTCGTAAGATCTAATTTATTATGCAGGTTTAGGCTTGGGCCCAGGGTCCACAAGCCCATCTCATGTGTGAGTGGCCCCTAATTCCTACGAGACCCGTTGTCAAATCCTGAACTCCATTTAACGTCAAAATTTAAAATACACAAAAATACGGTCGGCAGTCGTTGTAGTCGCGTTCGTGCGTCGTTGCCGTTTGTAATCTGTTTTTCAATCTGGTTTTGACTGCGATTGCCAAAATTTAATTACGAAGCTAGAATATAGCGTAAAAATTTAATATTTGTCGGTGTTGTCAGTATTCTGTTTGGTTTCAATTCGTTGCCGTCTAACGTTTTGCAGGTTTCTCTGTAAACCACCGTTCGCGCACTGTAAAGTCGTACGGCCGTTCCTAGGCACTCCAAAGGCCGAATTAAGTTAAGTTGTGCTGTAAACACTATTTATTATCGCGTTAATTACTTGTTAATTCCGTAATTAGGAGCCGTAAATCAAGGGTTGTCATAGGCTAGAACTGGCTACATACGCCTTCCTTGAACTACGTTTCCTATCATGCTTCACGTCGATATCCTTCTTCAAACTCTCCGACTTTCGCTTTCAGGAATCCCCAGATCTGGGTTTGGAATGCGGAATTATTTGAATGGTCGATCCGCTGGAACGGCTCGACATCACGCATACCGTTGCCATATCATTGCATAAAGCACCAGTAAATGATCTTGGGTTACAACCCTGGATTGTTTTGCGTGTACATCTATGTACTGTTCACAAGGTTAATGAAAATCAGGAACACCCTCTGATTATATCATAACACATGAACTGCTAAAACTTTCCGATCATTATATCACTTGAAGGGTTTCCGATCTGTGTCCCACCAAAACCATGCCCATGAGTATCACATCCACGTTTCTGGCCATTATTTTGGTTAGCATCGCGCTGTTCCATGGCAGTATTAACGTGTTGAGTTATGAGTTGTGCCAACTCATCCGGGGTAATAGGTAGTCCAAAACCCTGTCTCGCTTTTGGCGGCATTTCGTCGTTGCTATTATTTACAACAATAATAATCACATAAGACGATAACCAAGAATAATTCAATCATTAAATGGTAGTGGACCAAACATTGCGCATGTATAATATCCACATATTAATGAGAACAATTATTAAACCAAAAGAAAGCCATTTGATACTTATACCGGAAATTTTACAAAACTTGTTTTTAGTACTAAGACTAATCAAAATTCGGTGTGTCTACATCAACACCCGTTACAAGTCTATATGAAATTTCCCCCTAAATATCTGAAAATTTGGCATGCAAGCCATAAATAGGGTTCATCAAATGAGACATACATAACAAACAACATAAAAAACTAACAACTAACGCTTCAATTACCTGGAAGTCCAACATCTTCCTAACAAGCTCTTCTAGCTCTACATCACAGTCTATTTGTTCCCTCTAAGTCCTTCATCGTCTCCATGCCTCCATGCAGCGTGGCGAACTGACGATCACAGTGAGAGCGATTGACCCAAACCCCTTTCTGCCTCTTCATAGCGGACGCTATCTTAACTCTCGAAGTCGATGCGATCTCTCTAGTGGGTTGAGTCCTCTTCCTACGACGAGTGTAGACTTAAAAGAGGTGTAGCAAAACACGAGACTCGAATAGCGAAATAGACAATTCTATAATGACGGGCGAAGGAATCTCAAGTGTAGGTTCGACAACATCAGTGAGCAGGACTACTAATGGCTCTATAGACCGGGACGTGACATATCGTAACCGTACAAAGTAAGTGTGTGATCAATATGAATAGTAACACATAAGGCCCAAATAAATAGAAAATCACGTATGCACATAAACACATAAGGGTTTTCATACATGATAAAATTTCCACATTTATTTAAAAATCTTGGCTTCGAGAATTTTGGACTTTAAATCTCAAAATTCTTTGGTTGAAGTCTAGTGTTTTCCTCCGAAAACATCTAGTTCGCTAACAACCATTGGCTCTGATACCAACTTCTGTCACACCCCAAAAACGTCGCAGCGGAATATAAAACGTAGTGGTGATGGAAGCTGGAGCCCATTTATATCTTGATGATCGATGTATTAATTTGTTGGACATTTCACTTAATTAAAACATAGATTTTAAAACATGAAGTCTTAAAGTCCGTTACAATCACACCATAGTTAAATTGTTTTGATCCTTATGGATCTTATTACATTTGTCCCAGAAAGTTTTAAAAATTAGTCCAACATATTTAAGTGACAAAACATGCATCAACAACCACAAGATACGCCATAATTCCTGAAGCCGAACTCAAGTACCTGTAGAACACGTTAAAAATCAAGTGTCAACAAAAAGGAAGGTGAGTTCACATATTCACTTACAACCAAATTTTAATCCAAGGAAAACTTTCTGATTAGGTGTTTATTTGAAAACATCCATATAGATTTTAGAAAGTCCATTTTCTTCCTTATTAAAAATCCATGGGCCTTCCGCCGGTTCATCGATCCGACAACTGTAATATATATTGCCCAGGTTTTGTATATTAAATTATTGCGTCAACTTTCAGACTCGTATGTTAGCTAGACGATACGAATTATATATTAACCATGCAGGGATAATCAAAGCTAGACAATAAACAAAATATTAATTCGTCATTTGACATTGACACGGGGCAACCGGTCACGACGGGGTTGTCAACCCGATAGATCTACCAACAATTCATCGTGTGCAATACTTAACTGATTAAACGACATCATGGGCGCAGAGTTCTCTCTTTGAGAACAATATGATGTCTGCCTCACGTACAATATATATATCCTACTAATATGACAATTTAATACACAATGTTGTACGAATCCCCTGAAATCCCCACCGAAATGTAAGTCTATGCTGTTACTTACTCTCTTAAGATCAAGCAAATTCGTTCCAACTACACGGTCGTTTTCCCCCAAACACCGTGCATAACCCCGTTTCCACCCGAAACATATTTATTCTCCAAAACCATTTCATCCCGAAATATATTTATAATTTATCAAAAATCCATATATTTTCAACGAAAACATATAATTTATATCAAAAGGTATGTTTTATTACAAAAACATTATTAAACCCTTTTAGGCGTGTTCTACCCCCAGAATATATACAAAACAATAAAAAGAGGGGTTTAGTGACACTCACCTTTGGGTGCGTATATTAAATAGTGCAGTCCCAGAGATTGATTTCTACACGTCCTATTATATATATATATATATATATATATAGGAACGATTTTAAATCAGTACACATAACACAAAAATCCTAAGTTTCTCCGTTTTCTTAGAATTATCACATAACTTTGAGATTTTCTCGAAAAGTTGTCATTTTTATTATATTGGCACGTTAATATATATATATATATATATATATATATATATATATATGAGTCCATATACATATATATATATATATATATATTTTATGATTTTTGTGAGTTGAACGATTTTATTGGTGACCATTATTGTGCAAATCCATTAACTCTCCCGTTTATACGCAATATATCTACGATTTATTCGTCGTAATATATATACATAAACGTTCATAGAATTTAACACCGAAACACGCGAAATATTACTAACTTATCTATTTTGTCATTTTAAAGCAAATATACATAAAACATCTCATATGTATCAAACTTCATGCTCGACAAACAAATTACACATTTAACGTAATTTTACCGTTTCTACCGCACAAAACGTACATGCATACATGCATAGTCTAAAGTTCCCACTATCAAATTAACACTTAACATATTATCACATTTACATATTTAAATCACTTAACACATTTTATCACATAAGGTTCACTCAAACTTTACCCATACTAGTGTTCATTGAAAAATGCGTATTTTAGCGATTCGGTAACTTTTTCGGGCGTCGGAAGCCACGTATGACCAACCAAACACCAAGTAAACTTAAAATTAGTTAAAATACTTATTTTTAAACTAAAAATATTAGTTTACTTACTGATCTAAATCATTTTTATACAAATCACTTGAAAAGCCGATTTTTGACCATTTTAACGCATAGTTTTGCGTTAAACGTTACTATAACCATCCCAACTCGAAATGACTTGATATTTTAACACAATACATGTTATTTACTGATTAAAATAGTGATTATAATCAGATTAGTGCAGTTTTTGTTTATGTCACATAAATCATTTCTATTTCACGTATTTTACAACCTTTAATGCACCAAGTACAACATACAAAGCTATCAAACATTATGACAAAGTTATATATCACTAAACACTTTTAAAACAACTTTATTTTAGTGTTTATAATCTGATTAAAACTGATTTTTACTAAATTATACTCAAATCACCTTTTTATGATCTCATATCATCATGCATGTTCAAGTAAATGCATCTAATGCACTCATATAACATCATCGTCAACTTTTATGTTCTAATCATACTCAAGAACACATTAATATCATATTTTACATAACTCAAACTATATCATCCATCATCATATAATTCATTCATACATAATTACAAGTATCTTTCATTTACACACTAACTAACAAAACCCACTTGTGTGCACTCACATATGTACATACACGACACACACACATGTGTGCTCATCCATCCAAAATTTATTTTAACATATTCATCTTTTAATCATATGAGATTTTATAAAACCACATTTGATCATGCATGCATTCATCTTTTCAAAAATCATGTCAAACAAGAATCCACCCAAAAATCAAAACTCAAACTCTTACATATATGTTAACACACTCACGGCCACATACATATATCTATGTATTTCCATTTTGTTTTGACTAAAACCATTTTCTTTTTTAAACTTCAAGTTTGTGAGGAATTCTAAGATTCAAGAGAAACCCTTCACTATTGTTTTCAACACTAAGAATCAAGAACACTTTTTTTTTAAAGAATAGTTTTATACCCTCAAGATTCAAGTGGGTTTTTGATTAAAAAGATGATATGAAGCTCGGTTCTTGCTTGAAACTCTTTGGAATCACCTTCAAACCTTCAAATGGCCTTGAAATCACCTTGGAATGAGCTTGAATCTCCATGAACAAGCTAAGAATTTTCGAATTTGGTGTGTTAGAGGAGGTGTTCGGCTGATTTTAGGAGAGAGAGAGGGAGTTAATGTGTGTTTGAAATGAATTCTTGGATAGTGTATGTATGTAGTGTATTTAGGTGATACATCTTCATCACCACCTCTCAAAATAACCAATAAAGGGAGGAGAGAGAGAGAAAACATTGTGCATGGCTGCCATATTTCTCTTCTCTCTCATATATACGATGCACACACACATATATATATACAATATAGATTAAAAACTGGTATTTTACTAGATACCGGGTATTTTATCTAGCGTTTTAATCCTGTTTTAGTGCGTTTTAAATTATTTTTAACACTCTATAAAAATAAACTCACCAAAATATTATTGAACAATATTTTGTTTGTCGGGACTGGCGACGTTGCCGGTATTTGGCAGTGTGCGCGCTGTGCTGCGCGGTACGCGCTTAAAATCACAAAAATAGGGATTTATGATTTTTTATTTAATTTTATCATTCTAAAGTAATAAACTCATTAAATTTTTACTAAAATGATTATCAGTTGCCATGACAGGCTGCGTTGAGAGTATTTTGTCGGTATACGCGCTATATCGCGCGGTACGCGCTTAAACTCGAAAAATAGAGTTTCCTAGCGTTTTAAATTATTTTTCCATACGGATATGATTAAAATAATTATTCTAATCATAAAAAACTATTTTTAGGATTTTAACACTAATCGGGTGGTCACCGACATTCGTTTCGCATTTTAATCGTTACGCGATAAGCGTTTATCTCACCGTAGCCAACATAGTTTTTATCAAAGTTTAATTTTACCAATACATTAAATTTCACATTTAAAAATCATAACCAGTCAAATATAGCCCTATTACCTATTCACAACACGTGTTACAATTATACGGTACGGCCTGAAAAGCCGGGTGTGACAAGACGAGCCATGAATCTGACACTCACATAAAACCTATGTACTCGCCGGCATTTTTATGCTGACGTATTTTCACATATGTTTCAGGTACCATAGTTGATGATTTTTGATGATGCAATTGGTGCATGCTCACATAGGAATGGACGAGGCCTTAGTGACTTAATAACAATGGAAGTTAATTTGTTCATGTTTTGTTTCTAATTTCAATACAATGTAATAAATTTAATTCAATAAAACAGAAAATTTATCCATGTGTTGTGAAACAATGATTCTGTTATGACACTCCCCGATGTTTCCGCCGCGGTTTGTTGTTTTAACGCGGTCGGGGTGTGACAATTTATTTCAGACAATACTCGAAAACCTTTAATGCCCACCAGATCCATTTCTGTGACATCTGTGCTTGTAATCATTGTATAAACCTTAATCAGTTCAGTTATCAACAAAGCAATGCTATTTGATCCCAATATTTGTTTATTTATGTTTAACATTTTGCATGTTTTGATTTTTGTTCAATTTCAAACTCTATATCGCTTTCTAGAGAGTTATACGCAAACCGATGCGTAAACGTAATTGGTTTAACGCGAAAAATACCCCGGAACATCAATTTATGCTTAACATGCCTTAAATAACCTTTACATAACTTAGAAATAAGTTTTGAAGGCTTTGGTATGGCAAAATCAAGTTTATTCGCTTATAGGGACTAATTTCAACAAACTGCGAAAGTATGCCGATTCGTACTGTAACGGACAATCCGGAACTTGATCATAAGTTAAACATACCATAAATATCCTTTACATAGCTTAGAAATAGGATTTGAAGGGTTCGGTGTGCTAAAGTAAACTTTTTGGTCATTCAGGGACTAAAAGCGTCAAAAGTGCATAAGTTTGCATTTTCGCGCATATCTTACGTTCTGAATACATCCGGACATCCAAAAATTTATGTAAGCATTAAAATATTTTATTTTAGTGATTGGCATGATAAAATTCCATTCGTCGCGTAATTTGAATCGTTTTTCGCGTCCGTTCGTGTTTCGTCTTAATTAACCGAATAACGTGATCGTATGACCAAACGAACCGACATCTGACATAATTTTGAGCATGTTTCATGTCCCTTATACTTAGGCATCATTGTAGAGCCTTGAAAATGGCTTAACGGGCCTTAAAAACATCGAAAATGGCCTTAAAAGCATGCAGGGACTGAAACTGCAATTTCTGAAACTTGATGCTGAGTTTCCGAGCTCTGGCGGGCCGCGTAAGCCAGCCTTGGTTCTTACGCGGGACGCGAATGACCTGCATATCAGCTGAAAGTTGTTTCCAGCTGTTCCCCATGTTTACAAACAGTTTTTAAACATCCTATGAGCTATTTTGGGGCACCCATGGTATTCTAAAACCATGGGCACACTTGTACGGCTCAGATCGAAGCACGTTTATCGATGAATGATCTTAACGGTTACCCAAAAACTATATAAACCCCAAGTTTTTCATTCTAAGCTCACACTTGATCTGCTCATATTCTTTAAGTTGAAGTGTATACACTTCATACTTGAGAATTTTCAGATCAAACCTCCATTTCTTGGACCTCTTGTAAGTATTCTTTCGTTCTTTTATGCGTTTTAAGCACGAAAGTCAAACTATGTTTGACTTTCTGCATTGACCAATTTATGATCAACACGAAGTTCATGTGAACTTCGTAACGTGAGCGTAATCACGATGGTCATAGTCCTACTGATTACCACGTTATTTAGGTATAGTGACGAGTTATAGTTTCGGTCAAAATGCGCGTTTATGCGTATTTTGCAACCAAACTATTCTTGGGTATCAAAACCCTCTGTTTTGATATCAAACATGTTTTCTAACTTCATTAAACATGTTTTAGCATGTTTAACTCGTCACTTTAGGTTTAGTGCTTATATATGGTCGTAAGGTAAGCGGTCTAAACAACCGCTTAGACTTTCAAACCCGACCTGTTTTGGTCGATCATTAGGATCCGACCAAACACATTAGGTGACCATAGTTGTATAGGGAATAACCTTCCGTGGTTATACCTTATGGTCACATCGTTTAGTTAATTGTATGATAGGTAGTTTATATGCCTTAGGAAAATGACCAAAATGTCGTTTTTGCGCATAAATTCATTTTAAGCATATGTAACTTAATTTTTGACATCTAAACTGATTAGGCAACTTTATTAGACATGTTAAGGCATATATTACTTGTCATAGGACTTGTTAAGCGGTCCGAACGTGTTTTACGCGAACGACGCGTTAAAGTAGCGTAAGCTACCTAAACGAGTCGTAATGGGTCGTAAGCACTTAGGTTAGGTTTCATTTTAGAATGTAGGCTTTGTTAAACCATATTACATGAGTTCCTATACTCATTTGGTTTACGAAACCAAATTTTATCCGATCCACCGATTTAGGTCCGGTTTATTAACGTAGTTACCTATATTAGGTGCCGATTGATTCCGTGATCTTTCTAGCATTGCTTGTAATCCAAGGACTATTGAGCAATCTCAAGTGAGTACATAGTCCCCTCTTTTACTGTTTTTAAAACATTTTGGGGTGAAACACATGTGCCTACTTGTTACTTTCGTGCTTTTTCATGATTTCATATCTTTTACTTGCTATGTTCATTAGTACACGTATAGTACATGATTTTATCCATGTTTTTGCTATGTATGTTCATTTATTGCATACTTAGTACATTGTTTTACATCACATGCTATGTATGTTCATTTATTCATTTATTGCATACATAGTACATTGTTTTACATCACATGCTATGTATGTTCATTTATTGCATACTTAGTACATTGTTTTCACATAACATGCTTACATTTTGGTATGACATTTGGCTTGTTTAAATGGGACAAAAATACATTCATTAACGTTGATCACGCCGCTTGGTAGTAAGTAATGGTACCATAGGAATTGACAACTCCCGTTCCTGAAATCCCAGGTTTGTTAGGGTGGAAGGAATGACTGAATCCAATATACATAATTTAGATAAACCTTTAATTTGTTTAAGGGTTTGTCGCCACAGTCGCAAGGCTTGAATGTATGCATTTTTACAAAACCGCATAGATGTTTGTATCAGTAAGGCATGCAGTTATTTTCAAAACATAACTTTGATTTAAACCATGATTTATTTCAATACCTTGTTTTGTGCATTTTACCTATGGTTTTAGTTGACATATTTCACTTACCATACATGAAATTTGGTTTCACATTACATGATTTATATTTGACAATAGACATTGGTTACACATAAACATTTGACATTTGACAAGACATTTTAGTGGTTCGTTTGGGTAAGTGATTTAAATAATGAGGCGTGTGTAATGTGATAAAAGCATGGTGGATACGCCGCTGGTACTTCCTATATATAAGTGCTTTTATGATATTACATATCGTGGCGTTATTTAAACCATTTCAGTTTAGACATATTACCTTTTACACGAATAACATATTTTCACAAGACATTGTTTTACAAACGGTTTATTTTATACAACTCATTTTACTTGGTTACTTATTTAACCATACATCTTTCTTTTATATATCATCTGATTTTCTTATCACTTTTTGTATGGTTTATAAAAGAAAACACTTTACAAGATTCATGACTAATTTTTATTAAACATTCTTTAAAACTTACAAGTCATGAATCCTATTTTAATAAAACCTATATTACTCACAGGCATTTTTATGCTAACGTACCTATTTTCACATGTGTTTTCAGGAGCTGATGCGTAGGAATGATCAAGATACACTTAGGCGGACCTGTGCCTTAGTGACATAAAATGAAGCTAGACTAGTTAAATAATGTTATGTACTCTCGTTTCCTTGTTTGTTTTAAGACAATGTAGCCAATGTTTATAAATAAAACTTAACTTTAAATACCATGGTTGTGAAACAATAATTCTGTTGCTCGACTCCCCGACGTTTCTGCCGTGGTTTGTTGTTTTACGCGGTCGGGGTGTGACAGAAGAGTTGGTATCAGAGCCAATGGTTATAGGGAATTAGGTTATTAGTAATGCTTTGACCTAGACTATAACTTTTCTAGGACCCCAACACAAGTTATCTTTTGTTTAGATCTTAAAACACGCACTTCACCTATCCTTAGGTGATTACCAAACCAAGAACATAATTTTTTCAAAACGATTTTTTGAAAATCAATCATCTGTTTTTAAATAATTTATTATAAGGTTTTGAACCCTCCAATTTTCCAAAATGATTTTAAAAATAATCACCCACCCTCTCGGATGATTCTTTTGGCCTTGTGCCTTCTAAGTTTTCAAAATCTCGTCAAAGTTTTGGGTCTAAATAATGTGAACACGTGCAATCTGGAAGAGTGGATGCCTGTATCTCGAGTTTTCTGTCTAGGCTAGAGTGTTCGTACAAATCCACATAATCGGACCAGTCACTCTTACCTGGGAACTCTTGGGGTGAGTGTCCACTTATAGGCTAAAGCATGTCTTCGTGATAGGTTATTTTGACCCATTTACTTTGATTAGTCACTGTGTGTCCTTTGTTTGCTTGGTACGAACAAATGACCATGATCCATGCTTTTCGTCGATTTTTGTATCATTTCATTTTTCATCTAATCATCTCACTCGTTTTCTCTCATGTTTCCTCTTTTAGAATGCCTCCTCGACGCGAAAATCCGATACCTAATGCCGAAATGGCAGCAATCATTGCGCAGCAAATGGCTGCTGTACTCCCAGACATTGTTGCTCAAGTTAACCAAGCCAACAACAACAATAATGCTCCATGCAACTTCAAAAGTTTCAACTCGGCTAAACCACTCAAGTTTAGTGGTTCTG
Organism: Helianthus tuberosus; assembly: GCA_030545235.1. Classification (NCBI taxonomy): domain Eukaryota; kingdom Viridiplantae; phylum Streptophyta; class Magnoliopsida; order Asterales; family Asteraceae; genus Helianthus; species Helianthus tuberosus. The sequence goes on along the minus strand of CM060356.1, from coordinate 71,425,736 downwards.
AGGGAGCAACTAGGCTCCTACAGTGGTTTGAGAGCATTGAGAGTACGTTTCGTCATGTTCAATGTCTTGATAATCGCAAAGTCGAGTTTGCCTCTAGCGTATTTCAAAAGAGGGCTCTTACATGGTGGAATGGAGTCATGAGAGACCGTGGTGCTGAGTGTCACACCCCCAAAATCCACATGCGGAGTATCACCGCTTGGAGGCGTGACATGACCAGGATCGAGCCACCAATCATATTGAACAACGTAATTAAGTAAATAAAACCAACTACAATACAATTGGTGACCAAAAGCTAGTTAACCAAGTTCAAATTAAACAGCGGAAGCATTAAAGGTAAAACCCAAAACATAAGTTCATAGTTCGTAAGTTTAAAGTCCAAAGCGTAAGTTTAATAAGTTCATAAGGATTTAAATATTAAGCACGGAACATAACAGTCCGTATCCCACAACGACCTCCTCCTCGTGCAAGCTCCATAAGCATCTAACGACCTAAAAGGCATGTAACAACGAGTCAACAACAAAGTTGAGTGAGTTCATAGTTGGTTGTTTAGTTTTAAGTTGTTTCCGAAAACATGGGTTGTCTTTTGCTGGCTTACTTGCCGTGGGGGTTACCCCATAGTTGAAAATATGATTAACCAATCCCTTCTTTCCCAAACCATACCCATAATTGGTGGGGGCTTCCCCATGTGAACCACTAGACCGTTACCATATCGACAACTGACGAACAATAGTTGTGCCCTACGCCAATGTCTATCATCATTGACAGTTTGCCATAGTCCATTAGTACACGCCCATCCGACTGGCACGGTGTGAGGTTTGTTAAACCTAATAGCGTTATTAACTAATGACTCGCTCGCCATTGGCCTTGGCGATTAAGTCAATATAAAATGAGGGACTTAATGATAGAGTTTTGTCTAGTAAGTTTTAAGGTTGTTGTCCTACCCAAGGAGGACGAACGTACATATTCTACCCAAGGAGAATACGCAGGATTAATATTGGCATCCTACCCATGGAGGATGGCGGTACATATTCTACCCAAGGAGAATATGCAGGTTCCGTTTTAGTTCTTTTAATATTGGCATCCTACCCATGGAGGATGGCGGTACATATCCTATCTAAGGAGGATATGCAAGTTCCGTTTTAGTTCTTTAAACAATTCCCAACCACCGGGAATCCCATGCTCGGTTAGATTAGTTACTCTAATAATCAGGAAATCAAGCACGTCCTAATAAGGTACGGATAACAATCAGTTTCTCATGCATAACACGTATCTTACGTACGGTTTATTTACTCATTACTTCTATCACAAACCACACAACTCAAATGTCAAGTTATATTATTAAGTTATATTATTTTTCCCTAAAATAATATAACTATCTCACAAAATAAAAAGTATCCACACAAGTGTTCTATATATTCTAATTATATATTTAACCATTTTACTTGTAAAAATCCACCTCCGATACTTTGTATTTTTGTAACAAAACTCATGGCGATGTTTATTTTGAAAAACAAAGTTAAAACGTATATGTGAACACTTGTTAGAAAAAAAATTTCTAAGTGTTGGAATTTTTAGAAAATTTCGCCAGAGTTTCCTTTGTAAATGGAGGTGTCCATGCTAATAAGCATATCATTTTCTTTTCCAAAAATCTTCCAACAATCAACAACAATTTACCAAGAGCAAACTATTCTATTTACAAACCAACATGAACTTGATGTTTCATAAAAACGCGTAGTAACTTGGTATGGCGTTTAGTGGGTTTAGTTACCCTTCGAAGTGTATTTACTTTTGTTAAAATCTCATTCTCGGGATTTTTAGATGTTTACAACTTGTAGATACTTTTTACAGAAATATTTGTTTACCACATCTTCTTGTTCCAAAAATATTTCTACACTTATTTTGTCACTAAAAATAGTGTAGGTTTACTAAAAATCATGATCTTTCAAGCACTTTAATTAACATTAATGAATCGTACGGATACATGAAATTTTGAGGGTTGTCACATTCTCCCCCTGTTAAGAAAATTTCGTCCCGAAATTTAGCACGTGTTTACTGAGGAAGCTAGTTAAGTTGCGTGGTTTCCTGGTTTTCCTGGGGTGTCACATCATTCCCCCGTTGGTTTGGAATTTCGTCCCGAAATTCTGTGGTAGCTTCAGCCTCAGTACTGGTTGCACATTTCTGAAACAACTGGGGATACTTGAGTTTCATTTGGTCTTCTCGTTCCCATGTATACTCTGGGCCACAACGGGAGTTCCAACGAACTCGAACTGTGACAACCCTCACTAAACCAGGTATCCGTACGACTTAATTAATAATTAATTACTGCTTAATTACTGTGCTTGTTTGAAATTACTGATGAACTACTACTTGATTTCTGATACATGCATATACCTGCATCATACTTTACTTACCGTCACTACATTATTTACATGCTGAACCTTAGTGACAAACATGATGCACAAAAAGCACAGTAGCACTATAAACTGTCACACCCCGACCACGTAGAACATACAAAACGTGGCGGAAATGTCGGGGAGTGTTGTAACAGAATTAATTGTTTCAAATCCATGGCAATCGAAGTTTCGTTTTATTGATTAAAAGTTTTACAATGTCTTAACAAACAAGAAATACAACATAATTAACTAGTCTTGCATCTTTTATTGTCACTAAAGCCCAAGTCTGCCTATGTGTATCTTGATCATCTTATGCAACAGTTCCTGAAAAACACATGTGAAAATAGGTACGTCAGCATAAAAATGCCTGTGAGATACATAGGTTTTGTGAAAATAGGTTTCATGACTTATGTTTGAGAAAATGTTTAGTCATGAACCTTGTTATTTGCTTTGCTTTGTAAATCATTTGAAAATCGATAAGATCAGATGATAAGTATAAATAAATGTAGGGTTAAATGAATAACCAAGTAAAATATGTTTGCATAAGATAAGATGTTTATAAATCAATGTCTTGTGAAAAGTATGTTATTTGTATAAAATGTTCTATGTCTCAAACTGAAATGATTCAAATAACGCTATGATATGTAATACCATACAAACACTTATATATAGGAAGTACCAGCGGCGTATCCACCATGCTTGTATCATATTACACACGCATCGTTACTTAATCACTTAATCAAACCAAACCAATGTAAGAAGTCTATGTTTAAATCAATTGTCAAATGTATTGGGTAATATGTCAAAGTGTTCATGTCAAGATGTAAATCATATCAATATGTTTGTGTCAAATATCCATGTCAAATGTCTATGTCAAATATGTCATGTGTGGCAAGTGAAATGTCTCAACTAAACCATATGCACAAAAACAAAGTATTGAAGTAAATCTTGGTTTAAATCAAAGTTATGCTTTGTGGGAAATGCATGATCAAATGTCAATCATGTTAAAATGTCTATGCCGAAATGTCTATGTCAAATGTCTATGTCAAAATGTCATGTAAAACGATGTACTAAGTAATGCACACAATTGGGCACACCTAGCATGAAATGTCATAAAATCATGTACTATAATGTACTAACGAACATAGCAGGTATATGATGTGAAAACGGGAAAGCATGAATGTAACAAGTAGGCACATGTGTTCCACCCCAAAACAGTTTGGAAAACAGTAAAAGAGGGGTCTATGTACTCACTTGAGATTGCTCAGTAGTCCTTGAGTAACAACCAGACAATGCTAGAGATCGCGGATATCAAACGGCACCTAATATAGGTAACTATGTTAATTAACCGGACCTAGATCGGAAGATCGGGTAGCATTAGGGTTTGTAAACCAAACGAGTGTAGAGACTCGTGTCATTTGGTTTAACAAAGCCTACATACTAAATGAAACTTAACCTAAGTGTCTACGACCCATTACGACCCGTTTAGGTAGCTTATGCTACTTTAACGCGTCGTTCGCGTGAAACGCGTTCGGACCGCCTAACTAGCCCTATGACAAGTGTTATATGCCTAAACATATTACATAATCAGTTATGTGACAAAGGTTTAGGTTACATATGCTTAATTACCAATTATACATGAAAAGGGTATTCTGGTAATTTACCTAAGGCATATAAACTACCTATCATACAACTACTTAAACGATGTGACCATAGGGTATAACCTCGGAAGGTTATTCCCTACCTACCATGGTCACCTAATGTGTTTGGTCGGATCCTAATGATCGACCAAACTGGGTCGGGTTCGAGGTATAAGCGATTCATTAGATCGCTTACCCTACGACCCTAGACAACGTGGTAATCAGTGGGCATAGTCCCAGGGGACTATGACCAACGTGATTACACTCACGTTGCGAAGTTCAAAAGAACTTCGCATTGACCATTACTGGTCAACGCTGAAAGTCAAACAAAGTTTGACTTTCGGACTCGAAAAGCAATAAAATAAGGAAAAGAACGAAAGAATACTTACGAAGGGTCCCCGAATGCTAATCCCGATTCAAGAATCTCAGGTATGAAACAATGGTTTCAACTTAGAGGTTCTCAAATCAGAATTCTAGTGATTTTAGCAATGGGGGGTATGGGGTATTTATAGGAATACCCGAACCGTTAAGATCGTTTCATGGAAAACGTGCCTTAATCCCATCCGTACATGTGTTGCAAAGTTATGGTGTTTAGGTGTTTAAATTCCATCCATACATGTGTTGCAAAGTTATGGTGTTTAGGTGTTTAAATTCCATCCATACATGTGTTGCAAAGTTATGGTGCCTAAATTCCATCCTTATCCGCTGACTAAGCAAGTTTAGAATGTGTGGTTGTGAATTAAACAACGGGTAATACATCGAATCTGGTCCCGAATGCGAAAAACTGAGTTTCTGCATGTTTTCTGTCCAGCATAGGCAGTCGCGTAGCGCGACGGTAAAGCCTATAGGGCTCGCGCTACGCTAGCCCTCCTCTGATTCAGAAATGTTTCAAAGTTGGCAGAAATGGTCCCTGTTGTGTTTTAAGGCCTTTTTCGATGCGTTTGAACCCCGTTAACCTCGTTTCAAGGCTCTAAAATGAATTTAAAGTATAGGGAACTCAAAACATGCTCAAAAATATGCCGGATGATGGTTCGTTTGGTCGTACGAACGCGATGTTCGCTTAATTACGACGGAATGCGCACAAGCGCGAAAAACGATCCAAATGACGAAACGAATGGATTTTTCTTATGGCGAACACTAAAATATAATATAGTCATGCTCACATAAATTTTTGGATGTCCGGATGTATTCAGAACGTAAGTTATGCGCGAAAATGCAAACTTGTGCACTTTTTGACACTTTTAGTCCCTGAATGACCCAAAAGTTTATTTTAGCATACCGAACCCCTCAAAGCCTATTTCTAAGCTATGTAAAGGATATTTATGGTATGTTTAACTTATGGTCATGTTCCGGAATGTTTGTTACAGTTCAAATTGGCATACTTTCGCAGTTTGTCAACTTTAGTCCCTGTAAGCGATTAAACTTGATTTCACCACACCAAACCTTCCAAAACTTATATATAAGTTATGTAAAGGTTATTTAAGGTATGTTAAGCCTATTTCACTATTCCGGAGTGTTCGTTGCATTAAACTGGTTATATTTACGCATCAGTGCGTGAATAACCTTCCAGAAAGCAATTTAGAGCTTGAAATCGAAACAAGAGTTGATATGTGAAATCGATACACATATTTTTACAAATACCAAGTATGAAATACAATATTTCATTGGTTTGGCATTTGTTTGATGGTCGCGGTGACACGGGTGTCACAGTCTCCCCTACTTTAGGAAATTTCTTCCCGAAATTAATTCGTAGGAGTCTATTTGTGACTTTGTGTTAAATAACCATCAAAGATGAACAAGACGTAATCCTGTAATTTCTCTTTAACGAACATTTTTCAGAAATGAAAAATGAACCGAGTTATTTTCAACAGGCATTCTTTAGAAACAAAAATGAACAGAATAGTCATTTTCCACAACCTCTTCAGAAACAAAAATGAACAGAATAGTCATTTTACATCTTCAGAAACAAAAATGAACAGAATAGTCATTTTACATCTTCAGAAACAAAAATGAACAGAATAGTCATTTTACATCTTCAGAAACAAAAATGAACAGAATAGTCATTTTACATCTTCAGAAACAAAAATGAACGGAATAGTCATTTTACATCTTCAGAAACAAAAATGAACGGAATAGTCATTTTACATCTTCAGAAACAAAAATGAACGGAATAGACTCTAGACACATGACAAAATTCACTGTGGTTTCTGTGCACTGAATTTCATAATTATGTATGCATCCATAATTACGCAATTCCTTGCATAGTCCGCACAATTTGTCTGAAATGTGAAGGGGAGGAAAAATCAAACCTGATGATGAGTGTGACTAAACTACCATAGGGTCCTTTTAATTAGATCGACAAAGGATCCTTTTAAATTAGGCCACCAAGGAGTCCTTTCAGCTATATCATCACATGATATTCCTAACCAGATTTTTGGATCAATCTGTTTACCTAGACCTCTCAGGGTCTAATTATGGAATGGTACAATATAATCCAAGGGTCTTTACTATTACGTACAAGCCCGTTGAGGATTTAATATAGCACCCAAAGATATGGAAGATTCTACGAGGATTTGGATGACAAGAATTTGGATCACACAATAACATAAAAGGGAACACATAAGCACATAATCACATAATTGTTTAACTTGGTTATTAATTTGTTATCTTTGGACGCGGATACTCAAAGTACACCAGGAATCCAATTCGTGGATTTCATTTGGTACTTTAATCATTTCAAGAATCCATCCATGAAGATAGGATGATCTACCAAAAATTCGATTTTCGTTTTCCAGGAAAACGCAATATTCGAATTAAGGTACACAATAATTTAGGACATACGGAAATACCCTTGGGTACCCTATTAAAAATTTATAGTGGTACTTGGGGTATTCGTACAAAATTATAACTTTTATCTTGTACTTCGTTTCTTTGCAAGAGACGGGTACTTAGGATCTTTGTGGAAAACGCAAGAGATTGTAAAATGGAAGAATTTTGGGGGTAGTTTGCTTTTCAAGTAATACGATTCCTTGATTGTCGGTATTATAGGGGATATGTTGTTTATGCATACAACCACATAATATACATTGTAATGTAAATAAAAAGATTTATTTATTAACAATGATAACAACTGTTTCATGGACCTTGACAACAAAAGAAAATAATACATAAGATATGATTATTTCTAAAGAGTGTTGTCTTCTAGTCGATCAGATGCTCATCTCTGTGCTGGATTAGCATTAGCAAGCTTTGGGCAATTTCTTCGGAAATGTCCCATCTTACCACACTTGTTGCAAGAACCTGGTGGAAAGCGAGCTCGAGCAGGTTTGTTGTCGGCTTGATTCGGTGCAACTGCTGCAACGCAAACTTTTGCCATATGACCTTTAAGTCCACAAATTTGGCATTCGCGGCACTTCACATTAGCATGATGATGTAGGCCACATCGGTTGCACAAGGGTTAAGTTCCATTGTATGGCTTCCTAGTACGGGGTTGAGCTGGTTGGTTGGGGACGGCTTGACCATTGTGAGCGACCATGGCGAAGTTCTGAGAAGCCTTTTGCTTCTTTGACCGCTCAAGGGATCCAGTCTGCTCATCCATGGTCTTTGATTCCTCGATTGGTTTCGATTCCTCGACTGGTTTCTTGTCACCCTTCCGGAAAAGCTTACGTTTCCTGATCTGAGATTCAGTCAGAGTTGCAGATAGCTCAATGGCCTGCCTAACCGTAGTGGGGTTACTACCAGTAACAATGTCTTGAACTGAGTCAGGGAGACCATCAATGTACTTTTTGATCGCCTTATCCAAAGGCGTAACCATGGTAGGACACAACAGGCTCAGCTCCTCATATCGATCAGTGTATGCTCGATGTTCGCCGCTGTCTTGCTTAAGGTCATCGAATTCCCTTTCCAATGCCCTGATCTCGTGACGAGGACAGAATTCTTTCATCATCAGTGCTCGAAGTTCTTCCCAAGTTTGGGCCAGTGCCACTTCGGCACCCCTATCTCTCACCACACCGTTCCACCATGTCAAAGCTCGTTTCTCGAAGACACTAGATGCAAAATCTACCTTTCGCTCGTTTGGACATTGAACATGCCTGAAGGTGCTCTCTAGACTCTCGAACCATTGCAGAAGTGCAGTCGCTCCTTGAGACCCAGAAAACTTTGATGGCTTGGCCGAGTTAAATGTCTTGAAGCTGCAGAGGGCATTATTGTTGTTGATAGCTTGGTGACATTGGGCAACGATGATCGGGATTGCAGCAGTCATTTGCTGTGTAATGACAGCTGCCAGCTCGTCAACAGATACCGGATTTTCGCGTCGTGGAGGCATTCTAAAAGAGGAGAACATGAAAGGAAACGAGTGAGAGAATTTAGACGAAATGAATGAGATGAAACAAATCTGATGAAAGCAAGGATATTGGTCATTTGTTTGTTACTACAAAGCAACAAACGACCCTGGTGATTAATCAAAGTAAATAGGTCAAAAATAATGTATCGCGAAGACATGCTCGCCTATAAGTGAACACTCATCCCAAGAATTCCCAGGTAAGCACAACTGGTCTCGCGTCTGATGAGATGTATACGAAGTGCTTGCCTAGACAGAAAACCCAGAATACAGGCATTCACCCTTCCAGTTTGCACGTGTTCACATTATTAAAAACCCAAAACCTTGACGAGAGTTTTGAAAACTCAAAGGGGTTCGAAACCGTATAACAGAGGGTTCAAAACCTAGTAATCAATCATCCTAGAACAGATGATTAGTTTACAAAGCGGTTTTGAAATTTATGTTCTTGTTGTGGTCGTCGCCTAAGGATAGGTGATGGTATTGTTTTATGACTAAACGCAAGTAAACTCGCGTTAGGGTCCTAAGAAGGTTATAGACTAGGTCAAAGCATTACTAATAACCTAATTCCCTATAACCATTGGCTCTGATACCATCTTTTCTGTCACACCCCGACCACGTAGAACATACAAAACGTGGCGGAAATGTCGGGGAGTGTTGTAACAGAATTAATTGTTTCAAATCCATGGCAATCGAAGTTTCGTTTTATTGATTAAAAGTGTTACAATGTCTTAACAAACAAGAAATACAACATAATTAACTAGTCTTGCATCTTTTATTGTCACTAAAGCCCAAGTCTGCCTATGTGTATCTTGATCATCTTATGCAACAGTTCCTGAAAAACACATGTGAAAATAGGTACGTCAGCATAAAAATGCCTGTGAGATACATAGGTTTTGTGAAAATAGGTTTCATGACTTATGTTTGAGAAAATGTTTAGTCATGAACCTTGTTATTTGCTTTGCTTTGTAAATCATTTGAAAATCGATAAGATCAGATGATAAGTATAAATAAATGTAGGGTTAAATGAATAACCAAGTAAAATATGTTTGCATAAGATAAGATGTTTATAAATCAATGTCTTGTGAAAAGTATGTTATTTGTATAAAATGTTCTATGTCTCAAACTGAAATGATTCAAATAACGCTATGATATGTAATACCATACAAACACTTATATATAGGAAGTACCAGCGGCGTATCCACCATGCTTGTATCATATTACACACGCATCGTTACTTAATCACTTAATCAAACCAAACCAATGTAAGAAGTCTATGTTTAAATCAATTGTCAAATGTATTGGGTAATATGTCAAAGTGTTCATGTCAAGATGTAAATCATATCAATATGTCTGTGTCAAATATCCATGTCAAATGTCTATGTCAAATATGTCATGTGTGGCAAGTGAAATGTCTCAACTAAACCATATGCACAAAAACAAAGTATTGAAGTAAATCTTGGTTTAAATCAAAGTTATGTTTTGTGGGAAATGCATGATCAAATATCAATCATGTTAAAATGTCTATGCCGAAATGTCTATGTCAAATGTCTATGTCAAAATGTCATGTAAAACGATGTACTAAGTAATGCACACAATTGGGCACACCTAGCATGAAATGTCATAAAATCATGTACTATAATGTACTAACGAACATAGCAGGTATATGATGTGAAAACGGGAAAGCATGAATGTAACAAGTAGGCACATGTGTTCCACCCCAAAACAGTTTGGAAAACAGTAAAAGAGGGGTCTATGTACTCACTTGAGATTGCTCAGTAGTCCTTGAGTAACAACCAGACAATGCTAGAGATCGCGGATATCAAACGGCACCTAATATAGGTAACTATGTTAATTAACCGGACCTAGATCGGAAGATCGGGTAGCATTAGGGTTTGTAAACCAAAAGAGTGTAGAGACTCGTGTCATTTGGTTTAACAAAGCCTACATACTAAATGAAACTTAACCTAAGTGTCTACAACCCATTACGACCCGTTTAGGTAGCTTATGCTACTTTAACGCGTCGTTCGCGTGAAACGCGTTCGGACCGCCTAACTAGCCCTATGACAAGTGTTATATGCCTAAACATATTACATAATCAGTTATGTGACAAAGGTTTAGGTTACATATGCTTAATTACCAATTATACATGAAAAGGGTATTCTGGTAATTTACCTAAGGCATATAAACTACCTATCATACAACTACTTAAACGATGTGACCATAGGGTATAACCTCGGAAGGTTATTCCCTACCTACCATGGTCACCTAATGTGTTTGGTCGGATCCTAATGATCGACCAAACTGGGTCGGGTTCGAGGTATAAGCGATTCATTAGATCGCTTACCCTACGACCCTAGACAACGTGGTAATCAGTGGGCATAGTCCCAAGGGACTATGACCAACGTGATTACACTCACGTTGCGAAGTTCAAAAGAACTTCGCATTGACCATTACTGGTCAACGCTGAAAGTCAAACAAAGTTTGACTTTCGGACTCGAAAAGCAATAAAATAAGGAAAAGAACGAAAGAATACTTACGAAGGGTCCCCGAATGCTAATCCCGATTCAAGAATCTCAGGTATGAAACAATGGTTTCAACTTAGAGGTTCTCAAATCAGAATTCTAGTGATTTTAGCAATGGGGGGTATGGGGTATTTATAGGAATACCCGAACCGTTAAGATCGTTTCATGGAAAACGTGCCTTAATCCCATCCGTACATGTGTTGCAAAGTTATGGTGTTTAGGTGTTTAAATTCCATCCATACATGTGTTGCAAAGTTATGGTGTTTAGGTGTTTAAATTCCATCCATACATGTGTTGCAAAGTTATGGTGCCTAAATTCCATCCTTATCCGCTGACTAAGCAAGTTTAGAATGTGTGGTTGTGAATTAAACAACGACTAATACATCGAATCTGGTCCCGAATGCGAAAAACTGAGTTTCTGCATGTTTTCTGTCCAGCATAGGCAGTCGCGTAGCGCGACGGTAAAGCCTATAGGGCTCGCGCTACGCTAGCCCTCCTCTGATTCAGAAATGTTTCAAAGTTGGCAGAAATGGTCCCTGTTGTGTTTTAAGGCCTTTTTCGATGCGTTTGAACCCCGTTAACCTCGTTTCAAGGCTCTAAAATGAAGTTAAAGTATAGGGAACTCAAAACATGCTCAAAAATATGCCGGATGATGGTTCGTTTGGTCGTACGAACGCGTTGTTCGCTTAATTACGACGGAATGCGCACAAGCGCGAAAAACGATCCAAATGACGAAACGAATGGATTTTTCTTATGGCGAACACTAAAATATAGTATAGTCATGCTCACATAAATTTTTGGATGTCCGGATGTATTCAGAACGTAAGTTATGCGCGAAAATGCAAACTTGTGCACTTTTTGACACTTTTAGTCCCTGAATGACCCAAAAGTTTATTTTAGCATACCGAACCCCTCAAAGCCTATTTCTAAGCTATGTAAAGGATATTTATGGTATGTTTAACTTATGGTCATGTTCCGGAATGTTTGTTACAGTTCAAATTGGCATACTTTCGCAGTTTGTCAACTTTAGTCCCTGTAAGCGATTAAACTTGATTTCACCACACCAAACCTTCCAAAACTTATATATAAGTTATGTAAAGGTTATTTAAGGTATGTTAAGCCTATTTCACTATTCCAGAGTGTTCGTTGCATTAAACTGGTTATATTTACGCATCAGTGCGTGAATAACCTTCCAGAAAGCGATTTAGAGCTTGAAATCGAAACAAGAGTTGATATGTGAAATCGATACACATATTTTTACAAATCCCAAGTATGAAATACAATATTTCATTGGTTTGGCATTTGTTTGATGGTCGCGGTGACACGGGTGTCACATAAACGGATAACCTATTGAACATGCTGATAAAGCCAGCATCAGGCAGACACTGCCTCTAAGGCCTGTATGAGCCGGAATTATTTTACTACACTAGTGGTGAGTGTAGGGATATAAGGGTTGTAGAACTGCGTCTCTAGGAATAAATTACAGTGACCGGATGTGCCTAAAACGTACTCTAAGTACAAAATTCAGCTTTTGGCTAACTATTAAAGTGCCAAAACACGAGAAAAATATTACTAGACACTTTCCAAAGTGTCAGGAATAAGTTGTGTCACTAAAAATAATAATAACGACACTTTAAAGCTTCGTTAAGCACTTTAACGGATTACTATCCAACCGAACAACCGGACTATACCCGGAACATGAAAATATTGTCATCAACATTGTTTTTCTTTTTCTGAGCCAGTTAGGGTCCCTGAATACCCTAACACCCGTCACAACTTACCACACATTAATAACCGAGTTAACCTTCACATTTAACTAACTAACACTTGATGTTTAGTTGGAATCTAACTAGGAACCCCCCCCCCCCCTTACGAATTCGGTCCCCAAGGGGACACCCCTTGTACCTTGTTGATTATAATAATCTAACATGTCTAATATCTATAAGACACTAAATCCCTTGGGTAATAATCTTGTTAATTGTCTATAAGAACAAGCTTTAGACCAACATAACCTTAATCACTCACAACACCACTTAACACCTCTCTCTCCCTCTCTTTGGTTCTCGGCCGAGAGCACCCCACCACCATCCATCCTCTTTCGAGTTTGATCATCACATTCCAAGATCATTCAAGCATTAAGGATCACGTATAAGGAGGCTTGGTGCATTCGGAAGGCGAAGGACCTCACTCTATTGCTTTTATCCTCTCATTTTGTGTCTAGATTCTTCCCTAGCCTCGAGCTAGTAGTAAGTTGCTTAAATCACCTTCCCGAACTATTCTAAAGTGGTTAATATGATTTGTAACGGTTAAAACTCGTAAACATGCAAAATGATACATAAAAGTTTACTAAAAATGCTTGTAATGATGGTTAAAAGCTCATATGTTGTGTAAATCTTGTAGTATTTTATTTGTGTAGTTATTTGGACCCGATCTATGTTGTGGTAGCTCGGATCATCGTTTAACCCGGGTTGGTCATGATCATGGATCATGACATAAGGATGTTTTGGAAGTAACAAGGGTTAAAGGATGAAACTCTACCACACACGAATCATGAACTTGTGTAAAAGCCATTTAGCTTGTGAAATAGTGTTTAAAACTAGTAGATCTACGTTGTAACAACTGTGCTTGTAATCACTATGAACAGTTCTATTATCAATAAAACAATGTTATTTGATCCCAATGTTTGTTTTGTTATGTTCTACATTTTTCATGTTTTGACTTTTATCCAATTTCAAACTCTACATCACTTTCTGGAGAGTTATACGCAAACTAGTGCGTAAACGTACTCAGTTTAATGCGAGAAATACTCTGGAACATCAACATATACTCAACATACCTTAAATAACCTTTACATAACTTAGAAATAAGTTTTGAAGGCTTTGGTATGGCAAAAACAAGTTAATTCGACTACAGGGACTAAATATGACAAACTGCGAAAGTATGTCAATTTGAACTGTAACGAACATTCCGGAACATGACCATAAGTTAAACACACCTTAAATATCCTTTACATAGCTTAGAAATAGGCTTTGAGGGGTTTGGTGTGCTAAAATAAACTTTTGGGACATTCAGGGACTAAAAGTGTCAAAAAGTGCACAAGTTTGCATTTTCGCGCATAACTTACGTTCTGAATACATCCGGACATCCAAAAATTTATGTAAGCATGACTATATTTTATTTTAGTGTTCGCCATAAGAAAAATCCATTCGTCGCGTCATTTGGATCGTTTTTCGCGCTTATGCGCATTCCGTCGTAATTAAGCGAACATCGCGTTCGTACGACCAAACGAACCATCATCCGGCATATTTTTGAGTATGTTTTGAGTTCCCTATACTTTAACTTCATTTTAGAGCCTTGAAATGAGGTTAACGGGGTTCAAACGCATCGAAAAAGGCCTTAAACACGTGCAGGGACCATTGCTGCCAATTTTGAAACTTTCTGATTCAGGGGAGGTGCTAGCGTAGCGCGACGCCTATGGGGCTACCTGTCGCGCTACGCGACTGACTATCTGATCAGATTCAATGTTTCTAAACACAAGTTGCAGCTGATTGATCCTTAACCACATGTTTTAAGTTGCTTAGTCACTAAGATAAGGGTCATATGTGGCTTCCATAACCTTTCAACAAGTGTACGGATGTGATCGAATCACGGTTTCCATGAAACGATCTCAACGGTTCACCGAAAACTATATATACCCCATGCCTTTCATTGTTTTAAAGCACAAGAATTCTGATTTTGAGAGCTCTAAGTTGAAACCATTGTTTCATACCAGAGTTCTTGGATCGGGATTAGCATTCGGGGACCCTTCGTAAGTATTCTTTCGTTCTTTTCCTTATTTTACTACTTTTCGAGTCAGAAAGTCAAACTTTGTTTGACTTTCAGCGTTGACCAGTAATGGTCAATGCGAAGTTCGTTAGAACTTCGCAACGTGATTGTAATCACGATGGTCATAGTCCCTTGGGACTATGCCTACTGATTACCACGTTGTCTAGGGTCGTAGGGTAAGCGATCTAATAAATCGCTTATACCTCGAACCCGACCCAGTTTGGTCGATCATTAGGATCCGACCAAACACATTAGGTGACCATAGTAGGTAGGGAATAACCTTCCGAGGTTATACCCTATGGTCACATCGTTTAAGTAGTTGTATGATAGGTAGTTTATATGCCTTAGGTAAATTACCAGAATACCCTTTTCATGTATAATTGGTAATTAAGCATATGTAACCTAAACCTTTATCACATAACTGATTATGTAACATGTTTAGGCATATAATACTTGTCATAGGACTAGTTAGGCGGTCCAAACGCGTTTCACGCGCACGATGCGTTAAAGTAGCATAAGCTACCTAAACGGATCATAATGGGTCAATAAGACTAAGGTTAAGTTTCATTTAGTATGTAGGCTTTGTTAAACCAAATGACACGAGTCTCTACACTCGTTTGGTTTACGAAACCTCATTCTATCCAATCTTCCGAGATAGGTCCGGTTTATTAACATAGTTACCTATATTAGGTGCCGTTTGATTCCGAGATCTATAGCATTACTTGGTGGTTATCTTTATACAACTGAGCAATCTCAAGTGAGTACATAGACCCCTCTTTTACTGTTTCCAAACTGTTTTGGGGTGGAACACATGTGCCTACTTGTTATTTTCATGCTTTCCTGTTTTCACATCATATACATGCTATGTTCGTTAGTACATTATAGTACATGATTTCATTACATCTTATGCTAGGTGTGCCCATTGTGTGCATTACTTGGTACATTGTTTTACATGACATTTCCTGCTAGGTGTGCCCATTGTGTGCATTACTTAGTACATCGTTTTACATGACATTTCACGCTATGTATGTTCATTTGATTACATACTTAGTGCATTGTTTTCACATGTTTACATTTTGGTATGACATTTGGTTTGTTTACATGGGACAATACATTCATTAACATTAGCTACGCCGTTCGTTAGTAGGTAGTGGTACCATAGGAATTGACAACTCCCGTTCCGGACATCCCAGGGAAAGGGGACAGAAAGGAATGACCGAATTCGATGATATAAGACAGATAGACCTTTAATTTGTTTAAAGGGTTTATCACCACAGTCGCAAGGCTTGGATGTATGCATTTTCACAATACCGCATAAATGTTCATATTAAATAGTTGCATGCATTTACACAAAACATAGCGTTGATTTAAACCAAGTTTTACTTCAACATTTTGTTTTTATATGGTTTAGTTGAGACATTTCACTTACCATACATGACATTTTGACATAGACATTTGACATGAATATTTGACATAGACATTTGACATGGATATTTGACATAGACATTTGACATGATTTACATCTTGACATGAACACTTTGACATATTACCCAATACATTTGACAATTGATTTAAACATAGACTTCTTACATTGGTTGGTTTGGTTTGATTAAGTGATTAAGTAACGATGCGTGTGTAATATGATGCAAGCATGGTGGATACGCCGCTGGTACTTCCTATATATAAGTGTTTGTATGGTATTACATATCATAGCGTTATTTGAATCATTTCAATATTGAGACATAGAACATTTTATACAAATAACATACTTTTCACAAGACATTGATTTACAAACAACTTATCTTATACAAACACATTTTTACATGGTCATTTATTTAACCTGACAATTACTTATACATATCATCTGATCTTATTGTTTTCAAATGATTTACAAGACAAAGCAAATAACAAGGTTCATGACTAAACATTTTCTCAAACAAAAGTCATGAATCTTATTTTCACAAAACCTATGTATCTCACAGGCATTTTTATGCTGACGTACCTATTTTCACATGTGTTTTTCAGGTGCTTTTCCATAGGATGTTGATCAAAATACTAGGGCGGACCTGTGCCTTAGAGACTTTAAAAAGAAGATAGACTATGTTTAATTATGTACTGAACTCTTTAATTTCCTGTTTGAAACAATGTAACACCTTTGTTTATAAATAAAATACAACTTTGTATGCCATGGTTATGAAACAATTAATTCTGTCGCAACACGCCCCGATGTTTCCGCCGCGATTTGTTGTTTTACGCGGTCGGGGTGTGACATACGTATCTACAAGCGGTATTTTCAAAGAACCAAGTATCAAAGAAATCATGTTTTCTAAAGACGGATCTTACACTAACACGAATGATTTTTAGAACACACAAGTGTATAAACACTTGTGTAGCACAAAGTTTCGACAAAATAACTATTTTTGTAAAAGATGACGAGAAGTTGTAAAGACGGAATTTCCCTAAAAACGAGGTTTTTAAGAAATCGGATTGCTTTATATAAAGATCCGCTAAAAATATTGGGATTTACATCATAGTGTTGGAAAAACTACAAGTTCATGAGATTCTTGCGAATTACATGTTTGTTAACTAGTTTGTTGTCTTGAACATGGTTTTGGTTAAATAAGGAAATTGTTGATTTGATTTATAAAAGAAAATGATACGCTTGAAAGCGTGGCCACCTCCAGTTATAGAGGAAACTCTGGCGAAATTTTTCTAAAAACCTAACACTTAGAAATATTTTCACTATAAGTGTTAGAAATACTTTTCGACTTGTTTTCAAATTATAGATTTCGCCACGACTTTAATTATAAAACATATGAGGTGAAATTTCACAAAATAAAACTTGGTAAATATATATTTAGTATATATTTTTCAATAAAGTCACTTGATGTGTGTTTATGATTATTTTGTGAAAATACTCGTATTATTTTTAGGGTAAAAATAATACTATCGAATGTTAATGGATCCAAAATAATACGAACGTCTCTACGATAAAAATATAAGTTACACCGGTAATTATTATTACCACTCGATCGTTAAAACGTAACTTACGCATTTTAAGAAAATATGACTGAACGCGTATTCTTGTTAAAGTATTATTTTGGGAAAAGTTATGTAATAGAAAATATAATATTTTTGAGAAGAATATTTATATTTTGGAGTTAGAAATAAAATATATTTTAAGTGAGACTTAATAATATATTACGAACACACATGTATTAAATCCCCCATCCTTGGGAAGGAAAATGATTACCAAGTATTTACTAAATGTAAACACGAAATAGTTGTCTAACTATTTCCCAAAAACTTAAACCATAAAGCTAAGGCACGGCCGTCCGTCTAATAGAATTAGTACGTGTAGGTCGTCACACAGCTGCTTGATCAGGAGACATACTTGGTAGAGACGCACCACTGTGAGTTCATGTCCCCCTTTTCTCTTAACTGTTTTCAGTTTTCTAAACTACGGGGGTGAAATACATGTTACTTTGATTACAAGTACTTTATACATGGTATGGTTAGCGTAAGGAGGTTTACTACTTAGATCATGTGAGTGGGTAGGAGCAACATGAGGCCATTAGTCCTCATGGTAGGACCGAGGGACAGGAGCGGTAGATCTATCTGGGTGTAGCGAGCCCAGCCCCAGGCCAAACTAGAAACGGACCTCGGGGTGACTTCGTGCCCGACGCATAAATCCGCTAGGTTTGAGTCTCCCTACTTGCACTTCACATATATCAGTGGCCTTGCAAACCATTGGTGATCTCAATTCCCTTATTTGCTACATACCAGGATTTTTATACTTACAAAGGTTTATTTACTCACTTACACATGAACTCGCTCAACATTATTGTTGATTTTTCAACTTACATGTATTTCAGGGAATTAAAGGATCTGGCGCGGTATGACACGTTTTCCCGCTGCACTAGTTACGAGATCATCTGGGTTTAGGGAATGTGACTCTTTCCTGGACAAGTCACAGTCCTTAAAATATCATTATGTTATGTTGTGTTGAACAATGTTTATGTCGTTAGGATGTGTTTCCGTTAAGACAATGTTGTTGTATTTAGTTTTTAAAACTTAATCGAATGGATGATCTTGCATGATTTTATTTCATATAGCTTTGTTATGGTTAAGCTATGGTATTAAGAAGTCACACCAAATTAACCACGCTTCCGCAAAGCCAGGGTGTGACACGAACAAGGGGTATTCTAGTACGCTTGAGAATTTTAACATCTCGATCAGTGATCTCTACTGGCTCCTCGACGAATCGCAGCTGGTCGTCGATAGTGAGCTCCTTGAGAGGAACTATGAGGGTCTCATCTGACAGGCACTTCTTCAGATTTGACACGTGGAATACGTTGTGAACTCCACTGAGTTCTTCAGGTAGATTCAACTTGTAAGCGACTTTGCCAATTTTCTCAATGATTTCGAACGGTCCGACATAACGCGGATTGAGCTTGCCTCGTTTGCCAAAACAAACTACACCTTTCCAAGGTGAGACTTTGAGTAGCAACCGATCCCCAACCTGGAAATCGAGTGGCTTTCTTCGCTTACCAGCATAGCTTTTCTGACGGTCACGAGCTGCCGCCATTTGTTGTCGTATGTGAGCAATCCTCTCGGTTGTATCTACTACAAGTTCTGGGCCAGTGATTTGACTGTCGCCAACCTCTGCCCAACAAAGAGGTGATCGGCACTTTCGTCCGTACAATTCCTCGAACGGAGCGGCCTGGATACTGGTGTGGTAACTGTTGTTATACGAAAACTCCACTAACGGGGGGTGTTTTTCCCAGCCATTACCAAAATCGATTACACATACCCTAAGCATGTCTTCAAGGGTTTGGATGGTGCGTTCAGATTGCCCATCCGTCTGTGGATGATATGCCGTGCTCATGTCTAAAGGAGAGCCAAAGGACTTGTGCATAGCTTGCCACAATTCAGAAGTAAAACGTGAGTCACGATCAGAAATGATGGAGGTTGGCACTCCATGCCTTGATACTACTTCCTTTAGGTAGATGTCTGCTAGAGTAGAAAACTTATCCGTTTCCTTGATAGCCAGGAAATGTGCAGACTTGGTCAGTCGATCCACGATCACCCAAATGGTATCATTTCCGTGTTGAGATCTAGGCAGGCCAGTAACGAAATCCATGGAAATTTGCTCCCATTTCCATTTCGGGATCTCTGGCTGTTGAAGTAGGCCTGAAGGTTTCTAGTATTCAATCTTGACTCTCGCGCAAGTCAAATATTTGCTAACGTAGGTTGCTATGTGAGCTTTCATGCTAGGCCACCAATACGTAGTCCTGAGGTCGTGGTACATCTTATCCGAACCAGGATGTACTGAGTAACGAGACTTGTGCGCTTCATCCATAACAAGCTCGCGTAAGTTCCCGTAAAGTGGAACCCAGATGCGCCCGTTTACATAGTAGGCGCCGTCTTCCTTTTGTTCTAACCATTTCCTTGATCCTCGTAGGGACTCAGCCCTGATGTTTTCTGCTTTCAATGCTTCGACTTGAGCATCAGGAATTTGAGCGGGAAGGCTAGAGTGAATGGTAAGCTGTAATGCACGTACACGCTTAGGTATAGTATCCTTTCGACTGAGGGCGTCGGCCACAACATTGGCGTTGCCCGGATGGTACTTGATCGCACATTCATAATCATTCAAGAGCTCGACCCATCGACGTTGTCGCATGTTTAACTCCTTTTGCTTGAAGATATGCTCAAGACTCCTGTGATCGGTGTAAATGGTGCACTTGGTACCGTACAGGTAATGTCTCCATATCTTAAGTGCGAAAACAACTGCTCCCAATTCTAAGTCGTGCGTAATGTAGTTCCTTTCGTGAACCTTAAGTTGGCACAATGCATAGGCAATGACCTTGTCACGTTGCATCAACACGCAACCAAGTCCTTGGATGGAAGCGTCGCAATAAACCACAAAATCATCTGTGCCTTCAGGCAATGAGAGAATAGGCGCGCTACAAAGTCTATCCTTTAGGTGCTGAAATGCAGATTCCTGTGCATCACCCCAACGATAGGTGACACCTTTCTGAGTCAATGAAGTGAGAGGTTGCACAATTTTTGAGAAATCCTTGATAAACCTTCTGTAATATCCTGCCAAACCCAAGAATTGGCGGATTTCTGTTGGTGTACGGGGTGCAGGCCAGTTCTTGATCGAGTCAACCTTGGATGGATCAACATAAATTCCATCCTTGTTTACTACGTGGCCTAGAAAGTGGACTTCACGAAGCCAGAAGTCACACTTCGAAAACTTGTCATACAACTGCTCTGTTCGAAGAAGTTCCAAGATAAGCCTCAAGTGTTGCTCGTGTTCTTCCTGACTCTTCGGATAGATCAGGATATCGTCGATGAAAACAATGACAAACTTATCCAGGTAAGGTTTGCACACACTGTTCATGAGATCCATGAAGACCGCTGGTGCATTCGTCAATCCGAAAGGCATAACCAGAAACTCGTAATGCCCATACCGAGTCCTGAATGCTATTTTAGAGACATCCTCATCTCGGACTCTCAGTTGATGGTAGCCTGACCTTAGGTCAATCTTTGAGTAGAAACTCGACCCTTGCAACTGGTCGAATAAGTCATCAATACGTGGGAGAGGATAACGATTCTTCACGGTCACCTTGTTGAGTTCGCGGTAGTCAATACACATTCTGAAGGTACCGTCTTTCTTTTTCACGAATAATACTGGAGCTCCCCAAGGCGAAGAGCTAGGACGTATGAAACCCTTTTCCAAGAGTTCTTGTAGTTGCGTGGACAGTTCTTCAAGTTCTGATGGAGCTAGACGATAAGGTGCTCGAGCTATGGCCGCTGCTCCAGGAGCTAGCTCGATTTGAAATTCAACTTGACGATGAGGCGGAAGACCAGGTAATTCCTCAGGAAAGTCACCTACAACAGGTATGTCTTCTATCTTCCTTTCTTCTGAGGATGTATCAGAAACGAGGGATAGGATAGCAGTGTGGCCCTTTTGCAAACACTTCTGGGCCTTAAAGAAAGAGATGATGCCCACAATAGCACCACTCTTGTCGCCATGAATCATGAGAGGTTCTTCACCAGAACGAGGAATGCGGACGATTTTCTCCTTGCAAATAATCTCCGCTTGGTGTTGAGATAGCCAATCCATCCCAATAACGACGTCGAAACTACCAAGTACGATAGGAATAAGATCGATAGAGAAGGTCTGACCAGCTAAGACGAGGTTACAACCTTTAACAATGTGTGTGGCTTCAAGACTTTTACCGTTTGCTAGTTCTACCGTGTGTTTGGTGTTCAAAAGTGTTGGAGTGCGCTTAAGCATTTAGCTAGCTTTTAAGGACACATAACTAGCATCGGCACCCGAATCAAATAAAATATTAATAAAGAAGTCGTCCAGAAGAAACTTACCCATCACCACGTTGGGATCGTTCCTTGCATCACCCTGACCTAGCATGAAAACACGTCCCCTGGCACCATTGCCATTATTGTTACCCCCGTTGTTGCCTCCATTGTTGCCTCCATTGTTGTTCCCGTTTCCTTGGTTGTTGTTCTGATTCTGGTTCAGCTGAGGACAGTTCCTCTTAAAGTGGCCTTCAGCGCCACACTGAAAGGATCCTTTATTGCCCTGCTGTTGTTGCTGCTGGTGGTTCAGTGGAGCTTGTTGTTGTTGTTGGTGATTCTGATTTGCTGGTCGTGCACCCCTGCAATCCTTTGCTTCATGAGAAAACTTGTTACACCTCAGACAACGACCCTTGTGGCATTGCCCGCTATGATTCTTGTTGCACCGGTTGCACATGGGGTGGTTCCCTCGGTATCCACCCGGTCCTTGACTACCTGAAGACTGCTGACTGGGGCTCATGTACTCATCTGTCTTTCGCTGCAGGGACTGAGACTAAACTGAAGTAGTGCCCTTGCCCGAATTTCCATCCCACTTAAGCTTGTTATCACTGGGAGCATCAGTAGTAGTACCGCTAATATGCTTGGGCAGCTTGTTCTGCTCAACTGCCTGATCAGTGAGACGATGAGCCAACCGGATGATTTGCTGAATGGTGCCAAGATTAGCTGAGGTCACGTGGCTCTGAATTTCTGGCACCAAACCCTTAAGGTACAGCTCGATACGTTTGATAGGAGGATCCACCATAGTGGGACACAAGATAGCTAATTCGTTCGATCTCTTTGTGTATGCCTCGATTTCAGACCCCGTCATCTTCAAATTGAAAAATTCCACCTCTAGCTTGTGGATGTCGTCACGACTACAGTATTCTTCTTTGATCAGTTCTTTGAAGTCATTCCATGGGGTGGCATTAGCAACCGCCAGCCCTAGCAGTTGAACCTGTGCTTTCCACCAGGTTAACGCAGCACCTTCAAGTGTTCCAGTAGCAAATTTCACCCTACGATCTTCAAGGCATTCACACATCTCAAAAACAGACTCAATCTTCTTGAACCAGTGAAGAAGACCTACAGCTCCTTCTGTGCCACTGAAGGTACTAGGTCGGCAATCCATGAACGTTTTGAACGTATATACAGGAGGTTGAGCATGCTGACCTGTCGTGCGAGAATGAAAAGACAAGATTAAACACGAGAGTTGGTTCGCGAGAGTAGGATCTAAACATCCTAGGATAGGTCGAAATAGCAGGTTATACCTCCTGCTGGAACTGCTGCGAGTGCCTTAGCAACTTGTTCGTTGATTAGAGCCATCAGCTGGGCTTGAGTCAAGTTCAGGCGTCCACTCATGATCTTCACATCGAAGGAAACACAAGTAAGAAAAGTGTCGCGAAAGTGCCCAAGCGTGGGACGACAGAAGAGAGTAAGCACACAAGGCTCAAATAGCAGTTATCACGTTAACTAATGCACTATATGAACTATCATACAGACAATATATACATAATTCATACCACCTATTGTGTCGAGTCTTGCACGTGGAGCGAAGCGTCGTTGTGGATCGTTGAGCACTGTACAAGTTATAGTCTGGTTTTGTCAAAAAGCTTTTCTCTTTTTAAAACCAAGTTTACTATAACCAATGGCTCTGATACCAATCTGTCACACCCCCAAAATCCACATGCGGAGTATCACCGCTTGGAGGCGTGACATGACCAGGATCGAGCCACCAATCATATTGAACAACGTAATTAAGTAAATAAAACCAACCACAATACAATTGGTGACCAAAAGCTAGTTAACCAAGTTCAAATTAAACAGCGGAAGCATTAAAGGTAAAACCCAAAACATAAGTTCATAGTTCGTAAGTTTAAAGTCCAAAGCGTAAGTTTAATAAGTTCATAAGGATTTAAATATTAAGCACGGAACATAATAGCCCGTATCCCACAACGACCTCCTCCTCGTGCAAGCTCCATAAGCATCTAACGACCTATAAGGCATGTAACAACGAGTCAACAACAAAGTTGAGTGAGTTCATAGTTGGTTGTTTAGTTTTAAGTTGTTTCCGAAAACATGGTTTGTCTTTTGTTGACTTACTTGCCGTGGGGGTTACCCCATAGTTGAAAATATGATTAACCAATCCCTTCTTTCCCAAACCATACCCATAATTGGTGGGGGCTTCCCCATGTGAACCACTAGACCGTTACCATATCGACAACTGATGAACAATAGTTATGCCCTACGTCAATGTCTATCATCATTGACAGTTTGCCATAGTCCATTAGTACACGCTCGTCCGACTGGCACGGTGTGAGGTTTGTTAAACCTAATAGCGCTATTAACTAATGACCCGCTCGCCATTGGCCTCGGCGATTAAGTCGATATAAAATGAGGGACTTAATGATAGAGTTTTGTCTAGTAAGTTTTAAGGTTGTTGTCCTACCCAAGGAGGACGAACGTACGTATTCTACCGAAGGAGAATACGCAGGATTAATATTCGCATCCTACCCATGGAGGATGGAGGTACATATTCTACCCAAGGAGAATATGCAGGTTCCGTTTTAGTTCTTTTAATATTGGCATCCTACCCATGGAGGATGGCGGTACATATCCTACCTAAGGAGGATATGCAGGTTCCGTTTTACTTCTTTAACCCATTCCCAACCACCGGGAATCCCATGCCTTAGAAGGAGTGTGAACTCACCTTGGTTTGCTTGGTTAGATTAATTACTCTAATAATCAGGAAATCAAGCACGTCTTAATAAGGTACGGATAATAATCAGTTTCTCATGCATAACACGTATCTTACGTACGGTTTATTTACTCATTACTTCTATCACATACCACACAATTCAAATGTCAAGTTATATTGTTAAGTTATATTATTTTACCCTAAAATAATATAACTATCTCACAAAATAAACAAGTATCCACACAAGTGTTCTATATATTATAATTATATATTTAACCATTTTACTTGTAAAAATCCACCTCCGATACTTTGTATTTTTGTAACAAAACTCATGGCGAAGTTTATTTTGAAAAACAAAGTTAAAACGTATATGTGAACACTTGTTAGAAAAAAAATTTCTAAGTGTTGGAATTTTTAGAAAATTTCGCCAGAGTTTCCTTTGTAAATGGAGGTGTCCACGCTAATAAGCATATCATTTTCTTTTCCAAAAATCTTTCAACAATCAACAACAATTTACCAAGAGCAAACTATTCTATTTACAAACCAACATGAACTTGATGTTTCATAAAAACGCGTAGTAACTTGGTATGGCGTTTAGTGGGTTTTGTTACCCTCCGAAGTGTATTTACTTTTGTTAAAATCTCATTCTCGGGATTTTTAGATGTTTACAACTTGTAGATACTTTTTACAGAAATATTTATTTACCTCATCTTCTTGTTCCAAAAATATTTCTACACTTATTTTGTCACTAAAAATAGTGTAGGTTTACTAAAAATCATGATCTTTCAAGAATCATCTTTTCAAACTTGGTTCCTTTAGGAAAATCATTCCCAAGTCTTGGATCTACAAGATTACTAGTTCACTTTGTTTATTATTTTTCAAGAGAAATCATCCTACTTTCAAGTTCATGTTTTCACTAGTGGATGATTGTTTCATATACACATAATCATCCCTAACTTGTTAATCCATGTTTTTAATCATAACTTAACAAGTCTCATATGATGACTAACCATCATATTACTAGTAACCATCAAGAAATCATCAACACATTCAAACAACATCATACTACCATTATTTCATCTTGTTTCTTCATCTTTAAGATTATGTTACAAGATTTATGTTTATGATCTTTTAGTGTTCTTGAGATTTCATCATGACATAACTATTAACCACCATAAACATGAAGTAAATGAGGATCAAAGAAGCTTACTACTAGCTCTTAAGCTAGGGAAGAAACACTTAGAGAAAATGAGTGGATAAAAGCACACGAAAGAGGTCCTTGATGATCCGTGAGCTCCACACTTCGTGATTCACCTTGGTGCACCTTGTGAGAAAGCTTGAATGGATGATCAAAATTCGAAAATGGTGAGAGTATATAGGGGAGGTTTCGGCCGAGCTATGGAGGAAAGGAAGGAGGTTCCTTTGTGTTGAAGATGATAAGGTTCTTATACTCCTTATTTCCTATTATCCATTGTATATGGTGTCCCCTTTAGTACAAGCATGTCCAATCCAAGATCTTGTGAGTTCCAAGAAAGGATCTATATGGATATTAGAAGATTTGAAAAACATGGCGAAGTTTATACTCATGGCGAAGTTTATTTTGAAAAACAAAGTTAAAATGTATATGTGAACACTTGTTAGAAAAAAATTTTCTAAGTGTTAGAATTTTTAGAAAATTTCGCCAGAGTTTCCTTTGTAAATGGAGGTGTCCATGCTAATAAGCATATCATTTTCTTTTCCAAAAATCTTTCAACAATCAACAACAATTTACCAAGAGCAAACTATTCTATTTACAAACCAACATGAACTTGATGTTTCATAAAAACGCGTAGTAACTTGGTATGGCGTTTAGTGGGTTTTGTTACCCTCCGAAGTGTATTTACTTTTGTTAAAATCTCATTCTCGGGATTTTTAGATGTTTACAACTTGTAGATACTTTTTACAGAAATATTTATTTACCTCATCTTCTTGTTCCAAAAATATTTCTACACTTATTTTGTCACTAAAAATAGTGTAGGTTTACTAAAAATCATGATCTTTCAAGAATCATCTTTTCAAACTTGGTTCCTTTAGGAAAATCATTCCCAAGTCTTGGATCTACAAGATTACTAGTTCACTTTGTTTATTATTTTTCAAGAGAAATCATCCTACTTTCAAGTTCATGTTTTCACTAGTGGATGATTGTTTCATATACACATAATCATCCCTAACTTGTTAAGCCATGTTTTTAATCATAACTTAACAAGTCTCATATGATGACTAACCATCATATTACTAGTAACCATCAAGAAATCATCAACACATTCAAACAACATCATACTACCATTATTTCATCTTGTTTCTTCATCTTTAAGCTTATGTTACAAGATTTATGTTTATGATCTTTTAGTGTTCTTGAGATTTCATCATGACATAACTATTAACCACCATAAACATGAAGTAAATGAGGATCAAAGAAGCTTACTACTAGCTCTTAAGCTAGGGAAGAAACACTTAGAGAAAATGAGTGGATAAAAGCACACGAGAGAGGTCCTTGATGATCCGTGAGCTCCACACTTCGTGATTCACCTTGGTGCACCTTGTGAGAAAGCTTGAATGGATGATCAAAAGTCGAAAATGGTGAGAGTATATAGGGGAGGTTTCGGCCGAGCTATGGAGGAAAGGAAGGAGGTTCCTTTGTGTTGAAGATGATAAGGTTCTTATACTCCTTATTTCCTATTATCCATTGTATATGGTGTCCCCTTTAGTACAAGCATGTCCAATCCAAGATCTTGTGAGTTCCAAGAAAGGATCTATATGGATATTAGAAGATTTGAAAAACATGGCGAAGTTTATACTCATGGCGAAGTTTATTTTGAAAAACAAAGTTAAAATGTATATGTGAACACTTGTTAGAAAAAAAATTTCTAAGTGTTGGAATTTTTAGAAAATTTCGCCAGAGTTTCCTTTGTAAATGGAGGTGTCCATGCTAATAAGCATATCATTTTCTTTTCCAAAAATCTTTCAACAATCAACAACAATTTACCAAGAGCAAACTATTCTATTTACAAACCAACATGAACTTGATGTTTCATAAAAACGCGTAGTAACTTGGTATGGCGTTTAGTGGGTTTTGTTACCCTCCGAAGTGTATTTACTTTTGTTAAAATCTCATTCTCGGGATTTTTAGATGTTTACAACTTGTAGATACTTTTTACAGAAATATTTATTTACCTCATCTTCTTGTTCCAAAAATATTTCTACACTTATTTTGTCACTAAAAATAGTGTAGGTTTACTAAAAATCATGATCTTTCAAGAATCATCTTTTCAAACTTGGTTCCTTTAGGAAAATCATTCCCAAGTCTTGGATCTACAAGATTACTAGTTCACTTTGTTTATTATTTTTCAAGAGAAATCATCCTACTTTCAAGTTCATGTTTTCACTAGTGGATGATTGTTTCATATACACATAATCATCCCTAACTTGTTAAGCCATGTTTTTAATCATAACTTAACAAGTCTCATATGATGACTAACCATCATATTACTAGTAACCATCAAGAAATCATCAACACATTCAAACAACATCATACTACCATTATTTCATCTTGTTTCTTCATCTTTAAGCTTATGTTACAAGATTTATGTTTATGATCTTTTAGTGTTCTTGAGATTTCATCATGACATAACTATTAACCACCATAAACATGAAGTAAATGAGGATCAAAGAAGCTTACTACTAGCTCTTAAGCTAGGTGTCACACCCCGACCGCGTAAAACAACAAATCGCGGCGGAAACATCGGGGCGTGTCGCGACAGAATTAATTGTTTCATAACCATGGCACACAAAGTGTATTTTATTTATCAACAAGGGTGTTACATTGTCTCAAAACAGTAAAATAACGAGTTCAGAACATAATTAAACATAGTCTATCTTCTTTTAAAGTTTCTAAGGCACAGGTCCGCCCTAGTATCGTGATCAACATCCTATGGAAAAGCACCTGAAAACACATGTGAAAATAGGTACGTCAGCATAAAAATGCCTGTGAGATACATAGGTTTTGTGAAAATAAGATTCATGACTTATGTTTAAGAAAAATGTTTAGTCATGAACCTTGTAATTTGCTTTGTCTTGTAAATCATTTGAAAACAATAAGATCAGATGATATGTATAAGTAAATGTCAGGTTAAATAAATGACCAAGTAAAAATGTGTTTGTATAAGATAAGTTGTTTGTACATCAATGTCTTGTGAAAAGCATGTTATTTGTATAAAATGTTCTATGTCTCAAACTGAAATGATTCAAGTAACGTTACGCCATGTAATACCATACAAACACTTATATATAGGAAGTACCAGCGGCGTATCCACCATGCTTGTATCATATTACACACGCATCGCTAACTTAATCACTTAATCAAACCAAACCAACCAATGTAAGAAGTCTATGTTTAACCAAATTGTCAAATGTATTGAATAATATGTCAAAGTGTTTATGTCAAGATGTAAATCATGTCAAATGTCTATGTCAAATATCCATGTCAATGTCTATGTCAAAATATCCATGTCAAATGTCTATGTCAAATATCCATGTCAAATGTCTATGTCAAAATGTCATGTATGGCAAGTGAAATGTCTCAACTAAACCATATGCACAAAAACAAAGTATTGAAGTAAAACTTGGTTTAAATCAAAGCTATGTTTTGTGTAAATGCATGCAACTATTTAATATGAACATCTATGCGGTATTGTGAAAATGCATACATCCAAGCCTGGCGACTGTGGTGATAAATGTCACACCCCCAAAACCCACCTGCGGAGTACTACCGCTTGGAGGCGTGACTGACCAGGATCCAGCCACCAATCATATTGAACAAGCATATAAGTAGTTATAAAAATCCACCCAATACAATTGGTGTTCAAACAAAACATAGTTAAGTTGCAGGCGGAAGCATAAGTCTCAAAACAAAACATAAGTTTAATTGTTTCATAGTTTAACATGGCACACAGTCGTCCATGTCCCACAACGATCCTCCTCCATGCAAGCTCCAGCTTAAGAACCTAAGGACCTGCAAAGCATGTAGTAACGAGTCAACAACAAGTTGAGTGAGTTCACGGTTGGGTGTTCGTTTTAAGTTGTTTTGAAAACAGTTTCCTTTAGCTGGCATCCTGCCGTGGGGGTTACCCCATAGTTAAAAACGTGACTTGTTTATTCCCGGTTACTCTGGCAATCCTGCCGTGGGGGCTACCCCGTGTTAGTTATCTGGCATTTCGGCCGTGGGGGCTACCCCATGTATCTACTAGACTCGTTACCATATCGACTGCTGACTGTAGTCATGTTTAAGTGCCCTGAAACTGTCAATGTCTATCATCATTGACGTGCCCCAGATCCATTAGTTCACGCCCGTCCTCTGCGGCACGGTGTGAGGTTTGTCAGACCTAAATAGCGCTATCTAACTAATGACCCGCTCGCCATTGGCCCGGCGATTAAGTCGATATAAAAAGGAGGGACTTCGTGATAGAGTTTTGGTCTAGTACGAGTTATCTGTCCGTGAGGACGAGGAATTACATTCCTGAACCTTTGCTGTCCTACCCAAGGAGGACGAGGAACCCATGTTCCTTAACCCCAATTCCCGACCCCTGGGAATCCCATGCTTTGTAGAGGGTGTGAACTCACCTTGGTTTGCTCGGTAGAAAACACAGAAAGTCAAACAAGCAACGTTGAGTCTACTCACGTCCTATCATAGTTGTATCATACAATCAGGTTCGTATTCAAGTAGTGCACGTATGGTTTACACGTTTAATCATAGCAGTTCATCCACATTTACGTTCAACAGCAATATATCAGGTCTGTACACTAGGCCCAAGAGTCCGGCCCAATCAAATAAGCCCATAATTAAACAAGTCCAACAGTGTGTACCCGCATACGATCCCGAGTCGCAACTAGGCGTTTGCGACTCGCAATCTGAGTCGCAATCGTGGTTTCGGTCCGTGCTGGTTTGGTTACGAGTCGCAACCGGACTCGCAACAGTGGTTTCGAGTCACAAGGTTTATGTGCTGGTCATGTGTGGTTCCGAGTCGCAACCAGGTGTTTGCGACTCGCAACTGGTGTCGCAACTGGGCGGTTTCGACTCATCATGAAATGGTTTCGAGTCGCAACTGGCGGTTTCGAGTGGACAGGAGCTGATTCGGAACAGTGTACTATCCACTAACATTCTGATTTCATGCAGTTTGTACTATCCAACCAAAACCCTTAAACATGTTTCTTGTCTAGCAATTTTACTAAAAATGGATCAAACAAATCAGAATTCAAATATTCAACCATGTTCTTCATGTTCATCAAATATTCAAAACACATTCAACACCTATTCGGATATTCATATCTTCATTCAACATTTGTTCATCTTATTTTCGGGTTTTTATCCTTAATCACAACATATAATCATGAACAACAATCAAACATTTGAACATATTCAATCCGAGAACATAATAGCACCACATTCAAACATTTTTCTACTTATTCATATGTTAAGTTATCATGAAACATTAGCAACCACTCTAATCATGACTTTGTCTAGAAATCAAGCATATGCATCCTAGATGAACAACAACAATCTTAACAAGTAAACATGGTATCAAATCATCATCATCAACCGAAAATCATACATCATTATCAACTCAAAACACAATACACATCCGGTTCACAAACATCATCAAACATACACTACACTAGTTAAGTTCTATCATTCATACTATTATTAAACAACAACAAACATCATAGTTTCACTAACCGGTTCAAGTGTGGGTTCAAAGGTGCGAGTGAGGCTTCCAACCGGTGTGTGTGAGAGACGATCCGAGAGCTTCTTACGGTTGTTGATTGGATCCGAGAATGAAGGAGAGTATTGTTGTGGTTTAGGGTTTTAGTGTGAGGGTGGAGAGTATGTGTGTAGAGGAGAGTATGAATGTTGTTCAAAATGGTAACATGGCCATCTATCAAGTGTATATATATCCGCTCCAAGCAAAATACCCTAGTGGGCTCTCGGTTAGGCTAAGTGTGTATGTGTGTGCGGCCCAACCGGCCCGTATGTTATACTAGTTCACTCGAGACCACATGGTCTCGAGTCGGGTTCGTGTTATCTCGGTTCCTATATCCATACATCGCATACATACACATAAGCATACACACGAATAACACATAATCACGTAAAGGTTCATTTGTCATTAATCACATAAGTTATCTAGCCACACGTTTAAGCATACATGAAAGGTTCTAAATTTCGAGTTGTCACATCATCCCCAAGTTGAAAGAAATTTCGTCCCGAAATTTGGTAGGCACTCACTGAGGAAGCTAGTTAAGTTGTTTGGTTTTCCTGGTTTTCCTGGGGTGTCACATCCACCCCCCGTTGATCTGGAATTTCGTCCCGAAATTCCGTAGCTTCGGCCTCAGTAGTGGGTGTACTGTTTGCGAACAGTTGGGGATACTTTTGTTTCATCTGATCTTCGCGCTCCCAGGTGAACTCTGGGCCGTGACGTGAGTTCCAACGAACTCGAACGAGAGGTATCCTAGTGCTCTTGAGGACCTTAACATCCCGGTCCGTGATCTCGACTGGTTCCTCGACGAATCGTAACTGCTCGTCGATAGTGAGTTCCTTCAGAGGAACCACGTGGGTCTCATCTGACGGACACTTCTTCAGATTCGACACGTGAAAAACGTTGTGAACTGCTCCGAGTTCCGCTGGTAAGTTAAGTCTGTAGGCCACCCTGCCTATTTTCTCAATGACCTCGAAAGGTCCAACGTATCGTGGGTTAAGTTTGCCGCGTTTACCAAAACGAACCACACCCTTCCAGGGTGAAACTTTGAGTAGTACCCGCTCCCCAACCTGGAGCTCAAGTGGTTTCCTGCCCATGTCGGCGTAAACTTTCTGACGTTCACGAGCGGCCGTCATGCGTTTTCGTATCTGAGCGATCTGCTCGGTTGTATCTACCACATATTCTGGACCAGTGATCTGACTTTCTCCCACCTCTGCCCAACAAAGAGGAGACCGGCATTTACGTCCGTACAATGCCTCAAACGGAGCAGCTCCAATGCTGGTGTGGTAGCTGTTATTGTACGAGAATTCCACAAGTGGCAGATGCTTTTCCCAGCGGTTGCCAAAGTCAATCACACATGCACGAAGCATGTCTTCTAAGGTTTGAATCGTGCGCTCGGACTGCCCGTCCGTCTGAGGATGGTACGCTGTGCTCATGTCTAGTCGTGAGCCAAAGGATTTGTGCATGGCTTGCCACAGTTCCGAAGTAAAACGTGCATCTCGATCTGAGATAATGGAGGTGGGCACCCCGTGCCTCGAAACAATTTCCTTGATGTATATTTCTGCAAGAGTGGAGAACTTATCCGTTTCCTTGATGGCCAAGAAGTGTGCAGATTTCGTGAGTCGATCCACGATCACCCAAATAGTATCGTTCCCGCGCTGGGATCTAGGTAGGCCAGTAACAAAATCCATGGAAATTTGCTCCCATTTCCATTGAGGTATCTCTGGTTGTTGGAGCAGGCCTGACGGTTTCTGGTATTCCGACTTGACTCTCGCGCAAGTCAAACACTTGCTGACGTAAGTTGCTATGTGGGCCTTCATGCTAGGCCACCAGTACGTAGTTTTGATGTCGTGGTACATTTTATCCGACCCCGGATGTACCGAGTAGCGAGACTTGTGTGCTTCATCCATCACAAGCTCTCGTAGGTTGCCATAGAGTGGGACCCAAACGCGTCCCGTTACGTAGTAAGCACCGTCTCCCTTTTGTTCTAATCGTTGCCTTGATCCGCGTAGGGCTTCAGCCCTGACGTTTTCTGGTTTCAGTGCTTCTATCTGAGCTGCTCGTATCTGGGAGGGAAGACTAGAATGGATCGTGAGTTGTAAAGCTCGCACGCGCTTAGGTACAGTGTCCTTCCGACTGAGGGCGTCAGCCACAACATTGGCTTTGCCCGGGTGATATCTGATCGCGCACTCGTAGTCACTTAGCAACTCGACCCATCGTCGTTGCCGCATATTTAGTTCCTTCTGCTTAAAGATATGCTCGAGGCTCCTGTGGTCGGTGTAGATGGCGCACTTGGTACCATACAGGTAATGCCGCCATAACTTAAGTGCAAAAACAACAGCTCCCAGCTCTAAATCGTGCGTAGTGTAGTTCTTTTCATGAACCTTGAGTTGACGTGAGGCGTAGGCTATAACTTTATCTCGTTGCATCAACACGCAACCAAGACCTTGAATTGATGCGTCACAATAAACCACAAAATCGTCTGTGCCCTCCGGCAAGGAAAGGATAGGTGCGCTACAAAGTCTATCCTTTAGGTGCTGAAATGCCAACTCCTGTGCGTTTCCCCAGCGATAAATAACGCCCTTCTGCGTTAGTGAGGTGAGGGGCTGTGCAATCTTAGAAAAATCCTTTATGAATCTCCGGTAGTATCCCGCCAAACCCAAGAATTGGCGAATTTCCTTTGGTGTACGAGGTGCAGGCCAGTTCTTTATCGAGTCTACCTTGGATGGATCAACGTGAATCCCATCCTTGTTTACCACGTGGCCTAGGAAATGGACTTCTCGAAGCCAGAAGTCGCATTTCGAGAACTTTGCATAAAGCTGTTCTGTTCGAAGGAGTTCCAGAATAAGTCGCAGATGTTGCTCATGTTCCTCCCGACTCTTGGAATAGATCAGGATGTCGTCGATGAAGACTATAACGAACTTGTCCAAGTAAGGCTTGCACACTCGGTTCATCAAGTCCATGAAAACCGCAGGTGCGTTTGTCATCCCAAAAGGCATGACCAAAAACTCATAGTGCCCGTATCGAGTTCTGAAAGTTGTTTTAGAGACGTCCTCTTCCCGGACTCTCAGCTGGTGATAACCCGATCTCAAATCGATCTTCGAATAGTAGCTCGATCCTTGCAACTGGTCGAACAAGTCATCGATACGCGGTAGAGGATAACGATTCTTCACCGTCACCTTGTTGAGTTCTCGGTAGTCGATGCACATTCTGAAAGTACCGTCTTTCTTCTTTACAAATAGTACTGGAGCTCCCCAGGGCGACGAGCTAGGACGAATAAAACCCTTATCCAGAAGCTCTTGTAGTTGCGTGGAGAGTTCCTTCAACTCTGATGGAGCTAAACGATAAGGTGCACGAGCTATGGGCGCAGCTCCAGGAGCTAGTTCAATCTGAAACTCGACTTGGCGATGAGGCGGAAGACCAGGTAATTCCTCAGGAAATACCTCAGGATAGTCGCGTACCACTGGAAAATCTTCTATCTTCTTCTCTTTCTCCGTGGTGTCAGTAATAAGAGCCAAAATGGCGGTATGGCCCTTTCGCAGGTACTTTTGGGCCTTAAGGAGAGAAATGACATTCTCGACAGCACTCCTCTTGTCGCCATGAATCATGAGAGGTTCACCACCGGGACCTGGAATACGGACTACCTTCTCGTTGCAAAGAATCTCTGCTCGGTGTTGGGATAACCAATCCATCCCAATGACAACGTCGAAACTACCCAAGACAATAGGAATGAGGTCGATAGAGAAGGTCTGGTCAGCGAGAACGAGTTTACAACCCTTGACTACGTGTGTGGCTTCTAAACTCTTACCATTTGCTAGCTCTACGGTGTGCTTGTTGTTCAAAGGTGTTGGAATACGCTTAAGCATTCGACTAACTTCTAGTGACACGTAGCTAGTATCGGCACCCGAATCAAATAAAACTGAAACATAAAAGTCGTCGAGAAGGAACTTACCCGCCACAACATTGGGGTCATTCCTTGCTTCACCTTGGCCGATCACAAACATCCGCCCCTGGCGCCATTGTTGTTGTTGTTCCCATTGTTACCATTCCCCTGATTATTGTTATTGTTGTTGTTGTTGTTCTGGTTCCTGTTCAGTTGGGGACAATCTCTCTTGAAGTGGCCCTCAGCTCCACACTGAAAGCACCCTTTGTTATCACCCTGTTGTTGTTGCTGGCGCTGGTTCTGTTGAGCTTGCTGGCGATTCTGGTTGGCGGGGTATAAGCTCCTGCAATCCTTTGCAGCATGACCAGGCTTGTTGCACCTATGACAGTTGCCCCTGGTGCATGGTCCGCTGTGGTGCAGGCTGCAGCGATTGCATTTGGGATGATTTCCTTTGTATCCACCACCAGACGATTGCTGATTAGGGCTCTTGTAGTCCTCAGTCTTTCTCTGCTGAGACTGGGACTGAACAGAAGTCGAACCCTTACTTGAAGTTCCATCCCACTTCCGTTTGTTGTCACTTGAGGTACCAGTAGTAGTTGCAGCGCCAATGCGTTTCGGTAACTTGTTCTGCTCCACCGCCTGATCCGTTAGACGGTGAGCCAACTGAACGGTTTGCTGGTAGGTGGCGAGGTTCGCTGAAGTCACATGACTTTGGATTTCTGGCACTAAGCCCTGAAGAAATAGTTCGATGCGTTTGATGGGAGGATCCACCATAGTAGGGCACAGAATTGCCAGTTCGTTCGACCTTTTCACATAAGCCTCAATTTCCGACCCGGTCATCTTGAGGTTGAAGAACTCCACCTCGAGTTTGTGAATCTCATCACGACTGCAGTATTCCTCTTTGATCATTTCCTTAAAAGTTTCCCATGGGGTGGCGTTGGCAGCAACCAACCCTAGCATCTGAACTTGAGCGTTCCACCACGTGAGGGCTAAACCCTCGAGAGTACCAGTAGCATACTTCACCCTGCGCGCCTCAGGGCATTCACACATTTCGAAGACAGACTCTAGTTTCTCAAACCAATGTAGGAGACCTACTGCTCCTTCAGTGCCGCTAAAAGTAGTTGGTCGGCAGTCCATGAAAGTCTTAAAAGTGCACACGGGTGGCTGAACGTGCTGACCTATCGTAGGCGAAAGAAAAGACAGAGTTTAACACAAAAGGTTGGTTCACGAGAGTAGGATCCTAAAGATCCTAGAATGAGTTCGGACTGCAGGATATACCTCCTGCGTGTGCAGCTGCAAGTGCTGCGGCAACTCGTTCGTTGATCAAAGCCGTCAACTGGGCTTGTGTCATGTTAACGCGTCCAGACATGATCTTCATATCAAGAAGAACGTGAGTGAGAGGGGTTTCGCGAAAGTGCGATGATAGGATAGAGTAAGCTCGCACGTGTTCAAGCAACAGTAGTTATACTAACCCAGCATACCATAAGCAATGTACCATGTAACTAACAAGTAGGCAATATATGCACAGATCATATTACCTAGAATGTCGAGCCTTGCATGTAGAGTGAAGCATCATTGTGGACCGTTGAGCACTGTACAGGTTATAGTCTGGTTTTAACAAAAATGTTTTCCCCTTTATTAAAACCAAGTTCTCTATAACCAATGGCTCTGATACCAATCTGTCACACCCCCAAAACCCACCTGCGGAGTACTACCGCTTGGAGGCGTGACTGACCAGGATCCAGCCACCAATCATATTGAACAAGCATATAAGTAGTTATAAAAATCCACCCAATACAATTGGTGTTCAAACAAAACATAGTTAAGTTGCAGGCGGAAGCATAAGTCTCAAAACAAAACATAAGTTTAATTGTTTCATAGTTTAACATGGCACACAGTCGTCCATGTCCCACAACGATCCTCCTCCATGCAAGCTCCAGCTTAAGAACCTAAGGACCTGCAAAGCATGTAGTAACGAGTCAACAACAAGTTGAGTGAGTTCACGGTTGGGTGTTCGTTTTAAGTTGTTTTGAAAACAGTTTCCTTTAGCTGGCATCCTGCCGTGGGGGTTACCCCATAGTTAAAAACGTGACTTGTTTATTCCCGGTTACTCTGGCAATCCTGCCGTGGGGGCTACCCCGTGTTAGTTATCTGGCATTTCGGCCGTGGGGGCTACCTCATGTATCTACTAGACTCGTTACCATATCGACTGCTGACTGTAGTCATGTTTAAGTGCCCTGAAACTGTCAATGTCTATCATCATTGACGTGCCCCAGATCCATTAGTTCACGCCCGTCCTCTGCGGCACGGTGTGAGGTTTGTCAGACCTAAATAGCGCTATCTAACTAATGACCCGCTCGCCATTGGCCCGGCGATTAAGTCGATATAAAAAGGAGGGACTTCGTGATAGAGTTTTGGTCTAGTACGAGTTATCTGTCCGTGAGGACGAGGAATTACATTCCTGAACCTTTGCTGTCCTACCCAAGGAGGACGAGGAACCCATGTTCCTTAACCCCAATTCCCGACCCCTGGGAATCCCATGCTTTGTAGAGGGTGTGAACTCACCTTGGTTTGCTCGGTAGAAAACACAGAAAGTCAAACAAGCAACGTTGAGGCTACTCACGTCCTATCATAGTTGTATCATACAATCAGGTTCGTATTCAAGTAGTGCACGTATGGTTTACACGTTTAATCATAGCAGTTCATCCACATTTACGTTCAACAGCAATATATCAGGTCTGTACACTAGGCCCAAGAGTCCGGCCCAATCAAATAAGCCCATAATTAAACAAGTCCAACAGTGTGTACCCGCATACGATCCCGAGTCGCAACTAGGCGTTTGCGACTCGCAATCTGAGTCGCAATCGTGGTTTCGGTCCGTGCTGGTTTGGTTACGAGTCGCAACCGGACTCGCAACAGTGGTTTCGAGTCACAAGGTTTATGTGCTGGTCATGTGTGGTTCCGAGTCGCAACCAGGTGTTTGCGACTCGCAACTGGTGTCGCAACTGGGCGGTTTCGACTCATCATGAAATGGTTTCGAGTCGCAACTGGCGGTTTCGAGTGGACAGGAGCTGATTCGGAACAGTGTACTATCCACTAACATTCTGATTTCATGCAGTTTGTACTATCCAACCAAAACCCTTAAACATGTTTCTTGTCTAGCAATTTTACTAAAAATGGATCAAACAAATCAGAATTCAAATATTCAACCATGTTCTTCATGTTCATCAAATATTCAAAACACATTCAACACCTATTCGGATATTCATATCTTCATTCAACATTTGTTCATCTTATTTCCGGGTTTTTATCCTTAATCACAACATATAATCATGAACAACAATCAAACATTTGAACATATTCAATCCGAGAACATAATAGCACCACATTCAAACATTTTTCTACTTATTCATATGTTAAGTTATCATGAAACATTAGCAACCACTCTAATCATGACTTTGTCTAGAAATCAAGCATATGCATCCTAGATGAACAACAACAATCTTAACAAGTAAACATGGTATCAAATCATCATCATCAACCGAAAATCATACATCATTATCAACTCAAAACACAATACACATCCGGTTCACAAACATCATCAAACATACACTACACTAGTTAAGTTCTATCATTCATACTATTATTAAACAACAACAAACATCATAGTTTCACTAACCGGTTCAAGTGTGGGTTCAAAGGTGCGAGTGAGGCTTCCAACCGGTGTGTGTGAGAGACGATCCGAGAGCTTCTTACGGTTGTTGATTGGATCCGAGAATGAAGGAGAGTATTGTTGTGGTTTAGGGTTTTAGTGTGAGGGTGGAGAGTATGTGTGTAGAGGAGAGTATGAATGTTGTTCAAAATGGTAACATGGCCATCTATCAAGTGTATATATATCCGCTCCAAGCAAAATACCCTAGTGGGCTCTCGGTTAGGCTAAGTGTGTATGTGTGTGCGGCCCAACCGGCCCGTATGTTATACTAGTTCACTCGAGACCACATGGTCTCGAGTCGGGTTCGTGTTATCTCGGTTCCTATATCCATACATCGCATACATACACATAAGCATACACACGAATAACACATAATCACGTAAAGGTTCATTTGTCATTAATCACATAAGTTATCTAGCCACACGTTTAAGCATACATGAAAGGTTCTAAATTTCGAGTTGTCACAATAAACCCTTTAAACAAATTAAAGGTCTATCTGTCTTATGTCAACGAATTCGGTCATTCCTTTCTGTCCCCTTACCCTGGGATGTCCGGAACGGGAGTTGTCAATTCCTATGGTACCACTACCTACTAACGAACGGCGTAGCTAATGTTAATGAATGTATTGTCCCATGTAAACAAACCAAATGTCATACCAAAATGTAAGCATGTGAAAACAATGCACTAAGTATGTAATCAAATGAACATACATAGCGTGAAATGTCATGTAAAACGATGTACTAAGTAATGCACACAATGGGCATACCTAGCATGAAATGTCATGTAAAACGATGTACTAAGTAATGCACACAATGGGCATACCTAGCATGAAATGTCATGTAAAACGATGTACTAAGTAATGCACACAATGGGCATACCTAGCATGAAATGTCATGTAAAACAATGTACCAAGTAATGCACACAATGGGCACACTTAGCATAAGATGAAATGAAATCATGTACTATAATGTACTAACGAACATAGCAGGTATATGATGTGAAAACAGGAAAGCATGAAAGTAACAAGTAGGCACATGTGTTCCACCCCAAAACAGTTTGGAAAACAGTAAAAGAGGGGTCTATGTACTCACTTGAGATTGCTCAGTTGTATAAAGATAACCACCAAGCAACGCTAGAAATCTCGGAATCAAACGGCACCTAATATAGGTAACTATGTTAATAAACCGGACCTAAATCGGAAGACTGGGTAGCATTAGGGTTTGTACACCAAATGAGTGTCGGAACTCACGTGATATGGTTTAACAAAGCCTACATGCTAAATGAAACTTAACCTAAGTCTTATTGACCCATTATGATCCGTTTAGGTAGCTTATGCTACTTTAACGCATCGTGCGCGTGAAACGCGTTCGGACCGCCTAACTAGTCCTATGACAAGTATTATATGCCTAAACATGTTACATAATCAGTTACGTGACAAAAGTTTAGGTTACATATGCTAAATTACCAATTATGTATGAAAAGGGTATTCTGGTAATTTACCTAAGGCATATAAACTACCTATCATACAACTACTTAAACGTCGTGACCATAAGGTATAACCTCGGAAGGTTATTCCCTACACTATGGTCACCTAATGTATTTGGTCGGATCCTAATGATCGACCAAACTGGGTCGGGTTCGAAGGTATAGGCGATTTATTAGATCGCCTACCCTACGACCCTAGACAACGTGGTAATCAGTGGGCATAGTCCCAAGGGACTATAACCAACGTGATTACACTCACGTTGCGAAGTTCATACGAACTTCGCATTGACCATTACTGGTCAATGCTGAAAGTCAAACAAAGTTTGACTTTCTGACTCGAAAAGCAGTAAAAATAAGGAAAAGAACGAAAGAATACTTACGAAGGGTCCCCGAATGCTAATCTAGATCAGTATAGTTCAGGTATGAAACAAGGTTTCAACTTAGAACACAACTAATAAGATTCTAGTGCCTTAAAACAATGAAAGGCATGGGGTATATATAGTTTTCGGGTAACCGTTAGGATCGTTTCTTGAATAACGTGATCGAATCTCGTGCGTACACTTGTCGGAAAGGTTATGGAACCACATATGCTCCTTAACTTAGTGACACATCACTTAAAACATGTGGTTAAGAATCAATTAGTTGCAACTTGTGCTTAAAACACTGAATCTGGTCCAGAAGGGGGCTCGTGTGACGCTAAGGCCCCTCGCGTCACGCTAGGCCCTTGTTTTGGCAGATTTTTCAGAAATGGTCCCTGCACCTTGTTTAAGCGATTTTCGATGCGTTTGAACCCTGTTAACCTCATTTCAAGGATCTAAAATGAAGTTAAAATATAGGGAACTCAAAATATGCTCAAAAATATGCCGGATGATGGTTCGTTTGGTCGTACGATCGCGATGTTCGCTTAATTACGACGGAATGCGCATAAGTGCGAAAAACGATCCAAATGACGCAACGAATGGATTTTTCTTATGGCGAACACTAAAATATAATGTAGTCATGCTTACATAAATTTTTGGATGTCCAGATGTATTCAGAACGTAAGTTATGCGCGAAAATGCAAACTTGTGCACTTTTTGACACTTTTAGTCCCTGAATGTCCCAAAAGTTTATTTTAGCACACCA
The DNA here is from genome assembly GCA_030545235.1 of Helianthus tuberosus. Classification (NCBI taxonomy): domain Eukaryota; kingdom Viridiplantae; phylum Streptophyta; class Magnoliopsida; order Asterales; family Asteraceae; genus Helianthus; species Helianthus tuberosus. Next base: position 71,383,967 of record CM060356.1, on the reverse strand, counting down.
AACCCCTCAAAGCCTATTTCTAAGCTATGTAAAGGATATTTAAGGTGTTTTTAACTTATGGTCATGTTCCGGAATGTTCGTTACAGTTCAAATTGACATACTTTCGCAGTTTGTCATATTTAGTCCCTGTAAGCGAATTAACTTGTTTTTGCCATACCAAAGCCTTCAAAACTTATTTCTAAGTTATGTAAAGGTTATTTAAGGTATGTTGAGTATATGTTGATGTTCCAGAGTATTTCTCGCATTAAACTGAGTACGTTTACGCACTAGTTTGCGTATAACTCTCCAGAAAGCGATGTAGAGTTTGAAATTACATAAAAGTCAAAACATGAAAAATGTATAACATAACAAAACAAACATTGGGATCAAATAACATTGTTTTATTGATAACAGAACTGTTCATAGTGATTACACGCACAGTTGTTACAGTCTCCCCTACTTGTGGAAATTTCGTCCCGAAATTTATTTAGAGGAAACTCGTGGAAAAAGATGTAGATATTTCGCCTTCATTTGATCTTCGCGTTCCCAAGTAAACTCAGGTCCACGTTTAGCTTCCCAGCGAACTTTGACCAAAGGAATGCACTTGCGTTTAAGCCACTTGACTTCACGTTCCATGATTTCCACTGGTTTCTCAACAAATTTCAGTGTTTTGCCAACCCGAATTTCGTCAAGCGGTATGGAGAAGTTCTCATCAGCTGTACACTTCTTGAGATTGGACACGTGAAAAGTTGGATGAACATTTCCCAGTTCAGGAGGTAACTCAAGTCTGTAGGCTACCTTTCCGATTCTTTCGACAATCTTGAATGGTCCAACATATCTAGGTGCAAGTTTTCCTTTCTTTCCAAATCTGATCACACCTTTCCAAGGTGAGACCTTAAGTAATACTCGATCACCGACTTGAAATTCAAAGGCTTTGCGTTTTGGGTCCGCGTAAATCTTCTGACGGCTTCTAGCTGCCTGAAGGTTATCACGAACTTTCTTGACCTTGTCAGTTGTCTCTAAAATGAGGGCAGGTCCAGTAAGTTGAGCCTCGCCAATCTCATTCCAGCAGACTGGTGAACGACATTTTCGACCATAGAGAGCTTCGAAAGGAGCCATTTGGATGCTAGTGTGATAACTGTTGTTGTAGGAGAATTCAATCAATTTAAGATGTGAATCCCAGCTACCACCAAAATCGATCACACAAGCTCTAAGCATATCCTCCAGAGTCTGGATTGTTCTCTCAGATTGACCATCCGTTTGCGGATGATAAGCTGTGCTCAGATTAAGTTGGGTCCCCATGGCAGATTGCATGGTTCTCCAAAAATGAGAAGTGAAACGAGCATCTCTGTCAGAAATGATGTTCAAAGGAACACCATGTCGAGCTACAATTTCATCTACATAGATTTGAGCAAGTCTGTCAGTAGGAAAATCCTCGCGGATTGGCAAGAAATGTGCTGACTTTGTAAGACGATCAACGACTACCCAGATGGCATCATGACCTTTCTTTGTGCGCGGGAGTTTAGTAATAAGATCCATAGTAATGTTTTCCCATTTCCAAACTGGGATTTCTGGTTGCTCCAATAAACCAGAAGGACGCTGATGTTCAGCCTTAACCTTTAGACAAGTAAGGCATTTGGATACGTATAAGGCAATGTCTTTCTTCATACCAGGCCACCAATAGTGAATACGAAGGTCCTTATACATTTTATCTGAGCCCGGATGAATAGAATAGCGAGACTTATGGGCTTCATCCATAAGCAGGGTACGAAGATCATCCTGGCTTGGGACCCACAAACGGTCCATGAAGTAATATGATCCATTGTCCTTCAGTTCCAGAGCAGGTGTTATGTGGTAAGGAAATTCTTTATCCATCAAACCTTGTGAAACACAAGATTGTTGAGCTTGAGAAATGCGTGCTTGAATATCGGATCGAGCTTGAATAACAGATTGAACACGTACACAATGAAGCTTAGTACGTTCCTTACGACTCAATGCATCGGCCACGACATTCGCCTTACCAGGATGGTAGCGAATTTCACAGTCGTAGTCGTTTAAAAGCTCAACCCAACGTCGCTGTCTCATGTTGAGTTCTTTCTGGTTGAAGATATGCTGAAGACTTTTGTGGTCAGTGAAAACCACACATTTTGTACCGTACAAATAGTGTCTCCAGATCTTGAGAGCAAAGACAACTGCACCCAACTCAAGATCATGAGTGGTGTAGTTCTTCTCATGTATCTTCAACTGTCTTGATGCATAGGCTATGACTTTGTTCCTTTGCATAAGAACACAGCCAAGACCCAATTTCGATGCATCACAATACACGACAAAATCATCATCACCTTCAGGCAATGATAGAACAGGCGCATCGCAAAGCTTCTGCTTCAAGTGTTGAAAAGCTTCCTCTTGTTTGAATCCCCAGTAAAAGGGCATTTTCTTCTGAGTTAGAGCAGTTAGAGGAACTGCAATCTTAGAGAAGTTTTCAATGAAGCGGCGATAATAACCCGCTAGACCAAGAAAAGAACGAACTTCAGTAGGAGTAGTAGGCGTATCCCAATCCTTAATCGCACTGATCTTGGAGGGATCTACATGAACACCTCGTTCGTTGATAATGTGTCCCAAAAATTGAACTTCTTTAAGCCAAAATTCGCACTTGGAGAATTTGGCGAAAAGTTGCTCTTTCTTCAGGAGTTCCAGAGTAAGACGAAGATGCTGCTCGTGAACAGCTCGCGTCTTAGAGTAAATCAAGATGTCGTCAATAAAAACAATGACGAACTGATCCAAATAAGGTTTGCAGACCCTATTCATTAAGTCCATGAAAACAGCAGGAGCATTAGTCAAACCGAATGGCATGACTGTGAACTCGTAATGTCCATAACGAGTACGGAATGCTGTCTTCGGAATGTCTTCTTCTTGCACCCGGAGTTGATGATATCCGGAACGCAGATCGATCTTTGAAAAATAAGAAGCACCTTGTAACTGATCAAAGAGATCATCGATGCGCGGTAGGGGATATCGATTCTTGATGGTAAGCTTGTTAAGCTCACGATAATCGATACACATCCTAAAGGATCCATCCTTCTTTTTGACAAAAAGAACGGGAGCACCCCAAGGTGAAAAACTAGGACGGATAAAACCTTTGTCAGAGAGCTCCTGAAGCTGCTTAGACAACTCTTGCATCTCAGACGGTGCAAGACGATATGGAGCTCTGGCTATGGGATTTGCACCAGGTACGAGATCAATGCGGAACTCGACTTGGCGTGCTGGAGGTAGACCAGGTAAATCTTCAGGGAATACTTCAGAATAATCCCGAACGACAGGAATATCTGAAATAGACTTACCCTTGCCTTTATCTTCTGTAACTTGGGCTAAGAAAGCCACATAGTTCTTCTGCAGATACTTCCGAGCTTTAAAACAAGACATGAGTTTGAGACCACCGGTGGGCTTCTCACCTTGAACCTGCAGGATCTCGCCTGTCGAAAGTGGCACACGAACAATCTTCTTAGAACAAACTATCTCTGCGTGATGCTTGGATAACCAATCCATCCCCACAATAACGTCGAAGCTTCCAAGTTGCATAGGCGCGAGGTCAATAGGAAAAAGATGATCGTTAAGATTCAACTGGCAGTTGTGAAGAACAGAATCAAGAATAATGGGTTCACCACTAGCAACCTCTACTGTCAAAGATTTGCCTAGTTTCGTTCTAGACACGCGAAGCATTTGCTCAAAAGATAAAGACACGAAACTCTTATCGGCACCGGAATCGAAAAGAACAGATGCAGGCTGATTATTAATAAAGAACGTACCGTTCACCACATTATCGTCAGCCTGTGCCTCTTGGGCATTCATGTTAAAAACTCGGCCTCGAGCCGGAGCCGGATTCTGGTTCTGGTTCTGGTTGGCTAGCCTTGGGCACCGATTTCTATAGTGGGTCAGATCCCCACAATTGTAACAAGCACCCGGTGGGTATTGTGGTCTTGCAGCTTGACCCTGTTGCGGAGCAGGAGGCTGAGCAACTTGTTGAGCCGGGTTCTGAACCGCGGGATTCTGAGCAGATCGACAAACATTGGCGAGATGGCCTGATTTCCCACAGTTAGTACAGAAACGGCATGGAAATTGTGGCTGGTGGTGACTGTTGCATCTATTGCACAAAGGTGCATTCCCTGAATAGGGTTTCTTCGCTGGAGGCTGTGCAGGTTGGTTGGGAGCTACCAGATTAGCTTGGGCAGTGATAGCAAAATTTTGGGAAGCCTTACGCTTCCTTGACCTCTTCGAAGAACCAGAGTTCTTTCCATTCAAGCTTTGACCTTTCTTGCAATCTTCCTTGTCAGCCGACTGCTTCTTGCCCTTGTCACCCTTCCTGTGTAGCTTTCCCTTTCTAATCTGCGACTCAGTCAATGTCGCTGATAACTCGATCGCCTGACGGAGTGTGGCAGGGTTACTACCAGTAAGAATGTCTTGTACCGAGTCAGGTAGGCCATCGATGTATCTCTCGATAGCCTTGTCGAGTGGGGTGACCATTGTTGGGCAAAGCAGACTCAATTCTTCAAACCGATCAGTATAAGCCCTGTGCTCACCACTATCTTGCTTCAAAACATCAAACTCCTTTTCCAACGCTCGCTGTTCATGGCGAGGACAGAATTCCCTCATCATAAGGGCTCTAAGTTCAGCCCATGTCTGTGCGAGAGCAACTTCTGCACCCCGGTCTCTCATAACCCCGTTCCACCATGTCAAAGCCCTCTTCTGAAATACGCTCGAGGAGAACTCGACCTTGTGATTATCCGGACACTGCACATGGCGAAAAGTATTCTCTATGCTCTCGAACCACTGAAGAAGCCCAGTCGCTCCCTCAGAACCACTAAACTTGAGTGGTTTAGCCTGGTTAAAATCCTTGTATTTGCATGGAACATTGTTGTTGTTGTTGGCTTGGTTCCACTGAGCAAAGAGATTTGGAAATTGAGCAGCCATCTGCTCAGCAATAATTTCTGCCAGTTCGGCAGTCGCAATCAGATTGTCGCGTCGGGGAGGCATTCTAAAAGAGGAAAACATGAAAGGAAACGAGTGAGATGATTGGATGAAGAGAATGAGATGAAACAAAATCAACAAAAGCAAAGATGGTGGTCATTCGTCCGTATCACAAAGCAAACAAACGACACACAGTGACTAATCAAAGTAAATGGGTCAGAAATAATGTATAATGAAGACATGCTCACCTATAAGTGAACACTCATCCCAGGAATTCCCAGGTAAGCACAACTGGTCTCGCGTCTGTTTGAGATGTATACGAAGTGCTTGCCTAGACAGAAAACCCAGAATACAGGCACTCACCCTTCCAGTTTGCACATGTTCACATTATTTAAAACCCAAAACGTTTGACGGGATTTTGAAAATTTTGAAGGCACAAGGCCAAAAACCAAACTTGAAAAGGGTTCAAAACCATAAAATTGAGGGTTCAAAACCTTACAATTGAGGTTTCAAAACCTTGTAAAAATTTATTCAAAAATAGATGATTGTTTTTCAAAAATCGTTTCGGAAAAATTTTGGCTCCTTGCTTTGTTAATCACCTAAGGATAGGTGATGTACATGTTTTAAGATCTAAACACAAGATAACTCGTGTTAGGTTCCTAGAAGAGTTATAGTCTAGGTCAAAGCATTACTAATAACCTAATTCCCTATAACCATTGGCTCTGATACCAACTCTTCTGTCACACCCCGACCGCGTAAAACAACAAATCGCGGCGGAAACATCGGGGCGTGTCGCGACAGAGTTAATTGTTTCATAACCATGGCACACAAAGTGTATTTTATTTATCAACAAGGGTGTTACATTGTCTCAAAACAGTAAAATAACGAGTTCAGAACATAATTAAACATAGTCTATCTTCTTTTAAAGTTTCTAAGGCACAGGTCCGCCCTAGTATCGTGATCAACATCCTATGGAAAAGCACCTGAAAACACATGTGAAAATAGGTACGTCAGCATAAAAATGCCTGTGAGATACATAGGTTTTGTGAAAATAAGATTCATGACTTATGTTTAAGAAAAATGTTTAGTCATGAACCTTGTAATTTGCTTTGTCTTGTAAATCATTTGAAAACAGTAAGATCAGATGATATGTATAAGTAAATGTCAGGTTAAATAAATGACCAAGTAAAAATGTGTTTGTATAAGATAAGTTGTTTGTACATCAATGTCTTGTGAAAAGCATGTTATTTGTATAAAATGTTCTATGTCTCAAACTGAAATGATTCAAGTAACGTTACGCCATGTAATACCATACAAACACTTATATATAGGAAGTACCAGCGGCGTATCCACCATGCTTGTATCATATTACACACGCATCGCTAACTTAATCACTTAATCAAACCAAACCAACCAATGTAAGAAGTCTATGTTTAACCAAATTGTCAAATGTATTGAATAATATGTCAAAGTGTTTATGTCAAGATGTAAATCATGTCAAATGTCTATGTCAAATATCCATGTCAATGTCTATGTCAAAATATCCATGTCAAATGTCTATGTCAAATATCCATGTCAAATGTCTATGTCAAAATGTCATGTATGGCAAGTGAAATGTCTCAACTAAACCATATGCACAAAAACAAAGTATTGAAGTAAAACTTGGTTTAAATCAAAGCTATGTTTTGTGTAAATGCATGCAACTATTTAATATGAACATCTATGCGGTATTGTGAAAATGCATACATCCAAGCCTGGCGACTGTGGTGATAAACCCTTTAAACAAATTAAAGGTCTATCTGTCTTATGTCAACGAATTCGGTCATTCCTTTCTGTCCCCTTACCCTGGGATGTCCGGAACGGGAGTTGTCAATTCCTATGGTACCACTACCTACTAACGAACGGCGTAGCTAATGTTAATGAATGTATTGTCCCATGTAAACAAACCAAATGTCATACCAAAATGTAAACATGTGAAAACAATGCACTAAGTATGTAATCAAATGAACATACATAGCGTGAAATGTCATGTAAAACGATGTACTAAGTAATGCACACAATGGGCATACCTAGCATGAAATGTCATGTAAAACGATGTACTAAGTAATGCACACAATGGGCATACCTAGCATGAAATGTCATGTAAAACAATGTACCAAGTAATGCACACAATGGGCACACTTAGCATAAGATGAAATGAAATCATGTACTATAATGTACTAACGAACATAGCAGGTATATGATGTGAAAACAGGAAAGCATGAAAGTAACAAGTAGGCACATGGGTTCCACCCCAAAACAGTTTGGAAAACAGTAAAAGAGGGGTCTATGTACTCACTTGAGATTGCTCAGTTGTATAAAGATAACCACCAAGCAACGCTAGAAATCTCGGAATCAAACGGCACCTAATATAGGTAATTATGTTAATAAACCGGACCTAAATCGGAAGACTGGGTAGCATTAGGGTTTGTACACCAAATGAGTGTCGGAACTCACGTGATATGGTTTAACAAAGCCTACATGCTAAATGAAACTTAACCTAAGTCTTATTGACCCATTATGATCCGTTTAGGTAGCTTATGCTACTTTAACGCATCGTGCGCGTGAAACGCGTTCGGACCGCCTAACTAGTCCTATGACAAGTATTATATGCCTAAACATGTTACATAATCAGTTACGTGACAAAAGTTTAGGTTACATATGCTAAATTACCAATTATGTATGAAAAGGGTATTCTGGTAATTTACCTAAGGCATATAAACTACCTATCATACAACTACTTAAACGTCGTGACCATAAGGTATAACCTCGGAAGGTTATTCCCTACACTATGGTCACCTAATGTATTTGGTCGGCTCCTAATGATCGACCAAACTGGGTCGGGTTCGAAGGTATAGGCGATTTATTAGATCGCCTACCCTACGACCCTAGACAACGTGGTAATCAGTGGGCATAGTCCCAAGGGACTATAACCAACGTGATTACACTCACGTTGCGAAGTTCATACGAACTTCGCATTGACCATTACTGGTCAATGCTGAAAGTCAAACAAAGTTTGACTTTCTGACTCGAAAAGCAGTAAAAATAAGGAAAAGAACGAAAGAATACTTACGAAGGGTCCCCGAATGCTAATCTAGATCAGTATAGTTCAGGTATGAAACAAGGTTTCAACTTAGAACACAACTAATAAGATTCTAGTGCCTTAAAACAATGAAAGGCATGGGGTATATATAGTTTTCGGGTAACCGTTAGGATCGTTTCTTGAATAACGTGATCGAATCTCGTGCGTACACTTGTCGGAAAGGTTATGGAACCACATATGCTCCTTAACTTAGTGACACATCACTTAAAACATGTGGTTAAGAATCAATTAGTTGCAACTTGTGCTTAAAACACTGAATCTGGTCCAGAAGGGGGCTCGCGTGACGCTAAGGCCCCTCGCGTCACGCTAGGCCCTTGTTTTGGCAGATTTTTCAGAAATGGTCCCTGCACCTTGTTTAAGCGATTTTCGATGCATTTGAACCCCGTTAACCTCATTTCAAGGATCTAAAATGAAGTTAAAATATAGGGAACTCAAAATATGCTCAAAAATATGCCGGATGATGGTTCGTTTGGTCGTACGATCGCGATGTTCGCTTAATTACGACGGAATGCGCATAAGCGCGAAAAACGATCCAAATGACGCAACGAATGGATTTTTCTTATGGCGAACACTAAAATATAATGTAGTCATGCTTACATAAATTTTTGGATGTCCAGATGTATTCAGAACGTAAGTTATGCGCGAAAATGCAAACTTGTGCACTTTTTGACACTTTTAGTCCCTGAATGTCCCAAAAGTTTATTTTAGCACACCAAACCCCTCAAAGCCTATTTCTAAGCTATGTAAAGGATATTTAAGGTGTGTTTAACTTATGGTCATGTTCCGGAATGTTCGTTACAGTTCAAATTGACATACTTTCGCAGTTTGTCATATTTAGTCCCTGTAAGCGAATTAACTTGTTTTTGCCATACCAAAGCCTTCAAAACTTATTTCTAAGTTATGTAAAGGTTATTTAAGGTATGTTGAGTATATGTTGATGTTCCAGAGTATTTCTCGCATTAAACTGAGTACGTTTACGCACTAGTTTGCGTATAACTCTCCAGAAAGCGATGTAGAGTTTGAAATTACATAAAAGTCAAAACATGAAAAATGTATAACATAACAAAACAAACATTGGGATCAAATAACATTGTTTTATTGATAACAGAACTGTTCATAGTGATTACAAGCACAGTTGTTACACTAGGGAAGAAACACTTAGAGAAAATGAGTGGATAAAAGCACACGAGAGAGGTCCTTGATGATCCGTGAGCTCCACACTTCGTGATTCACCTTGGTGCACCTTGTGAGAAAGCTTGAATGGATGATCAAAAGTCGAAAATGGTGAGAGTATATAGGGGAGGTTTCGGCCGAGCTATGGAGGAAAGGAAGGAGGTTCCTTTGTGTTGAAGATGATAAGGTTCTTATACTCCTTATTTCCTATTATCCATTGTATATGGTGTCCCCTTTAGTACAAGCATGTCCAATCCAAGATCTTGTGAGTTCCAAGAAAGGATCTATATGGATATTAGAAGATTTGAAAAACATGGCGAAGTTTATACTCATGGCGAAGTTTATTTTGAAAAACAAAGTTAAAATGTATATGTGAACACTTGTTAGAAAAAAAATTTCTAAGTGTTGGAATTTTTAGAAAATTTCGCCAGAGTTTCCTTTGTAAATGGAGGTGTCCATGCTAATAAGCATATCATTTTCTTTTCCAAAAATCTTTCAACAATCAACAACAATTTACCAAGAGCAAACTATTCTATTTACAAACCAACATGAACTTGATGTTTCATAAAAACGCGTAGTAACTTGGTATGGCGTTTAGTGGGTTTTGTTACCCTCCGAAGTGTATTTACTTTTGTTAAAATCTCATTCTCGGGATTTTTAGATGTTTACAACTTGTAGATACTTTTTACAGAAATATTTATTTACCTCATCTTCTTGTTCCAAAAATATTTCTACACTTATTTTGTCACTAAAAATAGTGTAGGTTTACTAAAAATCATGATCTTTCAAGAATCATCTTTTCAAACTTGGTTCCTTTAGGAAAATCATTCACAAGTCTGGGATCTACAAGATTACTAGTTCACTTTGTTTATTATTTTTCAAGAGAAATCATCCTACTTTCAAGTTCATGTTTTCACTAGTGGATGATTGTTTCATATACACATAATCATCCCTAACTTGTTAAGCCATGTTTTTAATCATAACTTAACAAGTCTCATATGATGACTAACCACCATATTACTAGTAACCATCAAGAAATCATCAACACATTCAAACAACATCATACTACCATTATTTCATCTTGTTTCTTCATCTTTAAGCTAATGTTACAAGATTTATGTTTATGATCTTTTAGTGTTCTTGAGATTTCATCATGACATAACTATTAACCACCATAAACATGAAGTAAATGAGGATCAAAGAAGCTTACTACTAGCTCTTAAGCTAGGGAAGAAACACTTAGAGAAAATGAGTGGATAAAAGCACACGAGAGAGGTCCTTGATGATCCGTGAGCTCCACACTTCGTGATTCACCTTGGTGCACCTTGTGAGAAAGCTTGAATGGATGATCAAAAGTCGAAAATGGTGAGAGTATATAGGGGAGGTTTCGGCCGAGCTATGGAGGAAAGGAAGGAGGTTCCTTTGTGTTGAAGATGATAAGGTTCTTATACTCCTTATTTCCTATTATCCATTGTATATGGTGTCCCCTTTAGTACAAGCATGTCCAATCCAAGATCTTGTGAGTTCCAAGAAAGGATCTATATGGATATTAGAAGATTTGAAAAACATGGCGAAGTTTATACTCATGGCGAAGTTTATTTTGAAAAACAAAGTTAAAATGTATATGTGAACACTTGTTAGAAAAAAAATTTCTAAGTGTTGGAATTTTTAGAAAATTTCGCCAGAGTTTCCTTTGTAAATGGAGGTGTCCATGCTAATAAGCATATCATTTTCTTTTCCAAAAATCTTTCAACAATCAACAACAATTTACCAAGAGCAAACTATTCTATTTACAAACCAACATGAACTTGATGTTTCATAAAAACGCGTAGTAACTTGGTATGGCGTTTAGTGGGTTTTGTTACCCTCCGAAGTGTATTTACTTTTGTTAAAATCTCATTCTCGGGATTTTTAGATGTTTACAACTTGTAGATACTTTTTACAGAAATATTTATTTACCTCATCTTCTTGTTCCAAAAATATTTCTACACTTATTTTGTCACTAAAAATAGTGTAGGTTTACTAAAAATCATGATCTTTCAAGAATCATCTTTTCAAACTTGGTTCCTTTAGGAAAATCATTCACAAGTCTGGGATCTACAAGATTACTAGTTCACTTTGTTTATTATTTTTCAAGAGAAATCATCCTACTTTCAAGTTCATGTTTTCACTAGTGGATGATTGTTTCATATACACATAATCATCCCTAACTTGTTAAGCCATGTTTTTAATCATAACTTAACAAGTCTCATATGATGACTAACCACCATATTACTAGTAACCATCAAGAAATCATCAACACATTCAAACAACATCATACTACCATTATTTCATCTTGTTTCTTCATCTTTAAGCTAATGTTACAAGATTTATGTTTATGATCTTTTAGTGTTCTTGAGATTTCATCATGACATAACTATTAACCACCATAAACATGAAGTAAATGAGGATCAAAGAAGCTTACTACTAGCTCTTAAGCTAGGGAAGAAACACTTAGAGAAAATGAGTGGATAAAAGCACACGAGAGAGGTCCTTGATGATCCGTGAGCTCCACACTTCGTGATTCACCTTGGTGCACCTTGTGAGAAAGCTTGAATGGATGATCAAAAGTCGAAAATGGTGAGAGTATATAGGGGAGGTTTCGGCCGAGCTATGGAGGAAAGGAAGGAGGTTCCTTTGTGTTGAAGATGATAAGGTTCTTATACTCCTTATTTCCTATTATCCATTGTATATGGTGTCCCCTTTAGTACAAGCATGTCCAATCCAAGATCTTGTGAGTTCCAAGAAAGGATCTATATGGATATTAGAAGATTTGAAAAACATGGCGAAGTTTATACTCATGGCGAAGTTTATTTTGAAAAACAAAGTTAAAATGTATATGTGAACACTTGTTAGAAAAAAAATTTCTAAGTGTTGGAATTTTTAGAAAATTTCGCCAGAGTTTCCTTTGTAAATGGAGGTGTCCATGCTAATAAGCATATCATTTTCTTTTCCAAAAATCTTTCAACAATCAACAACAATTTACCAAGAGCAAACTATTCTATTTACAAACCAACATGAACTTGATGTTTCATAAAAACGCGTAGTAACTTGGTATGGCGTTTAGTGGGTTTTGTTACCCTCCGAAGTGTATTTACTTTTGTTAAAATCTCATTCTCGGGATTTTTAGATGTTTACAACTTGTAGATACTTTTTACAGAAATATTTATTTACCTCATCTTCTTGTTCCAAAAATATTTCTACACTTATTTTGTCACTAAAAATAGTGTAGGTTTACTAAAAATCATGATCTTTCAAGAATCATCTTTTCAAACTTGGTTCCTTTAGGAAAATCATTCACAAGTCTGGGATCTACAAGATTACTAGTTCACTTTGTTTATTATTTTTCAAGAGAAATCATCCTACTTTCAAGTTCATGTTTTCACTAGTGGATGATTGTTTCATATACACATAATCATCCCTAACTTGTTAAGCCATGTTTTTAATCATAACTTAACAAGTCTCATATGATGACTAACCACCATATTACTAGTAACCATCAAGAAATCATCAACACATTCAAACAACATCATACTACCATTATTTCATCTTGTTTCTTCATCTTTAAGCTAATGTTACAAGATTTATGTTTATGATCTTTTAGTGTTCTTGAGATTTCATCATGACATAACTATTAACCACCATAAACATGAAGTAAATGAGGATCAAAGAAGCTTACTACTAGCTCTTAAGCTAGGGAAGAAACACTTAGAGAAAATGAGTGGATAAAAGCACACGAGAGAGGTCCTTGATGATCCGTGAGCTCCACACTTCGTGATTCACCTTGGTGCACCTTGTGAGAAAGCTTGAATGGATGATCAAAAGTCGAAAATGGTGAGAGTATATAGGGGAGGTTTCGGCCGAGCTATGGAGGAAAGGAAGGAGGTTCCTTTGTGTTGAAGATGATAAGGTTCTTATACTCCTTATTTCCTATTATCCATTGTATATGGTGTCCCCTTTAGTACAAGCATGTCCAATCCAAGATCTTGTGAGTTCCAAGAAAGGATCTATATGGATATTAGAAGATTTGAAAAACATGGCGAAGTTTATACTCATGGCGAAGTTTATTTTGAAAAACAAAGTTAAAATGTATATGTGAACACTTGTTAGAAAAAAAATTTCTAAGTGTTGGAATTTTTAGAAAATTTCGCCAGAGTTTCCTTTGTAAATGGAGGTGTCCATGCTAATAAGCATATCATTTTCTTTTCCAAAAATCTTTCAACAATCAACAACAATTTACCAAGAGCAAACTATTCTATTTACAAACCAACATGAACTTGATGTTTCATAAAAACGCGTAGTAACTTGGTATGGCGTTTAGTGGGTTTTGTTACCCTCCGAAGTGTATTTACTTTTGTTAAAATCTCATTCTCGGGATTTTTAGATGTTTACAACTTGTAGATACTTTTTACAGAAATATTTATTTACCTCATCTTCTTGTTCCAAAAATATTTCTACACTTATTTTGTCACTAAAAATAGTGTAGGTTTACTAAAAATCATGATCTTTCAAGAATCATCTTTTCAAACTTGGTTCCTTTAGGAAAATCATTCACAAGTCTTGGATCTACAAGATTACTAGTTCACTTTGTTTATTATTTTTCAAGAGAAATCATCCTACTTTCAAGTTCATGTTTTCACTAGTGGATGATTGTTTCATATACACATAATCATCCCTAACTTGTTAAGCCATGTTTTTAATCATAACTTAACAAGTCTCATATGATGACTAACCACCATATTACTAGTAACCATCAAGAAATCATCAACACATTCAAACAACATCATACTACCATTATTTCATCTTGTTTCTTCATCTTTAAGCTAATGTTACAAGATTTATGTTTATGATCTTTTAGTGTTCTTGAGATTTCATCATGACATAACTATTAACCACCATAAACATGAAGTAAATGAGGATCAAAGAAGCTTACTACTAGCTCTTAAGCTAGGGAAGAAACACTTAGAGAAAATGAGTGGATAAAAGCACACGAGAGAGGTCCTTGATGATCCGTGAGCTCCACACTTCGTGATTCACCTTGGTGCACCTTGTGAGAAAGCTTGAATGGATGATCAAAAGTCGAAAATGGTGAGAGTATATAGGGGAGGTTTCGGCCGAGCTATGGAGGAAAGGAAGGAGGTTCCTTTGTGTTGAAGATGATAAGGTTCTTATACTCCTTATTTCCTATTATCCATTGTATATGGTGTCCCCTTTAGTACAAGCATGTCCAATCCAAGATCTTGTGAGTTCCAAGAAAGGATCTATATGGATATTAGAAGATTTGAAAAACATGGCGAAGTTTATACTCATGGCGAAGTTTATTTTGAAAAACAAAGTTAAAATGTATATGTGAACACTTGTTAGAAAAAAAATTTCTAAGTGTTGGAATTTTTAGAAAATTTCGCCAGAGTTTCCTTTGTAAATGGAGGTGTCCATGCTAATAAGCATATCATTTTCTTTTCCAAAAATCTTTCAACAATCAACAACAATTTACCAAGAGCAAACTATTCTATTTACAAACCAACATGAACTTGATGTTTCATAAAAACGCGTAGTAACTTGGTATGGCGTTTAGTGGGTTTTGTTACCCTCCGAAGTGTATTTACTTTTGTTAAAATCTCATTCTCGGGATTTTTAGATGTTTACAACTTGTAGATACTTTTTACAGAAATATTTATTTACATCATCTTCTTGTTCCAAAAATATTTCTACACTTATTTTGTCACTAAAAATAGTGTAGGTTTACTAAAAATCATGATCTTTCAAGAATCATCTTTTCAAACTTGGTTCCTTTAGGAAAATCATTCACAAGTCTTGGATCTACAAGATTACTAGTTCACTTTGTTTATTATTTTTCAAGAGAAATCATCCTACTTTCAAGTTCATGTTTTCACTAGTGGATGATTGTTTCATATACACATAATCATCCCTAACTTGTTAAGCCATGTTTTTAATCATAACTTAACAAGTCTCATATGATGACTAACCATCATATTACTAGTAACCATCAAGAAATCATCAACACATTCAAACAACATCATACTACCATTATTTCATCTTGTTTCTTCATCTTTAAGCTAATGTTACAAGATTTATGTTTATGATCTTTTAGTGTTCTTGAGATTTCATCATGACATAACTATTAACCACCATAAACATGAAGTAAATGAGGATCAAAGAAGCTTACTACTAGCTCTTAAGCTAGGGAAGAAACACTTAGAGAAAATGAGTGGATAAAAGCACACGAGAGAGGTCCTTGATGATCCGTGAGCTCCACACTTCGTGATTCACCTTGGTGCACCTTGTGAGAAAGCTTGAATGGATGATCAAAAGTCGAAAATGGTGAGAGTATATAGGGGAGGTTTCGGCCGAGCTATGGAGGAAAGGAAGGAGGTTCCTTTGTGTTGAAGATGATAAGGTTCTTATACTCCTTATTTCCTATTATCCATTGTATATGGTGTCCCCTTTAGTATAAGCATGTCCAATCCAAGATCTTGTGAGTTCCAAGAAAGGATCTATATGGATATTAGAAGATTTGAAAAACATGGCGAAGTTTATACTCATGGCGAAGTTTATTTTGAAAAACAAAGTTAAAATGTATATGTGAACACTTGTTAGAAAAAAAATTTCTAAGTGTTGGAATTTTTAGAAAATTTCGCCAGAGTTTCCTTTGTAAATGGAGGTGTCCATGCTAATAAGCATATCATTTTTTTTTCCAAAAATCTTTCAACAATCAACAACAATTTACCAAGAGCAAACTATTCTATTTACAAACCAACATGAACTTGATGTTTCATAAAAACGCGTAGTAACTTGGTATGGCGTTTAGTGGGTTTTGTTACCCTCCGAAGTGTATTTACTTTTGTTAAAATCTCATTCTCGGGATTTTTAGATGTTTACAACTTGTAGATACTTTTTACAGAAATATTTATTTACCTCATCTTCTTGTTCCAAAAATATTTCTACACTTATTTTGTCACTAAAAATAGTGTAGGTTTACTAAAAATCATGATCTTTCAAGAATCATCTTTTCAAACTTGGTTCCTTTAGGAAAATCATTCACAAGTCTTGGATCTACAAGATTACTAGTTCACTTTGTTTATTATTTTTCAAGAGAAATCATCCTACTTTCAAGTTCATGTTTTCACTAGTGGATGATTGTTTCATATACACATAATCATCCCTAACTTGTTAAGCCATGTTTTTAATCATAACTTAACAAGTCTCATATGATGACTAACCATCATATTACTAGTAACCATCAAGAAATCATCAACACATTCAAACAACATCATACTACCATTATTTCATCTTGTTTCTTCATCTTTAAGCTAATGTTACAAGATTTATGTTTATGATCTTTTAGTGTTCTTGAGATTTCATCATGACATAACTATTAACCACCATAAACATGAAGTAAATGAGGATCAAAGAAGCTTACTACTAGCTCTTAAGCTAGGGAAGAAACACTTAGAGAAAATGAGTGGATAAAAGCACACGAGAGAGGTCCTTGATGATCCGTGAGCTCCACACTTCGTGATTCACCTTGGTGCACCTTGTGAGAAAGCTTGAATGGATGATCAAAAGTCGAAAATGGTGAGAGTATATAGGGGAGGTTTCGGCCGAGCTATGGAGGAAAGGAAGGAGGTTCCTTTGTGTTGAAGATGATAAGGTTCTTATACTCCTTATTTCCTATTATCCATTGTATATGGTGTCCCCTTTAGTACAAGCATGTCCAATCCAAGATCTTGTGAGTTCCAAGAAAGGATCTATATGGATATTAGAAGATTTGAAAAACATGGCGAAGTTTATACTCATGGCGAAGTTTATTTTGAAAAACAAAGTTAAAATGTATATGTGAACACTTGTTAGAAAAAAAATTTCTAAGTGTTGGAATTTTTAGAAAATTTCGCCAGAGTTTCCTTTGTAAATGGAGGTGTCCATGCTAATAAGCATATCATTTTCTTTTCCAAAAATCTTTCAACAATCAACAACAATTTACCAAGAGCAAACTATTCTATTTACAAACCAACATGAACTTGATGTTTCATAAAAACGCGTAGTAACTTGGTATGGCGTTTAGTGGGTTTTGTTACCCTCCGAAGTGTATTTACTTTTGTTAAAATCTCATTCTCGGGATTTTTAGATGTTTACAACTTGTAGATACTTTTTACAGAAATATTTATTTACCTCATCTTCTTGTTCCAAAAATATTTCTACACTTATTTTGTCACTAAAAATAGTGTAGGTTTACTAAAAATCATGATCTTTCAAGAATCATCTTTTCAAACTTGGTTCCTTTAGGAAAATCATTCACAAGTCTTGGATCTACAAGATTACTAGTTCACTTTGTTTATTATTTTTCAAGAGAAATCATCCTACTTTCAAGTTCATGTTTTCACTAGTGGATGATTGTTTCATATACACATAATCATCCCTAACTTGTTAAGCCATGTTTTTAATCATAACTTAACAAGTCTCATATGATGACTAACCATCATATTACTAGTAACCATCAAGAAATCATCAACACATTCAAACAACATCATACTACCATTATTTCATCTTGTTTCTTCATCTTTAAGCTAATGTTACAAGATTTATGTTTATGATCTTTTAGTGTTCTTGAGATTTCATCATGACATAACTATTAACCACCATAAACATGAAGTAAATGAGGATCAAAGAAGCTTACTACTAGCTCTTAAGCTAGGGAAGAAACACTTAGAGAAAATGAGTGGATAAAAGCACACGAGAGAGGTCCTTGATGATCCGTGAGCTCCACACTTCGTGATTCACCTTGGTGCACCTTGTGAGAAAGCTTGAATGGATGATCAAAAGTCGAAAATGGTGAGAGTATATAGGGGAGGTTTCGGCCGAGCTATGGAGGAAAGGAAGGAGGTTCCTTTGTGTTGAAGATGATAAGGTTCTTATACTCCTTATTTCCTATTATCCATTGTATATGGTGTCCCCTTTAGTACAAGCATGTCCAATCCAAGATCTTGTGAGTTCCAAGAAAGGATCTATATGGATATTAGAAGATTTGAAAAACATGGCGAAGTTTATACTCATGGCGAAGTTTATTTTGAAAAACAAAGTTAAAATGTATATGTGAACACTTGTTAGAAAAAAAATTTCTAAGTGTTGGAATTTTTAGAAAATTTCGCCAGAGTTTCCTTTGTAAATGGAGGTGTCCATGCTAATAAGCATATCATTTTCTTTTCCAAAAATCTTTCAACAATCAACAACAATTTACCAAGAGCAAACTATTCTATTTACAAACCAACATGAACTTGATGTTTCATAAAAACGCGTAGTAACTTGGTATGGCGTTTAGTGGGTTTTGTTACCCTCCGAAGTGTATTTACTTTTGTTAAAATCTCATTCTCGGGATTTTTAGATGTTTACAACTTGTAGATACTTTTTACAGAAATATTTATTTACCTCATCTTCTTGTTCCAAAAATATTTCTACACTTATTTTGTCACTAAAAATAGTGTAGGTTTACTAAAAATCATGATCTTTCAAGAATCATCTTTTCAAACTTGGTTCCTTTAGGAAAATCATTCACAAGTCTTGGATCTACAAGATTACTAGTTCACTTTGTTTATTATTTTTCAAGAGAAATCATCCTACTTTCAAGTTCATGTTTTCACTAGTGGATGATTGTTTCATATACACATAATCATCCCTAACTTGTTAAGCCATGTTTTTAATCATAACTTAACAAGTCTCATATGATGACTAACCATCATATTACTAGTAACCATCAAGAAATCATCAACACATTCAAACAACATCATACTACCATTATTTCATCTTGTTTCTTCATCTTTAAGCTAATGTTACAAGATTTATGTTTATGATCTTTTAGTGTTCTTGAGATTTCATCATGACATAACTATTAACCACCATAAACATGAAGTAAATGAGGATCAAAGAAGCTTACTACTAGCTCTTAAGCTAGGGAAGAAACACTTAGAGAAAATGAGTGGATAAAAGCACACGAGAGAGGTCCTTGATGATCCGTGAGCTCCACACTTCGTGATTCACCTTGGTGCACCTTGTGAGAAAGCTTGAATGGATGATCAAAAGTCGAAAATGGTGAGAGTATATAGGGGAGGTTTCGGCCGAGCTATGGAGGAAAGGAAGGAGGTTCCTTTGTGTTGAAGATGATAAGGTTCTTATACTCCTTATTTCCTATTATCCATTGTATATGGTGTCCCCTTTAGTACAAGCATGTCCAATCCAAGATCTTGTGAGTTCCAAGAAAGGATCTATATGGATATTAGAAGATTTGAAAAACATGGCGAAGTTTATACTCATGGCGAAGTTTATTTTGAAAAACAAAGTTAAAATGTATATGTGAACACTTGTTAGAAAAAAAATTTCTAAGTGTTGGAATTTTTAGAAAATTTCGCCAGAGTTTCCTTTGTAAATGGAGGTGTCCATGCTAATAAGCATATCATTTTCTTTTCCAAAAATCTTTCAACAATCAACAACAATTTACCAAGAGCAAACTATTCTATTTACAAACCAACATGAACTTGATGTTTCATAAAAACGCGTAGTAACTTGGTATGGCGTTTAGTGGGTTTTGTTACCCTCCGAAGTGTATTTACTTTTGTTAAAATCTCATTCTCGGGATTTTTAGATGTTTACAACTTGTAGATACTTTTTACAGAAATATTTATTTACCTCATCTTCTTGTTCCAAAAATATTTCTACACTTATTTTGTCACTAAAAATAGTGTAGGTTTACTAAAAATCATGATCTTTCAAGAATCATCTTTTCAAACTTGGTTCCTTTAGGAAAATCATTCACAAGTCTTGGATCTACAAGATTACTAGTTCACTTTGTTTATTATTTTTCAAGAGAAATCATCCTACTTTCAAGTTCATGTTTTCACTAGTGGATGATTGTTTCATATACACATAATCATCCCTAACTTGTTAAGCCATGTTTTTAATCATAACTTAACAAGTCTCATATGATGACTAACCATCATATTACTAGTAACCATCAAGAAATCATCAACACATTCAAACAACATCATACTACCATTATTTCATCTTGTTTCTTCATCTTTAAGCTAATGTTACAAGATTTATGTTTATGATCTTTTAGTGTTCTTGAGATTTCATCATGACATAACTATTAACCACCATAAACATGAAGTAAATGAGGATCAAAGAAGCTTACTACTAGCTCTTAAGCTAGGGAAGAAACACTTAGAGAAAATGAGTGGATAAAAGCACACGAGAGAGGTCCTTGATGATCCGTGAGCTCCACACTTCGTGATTCACCTTGGTGCACCTTGTGAGAAAGCTTGAATGGATGATCAAAAGTCGAAAATGGTGAGAGTATATAGGGGAGGTTTCGGCCGAGCTATGGAGGAAAGGAAGGAGGTTCCTTTGTGTTGAAGATGATAAGGTTCTTATACTCCTTATTTCCTATTATCCATTGTATATGGTGTCCCCTTTAGTACAAGCATGTCCAATCCAAGATCTTGTGAGTTCCAAGAAAGGATCTATATGGATATTAGAAGATTTGAAATCTTTGGTGAGAGAGGGGGGTCCCATGGGGACGGTTACCACATAGGTAGGGGGGGTTAAATGAAAAGTTTTGATGGTAAGGGCAATTAGTGGAAGGTTAAAGTGTAACAATCTAGTGTTTAAGTGTTTCATGTATTATGTAGGGTGTTATAGTGCTCG
Organism: Helianthus tuberosus; assembly: GCA_030545235.1. Taxonomy (NCBI): domain Eukaryota; kingdom Viridiplantae; phylum Streptophyta; class Magnoliopsida; order Asterales; family Asteraceae; genus Helianthus; species Helianthus tuberosus. The sequence continues at coordinate 71,362,954 of CM060356.1, read as the reverse complement.
GGGACCATAACTAGCTCAGAAAAATAAAAACAACGCTTCTTACAATATTTTGGTGTTCCGGGTAATGTCCGGTTGGATACCGTTCCGTTAAAGTGCTAAGTTATTCCGTTTAGTGTCTTTTATGTATCTTTTTGTAACACTTTTAATTCTCAACACTTAGGAAAGCATACAGGACTATTTAGTCAATTTTCTGCACAAGACTAGTATGTTAAAAAACACATGGAAGTACGACACAGTAATCAGAAAGCAGTTAAGTAATTCAGCACAGACATCAAGCACTTTAATTAACATTAATGAATCGTATAGATACATGAAATTTTGAGGGTTGTCACACTGAGGTTGCTTTAGCACAGACCTGGGCAGAGCTTAGGGCTCTTATGATGAGGGAGTTATGTCCTCGTCATGAACTAAGGGCTTTAGAAAGGGAGTTTGATGATTTGAAGGAGGATAGTGGTGAGCATCGGGCTTACATCGACAGATACAAAGAGCTGAGTTTGTTATGCCCTACAATGGTTACCCCACTTGAGAAAGCTATCGAGAGGTATGTTGATGGCTTACCTGACTCCGTGCAAGACATCGTCACTGGTAGTAACCATACCACAGTTCGTCAGGCAATCGAGTTAGCTGCGACATTGAATGAGTCGCAGATCAGAAAGGGGAAGCTTCATAGGAAGGGTGACAAGGATAAGAAACAATCGTCTGGTAAGGGTGAAAACAAGAGGGGTAAGAAATCTGGTTCTTCGAAAGGGTCTAGGAAGCGTAAGGCTTCTCAGAATTTCGCTGTTACTGCTCAAGTCAACCATGCAGCTCCCAATCAGACTGCACCACCACCAGCAAAGAAACGGTATACGGGGAATGCACCGTTGTGCAACAGATGCAATAGCCACCATCAACCACAAGTTCAGTGTTGTTTCTGTGCTAACTGTGGAAAGTCGGGTCATCTTGCCGATGTTTGTCGTTTTACTCCGAATCAAGCAGCTCAGAACCCAGCTTTGCAAGCTGCTCAACCGCCTGCTCCACAACAGGCTCAGGCTGCATGACTTCATTATCCTCCTAGTTCGTGCTACAACTGTGGGGATCTGACCCACTACAGGAACCAATGTCCAAGGCTAGCCAACACAAATCAGGCTCAGGCTCGTGGTTGAGTCTTCAACATGAATGCTAACGAGGCGCGAGCAGACAACGAGGTGGTCAACGGTACATTCCTTGTTAACAATCAGCCTGCATCTGTTCTTTTTTATTCAGGTGCCAATAAGAGTTTTGTGTCATTGTCTTTTGAGCCTTTGCTGTGCATGTCTAGAACGAAACTAGGAAAGCTTTAACAGTAGAAGTTGCTAGTGGTGAACCCGTTGTTCTTGATTCTGTTCTTCGTAACTGCCAGTTGAACCTTAACAACCATCTCTTTCCTATTGACCTCTCACCAATGCAACTTGGAAGCTTCGACATTATAGTGGGAATGGATTGGTTAGCCAAGAATCGTGCAGAGGTAGTTTGTTTTGAGAAGATTGTTCATGTGCCTCTTTTGACTGGTAAGATCTTAAAGTTTCGTGGTGAGAATCCTGCTAGTAGTCTCAAGCTCATGTCTTGTACTCAAGCTCGGAAGTATCTGCGCAAGAACTATGTTGCTTTCTTAGTACATGTTGTAGCGGATAAAGGCAAAGGTAAGTCCATTCAAGATATCCCTGTTGTTCGGGATTATCCTGAATTGTTTCCTGAAGAGTTATCTGGTTTACCTCCAGCACGCCAAGTTGAGTTCCGTATTGATCTTGTACCTGGTGCAAATCCTATTGCCAGATCTCCATATCGTCTTGCACCGTCTGAGATGCAAGAGTTATCTAAGCAGCTTCAAGAGCTTTCTGACAAAGGTTTTATCCGTCCTTGCTTTTCACCTTGGGGTGCTCCTGTTCTTTTTGTGAAGAAGAAAGATGGCTCTTTCAGGATGTGCATCGATTATCGTGAGCTTAACAAGCTTACCATCAAGAATCGATATCCCCTACCTCGCATTGATGATCTCTTTGATCAGTTACAGGGTGCTTCTTATTTTTCAAAGATTGATCTGCATTCTGGGTATCATCAACTTCGTGTGCATGAAGAAGATATTCCCAAGACTGCTTTTCGCACTCGATATGGGCATTATGAGTTCACAGTCATGCCATTCGGTTTGACTAATGCTCCCGCTGTTTTCATGAACTTGATGAATAGGGTTTGAAAGCCTTATTTGGACAAGTTCATCATCGTTTTCATTGATGACATCTTGATTTATTCTAAGACTCGAGCTGATCATGAGCAGCATCTTCGTCTTACTCTGGAACTCCTGAAGAAAGAACAACTTTTCGCCAAATTCTCCAAGTGCGAATTTTGGCTTAAGGAAGTTCAATTTTTGGGACATATCGTCAACGAACAAGGTATTCATGTAGATCCCTCCAAGATCAGTGCGATTAAGGATTGGGATACGCCTACTACACCCACTGAAGTTCGTTATTTCCTTGGTCTTGCGGGTTATTACCGCCGCTTCATTGAAAACTTCTCGAAGGTTTCAGTTCCTCTAACTGCTCTAACTCAGAAGAACAAACCCTTTGATTGGGGATCCAAACAAGAAGAAGCATTTCGGACCTTGAAGCAGAAACTTTGTGATGCGCCAATTCTATCTTTGCCTGAGGGCAACGATGATTTCGTCCTGTATTGTGATGCATCCAATTTGGGTGTTGGCTGTCTTCTCATGCAAAGGAACAAAGTCATAGCATATGCATCCAGACAGTTGAAGGTTCACGAGAAGAACTACACGACTCATGATCTTGAGTTAGGTGCAGTTGTGTTAGCTCTCAAAATCTGGAGACACTATCTGTATGGTACTAAATGTGTGGTTTTTACTGACCACAAAAGTCTTCAGCATATTTTCAATCAGAAAGAACTTAACATGAGGCAACGACGTTGGGTCGAACTTCTAAACGACTATGACTGCGAAATTCGCTACCATCCTGGTAAGGCAAATGTCGTGGCTGACGCATTAAGTCGTAAGGAACGTGTCAAGCTTCATTGTGTCAAAGTTCGATCTGATATTCAAACCCGCATTTCTCAAGCTCAACATACTTGTGTTTCACAAGATTTGATGGGTAAGGAATTACCATTTCATATCAAGCCTGATCTCGAGCTTAAAGACTATGGATTGTATTATTTCATGGACCGTTTGTGGGTCCCAAGTCAAGGCAATCTTCGCACCTTGCTTATGGATGAAGCTCATAAGTCTCATTAATCTATTCATCCTGGTGCAGACAAAATGTATAAGGATCTTCGTGCTCAGTATTGGTGGCCTGGTATGAAGAAAGACATTGCCTTGTACGTATCCAAATGCCTTACTTGACTTAAGGTTAAGGCTGAACATCAACATCCCTCTGGATTATTGGAGCAACCAAAGATTCCAGTTTGGAAATGGGAAAACATTGCTATGGATCTTATTACCAAACTTCTGCGCTAAGAGAGGTCATGACGCTATTTGGGTAGTTGTTGATCATCTTACAAAGTCAGCACATTTCTTGCCGATCCGTGAGGATCTATCTGTTGACAAGCTTGCCAAAATCTATGTGGATGAGATTGTATCCCGTCATGGCGTTCCTTTGAACATTATATCTGACAGAGATGCTCGATTCTCATCTCATTTTTGGAGAACCGTGCAATCTGCTATGGGAACCCAACTTAATTTGAGCACAGCTTATCATCCGCAATCTGATGGTCAATCTGAAAGAACAATCCAGACTTTGGAGGATATGCTTAGAGCTTGTGTGATCAGTTTTGGTGGTAGCTGGGATTCGTATCTTCCGTTGATTGAATTCTCCTACAACAACAGTTATCACTCCAGCATGAACATGGCTCCTTTCGAGGCTTTATATGGTCGAAAATGTCGTTCACCAGTCTGTTGGAATGAGATCGGTGAGACTCAGCTTACTGGACCTGATCTCATTCTAGAGACAACAGATAAGGTTAAGAAAGTTCGTGATAACCTTCAGACAGCTCGAAGCCGTCAAAAGTGTTACGCGGACCGGCGACGCAAGCCCTCGGAATTTCAAGTCGGTGATCGCGTACTACTTAAGGTCTCACCTTGGAAAGGTGTGATCAGATTTGGAAAGACAGAAAAACTTGCACCTAGATATGTTGGACCATTCAAGATCGTCGAAAGAATCGGAAAGGTAGCCTACATACTTGAGTTACCTCCTAAATTTGGAAACATTCATCCAACCTTTCACGTGTCCAATCTCAAGAAGTGTTTAGCTGATGAAAACCTCCACATACCACTGGACGAAATTCATGTTGATAACACGATGCATTTTGTTGAGAAACCAGTGGAAATCATGGAACGTGAAGTCAAGTGGCTCAAACGCAAATGCATTCCACTAGTCAAAGTTTGTTGGGAATCTAAACGTGGACCAGAATTTACTTGGGAACGTGAAGATCAAATCAAGGCGAAATATCCGCATCTATTCTCACAAGTTTCCTCTAAATAAATTTCGGGACGAAATTTCCACAAGTAGGGGAGACTGTGACATATGTGCTTGTAATCATTGTATAAACCTTAATAAGTTCAGTTATCAATAAAGCAATGTTATTTGATCCCAATATTTGTTTATTTATGTTTGACATTTTGCATGTTTTGATTTTTGTTCAATTTCAAACTCTATATCGCTTTCTAGAGAGTTATACGCAAACTGATGCGTAAACGTAATCGGTTTAATGCGAAAAACACTCCGGAACATCAATTTATGCTTAACATGCATTAAATAACCTTTACATAACTTATAAATAAGTTTTGAAGGCTTTGGTATGGCAAAATCAAGTTTATTCGCTTACAGGGACTAATTTTGACAAACTGCGAAAGTATGCCGATTCGTACTATAACGGACAATCCGGAACTTGATCATAAGTTAAACATACCATAAATATCCTTTACATAGCTTAGAAATAGGCGTTGAATGGTTCGGTGTGCTAAAATAAACTTTTGGTCATTCAGGGACTAAAAGTGTCAAAAAGTGCATAAGTTTACATTTTCGCGCATATCTTACGTTCTGAATACATCCGGACATCCAAAAATTTATGTAATCATTAAAATATTTTATTTTAGTGATTGGCATGATAAACTTCCATTCGTCACGTAATTTGGATCGTTTTTCGCGTCCGTTCGTGTTTCGTCGTAATTAACTGAATAACGTGATCGTACGACTAAACGAACCAACATCCGACATAATTTTGAGCATGTTTCATGTCCCTTATACTTAGGCATCATTGTAGAGCCTTGAAAATGGCTTAAAGGGCCTTAAACGCATCGAAAATGGAATTAAACATTTAATGACCCTTTTCTCTCTCTCTAGCCTGGCGATTCTGGTTCCCCTCGCAAACCCTAATGTTTCATCGTAATCTTTGTGTTTAACAGGTTTTTTCTTAGTTTTTTTGATCATTCAAATCTCTAAAATGAATTCTGTTAGTGTGGGAGTCGATCTAATATTAGGGTTTCTGTTTTTTCTTTTCAATCGCCTATAATCCGCCGCCATATTGCTGATTATGGGGTAGGGTTTCTGCTAGTTAAGGGTTCTTTCATTGATTTTTGGTTGGTTGCTTGATTGTTTTGTTTAGTTTATTGGAGAGAGTTGTTTTTTAGCCGTATGGATGATATCAAGAAACCTGGGGGTTGTCCTCATGATGTCCGATCTAAACCTGATTTCTCCTTTGATAGTTTGGCGAATCGGGTGATAGATGTTGATGGTAATACACTGTTACCAAGAAGAGGAACAGTCCTGATGTCGCAAAAGGATCCCAAGGAACTTAACATCATTGACGAATTGTCGAAGTTTTCAGTCCCAATCACTCCCGAAAAGCAACAGCCGATATCTGGGGTTTCTGATAGGGACGATTTGGATCATTCTAGCATGAGATATTCGCCAAGGTCAGACTTCGATGCTCTTTCATTGGCTAATCAAGGGAACACAAGAGCCTCTGGGTCGACGGATCCTCTATCATTTGCTAAAGTAGTAAACAACATTAAGGAGACTGTAAAGGTCAATTTTAGGACGATGGAATCTACCGAGGCTGTTGATGGAGCTGATGTTGTTATTCCGTTGTCTTCAGTTAAACAAGTCACGGACAGGTATGCTAACACTCTTTATGGATATTTCTTGGGTAAACGTCTAGCGTTTCCCGTGGTGGATTATTTTGCTAAGAACAGCTGGGTTAAGTATGGTTTGTCTAGACTGATGATGAATGCGAACGGATTCTTTTTCTTTAAGTTCAAAACAAAGGAAGGGATGGACAAAATGTTAGAGGATGGGCCATGGTTGATTAGAAATGTTCCGGTTATTTTGAAGGAGTGGTCGGCCTCTATCAAACTGGAAAAAGAGGATATTAAAGCTCTTCCAGTTTGGGTAAAGATGCATGATGTGCCGTTAGCGGCATATACTGAGGATGGTCTTAGTTTGGTTGCTTCTAAGATAGGGGTGCCTAAGATGTTGGATTCGTATACTGCCACGATGTGTGCTGAGTCTTGGGGAAGAAGTAGTTATGCTAGAGCTCTCATTGAAGTGCAGGCGGGGGCGGATTTAAAGAGAAGTCTCTCTGTTGCAATTCCATCTTTAGATGGTAATGGTTATTCTAAGGTGGAGGTCAAAATTGAATATGATTGGGAGCCTTTAAGGTGTTCTTCTTGCTGTGTGTTTGGACATGATGATAGTTCATGCCCAAAGAACCCTCAGGTTGTCCCGAATGGGGATTCTGGAAAGAATGGTGATGATTTTCAGGTTGTGGGTGCCAAAAAGAAGAAAGTTAACAACTAAGGTCTCCACATGAAAAATCAGAAACCTAAGTTTGTTTATAGACCAGTTATCAATCCTAAACCAAAACCGCCTTTGAGGAGTTCGAACCAGGTTTCAACATCAAACCCGTTTGATGTCCTTAAGGACGATGGTGGAGATCAGGGAGGTATTAAGGTGGGTCGAGTGGAGAAGAAGGCTACGCAGTCAAGTGGCAAGCAGGATTCGGATGAGGAGGAAGTTGTTGAAGTCTATAATGAAACTAATGATTTTATGATTTCGGGTACACTTTCTTCTTCTTCTAGAGCAAGGGCAAGCACCTCTTCCACAAAGATTTACAATGGATAGACGTTTTTTGGTTCATGTTAAGGGGCTTTTGGCTTGTTTTGGTGCCTTATCTTGTCTACTTTATTTTTTCATGGTGATGTAAAGTAGACTAGGTTATGTGATGTCATAGATACATTGTTTTTTATTTGGTTTTACATATATGGGGCATGTCCTATATATGAACTAGTGTGGAACTCATCCTCACTACTTGTACTTATTTGTGGTTGTTTTAATAGAATCACCGGGGTAACCCTTTACCCAAAAAAAAACGCATCGAAAATGGCCTTAAAAGCATGCAGGGACTGAAACTGCAATTTCTGAAACTTGTTGCTGAGTTTCCCAGCTCTGGTTGGCCACGTAGGCCAGCCTTGGCTCTTACGCGGGGCGCGAGCGACCTGCAGATCAGCTGAAAGTTGTTTCCAGCTTGTTCCAGCTGTTCCCCATGTTTGCAAACGGTTTTTAAACATCCTATGGGCTATTTTGGGGCACCCATGGTATTCTAAAACGATGGGCACACTTGTACGGCTCAGATCGAAGCACGTTTATCGATGAATGATCTTAACGGTTACCCGAAAACTATATAAACCCCAAGTTTTTCATTCTAAGCTCACACTTGATCTGCTCATATTCTCTAAGTTGAAGTGTATACACTTCATACATGAGAATTTTCAGATCAAACCTCCATTTCTTGGACCTCTTGTAAGTATTCTTTCGTTCTTTTATGCGTTTTAAGCACGAAAGTCAAACTATGTTTGACTTTCTGCATTGACCAATTTATGATCAACACGAAGTTCATTTGAACTTCGTAACGTGAGCGTAATCACGATGGTCATAGTCCTACTGATTACCACGTTATTTAGGTATAGTGACGAGTTATAGTTTCGGTCAAAATGCGCGTTTATGCGTATTTTGCAACCAAACTATTCTTGGGTATCAAAACCCTTTGTTTTGATATCAAACCTATTTTCTAACTTCATTAAACATGTTTTAGCATGTTTAACTCATCACTTTAGGTTTAGTGCTTATATAGGGTCGTAAGGTAAGCAGTCTAAACAACCGCTTAGACTTTCGAACCCGACCTGTTTTGGTCGATCATTAGGATCCGACCAAACACATTAGGTGAACATAGTTGTATAGGGAATAACCTTCCGAGGTTATACCTTATGGTCACATCGTTTAGTTAGTTGTATGATAGGTAGTTTATATGCCTTAGGAAAATAACCAAAAAGCCCTTTTTGCGCATAAATTCATTTTAAGCAAATGTAACTTAATTTTTGACATCTAAACTGATTAGGCAACATTATTAGACATGTTAAGGCACATATTACTTGTCATAGGACTAGTTAGGCCGTCCGAACGTGTTTTACGCGAACGACGCGTTAAAGTAGCGTAAGCTACCTAAACGAGTCGTAATGGGTCATAAGCACTTAGGTTAGGTTTCATTTTAGAATGTAGGCTTTGTTAAACCATATTACATGAGTTCCTATACTCATTTGGTTTACGAAACCACATTATATCCGATCCTCCGATTTAGGTCCGGTTTATTAACGTAGTTACCTATATTAGGTACCGATTGATTCCGTGATCTTTCTTCCATTGCTTGGTTGTTATCCAAGGACTATTGAGCAATCTCAAGTGAGTACATAGTCCCCTCTTTTACTGTTTTCAAACATTTTGTGGTGAAACACATGTGCCTACTTGTTACTTTCGTGCTTTTAATGATTTCATATCTTATACTTGCTATGTTCATTAGTACACGTATAGTACATGATTTTATCCATGTTTTTGCTATGTATGTTCATTTATTTCATACTTAGTACATTGTTTTACATCGCATGCTATGTATGTTCATTTATTGCATACTTAGTACATTGTTTTACATCACATGCTATGTATGTTCATTTATTGCATACTTAGTACATTGTTTTCACATAACATGCTTACATTTTGGTATGACATTTGCCTTGTTTAAATGGGACAAAAATACATTCATTAACATTGATCACGCCGCTTGGTAGTAAGTAATGATACTATACGAATTGACAACTCCCGTTCCTGAAATCCTAGGTTTGTTTGGGTGGAAGGAATGACTGAATCCAATATACATAATTTAGATAAACCTTTAATTTGTTTAAGGGTTTGTCGCCACAGTCGCAAGGCTTGAATGTATGCATTTTTACAATACCGCATAGATGTTTGTATCAGTAAGGCATGCAGTTATTTTCAAAACATAACTTTGATTTAAACCATGATTTATTTCAATACCTTGTTTTGTGCATTTTACCTATGGTTTTAGTTGACATATTTCACTTACCATACTTGACATTTGGTTTCACATTACATGATTTACATTTGACAATAGACATTGGTTACACATAAACATTTGACATTTGACATGACATTTTGGTGGTTCGTTTGGGTAAGTGATTTAAATAACGAGGCGTGTGTAATGTGATAAAAGCATGGTGGATACGCTGCTGGAACTTCCTATATATAAGTGCTTTTATGATATTACATATCGTGGCGTTATTTAAACCATTTCAGTTTAGACATATTACATTTTACACGAATGACATATTTTCACAAGACATTGTTTTACAGACAGTTTATTTTATACAACTCATTTACTTGGTTACTTATTTAACCATACATCTTTCTTTTATGTATCATCTGATTTTCTTATCACTTTTTGTATGGTTTATAAAAGAAAACACTTTACAAGATTCATGACTAATTTTTATTAAACATTCTTTAAAACCTACAAGTCATGAATCCTATTTTAATAAAACCTATGTAACTCACAGACATTTTTATGCTGACGTACCTATTTTCACAAGTGTTTTCAGGAGCTGATGCGTAGGAATGATCAAGATACACTTAGGCGGACTTGTGCCTTAGTGACATAAAATGAAGCTAGACTAGTTAAATAATGTTATGTACTCTCGTTTCCTTGTTTGTTTTAAGACAATGTAGCCAATGTTTATAAATAAAACTTAACTTTAAATACCATGGTGAAACAATAATCTGTTGCTCGACTCCCCAACGTTTACGCCGCGGTTTGTTGTTTTACGCGGTCGGGATGTGACAATTTCAATTCCCTGAAATACATGTAGTTTGAAAACATCAACAAAAGTTGAGCGAGTTCATGTGTTTTGTATGTGTGCACGAATAAACTTTGTAATCATTGTATGTATGTATTTGTAAACCCCGGTATGAAAGCAACAAGGAAACAGATCAATTAATGGTTTGCAAGGCCATTAATATGTGGCGTTATTTAAACCATTTCAGTTTAGACATATTACATTTTACACGAATGACAAATTTTCAGAAGACATTGTTTTACAAACAGTTTATTTTATACAACTCATTTTACTTGGTTACTTATTTAACCATACATCTTTGTTTTATGTATCATCTGATTTTCTTATCACTTTTTGTATGGTTTATAAAAGAAAACACTTTACAAGATTCGCGACTAATTTTTATTAAACATTCTTTAAAACCTACAAGTCATGAATCCTATTTTAATAAAACCTATGTAACTCACAGACATTTTTATGCTGACGTACCTATTTTCACAAGTGTTTTCAGGAGCTGATGCGTAGGAATGATCAAGATACACTTAGGCGGACCTATGCCTTAGTGACATAAAATGAAGCTAGACTAGTTAAATAATGTTATGTACTCTCGTTTCCTTGTTTGTTTTAAGACAATGTAGCCAATGTTTATAAATAAAACTTAACTTTAAATACCATGGTGAAACAATAATCTGTTGCTCGACTCCCTGACGTTTCCGCCGCGGTTTGTTGTTTTATGCGGTCGGGGTGTGACAATTTCCATTCCCTGAAATACATGTAGTTTGAAAACATCAACAAAAGTTGAGCGAGTTCATGTGTTTTGTATGTGTGCACGAATAAACTTTGTAATCATTGTATGTATGTATTTGTAAACCCCGGTATGAAAGCAACAAGGAAACAGATCAATTAATGGTTTGCAAGGCCATTAATATGCGTGAAGTGATGCAGGAAGGCTCAAACCTAGCGGATTTTGTACCGGGCTTCCGGCTGGAAGACATAGTCACCTCATGGGCCAAATCCCGATCCTAATGGGTGGGGCTCGCAACACCCAAATAGATCTATCACTCATGTCCCCCGGTCCTACTACGAGGATTAATGGTCTTAAGCGTTGTACTTCACATGATCTAACAGTTCATTCCTTAGCTAACCATACCATATGTAAACGTTTGTAAGCAATTTGTAACATGTACTTCACCCCCGAAGTTGTAAACTGAAAACATTTAAAAGAAAAGGGGGGCATGAACTCACTGTCTTGCGTCTCGGAACCCGGTGAAACTCAAAGCTGCTACTCGATCACACGACTACCTACAAACGTGCTAAGGTGTATTAGACGGATGGGTCGTGCCTTGCCTTTAGTCTTAATTTGTGTCTTTGAGTTACATTTCTTTGTGTCTTAATATTATCCCAATGTAAATAATTATTTGTTAAAATAATAAATATTTTAACTTAAATTATATTTATTAAATTTTGGAATATTAGTTAAAACAATATATTTTAACTTGACACATTATGTTCTTATATATGTATATCTTCCCCAAGGATGGGTGTATTCAAACTCGTATTCTTAAACTTGTATATTTTTGCCATGTATCGGTGGCTTATTCCGGTGTATTTATACGCACGAGAATACGTATTTTTATTGTGCTTATTAAGTACTCTTATACTTAATTTTCGTATTTATTTTTCCAGAATATTATTTTCAATAAAAATAACCAATGTACATATATTCTTAAAATATATAAATATTTTAAGTAAACTTGTATAGAAAATTATTTATAATCTTTCCCTTGGCAAAAATGATTGTATTTTCATGTAAACTCCAAAAATAATATATTTCTAAGATTAACTTAGAAAATATATAGAAATCTATTTTTTACCCCAAAATAATATGTTCCAAATTTATTTAAGAAAATATATATTTTCTCCAAAAATAATATATTTTCTAGTAATTCAAGAAAACGTATATATTTTTCTTTACTCAAAAATAATATATTTTCTTCTTGTCAAAAATCTGATATATTTTTTGTAATAATTATAAAAATCATATTTTTGTTCTCTTGGTTTCCAAAACACCGTTTATCAAGGTATACTTATGAATTTAATTCCGGAATATTTTATGTAAGTTATATTCCTTGTTCGGTTTGTCCAATATTTTCGGTATAAATTGTATATTTATATTCTTGGAATTTTGGTAATATTTGGTGTTATAATTCTTGGTATTTTGGTGAGTTATATTATTTCAAGTCATGTAGGATCGTTGTCGGACCCGAAATGAGTCAATCAGAGGCGTTCTACTCAAAATGAAAGGCGGAAACAGACATAATGAGTTGAATTCAGCAAGATATCACTTTAACTGTCGTTTATATTGATCTGGAACACTTTTACAGCAAGACGACACTTCGACAGAGCTTCGCCGTCGGAAACACACATACAAGAACTTCTACAAGCGAAATCAGATCACATCTATATATAGGCTTCCTGATTCCGCTTGAACAGGCTCAAGCGGAATCACTCGTTCAAGTGAAATTATGATTCAAACGAGATCAGCACAACTCAAGCGAAATAACCAGTTCAAGCGAAATAACTGATTTCGCTTGAACCTACTATGTTCTCTTCAAGAGAAATTAGCTCTAAGACTTGTTTTCTCGATCTTCGTGCCATGTGCAATGCAAGACTCGATACAAGACGAAGTCGACAGACGCATGCACTAACAGACTCCCCCTCGAATGTTGATGAGTCTTAAGTGTCGAGTCTTCAACGTCTTCAATCTTTATTAGTCTGAACGTGTAAGCATCCTTAAACTTTATATCTTTATTCTCTTCAGTATCAACAGACTCCCCTCGAACAATCTACTTCTCGGATGTCTTCAGACTCCCCCTGTTGATTTACTGGGATCGCAGTCTGGCTTTTGAAATCACATAGTCCTCAGGTATCGGAACCTGGCTTTGTGCTCTTTCTTCAGGTTCAGGATCAAAACCTGGCTACACCTGCACATTCTTAACCCAGAAATAAATTTCACATATTTAACATTTTAACAAATTAATATGTACAAACTCCCTCTCAATACAAACCAGAATTATTTATCAATGATAAAAACCTCAGATGATCACTTGTACCGAAAAATATTCAAAAACTTTTCTCAATTAAAACAAGCTCCCCCTCACCACATGCTCATCATGTTTAGCACTTGGAATTTTGAAAATCAGCTCTCTAACATCAGTTGTCGAAAATCTTTTTGGATTTTTTTTTTTTCAAAATTTATGCTAAAACACACTAAAAATCTTTTTGGATTTTTGAATGAAATGAAATGCAATAAAGAAATATTTACAGACAATATTTTTGTGGGTTTGTGTAAGAGGATCATATCAGTTTTTGACAAGTCACAAGTACCGTTGAGCTTAGTTACACATTAAGAATTAAACAATTCACTTAGATTACCGATATACTGGTCCACTTAAATTTTCACACAAATTTCAACTGATTCAGGATATGAGTTAGGTGTATTAAGAACTTAAACTCATTTATGTGTCCCACCTCTTGAATATACTCTCGTATCTAGATCCCAATATTCAGTCTTACAGGTGAGTATACCACAGATGATATCTGTAAGAGGTTAAATTGCGAAACCGTGAGAGCTCAGGTCAGAACTTCCATTCAGCAGAGAGATGACGGCTCGACTTTTGGTGGGTCCCCTTTAGAGGATCTTTTTTACAACATCATTGATTAGCAATTTTATTGTCTTCATCATTTTATGCTGAGGGCGGCGCTATATTTCAAGCAAGCAAAAAGTATTCTCCGGGGACTAGGCCATTGCTTCCGCAAAATCAGAAGTCCCGGGATAATACCCCAGATATCACTGAGCATAAAGACCTAGTATCTCAGAAAGAGGGACCCTTCAAACGAGATTTCAGGGGTTACTTATATATCCAAGTAGTGTTCCCCACAAAATAAGCAAGTTTGAAGTTAAGTTTGTATCCCGAAAAAGATTTACTAAATGTGTAAAAACCTATCGGCATATCATCAGTGAGACCGTTTAACACTATTTAAACATTACATTTCTTTAGCATACTATAACTGTCTACTGATGTACTATCATTTCCTCTTTTCTGACAACAAAACTCATTTTTGTATTTTATCAAGTTTTTGTCTTTTTCAAATTTTCAAATGTTTTTGGATTTTCTGAAATTCTTACTCCCCCTAAAATGCAAACACATTTCAAGGAAATTTGAAAACAAACTGTACAAGTAAATTAACAACCGACATCGAATCGCTTCAAATCGCCATCCACTTGGCATAAACAATCAGAACTCCCCCTTACAACAAACTATTTTCTCATTATGATTTCAAAACACTTAAGTTTGTTTTAGCCAAAATGATTTTTCCGGAAAATAAGTTTTGTTGATTTTATCACTTGTAAAGTTCGGGGTTCCAAACAATCACTTGTAAGTATGGTCAAATCAAGTTCAACTTAATGACCCTGATTTACCACTTGCAGTTGAAAATTTCTTCAACCACTTGTAGATTCATTTATCAACCACTTGAAAAATATAACAATTTAAGAAAATACCACCTGTATCTTTACCAACTGTACCACTTGTAAGATTATCAACCAAGAAAGATGCCGATACCTGCTCCACTCTTACAAACCTGGGAGCTCCGGCAAGTCAGGATTTTTACGTGTGAAAAACAGACATCCAAGCTTCACCAAACTTGGATGTTTCCTCCTCAACTTCTCTTGGGTAATAAGATGCCTTCTTAGTTTCATAAAAGTCTTTTAACCCTTTGGCCTTTCCCTCGACCATTTTCCCAAACATCTTTTTAACATTTCCATTAAAAGTTTTTTCAATATCAAATTCATTCTTTTCAGAATAAAATTGATTTGAGATTTCAACTTTTCCAACTTTTGATTTAAAATTCTCAGCCCTCAATGGTGGAAAATGAACATCATCCATTGGAGGTACTGAGTTTTCATTTTTTAACTCAACTTGTGGCTCGTCTAACTTTGTGGAGTTAGATTCATCGCCAAGTTTCTCATAAAACTTCTTAACAACCCACATTCGGTTGTCATGTTTAGCTCTCTTTTGATAAAAATGAGTCTTTGAACATTCACCAACTTCATATGTTGAATTTTCAAAAAATTTAAATTTTTCAGTTGATAGCTCATTTTTCTCAACAACCTTTTCTTTGAGTTTTTGAGAGACTTCCTGTTTTGTCTTTGTTGCTTGAGAACAGTTCCATGCAATGTGACCAACTTTATTGCATTTGTAACATGTTCTTGTCTCCTTTCTTTGATTAGCTCCATTCTTCATATTCTCTTGCTTTTTGGCAAGGAATTCTCTGTTTGATTGCTTCCAGAATGGGCTTTTTGCTTCTTCTTCCGAGCTTGTTCCTAAAACAAATGTCATTTTTGATTTAAAATCTCGGACATATTTTTTATTTTTATAATTTTCTGGTGGAATAAATCCTAATCCTTTCTTTTTGAAATTACCGTTATGGTTTGGTTTCTTTTGAAAACCAGAACCAGAACCGTAACTCTTTTTCTTGTTTAACCGTTGTTGAACTCTTGAAGTGTATTTTTTAGGTTTTTCAGTAAGATTTACATCTTTTATTTCAGAAATATTGATTTCTGTTAGTTTGAAAACGTTTTTGATCTTTTTAAAATTAACACTTCTTATTGGAAATTCCTTATCAGAATATAATTTGTCTGAATCAATCAATGTATATGCCACTTTGATTGCTTCGTCATTCAAATTAGATTTTGATAACATGAATTCTTTATTGTACACCCATTTAACCGAAGATTTTGAACTGTTGACCGACGAACTCGGACTCTTGACGAACGAACTTGAACACCCAGACTCAGACTTTGACTCAGACTTTAACTCTGACTCCTCATCTGTATCCAACACCTGATCGACCACCTTTTTCATTAACTCGGACTCATGATCAGTGTCAGATGATGTAAAAACAACATCAATGTTTTCTGGTAATTCATCGGTTATATCGGACTTTAACTTTATATTGACTGCTTTTTCGACTTGCTCCTCATTCGGTTTTCTAGGAGAATATCCTTCCCAATTCGGAGGTGGACACTTTGTAACATCTGTGCTTGTAATCATTGTGAACAGTTCAATTATCAATAAAACAATGTTATTTGATCCCAATGTTTGTTTGGTTGTGTTTTACATTTTTCATGTTTTGACTTTTATTAAATCTCAAACTCTATATCGCTTTCTGGAGAGTTATACGCAAACTGGTGCGTAAACGTAATCAGTTTAATGCGACAAATACTCCGGAACATCAACATATACTTAACATACCTTAAATAACCTTTACATAACTTAGAAATAAGTTTTAAAGGCTTTGGTATGGCAAAAACAAGTAAATTCGCTTACAGGGACTAAACTTGACAAACTGCGAAAGTATGCCGATTTGAACTGTAACGAACATTTCGAAACATGACCATAAGTTAAACACACCTTAATTATCCTTTATATAGCTTAGAAATTGGCTTTGAGGGCTTCGGTGTGCTAAAATAAACTTTTGAGTCATTCAGGGACCAAAAGCGTCAAAAAGTGCACAAGTTTGCATTTTCGCGCATAACTTACGTTCTGAATACCTCCGGACATCCAAAAAATTTATGTAAGCACTAAAATATTTTATTTTAGTGTTTGGCATAAGAAAAATCCATTCGTCATGCAATTTGGATCGTTTTTCGCGCTTATGCGCATTCCGTCGTAATTAAGCGAACATCGCGAACGTACGACCAAACGAACTGACATCCGGCATATTTTTGAGCATGTTTCATGTCCACAATGTTTAGGCATCCTTGTGGAGCCTTGAAAATGATTTAAAGAGCCTTAAACATGTCTGAAATGGCCTTAATACGCAACGGGGACTGAAAGGGGAACATTGGAAAGTGTTTGCTGATCAGGTGGACCTTAGCGTGACACCTAGCCCCCTAGCGTCACGCGAGGCCCCTTCTGATCAGCAAAAGCCATTTTAAACACATGTTAACAGCCCTTAAACCCTCCAAAGGCCAATGCCAAGTGTCAAACTCTTATGGTGGAAGCAAAATGAGCTACCACAACATTCCAACAAGTGTAGGGATGTGATCATTCCCTCTTCTCCAAGAAACGATCCTAACGGTGAACCGAAATCTATAAATACCCACCTCAACTTGACTCATTCCTCACAAGAATCTGATTTGAGAAGCTCTAAGTTGAAACCTTTGTTTCATACCTGAGCTACTTGAATCAAGATTAGCATTCGGGGACCCTTTGTAAGTGTTCCTTCGTTCTTTTATTGCTTTTCGAGTCCGAAAGTCAAACTTTGTTTGACTTTCTGCATTGACCAGTTTATGGTCAATGCGAAGTTCATTTGAAATTCGCAACGTGATTGTAATCACGATGGTTATAGTCCCTTAGGACTATGCCTACTGATTACCACGTTGTCTAGGGTCGTAAGGGTAAGCGATCTAATAAATCGCTTATACCTTCGAACCCGACCCATTTGGTCGATCATTAGGATCCGACCAAACACATTAGGTGACCATAGTATATAGGGAATAACCTTCCGAGGTTATACCTTATGGTCGCTTCGTTTAAGTAGTTGTATGATAGGTAGTTTATATGCCTTAGGTAAATTACCAAAATACCCCTTTGATGCCAAAATTCATTTTAAACATATGTAACATAACTTTTGACATCTAAACTGATTTGACAACAATATTAGACATGTTATGGCATATGTTACTTGTCATAGGACTAGTTAAGCGGTCCGAACGCGTTTCACGCGAACGACGCGTTAAAGTAGCATAAGCTACCTAAACGGGTCGTAATGGGTCGTAAGCACTTAGGTTAGGTTTCATTTAGTATGTAGGCTTTGTTAAACCATACTACATGAGTTCCCATACTCATTTGGTTTACGAGCCCTCATTCTATCCGATCCTCCGATATAGGTCCGGTTTATTAACACAGTTACCTATATTAGGTGCCGTTTGATTCCGAGATCTCTAGCATTGCTTGGTGGTTATCTTAGGACTTCTGAGCAATCTCAAGTGAGTACATAGACCCCTCTTTTACTGTTTTCGAAACATTTTGGGGTGAAACACATGTGCCTACTTGTTACTTTCATGCTTTTCCATGTTTTCATATCATATGCTTGTTATGTTCAATAGTACATTTATAGTACATGATTTACATTACATTTCATGCTATGTATGCCCATTGTGTGCATACTTAGTACATTGTTCTACATTACATTTTATGCTATGTATGCCCATTGTGTGCGTACTTAGTACATTGTTTTACATTACATTTCATGCTATGTATGTCCATTGTGTGCATACTTAGTACATTGTTTCACATTACATTTCATGCTATGTATGCCCATTGTGTGCATACTTAGTACAGTTGTTTTCATCACATGTTTACATTTTGGTATGACATTTGGGTTGTTTAAAATGGAACAATACATTCATTAACATAAGCTACGCCGTTCGTTAGTAGGTAGTGGTACCATAGGAATTGACAACTCCCGTTCCGGACATCCTGGGTAGGTTTGGATGAAAGGAATGACCGAATTCGATACACACAACTTAGATAAACCTTTAATTTGTTTAAGGGTTTATCGCCACAGTCTCAAGGCTTGGATGTATGCATTTTCACAATACCGCATAGATGTTTGTATCAGTATAGCATGCATTTGTTCCACAAAACATAACTTTGATTTAAACCATGTTTTACTTCAATACCTTGTTTTTGTGCATTTTATATATGGTTTAGTTGATATATTTCACTTACCATACGTGATATTTTTGGGTACACATTACATGATCTACATTAAACATAAACATTTTGACATTGATATACACATTTAGTGGTTTACATTGGACATAGACATTTCGATATGGTTTACACATTAACACATGACAATTCATTTATACATAAACAATTTACATTGGTGGTTGGTTTGAGTAAGTGATTTGAGTAACGAGGCGTGTGTAATATGATACAAGCATGGTGGATACGCCGCTGGTACTTCCTATATATAAGTGTTTGTATGACATTACATGTCGTAGCGTCACTTAAATCATTTCAATATTTGACATATTACGTTTTACATAAACAACTTATTTTCACAAGGCATTGATTTACAAAACGACTTATCTTATACAAACTCATTTTACTTGGTAATTCATTTAACCTTACATTATTCTCTTATTTATACATATCATCGCTTTTTGAATGATTTACAAAACAAAACAATTTACAAGGTTCATGACTGACTTTTACTAAACAACTATTTCTTAAACTTAAGTCATGAACCCTATTTTCACAAAACCTATGTATCTCACAGGCATTTTTATGCTGACGTACCTACTTTCACATGTGTTTTCAGGAGCTTTTGCATAGGATGATGATCGTGACACTAGGGCGGACCTGTGCCTTAGAGACTTAAAATGAAGATAGACTTAGTTTCACTATGTTATGAACTCTATATTTCCTGTTTAAAACAATGTAACTCTTATGTTGATAAATAAAATACAACTTTGTATGCCATGGTTATGAAACAATTAATTCTGTTAAAACACTCCCCGACGTTTTCCGTCACGTTTTGTATGTTATACGTGGTCGGGGTGTGACACACTTGTTATAACTAACGCTCTGTTTCATACCAGTATCCTTCTTCTTTGGCTTCTCCTCATCTTTAAATGCTTCAAAACCTGCAACAGTTGGGTAAATTCGATCAATGAGATAATCAGAACTAGAATAACTCTGTAATAAACGTCTAATTCTCTCATTCTCAATCTTTTCATTTTCCAACTCCCGCTGTAGTTTTGCACATTCCTCAATGTAATGATTTATAGCTTTTTGCTTCGTCATCATCACAGCATTCATCATGGTTAGCGCATCTTCTCTTTCAGAATTTGTCTTTTGAAGGCCAGTTACTGTTTTGTTTAGCACATCGTAAGATTCTTTCACGTAGTTGAGATTGAACAATAATTGTTCTTTCATATTTTCTTGCTCATTTAGTTTCTCATCTTTTTCTGCACATTGCTTGCAAAATTCCAAACACTTTAAGCAAGGCTTGATGACTTCCACAATTTTTTCAACTTCATTGACTTTCTCAACCTCAATCACTGTTTCACCTTCAGTCACCTTCTCAGCTTTAACTTCTTCATTTTGAACAGTTTTTTCTTTTTGATCAACACTTTTACTCTTCATTTTCTTTTGTTCTTTTGCAACACGTCTCTCCTTCAGCTTCTCCAAGCGATCTACAAAATAGAATTGAAAACTTTCAGGAGATAGATGAGTTTTAGTGATATTAATATGTCTTTCTTCTTCATCATCACCACTATCATCAGTTGGTGATTGATCAAAATCTATCGCTTTTTCAGAACTATCATCTGAAGAACCAGAATCAGATGATGCTTGATCAAAATCTAATGCTCTTTCGGAACTTTTATCTGAAGAACCAGAATCAGTTGATGTTTGATCAACATCTAATGCTCTTTCGGAACTTTTATCTGAAGAACCAGAATCAGTTGATGTTTGATCAACAACAGTTGCTTCTTCTGAACTTTCATCGGATGAAAACACCAATTGCTTTCATCCACTCTGTAAACAAATCCGGTTCTTGAACTATCTTCGCAATGAAAGCTTTAAAATTCCCATTCTCATTCTCAAACATATCCCAGCTGAACCCTTCAGGTAATTTTTCATCATCTTAGGTTATTAAACATGCTTTACTGTCAGCTGATATATATTTGTTCCAATTGAAACTTGGAGCCATTTTCTCATCATCTTGATCAATGATACCAGAATAAGCTTTCTTATTTGCATCTTCGATCATTTTCCCATGAGCATTTTGTGTTTCTTTTTGTTGATATGGTTGATGAGCAACTTGTTGATATATGGCTTTGGCTTTCCCATAGTAATCGTCTTTTCCAAATGGATTCTTTGCTCCACTAGCCTCTTGATTTTTGCATTCTCTCTTGAAATGGTCTTTCTCCCTGCATCGAAAACACGTAACTTTAGATTGATCAAAACCCAAAGTAGACACATGTGCATCCAGAAAATCATTTCTCCCAGTGATCATTTTAAACTTTTCTACTCTTCTCAAGACACTAGCTAGACACCATTTGATGTCCATGAGCTCCATTTCTTCAGCATCTATTTGATCGTAATCCTCTTTTGTCAGCATAGGATTTCCGATCCTTCCTGCAACCAAACCTTCATAGGATTATAGCATAGTTGCAAGTAACACCATGTGATCTTTCGCAATTTCTTCAGAAAAACTTTGACCCTCTGGAAGATTCAATGCAATGTTGCACTGTATCACACACCCATTTCCACCTTTTGAGCTTTGAGAATGAAAACTTGAATTTGAACTCTTCGGATTAACACTTGGATAGGAAGAAAATCCACAGCTACTTTTTGGACTTGGATCATCATTTCCAGATGACTCTCCAGCACTAAAAGCAGTTTGAATTTTCGGACTCATTTCAACCTCTTGAACATTGCCTTTGTAATACATTTTCACATCTTGTTGACCACTCGGATTACTCATCCTCGCAATCTTTTGTTGTTCAAGATCTTGACCCTCAATCTTCTCGATGAACTGAGAAATCGTCAAGTTGTCATATTCTCCAGTGTTCTTTAAAATCATCAAAAATGTACCCCACTCTTTCTGAGGTAAAGCATCAGCTAACTTGTCGACCCATTCATCTTGAGTTTTTGTTATGCTTAACAATGACATAGACCGCACTAAGTGGCAATATCTTTCAATCAGTTTCTTTGTATCTTCCCCTGGCAAACTTGTGAATAAATCAAATTCTTTCTTATGCAGTGCCTTTTTACTCTTAATCATCTTCTCACTTCCTTCAAACTTGATTTTAAGAGCATCCCAAATTGATTTTGAAGTTTTGTCATGTTGAAGCAATATAAAGATGTCTTCTTTAATAGCTTGCTGAAGTAAACTGATCATCATCTTTTCAGCTCTGTACATGTCTCGTTCTTTATCATTGAATACAGAGATTTCTTTCTCAACTCGCAGTTCAGTAGGTGGTAGTACATATATTTTCAAGATACATTCCCAAGATCTCAAATGGTTTGCTTGAACCCAGTTTTCAAACCGATCTTTCCAACCATAATATTCTTCAATGCTCATTAGCTTCGGGGGTTTTTGTAAAGTTCCGGTCTCATTTTCCATGTTCATGTTTTGAGTAATGGCGGCTGGACTAGTCGGGGATGTTGCAAATGCGTTGTAAAATTCTTCACTCATGATTCGGTAAACACGTTTCACAAACAGACACTTTCAAGCGAAATACTGTTTCAAGCGAGATCTCTTCCAAGCGAGATACCACCTTCAAGCGAAATAACCTGCAAACAACTTCAAGCGAGATTAAGAATTTCAAGCGGGATAACACGTTCAAACGGAATCACTAGATTTCGTTTGGATTTCAAGCGGAATATCTGGTTGAAGCGGAATAACGAATTATGTTTCAAATTTTCAAGCGAAATAACGTTTTTCAAGCGGAATATGTGATTTCACTTGAAATGGCCTTGATTTTTCAAGCGGAATTAAATGTTTCGTTCAAGCGAAATTAGATCTTTGGTCCATTTTTGTCATTTTTACTTTGAATTTTGATCTGATATTCTCAAGGGTTTGTTAAAACACTGTTTCGCTTATGTTGTGAAAAATTCAGGCCATTTTAACCGTGAAAAGTTGTTCAATTTATAAAAGAAGGTGTAGAAGTAAGAAATCGAGATGAAATTAAGCTGAAATCTACAGAACTCCTCCTCCTGAGCTCTGATACCACTTGTAGGATCGTTGTCGGACCCGAAATGAGTCAATCAGAGGCGTTCTACTCAAAATGAAAGGCGGAAACAGACATAATGAGTGAATTCAGCAAGATATCACTTTAACTGTCGTTTATATTGATCTGGAACACTTTTACAGCAAGACGACACTTCGACAGAGCTTCACCGTCGGAAACACACATACAAGAACTTCTACAAGCGAAATCAGATCACATCTATATATAGGCTTCCTGATTCCGCTTGAACAGGCTCAAGCGGAATCACTCGTTCAAACGAAATTATGATTCAAACGAGATCAGCACACTCAAGCGAAATAACCAGTTCAAGCGAAATAACTGATTTCGCTTGAACCTGCTATGTTCTCTTCAAGCGAAATTAGCTCGAAGACTTGTTTTCTCGATCTTCGTGCCATGTGCAATGCAAGACTCGATACAAGACGAAGTCGACAGACGCATGCACTAACAAGTCATAAAATAATATAACTAATACACATAATATACAAGTAATCACACACATTATGACATCTAAATATATATTTTCCTAAATACATATTTAGTCACTTTTATTTATTAAAAACCAACCTCCAATATTTTGATTTTTTTGTAACAAAAATTATGGCAAACTTTATATGAAAAATCATGGCTAAAATATACTTGTAAATACTTGTTTAAAAAATATTTTTCTAAGTGTTAAATTCTAGAAAATTTTGCCATAGTTTCCCCTTAAAAATGGTGGTTTCCATGCTTTCAAAGCATATCATTTTCTTTTAAAAATCATCGCAAATCGTCAACAATTCATACAACACTTACCAAGTGCCAAAATCATGCATTTTACACTACTTCATGAACTTGAAAATTTATAAAAATTTGTAGTAACTTAGTAGAGTGTTTAGTTAGCTTAGTTACCCTTTAAAGTGTCATACCCCCACTCGCAGGGGAAGACAATCGTGGGGCGGGGTGCGGCGGACACATGGCATTCCTCACAATTTAAAAACATAACATTCCATAAAAAGGAGCATCGGTTATAACATAGTTACACTATCATTTTACAAGCCAGAAGTTTAAAAGCGGTTCTACAAGCCATTAGAGCTTTTATTATGCTATTTTCCCCTACTAGATTCTCCCACATGCACATGCTCATTCCTGTTTCGTCTTACCTGAAATGCATGTTAGTTTTTAAAAAGGTCAGCTAACGCTGCTGGTGAGTTCCACTTGTTTAGTTGTTGTGAAACAATATGTGTTAATCAGTTTAATTGCACTGGTCACAGTCACAGATGGAATTAAACGAGAGCACAATCACAAATGGAATTTCACGAGGTCACAAACACCTTCAGCGCACCGGACCGTGTCACACCAGACACCTTCAGCTTGTCGGCCCGTATTAGAATCGACACCTTCAGCTTGCCGGGCCGTGTCACAACGGACACCTCCAGTTCGCCAGTCCGTATTACAATCAGCAACTTCAGCTTGCCGGACCGTGTCACAATGGACACCTCCGGTTCGCCGGTCCGTGTTGCAATCAGTCGAGGTAGTTCGTGGGTTAGGCAATTTCACATCATCATAAGTTGGTGCAATTAACACAGTTTGTACATGCACTTCACCCCAGAAAACAGGAAAACAGTTTAAAAGTGGGGGAAGGGAACTCACAGTGTATGTCGTAGTTTCACACAGGATGTAAACAAGCAACTGAGTCAACTTCCAGAATCACGTATGCAAATATGGGCTCACGTTAGTATCTAAGTCGGTAACAGGTATAACTTGGATTCTGTCAGGAGTTTTCACTCCAGATTGAGCCTATACGATACTGGTATGGTGATGGATGTCAGGGTAGTATTAGTTTCAGTTTGGCTTCCGGGCACCGGTTCGCATGCCAGCAAGGTCAGTAGTTTAACATGTTCCGACAATGGTACGGGAATACCAATAGTGCCAACATGTTGTTATTTAAGAATGATTAATTTTTCATAAAGGGAGTTTGGGTGTTTGGGGAGTCCAGGTTGGCCAATTTTGAGTTTCCGTTTCCACCGTCGGGGATTTCCCGAAATGGTATTGGACACACCCCGAGTGTCCAATCCACCCTGGAATCTCGCGGAATACTTCTCGTGTTTTAATTATAGTATTTTTCGGGTTGGGTCAGTTCCCAGCTCCGGCCGGTTCGTTATACGGTAAACTGCCGAAATTGATTTAAAATAATCCATTTTTAATCCCAAAAATTCCCATTTAACCTAGAATTCGAATAAAAATATGTAAATTTTTATATAACTCAGTAAAAATTAGTAGATTAAGGTAAAAAATTCTGGGAATTTATTTTGGCATTTTACTTGTCTAAATAAATTATTTATAAAACCATATTTAACCACCTAATTAAAATTAATTACCATCAGTGATCCAAAAATTCCCAAAAATTTCCTGGACATCCTCTATGTTTCCAAAAACATCTCTAAAAATTTTAATATTTTTCTGATTTTGTTTCAGTGCATTTTCCGGCTACTGAAAATTCGCAAAAACGCGGATTTTTACCCCAATCCAAACTCAACCAATGGACTCTGAATTTTCCCCGAACTTTCTACATATGTTCCTTAGTGTCTCTATAGAATTTGGTGATTTATTGAATCCGTTTGGTATTTCTTCGGGAATTCTTTTTGTAAAACAGTCAAAATTCTACCAAAAATCGTAAAAAATTCCAAAAATTCTAAAATTTTACGTGGACCTTCCTGACACTACTCTTCAGCTCAATCCAAGTAACACAGACCAAGTTATAGCCAAAAAAAATTCTGCCTATCCTAGATTCGGTTTTTGGATGTTATACCTAGCGTAAGCTTCGATTCCAAGCGTTCCTTTGAGTCCATAAGTATGTGTGGGCTATATTCAGTACCTACACATCAAGTACAATCCAAATATGCTAGAACTTAGATCAATCAAGCCTTATTTCATTGTTTTTCGGTTAATCGACTAGTTAAGCGATTTCTGTCGAATATGTGTTGATTAGGGTATAAAACCCCAAAGATTTGTAACCATGGCTGCCATATAACACCAGGGAATCCATATGGTGTTCATATTCAGCCCATAAACATGTTTAAACTTCCAAAAATCATGGATTAAAAAGGGTTTTCATGGCCTAAACCATGTTTAATCAAGAAACCAAGCTTAAAACCATAAAAATTAAGGTTGATACCTTTAATTTGAGGCTTGTTCTTGTTAGATCAGCTGGGTTTTAGGAGAAAGAAGCAGAATTTTGGGAGGATTTTTGTGTGGAAATTAAAAGAAAAAATGAATATATATATATATATATATATATATATATATATATATATGGGGGGTGGTGGCGGTTTGGGTGGGCCCCCTAGGGCCACCTCGTGCTTCGTATAGTGCGCTAAAAGATGATGTTTATCTTCCGTTGAGTGTTTAGGTTCGTTTACGGGTCCCGAACGCGTTCGCGATTTGCGTGAAGGACTCCGTTTTGCGCGTACTTAGTGTCAAAAGTCTCGGTTTTAAAAATCATGCATAACCGTCTTGAAATCCAAACCCAGTTATGTTTTAATCATAAAAGACTCGTATTAGGGTGGTTTAATTGTTTTTAAGCTTGATCGATCATTCCTTGCACGTTTGATTGCCTTATGTTATTCCTGAAACGAAAGCGTTTCCCTAACCGGGAAGCTGCTTCATTTTACGTGCCTGATCTCTGATTGGCTTCAAACCTTATGTCATAGTCTAAGGCATAAAACTAAGTTGTTCCTGGAACTCGAAATCTTAAATGATGCTACCGATAACCTAATAATCAATGTCAAAGGTTTAAAGCGCTGTTAAACGGAACACTCCCGTTTAACACGTGTTTCAAGGCTAAGGACACCAACTTCGCACTGTTGGCCCTTATTAGTGTCATGTTAGTCATAATGTGTTCTCGGATTCCTCCGAGACATAACATATATCATTTAATCAAGCATATAAGTCACACATGTTTTTAGGGTTTTTGCGCAATTAAAGTGTTAAGTGTGCTTTACAGTTTTGGATCGTTTAGGGTGTACCTGGTTTCGTCATGGGTGTCACAGTCTCCCCTGGTTTAGAAATTTCATCGCCGAAATTCAATTCGTCTAGTTAGGGAAGAGATGTGGGTATTTTCTACGAAGCTCATCCTTCCGTTCCCAGGTATTTTCAGGTCCTTGCTTCGAGTTCCACCGGACTTTTACCAGCGAGATTTTTTTATAATGTAGTTGTTTGGCCTTCCCGTCTACTATTTCTACCGGTAGTAGGTCAATAAGGAATTGGTGGTCGTTAAGAATTAAAGGACAATCACAAATGATTTGGTGACTAGTTATAGGTTTACCGTTAGCAAGTTCTATGGAATAGGGACTTGTTAATTCAATAGCCGGCATATTTAACAGGGGTAAGAAATAAATGGAAACGTAGCTCCTATCTGCGCCCGTATCAAACAGTACTGAAGCATACTGATCGAAAATGAGAAAGTTACCTGTCACCACATTCGGATCCTGGCGTGCATCACTAGATCCAATGATGAAGGCACGGCCTCGAGCTGCCATTGAAGTAGAAGCTTGGCCCTGCACATTCCTTTCTGCTGCCGCTTGTGCCAACTGAGGGCAATTTCTTAAGAAGTGCTCCGTGCTGCCGCATCCATAGCATGCACGGGGATAAGTAACCTGCTGCGCAGGAAGTTGAGGTTGCTGTTGCAGGGGTCGAGGCCTTAAAAGTTGGGAACGAGTTGGTCTGGATTGTGGTTCCAGGGACATCTTGCAGTTTTTGGCAAAAATGCCCATTTTTACGACACCTCGAGCATATCACTGTTCGGCAGGGACCCGAATGGTAGAAAGTGCACTTGTTGCACTTTGGGGCCGTTCCTTTATAGCCCCCAGAGTTTCCCGTTGGTGTAGTCATGGCATAGTTTTGAATAGTGGCTATCCCCCTCTTCGGTGCGGCTGCCCCCGCTCGGCTACTTTCCGGGGCCTCTCGCTTATTTCCTGTCGGCTCTCCCGGCATTGTCAGAATCTTACATCTAACCATGTCGTACATCACCGTGCCTGACCTGGCTACCACCCCGTGCATAGTCAGGTGCTCCACCGAATTAATGATGCTTCTCACTTCTGGGGCCAGTCTCCAAATATACCTCTCGATCCTCTTGGACTCCGGTCGAACCATATCTGGCAGTATGCGTGCCAGTTCATTGAAACGGTTAGTGTAACCTGCATGGTCCGCACCTTGCATTTGCAGGTTCAAAAATTCGTGCTCTAGCTTCTGAATTTCGTGAGCTGCGCAGAAACTTTCTCTCATTAGTATCTTTAAATCATCCCAAGTCATAGCATTAATCACGTCCTGCCTGAAATGCATGTTAGTTTTTAAAAAGGTTTGGGTGGGCCCCCCTAGGGCCACCTCATGCTTCGTATAGTGCGCTAAAAGATAATGTTTATCTTCCGTTGATTGTTTAGGTTCATTTACGGGACCCGGACGCGTTCGCGATTTGCGTGAAGGACTCCGTTTTGCGAGTACTTAGTGTCAAAAGACTCGATTTTAAAAATCATGCATAACCATCTTGAAATCCGAACCCAGTTACGTTTTAATCATAAAAGACTCGTATTAGGGTGGTTTAATTGTTTTTAAGCTTGATCGATCGTTCCTTGCACGTTTGATTGCCTTATCTCTGATTGGCTTCAAACCTTATGTCACAAAAGCGTTTTAATCCGAACCCACTCGTATTAGGGTGGTTTAATTGTTTTAATCATAAAAGACTCGTATTAGGGTGGTTTAATTGAAACGAAAGCGTTTCCCTAACCGGGAAGCTGCTTCGTTTTGCGTGCCCGATCTCTGATTGGCTTCAAACCTTATGTCACAGTCTAAGGCACAAAACTAAGTTGTTCCCGGAACTCGAAATCTTAAATGATGCTACCGATAACCTAATAATCAATGTCAAAGGTTTAAAGCGCTGTTAAACGGAACACTCCCGTTTAACACGTGTTTCAAGGCTAAGGACACCAACGTCGCACTGTTGGCCCTTATTAGTGTCATGTTAGTCATAACGTGTTCTCGGATTCCTCCGAGACATAATAGATATCATTTAATCAAGCATATAAGTCACACATGTTTTTAGGGTTTTCGCGCAATTAAAGTGTTAAGTGTGCTTTACAGTTTTGGATCGTTTAGGATGTACCTGGTTTCGTCATGGGTGTCACATAAAGTGTGGTTATTTGTTTAAAAACATCATTCTTGAAGATTTTAGATCTTTACAACTTGTAAAATGATTTTTTAAAAATGTTTCTTTTTGAATTCTTCTTGTCATTAACATGTTTCTACACTTGATTAACCACTAAAAATGTGATTAGTTTCCTTAAAAACCATGGTTATGTAAATCTTGTAATTTGTGACACCCGGCTTTTCAGGCCGTACCGTACAATTGTAACACGTGTTGTGAATAGGTAACAGGGCTATATTTGACTGGTTATGATGTTTAAATGTGGAATTTAATGAGTTGGTAAAATTAAACTTGGGTAAAAAATTATGTTGGCAACGGTAAGATAAACGCTTATCGCGTAGCGGTTAAAATGCGAAACGAACGTCGGTGACCACCCGATCAGTGTTAAAATCCTAAAAAATAGTCTGTTATGATTAGAATAATAATTTTAATCATATTCGTGAGGAAAAATAAATTAAAACGCAAAGAAACTCTATTTTTCGAGTCTGAGCCCGTATTGCGCGACACTGCACGAATTAAACAAAATACTGTCAACGCAGCCAGTCCAGGCAACTGGTAATTATTTCAGTAACAACTTTGAGTGATTATTTTTATAGAATGGTAAAGATAATTTAAAACGTACTAAAATGGGATTAAAACGCTAGATAAAATATTCGGTATCCAGTAAAATACCAGTAAAATACCTGTTTTTCTCTCTCTTATATACACACAAAAATCATAAATACATATATATGATTTTTGTGTGTATATATGTGACAACTGCCACTTTCGGGTAAGTTACTTACATTTAAAACGATGATTTACATTATACAAGTATGTGTTTTGAATATTCGGACTGCATGATTTCATTATATACATCTTAGAAAACTCATGGAATATTCGTTTATTATTACACATGATTCACTTTTATTGGGTACATTTGAAATAGTGCAAACAATCCATCAAAACAATTAGAGTAGTGCCTAGTGAACTAGAGTGCTGACGAAAACTCCGGATCCACAGAAAACATCTAAATGACATCTTTAGGACTCGGATGAGAGTCCAACATCAATTATATATTAAATCCTATATGGGAATACAAGAGTTTGGTTAATATCTACCAATGTCCGACAGCACTAAAAACTATCTGAAAAACGCTAAAAGTGACCATTTCATTAATTTTCCGCAAAAAATCAGCAATTGTATTTTTATTACAAGATGCAAAATTGTTGTTTAGACACCAATTTCATATAAAAATATTTATGGAATATCAATTTCACACATAACTTAAATTTTTCCTACAACTTCCATAAGCGAACCTTCGACTATCTACTTGCGGAACGGGCACTAAACATCTAGCCGAACTATATTTTGGCACATGTAGCGAACTAGTCAACATTATTTTTGGTCTTATAAAGCTAGTTTATAGTCATTTCAAGTCATGAAACATCTCGAAAAATTGCAAAACTTAAACACCTTAATACTTACATCTTTTTAATTCATTTGAAGTCTTAAAAATAACTAACACATTTTTACCATACAAGACCCCCCCTACCTTGTGACCGTGAACAAGGGGTCCCACACCCCTTGTTTATGTTGGTAAATATCTAGATATTATTTACTTAGTTACTAGTGGATGAAAATGGTTGATTAATTATAACACTTAACCATTAAGTCTTACTAGCACATTACTCCTCATTTTCATCTTTCATCAACCAAGAACTCTCTCATCATCTTCATCCATATTACCAAGAACATCTTCAAAAACCCATTTATTTTTATTACCTTCTTCATGATCAAGATGGATTTCTTTGGAACTTAAGGTGATCTAAAGCATTTGCAAGTTAAAGGAAAGTTATTCATCCATTCAAGAGCCTTAAATCATCAAGATCATCATCTTCTTAGTTCTTAATAATCCTCCAAGATCGTCCCTAGCCTAGTGCTAGAAGTAAGCTTCCATGTCTAATTTTTTTTCATACATATATTATGTTTATGATGGTTATTATAACTAATAATAACTAAATAATCATACATAATAAACATGAAAAATACAAAGAAGCAAAGATAAAAATCATGATATATTTATGTTTATTTATATTGTGATCTAAGACTTGTTATGCATATTTAATCTTGTTATGATGATTATGATACAAATAAATTGTTAGAAGATGTTTTAAAATATGATCTAACAATTATACATGTTTATGTTAAAGGGTTTTTAACATAAAGGTTTAAATGGATGATCATAACTATTGATCTTGTGAAAGTATTTAAGGTTTTTATTTAAAAACAAGACTTTTACAAGATTATAAAAAAAAAGTAACATACAACTTGAGATTTTTATAAAAGTTGTTAAAACTAGAATTAAACTTGGTTTTTGAACTAGTTAGCATATGTTATAATCATGTTTAAAACCCTACATGATTTGGAAATCATCTTGATAAATTTTATGTTATAAAAGTCTAATATGTTTTAGTTAAGATGTTGAGTAAATTGATGATGATTTGGAAAAGAAAATGATATGTTTATGAAACATGGTAAAGTTTAAAATACAAAGGTTATATGGCCATTTTTCATAAAAACTTTATTTTATAAAGTAACAACATTTTTGGTTAAATTTAGACAAGATGAATATATATTTTTTTTAGAAAATATATATTTGGTTATTTTGACAATTTTTGTGTTATGTATTACTTGATTTATTAGTTATATATATCAAAGTAGGAACTTGAATCAAATTGTCACAATTAAACTCAAGACACTTTATAACAAAAGTCTTACAAGACTTCGCATAATTACGCCTTAAAACGAGTTACGGACGATCCGAATAAGCGGACACCATTTATGGTCAAAACGGACGACGGACGAATCCTTAAACGAATCACAAATCCGGGGAGTTACTACGACGTTTAGACGATCTTTCGACACGAAAATATAAATATACTATCAATAACAAATTTCGGATGTTTATAAACTTATAAAAACTAGTATGTTTTTATTTACCAAAAAGTATGCTTAGTAAATTTTTATAAAAAGGTTTTTATAAAAATGAAAGGCTTACACTTACAAGTGGGCTAAATTATAACAAATGGGCTTATTTTACTTAATGGGCTATTTTTCTACAAATGGACTTAATTTTCTTAATGGACTTATTTTACTTAATGGGCTATTTTTCTACAAATGGACTTATTTTTCTTAATGGACTTACTTTACTTAATGGGCTATTTTTCTACAAATGGGCTTATTTTTCTTAATGGGCTTATCTTCATAATGGGCTTAACATAAATTCATGGGCTAAGCCCAAATACTAAACATATGGGCCAAAGCCCAACACTATTCAAGCCCAACACTATTGAAGCCCAACACTATTGAAGCCCAACACTATTCAAGCCCAACACTATTGAAGCCCAACACTATTCAAGCCCAACACTATTTGAGGCCCAACACTATTCAAGCCCAACACTATTTGAGGCCCAACACTATTGAGGCCCAACACTATTTGAGGCCCAACACTATTTGAGGCCCAACACTATTGAGGCCCAACACTATTTGAGGCCCAACACTATTTAGGCCCAACACTATTTGGGGCCCAATAACATGAAAACATGGGCTCGGTCCAATGATACCATTATTGTGAACACAATCATGCAATTGATACATATAAGACACGAAATTAAGAGGACTAAATCCGATTATAAAACTCACAAGATACAAGATGACATATATATATATATATATATATATATTTGGTGAAATATATATATATATAACAGTTTAACAACTCATTCATCTAATACACAGTTTAACGAACAGTAAAGACATACAAGTCTTACACATATTGAAGACACAAGACTTGTACTCAATTTATTTACAAAGACCGAAGTGTCTAACAAATATAAGAACATTTGTAGGTCACAACGCTATTCAGGACGACCGCACGTGAGATCTTATTTACATCTATTCACAGGACGCGATACTGTGAGTTCATGTCCCCTATTCATTTAAATGTTTTACAACTTTACAACTATCGGGGAAAATACATGTTCAACGTATGTTAAAGTTAGGGAATGAAACACCTTAGATCATGTGCGAATTAGGGTTATACATCTAAGCACCATTAATCCAGTTTGGACCTAGGTACAAGTGGTTAGATCTAATGGGTTTTGGCGAGCCCCACTCTTGGTCGTGGACCCATACGGAAGAGTGCTTTTGTGTCCCAGTCGATAGGAATCGACATAAAAATCGTCTAGGGTTGGATTGCTTCCTTTTTCGTCACACATATTAATGTCCTTGCAAAACATTAATGATCAACTATTTCATTGACACTTTACATACTACAACTTACATTTTAAATACATCTTTTACAACTAAATTGCATGAATTCACCAACTTTTGTTGATGTTTTCCAAACTTAACATGTATTTCAGGGAATTAAAGGACCATGTCGGATTTCCCAGTCAAGATAACAAGTACCGGAACTCCATGCCATCTTTTGGAGGGTTTAACTATTATATTCCGCCTCCTTGCGGAAATATGACGGTTTAAACCTTAGTAGTTTATTTCATGTTAATGTATGAAACAATAACACTTTACTTTTATGTTAATGGTTTGTAACCGACACACTAAACTTATGTTGTAATCTTTTGAAACACTTATGTAATGGCAATGGAGTACGTTTTATTCATATAGTTTGTTCATGTACATCGATATTTATGCAATGAAAACCAGACAAATCACACCTCGCGTTTCCGCCACGAGCGGGTGTGACAGTTTGGTATCAGAGCATCGATTGTAGTGAACCAGGATTCTTTATCGAGTCTAAGTCTACAATCACTAGGGATCTCTCACGAAAACCATTTAAACACAAACACATGTTTTCATTTGCATAAACATTTTTCATGGTCCATTTTCAAAAAGAATTCATCTCATACAAATTAAGCAAGGACATTAGTGTCTTAGTCATCTAAATGGTAGACATGCAACTTTAAGTTAATCCACACAACTCAAGTAGGATAACTTAAAATGAACTTTATGTGAAAAAATACATTTCGTGTATATATGTAAAATAACAAATGCTCATACGTGTCGAACAACTTATTTCTTAGGATATCATGTCTTCCTCTGAAAGAAGCAACATATACGATGACGTAGACCCGATGGAGCTATCCTCCTCCGACGAGTATGTACCGGCAGTTCAGGTCATTACATCCGACAGCGAGTCGGAATCTGACGATGATTTGGATGACTTTCAGCCGTTCGCACTTGCTGGTGACATTATCGACGCTGACATGTTAGGAGACATTATTGATGATGATGTGCTAGATATGCCCCCTCTACTTAACGAGATAGTTATCATGGGTCACCCGGAGGGTGAACATGTGGTCGAGGTTATACCCTGGGATATCCTTCCTCTTGCTATTATGCCTTTTATTGACGATCTCGACGAGGATGACGACGCCGTTGTTCCTGTGTTTCCCGTGGAGCATTTAGAGGATGATATAGGGGACGGGGAGATTCATGACTTGGTTATTTTGGAGGTCGCTGCACCGGTAGTCCCGGTTATTGTCATTTCTTCTGACTCCGATACCGATTCAGATGCTTCTTCTTATGCATCTGTTACTTCATCTGCACTGCAGGCCCTTGGCCTACAGCGCACTACAGACATTGAGTTGGATGATGTCCTACCAGATGAGCCAGTTGTCCCTGCACATGATCATATTGCCCCTATTCTACCACATATAGACCATACTGACGAGGCAGGACCCTCTTGACATGCCCATATACCACCCAGGGATATGGACCTATACCCACATGTTATGCCCATGACAGATCCATACCACCCATTGCATTACCCAGCTGCTACTACCGAGTTACGTGCTCGTGTGCTGACACTCGAGCATCAGATAGACTTTATTATCCGTCGAGTTAGTGAACTCGAGGATAAGCTTACTCACCTTCTTGGTTTGGTACTTCTGGCTCCACCACCACCAGCCCATTCACCACCCCATGCTCCACCACCACCACCAGGGTCACCACCATTACCCCCACTACCACCTCAGATGCCACCAGTTGATTTACCACCAGTTGATTTACCTGCTCGTGTTCTGACGCTCGAGCAGCAGATTGTTTTCCTTAACCGTTTGGTTCTTGATTTGGAGGGTAGGGTTTCTGATGTTCACATGTTATTGTTCCCGATTCCACCACCAGTCTTTCCCCCACCATAGACTATGTTTGCAGGTATTATACTTTTGAGACGGGTATCTATATCTGTTTTGTGTACATATTGATGCTACACCAAGTTTTGAAGACAACCGACATACAGCGGATCACACAGTTGGAAGGAAGATTTTGTTATCTCTTTTGTTGTACTAGACTAGTATGACCGGGTTATGTAGCCCGAGTCTATGTTTGTTTCCTTTCAAACGATTATGTAACTGGTTTACTATATATATGAAAAACTTGGTGTTATCTATTAAATGCATCTGAGTGGTCTGGTTGGACATATCTTATTGTTTATGTTAACTTATTTACTCGCATAATATGTTTGGTGGTGATATTGCTATTAATGTTATGAATATTTATTTTTGAACAAACCAAATCAACGTCTAATCTTTATCCTATTTCTCCTTTGAAAGAATCATGCCACCAAGGAGAGTCTTACGTTCACAGACTAATCCACCCCCACCTCCACCAATGCCTACGACCGAGGCGGAACTGAATGCACTTATAGAACAGAGAATCGCTCAAGCTATCGCACTGTATGAGGCATCCCGTGTCGAACAAAGTGGTGGCACCGGCGGATCGGGAGGCCAGGGTCCAGGCGGTACTTCAGGTGGAACAAATAATACGGGTAACATTTAGCTGTTTTGTTACAACTTGTCAAATTTCTTTCTAAATCTATTCGTGCGATTCACTATTTGCTCATTCAAAATCCGCTGTCCAATTTCAGGGTGCACATTCAAGCAGTTTCTGGACTGCAAGCCACTTAACTACGATGGCACAGGCGGTGCTGTGGCTTACGTGAGATGGACCGAGAAAACGGATTCCACTATCAGAATGAGCAGATGTTCCGCTAATCAGCAAGTCACTTTCGTTACTGGCTTGTTTCTCAACGAGGCTCTTACATGGTGGAACTTACAAGTGCAAACTTTGGGTGATAACGCTGCTTATGCGTTGACTTGGGATGAACTGAAGGAACGTATGAGGGATAAGTACTATTCTCGTACTGAACTCCAGAAGTTGGAGAACGAGTTTTGGAACCTTACCATGGTCGGAGCTGATATCACGGGATATACGCAAAGATTTCACGATCTGTCCCGCGTGATTCCTTATCTTGTAACACCAGAATACAAGCGTATCGAACGCTACATCTGGGGACTTTCTGACAAGATTCGAAGTCTGGTTACTGCAGCTAAACCCACGACTATTACTCAGGCTGTGACTATAGCCGTGAGTCTTACTGAAGACGGGGTCAGGATGAAAATATTCATTGAGAAAGGTGATGATAAGAAGGAAACACATGCCGAGTCTTCCAACCGTGGGAAGAGGAGTTACTCGAATTTCAAGAAGGGAACCCGCGGTAATAACAACAACAACAACAACAACAACAACAGTAACAACAACCACAACAACAATAACAATAACCCCAACAACAACAACAACAACAGGCGAGAGAATAACTCGCAAAAGGATGCAAGGGCGTTTGTAGCCACAAACGACACTGGTCCTAAGAAGTACGCTGGTACTTTACCTAAGTGTGAGCGATGCAAATATCATCACTTGGGTGATTGTCGGGTTGTCAAGTGTGACAAGTGTGGCAAGAATGGCCACCGTGCTGAATCATGTTGGGGAACGGGAAATAATACTGGATCGGGAAGTGGATTTGGTAACAAGAATGGAAACAGTAATGGGCGTGGTCAAGGATGTTTTGGATGCGGAAGCAAAGATCACTTCAAGAAAGACTGCCCTAAAGAAAACCAAGCTCGTGGTCGATCTTTTGTGATTGGAGCCAAGGATGCGCGCCAAAACCCAAATGTGGTCACCGATACGTTTCTCCTCAATGATCATTTCGCATCCATATTATTTGATACCGGAGCCGATTTTAGTTTTATTTCTATAGAATTTAAAAATATTCTGGGCTTGGAACCTAGTAAACTAGATGTTCCATATTCTATAGAATTGGCTAACGGTAAACTAATAGAGACGAGAGAAGTTGTTAAGGAGTGTACCTTAGAACTTGGCGAACAAAAATTCAATATCGATCTCTTACCCGTTGAATTGGGTAGCTTCGACGTCGTGGTTGGCATGGATTGGCTATCCAAAAATCGAGCTGAAGTCGTTTGCCACGAGAAGATCATTCGCCTACCACTACCGAACGAAGAGACACTTGTTATACATGGAGAGAAGCGTGACACCCCATTGCGGATCATCAATTGCATGAAAGCACAGAAATACTTACGAAAAGGTTATATTGCCTTTCTAGCGCATGTTGTGGACAAGAAGGCCGATGGGCCAAAGTTGACGGATATTCCGGTAGTAAAAGAATTTCCTGAAGTCTTTCCTGAAGACTTACCAGGACTACCGCCTTATCGACAAGTCGAATTTCACATCGACTTGGTACCAGGAGCCGCACCTGTAGCCAGATCTCTATATCGATTAGCACCTTCTGAAATGCAAGAATTGTCCACACAACTACAAGAGTTGTTGGATAAGGGATTCATCAGACCGAGTTTCTCGCCTTGGGGAGCTCCAGTTCTTTTTATGAAAAAGAAGGACGGGACATTCAGAATGTGTATCGACTACAGAGAGTTGAATAAACTCACCATCAAGAATCGGTATCCACTACCGAGGATTGACGACTTATTCTATCAACTTCAAGGGTCGAGTTTTTATTCAAAGATAGACTTACGATCGGGGTATCATCAGTTACGGATTCAAGAAGAAAGCATATCGAAAACGGCTTTTCGGACTCGTTACGGTCATTACGAGTTTCTCGTTATGCCTTTTGGTTTAACGAACGCACCGGCGGTCTTCATGGATTTAATGAACCGCGTGTGCAAGCCGTATCTCGACAAATTCGTCATAGTGTTCATTGACGACATCTTGATATACTCACAATCAGCAGACGAGCATGAACAACATTTGAGAACCATCTTAGAACTACTCAAGAAGGAGAAACTATACGCGAAGCTTTCCAAATGTGAGTTTTGGATTCGTGAAGTACAATTTCTCGGGCATATAGTGAACGAGAAGGGTATTCAAGTAGACCCGTCGAAGATTGAATCGATTAAGAATTGGGAAGCGCCCAAGACTCCTTTGGGCTTAGCGGGATATTATCGGAGATTTATTGAGAATTTTTCAAAGATTGCTCAACCGCTAACTTCTCTTACACAGAAAGACAGGAAATTCGATTGGGGAGAGAAACAAGAAGCAGCATTTCAACTTCTTAAAGACAAGTTGTGCATTGCACCAATCTTATCATTACCTGACGGTACCGATGACTTTGTAGTATACTGTGATGCTTCGCATCAAGGTTTGGGTTGTGTACTCATGCAACGTGAAAAGGTTATCGCGTACGCGTCCCGCCAATTGAAAGTTCACGAGAAGAACTATACCACTCACGACCTAGAGTTAGGCGCGGTGGTATTTGCTTTGAAAATTTGGCGGCATTACTTATATGGTACACAGTGCACTATTTTCACAGATCATAGGAGTCTACAACACATATTCAACCAAAAAGAATTAAATATGCGTCAGCGACGTTGGGTTGAATTATTAAACGACTATGATTGTGAAATCAAGTACCATCCGGGCAAGGCGAACGTTGTAGCAGACACCTTGAGCCGCAAGGAACGAGTTAAAACACTAAGAGTGCGAGCACTAGAGATGACGATTCACACAGATCTTACCGCACGAATTCAAAATGCACAACAAGAAGCGCTCAAGGAAGAGCATATTCTAGCAGAATCACTTCGAGGCATGGAAAAACAGTTAGTGCCGAAGGATGATGGAACTTTGTACGTTGCAGGTAGAATATGGGTTCCATTCTTTGGAGGTCTCCGAGACCTCATTTTTGAGGAAGCACATAGGTCAAAGTACTCGATCCATCCTGGATCAGATAAGATGTACCAAGACTTAAAGGAGTACTATTGGTGGCCTAACCTCAAAAAGGATATTGCTATCTATGTTGGAAAATGCTTGACCTGCGCGAAGGTCAAGGCAGAGTATCAGAAACCATCGGGTTTACTACAACAACCCGAGATTCCCGCTTGGAAATGGGAACAAATATCTATGGACTTCATTACGAAGTTACCCAGGACCTCGAAAGGCCATGATATGATATGGGTAATCGTCGATAGATTGACAAAGTCCGCACACTTCTTACCGATTCGGGAGAAGGATAGTACTGAGAAACTAGCGGAAATCTATCTCAAGGAAATAGTGGCTCGTCATGGAGTGCCTATTTCAATCATTTCGGACCGAGACGGTCGTTTTGTTTCAAGAATATGGAAATCATTTCAACAGGCCTTTGGATCTCAATTGAATCTAAGTACGGCCTTTCATCCACAAACTGACGGCCAGAGCGAACGGACAATCCAAACACTCGAAGATATGCTTCGTGCATGTGTTATGGATTTAGGCGGCAATTGGGATAATCATCTACCTCTAGTTGAGTTTTCCTACAATAACATCTACCATACAAGTATACGAGCTGCACCGTTTGAAGCTCTTTATGGTCGAAAGTGTCGCTCTCCGCTATGTTGGGCGGAAACAGGCGATAGTCAATTAATTG
Organism: Helianthus tuberosus; assembly: GCA_030545235.1. Lineage (NCBI taxonomy): Eukaryota > Viridiplantae > Streptophyta > Magnoliopsida > Asterales > Asteraceae > Helianthus > Helianthus tuberosus. The sequence continues at coordinate 71,322,966 of CM060356.1, read as the reverse complement.
GTCCGGAACTAGTCCAAGATACTACGGATAAAATTTTTCAGATCCGAGACCGTATCAAGGCGGCTCGCGATCGACAAAAGATCTGCGCAGATGGAAAACGAAAAACCAGCATCTTTCGAGGTTGGAGACAAAGTTTTGTTGAAAGTCTCACCTTGGAAAGGCGTAGCGAGGTTCGGTAAACGTGGAAAGCTTAACCCGCGTTACATTGGACCATTTGAAATCTTAGAAAAGATTGGCACTGTTGCCTACAAGTTGAAGTTACCAGATGAACTTAGCAGTGTACACCACACGTTTCATGTGTCGAATCTTAAAAAGAGTCCAACACAAGTAACTGTTACCATTCCTGCGGATGAAATTCACATAGACGACAAACTCCAATTCACTGAAGAACCTGTTGAGGTCACGGACTGGAAGGTCCAGAAAACACGGAGAAGTCGTATCAAGTTAGTAAAAGTTCGTTGGAACTCTCGTCACGGACCCGAGTATACTTGGGAACGTTAAGATCAAATGAAGGAAAAATATCCCCACCTATTTCCGAAGACTCCTGCAAAGAATAACAAAGCTAGAATTTCGGGACGAAATTCTCAATAACGAGGGGAGAATGTGACAACTGCCACTTTCGGGTAAGTTACTTACATTTAAAACGATGATTTACATTATACAAGTATGTGTTTTGAATATTCGGACTGCATGATTTCATTATATACATCTTAGAAAACTCATGGAATATTCGTTTATTATTACACATGATTCACTTTTATTGGGTACATTTGAAATAGTGCAAACAATCCATCAAAACAATTAGAGTAGCGCCTAGTGAACTAGAGTGCTGACGAAAACTCCGGATCCACAGAAAACATCTAAATGACATCTTTAGGACTCGGATGAGAGTCCAACATCAATTATATATTAAATCCTATATGGGAATACAAGAGTTTGGTTAATATCTACCAATGTCCGACAGCACTAAAAACTATCCGAAAAACGCTAAAAGTGACCATTTCATTAATTTTCCGCAAAAATTCAGCAATTGTATTTTTATTACAAGATGCAAAATTGTTGTTTAGACACCAATTTCATATAAAAATATTTATGGAATATCAATTTCACACATAACTTAAATTTTTCCTACAACTTCCATAAGCGAACCTTCGACTATCTACTTGCGGAACGAGCACTAAACATCTAGCCGAACTATATTTTGGCACATGTAGCGAACTAGTCAACATTATTTTTGGTCTTATAAAGCTAGTTTATAGTCATTTCAAGTCATGAAACATCTCGAAAAATTGCAAAACTTAAACACCTTAATACTTACATCTTTTTAATTCATTTGAAGTCTTAAAAATAACTAACACATTTTTACCATACAAGACCCCCCCCCCCCACCTTGTGACCGTGAACAAGGGGTCCCACACCCCTTTTTTATGTTGGTAAATATCTAGATATTATTTACTTAGTTACTAGTGGATGAAAATGGTTGATTAATTATAACACTTAACCATTAAGTCTTACTAGCACATTACTCCTCATTTTCATCTTTCATCAACCAAGAACTCTCTCATCATCTTCATCCATATTACCAAGAACATCTTCAAAAACCCATTTATTTTTATTACCGTCTTCATGATCAAGATGGATTTCTTTGGAACTTAAGGTGATCTAAAGCATTTGCAAGTTAAAGGAAAGTTATTCATCCATTCAAGAGCCTTAAATCATCAAGATCATCATCTTCTTAGTTCTTAATAATCCTCCAAGATCGTCCCTAGCCTAGTGCTAGAAGTAAGCTTCCATGTCTAATTTTTTTTCATACATATATTATGTTTATGATGGTTATTATAACTAATAATAACTAAATAATCATACATAATAAACATGAAAAATACAAAGAAGCAAAGATAAAAATCATGATATATTTATGTTTATTTATATTGTGATCTAAGACTTGTTATGCATATTTAATCTTGTTATGATGATTATGATACAAATAAATTGTTAGAAGATGTTTTAAAATATGATCTAACAATTATACATGTTTATGTTAAAGGGTTTTTAACATAAAGGTTTAAATGGATGATCATAACTATTGATCTTGTGAAAGTATTTAAGGTTTTTATTTAAAAACAAGACTTTTACAAGATTATAAAAAAAAAGTAACATACAACTTGAGATTTTTATAAAAGTTGTTAAAACTAGAATTAAACTTGGTTTTTGAACTAGTTAGCATATGTTATAATCATGTTTAAAACCCTACATGATTTGGAAATCATCTTGATAAATTTTATGTTATAAAAGTCTAATATGTTTTAGTTAAGATGTTGAGTAAATTGATGATGATTTGGAAAAGAAAATGATATGTTTATGAAACATGGTAAAGTTTAAAATACAAAGGTTATATGGCCATTTTTCATAAAAACTTTATTTTATAAAGTAACAACATTTTTGGTTAAATTTAGACAAGATGAATATATATTTTTTTTAGAAAATATATATTTGGTTATTTTGACAATTTTTGTGTTATGTATTACTTGATGTATTAGTTATATATATCAAAGTAGGAACTTGAATCAAATTGTCACAATTAAACTCAAGACACTTTATAACAAAAGTCTTACAAGACTTCGCATAATTACGCCTTAAAACGAGTTACGGACGATCCGAATAAGCGGACACCATTTATGGTCAAAACGGACGACGGACGAATCCTTAAACGAATCACAAATCCGGGGAGTTACTACGACATTTAGACGATCTTTCGACACGAAAATATAAATATACTATCAATAACAAATTTCGGATGTTTATAAACTTATAAAAACTAGTATGTTTTTATTTACCAAAAAGTATGCTTAGTAAATTTTTATAAAAAGGTTTTTATAAAAATGAAAGGCTTACACTTACAAGTGGGCTAAATTATAACAAATGGGCTTATTTTACTTAATGGGCTATTTTTCTACAAATGGACTTATTTTTCTTAATGGACTTATTTTACTTAATGGGCAATTTTTCTACAAATGGACTTATTTTTCTTAATGGACTTACTTTACTTAATGGGCTATTTTTCTACAAATGGGCTTATTTTTCTTAATGGGCTTATCTTCATAATGGGCTTAACATAAATTCATGGGCTAAGCCCAAATAATAAACATATGGGCCAAAGCCCAACACTATTCAAGCCCAACACTATTCAAGCCTAACACTATTCAAGCCCAACACTATTGAACCCAACACTATTCAAGCCCAACACTATTCAAGCCCAACACTATTGAAGCCCAACACTATTCAAGCCCAACACTATTTGAGGCCCAACACTATTCAAGCCCAACACTATTTGAGGCCCAACACTATTTGAGGCCCAACACTATTTGAGGCCCAACACTATTGAGGCCCAACACTATTTGAGGCCCAACTCTATTTAGGCCCAACACTATTTGGGGCCCAATAACATGAAAACATGGGCTCGGTCCAATGATACCATTATTGTGAACACAATCATACAATTGATACATATAAGACACGAAATTAAGAGGACTAAATCCGATTATACAACTCACAAGATACAAGATGACATATATATATATATATATATATATATATATATATATATATATATATATATATATATATTTGGTGAAATATATATATATATATATAACAGTTTAACAACTCATTCATCTAATACACAGTTTAACGAACAGTAAAGACATACAAGTCTTACACATATTGAAAACACAAGACTTGTACTCAAGTTATTTACAAAGACCGAAGTGTCTAACAAATATAAAAACATTTGTAGGTCGCAACTCTATTCAGGACGACCGCACGTGAGATCTTATTTACATCTATTCACAGGACGCGATACTGTGAGTTCATGTCCCCTATTCATTTAAATGTTTTACAACTTTACAACTATCGGGGAAAATACATGTTCAACGTATGTTAAAGTTAGGGAATGAAACACCTTAGATCATGTGCGAATTAGGGTTATACATCTAAGCACCATTAATCCAGTTTGGACCTAGGTACAAGTGGTTAGATCTAATGGGTTTTGGCGAGCCCCACTCTTGGTCGTGGACCCATACGGAAGAGTGCTTTTGTGTCCCAGTCGATAGGAATCGACATAAAAATCGTCTAGGGTTGGATTGCTTCCTTTTTCGTCACACATATTAATGTCCTTGCAAAACATTAATGATCAGCGATTTCATTGACACTTTACATACTACAACTTACATTTTAAATACATCTTTTACAACTAAATTGCATGAATTCACCAACTTTTGTTGATGTTTTCCAAACTTAACATGTATTTCAGGGAATTAAAGGACCATGTCGGATTTCCCAGTCAAGATAACAAGTACCGGAACTCCATGCCATCTTTTGGAGGGTTTAACTATTATATTCCGCCTCCTTGCGGAAATATGACGGTTTAAACCTTAGTAGTTTATTTCATGTTAATGTATGAAACAATAACACTTTACTTTTATGTTAATGGTTTGTAACCGACACACTAAACTTATGTTGTAATCTTTTGAAACACTTATGTAATGGGAATGGAGTACGTTTTATTCATATAGTTTGTTCATGTACATCGATATTTATGCAATGAAAACCAGACAGATCACACCTCGCGTTTCCGCTACGAGCGGGTGTGACAATATAAGAGAGAGAAAGAGAGCTGGTGGCTAGGGGGATGCCCACCTCCTCTTGGAATTTTAATTGTGTGCCATGTGGACCTTGTGTAATGTGCATAATCATTAGAACTTTTTAAACACACTTCCTTTACCCAATTCAAGATCAAACAACTCTCTCTTCCTATCTTGAACCTCACGGCCGAAACCCCCTTCACATATACACATTCAAAAATTTCCAACCATTCCATGAAGATTCAAGAGCTTTTCAAGATGATTTCAAGCTAATATGGATGTTTGGAAGTGATTTCAAGCAAGAACAAGCCTTATATCATCATCTTTTCTCAAAAACCCACTTAAAAATCTTGAAGGTATAAACTTGTTTTTAAATCACATTCTTGATTTTTAGTGATGATGGAGATATTAGATGGTTTCTCTTGAACTTGGAATGAATCACAAACTTGTATTTAACAAAGAATGATATTTTAATCAAAGTAAAAGTGAGTGTACATATGTGTGTATGTATGGCCGAAAGTTATGGCTATGTGTGTATTTAGTTGTGTTTTGATTTCTTGTTCTTGATTGATTTGAGTTGATCTTTGAAAGATGGGTTCATGCATGTGTTGAAAAGATATCATAAAAGAATGTTCTTAAAAAGGTTTCTATGATTTGAAATAAATATGTTAAAAAGTTAAACTTTGGAAGTATATGCATGTGTGTATATGTGTCGTGTAGGTATATATGTATATGTACACATGCATGTAAATTTTGAAGATTAAAAGTTTTAAATATGTAAGAAGGTGTATGTCTTGCATTTACAAGAAATGATTGTATGATGATCATAAGAATTTTGGAATGTATGAGTATGAGAAACATGAAATAAATGAAGATCTAAGTGCATTCAAGTTCATACAAAATGATTAGAACATGTTGTGGATGCATTAGATGCACTAACTAGATCTTGCATGATGATGTATGTTTATAAAAAGGTGATTTGAGTATGATTTAGTAAAAATCAGATATAATCAGATTATAAACACTAAAATAAAGTTATTTTAAAGTGTTTAGTGACATATAACTTTGTCATAATATTTTCTAGCTTTGCATGTTGTACTTGGTGCATTAAAAGTTGTAAAATACGTGAAATCGCATGATTTATGTGACTTACACAAAAAATGCACTAATCTGATTATAACCACTATTTTAATCAGTAAATAACATGTATTGTTTTAAAATATCAAGTCATTTCGAGTTGGGATGATTATAGTAACGTTTAACGCAAAACTATGCGTTAAAACGGTCAAAATCGGCTTTTCGAGTGATTTTTATAAAACTGATTTAGATCAGTAAGTAAACTGATATTTTTAGTTTAAAAATAAGTATTTTAACTAATTTTAAGTTTACTTGGTGTTTGGTTGGTCATACGTGACTTCCGACGCCTGAAAACGTTACCGAATCGCTAAAATACACATTTTTCAATATACACTAGTATGGGTAAAATTTTGGGTAAACCTTATGTGTTAAAATGTGTTATGTGATGTAAACATGAGAATGTGAAAGTATGTTAAGTTTTTAACATGATTTTGGAAATTTAGATTATGCATGTATATTTGTGCGTTTTGTGCGGTAGAAACGGTAAAAATCACGTTAAATGTGTAACTTGTTTGTCGAGCATGAAATCTGATATATATAAGGAATTGTATGTATTTTTGCTTTAAAAATGACAAAATAAATAAGTTAACAAGATTTCACGTGTTTCGATTATGAATTATATGAACGTTTATGTATATATTACGACATGCAAATCGTAGATATATTGCGTATAAACGGGAGTGTTAACGGATTTACACAATAATGGTTGCCAATAAAATCGTTCAAGTCGCAAAATCATATATATATATATATATATATATATATATATATATATATATATATATATATATATATGGACTCATATATGTATTAACGTGCCAACATGATCAAAAATAATAACTTTTCGAGAAAATATCAAGTTATGTGAAAATTCTAAGAAAACAGAGAAACTTAGGATTTTTGTGTTATGAATATTGATTTAAAATCGTTCCTATATATATAACAGGACGTGTAGAAATCAATCTCTGGGATTGCGCTATTTAAAATACGCACCCAAAGGTGAGTGTCACTAAACCCCTCTTTTTACTGCTTTGTATAGTTTGGGGGTAGAACACGCCAATAAAAGGGTTTAATAATGTTTTTGGAATAAAACATATGTCACACTCTGACTTTTGCGGAAGCGTGATTTGGTGTGACTTTCTTAATATCATTGCATTCAACCATAACAAACAACTATATGATAAATCCAAGATGTTCATCCATTGATTAAGTTTTAAAACATTACAACAACATTGTTTTAAACCTCCAAAAACACAGACTTCGTATTCAGAATACAACACCAACAGGTTTTAAGTTCCATAAGGACTTTTCAAAAGACACTAATGCAAACTAGGCTTTGAAACATGTATCCTATCCAGGATAGGATACACATTCTAACCCATTCGACACCGGATGACATCTTTTATTCCAAACAACACTTGAAACTTCAACGCCTGCTAGATCCATACTTAGCTTCCTGAAATACATGTACTTTGAAAACATCAACAAAAGTTGAGCGAGTTCATGTGATTTGTATGTGTGCATGAATCATCCTTGTAAACATTTGTAAGTATGTATGTATGTATGTATTTGTAAACTAGTATGAAGCGACAACGAACAAATCAATTAATGTGTAGCTAATACATTAACATGTGTGAAACGGCGTAGGAAGGCTCAAACCTAGCAGATTTTGTACCGGGCCTCCGGCTGTAAGACATAGTCACCTCATGGGCCAAACCCCGGTCCACATGGGTGTGGGCTTGCAACACCCAAATAGATCTATCACTCATTTTCCTCGGTCCTAAAACGAGGATTAATGGTCTTATGAGTGCGCCTACCCATTCACATGATCTAACAGTATTTTCCTTAGCTAACCATACCATTTGTAATTGTTTGTAAACATTTAGTAACATGTACTTCACCCCCGAAGTTATAAAACAAAACAGTAAAAAGAAAAGGGAGACATAAACTCACTGTTTTGCGTTCTTCGTATCCAATGTAACTCAAAGCTTCCTCTAGAACGCACGACTACCTACATGCGTACTACGGTCCATTAGACGTGTAGGTCGTGCCTTAACCTTGGTCTTAATTAGTGTCTTGAGTTACGTTAGTTTGTGTCATCAATGTTATTCCAAGTATATAATTATTCGTCAAAATAATAAATATTTTAACTTAAATTATATTTATTACATTTGGAATATTAGTTAAAATAATATATTTTTAACTTGACACACTTATGTATTGTATATGTATATCCTTCCTAAGGATGGGTGTATTTGTATTCGTATTCTTATACTTGTATATTTTTGCCATGTATTGGTGTCGTATTGCGGTGTGTATTTATACGTACGAGAATACGTATCTTCTTGTAATTGTTAAGTATTCTTATACTTAATTTTGTATTAATTTTCCCGGAATAATACTTCTAATAAAAATACTTCAATATATATTTCCAAAATATATATTTTGAGAAACATTACTTAGAAAAGTCATTTATAATTTTTCCTTTGGCAAAAATATTTTTATTTTCATATAAGTTCCAAAATAATATATTTTCAAGTCCAACTCGGAAAATGTATATATGCCTATTTTTCTCCAAAATAATCTACTCCGTTTTTGTTTGAGAAAATATATATTTCTTCCAAAAATAACATATCTTCTAAAAATTTCAAGAAAAATATATATTTTTACTTGCCAAAAATAATATATTTTTCCCTTGTAAAAAATATGATATATTCTTGTAATATTTGTAAAAATCATATTTTTGTTTCCTTGGTGTCCAAAATATTATTTACCAAAATATACTAGTGAATAAATTTTCCGGAATATTTTGTAAGTTATGTTCCTTAGTTCGGTTTCACCAATATCTTGTGTAAAACTTGTATGTTCATATTCTTGGAATTTTGGTAATATTTTGGGTTGTAATTTTTGGTATTTTAGTAAGTTATATTATTTCAAGTCCTAAAATAATATAACTAATACACATAATATACAAATAATCACACACATGGTGACTTCTAAATATATATTTTCCTAAATACATATTTAGTCACTTTGATTTATAAAAACCAACCCCAAATATTTATATTTTTGTGGCAAAAATTATGGCAAACTTTGTATGAAAATTTATAACTTATAATACACTTGTAAATATTTGTTTGGAAATATTTTTCTAAGGGTTTAATTTTTAGAAAACTTTTGCCATAGTTTCCCCTAAAAATGGAGGTTTCCATACCTTGAAGGTATATCATTTTCTTTTGTAAAATCAACACAATCAATTCACAATCAACAACAAACAATGTTTACTTACCAATTTTGCCAAAAACAAGCATGTCACACCCCGACCACGTGGAACATACAAAACGTGGCGGAAATGTCGGGGAGTGTTGTAACAGAATTAATTGTTTCAAATCCATGGCAATTGAAGTTTCGTTTTATTGATTAAAAGTGTTACAATGTCTTAACAAACAAGAAAATACAACATAATTAACTAGTCTTGCATCTTTTATTGTCACTAAAGCCCAAGTCTGCCTATGTGTATCTTGATCATCTTATGCAACAGTTCCTGAAAAACACATGTGAAAATAGGTACGTCAGCATAAAAATGCCTGTGAGATACATAGGTTTTGTGAAAATAGGTTTCATGACTTATGTTTGAGAAAATGTTTAGTCATGAACCTTTTAGTTTGCTTTGCTTTGTAAATCATTTGAAAATCGATAAGATCAGATGATAAGTATAAATAAATGTAGGGTTAAATGAATAACCAAGTAAAATATGTTTGCATAAGATAAGATGTTTATAAATCAATGTCTTGTGAAAAGTATGTTATTTGTATAAAATGTTCTATGTCTCAAACTGGAATGATTCAAATAACGCTATGATATGTAATACCATACAAACACTTATATATAGGAAGTACCAGCGGCGTATCCACCATGCTTGTATCATATTACACACGCATCGTTACTTAATCACTTAATCAAACCAAACCAATCAATGTAAGAAGTCTATGTTTAAATCAATTGTCAAATGTATTGGGTAATATGTCAAAGTGTTCATGTCAAGATGTAAATCATATCAAAATGTCTATGTCAAATATCCATGTCAAATGTCTATGTCAAGATGTAAATCATATCAATATGTCTATGTCAAATATCCATGTCAAATGTCTATGTCAAATATCCATGTCAAATGTCTATGTCAAATATGTCATGTGTGGCAAGTGAAATGTCTCAACTAAACCATATGCACAAAAACAAAGTATTGAAGTAAATCTTGGTTTAAATCAAAGTTATGTTTTGTGGGAAATGCATGATCAAATGTCAATCATGTTAAAATGTCTATGCCGAAATGTCTATGTCAAATGTCTATGTCAAAATGTCACGTAAAACGATGTACTAAGTAATGCACACAATTGGGCACACCTAGCATGAAATGTCATAAAATCATGTACTATAATGTACTAACGAACATAGCAGTATATGATGTTAAAACAGGAAAGCATGAAAGTAACAAGTAGGCACATGTGTTCCACCCCAAAACAGTTTGGAAAGCAGTAAAAGAGGGGTCTATGTACTCACCTGAGATTGCTCAGTAGTCCTTGAGTAGCAACTAAACAATGCTAGAGATCGCGGATATCAAACGGCACCTAGTATAGGTAGCTACATTAATAAACCGGACCTAAATCGGAAGATCGGGTAGCATTAGGGTTTGTAAACCAAACGAGTGTAGAGACTCGTGTCATTTGGTTTAACAAAGCCTACATACTAAATGAAACTTAATCTAAGTGTCTACGACCCATTACGACCCGTTTAGGTAGCTTATGCTACTTTAACGCGTCGTTCGCGTGAAACGCGTTCGGACCGCCTAACTAGCCCTATGACAAGTGTTATATGCCTAAACATATTACATAATCAGTTATGTGACAAAGGTTTAGGTTACATATGCTTAATTACCAATTATACATGAAAAGGGTATTCTGGTAATTTACCTAAGGCATATAAACTACCTATCATACAACTACTTAAACGATGTGACCATAGGGTATAACCTCGGAAGGTTATTCCCTACCTACTATGGTCACCTAATGTGTTTGGTCGGATCCTAATGATCGACCAAACTGGGTCGGGTTCGAAGGTATAGGCGATTTATTAGATCGCCTACCCTACGACCCTAGACAACGTGGTAATCAGTGGGCATAGTCCCAAGGGACTATGACCAACGTGATTACACTCACGTTGCGAAGTTCAAACGAACTTCGCATTGACCATTACTGGTCAATGCTGAAAGTCAAACAAAGTTTGACTTTCTGACTCGAAAAGCAATAAAATAAGGAAAAGAACGAAAGAATACTTACGAAGGGTCCCCGAATGCTAAACTCGATTCAAAAATCTCAGGTATGAAACAAATGTTTCAACTTAGAGTTTCTCAAATCAAGTTTCTAGTGATTTTAGCAATGGGGGGTATGGGGTATTTATAGGAATACCCGAACCGTTAAGATTGTTTCATGGAAAACGTGCCTTAATCCCATCCGTACATGTGTTGAAATGTCATGGTGTTTAGGTGTTTAAATTCCATCCATACATGTGTTGAAATGTCATGGTGTTTAGGTGTTTAAATTCCATCCATACATATGTTGAAATGTCATGGTACCAAAATTCCATCCTTATCCGCTGACTAGGCAAGTTTAGAATGTGTGGTTGTGAATTAAACAACGGCTAATACATCGAATCTGGTCCCGAATGCGAAAAACGAACCAAATGACGCGACGAATGGATTTTTCTTATGGCGAACACTAAAATAAAATATTTTAGTGCTTACATAAATTTTTGGATGTCCGGATGTATTCAGAACGTAAGTTATGCGCGAAAATGCAAACTTGTGCACTTTTTGACACTTTTAGTCCCTGAATGGCCCAAAAGTTTATTTTAGCACACCGAACCCCTCAAAGCCTATTTCTAAGCTATATAAAGGATATTTATGGTATGTTTAACTTATGGTCATGTTCCGGAAGGTCTGTTACAGTTCAAATTGGCATACTTTCGTAGTTTGTCAACTTTAGTCCCTGTAAGCGATTAAACTTGATTTCACCACACCAAACCTTCCAAAACTTATATATAAGTTATGTAAAGGTTATTCAAGGTATGTTAAGCCTATTTCACTATTCCGGAGTGTTCGTTGGATTGAACTGGTTATATTTACGCATTAGTGCGCGTATAACCTTCCAGAAAGCGATTTAGAGTTTGAAATCGAACAAGAGTTGATATGTGCAAAAGATACACATATTTATACAAGTCCAAAGTATGAAATACAATATTTCATTGGTTTGGCATTTGTTTGATGGTTGAAATGACACAGGTGTTACAGTCTCCCCTACTTTAGGAAATTTCGTCCCGAAATTAATTCGTAGGAGTCTATTTGTGACTTTGTGTTAAATAACCATCAAAGATGAACAAGACGTAATCCTGTAATTTCTCTTTAACGAACATTTTTCAGAAATGAAAAATGAACAGAGTTATTCTCAACAGGCATTCTTTAGAAACAAAAATGAACAGAATAGTCATTTTCCACAACATCTTCAGAAACAAAAATGAACAGAATAGTCATTTTACATCTTCAGAAACAAAAATGAATAGAATAGTCATTTTACATCTTCGGAAACAAAAATGAACAGAATAGTCATTTTACATTTTCGGAAACAAAAATGAACAGAATAGTCATTTTACATCTTCAGAAACAAAAATGAACAGAATAGTCATTTTACATCTTCAGAAACAAAAATGAACGGAATAGTCATTTTACATCTTCAGAAACAAAAATGAACGGAATAGTCATTTTACATCTTCAGAAACAAAAATGAACGGAATAGTCATTTTACATCTTCAGAAACAAAAATGAACGGAATAGTCATTTTACATCTTCAGAAACAAAAATGAACGGAATAGTCATTTTACATCTTCAGAAACAAAAATGAACGGAATAGTCATTTTACATCTTCAGAAACAAAAATGAACGGAATAGTCATTTTACATCTTCAGAAACAAAAATGAACGGAATAGTCATTTTACATCTTCAGAAACAAAAATGAACAGATTAGTCATTTTACATCTTCAGAAACAAAAATGAACGGAATAGTCATTTTACATCTTCAGAAACAAAAATGAACGGAATAGTCATTTTACATCTTCAGAAACAAAAATGAACGGAATAGTCTCTAGACACATGACAAAATTTGCTGTGGTTTCCGTGCACTGAATTTCATAATTATGTATGCATCCATAATTACGCAATTCCTTGCATAGTCCGCACAATTTGTCTGAAATGTGAAGGGGAGGAAAAATCAAACCTGATGATGAGTGTGACTAAACTACCATAGGGTCCTTTTAATTAGATCGACAAAGGATCCTTTTAAATTAGGCCACCAAGGAGTCCTTTCGGCTATATCATCACATGATATTCCTAACCAGATTTTTGGATCAATCTGTTTACCTAGACCTCTCAGGGTCTAATTATGGAATGGTACAATATAATCCAAGGGTCTTTACTATTACGTACAAGCCCGTTGAGGATTTAATATAGCACCCAAAGATATCGAAGATTCTACGAGGATTTGGATGACAAGAATTTGGATCTCACAAAAACATAAAAGGGAACACATAAGCACATAATCACATAATTGTTTAACTTGGTTATTAATTTGTTATCTTTGGACGCGGATACTCAAAGTACACCAGGAATCCAATTCGTGGATTTCATTTGGTACTTTAATCATTTCAATCTAACTATGAAGATAGGAAGATCTAAATAAGAATTCGGCTTTGTCCTTATTGAATGGTAATGTTCGTATTAAGGCATACGAATAATTCAATTAAGGGCTCCGATTTGAGTGATATTCATCCACAAGGATCTGATTATGAGGATAGAAAGATCCTTTATGGATTTTGAAATTTGTGTAACGAGAGGTGCTTCGACACCTTGCACTAGGCGTGCTTAAGTCGATACACAAGGTAGAAAGTTCATGAGGTTGAGGCGCCAGATATGCCAAGCAACATATGAAGCAGAGTTTGAAAGTTGAGCAGCAGCAGGATTTGTAACAGCTTTGCTTTGGATTGCAAAGCGACACATGTTAACTAAATGTCTCCATCGTCCACCGTGGGTACATTTGAAACAGGGTATTTGGTTTGGATAATGACAGTTGCATTGATTGCACCAAGGAGCAGTTCCCTTACGGCTTCATCCCTGAGGCGAGTCATGGTGATAGCTAAGTCAACGGTCCTCTGGAGTACGACGCCTATTCGCTGGGTAATTGCAGCACCTGGTTCGGACATTGTTGTTGCGATGAAGAGACACCATGAAGAACATAGGAGATATGGGAGGGAACAAGGGAAATGAAAACAGAATAACAATGCATAAAATTGCGATCATTTGTTTGTTACTTAAGGCAAACAAATGAGACGGTGACTAATCAAAGTAAATAGGTCAAAAATAATGTATCGTGAAGACATGCTCGCCTATAAGTGAACACTCATCCCAAGAATTCCCAGGTAAGCACAACTGGTCTCGCGTCTGGTTGAGATGTATACGAAGTGCTTGCCTAGACAGAAAACTCAGAATACAGGCATTCACCCTTCCAGTTTGCACGTGTTCACATTATTTAAAACCCAAAACCTTGACGAGATTTTGAAAACTCAAAGGGTTCAAAACCTTATAATAGAGGGTTCAAAACCTAGTAATCAATCATCCTAGAACAGATGATTAGTTTTCAAAGCGGTTTTGAAATTTATGTTCTTGTTGTGGTAGTCGCCTAAGGATAGGTGACGGTATTGTTTTATGACTAAACGCAAGTAAACTCGCGTTAGGGTCCTAAGAAAGTTATAGACTAGGTCAAAGCATTACTAATAACCTAATTCCCTATAACCATTGGCTCTGATACCATCTTTTCTGTCACACCCCGACCACGTGGAACATACAAAACGTGGCGGAAATGTCGGGGAGTGTTGTAACAGAATTAATTGTTTCAAATCCATGGCAATTGAAGTTTCGTTTTATTGATTAAAAGTGTTACAATGTCTTAACAAACAAGAAAATACAACATAATTAACTAGTCTTGCATCTTTTATTGTCACTAAAGCCCAAGTCTGCCTATGTGTATCTTGATCATCTTATGCAACAGTTCCTGAAAAACACATGTGAAAATAGGTACGTCAGCATAAAAATGCCTGTGAGATACTTAGGTTTTGTGAAAATAGGTTTCATGACTTATGTTTGAGAAAATGTTTAGTCATGAACCTTTTAGTTTGCTTTGCTTTGTAAATCCTTTGAAAATCGATAAGATCAGATGATAAGTATAAATAAATGTAGGGTTAAATGAATAACCAAGTAAAATATGTTTGCATAAGATAAGATGTTTATAAATCAATGTCTTGTGAAAAGTATGTTATTTGTATAAAATGTTCTATGTCTCAAACTGGAATGATTCAAATAACGCTATGATATGTAATACCATACAAACACTTATATATAGGAAGTACCAGCGGCGTATCCGCCATGCTTGTATCATATTACACACGCATCATTACTTAATCACTTAATCAAACCAAACCAATCAATGTAAGAAGTCTATGTTTAAATCAATTGTCAAATGTATTGGGTAATATGTCAAAGTGTTCATGTCAAGATGTAAATCATATCAAAATGTCTATGTCAAATATCCATGTCAAATGTCTATGTCAAGATGTAAATCATATCAATATGTCTATGTCAAATATCCATGTCAAATGTCTATGTCTATGTCAAATATCCATGTCAAATGTCTATGTCAAATATGTCATGTGTGCCAAGTGAAATGTCTCAACTAAACCATATGCACAAAAACAAAGTATTGAAGTAAATCTTGGTTTAAATCAAAGTTATGTTTTGTGGGAAATGCATGATCAAATGTCAATCATGTTAAAATGTCTATGCCGAAATGTCTATGTCAAATGTCTATGTCAAAATGTCACGTAAAACGATGTACTAAGTAATGCACACAATTGGGCACACCTAGCATGAAATGTCATAAAATCATGTACTATAATGTACTAACGAACATAGCAGTATATGATGTTAAAACAGGAAAGCATGAAAGTAACAAGTAGGCACATGTGTTCCACCCCAAAACAGTTTGGAAAGCAGTAAAAGAGGGGTCTATGTACTCACCTGAGATTGCTCAGTAGTCCTTGAGTAACAACTAAACAATGCTAGAGATCGCGGATATCAAACGGCACCTAGTATAGGTAGCTACATTAATAAACCGGACCTAAATCGGAAGATCGGGTAGCATTAGGGTTTGTAAACCAAACGATTGTAGAGACTCGTGTCATTTGGTTTAACAAAGCCTACATACTAAATGAAACTTAACCTAAGTGTCTACGACCCATTACGACCCGTTTAGGTAGCTTATGCTACTTTAACGCGTCGTTCGCGTGAAACGCGTTCGGACCGCCTAACTAGCCCTATGACAAGTGTTATATGCCTAAACATATTACATAATCAGTTATGTGACAAAGGTTTAGGTTACATATGCTTAATTACCAATTATACATGAAAAGGGTATTCTGGTAATTTACCTAAGGCATATAAACTACCTATCATACAACTACTTAAACGATGTGACCATAGGGTATAACCTCGGAAGGTTATTCCCTACCTACTATGGTCACCTAATGTGTTTGGTCGGATCCTAATGATCGACCAAACTGGGTCGGGTTCGAAGGTATAGGCGATTTATTAGATCGCCTACCCTACGACCCTAGACAACGTGGTAATCAGTGGGCATAGTCCCAAGGGACTATGACCAACGTGATTACACTCACGTTGCGAAGTTCAAACGAACTTCGCATTGACCATTACTGGTCAACGCTGAAAGTCAAACAAAGTTTGACTTTCTGACTCGAAAAGCAATAAAATAAGGAAAAGAACGAAAGAATACTTACGAAGGGTCCCCGAATGCTAAACTCGATTCAAAAATCTCAGGTATGAAACAAATGTTTCAACTTAGAGTTTCTCAAATCAAGTTTCTAGTGATTAAAGCAATGGGGGGTATGGGGTATTTATAGGAATACCCGAACCGTTAAGATCGTTTCATGGAAAACGTGCCTTAATCCCATCCGTACATGTGTTGAAATGTCATGGTGTTTAGGTGTTTAAATTCCATCCATACATGTGTTGAAATGTCATGGTGTTTAGGTGTTTAAATTCCATCCATACATATGTTGAAATGTCATGGTACCAAAATTCCATCCTTATCCGCTGACTAAGCAAGTTTAGAATGTGTGGTTGTGAATTAAACAACGGCTAATACATCGAATCTGGTCCCGAATGCGAAAAACGAACCAAATGACGCGACGAATGGATTTTTCTTATGGCGAACACTAAAATAAAATATTTTAGTGCTTACATAACTTTTTGGATGTCCGGATGTATTCAGAACGTAAGTTATGCGCGAAAATGCAAACTTGTGCACTTTTTGACACTTTTAGTCCCTGAATGACCCAAAAGTTTATTTTAGCACACCGAACCCCTCAAAGCCTATTTCTAAGCTATATAAAGGATATTTATGGTATGTTTAACTTATGGTCATGTTCCGGAAGGTCTGTTACAGTTCAAATTGGCATACTTTCGCAGTTTGTCAACTTTAGTCCCTGTAAGCGATTAAACTTGATTTCACCACACCAAACCTTCCAAAACTTATATATAAGTTATGTAAAGGTTATTCAAGGTATGTTAAGCCTATTTCACTATTCCTGAGTGTTCGTTGGATTGAACTGGTTATATTTACGCATTAGTGCGCGTATAACCTTCCAGAAAGCGATTTAGAGTTTGAAATCGAACAAGAGTTGATATGTGCAAAAGATACACATATTTATACAACTCCAAAGTATGAAATACAATATTTCATTGGTTTGGCATTTGTTTGATGGTTGAAATGACACAGGTGTTACAAAGCATAAATTACTACTTCATGAACTTGAAAAATTTATAAAAATTTGTAGTAACTTACTAGTGTATTTAGTAAGTCTTGTTACCCTTTAAAGTGTGGTTGATTCTTTAAAAACATTATTTTTAGAGAATTTGGATCTTTACAACTTGCAATCTAATTTTCTTAAAATATTTCTTCATGGATTTTTCTTGTTACACATATACTTCTACACTTTATTAACCACAAAAAATGAGGTTTATTTATTTAAGAACCAAGATTTAGTAAAACTTGTATTCTTAACTTGGTTTCTTGGAAAATCATCCATGAAAATTTAGATCTACAAGTATTACAACCTACTTTGATCATTATTTTACAAGAATACCACATATTCTTTCAAGTTCATGTTCTATGTGAGGATGATCTATGAATCTTTAACACTTTCATCCTCCTATCTTGCTAGATTATGTTTTTAATCATGATCTAGCAAGATCATATGATGATCTACATCATTTTCATAAGCAATCAATCATCAAGTATCATAACAACACTAAACAACATGATTTCTTCAAGATTTCTTATAATTTTAAGTTTATGTTCATGTTTCATCTTCTTATTTCTTAGTGTTCTTCATGATAATCAACATGAATCATCTTTTAACCACTTCAACAAGATGTAAAATGGAAATATTAGTGTTCTTACTAATAGCTCAAGGCTAGGGATGATCAAGAGAAGAAATGAAGTGGATAAAAGCACTAGAGAGAGGTCCTTCAACTTTCAAGAGCACCAAGCTTCCTTATATGCCTTCTTACACCCTTGTATATATATGGATTTAATGGAAAGTGAAAGATGAAGATGATGTTGGTGTGGGGGTTCTTGGCCGTAGCTTATGGGGAAGGAAGGAGAAGTGTGTAATGTTGGTGATGATGAAGGTTATGAGAGTTAAGTCTAATGGTTATACTTATAAGCTTTTCAACACTTAAAGATCTAGTGGATATTATGTTTTATAAAGATGAGACAATATCTATTATTATAACAAGATAAAATCAAGGTGTGGGGACACCTTGTAACCGTGAACTAGGTGGGGGGGATCTAGGCATAGGTTTTAACCATGTAGTTAGATTGTAATTGAAATGTAAGTATATGGTTAGGTGTTTAGTTATTAGGTATTTATATAGTGTGTTATGATGTTCGGGGACCATAACTAGCTTGGTAATGTTAAAACAGTGCTTCTAGTTAAAATTTGGTGTTTCGGGTAATGTCCGGTTGTTCGGTTGGTTACCGGTTCGTTAAGGTGCTAAACTATGCAGTTTAGTGTGCTTTATGTACCCTTTTAAGACGGTTTCGATTCCCGACACTTAGGAAAGTATTCAGGACCATTTAAGCATATTTCTACATGATATAAATGTGTTTAAATGCTGAATTTGCTGATTTTCTGCAGAATTCTGCAGTTAATGTGAGTTTTAGGCACTTTCCGGCGCTTAAATTATCACTAGGAAGGCAGTTTTGTGATCCTTACTTTCCTACACACTATACTAGTGTAATTCTTGGTTTCTAGCTCATTCTATGTCTCAATACAATGTCTGTCTATCTACTGAACTTTGCCAGCGTTTTTCTGATTTGTCTGATAACTGTGCTGCCGGAGTTTCGTGCATCATTCGAATCAATAAAGTTTGTATGCAGTAATGATATGTCGTTTGCAATATATGATGCACATGTATGTACATGGTACTAATCAGAAAACAATTCAAGTAATTAGTTGCAATTTAGCACAGTCATTAAGCACTAATCATTATTTAATAATTGTACGGATACTTGAAATTTTGACAGTTGTTACATTCTCCCCTGTTAAGAAAATTTCGTCCTCGAAATTTAAACTACGTTAACTTCTTGGGGTTACGTTATACGTGTTTGGATATGAATAATACCAAAGTGCTTAACCACGAAACCGAATCAAATCTTACTCAAATCAGGTGAATCCAAAATCAACAAGAACCCAATGGTTAAAAGGTATGTGTTCCAGAATTTGATGTCAAAAGATACGAAACGTATAGATGTATAATCTAGTGTAACTTAGTTAACAGGGGTTCAACAAAAGTGGAGCTTCGACTAATAGTCTTTCCAAACGATCGTTCACAATATGCAAATGAGTTTTCAGAAACAATAGCATCCGCAAGATGAACTCAAAATCAACAACTCGAATATGGTAGTCACATGAAAATGATCTGTCAACTTTCGAACAAATAAATGGTTAAGATTAGTGTGTTGACATTCTTGAATTGCGAAAATACACCAAAATGAAATACAATCGAATTTGGTGTATCATTGTCTTAATTCGTAGTTGCATTAAGAATGTTTAAATGACAAGTCAAACAAAAGTATGTGTAGTTTCGTTTGAAACGGTTGATGTCGCAACCCCCGATCCCTGATTCCCCAGGAACGGGCGGCCGCGAGCCAGTTTTGGTGGTATCTCGTATTGTCTAATTTGGCAAGGGATTTTTTTTTCAATAGGACCGTAGTTAGGAAATATTTGATCAGAGTAAAATACCAAAATTTTATAATATTAAACACAGGGGATAAAACCCAAGTTTGCATTACACACATTTTCATAGGAATAAATCCTATTTTATTTAATAAAAACATCTATTTTATTTTAGGTAACTTTATTGCCACTTTTCCAAGCCTTCAGTGCTGTCCAGCTGGCTTCTATTTGGCTTTCACAGTTTGTTACCTGAAACGCGTTTTAAAAACATTTGTCAGTGGGAAATACTGGTGAGTGAATCCTAGTTTAATCAAGTTTAAGTAAAACCCAGTGTACAGTATTGAGGGCGATCTCGCAATTATATTTTTTTCCAAGACATATCAATTAACATCCATGGTACTGTCAAACCCGACTTGTGGAAATGTTACTCCTTGACCAGGTGGTAACAAATTTTGTATACAAAACCCCAACATACTCATGATAATTATATTCTTACAAATACTCAATAACTGTTATTCGCATGGAAAAGTATTTAGGGTTTTGTAAAAACAGTTAATAAAAGGTTTACAAAAAGCGGATCAACTCACATTGCTGTCTTAGATTTTCCGTAAGGGTTTCCTGAGAATTATCTATAATTTACACAAATGCACACGCGTTAGTATAATAACCCATTTTAACATTAGTAATACCCTCCCCAAGACGGAATTCCAACGACTAAGTCGGGCAGAACCACGACAGCCATTACGGAACCCTAGATCAATCGGGCAGTGTATCTAATATGTATCCAGGGGTTATAATAAATACAACGGAGCAGAACTTCGCTATTTAGAGGGGTATAATACCCGTATAATAAGCCTACTATTCAGACTTGAGAGAAAGAAAACGATTTTGAACGAATTCGATTGAAGATCCGATGGCCTGCTTATATAGTGCTGATTTCTCACTTTGTCGCGGCCCGCGTAGATGTAAGCTAAGGCTTACGCGGCCCGCGTCAAACCAGGTCGATGCGTAGCTGGGCTGGGTCATCGAGTAGGTTCGCCAGGTGTTGGACCACGTGGCTACACCGGAGTTTTGCCATGTTTTTAAGTTATCGCGGCCCGCGTAAGGGTTAAAGGTCCTTTACGCGGCCCGCCTAAAAACCAAAAACAACATTTTTAATTATATTTAATGTATTTGGGGCCCGTTTTAACGTACGGGGTGTATTTTGGGACATACTGGGATACTTTAAAATATACTAGGGTGTCGGAAAAATTATGAGGGTGTCGGTTTTATTGAGGGTTGTTATATCCTCCCCACCTTGTTTTAGAGCTCGTCCTCGAGATCTACTGGAATAAGTGTGGATATTTCCTTTGCATTTCAGATTCAAGCTCCCATGTGTACTCAGGTCCTCTTTTAGAGTCCCACTTCACTTTGACCAGAACTAATCTTTTATGCTTGAGATTCTTGACTTTCCTGTCTTCGATCTGTAGAGGCCTTTCTACAAACTTGAGTTGTTCATTTACCTCTATATCCTTAAGAGGCATTACTAGTGATTCATCAGCTAAGCATTTCTTGAGATTAGATACATGAAATACATCATGTATTCCTACCATTTCCTCTGGAAATTATAGCTGATAGGCTACAGATCCTATTCTTCTACTAATCTCAAAAGGTCCAATATACCTGAGACTTAGCTTTCCTCTTTTGATGAATCTTACTACTCCTTTCCAAGGAGAGACTTTTAACAATACTTTGTCTCCTACTTGAAATTCTAATGGTTTGCGTCGGTTATCAGCATAACTCTTCTGTCGATCACGTGCTGCTTTTAGTCGTTCTTTGACTTGGATGATTTTGTCGGTTGTTTCTTGTACTATCTCAGGTCCAGATAGTTGTTTTCCCCAATTTCTGCCCAACAGACTGGGGTTCGGCACTTTCGTCCATAAAGTGCTTCGAATGGTGCAGCATTGATACTTGTGTGATAACTATTATTATAAGAAAATTCTATTAAAGGTAAGTGATAATCCCAATTACCTCCAAAATCAATTACACAAGCTCTAAGCATGTCTTTCATCGTCTGAATTGTTCTTTCACTTTGTCCGTCCGTTTGAGGATGATAAGCTGTGCTTAGATTCAACTTGGTTCCCATTGCCTTTTGGAAACTTGACCAAAAGTGAGAGGTAAAACGGTTATCCCTATCAGAAACAATTGATAAAGGAATTTCATGTAATGAAACTATTTCATTTACATATAACTTAGCTAACTGTTCCATACTGAAAGTTTCTTTCATTGGTAGGAAATGAGCTGACTTGGTTAGCCTATCTACAATCACCCAGATTGTATCATTACATTTCCTTGTTTTGGGTAATTTAGTAACAAAATCCATTGTTATCAATTCCCATTTCCACACTGGCATTTCTAACTGTTGTAACAAGCCTGAGGGTTTCTGGTGTTCAGCTTTAACTTGTGAACAAGTTAAACATTTAGAAACATAGGCTGCTATATCCTTTTTCATTCCTATCCACCAGAAATTCTTTCTTAAATCTTGATACATTTTATCATTTCCTGGATGCATCGTATACTTAGACTTAGGGGCTTCTTCTAATATACGATGACGTAGGTTTCCTAATTTAGGTATCCACATTCTCTTCTTATGGAATCTCCAAATTCCATTTGTTCCTTGTTTTAATTCCTTAATCATACCTTTTAATTTTTCAGTATCTTCCTTGATTATTGATTCTTGTGCTTCTCTTATCTGATCATTTAAATCTACTTGTAGATTTAATTTGAGAGAACGTACTCTTTTTGGCTTTTGGTGATACTTTAGACTTAAAGCATCTGCCACTACATTTGCTTTTCCTTCATGATACTGGATATCACAATTATAATCACTAAGCATCTCCATCCAGCATCTTTGTCTCATATTCAACTCCTTTTGTCCGAAAACATACCTTAAACTCTTATGATCAGTGAATATGGTAAACTTACTACCATAAAGGTAATGTCTCCAAATCTTAAGGGCAAAAATTATAGCTCCTAGTTCTAAATCATGGGTTGAATAATTCTCTTCATGATTCTTAAGTTGCCTAGATGCATATGTTATAACCTTTTGACGTTGCATCAACACGCATCCATAACCTAATTTAGAAGCGTCACAATATACTACAAAATCTTCGGTTCCTTCTGGTAATGCTAATATGGGTGCATGGGTTAATCTTTGCTTAAGAATTCTAAATGCTTCTTCTTGTTTTGGTCCCCATTCAAACTTAACGGATTTACATGTTAACTTAGTTAAAGGAATGGTTATTTTTGAAAAATCTCGAATAAATCTTCTATAATAACCGGCCAATCCTAAGAAACTTCTAACCTCGGTTGGTGACTCAGGGGTTTTCCATTTAGTAACCGCCTCGATTTTTGTTGGATCCACATGAATTCCTTCATGATTAACTAAATGTCCAAGAAATTGTACCTGTTCTAACCAAAACTCGCACTTTGAAAATTTAGCGTAAAGCTTTTCCTTTCTTAATAGACTTAAAAGTGCGTGCAAATGCTTTGCATGATCCTCTTTACTATTAGAGTAAATTAGAATATCGTCCATGAAGACAATTATAAATTTATCCAAATATGGCTTACATATTCGGTTCATCATGTCCATAAATGCAGCTGGGGCATTGGTTAAACCAAATGGCATGACAGTAAATTCATAATGGCCATACCTTGTTCTAAATGCGGTTTTAGGAATGTCCTCTTCCTGTACCTTTAATTGATGATATCCTGACCTTAAATCGATTTTAGAGAAAAATCGAGCTCCTTGCAGTTGATCGAACAGATCATTGATTCTTGGTAATGGGTACCTGTTCTTGATCGTGACCTTGTTCAATTCACGGTAGTCAATGCACATACGCATTGATCCGTCCTTCTTTTTAACGAATAAAATCGGCGCTCCCCATGGCGATGAGCTTGGTTGTATGAATCCTTTTTTCCAGCAACTCGTCTAATTGTTTCTTCAATTCTTGCATTTCGGCGGGTGCCAATCTGTAAGGTGCTTTAGCAATTGGTGCTGTTCCTGGTAGCAGGTGAATTCTGAGTTAAACTTCTCTATCTGGAGGTAGTCCTGGTAATTCTTCTGGAAATACATCTAAAAACTGAGACACTACTGGAATGTCTTTTAGTTCTTTTCCTTTAGTGTTAGTGATTATGGAAATCAAATACACTATAGAATCTTTTCTTATATAACTTGCAGTTTTCATCACAGAGATGAATTTTGTGGACCTAGAGGGCTTATCTCCTTTAATTGTGATCTTTTCACCTTTTGGTGAATTTACTTGGATTGACTTTTGATCACATAAAATACTGGCTTTATTGGCTATTAACCAATCCATTCCTAAAACAACATCAAATCCTGCCAGATTCATGGGATAAAGATTTGCAATAAACTTTTGATTTAAAATTTCTATTCTTGCTCCCTTCAAGATTTCAGAAATTCTAACAGTTTCTCCATTAGCTGTCTCTACTAGACATTCTTGTGGTAGTTTAGTTAATGACTGATTTAGAAGTTTACAAAACGAAGTATTAATAAAACTTTGGTTTGCACCAGAGTCAAATAATACTTTAGCAAAAACATCATTAACTAAAAACGTACTAGCTATCACGTCTGGAATCATCTTGGCTTCATCTGCAGTCAGAACGAATGCTCTAGCATTTTTAGTGTTCCTGTTATTCACAGCTGGAGCCAATTTCGGACAGTTTGGCTTGATATGACCTTTTTCTCCACAGTTGTAGCATAGTCCTTTACTGGATTTTCTCTTGCAGTCTCCTTCCTTGTGTCCTGGCATCTTGCAGAAATTGCAAAGAGTGGAGCATTTTCCCGAATGTTTTTTCTTGTAGACCTTGCAGAATGGTGCCGAGGTAGAACCCATATTCCTACGGTTGTAATTCCCAAAACGGAATTCTTGGGTAAGTCTTTGGGTTAGGTTTCTCCTCTGGTCTTCTTCTCTAGTACGGATTAATTCATCCGTTAAGGTATTTGCTAGTTCTACAGCTTCTTCTATAGTTTGAGGTCTAGCTGCCTTGACTACATGCCTAATTTCTCCAATTAATCCCCAGATGTAACGGGAGATTAATACCGGTTCAGGTGATGCAAGGGTTGGTACTATTCTATCATATTCAAAGAATGTGGTAGTATAGCCCTTACTATCTACCCCGGTCATTCTTAGGTTCAGAAACTTATTTGCGATCTGTTCCTTTTCATTGGGAGGGCAGAATTTCCTTTCTACCATATCCTTAAATTTCTCCCATTCCATGTTGTATAACCTATCACTTCCTCTAGACTGGAGGATAGTGTTCCACCATTCTAAGTTTGAGTTCTTAAACAGATTAGAAGCAAACATTATTTTGTCTTCTTCAGCACACTTGCTTATTTTTAAAACAGCCTCAGTCTTTTCTATCCAGCGTAGAGCTGCAATGGGTCCTTCATTGCCCGAGAATTCTATTGGTTTGCAGGACCAGAATTCTTTGTAAGAACAACTATAAGGCATGGTTCTTCTTCTTTTGGGAATGGGCACTTGAAGTACGGGTCCATTGTTCATGCTGTGTTCTGGTTCAATGGGTCGCTTACTGCTATGTTTACTTTTATTATTCGCTTCTTGAACCGTTTGAATAATAAATGGCATTGCATCTATGATTCCTTGTGCCACTATATGTTGGATATCACTGTTATCCACTTGGTTTCCATTGTTATTGATGCTCGGATTTTCATTAACCAAGTTAATGTTACTCTGGTTATCGTTATTCAGATTATCTTGATTTCCTTCATCGGCCATCTGAATTTTAAACAGTTACTCCGTATTAATATCACAAAATAATATTGAATATAGTCAATCACATGACACGCATTTTAACCAAAAGCGTCGATCATTGCGACTTTTACTCTATTCATATACTATGCATCTATTACACACCAGTACTGAAATAAAAATTACAATACCGACTGAAATAAAATTACATTAATAGTAGTAGGCATCCGTACACACATATTTTATTATTATTTTATTATTTTATTATATTATTATTATTACTATTACCGTCTCCTCCATCACATCACAGATATGGATTCATCCAGAAATCCATATTGCGCTCGTCATACTTCCAAACGAGTCGCTCTCCCACCTGTCGCATTCTTTCACTACTTTCTAGAATTTCCTCACCAAATGTCCTAAGTTCTTGTACGTTATCTGCACTCATTGGGGGTGCAGGTTCTAGGACTAGGTTCGGAATCTGGGGTGCGGGTTCCTGGTATGGGGGTGTAGGTGCCTGGAATCGGTAAGGATCTTCTAAAATTTCCCTAATGTATTCATCGTGGTAATAGGGATCTAAAGGATCCAAACCTGGGTAGGCTCCTATGTTCTGCATGGGTATGTATTCATGTATCGGGTAACGTTGCACATAGTCCCTAACGTCATCCCACCAGGGATCGTAATTTGGGTCTAGGGGGTTTGGTGCTGGTACCCTAGGTATTTCCTCTGGATTAAAGTCGTGCATTTCTACTTGGTTTTCAGGGTTTTCTATCTCCATATGTTAGTCAGGGATTGGTGGTTGTGGTTGGGGTGCTATTATTTGCTCCAGATTAGGGTCAGCTTCAGTGGTGGCTAGGATGTGAATGTTGGCTATACCCTTATTTATCATATCCTGGGCATAAGCATCAGTTTCTCTTTTGGCTGCTGCTAGCACTCTCTGTTCTCGTAACTTTTTCATACGCTTCCTACGTTCGTGTGCCCCTCAACTGAACCATCCCCTCTTTTTCTGAGGAAATGGCTCCTCGGACTGAGCCTTAAACACAAAGATTCCTTCTTCCGTATCAGCAGAGTACCCTGAGAGGGCAGGCTGAGAAGAGGAGGTGCCTTCGCTTCTAGGCGAACCAGACAATTAACGATACGCGTCAGATGGTCCTTGGTCGCTCATACTGTAAACTAACAAATAGTCAAATAACACATAACAATAAAATACAGTTATGCACGTAGTTCTGTAATTTATTTCCTAACAAATTAAATTTTGATGTCAGCAGAACACTTCTGTGGCTGAATCAGTGGCTTAGCTCTGATACCACCTTCTGTCACAGCCCCTGATCCCTGATTCCCCGGAAACGGGCGGCCGCGAGCCAGTTTCGGTGGTATCTCGTATTGTCTAATTTCGCAGCGGAATTTTTTTTTTCATTAGGATCGTAGTTAGGAAATATTTGATCAGAGTAATATACCAAAATTTTATAATATTAAACATAGGGGATAAAACCCAAGTTTGCATTACACACATTTTCAAAGGAATAAATCCTATTTTATTTAATAAAAACATCTATTTTATTTTAGGTAACTTTATTGCCACTTTTCCAAGCCTTCAGTGCTGTCCAGCTGGCTTCTATTTGGCTTTCACAGTTTGTTACCTGAAACGCGTTTTAAAAACATTTGTCAGTGGGAAATACTGGTGAGTGAATCCTAGTTTAATCAAGTTTAAGTAAAACCCAGTGTACAGTATTGAGGGCGATCTCACAATTATATTTGTTTCCAAGACATATCAATTAACATCCATGGTACTGTCAAAACCGACTTGTGGAAATGTTACTCCTTGACCAGGTGGTAACAAATTTTGTATACAAAACCCCATCATACTCATGATAATTGTATTATTACAAATACTCAATAACTGTTATTCGCATGGAAAAGTATTTAGGGTTTTGTAAAAACAGTTAATAAAAGGTTTACAAAAAGCGGATCAACTCACATTGCTGTCTTAGATTTTCCATAAGGGTTTCCTAAGAATTATCTATAATTTACACAAATGCACACGCGTTAGTATAATAACCCATTTTAACATTAGTAATGCCCTCCCCGAGACGGCATTCCAACGACTACGTCGGGCAGAACCACGACAACCGTTACGGAACCCTAGATCAATCGGGCAGCGTATCTAATACGTATCCAGGGG
The DNA here is from genome assembly GCA_030545235.1 of Helianthus tuberosus. Lineage (NCBI taxonomy): Eukaryota > Viridiplantae > Streptophyta > Magnoliopsida > Asterales > Asteraceae > Helianthus > Helianthus tuberosus. Next base: position 71,294,815 of record CM060356.1, on the reverse strand, counting down.
TTATAATACTTACAACGGAGCAGAACTTCGTTATTTAGAGGGGTATAATACCTGTATAATAACCCTACTATTCATATTTGAGAGAAAGAAAACGATTTTGAACGAATTCGAATGAAGATCCGATGGCCTGCTTATATAGCGCTGATTTCTCACTTTGTCGCGGCCCGCGTAGATGTAAGCTAAGGCTTACGCGGCCCGCGTTAAACCAGGTCAACGCGTGGCTGGGCTGGGTCATCGAGTAGGTTCGCCGGGTGTTGGGCCATGTGGCCACACCGGGCTTTGCCATGTTTTTAAGTTGTCGCGGCCCGCGTAAGGGTTAAAGGTCCTTTATGCGGCCCGCCTAAAAACCAAAAACAACATTTTTAATTAAATTTAATAATATTTAATGTATTTGGGGCCCGTTTTCACGTATGGGGTGTATTTTGGGACATATTGGGATATTTTAAAATATACTAGGGTGTCGGAAAAATTATGAGGGTGTCGGTTTTATTGAGGGTTGTTATAGTTGACCATGACTAGCACAAGCTACAAGTTTGTACCGACACCATAAGGTGTAATGACATAATTCAATAATAGCGGTGACTGAACAAGTTCACCGTGTTTGAAATCAAATGAAAGTGTAATGAAGCAAACCTGAAAATTTGATTCAAATGGCATCGTATGATTTTTCAATTGAATATAGAACACCAAAGAACTATTGTTTCCGATCGAAGATGAAAAAGCAATAAATACTGCAAAGCATTCGATCGATAATAAAAGAACTGTTAGGAGGTACACTGTGATATAGAATGAATTTATGTACCATTGTCTTAACACACAATTGTGTTAAGACTGCTTTATTTGTGAAAAAACAAAACGGATTTAGAGCAAGTTAATAAATAAACAATTAAATCCGTGTATGAGATGTGTAACCGAGATTAGTGCAAGCTTTAATTTAGTGAAAACATCACTACAAGGTGTCGAAACCAACAAATGATTTAATGGAGTCGTAGACCAAACAAGTCTACTACGACTCGGAACAGAAGGAACATTTGCAAAAACGAATTTGAATATGATGCTCTCAATCCATCATATGGTGTCTTGAATTGAATATATGAAATGGACAAGTTCAAGCAATTGAATTTGGTCTCAGCGCAATCTGACAATTAACGTATGTATCGACAAGGGAATTTTCAGCATGGTTTCAATGATAAACCATGTATGTAACTTGAAAGAAAAGAAATTTCAAGAAAGTGTGTTGGCTTGATAGCAAAGGAGCCAACAATTACAATAATGTAGGTCATTCGAATCACAAATCAATAATTAGCTTTAGCAATTAATATTTGAACTTTGACGAAAAGCTTATTCGAAACGAAACCACATGCGTAACAAATGGTGCAGGCGTAACATATGAATTTCCAAGAAATGAAACAATGGGTATTCACTATAATGAAGAAATGATCAAGTATCGAGGCAAAGGAGTGTTTGCTTTTGTGTAGAAGATTGTCGTGATGCAACTACCATTAAGAGGAGTAGGGATGCAAAAAATCTACTTGCTAGAAGCAAAAGTGGAAATTTCAATAAGAGAGATTTGAGTACTTTATTTGTTTGGCTAACTGAAATAGCATATACATCAGAATAATGGGGTTTGCTTGAGTTAACAGACGTGGTTCCTAAGTGAAAACCTTTAATGAGTTTTGACTTAAGTTCCCAAAGGTCCTAAGTACATGTTTTCTAGGTTCTCAAAGTTTCGTATTCCGTGTAAAACTGTTTTGTGCATCGTTTAGAAAACACAATATTAGTGTATGTTTAAAACAAGTGGTTGACTCATTGTACTTTGGTATACTTTCTTCCTAAATTCGTTGTTGGCGATAGTCTGATCGAAGACCGATCTTGGGATAGTAGTTGTATTCTTGCAGTTAGTTAAATAAATCGTTAATCCTCGGCAAGGGATACCGTCTCTTGGTAGTTGACTTGTTCAGCTCTTGGTAATCGATACTCATCCAAAAGTTACCACCCTTCTTTTCGACGTGCAACACTGGAGTTCCCAAAGCCAGAAGCTTGGTCTTATAAATCCCTTATCTAACAATTCCTGAAGCTGCGTTGACAACTCTTGCATCTCTAAAGGCGCAAGTCGATAAGGTGTCTTAGCTACAGGCGCAATGCCTGGAACCTAGTCAATGTGGAACCCGACTTGTCGTTGAGGCGGTAATCCAGGCAAGTCTTCGGGGAAGACTTCAGGATATTCCCTTACCACAGGGATATCTTCGAGCTTAGGTTCTTCGGCTTCTTTGTCCACGACATGAGCCAAGAAGGCAATACACCCTTCACGCAAAAGTCTCCGTGCCTACACACAATTACTAACCCGTAGAAGCATATCCTGCTTCTCTCTATGAATCACGATCGTCTCTCCATTCGCCACTGGGATACAGATAATCTTCTCATGACATACGATCTCAGCTTGGTTACTCGACAACTGTCACACCCCGACCATGTAAAACATCAAATCATGGCGGAAACGTCGGGGAGTGTTGTAACAGAATTATTGTTCCACAACCATGGTAATTAAAAGTTATGATTTATTCATCAAACAGAGAGTTACATTGTCTTAAAATAACTGAAACAAAGAGTTCATCACATAATTAAACTAGTTCCATCTTTATTTAAGGTCTCTAAGGCACAGGTCCGCCCTTGTGTGTCACGAACATCGTAAGCAACAGCTCCTGAAAACACATGTGAAAATAGGTACGTCAGCATAAAAATGCCTGTGAGATACATAGGTTTGATGAAAATAGGATTCATGACTTGAGTTTAAAGAAATGTTTAATAAAAGTAGTCATGAACCTTGTAAATTGTTTTGTTAACCAAAGTCTGGTGAAAAATATATTGTTTGTGTAAAATGTATAAGTCCAAATTGAATGATCTAGATAACGCTACGACATGTAGTACAATACAAGCACTTATATATAGGAAGTACCAGCGGCGTATCCACCATGATTGTATCATACTACACACATCTCGTTACTTAAGTCACTTAAACAAACCACCAATGTATAAAGTCCATGTTTAAACCATTTGTCAAATGTTTATGAGTAAACCAAGTCTATTGTCAATATAAACCATGTAATGTATAAGCAAAAGTCATGTGTGGTAAGTAAAATGAGACTACTTAAACCACAAGTAAAAATGCACAAAACAAAGTATTCTGAATATATCAAAAAGTTATGTTTTGCAAAGTAAATGCATGTTTTATTGATACAAACACTTATGTGGTAAGTTAACGCATACATTCAAGCCTTGAGACAGATGGATAACCCTACTCAAGGTTATCAAAAGACATGTTTTCGGATTCAGTCATTCCTTACACCCAAACAAACCTAGGATGTCAGGAACGGGATTTGTCAAGTCCTATGGTACCATTACTTACTACCGAGCGGCGTAGCTAATGTTAATGAATGTGTTTTAGTCCCGTTGTACAAACCAAATGTCATATCAAATGTAAACATGTTATGAGAAAGTAATGTACTAAGTATGTTAAGTTAACATACAAAGCAGAAAAGTCATGTAAATCAATGTGCTAGCATGTCAACTAAACATACATAGCAAAAGAAGATGAAATTATGTATTAATAGTGTACTAACGAACATAGCAAGTATATATATTATGAAAATGTGGAAAGCATGAAAGTAACAAGTAGGCACATGTGTTTCACCCCAAAATGTTTGAAAAACATTAAAAGAGGGGACTATGTACTCACAGTAGTGCGTCTTGAATCGAATCTCAAACTCTGTCCGCTACACGACAACCTACAACATACTAATGTCTATTAGACGAGCGGCCCGTGCCTTGGCTTCGAGTTTAGTATTTTGGGTCACGTTTCTTATATTGTTTCGTGTGATAATTATTTGTCAAAATAGCTAAGGTTTTAACTTAATCATATGTCATGTTGGGATATTTGTTCGTTCCATGTTCTAGTAAACTCTTGTCTAGAAAATATTTACTAAGTGTTGGATTTTCGGAAAATTTCGCCATGGTCTCCTTTGTAAATGGAGGTGTCCATGCTTAATAGCATATCATTTTCTTTTACATATATCCCGTAGATCGTTCTCAATTAAGCAACCCGACATTTAGACATGCAAAGCATTACTTATGTTGTTTCAGCTTTATTAATCAAAACTGGACTGTTTTCAAGGATTTTTATAAAATAGTTAACCTTCTCCAAAAATTACCAAATTTTTACAAAATGTTTCACACAATCCAAATTTTATTATGTAAAAATATCGGGGTCCAGTTCATCACCAATATTTTATAGAAATTTATTTACCCGACTGCAATCAGATTTGTTACTTTCTGATTGCAGTCTACGTAATAATGCACTAAAAATTAATCGTATGTCCGATTGACGAAATTCCAGTTGTAGGATCACGGCGACAACAGGGACCACCTACAGTAAAAATCCCATGAGCTGATTCTACTCAGGTTTCAAGTTATGACTCCGAATACAACACACTTTTTCTGCAGTAAAAACACAGCTTGAGCTGCTGTCCAAAAACAGTCCTTTAAAAATAGTAAACGACCTCGAAAAATTACGATTCCAATGCCATTTGATTGGTTGTTCAAAAATACATAATTTAGGCTTCAGAAAATCAGTTTTTCGATTTATAATGGTCCAGTTACAGCCTGTTGAAGTCGGCTGAAAATGTAAATCAGCATGTTTCTTGTTCATATTTCTTGTTTAAACTTTTTAGTGTTCTTGTAAATTTCATCATACTACATATCTTGACTAAGAACAAAATGAAGCAAGGTGTAAGACTTACTACTAGCACAAAGCTAGGGTAGAAATTCTAGTGTGAAGATGATGGTGTCACACCCTGGCTTTGCGGAAGCGTGGTTAATTTTGGTGTGACTTCTTAATACCATAGCTTAATCATAACAAAGCTATATGAAATAAAATCATGCAAGATCATCCGTTTGAATTAAGTTTTAAAACCAGAGTAACATACCGTTGTCTTAAAGACTTACAACATCATGGCACAAAACATTGTCTTGAACAACATAAAAAGTAACATGAAATAAACGCAGTTTAAGATTTGTGACTTGTCCAGGAAAGAGTCACATTTCCTAAACTGGGATGACCTTGGTACCCAAAATGCAGCGGGAAAACACATCATACCGTGCCAGATCCTGTTAATTTCCTGAAATACATGTAAGTTGAAAAATCAACAATAATGTTGAGCGAGTTCATGTGTAAGTGAGTATGTAAAACACTTGTAAGTATAAAAGTTCCCTGGTATGTAGCAGTGTAAGGAAAAGACTCAACCTAGCAGATTTTTGCGTCGGGTACAAAGTCACTCAAGGTCCGTTCTGTTGGTCCTCTTAGAGGTCCGTTCTGTTGGGCCTAGAGTTGGGCTCGCTACACCCAGATAGATCTACCGCTTACGTCCCTCGGTGTTTCTGCCTACCCATTCACATGATCTAAGTAGTAAACCTCCTTACGTTAAACATACCATGTATAAAGTACTTGTAATCAAAGTAACATGTATTTCACCCCCGCAGTTAAGAAAACTGAAAACAGTTAGAGAAAAGGGGGACATGAACTCACAGTCGGTGCGTCTCTACCAAGTACTCCCAATCAGAAAGCTGTGCGACGACCTACAAGTGCTAATTCTATTAGACGGACGGCCGTGCCTTAGCTTTATAGTTTAAATCTTTGGGAAATAGTTAGACAACTATTTCGTGTTTACGTTCTGTATATACTTGGTAGTCAATCTCCTTCCCAATGATGGGGGATTCAATACATGTGCGTTCGAATTACATCATTAAGTCTCACTTAATATATATACCTTTCCAATTCCAAAATATAAGTATTTTTCTCAAAAATATTATATTTTCATTTCACATAATTTTTCTCCAATAATACGTGGTTAAAATACGCGTTCATAAATATTTCCGTAAGTGCGTAAGTTACGTTTTTAACAATCGAGTGGTAATATAATTACCGGTGTAACTTATATAGTTATGGTGAAAGCGTTCGTATTATTTTGGATTCGTTAGCGTTCGTAAATATTATTTTTACTCTAAAAATAATATTTATGTATTTCACAAAATAATCATAAACAGTGTGTGAAAAATATATATATTTATCACGTTAAATTTTGTGAAAATCCCACCTCCGAATATTTAGTAAATAAAGTTATGGCGAAATTTATGTTTCGAAAACATGTCAAAAATGATTCTAACACTTGTAGTGTAAATAGTTCTAAGTGTTAGGCTTTTAGAAAAATTTCGCCAGAGTTTCCTCTGTAACTGGAGGTGGCCACGCTTTCAAGCGTATCATTTTCTTTTACAAATCATCTCAACAATTTTCTTTATTTGATCAGAACAACTTTCAACACAACAACTAATCAACATATGTGTAGATTGCCAAAAATTACATGAACTTGCAGTTTTTCCCAAAACTGTGGTGTGAACCCCTTAAATTTAGTAGATCTTCATATAAGGTAATTTGATCTTGTAAAAACCTCGTTTTTAGAGAAAATCCATCTATACAACTTCCCGTCATCTTTTTACAAAAACTGTTATTTTGTCGGATCTTTTCATTTCACAAGTGTTTACACACTTGTGGTTTATAAAAATCATGCCTGTTAGTATAAAATCCCTCTTTTAAAATACATGATTTCTTTGATACGTGGTTCTTTGAAAATACCACTTGCAGATGCGTAGATCCGCTAGCTTTAAACACTATTGTACAAGTTTATAGTTAACCTTCTCCAAAAATTACCAAATTTTTACAAAATGTTTCACACAATCCAAATTTTATTATGTAAAAATATCGGGGTCCAGTTCATCACCAATATTTTATAGAAATTTATTTACCCGACTGCAATCAGATTTGTTACTTTCTGATTGCAGTCTACGTAATAATGCACTAAAAATTAATCGTATGTCCGATTGACGAAATTCCAGTTGTAGGATCACGGCGACAACAGGGACCACCTACAGTAAAAATCCCATGAGCTGATTCTACTCAGGTTTCAAGTTATGACTCCGAATACAACACACTTTTTCTGCAGTAAAAACACAGCTTGAGCTGCTGTCCAAAAACAGTCCTTTAAAAATAGTAAACGACCTCGAAAAATTACGATTCCAATGCCATTTGATTGGTTGTTCAAAAATACATAATTTAGGCTTCAGAAAATCAGTTTTTCGATTTATAATGGTCCAGTTACAGCCTGTTGAAGTCGGCTGAAAATGTAAATCAGCATGTTTCTTGTTCATATTTCTTGTTTAAACTTTTTAGTGTTCTTGTAAATTTCATCATACTACATATCTTGACTAAGAAAAAAATGAAGCAAGGTGTAAGACTTACTACTAGCACAAAGCTAGGGTAGAAATTCTAGTGTGAAGATGATGGTGTCACACCCTGGCTTTGCGGAAGCGTGGTTAATTTTGGTGTGACTTCTTAATACCATAGCTTAATCATAACAAAGCTATATGAAATAAAATCATGCAAGATCATCCGTTTGAATTAAGTTTTAAAACCAGAGTAACATACCGTTGTCTTAAAGACTTACAACATCATGGCACAAAACATTGTCTTGAACAACATAAAAAGTAACATGAAATAAACGCAGTTTAAGATTTGTGACTTGTCCAGGAAAGAGTCACATTTCCTAAACTGGGATGACCTTGGTACCCAAAATGCAGCGGGAAAACACATCATACCGTGCCAGATCCTGTTAATTTCCTGAAATACATGTAAGTTGAAAAATCAACAATAATGTTGAGCGAGTTCATGTGTAAGTGAGTATGTAAAACACTTGTAAGTATAAAAGTTCCCTGGTATGTAGCAGTGTAAGGAAAAGACTCAACCTAGCAGATTTTTGCGTCGGGTACAAAGTCACTCAAGGTCCGTTCTGTTGGTCCTCTTAGAGGTCCGTTCTGTTGGGCCTAGAGTTGGGCTCGCTACACCCAGATAGATCTACCGCTTACGTCCCTCGGTGTTTCTGCCTACCCATTCACATGATCTAAGTAGTAAACCTCCTTACGTTAAACATACCATGTATAAAGTACTTGTAATCAAAGTAACATGTATTTCACCCCCGCAGTTAAGAAAACTGAAAACAGTTAGAGAAAAGGGGGACATGAACTCACAGTCGGTGCGTCTCTACCAAGTACTCCCAATCAGAAAGCTGTGCGACGACCTACAAGTGCTAATTCTATTAGACGGACGGCCGTGCCTTAGCTTTATAGTTTAAATCTTTGGGAAATAGTTAGACAACTATTTCGTGTTTACGTTCTGTATATACTTGGTAGTCAATCTCCTTCCCAATGATGGGGGATTCAATACATGTGCGTTCGAATTACATCATTAAGTCTCACTTAATATATATACCTTTCCAATTCCAAAATATAAGTATTTTTCTCAAAAATATTATATTTTCATTTCACATAATTTTTCTCCAATAATACGTGGTTAAAATACGCGTTCATAAATATTTCCGTAAGTGCGTAAGTTACGTTTTTAACAATCGAGTGGTAATATAATTACCGGTGTAACTTATATAGTTATGGTGAAAGCGTTCGTATTATTTTGGATTCGTTAGCGTTCGTAAATATTATTTTTACTCTAAAAATAATATTTATGTATTTCACAAAATAATCATAAACAGTGTGTGAAAAATATATATATTTATCACGTTAAATTTTGTGAAAATCCCACCTCCGAATATTTAGTAAATAAAGTTATGGCGAAATTTATGTTTCGAAAACATGTCAAAAATGATTCTAACACTTGTAGTGTAAATAGTTCTAAGTGTTAGGCTTTTAGAAAAATTTCGCCAGAGTTTCCTCTGTAACTGGAGGTGGCCACGCTTTCAAGCGTATCATTTTCTTTTACAAATCATCTCAACAATTTTCTTTATTTGATCAGAACAACTTTCAACACAACAACTAATCAACATATGTGTAGATTGCCAAAAATTACATGAACTTGCAGTTTTTCCCAAAACTGTGGTGTGAACCCCTTAAATTTAGTAGATCTTCATATAAGGTAATTTGATCTTGTAAAAACCTCGTTTTTAGAGAAAATCCATCTATACAACTTCCCGTCATCTTTTTACAAAAACTGTTATTTTGTCGGATCTTTTCATTTCACAAGTGTTTACACACTTGTGGTTTATAAAAATCATGCCTGTTAGTATAAAATCCCTCTTTTAAAATACATGATTTCTTTGATACGTGGTTCTTTGAAAATACCACTTGCAGATGCGTAGATCCGCTAGCTTTAAACACTATTGTACAAGTTTAAACACTTTTACACAAGTAAAACATTTTTACACAAGTTCATGTTTCATGTGTGGTAGAGTTTCACCTTTTAACCCTTGTATCATCCAAAACAAGCTTATGTTAAGATCCATGATCTTACTAAACCGGGTTAAATGATGATCCGAGCTACCACAACATAGATCGGGTCTAAATAATCACCACTTTCAATTACTACAATATTTACACAACACATAAGCTATTAACCACCATTTTAAGTGTTTTAGTAGACTTTAAAGCATCATCTTGCATGTTAACGAGATTTAACCGATACAAATCCTTTTAACCACTTTAGAATAGTTCAAATACGAGTTTTAAGCATTATACCTCTAGCTCGAGGCTAGGGAAGAATCTATGGGCAAATGTGGTGGATAAAAGCTAGAGAAAGAGGTCCTTCGTGTTCCGCTTGCTCCAAGCTTCCTAATACGAGACCCTTGATGCTTGTATGAACTTGGAATGTGATGAACCAACTAGAAGATGGATGTAGGGGAGGGGGTGTGTTCGGCCGAGAGTGTAAGGGAGAGGGAGAGAGAGTTGAAGTGTTGTGATGAGTGTGAATGATTATGTTATGTAAACTCATGATCTTATAGACTAAACACAAGTGTATTATCCAATGGTCATTGTGTTAATTAGATATTAGACAAGTTAGATCTAGCAAATCTTGCAAGGACAAGATATGTCCCCTAGGGGACCGAATTCGGTCAAGAGGGGGGGGGGGTCCCTTGGTTCGATTTCAACTAGGCACAAGTATTTAGTTAGGTTAAGTTATGTAATTAACTCGGTTACTTGTATGTTATGTGTTATAGCGGGTGTTAGGGTAATCAGGGACCCTAACTGGCTCAGAAAAAGGTAAATAGTGAAAATAGCAATATTTTTCATGTTCCGGGTATAGTCCGGTTGTTTGGTTGGATAGTAATCCGTTAAAGTGTTAACAAAGCTTTAAAGTGTCGTTATTACTCTTTTTAGTGACACAGCTTATTCCTGACACTTTGGAAAGTGTCTAGTAATATTTTTCTCATGTTTTGGCACTTTATTAGTTAGCTAAAAGCTGAATTATTGAGTAAAGTGCTGAGTTTTGTACTTAGAGTACGTTTTAGGCACATCCAGTCATTGTAACTTATTCCTAGAGACGCAGTTCCACAACCCTTGTATCCCTACACTCACTACTAGTGTAGCAAAATATCTCAGGCTCTTATAGGCCTTGGAGGCAGTGTTTGCCTGATGCTGGCTTTATCAGCATGTTCAATAGGTTATCCGTTATTGTGCTACTGTGCTTTTTGTGCATCATGGTTGTCACTAGGGTTCAGCGTATAAATAATGTAGTGACGACAAGTAAAGTATGATGCAAGTAGGTACATGTATCAGTATTCAAGTAGCAGTTCATCAGCTAGTTCAAACAAGCACAGTAATTAAGCAGTAATTAATCATTAGTTAAGCCGTACGGATACCTGGTTTAGTGCGGGTTGTCACATTCTCCCCCCGTTAAATAAATTTCGTCCCGAAATTTAAGTTCTGCTTGTAGATGCAGGGTTCTTAGGAAAAAAAGGTGGGGGTATTTCTCTTTCATCTGGTCCTCACGTTCCCAGGTGTATTCAGGACCATGTCTGGCATTCCAACGAACTTTGACGAGTTTGACACTGCTCCGGCGGGTCTTGTTAACTTTCCAATCCGTGACCTCAACAGGTTCTTCAACGAAGTGGAGCGTGTCGTCAACATGAATCTCGTCGATGGGAATGGCAACGTCAACTTGAGTTGGACTTTTCTTCAGGTTGGATACATGAAATGTATCGTGAACACCATTCAGTTCAGCAGGTAGGTCCAACTTGTATGCTACTAGTCCTATTCTTTCCAGAATTCTGAACGAACCAATGTAGCGCGGATTTAACTTCCCACGCTTTCCGAAGCGTGCCACACCCTTCCAGGGTGAGACTTTCAATAACACCATTTCTCCAACATGGAAATCCACATGTTTTCGGTTTGGATCCGCATAGGCCTTTTGTCTGTGGCGAGCTGCTTCGATGCGCTTAAGAATTTGCGCGATCTTGTCTGTCGTCTCTTGGACGATTTCGGGACCAGCGAGTTGCCTATCACCTGCGTCAGCCCAACATAGAGGTGATCGGCACTTGCGTCCGTAAAGGGCTTCGAATGGCGCGACACCAATACTGGTGTGGTAGCTGTTGTTGTATGAAAATTCGACCAAAGGTAAATGCTTATCCCAGCTACCGCCCAAATCCATAACACACGCTCTCAGCATGTCTTCCAAAGTTTGTATCGTTCGCTCGCTCTGGCCGTCAGTTTGCGGATGAAACGCAGTGCTCAGATTCAATTGCGATCCAAACGCTTCTTGGAAGGATTGCCATATCCTAGACACAAACCTTCCGTCTCTATCAGAGATGATTGAGAGAGGTACTCCATGGCGTGCGACAATCTCTCTCATGTATATTTCCGCAAGTTTACTAGTACTGTCTTTCTCTTTGGTTGGCAGAAAGTGTGCGGACTTTGTTAGGCGGTCAACTATCACCCAAATCATATCATGGCCTCTTGGCGTTCTTGGCAATTTCGTAATAAAATCCTTGGAGATTTGTTCCCATTTCCACTTGGGAATCTCAGGTTGTTGCAGAAGTCCTGAAGGCTTCTGGTATTCGGCTTTAACCTTAGCGCACGTTAAACATTTGCTCACGTATACAGCAACATCGCCTTTCATCCTAGGCCACCAATAGTAATCTTTGAGATCCTGGTACATCTTATCCGATCCGGGGTGGATAGAGTACCGTGACTTGTGAGCTTCGTCAAAAATAACTTTCCTTAATCCACCAAACAGAGGAACCCAAATCCTTTTCTCGAAACATAACGTTCCTTCTACGTTTGGTACCAAAAGCTTCTCCATCCCACGGAGATATTCCTCTTCAAGGTTTCCTTCCTTGAGAGCTTCCTTCTGCGCGGCACGAATGCGCAAGGAAAGATCGGTTCGGACAATCATTTCTAAAGCTCTAACCCTTATGGGCTTGATTCTCTCTTTACGACTTAGGGCATCGGCAACTACATTCGCCTTCCCTGGATGATACTTTATCTCGCAGTCGTAGTCGTTCAGCAACTCAACCCATCGTCTTTGCCTCATATTCAACTCCTTCTGGTTGAATATATGCTGTAGGCTCTTGTGATCTGTAAAGATTGTACACTTTGTACCATAAAGGTAGTGCCTCCAGATCTTTAAAGCAAAAACCACTACGCCAAGTTCCAAATCATGTGTGGTATAGTTCTTTTCGTGCACTTTTAACTGACGCGATGCGTAAGCAATAACCTTTTGGCGTTGCATCAACACACAACCCAGTCCTTGACGCGATGCATCGCAGTATACCACAAAATCATCAGTACCTTCTGGTAGAGCTAAGATTGGCGCGTTACAAAGCTTATCCTTCAGTATCTGGAAGGCTTCCTCCTGTTTGATTCCCCAATCAAACGTCGTATCTTTCTGGGTGAGGAGCGTCAAAGGTTGAGCGATTTTTGAAAAATCCTCAATGAACCTTCGATAATAGCCAGCCAAACCCAAGAATTGCCGAATCTCGGTTGGCGTCTTTGGCGTTTCCCAATCCTTGATCGCCTCGATCTTGGTTGGATCCACGTGGATTCCATCTCCATTTATCACGTGCCCAAGGAATTGCACCTCTCGTAGCCAAAACTCGCACTTAGAGAATTTGGCATACAGCTGTTCCTTCTTCAGCAGCTCTAGAATGGCTCTAAGATGCTGCTCGTGTTCAGCCTTCGTCTTTGAATAAATCAAAATGTCATCGATGAATACAATCACGAACTTATCCAAATACGTCTTGCAAACTCTATTCATTAGGTCCATGAATACCGCAGGTGCGTTTGTTAAACCAAATGGCATAACGAGGAACTCGTAGTGTCCATAACGAGTTCTGAAAGCTGTCTTCGGGATGCTTTCTTCTTGTATCCTTAACTGATGGTATCCAGATCGAAGATCGATCTTTGAATAAAAGCTTGAGCCTTGTAGTTGATCGAACATATCATCAATTCTTGGCAGAGGATACCTATTCTTGATCGTCAGCTTGTTCAGCTCCCGGTAGTCGATGCACATACGGAAACTACCGTCCTTCTTTTTGACAAACAGGACCGGAGCTCCCCAAGGCGAGAAGCTTGGTCGGATAAATCCCTTGTCTAACAACTCTTGAAGTTGTGTCGACAATTCTTGCATCTCAGACGGAGCAAGTCTATAGGGTGCCTTAGCCACAGGCGCGGCGCCTGGAACTAAGTCAATGTGAAACTCTACTTGCCTCTGAGGTGGCAGTCCAGGTAAGTCTTCTGGGAAGACTTCTGGGTACTCCCTCACGACAGGGATGTCTTCGATCTTTGGCTCAGCAGCCTTTTTATCCACAATGTGTGCCAGAAAAGCAACACATCCTTTTTGCAAACACTTCCTTGCTTTCAAGCAGCTGATAATCCTCAACGGCGCCTCACGCTTCTCTCCATGAACAACAATGGTCTCACCATCATTGGTTGGGATACGAACAACCTTTTCGTGACAAACTATCTCAGCCTTGTTGCCTGATAACCAGTCCATTCCTACTACCACGTCGAAGCTTCCCAACTGGACTGGTAGTAGATCTAAAGCAAACTCACGCTCTCCTAATTCGATCACACAACCTCTGATAACTTCATTGGCTTCTACTAACTTCCCATTAGCTAATTCGATCGAGTAGGGAATATCTAACTTATTAGCGGCTAACCCAAGCATATTTTTAAACTCTAACGATACGAAGCTATAATCGGCACCAGTATCAAATAAAACGGATGCATAGCGTTGGTTCACAGGGAACGTACCGGTAACGACATTGGGATCCTGGCGCGCTTCCCTTGCTTCGAGTTGGAACACTCTTCCACGGGCTTGGTTTAAGTCTGGGCAGTTCTTCTTAAAATGCCCGATATCACCGCTGTCACACCCCGACCGCGTAAAACAACAGATCGCGGCGGAAACATCGAGGCGTGTTGCAACAGAATTAATGTTTCATAACCATGGATACCAAAAAGTGTTTCGTTTTATTAATCATTGAATAATTACATTGTCTGGAAAATCTAAATACACAATTTTAAACATAGTCTATCATTGTTATTGAGTCACTAAGGCCTCGTCCAATCCTATGTGAGCATGCATCTTATCAATCGATAACATTCAACAATACCTGAAACATATGTGAAAACGAGGTCAGCAAAGAAATGCTGGCGAGTACATAGGTTTTGTAGGAGTGTCGAAATCATGGCTAGTTTAGATGTTGCAATATTTTATTTAAAAACCTTGTTTTGAAAAGAGTATAATATTGCAACTCAATTAACCAACTCAAATCAAGCGGGTTATAATTTGTAAAACCTCGTAGCCATGACTCTTAACCCAAAAACATTTGTTTTAGTAAATTATTTGGAAAAACAATGATAAGTTCAGGTGATATGTATAAATAAGAAAATAAAGCATGATTAAATGAATAACCATGTAATATGAGTTTGTATAAGATAAGTTGTTTGTAAATAAATGTCTTGTGAAAAGTATGTTACTTGTATAAAATGTTCTATGTCTCGAGCTGAAATGATTCAAATAACACTACAATATGTAATACCATACAAACACTTATATATAGGAAGTACCAGCGGCGTATCCACCATGCTTGTATCATATTCCACACGCATTGTTACTTAATCATTTAATCCAAACCAAACCACCAAAGTAATTGTTAAAACATCGTGTGAAAACCCAATCGTTACCCAATCGTTACCCAATCGTTAAAACATTGTGTGAAAACCCAATCGTTACCCAATCGTTAAAACATCGTGTGAAAACCCAATCGTTACCCAATCGTTACCCAATCGTTAAAACATCGTGTGAAACCCAATCGTTAATTGTTTAATTCGTTTTAGGTCGTGAAACTACTTATATGATCGTCTCGCTAATAACATCCAAACCTTCGTGACTCATCAATCGTAGCTTCTCGTTTTCGCATTAACAAACCTCCATAGGGTAAGTTAATGTTTCAGATTCAGTCGCTACCTACCATTGCCCACACATAACCACGGGAGTAGTAAATAACGGGATTTGTCAGATCCTATGGTACCATAACCTAATACTGGTCGGCTTGATCATTGCTAATGAATGTCATTTGTTATGTAAACACAACCAACAAGTTTGTTCACTTTATGAAATCGTTATTAGTTTTGTATAAATCGTTTTAATCGTTTTTGGAACCATTTGTTATAACATCGAAAACATTTAGCACATATGAGTCACCCCAAAACAATTGAAAACAGTAAAATAGGGGAAGAATGTACTCGCCTGAGAATGCTTGGAGGTCTTGAACAACAACCAAACAAAGCTTGAGGGAGCACGGAATCAATCGGCAATCTAAAACTATATAAATAAACCGGATCTAAATCGGGAGATCGGATAGGATGAGGCTTGGTAAACCAAACGAGTTTTGGAACTCATATGATATGGTTTAACAAGACCTACATACTACAATGAAACCAAACCTAAGTGCTATCGACCCATCGCGGCCCATTACGACCCGTTTAGGTAGCTTATGCTACTTTAACGCGTCGTTCGCGTGAAACGCGTTCAGACCGTCTAACTAGTCCTATGACAAGTGTTATATGCCTAAACATGTTACATAATCAGTTATGTGACAAAAGTTTAGGTTACATATGCTTAATTACCAATTATACATGAAAAGGGTATTCTGGTAATTTACCTAAGGCATATAAACTACCTATCATACAACTACTTAAACGATGTGACCATAGGGTATAACCTCGGAAGGTTATTCCCTACCTACTATGGTCACCTAATGTATTTGGTCGGATCCTAATGATCGACCAAATGGGTCGAGTTCGAAGGTATAGGCGATTTATTAGATCGCCTACCCTACGACTCTAGACAACGTGGTAATCAGTGGGCATAGTCCCAAGGGACTATGACCAACGTGATTACACTCACGTTGCGAAGTTCAAACGAACTTCGCATTGACCATTACTGGTCAACGCTGAAAGTCAAACAAAGTTTGACTTTCTGACTCGAAAAGCAGTAAAAATAAGGAAAAGAACGAAAGAATACTTACCCAGGGTCCCCGAATGCTAATCCCGATTCGAGAATCTCAGGTATGAAACAATGGTTTCAACTTAGAGTTTCTAAAATCAGAATTCTAGTGCATTTGAAGTAATGGGGGGTGGGGTATTTATAGTATTCGGGTAACCGTTGAGATCGTTTCTTGGAAAAGGGGAAACGATCAAGGCCGTACATGTGTTGGAATGTTGTGGTGGCTAAATCTTGATCTTATCTTGCTGATTAGGCAAGTTTAAAACATGTGGATGGGGTTTAATCAGCTGCAAGTTGCAAAAACAAACATTGAATCTGGTCTGAAGGTGCCATGCGGCCCGCTTTAGATTCAAGCAAACACAATGCGGGCCGCTTTGGCCTGTCTGATCAGCAAACTTGTTTCAGAAATGACAGTTTCAGTCCCTGCACGTGTTTAAGGCCTTTTCCGACACTTCTAAGGCCCGTAAAGCCAACTTTAAGGCCCTAAAATGTTGCCTAAACATTGTGGACATGAAACATGTTCAAAAATATGCCGGGTGATGGTTCGTTTGGTCGTACGAACGCGATGTTCGCTTAATTACGACGGAATGCGCATAAACGCGAAAAACGATCCAAATGACGCGACGAATGGATTTTTCTTATGGCGAACACTAAAATAAAATATTTTAGTGCTTACATAAATTTTTGGATGTCCGAATGTATTCAGAACGTAAGTTACGCGTAAAAATGCAAACTTGTGCACTTTTTGACGCTTTTAGTCCTTGAATGACACAAAAGTTTATTTTAGCATACCGAACACCTCAAAGCCTATTTCTAAGCTATGTAAAGGATATTTATGGTATGTTTAACTTATGTTCATGTCCCGGAAGGTCTGTTACAGTTCAAATTGGCATACTTTCGCAGTTTGTCAACTTTAGTCCCTGTAAGCGATTTAACTTTGATTTCACCACACCAAACCTTCCAAAACTTATATCTAAGTTATGTAAAGGTTATTTAAGGTATGTTAAGCCTATTTCACTATTCCGGAGTGTTCGTTGGATTAAACTGGTTATATCTACGCATCAGTGCGCGTATAACCTTCCAGAAAGCGATTTAGAGCTTGAAATCGAACAAGAATAGATATGTGCAAAAGATACACATATTTTTACAAATCCCAAGTATGAAATACAATATTTCATTGGTTTGGCATTTGTTTGATGTCCGTGGAGGCACAGGTGTTACAGTCTCCCCTACTTTAGGAAATTTCGTCCCGAAATTTATTTAGAGGAAACTTGTGAGAGCTTGAAAATATGAAGTTGAAAAGATCAAACAACATTGGTTAGGGTTCTGAACTTCTAGTAACCTTTGATAACATCATGATTGCAATGTAAGAGGGATACTTATATACAAGTATATGAAGCGTCATTGGTGCGTCCACCGTACCTCTATTACATCGTCCTCATTTTGTTATTGTTGTCACTATCGATTCTTACACATAATAAATCTTACTGGGTTTACCGTGCACTGAATCTCATAATTATGTGCGCTTCCATAATTAGACAATTCCTTGCATAGTTCATACAGTGTATTCAATAGTGTGCAGGGGAAAACCAAATGAACAATCCTGTGATGAGTGTGACTAGACCGCCATAGAGTCCCGTAGACTAAATCAATAAATGATCTAAATAGACTATCAAGGAGTATGTCCAACTACATCACTAGATGTCATTCTTTAACCAAATTGTGAATCAATCCTTTAGACTAGACCACTAAAAAGGGTCTGGAGTGGTACTATATAATCCAAGGGTCTTAACTACAACGTAGAAACCCACAAAGATTAAGGTAGTACCTTTTGAATATCCTACTATGAATCCCTCATATGAAGATATGAAAGATTTTGCGAGGATTTGGAAATCGGATCACACAAAAATCATAGAGGAGAACACATAAACACATATCACATAACCACAAAATTGTTCGTTAATTTGTCTTGTAAAATGCGTACATACATTTAAAGCACACTAGGAATCCATTCCGCGGATTTCATTTGGTACCTTAAACGTTATCAAGAATCCAACTATAAAGATAGAAAGATTCAAAAAGGAAATTCGATTTCGATTATTAGGAACCGAAATGTTCGAATTAAGGTACATAAGGAATCCAATTAAGGACTCTAATTCCCTATAACCATTGGCTCTGATACCATCTTTTCTGTCACACCCCGACCGCGTAAAACAACAAATCGCGGCGGAAACATCGGGGCGTGTTGCAACAGAATTAATGTTTCACAACCATGGAAATTAAAGTTTCGCTTTATTGATTATAAGTGTTACAATGTCTTAACAAACAAAGAAAAATACAATATAATTAACTAGTCTTGCATCTTTTATTGTCACTAAAGCCCAAGTCTGCCTATATGTATCTTGATCATCTTATGCAACAGCTCCTGAAAAACACATGTGAAAATAGGTACGTCAGCATAAAAATGCCTGTGAGATACATAGGTTTTGTGAAAATAAGATTCATGACTTATGTTTGAGAAAATGTTTAGTCATGAACCTTGTTATTTGCTTTGTCTTTTAAATCATTTGAAAAACGATAGGATCAGATGATAAGTATAAATAAATGTAAGGTTAAATGAATAACCAAGAAAAATGTGTTTGTATAAGATAAGTTGTTTATAAATCAATGTCTTGTGAAAAGTATGTTATTTGAATGAAATGTTCTATGTCTCAAACTGAAATGATTCAAATAACGTTACGACATGTAATACCATACAAACACTTATATATAGGAAGTACCAGCGGCGTATCCACCATGCTTGTATCATATTACACACGCATCGTTACTTAACCACTTAATCAAACCAAACCAAACAATGTAAAATGTTCATGTCAAGATGTAAATCATGTCAAAATGTCTATGTCAAATATCCCTGTCAAATGTCTATATCAAATATCCATGTCAAATGTTGATAGTCCAAAAGTAGTCAAGTAATGTATAACCAAAATGATATGTATGGTAAGTAAAATTTAGACTACTTAAACCATAAGTAAAAATGTACAAAACAAAGTATGGAAGTAAAACTTGGTTTAAATCAAAGTTATGTTTTGTAAGATATATGCATGCTATACTGAATATGAACATTTATGCGGTATTGTGAAAATTCATACATCCAAGCCTTGAGACAGACGGATAACTATGTAAAAGTGAGTTATCAAGAGAATATGTATTCGGATTCGGTCATTCCTTTCATCCCCTTTCCCTGGGATGTCCGGAACGGGATTTGTCAAGTCCTATGGTACCACTACCTACTACCGAGCGGCATGATCGGTGTTAATGAATGTATAGTATAGTTTAAACAAACCAAATGTCATACCAAAATGTAAGCATGTTTTATGAAGATAATGTACCTAGTATGCTAGAGTAAACATACAGGGTAGAGCTATAAAACCATGTGTCCATATGTTACTGGAACATATGCAACAGAGATGCAGTATAAAACAATGTACTAAGTATGCAAAGTCATCATACAAAGTAGAAAAGTCATGTAAAACAATGTACTAAGCATGTTATCAGTCAACATACATAGCAGAAAAGTAATGAAATCATGTACTATAATGTACTAACAAACATAGTCGGTATATGATGTGAAAACAGGAAAGCATGAAAGTAACAAGTAGGCACATGTGTTCCACCCCAAAACAGTTTGGAAAACAGTAAAAGAGGGGTCTATGTACTCACCTGAGATTGCTCAGTAGTCCTTGAGTAACAACTAAACAATGCTAGAGATCGCGGATATCAAACGGCACCTAGTATAGGTAACTATGTTAAATAACCGGACCTAAAACGGAAGACTGGGTAGCATTAGGGTTTGTAAACCAAACGAGTGTGGAGACTCGTGTGATATGGTTTAACAAAGCCTACATACTAAATGAAACTTAACCTAACTGCTTACGACCCATTACGACCCGTTTAGGTAGCTTATGCTACTTTAACGCGTCGTGCGCGTGAAACGCGTTCGGACCGCCTAACTAGTCCTATGACAAGTATTATATGCCTAAACATATTACATAATCAGTTACGTGACAAAGGTTTAGGTTACATATGCTTAATTACCAATTATACATGAAAAGGGTATTCTGGTAATTTACCTAAGGCATATAAACTACCTATCATACAACTACTTAAACGATGTGACCATAGGGTATAACCTCAGAAGGTTATTCCCTACACTATGGTCACCTAATGTATTTGGTCGGATCCTAATGATCGACCAAACTGGGTCGGGTTCGAAGGTATAGGCGATTTATTAGATCGCCTACCCTACGACCCTAGACAACGTGGTAATCAGTGGGCATAGTCCCAAGGGACTATGACCAACGTGATTACAATCACGTTGCGAAGTTCAAACGAACTTCGCATTGACCATTACTGGTCAACGCAGAAAGTCAAACAAAGTTTGACTTTCAGACTCGATAAAACAATAAAATAAGGAAAAGAACGAAAGAATACTTACGAAGGGTCCAAGATTCAAAGGTTCAAAGGTGTGGGTTTTGTGTTGAGGATGGATGGGTATTTATAGTAAAAGCACTACCGTTAGGATCGTTTCTTGGAAAAGGGGAAAAGATCTAGTCCGTACACTTGTTGAAAGGTTATGGAAGCTAAATTCCATCCTTATCTTAATGACTAAGCAACTTAGAACATGTG
The DNA here is from genome assembly GCA_030545235.1 of Helianthus tuberosus. Taxonomy (NCBI): domain Eukaryota; kingdom Viridiplantae; phylum Streptophyta; class Magnoliopsida; order Asterales; family Asteraceae; genus Helianthus; species Helianthus tuberosus. The sequence goes on along the minus strand of CM060356.1, from coordinate 71,273,727 downwards.
GTGGAGGATCAAATGGTTGCAACTTGCAATTAGAAACATTTAATCTGGTCAGAAGGTGGGAAGCGGCCCGCTTTAGGATCAGCCAAACACAATGCGGGCCGCCTGAGCATGTCAGATCAGAAACAACTTTCAGAAATGACAGTTTAGGTCCCTGCACGTGTTTAAGGCCATTTCCGACACTTCTAAGGCCCGTAAAGCCAAGTTTAAGGCCCTAAAATGTTGCCTAAACATTGTGGACTTGAAACATGTTCAAAAATATGTCGGATGATGGTTCGTTTGGCCGTACGAACGCGATGTTCGCTTAATTACGACGAAATGCGCATAAGCGCGAAAAACGATCCAAATGACGAAACGAATGGATTTTTCTTAAGGCGAACACTAAAATATAATGTAGTCATGCTTACATAAATTTTTGGATGTCCAGATGTATTCAGAACGTAAGTTATGCGCGAAAATGCAAACTTGTGCACTTTTTGACACTTTTAGTCCCTGAATGACACAAAAGTTTATTTTAGCACACCGAACCCCTCAAAGCCTATTTCTAAGCTATTTGAAGGATATTTATGGTATGTTTAACTTATGGTCATGTTCCGGAATGTCTGTTACAGTTCAAATTGGCATACTTTCGCAGTTTGTCAACTTTAGTCCCTGTAAGCGATTAAACTTTGATTTCACCACACCAAACCTTCCAAAACTTATATCTAAGTTATGTAAAGGTTATTTAAGGTATGTTAAGCCTATTTCACTATTCCGGAGTGTTCGTTGGATTAAACTGGTTATATTTATGCATCAGTGCGCGTATAACCTTCCAGAAAGCGATTTAAAGCTTTGAAATTGAACAAGAGTTGATATGTGTAAATGATACACATATTTTTACAAATCCCAAGTATGAAATACAATATTTCATTGGTTGGACATTTGTTTGACGGCCGTGGAGGCACAGGTGTTACAGTCTCCCCTACTTTAGGAAATTTCGTCCCGAAATTTATTTAGAGGAAACTTGTAAGAGTTTAAAACATGAAGTTGAAAAGATCGAACAACATTGGTTTGGGTTCTGAACTTCTAGTAACTTTAATAACATCATGATTGCAATGTAAGAGGGATACTTATATACAAGTATATGAAGCGTCATTGGTGCGTCCACCGTACCTCCATTACATCGTTATCATTTTGTTATTGTTATCGCTATCGGTTCTTACACATAATAAATCTTACTGGGTTTCTGTGCATTGAATTCCATAATTATGTAGGCCTCCATAATTACGTAGTTCCTTGTACAGTCCGCACAGTCTATTTTATAATGTGTAGTGTAAAACCAAATGGACAATCCTGTGATGAGTGTAACTAGACCGCCATAGAGTCCTTTAGACTAAATCAATAAATGATTTAAATAGACTATCAAGGAGTCTGTTCAGCTACATCACTAGATGTCATTCTTTAACCAAATTGTGAATCAATCTTTTTGACTAGACCACTAAAGGGTCTCTTATGAATCATGGAGTAGTACTATATCAATCCAAGGGTCTTAACTATTACATAGAAGCCCATTAAGGATTTAAGGTAGTACCTTTTGAATATCCTGCTACGAATCCCTCATATGGAGATATGAAAGATCCTGCAAGGATTTGGATACAGAATATCCAGAGTAGTAAAAACACCAAAAATGCATAAAAGAAAACATGAGATGAATAAACACATAGTCACATAACCACAAAATTGTTTAACTAGAAGTTTGTTCTGCTAACAGAGTACATGTATTTAAAGCACACTAGGAATCCATCTCGTGGATTTCATTTGGTACTTTAAACATGATCAAGAATCTAACTATAAAGATAGAAAGATCTTTAAAAGAAAAAAAAAATTCGATTTCGATTATAAGGAACCGAAATGTTCGAATTTAGGTATATAAGGAATCCAATTAAGGACTCTGATTTGAATGATGATCATCCACAAGGATCTAATTGTGAAGATAAAAAGATCCCATATGGATTTTAGAAGTTGAAGATGTTTTGAAACCTTGCACTGGACGTGCTTATGTCAAAACATGAAGTAAGAATGCTTATGAAGTTGAGATGCTTGATATGTCAAGGCGACATATGAAGCAGAATTTGAAGTTTAAGTCAATGTATGAGGAAAATATTTTTGAAAACTATGCATGGGGTTCTTTTAAGAAAAATGTGTTTAACGTTTTTGAAACCTTATATATAATACTTTTTGAAATCATAAAGTAGGTGTATTAGGTAGATATATTTACAAAAATGTTTTAAAATCATGCGAGATGAATTTTGAAATTATGTATAAGGTTTTTGAAAGACATGAATGATGCTTTTCGAAATCATGCACTTGATCAGAAAATGTATTGTGTTAATATTGTCTTCAGACTATATGAAATATTTTGAAATTTGAAAGGTTGGTTTTGATAACATGGCCAATGTTTTTGAAATAACATAGACAATGCATCTAGAAAAATTGTTTTCAAACTATATGAAATGTTTTGAGATAATGAAGATTGTTTTGAAATACTGGTACTGTGTATGTTGAAAAATCAAAACGTAATGGGTATGAGATTTGAAAATACCCTTAGTTATCTAACCAAGGATTTAAAGGCACTGATGTGCAGAAGCATGATCACTCATAATGTCACCTTATCTTCTGTACTTTGTTTCTTAGAATGAAACGAGTACTTAAAATGTTCGAGGGAATCACGAGCGATCATTTGAAAGAGAGAATCACAAGAGTAGTTTGTAAGGAACATAGTTCCTTGATGTAGGTATCATAGGAAAATCCTACACATATGTAACTACAATTGTACATCAGAATCTGTGAACAACTACTTGTATTTATGAACGAGACAGATTGTTTCACAATCAAGAAAACGAAAGAAACAAAAGCATAAGATAGCAACATCTTCTACTCGGCCAACTGCTCATCCGTGGGTCAGATTTGCCTTAGCAAGCTTTGGGCAATCCCTTAGGAAATGGCCCATCTCGCCACAGTTATAGCAAAGCCCTCGTGAGAAACGAGCTTGAGCAGGAGTGTCGCCAGCTTGATTTGGTACAGCTGTAGTTGGGTAAACCCTTGCTGTATGACCTATAAGTCCACAAATCTGACATTTGCGGCACTTCACACAAGGGTGATGATGAAGATTACATTGGTTGCACAAGAGTGCAGTTCCATTGTATGACTTCCTAGCAGGGGGTTGAGCTGGTTGGTTGGGGAAGGCTTGACCATTGTGAGCGACAATGGCGAAGTTCTGAGAAGCCTTTCGCTTCTTTGACTTCTTAGGGGATCGTTCATCCATGGTCTTTGATTCCTCGATTGGTTTATTGGCTGATGGTGCTGTCACCTGACTAGGTCCTGCCTGTCTTGGTGACTCTTGAGTGGCTTCATCCTGGAGATGATACATGGCAGTAGCTAATTCCACAGTCTTCAGGACTACTTCGCCTATTCGCTGAGCGAATTTGGCTGCTTGCTCAAATATCTGGGCGTCATCGTGATGAAGAGACATTCTTGAAGAAAAAGAAAGGCATAGGGAGAAACAGGTGAAAGATTATTGGACAATCAAAACAGAATGATAACGCATGAAGATTGCGATCATTTGTTTGTTACCTAAGGCAAACAAATGAGACGGTGACTAATCAAAGTAAATGGGTCAAAAATAATGTATCGCGAAGACATGCTCGCCTATAAGTGAACACTCATCCCAAGAATTCCCAGGTAAGCACAACTGGTCTCGCGTCTGATGAGATGTATACGAAGTGCTTGCCTAGCCAGAAAACCCAGAATACAGGCATTCACCCTTCCAGTTTGCACGTGTTCACATTATTAAAAACCCAAAACCTTGACGAGATTTTGAAAACTCAAAGGGTTCAAAACCATATAATAGAGAGTTCAAAACCTTACAATAGAGGGTTCAAAACCTAGAAATCAATCATCCTAGAACAGATGATTAGTTTTCAAAGCGGTTTTGAAATTTATGTTCTTGTTGTGATCGTCGCCTAAGGATAGGTGACGGTATTGTTTTATGACTAAACGCAAGCAAACTCGCGTTAGGGTCCTAAGAAGGTTATAGACTAGGTCAAAGCATTACTAATTACTAATAACCTAATTCCCTATAACCATTGGCTCTGATACCATCTTTTCTGTCACACCCCGACCGCGTAAAACAACAAATCGCGGCGGAAACATCGGGGCGTGTTGCAACAGAATTAATGTTTCACAACCATGGAAATTAAAGTTTCGCTTTATTGATTATAAGTGTTACAATGTCTTAACAAACAAAGAAAAATACAATATAATTAACTAGTCTTGCATCTTTTATTGTCACTAAAGCCCAAGTCTGCCTATATGTATCTTGATCATCTTATGCAACAGCTCCTGAAAAACACATGTGAAAATAGGTACGTCAGCATAAAAATGCCTGTGAGATACATAGGTTTTGTGAAAATAAGATTCATGACTTATGTTTGAGAAAATGTTTAGTCATGAACCTTGTTATTTGCTTTGTCTTTTAAATCATTTGAAAAACGATAGGATCAGATGATAAGTATAAATAAATGTAAGGTTAAATGAATAACCAAGAAAAATGTGTTTGTATAAGATAAGTTGTTTATAAATCAATGTCTTGTGAAAAGTATGTTATTTGAATGAAATGTTCTATGTCTCAAACTGAAATGATTCAAATAACGTTACGACATGTAATACCATACAAACACTTATATATAGGAAGTACCAGCGGCGTATCCACCATGCTTGTATCATATTACACACGCATCGTTACTTAACCACTTAATCAAACCAAACCAAACAATGTAAAATGTTCATGTCAAGATGTAAATCATGTCAAAATGTCTATGTCAAATATCCCTGTCAAATGTCTATATCAAATATCCATGTCAAATGTTGATAGTCCAAAAGTAGTCAAGTAATGTATAACCAAAATGATATGTATGGTAAGTAAAATTTAGACTACTTAAACCATAAGTAAAAATGTACAAAACAAAGTATGGAAGTAAAACTTGGTTTAAATCAAAGTTATGTTTTGTAAGATATATGCATGCTATACTGAATATGAACATTTATGCGGTATTGTGAAAATTCATACATCCAAGCCTTGAGACAGACGGATAACTATGTAAAAGTGAGTTATCAAGAGAATATGTATTCGGATTCGGTCATTCCTTTCATCCCCTTTCCCTGGGATGTCCGGAACGGGATTTGTCAAGTCCTATGGTACCACTACCTACTACCGAGCGGCATGATCGGTGTTAATGAATGTATAGTATAGTTTAAACAAACCAAATGTCATACCAAAATGTAAGCATGTTTTATGAAGATAATGTACCTAGTATGCTAGAGTAAACATACAGGGTAGAGCTATAAAACCATGTGTCCATATGTTACTGGAACATATGCAACAGAGATGCAGTATAAAACAATGTACTAAGTATGCAAAGTCATCATACAAAGTAGAAAAGTCATGTAAAACAATGTACTAAGCATGTTATCAGTCAACATACATAGCAGAAAAGTAATGAAATCATGTACTATAATGTACTAACAAACATAGTCGGTATATGATGTGAAAACAGGAAAGCATGAAAGTAACAAGTAGGCACATGTGTTCCACCCCAAAACAGTTTGGAAAACAGTAAAAGAGGGGTCTATGTACTCACCTGAGATTGCTCAGTAGTCCTTGAGTAACAACTAAACAATGCTAGAGATCGCGGATATCAAACGGCACCTAGTATAGGTAACTATGTTAAATAACCGGACCTAAAACGGAAGACTGGGTAGCATTAGGGTTTGTAAACCAAACGAGTGTGGAGACTCGTGTGATATGGTTTAACAAAGCCTACATACTAAATGAAACTTAACCTAACTGCTTACGACCCATTACGACCCGTTTAGGTAGCTTATGCTACTTTAACGCGTCGTGCGCGTGAAACGCGTTCGGACCGCCTAACTAGTCCTATGACAAGTATTATATGCCTAAACATATTACATAATCAGTTACGTGACAAAGGTTTAGGTTACATATGCTTAATTACCAATTATACATGAAAAGGGTATTCTGGTAATTTACCTAAGGCATATAAACTACCTATCATACAACTACTTAAACGATGTGACCATAGGGTATAACCTCAGAAGGTTATTCCCTACACTATGGTCACCTAATGTATTTGGTCGGATCCTAATGATCGACCAAACTGGGTCGGGTTCGAAGGTATAGGCGATTTATTAGATCGCCTACCCTACGACCCTAGACAACGTGGTAATCAGTGGGCATAGTCCCAAGGGACTATGACCAACGTGATTACAATCACGTTGCGAAGTTCAAACGAACTTCGCATTGACCATTACTGGTCAACGCAGAAAGTCAAACAAAGTTTGACTTTCAGACTCGATAAAACAATAAAATAAGGAAAAGAACGAAAGAATACTTACGAAGGGTCCAAGATTCAAAGGTTCAAAGGTGTGGGTTTTGTGTTGAGGATGGATGGGTATTTATAGTAAAAGCACTACCGTTAGGATCGTTTCTTGGAAAAGGGGAAAAGATCTAGTCCGTACACTTGTTGAAAGGTTATGGAAGCTAAATTCCATCCTTATCTTAATGACTAAGCAACTTAGAACATGTGGTGGAGGATCAAATGGTTGCAACTTGCAATTAGAAACATTTAATCTGGTCAGAAGGTGGGAAGCGGCCCGCTTTAGGATCAGCCAAACACAATGCGGGCCGCCTGAGCATGTCAGATCAGAAACAACTTTCAGAAATGACAGTTTAGGTCCCTGCACGTGTTTAAGGCCATTTCCGACACTTCTAAGGCCCGTAAAGCCAAGTTTAAGGCCCTAAAATGTTGCCTAAACATTGTGGACTTGAAACATGTTCAAAAATATGTCGGATGATGGTTCGTTTGGCCGTACGAACGCGATGTTCGCTTAATTACGACGAAATGCGCATAAGCGCGAAAAACGATCCAAATGACGAAACGAATGGATTTTTCTTAAGGCGAACACTAAAATATAATGTAGTCATGCTTACATAAATTTTTGGATGTCCAGATGTATTCAGAACGTAAGTTATGCGCGAAAATGCAAACTTGTGCACTTTTTGACACTTTTAGTCCCTGAATGACACAAAAGTTTATTTTAGCACACCGAACCCCTCAAAGCCTATTTCTAAGCTATTTGAAGGATATTTATGGTATGTTTAACTTATGGTCATGTTCCGGAATGTCTGTTACAGTTCAAATTGGCATACTTTCGCAGTTTGTCAACTTTAGTCCCTGTAAGCGATTAAACTTTGATTTCACCACACCAAACCTTCCAAAACTTATATCTAAGTTATGTAAAGGTTATTTAAGGTATGTTAAGCCTATTTCACTATTCCGGAGTGTTCGTTGGATTAAACTGGTTATATTTATGCATCAGTGCGCGTATAACCTTCCAGAAAGCGATTTAAAGCTTTGAAATTGAACAAGAGTTGATATGTGTAAATGATACACATATTTTTACAAATCCCAAGTATGAAATACAATATTTCATTGGTTGGACATTTGTTTGACGGCCGTGGAGGCACAGGTGTTACAGTTTTCATTGGTTTGGCATTTGTTTGATGTCCGTGGAGGCACAGGTGTTACAGTCTCCCCTACTTTAGGAAATTTCGTCCCGAAATTTATTTAGAGGAAACTTGTGAGAGCTTGAAAATATGAAGTTGAAAAGATCAAACAACATTGGTTAGGGTTCTGAACTTCTAGTAACCTTTGATAACATCATGATTGCAATGTAAGAGGGATACTTATATACAAGTATATGAAGCGTCATTGGTGCGTCCACCGTACCTCTATTACATCGTCCTCATTTTGTTATTGTTGTCACTATCGATTCTTACACATAATAAATCTTACTGGGTTTACCGTGCACTGAATCTCATAATTATGTGCGCTTCCATAATTAGACAATTCCTTGCATAGTTCATACAGTGTATTCAATAGTGTGCAGGGGAAAACCAAATGAACAATCCTGTGATGAGTGTGACTAGACCGCCATAGAGTCCCGTAGACTAAATCAATAAATGATCTAAATAGACTATCAAGGAGTATGTCCAACTACATCACTAGATGTCATTCTTTAACCAAATTGTGAATCAATCCTTTAGACTAGACCACTAAAAAGGGTCTGGAGTGGTACTATATAATCCAAGGGTCTTAACTACAACGTAGAAACCCACAAAGATTAAGGTAGTACCTTTTGAATATCCTACTATGAATCCCTCATATGAAGATATGAAAGATTCTGCGAGGATTTGGAAATCGGATCACACAAAAATCATAGAGGAGAACACATAAACACATATCACATAACCACAAAATTGTTCGTTAATTTGTCTTGTAAAATGCGTACATACATTTAAAGCACACTAGGAATCCATTCCGCGGATTTCATTTGGTACCTTAAACGTTATCAAGAATCCAACTATAAAGATAGAAAGATTCAAAAAGGAAATTCGATTTCGATTATTAGGAACCGAAATGTTCGAATTAAGGTACATAAGGAATCCAATTAAGGACTCTGATTTGAATGATAATCATCCACAAGGATCTAATTGTGAAGATAAAAAGATCCCATATGAATTTTTGAAGTTGAAGATGTTTTGAAACCTTGCACTAGATGTGCTTAGGTCAAAACATGATGTAAAATGCTTATGAAGTTGAGATGCTTGATATGTCAAGGCGACATATGAAGCAGAATTTTGAAGGTTAAGTCAATGTATGAGGAAAGTATTTTTGAAAACTATGCATGGGGTTCTTTTAAGAAAAAAAATGTGTTTAACGTTTTTGAAACCTTATATATAATACTTTTGAAATCATAAAGTAGGTGTATTAGATAGATATATTTATAAAAATGTTTTAAAATCATGCGAGATGAATTTTGAAATTATGTATAAGGTTTTTGAAAGACATGAATGATGCTTTTCGAAATCATGCACTTGATAATAAAATGTATTGTGTTAATATTGTCTTCAGACTATATGAAATATTTTGAAATTAGGAAGGTTGGTTTTGATAACATGGTCAATGTTTTTGAAATAACATAGACAATGCATCTAGAAAAATTGTTTTCAAACTATATGAAATATTTTGAGACCATGAAGATTGTTTTGAAATACTGGTACTGTGTATGTTGAAAAATCAAAACGTAATGGGTATGAGATTTGAAAATACCCTTAGTTATCTAACCAAGGATTTAAAGGCACAGATGTGCGAAAGGCACGATTACTCATAATATCTCTTAATTTTCTGTACTTTGTTTCTTAGAGTGAAACGAGTACTTAAAATTTTCGAGGGAATCATGAGCAATCATTTGAAAGAGAGAAATCACAAGAGTAGTTTGTAAGGTACATAGTTCCTTGATGTAGGTATCATAGGAAAAACCATACACACCTAGCAGGGGGTTGAGTTGGTTGGTTGGGAACGGTTCGACCATTGTGAGTGACCACAGCGAACTTCTAAGAAGCCTTTCGTTTCTTTGACTTCTTAGGGAATCGTTCATCCATGGTCTTTGATTCCCCGATTGGTTCATTGGCTGATGGTGTTATCACCTGACTAGGTCCTGCCTGTCTTGGTGACTCTTGAGTGGCTTCATCCTGGAGAGGATACATGGCAGTAGCTAATTCAACAGTCTTCAGGACTACTTCGCCTATTCGCTGAGCGAATTTTGGCTGCTTGCTCAGATATCTGGGCGTCATCGTGATGAAGAGACATTCTTGAAGGAAAAGAAAGGCATAGGGAGAAACAGGTGAAAGGTTATTGGACAATCAATACAGAATGGTAACGAATGAAAATTGTGATCATTTGTTTGTTACCTAAGGCAAACAAATGAGATGGTGACAAATCAAAGTAAATGGGTCAAAAATAATGTATCGCGAAGACATGCTCGCCTATAAGTGAACACTCATCCCAAGAATTCCCAGGTAAGCACAACTGGTCTCGCGTCTGATGAGATGTATACGAAGTGCTTGCCTAGACAGAAAACTCGGAATACAGGCATTCACCCTTCCAGTTTGCACGTGTTCACATTATTTAAAACCTAAAACCTTGACGAGATTTTGAAAACTCAAAGGGGTTCAAAACCATATAATAGAGAGTTCAAAACCTTACAATAGAGGGTTCAAAACCTAGTAATCAATCATCCTAGAACAGATGATTAGTTTTCAAAGCGGTTTTGAAATTTATGTTCTTGTTGTGGTCGTCGCCTAAGGATAGGTGACGGTATTGTTTTATGACTAAACGCAAGTAAACTCGCGTTAGGGTCCTAAGAAGGTTATAGACTAGGTCAAAGCATTACTAATAACCTAATTCCCTATAACCATTGGCTCTGATACCATTTTTCTGTCACACCCCGACCGCGTAAAACAACAGATCGCGGCGGAAACATCGAGGCGTGTTGCAACAGAATTAATGTTTCATAACCATGGATACCAAAAAGTGTTTCGTTTTATTAATCATTGAATAATTACATTGTCTGGAAAATCTAAATACACAATTTTAAACATAGTCTATCATTGTTATTGAGTCACTAAGGCCTCGTCCAATCCTATGTGAGCATGCATCTTATCAATCGATAACATTCAACAATACCTGAAACATATGTGAAAACGAGGTCAGCAAAGAAATGCTGGCGAGTACATAGGTTTTGTAGGAGTGTCGAAATCATGGCTAGTTTAGATGTTGCAATACTTTATTTAAAAACCTTGTTTTGAAAAGAGTATAATATTGCAACTCAATTAACCAACTCAAATCAAGCGGGTTATAATTTGTAAAACCTCGTAGCCATGACTCTTAACCCAAAAACATTTGTTTTAGTAAATTATTTGGAAAAACAATGATAAGTTCAGGTGATATGTATAAATAAGAAAATAAAGCATGATTAAATGAATAACCATGTAATATGAGTTTGTATAAGATAAGTTGTTTGTAAATAAATGTCTTGTGAAAAGTATGTTACTTGTATAAAATGTTCTATGTCTCGAGCTGAAATGATTCAAATAACACTACAATATGTAATACCATACAAACACTTATATATAGGAAGTACCAGCGGCGTATCCACCATGCTTGTATCATATTCCACACGCATTGTTACTTAATCATTTAATCCAAACCAAACCACCAAAGTAATTGTTAAAACATCGTGTGAAAACCCAATCGTTACCCAATCGTTACCCAATCGTTAAAACATTGTGTGAAAACCCAATCGTTACCCAATCGTTAAAACATCGTGTGAAAACCCAATCGTTACCCAATCGTTACCCAATCGTTAAAACATCGTGTGAAACCCAATCGTTAATTGTTTAATTCGTTTTAGGTCGTGAAACTACTTATATGATCGTCTCGCTAATAACATCCAAACCTTCGTGACTCATCAATCGTAGCTTCTCGTTTTCGCATTAACAAACCTCCATAGGGTAAGTTAATGTTTCAGATTCAGTCGCTACCTACCATTGCCCACACATAACCACGGGAGTAGTAAATAACGGGATTTGTCAGATCCTATGGTACCATAACCTAATACTGGTCGGCTTGATCATTGCTAATGAATGTCATTTGTTATGTAAACACAACCAACAAGTTTGTTCACTTTATGAAATCGTTATTAGTTTTGTATAAATCGTTTTAATCGTTTTTGGAACCATTTGTTATAACATCGAAAACATTTAGCACATATGAGTCACCCCAAAACAATTGAAAACAGTAAAATAGGGGAAGAATGTACTCGCCTGAGAATGCTTGGAGGTCTTGAACAACAACCAAACAAAGCTTGAGGGAGCACGGAATCAATCGGCAATCTAAAACTATATAAATAAACCGGATCTAAATCGGGAGATCGGATAGGATGAGGCTTGGTAAACCAAACGAGTTTTGGAACTCATATGATATGGTTTAACAAGACCTACATACTACAATGAAACCAAACCTAAGTGCTATCGACCCATCGCGGCCCATTACGACCCGTTTAGGTAGCTTATGCTACTTTAACGCGTCGTTCGCGTGAAACGCGTTCAGACCGTCTAACTAGTCCTATGACAAGTGTTATATGCCTAAACATGTTACATAATCAGTTATGTGACAAAAGTTTAGGTTACATATGCTTAATTACCAATTATACATGAAAAGGGTATTCTGGTAATTTACCTAAGGCATATAAACTACCTATCATACAACTACTTAAACGATGTGACCATAGGGTATAACCTCGGAAGGTTATTCCCTACCTACTATGGTCACCTAATGTATTTGGTCGGATCCTAATGATCGACCAAATGGGTCGAGTTCGAAGGTATAGGCGATTTATTAGATCGCCTACCCTACGACTCTAGACAACGTGGTAATCAGTGGGCATAGTCCCAAGGGACTATGACCAACGTGATTACACTCACGTTGCGAAGTTCAAACGAACTTCGCATTGACCATTACTGGTCAACGCTGAAAGTCAAACAAAGTTTGACTTTCTGACTCGAAAAGCAGTAAAAATAAGGAAAAGAACGAAAGAATACTTACCCAGGGTCCCCGAATGCTAATCCCGATTCGAGAATCTCAGGTATGAAACAATGGTTTCAACTTAGAGTTTCTAAAATCAGAATTCTAGTGCATTTGAAGTAATGGGGGGTGGGGTATTTATAGTATTCGGGTAACCGTTGAGATCGTTTCTTGGAAAAGGGGAAACGATCAAGGCCGTACATGTGTTGGAATGTTGTGGTGGCTAAATCTTGATCTTATCTTGCTGATTAGGCAAGTTTAAAACATGTGGATGGGGTTTAATCAGCTGCAAGTTGCAAAAACAAACATTGAATCTGGTCTGAAGGTGCCATGCGGCCCGCTTTAGATTCAAGCAAACACAATGCGGGCCGCTTTGGCCTGTCTGATCAGCAAACTTGTTTCAGAAATGACAGTTTCAGTCCCTGCACGTGTTTAAGGCCTTTTCCGACACTTCTAAGGCCCGTAAAGCCAACTTTAAGGCCCTAAAATGTTGCCTAAACATTGTGGACATGAAACATGTTCAAAAATATGCCGGGTGATGGTTCGTTTGGTCGTACGAACGCGATGTTCGCTTAATTACGACGGAATGCGCATAAACGCGAAAAACGATCCAAATGACGCGACGAATGGATTTTTCTTATGGCGAACACTAAAATAAAATATTTTAGTGCTTACATAAATTTTTGGATGTCCGAATGTATTCAGAACGTAAGTTACGCGTAAAAATGCAAACTTGTGCACTTTTTGACGCTTTTAGTCCTTGAATGACACAAAAGTTTATTTTAGCATACCGAACACCTCAAAGCCTATTTCTAAGCTATGTAAAGGATATTTATGGTATGTTTAACTTATGTTCATGTCCCGGAAGGTCTGTTACAGTTCAAATTGGCATACTTTCGCAGTTTGTCAACTTTAGTCCCTGTAAGCGATTTAACTTTGATTTCACCACACCAAACCTTCCAAAACTTATATCTAAGTTATGTAAAGGTTATTTAAGGTATGTTAAGCCTATTTCACTATTCCGGAGTGTTCGTTGGATTAAACTGGTTATATCTACGCATCAGTGCGCGTATAACCTTCCAGAAAGCGATTTAGAGCTTGAAATCGAACAAGAATAGATATGTGCAAAAGATACACATATTTTTACAAATCCCAAGTATGAAATACAATATTTCATTGGTTTGGCATTTGTTTGATGTCCGTGGAGGCACAGGTGTTACAACCGCAGTTAAAACACCCAAGTCTCTGCCCGTTTCCACCAGCTTGTTCATTCCTCTGATTACGATTCACAGCGCCCGCTTGGTTAGCATTGTTGCCTCGATTTTCGTTACCTCCATAGTTTCCTTGTGGGCGATTACCACCACGATTATTATTCCTATTCTCAAATCCTCCTTGGCCTCCCCGGCCAGCACTAGCCCAACAAGTGTCCTTCGAGTGGCCACGTTTCCCACATGCTTCGCACACTTTTAGCCCGCACTGACCAGAATGGTGGCACTGGCAGGCGTTGCATTTGGGCTGGGCGCCCATGTATCCTTTTCCTTTCTTCCCTCTACCAGCCGTAACCTGAGCTGGCGAGTCTGATCCTCCTTTCCTAACCGCCACACTGGAGCCCTGCTTGAAGTTCGAGAACTTCCGTTTGTTACCTCCTGATGACTCGACGTGAGTCTCTGTCTTCTTCGTCTTGATCTCATCAAACTTGTTTAGGCGGATCGCCTCCTCAGTGAGAGCTATGCTCAAATCAATCGCCTCAGTAATGGTTGCAGGCTTAGATGAGGTCACCATGCTTATGATTTGAGGAGCTAATCCCCAAATGAAGCGCTCGATTCGCTTGTATTCTGGTGTGACCATGTAAGGAACCACTTGAGATAAGTCATGGAATCTTTGAACGTACTCCGCTACCTTTGGACCGTCCATTTTCAAATGCCAGAACTCGGTTTCCAATCGCTAGATTTCTGCGCGGGAACAGTACTTTTTGCGCATAAGTTCTTTCAGTTCGGTCCAGGTCAGCGTGTAGGCAGCAGCTTCGCCTAGTGTCTGTACTTGCAGATTCCACCAAGAGAGGGCTCCATCCAAAAATAGCCCTGAGATATAGGTGACTTGCTGATCCAGCGCGCACTTGCTCATGCGAAGAACAGATTCGGTTTTCTCAGCCCAACGAACAAAGGCGACAGCACCTCCTGTGCCATCAAAGTTTACGGGCTTGCAGTCTAAGAACTGCTTGTAGGTGCACCCTGCACATACGTTATAACATATGAACGGCATTAGCATCATCGCTAAGGATATCCAATTAGGTCATGGTATGTCTAAATGACTTAGTATTACCATGAGGTGGATTATTGTTGTTGCCAGTGTTGCTTCCACTAGTCCCTCCTTGTGAAGCGGCGTACTGTGCGATGGCAGCAGTGATAATTTGCTGGAGTTCTACCTCATTGGTAGGCATGCGTGTCTCACGTCTCGGCGGCATCTTCTAAAAGATGGTTTTACGTTGGTCAGGCCATAGTGAAACGTACATATATAGTAATAGTAATAGCACATAACATCTCATGTTATCAATACATCACAAATATCAATCACACAACATCCCATGTCATAGAAATATAAATAAGCAGTCAAACGAGTCAAATATGGTGAGAATACTGCGATTGCCATATATCGAGACCACATAGTAAGTGTATCAATATATCCCTGTGTCATACAATCATCAATCAACTAGGGGCTACATCACCCCTGTCCAAAAACTATATCATGTCAGTGTCAAATACAACATCAAATACATGTCAACAAAAGTCAGGATCAAAAAGTAGTCTCCAAAAATGTTGTGCAGTCCAACAATCGCCGTCTTCTCACCCTCGTCTACCCAAACAGCACTGATGAGCTCTATACAGATGGTGGTGGAGGAGGGGGAAAGTGGGTGTAAAACAAACGACGTAACTGGAGCAAGTCCTCCTCCATGGCCTGCTGGGTACGAATGATAGAAGCAACCTGCTGCTCTAGTGTAAAGAGACGGGCAGCATAATCCGGAGGTAAGGGTCGAAATGGCTGCAGAGGAGAGTGTGTCTGACCACGGCACTGGCATGGCGGCAGCTGAGCTCTCTCAAGCTCCTGGATGCGCTGCGTATGCGACTCATGCTGGGCGACAAAGGACATCAAAACGTCCTCGATAGCATACCCCATGTGGAAGCGATGGTAGGGGTCAGTAGGCGGTACAGCAGAGTCGGGTGCCCAAAGGAACGGCTCACCGGTGGGATCAAAAGGTGCCACACGAAATGGGGCAACAGAGGGTGGAACAGATGACATCTGGGGCATGAAAGGGATAGACATCGGTACATGCCCAAAAGGATGGGCTGAAGAACCCTCTCCAGCCCTCGCTGGAGGTACAAACTGAGGAACCCGAAAGGAAAAATCAACATGTCGTGTATCAGGGATCTGAGGGGGAAATGGTGGAACATCCTCATCAGCAGGTATCCAACCGTGCTGTGCATGCTCATCTGGTGGATCCATGTGTTCCGCGAACAGTGCATGCTCGGGCTCTAGTGGAACGGGATCAGGTGGGGGAGCAACAAAAGGGTGAACAGGTGCAATGTGCTCAACAGGATGGTCAACAGGTATATCGACAACAGGGAGAGGAACAACAAGATCAACAACAACATGCTCGCCCTCTATCAAAGGAACATCCACGGGGAGATCATCAACAGGTGGGTCTGCTATAACAGGCTCAAAAGGGATACCAGCATGTACGGGATCATGCTCGAATATGGGGTCTAGAGCGGCTGCCTGCTCAGGAGCGACGACAGGCTCGGGATCATCAAAAGCCATCTCGAAGTCAAACTCGGGGTCGATAGGGTCTACTGGGTCAGCTGGATCCTCCATGGGCTGATCCATAGGTATAAACTCGATATCACGATCCGGGTCGTATCCCGGGGGAAAGATAGGATCAGAATCCTCTATGTCATCATGGTCAAACGCAAAACTGGGAATAGGTGCAACAGAGGATGCCTGGTCAGGATCAGAATCATGCGCAAAGTGCTGTGCGCTCAAAGTGTGAGAAGGTGCGGATGCCACAGACTCGAAGGAGTCTGGGACAGGAGAATGTGCAGGCGAATCCTCAGCGGGAACGTCAGCGATCATCAGAAGATCGTCCGCAGGAAGAAGGGCCTCGCCCTGGATCTCATCCTCAAAGGGCTCATCCTCAAACAGGTCAATATCGCCATCAGCCTCGGCGTCAAGAAGAAGATCATATGCTGGATAAACGGCTAAGGGTATAGGAGCCGGAATCTCTACTAGAGGTAGGTACTCAGCGGGAGGGTCATCTGCAGGCTCATCAGCACCATCGGGTAGTGCGAAAGGCTGGAAATCATCCTCGTCAGTACTGGTATAGTCAGAAGTGTGCACCTCGTGCTCGGAGGATGTGGGGTCATCAGATACAATAGGTATGGGTCCAGTGGTGTCCGAAACGCCAGTATCGGCTGAATCCATGAGTCTGTAACATAAACACAAATATGCTCAAATAATCAGTCATACAATCAGATAATCACATAAGTCACCAAGTAGGATATCACATAATTCTCCTAGTCTCACTAGCCAATTTCTCCCAGTCTCTAAGACTGCTCTATCATTTACCTCGACTTCTCAGATCGAGCCTCGGTCTCCAATACCGAGCCTCAGCTTCCAAGACTGAGCCTACTCTTCCTAGTCTCACTAGCCAACTACCTCGATCTCTCAAACCGAGCCTCGGCCTCCAATACCGAGCCTCAGCTTCCAAGACTGAGCCTACTCTTCCTAGTCTCACTAGCCATCTACCTCGATCTCTCAGACCGAGCCTCGGCCTCTCAGACCGAGCCTCAGCCCTTCTGGACTGAGCCTATTAATAATAAAATGTGCTCAACATTTGTTTGTAAAAAGTTTTGGATCTGGACTTAAGTGGTATGCAGAAAAATGTTTTCGTGAGAGCCCTAGTGATCATAGTCTAGACTCGAGAAAGAATCCTAGTTCGCTATGATCAGAGCTCTGATACCAAGCTGTCACACCCTGGCTTTGCGGAAGCGTGGTTAATTTTGGTGTGACTTCTTAATACCATAGCTTAATCATAACAAAGCTATATGAAATAAAATCATGCAAGATCATCCGTTTGAATTAAGTTTTAAAACCAGAGTAACATACCGTTGTCTTAAAGACTTACAACATCATGGCACAAAACATTGTCTTGAACAACATAAACAGTAACATGAAATAAACGCAGTTTAAGATTTGTAACTTGTCCAGGAAAGAGTCACATTTCCTAAACTGGGATGACCTTGGTACCCAAAATGCAGCGGGAAAACACATCATACCGTGCCAGATCCTGTTAATTTCCTGAAATACATGTAAGTTGAAAAATCAACAATAATGTTGAGCGAGTTCATGTGTAAGTGAGTATGTAAAACACTTGTAAGTATAAAAGTTCCCTGGTATGTAGCAGTGTAAGGAAAAGAGATCACCAATGGTTTGCAAGGCCATTAGCATGTGTGAAATGCAAGTAGGAAGACTCAACCTAGCAGATTTTTGCGTCGGGTACAAAGTCACTCAAGGTCCGTTCTGTTGGTCCTCTTAGAGGTCCGTTCTGTTGGGCCTAGAGTTGGGCTCGCTACACCCAGATAGATCTACCGCTTACGTCCCTCGGTGTTTCTGCCTACCCATTCACATGATCTTAGTAGTAAACCTCCTTACGTTAAACATACCATGTATAAAGTACTTGTAATCAAAGTAACATGTATTTCACCCCCGCAGTTAAGAAAACTGAAAACAGTTAGAGAAAAGGGGGACATGAACTCACAGTCGGTGCGTCTCTACCAAGTACTCCCAATCAGAAAGCTGTGCGACGACCTACAAGTGCTAATTCTATTAGACGGACGGCCGTGCCTTAGCTTTATAGTTTAAATCTTTGGGAAATAGTTAGACAACTATTTCGTGTTTACGTTCTGTATATACTTGGTAGTCAATCTCCTTCCCAAGGATGGGGGATTCAATACATGTGCGTTCGAATTACATCATTAAGTCTCACTTAATATATATACCTTTCCAATTCCAAAATATAAGTATTTTTCTCAAAAATATTATATTTTCATTTCGCATAATTTTTCTCCAATAATACGTGGTTAAAATACGCGTTCATAAATATTTCCGTAAGTGCGTAAGTTACGTTTTTAACAATCGAGTGGTAATATAATTACCGGTGTAACTTATATAGTTATGGTGAAAGCGTTCGTATTATTTTGGATTCGTTAGCGTTCGTAAATATTATTTTTACTCTAAAAATAATATTTATGTATTTCACAAAATAATCATAAACAGTGTGTGAAAAATATATATATTTATCACGTTAAATTTTGTGAAAATCCCACCTCCGAATATTTAGTAAATAAAGTCATGGCGAAATTTATGTTTCGAAAACATGTCAAAAATGATTCTAACACTTGTAGTGTAAATAGTTCTAAGTGTTAGGCTTTTAGAAAAATTTCGCCAGAGTTTCCTCTGTAACTGAAGGTGGCCACGCTTTCAAGCGTATCATTTTCTTTTACAAATCATCTCAACAATTTTCTTTATTTGATCAGAACAACTTTCAACACAACAACTAATCAACATATGTGTAGATTGCCAAAAATTACATGAACTTGCAGTTTTTCCCAAAACTGTGGTGTGAACCCCTTAAATTTAGTAGATCTTCATATAAGGTAATTTGATCTTGTAAAAACCTCGTTTTTAGAGAAAATCCATCTATACAACTTCCCGTCATCTTTTTACAAAAACTGTTATTTTGTCGGATCTTTTCATTTCACAAGTGTTTACACACTTGTGGTTTATAAAAATCATGCCTGTTAGTATAAAATCCCTCTTTTAAAATACATGATTTCTTTGATACGTGGTTCTTTGAAAATACCACTTGCAGATGCGTAGATCCGCTAGCTTTAAACACTATTGTACAAGTTTAAACACTTTTACACAAGTAAAACATTTTTACACAAGTTCATGTTTCATGTGTGGTAGAGTTTCACCTTTTAACCCTTGTATCATCCAAAACAAGCTTATGTTAAGATCCATGATCTTACTAAACCGGGTTAAATGATGATCCGAGCTACCACAACATAGATCGGGTCTAAATAATCACCACTTTCAATTACTACAATATTTACACAACACATAAGCTATTAACCACCATTTTAAGTGTTTTAGTAGACTTTAAAGCGTCATCTTGCATGTTAACGAGATTTAACCGATACAAATCCTTTTAACCACTTTAGAATAGTTCAAATACGAGTTTTAAGCATTATACCTCTAGCTCGAGGCTAGGGAAGAATCTATGCGCAAATGTGGTGGATAAAAGCTAGAGAAAGAGGTCCTTCGTGTTCCGCTTGCTCCAAGCTTCCTAATACGAGACCCTTGATGCTTGTATGAACTTGGAATGTGATGAACCAACTAGAAGATGGATGTAGGGGAGGGGGTGTGTTCGGCCGAGAGTGTAAGGGAGAGGGAGAGAGAGTTGAAGTGTTGTGATGAGTGTGAATGATTATGTTATGTAAACTCATGATCTTATAGACTAAACACAAGTGTATTATCCAATGGTCATTGTGTTAATTAGATATTAGACAAGTTAGATCTAGCAAATCTTGCAAGGACAAGATATGTCCCCTAGGGGACCGAATTCGGTCAAGAGGGGGGGGGGGGTCCCTTGGTTCGATTTCAACTAGGCACAAGTATTTAGTTAGGTTAAGTTAAGTAATTAACTATGTTACTTGTATGTTATGTGTTATAGCGGGTGTTAGGGTAATCAGGGACCCTAACTGGCTCAGAAAAAGGTAAATAGTGAAAATAGCAATATTTTTCATGTTCCGGGTATAGTCCGGTTGTTTGGTTGGATAGTAATCCGTTAAAGTGTTAACAAAGCTTTAAAGTGTCGTTATTACTCTTTTTAGTGACACAGCTTATTCCTGACACTTTGGAAAGTGTCTAGTAATATTTTTCTCATGTTTTGGCACTTTATTAGTTAGCTAAAAGCTGAATTATTGAGTAAAGTGCTGAGTTTTGTACTTAGAGTACGTTTTAGGCACATCCAGTCATTGTAACTTATTCCTAGAGACGCAGTTCCACAACCCTTGTATCCCTACACTCACTACTAGTGTAGCAAAATATCTCAGGCTCTTATAGGCCTTGGAGGTAGTGTTTGCCTGATGCTGGCTTTATCAGCATGTTCAATAGGTTATCCGTTATTGTGCTACTGTGCTTTTTGTGCATCATGGTTGTCACTAGGGTTCAGCGTATAAATAATGTAGTGACGACAAGTAAAGTATGATGCAAGTAGGTACATGTATCAGTATTCAAGTAGCAGTTCATCAGCTAGTTCAAACAAGCACAGTAATTAAGCAGTAATTAATCATTAGTTAAGCCGTACGGATACCT
Source organism: Helianthus tuberosus (assembly GCA_030545235.1). Classification (NCBI taxonomy): domain Eukaryota; kingdom Viridiplantae; phylum Streptophyta; class Magnoliopsida; order Asterales; family Asteraceae; genus Helianthus; species Helianthus tuberosus. The sequence goes on along the minus strand of CM060356.1, from coordinate 71,252,752 downwards.
GGTTTAGTGCGGGTTGTCACAGATGGGAAGCTTGAATCACTTGAGAACACCTTGGGATCACCTCTAGATCTTCACACTAACTTAAAAATGGCTAGAAATGGTGATGAACATGAAGAACAAGAGTTTGAAGATTTGAAGATGGAGAGAGAGAGAGATGGGGCCGGTTGGGAGAGGAGAGAGAGAGGTGATTGTTGAGTGAAGTGTTGTGTGAAGTATGGTGTGTATATATAGGCAAAAATCTAGACAAGATCTTACAACTTCCAAAGAAATCAAATAGAATCCAAGAAAATCAAGAAGTATCAAAGTAAATCTTGGCAAAATATTTGGTGGGGTCCACCTACTTGTGACCGAAAATTTAGGTGGGGGAGGGGGTCCATGTGCAACTTTTTATATAAATATGCTATATGTAGGCTAAAACGGGTGTTTAACTGGATACCGGGTATTTTATCTAGCGTTTAAACCCCTGTTTATGGCGTTCTAAATTATTTTTATTATTCTACAAAAATAAACCTCTCAAAATATTGCTGAAGTAAATTTCAGTTGCCAAGACTGGCTGCGTCGACTGCGTTTTGCAGTAGGAGCACTGAGTCGCGCAGAAACACGCGGCACGCGCTTAAACTTGAAAAATAACGTTTTTAGGCGATTTAATTTATTTTTCAACATGGGCCTGATTAAAAATAAATTTTAATCATAACAGAATATTTTTGGGATTTAAATATTATCCGGGCGGTCACTAACGTTAGTTTTGCAGTTTTGTCGTAAATAGTCCTTTAGTTCAAATAAACATGTTTTTGCCATACCGAATCCTTCGAAACTTATTTCTAAGTTATGTAAAGGATATTTAGGGTATGTTTGGCTTACTTCATAGTTCCGGAGTGTACGTCGCGTTAAACTGATTGCGTTTATACACCAGTTTTACGTATAACCCTCCAGAAAGTGATTTAAAGCTTGAAATCGGAATTGAATCAAATTGTAAAGTCACTAAACACAATAACACATATAATAACACCAAAGCACATTGTTTTATTGATAATCCACATTGTTTTACATTATACGATGCTTACAGAACACAGTTGTCACAGTCTCCCCTACTTTAGGAAATTTCGTCCCGAAATTTTATTTAGAGGAAACTTGTGAAAACAAATGCGGATATTTTTCTTTCATCTGGTCCTTATGTTCCCAAGTAAACTCAGGGCCACGTTTGGATTCCCATCGAACTTTGACCAAATGAATCCGTTTGTTCTTCAACTGTCTGAATGTACGGTCCACTATCTCTACAGGTTTCTCGATAAAGTGTAGTGTTTTATCAACACGAATTTCGTCAAGTGGTATGTGGAGGTTCTCGTCAACTAAGCACTTTTCGAGATTGGATACGTGGAAGGTTGGATGAACATTCCCAAGTTCAGGAGGTAACTCGAGTCTGTAGGCTACCTTACCGATTCTTTCGACGATCCTAAATGGTCCAACGTATCTAGGTGCAAGTTTTCCTTTCTTTCCAAATCTGATCACACCTTTCCAAGGTGAGACCTTAAGTAATACTCGATCACCGACTTGAAATTCCATTGGCTTGCGTCCTTGGTCCGCGTAACTCTTTTGACGACTTCGAGCTGTCTGAAGGTTATCACGAACTTTCTTGACCTTATCATTTGTCTCTAGAATGAGGTTAGGTCCAGTAAGTTGAGCCTCACCTATCTCATTCCAGCAGATTGGTGAACGACATTTTCGACCATAGAGAGCCTTGAAAGGAGCCATGTTGATGCTGGAGTGATAACTATTGTTGTAGGAGAATTCAATCAATGGAAGATGTGAATCCCAACTACCACCAAAATCGATCACACAAGCTCTAAGCATATCCTCCAAAGTCTGGATTGTTCTTTCAGTTTGGCCATCTGTTTGTGGATGATAAGCTATGCTCAGATTAAGTTGGGTCCCCATAGCAGATTGCATGGTTCTCCAAAAACGAGAAGAGAAGCGAGCATCTCTATCAGAAATAATGTTCAAAGGAACACCATGTCGAGATACGATTTCATCCACGTAGATTTTAGCCAGCCTTTCAGCAGAAAAATCCTCACGTATTGGCAAGAAATGTGCTGACTTAGTAAGACGATCAACAACTACCCAGATGGCATCATGATCTTTCTTAGTGCGCGGAAGTTTGGTAATAAGATCCATAGCAATGTTTTCCCATTTCCAAACTGGAATCTCTGGTTGCTCCAAAAGACCAGAAGGATGTTGGTGTTCAGCCTTGACCTTAAGACAAGTAAGGCATTTTGAAACATACAAGGCAATGTCTTTCTTCATACCGGGCCACCAATACCGAGTACGAAGATCCTTATACATCTTATCTGAGCCAGGATGAATAGAATAGCGAGACTTATGAGCTTCATCCATAAGCAAAATGCGGAGATCATCTAGGCTTGGGAGCCACAAACGGTCCATGAAATAATACGATCCATCGTCCTTCAGTTCAAGATCAGGCTTAATGTGATAGGGTAATTCCTTATCCATCAAGTCTTGCGAAACACAAGCATGTTGAGCCTGAGAAATGTGGGCTTGAATATCAGATCGAGCTTGAATATCAGATTGAACACGAACACAATGAAGCTTAACACGTCCTTTACGAATCAAAGCGTCAGCTACGACATTCGCCTTACCAGGATGGTAGCGAATTTCACAGTCATAGTCGTTTAGAAGCTCAACCCAACGTCGTTGCCTCATGTTGAGTTCTTTCTGATTGAAGATGTGCTGAAGACTTTTGTGGTCAGTGAAAACCACACATTTAGCACCATACAAATAGTGTCTCCAGATCTTAAGAGCGAAGACAACTGCACCCAACTCAAGATCATGAGTGGTGTAGCTCTTCTCATGCACCTTCAATTGTCCTGATGCATAGGCTATGACTTTGTTCCTTTGCATCAAAACACGGCCAAGACCCAATTTAGATGCATCGCAATAAACGACGAAATCATCATTGCCCTCAGGCAAAGTCAGAATAGGCGCGTCACAAAGCTTCTGCTTTAAGGTCTGAAACTCTTCTTCTTGCTTAAATCCCCATTCAAAGGATTTGTTCTTCTGAGTTTGAGCAGTTAAAGGAACTGCAATCTTTGAGAAATTCTCTATGAAGCGGCGGTAATAACCTGCGAGACCAAGAAAAGAACGAACCTCAGTAGGAGTAGTAGGCGTATCCCAATCCTTAATCGCACTGATCTTGGAGGGATCTACATGAATACCTTGTTCGTTGACAATATGCCCCAAAAATTGAACCTCCTTAAGCCAAAATTCACACTTGGAGAACTTGGCTAAAAGTTGCTCTTTCTTTAGGAGTTCCAGAGTAAGACGAAGATGTTGCTCATGATCAGCTTACGTCTTTGAATATATCAAGATGTCATCAATAAAAACGATGATGAACTTATCTAAATAAGGCTTACAAACCTTATTCATCAAGTCCATGAAAATAGTAGGAGCATTAGTCAAACCGAATGGCATAACTGTGAACTCATAATGCCCATAACGAGTGCGGAAAGCAGTCTTGGGAATATCTTCCTCATGCACACGAAGTTGATAATATCCAGAACGAGGATCAATCTTTGAGAAATACGAAGCACCCTGTAACTGGTCAAAGAGATCATCGATGCGAGGTAGGGGATATCGATTCTTGATGGTAAGCTTGTTCAGCTCACGATAATCGATGCACATCCTGAAGGATCCATCCTTCTTCTTGACAAAAAGAACGGGAGCACCCCAAGGTGAAAAACTAGGACGAATAAAACCTTTGTCAGATAGCTCCTGAAGCTGCTTAGACAACTCTTGCATCTCAGATGGTGCAAGACGATATGGAGCTCTGGCAATGGGATTTGCACCAGGTACGAGATCAATACGGAACTCGACTTGGCGTGCTGGGGGTAGACCAGGTAACTCCTCAGGAAATAGCTCCGGATAATCCCAAACAACTGGGATATCTTGAATAGACTTACCTTTGCCTTTATCTGCTGTAACATGTGCCAAAAAGGCCACATAATTCTTTCGCAGATACTTCCGAGCTTGAGTACAAGACATGAGCTTGAGACTACTAGCAGGTTTCTCACCACGAACCTGTAGGATCTCACCTGACGAAAGCGGCACCCGAACAATCTTCTCAAAACAAACTACCTCCGCATGATGCTTGGCTAACCAATCCATACCCACAATAATGTCGAAGCTTCCAAGTTGCATGGGTGTGAGGTCAATAGGAAAAAGATGGTCGTTAAGGTTCAATTGGAAATTGCGAAGATCAGAATCAAGAACAACGGGATCACCACTCGCAACTTCTACTGTCAAAGGCTTACCTAGTTTCGTTCTAGACACGCGAAGCAATGGCTCAAAAGATAACGACAAAAAACTCTTATCGGCACCAGAATCAAAAAGAACAGATGTGGGTTGATTATTAACAAAGAACGTACCGCTAACCACTTCATTGTCTACTTGCGCCTCTTGTGCATTCATGTTGAAGACTCGACCTCGAGCCTGAGCCTAAGCTGGATTCGCATTCACCAATCTTGGACATTGATTACGGTAGTGGGTCAGATCCCCATAGTTATAACAAGAACCTGGTAGGTAGTGAGGTCGTGCAGCTTGACCTTGTTGTTGAGCAAGAGGCTGAGCAACTTGTTGAGCCGGGTTCTGAGCTGCCCGATTCTGATTAGCAGGAATGCGGCATGTAACAGCGAGATGACCAGGTCTTCCACAGTTGGTACATTGACGACACTGGAGGTGTGGCTGATGATGACCATTACACCTGTTGCACAAAGGTGCATTGCCTAGATAAGGTTTCTTGGCAAGTGGTTGCGCAGGCTGATTTGGTGCAGCTTGAGCCTGTGCAGTAACGGCGTAGTTTTGGGAAGCCTTTCGCTTCCTAGAACCCTTCGAGGAACCAGAATCCTTACCCTTCTTGTTTTTACCTTTCTTGCTATCCTCTTTGTTAGACGCCTGCTTCTTACCTTTCTCCCCCTTTCTGTGCAACTTACCTTTCCGAATCTGCGACTCAGTCAATGTCGCTGCTAACTCGATCGCCTGACGGACTGTGGTAGGGTTACTACCAGTAACGATGTCTTGCACTGAGTCAGGTAGACCATCGATGTACCTTTCGATAGCCTTATCGAGTGGGGTAACCATTATTGGGCATAACAAACTCAGCTCCTCATATCTATCAGTATACGCCCGGTGCTCGCCACTATCCTATTTCAAGTCATCAAACTCCCTTTCCAAAGCTCGTAGTTCATGAAGAGGACAAAACTCCCTCATCATAAGAGTCCTAAGTTCAGCCCAGGTTTGTGCTAGAGCAACTTCTGCACCACGGTCTCTCATAACCCCGTTCCACCATGTAAGTGCCCTTTTCTGAAACACGCTTGAAGCAAACTCGACTTTGCGATTATCAGGACACTGAACGTGACGGAAAGTATTCTCAATGCTCTCGAACCATTGAAGAAGCCCAGTTGCTCCCTCAGAACCACTAAACTTGAGTGGTTTAGCCGAATTAAAACTCTTGAAGTTACAAGGAGCATTGTTGTTGTTGTTGGCTTGGTTCAATTGAGCAACAAGGTTTGGGAATGCAGCAGCCATTTGCTGCGCGATGATTTCTGCCAGTTCAGCATTTGGTAGCGGATTTTCGCGTCGAGGAGGCATTCTAAAAAGGAAACATGAAAGGAACGAGTGAGATGATTAGATGAAAACAATGAGATGAAACAAACATCGACAAAAGCAAAGATGGTGGTCATTTGTCTGTATCACAAAGCAAACAAACGACACACAATGACTAATCAAAGTAAATGGGTTAAAAATAATGCATCACGAAGACATGCTCGCCTATAAGTGAACACTCACCCCAAGAGTTCCCAGGTAAGAGTGACTGGTCCGATTATGTGGATTTGTACGAACACTCTAGCCTTAGACAGAAAACCCAGGGTACATGCATTCACTCTTCCAGTTTGCACGTGTTCACACTATTTAGAACCCAGAACTTTGACGAGATTTTGAAAGCTTGGAAGGTTTAAGAGATTGATGATTCATTTTGGCTTTGTGCCTTCCATTATGTTTTGTTTTTGGTAATCACCTAAGGATAGGTGAAGTGCATGTTTTAAAATCTAAACACAAGACAACTTGTGTTGGGGTCCTAGAAAGGTTATAGTCTAGGTCAAAGTATCACTAATAACCTAATTCCCTATAACCATTGGCTCTGATACCAACTCTTCTGTCACACCCCGACCACGTAAAACATCAAATCGTGGCGGAAACGTCGGGGAGTGTTGTAACAGAATTATTGTTCCACAACCATGGTAATTAAAAGTTATGATTTATTCATCAAACAGAGAGTTACATTGTCTTAAAATAATTGAAACGAAGAGTTCATCACATAATTAAACTAGTTCCATCTTTATTTAAAGTCTCTAAGGCACAGGTCCGCCCTAGTGTGTCACGAACATCCTAAGCAACAGCTCCTGAAAACACATGTGAAAATAGGTACGTCAGCATAAAAATGCCTGTGAGATACATAGGTTTGATGAAAATAGGATTCATGACTTGAGTTTAAAGAAATGTTTAATAAAAGTAGTCATGAACCTTGTAAATTGTTTTGTTAACCAAAGTCTTGTGAAAAATATATTGTTTGTGTAAAATGTATAAGTCCAAATTGAATGATCTAGATAACGCTACGACATGTAGTACAATACAAGCACTTATATATAGGAAGTACCAGCGGCGTATCCACCATGATTGTATCATACTACACACATCTCGTTACTTAAGGCACTTAAACAAACCACCAATGTATAAAGTCCATGTTTAAACCATTTGTCAAATGTTTATGAGTAAACCAAGTCTATTGTCAATATAAACCATGTAATGTATAAGCAAAAGTCATGTGTGGTAAGTAAAATGAGACTACTTAAACCACAAGTAAAAATGCACAAAACAAAGTATTTTGAATATATCAAAAAGTTATGTTTTGCAAAGTAAATGCATGTTTTATTGATACAAACACTTATGTGGTAAGTTAACGCATACATTCAAGCCTTGAGACAGACGGATAACCCTAAGTCAAGGTTATCAAAAGAAATGTTTTCGGATTCAGTCATTCCTTACACCCGAACAAACCTAGGATGTCAGGAACGTGATTTGTCAAGTCCTATGGTACCATTACTTACTACCGAGCGGCGTAGCTAATGTTAATGAATGTGTTTTAGTCCCGTTGTACAAACCAAATGTCATATCAAATGTAAACATGTTATGAGAAAGCAATGTACTAAGTATGTTAAGTTAACATACAAAGCAGAAAAGTCATGTAAATCAATGTGCTAGCATGTCAAGTAAACATACATAGCAAAAGAAGATGAAATTATGTATTAATAGTGTACTAATGAACATAGCAAGTATATATATTATGAAAACGTGGAAAGCATGAAAGTAACAAGTAGGTACATGTGTTTCACCCCAAAATGTTTGAAAAACAGTAAAAGAGGGGACTATGTACTCACAGTAGTGCGTCTTGAATCGAATCTCAAACTCTGCCCGCTACACGACAACCTACAACAAACTAATGTCTATTAGACGAGCGGGCCGTGCCTTGGCTTCGAGTTTAGTATTTTGGGTCACGTTTCTTATATTGTTTCGTGTGATAATTATTTGTCAAAATAGCTAATGTTTTAACTTAATCATGTGTCATGTTGGGATATTTGTTTGTTCCATGTTCTAGTAAACTCTTGTCTAGAAAATATTTACTAAGTGTTGGATTTTCGGAAAATTTCGCCATGGTCTCCTTTGTAAATGGAGGTGTCCATGCTTAATAGCATATCATTTTCTTTTACATATATCCCGTAGATCGTTCTCAATTAAGCAACCCGACATTTAGACATGCAAAGCATTACTTATGTTGTTTCAGCTTTATTAATCAAAACTGGACTGTTTTCGAGGATTTTTATAAAATAGTTACCCTTCTCCAAAAATTACCAAATTTTTACAAAATGTTTCACACGATCCAAATTTTATTATGTAAAAATATCGGGGTCCAGTTCATCACCAATATTTTATAGAAATTTATTTCCCCGACTGCAATCAGATTTGTTACTTTCTGATTGCAGTCTACGGAATAATGCACTAAAAATTAATCGTAAGTCCGATTGACGAAATTCCAGTTGGAGGATCACGGCGACAACAGGGAACACCTACAGTAAAAATCCCATGAGCTGATTCTACTCAGGTTTCAAGTTATGACTCCGAATACAACACACTTTTTCTGCAGTAAAAATACAGCTTGAGCTGCTGTCCAAAAATAGTTCTTTAAAAATAGTAAACGACCTCGAAAAATTACGATTCCAATGCCATTTGATTGGTTGTTCAAAAATACATAATTTAGGCTTCAGAAAATCAGTTTTTCGATTTATAATGGTCCAGTTACAGCCTGTTGAAGTCGGCTGAAAATGTAAATCAGCATGTTTCTTGTTCATATTTCTTGTTTAAACTTTTTAGTGTTCTTGTAAATTTCATCATACTACATATCTTGACTAAGAACAAAATGAGCAAAGTGTAAGACTTACTGTCACACCCCGACCACGTGGAACATACAAAACGTGGCGGAAATGTCGGGGAGTGTTGTAACAGAATTAATTGTTTCAAATCCATGGCAATTGAAGTTTCGTTTTATTGATTAAAAGTGTTACAATGTCTTAACAAACAAGGAAATACAACAAAATTAACTAGTCTTGCATCTTTTATTGTCACTAAAGCCCAAGTCTGCCTATGTGTATCTTGATCATCTTATGCAACAGCTCCTGAAAAACACATGTGAAAATAGGTACGTTAGCATAAAAATGCCTGTGAGATACATAGGTTTTGTGAAAAGAAGATTCATGACTTATGTTTGAGAAAATGTTTAGTCATGAACCTTGTTATTTGCTTTATCTTTTAAATCATTTGAAAAACGATAAGATCAGATGATAAGTATAAATAAATGTAAGGTTAAATGAATAACCAAGTAAAAATGTGTTTGTATAAGATAAGTTGTTTATAAATCAATGTCTTGTGAAAAGTATGTTATTTGTATGAAATGTTCTATGTCTCAAACTGAAATGATTCAAATAACGTTACGACATGTAATACTATACAAACACTTATATATAGGAAGTACCAGCGGCGTATCCACCATGCTTGTATCATATTACACACGCATCGTTACTTAATCACTTAGTCAAACCAAACCAAACAATGTAAAATGTTCATGTCAAGATGTAAATCATGTCAAAATGTCTATGTCAAATATCCATGTTAAATGTCTATGTCAAATATCCATGTCAAATGTCTATGTCAAATATCCATGTCGAATGTCTATGATCTAAAAGTAGTCAAGTAATGTATAACCAAAATGATATGTATGGTAAGTAAAAATTAAGACTACTTAAACCATAAGTAAAAATGTACAAAACAAAGTATTGAAGTAAAACTTGGTTTAAATCAAAGTTATGTTTTGTAGAATAATGCATGCTTTACCGATACAAACACTTATGCAGTATGTTAAACGCAAACATTCAAGCCTTGAGACAGCCGGACAACTATGTAAAAGTGAGTTATCAAAAGAATATGTATTCGGATTCGGTCATTCCTTTCATCCCCTTTCCCTGGGATGTCCGGAACGGGATTTGTCAAGTCCTATGGTACCACTACCTACTACCGAGCGGCATGATCGGTGTTAATGAATGTTATATAGACCCGTTAAACAAACCAAATGTCATACCAAAATGTAAGCATGAGATGAAGATAATGTACCTAGTATGCTAGAGTAAACATACAAGGTAGAGCTGTAAAACAATGTGTCCATATGTTACTGGAACATATGCAACAGAGATGCAATGTAAAATGATGTACTAAGTATGCTAAGTTAACATACAAAGTAGAAAAGTAATGTAAATCAATGTGCTTAGCATGTTATCAGTCAACATACATAGCAGAAAAGTAATGAAATCATGTACTATAATGTACTAACAAACATAGTCGGTATATGATGTGAAAACAGGAAAGCATGAAAGTAACAAGTAGGCACATGTGTTCCACCCCAAAACAGTTTGGAAAACAGTAAAAGAGGGGTCTATGTACTCACTTGAGATTGCTCAGTTGTCTAAAGATAACCACCAAACAGTGCTAGAGATCTCGGAATCAAACGGCACCTAATATAGGTAACTATGTTAATAAACCGGACCTAAATCGGAAGATCGGGTAGCATTAGGGTTTGTAAACCAAACGAGTGTAGAGACTCGTGTCATTTGGTTTAACAAAGCCTACATACTAAATGAAACTTAACCTAAGTGGTTACGACCCATTACGACCCGTTTAGGTAGCTTATGTTACTTTAACGCGTCGTTCGCGTGAAACGCGTTCGGACCGCCTAACTAGCCCTATGACAAGTGTTATATGCCTAAACATATTACAAAATCAGTTATGTGACAAAGGTTTAGGTTACATATGCTTAATTACCAATTATTCATGAAAAGGGTATTCTGGTAATTTACCTAAGGCATATAAACTACCTATCATACAACTACTTAAACGATGCGACCATAGGGTATAACCTTGGAAGGTTATGCCCTATACTAGGGTCACCTAAAGTATTTGGTCGGATCCTAATGATCGACCAAACTGGGTCGGGTTCGAAGGTATAAGCGATTTATCAGATCGCTTACCCTACGACCCTAGACAACGTGGTAATCAGTAGGCATAGTCCCAAGGGACTATAACCAACGTGATTACACTCACGTTGCGAAGTTCAAACGAACTTCGCATTGACCATTACTGGTCAACGCTGAAAGTCAAACAAAGTTTGACTTTCTGACTCGAAAAGCAGTAAAATAAGGAAAAGAACGAAAGAATACTTACGAAGGGTCCCCGAATGCTAATCCCGATCCAAGAACTCAGGTATGAAACAATGGTTTCAACTTAGAGCTCTCAAAATCAGAATTCTAGTGAGAAATGCAATGGGGGTGGATGGGTATATATAGTTTTCGGGTAACCGTTAGGATCGTTTCTTGAATAACGTGATCGAATCTCGTGCGTACACTTGTCGGAATGTTATGGAACCACATATGCTCCTTAACTTAGTGACACATCAACTTAAAACATGTGGTTAAGAATCAATTAGTTGCAACTTGTGTTTAGAACATGGAATCTGGTCCAAAATAGGCAGTCGCGTAGCGCGACTGGTAAGGCTTTAGGCGTCGCGCTACGCCACTGACCCATCTGATTCAGAAATGTTTCTAAATTGGCAGAAATGGTCCCTGTTGTGTTTTAAGCCCTTTTTCGATGCGTTTGAACCCCGTTAACCTCATTTCAAGGCTCTAAAATGAAGTTAAAGTATAGGGAACTCAAAACATGCTCAAAAATATGCCGGAGGTTGGTTCGTTTGGCCGTACGAACGCGATGTTCGCTTAATTACGACGGAATGCGCATAAGCGCGAAAAACGATCCAAATGACGCGACGAATGGATTTTTCTTAAGGCGAACACTAAAATATAATGTAGTCATGCTTACATAAATTTTTGGATGTCCAGATGTATTCAGAACGTAAGTTATGCGCGAAAATGCAAACTTGTGCACTTTTTGACACTTTTAGTCCCTGAATGACACAAAAGTTTATTTTTGCACACCGAACCCCTCAAAGCCTATTTCTAAGCTATGTAAAGGATATTTATGGTATGTTTAACTTATGGTCATGTTCCGGAATGTCTGTTACAGTTCAAATTGGCATACTTTCGCGGTTTGTCAACTTTAGTCCCTGTAAGCGAATTAACTTGGTTTTGCCATACCAAAGCCTTCAAAACTTATTTCTAAGTTATGTAAAGGTTATTTAAGGTATGTTAAGTCTATTTCACTATTCTGGAGTGTTTGTTGCATTAAACTGGTTATATCTACGCATCGGTGCGCGTATAACCTTCCAGAAAGTGAATTTAGAGTTTGGAATTGAACGAGAATTGATATGTGCAAAATGATACACATATTTTTACAAATCCCAAGTATGAAATATAATATTTCATTGGTTCGGTATTTGTTTGATGGCCGTGGAGGCACAGGTGTTACAGTCTCCCCTACTTTAGGAAATTTCGTCCCGAAATTTATTTAGAGGAAACTTGTGAGAGCTTGGAAATATGAAGTTTGTAAAAGATCAAACAACATTGGTTAGGGTTCTTGAACTTCTAGTAACCTTAATAACATTATGTTTGCAATGTAAGAGGGACACTTATATACAAGTATATGAAGCGTCATTGGTGCGTCCACCATGCCTCCATTACATCGTTCTCATTTTGTTATTGTTGTCACTATCGGTTCCTTCACATAATAAATCTTACTGGATTTCTGTGCACTAAATTTCATAATTATGTGCGCATCCATAATTAGAGAATTCCTTTCACAGTTCACACAGTCTATTTTATAATGTGTAGGGTAAAACCAAATGAACAATCCTGTGATGAGCGTGACTTAGACCGCCATAGAGTCCTTTAGACTAAATCAATAAATGATTTAAATAGACTATCAAGGAGTCTGTCCAGCTACATCACTAGATGTCGTTCTTTAACCAAATTGTGGATCAATCTTTTTGATTAGACCACTAAAGGGTCTCTAATGAATCATGGAGCAGTACTATATAATCCAAGGGTCTTAACTATTACATAGAAGCCCATTAAGGATTTAAGGTAGTACCTTTTGAATATCCTGCTACGAATCTCTCATATGAAGATATGAAAGATCCTGCGAGGATTTGGATAACGAATATCCAGAGTATTAAAACACAAAAAAAAATGCATAAAAGAAAACATAAGATGAATTAACACATAGTCACATAACCACAAAATTGTTTAACTAGAAGTTTGTTCTGCTAACAGAGTACATGTATTTAAAGCACACTAGGAATCCATCTCGTGGATTTCATTTGGTACTTTAAACATTATCAAGAATCTAACTATAAAGATAGAAAGATCTTTAAAAGAAAAATTCGATTTCGATTATAAGGAACCGAAATGTTCGAATTCAGGTACATAAGGAATCCAATTAAGGACTCTGATTTGAATGATGATCATCCACAAGGATCTAATTGTGAAGATAAAAAGATCCCTTATGGATTTTAGAAGTTGAAGATGTTTCGATACCTTGCACTGGACGTGCTTATGTCAAAACATGAAGTAAAAAAAATGCTTATGAAATTGAGATGCTAGATATGCCAAGGCGACATATGAAGTAGAATTTTGAAGGTTAAGTCAATGTATGAGGAAAATATTTTTTTTTTTTGAAAACTATGCATGGGGTTCTTTTAAGAAAAATGTGTTTAACGTTTTTGAAACCTTATATATAATACTTTTGAAATAAAGTAGGTGTATTAGGTAGATATATTTACAAAAATGTTTTTAAAATCATGCGAGATGAATTTTGAAATTATGTATAAGGTTTTTGAAAGACATGAATGATGCTTTTCGAAATCATGCACTTGATCAGAGAATGTATTGTGTTAATATTGTCTTTAGACTATATGAAATATTTTGAAATTAGAAAGGTTGGTTTTGATAACATGGCCAATGTTTTTGAAATAACATAGACAATGCATCAAGAAAATTTGTTTTCAAACTATATGAAATGTTTTGAGATCATGAAAATTGTGTTGAAATACTTGTACTGTGTATGTTGAAAAAAAATAAAAACGTAATGGGTATGAGATTTGAAAATATCCTTAGTTATCCAACCAAGGATTTAAAGGTAAAGATGTGAAAAAAAAAAGCACGATTACTCATAGTTTCACTTTATTTCATGTACTTCGTTTCTTGAGTACTTCGAACTTTCGAGGAAATTATGAGCGATCACTTGAAAGAGAAAATCACAAGAGTAGTTTGTAAGGTACATAGTTCCTTGATGTAGGTATCATAGGAAAAGCCATACACACCTAGCAGGGGGTTGAGCTGGTTGGTTGGGGACTGCTTTACCATTGTGAGCGACCATGGCGAAGTTCTGAGAAGCCTTTCGCTTCTTTGACTTCTTAGGGGATCGTTCATCCATGGTCTTTGATTCCTCGATTGGTTTATTGGCTGATGGTGTTGTCGCCTGACTAGGTCCTGCCTGTCTTGGTGACTCTTGAGTGGCTTCATCCTGGAGATGATACATGGCAGTAGCTAATTCAACAGTCTTCAGGACTACTTCGCCTATTCGCTGAGCGAATTTTGGCTGCTTGCTCAGATATCTGGGCGTCATCGTGATGAAGAGACATTCTTGAAGAAAAAGAAAGGCATAGGGAGAAACAGGTGAAAGATTATTGGACAATCAAAACAGAATGATAACGCATGAAGATTGCGATCATTTGTTTGTTACCTAAGGCAAACAAATGAGACGGTGACTGATCAAAGTAAATGGGTCAAAAATAATGTATCGCGAAGACATGCTCGCCTATAAGTGAACACTCATCCCAAGAATTCCCAGGTAAGCACAACTGGTCTCGCGTCTGATGAGATGTATACGAAGTGCTTGCCTAGACAGAAAACCCAGAATACAGGCATTCACCCTTCCAGTTTGCACGTGTTCACATTATTTAAAACCCAAAACCTTGACGAAGTTTTGAAAACTCAAAGAGGTTCAAAACCATATAATAGAGAGTTCAAAACCTAGTAATCAATCATCCTAGAACAGATGATTAGTTTTCAAAGCGGTTTTGAAATTCATGTTCTTGTTGCGGTTGTCGCCTAAGGATAGGCGACAGTATTGTTTTATGACTAAACGCAAGTAAACTCGCGTTAGGGTCCTAAGAAGGTTATAGACTAGGTCAAAGCATTACTAATAACCTAATTCCCTATAACCATTGGCTCTGATACCATCTTTTCTGTCACACCCCGACCACGTGGAACATACAAAACGTGGCGGAAATGTCGGGGAGTGTTGTAACAGAATTAATTGTTTCAAATCCATGGCAATTGAAGTTTCGTTTTATTGATTAAAAGTGTTACAATGTCTTAACAAACAAGGAAATACAACAAAATTAACTAGTCTTGCATCTTTTATTGTCACTAAAGCCCAAGTCTGCCTATGTGTATCTTGATCATCTTATGCAACAGCTCCTGAAAAACACATGTGAAAATAGGTACGTCAGCATAAAAATGCCTGTGAGATACATAGGTTTTGTGAAAAGAAGATTCATGACTTATGTTTGAGAAAATGTTTAGTCATGAACCTTGTTATTTGCTTTGTCTTTTAAATCATTTGAAAAACGATAAGATCAGATGATAAGTATAAATAAATGTAAGGTTAAATGAATAACCAAGTAAAAATGTGTTTGTATAAGATAACTTGTTTATAAATCAATGTCTTGTGAAAAGTATGTTATTTGTATGAAATGTTCTATGTCTCAAACTGAAATGATTCAAATAACGTTACGACATGTAATACTATACAAACACTTATATATAGGAAGTACCAGCGGCGTATCCACCATGCTTGTATCATATTACACACGCATCGTTACTTAATCACTTAGTCAAACCAAACCAAACAATGTAAAATGTTCATGTCAAGATGTAAATCATGTCAAAATGTCTATGTCAAATATCCATGTCAAATGTCTATGTCAAATATCCATGTCAAATGTCTA
Source organism: Helianthus tuberosus (assembly GCA_030545235.1). NCBI lineage: Eukaryota > Viridiplantae > Streptophyta > Magnoliopsida > Asterales > Asteraceae > Helianthus > Helianthus tuberosus. The sequence continues at coordinate 71,237,115 of CM060356.1, read as the reverse complement.
TGTCAAATATCCATGTCAAATGTCTATGATCTAAAAGTAGTCAAGTAATGTATAACCAAAATGATATGTATGGTAAGTAAAAATTAAGACTACTTAAACCATAAGTAAAAATGTACAAAACAAAGTATTGAAGTAAAACTTGGTTTAAATCAAAGTTATGTTTTGTAGAATAATGCATGCTTTACCGATACAAACACTTATGCAGTATGTTAAACGCAAACATTCAAGCCTTGAGACAGCCGGATAACTATGTAAAAGTGAGTTATCAAAAGAATATGTATTCGGATTCGGTCATTCCTTTCATCCCCTTTCCCTGGGATGTCCGGAACGGGATTTGTCAAGTCCTATGGTACCACTACCTACTACCGAGCGGCATGATCGGTGTTAATGAATGTTATATAGACCCGTTAAACAAACCAAATGTCATACCAAAATGTAAGCATGAGATGAAGATAATGTACCTAGTATGCTAGAGTAAACATACAAGGTAGAGCTGTAAAACAATGTGTCCATATGTTACTGGAACATATGCAACAGAGATGCAATGTAAAATGATGTACTAAGTATGCTAAGTTAACATACAAAGTAGAAAAGTAATGTAATTCAATGTGCTTAGCATGTTATCAGTCAACATACATAGCAGAAAACTAATGAAATCATGTACTATAATGTACTAACAAACATAGTCGGTATATGATGTGAAAACAGGAAAGCATGAAAGTAACAAGTAGGCACATGTGTTCCACCCCAAAACAGTTTGGAAAACAGTAAAAGAGGGGTCTATGTACTCACTTGAGATTGCTCAGTTGTCTAAAGATAACCACCAAACAGTGCTAGAGATCTCAGAATCAAACGGCACCTAATATAGGTAACTGTGTTAATAAACCGGACCTAAATCGGAAGATCGGGTAGCATTAGGGTTTGTAAACCAAACGAGTGTAGAGACTCGTGTCATTTGGTTTAACAAAGCCTACATACTAAATGAAACTTAACCTAAGTGGTTACGACCCATTACGACCCGTTTAGGTAGCTTATGTTACTTTAACGCGTCGTTCGTGTGAAACGCGTTCGGACCGCCTAACTAGCCCTATGACAAGTGTTAAATGCCTAAACATATTACAAAATCAGTTATGTGACAAAGGTTTAGGTTACATATGCTTAATTACCAATTATTCATGAAAAGGGTATTCTGGTAATTTACCTAAGGCATATAAACTACCTATCATACAACTACTTAAACGATGCGACCATAGGGTATAACCTTGGAAGGTTATGCCCTATACTAGGGTCACCTAAAGTATTTGGTCGGATCCTAATGATCGACCAAACTGGGTCGGGTTCGAAGGTATAAGCGATTTATCAGATCGCTTACCCTACGACCCTAGACAACGTGGTAATCAGTAGGCATAGTCCCAAGGGACTATAACCAACGTGATTACACTCACGTTGCGAAGTTCAAACGAACTTCGCATTGACCATTACTGGTCAACGCTGAAAGTCAAACAAAGTTTGACTTTCTGACTCGAAAAGCAGTAAAATAAGGAAAAGAACGAAAGAATACTTACGAAGGGTCCCCGAATGCTAATCCCGATCCAAGAACTCAGGTATGAAACAATGGTTTCAACTTAGAGCTCTCAAAATCAGAATTCTAGTGAGAAATGCAATGGGGGTGGATGGGTATATATAGTTTTCGGGTAACCGTTAGGATCGTTTCTTGAATAACGTGATCGAATCTCGTGCGTACACTTGTCGGAATGTTATGGAACCACATATGCTCCTTAACTTAGTGACACATCAACTTAAAACATGTGGTTAAGAATCAATTAGTTGCAACTTGTGTTTAGAACATGGAATCTGGTCCAAAATAGGCAGTCGCGTAGCGCGACTGGTAAGGCTTTAGGCGTCGCGCTACGCCACTGACCCATCTGATTCAGAAATGTTTCTAAATTGGCAGAAATGGTCCCTGTTGTGTTTTAAGCCCTTTTTCGATGCGTTTGAACCCCGTTAACCTCATTTCAAGGCTCTAAAATGAAGTTAAAGTATAGGGAACTCAAAACATGCTCAAAAATATGCCGGAGGTTGGTTCGTTTGGCCGTACGAACGCGATGTTCGCTTAATTACGACGGAATGCGCATAAGCGCGAAAAACGATCCAAATGACGCGACGAATGGATTTTTCTTAAGGCGAACACTAAAATATAATGTAGTCATGCTTACATAAATTTTTGGATGTCCAGATGTATTCAGAACGTAAGTTATGCGCGAAAATGCAAACTTGTGCACTTTTTAACACTTTTAGTCCCTGAATGACACAAAAGTTTATTTTTGCACACCGAACCCCTCAAAGCCTATTTCTAAGCTATGTAAAGGATATTTATGGTATGTTTAACTTATGGTCATGTTCCGGAATGTCTGTTACAGTTCAAATTGGCATACTTTCGCGGTTTGTCAACTTTAGTCCCTGTAAGCGAATTAACTTGGTTTTGCCATACCAAAGCCTTCAAAACTTATTTCTAAGTTATGTAAAGGTTATTTAAGGTATGTTAAGTCTATTTCACTATTCCGGAGTGTTTGTTGCATTAAACTGGTTATATCTACGCATCGGTGCGTGTATAACCTTCCAGAAAGTGAATTTAGAGTTTGGAATTGAACGAGAATTGATATGTGCAAAATGATACACATATTTTTACAAATCCCAAGTATGAAATATAATATTTCATTGGTTCGGTATTTGTTTGATGGCCGTGGAGGCACAGGTGTTACACTTACTACTAGCACAAACCTAGGGTAGAAATTCTAGTGTGAAGATGATGGGAAGCTTGAATCACTTGAGAACACCTTGGGATCACCTCTAGATCTTCACACTAACTTAAAAATGGCTAGAAATGGTGATGAACATGAAGAACAAGAGTTTGAAGATTTGAAGATGGAGAGAGAGATGGGGCCGGTTGGGAGAGGAGAGAGAGAGGTGATTGTTGAGTAAAGTGTTGTGTGATGTATGGTGTGTATATATAGGCAAAAATCTAGACAAGATCTTACAACTTCCAAAGAAATCAAATAGAATCCAAGAAAATCAAGAAGTATCAAAGTAAATCTTGGCAAAATATTTGGTGGGGTCCACCTACTTGTGACCGAAAATTTAGGTGGCGGAGGGGGTCCATGTGCAACTTTTTATATAAATATGCTATATGTAGGCTAAAACGGGTGATTAACTGGATACCGGGTATTTTATCTAGCGTTTAAACCCCTGTTTATGGCGTTCTAAATTATTTTTATTATTCTACAAAACTAAACCTGTCAAAATATTGCTGAATTAAATTTCAGTTGCCAAGACTGGCTGCGTCGACTGCGTTTTGCAGTAGGAGCACTGAGTCGCGCAGAAACACGCGGCACGCGCTTAAACTTGAAAAATAACGTTTTTAGGCGTTTTAATTTATTTTTCAACATGGACCTGATTAATAATAAATTTTAATCATAACAGAATATTTTTGGGATTTAAATATTATCCGGGCGGTCACTAACGTTAGTTTTGCAGTTTTGTCGTAAATAGTCCTTTAGTTCAAATAAACATGTTTTTGCCATACCGAATCCTTCGAAACTTATTTCTAAGTTATATAAAGGATATTTAGGGTATGTTTGGCTTCCTTCATAGTTTCGGAGTGTACGTCGTGTTAAACTGATTGCGTTTATGCACCAGTTTTACGTATAACCCTCTAGAAAGTGATTTAAAGCTTGAAATCGGAATCGAATCAAATTGTAAAGTCATTAAACACAATAACACATATAATAACACCAAAGCACATTGTTTTATTGATAATCCACATTGTTTTACATTATACGATGCTTACAGAACACAGTTGTCACAACAACCAATCCATTCCAACCACTATGTTGAAGCTTCCCAACACAATTGGCAGAAGATCTATCGCAACTCACGTTCTCCAAGCTCTATCACATGGATTCTAATTACTTCGTTGGCTTCTACTAGCCTCCCATTAGCTAGTTTTATCGAGTATAGGATATCTAACTTATTTGCTACTAAACCAAGTATACTCTTAAATTCTAAATGTATGAAGTTATAGTCGGTACTAGCATCAAATAGCATAGATGCAAAGTGTTGGTTAGTAGGGAACGCACCAGTGACTTCGTTCGGACCCTGGCATGCTTTACGAGCTCTAATGTTGTGTTACACCTCGACTTTTGCGGAAGCGTGATTATGGTGTGACTTTCTTAATACCATTGCATTCAATCATAACAACAACTAAATGATTAAAACCATAGATGTTCATCCATTAATTAAGTTTAAAAATATGACAACATTGTCTTAAAACATAGAAATTCAAATACGAGTACAAACCATGCAACTTGTTTAAAAGTTCACAAAGACTCGACCAATGACATCAACTAAAACCAGGATTTGGAAGACGTGTCTCGTCCAGGAATAAGACACACTGACCAAACCCTAAGACCATGGATGACATCTTTTATTCTTAACGCAGATTGAAACATCCAACGCCCACCAGATCCACTACTAATTCCCTCAAATACATGTATTTTGAAAACATCAACAAAATTTGAGCGAGTTCATGTGTGTGTTTGTGAATAAACCTTTGAAATCATTGAAAGTATGTATGTAAGTTTGAAAACTCCTGGTATGAAAGCAACAAGGAAAACAGATCAATTAATGTGTAGCTAATACATTAATATTTGTGATGTGATGCAGGAAAACTCAAACCTAGCAGATTTGTCTCCGGGAATAAGACATAGTCACCACATGGGCCACCAAGGTCCGCATGGGTGTGGGCTCGCTACACCCAAATAGATCCATCACTCATGTCCCTTAGTCCTACGATGAGGATTAATGGCCTTAAGTGTTGTACCCACCACTCACATGATCAAGCAGTACCTTTCCTTAGCTAACCATACCAAATCAAAATGTTTGTGTTAGGACCGGTTTTAGACTCCGAAACGATTGCGAAACGAACGTGTGACGTGCGGAATCCGTACACGAACGTGACCTAACACACAAGACGTTATATAAATGTGATTCTATTGATAGATCTGATAATATACAACACCTGAATCACGATGACATCACTTTCTCTCTCTAGACTCTCTCTCTAGATCTCAAGCTCTTCAAATGACAAATGTAGCAAAAGTCTTTAATCTAACTCTAACTCTCCTATTTATAGATGTTGCAAGTTCACATGGACTGGCTTTGTCACTTCACATGAAGTGGTCACTTCGTATGAACTGGCTTTGCCAGTTCATGTGGACTGGACAATCAACACTATAAAGCACTTGAATTCTTCAGTATCTGCTACGGACTGGTATTGATGAAGGCGATAGACATTACTGCACCAACAGACTCCCCCTTGGATATTGCCGTAGTCAATCTTGTGGCATTCTTGTCTTTCTTTCTCTCTTTGAGTCTTCTTGAAAATTTGATAATATCAGCAACCGCAGACTCCCTCTTTCTTGAACAGAATCCCCCTGGATCTGTCTTCAGGCTTCCGTTGCTCTTCCTTTCGATCAGACTCCTTTTCTTCAGGCTCCCCCTTTCGTCAAGCATCCGAGCTTTGGGATCGACACCTTGCTTTCCGTATACAAGCTCTTCTGGGATAGTTACATGGCTCCTTGAATCCACGCTTCCTCTTGCGTTGAGCTCGTCTTCAGACTCCCCCTTAGACTCGGCTGTCGGGATCGTAGTCTGGAACAACATCTGCAATTCTCATACATTTATAAGTACAAACATTTCAAACATTCGATTATCCAGGAATTGTGACCTAGCTTTTTTAAACTTTCTAAATCAAGATCCTGACTTTAAGATATAATAATATGAATATATCCAGGATTCACTTGATACTCTCCCCCTATCAATGAACTTCAAAGATTTGGCAGTTTTAGCAAACAGGATCTGAAACTGACTCTTTTACAGATTTTAACAATATGAGCATCCAAATCCTTCATGGTTAATCATCCAAGTCCAACTTAATGACCTTGGAGATATCACAAACTATTTTTGATTTTTGATTTTAAAAAAAACTTCAAGTTTCAAATTAATGAACTTGATTTATTTTCAGAAACACAATCAGCATACTTAGATTTTGAAACTCAGCTCTTAGACATTGGTTGTCGAAAATAAAGCAGAAATCAAAATCTTTTTGTATTTTTCTGAAACATAAAGCAGTAAAGAAATATTTACAAACATATTTATAGACAATATTTTTGTTTGAGTTCACGTCAGAGGATCATATCAGTTTATGACAAATCGCTAGCACCGTTGAGCTTTAAACACTTTAAGTTCTAAACGATTCACTTAGATTGTCAGTATACTGATCCACTTAAATTTTCACACAAACTTCAATTGATTCTAGATATGGAATTAGTGTTTTAAAGACTTAAACTTATTCGCGTGCCCCACCTCAGAATATACTTCCGTATCCAGACTCCTATATTCAGTCTTACAGGTGAATGTACACTAATGATATCTGTAAGGGGTTAAATGCGAGGCCATGAGAGCTCAGGCTATTGCTTCCGCAAAATCAGAGAGATGATGGCTCGACTTTAGGTGGGTTCCCTTTAGAGAATCTTTTCTTCAACTGCAATTGATTTGTATCTTTCGATATTTTATCAATTTTTATGCAGAGGGTGGGCTTTATGATTAAAGCAATGCAAAGTATTATCCGAGGACTAGGCTATTGCTCCCGCAAAATCAGAAGTCCTGGTATAATACCCCAGATATCATCATGTACAAAGACCTAGTATGTCAGAAATAGAAAGCCTTTCAAACAAGATTTCGGGGGTTACCCATATATCCGAGAGATTTTCCCCACGAGATAAGTAAGTATTGATCTTTAGGTTTATATCTCGAAAACAATCTACTAAGCGTGTAAAAACCTACTGGCATATCATCAGTGAGACCATTTATCACATTTTAACATTCCATTTCTTTAGCGTGCTGTGATTGTCTACTGATGTACTATTATTTCCTCTTTTTACACAAAACTCATTTTTGAATTTTATCATGTTTTTTTTTTTTTTTGATTTTTCAAATTTTCTATTGATTTTGTATTTTCTGACAATTTCTTACTCCCCCTAAAATGCAAAACCATTTAAAGAAAATTTGACAAACCGATACTGATAGCTTTGTCTCGCCATCCATTTTCTGCTTCTCATTCTCTGATTTGCAGAAAATATAACGTACCCCCATGATTTACAACACATTGATTTTTTTACAGTTTGAAAACCGTTTTTCAATCTTGTGAAATTAATCATGTTTGTTCCGCCGTGAGGGTTTCGGCATATTCAATCAACATATTTTTTGAATTTTTGGATTTTTTTGACAAATTTAAAAACAAACATATTTTTGATTTTTCAAATTTTTTGACAAAATAAAAACATATTTTTGGTTTTTAAATTTTTCAATTTTTAGGGTTTTTGAAATATGGTTTATTTATGTACAGAAACCAAACAAACTCCCTGTTTCAACCAACACAGGGTTCAACAGCCTCCTCTTCCCATGCTAGGCTGCTCCAACACTTCTCTTCTTGACATTCAAGTTTCTTCGGAAGCACCTGCACATTCAAGTTACTCAATTACTTGAATAATTTAGCCCAGGTCGGTTTGACCTTAGGCATTTCAACACAATATGCTTCATTCAACTTCGAAAAATCTTTGTCATTCTGAACAAAGACTTTTTCAACTTTGACTTCAACTTTTTCATCATTTACCGAAGTCATTTGTTTCTTAACAGACCATGTGTGACTAGGGCTGCAAACGAACCAAACGTTTGGCGAACAGTTCGCGAACTGTTCGGCGGGAAGTTCGTTTGTGTTCGTTCGTTTATTAAACAAACAAACACAAACAAAAAATTTCGTTCGTTTAGTTAAATGAACAAACATGAACGGAGGGCGCGTTCGTTCATTTATGTTCGTGAACATTCGGTAACATGTTTGTTTGTGTTCGATAATTCATTAGTGTTTTTAGCTTTTATATTTTAGTTAAATACTTCAAAATTCCGACAAATAAAATATTTAATAAGTGTCAACATATTATATATATTGTTCATGAATGTTTGTTTGTATTCGTTTGTTACCATTTGTGTTCATGAACATTAGTTTGTGCTCATTTGTGTTCATCATCGGTCGTTTTCATTCGTTGCCTAAAATTAACAAACAAACACAAACGAACACGAACAAGTTCATTTCCTTAACAAACAAACACGAACATAAAATCTCGTTCGGTAAGCGTTCATGAACAGTTCGTGAACACATATATTTCGTAACAAACGAACACGAACAAGGACTTGTTCGTGTTCGTTTGGTTCGTTTGCAGCCCTATGTGTGACCTTTAGGAGTACCTCGTTTGTAAAAATGTGACTCTTTTTGAACATTTTGATTCTGAACAACAACTTTTGGTTTCCAAAACTGGTTTGGTTTTGTTGCATCAACAGTTGTTTTCCAACTTTGTGTCGTTCTAAATTTGGACGTCACTGGTTTCCATGTTTGTTGTGAGTCAGCCTTTGACATTTTCGGCTTCCAAGTTTGCTTTGAATCAAACTTGGTTGACTTCTGATTCACAACATCAGATTTATGTTTTTGAACATAAACAGACTTGTTTTTCATCTCAACACCAACATGTTTTAGATTTGGATACTTGCGAGCAAGATGTCCTGTTTGATCACATTTGAAACATGTTCTCTTGGACACATCTTTGACCTGTTGTTGTTTCTTTTTCTGAGAATAAAACTCTTCATTAGACTGTCGTCTAAATTGGAGTTCTTTCTCTTTTTCAGAACTTGTTCCATGAAAAAAATTCATCTTTGCATGAAAATTTGGCGTTTCATTTTTCTTCCAATTCTGTTTCTTCTTATAACACAGCCCAGCCTTCATGTTTTTCTTTTTGTAACCAGGTTTGTTATAAAAAGTTTTATGACCTTTTCCAGCAAATTTTGGAATTTTAGACTTTTCAATCTCAACCATCTTGAAAACTTTGTCTATCTTTTCTGAAATCACATTCTGAATCGGGAATACAATATCTAAGAATAATTTGTCCGATCCAATCATGGTATAAACCAATCCTTTTGAATCTTCATTCAAATTTTTCTCAGATTTTGAGTTTTTCAGATATTCTTCATGAAAACTTCCTTCATTTTCATCCTGTGATTCAGATTTACCTGTTTCAACCGACTCTTCTTTCAACACACTTTCAACGACTTTACCTACCACCTCTGAATCACTAGAATCATTAGATTTGGAATAGGTTACGTCAATATTATCTGGAAATTGATCTACCATGTTGAAAGCTTTTTCGACCTTTTCATCATCATAAAATGCAAACTTTTCCGGTGGAGGAACTTGATGAAACTCTGAGCCAATACCCTTTTTGTTTTTCTCAGAATCATCATCACCCGGTTTTATGTTGAAAATTCTTTCAAGCACATATGATGACGCATGATAACTTTTTAACTTGTTGTTATCCTGTTCTAAATCAGCAATCTGACACTTTAGCTTAGCAACATCCTCAATGTAAGAGTTTACAACTTGTTGCTTTATTTCATACTATCGCTTAAGCGTATCAGTTGTTTCAGAACAATATTTCAATCTGGATTGAACAAGTTTCATTTGACTCTTCACATTTTCATATGACTCTTTTGTAATGTGATAAGCCAATTTTATTGAATCATATTCTTTTTTTCATTTCTTGACATGCATTTTCTTTTTGAAAACAATCTTCTGTCATTTTTGAAACTTTTTCTTTTAAAATTTCATTTTCATTTTCTAATTTTTTTACATTTTTCCGAAAGTTTTTCGTCATTTTCTTTTAAAATCTTCTCATTTTCTAACATTTCTTTGCATTTATTTTTGAAAACTTCTTCGATTTTAGTAAATTCAAGATCTCTAGTTCTGAACTTTTCGCCCTTTTCAGTACAAGCACTGCACGTTTCCATGCATTTCTTGCACTGTTCAACAACTTTATTATCAGATTGTTTATCGATTTTAGTATCATTATTTATCAATTCATTTTTGTTGAGTAAGTCAGAAGATTCAGTTTGAATTTTATCTGTTATCCCACCTTCTTCTGTCATTTTCTCCTTTTCTGATGTGTTCACCTGATCATCAACCAGCTTTTGATCACTCTCAACTTCTTCTTTCTTCACATCTTCAACTTTCACAGCTTCGATTTTAACTTCTTCAGCAACTTTCTTCAAATTATCAACTATATTTTCAACATTCTTCTTCATTCTTTCTTCATCCCTCTTCCTCGAACTTGATGTCATTGCATCTCGTATGATTTTATCCAGCCTTTTCACATATGTTTTATCTTTTGTAACATTTGAATAATATTCGACAGATCGAGGAATTACTAAAAGAACTTCATCAAAAATTATGTCCTTCTTGGAAACAACGGGTTCACCATCTCTGTTGACATAGCACTCTCACTTCTTGTCCCATCTTTTATTGCTTACAGCATTTTCATACTCTTCTTGCATTTCATCAATTCTGTTTCCAGCAATGTTTCTTTCTCTGTATGTTTTTTCCTTCAGAATTTCTTCTCTCGTTTTCACTTTCATTTCAGCCATGACATTTTCTTCTTGAATCACCTGAATCAAACAAACAACAGTGATTAGATTTAAAAATTATCAAACTGCTGGGTAGGACGGGTATCCGATCGAGTAAATCAACAAAAGTCAACAGAATGAATATGTGACAATGGATCGGGTGGGGATCCGTTTGGGCGAGTATCCGACGCTTTGACCTGAATCACAACAACAAATGAAATGATTAGGATCGGGTGGTAATCCGTTCGGATTGCCACTCGATTCGTTGCTTTTTAAATTTTTTGAATCAAATAAAGATCAAATAAAGTCCCTGAATCAGATGATGACCGGATCGAGTGTGTCAAACAAAATCAAACTATTTAAGAATTTCAATAAATCGGATGGTTATCACAAAGAATTAACTATTCAAATTTGACTCTATAAAAGACTTTACCAAATATCACATGCAATTGTCAGATGTCACCACACATTTAATTGTTTATTCTCACATGTAATGTATGGAAAAATGTAATCAGTGGCCGACAATTCGATGTATTGAAAACTTAAATCTTTAATGAATTAATACACAAATCTCAAGCACAGTCAATTCAATTCATGAAGTACTTTATTCACGTGATTGTTATGACAACCAAATTGACTGTTATAGAATGATTGGGCCGTTCAATTCTAATCACATGGGCCGAGACAATAAGTAGTAATGTCCGACAACTTTTAAAGTCAACAGTTTTAATTGGACCTCTATGTTTTTTGCATGAATAACTATTTGGCCGCACATTATAAAGTGGACCGATGACTTTGATTATTATGAATAATGTGCCGCTAATCTGATATAGACTTATCAATTCAATTCAAATCTGACAACCTTAGTTCACTTCGTGTGAACTGAAACAAATTTCAAATAAACTGACTTGATGCGAAGTGAGTCAAACTTGATTTCACACGAACTGAAGTTGATACGAACTAGGGTTCAAGTTCACTTCATATGAACTGGTTAAACACTCAAACGAACTGATTAAGTCCACTTCGTGTGGACTGAGATCACCACTTCATGCGAACTAAGATCACCACTTCATGTGAACTGAGATCACCACTTCATGTGAACTGGGGGTATGCTTCATACGAACTGGACTCAAACCATGCGAACTGATGATGATCTCCCACGATTGGACATGTTTTTGCCAAAATTGAAAGCCTAGGATTGTTCTCTATCAAATTCCGATCACAACAGTGTGTTTTTCGTTTAATATCGTCCACTGATTCGTGCTAGATCTAAGATTGAAGTTTCCGTTCATGCGAATTGGTCCATATTTCAAATGAACTGGTTGATTTTTGATAAAATTGATCAAGTTTTAATCTGTTTTAAGGTCTAATACTTTCACGGATTATTTAAAACACTGTATCGCACGTTATACTTCAAAATCAATCCATTTTATCCAGAAAATCTCGTTTAATTTTGAAAAAAAACGTGAAGAAGAATGAGAAAGATGAAGAAATAGATCAAATCTGGACGAATTCGGATCTGAATCTGATGAAATCTTGAGCGGAATTGTGTGTTTGATCTGTGCAATCGAGCTCCTGCTCTGATACCACTTGTTAGGACCGGTTTTAGACTCTGAAACGATTGCAAAACGAAAGTGTGACGTGCGGAATCCGTACACGAAGGTGACCTAACACACAAGACGTAATATAACTGTGATTCTATTGATAGATCTGATAATATACAGCACCTGAATCACGATGACATCACTTTCTCTCTCTAGACTCTTTCTCTAGATCTCAAGCTCTTCAAATGACAAATGTAGCAAAAGTCTCTAATCTAACTCTAAATCTCCTATTTATAGATGTTGCCAGTTCACATGGACTGGCTTTGTCACTTCACATGAAGTGGTCACTTCGTATGAACTAGCTTTGCCAGTTCATGTGGACTGGACAATCAACACTATAAAGCACTTGAATTCTTCAGTATCTGCTACGGACTGGTATTGACGAAGGCGATAGACATTACTACACCAACAGTTTGTAAACAGTTTGTAACATGTATTTCACCCCCGAAGTTATAAAACCGAAAACAGTCAGAGAAAAGGGGGTCATGAACTCACAGATTTACGTCTTCAATCACCGTAACTCAAGCTCTTCGGATAAACACGACTACCTACAACGTACTAATGTCTATTAGACGAACGGGCCGTGCCTTGACTTAGTATTAATGTCTTTGAGTTACGATTCTTTTAGTGTCTTCGATATTATTCCTAACTTTATAATCATTTGTTAAAATAATTAATATTTTAACTTAAATTATATTTATTAAATTTTTGGAATAATATTATATTTTTGGCTTGATACACTTCGGGTATTTACACATGCATATCCTTCCCCAGGATGGGGATATCTTTCACTTGTATATTTTGCCTTATATCGGGGTCGTTTCCGGTGTCTATTTCTACGTACGAGAATATGTATTTTATTGAATTCATTAAGTATTCTTTATACTTAACTTCATATTGATTATTCTGGAATATTATCTTTAATAGAGATTCAATATATATATGTTCAAAATATATATTTAAGGGATATTACTTAGAAAAATTATTTAGAATTTTTCTTTGGGCAAAAATATTTGTAATTTCTCATAAGTTTCGAAAATTAATATATTTTCAAGTCCAATTTAGAAAATATATTTAAACTCATTTTCCCAAAAATGACATACTTCATATTTATTTGAGAAAATGTATCTTTTATCCATAAATATTGTATTTCATGTTTGTGCAAGAAAATATATATTTCATAAAAATAATACATTTTCTAAAAACTTCAAGAAAAATATATATTTCATACTTGCCAAAAATAATATATTTTTCCTTATCAAAATATGATATATTTTTGTAATAATTGTAAAAATCATATTTTTACTTCCTTGGTGTCCAAAATATTATTTACCGAAATATACTTTGTGAATAAAATCCGAAATATTTTGTAAGTCTTATTTCGTAGTTCGGTTTCATCAATATTTTGTGTAAATGTGTATATTCATTTGATGGAATTTTGGTAATATTTTGATGGATATTCTTGGTATTTTTGTGTGTTATATTATTTCAAGTCCTAATAATATAACTAATACACAAAGTATACAAATAATCACACACATGTGACTTCTAAATATATATTTTCCTAATACATATTTAGTCACTTTTATTTATGAAAACCAACCTCCAATAATTATATTTTTGAATAAAAAATTATGGCAAAGCTTTTGTAGCAAACTCATGGTTTAAAATACACTTGTAAATATTTGTTTAAAAATATTTTTCTAAGTGTTTATATTTTTAGAAAATTTGCCATAGTTTCCCCTAAAAATGGAGGTTTCCATGTGTCTTAGGTGACTTAAACATTACCGTTAGGTGGGTTATTCCCTGAGGTACTTTCGCTGCGTCTGTAGCGAAGAACCTAGTGCCAAGCGATGGCCCGTGGGACGTGCGCTTGCCATTCTGCCTTGGTCAGCCGAATGATTTCTTGATGAGACATCTTCTAAGAAGGAGTTCGGATTGGTCAGGTCTTATTTGTTCAGAGAGTGTATACAGTTGTTTAGAGGTCGTATGTACATACACATATTAAATCATCATCTCAATCAATCAAACATCAGCACAATCATAGCATAATCAAGTAATTGGGAATATGTTTAATGAGAACATAACAAACAAGCACGTTGTTGATTTACAGGTTATATGAGAACATGATGATTGGGCTTTCATTAATCATCAACAACACAGTATTGTTACATGTTTTACAAAGTGTATCATATCAAAGGGAACACAGGGTCACACTACCCTTGCCCAACAAGTCTACAAATCTACATAGGTCATACAATCTAAAGTGATCTCCAAAAGGCTTCACAAGCTCAACTCAATGGTTGTACTGATGGCGGAGGAGGAGGAGGTGGGAGGAAAATCAAACTGAGAACATGTGCGAGCTCCTCCTCGAGCTTGTGCACGTGACGAAGCAAATAACGGACCTGCTACTCAACGATGAGGAATCGAGCATCAAACTCTGGGAAAGGAGTAAGAGGAGCAGGTGGACGTGTGAAAAGAGGTGGTGATGAACGAGGGGGAACGGAAGCATGCTGACAAGGACAAAGTAATGGACGCGGTATCGACTCAAGCTCCAAGACTCTGCGACTCATAACTTCAAATCAAAGCTGAAGCGAATAAAGTAACTCATCATGTGTATAACCAAAAAAATGTGTGGGATGGTAGGGGTCTGAGGTCGGCATGGAATACGGCGGGGACCCTCTGAATGGCTCATCAGTTGGTGAAGAAGTAAAAGGAGCAAAAGGTGCAGACTGGGAAATGTGTGGATAAGCTGCTGAAACATGGAGATCATGACTAGGCTGGTGGCCTGAAGTGCCTTCCCCTGGACGGGGTGCGGGTATGTCCTGCAATAAATCGATAGGTAAATCAACACGATGGACATCAGACTCCACAGAATGGGAAGGAGCAACATCAGTGGGTGCAGGTGCAGGTGGAGGAACAAATGTCTCAACAACAGGAGGATCAACGGGTGCAGGAACTGGATCAGGTATGAGGGGTGCAATGTCAGGTATGCCAAAAGGAATAGGGTCATGATCAGGTAAAGGCTCAGGATCAGCAGGTGCAACATCGGGCTGATTGACAGGAACAAAGTCTAGCTCAAGATCAAGCTCGGGACCGTGTGGAGGGGATGGTGCAGTTGACATGGCCGTATCATCATCAGAATCAGTGGCATAGCGTCGTAATCCAACTGCCTGCAAGGCGGAAGGCGTCGCAGATTCAAAGGAATCTGAGACAGAGTGTAAACTAGAGTCCGAGGAAATCTCAATAACAGGGATCTCAAAAAGTGGAATAGCAACAACGTCCTTATCTGGCTCTCCATCACCATGGGCATCATCAGGAGGACCATCAACAAACAAATCAACATCATCATCAAACAGATCGTCAAAAGGCAAATCCTCGAGAGGAATGGCCACCGAAGGATCGGGAGCGAGGATTGGTGCCACGACATGCTCACCATCGTGATGCCCGATGATAAGATGATCGTGAACTGGAATGAGAGGAACAAAAGGATCCTCGTCTGGAATGCCATCAGGAAGCGGTAAATCATCGCCAAAGTCGGGCAACGCGAATGGCTGGAAGTCGTCCTCGTCGTCAGATATCATGTCTGGGTCTTTCTCAGCATCGGGTGTAAGTATCTCGGGCTCGGGTGCACTCTTGCTATCAGAGACGAGGGCCATAGGGTCATCAACGTCTGATAACCCACTTTCCGAAGACGACATACCGCCTGTAACATAACAATCATAACATATGCATATATATCAACCACTATCATTTAGTATGCAAGCAAAGTTAATGTATCATAAAATCATGTAATCGTGCATCCTTATTATTCCTCACAAATCCTTTCTATCCTTCCTAGTCTCCCAGACTAAACCACCTAGTCTCCCAGACTAAACCAACCAGTCTCCCAGACTAAAGCACCTAGTCTCCCAGACTAAACCAACCAGTCTCCCAGACTGAACCACCCAGTCTCTCAAACTGAACCACCCAGTCTCTTAGACTGAACCACCCAGCCTCTCAGACTGAACCACCCAGTCTCTCAGACTGAACCATAAACATAAACCTTGAAATGTGTTTCGTGTGTTTCCTTTGTAAAAATTGTTTTGTTCCTTGGATCTGGACGTTTCGTGTATGCAATGAAAAACATGTAAAATATTTTCGTGAGAGCCCTAATGATTGTAGTCTAGACTCGAGAAGGAATCCTAGTTCGCTACAATCGAAGCTCTGATACCAAGCTGTCACACCCTGACTTTTGTGGAAGCGTGATTTGGTGTGACTTGCTTAATATCATTGCATTCAACCATAACAAACAACTATATGATAAATCCAAGATGTTCATCCATTGATTAAGTTTTAAAACATTACAACAACATTGTTTTAAACCTCCAAAAACACAGACTTCGTATTCAGAATACAACACTAACAGGTTTTAAGTTCCATAAGGACTTTTCAAAAGACACTAATGCAAACTAGGCTTTGAAACATGTATCCTATCCAGGATAGGATACACATTCTAACCCATTCGACACCGGATGACATCTTTTATTCCAAACAACACTTGAAACTTCAACGCCCGCCAAATCCATACTTAGTTTCCTGAAATACATGTAGTTTGAAAACATCAACAAAAGTTGAGCGAGTTCATGTGATTTGTATGTGTGCACGAATCATCCTTGTAAACATTTGTAAGTATGTATGTATGTATTTGTAAACTGGTGTGAAGCGACAAG
This sequence comes from Helianthus tuberosus, assembly GCA_030545235.1. Taxonomy (NCBI): domain Eukaryota; kingdom Viridiplantae; phylum Streptophyta; class Magnoliopsida; order Asterales; family Asteraceae; genus Helianthus; species Helianthus tuberosus. The sequence continues at coordinate 71,220,236 of CM060356.1, read as the reverse complement.
GAACATATCAATTAATGTGTAGCTACTACATTAACATGTGTGAAACAGCGTAGGAAGGCTCAAACCTAGCAAATTTTGTACCGGGCCTCCGGCTGTAAGACATAGTCACCTCATAGGCCAAACCCCGGTACACATGGGTGTGGGCTCGCTACACCCAAATAGATCTATCACTCATGTCCCTCGGTCCTAAAACGAGGATTAATGGTCTTAAGAGTGCGCCTACCCATTCACATGATCTAAAAGTATTTTCCTTAGCAAACCATACCATTTGTAATTGTTTGTAAACATTTAGTAACATGTACTTCACCCTCGAAGTTATAAAACAAAACAGTAAAAAGAAAAGGGGGACATGAACTCACTGTTTTGCGTTTTTCGTATCTAATGTAACTCAAAGCTTCCTCTAGAATGCACGACTACCTACATGCGTACTACGGTCCATTAGACGGGTAGGTCGTGCCTTAACCTTGGTCTTAATTAGTGTCTTGAGTTACGTTAGTTTGTGTCATCAATGTTATTCCAAGTATATAATTATTCGTCAAAACAATAAATATTTTAACTTAAATTATATTTATTACATTTGGAATATTAGTTAAAATAATATATTTTTAACTTGACATACTTATGTATTGTATATGTATATCTTTCCCAAGGATGGGTGTATTTGTATTCGTATTCTTATACTTGTATATTTTTGCCATGTATTGGTGTAGTATTCCGGTGTGTATTTATACATACGAGAATACGTATCTTCTTGTAATTGTTAAGTATTCTTATACTTAATTTTGTATTAATTTTCCCGGAATAATACTTCTAATAAAAATACTTCAATATATATTTCCAAAATATATATTTTGAGAAACATTACTTAGAAAAGTCATTTATAAGTTTTCCTTTGGCAAAAATATTTGTATTTTCATATAAGTTCCAAAATAATATATTTTCAAGTCCAACTCGGAAAATGTATATATGCCTATTTTTCTCCAAAATAATATACTCCGTTTTTGTTTGAGAAAATATATATTTCTTCCAAAAATAATATATCTTCTAAAAATTTCTAGAAAAATATATATATTTTTACTTGCCAAAAATAATATATTTTTCTCTTGTCAAAAATATGATATAGTCTTGTAATATTTGTAAAAATCATATTTTTGTTTCCTTGGTATCCAAAATATTATTTACCAAAATATACTAGTGAATAAATTTTACGGAATATTTTGTAAGTTATGTTCCTTAGTTCGGTTTCACCAATATCTTGTGTATAACTTGTATGTTCATATTCTTGGAATTTTGTTAATATTTTGGGTTGTAATTTTTGGTATTTTAGTGAGTTATATTATTTCAAGTCCTAAAATAATATAACTAATACACATAATATACAAATAATCACACACATGGTGACTTCTAAATATATATTTTCCTAAATACATATTTAGTCACTTTTATTTATAAAAACCAACCCCAAATATTTATATTTTTGTAGCAAAAATTATGGCAAACTTTGTATGAAAATTTATGACTTATAATACACTTGTAAATATTTGTTTGGAAATATTTTTCTAAGGGTTTAATTTTTAGAAAATTTTTGCCATAGTTTCCCCTAAAAATGGAGGTTTCCATACCTTGAAGGTATATCATTTTCTTTTGTAAAATCAACACAATCAATTCACAATCAACAACAAACAATGTTTACTTACCAATTTTGCCAAAAACAAGCATAAATTACTACTTCATGAACTTGAAAAATTTATAAAAGTTTGTAGTAACTTACTAGTGTGTTTATTAAGTCTTGTTACCCTTTAAAGTGTGGTTGATTCTTTAAAAACATTATTTTTAGAGAATTTGGATCTTTACAACTTGCAATCTTATTTTCTAAAAATGTTTCTTCATGGATTTTTCTTGTTACACATATACTTCTACACTTTATTAACCACCAAAAATGAGGTTCATTTATTTAAGAAACAAGATTTAGTAAAACTTGTATTTTTAACTTGGTTTCTTGGAAAATCATCCATGAAATTTTAGATCTACAAGTGTTACAACCTACTTTGATCATTATTTTACAAGAAAACCACATATTCTTTCAAGTTCATGTTCTATGTGAGGATGGTCTATGAATCTTTAACACTTTCATCCTCTTATCTTGCTAGATTATGTTTTTAGTCATGATCTACATCATTTTCATAAGCAATCAATTATCAAGTATCATAACAACACTAAACAACATGATTTCATCAAGATTTCTTATAATTTTAAGCTTATGTTCATGTTTCATCTTCTTATTTCTTAGTGTTCTTCATGATAATCAACATGAATCATCTTTTAACCACTTCAACAAGATGTAAAATGGAAAGATTAGTGTTCTTACTACTAGCTCAAGGCTAGGGATGATCAAGAGAAGAAATGAAGTGGATAAAAGCACTAGAGAGAGGTCCTTTAACTTTCAAGAGCACCAAGCTTCCTTATATGCCTTCTTACACCCTTGTATATGTATGGATTTAATGGAAAGTGAAAGATGAAGATGATGTTGGTGCGGGGGTTCTTGGCTGTAGCTTATGGGGAAGGAAGGAGAAGTGTGTAATGTTGGTGATGATGAAGGTTATGAGAGTTAAGTCTAATGGTTATACTTATAAGCTTTTCAACACTTAAAGATCTAGTGGATATTATGTTTTATAAAGATGAGACAATATCTATTATTATAACAAGATAAAATCAAGGTGTGGGGACACCTTGTAACCGTGAACTTGGTGGGGGGGGGGGGTCTAGGCATAGGTTTTAACCATGTAGTTAGATTGTAGTTGAAATGTAAGTATATGGTTAGATGTTTAGTTATTAGGTATTTATATAGTGTGTTATGATGTTCGAGAACCATAACTAGCTTGGTAATGTTAAAACAGTGCTTCTAGTGAAAATTTGGTGTTTCGGGTAATGTTCGGTTGTTCGGTTGGTTACCGGTTCGTTAAGGTGCTAAACTATGCAGTTTAGTGTGCTTTATGTACCCTTTTATGACGGTTTTGATTCCCGACACTTAGGAAAGTATTCAGGACCATTTAAGCATATTCCTGCATGATATAAATGTGTTTAAATGCTGAATTTGCTGATTTTCTACAGAATTCTGCAGTTTATGTGAGTTTTAGGCACTTTCCGACGCTTAAACTATCACTAGGAAGACAGTTTTGTGATCCTTACTTTCCTACACACTATACTAGTGTAATATTTGGTTTCTGGATCATTCTGTGTCTCAATACTATGTCTGTCTATCTACTGAACTTTGCCAGCATTTTTCTTATTTGTCTGATAACTGTGCTGCCGGAGTTTCGTGCATCATTCGAATCAATAAAGTTTGTATGCAGTAATGATATGTCGTTTTCAATATATGATGCACATGTATGTACTTGGTACTAATCAGAAAACAATTTAAGTAATTAATTGCAATTTAGCACAGTCATTAAGCACTAATCATTATTTAATAATTGTACGGATACCTGAAATTTGACAGTTGTCACAACATACCTTTTGATATAAATTATATATTTTCATTGAAAATATATGGATTTGTGAAAATGTATGTTTCTTGGATGAAACGGTTTTTGTTGAATATGTGTTTCGGGGATGAAATGGTTTTGTTGAATATATTTGTTTCGGGATGAAACGGGAATTGGTACGGTGTTTCCGAGGAGAAACGGACAGTAAAGTTGGGACGGATGTCGGCCTGGTCTCAAGGGAGGGAGATTCAGGGGATTCGTACAACTTCATGTATTAAATTTGTCATATTAGTAGGATATATATATTGTACGTGAGGCAGACATCATATTGGTCTCGGGTGGACCCTGCGCCCATGATGTCATTTAATCAGTTAAGTATTGCACGCGAGGAATTGTTGGTAGATCTATCGGGTTGACAACCCCATCGTGACCGGTCGCCCAGTGTCAAGTCAAATGACGAATTGATATTCTGTTTATTGTTTAGCTTTGATTATCCCTGCACGGTAAATATATAGTTCGTATTGTCTAGCTAACATACGAGTCTGAAAATTGACGCAATGAATTTAATATACAAAACCTGGGTAAGAGTTTTATTGTCTGGTTGTTAAACTACGATGGAGGACCCATGGATTTTATTAAGGAAGTAAAATGGACTTTCTAAAAATTAGATGGATGTTTTTAAATAAACACATAATCAGAAAGTTTCCTTTGGAATGAATTGTTTGTATGTGAATAAGTGAACTCACCTTCCTTTGTGTTGACACTTGATTTTAACGTGTTCTACAGGTACTTGAGTTTGGCTTCGGGAATTATGGCGTATCTTGTGTTTGATGATGCGTGTTGTGTTACTTAAAATGTTGGACTACTTTTTAAACTATCTGGGATGTATGTATTAAGATCCGAGAGGATCAAAGACAACTTAACTATGTGGTTGTGTCATGACTTAAAACGTAATGTTTAAATAACTTATGTTTAAAATAAATTAAAATGTCCAATAATTAAATGCATCGATCGACAAGATATAAATGGGCACCAACTTCCGTCACCACTACGTTTTATATTCCGCTGCAACGTTTTTGGGGTGTGACAGAAGTTGGTATCAGAGCCAATGGTTGTTAGCGAACTAGATGTTTTCGGGAGAAAACACTAGACTTCAACCGAAGAATTTTGAGATGTAAAGTCCAAAATTCTCGAAGCCAAGAATTTTAAATAATCTTGGAAGTTTTATCATGTTTGAAAACCCTTATGTGTTTATGTGCATACGTGATTTTCTGTTTATTTAGGCCTTATGTGTTACTATTCATGTTGATCACACACTTACTTGTACGGTTACATATGTGTCACAGATGTCGCACGAGCATGAGGTCATCGAGATCAACGACTTAGATAGCGAGCCAGATTTCGAGACTTCACCTAGATCCATTCTACCAGAGATACCTATCACGACCCCACAGATGGTTGGTATGGCTGAGTTTGCTTCATCATTCCGCGTCGACCCTGCTGCTTTCGCTAGCCAGGTAGACCCCCGATATGCTTTCGCTAGCCAGGTAGACCCCCGATATGCTTTCACTAGCAACGCGTGGATTGATGACAACGATGACGCTCCTCTCTCGATTCATGAGACTGGACAATCATCTGGCAACGTTACAAGTTATCGATGACGTGATCAGAGGTGTCCTTGTTATTGGAGGACCTTTTAGTATTCCACCAGCAGTGGACGCCACTATTATCACGACTCGGCCATTAGGGCCATCTGTTTCTCCACCTGCTACTGTAATCGAGTCTATCGCTAAGGTCCCTCCACCTGTTCTGTCAGAGTCATCATTACGTATCTTCGAGTCATGCACATCTACTACGCCTCTATTAGTGTATTATCGTCGTGGGAAGAGGGTTAGGCCAGTTGGAGAGATTGCTTCTACATCATGTGCTGAGACTGCAACTGCTTCTAAGAAGCAGAAAGGGGTTTGGGTAGATCGATGTTGCCATTGCGACCGACAGTTTGCTGCCTTACGCGAAGAACTGGAAACAACCAAGGGTAAAATGAAGGACCTCAAGGGGCAAATGGACTGGTATGATGAGTTGAAGGATTTGGACAATAGTGCGATAGACCAGATGCATTGGAGGATAGTGGATCTAGAGGAGTTGGTCAAAAGATGCTAGATTTTAGAGGGATGAAGCATTAGATGTTGGTCGTTGTTTGTTTGTGGTTGTTTTGTTAGATACTTTTGGTACTTTTCTTTTGGGGGCCTGCGTGCCGGTTATATTTTTGTGATATTAGGTAGAAATTTTTGTGAAAACTTGTTATGGGTGTCGATTTAGACATGCCAAGGATAGTGGGGATGTACTGAAAAACAAGTTTGTTAATTTCTATGATAATATCAAATGATCTACTTTTGGTTTAAAATTTTTCTCATTAATATGTGGATATTATACATGCACAATGTTTGGTCCACCAACATTTAATGATTGAATTATTTTTGGTTATCGTCTCATGTGATTATTATTGTTGTAAATAATAGAAACGATGAAAATGCCGCCAAAAGCAAGACAGGGTACTGGACTACCTGCCACTCCAGGAGAGTTGACACGACTCATAACCCAACCCGTTAATACTGCCTTGGAACAGCGTAATGCTAACCAGAATGATAGCCAGGAACATGGATGTGGTGCTCACGGGCATGATCTTGGTGGGACACAGATTGGAAACCCTCCTGGTAAAATAATGATCGGAAAGTTTTGGTAGTTCATCTGTTATGATCTCATTTGAACGTATTCCTGATTTTCATTAACCGTATGAACAGTGCACAGGAGCATACACAAAACAATCCAGGGTTGTAACCCAAGATCATTTACTGGTGTCCTATGCAATGATGTGACAGTAATATACGTGATATCGGGCTGTCAAAACGAGTCGGTCATCCGAGTGATTCAGCGATCCGAACCTAGAACTGGAGATTCAAAGAAGCGCAAACCTGAGAGCTCCAAGAAGACTCCCGAAGTGGAACGTAGGAAGAAATGTAACTTGGAGAAAGCAAGTGTAGCTAATCCTAGGGAGTCGGGAAAGAGTAAAGTCGGTGATGGACAAGAGAAGTGTGCCAGATGTGGCCGAACCGGACATGTGATTTCCAAGTGTTATGCTAAGAATACGTTGGATGGAGTTGCGCTCGAAGGATGCTTTGCATGTGGTGAACAAGGACACAACAAAAGAAAGTGCCTGAAACCGAAAGGAAAGGATGCTAGGGGCAAACCCGTTGAGGCGAGTGCTGGGAAGGCTTGTGAAAGTCCCGCTACTGTTTCTGGTATGTTTCGAATCAAAAGCCAATCTATGTTCATACTTTAATACCAAAGCTGACTGAAGTTTTGTTCGAAAAACTTTGAACCATTTTTGTGTTCGCCTACAAGTAAGCTAATTATAAAGTGCCCGATAGAACTAGCAATTGGTAAGCTGATAGAACCTAGCGAGGTCGTTCGCGGTTGTAGTATTTAGTTAGCAGATCATAGTTCTAGTGTTGGTATATTTCCAGTGGAGCTGGGGAGCCTTGACGCAGATGCGAGAATGGATTGATTATCTGAGAACGACGTGGGGACTATCACTTGAAGAAGCTAGCTAGGATATCTCGTCCTGATGAAGGTAGAAAGGTGGTAATTGTTCGTGAAGATCGACCGATTCGAGTGTTGAGTGTTGATAGTTGAGAGTCGTCAGTGTTATGAGGATGCTTGAGTTGTTGCGAAAGGGATATCCTGCGTTTTTAGTGAATGTGGTGGATGTAGAAACCGAATGTAGGAATGTCGGAGAGATTTCTATCGATCGCAACTGTCTGGAAGTCTTCCTAAAACGACTTACCTGGATTGCCCCCTGCGAGACAGATAAAATTTTGAATCGATCTGGCACACGGTGCTGCACTCAATTGCACAATCTCCTTATAGATTAAGCACCGTCTGAGATGATAGAAATGTCGAGTCAGTTTGAAGAGCTATTGGACAAGGGTTTCATTCAATCAAGCTTTTTGCTTTAAGGCGCATCTGTTTTGTTGAGAAAATGAAGGATGGATCCTTCAGGATATGTGAGGATTTCAGAAAGCCGAACAAATTGACTATCAAGAATCGGCACCCTTTTCTGAGGATTGACGATTTGTTCAATCAAGCTACCGGGATCCAACTGCTACACGAAGATCGATCTACGATTAGGATATCATCAGATGAAGGTTTTTGACGAAGATATCTCGAGGACTGCTTTTCAAACGTGATATGGCCGTTACGAGTTATTAGTCATGCCTTTTGACTAAATTAATGCGCCATTTATATTCATGAATCTCATGAACAGGGTATGGAAACCCTAATCGGATAAATTTGTGATAATAATATTCATCGACGACATGCTTGTCTATACACGAACCAAAGAGGATCATGAATAACACTTGAAGTTAACTATGGAGTGATGAAGGATGATGAAGGTATGCTTGTAGATCAGTTTGAGATTGGAGCAATCAAATGATGAGGAGCACCAAAGACCCCATTGGGAGTATGATGATCCATATGATTAGTTGGGTGTTACCGGAGATTTATTAAGAATTTCTCTAATTAGTGCAGTTTTCGACACTAATAACCCCAAAAGGAAAAGGGAAATTGATTGGGCAGAAAAGTAAGAGGAAGCTTTTCGGACCTTTAAAAGAAGAATTCGGAGCGGGTATGATGGATTCAGAAGAAAGTTAAAATACTCACATGCCCTTGGCAGAGTTATCTTACAATAATAGTTAACACGCTAGCATTCAGGTTGTTCCATTTGAAGCCTTGCGTGGATGGAAGTGTTGATCATCACTTCGTTGAGCTAACGTGACAAAGGACAAGTAACCAGACCTTAGTTTATCTAGGAAACCAGCGACAGGATTTTCCTGGATCGAGGGAAGGTTAAAAGTCGCCAATTGATCAACAGAAGGATTACATGGACAATTGAAGGAACTATTGCGATTCCAGATTTAAGATTTGGTTATGTTAAAGGAGTTGTTTTGCAGAGATGCGACCAGGTTTAGCTGAGGAAAGAAAAACTGAGCCACATTGACTTGGTCCATTCAAGAGCCCATCTTGAGTTGGATCAGTCGCTTATAGGCTCAAGCTACCATCAGGATTGAGAGGTGTACATGATGTACTATTTGGATGAAATTGAGAAAGTGTATAATGGATAATACACTGATTTTGCTCTTTGTAGAGATTTATCTGGAAGATAAACGGAAGATTATCGAAGTATCGTAGAAGCAGTGCGTATAGCTAGAAAAGTTGTGTTAATAACTGGAGAGGCGATTTCAGCATTCTAGTCGTATACGTAATTTATTGATTTTGCGGTTTGTGGATATCTGAAATGAATGCAAGGAAGAAAGAAAACGAGTTTATGAGATTTGATTCTTTCGAGAGCCCATCTCGAGTTGGATCATTCGTGTGTAAACTCAGACTATCTTAGGTACGGGATATTGTATATGCAAATATACGTATGATAAACCCGAAATGGTGAAACTTTGACTTAATCTTCTTGATTAAGTGCTTGTAAATGTTGGACCTTGGAAAAGGTGGAGAGCGTTGAGACGTAAGATTAGGAATTAAGAATGTGTGTAATATAGGTCTACGAAGATTCTTTATAAGAATCAAAGTTTCTCGCAGAAACTACAAAACTATATTCATTAAATCTATTTTTGCTATTTTTACTTAGTGCGAAAACAAAACCTGTAGAGTAAAAATTTCGGGAACGAAATTTCCTAAACAGGGGGAGACTGTGACACTCGGCTTTTCAGGCCATACCTTACAATTGTAACACGTGTTGTGAATAGGTAACAAGGCTATATTTGACTGGTTATGATGTTTAAATGTGGAATTTAATGAGTTGGTAAAATTAAACTTGGTTAAAAATTATGTTGGCAACGGTAAGATAAACGCTTATCGCGTAGCGGTTAAAATGCGAAACGAACGTCGGTGACCACCCGATCAGTGTTAAAATCCTAAAAAATATTCTGTTATGATTAGAATAATAATTTTAATCATATTCGTGAGGAAAAATAAATTAAAACGCAAAGAAACTCTATTTTTCGAGTTTGGGCGCGTACTGCGCGACACTGCGCGAATTAAAAAAATACTGTCAACGCAGCCAGTCCAGGCAACTGGTAATTATTTCAGTAATAATTTTGAGTGATTATTTTAAAGAATGGTAAAAATAATTTAAAACGCACTAAAACGGGATTAAAACGCTAGATAAAATACCCGGTATCCAGTAAAATACCTGTTTTTATCACTAATCTACATATGTATATGTATGTATATATGATTTTTGTGTGTATATAAGAGAGAGAAAGAGAGGTGGTGGCTAGGGGGATGCCCACCTCCTCTTGGAATTTTAATTGTGTGCCATGTGGACCTTGTGTAATGTGCATAATCATTAAAACTTTTTAAACATACTTCCTTTACCCAATTCAAGATCAAACAACTCTCTCTCTTCCCCTCTTGAACCTCACGGCCGAAACACCCTTCACACATACACATTCAAAAATTACCAACCATTCCATGAAGATTCAAGAGCTTTTCAAGATGATTTCAAGCTAATATGGATGTTTGGAAGTGATTTCAAGCAAGATTCAAGCAAGAACAAGCCTTATATCATCATCTATTCTCAAAAACCCACTTAAAAATCTTGAAGGTATAAACTTGTTTTTAAATCACATTCTTGATTTTTAGTGATGATGGAGATATTAGATGGTTTCTCTTGAACTTGGAATGAATCACAAACTTGTATTTAACAAAGAATGAGATTTTAATCAAAGTAAAAGTGAGTGTACATATGTGTGTATGTATGGTCGAAAGTTATGGCTATGTGTGTATTTAGTAGTGTTTTGATTTCTTGTTCTTGATTGATTTGAGTTGATCTTTGAAAGATGTGTTCATGCATGTGTTGAAAAGATATCATAAAAGAATGTTCTTAAAAAGGTTTCTACGATTTGAAATAAATATGTTAAAAAGTAAAACTTTGGAAGTATATGCATGTGTGTATATGTTTCGTGTATGTATATATGTATATGTACACATGCATGTAAATTTTGATGATTAAAAGTTATAAATATGTAAGAATGTGTGTGTCTTGAATTTACAAGAAATGATTGTATGATGATCATAAGAGTGTTGGAATGTTTGAGTATGAGAAACATGAAATAAATGAAGATCTAAGTGCATTCAAGTTCATACAAAATGATTAGAACATGTTGTGGATGCATTAGATGCACTAACTAGATCTTGCATGATGATGTATGTTTATAAAAAGGTGATTTGAGTATGATTTAGTAAAAATCAGATATAATCAGATTATAAACACTAAAATAAAGTTATTTTAAAGTGTTTAGTGACATATAACTTTGTCATAATATTTGCTAGCTTTTCATGTTGTACTTGGTGCATTAAAAGTTGTAAAATACGTGAAATCACAAGATTTATGTGACTTACACAAAAACTGCACTAATCTGATTATAACCACTATTTTAATCAGTAAATAATATGTAATGTGTTAAAATATCAAGTCGTTTCGAGTTGGGATGATTATAGTAACGTTTAACGCAAAACTATGCGTTAAAACGGTCAAAAATCGGTTTTTCGAGTGATTTTTATAAAACTGATTTAGATCAGTAAGTAAACTAATATTTTTAGTTTAAAAATAAGTATTTTAACTAATTGTAAGTTTACTTGGTGTTTGGTTGGTCATACGTGACTTCCGACACCCGAAAACGTTACCGAATCACTAAAATACGCATTTTTCAATATACACTAGTATGGGTAAAATTTTGGGTAAACCTTATGTGTTAAAATGTGTTATGTGATGTAAACATGAGAATGTGAAAGTATGTTAAGTTTTTAACATGATTTTGGAAATTTAGATTATGCATGTATATTTGTGTGTTTTGTGCGGTGGAAACGGTAAAAATCGCGTTAAATGTGTAACTTGTTTGTCAAGCATGAAATCTGATATATATGAGGAATTTTATGTATATTTGCTTTAAAAATGACAAAATAAATAAGTTAACAATATTTCGCGTGTTTTGATGATGAATTATGTGAACGTTTATGTATATATTACGACGCGCAAATCGTAGATATATTGCGTATAAACGGGAGTGTTAACGGATTTACACAATAATGGTCGCCAATAAAATCATTCAAGTCGCAAAATCATAAAAAAGATATATATATATATGGACTCATATATGTATTAACGTGCCAACATAATAAAAAATAATAAGTTTTCGAGAAAATCTCAAGTTATGTGAAAATTCTAAGAAAACAGAGAAACTTAGGATTTTTGTGTTATGAATATTTATTTAAAATCATTCCTATATATACAATAGGACGTGTAGAAATCAATCTCTGGGATTGCGCTATTAAAAATACGCACCCAAAGGTGAGTGTCACTAAACCCCTCTTTTTACTTCTTTGTATATAGTTTGGGGGTAGAACATGCCAATAAAAGGATTTAATAATGTTTTTGGAATAAAGCATACCTTTTGATATAAATTATATATTTTCGTTGAAAATATATGGATTTGTGAAAATATATGTTTCGGGGATGAAACGGTTTTTGTTGAATATGTGTTTCGGGGATGAAACGGTTTTGTTGAATATATTTGTTTCAGGATGAAACGGGGATTCGTACGGTGTTTCTGAGGCAAAACGGACCGTAAAGTTGGGACGGATGCCGGCCTGGTCTCAAGGGAGGGAGATTCACGGGATTCGTACAAGTTCGTGTATTAAATTTGTCATATTAGTAGGATATATATATATATATATATATATATATTGTACGTGAGGCAGACATCATATTGGTCTCGAGTGGACCCGCGCACATGATGTCGTTTAATCAGTTAAGTATTGCACCCGAGGAATTGTTGGTAGATCTATCGGGTTGACAACCCCGTCGTGACCGGTCGCCCCGTGTCAAGTCAAACGACGAATTGATATTCTGTTTATTGTCTAGCTTTGATTATCCCTGCATGGTAACTATATAGTTAGTATTGTCTAGCTAACATACGAGTCTGAAAATTGACGCAAAGAATTTAATATACAAAACCTGGGTAAGAGTTTTATTGTCGGGTTGTTAAACTGCGACGGAGGACCCATGGATTTTATTAAGGAAGTAAAATGGACTTTCTAAAAATTATATGGATGTTTTCAAATAAACACATAATCAGAAAGTTTTCCTTTGGAATGAATTGTTTGTATGTGAATAAGTGAACTCACCTTCCCTTGTGTTGACATTTGATTTTAACGTGTTCTATAGGTACTTGAGTTCGGCTTCGGAAATTATGGCGTATCTTGTGTTTGATGATTCATGTTGTGTTACTTAAAATGTTGGACTACTTTTTAAACTATCTGGGACGTATAAGATCCGAGAGGATCAAAGACAACTTAACTATGTGGTTGTGTCGTGACTTAAAACGTAATGTTTAAATAACTTATGTTTAAAATAAATTAAAATGTCCAACAATTAAATGCATCGATCGACAAGATATAAATGGGCACCAACTTCCGTCACCACTACATTTTATATTCCGCTACGACGTTTTTGGGGTGTGACATAATTTAACTTAGTTTCTTGAGAAAATCATTTTTGAAATCACACATTTACAAGACTTACATTATACTTTGATCATCATTATTCAAGAAAACACTTCATACTTCAAGTTCATGCCTACACATAAGGATGATCATCTTGATTTATCACATAATCATCCTCTCACTTGCTAGATCATGTGTTTAATCACAATCTAGCAAGTTTCATATGATGTTTAACATCATAAACACAAACAATCAACAATCAATAAGCATATAAACACTTAAACAACATAGTTCATGATTAATTTTAGTCTTATGTTAAGGATTATGTTCTTGGTCTTTGGTGTTCTTCATGATTAGACTTTTACATACACATTTAACCAATCTTAACAAGTGTAAAATGGAATTTGAAGGATCTTACTACTAGCACAAGGCTAGGGAAGAACACAAGATGAAGGTGACGCTAATCTTAATGGTTAAAAGCTTGTAAGAGAGGTCCTTTAACCAACAATGGCTCCTAGCTCCTTAGTTAAGCTACTAGCATCTTGTGATCACTTCTGAATGGATGGATTTAACTTGAAGATGGTGGTGGTGTGGTTGCTTGTTCTCGGCCGTAAGCAAGAGGGAGAGAGGAGAAGAGTTCAAGTGTTGGTGAGTTTGAGAAATGAGAATGTTATGTCTTGTGGTTTCACTTATAATCTTCCAACACATTTTAATCCATTGTATAATGTGCTTCTAAAGGTGGAACAAGATCTAATAAGATAAACAAGGAAAATCAAGGGTGGGCCACCCTTGTTTAACCGTGAACATGAGGGGGGGGGGGTTGGTTAGTTGGTAATGGTTAGTTAAGTTGGTTGAAATCTAAGGATTTAGTTAGTGTATAAGTTGTTATGATGTTATATAGTGTGTTATGATGTTTGGGGACCATTACTAGCTCGGAAATGATAAAACAATGTTTCTAGTGAAATTTTGGTGTTTCGGGTAGTGTCCGGTTGGTTGCTGGTTCGTGACGGTGCTAAACTATGCAGTTTAGTGTGCTTTATGTTACCTTTTGTGACAGTTTTGATTCCCGACACTTAGGAAAGCATTCTGGACCATTTAACCATAATTCTGCTTAACATTAAGTTGTTTAAATGCTGATTTTTGCTGAATTCTTCATAATTCTACAGTTTATGTGAGTTTTAGGAACGTTCCGACACCTAAACTATCACTAGGAAGGCAGTTTTATGATCCTTACTTTACTACACACTATACTGGTGTAACTCTTGGTTTCTGGCCCATTCTATTTCTCAATGTCATGTCTGTCTATGTACTGAACTCCCGTCAGCATTTTCTGATTTATCTGATAGCTATGCTAACTTTGTTTCATGCATCATTTGAATCAATAAGTGTTGCAGGCAATAATGATATGACATTATGCAATATATGATGCACATGTATGTATGATAATAATCAGAAAATATTCATGTCATTAATTTAGATCATCACAGTCTTAAGTCATAAATTGTTGTTTAATCAATGTACGGATACATGAAATTTTGACAATTGTCACAGCATCTACTGCAGATGCGAGAAAGGCAATACATCCTTTCTAGATATATTTTATAGCTTTTATTGCAGAGATGATTCCGGTTTTAGGGTTTTCATCATTTCCATTAACTAGTAGCTCTCCTCCATCTGGCTTACGCAATGACATCGTTTTGTGTTCACAATCGAGGTGAGCACAATTCTTATTTAACCAATCCATCCCAATAACGATGTCATAACCACTCAAAGTGGTCGGCATTAAGTTTATAGGGAATTCATTTTTAACTAGATTAATAACACAATCCGTAAAGATGTTGGTGATTCTATCTTGCTCTCCCCTGGCTGTCTCGACTCTATATGCATTTTCAAGGGTTTGTGGTACTAAGTTCGAGTAAGGCACTAAACTAAGGCAGTTGAAAGAAAGCTTCTATTTGCCCAGGTATCAAATAATACTTTTTCATATATATTATTAACAAGGAACTTACCGGCTATGGTTCCATCCCCGACTTCTTTTAACACATATGCTCGACCCCTCGCCTTATTTTGATTTTCTTCAGGCTTTGGTTGGGGAGGTTTCTGGCAGTTACTTCGTAGATGTCCATACTCCCAACAGTTGAAGCATCTATTCTTTGGACAATTTTTCGATGCATGATTCTCATGCTGACATCTTAAACTTTTTGATTCCTGGACCTTCTCCCTACTCCATTCTTAACATATTTACCTTGCCTATCGACAAAGTTTCCCCTATTCCTCGAAAACTTTCTCTCTCTCTCTCTCTCTCTCTCTCTCTATATATATATATATCGACTGTTTACTTCCTCGTTTCGCTTCCTTTTATTGTTAGTCGTTATCTGGCCTTCTTCTTCATATGCAATTGCACTTAACGCAATTGCGGATTCATAGGTTTTTGGGGCAGGCATCCTGACCAATTCTCGAATGCGAGGAGGTAAATCTTGCACATACCTTTTACCCTCTTGGCTTCAGGTGTTACATGCTCAGGGAGTAACCTAGCCATTTCATCAAATTTGGTTGTATACTGACGATGCGTCATTTTCCCAGCTTGTAAGTTATATAAACTCTCTTTCGATTTTGTCTTTTTCGATTTCAGGACAAAATTTCTCCATAATAAGCTCCTTTAACTCGTTCCAAGTTAAAGCAGAAGCAACTCCAAGTCCTTTGGCTTGTTTGACATTATCCCACCAGAATAATGGCTCAGACCTGAACGAGTGAGTGGCATACCTGACTGCTTGTGTGGGCGTGCATCTACTGATGTTAATAACAACTTCCATCTCATGGATCCACTGAAAAGTGGCCATGGCGTCCTTTTTACTATCAAATATTAGGGGATCACATCCCTTGAAGGCTTTGTGTCACACCGTCAATTTCCACATTCAGAGTTTTACCGCGAGGCGTGTGACTGACCAGGATCTAGCCACTAATCATGTTGAACCTACTATTTAAATTCATAAAACCTCACTAATAACATGATTAGTGATAAATTTTAATTGTCCAAAACAAAGTTTATGTTGCAACGGAAAAATAAAGTAAAACCCATCAAAACTTAAAACCACGAGTTTAATAAATGTTCAAAACATAAAGTTTAACGAACCACCCACTCCAGCCGATTGCAACGCCCATCCATAGTTCTACCTACGGACGTCCAAAGCATGCAACTACGTGTCAACAATAAAGTTGGCGAATTCACAAATTTGAGTTTGGCAAAAGTAAAGTTCACAATGTTTTTTAATTAAGTATGACTCGGGTAGCTAACCCTCATCACATGACTAAATTGTGTAGATACTGAAAACTGACGTAGTAAGGTTTTGTGCCCTTCATCAATGTCTATCCGCATTAATGTAGTAGGAAAGGTCAATAGTTCACGCCCGGCTCCCAGCACGGGGTGAGGTTTATCAAACCTAATAGCGCTATCAACTAATACCCCGTCTGCCAACCCGACAAGCTAATTGGTATAATGTGTAGGGACTTACATGATAGAGTTCTCGTTTAGTCCAAATGTACTATCCACCTCTAGTGGATCATATGTTTCAGTGGTTCCCACAAGGAACGCGTACGTAGCCCCCAACCAGCAATACAGTAAAAAGTGTTATCCCAAACCAGGGATACATGCTTTTAGAAAAGAGTTGTGAACTCACCTTAGTTTTGCTCGGTAAGACTTAAATGCTTTATAAGTTGATGTAGTCAACCACGACCTATTATGATACCCATAGGGTTATTAGTGTGTTTAACCAAAGCTCATAAGTTCTACACGTATCTAACAATTAGCACGCAAACAAGTTGTCACATAATATTTTATCGTGTGATTTTCATGCACACGTTTACAATATAACCTGCGACATGACATATGTTATTTATACATTCACTAAGCAAGTATGGACACTTAATATAGCAAGTACGACTCTTATAAGCTTATAAATCATACATAGCAATTTCACTGAAATTAGGATGTTTCAGGGAGCTCGTTTACCATACTTACATTATTGAAAAAATTATGATCTTTTTCTGGGACGTACCCTCAGCGAGTTGGAATTGTGTTAAATTTTTAAGGCCTAACTCTTTACCCAACAATTTATAAAAAACCATTTACTAAGCAGCAATCAGATTTGTCACTTTCTGACTGCAGCTCACGGAAAAATTTGTTTAAAAATGTAATTCTAGTTAGGATTTGGACAGAAACCTTAGACCATCTACTGTATAAATTTCATGACCTAACTCCAAGTATTCACCTTGATATGACGTAAAACACAACACATACAAATTCTGCAGAAAAAGGAAACTTTGACCAACGAAACGAAATAATTCGTTTAAAATATTAAATGACATCTAAAAGTTGTGATTCTAGCGCCATTAGAAGCGTGTTTCGAAATAACACATTTTGGACTCAAGAAAATCCAGTTTCGATATGTTATGACCAAGTCGGCTGTAACTATTAGACAACTTCCTGTTTTTAGCTTTTAACATTCTAATGCGAGTTATACTGGTTTCGTTAACATATTTAGTGAACAACAACGCCACTAATACTTCACTTACAGCAGGTTATCAACAAATTCAGATTATTTATCACTAAAGTGTCAAGGACCAATAAGATTCAATCCATACTCAAAAGCCTAGCCACTAACCAACACCATAATCCACCAAACCATCATAAAGTTATGATTTTCCTAACACATAGACCACAGTATCAGCACATAACATCAAAACTCATCACCATCCAAAAGACGCAGCCAAGGAATGAGAAGTTTACAACCGAAAAACATGTATAAACAAATAGAGCTATCGATAACAGACAAGGTATGATACCTAGCGATGCAAAGGAAGTTCGATTGAGCCTTGAACCGAAAGTTTGATGCCTTGAGGCTTCTGATGTTGCTCGATAGTAGAGAGGGGGAAAAAGATTGCAGGTTATAGAATTTAGGGTTTTCGTTATTATCCTTTAATGCTTTTACGTAATATAATAAAAGCTTCCAAAGTTGGGGCGATTTAGGATTGATTTTGGGGTTGGGGCCATAACTTAGTTGGGCTAAGGAAAGGAGTTTTGGGCTGCACATGGGGATGCAACGCAAGGAGAGGGCTGCACTTCAATTGCTGCTTTGATATAGTTGTAAAAAATATTATTATTATTATTATTATTATTATTATTATTATTATTATTATTATTATTATTATTATTATTTACAATCATCTAATGATAAAAGTATAATTAATCAACTTCAACTAATATAAAGTGTCATGATAAATTTACGGTTCGGGCCTCATAAGTATCGAGCAATGCGAGTGGGTTGGATCGACAAGCGAGACATGCACTTTGTTCAAACAGTTCGGGTTGGTTCAACACGATATGGATAAAATATAATTAATTCATCAAATATTAAAAGCGTATGATTTGATTTATAAAAGTGAAACAAACGGGTTTTCACCTCAAAGTTACGGGTTGTCATATCATCCCCAAGTTGAAAGAATTTTCGTCCTGAAATTTGCAAACAGTCGCTAAAGAAGCTAGTGTGGTTGAGCGTTTTCGTGGGGTGTCAAATCATCCCCAAGTTGATTTGGAATTTCGTCCAAAAATTCAGTTGTACCTTCAACATTTGATGCAACCGGCTTGAACAACTGAGGGTACTTGCGCATCATCTGATCTGCCCGTTCCCAAGTGAACTCTAGGCCACGTTTTGAGTTCCAACGAACCCGAACAATAGGAATCTTACTGTGCTTGAGTGTTTTGACCTCCCGATCCATGATTTCAACTGGTTCTTCAATGAAACTGAGTTGATCATCAATCTTGAGTTCTTTGAATGGAACTACGAGTGTTTTGTCTGATAAACACTTCTGTGACACCTGTGTCACTTCAACCATCCAACAAATGCCAAACTAATGAGATATTGTATTTCATACTTGGGATTTGTAAAAATATGTGTATCGTTTGCATATATCAACTCTTGTTCGATTTCAAGCTCTAAATCGCTTTTTAGAAGGTTATACGCGCGCGGATGCGTAGATATAACCAGTTTAATGCAACGAACACTCCAGAATAGTAAAATAGGCTTAACATACCTTATATAACCTTTACATAACTTAGAAATAAGTTTTGGATGGTTTGGTATGTCGAAATCAAGTTAAATCGCTTACAGGGACTAAAGTTAACAAACTGCGAAAGTATGCCAATTTGAACTGTAACAGACATTCCGGAACATGACCATAAGTTAAACATACCATTAATATCCTTTACATAGCTTAGAAATAGGCTTTGAGGGGTTCGGTGTGCTAAAATAAACTTTTGGGTCATTCAGGGACTAAAAGCGTCAAAAAGTGCACAAGTTTGCATTTTCGCGCATAACTTACGTTCTGACTACATCCGGACATCCAAAAATTTATGTAAGCACTAAAACATTTTATTTTAGTGTTTGGCATAAGAAAAATCCATTCGTCACGCATTTTGGATCGTTTTTCGCGCTTGTGCGCATTCCGTCGTAATTAAGCGAACATCGCGTTCGTACGACCAAACGAACCGACATCCGACATATTTTTGAGCATGTTTCATGTCCACGATGTTTAGGCATCATTTTAGGGCCTTAACGTTGGCTTAACGGGCCTTAAACGTGTCGGAAATGGCTTTAAAACACAACAGGGACTGAAACTGTCAATATGGCAAAGTTTCTTCTGACCAGACAGGCCAGGCGGCCCGCGTAAGGTTTGTGTGTATCCTTACGCGGCCCGCGCCAGTGTCCCAGACAGCAGAAACTTGCAGAAACATCGAATCTGGTCCGTTCCACTTGTTGCACATGGTTTTGGGGAATATATGGGTTGGTTTTGATGTGCACATGGTATTACAATACCATGGGTGCAAGTGTATGGCCAAGATTGAAGCACATTTTCCAAGAAACGATCCTAACGGTTCGGGAAATCCTATAAATACCCAACCCACTTCATTGCAAAACCCACTAGAATCCTGATTTGAGGAGCTCTAAGTTGAGACCTTTGTTTCATACCTGAGCTACTTGAATCACGATTAGCATTCGGGGACCCTTCGTAAGTATTCCTTCGTTCTTTTATTGTTTTTCAAGTCCGAAAGTCAAACTTTGTTTGACTTTCTGCGTTGACCAGTTAATGGTCAATGCGAAGTTCGTTTGAACTTCGCAACGTGATTGTAATCACGATGGTTATAGTCCCTTGTGACTATGCCTACTAATTACCACGTTGTCTAGGGTCGTAAGGGTAAGCGATCTAATAAATCGCCTATACCTTCGAACCCGACCCATTTGGTTGATCATTAGGATCCGACCAAATACTTTAGGACCATAGCATATAGGGAATAACCTTCCGAGGTTATACCCTATGGTCACATCGTTTGAGTAGTTGTATGATATGTAGTTTATATGCCTTAGGTAAATTACCAGAATACCCTTTTCATGTATAATTGGTAATTAAGCATATGTAACCTAAACTTTTGTCACATAACTTATTATGTAACATGTTTAGGCATATAACACTTGTCATAGGGCTAGTTAGACGTCTCGAGTGCGCTTTTGCGCGCACGACGCGTTAAAGTAGCATAAGCTACCTTAATGGGTCGCGATGGGTCGAAAGCACTTAGGTTAGGTTTCATTTAGTATGTATGCTTTGTTAAACCATATGACACGAGTCTCCATACTCGTTTGGTTTACGAACCCTCATTCTATCTAAATCCTCCGATTTAGGTCCGGTTTATTAACATAGTTACCTATATTAGGTGCCGTTTGATATCCGTGATCTCTAGCATTGTTTGGTTGTCACTCAAGGACTACTGAGCAATCTCAAATGAGTACATAGACCCCTCTTTTACTGTTTTCCAAATATTTTGGGGTGGAACACATGTGCCTACTTGTTACTTTCATGCTTTCCTGTTTTCACATCATATACTTGCTATGTTCATTAGTACATTTATAGTACATGATTTCATTACATTTTATGCTATGTATGACCATTGTGTGCATACTTAGTACATCACTTTACAATACATTTCATGCTATGTACGCCTATTGTGTGCATACTTAGTACATTGTTTTACATTACATTTCATGCTATGTATGCCCATTGGATGCATATTTAGTACAGTTGTTTCACGTCACATGCTATGTATGTCTATTGCTGCATACTTAGTACAGTTGTTTCACGTCACATGCTATGTATGTTTATTGTTACATACTTAGTACAGTTGTTTCACGTCACATGCTATGTATGTCTATTGTTGCATACTTAGTACAGTTCACATGCTATGTATGTCCATTCGTTGCATTGTTCATCATACTTAGTACATTTGTTATTCATCATATGCTTACATTTTGGATACACATTACATGATTTACATTAGACATGAACATTTTACTTTGGTAGTTTGGTTTGAGTAAGTGATTAAGTAACGAGGCGTGTGTAATATGATACAAGCATGGTGGATACGCCGCTGGTACTTCCTATATATAAGTGTTTGTATGGTATCATATATTGTAGCGTTATTTGAATCATTTCAATTTGAGACATATAACATTTTATACAAATAACATACTTTTCACAAGACATTGATTTACAAACAACTTATCTTATACAAACTCATTTTACATGGTTATTCATTTAACCATACATTATTCTCTTATTTATACATATCATCTGATCTTATCGTTTTTCAAATGATTTACAAGACAAAGCAAATTACAAGGTTCATGACTAAACATTTTCTCAAACATAAGTCATGAAACCTATTTTCACAAAACCTATGTATCTCACAGGCATTTTTATGCTTACGTACCTATTTTCACATGTGTTTTTCAGGAGCTGTTGCATAAGATGATCAAGATACACATAGGCAGACTTGGGCTTTAGTGACAATAAAAGATGCAAGACTAGTTAATTATGTTGTATTTCTTTGTTTGTTAAGACATTGTAACACTTTTAATCAATAAAACAATATTTCAATTTCCATGTGTTATGAAACAATGATTCTGTTACAACACTCCCCGACGTTTCCGCCACGTTTCGTTGTCTCACGTGGTCGGTGTCACACCCCGACCACGTAGAACATACAAAACGTGGCGGAAATGTCGGGGAGTGTTGTAACAGAATTAATTGTTTCAAATCCATGGCAATTGAAGTTTCGTTTTATTGATTTCAAGTGTTACAATGTCTTAACAAACAAAGAAATACAACATAATTAACTAGTCTTGCATCTTTTATTGTCACTAAAGCCCAAGACTGCCTATGTGTATCTTGATCATCTTATGCAACAGTTCCTGAAAAACACATGTGAAAATAGGTACATCAGCATAAAAATGCCTGTGAGATACATAGGTTTTGTGAAAATAGGTTTCATGACTTATGTTTGAGAAAATGTTTAGTCATGAACCTTGTTATTTGCTTTGCTTTGTAAATCATTTGAAAATCGATAAGATCAGATGATAAGTATAAATAAATGTAAGGTTAAATGAATAACCAAGTAAAATGTGTTTGCATAAGATAAGATGTTTATAAATCAATGTCTTGTGAAAAGTATGTTATTTGTATAAAATGTTCTATGTCTCAAACTGAAATGATTCAAATAACGCTATGATATGTAATACCATACAAACACTTATATATAGGAAGTACCAGCGGCGTATCCACCATGCTTGTATCATATTACACACGCATCGTTACTTAATCACTTAATCAAACCAAACCAATCAATGTAAGAAGTCTATGTTTAAATCAATTGTCAAATGTATTGGGTAATATGTCAAAGTGTTCATGTCAAGATGTAAATCATATCAAAATGTCTATGTCAAATATCCATGTCAAATGTCTATGTCAAATATCCATGTCAAATGTCTATGTCAAGATGTCATGTATGGCAAGTGAAATGTCTCAACTAAACCATATGCACAGAAACAAAGTATTGAAGTAAAACTTGTTTTAAATCAAAGTTATGTTTTGTGGGAAATGCATGATCAAATGTCAATCATGTTAAAATGTCTATGCCGAAATGTCTATGTCAAATGTCTATGTCAAAATGTCATATAAAACGATGTACTAAGTAGTGCACATAATTGGGCACACCTAGCATGAAATGTCATAAAATCATGTACTATAATGTACTAACGAACATAGCAGGTATATGATGTGAAAACGGGAAAGCATGAATGTAACAAGTAGGCACATGTGTTCCACCCCAAAACAGTTTGGAAAATAGTAAAAGAGGGGTCTATGTACTCACTTGAGATTGCTCAGAAGTCCTTGAGTAACAACCAAACAATGCTAGAGATCGCGGAATATCAAACGGCACCTAATATAGGTAACTACATTAATAAACCGGACCTAAATCGGAAGACTGGGTAGCATGAGGGTTTGTAAACCAAATGAGTGTAGGAACTCATGTGATATGGTTAATCAAAGCCTACATACTAAATGAAACTTAACCTAAGTGTCTACGACCCATTACGACCCGTTTAGGTAGCTTATGCTACTTTAACGCGTCGTTCGCGTGAAACGCGTTCGGACCGCCTAACTAGCCCTATGACAAGTGTTACATGCCTAAACATATTACATAATCAGTTATGTGACAAAGGTTTAGGTTACATATGCTTAATTACCAATTATACATGAAAAGGGTATTCTGGTAATTTACCTAAGGCATATAAACTACCTATCATACAACTACTTAAACGATGTGACCATAGGGTATAACCTCGGAAGGTTATTCCCTATACTAGGGTCACCTAATGTATTTGGTCGGATCCTAATGATCGACCAAACTGGGTCGGGTTCGAAGGTATAGGCGATTTATTAGATCGCCTACCCTACGACCCTAGACAACGTGGTAATCAGTGGGCATAGTCCAAAGGGACTATAACCAACGTGATTACACTCACGTTGCGAAGTTCAAACGAACTTCGCATTGACCATTACTGGTCAACGCTGAAAGTCAAACAAAGTTTGACTTTCTGACTCGAAAAGCAGTAAAATAAGGAAAAGAACGAAAGAATACTTACGAAGGGTCCCCGAATGCTAATCCCGATTCAAGAATCTCAGGTATGAAACAATGGTTTCAACTTAGAGGTTCTCAAATCAGAATTCTAGTGATTTTAGCAATGGGGGGTATGGGGTATTTATAGGAATACCCGAACCGTTAAGATCGTTTCATGGAAAACGTGCCTTAATCCCATCCGTACATGTGTTGCAAAGTTATGGTGTTTAGGTGTTTAAATTCCATCCATACATGTGTTGCAAAGTTATGGTGTTTAGGTGTTTAAATTCCATCCATACATGTGTTGCAAAGTTATGGTGCCAAAATTCCATCCTTATCCGCTGACTAAGCAAGTTAGAATGTGTGGTTGTGAATTAAACAACGGCTAATACATCGAATCTGGTCCCGAAAACGCAAAACTGAGTTTTCTGCATGTTTTCTGTCCAGCATAGGCAGTCGCGTAGCGCGACTGCATAGGCCCTTAGGGCTCGCGCTACGCCACTGCCCCTCTGTTTCAGAAATGTTTCCAAAATGGCAGGTTTAGTCCCTGCAGCCCGTTTAAGCGATTTTCGATGCTTTTGAACCCCGTTAACCTCATTTCAAGGCTCTAAAATGAAGTTAAAGTATAGGGAACTCAAAACATGCTCAAAAATATCTCAGATGATGGTTTGTTTGGTCGTACGAACGCGATGTTCGCTTAATTACGACGGAATGCGCATAAGCGCGAAAAACGATCCAAATGACGCGACGAATGGATTTTTCTTATAGCGAACACTAAAATATAATGTAGTCATGCTTACATAAATTTTTGGATGTCCAGATGTATTCAGAACGTAAGTTATGCGCGAAAATGCAAACTTGTGCACTTTTTGACACTTTTAGTCCCTGAATGACACAAAAGTTTATTTTAGCACACCGAACCCCTCAAAGCCTATTTCTAAGCTATGTAAAGGATATTTATGGTATGTTTAACTTATGGCCATGTTCCGGAATGTCTATTACAGTTCAAATTGGCATACTTTCGCAGTTTGTCAACTTTAGTCCCTGTAAGCGATTTAACTTGATTTCACCACACCAAACCTTCCAAAACTTATATCTAAGTTATGTAAAGGTTATTTAAGGTATGTTAAGCCTATTTCACTATTCCGGAGTGTTCGTTGCAATAAACTGGTTATATTTACGCATCAGTGCGTGTATAACCTTCCAGAAAGCGATTTAGAGCTTGAAATCGAACAAGAGTTGATATGTGCAAAAGATACACATATTTATACAAGTCCAAAGTATGAAATAAAATATTTAATTGGTTTGGCATTTGTTTGATGGTTGAAATGACACAGGTGTTACAGTCTCCCCTACTTTAGGAAATTTCGTCCCGAAATTTAGTTTTAGAGGAAACTTGTGGAGACAGCTATGACGGTTTTGCCTTCAGACAAATCCATTGAGCCCTTAAGTAAAACTCTGGGCCATGTTAGGATTCTTAGCAAAGATGTCAACCCTCAAATTGAAGTCATTGTAGTAACAAAACATGGAGTTTTGAACTATAGACATGAGAACAGTTCCCGTGAAGAATTATCATAGGAAACTTGTGTGTGCTTGAAATCAGAATTGGGTAGTGTGAGAATAAATGACATTGGTCAAAGTCCAAGACTTCTCCCGTATCATTACTCTTGCCACTGTTGGTCTTAACACATGACAAAACTTCCTGTGGTTCCTATGCACTGAACTCCATAATTATGTAGGCCTCCATAATTACGTAGTTCCTTGCACAGTCCGCACAGTTTATTTCATAATGCGTATGGGGAAAAATCAAACGAATAATCCTGTGGTGAATTAATCTTGACTGCAATAGAGTCTCTTTAACTAGGTCACCAAAGGATTAGATTAACGAACAATCTCTTGATTTAGACCACCCGAGGGCCTATTTAACTATATAAATACATGACATATTTAACTAGATTGTCGAACCAATCTATTTAACTTAGATCGACGTAGGATCTCTTTAACTAAACTACCCACGGGGAAAATTTAACCACATCGACGTAGGATGTATTTAACTAGATTGTCGGACCAATCTATTTAACTTAGATCGACGTAGGATCTCTTTAACTAAACTACCCACGGGGAAAATTTAACCACATCGACGTAGGATGTATTTAACTAGATTGTCGGACCAATCTATTTAACTTAGATCGGCGTAGGATCTCTTTAACTACTCTACCTATGGGGAATATTTAACTACACCGACGTAGGATGTATTTAACTTTAGATCGACGTAGGATCTCTTTAACTCAACTATCTAAGAGAAACATTTAACTACACCGACGTAGGATGTATTTAACTTTAGATCGACGGAGGATCTCTTTAACTCAACTATCTAAGAGAAACATTTAACTACACCGACGTAGGATGTATTTAACTTTAGATCGACGGAGGATCTCTTTAACTCAACTATCTAAGAGAAACATTTAACTACACCGACGTAGGATGTATTTAACTTTAGATCGACGGAGGATCTATTTAACTTTTCAACACATGTTTCCCTTAAACTTTGGAATAGTACTTTATAATCCAAGGGACTTAACTACAACGTGAAAGTCCATTAAGGATTTAAGATAGTACCTTTTTGAATATCCTACTATGAATCCTTCATATGAAGGTAAGAAAGATTCTATGAGGATTTGGATAACGAATATCTAGAGTATACAAAAACACAAAAATGCATAAACACATAGTCACATAACCACAAAATTGTTTATCTAGATCTTTAATTTGTAAGTTTTGTTTTGTTAATTATGTACATGCATTTAAAGCACACCAGGAATCCATTTCATGGATTTCATTTGGTACTTTAAACATTAGCAAGAATCTAACTATGAAGATAGAAAGATCTTAATAAGAATTCGGCTTTGTCCTTATTGAATCGTAATTTACGTATTAAGGCATACGAATAATTCAATTAAGGACTCCGATGAATGATACCCATCCACAAGGATCTAATTATGAGGATAGAAAGATCCTACATGGATTTTGGAGTTTGTGTAACGAGAGTGTTCCGACACCTTGCACTAGGCGTGCTTACGTCGACACACAAGGTAGAAAGTTCATGAGGTTGAGGCGCCAGATATGCCAAGCGACATATGAAGCAGAGTTTGAAGGTTGAGTAGCAGCAGGATTTGTTGTTAGCTTGATTTGGTGCAACTGCTGCTATTCAAACTTTTGCTGTATGACCTTTACGTCCACAAATTTGGCATTCGCGGCACTTCACCATAGCATGATGATAAAGGCTACATTTGTTGCACAAGGGTGAAGTTCCATTGTATGGCTTCCTAGTACGGGGTTTAGCTGGTTGGTTGGGGACGGCTTTACCATTGTGAGCGACCATGGCGAAGTTCTGAGAAGCCTTTCGCTTCTTTGACTTCTTAGGGGATCGTTCATCCATGGTCTTTGATTCCTCGATTGGTTTAATGGCTGATGGTGTTGTCGCCTGACTAGGTCCTGTCTGTCTTGGTGACTCTTGAGTGGCTTCATCCTGGAGATGATACAGGGCAGTAGCTAATTCAACAGTCTTCAGGACTACTTCGCCTATTCGCTGAGCGAATTTGGCTGCTTGCTCAGATATCTGGGCGTCATCGTGATGAAGAGACATTCTTGAAGAAAAAGAAAGGCATAGGGAGAAACAGGTGAAAGATTATTGGACAATCAAAACAGAATGATAACGCATGAAAATTGCGATCATTTGTTTGTTACCTAAGACAAACAAATGAGACGATGACAAATCAAAGTAAATGGGTCAAAAATAATGTATCGCGAAGACATGCTCGCCTATAAGTGAACACTCATCCCAAGAATTCCCAGGTAAGCACAACTGGTCTCGCGTCTGGTTGAGATGTATATGAAGTGCTTGCCTAGTCAGAAAACTCAGAATACAGGCATTCACCCTTCCAGTTTGCACGTGTTCACATTATTTAAAACCCAAAACCTTGACGAGATTTTGAAAATTCAAAGGGGTTCAAAACCTTACAATAGAGGGTTCAAAACCTTGTAATCAATCATCCTAGAACAGATGATTAGTTTTCTAAGCGGTTTTGAAATTTATGTTCTTGTTGTGGTCGTCGCCTAAGGATAGGTGACGGTATTGTTTTATGACTAAACGCAAGTAAACTCGCGTTAGGGTCCTAAGAAGGTTATAGACTAGGTCAAAGCGTTACTAATAACCTAATTCCCTATATCCATTGGCTCTGATACCATCTTTTCTGTCACACCCCGACCACGTAGAACATACAAAACGTGGCGGAAATGTCGGGGAGTGTTGTAACAGAATTAATTGTTTCAAATCCATGGCAATTGAAGTTTCGTTTTATTGATTTCAAGTGTTACAATGTCTTAACAAACAAAGAAATACAACATAATTAACTAGTCTTGCATCTTTTATTGTCACTAAAGCCCAAGACTGCCTATGTGTATCTTGATCATCTTATGCAACAGTTCCTGAAAAACACATGTGAAAATAGGTACGTCAGCATAAAAATGCCTGTGAGATACATAGGTTTTGTGAAAATAGGTTTCATGACTTATGTTTGAGAAAATGTTTAGTCATGAACCTTGTTATTTGCTTTGCTTTGTAAATCATTTGAAAATCGATAAGATCAGATGATAAGTATAAATAAATGTAAGGTTAAATGAATAACCAAGTAAAATGTGTTTGCATAAGATAAGATGTTTATAAATCAATGTCTTGTGAAAAGTATGTTATTTGTATAAAATGTTCTATGTCTCAAACTGAAATGATTCAAATAACGCTATGATATGTAATACCATACAAACACTTATATATAGGAAGTACCAGCGGCGTATCCACCATGCTTGTATCATATTACAAACGCATCGTTACTTAATCACTTAATCAAACCAAACCAATCAATGTAAGAAGTCTATGTTTAAATCAATTGTCAAATGTATTGGGTAATATGTCAAAGTGTTCATGTCAAGATGTAAATCATATCAAAATGTCTATGTCAAATATCCATGTCAAATGTCTATGTCAAATATCCATGTCAAATGTCTATGTCAAGATGTCATGTATGGCAAGTGAAATGTCTCAACTAAACCATATGCACAGAAACAAAGTATTGAAGTAAAACTTGTTTTAAATCAAAGTTATGTTTTGTGGGAAATGCATGATCAAATGTCAATCATGTTAAAATGTCTATGCCGAAATGTCTATGTCAAATGTCTATGTCAAAATGTCATATAAAACGATGTACTAAGTAGTGCACATAATTGGGCACACCTAGCATGAAATGTCATAAAATCATGTACTATAATGTACTAACGAACATAGCAGGTATATGATGTGAAAACGGGAAAGCATGAATGTAACAAGTAGGCACATGTGTTCCACCCCAAAACAGTTTGGAAAACGGTAAAAGAGGGGTCTATGTACTCACTTGAGATTGCTCAGAAGTCCTTGAGTAACAACCAAACAATGCTAGAGATCGCGGAATATCAAACGGCACCTAATATAGGTAACTACATTAATAAACCGGACCTAAATCGGAAGACTGGGTAGCATGAGGGTTTGTAAACCAAATGAGTGTAGGAACTCATGTGATATGGTTAATCAAAGCCTACATACTAAATGAAACTTAACCTAAGTGTCTACGACCCATTACGACCCGTTTAGGTAGCTTATGCTACTTTAACGCGTCGTTCGCGTGAAACGCGTTCGGACCGCCTAACTAGCCCTATGACAAGTGTTATATGCCTAAACATATTACATAATCAGTTATGTGACAAAGGTTTAGGTTACATATGCTTAATTACCAATTATACATGAAAAGGGTATTCTGGTAATTTACCTAAGGCATATAAACTACCTATCATACAACTACTTAAACGATGTGACCATAGGGTATAACCTCGGAAGGTTATTCCCTATACTAGGGTCACCTAATGTATTTGGTCGGATCCTAATGATCGACCAAACTGGGTCGGGTTCGAAGGTATAGGCGATTTATTAGATCGCCTACCCTACGACCCTAGACAACGTGGTAATCAGTGGGCATAGTCCAAAGGGACTATAACCAACGTGATTACACTCACGTTGCGAAGTTCAAACGAACTTCGCATTGACCATTACTGGTCAACGCTGAAAGTCAAACAAAGTTTGACTTTCTGACTCGAAAAGCAGTAAAATAAGGAAAAGAACGAAAGAATACTTACGAAGGGTCCCCGAATGCTAATCCCGATTCAAGAATCTCAGGTATGAAACAATGGTTTCAACTTAGAGGTTCTCAAATCAGAATTCTAGTGATTTTAGCAATGGGGGGTATGGGGTATTTATAGGAATACCCGAACCGTTAAGATCGTTTCATGGAAAACGTGCCTTAATCCCATCCGTACATGTGTTGCAAAGTTATGGTGTTTAGGTGTTTAAATTCCATCCATACATGTGTTGCAAAGTTATGGTGTTTAGGTGTTTAAATTCCATCCATACATGTGTTGCAAAGTTATGGTGCCAAAATTCCATCCTTATCCGCTGACTAAGCAAGTTAGAATGTGTGGTTGTGAATTAAACAACGGCTAATACATCGAATCTGGTCCCGAAAACGCAAAACTGAGTTTTCTGCATGTTTTCTGTCCAGCATAGGTAGTCGCGTAGCGCGACTGCATAGGCCCTTAGGGCTCGCGCTACGCCACTGCCCCTCTGTTTCAGAAATGTTTCCAAAATGGCAGGTTTAGTCCCTGCAGCCCGTTTAAGCGATTTTCGATGCTTTTGAACCCCGTTAACCTCATTTCAAGGCTCTAAAATGAAGTTAAAGTATAGGGAACTCAAAACATGCTCAAAAATATCTCAGATGATGGTTTGTTTGGTCGTACGAACGCGATGTTCGCTTAATTACGACGGAATGCGCATAAGCGCGAAAAACGATCCAAATGACGCGACGAATGGATTTTTCTTATAGCGAACACTAAAATATAATGTAGTCATGCTTACATAAATTTTTGGATGTCCAGATGTATTCAGAACGTAAGTTATGCGCGAAAATGCAAACTTGTGCACTTTTTGACACTTTTAGTCCCTGAATGACACAAAAGTTTATTTTAGCACACCGAACCCCTCAAAGCCTATTTCTAAGCTATGTAAAGGATATTTATGGTATGTTTAACTTATGGCCATGTTCCGGAATGTCTATTACAGTTCAAATTGGCATACTTTCGCAGTTTGTCAACTTTAGTCCCTGTAAGCGATTTAACTTGATTTCACCACACCAAACCTTCCAAAACTTATATCTAAGTTATGTAAAGGTTATTTAAGGTATGTTAAGCCTATTTCACTATTCCGGAGTGTTCGTTGCATTAAACTGGTTATATTTACGCATCAGTGCGTGTATAACCTTCCAGAAAGCGATTTAGAGCTTGAAATCGAACAAGAGTTGATATGTGCAAAAGATACACATATTTATACAAGTCCAAAGTATGAAATAAAATATTTAATTGGTTTGGCATTTGTTTGATGGTTGAAATGACACAGGTGTTACAGTCGGGGTGTGACAGAAAAGTTGGTATCAGAGCCAATGGTTATAGGGAATTAGGTTATTAGTAATACTTTGACCTAGTCTATAACCTTCTTAGGACCCTAACGCGAGTTTACTTGCGTTTAGTCATAAAACAATACCGTCACCTATCCTTAGGCGACAATCACAACAAGAACATAAATTTCAAAACGGCTATGAAAACTAATCATCTGTTCTAGGATGATTGATTACAAGGTTTTGAATCCTCTATTGTAAGATTTTGAACCCTCTGTTACAAGGTTTTGAACCCCTTTGAGTTTTCAAAACTCTCGTCAAAGTTTTGGGTCCTAAATAGTGTGAACACGTGCAAACTGAAAGAGTGGATGCCTGTACCCTGGGTTTTCTGTCTAAGGCTAGAGTGTTCGTACAAATCCACATAATCGGACCAGTCAGTCTTACCTGGGAACTCTTGGGGTGAGTGTCCACTTATAGGCGAGCATGTCTTCGCGATACATTATGAGGATCTATTTGCTTTGATTCAGCCTTTGTGTGTCATTTGTTTGCTTCGTGGTTCAAACAAATGACCATCACCCATAATTTTGGTCGGTAATTGTAACATTCTATTCTTACCCAATACCATTTCATTTGTTTTCCCTCTTGTTTCCCCTTTTAGAATGCCTCCATGACGCAAAAATCCGGTATCTATTGAAGATCTGGCAGCTGTCATTACACAGCAAATGACTGCTGCAATCCCGAATATCGTTGCTCAATGTCACCAAGCTCTCAACAACAATAATGCCCCCTGCAATTTCAAGACGTTCAACTCGGCTAAGCCATCAAAGTTTTCTGGGTCTCAAGGAGCGACTGCACTTCTGCAATGGTTCGAGAGTTTAGAGAGCACCTTCAGACATGTTCAATGTCCAAATGAGCGAAAGGTAGATTTCGCATCTAGTGTCTTTGAGAAACGAGCTTTGACGTGGTGGAACGGTGTGGTGAGAGATAGGGGTGCCGAAGTGGCACTAGCTCAAACGTGGGAAGAACTTAGAGCACTGATGATGAAGGAATTCTGTCCTCGTCACGAGATCAGGGCCTTGGAAAGGGAATTCGACGATCTTAAGCAAGACAGCGGTGAACATCGAACCTACACTGATCGATATGAGGAGCTGAGCCTGTTGTGTCCTACCATGGTCACGCCTTTGGATAAGGCGATCGAAAAATACATTGATGGTCTCCCTGACTCAGTTCAGGATATTGTTACTGGTAGTAACCCCACTACAGTTAGGCAGGCCATTGAGCTAGCTGCAACCTTGACTGAATCTCAGATCAGGAAACGTAAGCTTTTCCGAAAGGGTGACAAGAAACCAATTGAGGAATCAAAGACCATGGATGTACAGACTGGATCCCCTAAAGAGTCAAAGAAGCGAAAGGCTTCTCAGAACTTCGCCATGGTTACTCACAATGATCAAGCCATCCCCAACCAACCGGCTCAACCCCCTGCTAGGAAGCCATACAATGGAACTTCACCCTTGTGCAACCAATGTAACCTTCATCATCATGCTAGTGTGAAGTGCCGCGAATGCCAAATTTGTGGACGTAAAGGTCATACAGCAAAAGTTTGCGTAGCAGCAGTTGCACCAAATCAAGCTGACAACAATCCTGCTCAAGCTCGCTTTCCACCAGGTTCTTGCTACAATTGTGGCAAGATGGGTCATTTTCGAAGAAATTTCCCAAAGCTTGCTAATGCTAATCCAACACAGGGATGAGCATCTGACCGACTAGAAGACAACACCCTTTAGAAATAATTACGTCTTATGTATTATTTTCTTTTGTTGTCAAGGTCCATGAAACAGTTGTTATCATTGTTTATAAATAAATCTTTTATTTACATTGCAATGTATTTATGAGGTTGTATGTATAAAGAACATATCCCTTACAATACCGACAATCAAGGAATCGTATTCCTTGAAAAGCAAACTACCCCCCAAGATTTTTCTATTTTATGATCTCTTGCGTTGTCCACAAAATTCCTAAGTACCCGTTTCTCCCAAGGAAACGCAGTACAAGGCGCAAGCTACAACACTGGACGAATACCCAAAGTACCACTATAAATCCTTAATAGGGTACCTAAGGGTATTTCCGTAAATCCTAAAATTGTTGTGTTCCTTAATTCGAATATTACGTTTCTTTGAAAACAAAATCGAATTTTTGGGAGATCTTCCTATCTTTTCAGATAGATCCCAGAGGATATTGAAGTCCATCGACTGGTTTCCATATCCATTTTCAATCGATAACAAGTTAATAACAAATTAATAACCAAGTTGAACAACTATGTGATTATGTGCTTATGTGTTTTCTTTTATGTTTTTGTGTAATCCAAGTTTTGTCCAAATCCTCGTAGAATCTTCCATATCTTTGTATAAGGAATTCATAGTAGGATATCCAAAGGTACTATATTAAATCCTCAATGGGCTTTTACGTAATAGTAAAGACCCTTGGATTATATTGTACTATTCCATAATTAGACCCCTTGAGTGGTCTAGTTAAACAGATTGATCCAAAAATCCGGTTAGGAATATCATGTGATGAGATGGCTGAAAGGACTCCTCGGTGGCCTAATTAAAAGGATCATATGTCGATCTAATTAAAAGGACCTTATGGTAGTCTAGTCACACTCATCACAGGTTTGATTTTTCCTCCCCTTCACATTACAAACAAATTGTGCGGACTGTGCAAGGAATTGCGTAATTATGGATGCATACATAATTATGAAATTCAGTGCACAGAAACCACAACAAATTTGGTCGTGTGTCTAGAAATGACTCATTCCGTTCATTTTCGTTTCTGAAGAAATGATGGAAAATGACTCATCCCGTTCATTTTCGTTTCTGAAGAAATCGTGGAAAATGACTCATCCCGTTCATTTTCGTTTCTGAAGAAATTGTGGAAAATGACTCATTCCGTTCATTTTCGTTTCTGAAGAAATGATGGAAAATGACTCATCCCGTTCATTTTCGTTTCTGAAGAAATCGTGGAAAATGACTCATTCTGTTCATTTTCGTTCCTGAAGAAATCGTGGAAAATGACTCATTCCGTTCATTTTCGTTTCTAAAGAAATGACGGAAAATGACTCATTCCGTTCATTTTCGTTTCTGAAGAAATGGTGGAAAATGACTCATTCTGTTCATTTTCGTTTCAGAAGAAATTGTGGAAAATGACTCATTCCGTTCATTTTCGTTCCTAAAGAAATCGTGGAAAATGACTAATTCCGTTCATTTTCGTTTCTGAAGAAATTGTGGAAAATGACTCATTTTGTTCATTTTCGTTTCTGAAGAAATTGTGGAAAAATGACTCATTCTCTTCATTTTCGTTTATGAAGAATGACCGTTAAGGAAATGTCAGGATTATGCCTTTCATATCTCTGGTGGTTATTTAACACAAAGTCACAGATAGACTACTACGAATAAATTTCGGGACGAAATTTCCTAAAGTAGGGAAGACTGTGACACATGTGTCACTTCAACCATCCAACAAATGCCAAACCAATTAGATATTGTATTTCATACTTAGAAATAGGCTTTGAGGGGTTCGGTGTGCTAAAATAAACTTTTGAACTTCGAAAGTATGCCAATTTGAACTGTAACAGACATTCCGGAACATGACCATAAGTTAAACATACCATAAATATCCTTTACATATCTTAGAAATAGGCTTTGAGGGGTTCGGTGTGCTAAAATAAACTTTTGGGTCATTCAGGGACTAAAAGCGTCAAAAAGTGCACAAGTTTGCATTTTCGCGCATAACTTACGTTCTGACTACATCCGGACATCCAAAAATTTATGTAAGCACTAAAACATTTTATTTTAGTGTTTGGCATAAGAAAAATCCATTCGTCACGCATTTTGGATCGTTTTTCGCGCTTGTGCGCATTCCGTCGTAATTAAGCGAACATCGCGTTCGTACGACCAAACGAACCAACATCCGACATATTTTTGAGCATGTTTCATGTCCACGATGTTTAGGCATCATTTTAGGGCCTTAACGTTGGCTTAACGGGCCTTAAACGTGTCGGAAATGGCTTTAAAACACATCAGGGACTGAAACTAGAGGAGGCAATCTTGACCGAAAGCCTTTCAAATGGGTCAATTTGGGTTGCTTTTAAAATTATATGGGTTGGTTTGGGTAAGATATTTTAACTAATTGGGTCACAATGGGTCACTTGAAATTCCATCTTGTTTTTTTCGGGTCAAAGCGGGTCGACAACATTAAAGAAATGGGTCGATGTGGGTTAGTGTCTTAAAATTATATGGGTTGGTTTGGGTAAGATATTTCGAGCATTACCGACCGTTTCGAGCCGTACCATTTTGACCAGTACCGTTTCGACCAGTACCGTTTCGACCCGTACCGTTTCGACCAGTACCGTTTCAAATCAAACCGTTTCGACGCGAACCGTTTCGACCCGTACCGTTTTGGATCAGTACCGTTTCGACGCGAACCGTTTCGACCCGTACCGTTTCAACCCGTACCGTTTCAACCCGTACCGTTTCGAATCGAACCATTTCGGATCACAATGGGTTTTGGGCCGACACGACTTTCCGCACGAGACGAGTTTCGGGTCGGGACGAGTTTCGTACCGTTTCGACCCGTACCATTTCGACGCGTATCGTTTCGACGCGAACCGTTTCGACACGTACCATTTCGACGCGAACCGTTTCGACGCGTACCGTTTCAACACTAGAAGTCTGACACTAGACCATGTTTGTGTGTTCAGACTTTATATTTTGATTCTGCTGTTCAACCAATAATAGTGAGCTATTAGAAGATTCAACGTGAGAATTCAATTTCTATTTTGTCAAAGATGAATTGAAGCCCTATGCTGATAATACAATTTGAACGTTACAAAGATATTTAAAGTTTAAAGTTGAATAACACCTGCTCGTAATACAATCTTGATTGTGGAGTGTACCAATGGAATGCCCACCAGATGTTTGATGAAAGTTCAAGGAAAATTACGGAATAGAATTCATAAATTTTGGATGGAAGCTAAATGTTGATGTTTGAATATGGGTTGGATTGAGGAGTGGGTGACGGGAAACATGAAGATAAAAACAGCTCATGCACTTTTTTGACCCGAACCCGTCCCGACCCGAACCGAACCCATTCTCAACCAGAACCAACCCGGACCTGTTTTAACCCGAGAAAATTGCCCCTTGATGTACAATCTCTTTAAAAAAACATTTTTTAACTAACCTGACCCGACCCGACCCGACCCAAAACCCATACCGACCCGAACCCGTTTTGACCCGAACCAAAACAACCCTTTTTTTAATTGACCCGTTTCGACCCGAACCCATTTTGACCCGAACCCGTTTTGACCCATGACCCGACCCAACCCGACCCGTTTGCCAGGTCTAACTGAAACTGTCAATATGGCAAAGTTTCTTCTGACCAGACAGTCCAGGCGGCCCGCGTAAGGTTTGTGTGTATCCGTACGCGGCCCGCGTCAGTGTCCCAGACAGCAGAAACTTGCAGAAACATCGAATCTGGTCCGTTCCACTTGTTGCACATGGTTTTGGGGAATCTATGGGCTGGTTTTGATGTGCACATGGTATTACAATACCATGGGTGAAAGTGTATGGCCAAGATTGAAGCACATTTTCCAAGAAACGATCCTAATGGTTCGAGAAATCCTATAAATACCCAACCCACTTCATTGCAAAACCCACTAGAATCCTGATTTGAGGAGCTCTAAGTTGAGACCTTTGTTTCATACCTGAGCTACTTGAATCACGATTAGCATTCGGGGACCCTTCGTAAGTATTCCTTCGTTCTTTTATTGTTTTTCGAGTCCGAAAGTCAAACTTTGTTTGACTTTCTGCGTTGACGAGTTAATGGTCAATGCGAAGTTCGTTTGAACTTCGCAACGTGATTGTAATCACGATGGTTATAGTCCCTTGTGACTATGCCTACTGATTACCACGTTGTCTAGGGTCGTAAGGGTAAGCGATCTAATAAATCGCCTATACCTTCGAACCCGACCCATTTGGTCGATCATTAGGATCCGACCAAATACTTTAGGACCATAGCATATAGGGAATAGCCTTCCGAGGTTATACCCTATGGTCACATCGTTTGAGTAGTTGTATGATATGTAGTTTATATGCCTTAGGTAAATTACCAGAATACCCTTTTCATGTATAATTGGTAATTAAGCATATGTAACCTAAACTTTTGTCACATAACTGATTATGTAACATGTTTAGGCATATAACACTTGTCATAGGGCTAGTTAGACGTCTCGAGTGCGCTTTTGCGCGCACGACGCGTTCAAGTAGCGTAAGCTACCTTAATGGGTCGCGATGGGTCGAAAGCACTTAGGTTAGGTTTCATTTAGTATGTAGGCTTTGTTAAACCATATGACACGAGTCTCCATACTCGTTTGGTTTACGAACCCTCATTCTATCTAAATCCTCCGATTTAGGTCCGGTTTATTAACATAGTTACCTATATTAGGTGCCGTTTGATATCCGTGATCTCTAGCATTGTTTGGTTGTCACTCAAGGACTACTGAGCAATCTCAAGTGAGTACATAGACCCCTCTTTTACTGTTTTCCAAACATTTTGGGGTGGAACACATGTGCCTACTTGTTACTTTCATGCTTTCCTGTTTTCACATCATATACTTGCTATGTTCATTAGTACATTTATAGTACATGATTTCATTACATTTTATGCTATGTATGACCATTGTGTGCATACTTAGTACATCACTTTACAATACATTTCATGCTATGTACGCCTATTGTGTGCATACTTAGTACATTGTTTTACATTACATTTCATGCTATGTATGCCCATTGTGTGCATATTTAGTACAGTTGTTTCACGTCACATGCTATGTATGTCTATTGCTGCATACTTAGTACAGTTGTTTCACGTCACATGCTATGTATGTCTATTGTTGCATACTTAGTACAATTGTTTCACGTCACATGCTATGTATGTCTATTGTTGCATACTTAGTACAGTTTGTCACACCCTGTCTTTGCGGAAGCGTGGGTTAATTTGGTGTGACTTCTTAATACCATAGCTTAATCACAACAAAGTTATATGAAAATAAAACCATGCAGATCATCCATTGATTTAAGTTTGAAAAGTAAAATACCACAACATTGTCTTAAGGCGTTGACACATGCAACGGAAATTACAACCTAGTAACATAAAAACATTGTTTGAAAGACCCAACCACAAACTTAAGATAGACGTAGTTTAAGAACTGTGACTCGTCCAGGTAAAAGCCACAACCCCTAAACTCGGATGATCCCACAACTCTAACGCAGCGTGAAAACGTAGCATACCGTGCCAGATCCTTAGTTCCCTGAAATACATGTAAGTTGGAAAAATCAACAATAATGTTGAGCGAGTTCATGTGTAAGTGAGTATGTATAAACCTCTGTAAACAAGTCTGTATGTATGAAAATCCCTGGTATGTAGCAATTAAGGAAAAAGAGATCGATTAATGTGTAGCTAATACATTAATAAGTGACATGGACTAGGAAGCACTCAAACCTGTAACGCGTATTTTATACCGGTCCTTCCGGCGGAACGACATAGTCACCACATGCAGCCGCACGCTGGCCCATGTGTGGGGCTCGCAACACCCGATAGATCTATCACTCATGCCTCTCGGTCCTTATACAAGGATTAATGGTCTTACGATAATAGCCTATCCAGTCACGTGATCTAGCAGTAGGTTCCTTAGCTAATCATACCGTGTATAAACGTTTGTAGTAAATGTAACATGTATTTCACCCCCGCAGTTTAAAAACCGAAAACAGTTAAGAGAAAAGGGGGACATGAACTCACCGAAGTGCGTCTCTAAAAAGTATCTCCCAGAAAATCTGCTGTGCGACGACCTACACGTACTAGCTTCTATTAGACGGACGGCCGTGCCTTAGTTTAAGGTTTAATGTCTTTGGGAAATAGTTAGGTAACTATTTCGTGTTTACACTTCGTAATTATTTTGTAAATATATTCCTTCCCAAGGATGGGGGATTTAATACATGTGCGTTCGTATAACTTCGAAATATATTATTAAGTCTCACTTAATAAAATATATTTTATTTCATTTGTCCAAAAATACTTTACTTCCAAAATATAAATATTTTTCTCAAAAATATTATATTTTATTCCATACAATTTTCCAAAATAATATCCTTGTCAAAATACACGCTTATGGTATTTTCTGAAAATACGTAAGTTACGGATAAAGATCGGGTGGTAATAGTAATACCGTTGTAACTTAATATTTATTGTGAAGGCGTTAGAATTATTTTGGAGTCGTTAATATTTGGTAATATTATTTTTACCCTAAAAATAATATTTACGTAGTTCACAAAATAATCATAAAAATCTCACAAGCGTTGTTATGGAAAATATATACTAAATATATATTTTGTTGGTGCACTGAATGTCTGCTGACTACGTCTTATTGAGTCTTATGTCAAAGCTGACCGTTTGAACATGGTATAGTTTGAACAGGGTCTAGTTTGAACAGGGTCTAGTTTGAAGATGGTCTAGTTTGAACAGGGTCTAGTTTGAAGCAGGCTGTGTCACCTTCAAACTAGAGGGTCACTACTATAAATAGGAGAGTGCTATGTTCATTTCAAACTCGAGGTATGTGTGTGTGAGCGAAGGTGCTGCCGAATTTTTGTCAGAATACATTGTAAAAGCTCACAATCAGTAATATAAAGAAAGTTAAAAGGATACAAGCTGTTTTTGACTTCGTTTACGTTGATTCCGCCCTCGTATTTGAAGATGAACTACTTTAAATGACTTTAGGGTCACCGACAACGATCCAACATATTTTAGCAAGTTTTATTTTGTGAAAATTCCCACCTCCGACGCTTGGAAGTTTCGTAATAAAAATCATGGCGAAAGTTATTTGGGAAAACAAGTTAAAAATATATCCATAACACTTGTGATAAAAATATTTACAAGTGTTAGATTTTTGGAAAAAATTCGCCAGAGTTTCCTCTGTAACTGGAGGTGGCCACGCTTTCAAGCGTATCATTTTCTTTTATAATTCAAATCAACAATGTTCCCGACATTAACAAACAATATTTCAACATCAACTAGTCCAAAATAGATATAAATCGCATAACACATGAACTTGTGGTTTGTGTAAGATATGTAGTAACTTTCCCCATATTTTAGTAGATCTTTTATAAATAGACTCGGTTTCTTTGAGAACCTTGTTTTTAAAGAAGATACATTCCCACAACTTCTTGTCCAAAATTTATAAAAAAAAAATAATTCTTTGTTAAAACTTTTTGTTACACAAGTGTCTACACACTTGTGTGTTCACAAAAATCACTTTTGTTTAGGAAAGATCCGGCTTTAAAAATATGATTTCTTTTGACACTTGGTCCTTTGAAAATACCACTTGTAGATCCGTAGATCTACTAGTTTAGAACTCCATTTTATAAGAAAAATTGTTTTTACACAAGTTCATGTTTATGTTGGAAAGGGTTCGTCATCTAGAAACTTTACAACTAAACATAAGGCTAGTTCATGTTTTATGAACATGATCTAGCGGGTTTGATGACGATCTATCCCCATACTAGCAATCAACAACAATAAATAACCATAATAAAACTAGTTTTATAAGTTTTACACTATTATTTATTTATTAACCACCAAGTTTATTACCTTTAGTAGACCTTAACTTGGATCTCTAGTATTTATGATTTTTGCCCGTTAAATCTTTTATTAACCACTTTAGAATAGATCAAAAAGGCATTTAGAGTCACTTGCTACTAGCTCAAGGCTAGGGAAGAAACTAGTCGAAAAACGGGTGGTTAAAAGCGTTGAGGTGTGGTCCTTAACGACCCGCAAGCACCGGGCTTCCTCGTATGTGACCTTTTACACTTGTATAATAATAGGTTGCTTTGATCAAAGTTGAAAAATGATGTTGGGGGTGGGCTATGTTCGGCCGAAGTCAACAATGGAAAGGAGAGGAAGGAAATTTTGTTAGGTGATTTTTGTGAATGTGAAAGTTTATCCCTTAAGCTCTTATTATAATTCATCTATTCATAAAACCCAACGGATAATATGCTTGGAAGATATTTGACATTAACAAATAAAATATACAACAATTTTGGTGGGTGTTCCCTAGGGGGAAACCCAATCGAATGTGGGGGTGGGTTTTAGTTTAAATTCAATTAATTGGTTAGCTTATAATTTGTTTAGTTAGGGATTAAATATTAGTTACTAGTGTGTTGTAAATTGTAACGGGTGTTAGGGTATTCGGGGACCCTAACTAGCTCAAGATAGGAAAAACAATGTCATGTCAATATTTTTAGTGTCCCGGGTAAAGTCCGGTTGTTCGGTTGGATATTAATCCGTTAATGTGCTAAATAAATATTTAAGGTGTCGTTAATATTACTTTTAGTGACACAATTTATTCCCGACACTTTGGAAAGTGCCTAGTAATATTTTTCCAACTTTTTGCACTTTACTAGTTTAGATAAATGCTGAATTTTTAATTAAAGTGCAGAATTTTGTACTCAAAGTACGTTTTAGGCACATCCGGTCACTATAATTATCACCTAGTGACGCAGTTCTACAATCCTCACCTCCCTACACTCCCTACTAGTGTAGTAAACTATTCCCGGCTCATACCGGCCTTAGAGACAGTGTCTGTCTGATGCTGGTTATATCAGCATGTTTAATGGGTATCCCGTATAGTGTGCTCACTGTGCTTTTTGTGCATCAAGGTTGTCACTGATGTTTGTGTAAAAATAATAGAGTGACAGTATAAAATGTGATGCATGAGTATGTATGTATCAGAAATCAGTAAGCAGTTTAATCACAGTTGTAAGCAAGCACAGTAGTTAAGAAGTAATTAAATATTAATTAATTCATACGGATACCTGGTTTGGTGAGGGTTGTCACATTCTCCCCCCGTTAAATAAATTTCGTCCCGAAA
Organism: Helianthus tuberosus; assembly: GCA_030545235.1. Lineage (NCBI taxonomy): Eukaryota > Viridiplantae > Streptophyta > Magnoliopsida > Asterales > Asteraceae > Helianthus > Helianthus tuberosus. The sequence goes on along the minus strand of CM060356.1, from coordinate 71,177,660 downwards.
TTTAAGTTTTGCTACTAGATGCAGGGTTCTTAGGAAAAAAATGGGGGTACTTCTCCTTCATTCGATCCTCACGTCCCCACGTGATTTCAGTTCCATGCCTAGCATTCCAACGTACTTTGACGAGTTTGACACTGCTCCTGCGCGTTTTATTAACTTTCCAATCCGTAACCTCGACGGGTTCTTCAGTGAAGTGGAGCGTGTCGTCGATATGTACTTCGTTAGCAGGAATGATTACTGTTTCTTGTGTTGGACTCTTTCTCAAATTTGACACATGAAATGTATCGTGAACTCCATTCAGTTCGGCAGGTAAGTCCAGCTTGTATGCTACTAGTCCTATTCTTTCCAAAATTCTGAAAGGGCCAATGTAGCGCGGATTCAACTTCCCACGCTTTCCGAAGCGTGCCACACCCTTCCAGGGTGAAACTTTCAATAAAACCATATCTCCAACTTGGAACTCCAAATGTTTCCGGTTTGGATCTGCATAGGATTTCTGTCTTTCACGAGCTGCTTCGATGCGTTTTCGAATCTGCGCAATCTTGTCTGTCGTCTCTTGGACGATTTCGGGACCAACAAGCTGCCTATCACCTGCGTTAGCCCAGCATAGGGGTGATCGACACTTGCGTCCGTAAAGAGCTTCAAATGGCGCTGCTCCATTACTGGTGTGGTAGCTGTTGTTGTATGAATATTCGACTAGTGGCAAATGCTTATCCCAGCTACCGCCCAAATCCATAACACATGCTCTCAGCATATCTTCCAAGGTCTGAATAGTCCGCTCGCTTTGACCGTCGGTCTGAGGGTGAAATGCAGTGCTCAGATTCAACTGTGAGCCAAAAGCTTCTTGGAAGGATTGCCAAATCCTTGATATGAAACGTCCATCTCTATTAGAGATGATCGAGAGAGGTACTCCATGGCGCGTGACGATTTCTCTCATGTAAATTTCAGCCAACTTGCTCGTATTACCCTTCTCCCTGATAGGTAAGAAGTGCGCTGACTTCGTTAATCGGTCCACTATTACCCAAATAGTGTCATGGCCTCTTGGCGTTCTTGGCAACTTTGTAATAAAATCTTGGGAATCTCAGGTTGTTGCAGAAGTCCTGAAGGCTTCTGGTATTCCGCTTTCACCTTAGCGCACGTTAGATACTTGCTCACATAAACAGCAACATCACCCTTCATCCTAGGCCACCAATAGTAATCCTTGAGATCTTGGTACATCTTATCCGTTCCTGGATGGATAGAGTACCGCGATTTGTGAGCTTCATCAAAAACAACTTTCCTTAAACCACCAAACAGAGGAACCCAAATCCTTTTCTCAAAACATAACGTTCCTTCCTCGTTTGGCACCAATAGCTTCTCCATCCCACGGAGATATTCTTCTTCAAGATTTCTTTCCTTAAGAGTTTATTTCTGCGCGGCACGAATGCGCAAGGAAAGATCGGTTTGGATAATCATTTCTAAAGCCCTAACCCTTATGGGCTTGATCCTCTCTTTTCGACTTAGGGCGTCGGCAACCACATTCGCCTTCCCTGGATGATACTTTATCTCGCAATCGTAATCCTTTAACAACTCAACCCATCGTCTTTGTCTCATATTCAACTCCTTCTGGTTGAATATGTGTTGTAGGCTCTTATGATCTGTGAAGATTATACACTTCGTACCGTACAGGTAATGTCTCCAGATCTTTAATGCAAATATCACTGCGCCAGTTCTAAGTCGTGCGTGGTATAATTCTTTTCATGTACTTTCAACTGACGTGACGCGTAAGCTATGACCTTCTGGCGTTGCATCAACACGCAACCCAATCCTTGACGTGAGGCGTCACAGTACACCACGAAATCATCTGTACCCTCTGGTAGTGCTAAGATTGGCGCGTTGCAGAGCTTGTCTTTTAACAACTGAAACGCTTCCTCCTGTTTGATTCCCCATTCAAACTTCTTATCCTCTGTGTGAGCGCGGTAAGGGGTTGAGAGATTTTAGAAAAATCCTCAATGAATCTTCGATAATAGCCAGCCAAGCCTAAGAATTGCCGAATCTCGGTTGGCGTCTTTGGCGTCTCCCAATTCTTGATCGCTTCGATCTTGGTTGGATCCACATGAATTCCATCTCCATTCACCACGTGTCCAAGGAATTGGACTCCACGTAGCCAAAATTCGCATTTAGAGAATTTGGCATACAGCTGTTCTTTCTTCAGCAGCTCCAAAATAGCTCTTAGATGCTGTTCGTGCTCAGCCTTTGTCCTTGAATAAATCAAAATATCGTCGATGAATACAATCACGAACTTATCGAGATACGGCTTGCAGACTCGGTTCATTAGGTCCATAAAAACAGCAGGCGCGTTTGTCAACCCAAACGGCATAACTAGGAACTCGTAATGTCCATAACGAGTTCTGAAGGCTGTTTTCGGGATACTCTCCTCTTGTATCCTTAGCTGATGGTATCCAGATCGAAGATCGATCTTTGAATAAAAGCTTGAACCTTGCAGTTGATCAAACAGATCATCAATTCTTGGCAGAGGATATCTATTCTTGATCGTCAGCTTGTTCAGCTCCTGGTAGTTGATGCACAATCGAAAACTACCGTCCTTCTTCTTGACAAACAGGACCGGAGCTCCCCAAGGCGAGAAGCTTGGTCTGATAAATCCCTTGTCTAACAACTCTTGAAGTTGTGTCGCCAATTCTTGCATCTCAGACGGGGCAAGTCTATAAGGTGCCTTAGCCACAGGCGCGGCGCCTGGGACCAAATCGATGTGAAACTCCACTTGCCTCTGAGGTGGCAGTCCAGGCAAGTCCTCCGGGAAGACTTCCGGATATTCCCTCACGACAGGGATGTCTTCGATCTTCGGTTCTGCAGCTTTCTTGTCTACAATGTGTGCTAAGAATGCAACACATCCCTTCTTCAAGCACTTTCTAGCTTTTAGACAGCTAATAATTCTCAGCGGCTTATCATGCTTCTCTCTGTGCACTATGATGGTTTCTTCATCCGTCAGTGGGATGCGGAGGGTCTTCCCATGGCAAATGACCTCGGCTTTGTTACTCGATAGCCAATCCCTTCCCACTACCACATCAAAGCTTCCCAACTCGACAGGTAGTAAATCTAGCGTAAACTCGTGCCCTCCTAGTTTAATCACACATCCTCGGACAACTTCACTGGTCTCAACTAGTTTCCCATTTGCTAATTTGATGGAGTACGGAACTTCTAACTTACTAGGCGTCAACCCAAGTATATTCTTAAACTCTAATGACACGAAACTATAATCGGTACCAGTATCAAACAGAACAGATGCAAAGTGTTGGTTTATCGGGAACGTACCAGTGACAACGCTTGGATCCTGGCGCGCTTCCCTTGTGCCGATGTTGAATACTCTCCCACGAGTTTGATCCAGTTTCGGGCTTTCCTTCTTGAAGTGCCCAATTTCCCCACAGTTACAGCATCCTGGCCCTCGGCCATTCCCATTCCCAGCTTGATTCGCAACATTTCCAAGGTTTCCATTTCCGTTACCTCCTCGATTGTTGTTCCTATTACCAGAACCTCCTTTGCTACCCCGACCATTACTAACCCAGCAAGTATCCTTCAAATGACCGTTCTTACCACAAACTTCACATGTTGTCAGTCCACATCGGCCAGAATGATGACGCTGGCATGTGTTACACTTGGGCAGAGTGCCCATATAACCCTTTCTTTTGTTCTCATTATTCGTTCGGGTACCCTCAGTGAGCTTCCTTTTGTTCTTTCCGGATGACTCTACCTGAGTCTCCTTCTTCTTGGCAGGGTTTGTAAGTTTTTCTAGTCTAAGTGCCTCCGTAGCGAGTGCCAAACACATCTTACTTGCAGCATCAGTTGTTGGTGGCGTTGATGTTGTCATCAAGCTCAAGACTTGAGGCGCCAGTTCCCAAATGAATTGTTCCAATTTCTTCAGTTCTGGTTTTACCAGGTTCAGAACAATTCGTGACAGATCCTTAAGTCGTTGCACGTATTCCAACACCTTCGGACCTTCCATCATCAGGCTCCGAAATTCATCTTCCCATTTCTGGGTTTCCGTTTGGGAGCAATACTTCTTATGCATCATTCCTTTCAGCTCACCCCATGTTAACGCATATGCTGCAGCAGCGCCCTTTATACGAATCTGAAGATTCCACCATAATCGAGCCTCATCTAGAAGCAGCTCAGAAACGTATGGGACTTGTTGTTCCGGCGTACAACCACTCACTTGAAAGATGGAATCCATTCTTTCGATCCACTTCACAAAGGCTATGGCACCTCCAGTGCCGTCGAACTTTGGAGGCTTGTGGTTGAGGAAGTGCCAGTAGGTACAGCCATGAGGTGGATTGTTGTTGCCGGTATTGCCAGAATTACTTCCGCTAGTTCCTCCTTGAGAGGCGGCGTATTGCGCGATGGCAGCCGCGATGACCTGCTGAAGCTCTGCCTCATTGGTAGGCATTCGTGTTTGACGTCTCGGCGGCATCCTCTAAGAGATGGTTCACGTTGGTCAGGTCATAGTAAGTAGAGTGTACGTAAGTATACAACAATATCAACACAAAACATCTTATGTTATAAATAAATCGATCACATAACATCTCATGTTATAAATAAATCACCCATATCGATAGCCTCTGTAATGGTTGAGGGCTTCGAGGTAGTAACCATGCCCCTGATCTGGGGTGCAAGTCCCCAAATGAATCGTTCAATCCTTTTGAACTCCGGTTTGACTAAGTAGGGGACGACCCTAGACAAGTCGTGAGATTGCTGGACGTATTCAGGAATCTCTGGTCCGTCCATTTTCAATTCCAGAACTCCACCTCAAGCTTCTGGATTCCAGCCCTAGAATTGTATTTCTTCTCCATCATTCCTTTGAGCTCGTCCCAGCTCAGTGCATAAGCAGCATCTGTGCCAAGGGTCTGAACCTGAAGGTTCCATAATGAGAGTGTGTCATCTAGAAATAACCCCGAGGTATAGGTAACACTCTGTTGGGGCGAACCGTTACTCATTCTTAGAATGAAGTCAATCTTTTCGGACCAACGAACAAATGCAACGGCGGCTCCTGTTCTGTCAAAGTTCAAAGGCTTGTAGTTCAGGAGCTGCTTATAGGTGCAGCCAGTTGGAGGGTTATTTCCAGTAATGCCATTCCTGTGCTTAGAGCGGAGGGCTTCATGTCGTGCATTTGCCTGTGAGATGCGTCCTTGCAGCTCGGCTTCTGTCCTTGGCAACGTACTGGTGTTTGTGTCACGTCTGGGTGACATTCTCTTCTGTCGAAGTGGTATGAAGCGGGTTTGACAACGTTTCAATTGTCTAAGAGATATATAGCATCATAAGCCATCATGTAATCACCCAATTTCACATGTAAATATACTTAATGTATGAGTGGGGAAATAATTTCTAAGCCTTCACATAGGCTTGCCAAATTGGCTTATTCGAGGCTACAACGCCTTGGTCATTCGTGTTTTAGTTATTTCCTGCTACATTGGTTTTCATTAGCTTGACCCGCAGAGTCCACCAGGATTTCTGTGCACTACAAGTCGTTATTACGTGGGCCCCCGTAATAATAAATAGTCTTGCACAGTTACCCCAATTTTCTCTCGTCTAAGCAGATGACCAATCAAGGAGCAATAGCAGGTTCATCGGCATGAACAGGGTCATGCTCCAATGCGGGGTCAGGAGCAATGCCTGGCTCAGGGGCCACAGTCGGCTCCGGATCAACAAACTCCATCTCAAAATCAGCTGGATCAACAAACATAGGGTCGATAGGGACTACAGAATCCTCCAAGGGCTGGTCTAAGTGTATGAACTCCATGTCATGGTCTGGATCAAAACCAGGTGGAAAAATGGGATCATTCTCAATATCGTGATCAAACTCAAAGCTGTGTGCGGGAACTGGTGCAGCTGATGACGCCATATCGGGGTCGGCGTCGTGTGAGTGATGTTGCACTCCCTGTGTATGAAAAGATGCAGACGGCACATACTCAAATGGGTCTGGGACAGGTGAATGGGCATGAGCCTCTTCTTGCAGGAGCGTCAGCAAGCAGCAGGCTATCACCAACAGCAATAGGGCCTCGCCCTCAAATGGGTCCTCCTCTAATAAATCGTTATCGTCGTCAGAGACCACGTCGGGGGGGCATATCCACAACGGGATAAGCGGCAAGGGCACAGGAGCAGGGATCACCGCGAGTGGCAAATTCCCAACAAGATGGCCATCAGCAGGCTCTGCTACGACATCAGGCAGCGCAAAGGGCTGAAAGTCGTCATCGTCTGTGCCGGTAGTATCGGAAATGTACACCTCGTGCTCCGATGAAACTATGTCGTCTGATACTATGGCCGTGGGATCTGTAGTGTCCGACTCTCCAGTATCTGATGAAGGCACGACGTTTGTAACACAAACACACATATGTACAAATAATCAATCATACAATCAGATAAGCACATTAGTCACCAAGTAAGCAATCAAATAATTCTCCTAGTCCCACTAGCCTCCCAGCCTCTCAGACTGCTCTTTCTAGTCCTACTAGCCAAATTCTCCCAGCCTCTCAGACTGCTCTTCCTAGTCCCACTAGCCTATTCTCCCAGCCTCTTAGGCTGCTCTCCCTAGTCCTACTAGGCAACTACATCGGTCTCCTAGACCGAGCCTCGGTCCTCCAGACCGAGCCTCAACCTCCCAGACTGAGCCTATAAATAATAAATAAATGTGCTCAACATTTGTTTGTAAAAAGTTTTGGATCTGGACTTAAGTGGTATGTAGTAAAAATGTTTTCGTGAGAGCCCTAGTGATCATAGTCTAGACTCGAGAAGGAATCCTAGTTCGCTATGATCAGAGCTCTGATACCAAGCTGTCACACCCTGGCTTTGCGGAAGCGTGGGTTAATTTGGTGTGACTTCTTAATACCATAGCTTAATCACAACAAAGCTATATGAAAATAAAACCATGCAGATCATCCATTGATTTAAGTTTGAAAAGTAAAATACCACAACATTGTCTTAAGGCGTTGACACATGCAACGGAAATTACAACCTAGTAACATAAAAACATTGTTTGAAAGACCCAACCACAAACTTAAGATAGACGTAGTTTAAGAACTGTGACTCGTCCAGGTAAAAGCCACAACCCCTAAACTCGGATGATCCCACAACTCTAACGCAACGTGAAAACGTAGCATACCGTGCCAGATCCTTAGTTCCCTGAAATACATGTAAGTTGGAAAAATCAACAATAATGTTGAGCGAGTTCATGTGTAAGTGAGTATGTATAAACCTCTGTAAACAAGTCTGTATGTATGAAAATCCCTGGTATGTAGCAATTAAGGAAAAAGAGATCGATTAATGTGTAGCTAATACATTAATAAGTGACATGGACTAGGAAGCACTCAAACCTGTAACGCGTATTTTATACCGGTCCTTCCGGCGGAACGACATAGTCACCACATGCAGCCGCACGCTGGCCCATGTGTGGGGCTCGCAACACCCGATAGATCTATCACTCATGCCTCTCGGTCCTTATACAAGGATTAATGGTCTTACGATAATAGCCTATCCAGTCACGTGATCTAGCAGTAGGTACCTTAGCTAATCATACCGTGTATAAACGTTTGTAGTAAATGTAACATGTATTTCACCCCCGCAGTTTAAAAACTGAAAACAGTTAAGAGAAAAGGGGGACATGAACTCACCGAAGTGCGTCTCTAAAAAGTATCTCCCAGAAAATCTGCTGTGCGACGACCTACACGTACTAGCTTCTATTAGACGGACGGCCGTGCCTTAGTTTAAGGTTTAATGTCTTTGGGAAATAGTTAGGTAACTATTTCGTGTTTACACTTCGTAATTATTTTGTAAATATATTCCTTCCCAAGGATGGGGGATTTAATACATGTGCGTTCGTATAACTTCGAAATATATTATTAAGTCTCACTTAATAAAATATATTTTATTTCATTTGTCCAAAAATACTTTACTTCCAAAATATAAATATTTTTCTCAAAAATATTATATTTTATTCCATACAATTTTCCAAAATAATATCCTTGTCAACATACACGCTTATGGTATTTTCTGAAAATACGTAAGTTACGGATAAAGTTCGGGTGGTAATAGTAATACCGTTGTAACTTAATATTTATTGTGAAGGCGTTAGAATTATTTTGGAGTCTGTAATATTTGGTAATATTATTTTTACCCTAAAAATAATATTTACGTAGTTCACAAAATAATCATAAAAATCTCACAAGCGTTGTTATGGAAAATATATACTAAATATATATTTTAGCAAGTTTTATTTTGTGAAAATTCCCACCTCCGACGCTTGGAAGTTTCGTAATAAAAATCATGGCGAAAGTTATTTGGGAAAACAAGTTAAAAATATATCCATAACACTTGTGATAAAAATATTTACAAGTGTTAGATTTTTGGAAAAATTTCGCCAGAGTTTCCTCTGTAACTGGAGGTGGCCACGCTTTCAAGCGTATCATTTTCTTTAATAATTCAAATCAACAATGTTCCCGACATTAACAAACAATATTTCAACATCAACTAGTCCAAAATAGATATAAATCGCATAACACATGAACTTGTGGTTTGTGTAAGATATGTAGTAACTTTCCCCATATTTTAGTAGATCTTTTATAAATAGACTCGGTTTCTTTGAGAACCTTGTTTTTAAAGAAGATACATTCCCACAACTTCTTGTCCAAAATTTATAAAAAAAAATAATTCTTTGTTAAAACTTTTTGTTACACAAGTGTCTACACACTTGTGTGTTCACAAAAATCACTTTTGTTTAGGAAAGATCCGGCTTTAAAAATATGATTTCTTTTGACACTTGGTCCTTTGAAAATACCACTTGTAGATCCGTAGATCTACTAGTTTAGAACTCCATTTTATAAGAAAAATTGTTTTTACACAAGTTCATGTTTATGTTGGAAAGGGTTCGTCATCTAGAAACTTTACAACTAAACATAAGGCTAGTTCATGTTTTATGAACATGATCTAGCGGGTTTGATGACGATCTATCCCCATACTAGCAATCAACAACAATAAATAACCATAATAAAACTAGTTTTATAAGTTTTACACTATTATTTATTTATTAAGCACCAAGTTTATTACCTTTAGTAGACCTTAACTTGGATCTCTAGTATTTATGATTTTTGCCCGTTAAATCTTTTATTAACCACTTTAGAATAGATCAAAAAGGCATTTAGAGTCACTTACTACTAGCTCAAGGCTAGGGAAGAAACTAGTCGAAAAACGGGTGGTTAAAAGCGTTGAGATGTGGTCCTTAACGACCCGCAAGCACCGGGCTTCCTCGTATGTGACCTTTTACACTTGTATAATAATAGGTTGCTTTGATCAAAGTTGAAAAATGATGTTGGGGGTGGGCTATGTTCGGCCGAAGTCAACAATGGAAAGGAGAGGAAGGAAATTTTGTTAGGTGATTTTTGTGAATGTGAAAGTTTATCCCTTAAGCTCTTATTATAATTCATCTATTCATAAAACCCAACGGATAATATGCTTGGAAGATATTTGACATTAACAAATAAAATATACAACAATTTTGGTGGGTGTTCCCTAGGGGGAAACCCAATCGAATGTGGGGGTGGGTTTTAGTTTAAATTCAATTAATTGGTTACCTTATAATTTGTTTAGTTAGGGATTAAATATTAGTTACTAGTGTGTTGTAAATTGTAACGGGTGTTAGGGTATTCGGGGACCCTAACTAGTTCAAGATAGGAAAAACAATGTCATGTCAATATTTTTAGTGTCCCGGGTAAAGTCCGGTTGTTCGGTTGGATATTAATCCGTTAATGTGCTAAATAAATATTTAAGGTGTCGTTAATATTACTTTTAGTGACACAATTTATTCCCGACACTTTGGAAAGTGCCTAGTAATATTTTTCCAACTTTTTGCACTTTACTAGTTTAGATAAATGCTGAATTTTTAATTAAAGTGCAGAATTTTGTACTCAAAGTACGTTTTAGGCACATCCGGTCACTATAATTATCACCTAGTGACGCAGTTCTACAATCCTCACCTCCCTACACTCCCTACTAGTGTAGTAAACTATTCCCGGCTCATACCGGCCTTAGAGACAGTGTCTGTCTGATGCTGATTATATCAGCATGTTTAATGGGTATCCCGTATAGTGTGCTCACTGTGCTTTTTGTGCATCAAGGTTGTCACTGATGTTTGTGTAAAAATAATAGAGTGACAGTATAAAATGTGATGCATGAGTATGTATGTATCAGAAATCAGTAAGCAGTTTAATCACAGTTGTAAGCAAGCACAGTAGTTAAGAAGTAATTAAATATTAATTAATTCGTACGGATACCTGGTTTGGTGAGGGTTGTCACACAGTTCACATGCTATGTATGTCCATTCGTTGCATTGTTCATCATACTTAGTACATTTGTTATTCATCATCACATGCTTACATTTTGGATACACATTACATGATTTACATTAGACATGAACATTTTACTTTGGTAGTTTGGTTTGAGTAAGTGATTAAGTAACGAGGCGTGTGTAATATGATACAAGGATGGTGGATACGCCGCTGGTACTTCCTATATGTAAGTGTTTGTATGGTATCACATATTGTAGCGTTATTTGAATCATTTCAATTTGAGACATATAACATTTTATACAAATAACATACTTTTCACAAGACATTGATTTACAAACAACTTATCTTATACAAACTCATTTTACATGGTTATTCATTTAACCATACATTATTCTCTTATTTATACATATCATCTGATCTTATCGTTTTTCAAATGATTTACAAGACAAAGCAAATTACAAGGTTCATGACTAAACATTTTCTCAAACATAAGTCATGAAACCTATTTTCACAAAACCTATGTATCTCACAGGCATTTTTATGCTGACGTACCTATTTTCACATGTGTTTTTCAGGAGCTGTTGCATAAGATGATCAAGATACACATAGGCAGACTTGGGCTTTAGTGACAATAAAAGATGCAAGACTAGTTAATTATGTTGTATTTCTTTGTTTGTTAAGACATTGTAACACTTTTAATCAATAAAACAATATTTCAATTTCCATGTGTTATGAAACAATGATTCTGTTACAACACTCCCCGACGTTTCCGCCACGTTTCGTTGTCTCACGTGGTCGGGGTGTGACAACTTCTTTATATTAGATGCATGAAAGACATTGTACAAACCATTGAGTTCTTCAGGTAAATTAAGTCCGTATGCCACTATGCTAATTCTTTTTGTGATCTCAAATGGTCCAACATAACGCGGATTGAGCTTGGCCCGTTTCCCAAAATGGACAACACCCTTCCAAGGTGAGACTTTTAATAAAACCCTGTCACTAACTTGGACTTCCAACGGTTACACTTATCAGCGTAGCTTTTCTGACGGTCACGAGCTACCGCCATTCGGTTTCTGATTTGACCAATCTTCTTTGATGTCTCAAGTACGAGTTTAGCGCTAGTGATTTGATTGTCTTCAACTTCAGCCCAACAAAGAAGTGAATGACACTTTCGTCCGTACAACGCTTCGAATGGTGCGGCTTGAATACTGTTGTGGTAATTATTGTTATAAGAGAATTCCACCAGAGGTAGGTGTCTTTCCCAACCGTTACCAAAACTAATGACACATGCTGGCAACATGTCTACTAGAGTTTGAATGGTGCACTTAGTTTGACCATCGATTTGTTGGTGATAAGTTATGCTCATGTCTAGACATGTGCTGAATGATTTATGCATAGACTGCCATAGATAGGAAGTGAAACGAGGATCACGATTGGAGATGATAGAGATTGGCACTCCGTGCTGAGAGACCACTTCCTTTAAGTATATACTGGCAAGTTTGCTAAACTTATCAGTTTCTTTGATTGCAAGGAAGTAGGCAGATTCTGTTAGGTGGTCCATGATCACCTAGATGATGTTGTTCCCGTTCTGAGTTCTAGGTAGCCCGGTAATGAAATCCATGGAAATTTGCTTCCATTTCCACATCGGTAGTTGTGGTTGTTGCAGTAACCCAGATGGCTTTTGGTATTCTATCTTAACCCTAGCACAGGTCAAGCACTTGCTCACGTAGGTGGTGACGTGTGCGGGTGTGTATATATTTTTTAGTATATTTTTAGCTCTTTTTACTCGCCAATTCAAGTTCTAAATTTAGAAAACACGATATTCTACTATCACTCTACACACATGTTAGGGAAAGTGTACCCATCGCGGACGTAGTATAGTGATGGCAAGATACCGAGGTCGTCTAAGGACACAAGAACTTTTAATACCGGCTTATCGTCAACATCTAATCAAATAAAACTTTAAGAAAAGTTTTCTAAACTAATAAAAAGATAAAAAACAGAAAAATAAACTAAATTTAAAAACAGATAGACAAGAAGAATCACTTGGATCCGACTTATCTTTCATGTACCCTTTTAATGATTTCCACACTTTGGGCATTTTAAGAGATTATCTTAGTTATAGTAGTAGGCCCCTTTTGTGAAGGCGACGTTACCCTCAACCTAGTGGTTTGAGTCAGCAAGGATACAATCCCACTAGGTCAGAATATTGAAAGATAATTAAGTAAGTTATTAATGCGAAATGTGGTGGGCCCCCTTCCAGGCAGCAATCACTCTCAACCGGTTGGTCTGAGTCAGCAGGGATACAATCCTCGCGGGGTTGGTTTAAAGTTTTAATAGTAGTTTATGAACAAGGGATTCAAGTGGTTTCTTACTCTCAGTCGGGCCAGTCATTCCCGACCAATCCATGGAGTAGTACTAAACTTGAAGCAGGTTCTCGTAGGATCTATACACAGAATGAGACATAGAATCACCCAACCACCCTTCTAACCCCCTTCCAAGTAGTTAACGTGCTTTATATAGACCGTAAAGACACGAATATGTAAGTAAATAAACGACATATGAAGAATGGTTAAGTAGATTCGGCTTCAATATAAAAAACTAATTTTTAAAGTCATTAATACATACCCAATTAAAAAGTTGCCAAACATTGGAAATCATAAAAGAAATACATAAAAGATATGTCTTCACCAAGTGATGTAAGAATTTAGCCAAGCATGGCCTTTGTTTGACAAAGATTCTTACTATCAATCTTGGATCCCGAGACTACACATAAACTCTAAAAGCTGGAAAATGGAAAATGGTGGTGGATGATGGTGTTGTAGTGGTGGCAAGTGAGAGAAAAGTGGTTTGCCAAGGGATAAGTTGAAGTGAAACCAAGCATCCCTATTTATAGCTGAAAACCGAACGTCCACCACAGCCCGTGCCTGCTTGGCACGGCCCGTGGCCATCAGTCTCTCTCTTCTACATTAACTACAGTGTCAGACTTGTACAACACGACCCCGTGCATCAATGGCACGACCCGTGGCCAGTGTACTTGTTGTACTTCTTCAGATTCTGGAAATCCAAGAGTTGACCATGCCCCGTGTTGCTTTAGCATGGCCCCGTGTTGAGCTTGGAATTTGTCTTTTGTTATTGTCTCTTCCTGCTGCAGTGAATTCCCACCGGGCACGGCCCGTGCTAGGTGAGCACGGCCCTGTGCCAGAGCTTCTGTTTTTGTTATGTCTTGGGTTTAGATGTGGATGGGGGCTTGGCAAGTTATGTCAATCCTTCTTTATTGCATTTTATATTGGTTTTTGTTGTCTTTTTTGCTTCTTTTGTTCTTTTAAGCTCTTTTAACCCTGTTTATTAAAAAGGAACAAAGAAACGAGCTTTTTCCAACATTAGTACTAAAAAGGGGTTGATTTTATGTCGTATTTGATATAATTTATATGTTGTATTTTAAGCATATCAAATACCCCCACACTTGAATCTTTGTTTGTCCTCAAGCAGAACTCTTTATTGTGGCTTACACACCAAAAAGGAATGGGTAGAAGAGAAAGTTTTGGACCTATCTTTAGAGTGTCGAGAGTCCAAGTTCCAATTTATTTTGTTTTTATTTCATTTACATTCTTATTTGGTCATAACTTATTTACAACACAATTTAAGAAAAATTATTTATTTTTGGGCATATCATGCCTTTATAAAATTCTTTTTGGTTATATACACGTTTTACACACCTCACAAGTAATCATTCAACACTCGGCCAAAAGTGTATAAGGGAGAACGCTCGTACCCAATTTGGAAATTATTCCTTCTATAGGCTTGGCAAGCAATCAAACTGTCACACCCCGACCGCGTCAAAACAACGAAACCGCGGCGGAAACGTCGGGGAGTGTTGCAACAGAATTATTGTTTCATCACCATGGATACAAAAGTTTCGTTTTATTGATTCATTAAGTAATTTACATTGTCTTAAACAAAAACAAACAAGTTACATATCGTCTATCATTGTTTTTATGTCACTAAGGCCTCGTCCAGATCCTATGTGAAACATGCATCCTAGCAATCAACATCATGCAACACCACCTGAAACATATGTAAAAACAAAGTCAGCAAAGAAATTGCTGGCGAGCACATAGGTTTTATGAGAGTGTCAGATTCATGGCTCGTTTATATGTTGCAGTACCTTGTTAGACTACAAGAGTCAAAAAGTTACAAACCTCGTTTTGAAAAGTGTATTGCAACATAACTAACCAACTCAAATCAAGTTGGTTATAGTTTATAAAATCCCACAGCCATGATTCTTAACCCAAAACATTTGTTTAAATAGCCAAATCGTAAATTGTTCTCGTTACAAAACTCGTATGGTTTATATCATTTAGAAAACCTCGTTGTGTGACATCGTTTCAAAATCGTTTGCCCTAGTGAACTAAACAATGACACGAAATATAATATGATAAAAGAACTTATATATAAGAAGTACCAGCGGCGTATCTAACATGCTTTTACCATGTTACACCCGTCCCACTATCTAATCACAACCCAAAACCAATCGTTTGTTCAAATCGTTTATCTCGTTTCAAATCATTTAACTTGTCCCAAAATCGTTTTTGTTTTAATTGTGAAACTACTTTTGGTCGTCTCACTAATAACATCCAAACCTTCGTGACTCGAATATCTCGAAACTCGCATTAACAAACCACCAAAGGGTAAGTTAACAATCACAGATTCGGTCATTACCCACATAACCCCCACACATAACCATGGGTGTAGTCTGATAACGGGATTTGTCAGATCCTATGGTACCATAACCTAATACTGGTCGGTTCGGCCAAAATTAATGAATGTCATTCGTTATGTAAATACATCTAACAAGTTCGTTCACATTATCGAAATCGTTATTTGTTTAATATAAACCATATTAATCATTTTTGAAACCATCGTTTAAATATCTAAATCGTTTTAATACATATGAATCACCCCAAAACAATTGAAAACAGTAAAAGAGGGGATCTATGTACTCACTTTGAAGTGCAAAGTATCCTCAATCTAAAGAACTCAACAAGCTCAGGCAAATCAAGGAAACTCAAGCAGCACCTAGTAATCGAATCACTAGTAAATAAATCGACACCTAAATCGGAAGAACGGATAGAATGAGGTCTTGTAAACCAAATGAGTATTGGAACTCATGTGACATGGTTTAACAAAGCCTACATTCTAGATCAGAACCTATCCTAAGTGCTTTCGACCCGTTACGACCCATTAAGGTAGCTTACGCTACTTTAACGTGTCGTTTGCGCAAAAGCGCGTTCGAGACGTCTAACTAGTCCTATGACAAGTATTATATGCCTAAACATGTTTAAATATGTTGCATAATCAGTTTAGATGACAAAAGTTAGGTTACATATGCTTAAAATCAATTATGCATGAAAAGGGCATTTTGGTCATTTTCCTAAGGCATATAAACTACCTATCATACAACTACTTAAACTAGGTGACCATAAGGTATAACCTCGGAAGGTTATTCCCTATACAACTATGGTCACTAAACATGCTTGGTCAGATCCTAATGATCGACCAAACGGGTCGAGTTCGAAACTCTAAGCGGTGGTTTAGACCGCTTGACTTACGACTCTAAACAAGCACTAAACTAAAAGTGATGAGCTAAACATGCTAGAACATGTTTAACTAAGTTAGAAAATAGGTTTTGATATCAAAACAAAGTGTTTTGATACCCAAGAGTAGTTTGGTTGCAAAATACGCATAAATACGCATTTTGACCAAAACTACAACTTGTCACTACGCCTAGTCAACGTGGTAATCAGTAGGTATAGACACAAGGGACTATAGCCATCGTGATTACGCTCACCTTGCAAAGTTCAAATGAAGTTTGTGTTGACCAAAGACCGGTCAATGCAGAAAGTCAAACATTGTTTGACTTTCACGCTCGAAAAGCAATAAAAGAACGAAAGAAGCTTACAAAGGGTCCAAGCTAGGGAGAACTTGATCTATAACACTCAGGTATGAAGCAAAGCCTTCAACTTAGAGCATTAAAATGATCAAGGGTGCAGAAAAAGGAGTGAAGGCAAGGGTATATATAGTTTTTGGTAAACCGTTAGGATCATTACTTGCTAAAGAGGGATCAATCTAGGCCATACATGTGGGCAAAAGGTTTTCAAATACAAGGGGACTTGATAAACCATCAAAATTCAGCAGATGGTATTCCAAATCAGCTGTTAAAACCATCAAAGACAAGTCCCAAGTCTAGATTCAATGTTTCTGCACTGTTAGGCTGTCACGCCCCGCGTTAGAATGCTTCTCAGCTTACGTGGCCCGCCAGGAATACTTTGGCAGATTGTCACATTTGGTCCCTGAACTTGAAAAACTTGTGTTTTGATGCATATTTGACACGTTTAAGCCCCGTTAACCTCATTTCAAAGCTCTAAAATGATGTTAAAGTATAGGGAACTTAAAATATGCTCAAAAACATCTCGGATGTCGGTTCATTTGGTCGTACGGTTGCGTTATTCGGTTAATTACGACGAAAGTCGTAACGAACGCGTGTACGATCCAAATTGCGCGACGAATGGAGTTTTTGCGTTCCAATCACTAAAATAAAATATTTTAATGATTATATAAATTTTTGGATGTCCGGATATATTCAGAACGTAAGATATGCGCGAAAATGCAAACTTATGCACTTTTTGACGCTTTTAGTCCCTATTGATCAAATAAGTTTATTTTAGCATACCGAACCCCTCAAAGCCTATTTCTAAGCTATGTAAAGGATATTTAGGGTATGTTTAACTTATGATCAAGTTCTGGAATGTTCGTTACTAAACAAATAGGTATAGTTTCGCAGTTTGACACAAATAGTCCCTGCGATCGAACAAACTTGATTTTGACACACCAAACCATCCAAAACTTATTTATAAGTTATATGAAGGTTATTTAAGGTCTATGTCACTATTCTAGAGTGTTTTTCGAGTTAATCATACTGCGTTTACGCACCAGTTTGCGTATAACCTTCCAGAAGGCGATTTAAAGCTTGAAATCGGAATCGAATCAAATCGTAAAATAACCAAACACAAATACACACTTAATAACACCAAAACACATTGTTTTATTAATAATTAACATTGTTTTACATTGTACATCGATTACAGAGCACAGTTGTCACAGTCTCCCCTACTTTAGAAAATTTCGTCGCGAAATTTTAACTTGAGGAAACTTGTGAGAACAATTGCGGATATTTCGCCTTCATTTGGTCCTCACATTCCTAAGTAAACTCTGGGCCACGTTTGGATTCCCAGCAAACCTTGACCAATCGAATTTGTTTGTTCTTCAACTGTTTAACTTCACGGTCCGTTATCTCCACGGGTTTCTCGACAAAGTGCATCGTTTCATCGATTTGGATTTCGTCGAGTGGAATGTGAAGATCAGTATCGGCTAAACACTTTCGCAAATTGGACACGTGGAAAGTCGGATGAATATTTCCAAGCTTTGGAGGTATCTCTAGTCTATAGGCAACCTTTCCAATTCTTTCAACAATCTTAAATGGTCAAACATATCGACGTGCAAGTTTTCCTTTCCTTCAAAATCTCACCACTCCCTTCCAAGGTGACACCTTGAGTAGGACATGGTCTCCGACTTGAAAATCTCACCACTCCCTTCCAAGGTGACACCTTGTGGTGTCAACTCAAGCTCCAAAACTTTGCGAGTTATTTCCTTAAACTGTAGCTGATGTTACAGGAGCACTCATTCTGTGTGTAGCCTCCATAATGAGAGGGATGGCCAGGGTCTAAAATCAGCATAGTGTATTATAGGAACCATCGTAATGGCTCGTCCAGCATTGTAGAGGTGAATGTAGCAAACGGTGCGACTTGTGAGTACCTTCCCGGGGTGTGGGTATGTCTTGAAAGAAAGCAATAGGCAAACTGGTGCGATGGACGTCGAACTCCACAGGAGGAAAGGAGTAACAGCAGCGGTGCGGGTGTAGTGGCAATTGTCCCGAAAGGAAGATCAATAGGTGCAGGTACGGGTTTAGGTACAAGGGGTGCAATGTCTGTTAAACCAAATGGAATAGGGTCATGATTAAGCAAGGGTGTAGGATCAGTAAGTGCAACATCAAGCTGGCCCACAAGGAACTGGAGCTGCCTCAGGGGCAGGTTCTGGGTCGTGTAAAGGTGTGGCGTCTTGAGCAGGTGTTGGTACAGTAGTCATAGCGACGTCGTCGTCTGAGTCAGTAGTAGAAAGCTGTAATCCGACCGTCTGTAAGGCTGCAGATGTCACAGACTCAAAGGAGTCTGAAATCGAGTGTATACTAAAATCAGAGGATAGCTTGATAACAGGGATCTCAAAACGTAAAATTAGTAACAACGTTCTCATCTAACTTTCCATCATCCTGGGTGTCAATGGGAGGGTCATCAACAAGAAAATCAATGTCGTCATCAAACAATTCGTCAAAAGGGGCAGATCCACGGATGAAATATCCACGAGAGGTACGGCGTCGAGGATCGGGGCCAGGAGGTGCTCTCCACCGAGGTGTCCAAATGGTAAGGTGGTCGTGGACCGAAACAAGAATGACAGGAAGATTCTCGTCAAGGAAGCCATCAACAAGGGTAATTCATCACTAAAGTCTGGCAGCGCGGACGGTTGGAAGTCGTCCTCGCCCTTGGTCAGCATGTCAGGGTCACTCTCAGTGTTTGACGTCAATATCTTCGGCGCAGGTGCAATCTCATCATCTGTGGCGGTGGCCATAGGGTCGTCATCATCTGACAATTCGTTCCCTGAGGAAGGTGACATGCGTGCCGGTATATAATAGTCATAACATGTATATTCACAGTAATCTTTAACACTTTGTATATTGCAAATAAAGACAATTCATAATGTAATCATGTATTCACATATTCTTCCTAGTCTTCCCAGACTATCCTACCCAGTCTTTCAGACTGAACTCCCTAGTCTCTCAGACTAACTCCCTGGTCTCTAAGACTAAATCCCTGGTCTCTAAGACCAACTCCCTGGCCTCTAAGACCAAACTTCCCCAGTCTCTAAGACTAAATCCCTGGTCTCTAAGACCAAACTTCCCCAGTCTCTAAGACTAAATTTTCCCAAGTCTCTAAGACTCAATCTCCCTAGTCTTTAAGGCTAAATTTTCCCGAGTCTCTAAGACTCAATCTCCCCAGTCTCTAAGACTAAATTTTCCCAAGTCTCTAAGACTGATCCTCCCTCAGTCTCTAAGACTGATCCTCCCTCATTCTCTAAGACTGATCCTCCCTCAGTCTCTAAGACTGAATTATAAATATAAGTTTTGAAATGTGTATTTGTGCCTTTTGTTTGTAAAATGTTTGTTCCCTTGATCTAGGCGTTTCGTGTATGCAATGAAAACATGTTTGTAAAAGCATTTTCGTGAGAGCCCTATTGATCGTAGTCTAGACTCGAGAATGAATCCTAGTTCGCTACGATCGAAGCTCTGATATCAAGCTGTCACACCCTGACTTTTGCGGAAGCGTGATTATGGGGTGACTTTCTTAATATCATTGCATTCAATCATAACCAACAACTATATGATAAAACCACTGGTTTGTCATCCATAGAATAAGTTTAAAACATACAACATTGTTTAAAAACGTAGACTTCAAATTTCAAGTTTTACAATCATAGCAAAAAGCTTATGTGCTCACTAATGACTCATCGAAATATATTAAATAGCACCAAGGGCAGGGAGACGTGTCTCGTCCAGGAATAAGACACACCGACCAAACCCAAAGACCATGGATGACATCTTTAATTCAAACGCAGCATAAAAACTTCCAACGCCCGCCAGATCCACTTATTAGTTCCCTGAAATACATGTAGTTTGAAAAACATCAACAAAAGTTGAGCGAGTTCATGTGTTTAGTTTGTATGCACGTGTCGTTCTTGAAAACCTTTGTAAGTATGCATGTATGTCTGAGTAAACTGGTATGAAGCAATAAGGAAAAATAGATCAATTAATGTGTAGCCAATACATTAAAAAGTGACATGGCATAGGAAGTACTCAAACCTGTATGCGTATTTCGTACCGGCCCCTCCGGCGAAACGACATAGTCACCACATTCGGCCACTCGCAGGCCCATGGGTGGGGCTCGCAACACCCAATAGATCTATCACTCATGCCCCTCGGTCCTTATACAAGGATTAATGGTCTTAAGCTAATGGCCTACCCATTCACGTGATCTAGCAGTAACTTTCCCTAGCTAATCATACCATGGTAATTGTTTGTAAGCAGTATGTAACATGTATTTCACCCCCGAAGTATAAAACTGAAAACAGTTAAGAGAAAAAGGGGGACATGAACTCACAGTTTTGCGTTCCTTGTATCCGATGTAACTCGAAGCTTCCTCTAGAACGCACGACTACCTACATGCGTACTACGGTCCGTTAGACGAGCGGGTCGTGCCTTGACTTGGTATTGATTAGTGCCTTTGATTTACGTTTTAAAGTGTCTTTGGTAGTATTCCAAGGATATAATTTATTTGTTAAAATAATCAATATTTTAACTCTAAATTATATTTATAAATTTTGGAATAATTGTTAATCAATATTTTCGTAGCAATACTTCTCAAGTACTTATATTCATATTTCCTTCCCAAGGATGGGGGGTATCTCATACATGTGTATTAGTATTTTTGTATGTGTGTATTTAGCCATGTATTGGCGTAGTATTCCGGTGTATTATTCCCATTAAAAATATACCAATATATTCCCAATATATATTTCCAAAACAATATATTTTCAAGACTCTCGTAGAAAATATATATAAACCTATCTTGTTCAAAAATACTGTATCGTCCAGAAAATATATATTTTCCCAAAATCATATGTCTTCTAATATGCTAAGAAAATATATTTTAACCTCCCAAAAATAATATATTTTCTTTTTGTCGAAAATATGATATGCTTGGTAATACGTACTAAAATCATATTTTCACTTCTTTCGTTTCCAAAATAATATTTACCAAAAATATATTTGTAAGAGTATTTTCCGGAATAATTCATAAGTTACGTTTTAACGTTCGGCTTCACAATATTAGGTGTGTAACTTATATTTCATTCCTTATGATTTTTGGTATTATTTTGGAGTTGTGAATGTCATGGTATTTTGTTAAGTTATATTATTTTACCCTAAAATAATATAACTATTCCATAAAATAAACAAATATCCACACAAGTGTCTTAGTATAAAATATATATTCTAAATATATATGTATCCATTTGTATTTGCAAAGACCAACCTCCGATACTTGTATTTTGTTACCAAAAATTATGGCGAGGTTTATATTTGAAAAGCATAGTTTAAAATATACTAGTAAACACTTGTCTAGAAAATATTTTCTAAGTGTTGGAATTTTTAGAAAATTTCGCCATAGTTTTCTTTGTAAATGGAGGTGTCCATGGTATTTAGCATACCATTTTCTTTTCCAAAAATCATCCAAACCATCAACAATCATACTTTAAACAATATTACACTTACCAAGTGCAAAACTATTCCATTTATAATACGACATGAACTTGATTCTTCACAAAAATGTGTGGTAACTTGGTAAAGTATTTAGTAGCCTTTGTTACCTTCTAAAGTGTATTCATCCCTTTAAAAATCTCATTTTTAAAGAATCTCGGTGTTAACAACTTTTGAACAAATTTTACAAAAATATTCATTTATAACATCTTCTTGTTTTACTAGCATCTCTACACTTATTTCATTTCCATAAATGGTATAAGTGCAAGTAAAAGTCATGACCTTTTAAAAATCGACTCTTGAACTTGGTTTGTTTAGAAAAATCATTCGTAAAATCTCGGATCTACAAGATTACTAGTTCACTTGGTTTATTGCTTTGTAAGAAAATCATTTTTTTTACTTCCAAGTTCATGTTTAGTCTAGAAGATGATTATTTCATGAAAACAAATAATCATCTCCTAACTTGTTAAACCATGTTTTTAATCATACTCTAACAAGTTCCATATGATGATCAACCATCATATTACTAGTAATCATCAGGGAAACGTCATACATATTCAAAACAACATCATTCTAACAATATTACATCATGTTTCATCTTTATGTAAGCTTATGTTTCATGATTCAAGTCTTTTAGTGTTCTAGTGTTCTAGTGTTAATCATTAAACAACATCTTTTAACCACTAAAATATGAAGTATTTTTTTTGGGTAAAACACTAAAATATGAAGTAAACAAGAGTGTATAAGGATCTTACAACTAGCTTAAAGCTAGGGGAGAACAAGGTTGAAAATGTGGTGGATAGTAGCAAACGAAGGTGGTCCTTCAAGTTCCGCGAGCACCGAGCCTCATTAGTGACCTTCTAGCACCTTGTAGTAACCTTGGATTGTTGAACTTGAAACAAAAAAAATGGTGGTGGGTGGTGAGTAGTTCGGTCGTAGCTTTAGTGGGAGAAGGGAAGGAATTGTGATATTGAAAATAATGTTGAGTTATGGTTACTTTATAATTTCTAAGTATTATTATCCAATGAATATCATGTCTCCTTAAGTACACTCACAATCCACTCAAGATCTCACCAAATCCCAATGAAAGATTATATGGGGATTTAGAAGATTTGAAGAAATCTTTGGTGTGTGGGGCCATATGAACCATAGGTTGTCATGGGGGGGTTAAATGAAAATTTAAATGGTAAGGTAGGTGATTAGTGGGGTGTTAAGTGCAAAAGTCTTGTGTCTAGTATGCTTCATGCTCTATGTAATATGTTAGTGTGCTCGGGAACCATGACTAGCTCAGAAAAAGTGAAACAATGTTTTTAACAATATTTTAGTGTTCCGGGTAATGTCCGGTTGTTCGGTTAGATACCGTTCCGTTAAAGTGCTAAGTTATTCCGTATAGTGTCCTTTATGTAACCTTTTGTGACACTTTTAATTCCCGACACTTAGGAAAGCATACAGGACCATTTTGCCATATTTTGCAAGTTACTAGCATGTTAAAATGCTGAATTTTAATGATAAATGCAGAATTCTGCACTTTGAGTAGGCTTTAGGCACTTTCCGGCACTTAAACTATCACCTAGTGACGCAGTTTTATGGTCCTTAGTTCCCTACACTCGATACTAGTGTAGTACCTTGTCCCTGGCTCATACTGGGCCTCAAAACATTGTCTGTCTATGTACTGACACTGTTAGTATATTTCTGAGTTATCAGCTAACTGTGCCAACTGTGCTTTGTGCATCATGTTTGTCACTAAAGTTGGTATGCAATAAATGGAGTGACAGTATGAAATGTGATGCATATGTATGTATGATACAGAATTAAAAAAGCAGTTTAAGTCATTAATTGCAATTCAGCACAGTCATTAAGCACAAATCATTATTTAATAATTGTACGGAAGCATGCAAATTTGACAGTTGTCACATAGATGTACGCGATAATTTAGTGATGAGATCCATCGCAATGTTCTCCCACTTCTAAACCGGTATCTCTGGTTGTACAAGCAAACCAGACGGTCGTTGATGTTCAGCCTTGACTTTGAGACAAGTTAGGCATTTCGATACATACAAGGCAATATCCTTCTTCATACCAGGCCACCAATACTGAGCACGAAGATCCTTGTACATTTTGTCAGCACTAGGATGGATAGAATATCGAGACTTGTGAGATTCGTCCATCACTATAGTGCGAAGATCGTCTTGTTTCGGAATCCACAAACGATCTTTGAAATAGAGTAAACCATCATCCTTCGCTTCGAGCTTAAGCTCAAGTTGAAGTGGTAGCTCATATTTCAATAAGCCTTTGGTTACACATGATCGTTGAGCTTGAAGGACATGAGATTGAATATCAGATAGAGTTCGAACAGAATGAAGCTTGACTCGCTCCTTTCGACTAAGCGCATCGGCTACGACATTCTTACCAGGGTGGTAGCGAATCTCGCAATCATAATCCTTTAGGAGTTCAACCCATCGTCGTTGCCTCATATTCAGCTCTTTCTGATTAAGAATGTGTTGGAGACTTTTGTGGTCTGTGAAAACCACACACTTCGTGCCATAAAGATAGTGTCTCCAGATTTTGAGAGCAAAAACCACAGCACCTAACTCAAGATCATGAGTCGTATAGTTCTTCTGGTGAACTTTCAGCTGTCTTGATGCATACGCAATAACCTTACCTTGTTGCATAAGGACACAACCAAGGCCTAGATTTGACGCATCACAATAGACAACGAAATCATCGTTTCCATCGGGCAAAGATAGAACAGGAGCATCACACAGCTTCCGTTTTAGCGTTTGGAATGCTTCTTCTTGTTTGGGTCCCCACTCAAAAGGCTTATTCTTCTGAGTCAAAGCAGTTAGTGGAACCACGATCTTCGAGAAGTTCGGAATAAATCGACGATAATAACCGGCGAGACCAAGAAAAGAACGAATTTCTGTAGGTGTCGTTGGTGTATTCCAATCCTTAATTGCAGCAATTTTGGATGGATCCACAAGAATACCATGCTTGTTGACTATATGTCCCAAAAATTGAACTTCTTTAAGCCAAACTACACACTTGGAGAATTTAGCAAAAAGTTGTTCCTTCTTCAGGAGTTCCAGTTGTGACACCTGTGTCACTTCAACCATCAAAAAAATACCAAACCAATGAAATATTGTATTTCATACTTGGTATTTGTATAAATATGTGTATCGTTTGCACATATCAATTCATGTTCGATTTCGAGCTTTAAATCGCTTTCTGGAAGGTTATACGCGATCTGATGCGTAAATATAACCAGTTTAAAGCAAAAAACACTCCGGAACAGTGACATAGGCTTAACATACCTTAAATAACCTTTACATAACTTAGAAATAAGTTTTGGAGGGTTTGGTATGCCGAAATCAAGTTTATTCGATCACGGGGACTAATTTCGACAAACTACGAAAGTATGCCGATTCGTACTGTGACGAACATTCTGGAACTTGATCATAAGTTAAACATGCCCTAAATATCCTTTACATAGCTTAGAAATAGGCTTTTAGGTGTTTTGTGCGCAAAAATAAACTTTCTTGATCAATAGGGACTAAAAGCGTCAAAAAGTGCATAAGGTTGCATTTTCGATCATATCTTACGTTCTGAATATATCCGGACATCCAAAAATTTATGTAATCATTAAAATATTTTATTTTGGTGATTGGCATGATAAAATTCCATTCATCGCTTAATTTGGATCGTTTTAGCGTTCGTTACGACTTCCGTCGTAATTACCCGAATAACGCAACCGTACGACCAAACGAACAAACATCCAAGATGTTTTTGAGCATGTTTCATATTCCCTATGCATTAACTTCATTTTAGAGCCTTAAAATGGGGTTAACGGGGCTTAAACGTGTCAAAAATGCATCGGAAACCAAGTTTTGGGACTGCAGGGGCTAAAATTGTAAATCTGCCAAAGTTTGCTAGGCCTGGGGCGTAAGACTTGTCTATTTCTTACATGGCCCGCGAGAGCCCATCAGACAGAAACATTGAATCTGGTCCAAACAGCTGAATTTGATGGTTTTGTTGCTTGTTTTTCAATACCATTTGGTTTTCATGCTCCCATTGTATTCTAATACCTTGGGCCCAAGTGTAAGGTCATGATCGAAGCACGGTTTACGAGGAACGATCCTAACGGTTGTGGGTTTCCTATAAATACCCAACCCAATTCATTTGTTCCACACAAAATCTGATTCAAATGCTCTAAGTTGGGGTCTAGCACTTCATACCTGAGCAATTTGAATCAAGATTTCCTTGCTTGGACCCTTTATAAGTATTCTTTCGTGCTTTTATCGCGTTTTTAAGCGTGAAAGTCAAACTGCATTTGACTTTCAGCTTTGACTAGTTTATGGTCAACACGAAGTTCGTTTGAACTTCGTAACGTGAGTGTAATTACGATGGTCATAGTCCTTTGTGACTACACCTACTGATTACCACGTTATTTAGGATTAGTGACGAGTCATAGTTTCGGTCAAAATACGCGTTTATGTGTATTTTGCATCCAAACTATTTTGGGTATCAAGACCCTTTGTCTTGATATCAAACTTGTTTTCAAACTTCGTTAAACATGTCTTAACATGTTTAACTCGTCACTTTAGGTTTAGTGCTTATGTAGGGTCGTAAGATAAGCGGTCTAAACAACCGCTTAGACTTTCGAACCCGACCCGTTTGGTCGATCACTAGGATCTGACCAAGCATATTATGTGACCATAGTTGCATAGGGAATAACCTTCTGAGGTTATACCTTATGGTCATTTCGTTTAAGTAGTTGTATGATAGGTAGTTTATATGCCTTAGGTAAATGACCAAAATGCACTTTTTACGCATACATTCATTATAAGCATATGTAACCTAAATTTTGACATCTAAACTGATTAGGAAACATTATTAGACATGTTAAGGCATATATTACCTGTCATAGGACTAGTTAGGCGATCCAAACGCGTTTTACGCGAACGACGCGTTAAAGTAGCGTAAGCTACTTAAACGGGTCATAATGGGTCGTAAGCACTTAGGTTATGTTTCAATTTAGTATGTAGGCTTTGTTAAACCATATTACATGAGTTCCCATACTCATTTGGTTTACGAAACCTCATTCTATCCGATCTTCCGATTTAGGTCCGGTTATTAATGTAGTTACCTATAATAGGTGCCGTTTGATTTCCGTGACCCCTCTAGCTTTGCTTGGTTGTTATTCAAGACTTCTAAGCATCCTCAAGTGAGTACATAGACCCCTCTTTTACTATTTTCAAATGTTTTGGGGTGAAACATGTGTACCTATTTGTTATGTTCATGATTTCAAAGTGTAAATTGATTATACATGTTAGTACTTAACTTTTGACAAACTGAATGATTATTTATGGTTTAAACACTACTTTTTCAAAGATTATAAAATTAATTGTTGGATTGTACTTATTTTATACATTCACCAGACTGATTGGTAGTATGATATAGCGCTATAGGATTAGACACCCCATTCCTGTTGTATGGAATGTCAGAAACCGATTTTTGTCGAAATAGAGATTGCCTTTGCGGTATTTCTATAGTCTCTAAATGTGTATTTTGATACACTAAGGTTTGAATGAATTCTAAATCACATTTTTGTTGTATATTTTGTTATACTCCCAAAGGTATAGTTTGATATGCTCTCATGTGTGATATTGTACAAAACCATTATATATTTTGTTAATTTCTAAAACATAGTTTAATATGTTATTTATAAAACCAAAGTATACTTATAATATACTACTGAAAACTATTATTTTGACGACTAAAGTATATTTAATATACTATCTGTTTAACTATTTTGGAACTAAAATATATTTTTAATATATTACTTATTTAACTTTATTAAAACCAAAGTTTATTTTTATATATATACTACAAACCTTTTTACCAAAACATTGTTTTACAAACAACATATTTTATACAAACTCGTTTTACTTGGTTATTTATTTGCCTATGCATTATTCTGTTATATCATCTGATTTCTTATAAATTTTAGTATGATTTATAAAAGAAAATATTTTAAGGTTTATGACTATTTTTGATTAAACATTTTTCTCTAAACTTACAAGTCATGAATCCTATTATAATAAAACCTATGTATCTCACAGGCATTTTTATGCTGACGTACCTATTTTTACACATGTTTCAGGTGCTGTTATGTGATGATTGTTGATGCATGCTATACATAGGATGGACTCGTGCCTTAGCGACTTTAAAACTTGAAAGACAATATTTGTATTTATCTTATTTGTAATAAAACAATGAGTTCAATAATTCAATAAAACGAAATTATTTAATCCATGGTTGTGAAACAATGATTCTGTTACGACACTCCCCGATGTTTCCGCCACGATTTGTTGTTTTACGTGGTCGGGGTGTGACACCTGTGTCAAACAATGGTGTTGCTCGTGATCGGCTGGAGACTTCGAATAAATGAGAATATTGTCAATGAACACAATGATTAACTTGTCTAAATATGGTTTACAGACCCTATTCATTAAGTTCATGAAGATAGCTGGGGCATTCGTCAAACTGAAAGGCATGACAGTGAACTCGTAGTGCCCATATCTCGTGCGGAAAGCAGTTTTGGGAATATCTTCTTCGAGTACACGAAGTTGAAGATACCCAGAACGCAGATCGATCTTGGAAAAACAGGTAGAACCTTACAGCTGATCAAAGAGATCATTGATTCGAGGTAGGGGATATCGATTCTTGATGGTAAGCTTATTAAGCTCACGATAATCGATAAACATTCGAAAAGATCCATCTTTCTTTTTCACAAAGAGGACAGGAGCACCCCACAGTGAATAACTCGGTCGAATGAATCCTTTATCAGATAACTCTTGAAGCTGTTTTGATAACTCTAGCATCTCCGACGGTGCAAGACGATAAGGTGCTTTCACAATCGGGTTAGCATTGGGTACAAGATCAACATGAAATTCGACTTGACGAACTGGAGGTAAACCAGGCAGTTCATCAGGAAACACCTCTTGATAATCCCGAACAATCGGAATATCCTGAATACTCTTGCTCTTGCCTTTCTCCTCCGTGGCATGTGCCAGAAAGGCAACATATCCTTTTCGTAGGTAACTTTGGGCTTTGGTACACAACATGAGTTTCAAACCAACAGATGGTTTCTCACCACGAACCTCTAGGACATCACCAGAAGAAAGAGGAATACAAACGATCTTATCGAAACAAACCACCATAGCATGATGTTTGGTTAACCAATCCATCCCCACGATGATATCGAAACTCCCAAGTTGCATCGGTGTGAGGTCAATAGGAAAAAGACGGTTATCGAGGTTCAATTGACAACCACGAATAACAGAATCGAGTACAAGAGGTTTACCATTCGCAACTTCAACAGATAAGGGTTTCCTCAGTTTAGTTCTAGGTATCACAAGTAAAGGCTCAAAAGATAACGAAACAAAACTCCTATCGGCACCAGAATCGAAAAGAACAGAAGCAAGTTGATTGTTAACAAGGAACGTACCGTTAACAACCTCGTTGTCCACCCTCACCTCGTTAGCGTTCAGAATGAATACTTTTCCACGAGCGGGATTCACATTCGCGTTCGCGTTGGCATTCGGGTTGACATTCGCATTTACCAACCTCAGACAGTTGTTGCGGAAATGACCCATCTCTCCGCAATTATAACACGAACCAGGTGGGAATCTCGCAGCATTCCATTAAACTTGTGCTGGAACCTGAGCAGCCTGATTCTGGCCCAAACGACAAATGTTGGCCAGATGCCCAAGTTTACCACACGTAGTACACTACTTACAGGCATGTTGGGCAACATGATGACCATTGCATCGAGCACAGTGAGGTGCGGTACCAGCATATTGCTTCTTTGTAGGAGGTTGGGCTGGTGGGTTCTGAGCATTCTGTGCAGTGACTGTAAAGTTCTGGGATGCCTTGCGCTTCCTCGACTTCTTAGAAGACTCACCCTTCTTCTTTCCCTTACCCTTTTCTTGTGCAGAATCGGCTGACTTCTTTTTGTCACCCTTACGGGTCAGTTTCCCTTTTCTGACCTGAGACTCGGTCAGTGTAGCAGCCAATTCGATTGCTTGACGAACAGTAGTAGGATTACTGCCAGTCACAATGTCTTGCATAGAATCAGGTAAACCATCGATATACCTCTCTATTGCTTTCTCCAACGGGGTAACTATCGTAGGACACAACAAACTGAGATCCTCATAACGATCCGTATACGCACGGTGTTCTCCCCCATCTTGTTTCAAATCATCGAATTCTCGTTCCAAAGCTCGAATCTCGTGATGGGGATAAAACTCTCTCATCATGAGAGCTCGGAGCTCTTCCCACGTTTGTGCCAAAGCCACTCCGGCACCCCTATCACGCATCACACCGTTCCACCATGTAAGAGCACGCTTCTCGAACACATTGGATGCAAACTCAACCTTACGCTCATCCGGACATTGCACATGTCTGAATGTGCTCTCCAAACTTTCGAACCATTGAAGGAGCGCAGTTGCTCCTTGAGACCCAGAAAACTTCAACGGTTTAGCTGAATTAAAGTTCTTGAAATTACACTATGCATTATTGTTATTATTGTTGTTGTATAACTGATGGATCTAGGTTACTATGTTTGGAAGTACAACAGCCATTTGCTACGCGACAAGGGTTGCGACTTCTTCGTTGGTTAGAGGTTGTGCATCACGTCAAGGAGGCATTGTCTAAAAAGAACAAGGAAACATGAGAAACGAGTGAGGTCGACAATTTGGAAAACAAAAGAGGTATTGAAAACATCGACAAAACACAAGGAAGGCGATCATTCGTTTGTTACCTCGAACAAACAAACGACACGCAGTGACTAATCAAAGTAAATGGGTCAATATAATGTATCACTGAAGACATGCTTGCCTATAAGTGAACACTCACCCCAAGAGTTCCCAGGTAAGAGTGAATGGTCCGATACTGCAGATTTGTGCGAACACTCTACCTTAGACAGAAAACTCAGGGTACAGGCATTCACCCTTCCAGTTTGCACGTGTTCACATTATTTAGACCCAAACTTTGACGAGATTTTGAAAACTCAAAGGGTTCAAAACCTTATAATCAATCATCCAAGGATAGATGTTAATTTTCGAAGCAGATTTGTTATTGTGTTCTCGTTGTGGTTATCACCTAAGGATAGGTCATGGTATTGTTTTAAAATCTAAACGCAAATGAGCTTGCGTTAGGGTCCTAGAAAGTTATATTCTAGGTCAAAGCATCACTAATAACCTAATTCCCTATAACCATTGGCTCTGATACCAACTCTTCTGTCACACCCCGACCGCGTCAAAACAACGAAACTGCGGCGGAAATGTCAGGGAGTGTTGCAACAGAATTATTGTTTCATAACAATGGATATAAAAGTTTCGTTTTATTGATTCATTAAGTAATTTACATTGTCTTAAACAAAAACAAACAAGTTACATATCGTATATCATTGTTTTTATGTCACTAAGGCCTCGTCCAGATCCTATGTGAAACATGCATCCTAACAATCAACATCATGCAACACCACCTGGAACATATGTAAAAGCAAAGTCAGCAAAGAAATTGCTGGCGAGCACATAGGTTTTATGAGAGTGCCGGATTCATGGCTCGTTTATATGTTGTAGTACCTTGTTAGACTACAAGAGTCAAAAAGTTACAAACCTCGTTTTGAAAAGTGTATTGCAACACAACTAACCAACTCAAATCAAGTTGGTTATAGTTTTTATAATCCCGCAGCCATGATTCTTAACCCAAAACATTTGTTTAAATAACCAAATCGTAAATTGTTCTCGTTACAAAACTCGTATGGTTTATATCATTTAGAAAACCTCATTGTGTGACACCGTTTCAAAATCGTTTGCCCTAGTGAACTAAATAATGACACGGAATATAATATGATAAAAGCACTTATATATAAGAAGTACCAGTGGTGTATCTACCATGCTTTTACCATGTTACACCGGTCCCATTACCTCATCACAACCCAAAACCAATCGTTTGTTCAAATCGTTTATCTCGTTTCAATCGTTTTAAATCGTTTAACTCGTCCCAAAATCGTTTTTGTTTTAATTGTGAAACTACTTTTGGTCGTCTCGCTAATAACATCCAAACCTTCGTGACTTGACTATCTCGAAACTCGCATTAACAAACCACCAAAGGCTAAGTTAACAATCACAGATTCGGTCGTTACCCACATAACCCCCACACATAACCATGGGTGTAGTCTGATAACGGGATTTGTCAGATCCTATGGTACCATAACCTAATACTGGTCGGTTCGGCCAAAATTAATGAATGTCATTCGTTTTGTAAATACGTCCAACAAGTTCGTTCACATTATCGAAATCGTTATTTGTTTAATATAAACCATATTAATCGTTTTTGAAACCATCGTTTAAATATCGAAATCGTTTTAATACATATGAATCACCCCGAAACAATTGAAAACAGTAAAAGAGGGGATCTATGTACTCACTTTGAAGTGCAAAGTATCCTCAATCTAAAGAACTTAACAAGCTCAGGCAAATCAAGGAAACTCAAGCAGCACCTAGTAATCGAATCACTAGTAAATAAATCGACACCTAAATCAGAAGATCGGATAGAATGAGGTCTTGTAAACCAAATGAGTGTTGGAACTCATGTGATATGGTTTAACAAAGCCTACATTCTAGATCGGAACCTATCCTAAGTGCTTTCGACCCGTTACGACCCATTAAGGGAGCTTACGCTACTTTAACGCGTCGTTTGCGCAAAAGCGCGTTCGAGACGTCTAACTAGTCCTATGACAAGTATTATATGCCTAAACATGTTTAAATATGTTGCATAATCAGTTTAGATGACACAAGTTAAGTTACATATGCTTAAAATCCAATTATGCATGAAAAGGGCATTTTGGTCATTTTCCTAAGGCATATAAACTACCTATCATACCACTACTTAAACTAGGTGACCATAAGGTATAACCTCGGAAGGTTATTCCCTATACAACTATGGTCACTAAACATGCTTGGTCGGATCCTAATGATCGACCAAACGGGTCGAGTTTGAAAGTCTAAGCGGTGGTTTAGACCACTTGACTTACGACTCTAAACAAGCACTAAACTAAAAGTGACGAGCTAAACATGTTAGAACATGTTTAACTAAGTTAGAAAACAGGTTTTGATATCAAAACATGTTTTGATACCCAAGAGTAGTTTAGTTGCAAAATACGCATAAATACGCATTTTGACCGAAACTACGACTCGTTACTACGCCTAGTCAACGTGGTAATCAGTAGGTATAGTCACAAGGGACTATAGCCATCGTGATTACGCTCACGTTGCAAAGTTCAAACGAACTTTATGTTGACCAAAGACTGGTCAATGAAGAAAGTCAAACACTGTTTGACTTTCATGCTCGAAAAGCAATAAAAGAACAAAAGAAGCTTACAAAGGGTCCAAGCTAGGGAGAACTTGATCTATAACACTCAGGTATGAAGCAAAGGCTTCAACTTAGAGCATTAAAATGATCAAGGGTGCAGAAAAAGGAGTGAAGGCATGGGTATATATAGTTTTTGGTAAACCGTTAGGATCATTACTTGCTAAAGAGGGATCAATCTAGGCCATACATCTGGGCAAATGGTTTTCAAATACAAGGGGACTTGATAAACCATCAAAATTCAGCAGATGGTATTCCAAATCAGCTGTTAAAACCGTCAAAGACAAGTCCCAAGTCCAGATTCAATGTTTCTGCACTGGTAGGCTGTCACGTAAGAATGCTTCTCAGCTTACGCGGCCCGCCAGGACTACTTTGGCAGATTGTCACATTTGGTCCCTGAACTTGAAAAACTTGTGTTTTGATGCATATTTGACACGTTTAAGCCCCGTTAACCTCATTTCAAAGCTCTAAAATGATGTTAAAGTATAGGGAACTTAAAATATGCTCAAAAACATCTAGGATGTCGGTTCGTTTGGTCATACGGTTGCGTTATTCGGTTAATTACGACGGAAGTCGTAACGAACGCGTGTACGATCCAAATTGCGCGACGAATGGATTTTTTGCGTTCCAATCATTAAAATAAAATATTTTAAAGATTATATAAATTTTTGGATGTCCGGATATATTCAGAACGTAAGATATGCGCGAAAATGCAAACTTATGCACTTTTTGACGCTTTTAGTCCCTATTGATCAAATAAGTTTATTTTAGCATACCGAACCCCTCAAAGCCTATTTCTAAGCTATGTAAAGGATATTTAGGGTATGTTTAACTTATGATCAAGTTCCGGAATGTTCGTTACTATACAAATCGGTATAGTTTCGCAGTTTGACACAAATAGTCCCTACGATCGAACAGACTTGATTTTGACACACCAAACCATCCAAAACTTATTTCTAAGTTATGTGAAGGTTATTTAAGGTATGTTAAGCCTATGTCACTATACCGGAGTGTTTGTCGCGTTAATCTGACTGCGTTTACGCACCAGTTTGCGTATAACCTTCTAGAAAGCGATTTAAAGCTTGTAATCGGAATCGAATCAAATCGTAAAATCACCAAACACAAATACACACTTAATAACACCAAAACACATTGTTTTATTAATAATTAACATTTTTTTATATTGTACATTGATTACAGAGCACAGTTGTCACACAAACCTCCCCTTTTTTTGACTTTTTTAATCCTTGTAGGTATCGAGAGGACTTTTAAAGGGTAGGCTATGGCTCAGGTAGGTGTGTTTTATTTGGAAGTGGCTAAAATAGTAAAATGTCGGCTTTTTTATTGAAAATTTTATTTTATTGTGACTTAGTTAAAACTACATAACTATAAGCAATATTGTTTTTGCTTATTTTATTCTAAGTAGCTATGTAGTTTTTTTTTTATAAGATATGTGAATGCACCATGTCTGTAGCTTATGTCTTGTATTGGGTCTTATTTTATCTTGTTTTGTATGAAATTATATGTTATCCGTTACGAATCTAAAGGTTTTGTATTGTAATGGTTGATTTGTACGAATGGAGTCATTTCGTACCAATGGCCAAATGTCTAGGTTCATACGAATCCACACCCAAACCCCGGTTCGTACGAATGCACTTGGTGGGTTCGTACGAATGCACATTGTCTATATATAGGGGTGTTGGGTTCTTGTTTTAGACAACTTTTGGGCAATTGATGCGAAGCTCTGTCCAATCTTCTCCAGGATTTGTATATCTTTGAATATTAATGAGATGAACATTTAACGGTGTCTGTGTGATCATTATGTCAATCTATTTCATAGATTCCGCACTTGCAAGTAGATTCTAGATCCGGTCGGAGCGTTCAAGAACCGAACACAGTCCTCACAAGTGGTATCAGAGCTTGGAGACCGGATTCAAGACTGAAGATCACTATCCGATTTAAATCTGCTTTCATCTCATTTCTACTCATACTTCTTTTTCTTAAACTTTCTCAAACTTAAAATCAAAATTCACGTCGAATTCATGGACGAATTCGGCTGAATTTTTGACATAGTGTGCGAAACTAGTGTTTAATCAATCCTTAAAATTTCAGATCAAAATTCGACTTAAATCTCATAAAAATATGATAAAAACCATGAAAAACGTAACTAGGTTCTTCGCAGAGTCGATTCGTACGAATCCACTTAGCCGATTCGTACGAAACCCACTTCAATAATTGTCTTTTTGTTAAGTCTAAACTGCTAAGTATGAATCTGAAATAGTAGATTCCTACGAACCGAGTTTAAAACAGGTTTTTGAGAATTTTGAGCCGTTTGGTATGAATCCATGATACCCGATTCGTACAAACACACATTTGTCTGATCATCATTATCTTTGTAGATTCGTACGAATCCACTATACCCAATTCGTACGAACCGACTGGTTTGTTTATTTTCATTCTTGAATTGTCTAAGTGTTTGATTTGTGAAGATATTCTTCGAAGCTGATCACGGGGGATGAATTCTATAATGAGTTTTATGATGCTTTTACCACATCAGCACCACCATCAATTTCAAACCCGAAGAATGTTTCTAGTGCTATTTCCGAGACGTTGAACGTTGACAATGCATATGGAAATTTCCAAAAGCCGCCAAAGCTTATGAACATTGAGGATTACAATCGTGGGCTCCTAGATTTATCAATTGGTTGAAAGCATATGCATACGAGAGTTGGAAATCTTTAGAAATCGGGTATACTCTTCCAACAACTCCACAAGGTGAAAGAATCCCATTTACCATTTTGGGAAAAACCGATCAAGAAGTTTTCTCTGCTGAACAAAGAGGGATCGCTCTCATTCATTAATCTGTCAGAGACGATATTATATCGTTGCTTCGATACGATAATACGACGACAGGGTTATGGGAATCATTGAAGAAGAAATTTACTGGTGGAGACGAAATAGTCAAAAACAAAAAAGTCGTTATTGAAAAAGGAGTTTGATTATTTCAGCTGTATGAAGAGAGAAGGTGTTAAGCAGATGATTGAACGGTTCTGCCATTTGAAAGTGGACCTAGATAGGTTTGAAATTACAAAGACTAATGAAGAAATCAATGAAAAGTTGATTGATGCACTGCCAAACGAGGATGATTGGCAGTATTACGTGTTGATTCTGAAAAATAATATGAATTTGAGTACGGTCAGTCTAGATACTCTGATTGAGAAGTTGGAGGGGCATGAGCTGGAAATAAGAAAACTGAATAAGTCAAACAATTCCAACTATCAACAGAATGTGAATCTGTACTAGCAGGAAGCCTGCTGTCACCAAATGTTCAATCACCAAAGATCGGAAGGACTTTCAGCGTTGGAAATTCAAATGAGTCACCTAACAGCAGTTCTAGTGGTGGATCTTCAGGAAGCTGTGGTTTTGGTTACTCGGGGTCAAACTCAAACATGCAATCACCGTCTGCATCCGTTACACAGCAAATCCTTCCACTGTTATGGTTTTCACTGCTCTAACTGGTTCTGTCAACTGCCTCCTCTTCATATACCCAAACTATCTCAATCTCCCCTTAAACCACTACCTTAAACCATGAAACCCAGGGGTGGAACTATAGTGTTAGGAGCCATAGCACGGGCTATGGCTCAACCCCATATTTGTAGTGTTTTTTTTTTGGTTTTATACAAATGATATCCCTAAAATATACGAGGTTACCCCTAACCGAAAAAATAAGATACTTGATATTACTAAAATCCTATTTTTTATAAGCCCAAACATTTTACAACCAGAGAACTTGTAGAATAGTTAAGCCCGAATTATAAAATAAGCCCAAAATTAACAATAATAGAACAGAAAGGAGGCCCTAAATATAAATGATAAAGTTATTCCAATACCCAAAACAATAGTATAATTGAAAAAGGACCATTTTGATTTGTGATTATGGGCGGTAATGAAAACTAAAGGTAGATTATACAAAACGGAAGCCGGCGATCTGAAGAACATTGTCCCTGCTGAACCAGAATGCCTGAACTCTCACCTGCTTAAATCGTTCCTGCTGAACCTGCGTTTTGTTGACGCTGAAATCGCTGATCATCGTCCCTACGTTTTGTTATGAGTTTTGAACAATGTTATGGTTTGTGCGGTGGAAAAGAAACTTTTAAAAAAGTAAAAGACGACGATGTAATAGAATGATTTCAAGCTATGAAAAAAAGAGAAAAACAAATCTATTAGGTATTTATTTTATTTTATTTTATTTATTATCGTTTTTTTATTATAATATTGCACGATAAATTTTATTTTCAGAATAATCTCTAAATTATTGGGCTAGCTTCGCCGTTGGTGAAACCCACCCATGTTACACTACTCTCTGTCTCTCCCTACCACTACTCGATTTGGGTACTTGAATAGGTGACGACAGCATTACGATTCGCGTAACCTACCCCGAAACCTAAATCTACAAGTAAAAATTGATTTCACTTTAAAAGTGTTTATGTGAAAGATTTCAGGGATATAACAAATTACAAGATGCGAATGTTGTTGAACTAATTTGCAAGTATGCCAAAAATAAGTTATAGGAAAAATTGAATAAGTATGAAGACAGTAGTCAGTGAGATAAGATATAATATGTGCTTATTATTAATATAATAATCATATTAAAGTATCACTAGTATCGAAGTTGAACTTCGAATGATATCACAATTACGTGCACACTCAATCAACACAGGTAGTCGCATATCAGCAACGAAAACAAAATACGAATTCAAACTTCAACGTACATATAGATAGATAGCATTACTGGAGTTATATAATTTGTATATGTTAATAATAATAATAATAATCTCACGGATCAGTGTCTTCTTCATGATCTTTCAACTCCCATGATCCATCTTCTTTTTGTACCATTCCATTGTTCCTCTCAGTCCACCAAAAACCCGGAATACCATATTTATCCTCCAAAATATCACCAAACTTGTTTACAAGCGAGATATCTCGATTGATTTCAAGGTTAAACCGTCTAAAAAGACTGGTTTGGACCCCTGCAACTCCATGCAGATAACCCTCCATGTTGTGCCAAATTCCTGGATTCCCGGGACCCTTCAAGTATGGAGACTTTAAAGTGTCGATCACCAACTCACTCCCAACATCTGAGTATCCGAGTGGAGGATATTTAGGGACGACATCTGGAGTATTGTTAATTCGTAGGCAATAAAGTTGTTTCATTGTGTCAAAAACTTTTTTGAAGCTGGAGTCTCCCACTTTGGGGGTAGCAAACGCGAACACTGTCACTGGGCACACCTTAGGAGGGGCAGTCGCTTGTTTGTTGAATCCGTGAATGACTATGTCAAGAGCCATTAATGCTGCAACTGCCGCACCCATACTGTGCCCAGTTAGTGTCAAGCTAATATCCTCATGCTCGTATTCTTTCACTAATTTCTTCACCTCTTCCATTGCCTAAACAATATTTACAACATAGGAAAAAAATGTGTAACGTTACTTTTTATGTAAGGAGATCCATGTAAATACAAGTTAGTTATTATGTCTTGGTGGTAATCAGGACAAAGGTCGATTAGTGCATGTACCATTGCCTTTCAGCTATCACATGATGCATGATTAACCGTCCGCCGCTTTCATCGTTATTTTTATTAGATTAATAAAATCACTTTTGCCCCCAGGGCGTCCAGTTTCGATAATTAAAAATGATAATGTTATTTGAAGATTATACATACGCACCTGGTCTCGAGCACTAGTTTTATTGTAACGTGTATTCAAATCATTAGTAGTGTAGATTGAGTACCATCCTTCATGTACTTTTGGGTCATCCTTGTGGTTTTCCCCAAATATTATTGGAGCCGAAACCAATTTGAGCTCAGAATCATGAATCATATCCGAGGGGTTAACTGTTCCTCTCCATGCAACAAGAATGTCTCTCCTCCCCAACGCCTTTTTCCCTTCGTCTGTCGCCACTGCGACAAACCCTATCCAGTTCGACTTCCTGCTCCAAGCGTGCGGATCAGAAGACGTTACAAATGCGCCAGGAAGTATGACAGCTGACGTGGCGTACATGTATTTAGTGACT
This sequence comes from Helianthus tuberosus, assembly GCA_030545235.1. Taxonomy (NCBI): domain Eukaryota; kingdom Viridiplantae; phylum Streptophyta; class Magnoliopsida; order Asterales; family Asteraceae; genus Helianthus; species Helianthus tuberosus. The sequence continues at coordinate 71,138,344 of CM060356.1, read as the reverse complement.
TTGTACTGGTTCAATGGATGGCCTTTAAGAAGACCTACTTTCTCGAGTAGATTCTTTCGAGCGTATTTGACATTTCCAGCGTTCTTTGAGGGGGTTACCTTGATGTAAGCATCATAAGTTGCTTCAGCCATTTCGCCGTAGTGGTTAATGTATGTACGGAGATCCGGTGATGGAGGGTCTAACGCGTCTTTCCAGTAGGTCTCTCCGCTTAGCTTTTTCCAGTTTTTGGCGATGTTACCCATATCTCTTTTTATTTCTTGAATCCCCATTTATGGATTTCTAGCCTTATTTATAGATAACAAAACATCATATGAAGAAACGTTTGCAAGTGGAGAAAATATATGTTATTCGTCATAGCCACATCATTTTGCCCTCTATTTTGTATTTTAGGTAACCTTATATTGTATTACTAAAGAGGAAAAACAGGGTAAAAACGACTAAACATCAAGATAGCTTTTATAAAATGTATGTTTATGCTATAATTATTTATACATTACTATTCACAATTTGATTTGAAATACAAAATATATATCAAGATGTAAATAAGACACGTCACAACAACATATTTAAAATTGCATAAAACATCGTATTAAAAAAATATAAACGAAAAACAAATACGCTTAAAATTTAATTATAATAATAAAAACAACATTACATAAAAAAGGCATAAGAGTAAAAGAAATTAATAAATCGTGCACACTATGTATTCATACATTCACGCTAATTAATTTATACTTAACTAGTTTATGTACCTGTTTGTTATACAAGTTACTCCAAGTAAATTATATTATTTAATAGTCTTAATATAAACTTTGAAATGAAAGAAACATTTCGTTACTTAAAAAGTAATCTCTTCAATTAAAAAGTTCCAAGTAGAATTGTCTGATTAGATATGAACCTATTTACACCAATTAAGGCCCAACCATTAATATGTTATTGGGTGTTAACACCTAACTATGACTAGTATGACTCGCTACAGTCCTATACAACCATTTTAGAGCAAATGTGATACGATAGAGGCTATATTGGGCCACTAACACCAATCAAGGCCCCATACGGCCATTAGTAAAAGTATGACATGTTATTGAGCGTTCACACCTAACTATGACTCCTGGCACTCCTATAAAACCCTATTAGACCAATTATGACATGATATAGGCTATAATGAACCATTGACACCAATTAAGGCCCAATACGGCTCATTAATGAAAGTATGACATGTCATTGGGTGTTAACACCTAACTATGACTCGTATGACTCACTACACTCCTATACAACCCTTTTAGAGTAACTACGATATGATAAAGTCTATATTAGGCCATGAACACCAATCAAGGCCCAATACGACCCATTAATGGAAGTTTGACCTGTTATTGGACGTTCACTCCTAACCATGACTCATTACACTCTATAAAACCTAATTAGACAAACTATGACATGATATGAGCATAATGGGCCAATAGCACCAATCAAGGCCCAATACGGCACATTAATGAAAGTATGAAATGTTATTGGATGTTAACACCTAACCATGGCTCGTATGACTCACTACACTCCTATATTGGGCCACTAACACCAATCAAGGACCAATACGACCTATTAATGAAAGTTTTTGACCTGTTATTGTTTCACTCCTAACTATGACTCTTTACACTCCTATAAAACCCAATTAGACCAACTATGCATGATATAGGCTATAATGGGCCACTAACACCAATCAAAGCCTATTACGGTCCATTAATGAAAGTATGACATGTTAATGAGTAATAACGCCTATTTATGACTAGTATTGTAACACCCCAATCGCGTAATACAATAACACGCAACGGAAATATCCGGGAGTCACGTTACAAATTGCTAACAACCACTGGTACTAAATTGTTTCATTATTGTTAACATTGTTTTACAATACAAAGAATACTGAAATTGTCTTTGTTTAAAGAAGTCTAAGGCCCAGATGCGTTCCTATGTGTAGCATGCTTGAATAATCAAATCCTGAAACGTATGTGAAAATGAGAGTCAGCATAAAAGCTGGCGAGTGCATAGGTTTTGTTAGCCAAATAAATGGCAAAAGTTTGGTATTGCAATACTTTGACAACTACGAGAGTCGTCAATTGGAAATAGAATTTTTGAAGCCAAGGAATGGCAAAAAGGTTTAGCGTTGCAATACATTATCTTAATTGTCAAATTTGTGACAAAAGAGTTTTGTATATGGCAATATGATTATTACTAGGTAATTTTTATGCTATTGAAAATTGTACTTTGATCTTTGATACCACATTGGAATCGGTTATAAAAGTTGTGAGTGTATTATTAGAAATCCAATCAAGGATTAACAATAACAATATTGAAATCGGTCATAACTTATGTGAGTATTATTAGAAATCAAGTCAATGATTTATAATAATACTTTGGATATCCTTCTAAGAATCTAACATATGTAAATATGGAAGATTCTACAAGGATTTGGATATTTGAACATTGAATCAACTAAACACAAAAATCCTAAAGTGATTCGGATAACGCTACAAGGGTAATACAATAAGAACACTTATATATAAGAAGTACCAGCGGTGTATCCACCATGTTCTTATGGTATTACATTCGTTTCGTTATCTAACTCACTACTAATCACATAAACACATAATCATCAACTTGGTCATCAACTTGTAAAAACGCATTAAAGTACACAAAGAATCTAACTATGAAGATGTCACACCCCGACCACGTAGAACATACAAAACGTGGCGGAAATGTCGGGGAGTGTTGTAACAGAATTAATTGTTTCAAATCCATGGCAATTGAAGTTTCGTTTTATTGATTAAAGTGTTACAATGTCTTAACAAACAAGGAAATACAACATAATTAACTAGTCTTGCATCTTTTATTGTCACTAAAGCCCAAGTCTGCCTATATGTATCTTGATCATCTTATGCAACAGTTCCTGAAAAACACATGTGAAAATAGGTACGTCAGCATAAAAATGCCTGTGAGATACATAGGTTTTGTGAAAATAGGTTTCATGACTTATGTTTGAGAAAATGTTTAGTCATGAACCTTGTAATTTGCTTTGTCTTGTAAATCATTTGAAAAACAATGAGTTCAGATGATATGTATAAATAAGTGAATAATGTATGATTAAATGAATAACCATGTAAAATGAGTTTGTATAAGATAAGTTGTTTGTAAATAAATGTCTTGTGAAAAGTATGTTACTTGTATAAAATGTTCTATGCCTCAAACTGAAATGATTCAAATAACGCTACAATATGTAATACCATACAAACACTTATATATAGGAAGTACCAGCGGCGTATCCACCATGCTTGTATCATATTACACACGCATCGTTACTTAATCACTTAATCAAACCAAAACACCAAAGTAATGTTTAACAGTAGTAGAAATGTTTATGTATGGTCAAATACGGTTCACACGGTTCACCGATACAAACGGTTCACAGATACAGACGGTTCACAGAGTACAAACGGTTCACAGATACAAACGGTTCACAGATACAAACGGTTCATAGATACAAACGGTTCACGGATACAAACGGTTCACTGAGTCAAATGATTACAACGGTTCACATAGTCAAATAGTTATTAACGGTTCAAAATGTAATATAATGTGTTCATATACTGGATGAGCATATGCAACAAAATGTAATGTAAAACAATGTACCAAGTAATGCACACAATGGGCACACCTAGCATGAAATGTAATGTAAAACAATGTACTAAGTAATGCACACAATGGGCACACCTAGCATAAGATGTAATGAAATCATGTACTATAATGTACTAATGAACATAGCAAGTATATGATGTCAAAACAGGAAAGCATGAAAGTAACAAGTAGGCACATGTGTTCCACCACAAAACAGTTTGGAAAACAGTAAAAGAGGGGTCTATGTACTCACTTGAGATTGCTCAGAAGTCCTAGGATAACCACCAAGCAAAGCTAGAGATCACGGAATCAAACGGCACCTACTATAGGTAACTACATTAATAAACCGGACCTAAATCGGAAGATCGGGTAGCATTAGGGTTTGTAAACCAAACGAGTGTAGAGACTCGTGTCATTTGGTTTAACAAAGCCTACATACTAAATGAAACTTAACCTAAGTGTTTTCGACCCATTACGACCCGTTTAGGTAGCTTATGCTACTTTAACGCGTCGTTCACGTGAAACGCGTTCGGACCGCCTAACTAGCCCTATGACAAGTGTTATATGCCTAAACATATTACATAATCAGTTATGTGACAAAGGTTTAGGTAACATATGCTTAATTACCAATTATACATGAAAAGGGTATTCTGGTAATTTACCTAAGGCATATAAACTACCTATCATACAACTACTTAAACGATGTGACCATAGGGTATAACCTCGGAAGGTTATTCCCTACCTACTATGGTCACCTAATGTGTTTGGTCGGATCCTAATGATCGACCAAACTGGGTCGGGTTCGAGGGTATAGGCGATTTATTAGATCGCCTACCCTACGACCCTAGACAACGTGGTAATCAGTGGGCATAGTCCCAAGGGACTATGACCAACGTGATTACACTCACGTTGCGAAGTTCAAACGAACTTCGCATTGACCATTACTGGTCAACGCTGAAAGTCAAACAAAGTTTGACTTTCTGACTCGAAAAGCAATAAAATAAGGAAAAGAACGAAAGAATACTTACGAAGGGTCCCCGAATGCTAATCTCGATCCAAGAATCTCAGGTATGAAACAATGGTTTCAACTTAGAGTTCCTAAGATCAAGATTCTAGTGATTTTAGCAATGGGGGTGGATGGGTATTTATAGGAATACCCGAACCGTTAAGATCGCTTGTCGAATATCGTGCCTTAATCGTATCCGTACAAGTGTCGGAAAGTTATGGTGCCTAAATTCCATCCTTATCAGCTGACTAAGCATGTTAGAATGTGTGGTTGTGAATTAAACAGCTGTTTATACATCGAATCTGGTCCCGAAAATGCAAAACTGAAGTTTCTGCCCAGATAAGGTGCTCGCGTAGCGCGACGGTAAAGGCCCTATGCAGTCGCGCTACGCCACCATGCACCAGCTTCAGAAAAGTTTCAAAATTGACAGTTTTGGTCCCTGTGGTGTTTTAAGGCCTTTTTCGATGCGTTTGAACCCTGTTAACCTCATTTCAAGGCTCTAAAATGAAGTTAAAGTATAGGGGACTCAAAACATGCTCAAAAATATCTCGGATGTCGGTTCGTTTGGGCGTACGAACGCGATGTTCGCTTAATTACGACGGAATGCGCACAAACGCGAAAAACGATCCAAATGACGAAACGAATGGATTTTTCTTATGCCGAACACTAAAATAAAATATTTTAGTGCTTACATAAATTTTTGGAAGTCCGGATGTATTCAGAACGTAAGTTATGCGCAAAAATGCAAACTTGTGCACTTTTTGACACTTTTAGTCCCTGAATGACCCAAAAGTTTATTTTAGCACACCGAACCCCTCAAAGCCTATTTCTAAGCTATTTAAAGGATATTTATGGTATGTTTAACTTATGGCCATGCTCCGGAATGTCTGTTACAGTTCAAATTGGCATACTTTCGCAGTTTGTCAAATTTAGTCCCTGTAAGCGAATAAACTTTGATTTCACCACACCAAACCTTCCAAAACTTATATCTAAGTTATGTAAAGGTTATTTAAGGTATGTTAAACCTATTTCACTATTCCGGAGTGTTTGTTGCATTAAACTGGTTATATTTACGCATTGGTGCGCGTATAACCTTCCAGAAAGCGATTTAGAGTTTGAAATCGAACAAGAGTTGATATGTGCAAAAGATACACATATTTATACAAGTCCAAAGTATGAAATATAATATTTCATTGGTTTGGCATTTGTTTGATGGTTGAAATGACACAGGTGTTACAGTCTCCCCTACTTTAGGAAATTTCGTCCCGAAATTAATTCGTAGGAGTCTATTTGTGAATTTGTATCAGATAACCACCAGAGATATGTAAGGCATAATCCTGTCATTTCCTTAACGCACATTCTTCAGAACGAAAATGAACAAACGGAGTCGTTTTCCTCAACGAGTATTCTTCAGAAACGGAAATGAAGGAATAATCAAACGGAGATTCATTTCCTTAACGGAGAATCTTCAGAAACGAAAATGAACAACGGAGTCATTTTCAATGGTTGCTTCCTTAGAAACGGAAATGAAAATGAATAGACAAACGGATATTCATTTCCTTGACGGATAAATCTTCAGAAACGAAAATGAACAAACGGAGTCATTTTCAACAGGTGCTTCATCAGAAATGGAAATGAAAATGAATAGACAAACGGATATTCATTTCCTTGACGGATAAATCTTCAGAAACGAAAATGAACAAACGGAGTCATTTTCAACAGGTGCTTCATCAGAAATGGAAATGAAAATGAATAGACAAACGGATATTCATTTCCTTGACGGATAAACTTCAGAAACGAAAATGAACTAACGGAGTCATTTTCAACGGTTGCTTCCTCAGGTTTGGAAATGAAGGATTAAATAACGGATATTCATTTCCCTCGACGGATACTCTTCAGAACGAAAATGAACAAACGGGGTCATTTTCCTCAACGGGTATTCTTCAGAATTGGAAATGAGGGATAATCAAACGGAGATTCATTTCCTTAACGGAGAATCTTCAGAAACGAAAATGAACTAACGGAGTCATTTTCAACGGTTGCTTCCTCAGGTTCGGAAATGAAGGATTTAACAACGGATACTCATTTCCTCAACGGATAATCTTCAGAAACGAAAATGAACTAACGGAGTCATTTTCAACGGTTGCTTCCCCAGGTTCGGAAATGAAGGATTAAACAACGGATATTCATTTCCTTAACGGATAATCTTTAGAAACGAAAATGAACTAACGGAGTCATTTTCAACGGTTGCTTCCTCAGGTTCGGAAATGAAGGATTAAACAACGGATATTCATTTCCCTCGACGGATACTCTTCAGAACGAAAATGAACAAACGGGGTCATTTTCCTCAACGGGTATTCTTCAGAATTGGAAATGAGGAATAAACGGATATTCATTTCCCTCGATGGATACTCTTCAGAATGAAAATGCACAAACGGAGACATTTTCCTCAACGGGTATTCTTCAGAATTGGAAATGAAAGATAAACGGATATTCATTTCCTGAACGGATATTCTTCAGAAGTGAAAAATGAATAGCTAGTTCATTTTTCCTCAACGGATACTTCATCAGAATTGGAAATGAATAGGATTAACTTCTAGGTACATGACAAAGCTTGCTGTGGTTTCTGTGCACTAAATTCCATAATTATGTATGCATCCATAATTACGTAATCCCTTGCACAGTCCGCACAGTTTGTTTTGTAATGTTGTGGGGAAGGATGTCCAACTTGTGATGACGGCGACTAGACTACCATAGGATTCTTTTAATTAGATCCACAGAGGATCTTCTTAATTAGGTCTCCAAGGAGTCCTTTCAGCTAAATCAATCAGTTTAACTAGACCACTCAAGGGGTCTAATTATGAAGCAGTACTTTATAATTCAAGGGACTTATCTACAACGTAGAAGTCCATTAAGAATTTTAGGCAGTGCCTTTGGGTATCCTACTATAGATCTCTTGTACAAGGATATGTAAGATTCTACGAGGATTTGGATAACATAATTTGGATCACATGACACATATAAGGGAGCACATAATCACATAGTTGTTTAATTGTTATTATCTTGTTATTGATTGCTATTAACTTGGCACCTCGTACTTCGTTTCTCTTGGAAGAAACGGGTACTTAGGATTTTCGTGAAAAACACAAGAGATCATACAATGGAAGAAATTTGGGAGTAGTCTGTTCTTCAAGGAATGCGGTTCCTTGATTGTCGGTATTGTAGGGGATATGTTGTTTATACATACAATCACATAAATACATTGCAATGTAAATAAAAGATTTATTTATAAACAACGATAACAACTGTTTCTTGGATCTTGACAACAAAAGAAAATAATACATAAGACGTGATTATTTCTAAACGATGTTGTCTTCTGGTTGATCATATGCTCATCCCTGCGCTGGATTTGCATTAGCAAGCCTTGGGCAATTCCTACGAAAATGGCCCATCTCGCCACAGTTGTAGCAAGATCCCTGTGGAAAACGAGCTTGAGCAGGATTGTTGCCAGCTTGATTTGGTGCAGTTGCGGTTGGGCAAACCCTAGCTGTATGACCTGTAAGTCCGCAAACTTGGCATGTGCGGCACTTCACCCCAGCATGATGATGTAGGCCACATTGGTTTCACAAAGGTGCAGTTCCATTGTAGGGTTTCCTGGCAGGGGGTTGAGCTAGTTGGTTGAGGACGGCTTGATCATTGTGAGCGACCACAGCGTAGTTCTGAGAAGCCTTTCGCTTCTTTGACCTCTTAGGGGATCCAGTCTGTTCATCCATGATCTTTGATTCCTCGATTGGTTTCGATTCTTCGACCGGCTTCTTGTCACCTTTTCGGAAAAGTTTACCTTTCCTGATCTTTGATTCAGTCAAGGTTGCAGATAGCTCAATGGCCTGTCTAACTGTAGTAGGGTTGCTACCAGTCAAAATGTCTTGTATTGAATCAGGGAGGCCATCAATGTACTTTTCGATTGCCTTATCCAAAGGCGTGACCATGTTTGGGCATAACAGACTCAACTCCTCATAACGGTCCGTGTAGGCTCGATGCTCACCGCTGTCTTGTTCAAGATTGTCGAATTCCCTTTCCAAAGCCCTGATCTCGTGTCGAGGACAGAATTCCTTCATCATAAGGGCTCTAAGTTCAGCCCATGTCTGTGCTAGAGCAACTTCTGCACCACGATCTCTCATAACCCCGTTCCACCACGTAAGGGCTCTCTTCTGGAACACACTCGAAGCAAACTCGACCTTGCGATTGTCAGGACACTGCACGTGGCGGAAAGTATTCTCGATGCTCTCGAACCATTGAAGAAGCCCAGTCGCTCCCTCAGTACCACTAAACTTGAGTGGTTTCGCCGAGTTAAAACCCTTGAAATTGCATGGACCATTGTTGTGGTTGGCTTGATTCCATAGAGCAAAGAGGTTTGGGAATTGAGCAGCCATTTGCTGCGCAATGATTTCTGCCAGCTCGGCAGTCGCTATCTGGTTTTCGCGTCGAGGAGGCATTCTAAAAGAGAAAACATGAAAGGAAACGAGTGAGAGAATTTAGACAAAAAGAATGAGATGAAACAAATCTGATGAAAGCAAGGATAGTGGTCATTTGTTTGTTACTACAAAGCAACAAACGACCTCGGCGAATAATCAAAGTAAATAGGTCAAAAATAATGTATCGCGAAGACATGCTCGCCTATAAGTGAACACTCATCCCAAGAATTCCCAGGTAAGCACAACTGGTCTCGCTTCTGGTTGAGATGTATACGAAGTGCTTGCCTAGACAGAAAACCCAGAATACAGGCGTTCACCCTTCCAGTTTGCACGTGTTCACATTATTTAAAGCCCAAAACCTTGACGAGATTTTGAAAACTCAAAGGGGTTTAAAACCTTATAACAGAGGGTTCAAAACCTTACAATAGAAGGTTCAAAACCTAGTAATCAATCATCCTAGAACAGATGATTAGTTTTCAAAGCGGTTTCGAAAATTATGTTCTTGTTATGGTTGTCGCCTAAGGATAGGTGATAGTATTGTTTTATGACTAAACGCAAGTAAACTCGTGTTAGGGTCCTAGAAAGGTTATAGACTAGGTCAAAGCATTACTAATAACCTAATTCCCTATAACCATTGGCTCTGATACCACTTTTCTGTCACACCCCGACCACGTAGAACATACAAAACGTGGCGGAAATGTCGGGGAGTGTTGTAACAGAATTAATTGTTTCAAATCCATGGCAATTGAAGTTTCGTTTTATTGATTAAAGTGTTACAATGTCTTAACAAACAAGGAAATACAACATAATTAACTAGTCTTGCATCTTTTATTGTCACTAAAGCCCAAGTCTGCCTATATGTATCTTGATCATCTTATGCAACAGTTCCTGAAAAACACATGTGAAAATAGGTACGTCAGCATAAAAATGCCTGTGAGATACATAGGTTTTGTGAAAATAGGTTTCATGACTTATGTTTGAGAAAATGTTTAGTCATGAACCTTGTAATTTGCTTTGTCTTGTAAATCATTTGAAAAACAATGAGTTCAGATGATATGTATAAATAAGTGAATAATGTATGATTAAATGAATAACCATGTAAAATGAGTTTGTATAAGATAAGTTGTTTGTAAATAAATGTCTTGTGAAAAGTATGTTACTTGTATAAAATGTTCTATGCCTCAAACTGAAATGATTCAAATAACGCTACAATATGTAATACCATACAAACACTTATATATAGGAAGTACCAGCGGCGTATCCACCATGCTTGTATCATATTACACACGCATCGTTACTTAATCACTTAATCAAACCAAAACACCAAAGTAATGTTTAACAGTAGTAGAAATGTTTATGTATGGTCAAATACGGTTCACACGGTTCACCGATACAAACGGTTCACAGATACAGACGGTTCACAGAGTACAAACGGTTCACAGATACAAACGGTTCACAGATACAAACGGTTCATAGATACAAACGGTTCACGGATACAAACGGTTCACTGAGTCAAATGATTACAACGGTTCACATAGTCAAATAGTTATTAACGGTTCAAAATGTAATATAATGTGTTCATATACTGGATGAGCATATGCAACAAAATGTAATGTAAAACAATGTACCAAGTAATGCACACAATGGGCACACCTAGCATGAAATGTAATGTAAAACAATGTACTAAGTAATGCACACAATGGGCACACCTAGCATAAGATGTAATGAAATCATGTACTATAATGTACTAATGAACATAGCAAGTATATGATGTCAAAACAGGAAAGCATGAAAGTAACAAGTAGGCACATGTGTTCCACCACAAAACAGTTTGGAAAACAGTAAAAGAGGGGTCTATGTACTCACTTGAGATTGCTCAGAAGTCCTAGGATAACCACCAAGCAAAGCTAGAGATCACGGAATCAAACGGCACCTACTATAGGTAACTACATTAATAAACTGGACCTAAATCGGAAGATCGGGTAGCATTAGAGTTTGTAAACCAAACGAGTGTAGAGACTCGTGTCATTTGGTTTAATAAAGCCTACATACTAAATGAAACTTAACCTAAGTGTTTTCGACCCATTACGACCCGTTTAGGTAGCTTATGCTACTTTAACGCGTCGTTCACGTGAAACGCGTTCGGACCGCCTAACTAGCCCTATGACAAGTGTTATATGCCTAAACATATTACATAATCAGTTATGTGACAAAGGTTTAGGTTACATATGCTTAATTACCAATTAGACATGAAAAGGGTATTCTGGTAATTTACCTAAGGCATATAAACTACCTATCATACAACTACTTAAATGATGTGACCATAGGGTATAACCTCGGAAGGTTATTCCCTACCTACTATGGTCACCTAATGTGTTTGGTCGGATCCTAATGATCGACCAAACTGGGTCGGGTTCGAGGGTATAGGCGATTTATTAGATCGCCTACCCTACGACCCTAGACAACGTGGTAATCAGTGGGCATAGTCCCAAGGGACTATGACCAACGTGATTACACTCACGTTGCGAAGTTCAAACGAACTTCGTATTGACCATTACTGGTCAACGCTGAAAGTCAAACAAAGTTTGACTTTCTGACTCGAAAAGCAATAAAATAAGGAAAAGAACGAAAGAATACTTACGAAGGGTCCCCGAATGCTAATCTCGATCCAAGAATCTCAGGTATGAAACAATGGTTTCAACTTAGAGTTCCTAAGATCAAGATTCTAGTGATTTTAGCAATGGGGGTGGATGGGTATTTATAGGAATACCCGAACCGTTAAGATCGCTTGTCGAATATCGTGCCTTAATCGTATCCGTACAAGTGCCGGAAAGTTATGGTGCCTAAATTCCATCCTTATCAGCTGACTAAGCATGTTAGAATGTGTGGTTGTGAATTAAACAGCTGTTTATACATCGAATCTGGTCCCGAAAATGCAAAACTGAAGTTTCTGCCCAGATAAGGTGCTCGCGTAGCGCGACGGTAAAGGCCCTATGCAGTCGCGCTACGCCACCATGCACCAGCTTCAGAAAAGTTTCAAAATTGACAGTTTTGGTCCCTGTGGTGTTTTAAGGCCTTTTTCGATGCGTTTGAACCCCGTTAACCTCATTTCAAGGCTCTAAAATGAAGTTAAAGTATAGGGGACTCAAAACATGCTCAAAAATATCTCGGATGTCGGTTCGTTTGGGCGTACGAACGCGATGTTCGCTTAATTACGACGGAATGCGCACAAACGCGAAAAACGATCCAAATGACGAAACGAATGGATTTTTCTTATGCCGAACACTAAAATAAAATATTTTAGTGCTTACATAAATTTTTGGAAGTCCGGATGTATTCAGAACGTAAGTTATGCGCAAAAATGCAAACTTGTGCACTTTTTGACACTTTTAGTCCCTGAATGACCCAAAAGTTTATTTTAGCACACCGAACCCCTCAAAGCCTATTTCTAAGCTATTTAAAGGATATTTATGGTATGTTTAACTTATGTCCATGCTCCGGAATGTCTGTTACAGTTCAAATTGGCATACTTTCGCAGTTTGTCAAATTTAGTCCCTGTAAGCGAATAAACTTTGATTTCACCACACCAAACCTTCCAAAACTTATATCTAAGTTATGTAAAGGTTATTTAAGGTATGTTAAACCTATTTCACTATTCCGGAGTGTTTGTTGCATTAAACTGGTTATATTTACGCATTGGTGCGCGTATAACCTTCCAGAAAGCGATTTAGAGTTTGAAATCGAACAAGAGTTGATATGTGCAAAAGATACACATATTTATACAAGTCCAAAGTATGAAATATAATATTTCATTGGTTTGGCATTTGTTTGATGGTTGAAATGACACAGGTGTTACAGAAGATAGATAGATACTATAAGGATCCGGTTTGGTCACAGTGAATCATAACATACGCATTAAAGTACACAAAGAATCCAATCAAGGACTTCAATTTAGCACTTTAAACATCCCACAAGAATCAATCTATGAAGATAGATAGATGCCATAAGGATTTGGTCTGGTCTTGAATCATTGAATCACTGAATCACAAAATCCTAAATCCAAATGGTGATTCGGATAACGCCACGAAGGGTAACACAATAAGAACACTTATATATAGGAAGTACCAGCGGCGTATCCACCATGTCCTTATTGTATTACTTTAGTTTCATTATCTAAATCACCAACAATCTCTACACATAAACAATAACCATCGGCGTGTAAAGCACTTCTTAGAAATCTCACTATGAAGATAGAAAGATTTAAGACTATACTTCAAATATCCTAAAGGAACCTAACTATGAAGATAGAAAGATCCTATAAGGATTTGATTCGTGTTCTCAGTCGTCGTGTCTTGCATAACAGGAATAATACACAAAAAGCACTTAGTAAACACATATATGCCATACATTTGAGAAAATTGGTTACACATATGAATCACCCCAAAACATTTGAGAAACGTAAAAGAGGGGAACTATGTTCTCACTTGGGATTGCGTATAGGTCTTTTTCAAATGATTAAACATAGCTCAAAGTATCAAGAGTTCAAGTGTTGAAGTGGTTCCTAGTGTATCGGATAACTACATGTTAGTGTGTCAAAACTTGAAAACGGGAGATCGGATAGAATGAAGTCTTATAAACCAAATGAGTGTTGGAACTCATGTGATATGGTTTAACAAACCTAACATTCTGATTTGGAAAGGAACCTAAGTGCTTTTGACCCGTTATGACTCGTTAAAGTAGTTTACGCTAAAATATGTTTTAAAATGTTGTAACATCAGTTTATATGTCAAAACTTTGGTTACATATGCTTAAAATTGATTTAGGCGCAAAAAGCGCATTTTGGTCATTTTTAAGAACGTAGAAATGACTTATCATATAACTAACCAAACGACATGACCATAAGGTATAACCTCAGTAAGTTATTCCCTATACAACTATGGTCAAAAATATGTGTTTGGTCGGATCCTAAGATCGACCAAATGGGTCGGATTCGAAAGTCAAAGCGGTGGTCAAGACCGCTCGACTTACGACCCTAAATACGCACTAAACTAGAAGTGACGAGTTAGACATGTCAAAACATGTCTAACTAAGTTGCAAAACTGATTTGGTATTAAAACTTAGTGTTTTGATACTCGAAAATAGTTCCATCGTAAAATGCACATAATGTGCATTTTTGACCAAAACTTTGACTCGTCACTTCGACTAGTAAACGTGGTAATCAGAAGGTGTAATCTCAAGGGATTATAACCTTCGTGATTACGATCACGTTGCAAAGTTCAATTGAACTTTGACTTGACCAATTATGGTCAGAACTGAAAGTCAAATAGAAAGTCAACTGTTTAACTTTTAGCTCAAAATAAGCTAAAATAAAGAAATAGACTAAGGAGGAGTACTTTGTGTTGTAAACACTAAAAGAACTCAGATTAGGAGGCCTCTAAAAGATGGAAGAAAGCTCCAAGAAGATGGGAGAAGAAAGTATGAAACGAGCAAGTTGTGATGAAGAAATGCTTGCTATTTATAGTGTTTTGGAAGCCATTAGATCATTACAAGTGTCCTAGGAGGTGTCAAGATTTCAAGGGAGGTGTAACATGTGTTAAATGCAGGTTTAGAACTTGGGGAATACGAAATCTTGGGCTCCAAGGCTTTAAACTAGAAGCTGCCATGTTGTCCATTTTTTTTTCACAGAGCACTGCCAGGCGACACGTGGGGCTGGACCCCCTCTCCTGGCGCGACCCTCCTAGGTGAACCTGTCACACCCCCAAAATCCACACGCGGAGTATCACCGCATGGAGGCGTGACTGACCAGGATCAAGCCACCAATCATATTGAACAATGTATGTAGTAAATATAATTCAACCAAACAATATGAAAGGTGTTCAAAACCAAAGCATAGTTAAGTGTTTAGCGGAAGCATAATTGTAAAACCCAATGTAAGTATTAAGTACGAAATAAAGTAATGTTTTTAGCGTGGCACACACTGCCATGTCCCACAACGACCGCGCCTCCCTGTATGAGTACCTAACGACCTGCAAGGCATGTAGCAACGAATCAACAACAAAGTTGAGCGACTTCACAGTTGGTTGTTTAGTTATAGCTTTCGTTTGTAAACCAAGTATCTTATTAATTCGTATCGCGGTCACCCTGACATGTTTGCGAAGATTAGTGGGGGCTTCCCATGTGTTACTAGACCACGCGTATCGACTGCTACGAAAATGTAAGAGGTGCCCTAAGTCAATGTCTATCAGCATTGACCCTTTGCCCATAGTCCATTAGTACACGCCCGTCCGACTGGCACGGTGTGAGGTTTGTTAAACCTAATAGCGCTATTAACTAATGACCCGCTCGCCATAGGCCTCGGCGATTAAGTCGATAAATGAGGGACTTAAAGTGATAGAGTGATGGTCTTATGGTCGTACGTATCCTGTTGTATGGGGAATACGCAAGTTTGTAGTTACCGTTGTGTACGTAGGTTTTACGTACGTGCCCTTCAATCCGAGGACAGTAAAAAGTAGTTTAATAGTAATGATAGTACGAGTAGTTATTCAATCCCATTCCCAACCCTTGGGAACCCCATGCTTTGGAAGGAGTGTGAACTCACCTTGGTTTGCTCGGTAGATACACAGAAAGGTTACTTGAGCTATATGTGGTCAACCACATCCTAACATGGTTACCATACGAGTCAGGTTTAGGTTCAAGTAATGCACGTATGATTACACATAGCTTAACAGGTTATGAACACGTGTTGATCACGGAAAACACATAATACATGTTAACACATTAACAGTAGCAGTCAAGTACTCATCAAGTCCAAACTTGTGCGTCCCGAAAGATGAAGCCCAATAAACAGGCGGCCCAACCCGTTGTGCGATCAGCATGACTTGTGCGATCCACAATGGGTTGTGCGATTGGGAACTAACCCGGTGCAATAATTAATCCCAACATGTACACGGCCCAAACAATTAAACGTAAGTCTTGTGCGGTCCGGTTAGTCTTGTGCGACTGACCAGTCCTTGTGCGATTGGGATTGGGCTTTGAGGCCCAACCGTATAAAAGTCCAAGTGATTCGTGTGTGGCCCAAGCCTTGTGCGATCGACACCATCTTGTGCGATCCACAAGGTCTTGTGCGATCATGCAACTCTAGTTGTACACTGCTGCCTTATGTGATTGTACCTATCTTGTGTGACTGCACTTGTGTGTCCGGCACTTGTGCGATCAGTCGTCTTGTGCGATCAGATCTTATACAATCTGGTCTTGTGCTATTTGTTTTAATATCCGAAAATTATGGCAATCAGTTATATGGTTTCCATTTTGATTCGAATACATGTTGTGCGGCCCAACAGGGCTTGTGCGATCGGGTTGTGTTGTGTGATCGGTTCGTTAATATACATTTTGATTCGTTACACATAAACACATAACCTAACATTTAATTAATCACAAAGTTCACATAATCACATAACGTTCCACATACGTTACATCAAAGTACAAAGAGAGGTTCTAAAACACGAGTTGTTACATTATCCCCACGTTGAAAGAAATTTCGTCCCGAAATTTGGTACGTATTCACTGAGGAAGCTAGTTAAGTTGCATGGTTTTCCGGGTTTTCTGGGGTGTCACATCCTCCCCCCGTTGATCTGGAATTTCGTCCCGAAATTCCGCAGTAGCTTCAGCCTCAGTAGTGGTTGTACTGTTTGCGAACAATTGGGGATACTTTTGTTTCATTTGATCTTCGCGTTCCCAGGTGAACTCTGGGCCACGATGGGAGTTCCAACAAACTCGAACAAGAGGAATTCTAGTACGCTTGAGAATCTTCACATCTCGGTCAGTAATCTCTACTAGTTCCTCGACAAATCGCTGCTGATCGTCGATAGTGAGCTCCTTCAAAGGAACTATGAGGGTCTCATCTGACAGACACTTCTTCAGATTCGACACGTGGAAAACGTTGTGAACTCCACTGAGTTCTGCTGGTAGGTTCAGTTTGTAGGCCACTTTGCCTATTTTCTTTATGATGTCGAATGGTCCAACATATCGTGGGTTAAGTTTGCCTCGTTTGCCAAAACGAACAACACCCTTCCAGGGTGAGACTTTAAGTAGCACTCGATCCCCAACCTAGAACTCGAGTGGTTTCCTGCCCTTATCAGCGTAGCTTTTCTGACGGTCACGAGCTGCCGCCATTCGTTGTCGTATTTGAGCAATCCTTTCTGTTGTGTCTACCACAAGTTCTGGGCCAGTGATCTGGCTGTCGCCAATTTCTGCCCAACAAAGAGGTGATCGGCATTTACGCCCGTACAATGCCTCAAACGGAGCGGCCTGGATGCTAGTGTGGTAGCTGTTATTATACGAAAATTCCACTAGTGGCAGATGCTTTTCCCAGTCGTTGCCAAAGTCAATCACACATGCCCTAAGCATGTCTTCAAGGGTCTGGATGGTGCGTTCAGACTGCCCATCCGTTTGCGGGTGATAAGTTGTGCTCATATCTAAACGTGAGCCAAAAGACTTGTGCATTGCTTGCCACAGTTCAGAAGTAAAACGTGCATCACGATCAGAGATAATAGAGGTTGGCACCCCATGCCTCGAGACAACTTCCTTAAGATATACGTCTGCTAGAGTGGAGAACTTATCCGTTTCCTTGATAGCTAAGAAGTGTGCAGACTTTGTTAGTCGATCCACGATCACCCAAATAGTATCATTTCCACGTTGAGATCTAGGCAGGCCAGTAACAAAATCCATGGAAATTTGCTCCCATTTCCATTGCGGTATCTCTGGTTGTTGGAGTAGGCCCGATGGTTTCTGATATTCAGTCTTGACTCTCGCACAAGTCAAACACTTGCTAACGTAAGTTGCTATGTGAGCTTTCATGCTAGGCCACCAATAGGTAGTTTTCAAGTCGTGGTACATCTTATCTGAACCAGGGTGTACTGAGTAACGAGACTTATGCGCTTCATCCATCACAAGCTCGCGTAAGTTTCCATAGTGTGGGACCCAGATGCGTCCTGTTACGTAATAGGCGCCGTCTTCCTTTTGTTCTAACCGTTGCCTTGAGCCGCGTAGGGCTTCAGCCTTGACGTTTTCGGGTTTCAATGCTTCTACCTGAGCATCTCGAATCTGTGCAGGAAGGCTAGACTGGATGGTAAGTTGTAATGCTCGCACGCGCTTAGGCCTAGTGTCCTTTCGACTGAGGGCGTCAGCCACAACATTGGCTTTGCCCGGATGGTACTTGATCGCGCATTCGTAATCGTTCAACAGCTCGACCCATCGACGTTGACGCATGTTTAACTCTTTCTGTTTGAAGATATGCTCGAGACTCCTGTGATCGGTGTAAATGGTGCACTTGGTACCGTACAGGTAATGTCTCCATATCTTGAGTGCGAAAACAACAGCTCCCAGCTCCAAATCGTGTGTAGTGTTGTTCCTTTCGTGAACTTTAAGTTGACGTGACGCATAAGCAATGACCTTGTCACGTTGCACCAATACACATCCAAGTCCTTGAATGGATGCATCGCAATAAACCACAAAATCGTCTGTGCCTTCAGGTAATGAGAGGATAGGGGCGCTACAAAGTCTATCCTTAAAGTGTTGAAACGCAGTCTCCTGTGCATCACCCCAATGATAGGTGACACCTTTCTGTGTTAGTGAGGTGAGAGGTTGCGCAATCCTGGAGAAGTCCTTGATAAACCTTCTGTAATAGCCCGCCAGACCCAAGAATTGGCGGATTTCAGTTGGTGTACGAGGTGCAGGCCAGTTCTTAATCGAGTCTACCTTGGATGGATCAACGTGAATTCCATCCTTGTTTACCACATGGCCTAGGAAATGGACTTCACGAAGACAGAAGTCGCATTTTGAAAACTTGGTGTACAGCTGTTCTGCTCGAAGGAGTTCCAAAATGAGTCGTAAATGCTGCTCGTGTTCCTCTTGACTCTTGGAATAGATTAAAATGTCGTCGATGAATACAATCATGAACTTATCCAAGTAAGGCTTGCACACCCTGTTCATAAGGTCCATGAAGACCGCTGGTGCGTTGGTCAATCCGAAAGGCATAACTAGGAACTCGTAATGTCCATACCGAGTCCTGAACGCTGTCTTAGAGATGTCCTCGTCCCGGACTCTCAGCTGATGGTAGCCTGACCTTAAGTCAATCTTCGAATAGTAGCTCGACCCTTGCAACTGATCGAACAAGTCATCAATGCATGGAAGAGGATAGCGATTCTTCACGGTCACCTTGTTGAGTTCACGGTATTCTATGCTCATCCTAAAGGTGCCGTCTTTCTTCTTCACAAATAACACTGGAGCTCCCCAGGGCGAAGAGCTAGGACGATATTCAAAAGCTCTTGTAGTTGCGTGGACAGTTCTTCCAATTCTGATGGGGCTAAACGATAAGGTGCTCGAGCTATGGGCGCTGCTCCAGGGGCTAGCTCGATTTGAAATTCGACCTGGCGATGAGGCGGAAGACCAGGTAATTCCTCAGGGAATACCTCAGGAAAGTTACGTACGATAGGAAAATCTTCTATCTTCTTCTCTTTCTTCGAGGTGTCAGTAACGAGAGCCAAAATAGCAGTGTGACCCTTTCGCAAACACTTCTGGGCCTTAAGGAAAGAGATGATGCTCACAACAGCACCACTCTTGTCGCCACGAATCATGAGAGGTTCATCACCTGAACGAGGAATACGAACAATCTTCTCGTTGCAAAGAATCTATGCTTGGTGTTGGGATAACCAGTCCATCCCAATGACAACGTCAAAACTACCCAAGACGATAGGAATAAGGTCGATGGAGAAGGTCTGATTAGCAAGAACAAGATTACAACCCTTAACTACGTGTGTGGCCTCTAAACTTTTACCATTAGCTAGCTCTACAGTGTGCTTGGTGTTCAAAAATGTTGGGGTACGCTTAAGCATTTGGCTAACTTTTAAGGACACGTAGCTAGTATCGGCACCCGAATCGAATAAAACAGTAACATAAAAGTCGTCTAGTAGAAACTTACCCGTCACGACGTTGGGATCGTTCCTTGCTTCTCCCTGGCCAATCACGAATACACGACCCCTGGCACCATTGCCGTTGTTATCCCCGTTGTTTCCATTCCCCTGGTTGTTATTATTGTTGTTGTTCTGATTCTGGTTCAGCTGGGGACAATCTCTCTTGAAGTGGCCTTCAGCTCCACACTGAAAGCATCCCCTGTTGCCTCGCTGTTGCTTCTGCTGGTTCTGTGGAGTTGGTGGTTGTTGTTGTTGGTTCTGATTCGCAGGTCGTGAGCTCCTACAATCCTTAGCTTCATGACCCATCTTGAGACACCTCTGGCAACGACCCTTGTTGCACTGACCCCTGTGGTGTCTATCGCATCTGTTGCACTTTGGAAGGTTTCCTCGATATCCACCCTGCCCTTGACTACCAGAAGATTGCTGACCAGGGCTCTGATAGTCATCAATCTTTCGTTGCTGTGCCTGGGACTGAACTGAAGTCGAACCTTTGCTGGAGGTTCCATCCCATTTTCGCTTGTTATCAGTGGGAGTAGCAGATGTAGTAGTAGCAGTAGCACCTATACGCTTAGGCAGCCTGTTCTGTTCCACTGCCTGGTCTGTGAGACGATGAGCAAGACGAGTAACATCCTGAATAGTAGCGAGGTTAGCCGAAGTCACATGGCTTTGAATTTCTGGTACTAAGCCTTTGAGGTACAGCTCGATACGTTTGATGGGAGGATCCACCATAGTTGGACACAAGATGGCCAGCTCGTTTGACCTTTTCATATATGCCTCTATCTCTGACCCCGTCATCTTCAAGTTAAAGAACTCCACTTCCAACTTGTGGATGTCATCACGACTACAGTATTCCTGCTTGATCAGTTCCTTAAAGTCGTTCCATGGGGTGGCATTGGCAGCTACAAGCCCCAACATTTGGAGTTGTGCGTTCCACCAAGTCAACGCAACGCCTTCGAGAGTACCAGTGGCTTACTTCACCCTACGAGCCTCAGGGCACTCACACATTTCGAAGACTGACTCGAGCTTCTCAAACCAGTGGAGGAGTCCAACGGCCCCTTCAGTGCCACTAAAAGTACTAGGACGACAGTCCATGAAAGTTTTGAACGTGCATGCAGGCGGCTGAGCATGCTGGCCTGTTGTATAAACGAGAATAGGACAAAGTTAAGCACAAGAGTTGGGTTAGGAGTGTAGGATCTAATGATCCTAGAGAGAGTTGCGACTGCAGGATATACCTCCTGCTTGGGCGGCTGCAAGTGCCGCAGCAACTTGTTGGTTAATCAGAGCCGTCAACTGGGCTTGAGTCATGTTAACGCGTCCAGCCATGATCTTCATATTAAGGGAAAACATGAGTGAGAGAGGTTCGCGAAAGTGCGATGACAGAAGAGAGTAAGCACGCAATGTTGCAAACAGTTGTTACTACGTTATCTAACCATACCATGCGCAATGTTCTATGTAATCTACCAAGTAGGCAATGTAAACATAAATCGTATCACCTAGAATATTGAGTCTTGCACGTGGAGCGAAGCGTCGTTGTGGATCGTTGAGCACTGTACAGGTTATAGTCTGGTTTTAACAAAAACTTTTCCCTTATTAAAACCAAGTTCACTATAACCAATGGCTCTGATACTAATCTGTCACACCCCCAAAATCCACACGCGGAGTATCACCGCATGGAGGCGTGACTGACCAGGATCAAGCCACCAATCATATTGAACAATGTATGTAGTAAATATAATTCAACCAAACAATATGAAAGGTGTTCAAAACCAAAGCATAGTTAAGTGTTTAGCGGAAGCATAATTGTAAAACCCAATGTAAGTATTAAGTACGAAATAAAGTAATGTTTTTAGCGTGGCACACACTGCCATGTCCCACAACGACCGCGCCTCCCTGTGCAAGCTCCATGAGTACCTAACGACCTTCAAGGCATGTAGCATCGAATCAACAACAAAGTTGAGCGAGTTCACAGTTGGTTGTTTAGTTATAGTTTTCGTTTGTAAACCAAGTATCGTATTAATTCGTATCGCGGTCACCCTGACATGTTTGCGAAGATTAGTGGGGGCTTCCCATGTGTTACTAGACCACCGTATCGACTGCTACGAAAATGTAAGAGGTGCCCTAAGTCAATGTCTATCAGCATTGACCCTTTGCCCATAGTCCATTAGTACACGCCCGTCCGACTGGCACGGTGTGAGGTTTGTTAAACCTAATAGCGCTATTAACTAATGACCCGCTCGCCATAGGCCTCGGCGATTAAGTCGATAAATGAGGGACTTAAAGTGATAGAGTGATGGTCTTATGGTCGTACGTATCCTGTTGTATGGGGAATACGCAAGTTTGTAGTTACCGTTGTGTACGTAGGTTTTACGTACGTGCCCTTCAATCCGAGGACAGTAAAAAGTAGTTTAATAGTAATGATAGTACGAGTAGTTATTCAATCCCATTCCCAACCCTTGGGAACCCCATGCCTTGGAAGGAGTGTGAACTCACCTTGGTTTGCTCGGTAGATACACAGAAAGGTTACTTGAGCTATATGTGGTCAACCACATCCCAACATGGTTACCATACGAGTCAGGTTTAGGTTCAAGTAATGCACGTATGATTACACATAGCTTAACAGGTTATGAACACTTGTTGATCATGGCAAACACATAATACATGTTAACACATTAACAGTAGCAGTCAAGTACTCATCAAGTCCAAACTTGTGCGACCCGAAAGATGAAGCCCAATAAACATGCGGCCCAACCCGTTGTGCGATCAGCATGACTTGTGCGATCCACAATGGGTTGTGCGATTGGGAACTAACCCGGCCCAATAATTAATCCCAACATGTACACTGCCCAAACAATTAAACGTAAGTCTTGTGCGGTCCGGTTAGTCTTGTGCGACTGACCAGTCCTTGTGCGATTGGGATTGGGCTTTGAGGCCCAACCGTATAAAAGTCCAAGTGATTCGTGTGTGGCCCAAGCCTTGTGCGATCGGCACCGTCTTGTGCGATCCACAAGGTCTTGTGCGATCATGCAACTCTAGTTGTACACTGCTACCTTATGTGATTGTACCTATCTTGTGCGACTGCACTTGTGCGTCCGGCACTTGTGCGATCAGTCGTCTTGTGCGATCAGATCTTATACAATCTGGTCTTGTACTATTTGTTTTAATATCCAAAAATTATGGCAATCAATTATATGGTTTCCATTTATGAAATCTATCAATTAACAACACTAACAGTTTCAATCGTGCATATCTCGATCAAACCAAAAAATTATCATCTAATTCATAAGAACCCTAATAATTTATCAAGCATAAACAGTAAGCATAACACCTAAACATATTAACATAGTTCATGTTCTTGATCACTAGCATGCATTCTAATCATGACAACTCAACAATCATTCGAACATGATACATCACAGCCGAATATCATCATTCAAACATAACATCATCAACCCTTATTTTGATCCGTGAAAACTACACATGTGTGCAGATTTCAAGAACACCAAACCCTAACAGTTTACATCATCATCAATCACATATCATCCTTAAACCATCGTATAGAACATACATATCACAACATCATGCAACACACAATCAATAGTTAAAACACTAACCGATTAAAGAAGAGAGTAGGGGTTGATCCGAACACCAAAAGCTTCGAGAGAAAGGGATGTTGTTGCCGTTGGGTTTGAGAGGGAGAGAGAGGAGAGTAGGGTTTGTGTGTGTTCTTGTTTTGCAACAAATGAGAAACAAACTCCCTAAGGGTGTGTGTGTATGCGCATGAAGGAGTGGGCAGAACCCAACTTGGGCTGCCCTTTTGATTCGAATACATGTTGTGCGGCCCAACAGGGCTTGTGCGATCGGGTTGTGTTGTGCGATCGGTTCGTTAATATACATTTTGATTCGTTACACATAAACACATAACATAACATTTAATTAATCACAAAGTTCACATAATCACATAACGTTCCACATACGTTACATCAAAGTACAAAGAGAGGTTCTAAAACACGAGTTGTCACAGAACCACCCAAACTTGTTTAATTTTTGGCAGTTTTGGTCCATGTACATGTTTCGTCGCGTTTTGTCACTTTTATCACCCGTTAACCAAATATGTAGGCTCTATAAAGGTGTTAAGACATATGTAACTTGGATTTTGTCCAAAAATGTCGTGGATGTCAGTTTGTTCGGTTGTACGATTGCGTTTTTCGCTTAATTACGACGAACGCTATAACGAACACGAAAACGACCGAAATTTCGCAACGAATGATATTTTTGCATTCTTATCAATAAAATACAATATTTTAATGATTACAAAAATTTTTTGGATGTGTGTACGTGGTCCGTATTCAAAAATATGAGAATCAGCAGAATTTCGCAGTTTGTCGCAAATAGTCCCTGAGCTTGAATAAGCATGTTTTTTTTTGTCACACCCCTTTCTTAGGCGGAAGCACGAGGTGTGATCATGAAAGGTTCTCATTGCATACGAAAGGTAAACATACTACATACTCGTAAAAATAACTTCAAATACCCATTACATTACTGAAAATTTGTAGGTTAAGTGTTTACATCACGAGACAGCATATTGTCTGAAAGTTTACAACTTTATTTAAAAGTAAACATAAACGACATCCAAGAGCAAGAGTATGACCACGCGCACATCCTCTTTAGTTACCTGAAATACATGTGAATTTTTGGAAAAACGTCAACATAATGTTGGTGTGAATTCATGCAGTTTTTGTATTGAATGTTTAAATACTTGAATGAAAGCATGGTATGTAACTTGTAAAACGTATTTGAGTACTATGAATGTTTGTATGTATCTTGTAAAACGTATCTGTAACTGAGTACTATGAATGTTTGTAATATGAGATCGCTAGTGGTCTGCAAGGCCACTAACATGTGTCACGACATAGGAATCCACCAAACCTTGGCATTTTTGTCGACTTTAACTGAGACACAGAAGCACTCATTGGTAGAAGTAGGCCAAGAATGGGGTTGCCTGAAACCCATTAGATCTAACCTTTTGTCCCGCGGTCTGAATGTATACGTTGATTAATGGTGCTTATGGTACCCTATTCGAGACATGATCTAGAATGTTTTTCCTTAGTTTTTGTATTCAACATACCATAACACATGTATTTCCCCCAAGTTAGAAAACATGTAAAAGTTTAAAAGTGGGGACATGAACTCACAACTTTGCGTTCCTTGCGTCGTAGACTTCACCGAGTTTTTGCTTATATTGCGTCGTGACCTATACGCGTTTTATTAACGTTAGTCTAGTACTTGTATCGCACAAGTACAAGTCACCATCTTTTATGTATGTATTCTTTGCGTGTTAAAAATAATTTATATTTTTAACTATGTATTTTACTTATTTTATTTTCTCAAAAATAAATATAAGTATCTTGTATCTTTTACCCGAATTGTGTATTTTGTCCAAAACTTCGTTTCATGTTCATAACTTGTCCAAGTTATTTATCATATCGAGTAATATATTTTCATAAATATATTCTCTTGTATTTGTCTAAGTATGTTGTATGTGTATTTTGTATCTTCACTCCTTATGAGTATTTAGTGTATTTTCAAGTCCTAATACACTATCACGTATAGTACATACTACATATACTTAGCACAAAATTTGGTGATCAATAAATATATATATTTTTCTCAAAAATATACATACTTAGTATCAATTTTAATCTTGAAGAAATCATCATTTCTTAACACAAAAGTTAGGGAAACCTTGGTAAATATTTTTAGATATATTTTTAGGGAATAAGTTTCTCAAAATCTTATATCTTTCTAAGTGTCAAAATTTATAAAAATTTTGCCATAGTTTCCCCTAAAAATGGAGGTTTCCCATGTTTTTAAAACATGTGTTTATTTTCCTTTAAAATCATCACAACAATCAACAACTTATTCAACACTTTCCGAGTGTCAAAATCAAGTAAACTACACTACATCATGAACTTGAAGTTTATTGTAAAAACTTGTGGTAACTTACCATGTTATTTAGTAGGTTGAGTTACCCTTAAAAACATGGTTATTTGTTTGTAAATCTCCTTCTTGAAGGATTTAGTCTTTTACAACTTGTAAGATGGTTTTTCTAAAAATATTTAATTTGTATTTTTCTTGTTTCATAAGTGTTTATACACTTGTTTTTCTAATAAACATAGTGTAGGTTTAAGTAAAAACCAAGATCTCCTAAAAATCATATTTTAAACTTGGTTTTCTTGGAAAATCATTCATAAGTCTTGAATCTACAAGATTATTAACCCACTTTGTTTATTACTTTTCAAGAAAATCCTTTCACATTCAAGTTCATGTCTTCACTAGAAGATGATTATCTTATGTAGTGATATAATCATCGCTTAACTTGTTAAATCATGTTTTTAATCATAATCTAAAAAGTTCCATATGATGATCAACATCATATTACCAAGAAATCAACAAGCAATAATCAACATATGTTAAACAACATCATATCGTCAAGATTTCATCTTATGTAAGCTTATGTTTCATGATTCAAGTTTATGTTCTTTTAGTGTTTATATGATTTCAACAAGATATATCTTTTAACCACCATAAATATGAAGTAACAAGAGTTTAAAAGCATCTTACTACTAGCTTGAAGCTAGGGAAGAAACAAGATGAAGATTGAGTGGATAAAAGCTTGTAAAGGAGGTCCTTCAAGATCCGTGAACACCGAGCCTCCTAATTCACCTTCTAGCACCTTGTAATGCACTTGGAATTGAATGAATGAAAACTGAAAAGATGGTGGTGTTGGGAGGGTGTTCGGCCGAAGGTATAGAGAGGGAAGAAGAAGAGTTGTGTTGTGAAGAAATGGTGAGTTGATTAGTGTTCTTATAACCTCTAACTCCTATTATCCAAAGGTCCTCTTGTCCCCCAAAGTACAACAAGATCTCTTACACAAGATTATAGAAGATTCATGGGGATTTTAGAAGAGATTATGTAAATCTTTGATGTGGGGCCCCTTGTGAGCCGTGAATTAGCATATGGGGGGGGTGTAAGTTGTAATTTGAATTGGTAGAAGGTAATTAGTGGAAGGTTAGGTGTCAAGTCTAGTGTTTAGTGTGTAGGATGCTTTAAGTAGAATGTTTAAGTGTTCGGGGACCATAACTAGCTCAGATATAAATAAACAATGCTTCTAGCAATATTTTGATGTTCCGGGTAATGTCCGGTTGTTCGGTTAATTACCGGTTCGTTTAAGTGCTAAATTGCACCGTTTAGTGTCCTTTATGTATCCTTTTCTGACGCTTTCAATTCCCGACACTTAGGAAAGTATTCTGGATCAATTTGTCATCCTTTTACATTATACAATCTTGTTACAATGCTGAATTTTGCTGAAATGTGTAATATTCAGCATTTAAAGTGTGCTTCGGGTGCTTTTTAGTGCATAATCTAGCTTCCGGAATGTGTATATGTTAACCCTTGTATGTACTCTTGGGTTTTAATGTATTCTTGACGTTGGACCTACACCTAGGCCCCAATTCTAGTGTCTGACTGTTTTCTACAGAATTACTGACACAATGTGTCTTACCGGTGAGTTTACTAGTATTTCTGACGCAACACTGTTCATTAATGCATAAAGCAATATTTTGTGTTATAAAACGTGCATGAATTCACAAGTATAGTATGTAATAAGATAATGTAGTCATTTAAGCACATAATTGCAGTTATCATGTATTAATTAAAGTGTACGGAAATTACCGGTTTGCTGCCATTGTCACAGTCTCCCCCCGTTAAAAGAATTTCGTCCCGAAATTCAGGCTGATCTATCTCTCGCAGGAGTTTTCTTGAACAAGTGTGGGTACTTTTCTTTGAACTGGTCTTCACGTTCCCACGTGTACTCGAGTCCGTGCTTAGAGTTCCAACGTACTTTGACAAGTTTGACTGTGCTCCTCCTGGTCTTGTTGACCTTCCAGTCTGTAACCTGAACGGGTTGTTCTGTAAATCGGAGGGTGTCATCAATATGTACTTCATCCGCAGGGATGATCACGTTTTCTTGTGTTGGACTCTTCTTGAGGTTGGATACATGGAACGTATCATGTACTCCATTAAGTTCTTCCGGTAATTCCAAATTGTATGCCACGGTACCAATTCTTTCCAAAATCTTGAATGGTCCGATGTATCGTGGATTCAGCTTTCCACGCTTTCCAAATCTTACTACTCCCTTCCAGGGGGAGACCTTCAATAAAACTTTATCTCCCACCTCGATTTCTAGTGGTTTTCATCTTTGATCAGCGTAGCTCTTTTGTCGATCTCGAGCCGCCTTAATGCGCTCTCGGATCTGCATAATCTTGTCGGTTGTCTCTTGCACAAGTTCAGGACCAACCATACGTTTATCTCCAGCGTCTGCCCAACATAAGGGCGATCGGCACTTGCGGCCATACAGAGCTTCGAACGGTGCGGCTTCTATGCTTGTATGATAACTGTTATTGTAGGAAAACTCAACTAAAGGTAGATGAGTATCCCAGCTACCGCCTAGGTCCATGACACATGCGCGAAGCATATCTTCTAATGTTTGTATGGTCCGTTCACTCTGACCGTCTGTTTGTGGATGGAATGCCGTGCTTAGATCTAGCTGAGATCCAAAGTTTCAAACCCCCAAAATCCACCATGCGGAGTACCACCGCTTGGAGGCGTGACGTGACCAGGATCGAGCCACCAATCATATTGAACAATGTAATTAAGTAAATAATACCAACCTCAATACGATTGGTGACCTAAAGAAGGTAACCTATTTTAAGTTAACAGCGGAAGCATAAAACGTAAGTTCATAGTTCATAAGTTTTAACACCCAAAACATAAGTTCCATAAGTTTATAAAGTTTAATTAATAAGCATGGGACATAACAGTCCGCATCCCACAACAACCTCCTCCTCGTGCAAGCTCCATAAGCATCTAGCGACCTGTAAGGCATGTAACAACGAGTCAACAACAAAGTTGAGTGAGTTCACGTTTGGTTGTTTAGTTTTAAGTTGTCTCTGAAAAACGTGGTTTGACTTTCGTTGGCTTATTTGCCGTGGGGGTTACCCCGTAGTTGAATGTATGTTTAACCAGTTACTTTTCATTACCCAAACCATATCCATAATCAGTTGGGGCTTCCCCATGTGAACTACTAGACCGTATGATATCGACTACTACGAACAATAGTTGTGCCCTACATCAGTGTCTATCATCACTAACAGTTTGCCATAGTCCATAAGTACACGCCCGTTCGGATGACACGGTGTGAGGTTTGTTAAACCTAATAGTGCTATTAACTAATGACCCGCTCGCCATCGGCCTCGGCGATTAAGTCGATATATAATGAGGGACTTAATGATAGAGTTTTGTCTAGTAAGTTTTAAGGGTGTTGTCCTACCCAAGGAGGACGAACGTACGTATTCTACCCAAGGAGAATACGCAGAATTTTTTATTGGCATCCTACCTATGGAGGATGGCCGTACATATCCTACCCAAGGAGGATATGTAGATCCCGTTTTAATTTCTTTAACCCATTCCCAACCACCGGGAATCCCATGCCTTAGAAAGTGTGTGAACTCACCTCGGTTTGCTCGGTTAGATTAATTACTCAAGTAAATCAGGAAATCAAGCACGTCCTAATAAGGTACACATAACGATCAGTTTCTCATGCATAACACGTATCCTACGTACTGTTTATTTACTCATTACTTTCTACCACAAACCACACAATTCAAATGTCAAGACATATTGTCAAGTTACATTATTTTACCCTAAAGTAATATAACTATCACACAAAGTAAACAAGTATCCACGTAAGTGTTCTAGCGTAAGATATATATTCTAAATATATATTTACCCATTTTATTTATAAAATCAACCTCCGGCACTTTGTATTTGTCACACCCCGACCACGTAGGACAACAAAACGTGGCGGAAACGTCGGGGAGTGTTGTAACAGAATTAATTGTTTCACAACCATGGCATACAAAGTTATATTTTATTTATTAAACAAGAGTGTTATATTGTCTTAAACAGGAAACAAAGAGTTCATAACATAATTAAACTAGTCTATCTTCATTTTTAGTCTCTAAGGCACAGGTCCGCCCTAGTGTCACGATCATCATCCTACGTAAAAGCTCCTGAAAACACATGTGAAAATAGGTACGGCAGCATAAAAATGCCTGTGAGATACATAACATTTGTGAAAATAGGATTCATGACTTATAAGTTTAGGTAAAGTTGTTTAACAAAAGTCAGTCATGAACCTTGTAAGTTGTTTTGTTTTGTAAATCATTCAAAAAGCAATGATATGTATAAATAAGAGAATAACGTAAGGTTAAATGAATAACCAAGAAAATGAGTTTGTATAAGATAAGTTGTTTTGTAAATCAATGTCTTGTGAAAATAAGTTGTTTATGTAAAACGTAAGATGTAAAATATTGAAATGATTTAAGTAACGCTACGACATGTAATGTCATACAAACACTTATATATAGGAAGTACCAGCGGCGTATCCACCATGCTTGTATCATATTACACACGCCTCGTTACTCAAATCACATACTTAAACCAACCACCAATGTAAATTGTTTATGTATAAATGAATTGTCATGTGTTAATGTGTAAACCATATCGAAATGTCTATGTCCAATGTAAACCACTAAATGTGTATATCAATGTCAAAATGTTTATGTTTAATGTAGATCATGTAATGTGTACCCAAAAATATCATGTATGGTAAGTGAAATATATCAACTAAACCATATGTAAAATGCACAAAACAAGGTATTGAAGTAAAACATGGTTTAAATCAAAGTTATGTTTTGTGGAACAAATGCATGCTATACTGATACAAACATTTATGCGGTATTGTGAAAATGCATACATCCAAGCCTTGAGACTGTGGCGATAAACCCTTAAACAAATTAAAGGTTTATCTAAGTTATGTGTATCGAATTCGGTCATTCCTTTCATCCAAACCTACCCAGGATGTCCGGAACGGGAGTTGTCAATTCCTATGGTACCACTACCTACTAACGAACGGCGTAGCTAATGTTAATGAATGTATTGTTCCTTTTTAAACAACCCAAATGTCATACCAAAATGTAAACATGTGATGAAAACAACTGTACTAAGTATGCACACAATGGGCATACATAGCATGAAATGTAATGTGAAACAATGTACTAAGTATGCACACAATGGACATACATTGCATGAAATGTAATGTGAAACAATGTACTAAGTATGCACACAATGGACATACTTAGCATGAAATGTAATGTAAAACAATGTACTAAGTATGCACACAATGGACATACATAGCATGAAATGTAATGTAAAACAATGTACTATAAATGTACTAATGAACATAGCAAGTATATGATGTGAAAGCAGGAAAGCATGAAAGTAACAAGTAGGCACATGTGTTTCACCCCCAAAATGTTTGGAAAACAGTAAAAGAGGGGTCTATGTACTCACATGAGATTGCTTAGAAGTCCTAAGATAACCACCAAGCAATGCTAGAGATCACGGAATCAAACGGCACCTAATATAGGTAACTATGTTAATAAACCGGGCCTATATCGGAGGATCGGATAGAATGAGGGCTCGTAAACCAAATGAGTATGGGAACTCATGTAGTATGGTTTAACAAAGCCTACATACTAAATGAAACCTAACCTAAGTGCTTACGACCCATTACGACCCGTTTAGGTAGCTTATGCTACTTTAACGCGTCGTTCGCGTGAAACGCGTTCGGACCGCTTAACTAGTCCTATGACAAGTAACATATGCCTTAACATGTCTAATATTGTTGTCAAATCATTTTAGATGTCAAAAGTTATGTTACATATGCTTAAATGGAATTTTGGCATCAAAGGGGTATTTTGGTAATTTACCTAAGGCATATAAACTACCTATCATACAACTAACTAAACGTCGTGACCATAAGGTATAACCTCAGAAGGTTATTCCCTATATACTATGGTCACCTAATGTGTTTGGTCGGATCCTAATGATCGACCAAGTGGGTCGGGTTGGAAGGTATAAGCGATTTATTAGATCGCTTACCCTCACGACCCTAGACAACGTGGTAATCAGTAGGCATAGTCACAAGGGACTATAACCATCGTGATTACGCTCACGTTGCGAAGTTCAAACGAACTTCGCATTGACCATATACTGGTCAATGCAGAAAGTCAAACAAAGTTTGACTTTCGGACTCGAAAAGCAATAAAAGAACGAATGAACACTTACAAAGGGTCCCCGAATGCTAATCTAGATCAAAATAGCTCAGGTATGAAACAAAGGTTTCAACTTAGAGCACATTAGATTAGATTCTTGTGAGAAATGAGTGAACATAAGGTGGGTATTTATAGTAAATGGTCCACCGTTAGGATCGTTTCTTGGAGAAGAGGGAATGATCACATCCCTACACTTGTTGGAATGTTGTGGTAGCTCATTTTGCTTCCACCATAAGAGTTTGACACTTGGCATTGGCCTTTGGAGGGTTTAAGGGCTATTAACATGTGTTTAAAATGGCTTTTGCTGATCAGAAGAGGCCTAGCGTGACGCCAATGGGGCTAGGTGTCACGGTAAGGTCCTCCTGATCAGCAACCACTTTCCAATGTTCCCCTTTCTGTGACAACTGCCACTTTCGGGTAATTTACTTACATTTAAAACAGTGATTTACATTATACAAGCATGTGTTTTGAATATTCTGACTGCATGATTACATGGTATACATCTTAGAAAACTCATGGAATATTCATTGGTTATTACACATGATTCATTTTTATTTGGTACATTTGAAATAGTGCAAACAATTCACCGAAACAACTAGAGTAGTGCCTAGTGAACTAGAGTGCTGACGAAAACTCCGGATTCGCAGAAAACATCTAAAATGACATCTTTAGGACTCGGGTGAGAGTCCAATATCAATTATATATTAAACCCTATGTGGGAATACAAGAGTTCGATTAATATTTTACCAATGCCCGGTAGCACTAAAAACTGTCCGAAATGCGCTAAAAGTGACCATTTCATGAATTTTCCGCAAAATTCAGCAATTGTAGTTTTATTACAAGATGCAAAATTGATGTTTAGGCACCAATTTCATATGAAAATATTTATGGAATATCAATTTCACACATAACGGAAACTTTTCTTACAACTTCCTTAAGCGTACCTTTCGACTATTTACTAGCGAAACGAGCGCTAAACATCTAGCCGAACTATATTTTGGCACATGTAGCGAACTAGTGATTATTATTTTTGGTCTTGTATGGTAAAAATAAAATCATTTCAAGTCATGAAACATCTCAAAAAGTTGGAAAACTTAAACACCTAAACACTTACATCTTTTACCACATTTTGAAACCTTATAAATTACTAACATTTTTCAACAACATAAGACCCCCCCCCCCCCCTCTCATGACCGTGAACAAGGGGTCCCACCCCCTTGTTTAATGTGGTAAATATCTAGATATTATTATCTAGTTACTAGTGGATGTTATGGATGATTATTATTAACACTTAACACTTAAGTCTTACTACCACTTTTACACCATATCTTACACACACATAAGAGAACTCTCTCATCATCTTCATCTTTTCCTCAAGAACACCCACCAAAAACCCAATAATTTTTATCATCTCCTTCATGATCAACATGGATTTCTTTGGAACATAGGGTGATCTAAGGCTCTTGGAAGTGAAAGGAAGGATTTTTATTCATACAAAAGTGTTCTAACATCAAGATCATCATCTTCTTAGTTCTTAAAAATCTCTAAGATCATCCCTAGCCTAGTGCTAGAAGTAAGCTTCTATATTTTTTTTATACATATTATGTTTATGATTGTTGTTATAACTAATAATAACTATATAATCATACATAATGAACAAGAAAAATACAATGAAGCAAAGATAAAAATCATGATATGATTATGTTTGTTTATATTGTGATCTTAGACTTGTTATATGCATATTAGATCTTGTTATGATGATTATGCTACAAATAAAGTGTTAGAAGATGTTGAAAGATATGATCTAAAAATTATACATGTTTATGTTAAAGGGTTTTAACATAAAGGATTAAAGGGATGATCATATCTAGTGATCTTGTGAAAGTATTTAGGGTTTTTAATTAAAAACAAGACTTTTACAAGATTATAAAAAGTAACATACAACTAGAGATTTTTATAAAAGTTGTTAAAACTAAAATGTAACTTGGTTTTTGAACTTGTTAGCATATGAAATGATCATGGTTAAAACCCTACATGATTTGGATATCATCTTGATAACTTCATGTTATAAAAGTCTCATAATGTTTAGTTAAGATATTGAATAAATTGTTGTTGATTTATTAAAGAAAATGATATGTTTAATGAAACATGGTTAAGACAAAAATACAAAGGTTATATGGCCAATTTTTATAAAAACTTTATTTTATAAAATAACAACATTTTTGGATAAATCTCTACAAGATTTAAAAAGGTTATTAAAGAAGGGTTTACAAAATAAAAGACAAGAAAAATATATATTTTTTTAGAAAATATATATTTGGTTACTTTAACAATTTTTGGGTGATATATTACTTGGTGTATTAGTTATATATATCATTGTAGGAACTTGAATCTCATGTCACCTTTAAACTCAAAACACATTATAACAAAAGTCCTACGAGACTTCACATAATTACGCCTTAAAACGAGTTACGGACGATTCTAATAATCGGACACCAATTATGGTCAAAATGAACGACGGGCGACTACATAAGTGAATTGCCAATCCGAAGAGTTACTACGACGTTTAGACGATTTTTCCGACACGAAATATAAGTATCCTTTCGATAACAAATTTCGGATGTTTAGAAACTTATAAAAACTAGTATGTTTTTATTTACTAACATCTATACTTAGTAAATTTTTATAAAAAGGGTTTTTATAAAAATGAAAGGCTTACATATATTAATGGGCTATTTTTATAAACAAATGGGCTTATTATACTTAATGGGCTATTTTTATAAACAAATGGGCTATTTTTCTATAAATGGGCTTACTTTTCTTAATGGGCTTAACATAAATTCATGGGCTAAGCCCAAACACCAAACACATGGGCCAAAGCCCAACACTATTCAAGCCCAACACTATACAAGCCCAACACTATTCAAGCCCAACACTATACAAGCCCAACACTATTCAAGCCCAACACTATTTGAGGCCCAACACTATTGAGGCCCAACACTATTTGAGGCCCAACACTATTTAAGGCCCAACACTATTTGAGGCCCAACACTATTGAGGCCCAGCACTATTTGAGGCCCAACACTATTGAGGCCCAACACTATTTGAGGCCCAACACTATTTGAGGCCCAACACTATTTGAGGCCCAACACTATTTGAGGCCCAACACTATTTAAGGCCCAGCACTATTTAAGCCCAATAACTTGAAAACATGGGCTTGGCCCAATGATACCATTTTTGTGAACACAACTATACAAGTGATACATACAAGACACGAGATTCAGCGGACGAGATCCGACTATACAACTCATTCATCGAATACACAGTTAACGAACATTTGAACAACTCATACATCGAATACACAGTTAACAAACAGTAAAGACATACAAGTCTTACATATACTCTAGACACAAGACTTGTACTCAAGTTCTTTTCAAAGACCGAAGTGTCTAACAAAAATAAGAACGTTTGTAGGTCGCCACGCTATTCAGGACGACCGCACGTGAGATCTTATTTACATCTATTTTCAGGACGCAATACAGTGAGTTCATGTTCCCCTATTCATTTAAATGTTTTACAACTTTACAACTATCGGGGAAGATACATGTTCAGAGTATGTTAAAGTTAGGTAATGAAACACCATAGATCATGTGCGAATTAGGGCCATACTATAAACACCATTAATCCAGTTTGGACCAAGGAACAAAGGACTAGATCTATTGGGTTTTGACGAGCCCCACTCTTGGTCGTGGACCCATACAGAAGAGTGCGTTTGTGTCCCAGTCGATAGGAATCGGCATAAAATCGTCTAGGGTTGGTTTGCTTCCTATTTCGTCACACATATTAATGTCCTTGCAAAACATTAATGATCAACGATTTCATTGACACTTTACATACTACAACTCACATTTTTCATACATCGTTTACAACTAAATTGCATGAATTCACCAACTTTTGTTGATGTTTTCCAAACTTAACATGTATTTCAGGGAATTAAAGGACCATGTCGGATTTCCCAGTCAAGATAACAAGTACAAGAACTCCATGCCATCTTATGAAGGGTTTAACTATTATATTCCGCCTCTTTGCGGAAATATGATGGTTTAAACCTTTGTAGTTTATTTCAAGTTAATGTATGAAACAATAACGCTTTATTTTCATGTTAATGGTTTGTAACCGACACACTAAACTTATGTTGTAATCTTTTGAAACACTATGTAATGGCAATGGAGTATGTTTTATTCATATAGTTTGTTCATGTACATCGATATTTATGCAATGAAAACCAGACAGATCACACCTTGCGTTTCCGCTACAAGCGGGTGTGACACTTTCAGTCCCCGTTGCGTATTAAGGCCATTTTCGACATGTTTAAGGCTCGTTAAATCATTTTCAAGGCTCCAAAAGGATGCCTAAACATTGTGGACATGAAACATGCTCAAAAATATGCCGGATGTCAGTTCGTTTGGTCGTACGTTCGCGATGTTCGCTTAATTACGACGGAATGCGCACAAGCACGAAAAACGATCCAAAATGCGTGACGAATGGATTTTTCTTATGCCAAACAATAAAATAAAATATTTTAGTGCTTACATAAATTTTTGGATGTCCGGAGGTATTCAGAACGTAAGTTATGCGCGAAAATGCAAACTTGTGCACTTTTTGACGCTTTTAGTCCCTGAATGACCCAAAAGTTTATTTTAGAACACCGAACCCCTCAAAGCCTTTTTATAAGCTATATAAAGAATATTTAAGGTGTGTTTATCTTATGGTCATGTTCCGGAATGTTCGTTACTGTTCAAATTGGCATACTTTCGCAATTTGTCAAATTTAGTCCCTGTAAGCGAATTAACTTGTTTTTGACATACCAAAGCCTTCAAAACTTATTTCTAAGTTATGTAAAGGTTATTTAAGGTATGTTAAGTATATGTTGATGTTACGGAGTATTTTTCGCATTAAACTGGTTACGTTTACGCACCAGTTTGCGTATAACTCTCTAGAAAGCGATATAGAGTTTGAAATTGAATAAAAGTCAAAACATGAAAAATGTAAAACATAACCAAACAAAAATTGGGATCAAATAACTTTGTTTTATTGATAACTGAATTGTTCACAATGATTTCAGACACAGATGTTACAGTCTCCCCTACTTGTGGAAACTTCGTCCCGAAATTTATTTAGAGGAAACTCGTGGGAAGAGATGCGGATATTTCGCCTTCATTTGATCTTCGCATTCCTAAGTAAACTCAGGTCCACGTTTAGCTTCCCAGCGAACTTTGACCAAAGGAATGCGCTTGCGTTTAAGCCACTTGACTTCATGTTCCATGATTTCCACAGGTTTCTCGACAAATTTCAGTGTTTTATCGATACGAATTTCGTCAAGCGGTATGTGGAGGTTCTCATCAGCTAAACACCTCTTAAGATTGGACACGTGAAAGGTTGGATGAACATTTCCAAGTTCAGGACGTAACTCAAGTCTGTAGGCTACCTTACCGATTCTTTCGACGATCTTGAATGGTCCAACGTATCTAGTTGCAAGTTTTCCTTTCTTTCCAAATCTGATCACACCTTTCCAAGGTGAGACTTTAAGTAATACTCGATCACCGACTTGAAATTCCAAGGGCTTGCGTTTTGGGTCCGCGTAACTCTTTTGACGGCTTCTAGCTGTCTGAAGGTTATCACGAACTTTCTTAATCTTGTCAGTTGTCTCTAAAATGAGGGCAGGTCTAGTAAGTTGAGCCTCGCCGATCTCATTCCAGCAGACTGGTGAACGACATTTTCGACCATAGAGAGCCTCGAAAGGAGCCATGTTGATGCTGGAGTGATAACTGTTGTTGTAGGAGAATTCAATCAACGGAAGATGTGAATCCCAACTACCACCAAAATCGATCACACAAGCTCTAAGCATATCCTCCAGAGTCTGGATTGTTCTTTCAGATTGACCATCCGTTTGCGGATGATAAGCTGTGCTCAGATTAAGTTGGGTCCCCATAGCAGATTGCATGGTTCTCCAAAAATGAGAAGTGAAACGAGCATCTCTGTCAGAAATGATGTTCAAAGGAACACCATGTCGAGCTACAATTTCATCCACATAGATTTTTGCAAGTTTGTTAGCAGAAAAATCCTCACGGATTGGCAAGAAATGCGCTGACTTGGTAAGACGATCAACGACTACCCAGATGGCATCATGACCTTTCTTTGTGCGTGGAAGTTAGTAACAAGATCCATAGTAATGTTTTCCCATTTCCAAACTGGGATCTCTGGTTGCACCAATAAACCAGAAGGACGCTGATGTTCAGCCTTAACCTTAAGACAAGTAAGGCATTTTGATACATATAACGCAATGTCTTTCTTCATACCAGGCCACCAATACTGAATACGAAGATCCTTATACATCTTGTCTGAGCCAGGATGAACAGAATATGTCCTAAGAATTGAACTTCTTTAAGCCAGAATTCACACTTGGAGAATTTGGCGAAAAGTTGCTCTTTCTTTAGGAGTTCCAGAGTAAGACGAAGATGTTGCTCGTGATCAGCTCGCGTCTTAGAATAAATCAAGATGTCGTCAATAAAAACAATGACGAACTGATCCAAATAAGGTTTGCAGACCCTATTCATTAAGTCCATGAAAACAGCAGGAGCATTAGTCAAACCGAATGGCATGACTGTGAATTCATAATGCCCATAACGAGTACGGAACGCTGTCTTGGGAATATCTTCTTCATGCACACGAAGTTGATGATACCCGGAACACAGATCAATCTTCGAAAAATAAGAAGCGCCCTGTAACTGATCAAAGAGATCATCTATGCGAGGTAGGGGATATCGATTCTTGATGGTAAGCTTGTTAAGCTCACGATAATCGATACACATCCTAAAGGATCCATCCTTCTTCTTGACAAAAAGAATGGGAGCACCCAGGGTGAAAAGCTAAGTTGTATAAAACCTTTGTCAGAGAGCTCCTGAAGCTGCTTAGACAACTCTTGCATCTTAGATGGAGCAAGACGATATGGAGCTCTGGCAATGGGATTTGCACCAGGTACGAGATCAATA
Source organism: Helianthus tuberosus (assembly GCA_030545235.1). NCBI lineage: Eukaryota > Viridiplantae > Streptophyta > Magnoliopsida > Asterales > Asteraceae > Helianthus > Helianthus tuberosus. The sequence goes on along the minus strand of CM060356.1, from coordinate 71,098,936 downwards.
CGGAACTCGACTTGGCGTGCTGGGGGTAGACCAGGTAACTCTTCAGGGAATACTTCAGAATAATCCCGAACAACAGGAATATCTTGAATAGACTTACCCTTACCCTTATCTGCTACAACATGTGCCAAAAAGGCCACATAATTCTTTCGCAGATACTTCCGAGCTTTAAAACAAGACATGAGTTTGAGACCACCAGCAGGTTTCTCACCACGAACCTGTAGGATATCGCCTGTCGAAAGCGGCACACGAACAATCTTCTCAAAACAAACTACCTCTGCGCGATGCTTGGCTAACAAATCCATACCCACAATAACGTCGAAGCTTCCAAGTTGCATAGGCGTGAGGTCGATAGGAAAAGGATGGTCGTTAAGGTTCAACTGGCAGTTGCAAAGAACAGAATCAAGAATAATGGGTTCACCACTAGCAACCTCTACTGTCAAAGGTTTACCTAGTTTCGTTCTAGACACGCGAAGTAATGGCTCAAAAGATAATGACACAAAACTCTTATCGGCACCCAAATCAAAAAGAACAGATGCAGGCTGATTATTAATAAAGAACGTACCGTTCACCACTTCATTGTCTGCCTTCGCCTCTTGGGCATTCATGTTGAAGACTCGGCCTCGAGCCTGAGCCTAATTCTGATTTGCATTCTGATTCTGGTTGGCTAGCCTTGGACACCGGTTTCTGTAGTGGGTCAGATCCCCACAATTGTAGCACGAACAAGGAGGAAAATGAGGTCGTGCAGCTTGACCCTGTTGCTGAGCAAGAGGCTGAGCAACTTGTTGAGCCGGGTTCTAGACTGCCTGATTCTGAGCAAACCGACAAACATTGGCAAGATGACCCGACTTCCCACAGTTATTACAGAAACGGCACTGATGTTGCGGCTGGTGGTGACTGTTGCATCTATTGCACAAAGGTGCATTCCCTGAATAGGGCTTCTTCGCTGGAGGCTGTGCGGGTTGGTTGGGAGCTGCCTGGTTAGCTTGGGCAGTGACCGCATAGTTTTGGGAAGCCTTACGCTTCCTTGCCCTTTTTGATGAACCAGAATCCTTTCCATTCTTGTTTTGACCTTTCTTGCTATCTTCCTTGTCAGACGACTGTTTCTTGCCCTTGTCACCCTTCCTGTGTAACTTATTCTTCCGAATCTGTGACTCAGTCAATGTCGCTGCTAACTCGATAGCCTGACGGAGTGTGACAGGGTTACTACCAGTAATGATGTCTTGCACTGAGTCAGGTAGGCCGTCGATGTACCTTTCGATAGCCTTGTCGAGTGGGGTAACCATAGTCGGGCAAAGCAGACTCAACTCCTCAAACCTGTCAGTATATGCCCTGTGCTCGCCACTGTCTTGTTTCAAGTCATCAAACTCTTTCTCCAACGCTCGCTGTTCATGACGAGGACAGAACTCCCTCATCATAAGGGCCCTAAGTTCATCCCATGTCTGTGCTAGAGCAACTTCTGCACCACGGTCTCTCATAACCCCGTTCCACCATGTGAGAGCCCTCTTCTGAAACACACTCGAAGAAAACTCGACCTTGCGATTGTCAGGACACTGCACGTGGCAAAAAGTATTCTCAATGCTCTCGAACCATTGAAGAAGCCTAGTCGCTCCTTCAGAACCACTAAACTTGAGTGGTTTAGCCGAGTTAAAATCCTTGTATTTGCATGGAGCATTGTTGTTGTTGTTGGCTTGGTTCCATTGAGCAAAGAGGTTTGGGAATTGAGCAGCCCTCTGCTGCGCAATAATTTCTACCAGTTCGGCAGTCGCTATCTGGTTTTCGCATCGAGGAGGCATTCTAAAAGAGGAAAACATGAAAGGGAACGAGTGAGATGATTGGATGAAGAGAATGAGATGAAACAAAATTAACAAAAGAAAAGATGGTGGTCATTCGTCCGCATTACCAAGCTAGCAAACGACACATAATGACTAATCAAAGTAAATGGGTGAAAAATAATGTATCGCAAAGACATGCTCGCCTATAAGTGAACACTCACCCCAAGAGTTCCCAGGTAAGAGTGACTGGTCCGATTATGTGGATTTGTGCGAACACTCTAGCCTTAGACAGAAAACCCAGGGTACAGGCATTCACTCTTCCAGTTTGCACGTGTTCACACTATTTAGAACCCAAAACTTTGACGAGATTTTGAAAATTTGAAAGGCACAAGGCCAAAAATCAAACTGGAAGGGTTCAAAACCTTACAATAGAGGGTTCAAAACCTTGTAATAAATCATTCAAAAACAGAAGATTGTTTTTCAAAAATCGATTCGTAAAATTTGGTTTTTGTTTTGATAATCACCTAAGGGTAGGTGATGTGCATGTTTTAAGATCTAAACACAAGATAACTTGTGTTAGGGTCCTAGAAAGGTTATAGTCTAGGTCAAAGAATTACTAATAACCTAATTCCCTATAACCATTGGCTCTGATACCAACTCTTCTGTCACACCCCAACCACGTAGGACAACAAAACGTGGCGGAAACGTCGGGGAGTGTTGTAACAGAATTAATTGTTTCACAACCGTGGCATACAAAGTTATATTTTATTTATTAAACAAGAGTGTTATATTGTCTTAAATAGGAAACAAAGAGTTCATAACATAATTAAACTAGTCTATCTTCATTTTTAGTCTCTAAGGCACAAGTCCGCCCTAGTGTCACGATCATCATCCTACGCAAAAGCTCCTGAAAACACATGTGAAAATAGGTACGTCAGCATAAAAATGCCTGTGAGATACATAGAATTTGTGAAAATAGGATTCATGACTTATAAGTTTAGGTAAAGTTGTTTAACAAAAGTCAGTCTTGAACCTTGTAAGTTGTTTTGTTTTGTAAATCATTCAAAAAGCAATGATATGTATAAATAAGAGAATAATGTAAGGTTAAATGACTAACCAAGAAAATGAGTTTGTATAATATAAGTTGTTTTGTAAATCAATGTCTTGTGAAAATAAGTTGTTTATGTAAAACGTAAGATGTAAAATATTGAAATGATTTAAGTAACGCTACGACATGTAATGTCATACAAACACTTATATATAGGAAGTACCAGCGGCGTATCCACCATGCTTGTATCATATTACACACGCCTCGTTACTTAAATCACTTACTTAAACCAACCACCAATGTAAATTGTTTATGTATAAATGAATTGTCATGTGTTAATGTGTAAACCATATCGAAATGTTTATGTCCAATGTAAACCACTAAATGTGTATATCAATGTCAAAATGTTTATGTTTAATGTAGATCATGTAATGTGTACCCAAAAATATCATGTATGGTAAGTGAAATATATCAACTAAACCATATGTAAAATGCACAAAACAAGGTATTGAAGTAAAACATGGTTTAAATCAAAGTTATGTTTTGTGGAACAAATACATGTTATACTGATACAAACATTTATGCGGTATTATGAAAATGCATACATCCAAGCCTTGAGACTGTGGCGATAAACCCTTAAACAAATTAAAGGTTTATCTAAGTTATGTGTATCGAATTCGGTCATTCCTTTCATCCAAATCTACCCAGGATGTCTAGAACGGGAGTTGTCAATTCCTATGGTACCACTACCTACTAACGAACGGCGTAGCTAATGTTAATGAATGTATTGTTCCATTTTAAACAACCCAAATGTTATACCAAAATGTAAACATGTGATGAAAACAACTGTACTAAGTATGCACACAATGGGCATACATAGCATGAAATGTAATGTGAAACAATGTACTAAGTATGCACACAATGGACATACATAGTATGAAATGTAATGTGAAACAATGTACTAAGTAAGCACACAATGGACATACTTAGCATGAAATGTAATGTAAAACAATGTACTAAGTATGCACACAATGGACATACATAGCATGAAATGTAATGTAAAACAATGTACTATAAATGTACTAATGAACATAGCAAGTATATGATGTGAAAGCAGGAAAGCACGAAAGTAACAAGTAGGCACATGTGTTTCACCCCAAAATGTTTGGAAAACAGTAAAAGAGGGGTCTATGTACTCACCTGAGATTGCTTAGAAGTCCTAAGATAACCACCAAGCAATGCTAGAGATCACGGAATCAAACGGCACCTAATATAGGTAACTATTTTAATAAACCGGGCCTATATCGGAGGATCGGATAGAATGAGGGCTCGTAAACCAAATGAGTATGGGAACTCATGTAGTATGGTTTAACAAAGCCTACATACTAAATGAAACCTAACCTAAGTGCTTACGACCCATTACGACCCGTTTAGGTAGCTTATGCTACTTTAACGCGCCGTTCGCGTGAAACGCGTTCGGACCGCTTAACTAGTCCTATGACAAGTAACATATGCCTTAACATGTCTAATATTGTTGTCAAATCATTTTAGATGTCAAAAGTTATGTTACATATGCTTAAAATGAATTTTGGCATCAAAGGGGTATTTTGGTAATTTACCTAAGGCATATAAACTACCTATCATACAACTAACTAAACGTCGTGACCATAAGGTATAACCTCGGAAGGTTATTCCCTATATACTATGGTCACCTAATGTGTTTGGTCGGATCCTAATGATCGACCAAGTGGGTTGGGTTCGAAGGTATAAGCGATTTATTAGATCGCTTACCCTCACGACCCTAGACAACGTGGTAATCAGTAGGCATAGTCACAAGGGACTATAACCATCATGATTACGCTCACGTTGCGATGTTCAAACAAACTTCGCATTGACCATATACTGGTCAATGCAGAAAGTCAAACAAAGTTTGACTTTCGGACTCGAAAAGCAATAAAAGAACGAAGGAACACTTACAAAGGGTCCCCGAATGCTAATCTAGATCAAAATAGCTCAGGTATGAAACAAAGGTTTCAACTTAGAGCACATTAGATCAGATTGTTGTGAGAAATGAGTGAACATAAGGTGGGTATTTATAGTAAATGGTCCACCGTTAGGATCGTTTCTTGGAGAAGAGGGAATGATCACATCCCTACACTTGTTGGAATGTTAAGTATATGTTGATGTTCCGGAGTATTTGTCGCATTAAACTGGTTACGTTTACGCACCAGTTTGCGTATAACTCTCCAGAAAGCGATATAGAGTTTGAAATTGAATAAAAGTCAAAACATGAAAAATGTAAAACATAACCAAACAAACATTGGGATCAAATAACTTTGTTTTATTGATAACTGAATTGTTCACAATGATTTCAGACACAGATGTTACAGTATTTTTGTAAATAAAATCATGGCGAAGTTTATTTTGAAAACAAGGTTAAAAATAAAATTGTAACACTTGCTAGAAAAATATTTTCTAAGTGTTGGATTTTTAGGAAAAAATTTCGCCAGAGTTTCCTTTGTAAATGGAGGCGTCCACGCTTACTAGCATATCATTTTCTTTTGTAAAATCATTCAATCAATTCTCAATCCTCAACATACAATTTCTAATCATCAATCTTGACAAAAATAAGCATAAATCATAAGCTTATGAACTTGAAATATTTATAAAAGCAAGTAGTAACTTACTAGCATAATTAGTGAGTCTTGTTACCTTTAAAAATGTGATTAGTTTCTTAAAAACTTTATCTTTAAAGGATTTGAAGATTTACAACTTCTAGTCATGATTTCCAAAAATATTTCTTTGTAAAATTTTCTTGTTACCCAAGTGTTTATACACTTGTTTATTTACTAAAAATGTGTTTAGTTCATACAAGATCCAAGTTTTAACAAAACTAATATCTTTCACTTGGTTCTTTCGAAAAACCACTCATAGATCTTTAGATCTACAAGTTTACAACCCATTTTGATCTTTATTTTTCAAGAAACATGTATGTAATCAAGTTCATGACTTATGTGTGGATGATTTCATCATCCACAACATTTTTAACCTTCACATCTTGCTAGTTCATGTCTTTAAACATGATCTAGCAAGCCTATGTGATGAACCATATCATTCTATCTAACAAACAACATACAATAATCATCACAACATAAGAACAACATGATTTTACCATTACATTAACCATTTTTCATCTTTAGTTAGTTTATACTTCAAGACTTTGATCATGATCTTTAGAGTTCTTACATTTTTATCATTCTTTTTACTATTAACCACCAAAATTATGAACAAGATGAAGATCTAAGGCACTTACTACTAGCACAAGGCTAGGGGAGTTTCAAAGCGTAAAAGTGTTGGATAAAAGAAAACTAGAGCGGTCCTTGAGCTTCCGAATGCACCAAGCTTAGTTGTAGGGCCTCTTGCACCTTTGTATGTATGGAGATTGCTTGGAAGGAAGCTTGATTATGGTGATATGGTGGATGGTGGTGGCGGCCGAACTCAAAGGAGAAGGAGGGAGAGAAGTTTGTTGGTTAAGTGTGTTGGTGAAATGAAATTGTTAACTCTTGTATCAATTTATAATCCAAGTTCACTCTTTATCCATAATATAATATGCTTCTATATGTCCAACATTAGCAATTAAATAATCAAAAGAAATGTGAGGATGTCCCACCCTCATGTAACCGTCGAGTGGGGGGGGGTATGGGGTTGGGATGCAATTGATCTAGTTACTTATTTAGTTAAGTTCCAATGATATAATTAGTGTGTTGTTGTGTATTATATAATATAAGGTGTGTTAAGGTGTTCAGGGACCCTAACTAGCTCAGAAAAATAGAAATAATCTGTTTAACAATATTTTTGTGTTCCGGGTAAAGTCTGGTTGTTCGGTTCGGTGTTGCTCCGTTAAAGTGCTTAATTAATCCGTAACGTGTCCTATATATATATTTTTGTAACACTTTTAATTTTCAACACTCAGGAAAGCATATCGGGCTATTTAGTAACTTTTATGTACACTACTAGTATGTTAACATGCACATGTAAGTATAACACAGAAATCAGAAAGCAGTTAAGTGATTCAGCACAGTCATCAAGCACTTTAATTATCATTAATAAATTGTACGGATACATGAAATTATGAGGGTTGTCACATTCTCCCCCTCTTAAGAAAATTTCATCCTGAAATTTAGCACGTGGTTATTGAGGAAGCTAGTTATGTTGCGTTGGTTTCCTGGTTTTCCTGGGGTGTCACATCATCCCCCCGTTGATTTGGAATTTCGTCCCGAAATTCTGCAGTAGCTTCTGCCTCAGTAGTGGTTGCACTTTTCTTAAACAGCTGGGGATACTTGAGTTTCATTTGGTCTTCTCGTTCCCAGGTATACTCTGGGCCACGGTGGGAATCCCAACGAACTCGGACAAGAGGTATCCTGGTACGCTTGAGGATCTTAACATCTCGATCAGTAATTTCTACTGGTTCCTCGATGAATCGCAGCCGGTCGTCGATAGTGAGTTCCTTGAGAGGAACTATGAGGGTCTCATCTGACAGACACTTCTTCAGATTCGACACATGGAATACGTCTTGAACTTCGCTGAGTTCTTCAGGTAGATTCAACCTGTAAACGACTTTACCAATCTTCTCAATGATTTCAAATGGTCTGACATAACTCGGATTGAGCTTGCCTCGTTTGCCAAAACGAACTACACCTTTCCAAGGTGAGACTTTGAGTAGCACTCGATCCCCAACCTGGAACTCGAGTGGTTTCCTTCGCTTATCAGCATAGCTTTTCTAATGGTCGCGAGCTGCCGCCATTCGCTGTCGTATTTGAGCAATTCTCTCAGTCGTGTCTACTATGAGTTCTGGGCCTGTGATTTGACTGTCGCCAACCTCTGCCCAACAAAGAGGTGATCGGCATTTTCGTCCCTACAATGCCTCGAACGGAGCGGCATGTGTAACATCTGTGCTTGTAATCATTATGAACAGTACCATTATCAATAAAACAATGTCATTTGATCCCAATGTTTGTTTGGTTATGTTTTACATTCTTCATGTTTTGACTTTTATCCAATTTCAAACTCTACATCGCTTTCTGGAGATTTATACGCAAACTGGTGCGTAAACGTAGTCAGTTTAATGCGAAAAATACTCTGGAACATCAACATATACTTAACATACCTTAAACAACCCTTACATAACTTAGAAATAAGTTTTGAAGGCTTTGGTATGGCAAAAACAAGTTAATTCGCTTACAGGGACTAAACTTGACAAACTGCGAAAGTATGCCAATTTGAACTGTAACGAACATTCCGAAACATGACCATAAGTTAAACATACCATAAATATCCTTTACATAGCTTAGAAATAGGCTTTGAGGGGTTCGGTATGCTAAAATAAACTTTTGGGGTCATTCAGGGACTAAAAGCGTCAAAAAAGTGCACAAGTTTGCATTTTCGCGCATAACTTACGTTCTGAATACATCCGGACATCCAAAAATTTATGTAAGCACTAAAATATTTTATGTTAGTGTTTGTCATTAGAAAAATCCATTCGTCACGCCATTTGGATCATTTTTCGCGCTTATGCGCATTCCGTCGTAATTAACCGAACAACGTAACCGTACGGCTAAACGAACCGACACCCGAGATATTTTTGAACACATTTTAAGTTCTCTTTACTTTAACTTCATTTTAGAGCTTTGAAATAGGGTTAACGGGGCTTAAACGTGTCAAAAAACGCATCGAAAACCAAGTTTTGAGGTTGCAGGGACTGAAACTGTAAATCTGCCAAACTAGGTCCGTAAGTAGGGGCCAGATGCAGCAAAACTTTTTTTTTCAGCTGTTAACAGCCCTTAACACTCTCCAAAGGCCAAGTGCCAAGTGCCAAACTCTTATGGTGGATGGCAAATGAGTTACCACAACTTTCCAACAAGTGTACGGCTTAGATCGTGCCCCCTTTTCCAAGAAATGATCCTAACGGTGAACCAAAAACTATAAATACCCACCTCCACCCTTCACTTTTCCTCACAAGAATCTAATCTAATGTGCTCTAAGTTGAAACCTTTGTTTCATACCTGAGCTATTTTGATCTAGATTAGCGTTCGGGGACCCTTCGTAAGTGTTCCTTCGTTCTTTTATTGTTTTTCGAGTCCGAAAGTCAAACTTTGTTTGACTTTCTGCATTGACCAGTTTATGGTCAATGCGAAGTTCGTTTGAACTTTGCAACGTGATTGTAATCACGATGGTTATAGTCCCTTGTGACTATACCTACTGATTACCACGTTGTCTAGGGTCGTAAGGGTAAGCGATCTAATAAATCGCTTATACCTTCGAACCCGACGCATTTGGTCGATCATTAGGATCCGACCAAACACATTAGGTGACCATAGTATATAGGGAATAACCTTCCGAGGTTATACCTTATGGTCGCTTCGTTTAAGTAGTTGTATGATAGGTAGTTTATATGCCTTAGGTAAATTACCAAAATACCCCTTTGATGCCAAAATTCATTTTAAACATATGTAACATAACTTTTGACATCTAAACTGATTTGACAACAATATTAGACATGTTAAGGCATAATGAAACTTGTCATAGGACTAGTTAAGCGGTCCGAACGCGTTTTCTCGCGAGCGACGCGTTAAAGTAGCATAAGCTACCTAAACGGGTCGTAATTGGTCGTAAGCACTTAAGTTAGGTTTCAATTAGTATGTAGGCTTTGTTAAACCATATGACACGAGTCTCCATACTCGTTTGGTTTACAAACCCTCATTCTATCTAAATCTTCCGATATAGGTCCGGTTTATTAACATAGTTACCTATATTAGGTGCCGTTTGATTCCGTGATCTCTAGCATTGCTTGGTGGTTATCTTAGGACTTCTGAGCAATCTCAAGTGAGTACATAGACCCCTCTTTTACTGTTTTCCAAACTATTTTGGGGTGAAACACATGTGCCTACTTGATACTTTCATGCTTTCCATGTTTTCATATCATATGCCTACTATGTTCATTAGTACATTATAGTACATGATTTCATTACCTTTCATGCTATGTATGCCCATTGTGTGCATACTTAGTACATTGTTTTACATTACATTTTATGCTATGTATGCCCATTGTGTGCGTACTTAGTACATTGTTTTACATTGTTTTACATTACATTTCATGCTATGTATGCCCATTGTGTGCGTACTTAGTACATTGTTTTACATTACATTTCATGCTATGTATGCCCATTGTGTGCGTACTTAGTACATTGTTTTACGTTACATTTCATGCTATGTATGCCCATTATGTGCATACTTAGTACAGTTGCTTTCATCACATGTTTACATTTTGGTATGACATTTGGTTTGTTTAACATGGAACAATACATTCATTAACATTGATCACGCCGTTCGTTAGTAGGTAGTGGTACCATAGGAATTGACAACTCCCATTCCTGAAATCCTAGGTTTGTTTGGATTGGAAGGAATGACCGAATTCGATGTACATAACTTAGATAAACCTTTAATTTGTTTAAGGGTTTATCGCCACAGTCTCAAGGCTTGGATGTATGCATTTTCACAATACCGCATAAATGTTTGTATCAGTATAGCATGCATTTGTTCCACAAAACATAACTTTGATTTAAACTATGTTTTACATCAATACCTTGTTTTTGTGCATTTTTACATATGGTTTAGTTGATATATTTCACTTACCATACATGATACTTTTGGGTACACATTACGTGATCTACATTAACATAAACATTTTGACATTGATATACACATTTAGTGGTTTATATTGGACATAGACATTTCAATATGGTTTACACATTAACACATGACAATTCATTTATTCATGAACAATTTACATAAACATCTTATTTTCAGAAGACATTGATTTACAAAACAACTTATCTTATACAAACTCATTTTTACTTGGTTATTCATTTAACCTTACATTATTCTCTTATTTATACATATCATTGCTTTTTAATGATTTACAAAACAAAATAACTTACAAGGTTCGTGACTGACTGTTATTACACAACTTTTCCTAAACTTATAAGTCATGAATCCTATTTTCACAAAACCTATGTATCTCACAGGCATTTTTATACTGACGTACCTATTTTCACATGTGTTTTCAGGAGCTTTTCCGTAGGATGATGATCGTGACACTAGGGCGGACCTGTGCCTTAGAGACATAAAATGAAGATTGACTTAGTTTAATTATGTTCTGAACTCTTTATTTCCTGTTTAAGACAATGTAACTCTTATGTTTATAAATAAAATACAACCTTGAATGCCATGGTTATGAAACAATTAATTCTGTTACAACACTCCCCGACGTTTTCCGCCACGTTTTGTATGTTATACGTGGTCGGGGTGTGACAGAAGAGTTGGTATCAGAGCCAATGGTTATAGGGAATTAGGTTATTAGTAATTCTTTGACCTAGACTATAACCTTTCTAGGACCCTAACACAAAGTTATCTTGTGTTTAGATCTTAAAACATACATATCACCTATCCTTAGGTGATTATCAAAAAAAAAAAACCAAAATTTTCCGACACGATTTTTGAAAAACAATCTTCTGTTTTTGGATGATTTATTACAAGGTTTTGAACCCTCTATTGTAAGGTTTTGAACCCTCTGTTATATGGTTTTGAACCCTTCCAGTTTGGTTTTTGGCCTTGTGCCTTCAAATTTTCAAAATCTCGTCAAAGTTTTGGGTTCTAAATAGTGTGAACACGTGCAAACTGGAAGAGTGAATGCCTGTATTCTGGGTTTTCTGTCTAGGCAAGCACTTCGTATATATCTCATCAGACACGAGACCAGTTGTGCTTACCTGGGAATTCTTGGGATGAGTGTTCACTTATAGGCGAGCATGTCTTCGCGATACATTATTTTTTATCCATTTACTTTGATTAGTCACTGTGTGTCGTTTGTTAGCTTGGTAATGCGGACGAATGACCACCATCTTTGCTTTTGTTAATTTTGTTTCATCTCATTCTCTTCATCCAATCATCTCACTCGTCCCCTTTCATGTTTTCCTCTTTTAGAATGCCTCCTCGACGCGAAAACCAGATAGCGACTGCCGAACTGGCAGAAATCATTGCGCAGCAGATGGCTGCTCAATTCCCAAATCTCTTTGCTCAATGGAACCAAGCCAACAACAACAACAATGCTCCATGCAAATACAAGGATTTTAACTCGGCTAAACCACTCAAGTTTAGTGGTTCTGAAGGAGCGACTGGGCTTCTTCAATGGTTCGAGAGCATTGAGAATACTTTCCGTCATGTTCAGTGTCCGGATAATCGCAAGGTCGAGTTTTCTTCGAGCGTGTTTCAGAAGAGGGCTCTTACATGGTGGAATGGGGTAATGAGAGACCGTGGTGCAGAAGTTGCTCTAGCACAGACATGGGCGGAACTTAGAGCTCTTATGATGAGGGAGTTTTGTCCTCGTCATGAACAACGAGCGTTGGAGAAGGAGTTTGATGACTTGAAACAAGATAGTGGCGAGCACAGGGCATATACTGATAGGTTTGAGGAGTTGAGTCTGCTATGCCCAATGATGGTTACCCCACTTGACAAGGCTAACGAAAGATACATCGACGGCCTACCTGACTCAGTACAAGACATCATTACTGGTAGTAACCCTGCCACACTCCGTCAGGCAATCGAGTTATCAGCGACATTGACTGAGTCACAGATTCGGAAGACTAAGTTACACAGGAAGGGTGACAAGGGCAAGAAACAGTCGTCTGACAAGGAAGATAGAAAGAAAGGTCAAAACAAGAATGGAAAGGATTCTGGTTCATCAAAAAGGGCAAGGAAGCGTAAGGCCTCCCAAAACTATGCTGTCACTGCCCAAGCTAACCAGGCAGCTCCCAACCAACCCGCACAACCTCCAGCGAAGAAGCCGTATTCAGGGAATGCACCTTTGTGCAATAGATGCAACAGTCACCATCAGCCGCAACATCAGTGTCGTTTATGTACTAACTGTGGGAAGTCAGGTCATCTTGCCGATGTTTGTCGGTTTGCTCAGAATCGGACAGTTCAGAACCCGTCTCAACAAGTTGCTCAGCCTCCTGCTCAGCAACAGGGTCAAGCTGCACGACCACAATACCCACCAGGTGCTTGTTATAACTATGGGGATCTGACCCACTACAGAAACCGGTGCCCAAGGCTAGCTAACCAGAATCAGGCTCAGGCTCGAGGGCGAGTCTTCAACATGAATGCCCAAGAGGCGCAGGCGGACGATAATGTGGTGAACAGTACGTTCTTTATTAATAATCAGCCTACATCTGTTCTTTTTGATTCGGGTGCCGACAAGAGTTTTGTGTCATTGTCTTTTGAGCCAATGCTTTGCGTGTCTAGAACGAAACTAGGAAAACCCTTGACAGTAGAAGTTGCTAGTGGTGAACCCATTGTTCTTGATTCTGTTCTACGCAACTGCCAGTTGGATCTTAACGACCATCTTTTTCCTATCGACCTCACGCCTAAGCAACTTGGAAGCTTCGACGTTATTGTGGGAATGGATTGGTTATCCAAGCATCACGCGGAGGTAGTTTGTTTCGAGAAGATAGTTCGTGTGCCGCTTTTGACAGGCGAGATCCTACAGGTTCAAGGTGAGAAACCGTCTGGTGGCCTCAAGCTCATGTCTTGTTTTAAAGCTCGAAAATATCTGCGGAAGAACTATGTGGCCTTCTTAGCACATGTTACAGCAGATAAAGGCAAGGGTAAGTCTATTTTAGATATTCCTGTCGTTCGGGATTATTCTGAAGTATTCCCTGAAGAGTTATCTGGTCTACCCCCAGCACGCCAAGTCGAGTTCCGAATTGATCTCGTACCTGGTGCAAATCCCATTGCCAGATCTCCATATCGTCTTGCTCCATCTGAGATGCAAGAGTTGTCTAAGCAGCTTCAGGAGCTTTCTGACAAAGGCTTTATCCGTCCTAGCTTTTCACCCTGGGGTGCTCCCGTTCTTTTTGTCAAGAAGAAGGATGGATCCTTTAGGATGTGTATCGATTATCGTGAGCTTAACAAGCTTACCATCAAGAATCGATATCCCCTACCTCGCATAGATGATCTCTTTGATCAGTTACAGGGCGCTTCTTATTTTTCGAAGATTGATTTACGTTCCGGATATCATCAACTTCGTGTGCATGAAGAAGATATTCCCAAGACGGCGTTCCGCACTCGGTATGGGCATTATGAGTTCATAGTCATGCCATTCGGTTTGACTAATGCTCCTGCTATTTTCATGGACTTAATGAATAGGGTCTGCAAACCTTATTTGGATCAGTTCGTCATTGTTTTTATTGACGACATCTTGATTTATTCTATGACGCGAGCTGATCACGAGCAACATCTTCGTCTTACTCTGGAACTCCTAACGAAAGAGCAACTTTTCGCCAAATTCTCCAAGTGTGAATTCTGGCTTAAAGAAGTTCAATTCTTAGGACATATCATCAACGAACAAGGTATTCATGTAGATCCCTCCAAGATCAGTGCGATTAAGGATTGGGATACGCCTACTACTCCTACTGAAGTTCGTTCTTTTCTTGGTCTAGCGGGTTATTACCGCCGCTTCATTGAAAACTTCTCAAAGATTGCAGTTCCTCTAACTGCTCTAACTCAGAAGAACAAACCCTTTGTTTGGGGATTCAAACAAGACGAAGCTTTTCAACACTTGAAGCGGAAGCTTTGCGACGCGCCTGTTCTAACTTTGCCTGAGAGCAATGATGATTTCGTCGTTTATTGCGATGCATCTAAATTGGGTATTGGCTGTGTCCTGATGCAAAGGAACAAAGTCATAGCATATGCATCGAGGCAGTTGAAGATACATGAGAAGAACTACACCACTCATGATCTTGAGTTGGGTGCAGTTGTCTTCGCTCTTAAGATCTGGAGACACTATTTGTACGGTACAAAATGTGTGGTTTTCACTGACCACAAAAGTCTTCAGCATATCTTCAATCAGAAAGAACTCAACATGAGGCAACGACGTTGGGTTGAGCTACTAAACGACTATGACTGCGAAATTCGCCACCATCCCGGTAAGGCGAATGTCGTAGCCGGTGCATTGAGTCGTAAGGAACGTACTAAGCTTCATTGTGTACGTATTCAATCTGTTATTCAAGCTCGATCCGATATCCAAGCACGCATTTCTCAGGCTCAACAATCTTGTGTTTCACAAGATTTGATGGATAAGGAATTTCCCTATCACATAACTCCTGATCTGGAACTGAAGGACAATGGATCGTATTACTTCATGGACCGCTTGTGGGTCCCAAGCCAGGATGATCTTCGTACCTTGCTTATGGATGAAGCCCATAAGTCTCGTTATTCTATTCATCCAGGCTCAGATAAGATGTATAAGGATCTTCGTATTCATTATTGGTGGCCTGGTATGAAGAAAGACATTGCCTTATACGTATCAAAATGCCTTACTTGTCTTAAGGTTAAGGCTGAACATCAACGTCCTTCGGGTTTATTGGTGCAACCAGAGATCCCAGTTTGGAAATGGGAAAACATTACTATGGATCTTGTTACCAAACTTCCACGCACAAAGAAAGGTCATGATGCCATCTGGGTAGTTGTTGATCGTCTTACTTTATCAGCGCATTTCTTGCCAATCCGTGAGGATTTTTCTGCTGACAAACTTGCTAAAATCTATGTGGATGAAATAGTAGCTCGACATGGTGTTCCATTGAACATCATTTCTGACAGAGATGCTCGCTTCACTTCTCATTTTTGGAGAACCATGCAATCTGCTATGGGGACCCAACTTAATCTGAGCACGGCTTATCATCCTCAAATGGATGGTCAATCTGAGAGAACAATCCAGACTCTGGAGGATATGCTTAGAGCTTGTGTGATCGATTTTGGTGGTAGTTGGGATTCACATCTTCAGTTGATTGAATTCTCCTACAACAACAGTTATCACACCAGCATCAAAATGGCTCCTTTCGAGGCTCTCTATGGTCGAAAATGTCGTTCACCAGTCTACTGGAATGAGATCGGCGAGGCTCAGCTTACTGGACCTGCCCTCATTTTAGAGACAACAGATAAGGTCAAGAAAGTTCGTGATAACCTTCAGACAGCTAGAAGCCGTCAGAAGAGTTACGCAGACCCAAAACGCAAGCCCTTGGAATTTCAAGTCAGTGATCGAGTATTACTTAAGGTCTCACCTTGGAAAGGTGTGATCAGATTTGGAAAGAAAGGAAAACTTGCACCTAGATATGTTGGACCATTCAAGATCGTCGAAAGAATCGGTAAGGTAGCCTACAGACTTGAGTTACCTCCTGAACTTGGAAATGTTCATCCAACTTTTCACGTGTCCAATCTCAAGAGGTGTTTAGCTGATGAGAACCTCCACATACCACTTGACGAAATTCGTGTTGGTAAAACACTGAAATTTGTTGAGAAACCTATGGAAATCATGGAACGTGAAGTCAAGTGGCTCAAACGCAAGCGCATTCCTTTGGTCAAAGTTCGTTGGGAAGCTAAACGTGGACCCGAGTTTACTTGGGAACGCGAAGATCAAATGAAGGCGAAATATCCGCAACTTTTCCCACGAGTTTCCTCTAAATAAATTTCGGGACGAAATTTCCACAAGTAGGGGAGACTGTAACATCTGTGCTTGTAATCATTATGAACAGTACCATTATCAATAAAACAATGTCATTTGATCCCAATGTTTGTTTGGTTATGTTTTACATTTTTCATGTTTTGACTTTTATCCAATTTCAAACTCTACATCGCTTTCTGGAGATATATACGCAAACTGGTGCGTAAACGTAATTAGTTTAATGCGAAAAATACTCTGGAACATCAACATATACTTAACATACCTTAAACAACCCTTACATAACTTAGAAATAAGTTTTGAAGGCTTTGGTATGGCAAAAACAAGTTAATTCGCTTACAGGGACTAAACTTGACAAACTACGAAAGTATGCCAATTTGAACTGTAACGAACATTCCAAAACATGACCATAAGTTAAACATACCATAAATATCCTTTACATAGCTTAGAAATAGGCTTTGAGGGGTTCGGTATGCTAAAATAAACTTTTGGGGTCATTCAGGGACTAAAAGCGTCAAAAAAGTGCACAAGTTTGCATTTTCGGGCATAACTTACGTTCTGAATACATCCGGACATCCAAAAATTTATGTAAGCACTAAAATATTTATTTTAGTGTTTGGCATAAGAAAAATCCATTCGTCACGCCATTTGGATCATTTTTCGCGCTTATGCGCATTCCGTCGTAATTAACCGAACAACGTAACCGTACGGCTAAACGAACCGTCACCCGAGATATTTTTGAACACATTTTAAGTTCCCTATACTTTAACTTCATTTTAGATCTTTGAAATAGGGTTAATGGGGCTTAAACGTGTCAAAAAACGCATCGAAAACCAAGTTTTGAGGTTGCAGGGACTGAAACTGTAAATCTGCCAAACTAGGTCCGTAAGTAGGGGCCAGATGCAGGAAAACTTTTTTTTTTCAGCTGTTAACAGCCCTTAACACTCTCCAAAGGCCAAGTGCCAAGTGCCAAGTGTCAAACTCTTATGGTGGATGGCAAATGAGTTACCACAACTTTCCAACAAGTGTACGGCTTAGATCGTGCCCCCTTTTCCAAGAAATGATCCTAACGGTGAACCAAAAACTATAAATACCCACCTCCACCCTTCACTTTTCCTCACAAGAATCTGATCTAATGTGCTCTAAGTTGAAACCTTTGTTTCATACCTGAGCTATTTTGATCTAGATTAGCATTCGGGGACCCTTCGTAAGTGTTCCTTCGTTCTTTTATTGTTTTTCGAGTCCGAAAGTCAAACTTTGTTTGACTTTCTGCATTGACCAGTTTATGGTCAATGCGAAGTTCGTTTGAACTTCGCAGCGTGATTGTAATCACGATGGTTATAGTCCCTTGTGACTATACCTACTGATTACCACGTTGTCTAGGGTCGTAAGGGTAAGTGATCTAATAAATCGCTTATACCTTCGAACCCGACCCATTTGGTCGATCATTAGGATCCGACCAAACACATTAGGTGACCATAGTATATACGGAATAACCTTCCGAGGTTATACCTTATGGTCGCTTCGTTTAAGTAGTTGTATGATAGGTAGTTTATATGCCTTAGGTAAATTACCAAAATACCCCTTTGATGCCAAAATTCATTTTAAACATATGTAACATAACTTTTGACATCTAAACTGATTTGACAACAATAATAGACATGTTAAGGCATATGTTACTTGTCATAGGACTAGTTAAGCGGTCCGAACGCGTTTCACGCGAGCGACGCGTTAAAGTAGCATAAGCTACCTAAACGGGTCGTAATGGGTCGTAAGCACTTAAGTTAGGTTTCAATTAGTATGTAGGCTTTGTTAAACCATATGACACGAGTCTCCATACTCGTTTGGTTTACGAACCCTCATTCTATCTAAATCTTCCGATATAGGTCCGGTTTATTAACATAGTTACCTATATTAGGTGCCGTTTGATTCCGTGATCTCTAGCATTGCTTGGTGGTTATCTTAGGACTTCTGAGCAATCTCAAGTGAGTACATAGACCCCTCTTTTACTGTTTTCCAAACTGTTTTGGGGTGAAACAAATGTGCCTACTTGATACTTTCATGCTTTCCATGTTTTCATATCATATGCCTACTATGTTCATTAGTACATTATAGTACATGATTTCATTACCTTTCATGCTATGTATGCCCATTGTGTGCGTACTTAGTACATTGTTTTACATTACATTTTATGCTATGTATGCCCATTGTGTGCGTACTTAGTACATTGTTTTACATTACATTTCATGCTATGTATGCCCATTGTGTGCGTACTTAGTACATTGTTTTACATTACATTTCATGCTATGTATACCCATTGTGTGCGTACTTAGTACATTGTTTTACATTACATTTAATGCTATGTATGCCCATTGTGTGCATACTTAGTACAGTTGCTTTCATCACATGTTTACATTTTGGTATGACAGTTGGTTTGTTTAACATGGAACAATACATTCATTAACATTGATCACGCCGTTCGTTTGTAGGTAGTGGTACAATAGGAATTGACAACTCCCGGTCCTGAAATCCTAGGTTTGTTTGGATTGGAAGGAATGACCGAATTCGATGTACATAACTTAGATAAACCTTTAATTTGTTTAAGGGTTTATCGCCACAGTCTCAAGGCTTGGATGTATGCATTTTCACAATACCGCATAAATGTTTGTATCAGTATAGCATGCATTTGTTCCACAAAACATAACTTTGATTTAAACTATGTTTTACATCAATACCTTGTTTTTGTGCATTTTTACATATGGTTTAGTTGATATATTTCACTTACCATACATGATACTTTTGGGTACACATTACATGATCTACATTAACATAAACATTTTGACATTGATATACACATTTAGTGGTGTATATTGGACATAGACATTTCAATATGGTTTACACATTAACACATGACAATTCATTTATTCATGAACAATTTACATTGATGGTTGGTTTGAGTAAGTGATTTGAGTAACGAGGCGTGTGTAATATGATACAAGCATGGTGGATACGCCGCTGGTACTTCCTATATATAAGTGTTTGTATGACATTACATGTCGTAGCGTTATTGAAATCATTTCAATATTTGACATATTACATTTTACATAAACATCTTATTTTCAGAAGACATTGATTTACAAAACAACTTATCTTATACAAACTCATTTTTACTTGGTTATTCATTTAACCTTACATTATTCTCTTATTTATACATATCATTGCTTTTTAATGATTTACAAAACAAAACAACTTACAAGGTTCATGACTGACTGTTATTACACAACTTTTCCTAAACTTATAAGTCATGAATCCTATTTTCACAAAACCTATGTATCTCACAAGCATTTTTATGCTGACGTACCTATTTTCACTTGTGTTTTCAGGAGCTTTTCCGTAGGATGATGATCGTGACACTAGGGCGGACCTGTGCCTTAGAGACATAAAATGAAGATAGACTTAGTTTAATTATGTTCTGAACTCTTTATTTCCTGTTTAAGACAATGTAACTCTTATGTTATAAATAAAATACAACCTTGAATGCCATGGTTATGAAACAATTAATTCTGTTACAACACTCCCCGACGTTTTCCGCCATGTTTTGTATGTTATACGTGGTCGGGGTGTGACAGCATGGATGCTGGTGTGGTAACTGTTGTTATATGAAAACTCCACTAACGGGAGGTGCTTCTCCCAGCCGTTAACAAAATCGATTACACATGCCCTAAGCATGTCTTCAAGGGTTTGGATGGTGCGTTCAGATTGCCCATCCGTTTATGGGTGATAAGCGGTGCTCATATCTAAACGTGAGCCAAAAGACTTGTGCATGGCCTGCCACAGTTCAGAAGTAAAACGCGCGTCACGATCAGAAATGATGGAGGTTGGCACTCCGTGCCTTGACACTACTTCCTTTAGGTAGATGTCTGCTAGAGTAGAAAACTTATCCGTTTCCTTGATAGCCAGAAAATGTGCAGACTTGGTCAGTCGATCCATGATCACCCAAATAGTGTCATTTCCGCGTTGAGATCTGGGCAGGCCTGTAACAAAATCCATAGAAATTTGCTCCCATTTCCATTTAGGCATCTCTGGTTGTTGAAGTAGGCCTGATGGTTTCTGGTACTCAGTCTTGACTCTCGTACAAGTCAAACATTTGCTGACGTAGGTTGCTACGCTGGCTTTCATACCAGGCCACCAGTGTGCAGTCTTGAGATCATGGTACATTTTATCCGAACCCGGATGTACTGAATGACGAGACTTTTGTGCTTCATCCATCACTAGCTCGCGTAGGTTTCCATACAGTGGGACCCAGATGCGTCCGTTTACATAGTAGGCGCCGTTTTCCTTTTGTTCTAGCCGTTGTCTCGATCCTCGTAGGGACTCAGCCCTGATGTTTTCTGCTTTCAATGCTTCAACCTGAGCATCGCGAATCTGAGCAGGGAGGTTAGATTGGATGGTAAGCTGTAACGCACGTACACGCTTTGGTATAGTATCCTTTCGGCTGAGGGCGTCGGCCACAACATTAGCCTTGCCCGGATAATACTTGATCGCGCATTCGTAATCATTCAAGAGTTCGTCCCATCGGCGTTGACGCATGTTTAATTCCTTTTGCATGAAGATATGCTCGAGACTCCTGTGATCGGTGTAAATGGTGCACTTGGTACCGTACAGGTAATGTCTCCATATCTTAAGCGGGAAGACAACTGCTCCCAGCTCCAGATCGTGAGTAGTGTAATTCCTCTCGTTAACTTTAAGTTGGCGTGATGCGTAGGCAATGACCTTGTCACGTTGCATCAACACGCAACCAAGTCCTTGGATGGAAGCGTCGCAGTAAACCACAAAATCATCTGTGCCTTCAGGTAATGAGAGGATAGGCGTGCTACAAAGTCTATCTTTCAAGTGTTGAAATGCGCACTCCTGTGCATCACCCCAACGATAGGTGACACCCTTTTGAGTCAGTGAGGTGAGAGGTTGCGCAATCTTTGAGAAATCCTTGATAAACCTTCTGTAATACCCTGCCAAGCCCAAAAATTGGCGGATTTCTGTTGGTGTACGGGGTGCAGGCCAGTTCTTGATCGAGTCAACCTTGGATGGATCAACATGAATCCCATCCTTGTTTACTACATGGCCTAGAAAGTGGACTTCGCGAAGCCAGAAGTCACATTTCGAAAACTTGGCATACAACTGCTCTTTTCGAAGAAGTTCCAGGATAAGCCTCAGATGTTGCTCGTGTTCCTCCTGACTCTTAGAATAGATCAGGATGTCGTCGATGAACACTATGACAAACTTATCCAGGTAAGGCTTGCACACTCGGTTCATGAGATCCATGAAGACTGCGGGTGCATTCGTTAATCCGAAAGGCATAACCAGAAACTCGTAATGGCCGTAACGAGTTCTGAACGCTGTTTTGGAGACGTCCTCCTCTCGGACTCTCAGCTGATGGTAGCCCGATCTCAAATCAATCTTAGAGAAACAACTCGACCCTTGCAACTGGTCGAACAAGTCATCAATGCGTGGAAGAGGATAACGATTCTTCACGGTAACCTTGTTGAGTTCACGGTAGTTAATACACATTCTGAAGGTACCGTCTTTCTTCTTTACGAATAACACTGGAGCTCCCCAAGGCGAAGAGCTAGGACGTATGAAACCCTTTTCCAAGAGTTCTTGTAGTTGCGTGGACAGTTCTTCAAGTTCTGATGGAGCTAGACGATAAGGTGCTCGAGCTATGGGTGCTGCTCCAGGAGCTAGCTCGATTTGAAATTCAACTTGACGATGCGGTGGAAGACCAGGTAATTCCTCAGGAAATACCTCAGGAAAATCGCACACAATAGGAATGTCTTCAATTCTCTTCTCTTCCGTTGATATGTCAGTAACGAGTGCTAGAATGGCAGTGTGGCCCTTTCGCAAACACTTCTGGGCCTTAAGGAAAGAGATAATGCCTACGACAGCACCACTCTTGTCGCCATGAATCACGAGAGGTTCTTCACCAGAACGTTGAATGCGGACGATTTTCTCCTTGCAAATAATCTCCGCTTGATGATGAGATGGCCAATCCATCCCAATGACGATGTCAAAACTACCAAGTGTGATAGGAATAAGATCGATACAGAAAGTATGACCAGCTAAGACGAGGTTACAACCTTTAACTATGTGTGTGGCTTCAAGACTTTTACCGTTTGCTAGTTCTACCGCGTGTTTGGTGGTCAAAAGTGTTGGGGTGCGCTTAAGCATTTGGCTAACTTTTAAGGACACATAACTAGTATCGGCACCCCAATCAAATAAAACAGTAACAAAGAAGTCATCCAGAAGAAACTTACCCATCACAACGTTGGGATCGTTCCTTGCATCACCCTGACCCAGCACGAAGACACGTCCCCTAGCACCATTGTCGTTATTGTTACCCCCGTTGTTGCCTCCATTGTTGTTCCCATTGTGGTTCCCGTTTCCTTGGTTGTTGTTGTTCTGATTCTGGTTCAGCTGAGGGCAGTTCCTCTTAAAGTGGCCTTCAGCGCCACACTGAAAGCAACCTTTATTGCCCTGTTGTTGTTGCTGCTGGTGGTTCTGTGGAGCTTGTTGTTGTTGTTGGTGATTCTGATTCGCTGGTCGTGCGCTCCTGCAATCCTTTGCTTCATGACCAAACTTGTTACACCTCAGACAACGACCCTTGTTGCACTACCCGCTATGATGCTTATGGCACCGGTTGCACTTGGGGTGGTTCACTCGGTATCCACCCTGTCCTTGACTACCGGAAGATTGCTGACCGGGACTCTGGTAGTCATCAGTCTTTCGCTGCTGAGACTGAACTGAAGTAGAACCCTTACTGGAATTCCCATCCCATTTTCGCTTGTTATCATTGGGAGTGTCAGTAGTAGCAGCACTAATACGCTTGGGCAGTTTGTTTTGTTCAACTGCTTGATCGGTGAGATGATGGGCCAACTTAATGATTTGCTGAATGGTACCCAGGTTAGCTGAAGTCACGTGACTCTGAATCTCTGGTACAAGACCCTTGAGGTACAGCTCAATACGTTTGATGGGAGGGTCCACCATAGTAGGGCACAAGATGGCCAGCTCGTTTGACCTTTTCGTATACGCCTCAATCTCAGACCCCGTCATCTTCAGATTGAAAAATTCCACCTCTAGCTTGTGGATGTCGTCACGGCTACAGTATTCTTCTTTGATCAGTTCTTTGAAACCGTTCCATGGGGTGGCGTTAGCAACCGCCAGCCCTAGCAGTTGAACCTGTGCTTTCCACCAGGTTAACGCAGCACCTTCGAGTGTTCCAGTGGCATATTTCACCCTACGATCTTCAGGGCATTCACACATCTCAAAAACAGACTCCAGCTTCTCGAACCAGTGAAGAAGGCCTACAGCTCCTTCAGTGCCACTGAAAGTAGTAAGTCGGCAATCCATGAAGGTTTTGAATGTGCACACAGGAGGCTGAGCATGTTGACCTGTTGTGCGAGAATAAAAGACAAGATTAAGCACAAGAGTTGGTTTGCGAAGGTAGGATCTAAACATCCTAAGATGGGTTGATATGGCAGGTTATACCTCCTGCAGGAACAGCTGCGAGTGCCTCAGCAACTCGTTCATTGATCAAAGCCGTCAACTGGGCTTGAGTGAGGTTGATACGTCCTCCGCGTCCGCTCATGATCTTCACAATGAAGCAACGTAAGTGAGGAAAGTGTTGCGAGAGTGCGTAAGTGTGGGACGACAGTAGAGAGTAAGCACACAGGGTTCAAATAGCAATCATCGCGTTAATTAATGCACAGTGTGTCACACCCCGACCACGTAGAACATACAAAACGTGGCGGAAACATCGGGGAGTGTTGTAACAGAATTAATTGTTTCAAATCCATGGCAAATGAAGTTTCGTTTTATTGATTAAAAGTGTTACAAAGTCTTAACAAACAAGGAAATACAACATAATTAACTAGTCTTGCATCTTTTATTGTCACTAAAGCCCGAGTCTGCCTATGTGTATCTTGATCATCTTATGCAACAGCTCCTGAAAAACACATGTGAAAATAGGTACGTCAGCATAAAAATGCCTGTGAGATACATAGGTTTTGTGAAAATAGGTTTCATGACTTATGTTTGAGAAAATGTTTAGTCATGAACCTTGTAATTTGCTTTGTTTTGTAAATCGTTTGAAAAACGATAAGATCAGATGATATGTATAAATAAGAGAATAATGTATGGTTAAATGAATAACCATTGTAAAATGAGTTTGTATAAGATAAGTTGTTTGGAAATCAATGTCTTGTGAAAAGTATGTTATTTGTATAAAATGTTATATGTCTCAAACTGAAATGATTCAAATAACGCTACAATATGTAATACCATACAAACACTTATATATAGGAAGTACCAGCGGCGTATCCACCATGCTTGTATCATATTACACACGCATCGTTACTTAATCAAACCAAAACACCAAAGTAATGTTTAACAGTTGTAGAAATGTTTATGTATTGTCAAATACGGTTCACACGGTTCACCGATACAAACGGTTCACAGATACAGACGGTTCACAGAGTACAAACGGTTCACAGATACAAACGGTTCACGGATACAAACGGTTCACTGAGTCAAATGATTACAACGGTTCACATAGTCAAATAGTTATTAACGGTTCAAAATGTAATATAATGTGTTCATATACTGGATGAGCATATGCAACAAAATGTAATGTAAAACAATGTACCAAGTAATGCACACAATGGGCACACCTAGCATGAAATGTAATGTAAAACAAAGTACTAAGTAATGCACACAATGGGCACACCTAGCATAAGATGTAATGAAATCATGTACTATAATGTACTAATGAACATAGCAAGTATATGATGTCAAAACAGGAAAGCATGAAAGTAACAAGTAGGCACATGTGTTCCACCCCAAAACAGTTTGGAAAACAGTAAAAGAGGGGTCTATGTACTCACTTGAGATTGCTCAGAAGTCCTTGAGTAACAACCAAACAATGCTAGAGATCGCGGATATCAAACGGCACCTAATATAGGTAACTATGTTAATTAACCGGACCTAGATCGGAAGATCGGGTAGCATTAGGGTTTGTAAACCAAGCGAGTGTAGAGACTCGTGTCATTTGGTTTAACAAAGCCTACATACTAAATGAAACTTAACCTAAGTGTTTACGACCCATTACGACCCGTTTAGGTAGCTTATGCTACTTTAACGCGTCGTTCGCGTGAAACGCGTTCGGACCGCCTAACTAGCCCTATGACAAGTGTTATATGCCTAAACATATTACATAATCAGTTATGTGACAAAGGTTTAGGTTACATATGCTTAATTACCAATTATACATGAAAAGGGTATTCTGGTAATTTACCTAAGGCATATAAACTACCTATCATACAACTACTTAAACGATGTGACCATAGGGTATAACCTCGGAAGGTTATTCCCTACCTACTATGGTCACCTAATGTGTTTGGTCGGATCCTAATGATCGACCAAACTGGGTCGGGTTCGAGGTATAAGCGATTTATTAGATCGCTTACCCTACGACCCTAGACAACGCGGTAATCAGTAGGCATGGTCCCAAGGGACTATAACCAACGTGATTACACTCACGTTGCGAAGTTCAAACGAACTTCGCATTGACCATTACTGGTCAACGCTGAAAGTCAAACAAAGTTTGACTTTCTGACTCGAAAAGCAATAAAATAAGGAAAAGAACGAAAGAATACTTACGAAGGGTCCCCGAATGCTAATCCCGATCCAAGAACTCAGGTATGAAACAAAGGTTTCAACTTAGAGCTCTCAAATCAGAATTCTTGTAAGAAATGAGGTTGGGGTGATGGGGTATTTATAGTTTTCGGGTAACCGTTAAGATCGTTTGTTGTAAAACGTGCCATGATCCAAGGCGTACACTTGTCGGAACCTTATGGTGGCTGAAATTAGGTTCTTATCCGCTGACTAGACGATTGAGAATGTGTGGATGAGAATCAAACAGCTGGGACCCGTTGTTAAAAACATGGAATCTGGTCCAGAAGGGGGCTCGCGTGACGCTAAGGCCCGTCGCGTCACGCTAGGCCCCTGTTTTGGCAGATTTTACAGAAATGGTCCCTGCACCTTGTTTAAGCGATTTTCGACGCGTTTGAACCCCGTTAACCTCATTTCAAGGATCTAAAATGAAGTTAAAGTATAGGGAACTCAAAATATGCTCAAGAATATCTAGGATGTCGGTTCGTTTGGCCGTACGATCGCGATGTTCGCTTAATTACGACGGAATGCGCACAAGCGCGAAAAAAGATCCAAATGACGCGACGAATGGATTTTTCTTATGGTGAACACTAAAATATAATATAGTCATGCTTGTATGAATATTTGGATGTCCGGATGTATTCAGAACGTAAGTTATGCGCGAAAATGCAAACTTGTGCACTTTTTGACACTTTTAGTCCCTAAATGACCCAAAAGTTTATTTTAGCACACCGAACCCCTCAAAGCCTATTTCTAAGCTATGTAAAGGATATTTAAGGTGTGTTTAACTTATGGTCATGTTCCGGAATGTTCGTTACAGTTCAAATTGACATACTTTCGCAGTTTGTCATATTTAGTCCCTGTAAGCGAATTAACTTGTTTTTGCCATACCAAAGCCTTCAAAACTTATTTCTAAGTTATGTAAAGGTTATTTAAGGTATGTTAAGTATATGTTGATGTTCCGGAGTATTTGTCGCATTAAACTGGTTATATTTACGCATCAGTGCGCGTATAACCTTCCAGAAAGCGATATAGAGTTTGAAATCGAACAAGAATTCATATGTGTAAACGATACACATATTTTTACAAATCCCCAGTATGAAATACAATATTTCATTGGTTGGGAATTTGTTTGATGGTCTCAGTGACACAGGTGTCACACAGTGTGAACTATCTAACCGACA
This sequence comes from Helianthus tuberosus, assembly GCA_030545235.1. Taxonomy (NCBI): domain Eukaryota; kingdom Viridiplantae; phylum Streptophyta; class Magnoliopsida; order Asterales; family Asteraceae; genus Helianthus; species Helianthus tuberosus. The sequence continues at coordinate 71,071,639 of CM060356.1, read as the reverse complement.
ATATAACATAATTCATACCACCTATTGTGTCGAGTCTTGCACGTGGAGCGAAGCGTCGTTGTGGATCATTGAGCATTGTACAGGTTATAGTCTGGTTTTGTCAAAAAGCTTTTCCCCTTTTTAAAACCAAGTTCACTATAACCAATGGCTCTGATACCAATCTGTCACACCCCCAAAATCCACCATGCGGAGTACCACCGCTTGGAGGCGTGACGTGACCAGGATCGAGCCACCAATCATATTGAACAACGTAATTAAGTAAATAATACCAACCTCAATACGATTGGTGACCTAAAGAAGGTAACCTATTTTAAGTTAACAGCGGAAGCATAAAACGTAAGTTCAAAACATAAGTTCATAGTTCATAAGTTTTAAGACCCAAAACATAAGTTCCATAAGTTTATAAAGTTTAATTAATAAGCATGGGACATAACAGTCCGCATCCCACAACAACCTCCTCCTCGTGCAAGCTCCATAAGCATCTAGTGACCTGTAAGGCATGTAACAACGAGTCAACAACAAAGTTGAGTGAGTTCACGTTTGGTTGTTTAGTTTTAAGTTGTTTCTGAAAAACGTGGTTTGACTTTCGTTGGCTTATTTTCCGTGGGGGTTACCCCGTAGTTGAAAGTATGTTTAACCAGTTACTTTTCATTACCCAAACCATATCCATAATCAGTGGGGGCTTCCCCATGTGAACTACTAGACCATATGATATCGACTACTACGAACAATAGTTGTGCCCTACATCAGTGTCTATCATCACTGACAGTTTGCCATAGTCCATTAGTACACGCCCGTTCGGACGACACGGTGTGAGGTTTGTTAAACCTAATAGCGCTATTAACTAATGACCTGCTCGCCATCGGCCTCGGCGATTAAGTCAATATATAATGAGGGACTTAATGATAGAGTTTTGTCTAGTAAGTTTTAAGGGTGTTGTCCTACCCAAGGAGGACGAACGTACGTATTCTACCCAAGGAGAATACGCAGAATTTATTATTGGCATCCTACCTATGGAGGATGGCCGTACATATCCTACCCAAGGAGGATATGTAGATCCCGTTTTAATTTCTTTAACCCATTCCCAACCACCGGGAATCCCATGCCTTAGAAAGTGTGTGAACTCACCTCGGTTTGCTCGGTTAGATTAATTACTCAAGAAAATCAGGAAATCAAGCACGTCCTAATAAGGTACACATAACGATCAGTTTCTCATGCATAACACGTATACTACGTATTGTTTATTTACTCATTACTTTCTACCACAAACCACACAATTCAAATATCAAGACATATTGTCAAGTTACATTATTTTACCCTAAAGTAATATAACTATCACACAAAGTAAACAAGTATCCACGTAAGTGTTCTAGCGTAAGATATATATTCTAAATATATATTTACCCATTTTATTTATAAAATCAACCTCCGGCACTTTGTATTTTTGTAAATAAAATCATGGCGAAGTTTATTTTGAAAACAAGGTTAAAAATAAAATTGTAACACTTGCTAGAAAAATATTTTCTAAGTGTTGGATTTTTAGGAAAATTTCGCCAGAGTTTCCTTTGTAAATGGAGGCGTCCACGCTTACTAGCGTATCATTTTCTTTTGTAAAATCATTCAATCAATTCTCAATCCTCAACATACAATTTCTAATCATCAATCTTGACAAAAATAAGCATAAATGATAAGCTTATGAACTTGAAATATTTATAAAAGCAAGTACTAACTTACTAGCATAATTAGTGAGTCTTGTTACCTTTAAAAATGTGATTAGTTTCTTAAAAACTTTATCTTTAAAGGAATTGAAGATTTACAACTTCTAGTCATGATTTCCAAAAATATTTCTTTGTAAAATTTTCTTGTTACCCAAGTGTTTATACACTTGTTTATTTACTAAAAATGTGTTTAGTTCATACAAGATCCAAGTTTTAACTAAACTAATATCTTTCATTTGGTTCTTTCGAAAAACCACTCATAGATCTTTAGATCTACAAGTTTACAACCCATTTTGATCTTTATTTTTCAAGAAACATGTATGTAATCAAGTTCATGACTTATGTGTGGATGATTTCATCATCCACAACATTTTTAACCTTCACATCTTGCTAGTTCATGTCTTTAAACATGATCTAGCAAGCCTATGTGATGAACCATATCATTCTATCTAACAAACAACATACAATAATCATCACAACATAAGAACAACATGATTTTACCATTACATTAACCATTTTTCATCTTTAGTTAGTTTATACTTCAAGACTTTGATCATGATCTTTAGAGTTCTTACATTTTTATCATTCTTTTTACTATTAACCACCAAAATTATGAACAAGATGAAGATCTAAGGCACTTACTACTAGCACAAGGCTAGGGGAGTTTCAAAGCGTAAAAGTGTTGGATAAAAGAAAACTAGAGCGGTCCTTGAGCTTCCGAATGCACCAAGCTTAGTTGTAGGGCCTCTTGCACCTTTGTATGTATGGAGATTGCTTGGAAGGAAGCTTGATTATGGTGATATGGTGGATGGTGGTGGCGGCCGAACTCAAAGGAGAAGGAGGGAGAGAAGTTTGTTGGTTAAGTGTGTTGGTGAAATGAAATTGTTAACTCTTGTATCAATTTATAATCCAAGTTCACTCTTTATCCATAATATAATATGCTTCTATATGTCCAACATTAGCAATTAAATAATCAAAAGAAATGTGAGGGTGTCCCACCCTCATGTAACCGTCGAGTGGGGGGGGGGTATGGGGTTGGGATGCAATTAATCTAGTTACTTATTTAGTTAAGTTCCAATGATATAATTAGTGTGTTGTTGTGTATTATATAATATAAGGTGTGTTAAGGTGTTCGGGGACCCTAACTAGCTCAGAAAAATAGAAATAATATGTTTAACAATATTTTTGTGTTGCGGGTAAAGTCCGGTTGTTCGGTTCGGTGTTGTTCCGTTAAAGTGCTTAATTAATCCGTAACGTGTCCTATATATATATATATTTTTGTAACACTTTTAATTTTCAACACACAGGAAAGCATACCGGGCTATTTAGTAACTTTTCTGTACACTACTAGTATGTTAACATGCACATGTAAGTATAACACAGAAATCAGAAAGCAGTTAAGTGATTCAGCACAGTCATCAAGCACTTTAATTATCATTAATAAATTGTACGGATACATGAAATTATGAGGGTTGTCACATTCTCCCCCTGTTAAGAAAATTTCGTCCCGAAATTTAGCACGTGGTTACTGAGGAAGCTAGTTATGTTGCGTTGGTTTCCTGGTTTTCCAGGGGTGTCACACAAAGGCTTCCTAAAAGGATTGCCAGATTCTTGAGACAAAGCGTCCATCTCTGTCTGAAATAATTGAGATAGGCACTCCATGACGTGCCACGATTTCTTTTAAGTATATCTCAGCAAGCTTTCCCGTGCTATCCTTCTCTCGGATTGGTAGGAAATGCGCAGATTTTGTCAATCGATCAACTATCACCCAGATCATATCATGCCCTCTAGGGGTCCTGGGTAATTTTGTGATGAAGTCCATAGAGATTTCCTCCCACTTCCACATGGGTATCTCTGGTTGTTGCAGTAGGCCGGACGGTTTCTGATATTCAGCCTTAACCTTCGCACATGTTAGGCATTTTCCAACATAAACAGCAACATCGCTTTTAAGTCTCGGCCACCAATAATAGTCTTTCAAGTCTTGGTACATTTTGTCTGATCCTGGATGGATCGAGTATCTCGATTTGTGTGCTTTATCAAGGATGACTTCTCGAATACCGCCATAGAGCGGAAACCAAATACGCTTGTTAAAGTATAAGGTTCCCTCTTCATTTGGCACCATATATTTCAACATACCCCGGAGATATTCAGCTTTATGGTTTTCTCCCTTAAGAGCTTCTTGTTGTGCGTCACGAATGCGTGCAGTGAGTTTTGTTTGAATAGTCATTTCCAATGCTCGACCGTAGGGTCTTAACCCTTTCTTTTCGACTTAGCGCGTCTGCTACAACGTTTGCCTTTCCAGGATGGTACTTAATCTCACAGTCATAATCGTTTAGTAGCTCGACCCATCGACGCTGACGCATGTTTAATTCCTTCTGATCGAATATGTGTTGTAGACTTTTGTGATCTGTGAAGATTGTAGATCGAGTACCATATAAATAGTGTCGCCAGATCTTCAAGGCGAATACCACTGCACCTAGTTCCAATTCGTGCGTGGTATAATTCCTTTCATGTACCTTCAATTGTCTTAAAGCGTAAGCGATGACTTTTTGGCGTTGCATAAGCACGCAACCCAAGCCTTGACGCGAAGCGTTGCAGTATACCACGAAGTCTTCAGTGCCTTCGGGTAAGGATAGTATTGGTGCATCGCATAGCTTATTTTTTAGTAGTTGGAAGGCTTGTTCCTGCTTGTCACCCCAGTCGTACTTCTTGTCTTTCTGCGTGAGGGTTGTCAGTGGTTGAGCTATTTTTGAGAAATTCTCGATGAATCGTCGGTAATAGCCCGCTAAGCCCAAAAATTGTCGAACTTCAGTTGGGGTTTTGGGGGCTTCCCAATTCTTTATTGCTTCAATCTTGGATGGGTCTACATGAATGCCCTTCTCGTTCACAACGTGACCAAGAAACTGTACTTCGCGAATCCAAAATTCGCATTTTGAGAACTTTGCATAAAGTTTCTCTTTCTTCAGTAGTTCTAGAATGGTTCTGAGGTGTTGCTCGTGTTCTTCTTTCGTTTACGAGTAAATCAGGATATCATCGATAAATACAATCACGAATTTATCGAGATATGGTTTGCATACACGGTTTATCAGATCCATAAATACCACTGGCGCGTTCGTCAGTCCGAATGGCATCACAAGAAACTCGTAATGCCCATAGCGTGTTCTGAATGCAGTCTTTGGTATGCTTTCCTCTTGGATTCTTAACTGATGGTGTCCAGATGGAAGGTCGATCTTGGAATAGTAGCTTGACCCTTGCAATTGATCAAATAAGTCATCAATCCTCGGTAGTGGATACCGATTCTTGATTGTGAGCTTGTTCAGTTCTCTGTAATCGATACACATCCGCAGAGTTCCATCCTTCTTCTTCACGAACAATACTGGAGCTCCCCAAGGTGAGAAGCTTGGCCTTATGAATCCTTTATCCAACAACTCCTGGAGTTGTGTAGATAATTCTTGCATTTCGGATGGTGCAAGCTGATAGGGTGCCTTGGCTACAGGAGCGGCTCCTAGAACCAAGTCTATATGAAATTCGACTTGTCGTTGCGGAGGTAGCCCTGGCAGATCTTCGGGAAAAACATCAAGGAATTCCTTCACCATAGGAATATCTTCGAGTTTTGGCTCCACAGCCTTCTTATCTACAACGTGTGCTAGGAAGGCAACACATCCTTTCCTTAAGCACTTCTGTGCCTTTATACAACTGATGATTCGTAGAGGCGCGTCTTGCTTCTCTCCATGTACGATGAGGGTTTCATCATTCGCCAAAGGGATGCGAATGATTTTCTCACAAATAACTTCAGCTTTGTTCTTGGACAACCAGTCCATTCCGACCACTACATAGAAGCTACCCAATTGAATAGGTAAGAGGTCGATGTTAAATCTTTGCTCACTGAGTTCTAAGGTGCAACCTCTAACAACTTCGCCTGATTCAACAAGTTTACCATTGGCTAGCTCTATAGAATAAGGAATATCTAATCTACTAGATTCTATCCCAAGCATACGTTTAAGTTCCACAGACATGAAGCTATAATCGACGCCAGTGTCAAATAGTATGGATGCAAAGTGATTGTTAACGAGAAACGTACCAGTGACCACATTAGGGTCCTCGCGTGCGTTCCTAACTCCAATTACGAATGCTCGAGCCTGAGCATTGTTTCCCTCTGGGCAATCCTTCATGAAATGATCCCTACTTCCACAACTGAAGCATCCTTGGTTCTGCCCAACTCCATTACCATTCCGGTTACCATTACCATTGCCATTTCCACCACCGTTTCCATTACCAGCACCGTTACGGTTCCCATTCCCGTTCCTATTACCATTACCATTGCGGCCTCCAATACCTTTTCCCCAACAATCCTAGATACAGTGGCCTGACTTCCCGCAGTTCCCGCATTTCCCAACGTGACAATTTCCCACGTGGTGAAAATCACAGCGGCTGCATTTGGGCAGAGTGCCCTGATACTTCTTAGTTCCTGATTCGTTTGCAGCCGCGAAGGTTTTTGCCTCCATAGGTGGGTTAGTACTACGCTTCTTGTTGTTTGAACCATTGTTGTTGCTGCGGGTTGCCTGATTCAGGTTTGCATGCTTCCTTTTCTTGTCACCGGACGACTCAGCGTGCGTCTCGGTCTCCTCAGTAGGGTTCAGCGACAGCTTCTTCATACGGACAGCATCTTCAGTAAGGCTGAAAGCCAGAGTTACAGCCTCCGTGATTGTTGCAGCCTTGGTCGAAGTTACCATGCTGAGAAATTCTGAGGCCAATCCCCAAATGTAGCGTTCAACGCACTTAAATTCGGGAGTCACCATATAGGGGATCACCCTTGACAGATCGTGGAACCTTCGGGTATAACCAGTAATGTCAGCACCTTTCATGGTTAAGTGCCAGAACTCAGTCTCCAACCTTTGGAGTTCAGCACGAGAGCAATACTTCTCTCTCATTTTCTCCTTCAGTTCATCCCAAGACATGCCATACGCAGCATCATCACCCAGAGTTTGGACTTGTAAATTCCACCAAGTCAAAGCTTCGTCAACAAACAACCCAGTAGCAAAAGTGACCTGCTGATCCACGGTACACTTGCTCATACGGATAGTAGCCTCAGTCTTCTCCGTCCAGCGTACAAACGCCACTGCACCTCCAGTGCCGTCGTAGTTCAGCGGTTTGCACTCGAGGAACTGCTTGAAAGTGCAGCCCTGTGTTGCGTTTCCTCCAGATGAATCTCCATTCCCATTGCGTCTAGCATTGCTTGGTCCTCCACTTTGTTCAGTGCGGTTCGCCTCGTACTGGGCGATAGCGGTGGAGATTATTTCCTCGAGTAGAGCGTTCAGCTCTTCAGCAGTTCTTGGTAGTGGGGGAGGAGGAGGTTGATCATGAGCGTTCACAGCTCTTCTGGGTGCCATGTTCTGACAGAACACAATACAATAGGATTAGACATTTGTTTGATATCGCCTTACGAGATAGTAGTAGTATGACATATACCCACATAAGTGATATCAAACGATTATTACTCCAGCAGAGTATTTAATAGGCTAGGGGAGGGGGTGTTCACGTTTGACCCTTTTCTTGTACTGAAGGAATCTATACGTGACAAGACTTGCTGTGGTCTCTGTGCACTGAGTTCCCCAATTATGTATGCATCCATAATTACGTAACCCCTTTCACAGTCCGCACAGTTCGTTTCATCCTCGTATCTCTTCCTTCAGATAGGCCATTGTTTTCAGGTAAAGTCACGTATACCTGTGACATTCTATTTTTAGTATATGTATATATTAATTATCACACATAATTGCAAGTAATTCTTTAATCAAAGGCAAGTGCAACTCCAGTGCACCCTAAGTCTCGTAGTGTCTTTTCTTGATTCTTTTGTAAACAGTTTCAGGTAGTGGATGTCGCGGGGAGTTTTATGCAATGAAAACTTTTTGAAAATGTTTTCGTGCAAGGATCCTAGAGATTTTAGTCTAGACTCGAGAAAGAATCCTGGTTCACTACAATCGCAGCTCTGATACCAATCTATCACACCACTTTCTTAGGCGGAAGCACGAGGTGTGATCATGAAAGGTTCTCATTGCATACGAAAGGTAAACATACTACATCCTCATAAAAATAACTTCAAATACCCATTACATTACTGAAAATTCGTAGGTTAAGTGTTTACATCACGAGACAGCATATTGTCAGAAAGTTTACAACTTTATTTAAAAGTAAACATAAACGATATCCAAGAGCAAGAGTATGACCACGCGCACATCCACTTTAGTTACCTGAAATACATGTGAATTTTTAGAAAAAACGTCAACATAATGTTGGTGTGAATTCATGTAGTTTATGTATTAAATGTTTAAATACTTTAATGAAAGCATGGTATGTAACTTGTAAAACGTATCTGAGTACTATGAATATTTGTATGTATCTTGTAAAACGTATCTGTAACTGAGTACTATGAATGTTTGTAATATGAGATCGCTAGTGGTTTGCAAGGCCACTAACATGTGTCACGACATAGGAAGCCACCAAACCTAGGCATTTTTGTCGACTTTGACTGAGACACAGAAGCATTCATTGGTAGAAGTAGGCCAAGAGTGGGGTTGCCGGAAACCCGTTAGATCTAACCTTTTGTTCCGCGGTCTGAATGTATACGTTGATTAATGGTGCTTATGGTACCCTATTCGGGACATGATCTAGAATGTTTTTCCTTAGTTTTTGTATTCAACATACCATAACACATGTATTTTTCCCAAGTTAGAAAACAAGTAAAAGTTTAAAAGTGGGGACATGAACTCACAACTTTGCGTTCCTTGCGTCGTAGACTTCACCAGGTTTTTGCTTATATTGCGTCGTGACCTATATGCGTTTTATTAACGTTAGTCACTAGACCTGTATCGCACAAGTACAAGTCACCATCTTTTATGTATGTATTTTACTTATTTTATTTTCTCAAAAATAAATATAAGTATCTTGTATCTTTCACCCGAATTATGTATTTTGTCCAAAACTTCATTTCATGTTCATAACTTATCCAAGTTATTTATCCTCTCGAGTAATATATTTTCATAAATATATTCTCTTGTATTTGTCTAAGTATGTTGTATGTGTATTTTGTATCTTCACTCCTTAGGAGTATTTAGTGTATTTTCAAGTCCTAATACACTATCACGTATAGTACAAACTACATATACTTAGCACAAAATTTGGTGATCAATAAATATATATATTTTTCCTAAAAATATACATACTTAGTATCAATTTTAATCTTGAAGAAATCATCATTTCTTAACACAAAAGTTAGGGAAACCTTGGTAAATATTTTTAGATACATTTTTAGGGAATAAGTTTCTCAAAAACTTATATCTTTCTAAGTGTCAAAATTTATAAAAATTTTGGCATAGTTTCCCCTAAAAATGGAGGTTTCCCATGTTTTTAAAACATGTGTTTATTTTCCTTTAAAATCATCACAACAATCAACAACTTATTCAACACTTTCTGAGTGTCAAAATCAAGTAAACTACACTACATCATGAACTTGAAGTTTATTGTAAAAACTTGTGGTAACTTACCATGTTATTTAGTAGGTTGAGTTACTCTTAAAAACATGCTTATTTGTTTGTAAATCTCCTTCTTGAAGGATTTAGTCTTTTACAACTTGTAAGATGGTTTTTCTAAAAATATTTCTTTTGTATTTTTCTTGTTTCATAAGTGTTTATACACTTGTTTTTCTAATAAAAATAGTGTAGGTTTAAGTAAAAACCAAGATCTCCTAAAAATCATATTTTAAACTTGGTTTTCTTGGAAAATCATTCATAAGTCTTGAATCTACAAGATTATTAACCCACTTTGTTTATTACTTTTCAAGAAAATCCTTTCACATTCAAGTTCATGTCTTCACTAGAAGATGATTATCTTATGTAGTGATATAATCATCCCTTAACTTGTTAAATCATATTTTTAATCATAATCTAAAAAGTTCCATATGATGATCAACATCATATTACCAAGAAATCAACAAGCAATCATCAACATATGTTAAACAACATCATATCATCAAGATTTCATCTTATGTAAGCTTATGTTTCATGATTCAAGTTTATGTTCTTTTAGTGTTTATATGATTTCATCAAGATATATCTTTTAACCACCATAAATATGAAGTAACAAGAGTTTAAAAGCATCTTTCTACTAGCGTGAAGCTAGGGAAGAAACAAGATGAAGATTGAGTGGATAAAAGCTTGTAAAGGAGGTCCTTCAAGATCCGTGAACACAGAGCCTCCTAATTCACCTTCTAGCACCTTGTAATGCACTTGGAATTGTATGAATGAAAACCAAAAAGATGGTGGTGTTGGGAGGGTGTTCGGCCGAAGGTATATAGAGGGAAGAAGAAGAGTCGTGTTGTGAAGAAATGGTGAGTTGATTAGTGTTCTTATAACCTCTAACTCCTATTATCCAAAGGTCCTCTTGTCCCCCAAAGTACAACAAGATCTCTTACACAAGATTATAGAAGATTCATGGGGATTTTATAAGAGATTATGTAAATCTTTGATGTGCGGCCCCTTGTGAGCCGTGAATTAGCATATGGGGGGGGTAAGTTGTAATTTGAATTGGTAGAAGGTAATTAGTGGAAGGTTAGGTGTCAAGTCTAGTGTTTAGTGTGTAGGATGCTTTAAGTAGAATGTTTAAGTGTTCGGGGACCATAAATAGCTCAGAAATAAATAAACAATGCTTCTAGCAATATTTTGATGTTCCGGGTAATGTCCAGTTGTTCGGTTAATTACCGGTTCGTTTAAGTGCTAAATTGCACCGTTTAGTGTCCTTTATGTGTCCTTTTGTGACTCTTTCAATTCCCGACACTTAGGAAAGTATTCTGGATCAATTTGTCATCTTTTTACATTGTACAATCTTATTACAATGCTGAATTTTGCTGAAATGTGTAATATTCAACATTTAAAGTGTGCTTCGGGTGCTTTTTAGTGCATAATATAGCTTTCGGAATGTCTATATGTTAGCCCTTGTATGTACTCTTGGGTTTTAATGTATTCTTGACGTTGGACCTACACCTAGGCCCCAATTCTAGTGTCTGACTATTTTCTACAGAATTGTTGACACAATGTGTCTTACCGGTGAGTTTACTAGTATTTCTGACGCAACGCTGTTCATTAATGCATAAAGCAATATTTTGTGGTATAAAACGTGCATGAATTCACAAGTATAGTATGTAATCAGATAATGTTGTCATTTAAGCACATAATTGCAGCTATCATGTATTAATTAAAGTGTATGGAAATTACCGGTTTGGTGCCAGTTGTCACATTTTTGCCATACCGAACCCCTCAAAACTTATTTCTAAGTTATGTAAAGGGTATTTAGGGTATGTTTAGCATATTTCCTTGTTCTGGAGTGTACGTCGCGTTAGACTGTTTACGTTTGCGTAACAGTTTACGATTTTACTTCCAGAAAAGGTTTGAGAGTTTGAAATTGTACAAGGACTAAATCGTTCAATTGTCACACGTAAATATACAATCCTGGAAATGAAACACAAGATTTCATTGGATTTGAAATTGTTCAGGATTGTACAATGATTGAAAAGGCGCAACTGTCACAAGTATGACTCACTACACTCCTACACAACTTTTTTAGAGCAACTATGACACGGTAGAGGCTATATTGTGCCGCTAACACCAATCAAGGCCCAATACGGCCCATTCATGAAAGTATGACATGTTATTGGGTGTTCACGCCTAACTATGACTCATTACATTCCTATAAAACCCTCTTATAGCAACTATGACATGATATATCATAATGTGGTCCTAAATTGTTAGATCACGAGTTGTAAGGAGTCATACTATATCATAATGGCTCGTTAAAGCTCAGCTAATTCAAGCTTTTTGCCTGTTCATTTCCAGTACTGAATTTTGACGTTTTTGGTACCAATACGATACCAGTTCGGTTCTGTACCAACATTTTCCTAGTTTTTACAATCAAATACCAGTACTCGTACCGTACTGAGTACTTTTGGTTCCGGCACCAAGACAGAACTCATCCCTACTCAAGCCGCTCTGCCTCATTTACACCATTGGTTATGAATCCCCTAAAAAAATAAATGTGATTTCCCAAATATTAAGTCCCCCCCCCATGAAGTTTCATCTCTCGCCCATTCCTCTATCCCAAAAGTTTAAGTTTTCTTTTTCCATCTCAACCTTCCTTCCCTTGTAACCTAAGATCAACTATGTTCTCAAAAAATTAACTCGTCGAACACATAACATGTTTCTTTCTTTTTTTCACATTCAAACTTTTCAGAAAACTCTTTATCGCCAAACACATCACCTGTTTTGTTTCTTGAACTCTGGTGGTATAAGGGCAGGGTTGGAAGAGGGATCGGTGGATACCGACACAGATCCGGTGGTATAAGGGTAATGTTGGACATCGGAATAGATTTGGCTCAAAATCACCAGCGTTGTACACGTTGATGATGCCATCAATTGTTGAACACCTCCCCGCGTTGGTTTTTGTAAGACATTACAGAGGATTGAAGTGGAACTAGTGCTACAGATGAATACACAGTACAAAGGATTGAAGTGGATCGGGTGCTACATATGATATTCGACACCACAACCCATTAATGCTCCAACATTCCCGAGTGGTAATAGTTTTGGGATACCAAAGTCAATCATAAGCGGGGTAGCGATGATGAGGTGGTTCGGGTCAACCGATGTCACAGGGTAGTACCTTCTGAGCGTCGGTGGTGATCGGTGATCTAGTTTAGTGGATGTTTGGTAGTGATGAACTACATCGTAATAGCAACTTCCAATCCATGTATGATCAGACATGGTCCTTCCTGCCATGGATAAAAATGGAATAATTAGGGTATGTTATTTTATATAGAAGATATCCGGTCAGATTTTGATTATTCAGACAAAATAAGAATAGTGAAAGTAGGATACTTTCAATCAAGTCTTCTCTAGCAGGTAAAAAAGACACACGGTAGAAGCAGCATGGTAGCAAGCTTCTTTTCTTATTTGTTCGGTGGTCAAGAACAATGTAGTTCTAGGACCTAAAAAGAGGGATATCAAGCTTGTTCAAGGAATTGAAGTTGTTGATAATGGTGTGAATTTAAAGAAACGAGCCCAATTCAAGATTAAGGGGGACACTGAAGACATTAATTTTGAATTAAGGAGTTAGCGATCAAACGGGTTATAGATAACACTTAGTGAATTATTTATTGAGTCTTTCATATTTAAAAGAGGGATAATTTTTAGTTTGAATAAATAAGGTTTATCTAGGAGTTTATTTGTTAATTTAACAGAGTTTGAGTTTGATTAGGATTAAAATGAGTTTATTATAAATAGATTGTTAGGGCTATTGTAATTTTTGGGTGTCATTGATGAATAAATAAATAGCCAATAAATTAGTTCATATTGTGTGAATTCTTGTTGATCACAAAGGGGCTTGTCCCACCATTTCAATCATTATAATTCATTAAAACTGTTATAATCAATCGGCTAAAACTGTTGGGCCTTGAAGGTTTATACATTAGTTATTGTTTAGTGATTTGGGCTAGTTTGATGTGTTTGACTTTTGGGCTTGTATGGAATGTGCTTGGGGGGTGAAATGGGGTTACTTTGAGGGGAAGTTGTGGGCTTAACCTCCCCTATATATACATGTTAGTTTTATGTTTAAGGTTGTTGACTCTAATACTTTTGCTATAACTTGAATCAGACAATTTATTGTATGCAAGTTATGCTTTTAGTCAATTACATTCTGTTTCATCTCTTTTCTTGCTATTATAATCGATTGGTTTGATTGTTGATTCTGCCACCAATCAAACTACGTGTGATATCATTGTTAGATCCGTTTTCGGGATTTACAGTTGGTACCAGAGCTTGTTGAACCTGTTTCTAGGCTCAGATTGATAACACACTATTTCGGTATTATTTTCGAAGCTACTGGGTTACTATTTTCAGAGTCTGCTTAGGAAAATTGTTGTTTTCGGTTAACCTGACACTGTTCTGTATAGTCTGCTGTGAAGAGTCATCGATTTCGGATCATTCTTTGGTGATTTCGGATAAAAGATGTTTGAAGATTGCATGTGATTGTTACTGTTTCGGATAAATCTTTTGATTTCAGGTCATCATGTTGTTGTTTTGAATAATCTTCATTGATTTTGGATCATATCTGCTTGGAAGATCTCGGATAATTTGTTGCAGGATTTCTCGGGATTTCAGTTTCCAAGTCTACAAGATTTCGAATCCCTCGTAATTCGGAAGTTTGTTACTGACAAATGTTGTTTTGTAGGATTTCGGATACACATTTCGGATAAGACTATTCGGATTGTTTCGGATAAACTGTTTCGGACAAGATTGTTTCGGATAGCTTCTCGGATACCATTTCGGACAAGACTATTTCGAATCGATACTGTTCAGAATAACTCTTTGGATTGGCACCGTTTCGGGTCAACTTTTCGGATTGACTACTGTATCGGATTGGACTACTGTTTCGAGTCTACTGTTCAGAACTGTTCACATTTTCTAAAATACCTAATTTTATTATTCGGTAATTTTAAAATCAATGATGAACTCAAATGGGATGATGACTGTTTCAGACCTTATAAACACTACCTTAGTTGCCCTTCAATCTCATACTCTGGCTCTACATCAAGAACTTGACCAGATCATAGGCACTTCTACTAAGTGTCCCAGGCTGTTGTATGGGGATGATTACTATGAATGGAAGTTTCGGTTTGAAAACTATTTGTTTACAGAAGAGGATCAGAAAATTATAGACGAAGATGATAAGGCCAAGGCAACTCTTACTCTGGCACTTGGTCTAGACATTTCCATTGATGTTAGGAACTGTACGAATGCTAAGGAGATATGGAATGAGCTTCAGAATCTGTGCGAAGGAAATGCTGACATGAAGGCCAGTTGAGTGAACATGCTGAACCCGCAATTTAGCTCCTTCAACCACATTTATGGTGAAACTATTGAAATCAGATCAGAAGATCCGTTAAGCTGGTTTCACATATGATAAGTGCTGGTATCACCATTACAATAGTGGGATGAATCGTCAGCTTCTGAACTCCTTCTCTAAAAATTGGGATGCTGATGTTGCGAAGATCAAGCTGACGAAGAACCTGAATGATGTTACACTTTCTGAGCTAGCTGCTACTATCAAGTCATGTGAAATAGACAATCAGCAAAGAGATCTAAACCATAAAAGCTCCTTAATGGCCACTAGTATCAGAAGTTCAAATAACACACTTTTCTCTGAAAATCATCCAAACATCGTCTTCATTCCTGTTCATGGAGTGGAAAATAATAACACAAACATTGTGTTCAGTCCACTGACACAAACTCAGAAGTCCAACTATGTGTATGGTATGTCTCTGCCTACACAACAAGCCGCTGTTAACAATCCTGCAACATTTGTAGCAGCAACACCATCAGTATGCAAATGTGGTTTACAATCCTGTTACCCATACATCAACTCAAGGATTTGCTTCCTCTACTACAGCCCAAAACATAGCTTTCCTCACTAAACAAAATGAAGAGAGACTTGCCCTTGCTGCATCTATGCTTAGCAGCCTGCATGCTTTTGTAGCAGGCGATCTTTTGCCCCCATCTGTCTTGGCCACTGAAATTGATCAAGTTGTTGAAGAAGACATAGAAGTGTTGGATGTGTCTTGGAACCAAGTTATGGCTGCCTTTAGAGCTGAAAAGTTTCAAAAGAAGTTTGGTTGTCGCCCAATGTCAAATATTAGTACAGGGCCCATGAGAGACAAACTCAGATGCGACAGGTGCCATGAACCATGTCATTTTGCCAGAGACTGCAAAAAGGCCCCTGCAGGATATGTTCCGAGTCACACTGCTACAACTCAGAACGCTGAAAGAGCTATGGTGCCTGTTACTCCCACACAAACATCAGCGAGTTCAGGAGATAATGGAGCTAGAAATGCATTGTTAGTTCAAGAACAAACAAATTTCAATTGGTCAGATGCTGTAGCACACATGGAATCTCTCAAGATCTCTGAAGGTGCACTAGTGAATCACTGCTTGATGGCACAGACAGATGAATCTAAATCCCTTTCTGAAATGGTACACTCTCTTTTATGTTCTGAAAATTGTAGAAATAAACTTGCAGAGATGAGAGCACACAACTTTACTTTAATAAATGATTACAATAGTGCCATGTCTAAGTGCATCAGCTTTAGAGAGAACAATAAGTTACTCTATGAAAAGGTTGAAGCACAAAAGAAAGACATAGCTTAGCTCCACAATGATCTCAACCTACAGCAGTGTTGGGTTCATGATTATAAAAATAAACTAAATGTTAAAACACTAAACTTGACTCTGTAAGAGCTGAGCTGGAACTTCAGACTGGTAAGTATCAAAAGAATGAGTTAAAAAAAAGAAGTTTGATACTTCCAGTGACACAGTTCGTAATCTGTGCGATGTGCAGCTGGCATATAAAGAGAACAAGGTTAAAGGGTTGGGTTATAAACAGGTTTCACCTCCATATAATCATAACTACTCTAGAATTCCCACTAGTGAGAAAGATCTAGAAAACTAGAAAAATATGATATATGGCAAGCCTAGCGACTATGTCCCATGGGAACCTTTTAAACCAAAGCATGGCAGACCCACTGATTTTCAAAAACCCATGGATTTTGTCAAAAACATGGATTCAACATAAACATTTTCAAATGAATCAGTCGGTAAATCCGAGTCAGAAAGGCATTTGCAGAAACACCAACAGAGGTGAATCAAGAAAATATGTCTAGTTGTGATTTTGTAGACAATACTAACTGTCTCACCCCGACCACGTAAAACAACAAAACGTGGCAGAAACGTCGGGGAGTGTTGTAACAGAATCATTGTTTCACAACCATGGATTAAATAATTTCGTTTTATTGAATTATTGAACTCATTGTTTTATTACAAATCAAATAAATACAAATATTGTCTTTCAAGTTTTAAAGTCGCTAAGGCACGAGTCCATCCTATGTGTATCATGAATCAACAATCATCAAAAAGTAGCACCTGAAACATATGTAAAAATAGGTACGTCAGCATAAAAATGCATGTGAGATACATAGGTTTTATTGAAAATAGGATTCATGACTTGTAAGTTTAAAAGAACGTTTTAACAAAAATAGTCATGAACTTTAAAAAATGTTTTCTTTTATAAATCATATAATACGTGATAAGAAAACAAATAATATAAAAGAAAGATGCATAAATAAATAATTAAGTAAAATGAGTTTGTATAAAATATGTTGTTTGAAAAACAATATTTTGATAAAAAGGTTTGTAGTATATATAAAAATATACTTTGGTTTTAAGAAAGTCGAATAAGTTATATATTAAAATATATTTCAGTTCCAAAATAGTCAAACAGATAGTATATTAAATATACTTTAGTCGTCAAAATAACAGTTTTCAGTAGTATATCGAAAGTATACTTTGGTTTTATTAATAACATATTAAACTATGCTTTGGTTTTATAAATAACATATTAAACTATGCTTTGGTTTTGTAAATAACATATTAAACTATGTTTTAGTAATTGACAAAATATATGTTGTTTTGTACTATATCACACATGAGAGCATATCAAACTATACTTTTGGGAGTATAACAAAATATACAATAAAAATATGATTTAAAAATTCAACCAAACCTTAGTGTATCAAAATAAACCTAGGAAACTATAGAAATACCACGAAGGCAATCCCTATTTGAATAAAATATCGGTTTCTGACATTCCATAAACAACAGGAATGGGGTGTCAAATCCTATAGCGCTATATCATACTACCAATCGGTCTGGTGATCATAAAATAAGTACAATTCAACAATTAATTTATAATCTTTGAAAAATCAGTGTTTAAACCATAAATAATCATTCAGTTTGTCAAAAGATAAGTACTAATATGTATAATCAATTATACTTTAAAATCATGAACATAACAAATAGGTACACATGCTTCACCCCAAAACATTGAAAACAGTAAAAGAGGGGACTATGTACTCACTTGAGAGTGCTTAGAAGTCTTGAACAACTACCAAGCAAGCTAGAGGGATCTCGGAAATCAAACGGCACCTAATATAGGTAACTACATAAATAAACCGGACCTAAATCGGAAGATCGGATAGGATGAGGTCTCGTAAACCAAATGAGTGTGGGAACTCATATGATATGGTTTAACAACGCCTACATACTAAAATGAAACCTAACCTAAGTGCTTACGACCCATTACGACCCGTTTAGGTAGCTTACGCTACTTTACCGTGTCGTTCGCGTAAAACGCATTCGGATTGCCTAACTAGTCCTATGACAAGTATTATATGCCTTAACAAGTCTAATAATATTGCCTAATCAGCTTAGATGTCAAAATTTATGTTACATATGCTTAAAATGAATTTATGCGTAAAAAGGGCATTTTTGTCATTTACCTAAGGCATATAAGCTACCTATCATACAACTACTTAAACGAAGTGACCATAAGGTATAACATCGGAAGGTTATTCCCTATACAACTATGGTCACAAAATATGTTTGGTCGAATCCTAATGATCGACCAAACGGGTCGGGTTCGAAAGTCTAAGCGGTTGTTTAGACCGCTTATCTTACGACCCTATATAAGCATTACTCTAAAAGTGACGAGCTAAATATGTTAAAACATGTTTAACGAAGATTGAAAGCAAGTTTGATATCAAGACAAAGGGTCTTGATACCCAAGAATAGTTTGGAAACAACATTGCAAACCTCATATGTCTAAACTATTGGTGCATGTTATGTGACTTGGTCTTTGGATATTCAACAAGACTTGGATATGAAGACTTCAACAGAATTTATGATATAATCAAGAAGTCCGAGTTTATCATATAACAAGACTAGTCCGAACTTGTGAAGATTAAGTGAAATCCGAATTTGTGAAGGAGTTCCAAGTCCGAGTTTGTGTAGATCAAGTCAAGTCCGAATTTGTTAGATTATGTTAAGTCCGAATTTGTAAGGTATGGTCACAAATCCAGATTTGTGAGGTTATGCTTGGTCCGAGTTTATATCTTTGTTATTAGTCCGAATTTGTATGTTTATTATGGACGTGGGCCTAGCCTAGTGTGCATGGCTAAGTGTATATAAACAGTGCTGCATTAGGGTTTTAGTTTAGACACTAGAGAGAGCAGTTACAAAGAGTTAGAGAATACACAGAGAAAGGCTTTGAGTTCTTGTGACCTTGAGTGGTTGTAAACATTGCATTTGATAATGATAGAAGATCGGTTTAAAGTGTTTTGCGTGTTTTTCATCTTATATACTTGTTTCTGTGTTCGGTGATCTATCAAGGGGATTCTGCACCCTTATTCATGTTGAAGCCGATGCTATCCAAAGACCAAAGACTGTGAGATTCTGAAGACAAAAGTTACCTTTGCAAGCTATTGTAAAGGAGGAGCTTGTTGGTGCATGTTACGTAACAACAACTTTGACTTGGTCTTTGGATATTAAACAAGACTTGGATATGAAGACTTCAGGGAATTTATGATATAATCAAGAATTCCAAGTTTATCACATAACAAGACTAGTCCGAACTTGTGAAGATTAAGTGAAATCTGAATTTGTGAAGGAGTTCTAATTCCAAGTTTGTGTAGATCAAGTCAAGTCCGATTTTGTTAGATTATGTTAAGTCCGAATTTGTACGGCATGGTCACAAATTCAGATTTGTGAGGTTATGCTTGGTCCAAGTTTATATCTTTGTTATTAGTCCGAATTTCTATGTTTATTATGGATGTGGGCCTAGCCTAGTGTGCATGGCTATGTGTATATAAATAGTGCTGCATTAGGGTTTTAGTTTAGACACTAGAGAGAGTAGTTACATAGAGTTAGAGAAAACGCATAGAAAGGCTGTGAGTTCTTATGATCTTAAGTGGTTATAAACATTGTATTTGATAATCATAGAAGATCGGTTTAAAGTGTTTGCGTGTTCTTCATCTTATATACTTGTTTCTGAGTTCATTGATATATTAAGGGGATTCCACACCCTTGGTTGATTGTCAATCTCATAACGATCCACGTGATAGGGACCTACATAAACTCATGCACTCAACTTCAAAAGTTCTCAAACTGCTTCACATGGATCTTTTTGGTCCCGTTAATGTGTCGAGTACTTCAGGAAAGGCTTACTGCTTGGTCATAACTGACGATTCTCACGTTTCACCTAGGTGTTTTTCTTAGAAGACAAAAGTGAAACTGCTGGATTGATCAACCAGTTTATTATTTTCATGGAAAATCAGGCAAATGAGAGGGTAAAGATCATTTGATGCGACAATGGGACGTAATTCAAGAATGCTGACTTGAATGCTTTCTGTTCCTCAAAGGGGATTGATCGTCAATATAGTGCAACTCGAACTCATCAACAAAATGGTGTTACTAAAAGACGAAATAGAACTCTCATTGAAGTTGTACGAACGATGCTGATTGATTCTAGCTTACCATTGATCTTCTGGGTAGAAGCAGTGAACACCACCTGCTATGTTCAAAATCATGCATTGATTAACAAACGTCACATGAAAACGCCCTATGAGATAGTTAAACGTTAAAAGCCCTCTGTACAACATTTCAGAACCTTTGGTTGTCTATGCGTTCTTCTACTTATGGATGCCAAAGGCAAATTTGAAGCAAGAGGAGGTCCATGCTATTTCATTGGTTATTCAAAAAACACCACTTATCGAGTTTACAACAAGCTCAAGAAGCAAATTTTGGAGGCGTATAATGTGGATTGGCTAGAAGAGAATCCCAAAGATGCACGAATTGGACCTGATTGGTTATATGATTAGGCTTCTTTATTTAAGTCGTTTAATGTTCTGACTGATGAGGTTGTCAATGCAGGTATGTCCAACCCAGTGATACTTATACCCGTTCTAGTTAAAGACGAAGTTGTACTACTACAAGATTCATTCAAGAATCTTACCGTGGATCCACTGGGATTTCACGATGCTACTATAGCAACATCACATATGTCATCGATTCAGGAGTCGGTTTCTGGATCCACTACAAGTTCTCCTGATGATGCAGTTCGAAACACTGAAACCACCACACAACAAACAAATGCGGGAACCTCAAATCCCAATGTCCAAGGAACTTCCGTGT
Organism: Helianthus tuberosus; assembly: GCA_030545235.1. NCBI lineage: Eukaryota > Viridiplantae > Streptophyta > Magnoliopsida > Asterales > Asteraceae > Helianthus > Helianthus tuberosus. Next base: position 71,050,797 of record CM060356.1, on the reverse strand, counting down.
TTCTGAAGCCGATTTCGTCTAACTGCACTGTTGATCCACCTGTGACTAACACTGCCACTGCATCAACTAAGGGGGAGCAAACTGTAATAGTGTCGGGAAGTTTTTCAAACTTACAACTGAACGGGCAGGCACCTGTTACAGCAATGTGCTTACCTTCAGCGAGATCATCTAATTGAGAACATCATTGGTCCCGTGAATGCTGGTGTTCAAACCCGCAACAAATCAGGGGATATCAGTACATGTTTATATTCTTGCTTCATTTCACAAATTGAGCCTAAAACCATTGATGTTGGCTTGCAGGAACCTAGATGGCTCGATGCAATGCATGAAGAGCTCAGTCAGTTTGAAAAATTAGGAGTCTAGAAGTTAGTGAAGCTGCCTCAAGGAAAACGTGCTCTCGGAACGTACTAGGTGTATCGCAACAAACAAGATGACACTAACGTGATCGTGAAAAACAAGGCACGATTAGTGATACAAGGCTTTGGGCAGATTGAAGGATTAGATTACGATGAGGTCTACGCACCGATGGCAAGACTGGAAGCCATTCACATTTTCTTGGCATGTCACACCCCGACCGCGTAAAATAACAAACCGCGGTGGAAACATCGGGTAGTGTCGTAACAGAATAATTGTTTCACAACACATGGTGATTAAAGATTTGTTTTATTTCATTAATGAACTCATTGTTTTATTACAAACCAGAATAAATACAAATAATTGTCTTTCAAGTTTTAAGGTCACTAAGGCACGGGTCCATCCTATGTGTAGCATGCATCAACAATCATCACATAGTAATACCTGAAAATATGTTAAAATAAAACGTCAGCATAAAAATGCCTGTGAGTAACATAGGTTTTGTTGATTTAGGTTCATGGCTTTTGTTAGCATAAGAAAAGGTTTCGTGTTTACAAAAATAGCCATGAATCCTTGCAAAAAGTTTGGTTTCTAAAACACATTGTTTTGATAAAAAGGTTTGTAGTATATGTAAAGATATACTTTGGTTTTGAAATAGTTAAATAGAGAGTATACCAAAATATACTTTAATTACTGAAATAATAGTTTTGGTAGTATATCACAAGTATACTTTGGTTTAAGAATGAAAGCATCGGTAGTATATCAATTTATACTTTAGTTTTGTAAATAGCATCTCAAACTATGCTTTGGTTTGAAAATAGCATATCAACTATGCTTTAGTAGTATATCAAAATATGCTTTAATTTGTGAAATAAAAGAGTCGGTAGTATATCAAACTATACTTTAGTAAAACAGTATCATGTTGGTAGTATATCGAAATATACCTAAATCATGACTTGGTAGTATATCAAACTATACTTTTAGTAAACAATAGCATATCAAACTATGCTTTAGCAAAATAGTATCACGTTGGTAGTATATTGAAATATACCATATATCGCGATTTGGTAATACATTCAAACCTTAGTACATCAAACTACACTTTGGAGACTATAGAAATACCACAAAGGCAATTCTATTTGGTTAAAACTTGGTTTCTAACATTCCATACAACAGGAATGGGATGTCTAGTCCTATAGTGCTATATCGTACTACCAGTAGGCTTGATCATGGTTAATGAGTGTATAATTAACAGTATAAATGAACAAATAGTTCTAACAAACTTTGGAAATCAGTTGTTTAAGCATGGATAATAGTTCAATTCGTCAAAAGATAGTACTATGCACGTGTAGTCATATAGTCGAAATCATGAAAATAGCGTATCGGCACATATGTATCACTCCAAAACATTTGAAAACGTAAAAGAGGGGACTATGAACTCAATTGAGATTGTAAGTATCCTCGATTAAGTGTCCTAAGGAAGCTCGAAAATCAAGGAATCAAGTGGTACCTAGTAATCGGATCGCTAGTTAAACGATCGGCACCTAAATCGGAAACTTGGTTTCTAACATTCCATACAACAGGAATGGGATGTCTAGTCCTATAGTGCTATATCGTACTACCAGTAGGCTTGATCATGGTTAATAAGTGTATAATTAACAGTATAAATGAACAAATAGTTCTAACAAACTTTGGAAATCAGTTGTTTAAGCCATGGATAATAGTTCAATTCGTCAAAAGATAGTACTATGCACGTGTAGTCATATAGTCGAAATCATGAAAATAGCGTATCGGCACATATGTATCACCCCAAAACATTTGAAAACGTTAAAGAAGGGACTATGAACTCACTTGAGATTGTAAGTATCCTCGACTAAGTGTCCTAAGGAAGCTCGGAAATCAAGGAATCAAGTGGTACCTAATAATCGGATCGCTAGTTAAACGATCGGCACCTAAATCGGAAGATCGGGTAGAATGAGGTCTTGTAAACCAAATGAGTATTGGAACTCATGTGATATGGTTTAACAAAGCCTACATTCTAGATCGGAACCTATCTTAAGTGCTTACGACCCGTTACGACCCATTAAGGTAGCTTACGCTACTTTAACGCGTCGTTCGCGCAAATGTGCGTTCGAGATGCCTAACTAGTCCTATGACAAGTATTATATGCCCTAACATGTTTTAATATGTTGCATAATCAGTTTAAGTGGCAAAAATTAAGTTACATATGCTTAAATACCAATTATGCATGAAAAGGGCATTTTGGTCATTTACCTAATGCATATAAACTATCATACAACTAATTAAACTAAGTGACCATAAGGTATAACCTCGGAAGGTTATTCCCTATACAACTATAGTCACATAATATGCTTGATCGGATCCTAATGATCAACCAAAGGGGTCGGGTTCGAAAGTCTAAGCGGTGGTTTAGACCGCTTGACTTTACGACCATAAACAAGCACTAGACTAAAAGTGATGAGTTAAACATGTTAAAACATGTTTAACTAAGTAAGAAAACAAGTTTGATATCAAAACAAGTGTTTTGATACCCAAAAATAGCTTCGATGCAAAATACTCATAAACACGTATTTTGACCGAAACTTTGACTCGTCACTTCGACTAATCAACGTGGTAATCTGTAGGTATAGTCACAAGGGAATATAACCATCGTGATTACGCTCACGTTGCAAAGTTTAAACGCACTTTATATTGACCAAAGACTGGTCAAAGCAAAAAGTCAAAAACTGTTTGACTTTCACGCTCGAAAAACAATAACAAGCATGAAAGAAGCTTACAAAAGGTCCTAGCAATGGAGAATTTGATCTAAAATACTCAGGTATGAAGCTAAGGCTTCAACTTAGAGTAAATTTCAGATCAAATGTGTGAGTAACAAATGCGAAAAGCTTGGGTTTTTATACTTGTGGTGATGAAACAAGATCATGCCATGTGTTTATGTAACCTCCAAGGATTAAATCATGGCCATATAGGTGTTAGGGACAGCTAGCATGACTTGGAGAAGTGTTAACTTGCTCTCCAAAACAAGAAAATTGCATCAAAGTCCCTCAAAAACCAACCAACAGCTGAAAACAAGAATCTGTCGCTGGGGGTCTGTCGCGGGCCGCATAAGAGCCATACAAGGCTTACGCGCCCCGCCTAGAAAAGTTTCACAGAATGTCAAAAATGGCCCCTGCAAGTGTAAAACTTGGTTTTTGATGCATTTTTGACACGTTTAAGCCCCGTTAACCCCATTTCCAGGCTCTATAATGAAGTTAAAGTATAGGGAACATGAAATATGCTCAAAAACATCTTGGATGTCGGTTCGTTTGGCCGTACGGTCGCGTTGTTCTGTTAATTACGATGAAAACTCAAACGGACGCGAAAACGATCCAAATTACGCGACGAGTGGTATTTTTGCATTCCAATCACTAAAATAAAATATTGTAATGAATACAAAATTTTTTGGATGTCCGGATATATTCAGAACGTAAGATATGCGCGAAAATGCAAACTTATGCACTTTTTGACGCTTTTAGTCCCTGTTGATCAAATAAGTTTATTTTCGCCTACCGAACCCCTCAAAGCCAATTTCTAAGCTATGTAAAGGATATTTAGGGTATGTTTGACTTATGATCAAGTTCCGGAATGTTTGTTACTATACGAATCGGCATAGTTTCGCAGTTTGATGCAAATAGTCCCTACGATCGAATAAACTTGTTTTCGACACACCAAACCCTCCAAAACTTATTTCTAAGTTATGTAAAGGTTATTTAAGGTATGTTAAGCCTATGTCACTATTCCGGAATGTTTGTTGCGTTAAACTAATTACATTTACGCATCAGTTCGCGTATAATCTTCCAGAAAGCGATTTAAAGCTCGAAATCGAACAAGAATTGATTTGTGCAAATGATACACATATTTATACAAATCCCAAGAATGAAATACAAGATTTCATTGGATTTGAATTTGTATTATGGTCGTAGTGACACATATGTCACAATCTCCCCTACTTTAGGAAATTTCGTCCCGAAATTTAAATTTTAGAGGAAACCTGTGAAGACAACTGTGATTGTTTCGCTTTCGAATGAATCCTTCGTACCCTAAGTAAAAATCTGGGTCATGTTTGGATTTTTAGCGAATTTGTTATTTGTCAAAGTGTTGTCGCTGTTGTAACAAAAACTTGGAGTTTCGAACAACGGATAGGAGAATGTTTCCTATGAAGACTATTATAGGAAACTTGTGTGTGCTCGAAATCGGAGTTGGGGAGTTGTAAAATAAAATAACATTGGTCAAGGTCCAGGACTTCTAGTAACTTAAATAACGCTACATTCGCAATGCAATAAGGAGCACTTATATGTAGGAAGTACCAGCGGCGTATCCACCATGCCCTTTTTACATTGTTCCCGTTTCATTATTCTTATCACTATAGGTCTTAACACATGACAAAACTTGTTGTGGTTTCTATGCACTGAATTTCATAATTATGTATACATCCATAATTACGTAATTCCTTGCACAGTCCGCACAGTTCATTTTATAATGTGCAGGGGAAAAATCAATCGAACAAACATGTAATGACTTGACTAGACCAATAAAGGATCTCTTTAACTAGATCAACGAACGATCTTTTTAACTAGACCGATGTACGATCTCTTTAAATAGACCACCTTTAACTTTGAATCTGCCGGCGAGTACATAGGTTTTATATGAGTGTCAGGTTCATGGCTCGTTTTACATGTTACAATACTTATTTGTAACTGTTTGAGCCATTGGGTTAGGGAAGTGATTAGGTAACAGGGCGGGTGTAAAGTGTTAAAAGCATGGTGGATACGCTGCTGGTACTTCTTATATATAAGTGCTTTTAACACATTATATATCATTTTGAAACAGCACTTTGGAATCCAAGGGTCTGACTATTTGCATAGAAAAACTCCTTAAGAACTTAAGATAGTACTTTGAGTATCGTTCTGAGAATCTAACATATAAAAATACGGAAGATTCTACCAGGATTTAGGTAGCGAGCTTTGGAATTACACAAAAACACACAATCACATAATCGTTACTTGGTTATCAGCTTGTTCATTAACTTGTATATATGTGTTTAAAGCACATCAGGAATCCAATCAAGGACTTCAATTAGTACTTCAAACATCCTCAACAATCTAACTATGAGGATAGGAAGATCTTAATAGGATTTGGAATGTGTGTGGTGAAAATGTTTTGAAATCCATGTACTAGGCATGTTAAGGCAACACACAAAGCAAAAATGTGCTTGATAATCGTGTACCTAGTCACATAGCATGGGTCCATTTGAGGACTTATGAGAGTACCTTTAGATGCCAAATCAAGGATTTAAAATGGTACTTCAAGTATTTGTTTAAGAAATCTGTAACTTGTACCTTGTACTTTGTTTCTTTAAAAGAAACGAGTACTTAGGATTTTTGGAGAGATCACGAGTGATCACAAAAATGGAAGAAACACATGAGTAGTTTGTCTTGCAAGGAACACGGTTCCTTGGTGTCGGTATCGTAGGGGTATGTCACACATACTCGCAATTGTATTAATCTTGTAAACAGATTTGAAACAACAAATTTATTTATATGTCAGCTGAATTGTTCCAAGTGTCATAATAACAAGGAAAATACAAAAGTCTAATTGTTCACTGCTGCATTGCCGTTTGCGTTTGCCTCATTTATGTTAAACACTCGTCCACGCGCTGGATTTGCGTTAACAAGTCTTGGGCAATTGTTTCGGTAGTGAGTAAGATCACCACAGTTATAGCACGATCCAGGCGGAAACTATGCTTGAGCAGTAGCAGGATTTGCAGCAGCTTGGTTTTGGTTTGCGTAACGGAAGGTATTGACCAAATGTCCCAATCGCCCACAGTGGGTACATTTGTGAAACGGTGTTTGATCCAGATGATGACGGTTGCATTTGTTGCACAAAGGTGCAGTACCAATATAGGTTTTCCTAGCACGAGGCTGTGCTGGCTGGTTTGGTGCAACCTGATTGTTCTGAGCAACTACTTCAAAGTTTTGTGAAGCCTTACGCTTCTTCGACTTCTTGGAGGACTCAGTCTGTTTATCCTTTGGTTTTTCTTGTGCAGACTTGTCAGATGGTTTCTGGTCGCCTTTTCTGAAAAGTTTACCCTTCCTGATTTGAGATTCAGTCAGGGTAGCAGATAGTTCAATGGCCTGTCTGACGATAGTAGGGTTGCTACCAGTAACAATGTCCTGAATTGGGTAAGGGAGGCCATCGATGTACTTTTCAATCGCCTTATCCAAAGGCGTAACCATGGTAGGACATAACAGACTTAACTCCTCATAACGCTTAGTGTATGCTCGATGTTCACCGCTGTCTTGTTTAAGATCATCAAATTCTCTTTCCAAAGCCCTGAGCTCATGACCAGGACAGAATTCCTTCATCATTAGAGCTTGAAGCTCTTCCCAGGTTTGTGCCATTTCCACATCGGCACCCCTATCCCTCATTACGCCGTTCCACCATGTGAGTGCTCTTTTCTGGAATACACTCGACGCAAACTCAACTGTTTGCTCGTTTGGGCATTGTACATGACGAAACGTGCTTTCGAGACTCTCAAACCACTGTAGGAGCCCAGTGGCTCCTTCAGACCCAGTAAATGTAAGTGGCTTAGCTGAGTTAAATGTATTATAGTTGCACTGAACGTTGTTATTTTTATTGTTCGCTTGATTTATCTGGGTAATAAGGTTCGGGAGTACAGCAGCGATTTGCTGAGTGATTAAGGCTGCCATGGCGGCATCCTGAGTTTGATCATGTTGAGGAGGCATTCTAAAAGAGCAAAGAAACACGGGGGAAAACGAGTGAGATTTTATTGGATATTCAAAACTGGATGTTAAGAATATCGACAAAGCATAAGGATTGTTATCATTCATTTGTTACTTCAAAGAAACAAACAACACATAGTGACTAATCAAAGTAAGTGGGTCATAGTAATGTATCACGAAGACATGCTTTAGCCTATAAGTGGACACTCACCCCAAGAGTTCACAGGTAAGAGTGACTGGTCCGATACTGCGGATTTGTATGAACACTCTAGCCTTAGACAGAAAACTCGAGGTACAGGCACCCACCCTTCCGGATTGCATGTGTTCACATTATAAAGACCCAAACTTTGACGAGATTTTGAAAACACCAAAGGCTTAAAAGCCTAAAACAAATCATCTAAGGATAGACGACTTCTTGTGATGTTTTGAAAATTTTTGATTCGAGAGAATGAATTGTGTTTTGTTTTTTTATTATTCACCTAAGGATAGGTGATTGGTATTGTATTAAGAATCTAAACGCAAGTAAACTCGCGTTAGGGTCCTAGGAAGGTTATAGTCTAAGTCAAAGCATTACTAATAACCTAATTCCCTATAACCATGGGCTCCGATACCAACTTTTCTGTCACACCCCGACCGCGTAAAACAACAAACCGCGGCGGAAATGTCGGGGAGTGTCGTAACAGAATAATTGTTTCACAACACATGGTGATTAAAGATTTGTTTTATTTCATTAATGAACTCATTGTTTTATTACAAACCAGAATAAATACAAATAATTGTCTTTCAAGTTTTAAGGTCACTAAGGCACGGGTCCATCCTATGTGTAGCATGCATCAACAATCATCACATAGTAATACCTGAAACATATGTGAAAATAAAAGGTCAGCATAAAAATGCCTGTGAGTAACATAGGTTTTGTTGATTTCGGTTCATGGCTTTGGTTAGCATAAGAAAAGGTTTTGTGTTTACAAAAATAGCCATGAATCCTTGCAAAAATTTTGGTTTCTAAAACACATTGTTTTGATAAAAAGGTTTGTAGTATATGTAAAGATATACTTTGGTTTTGAAATAGTTAAATAGAGAGTATACCAAAATATACTTTAATTACTGAAATAATAGTTTTGGTAGTATATCACAAGTATACTTTGGTTTAAGAATGAAAGCATCGATAGTATATCAATTTATACTTTAGTTTTGTAAATAGCATCTCAAACTATGCTTTGGTTTGAAAATAGCATATCAACTATGCTTTAGTAGTATATCAAAATATGCTTTAATTTGTGAAATAAAAGAGTCGGTAGTATATCAAACTATACTTTAGTAAAACAGTATCATGTTGGTAGTATATCGAAATATACCTAAATCATGACTTGGTAGTATATCAAACTATACTTTTAGTAAACAATAACATATCAAACTATGCTTTAGCAAAATAGTATCACGTTGGTAGTATATCGAAATATACCATATATCGCGATTTGGTAATACATTCAAACCTTAGTGCATCAAACTACACTTTAGAGACTATAGAAATACCACAAAGGCAATTCTATTTGGTTAAAACTTGGTTTCTGACATTCCATACAACAGGAATGGGATGTCTAGTCCTATAGCGCTATATCGTACTACCAGTAGGCTTTATCATGGTTAATGAATGTATAATTAACAGTATAAATGAACAAATAGTTCTAACAAACTTTGGAAATCAGTTGTTTAAGCCATGGATAATAGTTCAATTCGTCAAAAGATAGTACTATGCACGTGTAGTCATATAGTCGAAATCATGAAAATAGCGTATCGGCACATATGTATCACTCCAAAACATTTGAAAACGTAAAAGAGGGGACTATGAACTCAATTGAGATTGTAAGTATCCTCGATTAAGTGTCCTAAGGAAGCTCGAAAATCAAGGAATCAAGTGGTACCTAGTAATCGGATCGCTAGTTAAACGATCGGCACCAAAATCGAAAGATCGGGTAGAATGAGGTCTTGTAAACCAAATGAGTATTGGAACTCATGTGATATGGTTTAAAAAGCCTACATTCTAGATCGGAACCTATCTTAAGTGCTTACGACCCGTTACGACCCATTAAGGTAGCTTACGCTACTTTAACGCGTCGTTCGCGCAAATGTGCGTTCGACATGCCTAACTAGTCCTATGACAAGTATTATATGTCCTAACATGTTTGAATATGTTGCATAATCAGTTTAAGTGGCAAAAATTAAGTTACATATGCTTAAATACCAATTATGCATGAAAATGGCATTTTGGTCATTTACCTAAGGCATATAAACTACCTATCATACAACTAATTAAACTAAGTGACCATAAGGTATAACCTCGGAAGGTTATTCCCTATACAACTATAGTCACATAATATGCTTGATCGGATCCTAATGATCGACCAAACGGGTTGGGTTCGAAGGTCTAAGCGGTGGTTTAGACCGCTTGACTTTACGACCATAAACAAGCACTAGACTAAAAGTGACGAGTAAAACATGTTAAAACATGTTTAGCTAAGTTAGAAAACAAGTTTGATATCAAAACAAGTGTTTTGATACCTGAAAATAGCTTCGATACAAAATACGCATAAACACGTATTTTGACCGAAACTTTGACTCGTCACTTCAACTAATCAACGTGGTAATCAGTAGGTATAGTCACAAGGGACTATAACCATAGTGATTACGCTCACGTTGCAAAGTTCAAACGAACTTTGTATTGACCAAAGACTGGTCAAAGCAGAAAGTCAAACACTGTTTGACTTTCACGCTCGAAAAGTAATAACAAGCATGAAAGAAGCTTACAAAAGGTCCAAGGAATGGAGAATTTGATCTAAAATACTCAGGTATGAAGCTATGGCTTCAACTTAGAGTAAATTTCAGATCAAATGTGTGAGGAACAAATGAGAAAAGCTTGGGTATTTATACTTGTGGTGATGAAACAAGATCATGCCATTAACCTCCAAGGATTAAATCATGGCCATACAGGTGTTAGGGACAGCTAGCATGACCTGGAGAAGTGTTAACTTGCTCCCAAATCAAGAAAATTGCATCAAAGTCCCTCAAAAACCAACCAACAGCTGAAAACAAGAATCTGTCACTGGGGGTCTGTTGCGGGCCGCGTAAGAGCCATACAAGGCTTGCGCGCCCCGCCTAGACAAGTTTCACAGAATGTAAAAAATGGCCCCTGCAAGTGTAAAACTTGGTTTTTGATGCATTTTTGACATGTTTATGCCCCGTTAACCCCATTTCAAGGCTCTATAATGAAGTTACAGTATAGAGAACATGAAATATGCTCAAAAACATCTCGGATGTCGGTTCCTTTGGTCGTACGGTCGCGTTGTTCGGTTAATTACGACGAAAACTCAAACGGACGCGAACACGATCCAAATTACGCGACGAGTGGTATTTTTGCATTCCAATCACTAAAATAAAATATTTTAATGATTACAAAAATTTTTGGATGTCCGGATATGTTCAAAACGTAAGATATGCGCGAAAATGCAAACTTATGCACTTTTTAACGCTTTTAGTACCTGTTGATCAAATAAGTTTATTTTCGCATACCGAACCCCTCAAAGCCTATTTCTAAGCTATGTAAAGGATATTTAGGGTATGTTTGAATTATGATCAAGTTCCGGAATGTTCGTTACTATACGAATCGACATAGTTTCGTAGTTTGACACAAATAGTCCCTGCGATCGAATAAACTTGTTTTCGACACACCAAACCCTCCAAAACTTATTTCTAAGTTATGTAAAGGTTATTTAGGGTATGTTAAGCCTATGTCACTATTCTAGAGTGTTTGTTGCGTTAAACTGATTACATTTACGCATCAGTTCGCGTATAATCTTCCAGAAAGCGATTTAAAGCTCGAAATCGAACAAGAATTGATATGTGCAAATGATACACATATTTATACAAATCCCAAGAATGAAATACAAGATTTCATTGGATTTGCATTTGTATGATGGTCGTAGTTACACAGGTGTCACATGGCAGACCCATCCTATATGGGATTCACTGTTTATAAAATAGACGTCAAGACGACGTTTATGTATGGAAAAGTTAAAGAAGAAATATATGTCGCTCAACCCCCTGGGTTTGTGGATTCCTAGAAACAAGGCTATGCCTACAAGCTAGATAAAGCTTTCTATGGATTGCACCAAGCACCTCGGGCATGGTATGCTACCCTAACAGAGCATCTGCTTGCTCATGGATATACTCGGGGGACCATAGATCAAACGTTGTTCATCAAACACATTGACAAGGATCTCATTCTTGTTTAGATCTATGTGGACGATATTATATTTGGTTCAACTGATGAAGGTCTATGCAAAGAATTTGAAAAGTGATGAAGAAAAAGTTCTAGATGAGTTCGTTGGGAGAGATGGCGATGCTTTTGGGCCTACAAGTTCATCAAAGTAATCAAAGAATCTTGATTCATCAAGGAAAATATGTTCATGACGCTCTTGAGAAATTCAAAATGACAGATTTGAAGCCTATGGACTCTTCTATAATAGAACGACCACTGTTAAATGAGGATGCTGAAGGAAGCCTGGTTAATCAGACATTGTACCAATCTATGATTAGTTCATTGATGTACTTGACTGCAAGTCGGCCAGACATTATGTTTGCCGTCTGTCAATGTGCTTGCTGTCAGGCTAACCCTAAACTTTCTCATCTTACTACCGTTAAACGAATTTTTAGATATCTTAAAGGAGCTCCAAAACTTGGACTCTGGTATCCTAGAAATTCAAATTTTGATCTGTTTGCCTTTTCTGACAGTAACCTTGGAGGTACCGATAGGGACATGAAGTCTACATCGGCCGGTTGCCAATTCTTGGGAGACATGCTTATCTCATGGCAATGCAAGAAGCAACAGAATGTGTCACTCTCAACCGCGGAAGCAAAATGTGTTGCAGCATCTGCTTGCTGTTCCCAGGTTCTTTGGACGCAACACCAGCTTTAGGAATACGGTTTGACTATTATTAGCACTACTATTTATTGTGATAATGATGTCGCTATCCAAATTGTAAAAAACCCTATCTTTCACTCCAAACCAAGCACATTGCCATCAAGGTTCGTTTCATTCGAGATTGCTATGACAGAGGACTTGTTAAACTTGAATAGATCCATACCGATGCAAATACATAGGATATTTTTACAAAACCTGTCAACAATTCTCGATTCCAAGTGCTTATGAATCTTTTGAAAATGATGCGTTTCACCGACTAAGTAAATTTGAGTATACAATATTCTACTTTTGCACAAATTTAGGGGGAGAAATATTTGCTTGGAAATGAAATAAATGTCTATGCTAAAAGATTTATCTAACACATGTAAGGTGTCAAGGCTGAAAAGACTAGGATCTACTATGATGTGCAGATAGGTTTAACGCTCAAAATGATAAAAGACACCGAGTAATATAAACATAACGAACTATGTACCATGTGGGTAACATATCATTAGCGTATGATTTTGTGGTCTTAAATCTTGCGTTGATAGATAGCCAACGTTTGCGGTTTCGGGTCTTTATGCTGTTGAGTCATCCGGGGATATCATGGATGTCCTTCTTTTGCATCCAGGCTATATGCAAACCTAGGCACAGTCAGGATATCTTAAAAGAGCCAAAAACAGGCCAAAAACCTTAACGGAAGACAAAATCAAATGAGGGAATTCCATGAGCTTGTTAAAGCGAAATTCGTACAGAAAAGGTATTTGCCTAACCCTCGTTGGACGATTTATTGGTCACTCTGTTGTACGAAAGTACTGACATGTTCGCCAATAATCTGACGTTGTAAAATGAGAGGATGAACTCAGTATACTCACCTGCTATGATGAATCGTTGTGCCTACCTTGAACGTGTGGGTATGCCATGGAATGGGACACACGGGTATTATAGTATAATATTACTTAAACGTATCATGAGGTTGAAAATTAAAAGTTGAGCGTTAGGTTTAAGAGGGCAAACATATTGGCAATCGCCTAGACCAGTCTGATTAAGTATGTGCTAAAAAGTGTTCCTTAGTTAGTCTGAGAACGATTTGATCCCGCAACAATTTCTTTAATTATCTTGTGTGAATTTACGTGTGTTTGTGTGTTTTCAAAAGTTTGCTCGGTTGGTCGGATCGTGATTTTGAGAAAGATGATTTTATGTCAGTTAATATGTGATGTGGAATAATCCATTTCGGATAAGGCCCAAGGCCCAATTCATTCCGGATAAGGCCCAAGGCCCAATCCATTTCGGATTAGGTCCATTTGGTTTTGAATAAGTATTGTTTATATTGGGCCTGAATTTGTTAAGCCCAATTGACTTCGGAAAGTACTGTTCCGAATTAGGCCTGAATTATTCTAGGCCCAAGCCCATTCGAAACAGTATAATAGGGTATGTTTACTATTTGGGAAACATATTCGAACAAAAGTTTTTTTGATTCTTCCAAATTTTCTCTCGATTACATTTCGGACTACTAATTCGACTCTTCAAGGTATTGCAGGTTTCCTATGCATTTCGGATGGATTTCGGATAATCTTCATGCTTTTCAGATGCATTTCGGATGGATTTCGGATAATTCATGGATTTCGGATAATCAGTATTCAAACTTTGATTTATCTGAAACCCTGACAAGATTTATCCGAAATGTCTGGCTGTTTTGGATATTCTGACAAGGGTCATTAAATTGAAACCCTGGTTTTCGAAACGGTGACTTTGAACCCTTTAACCATCCAAATTAATATGTTCACCTTTGACCTGTTGACTTGTTGACTATGTTGACTTGTTGACCTGTTGACTTTGTTAACTAAGTTAACTGAATTCTACCGTTAATTTAACTTGGTTAGTTTTATGTAGAAAAATGGGAGACCAACACAAGCTAGATGTTGAAGCATTTCACAGTCAGGCGGGATATCTTTCTGATCCTCCAGCAGAACACTTCGAGGATTTAATTCCATGGTGGTTGGGCTAAAGTCGTGTTGACTAACGCATGCTTTAAGGGTTAATTCGATAATTTGTGGAGACATTGTTCGTGACTTTTGGTTGTCTACAAAAGTAAACCAAAGTGGAGCTGACGGAGCTGGGGCTATTGATGCAATGGTACATGAGAAGGGTATCGTGATTACAGAGGCAATGGTACGAGAGGTATTAAAGTTTGGTGATCAAACTAGTCATCCAACATCGTTTGGAAGAGAGAAAGTGATATAAGCGCTAAGAAGAATGAGTTATGGATGAGATTACCCCACCGTTCTCAAGAAATTATTCCTACCGTAATGGAGGCTGTTAATACATGTGTTTCTGCTTTGCATCTCATAGAATAAGGGTGGGTTAGATCAGCTTAATCAAGTACAGACGTCTGCTATCGTTGCACTGGTGAATGATTGGGACTACAATTTTCTACGTTTATTTTTGACAACATGAGGAAATGTTAGTGAATCCAAAGAAAAAGATATTCATGCCTTATACTCGTTTCGTTCAGATGATACTTAATGAGAAGTATCCTGACTTGGTGAATAGTACGAACTTGTTAAATTTAAAGTCGATGGGTCCAAGTTGTTTTGAGACGGTGAAGAGGAATCGAGATTCTGCGAAGAGGTACAAATTTTTAGGGAGGTATGCTTTAGAGAAGCATGCAAGTTTGGACCAGTTGTGGGTCAGGTGCCAACTCCTACACCGTTAAATGCCACAATTGCTAAAGTGCACGACGTGAAGTTTGTGGGAGTTGGAGTGAAACCAATGATTGAAACAGAAAATATAGTGACTGATGATGAAGAAACTGAGAATGAAGTGGAACAGATGAAGTCCGATCAAGCTGAGTCTTTGGTTAGAGACTTACCGTTAATGAGTACTGAAAATCTTGCTACTTTGATCGGGTCTTTAAGGGATAGTATTGGGAACCCTTCTCCTACGACTACTCCTATTCAAGAAGAGCAAGTTGAAGATGATTTTGATGATTTATTGCTAGCAAAAGACAACGAGTTGAACCTGAACCGAGTGTTACTGAACAAGTGAGCCCTAATGCTGAAACCGAGCCTATTATGCAAGCCTAGCCTAGAATTACTAGTGAAATAGCTCAAGATGAAGATATACCAGATTTCTTTAACTCTGAAGTTCGAGAGCCAACAGCTAGATCAGAACTAGAAAGTTCAAGTGGCGTTCAGTTTGATGTTGGTAGTTCGAGTGGTGGTATGTCTGAATATGATAATGATCTGATTCGAATGGCTGAGAAGATGAAGTTTATTGAAACCCCTGATAGTGATGAAGATGAAGATGTAGATGTTGGGAAGCTGTACAGAAGGGTTGTTGTGTTGGAACAAGATTCTGCTTTGAAAGATGCTCAAATCTCATCTTTGCAGGCTCAAGTGTTTACTAAAGATCAAACAATTAATCAACTGCAAGGTGATGTGAATCTACTGATGTTCTTGGTTTTTTATTTGAAATCCAAATTAGAAAAGAAGTCTGGACAAGAGTTTGCAGATGAGCATGATGATCCTATGAATGTTGCTCAACATGAACGTACTGCTGAAGAAAAGGTTGTAGATATCGCTAAAAGAGAAGCAGATTTGAATGAATATTTAGCTGTTTCACAGAAGAAGAAAAGGAAGTTACCACCAAAGAATCCTAGCAGCAAACATATGCATATAATGAAGAATCAAGACGTGAATCTACTCGATGAAAGTTTTCAACCCGAGGATCCGACAAAGACCTCTGATCGGTATGTGATGGCACAGTGTGCAAGTCATTATGATAAAGTTGGAAACAAATCTAGAATTGTGAGTTGGAGGTATGATCATGATAAGAAGATGTGGTTGGTGATTAGAGAGAGTGGACATAGAGAATACTATTGTAAGGAAGCTCAGTTTGAATCATGGACTAAGATTGATTTGAAGAATCTACTAAGAGCTCCATATCACGATTCGGATCCTAACCAGCGTGGAAGAGGTTGGGCGTTTCACTCTAGGCTTGAAAGAGAAGTTAAGAATTGTGACATCTGTGCTTGTGTAATCATTGTACAAACTTTGAACAATCCAATATTAATAAAACAATGTATTTTGATCCCAATGTTTGTTATTTATGTTTGACATTTTGCTCGTTTTGATTTTTGATCGATTTTGAACTCTATATCGCTTTCTGGAAAGTTATACGCAAACTGGTGCGTAAACGTACTCAGTTTAACGCGACAAACACTCCGGAATAGCAACATAAGCTTAACATACCTTAAATAACCTTTACATAACTTAGAAATAAATTTTAAAGGCTTTGGTATGGCAAAAACAAGTTTATTCGCTCACAGAGACTATTTGCGTCAAACTGCGAAAGTCTGCCGTTTCGTATGGCAACGTATAGTCCGGAATATGATAATATGCTAAACATACCATAAATAACCTAAACATAGCTTAGAAATAAGCTTTGAGTGGTTCGGTGTGCGAAAATATGCTTATTTGATCATCCAGGGACTAAAAGTGTAAAAAACGGCGTAAGTTTGCATTTACGTGCATATCTTACGTTCTGACCACATCTGGACATCCAAAATTTTTGTAGACACTAAAATATTTTTATTTTAGTGATCGGCATGCAAAAACTTCATTCGTTTCGCAATTTAGGTCGTTTTCGCATCCGTTACGATTTCCGTCGTAATTAACCGAACAACGTGACCGTACGACCAAACGAACCGACATCCGTAACATTTTTGAGCATAATTCAAGTTAAATATACTATAACTTCATTATGGAGCTTAAAAATGGGCTTGACGGGTGTTAGAAGTGCCAAAACGCGACAAAACAAGCTCAGGGGCTGAAACTGTCAAAATGTGAAAGTTGCTGGTCTGCAAGCTGCATACGGACCGTATGCATATACCCTTACGGTCTGTAAGGAGTTGCCAGCACCACAGATTTCAGAAACTTCCAATTCAGCTCCTGTTTTGCAAACCAGGCCCTTGTATGCAATTTTTCTTGTTTGGGGGACCAAGTTAACACCTCTCCAAGGCATATTAGCTGGCCCTTAACACTTGTATGGCTAGGATTTCTTGCTTGGTGGCCAAACGAACACTTGGAGTGATCTTGTGAACTCCCCTCAAGTATAAATAGCATGGCCTTTCATTCATTTTTCTTCACCCTTGATCTGATTTCTCTAAGTTGAAGTTGCAATACTTCATACCTGAGATTTTAAGATCAAGTTCTCCCTAGCAAGGACCCTTTGTAAGCTTCCTTCGTTCTTTTATCGCTTTCCTAGTGAGAAAGTCAAACAGTGTTTGACTTTCAGCTTTGACCAGTCAATGGTCAACGCAAAGTTCGTTTGACCTTTGCAACGTGATTGTAATCACGATGGTTATAATCCTTAGCGATTATACCTACTGATTACCACGTTAACTAGGTGTAGTGACGAGTCAAAGTTTAGGTCAAAATGCGTTTTAGCACGCATTTTGCAACGGAACTACTTTTAGGTATCAAAACACTTTGTTTTGATACCAAATCAGTTTTCTAAGTTTGTTAAACATGTTTTGACATGTTTAACTCATCACTATTAGTTTAGTGCTTGTTTAGGGTCGTAAGTTAAGCGGTCTAAACAACCGCTTAGACTTTCGAACCCGACCCTTTGGTCGATCATTAGGATCCGACCAAGCATGTTTAGTGATCATAGTTGTATAGGGAATAACCCCTAAGGTTATACCTTATGATCACTTAGGATTGGTTTGTCTTTTGTTAAGTAGCTTATATGCCCATAGGAAATGACAAAAATGCCCTTTTGTAGCATAAATCCGTATTTTGCCTATGTGAACATATTTTTGACATATAATCTAATTTAGTAACATGTTTAGGCATATTTGGGCATGTAAGACTTGACATAGCACATAATTAACCATCCGAACATAGTTTTACGCAAACGACGCATCATAGTAGCTTATACTACCATAATGGGTCCAAACGGGTTAAGAGCACTTAGGTAGACTTCAAATCAGAATGTTAGCTCTATTAAATCATACCATATGAGTTCAAACACTCATTTGATTTATAGAACACCATTCTATCCTATCTCCCGATTTAGGATCCGATTATTAACATAGTTACCTATATTAGGTGCCGGTTGATTCGTGATCTTTGAAACCTTATTTGGTCTTATTCTCAAGACTATTAGGCAATCCCAAGTGAGTACATAGTTCCCCTCTTTTACTGCTTTCAAATACTTTGGGGTGATACACATGTACATACTTGTTACTTATGTGTTTTCATTGCTTTCATGACATAAACATGCTAGTTTCACCTAGTACATATCTAGTACACGCTTTCAATTAAGTTTTGCTATGTATGTAAGCATGCTAGCACATTGATTTATTACACATTTGTTGCATATGTTTACTTAGCATATGGACACATTGTTTTACATGACATTTCTGCTATGTATGTTTACTGAGCATGCTAGCGCATTGTTTTACATGAACATTTCTACTAGGCATGTTTACGTAGCATACCTAGTACATGGTTTTCACATGCTACATTGGTTATGACATTTGGTATGTTCAATCGGGACAATAATACATTCATTAACTTTAGCTACGCCGCTCGGTAGTATGTAATGGTACCATAGAACTTGACAAATCCCGTTTCCGACTTCCTAGGTTTGTTTGGAAGTTGGGAATGACATAATCCGATATACATAAATTAGATAAACCTTTAATTTGTTTAAGGGTTTGTCGCCACAGTCGCAAGGCTTGAATGTATGCGATTAACATTACTGCATAAATGTTTGTAATCATAAAGCATTGTTTTCTGCAAAACATAACATTTGATTTAAACTTAGGTTTATTCAAAAACCTTGTTTTGTACATTTTCCTATGGGGTTGAGTAATTACTAGTTATTCACCATACATGACATTTATTTCACATTGACATCATCACATAGTTTGAGTAGATAATTTCTGCATGCTATGCATTTCGTTTTGGTTATACATGATACATATTACACATGACATTGAACATGGTTTACGCATAAACATTTTGACATATAACAAGACAGTTTGGTTGGTTATTGATAAGTGACTTATGTAACGGGGCTATGTGTTATATGATAAAAGCATGATGGATACGCCGCTGGTACTTCCTATATATAAGTGCTTTTATTGTATTATACATTGTTGCGTTATCTAAACCACTTGACAAAGACATGAAACATTTTATACAAAGAGACGACATTGTTTTACAAATTACATATTTTATACAAATTTACTTTCACTTGGTTATTCATTTAACCATGCATTATCCTTTTATTATCATTTGATTTTCATATCGATTTTCACATGATTTATAAAGGAAAACATTTTACAAGGTTCATGACTACATTTTGTTAAACACTTCTTTTAATCACAAGTCATGAATCTTGCATAAACAAAACCTATGTATCTCACAGGCATTTTTATGTTGACGTACCTATTTTTACATGTGTTTCAGGTGCTAATGCATGATGTTTGTGCTTCACTTAGGCGGACTTGGGCCTTAGTGACTTAAATGACAGTTATTTAAGTTATGTTTGGTTGAACTCTAAGACAATGTAAACATTAATCTTAATAATACAAAACTTTAATTACCATGGTTATTGAAACAATAATTCTGTCGCATCACTCCTCGGCATTTCCGCCGCGGTTTTGTTGTTTTAACGCGGCCGGGGTGTGACAGAAGAGTTGGTATCAGAGCCAATGGTTATAGGGAATTAGGTTATTAGTAATGATTTGACCTAGACTATAACTTTCTAGGACCCTAACGCAGGTTTTCTTGCGTTTAGATTTTAAAACAATACCGTCACCTATCCTTAGGTGATATCCACAACGAGAACACAATAACAAATCCACTTTGAAAATTAATCATCTATCCTTGGATGATTGATTATAAGGTTTTGAGCCCTTCCAGTTTGATTCATCTTTGGCTTTGTGCCTTCTGAGTTTTCAAAATCTCGTCAAAGTTTGGGTCTAAATAATGTGAACACGTGCAAAATTGAAGAGTGAATGCCTGTACCCTGAGTTTTCTTTCTAAGGCTTGAGTGTTTATACAAATCTGCAATATCGGACCAGTCACTCTTACCTGGGAACTCTTGGGGTGAGTGTTCACTTATATGTGAACATGTCTTCAGCAATACATTATTATGACTCATTTACTTTGATTTGTCACTGTGTGTTGATTGTTTGTTACGAGGTAATAAACAAATGACCACCATCCTTGCATTTTATCAATTTTATTGATATCTCATTTCTTTCATCACATCATCTCACTCGTTTTCTCTCATGTTTCCTCTTTTAGAATGCCTCCTCGACGTAACATTCAACAACCTGATGCCGAACTGGCGGCTTTTATAGCACATCAAATGGCTGCTATGCTACCGAATCTCATAACTCAATTAAACCAAGCCAACAATAAAAATAATGTGCCTGCTCCGTGCAATTTCAAGAGTTTTAACTCGGCAAAACCACTCAAGTTTAGTGGTTCTGAAGGAGGGCTTCTCCAGTGGTTTGAGAGTCTTGAGAGCACCTTTCTCCATGTTCAGTGTCCGAACAACCGTAAGGTCGACTTTGCTTTGAGCGTATTCCAAAAGAGGGCTCTCACCTGGTGGAATGGGGTAATGGGAGACCGAGGTGCTGATGTTGCTTTAGGTCAGACATGGGAGGAACTCAGAGCTCTCATGATGAGAGAATTTTGTCCTCGTCACGAGCAGAGGGCACTTGAGAATGAGTTCCATGACTTGAAGCAAGACAGTGGTGAACACCGTGCGTACACGGACAGATACGAGGAGTTAAGCTTGCTCTATCCGACAATGGTCACGCCTTTGGATAAGGCTATTGAGAAGTACATAGACGGTTTACCAGATCCTGTTCAGGATATTGTCACTGGCAGCAACCCTACTACCGTCCGATAGGCCATTGAGCTAGCTGCAACCCTTACTGAATCGCAAGTCAAGAAGGGTAAACTCCACAGAAAAGGTGATAAGAAGCAGAAACAGTCTGATAGCACCAATGAGAAGAAGGACAAGAAGGCTGCTGAGTCTTCAAAGAAATCTAGGAAGCGTAAGGCTTCCAAGAATTTCGCTGTCACTACTCAGACTAATCAGGCAGCACAGAATCAGCCTGCACAACCTGCTGCCAAGAGGCAGTATGCTGGGAATGCACCTCTGTGCAACAGATGTAACAGCCATCACCAGCCACAGTTGCAATGTCGCATCTGCACAAATTGTGGCAAGTCTGATCAACTTGCAAATACCTGTCTTTTTGCTCCGAATCAAAATCAGGCAGCTCAAAACCAAGTTGTACAAAACCCCGCCCAGAATCCTGCACGACCTCACTATCCGCCTGGTTCATGTTTCAACTGAGGGGATCTGACCCACTACAGGAACAACTGCCCGAGGTTGGCAAACGCAAATCAGGCACAGGCTCGTGGTAGAGCTTTCAATCTTAATGCAAATGAGGCGCGTGCGGATAACGAAGTGGTGAAACAGTACGTTCTTTGTTAACAACCATCCTGCTTCAGTTCTATTTGATTCAGGTGCTGATAAGTGTTTTGTGTCCTTAGCTTTTGAGCCTTTGCTTTCGATGACTAGAACAAAACTAGGAAAGCCCTTGACAGTAGAAGTAGCTAGTGGTGAACCTGTTGTACTCGACTCCGTTCTTCGAAATTTCCAGTTGAATCTCAATAACCATCTTTTCCCTATTGACCTCACACCGATGCAACTCGGGAGCTTCGATGTAATAGTAGGAATGGATTGGTTATCCAAGTACCATGCTGAGGTAGTATGTTTTGAGAAGTTGGTCCGTATACCGCTTTCGACTGGTGAGATCTTAGAAGTTCATGGGGAGAAACCTGCTAGTAGCCTTAAACTCATGTCTTGTACCCAAGACCAAAAATACCTACGAAAGAAATATGTTGCTTTCTTGGCACATGTCGTAGAGGAGAAAGGCAAGGGTAAGACTATCCAAGATATCCCTGTTGTTCGGGATAATCCTGAGGTATTTCCTGAAGAATTACCTGGTTTACCCCCTGTACGCCAAGTTGAGTTTCGCATCGATCTCGTGCCTGGCGCAAATCCTATTGCTAAGTCACCTTATCGTCTTGCACCGTCTGAGATGTAAGAGTTATCTAAGCAGCTTCAGGAGCTATCTGACAAAGGATTCATTCGTCCGAGCTTTTCCCCTTGGGGCGCTCCTGTCTTATTCGTGAAAAAGAAAGATGGATCTTTCCGAATGTGTATCGATTATCGTGAGCTTAACAAGCTTACCATCAAGAATCGATATCCCCTACCTCGCATTGATGATCTCTTTGATCAGCTACAGGGTGCTACTTGCTTTTTAAAGATTTATCTTCGTTCTGGGTATCATCAACTTCGAGTTCTCGAAGAAGATATTCCCAAGACAGCCTTCCGTACGTGATATGGTCATTGTGAATTCACTGTTATGCCCTTTGGTCTAACAAATTCTCATGCTGTTTTCATGGACTTGATGAATAGGGTTTGTAAGCCTTATTTGGACAAGTTCATCATTGTTTTCATTGATGACATTCTGATCTATTCTAAGACTCGAGCTGATCATGAGCAACATCTTTGTCTTACAATGGAGCTTCTAAAGAAAGAACAACTTTTCGCCAAATTCTCCAAGTGCGAATTCTGGCTTAAGGAAGTTCAATTTTTGGGGCACATCGTCAACGAACAAGGTATACATGTAGATCCTTCCAAAATCAGTGTGATTAAGGATTGGGATACTCCTACTACTCCTACCGAGGTTCGTTCTTTTCTTGGTCTAGTGGGATATTACCGTCGTTTCATTGAAAACTTCTCCAAGATTGTGGTTCCTCTCACTGGTTTAACTCAGAAGAGTAAACCTTTTGAGTGGGGACCCAAACAAGAAGAAGCTTTCCAGACCTTGAAGCAGAAGCTCTGCAATGCACCTATTCTATCTTTGCCTGAGGGCAACGATGATTTTGTCGTGTACTGTGATGCATCCAACTTATGCCTTGGCTGCATTCTAATGCAAAGAAATAAAGTCATAGCTTATGCATCAAGACAGCTGAAGGCGCATGAGAAAAACTACACCACTCCTGATCTTGAGTTAGGTGCAGTAGTGTTTGCTCTCAAACTCTAGAGACACTAGCTTTACGGTACAAAGTGTGTAGTGTTTACTGACCACAAGAGTCTCCAGCATATCTTCAATCAGAAAGAACTTAACATGAGGCAACGACGTTGGGTTGAACTCCTAAACGGCTACGATTGCGAAATTCGCTACCATCCTGGTAAGGCGAATGTCGTTGCTGATGCATTGAGTCGTAAGGAACGTGTCAAGCTTCACTGTGTTCAGGTTCGATCTGATATCCAAACCCGCATTTCTCAGGCTCAACATACTTGTGTTACACAAGATTTGATGGGTAAAGAATTGCCGTGTCATATTAAACCTGAGCTTGAACTGAAAGACTTTGGGATATTCTATTTCATGGGCCATTTGTGGGTCCCAAGTATAGACAATCTTCGCACCTTGCTAATGGATGAAGCTCACAAGTCTCGTTATTCTATTCATCCTGGTGCAGACAAAATGTATAAGGTTAAGGCAGAACACCAACATCCCTCTGGATTATTGGAGCAACCAGAGATTCCAGTTTGGAAATGGGAAAACATTGCAATGGATCTCATTACCAAGCTGCCGCGCACTAAAAGAGCTCATGATGCCATTTGGGTAATCGTTGATCGTCTAACAAAGTCAGCACATTTCTTGCCGATTCGTGAGGACCTATGTGCTGACAAGCTTGCTAAAATCTATGTTGATGAGATGGTATCTCGACATGGCGTTCCTTTGAACATCATATCTGACAGAGATGCTCGATTCTCGTCTCGCTTTTGGAGAACCATGCAATCTGCCATGGGAACCCAACTTAATTCGAGCACATCATATCATTCTCAAACAGATGGTCAATCTGAGAGAACAATCCAGACACTGGAGGATATGCTTAGAGCGTGTGTGATTGATTTTGGTGGTAGTTGGGATTCGCATCTACCGTTGATCGAATTCTCCTACAACAATAGTTATCACTCTAGCATCAACATGGCTCCTTTCGAAGCTTTATACGGTCGAAAATGTCATTCACCGGTCAGCTGGAATGAGATAGGTGAAGCTCAACTTACTGGACCTGAACTCATTCTAGAGACTACAGATAAGGTCTAGAAGATTCGTGATAACCTTCAGACAGCTAGAAGCCGTCAAAAGAGTTACGCGGATCGACGACGCAAGCCCTTAGAATTTTAAGTCGGTGATCACGTCCTACTCAAGGTATCCCCTTGGAAAGGTGTGATTAGATTTTGAAAGAAAGGAAAACTTGCACCACGTTATGTTGGACCATTCAAGATCGTTGAAAGAATCGAAAAAGTAGCCTACAGACTCGAGCTACCTCCTGAACTTAGAAATGTTCATCCAACTATCCACGTGTCCAATCTCAAAAAGTGTTTAGCTAATGAGAACCTCCACATACCACTTGATGAAATTTGTGTTGATAACACGATGCACTTCGTTGAGAAACCTGTGGAAATCATGGACCGTGAGTTGGAGGTATGATCATGATAAGAATGTGACAACTCGAAATTTAGAACCTTTCGTTGTACGCTTGAACACTAAGTGACTAACTAATTTGATGATTTAATGAATGATAAGTGAACCTTTTATATGATTATGTGTTATGTTACATGTATGCTTGTGTGTATGTATGCGAGTATGTATATGAACCGAGACAACAAGAACCCGACTCGAGACCATGTGGTCTCGAGTGAACAATGACTTATGGGCCGGTTGGGCCACACATACACACTTAGCCTATTTCGAAACCCATTAGGGTACACCATAGAGAACAAGTATATAAATCTTAGTGTTAGCCATGTTGCCATTTTCTTTGGACAACATACTCACCCACACACACACTCCATCCTCTTCACTAAAACCCTAAGCTACAACATTGCTCCCCTTCATCTCGGATCAAACCGGTGGCCACAAGGAGACTCGGTTGAGCTCATCAACATCACTCGAACACCCCATTTCACTCATCTTCCTTAGCAACTCGGTGTCCTTTCACAAACCGGTTAGTGTTTATGATACTTGTTGGCTAGTGATTCTTGTTATGTATTTCGGATGTTGATGATGATAATGTGTTTGCTTCCTAAAGATTCATGTATGATTAAGTGTTTGTTTGATTGATGAGCTCTTGTTTGATTAAATGATACATACTTAGGAGAACATGACTATCAATTGAATATGACAAAGGTGTTGGTGGATTTAATGAATTCTTGGTGATGATACATGTTTAGTTACAACATTTGTTATGAACATGACCTCTTTAATAAAGGTATAGATTTTTGTATGATAAAAGAATAATGATGACCATCCGATTCATGAGGATTATAGAATAGATGTTTTGTTGCAATATAAGCTTGATATCTAGTTTAGATAATATAACTCTTGTCCGAAAAATGCAAAATATGTTGAATAAGGGCTGTTTGTGTTTGATGATCATGATGAATGTATGAAGAACTTGTTGAATGTGATATGAACATGCTTGAATATTTGAAATCTGATATGTTTGATCCAATTTAGTAAATTGCTAGACAAACAAACATGTTTAAGTGGATAGTACAAACCATTTCATGAAATCAAATTCCCATTGGATAGTACACTGTTCCGAATCAGCAGTTGTCCAACCGAAACCTCCAGTTGCGACTCGAAACCAGTGCATGATGAGTCGAAATCTCCCGGTTGCGACATCGGTTGCGAGTCGCAAACACCTGATTGCGACTCAAAACCACACGAGATCAGCACATAAACCGTTTGACTCGAAACCACAGTTGCGAGTCCGATTGCGACTCGAGACCAAAACAGCATGAACCGAAACCGTGTTTGCGAGTCCGGTTGCGACTCGAGACCAGAACCTGCATCGGTTGCGACTCGAGACCAGGTGCATGTGCACACTGTTTGGACTTGCACTCCATTACGGGCTTAATTGATTGGGCCGGACTCTTGGGCCTGATGCCCAGACCTTATATGTTACTTGAACGTGAATATTGTTGATCTGCCATGATTAAACGTGTATGCCATGAACGATACTTGAATGCACTATACTAGAAACATCCGTGTGCTACTTGGTTACGAACCTGACTAGTATGATACAACTATGATAGGACGTGAGTAGCCACAACATTGCTTGTTTGACTTTTCTGTGTTTCTACCGAGCAAACCAAGGTGAGTTCACACCCTCTACAAAGCATGGGATTCCCAGGGGTCGGGAATTGGGGTTAAGGAACATGGGTTCCTCGTCCTCCTTGGGTAGGACAGCAAAGGTTCAGGAATGTAATTCCTCGTCCTCACGGACAGATAACTCGTACTAGACCAAAACTCTATCACGAAGTCCCTCATTTTTTTATATCGACTTAATCGCCGGGCCAATGGCGAGCGGGTCATTAGTTAGATAGCGCTATTTAGGTCTGACAAACCTCACACCGTGCCGCAGAGGACGGGCGTGAACTAATGGATCTGGGGCACGTCAATGATGATAGACATTGACAGTTTCAGGGCACATAAACATGACTACAGTCAGCAGTCGATATGGTAACGAGTCTAGTGTATACATGGGGTAGCCCCCACGGCCGAAATGCCAGATAACTACACGGGGTAGCCCCCACGGCAGGATTGCCAGAGTAACCGGGAATAAACAAGTCACGTTTTTAACTATGGGGTAACCCCCACGGCAGGATGCCAGATAAAGGAAACTGTTTTCGAAACAACTTAAAACGAACACCCAACCGTGAACTCACTCAACTTGTTGTTGACTCGTTGCTACATGCTTTGCAGGTCCCTAGGTTCTTAACTGGAGCTTGCATGGAGGAGGATCGTTGTGGGACATGGACGGCTGTGTGCCATGTTAAACTTTGAAACAATTAAACTTATGTTTTGATTTAAGACTTATGCTTCGGCTTGCAACTTAACTATGTTTTGTTTGAACACCAATTGTATTGGTTGGATTTTTTTTATAACTACTTATATGCTTGTTCAATATCATTGGTGGCTGGATCCTGGTCAGTCACGCCTCCAAGCGGTGGTACTCCGCAGGTGGATTTTGGGGGTGTGACAAAGAAGATGTGGTTGGTGATTAGAGAGAGTGGACATAGAGAATACTATTGTAAGGAAGCTCAGTTTGAATCATGGACTAAGATTGATTTGAAGAATCTACTAAGAGCTCCATATCACGATTCGGATCCTAACCAGGGTGGAAGAGGTTGGGCGTTTCACTCTAGGCTTGAAAGAGAAGTTAAGAATTGTGACATCTGTGCTTGTGTAATCATTGTACAAACTCTGAACAATCCAATATTAATAAAACAATGTATTTTGATCCCAATGTTTGTTATTTATGTTTGACATTTTGCTTTTTTTGATTTTTGATCGATTTTGAACTCAATATCGCTTTCAGGAAAGTTATACGCAAACTGGTGCGTAAACGTACTCAGTTTAATACGAAAAACACTCCGGAACAACAACATAAGCTTAACATACCTTAAATAACCTTTACATAACTTAGAAATAAATTTTAAAGGCTTTGGTATGGCAAAAACAAGTTTATTCGCTCACAGGGACTATTTGCGTCAAACTGCGAAAGTCTGCCATTTCGTATGGCAACGTATAGTCCGGAATATGATCATAAGCTAAACATACCATAAATAACCTAAATATAGCTTAGAAATAAGCTTTGAGTGGTTCGGTGTGCGAAAATATGCTTATTTGATCTTACAGGGACTAAAAGTGTCAAAAACGGCGTAAGTTTGCATTTACGCGCATATCTTACGTTCTGACCACATCTGGACATCCAAAATTTTTGTAGACACTAAAATATTTTTATTTTAGTGATCGGCATGCAAAACTTCATTCGTTTCGCAATTTAGGTCGTTTTCGCGTCCGTTACGATTTCCGTCGTAATTAACCGAACAACGTGACCGTACGACCAAACGAACCGACATCCGTAACATTTTTGAGCATGATTCAAGTTAAATATACTTTAACTTCATTATGGAGCTTAAAAATGGGCTTGACGGGTGTTAGAAGTGCCAAAACGCGACAAAACAAGCTCAGGGGCTAAAACTGTCAAAATGTGAAAGTTGCTGGTCTGCAAGCTGCATACGGACCGTATGCATATACCCTTACGGTTCGTAAGGAGTTGCCAGCACCACATATTTCAGAAACTTCCAATTCAGCTCCTGTTTTGCAAACCAGGCCCTTGTATGCAATTTTTCTTGTTTGGGGACCAAGTTAACACCTCTCCAAGGCATATTAGCTGGCCTTTAACACTTGTGTGGCTAGGATTTCTTGCTTGGTGGCCAAACAAACACTTGGAGTGATCTTGTGAACTCCTCTCAAGTATAAATAGCATGGCCTTTCATTCATTTTTCTTCACCCTTGATCTGATTTCTCTAAGTTGAAGTTGCAATACTTCATACCTGAGATTTTAAGATCAAGTTCTTCCTAGCAAGGACCCTTTGTAAGCTTCCTTCGTTCTTTTATCGCTTTCCTAGTGAGAAAGTCAAACAATGTTTGACTTTCATCTTTGACCAGTCAATGGTCAACGCAAAGTTCGTTTGAACTTTGCAACGTGATTGTAATCACGATGGTTATAATCCTTAGCGATTATACCTACTGATTACCACGTTAACTAGGTGTAGTGACGAGTCAAAGTTTCGGTCAATATGCGTTTTAGCACGCATTTTGCGACGGAACTACTTTTAGGTATCAAAACACTTTGTTTTGATACCAAATCAGTTTTCTAAGTTTGTTAAACATGTTTTGACATGTTTAAGTTGTCACTATTAGTTTAGTGCTTGTTTAGGGTCGTAAGTTAAGTGGTCTAAACAACCTCTTAGACTTTCGAACCCGACCCGTTTGGTCGATCATTAGGATCCGACCAAGCATGTTTAGTGATCATAGTTGCATAGGGAATAACCCCTGAGGTTATACCTTATGATCACTTAGGATTGGTTAGTCTTTTGTTAAGTAGCTTATATGCCCATAGGAAATGACCAAAATGCCCTTTTGTAGCATAAATCCGTATTTCGCCTATGTGAACATATTTTTTACATATAATCTGATTTAGTAACATGTTTAGGCATATTTGGGCATATAAGACTTGACATAGCACATAATTAACCATCCGAACATAGTTTTACTCAAACGACGCATCATAGTAGCTTATACTACCATAAAGGGTCGAGAAACGGGTCAAGAGCACTTAGGTAGACTTCCAAATCAGAATGTTAGCTCTATTAAATCATACCATATGAGTTCAAACACTCATTTGATTTATAGAACACCATTCTATCCTATCTCCCGATTTTGGATTCGATTATTAACATAGTTACCTATATTAGGTGCTGGTTGATTCGTGATCTTTGAAGCCTTATTTGGTCTTACTCTCAAGACTATTAGGCAATCCCAAGTGAGTACATAGTTCCCCTCTTTTACCGCTTTCAAATACTTTGGGGTGATACACATGTACATACTTGTTACTTATGTGTTTTCATTGCTTTCATGACATAAACATGCTAGTTTCACCTAGTACATATCTAGTACACGCTTTCAATTATGTTTTGCTATGTATGTAAGCATGCTAGCACATTGATTTATTACACATTTGTTGCATATGTTTACTTAGCATATGGACACATTGTTTTACATGACATTTCTGCTATGTATGTTTACTGAGCATGCTAGCACATTGTTTTACATGAACATTTCTACTAGGCATGTTTACTTAGCATACCTAGTACATGGTTTTCACATGCTACATTGGTTATGACATTTGGTATGTTCAATCGAGACAATAATACATTCATTAACATTAGCTACGCCACTCGGTAGTATGTAATGGTACCATAGGACTTGACAAATCCCGTTTCCGACTTCCTAGGTTTGTTTGGAAGTTGGGAATGACAGAATCCGATATACATAAATTAGATAAACCTTTAATTTGTTTAAGGGTTTGTCGCCACAGTCGCAAGGCTTGAATGTATGCGATTAACATTACTGCATAAATGTTTGTAATCATAAAGCATTGTTTTCTGCAAAACATAACATTTGATTTAAACTTAGGTTTATTCAAAAACCTTGTTTTGTACATTTTCCTATGGGGTTGAGTAATTACTAGTTATTCACCATACATGACATTTATTTCACATTGACATCATCACATAGTTTGAGTAGATAATTTCTGCTTGCTATGCATTTCGTTTTGGTTATACATGATACATATTACACATGACATTGAACATGGTTTACGCATAAACATTTTGACATTTAACAAGACATTTTGGTTGGTTATTGATAAGTGACTTATGTAACGGGGCTATGTGTTATATGATAAAAGCATGATGGATACGCCGCTGGTACTTCCTATATATAAGTGCTTTTATTGTATTATACATTGTTGCGTTATCTAAGCCACTTGACAAAGACCTGAAACATTTTATACAAAGACACAATATTGTTTTACAAATTACATATTTTATATAAATTTACTTTCACTTGGTTATTCATTTAACCATGCATTATCCTTTTATTATCATTTGATTTTCAGATCGATTTTCACATGATTTATAAAGGAAAACATTTTACAAGGTTCATGACTACATTTTATTAACCACTTCTTTTAATCACAAGTCATGAATCCTGCATAAACAAAACCTATGTATCTCACAGGCATTTTTATGCTGACGTACCTATTTTTACATGTGTTTCAGGTGCTAATGCATGATGATGTTTGTGCTTCACTTAGGCGGACTTGGGCCTTAGTGACTTAAAAGAAAGTTATTTAAGTTGTGTTTGGTTGAACTCTAAGACAATGTAAACATTAATCTTAATAATACAAAACTTTAATTATCATGGTTGTTGAAACAATAATTTTGTCGCATCACTCCCCGGTGTTTCCGCCGCGGTTTTGTTGTTTTAAAACGGCCGAGGTGTGACAAGAATGACTTTCTAACCATGAAGTATGTAGAATCATATGTCAAGAAGAATCATGGAGTTCGTGATCCGCATACCCGCAGAACCATCAAGTCAGTGATTTGGCCACCAACTGACAAAGCAAAGATTATTCCTGCTGCTCCTAAATTTCCTAAAGGTGTGCTGAATAACTTTCAATTCTTGGCATATGATCCGAAGCAAAGATTATTCACGCTGGATCTGATAAGTTTTCATGAGAAGGATATCAAGGTCTTGGGTGAGAACCAGATTCGCACAAATGAGAAGTATGAAATATGTGCGAAATCGTGGACAAGCGTTGTGGCTAATGTGATTGGTTCGCGCTTATTTGTGGATGCTACTCCATTGTTTGGTCGTAGTGCAGCTGGTGGAGCTTCAAGCTGAAGATGCACTAATGTTATAAACCTAGGGAAGATTGTTGGGCCCTGAAGGTTTATACATTAGTTATTGTTTAGTAATTTGGGCTAGTTTGATGTGTTTAAGTTTTGGGCTTGTATGGAATGGGCTTGGGGGGCGAAATGGGCATAGGTTGAGGGGGAGTTGTGGCCTTAACCTCCCCTACATATACTTGTTTAGTTTTCTGTTTAAGGTTGTTGACTCTAATACTTTTGCTGTAACTTGTATCAGACAATTTATTGTATGCAAGTTAAGCTTTTGGTCAATTACATTCTGTTTGATCTCTTTTCTTGCTATTATAATCGATTGTTTTGATTTTGTGATTCCGCCACCAATCAAACTACGTGTGATATCATTGTTAGATCCGTTTTCGGGACCTAAAGAGATATATTGAAAGCTTGTTCACGGATCGGATCAGAGAAGAATTTGAATTCAGATTTAGGTTTACGAATCAAGTTAAGAAATTTTGAGTTTCAAGCGAAATATCTTGATAAACCAAGAGGATGTTTTTCAAATTCTATATCAGTAGTGTTCTACAGAAACTGTTTTCAGTGCAAGTAATCATTTTGTTATACTTAGAATAAATTATATTTTTCGTCCTTTATGTTTTTACACATTTTTAATGGTTGTCCCTTGCAAAAAGTTATTTTTTTAGAAAATATCCTATATGCTTAAAAACTTTGCCATTTAGTATAGTCCATTTAGCATTTAGAACAAATCCTAATAAATAATAAAATAATATATAAAAGGAGTCTTTTACCTCTCTCTCCGAACACACACTCTCTCTCTATAGACTATCTCTCTATAAATCCAAAATCTCCATCTTCTTCTTTTCCAACACTCCTACACCACACCTGCACTGTCATCAAAACACCACAACACCATCACTCCTGCACCACTGTCATAAGCGAGAAGGGGGGAATCGCCACCATAAAAAAAAACCCTACACCATTCGTGCACTATTTTTCGCATCCATAGTCATGCCGCCATTAGAAACCCAACCACACATGTTAGATCCCTAACTAACTTCGTTGATCTAACATCGACATGTTGGGGGTGGTTCTTCATAGATTTGATACCCAAGACGAAGGTGGCGGTTAGGGTTGGGGGTTTAAAGGCACCGACAGTGGTGTTTAGTTTAAGGATGGTGGTGGTAAGGTCAGGTGGTGGTGGAGGTGGTCAGGTATAGCGGCTATGGAGGTGGTGGTGTTTTGGTAAGGTTCAGATGGTGGTGGTGGTGGTGGTGGTGGTGGTGGTGTGCTGCGAAAGGTTGACGACGAAGGGTTTACAGTTGTGTGGGGACGGCTGGTGGCGAACTGGCTGATGTCTATATTTGTTTTATTTAATAAAATATTATTAAATAATGGGTAAAAAACTAAACTATTCTTATGTGACCACTGACCAGGCAAGACTTAACTAACAAATTTGATAGCCTTGAAGTGTAAATAACGAAACGTGTAAAGTAAATTTGAACACAAAGTATGTTAATATTCTAACATCTTTTAATGCAAAGAACAACCACTGAAAATTGGTATAAACATAAAGAACGAAAATTGTAATTTATTGTTTTTTAATTTATTTTCACTCTTTATACATTTTTAACTCATTTAACTTTTAAGCAATTTGATTTTTTTCTCAAATAACTTGCGTTCGTTATCTTTTCAACAATAACAAAAAAATTGAATACGTAATTGTGTTTAATTTCTTTCCTCTTGATGTTATAGTTTAAATTTTGTTGAAAACGACGTTGTGCTCGAAACAAACTATCTATTAGTATTGTTGGTTACATAGAGTGTCGATATTGTATTTTTACCATGGAGAACAAGATATTCGTTTTTATGATTTTCAATTGATATAACCACGATTTTTTTGGGATTAGACTACTTTGTGTTTTGGATTACATTAGACAACTTTTGTGTAATTAAATCATTGATTTTTTTGTTTCATAAACTATACAGAGTACCGGTGTTGTATAAAACGAAACTAATACCAACGGAACAATATCGATACCATATCATTAATATAGGAACCAATATCAGTGTTTGTTTTTATGGCTTTCAAAAGATGTAAAATACGCTTCGATTTATCAATATCCTTTTGAGCATACCACGGCTCTGCTTTTTGTGTTAAATAAGACAAATTTGGTATAACAAGAAAACATTGTAAATAAAGGAATTTATCTTTATTTCGTAATACACAGATTTTTTATTCAACCCAATGAAATTGGTACCGATTATTTATATGTTTTTTGGTTTCGGTAGGATTCCTTTATTGATATCTTTTCACTACCGGTGCCATATCTTAACAACCATATCTTAACAACATTATTCTGCGTCACGTGAAGGAATCATAATAGAGTAATAGTTATATTTGTTATAAATTTAAGAGTTAAATGCCATTTTAGTCCCTGTGGTTTGGGCCAGTTTGCCAGTTTAGTCCAAAGGTTTCATTTTTAACCTGTGGGTCCAAAAAGGTTTCACAGTTGCCATTTTAGTCCACTGGGTTAACTTCATCCATTTTTTCTGTTAACGAGAAGGCCAATTCGGTCATTTTATATCGCTGAATTGCCCTTTTAGTTAACAGAATTACATACAAAATGACCGAATTGGCCTTCTCATTAACAGAAAAAATGGATGAAGTTAACCCAGTGGACTAAAATGGCAACTGTGAAACCTTTTTGGACCCACAGGTTAAAAATGAAACCTTTGGACTAAACTGGCAAAATGGCCCAAACCACAGGGACTAAAATGGCATTTAACTCTAAATTTAAAATGTGATACCTATTTAAAGTAATAGTTATATTTATTATAGATTTAAAACAACCTATTTAAAAAATATAGCGGTGAAAGTTTCATTCTCAACTTTATTTAAGATCTTTTCAAACAGGGTAATCGGTTAAAACTCATTGTAGAACACGTCATCTGCTTAGGGCATGTTTGGCTTAACTTATTTGCTCCTTTTGCAAAAGGACTTTTGGCAAAAAAAAGTCAGGATTTCCTGACTTTTGCCTAAGAAAAAGTACTTTTACCTTAAAAAAGGAAAGACAAACACTTTTGAAAAGTCCTTTTGACCTAAAAAAGGACTTCTACCTTCAAAAAAAGGAAAGCCAAACACCCACTTACCAAGGGTTAGTTAGTAGTTTGATGTCCAAGTCAAGGAATTATTCCTTTTCACTTCCGGTAAAGGCTTTGATGTTTGGTTATATTAGATATAGTCTAAGTACCCGTGTGTTACACGGGTGGCTAATAAGAAAAATAACTACTTTAACATTGTTGACGTAAATATATTCACATATATATATATATATATATATATAGGGATTAGGGAGGGGCTCATGCGAGAACTCCATTTATTGCGAGAACCACGAGAACCAATGTGAACTCAACCTAAAATAGCTAAAAAACCTAAAAAAAACCTAACCCCCACCCCCCCCCCCCAAAAAAAAAAAACCTAAACCCCCCTCCCCCACCCCCCAAAAACCTAACCCCCCCCCCCCCAAGCTAAAATGCTAAAAACTAAACCTCCAAAAAACCTAAAAAAATCTAAAAAAATCAAAAAAAAATCTAAAATATTTTTTTTTAATATTTTTTATGCTCAAATCGCTACTTTTAGTGGCAAAAAAAAAATTATTTTTTTTAAAAAAAAATTAATTTTAATTTTAATTTTTTTTTTGCTTCGAAAAGTAGCGATTTTTATATAAAAAAAAAATTTGTGTGATTTTTAGGCATTTTTTTTGTGTTCACATTGGTTCTCGCGGTTCTCGCAATAAGAGGTGGTTCTCGCATGATCTTCTCCCTATATATATATATATATAGAATTCCGCTAAAATAAGAACCACCTACAGTTGTAAGAACCGTGAGAACTTTTTGAGCCGGGGCGAGTTGGACCAAAATTTTTTTCATAAACGTAGATGCTTTTATTATGTAGGATCGGTTTTGACTTCGAAACGATTGCGAAATGAACGTATAACGTGCGGAATCTGTACACGAACGCGACCTAACACACGTGACGTAATATAAACGTGATTCTTTGATAAATCTGAAATCGTACAAGAACCGTAAATCACCTAGAGCACTTTCTCTCTCTACTTTCTCTCTCTAAGCACCAAGCTCCAAACTCTCTAAAATGGCAAAAGTCTCAAACCTAACACTATAACTCCCTATTTATAGGCACAAGGAATATAAGGATTTCTCCTTATTTACAAGTTTGCCACCTTGCCCTTTTAACTAGATATTACAATAAAAGCTTAGACTTCTTCGGTTTCTGCTACGTACTAGATTGACGGAGGCGATAGACACTTAATGCACTAACAGACTCCCCCTTGGATATTGCCATAGTCAATCTCGTAGCATCTTGTCTGTCTCTATCTTGAACAAAAACCCCTTTGATATGTCTTTTAGCTTCAGTTTCTCTCTTTCTCTCTCCGTAGTCTCTTTCTTCAGGCTCCCCCTTTCGTCAAGCTTCCGTGCTTTTAGGGATCGACACCTGTCTTTCTATCTACAAGCTTCTCCTAACTTTCAGCTTGTCTTCAGACTCCCCCTTAGACTCTGCTCTCGGGATCGTAGTCTGCAATCACTCATACAACTATAAGTAACAACATTTTAATCTTCCAAATATCGTAATCTGACAATTCAAACCTTCTAAACCACTTCCCCTATCAACAAACTTTATAGATTTTGGCAGTGTTAAAGAATCCAACTCCCTCACAGTTTATCATCCAAGTTCAAGTTAATGACCTTGGAGATATCACAAACTATTTTTGAAATTTTTGATTTTAAATCAAGTTTCAAATTAATGAACTTGTTTTATTTTCAGAAACACAATCAGCTTACTTAGATTTTGAAACTCAGCATTTCAGATATCGGTTGTCGAAAATAAAATAGAAATCAAAATCTTTTTGTATTTTTTGAAAACATAAAGCAGTAAAGAAATATGTACAAACATATTTACAGACAATATTTTTGTTTGAGTATGCGTCAGAGGATCATATCAGTCTTTAACAAGCCACAAGTACCGTTTAGCTTAATTTCACTTTAAGAATTAAACAATTCACTTAGATTGTCGATATACTGATCCATTTAAATTTTCATACAAACTTCAACTGATTCAGGATACGAATTAGGTATTTTAAGAACTTAAACTCATTCATGTGTCCCACCTTTTGAATATACTCCCGTATCCAGATCCCAATATTCAGTCTTACAGGTAATTATAACACAAATGATATCTGTAAGGGGTTAATAAATTATGAAGAATCATGAGAGCTCAGGTCAGAACTACCGTTCAGCAGAGAGATCATGACTCAACTTGGGTGTGTCCCTTTTAGAGGATCTTTTTTTACAACAGCATTGCTAAGCAATTTTATTGTCTTATCATATATGCCGAGGGTGATGCTGTATTTCAAGCATTTGCAGAAAATATTATTCGAGGACTAGGTCAGAACTTCCATTCAGCAGAAGTCCCGGAATAATACCCCAGATATCACTGAGTATAAAGACCTAGTATATCAGAAAAAGGAACCTTTCAAACGAGATTTCAGGGGTTACCTATATATCCAAGTAGTGTTCCCCACGAAATAAGCAAGTGTTTGAATTTAGGTTTATATCCCAAAAAAGTTTACTAAGTGTATAAAAACCTACCGACACATCCACGGTGAGATCGTTTAACACATTTAAACTTTCCAATTCTTTAGCGTACTGTAACTGTCTACTGATGTACTATCATTTCCTCTTTTTACGCAAAAACTCAATTTTTTCAAATTCTATCATGTTTTTGACTTTTTCAAAATTTTCAAATGTTTTTGGATTTTCTAACAACAATATATCTCCCCCTAAAATGCAAAAACATATAAAGAAAATTTGACAACCAACACTGATAGCTTTGTCTCGCCATCCATCTTCTGCATCTCATGCTCTGTTTTGCAGAAAATATAACATACCCCCATGATTTACAACCCATTGATCTTAACAGTTTGAAAACCGTTTTTCAATCTGATGAAAGTAATCATGTTTGTTCAGCCGTGAGGATTTCGGCGTATTCAATCAACATACATTCAAACAAAATTAAAAACAAACATATTTTTGGTTTTTCAAATTATAACAAACTAAAAACATATTTTTGATTTTAAATTTTTCAATTTTTAGGATTTTGAAAATATTGTTTATTTATATACAGAAATCAATCAAACTAAACTCCCTGTTTGTCACACCCCCAAAATCCACACGCGGAGTATCACCGCTTGGGAGCGTGACTGACCAGGATCAAGCCACCAATCATATAGAACAATGTAATAGTAACAGTAAATGTAACCAAACCAATCCATATGAAAGGTGTTCAAAACATAAGTATAAATTCAACGTTTAGCGGAAGCATATGAGTAAAAGCCCAACATAAATAAAGTATGTAATGACATAATGTCTAATCAAGCATTCACGATCCTTGTCCACAACGTACGCGCCTCCCAGTGCAAGCTCCATGTATACCTAACGACCTGCAAGGCATGTAACAGAGAGTCAACAACTAGTTGAGCGAGTTCACAGTAAGTAAGTTCGTAATAGTAAGGTTGCTTCGTAACATGTGGAGCTACTAGGCCGATAGTATTTTCTATTAGTGGGGGCTTCCCATGTTTGCATATACACTAGACTATTTGTAACCATAAGTGTTCTTCTCACCGAGAACAGTAGTACGTACAAAGTTTACGTAGGTTTTACGTAAGTGTCCTTCACAACCGAGGACAGGGGTACGCGGGGGTTTACGTAGGTTTTACGTAAGTGTCCTTCCTGACTCCGGAAGACAGTAGCATGTTCTTGTTTACGTAGGTTTTACGTAAGTGTCCTTCACAACCGAGGCAGTAGTGAGTATAAGTTCACGTAGGTTTTACGTGAGTGTCCTTCGCAACCTGAGGACAGTGATGAGTACAAGTATACGTAGGTTTTACGTATGTATCCTGCGCATCCGAGGACGATGGTAGATAGTCAAGTAACAGTGTAAGTACGAGTGTCTATTCAAATCTCATTCCTTCAATCCCCATTCCCATACCCTGGGAATCCCATGCCTTAGTAAAAGTGTGAACTCACCTTGGTTTGCTCGGTATGCTAGGTTATGTGCTCACAGTTAATCAATCACGTCCTAGAGTATGCACGTATACAATAATCAGTTTATGTTTCATGTTGTTCACGTATAAGTATAATCACAGTGGGCATCACATCGATAAGCATCGAGTATCACATTGTACGTTTTCGTAATCATACAAATCATGTTCACCATCTAACAGCAGTTAACTAACCCAGTTAATTTTGACAGAATCAGACTAAGTTATTTGGGCTGATTATCCATTTGGCGAAACACATATTGGCGAAACACATTCTGTTTCGTCGTGGTCTCCTTTGGCGAAACAAAGTTCTGTCTCGTCGACTGCCCTTGGCGAAACACTTTCTGTTTCGCCAAGAGATCTATTTCGTCAAGCCTGTTACGGGGTGATGTCAGTTACGTCAATCAGTTACATCAGTTACGCAATACCACAGAAACCCTAATTGCCGTCATCATCAAGAAGCAATCATGCGGACATCATTAACATAGATATCATCAACAAGCAGTGATCATGTATTTTAGACCATCTAGCATATAGTTCACAGATTCAACAATATCACCCATCACGAAACCCTAACAGTTACAACGATTTCACCATATCATCATTCGATAGCCAACAGTCAACATTCATACCTAGTATCCAGTTGGTTATTATATATATAATAAAATCGAATACTAACATCATGATGATATGATTTCGGTTCCTGATCTCATCAAAATCAATCCATATAAATTTTTCAATAATATAAATTCCCAAACCCTAGGTTAACACCAACTCACATATATAAAAGAATATATAAATGGCTGATCATGTCATGCATACACAAATCGAATCACCTAATCCTACTGACACTTCAATAATTGTCCACATGCTTCTGATTGAATGCACATGGCTTCCATGTCCATAATCAGATTATCAAATCTTGGTGAACCCATGAAACTTCACACTATGGGCCCTCACAACCGAATATCATTGATATTCAATAGTATAACCATACACACAAACCAATATCAATCACTATCATACAACTTAATTTCAAGTCTATCTTATTAATCTTGCACAATATTATCAACTCACATTGATTCCAACTATACAGTTAACAAGCAATCATGTAAAGGTTGGACACTAACCGGACTCAGAATGATCAATCAAAAGATATCTGATTTCGAACAAGAGGAGGGCTGCCGTCACAATATAATGATGAGGTGATGATTGTTTAGGGTTTGCAATATATCGGTTTCATGCACTGACTAAAACAATTCTAATATTCAAACGTTACTGGGCCAAAGCCCATTCCATGATTTCGCCAGCCCACCTCCAACGAAAACACTTAAATGTTTTCGTGGGGAGGGTGTTTTCGGGTGGGGTGTTTTTGTGAGGTAGGGTGTTCGGCAAAAGCTTAGGGTTTCAATTTAATTATCGAAAACTTCCTATTTATATAAAACATAACATTAACACACACACTTATAATACACACCACATATCACATATAAATCACAATACGATTTAATGTATTACAAACGTGCCCAGTTGTAAAACAAACAAGTCGCGTAAATAAACAATCTAATCAATTACGTGCACTAATGCGAAGATGGAAAATCTTGGAAACTCGAGTTGTCACACTGTTCAACCAAACCAGGGTTCTGCAACCTCTTCCTGTGCCAGGCTGCTCCAACTACCATTCTCACAATCTTCAGCTTCGTTGAACACCTGCACATTCAAACTTTATCAATCATTTGAACAATTTAGCCCAGGTCTGTTGGACCTTAGGCATTTCAACACAATAATGTTCATTTAATTTCGGAAACTCTTTGTCATTTAAAATGTTTTCAATTTTGACTTCAACTTTTTCATCTTTTACCATCGTTACTTGTTTCTTAGCACTCCACATTTGACCTTTCGGAGTACCTCTTTTGTAAAAATTTGTCTCTTTTTGAACCTTTTGATTTTGAATAACATTTTTAGGTTTCCAAAACTCTTGAGGTTTTGTCATATCAACAGATGTTCTCCAACTCTGTGTTGTTCTGAATCTAGGTGTGTGAGAATTCCAGGTCTGTCTTGAATCAAACCTGTTCGGGTTTGATTTCCAATTTTGATTTGAAGCAAACTTGTTTATATTGTACCTCCAAGTTTGTTTTGAATCAAATCTGGTCAACCTTGGTTTCACATCCTCATATTTCTGTTTTTCAACATCAACAGGCTTTGGATTTGGACACTTTCGTGCAACATGTCCAATTTAATCACATTTAAAACACACTTTCTTTGAAACATCCTTGGCCTGTTGTTGTTTCTTTTTCTTAGCCTCAAACTCCTCATTAGACTGTTGTCCAAATTTGAGTTTTTCCTCTTCTTTCAAACTTTTTCCTTGAACAAAATTCATTTTTTGTTGCAAATCATGTTTTTCATTTAGTTTTCGATTCTGTTTCTTTTTATATCCCAAACCAGCCTTCATGTTTTTCTTCTTAAAACCAGGTTTGTTATAAAAAGATTTATGACCTTTACCAGCAAACTTTGAAATTTCCGACTTCTCAATCTCAACCATTTTGAAAACTTTATCAACCTTTTCTGAAATCACATTCTGAATCGGGAATACAACATCTAAGAATAGTTTGTCCGATCCAATCATGGTATAAACCAATCCTTTTGAATCATCATTCAAATTTTTCTCGGATTTTGTGTTTTTCAAATAACCATCATAAAGATTTCCTTCATCTTCATCCTGTGATTCAGACTTACCTTTTGTAGACTCATCTTTCAAAACGCTTTCGACAACCTTACTTACCACCTCTGAATCATTAGCATCATCAGATTTGGAGTAAGTCACATCGATACTTTCAGGTAACTGGTCAGCTACGTTCAATCCCTTTGCCACCTTTTCCTCATCATAAAAAGTATAATTGTTTCTCAATGGTGGTGGTACCTGATGAAACTCTGAACCAATACCCTTTTTGCAATTTTCAGTATCTTTGTCATCTGGTGTGATGTTGAAAATGCGTTCGAGAATGTACGAAGAGTTATGATAACTTTGAAGTTTTGTAACAACCTTTTTCTTTTTCATCCAAGACTTGTTTAAGACTAGCAATTTCATCAACACATTTGTTCAATTCAATTTGCTTTTCCTTAAATTTTCTTTCATACATTTCTTTAGTGACTAAAGTTTCTGACAATCTTTGATCAAAACTTTTGACTTGGCTCTTCAAAGTATCATAAGCTTCTTGTACTCTCTGACTCGACCACTTTAAAGAATCATACTGTTTTTGTAAATCTTGAAATTTAGATTCTTTTTCAACACAATCGACACATTTTGCTGAACACATTTGTCTATAAACATCATTATCCTTTTCAAGACCTTTACATTTCTGTGTTAGCTTTTCAACTTTTAATTTCAAAATTTCTTCTTTTTCAATCATTTCTTTACATTTTATTTTGAAAACATTTTCAAGTTTATTTGTTTCAATATATGTTGTTTTTAACGTTTCATCCTTTTCGGTACAGGCTTTGCACATTTCTATGCAATTCCTGCACTTGTTTTCATTTTTATCAGCAGACTGTTCAATGCTTTTGTCTGTGTCAAACAATTCAGAAGATTCAGTTTGAATTTTTTCTGTTATCACACCTTCTTCTTCTGTCTTTTTCTGATCTTCATCTTTCATCTGTTCTTCTTTATCAGTTTCCTCTGCCGCTTTCTTTACTTCCTCTATCAGCTTTTCCAGCTCTTGTTCTTTCCTCTTTTTCATTTCTACCACCTTTGGTAGACTCGCTTCACAAACCTCTCTTATCTTCTTCTCCAAATTAGGCAGATATGCTTTATCAGATAACCTTCGTGTGTTAAAAGTAGCCTGCCTTGGAACCAAATTTGTTACAGCTTCAAAATCCACTTTTGATGGGTCAACAACTGGATTACCCCGTGGATCCATGTAACATTCCAACTCTTCATTCCATCTTTTTGCTTTCTGGGCTTCTTTGAATGGTTCGTTTAATTTTCCAATTTCCCATCTTGCATAATCTGCTTTCCAATATCTATCAGGATCAGCATTAGCCACAAATGCATATCCAACTGCATCTTCTTCAGGGCAAACCTGACTCCAATCATAACCTTCATCGTCATATATAACTGCAAGAGCCCTTGATTTTTCTTCAGGCTGTTTCAATCTTGGTGGCTCAGACTTGTTCTGATGGTAAATCGCTTTCTTGTAATAATCTTCGTTGAAAGGGTTTTCAGACTCAACATCAGCATACGCATTTCTGCACTCGCGCTTAAAGTGACCTCTTTGTTTGCATTTGAAGCATGTCACCTTAGATTTATCAAATCCCAGTTTGGTAGATGGTCCACCAATTGACTTTCTCCCCGTTGTCTCCATGAACCGCTGTGCCCGACGAACCGCACTGGCCATGCACCATCTTATATCCATTAGTTCCATCTCCTCGGGGTCTAATTGATCATAATCTTCTTTCGTCAAGTTGGTGTTGCCAATCTTCCCTGCAACGAGGCTTTCATACGATTCAAGTACAGATGCCAAGAAAACCATCTGTTGTTTTGCCGATTCTTCGCTGAAATTCTGCCCATTCTTCAGATCTACTGCGATATTACACTGAAACAAATTCTTGGAAGTAGATTGACTTGAAGTGTTTGAAGAAGATCCACTGTGAAAACCACTTTGAAGACTTTCATTGTTCAGTGAATTTGAACTTTCTGCAGAAAACGCTGTTCTTGGAGACCCAGCCTGTGGTGCATTTCCTCTGTAGTAAAGCTCCACATTTTGCTGATAAGTCGGATTGTTGACTTTAGATCTCTTTATCTCCAACTCATGGCTTTCAAGTCTTTCGATCAGCAAATCCACTTTTAAATCTTCAGGCTTGATAGTATTTTTCAACATTAGAGCGAAGTATTGCCACTCTTGATCATTTGGCAATGAATCAAACA
This sequence comes from Helianthus tuberosus, assembly GCA_030545235.1. Taxonomy (NCBI): domain Eukaryota; kingdom Viridiplantae; phylum Streptophyta; class Magnoliopsida; order Asterales; family Asteraceae; genus Helianthus; species Helianthus tuberosus. The sequence continues at coordinate 71,007,213 of CM060356.1, read as the reverse complement.
GTTTATCCACCAGCTCCTCTTCAGAAGGTAAAATTTCATGTCTGATCAACTCCATTTTCAGATATCCGAATCTCTCGATCATTTTACAAACAGATTCATTTTTCATACAACTGAAAAGATCAAACTCTTTACGCAACAGTTTCTTTTTGTTTTTAACAATTTCATTACTTCCTACACACTTTTTCCCTAACGCTTCCCACAAACTCTTTGAAGTTTTCTCTTGTTCAAGTAACGAGATAATATCCTCTCTCACTGACTGTTTGATTAATGTGATCATCTTATATTCAGCCACAACATTTTTTACATCTATGTCTGAGAAATCTTTTGGATCTATTAACTCTCCTCCCTCTTTTACTGGTTCAGTGTATCCATCTGTCATTTTTAACCAACTTTCAGGAGCGAAAGCTTTTACCCAACCCTCAAATCTGTTTTTCCACCAGTGATAATCTTCCACTTTCATTAGCTTTGGTGGCTTCTGTTGACTTCCATACATGTTCTCGAATTTCAAATTCTCTGAAATCTCCTTCGAATATTCTCTCATCTCGGATCTTCTATCTGACGATTCGGAAGTGAACGCGTGGTAGAAAGTGTTGTAAAATTCTTCACCGTTGCTCGACATCTTGAATCACCTTGAACTTTGCACTTTGTAAATCTTGAATCTCCTGAATCAAACAAACAAACTATCAGTTTAAATGGATTGAATACGTGAAAGTATGTGTTTGTGAAATCAATCTAAGACTCGTTGTCGAAGATTCACGGATTCGCTCAATGTAGTTCAAGTAAAATATTGACTAAAAGAGCCGATTAATCGATGAACAATATTGAGCCTTTAATCAAGAGCTTTAAATGGTCTGACCCAACTGTTTTCAAATTTGGGCCTACAATATAAACGATATACACACATATGATAGAGCCGGAACACTTGTTGTGGGCTTGATTATGATTGAGCCATTTTAAACCACGACAACTATGATTGGACCGCAATAAAACTGATCACGTGAATTCTATAATTGCCGACAAATTTAATGTGATGCCAGATCCAATTTCCAACAACTCAAATCGGATTTTGTGATTGGACCTTCACAATACCACATGCAACACTTTAATTCTCAATTTATCTCGATTTGACCAACCACAATACCACATGCACCACTAAGCCGACAACAATTAAATGAATTCACAAATTCAATTCTGATTGAACCGCTAAAAACAAAATCACATGAATTCTGTCAAATCGATTAATGTGTTCACGTGAATTCTGATCTTCGATAGAAACAATACAATTTCACAAGCAAACCGACAATCTCTTTTTACTTTTCACACAAATCGATGAACATTCAAGCGAGCAGACAACTTTCAAGCAGACAAGTGGTGTGATTTCAAGCGATCAAACGTTTTCAAGCGGTCAAGCAGATTTCAAGCGGACAAGTGGTGTGATTTCAAGCGATCAAAAGTTTTCAAGCGGTCAAGCAAATTTCAAGCGATTAAGCGGTGTGATTTCAAGCGAACAGGACCTTTTCGCTTCAAAATAACACATTTTTCAAGCGAACAAGACAAGTTCTTTCAAGCGATCAGCGAAATCGGACCTAAAACTTTCGATTTCTCCTAAACGGCTAGGAGTTTGAATCTGAAATTTGGTAGGATTGTAACTCAAATGTTTTCGCACATCATACTAAAAAATCATCATATTCGGACCGGTAAAACACGTTCAATTTCACGAAAAACCTTCAAAACGTGAAAAAATAGTAGAATAAGAAGAATTTGACAAAAATCAGATCTGAAATCACTGAAATCTAGTACGATTTTATGTATTTGGTCAGCGCAATCGAGCTCCTAGCTCTGATACCACTTGTAGGACCGGTTTTGACTCCGAAACGATTGCGAAACGAACGTACAACGTGCGGAATCAGTACACGAACGCGACCTAACACACGTGACGTAATATAAACGTGATTCTTTGATAAATCTGAAATCGTACAAAAACCGTAAATCACCTAGAGCACTTTCTCTCTCTACTTTCTCTCTCTAAGCACCAAGCTCCAAACTCTCTAAAATGGCAAAAGTCTCAAACCTAACACTATAACTCCCTATTTATAGGCACAAGGAATATAAGGATTTCTCCTTATTTACAAGTTTGCCACCTTGCCCTTTTAACTAGATATTACAATAAAAGCTTAGACTTCTTCGGTTTCTGCTACGTACTAGATTGACGGAGGCGATAGACACTTAATGCACTAACATATTATAAACACATTTGTAAAAAAAAATAAAAAAAAAGTCGTGTGTGTAGTTTTGAGCACCACAAGTTTGTGTTTACGGGTACCGTAAATTTTAAATAATTTTTACGGTACCCGTAAACGCAAACTTATGGTGCTCAAAACTATACACACAACAATTTTTTTTTTGATTTTTTTTTTTTACAAATGTGCTTATAATACACGCATCTACATTTATGAAAAAAAATTTGGTCCACCTCGCCCCGTACGGTGTAGTTTTCACGGTTCTTACAACTGGAGGTGGTTCTCATTTTAGCGGTCCCATATATATATATATATATAGTGTTGACATATATATAATATGGGTAGGGATTCTGTACATTAATACAGAAGTGTGAGAAGTGTATTATAACACTATATATAACACCATTTAAACACCGTATAACACTATGTAACACCATATAACACCATGTAACACCATGTAACACTATATGACACTATATAACAATATATAACACTATACATCTATCATAGACATGCTATCAGAAAACTATAGTGTTATATTTGTTATATAGAGTTATATAGTGTTACACAGTGTTATATGGTGTTACATATTGTTATACAGTGTTTATATGGTGATATATAGTGTTATATATAGTGTTATAATACATTTATCACACTTCTGGATTAATGTATAGGATCATCTATCTATATAATATTTAAGTACCCGTGTGTTACACGAATTATTCAAAGTAAATTATATAATATTTAATAGTGTTGACATAAAACTTGAAATGAAATAGACGTTCCATTACTTATGTAGATATTAAATTACAATGAACCGAAAAAAATGACTACGAAAAAATCACAAATGGTTATATTTCTTTTTAGTTTAAGTACATGTGTGCTACACATGTTATACAATGTTAAAAAAATATGAACTTAAAAAAGAGTACACCTTAATTACAGAGCATTATGGCTCCACTTTCCACAATTAAATTAAACTAAAAAACATACCTCTATTTGCAAGTGAAGCAACCGAGAACATGTATGTAATAAAATCTCATAACAGACTAACTCTCTCTTATGCGTACACACGATGAATAGAAGTAGTACACATGATGAATAAAGGTAAGAATACGGGTGTAATTTGGACAACATCCTATTAGCTAGGCTTTGTATAAAGGCTTCTCAAGCATTTAGGGCTCTTACATTCGGTGCTCACAATCTGTCCAAAGAAGATTGATCAGAATGTGTGGTATCAAATTTCATTTGCTGTCCATTACCATTTTAGGTATTTTATAAAATTTTATTACTTTCCTAAGCCCCAGCTTGATTTATGTAATTTTATAAAATTTTATTACTTTCCAAAATTTTCTCAAAGTTACACGGGTTACTCAAAGTAATTATATATATTTAACAGTGTTAACATTCGTCTATCCCTAAACCTACAAAACTTTGTATGTTCAAAGCAAAGTTTTTCAGATTGTTTAATGAGACTTGTACAAACACGTGGTGAGCACGATGAGAATATGAAGGTTTTGCTATGAGTTAATAGTAGCACGATGAATATCTATACGCATCATTCTTTTCATTATCAATTTCATCTGCGACAATAAATAAATATTTGTATAAGTACAGAGTGACCATCTACATCAATCGATACAATTCTAAATGCTTATAATTAGGAATGAGCAAATGGTACCGGGTACCGGTACCGAATTTACCAAACCGGCTACAATTTTGGTACCGACTCCTTTTCGGTACCGGTATTTGGCGGTTTTTACCCTCAAATACTGGTACTGAACCGTATCGTACCAGGCATATTCGGTACCGGTACCAATTTTTAAGGATTTTCGGTACCAGGTTTTTTCGGTACCGGTTGGTACTGAGCTCATCCCTACCTATAATGTAGTATTCTTAATTCAGCCAACAATAGAATTCTTCAAATAAAACTAACAAAACTGATGTCTCAAGACAATAAGCATCCTTCAAATAAAACTAACAAAAGAGAAAAATCCGTAAAACTTCAGTTACCTTTTTAGTGATGGTTTTTCAAACATGCCACTACTTGGACCCAAAATTAAGTAAGCATCGCGGCAACCTCTAAGGATCTCACAAAAAACAATTCTAACATAAATCTTTTTAGTTAACTGAATCGTTTTTAGTTCAAGAGAAACAAAATATAACTGAATAAAAAGTTACCTCCAGATATCATATATCGATCGTCATTGGGACTTTCAGGGCCGGCCCAATGGGCTTCCAACCCTAGGCACAAGCCTAGGGCCACCCAAATTGAAAGGCCTCAAATTTGTTGTGGGTTTTTTGTATAGTAGGCCCATTTTGAGTTTTAAAAAAAAGAGTCCATAACAATAACATGAAAGGCCCGTTTTGAGTTTTAATGAAACACAAAAGGCCTCACACAAATTCATTCACGCGCGCAGATCAATGAATTGAAGAACCAAAGGTCGGCGGCTGTACAATGATGGTATTGAAGAACGAATCGTCATCTGATCAGGCGCTAATCGTCGGTAAGTAATTCACTAACGGCTCTTTTTGCTTTTTTACATGTATATCTTCTTCATCTTCAGTTCTTCCATTTGATTACAACAGTTGTTACAGTTCTTCTATAATCGATTACAAACAAACCATTAACCAAACCGTGTGATTACTGTCTTACTGATTAAATCAGTTCTTCGATTAAATATATGTTGTTCGATCGATTCAGTTCTTGTTCTTCGATTTGTGGCAGTGGCAGAAGTTGATTAATTTGTGGCAGACGTTGATTGATTCAGGAATTAGGGCTTAATCGTTGGTTGTTTGTCTATTGAATTTGTTGTTTAGGGAACTAGGGCTCATTATCAATCTCTCAAATAGATTTATATTTTATTAGAACTTTTAAAGTTAATGATTTTTGGAGGTGATTTGTGGTTAGGTTAGTTTCCTGATGTGAATTATTCCTCTGAACAAAGTATGGTGATCTGATCATGAAACATAGAAAATTATTGATGTGAAGTTTTCTAAATAAAATATGGTGATCTGTTTATTAAACATGGATAATTCATGAAATTTGTTGATTTTTCGAGGTTACTTGTGCTTAGGTTAGTTTCTTTATGTTAAGTTTTCTGAACAAATATGGTGATTTGTTTATAAAACATAGAAAAAATTTGAAATTTTATTGATATTTAGAGGTGATTTGTGCTTTGGTAATTTCTTGCTGTAATTTTCTTTGAACTTATAGTAATATGTTTATAACCATCGATAATGTTTGAAGTTTATCGATTTTTGTAGGCGAATTATGCTTATTAGGTTAATTTCTTGATGTAAATATTTCTGAACAAAATATGCTGGTCTGATCATACATCATAAAAAATTGTTGTAATTTTTTTTTTTTGATGTTAGATCTGATAACCTCATTCTTAATAAACAAAATATGCTGGTCTGACCAACTATAAACTTTTTAGTTTATATGTTGAAAGGGTAATTTTGCGAAAAAGGCCTCCACTTCGAAGTTCGCTTAGGGTCTCCAAAAACCTAGGAACGGCCCTGGGTACTTTCACATCTCACATCTCAGTGAGTCATCTTTGTTGTCACCTCAATCACCACATACATCAGGTACTATCGTTGTCGACGCTAAATCCTAAATATGCTAGAATGAAGAACGCTAATTAATTACTAAAATTGCTTGAATGAATTACACTAAAAATTTACTGAAAAAAAAAAAGAAAAAAAAGTGGTGAAAAGATAAAACTTGGGGTTCATTGGATGGCTATAGCAATGGCTTCTTGGTGCAAAGAGGTCCCAACACAAAACTTCACCAACAATAAATTTGCATATAAGGATCGTGGGAACCTATACAATATTAAAGTAATGTGTAATAAAACTTCACCAACAATAAATTTGCATCATCCAAGAAAAACGAATTGAATTGAAATAGGAATTAAAAAGCAATTCGAATATGAAGATGTATGGTCCGAATTCCTTGCCCACATGGCAAGGATCACACCACTTTTCCATCCTATGTGGCGCTGACATCAACGAGATCATCCAGAAGCTTCTGGAAAATATCAAGGTGGCACCAAAGATGCTCCATCCGACATAAAGGACAACACGTGCCACCAGCCACCAGGCGCCAGGTAGGCCCGTAACAAATCAAAGAGCAGCCCGACAACACCAGTACGACGTCTCCAAGATGGGCAAATGTAAGCGCGCCACGTGTATCACTACACTGACCACAACAGAGGAGACCAAGAGAATATTCCCCTTGGTCGGACAGCTGGCGCGCAACCACAGCTGGCATCGCTGCTCTTCCCTCTCTCACCCTCCGGCTATAAATAGGACCCTTCATCATCCAGGTTGAACCATCTTGCCCTCTATACTCTCACACTCAACACACACTGTTTATTCTCCCTCAGAACAGTACTTATTCTCACGCCGGAGCCTGGTTAAGAGGGAAACCCCCATATTCCCCTCTTAACGAGACTACGGTGTTGCTGTTTTGCAGGATCCAGGTCATTTCACGAGTAAGAAAGGAGATTGAACCCATAGAAGGAATAACCCCACCGATTAACCCTGGTGTTAACCTGTGTTTCATCAGAATCTGACCATAAAAATAGGAATTTGGCTAGGAAAAGGAGATACCTGGATCATTTGCTTGGTCGTTCAGTTGGCTTTTTTATAATTGGACTTGGGCAGGCTCTTCGGGGAAACTCTCCAAAAAGCTTTCAAGAAGTTCGTCGGCATTATCAATTCTATAATCATATTCACCAATTATCCAAATCATTAATGCTTGTATCAACATATGAAATAAGATTTACACAATATTAGAGCTTCAGAAACCTTGGCCTCGCTCATTCAAAGTGTCCAAACTTGCACAATATTCATAACTGTAGTGAAAAGTTTAAGTAAGATGGATATCTAAATACAACATCATCGTAAATGGAGAACCAACAACTTACATGTTAGGATATCTTCTAAAAAATATCCTTAATGGGTAAAACTAAAAAGAAAAGTTCGGTTTAAGGAAAACAATGTTTGAGTATCTGACTCAGTGACAATCTATAAAAGAATAAATTACTCTAGACAAAAGGTTTTGGGCTAACTTGGCCTAACTCATACCAAAATCCATTTCGACATGTTGCATGACTCACTCGAATTTACCGACTCTTATAACATATAAGCTAAAGACTACAAAGCTTCATTCATAACACAAAATCCATATCAGACCTTGAAAATCGATACTAGTGGGTTCATGAAAGATCGATTCATCCCTTAGAAAGCTAAATAGAAATCAATACCTTGAAATTAGAGGTGGCAAAATAAACCCATCAACTAAATTTTGGATCAACTAAATGCATTTAAAATAACAGTTTGGGTTATCTTGGGCCATAAGTAAATTGTTAGTAGGTCTAGATGGGCCAAAGTACATTAAACATAATCACAAGATGGGTGAGGATGGGTAAGACATTATCACCGAGCAGGTCAGGATGGGTAAGACTAGGGTTTCTGTCTCGCTAATCAACAATCAATCGCTCTTCTGTTCGCTACTTCAGTTAGGGTTCTTCTCTTGAACCCTTTTTTCTCCTAAATCTCACTCGAATTTCCAGCTTGCATTCTCTGATCTTATCAATTTCTCATCTGGGTCTGGCATTCTCTGATCTCAGCTGACATTATCGTGATTTTAAGGTACCATTTTGATTTCAACCGCTTGTTTTTGTAATTAACGATTTGGGGTTTCTAAAAATTGTGTTTCGTTAAATGGGTATCAAAGATTTTGAATTATTTGTGGAGTTTTTGTTGAGAATTTTGTGGATTCTGCATATTCTATTCTTGATTCTTGCTTTTCTTTAAGCTATTTTTCCCCTAATTTAGGTTATCATAATTATGTATTAAGAGTGGTAATTTTGAAGAAGGTTATTAGATCAATGCTTTCTGTTTATGTATGGAAATTAAATAGATTAACCTCTTTTTTGTAAAATGTATATTGTTTGTGTTGTTTGATGTAAATCTGAATAACCGACAAGATTGTGTTATTTAAACCAAGAACATGGTTATACACTAATTGTGTTTTTTGAATTTGATCAAGTGAATCATGATTATAGTTGTGTTCCATGTTTTGGTTACTATTAATTTCTGTTTTCTCACTTTATTGTAGATTAAATTAAACAGATCCGTAAAACAAATGAAACGAATCTGCAAATGAATTCTGCAGACTGATTCTGCAGCGAACACGGACCTCGAACAGATTATATCGACTGATTTGCAGCAAATGATTATAACGACTTAAAAAAATCAGATTCTGCAGCGGCGAATATACGAATCTGCAGCGACTAAACAACAAATTCTGCAAATAACTGTCCGAAAACAGCCGCAAATTCAGCAACGTATCGTTTCTGCGAATAAATCTGAAAACTATTCAAAATTAGTTGTTTTCTATTTTGTTGCTGGCTTTCTTGGTTCCCCCTCTTTCACTTATTTATTCTTTTTTTTTTGTTATGGTCCAACATTATGCTAATTAGATTATGTTTGTGGTTAGGGATTTTAGGCTATACAATTCTTGTTCTGTACATGAAATTTGTACAGCACTTGGGGTTTATTAGGTTATCGTTTAAATGGTTTTATTTTCATGGCTTTAATTCATGTTGTTTGGTCTCAAGTCACTTGCAGATGTTCACAATAATTTTACATTTGGATCATAATATCATATCTTAATGTTTATTTGATAATTCGCTTACAAAGAGATTAGATGTTTGGCTGGATATAATCTAACACTTTTTGATTCAGAGTCGAGTTTATGATGCTATCATTTTTTTTATTTTTTTTTATTTTTTTTCCTTTTTAAATTTTTTTTTAATTTTTTTCGTTTTTTTAATTTTTTATAATTTTTTTCATATTTTATAATTTTTTTTAGTTTTTATTATTATTGATTTATTCTTAACCCATCCTGACCCAAACCCATCCTGACCTGAACTCATCCTGACCCAAACCCATCCCGACCTTCTTCTTTCTTTTACCCATCTTAACCCAAACTCATTCTAACCCAAACCCATCTTGACCCAACAACCAATCCAATCCAACCCATCCATTTTGCCACCTCTACTTGAAATTAATCATTCGTTTCAAATAACTCCATAAATCTGCCATCATAAACACGGTAATCACACACTTGTATAAATCACCGTAAACATACATCATCTGAATCTCTAGACAGATATGATTGATGAGATGGACCAAAAAGAAATATTCGAGTACTGAAAATACATTAACAACTAGAATATGAGAATATTTATAAATTACATATAGTTATGTAAAAAAAAAAAAAAACCCAATTAAGAAACAATATGAAAGCATAATTTTTTTAATATAAAAGTAAGTAAGATCATAGAGTTGCAAGGTACTTACGGTTGGTAATTGTACTCGATAAGCTAACCAGGTAATTATACTTTTCTGAAACGGGCTAAGTTTATAGCCCTAACTCACCATGCCACCATCCAGTTCGGCAACATGCTACAGCAACCAATAGATCACAATTTAGTTCAATTTTGAAAATTGTTTCTTGGTGTTAAATTGATTCATGAATAAATATTATATGATAAAATGATTGGTGTTCATATGTAGCTACCATTTACATGATGCAGGTTTGCAAAATCTGACCCATTACTCTCACTCACATACTAGCTCAATGGTTGTAACATCTACCGGCAAGAATTCTCTGCATAGCCTTAAGCCAGTGAGGTGGATTCAATATATAGTAAGGGTTCTAAACCACCTTCGCCACCGCTGAAGTGTTGAAAATCAAAACATGCAACCACTGTTAGTGGTCATGACTGGTAGATGGAAATATAAGCATGGGAGTATTAATTATTCGTAGAAGCCAAAGCACATTTCACATAATTTAGCGTAAAAAGACTCAATGCTTTGTTCTCGAACCATAATTACAAACGATTTCAGTAACAAAGATGAAAAAAAGTATTTGGTATTACCTGTATATGAGCCCACTGAACTGCCCAGTTTGAGAATGCCTTCATACATAGTTGTCGATAGCGAATAGCGACAAGGCACCTATAGGCTACGTAACGAATAGCTACAAACAGCGACGGCTATTTTATAAATAGCGATAAAGTAGTCGAAAATTCAAGAAATTGTTTTACATTCAAACATCCAAAATAAATAAACATTCAAACCACCTAAATAGCTAAAATAGTCAATCACAAATCATCTAACTCTTCATATTCTGGGTCGTCGTTGTTGGATATTTATGTCCGGTTCGATAAGTCAGCGCTACCGACCGGGTCTTGACCCGTAAGAGTTACACCGTGGGCAACGAACTAAAATCCACATAACTGGTTTAACTGGCAATTACGAACGATGTGCGAAACGGATCATAATTATATTTATGATCATGAGCGGATTTATATTATTATAATCGTTACTAGTAATATAATTGTTTATCTTAATTCAAAGACTTGTTGCGGATATTAACTAAGAGACGGGTACATGGACTGGGTGAGACAAGTACATTCTATAACAACCCTCCTAAAAACCCTTAAAACACCCTAAACGTTCCTATTATACCCCGAATACTCGTTAACGGACCTAGAATACCTTTATATTAATCAAAATCAAATAAAAACAAAATTATAGTGCCCTCGCGGGGCGCGACCCGGTTAGCCAGGTGTGTCGCGGGGCGCGACAAGGTGACACCAGGCCGGACCCTAGTCCGCCACGTGTCCTCATGCGTGTGAAGCCTAGTGAGTTGACTCACCAAGGCTAGAGCCTAGCCTACATGTCTCGTGGGCCGCGAAGACTGACCCAAGATTGGTCGCGGGGCGCGAGCCGCCTTATGTCAGGTGTATATAAGGGGCCTCAGGCCTCATTTGATCGTCGTTCATTTCTAAATTCTATCTCAAATTCTTTGATAGGAAATTATACTCGGGATTAATAACCCTAAAAAGTAAAGCTCTGCTTCGTTCTAAGTATTATAACCCCCGATCACGTATTTGTTACCCTACCCGATTGATCTAGGGCTCCGTAACGCATGTCAAGGGTCTGCCTGACTCAGTCGTTGGAGTTCTGTCTCGTGTTGCATGGATAATGTGATTTGGGTTATCTTACTAACACGTGTGCATTGTTTAAATTTTAATAGATAATAACCAGGAGAACCATCAGGAAGCTATATTATTATCTAAGTCAGCAATGTGAGTACATCTTACTTTTTGTCACCTTTTTGTGAGTCAAATATTTTACAAAACCCTAAATATTTATCAAGACACTTACAGGGATTAAGTTTTTCTAATTCTACAATTATCATCAGTATGTGGGTCAGCAAATTATGATTCAAATTATGCAACGAAGGATATTTTTGCATTCTCATCAATAATATACAAGATTTTAATTACTACAAAAATTTTTAGATGTGCGTACGTGTTCCCTATTAAGAAATACGTGAATCGGCAGACTTTCGCAGTTTGACGCAAATAGTCCCTGTGATTAAATTAATTTGTTTTTGCCAAACCAAATCCTACAAAACTTATTTCTAAGTTATGTAAAGGGTATTTAGGGTATGTTTAGCTTATGTCACTGTTCCGGAGTGTATGTTGTGTTAAACTGATTACGTTTACGTAACAGTTTACATAAAACTTCTAGAAAAGCTTCTCGAGAGTTCGAAATCGTACAAGATTTGATATGTATAAATGTCACATGTAATTATACAATATCGAATCTGAAACACAAGATTTCATTAGATTTGTAATTGTTCGATATTGTAAAATGGTCGTAAAGGCACAAATGTCACACTTTGACAGACGTTTCAGTGAACCTTGACACTACAAACTCGTGCTACAACCATTCTTCACTGGTTATTTCTTGTTGTGCCAACACCTTCAACGTAACACTTCCATCGACGAATAACACTCTGTATTTCTATTTTATACCACTTGGTACGACCAACTACATTGTCATCGGATAAATTCTTACTCTGATCCTAACACATATATGTATTGCATCAAGTTGAACACATTGATTGCGGCTACACTTTGGTATGTTTTCACGTCTTATCCCGTTGTGCTTCATGAACACTATAGTTCTTGTCTAACTCTGTTGTGCATGAATCCCGCTTGATTAAATCACTCTTTGAGAACATTACTCGAGGAGCAATGAGCCATACTTATATATACTTTATCGACCCTTTTGTTTCATGTTTACTACCTCGTTGACCGAAAGATGGTCATCTACTACAACCAACTGCAACCGAAATATCATAATTGATACCTATAAAAAATCTCCCTTTCCTCTGCATGAATGTGACAAGACGCTACCATTCTGAGATAAAGGGGTATAATGCCTGACTGGAGCTGAACAAGGTGACTGTTAAGAATCGTATCCACTTCCCCGAATTGATGACTTGTTCAACCAAACACAAGGTTCTAGTTTTTATTCTAAAATCGATCTAAGATCGGGCTATCATCAGTTGAGAGTCCGATCAGAACTCGGTACGACCATTACGAGTACCTAGTCATGTCGTTCGAGTTAACCAATGCACTAGCGGGCTTCATGGATCTTATGAACCGCGTGTGCAAACCCTACCACGACAAGATTGTCATCCTCTTTATAGACGATATCCTGATCTACTCAAAGACTAAGGAGGAGCACGCAGATCATTGACGACTTATCTTGAAGTTTCTGAGGAACGAGCAACTTTAAGCAAAACTAACGAAGTGTGACTATAGATTCGGGAAGTGCATTTCCTTGGGCATGTAGTCAATGAAGCTGGAATACATGTCAATCCTGCCAAAATTGAATCCATGCAAAATTGGCCTGCGCCTAAAACTCCAACTGAAATCTGCCAATTCCTTGGTCTAGAGGGTTATTATCATAGATTCATTGAGGGATTTTCCAAGATTGCCCAACCTCTCACTACTCTGACACAGAAGGGTACCACTTACAGGTGGGGTGATGCCCATGAGTCTGCCATACAATTGTTAAAACAGAAACACTGCAGTGTACCTATCTTATCCCTACCAGAAGGTACCAACGATTTTGTCGTGTATTGTAACTGATATGCGTAAAATACAACATATAAATTATATCAAATACGGCGTAAAATCAACCCCTTTTTCGGTACTAATGTTGGAAAAAGCTTGTTTCTTTGTTCCTTTTTAATTTACATGGTCAAAAGAGCTTAAACGTACGAAAGGAGCAAAATAACATCAAAAACTAAGATAAAATACAATGAAGGAGGATTAACATAACTCGCCAAGCCCCGTCCACATCCAAACCAAGGAAATAACAAGATTTGAAGCTTTGGCATGGGGTCGTGCCCTGTGAGAATTCTCTGCAAAAGAAAAAGACAACAACAAAAGATAAATCAGGAACTCAACACGGGGTCGTGCTAAGGCAACACGGGGCGTGGTCAACTCTAATATTTACAGAATCTGAGATAGTACAGCAAGTACATTGTGTCACACCCCCTAATTCCACTAGCGGAGTATCACCGCTTGGAGGCGTGACTGACCAGGATCAAGCCACCAATCATATTGAACAACGTAATTAAGTAAATAAAACCAACACAATATAATTGGTGTCCAAAAGAAAGTAACCAACTTTAAGTTAACAGCGGAAGCATAAAATGTAAAACCCAAACATAAGCAATAAGTTCATAAAGTTTAAATGTTTAACATGGAACTCAACAGTCCATGTCCCCACAACGACCACTCCTCCCTGTGCAAGCTCCATAAGCATCTAACGACCTGCAAGGCATGTAACAACGAGTCAACAACAAAGTTGAGCGAGTTCACAGTTGGTTGTTTAGTTTTACCAGTTTGTTTTGAAAATGATAAGTTGTTTCGTAAACCACGAGTTAACCAGTTCCTTTGTTTCCCAAACCATATCCATAATCAGTGGGGGCTTCCCCATGTGAACCACTAGACCGTTACCATATCGAAAACTGACGAACAATAGTTGTGCCCTACGTCAATGTCTATCATCATTGACTAAGTGCCCAGATCCATTAGTACACGCCCTTCCGATCGGCACGGTGTGAGGCTTGTCAACCCTAATAGCGCTATTAACTAATGACCCGCTCGCCATTGGCCCGACGATTAAGTCGATATAAAAATGAGGGACTTCATGATAGAGTTTTGTCTAATAAGTTAAGGTTGTTGTCCTACCCAAGGAGGACGAACGTACGTATTCTACCCAAGGAGAATACGCATGATTAATATTGGCATCCTACCCATGGAGGATGGCGGTACATATCCTACCCAAGGAGGATATGTAGGTTCCGTTTTAATTCTTTAACCCATTCCCAACCACCGGGAATCCCATGCCTTAGAAAGTGTGTGAACTCACCTTGGTTTGCTCGGCAGATAAACAAAAAGGTCACTTGAGCTATCTGTGGTCAACCACATCCTAACATGGTTACCATACAAGTCAGGTTCGTATTCAGGTAATGCACGTATGGTTTTCTACACGTATACTAACAAGTTGCATACAAGTATTGATCATGGCATACACGTATAATCATGGCAGTTAACAATACATATGTTATATGTTCAACAGTAACGTATAAAGCCCAAGTGTGTGGCCCAATTACTTAGGCATGTAACAGTGAAAGTCCAAATAGGAGGTGTGATTATGTGGTCTCGAGTCGTGACTAGGGATCTCGAGTCGAGACAGTGCGGTCTCGGGTCGCAACACGACCCGCAACCGTGGTCTCGAGTCCTGTTGTTTGTATGTCGGTGAGATATGGTCTCGAATCGAGACAGTGGGGTCTCGACTCACAACCCTTGTCGAGATCAGAAGATGTAACAAACTTCCTTAATTGCAGCTCCTTAATTCCGTAACAATTGCTAACATGTTTGGCAGTTTCAAATCGGATCAAATCAACAATCATTCAACATTCATGCACCCTAATTATCACCTAATTATGAATAACACAACAATCATTTATGCAAAATCAAACCACTTAATCAATTTACCAATCCATTAACATGCATTCGGTCCTGGATTCACATAAATCATCATACAATCCCTTCTCCTAGTTCTGACTAATTCATGTTTCTAATCATTAAACAAAACAGTTTTCATTACACATGTTAACATCGGAATCAAACACCTAATTCAGATTTATGATCATAAGTTTACCAATATTTCTTCCAACATGCAACCCTAGACATCACGTAACATCACCACATCAAGATCACATCGAATATCACATTAATATACGGCTGAAACTATTAAGGAACACAAGCCGAAACCAAACTAGAGACTAACCAGAAGTTTGTATGCCAACAAGTGTGTGATTGAGATGGAAGGAGGGTGCCGCGATCCGAAGCTTCGATGGTGATGAGGCTGCCGTCGAGTGGAAGAGGGAGAGAAGACGAGAGCTAGGGTTTGGTGTATTTCCTTGTGTTTGTAAATTATGAGGAGCAAAACCCCACTAATGGGTATGTGCATACGCATAGGGAGTGGGCCGAACCCGTTCTTTGGGCTGCCCTCTTGGTCTCGAGTTCCATAAGAGTGGGCCGAGAAAGGGGTGTGACAAGGCACAAAGTGTACGGCCCTAAAGGCTTGTGCGATTAGAAGTCGTTGTGTTACCAAGTTTATAATACATACATACTCACAACACATTCATGTAACACATAGCATAACAAAACATAATATTCCATTGAAATCAAACATGTCAACTAGTCACGTAATGTTCATACAAGTTACATCAAAACACAAAGAAAGGTTCTGGAATACGGGTTGTCACACATTGGCCACGGGCCGTGCCGTTAACACACGAGGCCGTGTTAGTACAAGGTCTAACACTGCAGTTAATGAAGAGGAAAGAGACTGAAGGCCACGGGGTCGTGCCAGGCGGGCTGTGACAACTCGTAATTTCGAGGTTAGAACCGTTCACCGTTCTCGTTTATTCTATTTATGTTTATTACGTTGCGAGTAATTAAATGCTAACTATGTGTATATATTTAACGATGATCCGGATAACGTAGGGTAATTATATATGACGATTTATGTATTCCGTAATGTGTTAGCGCGACCCGAACTTAAAACCCTTATGGGGTAGGGCCCAAATCGACTCCCTTGTGTTTTCGGCCCTAAACCCAAAACAAAGCCCAAGACCCATTATGTGTTTTATTATGTGCATGTGTGATATGTGTGAATTTAAAAAAAATAGCAAACCCTAATCCCCCCTCCCCCCACGTACGACGGCAGCAAGACACCCCTCCTCCTTCAATCAACTCCTCCTTCTCGGCTTCTCTCTCTCTCTCTCTCTCTTCGCAATCAAGTTTGACCGGCCATCAAATTCGCTAGGTATCGTCTATTGATTTTGTTTAATTATAATCCTAGATGTTATACGTATGATGTTCGCTTGTTAGCTCGGGATATTGGCTGCGTTTTGTTATATCTTTGACAATTATGTTGATTATTGTGATTACTTGTAATGTAGGATTGCTAGAAATCATTGTTGTTGATGTTATGATTGATTATAGTTTCGGTTGGTCGTTAGGGTTTTGTGTATGAGTTGGATCTTATGGGTTTTGATGAATTAATTGATACATGAGTTAATATAGAACGATAAACTGCTGTAAGTGATGTTTAGATATCATTGTTATTCGCTAAGTTGATGTTTTATGCTGTTAGAAACTCGTTTCGTGTCGTTAAAAGCTGAAAATAGAATCTGTCTAGCGATTTCAGCCAAATTTAGTTGGCTGTAACGGGGTCATAATTTAATGAAATCTGGATTTTCTTGAGTCTATAACGTGTCATTTCGAAATACGCTTCTAATGGCACTGGAATCATGATTTTTGGACATCGTTTGCTATTTTAAATAAATTATTTGGTTTCAACAACTAAAGCTGCGTTTTTCTGCAGATTTTACGTGTTATATTTTAATTCAAATCTTGATGAATACTTGGTGTTAGACAACGAAATTTATTCTGTAGATGGTGTTAAGTTTCAGTGCAAATCTCCAACTAGAATTTTGTCAATTGGATAATCGAGGATTTTTAAATGAATTTTTCCATGAGCTACAGTCAGAAAGTGATGAATTTGATTGCAGCTTAGTAATTGAATTTTTATAAATTTTTGGTATAGAGTTAAACTCTAAAAAATTAACACAAAACCAACCTCTCCGTGGGGCATGTTACATAAAAAGTTCGTAATTTTTAAGACTTCGTAAGTATGGTGAACAGACACCCCAAAACAACCCATTTTCAGTAAATTGAGTGGTGCATGTTTGTAAGTTTATGAAGTGTCGAATCTACTATATTTGGTACTGGTACATGCTTGATGATTGTATAAATGGTGTATCGCGTGTTGTAGTCTATATTAGGGACATGGGCCTAATATTACTTAGTAACGTATTAGTGACAACTCTTGAATGCATGACCGCACACTATGGTGAGTCCGCACACCGTTGTGTGGGTCGCTCAACATAGTGGGCCGCACACTCAACTGTTAAGGATAATGGGCCACCCACACGAACAAAGGAACCGTACACTTAAACTGCATACTTTGGGCATTTAATGTGAACGTATGTTGTGACTGTTATGCTATACGTGTTATGTGACAACCATGCTTGTATGCAACTTGATAGAATACGTGTAGATTCACGACTGAGACACAAAAGCACTACTCGGAAGCATCCAAACCATAGGTATTTTTCTAGTTGTCGATTCACGACTGAGACACAAAAGCACTACTCGGTACTCGTTCTCACCAAGAGTGTGGCTGCCCGAAAACCCGTTAGATCTAACCTTTTGTTCTGCGGTCTAGGTATATTGTTGATTAATGGTGCTTATGGTACCCTATTCTTGACACGATTTCTCCTATCATTTCTCGTATCATTTCTCATATCATTTCTCGTATCATTTCTCAATTCTTGTATCCATCATACCATTTGTAAACATTGTAACATTTGTAACATGTATTTCACCCCCGAAGTTATAAAACTGAAAACAGTTAAAAGAAAAGGGGGAGCATGAACTCACTGGGTTGTCTCGTTTTACGTACGCAGACCGAACCAATCCCATTAATATAACTAGGACAATCTCGTCCCTAATCATGAAAATCATTCACGTTTCGAAAATACGCATTTGTTTTGTAAAACCGGTATCTTTAGTACAAATCATTCGCAAACCATTTAAGTTCTTTGTAATCCATTCGTATCATGGTTTAGAAATATGAGTTCTCGATTATCGGTAAATTGTTTATCTTTGCAAAACTTGCATGTCTTTCCACCCCGAAAACATTTATAAAACGTAAAATAGTGAAAAGGTGGGGTTATGAACTCACCTGAATATTCCTGTGCAAAGCTAGCTATATACGACTTTGTGATGTCGTTTCCAAGACTTGACTTGCTAGCGTGCATTCTACAATATTCCTAACACGTAACATCTAATAAGTTTCTAAATAAACACGGTAACTAAACTACGTGCCACCGAGCTCTACCGAGTCGTTAATCGAACGATTTGACGGTACGTTGTTAACTTAATGAAAACGATGAAGTTATACTTGCTAAGTTTCGTTTATTGTCACGATAATTTACTAAGTCTATACACACTTAGTTTTCGAAAGATTTTAAAGTATACAAATATTTATAAAAATATATAAATATATTGTTGTAATCGCGTTAGCCGTCTCGAGAAGTCGTATGTGTATGTGACGAGTGTTTTACGAAAAGAATATATATAATAAACTCGCATTATATATCGTATGCCGTTGAGGCTTTTGAGATAAATATAAAAGTTATATTTATTTTATAAAACAATCATCGAGTTGTTGTGTTTGAAAATAAATATATATTATATTTATTTTTATAAAGCGATTTCGTATTGTTTGGTACTTGAAAGAATTGCCGAAAATACTAAAAGGATTGGAAATATTATACCACATTTTATTTTATAAAAGCATCGTTGGATATAATATCCAAATTGTCGTTTTTGTAAGTTATGCAAAGTCGCCAAAAGAAAGACACTTCTATACTTATTTTTATAAGAAAACTTATATTTCGATTAGTGTCGTTTTTAAGCTTTAAATACGTTTGTAGTTCAGGTTTTTAATGAAAAACGGACAGAGTTTCCTCTGTTTTTTAACGATCCCGACATCTAAGTGTCACTATATTTTTCAAAATTCAACCAATAACCAATGCAATGTAATCAAATATATCTCGTCAAGCATTTCAAAATATAAACTAAATTATAAACGAAATGGTTCGAGCTCGTTCACGAAATAAATAAAAATCTTAAAATTACGTAAATATTAAACGTGTCGTTAGACTTTACCCATCTTCACGTCGAACGTTGACTGAGTTAACTGGGTTTGACCTGAGTTGACCACTTTGACCTGTTGACCGCGGCTGACCCGAACCGTGACCGAACCGAGCCGAGGATCCGAGCCACATGTTGACCAAAGTTGACCAAGTCTGACCATCCTTGACCGGCTCTGACTGTTGACCCGTAAAAACCCGAAACAAACCAAACCCGATCTAAGACGAGACTGAACCTGAAAACCTGAATCCATCGGAAAATCTGTCGGAGCTATAACTGGTCACCGGAAATCAAACGGCTCCAGGTCGTCGGCCCTCCATTGTCCTCTGAATGTCGTCACCACCGTCAAGATCCTCAACCGCTGTGACAACCGTCAAATTTTGCATGCATCCGTACAATTAATTAATATTGATTTATGCTTAATGACCGTGCTTAATTACAACTGATGACTTAAACTATTTTCTGATTTCTGTATCATTCATACATATGCATCACATTTCATACTGTCACACCATTTGTTACACACAAACTTTAGTGAGATACTTGATGCACAAATCACAGTTAGCATAGTGAGCGGATAACTCAGAAATATACTGACAATGCGAGTACATAGACATACAGTGTTTTGAGACCCAGTATGGGTCAGGGACAAGGTACTACACTAGTATAGTGTGTAGGGAAGTGAGGACCATAAAACTACGTCACTAGGTGATATATAAAGTGCCGGGAAGTGCCTAAAAGTCACTTTAAGTGCAGAATTATGCATTTTTCAGCAAAATTCAGCATTTTAATATGCTACTAACATGCAGAAAATTGACTAAATGGTCCTGAATGCTTTCCTAAGTGTTGGGAATTAATTGTGTTACAAAAGGGTACAAAAAAGACACTATTCGGAATAACTTGACACTTTAACGGAACGGTATCTAACCAAACAACCGGACATTACCCGGAACACTAAAATATTACTAGAAGCATTGTCTTTATTTTTCTAAGCTAGTTATGATTCCCGAGCACACTAACATATTACATAATACATGATTACACATAAATGCAAGACCCTTACACTTAGCACCCTCCACTAATCACCTACTTGCCAAATAATTTACATTTACCCCCCCCCCCCCCCCCCCGTTGGAACTTACGGTCACTAGGACCCACCCAAAATCACCACCATATCTCTTAGATTTCATGTTATATTTTATTAGATCTTGCTTGATATGGTGACCAAAATATATTGAAAGAAATCTTTATAGGTATGGCTAATAGATTCAAGAGATCATTTCACCTCACAACCTCACTCCTCTCACTCTCTCCTCTCTTCCTCTCGGCTCACACTATGCCGCCACCACCACCACCCTAACACCACCATCTTCATCCATTTTCAAGCTTGATTCAAGTATAATAAGGTGTCTTGAGAAGATGGAAGCTTGAAGAACTTGTAGAAACTTCATACATTGCTTTCATTCACCACTTTTCCTCATCTTTTTCACTAGAGATCTCCCCTAGCCTTGTGCTAGTTATAAGTTCTTGTTTAACTCTTGTTCATCTTATTTTTATGGTTAAAAGATGTAGTATGATGAATATTACAAGAACACTAAAGAACAAGAACTAAAAACATGAACATAAAGCTTTACATAAAGTTTACATGAGGATGAGATGTTGTTAATAGGATGTTGTTATGAATATGTTGTTAATTTCTTATTGATTCTTGGTTATGTGATGTTAATCACCATATGGAACTTGTTAAATGATGTTTAGAAACATGATTTAACAAGATTAGGAAGTGATTATGTGATACATGAAACAATCACCTTCTAGTTAAATATGAACTTGATAAAAATGAATTTCTTGAAATATAGTGAACAAAATGAGTTGGTGATCATGTAGATCCGAGAATTACAAGAGACCTTTCTAAGCAAACCAAGTCCAAAAGTCGGTTTTAAAGTGATCATGACTTTTACATACACTTACCCTATTTTTTGTTAATCAAATAAGTGTAAGAGTGCTAGTAAATCAAGAAAATTTGGCAAATAAATGTTTTTGTTCACAAGTTGTGAACATCTAGAAATCCCGAGAATGAGCTTTTAACAAAAGTAAACACACTTCGGAAGGTAACTGAGGCCACTAAACGCTTTACCAAGTTACTACACGTTTTTGTAATATATCAAGTTCATGATTAATATGTAACGTATATAGTTATTGCTTTGGTGATGTAAAGTTGTTTAAAGATTGATTGTTGATGATTATTGTGATTATTTTGAAAAGAAAATGATATGCTTTAAGAGCATGGACACCTCCGTTTTTAGGGGAAACTATGTCGAAATTTTCTAAAAATATAAACACTTAGAAATTATTTTCTAGACAAGTGTTTACTAGTGAATTTTAAACTATGCTCTTTATATAAACCTCGTCATAATTTTTGTAACAAAAATACAAAGTATCGGAGGTTGGTTTTTGTAAATAAAAATGGATAAATATATATTTAGAATATATATTCTATATCAAGACACTTAGGTGAATATTTGTATACTTGTGGAATAGTTATATTACTTTAGGGTAAAATAATATAACTTACAAATACCAAGAATTTACAACTCCAAAATAATACCAAAGAACACAAGGAATGAACTATAAGTTACACACTTAATATTGTGAAGTCAAACGATAAAACGTAACTTATGTAATATTCCGGAAAATACTCGTACAACTATCATTTTTGGTAAATATTATTTTGGGAAACAAAAGAAGTGAAAATATATTACTTTGGGAAATTATATATATTTTGGGAATGCATTATTTTTGAAAAATAAATTATATATATATTTTAAGTGAGACTTAAAAATATATTGTTTCGGAACTACAATATACATGTATAAATACCCCCATCCTTGGGAAGGAAATACGGAATTAAAATACTTGAGAAGTATTAATACAAAAATATTGGTTAAACAATCATTCCAAAACCAAATATAATTATTTTAGCTAATAATTATAACTTGGAATAATATTCGGAAACGCAACTCAAAACATTAAACTCTAAGCCAAGGCACGGCCCGTTCGTCTAATAGACGTCAGTACATTGTAGGTAGTCGTGTTTGCCGAAGGGATTTGAGTTACAATTATGAAGACGCAATACTGTGAGATCATGTCCCCCCTTTTCTTTTAACTGTTTTCAGTTTTATACTTCGGGGGTGAAACACATGTTACAATTATTACAGACACTTTTATACATGGTATGGTTAGCTTAAGGAGGGTTACTACTTAGATCATGTGAGTGGGTAGGCGGATACTTAAGGCCATTAATCCTCGTCGTAGGACCGAAGGACATGAGTGATAGATCTATTCGGGTGTAGCGAGCCCCAGTCCTGAGTCCGCTGAGTGGACCATGAGGTGACTATGTCTTACCGACAAAATTTGCTAGGTTTGAGTCTTCCTGCATCACTTCACACATACCATTGGCTTTGCAACCCAGTGGTGATCTCTTTTCCTTATTGCTACATACCAGGGACTTACATACATACTTACAACGTTTCAAAGGTTTATACGTACACACAAACGAACACATGAACTCGCTCAACTTTTGTTGATGTTTTCAAATTACATGTATTTCAGGGAATTAGTAATGGATCTGGCGGGCGTTGGAAGTTTTTATGCTGCGTTAAGAATAAGGATGTCATCCATGGTCTTTGAGTTTGGTCAGTGTGTCTCTTTCCTGGACAAGACACGCCTTCCAAACCTTGGTGCTATTTAATATCTTTTGACGAGTCCTTAGTGAACTCATAAACATTTTGTATGATTGTAAAACTTGAAATTTAAGTCTACGCTTTTGAAACAAGGTTATTATATTTTAAACTTATTTTATGGATGACAAATATAAGGTTTCATCATATAGTTGATGTTATGATTGAATGCAATGATATTAAAGAAGTCACACCATAATCACGCTTCCGCAAAAGTCAGGGTGTGACAGCTTGGTATCAGAGCCTCGATCGTAGCGAACTAGGATTCTTCTCGAGTCTAGACTACGATCATTAGGGCTCTCACGAAAATGATTTTCACAACATGTTTTCATTGCATGCACAAAACGTCCAGATCCAGGGAACAAACATTTTTACAAACAAAAGGCACAAGTACACACTTCAAAATTTATGTTTGTAATTCAGTCTTAGAAACTGAGGGAGTTCAGCCTTAAAGACTGGGGAGGTTCAGTCTTAGAGACTGAGGGAGTTTAGCCTTAGAGGCTGGGGAGGTTCAGTCTTAGAGACTGAGGGGTTCAATCTTAGAGATTGGGGAGGTTCAGTCTTAGAGACTGAGGGAGTTCAGCCTTAGAGGCTGGGGAGGTTCAGTCTTAGAGACTGAGGGGTTCAATCTTAGAGATTGGGGAGGTTCAGTCTTAGAGGCTGGGGAAAAATTTTGTCTTAGAGACTGGGAGGTTTGGTCTTAGAGACTGGGTGGTTTGGTCTTAGAGACCAGGGATTTAGTCCTAGAGACTGGGGAAGTTGGTCTTAGAGACTAGGGAGTTGGTCTTAGAGACCAGGGAGTTGGTCTTAGAGACCAGGGAGTTAGTCTGAGAGACTAGGGAGTTCAGTCTAAGAGACTGGGTGGGATAGTCTGGGGAAGACTAGGATGATTACTTGCTTACATTGTTATCACATACATGCTTAATTGTTGATTATTGATAAACGTGCATATGTGGAAACTGTTTGCATACGCTAACTGATAGTGATTACTATGGAAATACATACTATGACTACCATGTACCGATACACATGTAGCCATGATCAAAAAGCAGGTTGTCAAACATTGATGACCCTATGGCCGCCGCCACAAATAATGAGACTGCACCTGCGCCGGATATATTTACGTCAGACACTGAGAGTGATCCTGATATGCTGACCAAGGGCAAGGACGACTTACAACAGTCTGTGCTACCAGATTTTGGGGATGATTTATCCTTGCTGAAGGCTTCTCTGACAAGAATCCTCCTATTACTCTTGTTCCGGTCCATGACTACTTCATCACTGGTCATTCCGATAGTGAACACACCATGGCTCCGATCCTTGACAATACGCCTCATATGGACCTTTCCTTCCAAAGGGTGGCTACTCGACGAATAGTCGATGACGTTGACATGACTATTGATGGTCCTCCTGACGACATCCATGGTGATGGGAAGTTAGATGAGAACGTTATTACAAATTTCACATCTGAGACCTCTGTTATCAGGCTATCCTCTGCGCCTAGAATACACTCGATTTCAGACTCCTTTGAGTCTGTGACATTTACAGCCTTATAGATGGCCGGATTACAACTTTCTACTACTGGCACAGACGACGACGCCGTTATGACTGCTGCACTATCACTTGCTCGAGGCACCACACCGTTACACGACCCAGAGACTGCCCCTGAGCTAGCTTCTGCACCTTTGTGGGACAGCTTGATGTTGCACCTGCTGATCCTGCACGCTTGCTCGATTATGACCCTGTTTCTTTTGGTATACCCAACATTACACCCCTTATATCTGACCCAGTATGTCACACCCCGACCACGTAGAACATACGAAACGTGGCGGAAACATCGGGGAGTGTTGTAACAGAATTAATCGTTTCAAATCCATGGCAATTGAAGTTTCGTTTTATTAATTAAAAGTGATACAATGTCTAATCAAACAAGGAAAAACAACATAATTAACTAGTCTTGCATCTTTTATTGTCACTAAAGCCCAAGTCTGCCTATATGTATCTTGATCATCTTATGCAACAGCTCCTGAAAAACACATGTGAAAATAGGTACGTCAGCATAAAAATGCCTGTGAGATACATAGGTTTTGTGAAAATAGGTTCCATGACTTATGTTTGAGAAAATGTTTAGTCATGAACCTTGTAATTTGCTTTGTTTTGTAAATCATTTGAAAAACAATGAGTTCAGATGATATGTATAAATAAGTAAATAATGTATGGTTAAATAAATGACCATGTAAGATGAGTTTATATAAGATAAGTTGTTTGTAAAACAATGTCTTGTGAAAAGTATGTTATTTGTATAAAACGTTCTATGTCTCAAACTGAAATGATTCAAATAACGCTACAATATGTAATACCATACAAACACTTATATATAGGAAGTACCAGCGGCGTATCCACCATGTTTGTATCATATTACACATGCATCGTTACTTAATCACTTAATCAAACCAAACCACCAAAGTAATGTTTAACAATTGTAGAAATGTTTATGTATTGTAAGTAATGTAAAGTTAAACGAATAACCTTATAGTAGCATATCAAAAGTATACTTTGGATTTGTAAGTAACATATTAAACTATGTTTTGGTTTCATAAGTAACATATCAAAATATGCTTTAGATGTTTAACAAAATATATGTTGGTTTTGTACAATACCACACATGAGAGTATATAAAAATATACTTTAATAGTGTGATTTAAGAATTCATTCAGACCTGGTGCATCAAAATACACCTTTGAGACTATAGAAATACCACAAAGGCAATCCCTATTTGGATGGAGCAACAAATTGGTTTCAGACATTCCATGACAACAGGAATGGGGTGTCAAATCCTATAGCGCTATATCATACTAACAATCGGTCTGGTGAACATAAAATAAGTACAATTCAACAGTTTATTTTATGTTCTTTGAGAAATTAATGTTTAAACCATAGATAGTCATTTAGTTTGTCAAATGATAAGTAATAACATGTATAATCAATTATACTTTGAAATCAAGAAAATATAAGCATGGGATGAAATCAACTGTACTAAGTATGCTCACAATGGACATACATAGCATAAAATGTAATGTAAAACGATGTACTAAGTACGCACACAATGGGCATACATAGCATGAAATGTAATGTAAAACAATGTACTAAGTACGCACACAATGGGCATACATAGCATGAAATGTAATGAAATCATGTACTATAATGTACTAACGAACATAGTAGTATATGATGTGAAAACAAGAAAGCATGAAAGTAACAAGTAGGCACATGTGTTCCACCCCAAAACAGTTTGGAAAACAGTAAAAGAGGGGTCTATGTACTCACCTGGGATTGCTCAGTAGTTCTGGAGTGACAACTAAACAATGCTAGAGATCTCGGAATATCAAACGGCACCTAATATAGGTAGCTACATTAATAAACCGGACCTAAATCGGAAGACTGGGTAGCATTAGGGTTTGTAAACCAAACGAGTGTAGAGACTCGTGTCATTTGGTTTAACAAAGCCTACATACTAAATGAAACTTAACCTGAGTGTCTACGACCCATTACGACCCGTTTAGGTAGCTTATGCTACTTTAACGCGTCGTTCGCGTGAAACGCGTTCGGACCGTCTAACTAGCCCTATGACAAGTGTTATATGCCTAAACATATTACAAAAATCAGTTATGTGACAAAGGTTTAGGTTACATATGCTTAATTACCAATTATACATGAAAAGGGTATTCTGGTAATTTACCTAAGGCATATAAACTACCTATCATACAACTACTTAAACGATGTGACCATAGGGTATAACCTCGGAAGGTTATTCCCTACCTACTATGGTCACCTACTGTGTTTGGTCGGATCCTAATGATCGACTAAACTGGGTCGGGTTCGAAGGTATAGGCGATTTATTAGATCGCCTACCCTACGACCCTAGACAACGTGGTAATCAGTGGGCATAGTCCCAAGGGACTATAACCAACGTGATTACACTCACGTTGCGAAGTTCCTACGAACTTCGCATTGACCATTACTGGTCAACGCTGAAAGTCAAACAAAGTTTGACTTTCTGACTCGAAAAGCAGTAAAAAAAATAAGGAAAAGAACGAAAGAATACTTACGAAGGGTCCCCGAATGCTAACCCAGATCAAAATAGCTCAGGTATGAAACGAAGGTTCCAACTTAGAGCTTTCTTAATCAGATTTGTGGGTTTTGGGGTTGTGGGTGGATGGGTATTTATAGTTTTCGGGTAACCGTTAGGATCGTTTGTCGAATATCGTGCCTTAATCTCATGCGTACACTTGTCGGAAAGTCATGGTGCCTCAAAATGCTCACCACCATAAGGATTGGACACTTGGCAAGGGGTTAGGGAGTGCAAAACAGCTGAAAACAGGCTGTTAAGTACTCTGCATCTGGTCTGAACTTGCTTTACGGACCTCAAAGCTGCCAATGTTGAGGTCCGTAAGGTAACAACTTTGGCAGATTTACAGTTTTGGTCCCTGCAGCCCCTAAACTTGGTTTTCAATGCATTTTTGACACGTTTAAGGCCCGTTAACCCCATTTCAAAGCTCTAAAATGAAGTTAAAGTATAGGGAACTTAAAATGTGTTCAAAAATATCTCGGATGTCGGTTCGTTTGACCGTACGGTCGCGATGTTCGCTTAATTACGACGGAATGCGCACAAGCGCGAAAAACGATCCAAATGACGCGACGAATGGATTTTTCTTAAGGCGAACACTAAAATATAATGTAGTCATGCTTACATAAATTTTTGGATGTCCAGATGTATTCAGAACGTAAGTTATGCGCGAAAATGCAAACTTGTGCACTTTTTGACACTTTTAGTCCCTGAATGACCCAAAAGTTTATTTTAGCACACCGAACCCCTCAAAGCCTATTTCTAAGCTATTTAAAGGATATGTAAGGTGTGTTTAACTTATGGTTATGTTCCGGAATGTTCGTTACAGTTCAAATTGACATACTTTCGCAGTTTGTCAAGTTTAGTCCCTGTAAACGAATTAACTTTGATTTCACCACACCAAACCTTCCAAAACTTATATCTAAGTTATGTAAAGGTTATTTAAGGTATGTTAAGCCAATTTCACTATTCCGGAGTGTTCGTTGCATTAAACTGGTTATATTTACGCATCAGTGCGTGTATAACCTTCCAGAAAGCGATTTAGAGCTTGAAATCGAACAAGAGTTGATATGTGTAAACGATACACATATTTTTACAAATCCCAAGTATGAAATACAATTTTTCACAGGTTGGGAATTTGTTTGATGGTTGAAATGACACAGGTGTTACAGTCTCCCCTACTTTAGGAAATTTCGTCCCGAAATTTAATTCTAGAGGAAACTTGTGAAGACAGCTGCGACCGTTTCGCCTTCTAATAGTTCCATTGAACCCTTAAGTAAAACTTTGGGCCATGTTAGGATTCTTAGCGAATTTGTTAACCCTCAAAGTGAATTCCTTGTAGCAGTAAAACATGGAATTTTTGAACCACGGACAGAAGGACGTTTCTTATGAAGACTTATCATTTGAAACTGTGTGTGATTGAGACCAGAATTGAGAAGTGTGAGAATAAATGACATCGGTCAAAGTCCGAGACTTCTCCCGTATCATTATTCTTGTCACTTTAGGTCTTAACACATGACAAAACTTCTTGTGGTTTCTGTGCACTGAATTCCATAATTATGTAGGCCTCCATAATTACGTAATCTCTTGCACAGTCCGCACAGTCCATTTCATAATGCATAGAGGAAAAAAAAAATCAATTGAATAAACATGAAGCGACTTGACTAGATCACCAAAGGATCTTTTTAACTAAATCAACGAACGATCTTTTTAATTAGATCAACTCATGATCTTCTTAACTAGACCGTCGTACGATCTCCTTAAATAGACCACTTAAGGGATCTTCTCAATTATATCATCATATGATATTTCTAATCAGATTTTCAAAAATTAATCTGTTTAACTAGTCCTCCCAAGGGTCCAATTATAGAATAGTACTTTATAACCCAAGGGACTTGACTACAACGTAGAAGTCCATTAAGGATTTAAGATAGTAACTTTGGATATCCTATTATGAATCTCTCATATGAAATATAAAAGACTCTACGAGGATTTGGATGGATCACATACAACCACAAAACATGTAAGAAAACACATAAGCACATAATTAGTTAACTTGATTCTTTAATTTGTTGTCTTTGAGCATGGATAATTAAAGCACACCAGGAATCCAATCCGTGGATTTCATTTGGTACTTTAATCATTTCCAAGGATTCATCTAAAAAGATAGAAAGATTCTCAATAAGAGTTTGGCTTTGTTTCTCAGAAGAAACAAGTGTTTAAGGTTCTTGGGGAGATCACAAGTGATCATAAAATAACTGACCCATACGAATAGTTTGTCTTAGAGTTGACATCATAAGATTGTATCCAACGATCACACAATCGTATCAGTTTTGCAAAAATAAAAACGACGAATTTTTTATTTATATAACAACTGACTTGTCTTTAAACATCATAAGATAACAGCCAAGGAAAAATAACAAAACACTAGTTGTTCACTGCCGCATCGTTGTTCATGTTTGCCCCATTGATGTTGAACACTCGTCCATGCGCTGGAGGTGCGTTAACAAGTCTTGGGCAATTGTTCCTGTAGTGGGTAAGGTCACCACAATTATAACATGACCCCGGAGGGAACCGTGCTTGAACAGCAGCAGGGTTTGCAGCAGCTTGATTTGCATAACGACAAACATTGATCAAATGTCCCAACCGCCCACAGTGGGTACATTTGTGACACTGCTCTTGCGCTAGATGATGACGGTTGCACTTGTTGCACAAAGGTGCAGTACCAACATAGTTTTGCCTTTTGCGAGGTTGTGCTGGTTGGTTTGGTGCAACCTGTTTGTCTTGAGCAGTTACAGCGCAGTTCTGAGAGGCTTTGCGCTTCTTCTTCTTGGACACCTCAGCATTTTCTTCCTTTGGTTCCACATGAGCAGTCTTGTCAGATGGTCTTGGGTCGCCCTTCCGAAACAGCTTTTTCTTTCTGATATGGGATTCAGTCAGAGTGGCAGACAGTTCAATGGCTTGTCTGACAGTAGTAGGGTTACTGCCAGTAACGATATCCTGAACTAGATCAGGAAGACCATCTGTATATTTCTCGATCGCCTTATCCACAGGAGTAACCATAGCAGGACACAACAGACTCAATTCTTCAAAACGGTCAGTATAGGCTCGATGCTCGCCACTGTCTTGTTTCAAATCATCAAACTCCCTCTCCAAAGCTCGCAGTTCATGACGAGGGCAAAACTCCTTCATCATAAGAGCCCTAAGCTCAGCCCAAGTCTGTGCTAATGCAACCTCAGCACCGCGGTCTCTCATCACTCCGTTCCACCATGTGAGAGCCCTCTTCTGAAACACACTTGAAGAAAACTCGACCTTGCGATTTTCAGGACACAGAACGTGACGGAACGTATTCTCAATGCTCTCGAACCATTGAAGAAGCCCAGTTGCTCCCTCAGAACCACTAAATTTGAGTGGCTTGGCCGAGTTAAAAGTTTTGAAATTGCATGGGGCATTGTTGTTGTTGATGGCTTGCATCATTTGAGCATAAAGATTTGGGAAGGCAATAGCCATTTGCTGTGCGATGATTCCCGCCAGTTCGTCATTTGCCATCTGATTGTCGCGTCGAGGAGGCATTCTAAAAGAGGAAACATGAAAGGAAACGAGTGAGAGAATTTAGACGAAAAGAATGAGATGAAACAAATCTGATGAAAGCAAGGATAGTGGTCATTTGTTCGCATTACAAAGCAAACAAACTACACACAGTGACTAATCAAAGTAAATGGGTCAAAAATAATGTATCGCGAAGACATGCTCGCCTATAAGTGAACACTCATCCCAAGAATTCCCAGGTAAGCACAACTGGTCTCGCGTCTGATGAGATGTATACGAAGTGCTTGCCTAGACAGAAAACCCAGAATACAGGCATTCACCCTTCCAGTTTGCACATGTTCACATTATTTAAAACCCAAAACCTTGACGAAGTTTTGAAAACTCAAAGGGGTTCAAAACCATATAAAAGAGAGTTCAAAACTTTACAATAGAGGGTTCAAAACCTAGTAATCAATCATCCTAGAACAGATGATTAGTTTTCAAAGCGGTTTTGAAATTTATGTTTTTGTTGTGGTCGTCGCCTAAGGATAGGTGACGGTATTGTTTTATGACTAAACGCAAGTAAACTCGCGTTAGGGTCCTAAGAAGGTTATAGACTAGGTCAAAGCATTACTAATAACCTAATTCCCTATAACCATTGGCTCTGATACCATCTTTTCTGTCACACCCCGACCACGTAGAACATACGAAACGTGGCGGAAACATCGGGGAGTGTTGTAACAGAATTAATCGTTTCAAATCCATGGCAATTGAAGTTTCGTTTTATTAATTAAAAGTGATACAATGTCTAATCAAACAAGGAAAAACAACATAATTAACTAGTCTTGCATCTTTTATTGTCACTAAAGCCCAAGTCTGCCTATATGTATCTTGATCATCTTATGCAACAGCTCCTGAAAAACACATGTGAAAATAGGTACGTCAGCATAAAAATGCCTGTGAGATACATAGGTTTTGTGAAAATAGGTTCCATGACTTATGTTTGAGAAAATGTTTAGTCATGAACCTTGTAATTTGCTTTGTTTTGTAAATCATTTGAAAAACAATGAGTTCAGATGATATGTATAAATAAGTAAATAATGTATGGTTAAATAAATGACCATGTAAGATGAGTTTATATAAGATAAGTTGTTTGTAAAACAATGTCTTGTGAAAAGTATGTTATTTGTATAAAACGTTCTATGTCTCAAACTGAAATGATTCAAATAACGCTACAATATGTAATACCATACAAACACTTATATATAGGAAGTACCAGCGGCGTATCCACCATGTTTGTATCATATTACACATGCATCGTTACTTAATCACTTAATCAAACCAAACCACCAAAGTAATGTTTAACAATTGTAGAAATGTTTATGTATTGTAAGTAATGTAAAGTTAAACGAATAACCTTATAGTAGCATATCAAAAGTATACTTTGGATTTGTAAGTAACATATTAAACTATGTTTTGGTTTCATAAGTAACATATCAAAATATGCTTTAGATGTTTAACAAAATATATGTTGGTTTTGTACAATACCACACATGAGAGTATATAAAAATATACTTTAATAGTGTGATTTAAGAATTCATTCAGACCTGGTGCATCAAAATACACCTTTGAGACTATAGAAATACCACAAAGGCAATCCCTATTTGGATGGAGCAACAAATTGGTTTCAGACATTCCATGACAACAGGAATGGGGTGTCAAATCCTATAGCGCTATATCATACTAACAATCGGTCTGGTGAACATAAAATAAGTACAATTCAACAGTTTATTTTATGTTCTTTGAGAAATTAATGTTTAAACCATAGATAGTCATTTAGTTTGTCAAATGATAAGTAATAACATGTATAATCAATTATACTTTGAAATCAAGAAAATATAAGCATGGGATGAAATCAACTGTACTAAGTATGCTCACAATGGACATACATAGCATAAAATGTAATGTAAAACGATGTACTAAGTACGCACACAATGGGCATACATAGCATGAAATGTAATGTAAAACAATGTACTAAGTACGCACACAATGGGCATACATAGCATGAAATGTAATGAAATCATGTACTATAATGTACTAACGAACATAGTAGTATATGATGTGAAAACAAGAAAGCATGAAAGTAACAAGTAGGCACATGTGTTCCACCCCAAAACAGTTTGGAAAACAGTAAAAGAGGGGTCTATGTACTCACCTGGGATTGCTCAGTAGTTCTGGAGTGACAACTAAACAATGCTAGAGATCTCGGAATATCAAACGGCACCTAATATAGGTAGCTACATTAATAAACCGGACCTAAATCGGAAGACTGGGTAGCATTAGGGTTTGTAAACCAAACGAGTGTAGAGACTCGTGTCATTTGGTTTAACAAAGCCTACATACTAAATGAAACTTAACCTGAGTGTCTACGACCCATTACGACCCGTTTAGGTAGCTTATGCTACTTTAACGCGTCGTTCGCGTGAAACGCGTTCGGACCGTCTAACTAGCCCTATGACAAGTGTTATATGCCTAAACATATTACAAAAATCAGTTATGTGACAAAGGTTTAGGTTACATATGCTTAATTACCAATTATACATGAAA
This sequence comes from Helianthus tuberosus, assembly GCA_030545235.1. Lineage (NCBI taxonomy): Eukaryota > Viridiplantae > Streptophyta > Magnoliopsida > Asterales > Asteraceae > Helianthus > Helianthus tuberosus. The sequence goes on along the minus strand of CM060356.1, from coordinate 70,973,723 downwards.
AGGGTATTCTGGTAATTTACCTAAGGCATATAAACTACCTATCATACAACTACTTAAACGATGTGACCATAGGGTATAACCTCGGAAGGTTATTCCCTACCTACTATGGTCACCTACTGTGTTTGGTCGGATCCTAATGATCGACTAAACTGGGTCGGGTTCGAAGGTATAGGCGATTTATTAGATCGCCTACCCTACGACCCTAGACAACGTGGTAATCAGTGGGCATAGTCCCAAGGGACTATAACCAACGTGATTACACTCACGTTGCGAAGTTCCTACGAACTTCGCATTGACCATTACTGGTCAACGCTGAAAGTCAAACAAAGTTTGACTTTCTGACTCGAAAAGCAGTAAAAAAAATAAGGAAAAGAACGAAAGAATACTTACGAAGGGTCCCCGAATGCTAACCCAGATCAAAATAGCTCAGGTATGAAACGAAGGTTCCAACTTAGAGCTTTCTTAATCAGATTTGTGGGTTTTGGGGTTGTGGGTGGATGGGTATTTATAGTTTTCGGGTAACCGTTAGGATCGTTTGTCGAATATCGTGCCTTAATCTCATGCGTACACTTGTCGGAAAGTCATGGTGCCTCAAAATGCTCACCACCATAAGGATTGGACACTTGGCAAGGGGTTAGGGAGTGCAAAACAGCTGAAAACAGGCTGTTAAGTACTCTGCATCTGGTCTGAACTTGCTTTACGGACCTCAAAGCTGCCAATGTTGAGGTCCGTAAGGTAACAACTTTGGCAGATTTACAGTTTTGGTCCCTGCAGCCCCTAAACTTGGTTTTCAATGCATTTTTGACACGTTTAAGGCCCGTTAACCCCATTTCAAAGCTCTAAAATGAAGTTAAAGTATAGGGAACTTAAAATGTGTTCAAAAATATCTCGGATGTCGGTTCGTTTGACCGTACGGTCGCGATGTTCGCTTAATTACGACGGAATGCGCACAAGCGCGAAAAACGATCCAAATGACGCGACGAATGGATTTTTCTTAAGGCGAACACTAAAATATAATGTAGTCATGCTTACATAAATTTTTGGATGTCCAGATGTATTCAGAACGTAAGTTATGCGCGAAAATGCAAACTTGTGCACTTTTTGACACTTTTAGTCCCTGAATGACCCAAAAGTTTATTTTAGCACACCGAACCCCTCAAAGCCTATTTCTAAGCTATTTAAAGGATATGTAAGGTGTGTTTAACTTATGGTTATGTTCCGGAATGTTCGTTACAGTTCAAATTGACATACTTTCGCAGTTTGTCAAGTTTAGTCCCTGTAAACGAATTAACTTTGATTTCACCACACCAAACCTTCCAAAACTTATATCTAAGTTATGTAAAGGTTATTTAAGGTATGTTAAGCCAATTTCACTATTCCGGAGTGTTCGTTGCATTAAACTGGTTATATTTACGCATCAGTGCGTGTATAACCTTCCAGAAAGCGATTTAGAGCTTGAAATCGAACAAGAGTTGATATGTGTAAACGATACACATATTTTTACAAATCCCAAGTATGAAATACAATTTTTCACAGGTTGGGCATTTGTTTGATGGTTGAAATGACACAGGTGTTACACAGTATGTGTGCCTGATGATCTCCTTATCGGTCGAGATGTTTATTCGTGCACCTTCACCGCTAATATTGCTCCTATGGAGACCGACGTCCATTGCACTAACATGCCTATCGCTTCCTTTTAAAACATACCCGCACCCCGGGAAGGTACTCCAGGTCAGCACCCGCATAACGATCCTTCTGCTACGGCAGCATTTTCCCCGACCTCACAGGCCGCACTGTTTGCTACTTTCACCTCTACATCGCTGGATGAGCCATATCGATGGTTCTTATCATACACTACGCTAATGTTAGACCCTTACACTATAGGGGCTACACCAGGGATGAATTGCTCCTATAACATCAGCTACAGTTTGAGAATAGGAGTCGCAGAATGTTGGAGCTTGAGCTGACACCACGTCCTCCCCCTTGTCTATTGCCAGCATACTTTGATCCTCCACATTTATCAAGAGCGGCAGAATAGATAATTACTTCGACATGTACACAAGCCCGAGGAGGAAGTCCACGCATGTTAACAGTTTACTTTTCTTTCCTCCTCCACCCCAGACACCGGTATAGTGGTTTCTGGACTATGCGGATTGCATTACATTTGGGGTAAAGACACTGAAGATAAGCCGGGATTGTGGAGACTTTTAAAGACCACTTCAGACTATGTGATTTTGATACACTAATATACTTAATGGACAAGGGAAGGGTGACCCTATGTCCCTATTGATGTGATACATTTTGGGAGACAATACAATTGTGGTCAGGGAATAATGAGAGCCCAGTCAACATTAAACATGCGACAATACTTTGTGGCCAATAACCGACGAAAGCTCAGTCGCTATGTCTTCGTTAAGCACGTTATTGATGTATATGTGTGTGCTATAATTATAACGCTACGTGCTTGCTTACTATGCTCTCATTAAACAAAATTACTAAATTACTTGGTTATGCTATGATTATGCTATTGCTTAATTGGTTGATATAAAATACATGTATGTACATATGACCTCGAAATAACTATATGCATCCCCTGAACAAATATAACCTGACCTAACCAGTCTTCTTCTTAGAAGATGTCGATACAAGGGAACATCGCTACCAACAACCCTCCGCCAACAACAGCGGCAGAACTACAAGTGCGCATCTCACAGGCAATTGCACGACTCAAGGCCCTTCACCCCAATCGTAGCGGAGGTACCTCAGGAAATAACCCACCCAACGGCTGCACCTACAAGCAGTTCTTAGACCACAAACCCCGAGAATTCGACGGCACCGGGGGTGCCATAGCCTTCGTGCGCTGGGTTGAGAAAACAGATTCTGTCTTACGATTGAGCAAATGTGCCCTAGGACATCAGGTCACGTACGTAGCTGGAGTATTCGTAGATAGGGCTCTGTCATGGTGGAACCTTCATGTTCAGACAATGGGCGAGACCGCTGCGTATGCTTTGACGTGGGACGAACTGAAGGAACTAATGCGCAAAAGATATTGCTCCAGGGCAGAAGTCCAGAAGTTGGAAACTGAATTGTGGAACTTGAAAATGGAAGGTCCAAAGATAGCTGAATATTTGCAGAGATTTGGCGAATTATCACAAGTTGCTTCGTGTTTGGTGGCACCAGAATCTAGGAAGATCGAACGTTTCATCGGGGGACTGGCACCTCAGATTCTAAGCCTGGTAACAACATCTAAGCCTTCAACAATCATCAAATCAATCGACATGAGCGTGGCGCTCACTGAAGAAGCGATTAGACAAGGAAAATTTTCCACTCCGGAAGAGAAAAATGAGACTCCCGTAGAGTCATCTGGGGATAACAAGAGAAAGCTCGTAAATTTCAAGAAGGTTACTCGGGTGAGTAACGAGAAGAAGGCCAAAAAGGGGAAAGACTACATGGGTATCCTACCTAAGTGCGATAATTGTCTACGTTATCATGTCGGGCGATGTAAATATGGAAAATGTGATAACTGTGGTAAGAGGGGGCATCCCAAGGAGACTTGTAGGCAAGGTACTGAACGTGGAAATAAAGGCCAAGATGATAGCGAGAATTACGGAGGAGACAGCGGCAACGACAAAGGCAGGACGAGTGACAAACAAAAACGTGCTCAAGGTTGTCTTAACTGTGGGAGCAAGAAGCATTTCAGAAAATACTGCCCTAAGAAGAATCAGACACAGGGATAAAAGCTCAGTAGCAGAGCTAGGGGAGCACCCCAGGAATCCAAGCGTGGATACCGGTATGTCCCATATTACTCAACGTTATGCACCCGTGCTGCTAGATACTGTTGCAAATTTTAGCTTCGCATCTCTAGAGTTTGAGAGTATACTTGGTTTAGTAACAAGTAAGTTAGATAATCCGCACACGATAGTACTAGCTAATGGGAAGCTAGTGGAAGCCAACGAAGTAACTGGAAACGGCAAGATAGAACCCGGAGAGCGTGAATTTACGCTTGATCTACTGCCAGTTGAATCGGGGAGCTTCGACAAGGTAATTGGATGGATTGGTTGTCAAATGATCAAGCGGAGATTGATATCCATGTCCCGATGCCGAGCAAAGAAACAATCTCGACTCATGAAGCAGGGTACGCCTTTACAAATTACAAATTGCTTGAAGACACGAAAGTTGTTTGTGAATAGGATGTGTTGTTTTCCTGACTCATGTCGTGGACAAGGGAGCCGAAGAACCAAAACTCGAAGATATTCCTGTGATAAGGAAATATCCTGAAGTCTTCCCCGAAGACTTACCAGAATTATCTCCTCAACAACTAGTCGAATTTCGCATCAATTTGATTCCAGGCGTCGCGCCTATAGTCGATGCACCTTAGCGTCTTACACCTTCGGAGATGCAAGGATTGGCAGTGTAACCTCAGAAGTTGATAGAGAAGGAAGATAACAGAGCAAAATTCCCTTTTGGGTAACCCCAATTCTGCTCGTCAAGAAGGAGGACGATGATTTTCAAATGAGCATCAACTACCAGGAGGCGAATGAGCTAACCCACAAGAGTCAGTAACTCTTGCTGAGAATTAAGGAATTTCTTACTTAACTAACTGTAAGGATCCAACTACTATTACACGACTGATCAATAATCGAGTGTCATTAGCTGTGAATTCAGGAATAAAGTATACTGGGAAATTGTGGGACAATAATTTGTTTTTAGACATACACAAAAATGGTGTTTCCTGTACAATGCACAAACCAGATTTACACAGAACACAGAACCTTGAGGATCTAGAAAACATATGCTTAGGACCTTTGGGAACACCGGGTCCAAACTCGTAAAGGTTGTTATTTAGGAACCATATCTATTAACCCAATCGAACACCATTAACCTGACATATATGCCATTTCAGTTAACAAAACAGAAAGTACTTAAATTTCTTTCGTTGAAATCTTCACTTTTGCTTCTAGCGAGTAGATGTTTGCATCTCTACTCCCCTTAGAGTAGTTGCATCGCGTTAATTTTCTTCGCTGAGAGCGAACACACATTTACTTCGAACACTTGGTCGTTTCTCCATTTTAGCAAACACTCATTGTTTCACTACTTGAAAACTCATATGTTACGCATGCACTATTTGCTATGGATGCGGTTTCATTTCAAACGCTTCATTGAAGTTCGAATATTATGTTGCTAAATCTAATCACTTGTTTGTGATCCGAATGACCTACATTATTGTAATTATTGGTTCTGTTGTTATCAAGTCAACACACTTTCTCGAAACTCCTTTTTATTTCGAGTTACATTCAGGGTTTATCTTTGCAACCATGCCGATATTCCTTTGTTAATACATACGTTTATTGTCAAGTTACGCTGAAACCAAGTTCAATTGCTTGAACTTATCCACTTCGCACATTCAATTTAAGACGCCATATGATGTATTGGGAACATCATATTCAAATATTTTTGCAAAGGTTCTTTCGTTTCGAGTCGTAGTAGATTTGATTGGTCTACGACTCCACTAAATCGTTTGTTGGTTTCAATACCTTGTGGAGATGATTTCACAAAATTGAGCTTGCGCTAATTTGGTTACTCACTTCATACACAGATTTAAATTATTTATTTGCTCTAAATCCGTCTCGTTTATCACAATTAAAGCGGTCTCAACACAGTTGTATGTTAAGGCAATGGTACATAGATTCATTTCATAACACAATGTACCTCCTAACGATTCTTTCATTGTCTATCGAATACCTTGCGGTACTTAATACTTTTTTCACCTTCGATAAAAAACAGTGGCTCTTTGATGTTCCGTGTTCAACTAAAAACTATATGACATTGTGTAAATCAAATCTTCAGATTGTCTCTGTACACTTTCATTTGATTCCAGGCATGGTGAACTTGTTCAGTCTCCACCATTATTGAATCTCGTCATTTTGACACCTTGTGGTGTCATTAGCTTGTGCTAATCATGGTCAACTGTTTCACACAAAACTACATATACTTTTGTCAACTTGTCATATAAACATTTCTGATGCAACTACGAATTAAAACAATGATACCCAGATTCGCTTGTACCCCACCCGGTGTATTTTCGCAATTCGAGAAAACGCACAAATCCTTACCATTTACTTATTCGAAAGTTGAACAGGTCATTTTCATCTCCAAGTTGTTGATTATGAGTTCATATAGCGGATGCTATGGTTTGTGAAAATTTGCATACTGTGACCAATCGCTTGAGAATCCCATTGGACAAAACTCCTCTTTTGTGGAACCCCTGTAACTGGATTACACTAGACTATACGTCGATACATCTTGTAACTTCGACACCAAATGCTAAAAGCACATACCTTTTAACCATTGGATTCGTGTTGTTATATATTCTTGGACTCACCTGATGTGAATAAGGTTTGATTCGGTTTGGTGATTATCTACCTCGATATTATTCATATACATACACGCATAATGAAACCCTAAGGAGATAAGGTAGTACAAATTTCGAGGACGGAATTTTCTTAACGGGGGGAGAATGTGACAACCGTCAAATTTTGCATGCATCCGTATAATTAATTAATATTGATTTATGCTTAATGACTGTGCTTAATTACAACTGATGACTTAAACTGTTTTCTGATTTCTGTATCATACATACATATGCATCACATTTCATACTGTCACACCATTTGTTACACACAAACTTTAGTGACATACTTGATGCACAAAGCACAGTTAGCACAGTGAGCGGATAACTCAGAAATATAATGACAGTGCCAGTACATAGACAGACAGTGTTTTGAGACACAGTATGGGTCAGGGACAAGGTACTACACTAGTATAGTGCGTAGGGAAGTGATGACCATAAAACTGCGTCACTAGGTGATAGATAAAGTGCCGGGAAGTGCCTAAAACTCACTTTAAGTGCAGAATTCTGCATTTTTCAGCAAAATTCAGCATTTTAATATGCTAGTAACATGCATAAAATTGACTAAATGGTCACGAATGCTTTCCTAAGTGTTGGGAATTAATTGTGTTACAAAAGGGTACATAAAAGACACTATTCAGAATAACTTGACACTTTAACGGAACGGTTTCTAACCGAACAACCGGATATTACCCGGAACAATAAAATATTACTAAAAGCATTGCCTTTATTTTTCTGAGCTAGTTATGATTCCCGAGCACACTAACATATTACATAATACATGATTACACATAAATGCAAGACCCTTACACTTAGCACCCTCCACTAATCACCTACTTGCCAAATAATTTACATTTACCCCCCCCCCCCCTTTGGAACTTACGGTCACTAGGACCCACCCAAAATTACCACCATATCTCTTAGATTTCATGTCATATTTTATTAGATCTTGCTTGATATGGTGACCAAAATATATTGAAGGAAATCTTTATAAGTATGGCTAATAGATTCAAGAGATCATTTCACCTCACAACCTCACTCCTCTCACTATCTCCTCTCTTCCTCTCGGCTCACACTAGGCCGCCACCACCACCACCCTAACACCACCATCTTCATCCATTTTCAAGCTTGATTCAAGTATAAGAAGGTGTCTTGAGAAGATGGAAGCTTAAAGAACTTGTAGAAACTTCATACATTGCTTTCATTCACCACTTTTCCTCATCTTTTTCACTAGAGTTCTCCCCTAGCCTTGTGCTAGTTGTAAGTTCTTGTTTAACTCTTGTTCATCTTATTTTTATGGTTAAAAGATGTAGTATGATGAATATTACAAGAACACTAAAGAACAAGAACTAAAAACATGAACATAAAACTTTACAAAAAGTTTACATGAGGATGAAATGTTGTTAATAGGATGTTGTTATGAATATGTTGTTAATTTCTTATTGATTCTTGGTTATGTGATGTTAATCACCATATGGAACTTGTTAAATGATGTTTAGAAACATGATTTAACAAGATTAGGAAGTGATTATGTGATACATGAAACAATCACCTTCTAGTTAAATATGAACTTGATAAAAATGAATTTCTTGAAATATAGTGAACAAAATGAGTTGGTGATCATGTAGATCCGAGAATTACAAGAGACCTTTCTAAGCAAACCAAGTCCAAAAGTCGGTTTTAAAGAGATCATGACTTTTACATACACTTACCCTATTTTTTGTTAATCAAATAAGTGTAAGAGTGCTAGTAAATCAAGAAAATTTGGCAAATAAATGTTTTTGTTCACAAGTTGTGAACATCTAGAAATCCCGAGAATTAGCTTTTAACAAAAGTAAACACACTTCGGAAGGTAACTGAGGCTACTAAACGCTTTACCAAGTTACTACACGTTTTTGTAATATATCAAGTTCATGATTAATATGTAACGTATATAGTTTTTGCTTTGGTGATGTAAAGTTGTTTAAAGATTGATTGTTGATGATTATTGTGATTATTTTGAAAAGAAAATGATATGCTTTAATAGCATGGACACATCCGTTTTTAGGGGAAACTATGGCGAAATTTTCTAAAAATATAAACACTTAGAAATTATTTTCTAGACAAGTGTTTACTAGTGAATTTTAAACTATACTCTTTATATAAACCTTGCCATAATTTTTGTAACAAAAATACAAAGTATCGGAGGTTGGTTTTTGTAAATAAGAACGGATAAATATATATTTAGAATATATATTCTATATCAAGACACTTAGGTGAATATTTGTATACTTGTGGAATAGTTATATTATTTTAGAGTAAAATAATATAACTTACAAATACCAAGAATTTACAACTCCAAAATAATACCAAAGAACACAAGGAATGAACTATAAGTTACACACTTAATATTGTGAAGCCAAACGATAAAAAGTAACTTATGTAATATTCCGGAAAATACTCGTACAACTATCATTTTTGGTAAATATTATTTTGGGAAACAAAAGAAGTGAAAATATATTATTTTGGGAAAATATATATATTTTGGGAATACATTATTTTTGACAAATAAATTATATATATATTTTAAGTGAGACTTAAAAATATATTGTTTCGGAACTACAATATACATGTATAAATACCCCCATCCTTGGGAAGGAAATACAGAATTAAAATACTTGAGAAGTATTAATACAAAAATATTGGTTAAACAATCATTCCAAAACCAAATATAATTATTTTATCTAATAATTATAACTTGGAATAATATTCGGAAACGCAACTCAAAACATTAAACTCTAAGCCAAGGCACGGCCCGTTCGTCTAATAGACGTCAGTACATTGTAGGTAGTCGTGTTTGCTGAAGGGATTTGAGTTACAATTATGAAGACGTAATACTGTGAGTTCATGTCCCCCTTTTCTTTTAACTGTTTTCAGTTTTATACTTCGGGGGTGAAATACATGTTACAATTATTACTGACACTTTTATACATGGTATGGTTAGCTTAAGGAGGGTTACTACTTAGATCATGTGAGTGGGTACGCGGATACTTAAGGCCATTAATCCTCGTCGTAGGACCGAGGGACATGAGTGATAGATCTATTCGGGTGTAGCTGTCACACCCCGAAATTATCCGAGCTGGCGTGACTGGACTGGTATCTTCATTGCACAGCGGAAGCAAATCATCTAAGTCTTTTAGAAAATGAACGCCACTAAGTACTCGACTCTTCATGGTTCTCCTATTCCAACCGTGCCATGTCTTAGAAATGCAACCTGAGAAAGAAACATGCGAAAAATCAACATAAAGTTGAGCGAGTTCATAGTTTGTTCATAAAAGATTTGAGATAAATCTTTTGAGTTGTGAAAGGTTTGAAATAAATCTTTGGTAACCGGTTTTTGAAATAGTATTGAGAAAATGAATTTAAAAATCATTTTCTTGCCAATTTATATGGAAACGTTGTGTTTGTAACACGTTATGTTCATAAAATCATGTATTTGTAAAGCCTTGTATTTGTAATGTTCGCATAACCGTCAATGCCCACCCTGACTTTGACTCCATACCCGCATAATGCTTTGAATTTGTATAAAACATGGTAGTTAATTTGTATGAACAAGAAGTTTCCGTAAGTATAAAATCCGTGGTATGTAGCAGATAAGGAAAAAGAGATCACCAATGGTTTGCAAGGCCATTGATATGTGTGAAGTGCAAGTAGGAAGACTCAAACCTAGCGAATTTGTGCGTCGGGTACATAGTCACCCCGAGGTCCGTTCCGCTGGGCCTGGGGCTGGGCTCGCTACACCCAGATAGATCTACCGCATTGTGCCCCTCGGTCCTACAATGAGGATTAATGGCCTCCAGTTCCCGCCTACCCACTCACATGATCTAAGTAGTAACTCTCCTTACGCTAACCATACCATGTATAAAATAAATCCCTGGTCACCCTGACCGAATCCCTGGTCACCCTGACCAAATCCCTGGTCACCCTGACCGAATATCATTCCCATTTCGAAAATAAGCATTTGTTTTTGTAAAAACCGGTATGTTTAGTATAAACCTTTCGTAATTCATTTGTGTTCCTCGAAATCCCTTCGTAATATGATTTAGAAATACGAGTTTTGCGTTTGTTTAAAACTTTGTATGTGTTTTACAAAACGTGCATGTCTTTCCACCCCGAAAACATTTACAAAAATGTAAAACAGTAAAAAGTGGGGGTTATGAACTCGCCTGAATTTCCATGTGCAAAGCTAGCTAATTACGACTCCGTGATGTCGTTTCCAAAATGAGACTCGCTAGCGTGCATTCTACAATATTCCTAACACGGAATATCTAATAAGTTTCTAAATAAAAGCGGTAACTAGTCTACGTGTCACCGAGCTCTACCGAATCGTTAATCGAACGATTCAACGGTAAGTTGTTAACTTAATGGAAAAGATTAAGTTATATGTGTTAAGTCTCGTTTAATGTCAGTAGTAGTTTAATAAGTCTTGAAAAAGACTTAGTTTCCGAGAGACTTAAAATTAATAAATATTTATATAAAAATATATAAATATATCATTGTAGGTGTGTTAGCCGCCTCGAGTAGTCATACGTGTATAAAAGAATATTTCTATGAAAATATCATATAACAAACTCGTATCGCTTTTCGTATGAAAATAATATATAATAACTTGTATTATATATATCACGTCTTGTGTATATTTGCCAAAAATATACGTATATGCCGTTTAGGCGTATAAAATAAATATGAAGAGTTATATTTATCTTATAGAGGAATCGTCGAGTTGTTATGTTTGAAAATAAATATATAACCCATATTTATTTTTGTAAAAGAATTCGTGTTGTACGATATTTGGAATAAATATATAACTATATTTATTTTGAAAAGAATCCGAGTTGTTCGTTGTTTGGAAATAAATATAACTGAATATATTTATTTTATAAAACCATCAAGTTTTGTTATTTTGTAAAGCGGTTTGTCGAAATGTTATAAACATGCTTTGTAGGTTATGTAATGTCGTCGAAAGTAAGTATATATTTGTATTTGTTTCCATAGAAGGTTGTTTGGATCCGATAGTTTCGTTTTATAATAAAACGCGTTTGTTTTTACGGATTTTTCTCGAAAAACGGGCAGAGTTTCCTCTGTTTTTGGACGCCCCCGACAACTAAAGTGTCGTTAAATTTCAAAATTCAATCACTTTACTCAACAATAATAACGTATCATCAATTCATATAAACGAAATAATAAATCAAAGTACTTTAACTATCGATTCGTCACTTTATTTCGGTTCGAGCTCGTTCACGTAAATATATAAAAATATTTCAAAGTAGCATATCGAAATTGCATTTTTAAACCGTTACAAAAACTCTCGAGTCGAAGCGCTAAAAAGGTTAACCGAGTCAACTGAGTTGACCGAGTCAAACGGGTCGACCGAGTTGACTCGCTGAGTTGACCGAGTTGACCCGAACTGTTGACCGAATCCGCTGACTAGTTGACCCGAGCCGACCTGAAGCGGGCCAGAAACTGAACATAACTCGAACCCAAAATCTGAAAATATAAACCCGAACTGAACCGTTAAGACCACTGTTAACCCGAGGTAAAACCCAAAAAACGAGAACCGAACATCAATAGCATCACCTTTCGTCAGTTATCATCACCTTCATCAGCCGAAAAAATATATATATATATATATAAATGAAACAGGGAAGAGAGAGAGGTGAGTGGGGTGGGGGTTTACCAGAAACCTTGTCGGAGACAAGCACCGCCGCCGCTGCCGTGGCTCTGCCACTGATCGGTGGTTCGTCGCCGGAAACGGTACCCCCGTTTCTCTTTCCTTCGATCACTCTCTCTGTCTGTCTCCACGCCGCCACGCGCCGCCGCACCACATTCCGTCACCTCTCTCTCTCTCTCTCTCTTGAACACCCTCTCTATCATCTCTTCAGCTCTCTCTCTCTCTGTCGTCTATCCCTGTAGCGCCACCGCGCCACCACCGATTAGTTGTGGTGGTGGTTCGTTTTAGAATCGCAAAAAGGGGGGGTGGGGTGTAGATCGTAAGAGAACAGAGGGAGGTGAGGGTTTTGTCGGGTATACGGAGAAGAAGGGGGAGGGGGCTGTCGGCTGTAATGTCGATGCCGGAGGAGCCACTCCGGTGACCAAACCTAGAAGACGAGAGGGAGAGGGTGAAGCAGGTTAGAATGCGTATGTGTTGATCATTTTGAGAAAGTGTATTCTCTATGTTTGTTTGTTTAAGCAGATCTAGAGAGGGAGTAATGTAGAGGTTGTTTGGTAGTGAATCAAAAGAGAAGTGGGGATGTGATCTTATATAGAGATTATGTAGAGATTTTTGTAAATCTTGCAAGGATTTTGTATAGATTTTGAAATATTGTACAGATTTTGTTTAGATTTAGGATTTTTGACAAGATTTTTGTAGATCTTGTGTATTATGCACGGGTTTAGGCTTGTGGGTTTTGGGCTTGGGCCCAGGGCCCACAAGCCCATCTCATGAGTAAATGGCACGTAATTCCTACGAGACCCGTTGTCAAATCCTGAACCTCGTTTAACATCCAAAAATCTAAAGTACACAAAAATACGGTCGGTAGTCGTTGTTTGCACGCCCGTTCGTTGATCACGGTAATAATCGCGAAAAATAGTATCGTTGCCGTCTTTAATCCGTTTTTTTTATCCGGTTTCGACCGTAGTCACTAAAAGTAATTACGGAGCTAAATATAGCAAAAATTTAATATTTGTCGGCGTTGACAGTATTTTGTACGGCATCAGTTCGTTGTCGCGTAGTGTTCAGCAGATTCCCCGTTAATCACCATACACGCACTGTAAAGTCCGATAAACGTTCCTAGGCATTCCAAAGGCCTAATTAAGTTAATTTGCACTGTAAACACTATTTATTATCGCGTTAATCACGTAATTAAGAGCCGTAAATCACGGGTTGTCACATTCTCCCCCTGTTACAGAAATTTCGTCATCGAAATTTAGACTATGTTATCTCCTCGGAATTGTATTGTTCGCAGGTAAGTCCGAATAATAACAAAGTGAATGACCGCGTAATCGAAACAAGACTTAATGATACAGTCACCAGTGCGACTAAGTTAACAAGGATCCAACAATGAACAAGAACTTCGACCAATCGAATTCCATATGAATGTTTATAACATGTAAATGAGTTCTAGAAGCAATAACATCCACTAGATGAACTTCGAATCCACAATCTCAAATGTAATAGTTTGCATGAAACGCTCGATCGTGATCAGCGCAAGCTGCAAGTCATACCGATGCCACAAGGAGTCGCAACGAATGTAACAATTCAATAGTAGGAGTGATCGAACAAGTATCACCTGTGTATTGCATGAAATGCTCAATCATGATTAGCCCAAGCTACAAGTTTGTACTGACATCACAAGGTGTCGTAGTGACTTAATAATTCAATAATAGTGGTGATCAAACAAATCCACCGTGTTTGAAGTCAAATGAAAACGCCATGAAGTAAATATGAATGTTTGTTCCAACAAACATCGAAAGATTTTCAATTGAAAATGGAACATTAAAGAAATAATGTTTTCGATCGAAGAGGAAGAAGCAATGAATATTGTGAAATATTCGATTGATGTCGAAAGAACCGTTAGTAGGTACACCAGAATATAAAATGAATTTGTGTACCATTGTCTTAACACACTATTGTATTAAGACCGCTTTGATATAATAAATCGAAGTGGATTGGAAAACAATCAATAAATATTTAGATCCGTGCATGAGATGCGTAAACGAGTTTAGCGCAAGCTTCAAACTAATGAAAATCACCATCACATGGTGTCGAAATCAACAGACAATTTAATGGAGTCGAATACCAAACAAGTTTACCTCGACTCGGAACAAATGAAACGCTTGTTAATACGAATTTGAATATGATGCTCCCAATACATCATATTATGTTCTGAAATGAATATGTGTAACGAACAAGTTCAAACAATTGAACTTGGTTTTAGCGTAATCCGACAATAAGTATATGTATCGACAAGAAAACTTTCGGCATGGTCACAACGAAAAACCATGTATGTAACTTGAAAAGAAGAGAAATTTTCAAGAAAATGTGTTGACTTGATAACAAAGGAGCCAACAGTTACAATAATGTGGGTCATTCGAATTCACAAGTCAATAATAATGATTGTGGCACAATGTCCATTAAGAGGAGTAGAGATACGAAAATCTACTCAGTAAATATGAGAGTCGAAATTTCAATAAAAGAAATTTGAGGACTTTACCTGGGGTTGCGTGTGATGACCGGTTGTTAGGTGACATTACCATGGAAAGTCAAACATATCGTACTTGTCATTAGTTAGGTAGGGGGGGGGGGAATGCGGAGACAATCGTCTTCTTCCTGGCGTGATTCGTGTCGTTGCAGGATCGCGTGACAAGTTGTCGTTTCCTGATTGTTAGTTCTCCTGCTGACAGGAATCTAGCGTCGTCGTTAGATTGCGTCATCGTTCCTTCTCAAAGGCCTCGCCTCGATAGTCGTGTATGTCGTATTTCAATCTCCGTTGATGTATAGCTTAAGTTTCACGTATACCTGTGCACTAGCGTTGTGTGCCGCGTAGAAGGTGATGTACCCCGACATCCGTTGGCGTAAAATTTGAGTTCTATGTATTCTCATGCGCTAGCGTTTTGTTATGCGTAGGATGCCTGCTCGGGAAGTTAAAATATCATAGACAATATGGATAATAGTGTGTGCCCGAGTTAATATTCGCGGTTCCTACGTGATGACCTTTAATAAACACACACATGCACAAATAACCAATAAGCAATCAAATAGTCCTCCTAGTCCCACTAGTCTCCCAACCTCCCAAACTGAGTCCCTAGTCCCACTAGACAATTTTCCCAGCCTCCCAGACTGACTCCCTAGTCCCACTAGACTATCCTCCCAGCCTCTCAGACTGAATCTCCTAGTCCCACTAGACTATCCTCCCAGCCTCTCAGACTGAATCTCCTAGTCCCACTAGACTATCCTCCCAGCCTCTCAGACTGAATCTCCTAGTCTCTCAGACCAGATCCAGCCACCCGACTGAATTCCCTTTTCCGAAGGTCTTAAATGCATGTTTCCTAAACTCTCAGAGTGTTGTGTACTGTATGTAATCGTTTCGTGTACCGTGTGTAAAACACCACAATAGCGTATGTTTGAAAACAAAATTTTACTGTTTGCTTTTCGGCAACGGTTGGAGAGACCATATTCGAGTACTGGGCGTTCTGTATCTATTCAACGTCTTAATAGTCTAAGTCCCAGAGAAAAGTGAGGTTAGAGCCTAGGTATCACAACAGAAACCTAATTCGCTGTAACCTATAGCTCTGATACCAATCTGTCACACCCCGAAATTATCAGAGCTGGCGTGACTGGACTAGTATCTTCATTGCACAACGGAAGCAAATCATCTAAGTCTTTTAGAAAATGAACGCCAGTAAGTACTCGACTATTCATGGTTCTCCTATTCCAACCGTGCCATGTCTTAGAAATGCAACCTGAGAAAGAAACATGCGAAAAATCAACATAAAGTTGAGCGAGTTCATAGTTTGTTCATAAAAGATTTGAGATAAATCTTTTGAGTTGTGAAAGGTTTGAAATAAATCTTTGGTAACCAGTTTTTGAAATAGTATTGAGAAAATGAATTTAAAAATCATTTTCTTGCCAAGTTATATGGAAACGTTGTGTTTGTAACACGTTATGTTCATAAAACCATGTATTTGTAAAGCCTTGTATTTGTAATGTTCGCATAACCGTCAATGCCCACCCTGACTTTGACTCCATACCTGCATAATGCTTTGAATTTGTATAAAACATGGTAGTTAATTTGTATGAACAAGAAGTTTCCGTAAGTATAAAATCCCTGGTATGTAGCAGATAAGGAAAAAGAGATCACCAATGGTTTGCAAGGCCATTGATATGTGTGAAGTGCAAGTAGGAAGACTCAAACCTAGCGGATTTGTGCGTCGGGTACATAGTCACCCCGAGGTCCGTTCTGCTGGGCCTGGGGCTGGGCTAGCTACACCCAGATAGATCTACCGCATTGTGCCCCTCGGTCCTACAATGAGGATTAATGGCCTCCAGTTCCCGCCTACCCACTGTCACACCCCGACCACGTAGAACATACAAACGTGGCGGAAATGTCGGGGAGTGTTGTAACAGAATTAATTGTTTCAAATCCATGGCAATTGAAGTTTCGTTTTATTGATTAAAAGTGTTACAATGTCTAATCAAACAAGGAAAATACAACATAATTAACTAGTCTTGCATCTTTTATTGTCACTAAAGCCCAAATCTGCCTATGTGTATCTTGATCATCTTATGCAACAGCTCCTGAAAAACACATGTGAAAATAGGTACGTCAGCATAAAAATGCCTGTGAGATACATAGGTTTTGTGAAAATAGGTTCCATGACTTATGTTTGAGAAAATGTTTAGTCATGAACCTTGTAATTTGCTTTGTTTTGTAAATCATTTGAAAAACAATGAGTTCGGATGATATGTATAAATAAGTGAATAATGTATGGTTAAATGAATAACCATGTAAGATGAGTTTGTATAAGATAAGTTGTTTGTAAAACAATGTCTTGTGAAAAGTATGTTATTTGTATAAAATGTTCTATGTCTCAAACTGAAATGATTCAAATAACGCTACAGTATGTAATAACATACAAACACTTATATATAGGAAGTACCAGCGGCGTATCCACCATGCTTGTATCATATTACACACGCATCGTTACTTAATCATTTAATCAAACCAAACCACCAAAGTAATGTTTAACAATAGTAGAAATGTTCATGTATGGTCAAATACGGTTCACACGGTTCGCAGATACAAACGGTTCACAGATACAAACGGTTCACAGATACAAACGGTTCACAGATATAAACGGTTCACATATACAAACGGTTCACAGATATAAACGGTTCACAGATATAAACGGTTCACAGATACAAACGGTTCACAGATACTAACGGTTCACAGATATCAACGGATCACAGATACAAACGGTTCACAGATATCAACGGATCACATAGTCAAATGATTACAACGGTTCAATATGTAGTATAATGTGTTCATATGCTGGATAAGCATATGCAACAGAAAAGCAATGTAAAACAATGTACTAAGTAATGCACACAATGGGCACACCTAGCATAAGATGTAATGAAATCGTGTACTATAATGTACTAACGAACATAGCATGTCTATGATGTGAAAACAGGAAAGCATGAAAGTAACAAGTAGGCACATGTGTTCCACCCCAAAACAGTTTGGAAAACAGTAAAAGAGGGGTCTATGTACTCACCTGAGATTGCTCAGTAGTTCTGGAGTGACAACTAAACAATGCTAGAGATCACGGAATCAAACGGCACCTACTATAGGTAACTACATTAATAAACCGGACCTAAATCGGAAGATCGGGTAGCATTAGGGTTTGTAAACCAAACGAGTGTAGAGACTCGTGTCATTTGGTTTAACAAAGCCTAGATACTAAATGAAACTTAACCTAAGTGTTTTCGACCCATTACGACCCGTTTAGGTAGCTTATGCTACTTTAACGCGTCGTTCGCGTGAAACGCGTTCGGACCGCCTAACTAGCCCTATGACAAGTGTTATATGCCTAAACATATTACATAATCAGTTATGTGACAAAGGTTTAGGTTACATATGCTTAATTACCAATTATACATGAAAAGGGTATTCTGGTAATTTACCTAAGGCATATAAACTACCTATCATACAACTACTTAAACGATGTGACCATAGGGTATAACCTCGAAAGGTTATTCCCTACCTACTATGGTCACCTAATGTGTTTGGTCGGATCCTAATGATCGACCAAATGGGTCGGGTTCGAGGTATAAGCGATTCATCAGATCGCTTACCCTACGACCCTAGACAACGTGGTAATCAGTGGGCATAGTCCCAAGGGACTATGACCAACGTGATTACACTCACGTTGCGAAGTTCAAACGAACTTCGCATTGACCATTACTGGTCAACGCTGAAAGTCAAACAAAGTTTGACTTTCTGACTCGAAAAGCAATAAAATAAGGAAAAGAACGAAAGAATACTTACGAAGGGTCCCCGAATGCTAATCCCGATTCAAGAATCTCAGGTATGAAACAATGGTTTCAACTTAGAGGTTCTCAAATCAGAATTCTAGTGATTTTAGCAATGGGGGGTA
Organism: Helianthus tuberosus; assembly: GCA_030545235.1. NCBI lineage: Eukaryota > Viridiplantae > Streptophyta > Magnoliopsida > Asterales > Asteraceae > Helianthus > Helianthus tuberosus. The sequence goes on along the minus strand of CM060356.1, from coordinate 70,955,116 downwards.
TGGGGTATTTATAGGAATACCCGAACCGTTAAGATCGTTTCATGGAAAACGTGCCTTAATCCCATCCGTACATGTGTTGCAAAGTTATGGTGTTTAGGTGTTTAAATTCCATCCATACATGTGTTGCAAAGTTATGGTGTTTAGGTGTTTAAATTCCATCCATACATGTGTTGCAAAGTTATGGTGCCTAAATTCCATCCTTATCCGCTGACTAAGCAAGTTAGAATGTGTGGTTGTGAATTAAACAACGGCTAATACATCGAATCTGGTCCCGAAAACGCAAAACTGAGTTTTCTGCATGTTTTCTGTCCAGCATAGGCAGTCGCGTAGCGCGACTGCATAGGTCCTTAGGGCTCGCGCTACGCCACTGCCCCTCTGTTTCAGAAATGTTTCCAAAATGGCAGGTTTAGTCCCTGCAGCCCGTTTAAGCGATTTTCGATGCGTTTGAACCCCGTTAACCTCATTTCAAGGCTCTAAAATGAAGTTAAAGTATAGGGAACTCAAAACATGCTCAAAAATATGCCGGATGATGGTTCGTTTGGTCGTACGAACGCGATGTTCGCTTAATTACGACGGAATGCGCACAAGCGCGAAAAACGATCCAAATGACGCGACGAATGGATTTTTCTTATGGCGAACACTAAAATATAATATAGTCATGCTTTCATAAATTTTTGGATGTCCGGATGTATTCAGAACGTAAGTTATGCGCGAAAATGCAAACTTGTGCACTTTTTGACACTTTTAGTCCCTGAATGACACAAAAGTTTATTTTAGCATACCGAACACCTCAAAGCCTATTTCTAAGCTATGTGAAGGGTATTTATGGTATGTTTAACTTATGGTCATGCTCCGGAATGTCTGTTACAGTTCAAATTGGCATACTTTCGCAGTTTGTCAACTTTAGTCCCTGTAAGCGATTAAACTTTGATTTCACCACACCAAACCTTCCAAAACTTATATCTAAGTTATGTAAAGGTTATTTAAGGTATGTTAAGCCTATTTCACTATTCCGGAGTGTTCGTTGGATTAAACTGGTTATATTTACGCATCAGAGCGCGTATAACCCTCCAGAAAGCGATTTAAAGCTTAAAATCAAACAAGAGTTGATATGTGTAAAAGATACACATAATTATACAAGTCCAAAGTATGAAATACAATATTTCATTGGTTTGGCATTTGTTTGATGGTTGAAATGACACAGGTGTTACACCCACTCACATGATCTAAGTAGTAACCCTCCTTACGCTAACCATACCATGTATAAAATAAATCCCTGGTCACCCTTACCGAATCCCTGGTCACCCTGACCAAATCCCTGGTCACCCTGACCGAATATCATTCCCATTTCGAAAATAAGCATTTGTTTTTGTAAAAACCGGTATGTTTAGTATAAACCTTTCGTAATTCATTTGTGTTCCTCGAAATCCCTTCGTAATATGATTTAGAAATACGAGTTTTGCGTTTATTCAAAACTTTGTATGTTTTTGCAAAACGTGCATGTATTTCCACCCCGAAAACATTTACAAAAATGTAAAACAGTAAAAAGTGGGGGTTATGAACTCGCCTGAATTTCCATGTGCAAAGCTAGCTAATTACGACTCCGTGATGTCGTTTCCAAAATGAGACTCGCTAGCGTGCATTCTACAATATTCCTAACATGGAATATCTAATAAGTTTCTAAATAAAAGCGGTAACTAGTCTACGTGTCACCGAGCTCAACCGAATCGTTAATCGAACGATTCAACGGTAAGTTGTTAACTTAATGGAAAAGATTAAGTTATATGTGTTAAGTCTCGTTTAATGTCAGTAGCAGTTTAATAAGTCTTGAAAAAGACTTAGTTTCCGAGAGACTTAAAATGAATAAATATTTATATAAAAATATATAAATATATCGTTATAGGTGTGTTAGCCGTCTCGAGTAGTCATACGTGTATAAAAGAATATTTCTATGAAAATATCATATAACAAACTCGTATCGCTTTTCGTATGAAAATAATATATAATAACTTGTATTATATATATCACGTCTGGTGTATATTTGCCAAAAATATACGTATATGTCGTTTAGGCGTATAAAATAAATATGAAGAGTTATATTTATCTTATAGAGGAATCGTCGAGTTGTTATGTTTGAAAATAAATATATAACCCATATTTATTTTTGTAAAAGAATTCGTGTTGTACGATATTTGGAATAAATATATAACTATATATATTTTGAAAAGAATCCGAGTTGTTCGTTGTTTGGAAATAAATATAACTGAATATATTTATTTTATAAAACCATCAAGTTTTGTTATTTTGTAAAGCGGTTTGTCGAAATGTTATAAACATGCTTTGTAGGTTATGTAATGTCGTCGAAAGTAAGTATATATTTGTATTTGTTTCCATAGAAGGTTGTTTGGATCCGATTGTTTCGTTTTATAATAAAACGCGTTTGTTTTTACGGATTTTTCTCGAAAAACGGGCAGAGTTTCCTCTGTTTTTGGACGCCCCCGCCAACTAAAGTGTCGTTAAATTTCAAAATTCAATCACTTTACTCAACGATAATAACGTATCATCAATTCATATAAACGAAATAATAAATCAAAGTACTTTAACTATCGATTCGTCACTTTATTTCGGTTCGAGCTCGTTCACGTAAATATATAAAAATATTTCAAAGTAGCATATCGAAATTGCATTTTTAAACCGTTACCAAAACTCTCGAGTCGAAGCGCTAAAAAGGTTAACCGAGTCAACTGAGTTGACCGAGTCAAACGGGTCAACCGAGTTGACTCGCTAAGTTGACCGAGTTGACCCGAACTGTTGACCGAATCCGCTGACTAGTTGACCCGAGCCGACCTGAAGCGGGCCAGAAACTGAACATAACTCGAACCCGAAATCTGAAAATATAAACCCGAACTGAACCGTTAAGACCACTGTTAACCCGAGGTAAAACCCGAAAAACGTGAACCGAACATCAATAGCATCACCTTTCGTCAGTTATCATCACCTTCATCAGCCGAAAAAATATATATATATATATATATATATATATATATAAATGAAACAGGGAAGAGAGAGAGGTGAGTGGGGTGGGGGTTTACCAGAAACCTTGTCGGAGACAAGCACCGCCACCGCTGCCGTGGCTCTGCCACTGATCGGTGGTTCGTCGCCGGAAACGGTACCCCCGTTTCTCTTTCCTTCGATCTCTCTCTCTGTCTGTCTCCACGCCGCCACACGCCGCCACACGCCGCCGCACCACATTCCGTCGCCTCTCTCTCTCTCTCTCTTGAACACCCTCTCTCTCATCTCTTCAGCTCTCTCTCTCTCTGTCGTCTATCCCTGTAGCGCCACCGCACCACCACCGGTTAGTTGTGGTGGTGGTTCGTTTCAGAATCGCAAAAAGGGGGGTGGGGTGTAGATCGTAAGAGAACAGAGGGAGGTGAGGGTTTTGTTGGGTATACGGAGAAGAAGGGGGAGGGGGCTGTCGGCTGTAATGTCGATGCCGGAGGAGCCACTCCGGTGACCAGACCTAGAAGACGAGAGGGAGAGGGTGAAGCAGGTTAGAATGCGTATGTGTTGATCATTTTGAGAAAGTGTATTCTCTATGTTTGTTTGTTTAAGCAGATCGAGAGAGGGAGTAATGTAGAGGTTGTTTGGTAGTGAATCAAAAGAGAAGTGGGGATGTGATCTTATATAGAGATTGTGTAGAGATTTTTGTAAATCTTGCAAGGATTTTGTATAGATTTTGAAATATTGTACAGATTTTGTTTAGATTTAGGATTTTTGACAAGATTTTTGTAGATCTTGTGTATTATGCACGGGTTTAGGCTTGTGGGTTTTGGGCTTGGGCCTAGGGCCCACAAGCCCATCTCATGAGTAAATGGCACGTAATTCCTACGAGACCCGTTGTCAAATCCTGAACCTCGTTTAACATCCAAAAATCTAAAGTACACAAAAATACGGTCGGTAGTCGTTGTTTGCACGCCCGTTCGTCGATCACGGTAATAATCGCGAAAAATAGTATCGCTGCCGTCTTTAATCCGTTTTTTTTATCCGGTTTCGACCGTAGTCACTAAAAGTAATTACGGAGCTAAATATAGCGTAAAAATTTAATATTTGTCGGCGTTGACATTATTTTGTACGGCATCAGTTCGTTGTCGCGTAGTGTTCAGCAGATTCCCCGTTAATCACCATACACGCACTGTATAGTCCGATAAACGTTCCTAGGCATTCCAAAGGCCTAATTAAGTTAATTTGCACTGTAAACACTATTTATTATCGCGTTAATCACTTGTTAATCACGTAATTAAGAGCCGTAAATCACGGGTTGTCATAGTAGCGACCCCCACTCCTGAGTCCGCTGAGTGGACCATGAGGTAACTATGTCTTACCGACAAAATTTGCTAGGTTTGAGTCTTCTTGCGTCACTTCACACATACCATTGGCTTTGCAACCCAGTGGTGATCTCTTTTTCCTTATTGCTACATACCAGGGACTTACATACATACTTACAACGTTTCTAAGGTTTATACGTACACACAAACGAACACATGAACTCGCTCAACTTTTGTTGATGTTTTCAAATTACATGTATTTCAGGGAATTAGTAATGGATCTGGCTGGCGTTGGAAGTTTTTATGCTGCGTTAAGAATAAGGATGTCATCCATGGTCTTTGTGTTTGGTCAGTGTGTCTCTTTCCTGGACAAGACACGCCTTCCAAACCTTGGTGTTATTTAATATCTTTTGACGAGTCCTTAGTGAACTCATAAACATTTTGTATGATTGTAAAACTTGAAATTTAAGTCTACGTTTTTGAAACAAGGTTATTATATTTTAAACTTATTTTATGGATGACGAATCTAAGGTTTCATCATATAGTTGATGTTATGATTGAATGCAATGATATTAAAGAAGTCACACCATAATCACGCTTCCGCAAAAGTCAGGGTGTGACAACCGCCGCCGTCGGACCACCACAATCATCATCATCGTCATCGACATCAGCGGCGGAGCTCCACCGCCGTCCGCCGTTGTGTGTCGTTCAGATCCACCGCCGACTCCACCTCCTTTCCATCTCTCTCTCTCTCTCTTTCTCTGTCGCTTGTCGACGCCGCACGCCGCCACCAAACGGTGGTGGCCGGCTGTTTATTCGGGTTAAGGCGGTGGAGGTGGGAGGATTGTGTGGGGTCCGGCTTTCGCCGGATACTCCGATAGGAGCCTGTTCATCGCCGGAGTTTGCACTGGAGAGGGAGAGAGGTGAAACGGGTGTGGGGGGGTTTCAGGGGTTTATGTGTTTGAAAAAGAAATGGGGATCTCCTGTTATGTTGTAGAGAGGAATCGAAGGTAGGGAGTGTTTGGCAGTGAGTTTTGTGTGAGGGTGTAGACAAGGAGGTGATGGTATTTTATAGAGGATGATTGAGATCTTGTAAGATCTTGAATATCTAGTAGAGATTTTTTGTAGATTTTGTAAAGATTTTTCAAGATTTGATGAGATTTTGGAAATCTTTTGTAGAGATTTGGCAATATTTTGTACAAATCTTATAAGATCTAGTATATTATGTGCAGGTTTAGGCTTGTGGGTTTTGGGCTTGGGCCCAGGGCCCACAAGCCCATCTCATGTGTAAGTGGCCCGTAATTCCTACGAGACCCGATATCGTAACCCAAACTCCATAGAATAAATTTTTTAAAATTAAAAAGGCGTATAATAGTGGCGTTGTCAGTATTTTGTACGGTATCAGTCCGTTGTCATTTGATGTTCCGCAGATTCCACGCGAATCTTCATACACGTACTGTAGAGTCGGATAACCGTTCCTAGGCACTCCAGAGGTCTAATTAAGTAAATCTTCGTCTTAATCACTATTTATTATCGCGTTAATCGCCTTTTAATCACGTACTTAAGGGCCGTAAATCACCGGTTGTCACAAGTGTATCCTGAATCAAACCTATGCAACAGCTCCTGAAACACATGTGAAAATGGTACGTCAGCATAAAAATGCCTGTGAGATACATAGGTTTTGTGAAAATAGGATTCATGACTTGTAAGTTTAAAAGAATGTTTTAACAAAAATTAGTCATGAATCTTGTTAAGTGTTTACTTTTATAAATCATATGAAAACTTGATAAGAAAATCAGATTATATGAAAGAAAGGTGTATGGTTAATAAAATAACCAATTAAAATGAGTTGTATAAAATACACTGTTTTGTAAAATAATGTCTTGTGAAAAATATGTTATTTGTGTAAAATGTTATATGTCTAAATTGAAATGATTTAAATAACGCTACGATATGTAATATCATACAAGCACTTATATATAGGAAGTAGCAGCGGCGTATCCACCATGCTTGTATCATATTACACACGCCTCGTTACTTAAATCACTTACCCAAACAAACCACCAATGTAAAATGTTTATGTTTAAACCAATTGTCAAAATGTTTATGTCAAAAATATAAACCATGTAATGTATAATCAATGTCAAAATGTTCATGTTTCAAATGTAAATCATGTAATGTGTATCCAAAATATCATGTATGGCATGTGAAATATATCAACTAAACCATAGGTAAAATGCACAAAACAAGGTATTGAAGTAAAACGTAGTTTAAATCAAAGTTATGTTTTGTGGAAATGCATGCTATACTGATACAAACATCTATGCGGTATTGTGAAAATGCATACATTCAAGCCTTGAGACTGTGGCGATAAACCCTTAAACAAATTAAAGGTTTATCTGAGTTATGTGTATCGAATTCGGTCATTCCTTCCATCCAAACATACCTAGGATGTCAGGAACGGGAGTTGTCAATTCCTATGGTACCACTACATACTAACGAAAGGCATGGCCAATGTTAATGAATGTATTTTTGTCCCATTTAAACAAACCAAATGTCATACCAAAATGTAAGCATGTGATGAAAAACAAATGTACTAAGTATGCAACAAATGAACATACATAGCATGTGATGTGATGTAAAACAATGCACTAAGTATGCACTAAATGGACCTACATAGCGTGAAATGTAATGTAAAACAATGTACTAAGTATGAACTAAATGAACATACATAGCATAAAATGTAATGTAAAACGATGTACTAAGTATGCAACAAATGGACATACATAGCAAAAACTAGGCCTGTAAACGAACCGAACGAACACGAACGTAGGCATGTTCATGTTCATTCATTTAACTTTAACCGAACAAGAACACGAACATGAACACATAATCGAACACGTTTTTTTGTTCGTGTTCGTTTATGTTCGTTCGTTTAAAGCCTAAACGAACAGTTCACGAACATAAACGAACACAAACGAACATAAAAAAATTAACTGAACATATTTGAATAAACATAAATTAACATGATTGAAGAAACAAGTCTAATATATTACATTTCATCCGAAAACACATCTAAATAAGGGCTCATAGATAATTAGATATACTAATTAGTTATATTTATATAAATAGTTAGAAAACCTAATATTTATATAAATATAACTATTTATGTATTTATTAAAATTTATACGAACGTTCATGAACATAAAAGAATGTTCATGAACATAAATGAACGAACACAAGGTGTGTTCATGTTCGTTCATTTAATTAAACGAACAAATTTTTTTGTTTGTGTTCGTTCGTTTATTAAATAAACGAACATAAACGAATTTCCCACCGAACAAGTTCATGAACGTTCGATTCATTCACAGGCCTAGCAAAAACATAATGAAATCATGTACTATAAGTGTACTAATGAACATAACAAGCATATGATATGAAAACAATGAAAGCACGAAAGTAACAAGTAGGCACATGTGTTTCACCCCAAAACGTTTGGAAAACAGTAAAAGAAGGGACTATGTACTCACATGAGATTGCTTAATAGTCTTTAGATAACCACCAAGCAACGCTAGAAGGATCACGGAATCAAACGACACCTAATATAGGTAACTATGTTAATAAACGGACCTAAATCGGAGGATTGGATAAAATGTGGTTTCGTAATCCAAATGAGTGTAAGAACTCATGTAATATGGTTTAACAAAGCTCACATTCTAAAACGGAACCTATCCTAAGTGCTTACGACTCGTTTAGGTAGCTTATGCTACTTTAACGCGTCGTTCGCGTAAAATGCGTTCGGACCCCCTAACTAGTCCTATGACAAGTAAAATATGCCTTATCATGTCTAATATTGTTTCCAAATCAGTTTAGATATCAAAAATTATGTTACATATGCTTAAAATGAATTTTGGCATAAAAAGGGCATTTTGGTAATTTTCCTAAGGCATATAAACTACCTATCATACAACTAACTAAACGACGTGACCATAAGGTATAACTTCGGAAGGTTATTACCTATACAACTATGGTCACCTAATGTGTTTGGTCGGATCCTAATGATCGACCAAACGGGTCGGGTTCGAAAGTCTAAGCGATTGTTTAGATCGCTTACCTTACGACCCTATATAAGCACTAAACCTAAAGTGACTGTTGGTGCATGCGTCTGTCGACTTCGTCTTGTATCGAGTCTTGTATGTATTTAGATAGATCAGGGCACGAAATACGAGGAAAATGTAAAATATGGGGTGAGTGGCTTGTTCAAGCGAAATCAGATAGGTGATTCCGCTTGAAAGTGACTTGGCAATTTCAAGCGAAATCAACTATCTAATTCCGCTTGAAGCCTAATATCGCTTGAGATGTGATTTCGCTTGAGAGTGTTCAAGCGAAATCAGAACCCTATATATATCTTTGTGTCTTGTTCATTTGTAATAAGTTCCGCTCAGAGCAACGAAGTGCTGCCGAAGTGTCGTCTCGCTGTAAATCATTGTGAAATCAATAACATGACAGTTTAAAGAAATATTCTAGCTGAATTGACCTCAGTACGTCTGTTTCCGCCTTTCGTACTGAGCAAAACTCTTCTGATCGACTCGTTCGGGTCAGAAAACGATTCTACAAGTGGTATCAGAGCTCAGGAGGAAGAGTTCATACCAATTCAGCTGAAAATTCTGATTTCTACACCTTCTTTTACAAAATTTACTAGTTTTCACGGTCAAAGTGTCTTGATTTTCACACATGTTGTGCGCATTAGTGTTTTAACAAACCCTTGAAAATTTCAGGCCTAAAATCGATCTAAAACTGGTAATTTTCATAATTCCGCTTGAAAACAGCTTGAGATTGATGACATCAGCAGCATTTCAAACGGAAGAAGTTGGTTAATTTCGCTTGAATCTGGTATTCCGCTTGAAAGATTCTGTTGATTCCGCTTGAAACGTGCTATTCCGCTTCAGTTGGGTGATCTCGCTTGAGTGATTCCTCTTGAATCACTTATTTCGCTTCAAGGTCCTTATTTCGCTTGAGTGGTTCAAGCGAAATTAGTTGATTTCGCTTCAAAGGTGGTATTCCGCTTGAACTGTGTTGTCTCGTTTGAACGGTGTAATTTCGCTTGAGAGAATTTTGTTTGAAGTTTGTGATTCCGCTTGAACTAACTGTTTGAGAATTTTTGAAAAACCGAAACATGGAAGAGGAATTTTTCAACGCATTCGCTACTCCGGTTACCCCGATTACTCTCGCACAGAACACGATGTTGGAAAATGAAACGGGGACTATGCAAAAACCGCCTAAGCTCTTGAACATCGAGGAGTATAAGAGTTGGGAAGGACGTTTTGAGAACTGGGTACAAGCTAACTACTTAGATGCTTGGGAATGTGTTGAGACGAAATATATTCGACCGATGACTGATGATGAGGAGATTATTCCAATTAAAGATCTAAGTGCTGACAATAGAAAAAAAATACAAAGATGAGAAAATGATGCTAAGTCTACTACAACAAGCTGTGAAAGAAGATATCTTGGTGTTATTGCAACACAATGGAACTTCTTATTCAATCTGGAAAGCATGAAAATCGAAGTTTCAGGGAAGCCAAGAGATGGTCAAGAACAAGAAGTCACTTTTAAAGAAAGAATTCGATCTGTTTCGTGGGTTGAAAAATGAAAGCACAAAGCAAATTATTGAAAGATACTGCAATTTGTTAGCCAACATGAGGAGATTGAGCATCGAGAAAGATAATGAAGAGTTGATCGAAAAGTTGGCTGATGTGTTGCCATATGAGACTTGGGGAACATATCTCATGATGTTGAGGAACAAGAAAGGTTTTAGCAATATGACACTGAGCAAGTTCATTGAAAAGATCGAGGCTCAAGAGATGGAACAGAGAAAGGTTTTAAGAATGAAAGATTTTGACGGTGAACAAGACATAGGACTTTATTACAAAGGTGGGATCAGTGATAAAACCACCAACTTGTCACCAAAGATTGAGATTGCATTCAATGCAAAGAGTTCATCTAGAAGTTCGTCAAAAGGATCAAGCAGCAAATCAAGTTTTTCATCATATCCGTCATTGGTCCAAACATTTCAGCAACAAAAAATGGCAAGAAGTTACAATGCAACATTGTACTGAATCTGGAGAATGATGAGGATTATTCAGCAGAAGTTGCTAAGAGTCACATGTCTTTGTTGGGAACAGTATTGGAATCTTATGGAAGTTTTGTTGCAGGTCGAATCAGGAATCCAATGCTCACAAAAGAGGATTACTATCAGATTGATGCTGAAGAGATGGAATTGATGGACATAAAGTGGTGTTTGGCAAGTGTGTTAAGACGTGCTGAGAAATTTAAGCAGATCACAGGAAGAGATGATTTACGTGAAGCTAATGTTTCTACTTTAGGTTTTGATAAATCTAAAGTCACTTGTTTTCGTTGCAGGGAAAAAGGACACTTCAAGAGGGAGTGCAAAAATCGCGAAGCAAATGGAGCTCAAAATCCGTTCAACAACAACAATGATTACTACCGGAAGGCCATCTATCATCAAGTTGCACAACAACAACAAGAACCACAAGTGGCACATGGTAGGAAAGTGATTGAAGAATCTTCAAAGAGAGCTTGTATGGTGAATCAGGATGACAAAGAGACAACATAAGGTTTCAGTTGGGACAAATATATTTCAGCTGACAACAAAGCATGTCTAATCAATCAAGATGATGAAAAATTGCCTGAAGGTTTTAGCTGGGCAAATTTCAATTGGGATGATTATGATCCAAACAAAGATTCAAATCACAAAGCGTATGTTGCTCGAATTGAAGAAGATAGTGATGATGATCGTGAGTATCATGCAAGAAGATTGGCAGCTCATTTTAAACTAATAGAAGAGAGTGACAGTGATGACGATAAAGCTAAAAAGAAAAAGAAAAAGGTCAAAACACCGGTCAGCAGTGATGATGAAGCTGTTCCAGTGATAAAGAAAAAGGTGGTAGTTCCAAAGTTTAAAGTTGATGAAGAAGTTAATGCAAGAAAGATTCTTACGAATTGTGAAACCTGTGAGATCATAAAGAAGAAAAACAGTGAGTTGATTAACAACATAAACCAGTTGAAGGAGTCTTACGATGTTCTGAACAAAGCAATGAATCAATACAATAAATCAAGTGAAGAACAAGCAACAGCCATGAAAACACTTCAGGGAGCTTTCATGATAAAGCAGAAAGTTGTGAACAACTACATCGAGAAGTTTGCTGTGCTAGAACAGAAACTTGAAACACAAAGAATTGAAACTGAAAGAGTTAATCGTTTGTTGAAAAGTTATTCATGTACTTCTTATGTCATTGACAGGATTTATCCAACTGTTGAGGGCATGAAGGCATTTGAAGATGATGAAGTAACTGAAGAACAGAAGGCTTCTGAAGAAAAGACTTCTGAAAAGACGAAAGAAAAGAAGAAGAATACTAAAGAAAAGACATCTGGTAAGAAACAAGGTTTCAGTTACAACAAGTGTCCACCCCCGCTTGAAAATGGATATTCTCCGAGAAATCCAAATTCAGAAAGAGTCGAAAAGGCAACAAATTTACAGTGGGAGTCGGAGTCTTCAGTTAAATTGTCAGAAAATATTGATGTCACGTTTACATCATCTGACACTGATCATGAGTCCGAGTTAATAAAGAAAGTGGTTGATCAGGTGTTGGATAAAGATGAATCCGAGGAGTCAAATTCGGAGTCTATGTCATAGTCAAAGTCTGACTCCAGCACTCCGAGTCAAACCGTCAAACAGGGCAAAAGGGTTTATGTGACAACTCGAGTTTCCAAGATTTCCATCTTCGCATTAATTGCGCGTTAATTGTTTAAGTGCTTGTTAAAACGATTTGTTTGTTTCACAACTGTTAAATCGTATTGTGATTGTTATGATATATTTGGTGGGCCTTATAAGTGAGTATGTTAATATATGGTTTATATTAATATATGGTTGTATGTTTGCTAGTATATGGTGGTATGAGAAAATATTACTATGTTTTATTATTAAACATGGAATCCTTGCCGATAACCAAACCCCCCCCCCCCTGTGAAATCACCCACTCACGAAAACACTTTGTGTGTTTTCGTCCACCTTCAGGCCAACGAAATCAAAGTGGGCCTTGGGCCCAGTAACGAGGTGTTATATGTTTTGGTCGATTCTTTGCGTGAAAGTTTCTGAATAGAAAACCCTAGACACCATTCCCTACTACATCACGACGGCAACAGAAAGGTGCCCCACTCGACCACCTACTTCGGAGCTCCCTTCGTCCCATCTAATCGGGCACCTATCATACACTTATTCGGTTAGTCTATTTATATTTTGTTTGATGTGTGATTGTAGGATTCGTTGTGTCGATCTCAGATTAGTAAGATGTGAAATTGTTATGGATTGTAGTGAATGATGTGATAATACGCTGATTTGCATGATTTGATCTAGGTTGTTCATACATAAATTATTACTGATCATTGTGATTGGCACATGTGGTGATACATAAAAATTAAATAATGAATGATGATGATGCCAACCGTTTGAATGTTGACTAAGATTCTTGATATATCCATAGTATTACATGCAATGTTTGGTCCAATTGAAATCAAGTTTCATGGAAAAGTCATAATTACATGTTGAGTAATTATATGTTCCACTACAACTAGTCTACGATACAACTAGTCTACTATTCTGTTGCTTATGGGTTTACTGAAATGGCTGACAACTATGTTCTTTTAATAAGTTCCATTGGGCCGCTACTGATTGATGATTGAATAATAGGTGGATAATAATCATGATGTATAGTGACTTGGTAATTCTTATGATCACACAGTTTAGTCCGATTAATTGATTGCTAGATGATCATTAGGGTTGGAACACGTAACTACTGTTGTTGATGAAGCCTTCAGACGAAAACACCTTGGGTTTTCGTCAAACGTGATTTCGGCCATAGGGGTTTTCGCCAAAAATATGATTTCGGCACATGTGTTTAGTCGAATATCCTGAACAGTAACCTTGTTAAGCGTAACTTTTATGATTTGTTAACTTTGTTAGTTAACTAACTCAGTCAGTTCAGCAAACTCAGTTAGTTTAGTAGTTCCGTTAGATGTTAACTTTGTTAAGCATGTAATTCTGTTATATATGTTAAACCTGTTAAGTTACTTACACTGTTAAAGCATGTCAATTATGTTAATATGTTGACTCGGTTATGTTAACTAGGCTATGTATGTAAAGCTCATTATGTATGATAACTTAGTTAAGGAACTTGCATGTAACTTTGAACCTGGTACTGTTACTTGATGTTAAATGCCAGGTCACTCTGTAACACTGATTGTACGTGAAACATTACGAACTTGAACTGATTGAATATACGTGCATACTATAGGACTTGACTGATTAATTGTGGGCACATAACTTAGCATACCGAGCAAACCAAGGTGAGTTCACACTCTTACCAAGGCATGGGATTCCCGGGGTTGGGAATGGGGTTAAATGATTACTTGTACATTCATCGTTACTGGAATATGTACCACTGACCTCGTTAGGGGAAGGTCACTTATAGATACAGCTAGACTAGTAACACATGGGAAGCCCCCACTAATCTTCGCACACATGCCTGGAATGGCCGCGATACGAATACTAATCTTCACACACATGCCTGGAATGGACGCGATACGAATACTAATCTTCGCACAAATGCCTGGAATGGCCACGATACGAATACTAATCTTCGCACACATGCCTGGAATGGCCGCAATACGAATACTATTCTTCGCACACATGCCTGGAATGGCCGCGATACGAATACTAATCTTCGCAAACATGTCTGGGAGACCGCGATACAAATACAAATACAACTAGTCTACGATACACATGGGAAACCCCCACTAACCTTCGCACACATGTCTGGGAGACCGCGATACGAATTAATACGATACCTGGTACAAGCGAACAAATGATTTATGAACGAATACTATAACTAAACAACCAACTGTGAACTCGCTCAACTTTGTTGTTGACTCGTTGTTACATGCCTTGCAGGTCGTTAGGTATTCATGGAGCTTGCACGGGGAGGCACAGTCGTTGTGGGACATGGATCGTGGATGCCATGTTAAACGTTTATGACATTTCAAACTTATTACTTATGTTGGGTTTTACATTTATGCTTCCGCTAAACATTGATACTATACTTTTGTTTTGAACACATTTCATATTGTTTGGTTGAATTACATTGTTCGATATGATTGGTGGCTTGATCCTGGTCAGTCACGCCTCCAAGCGGTGATACTCCGCGTGTGGATTTTGGGGGTGTGAAAGATTGGTATCAGAGCCATTGGTTATAGTGAACTTGGTTTTAATAAGGGAAAAAGTTTTTGTTAAAACCAGACTATAACCTGAACAGTGCTCAACGATCCACAACGACGCTTCGCTCCACGTGCAAGACTCAACATTCTAGGTGATACGATTTATGTTTACATTGCCTACTTGCTAGATTACATAGAACTTTGCTCATGGTATGCTTAGATAAATGTAACAACTGTTGATTGAAACACTTATGTGCTTACTCTCTTCTGTCATCGCACTTTTGCGAACCTCTCTCACTCATGTTCTCTTTGATATCAAGATCATGAGTGGACGCGTTAACTTAACTCAAGCCCAGTTGGCGGCTTTAATCACTGAACAAGTTACTGCAGCACTCGCAGCTACCCAGGCAGGAGGTATAACCTGCCATCGCAACTTACTCTAGGATCTTTAGATCCTACTCTCGTAACCCAACACTTGTGCTTAATTTTTGTTTACTCTTACGCACACGACAAGCCAACATGCTCAGCCTCCTGTGTGCACATTCAAGACTTTCATGGACTGTCGTCCTAGTACTTTCAGTGGCACTGAAGGAGCCGTTGGACTCCTCCATTGGTTTGAAAAGCTCGAGTCTGTCTTCGAGATGTGTGAATGCCCTGAGGCTCGTAGGGTGAAGTACGCCACCGGTACTCTCGAAGGCACTGCGCTAACTTGGTGGAACGCTCAAGTTCAGATGTTGGGGCTGGTAGCTGCCAATGCCACCCCATGGAATGATTTTAAGGAACTGATTAAACGTGAATACTGTAGTCGTGATGACATCCACAAGTTGGAAGTGGAATTCTTTAACCTAAAGATGACGGGGTCAGAGATAGAAGCGTACACGAAACGGTCCAATGAACTGGTAGTGTTGTGTCCAACTATGGTGGATCCTCCCATCAAGCGCATTGAGCTGTTCCTCAAAGGCTTAGTACCAGAGATTCAAAGCCATGTGACTGCTGCTAATCTTGCTACTATCCAGGATGTTACTCGTCTTGCTCATCGTCTCACAGACCAGGCAGTGGAACAGGACAGGATGCCTAAGCGTATAGGTGCTACTGCTGCTACTACTTCTGCTACTCCCAGTGATAACAAACGAAAGTGGGATGGAACCTCCAGCAAGGGTTCGACTTCAGTTCAGTCCCAGGCACAGCAGCGAAATGTTGATGACTATCAGAGCCCTGGTCAGCAATCCTCTGGTAGTCAAGGGCAGGGTGGATATCGGGGAAACCACCCAAAGTGCAACAGATGCAACAGGCACCACAGTGGTCAGTGCAACAGGAGTCGTTGCCAGAGGTGTCTCAAAATGGGTCATGAAGCTAAGGATTGCAGGAGCTCGCGACCTGCGAATCAGAACCAACAACAACAACCACCAGCTCCACAGAACCAGCAGCGACAGCAAGGTAACAGGGGATGTTTTCAGTGTGGTGCTGAAGGCCACTTCAAGCGGGACTGCCCTCAGTTAAACCAGAATCAGAACAATAACAACAATAATCAGGGCAATGGAAATAACAACGGGGGTAATAACGACGACAATGGTGCCAGGGGTCGAGTGTTCGTGATTAGTCAGGGTGATGCTAGGAATGACCCTAATGTTGTGATGGTTTCGACATCGTTATTGGTATGGATTGGCTACCTCAACATCGAGCCGAGATTCTTTACAAAGAAAAGATCGTCCGCATTCCTCGTACTGGTGAAGAACCCTTGGTAATTCAAGGCGACAAGAGTGGTGCTGTAGTGGGCATCATCTCCTTCCTTAAGGCCTAGAAGTGGTTGCGAAAGGGCCACACTGCTATTTTAGCACTCGCTACTGATGCATCGACGAAAGAGAAGAAGATAGAGGATATTCCAGTTGTACGCGACTTTCCTCAAGTGTTTCCTGAGGAATTACTGGGGCTACCGCCTCATCGCCAGGTCGAATTTCAAATCGAGCTAGCTCCTGGAGCAGCACCCATAGCTCGAGCACCTTATCGCTTAGCTTCAACCGAACTGGAAGAACTGTCTAAGCAATTGAAAGTACTCTTGGATAAGAGATTCATTCGTCCTAGCTCTTCGCCCTGGGGAGCTCCCGTATTGTTTGTGAAGAAGAAAGACGGTACCTTTTGCATGTGCATAGAATACCGTGAACTCAACAAGGTGACCGTGAAGAATCGCTATCCTCTTCCACGCATTGACGACTTGTTCGACCAGCTGCAAGGGTCGAGCTACTACTCCAAGATCGATCTGAGATCGGGTTACCATCAACTGAGAGTCCGGGACGAGGACGTCTCCAAAACAGCATTCAGAACACGCTACGGCCATTACGAGTTTCTGGTCATGCCATTCGGGTTAACAAACGCGCCTGTAGTCTTTATGGATCTTATGAACAGAGTGTGCAAGCCTTACCTGGACAAGTTCGTTATTGTTTTCATCGACGACATCCTGATCTATTCGAAGAGTCAGGGGGAACACGAGCACCATCTACGACTTATTTTGGAACTACTCCGAGCAGAGCAGTTGTACGCTAAGTTTTCAAAATGCGACTTTTGGGTTCGCAAAGTCCACTTTCTAGGCCACGTAGTAAACAAGGATGGGATTCATGTTGATCCATCCAAGGTAGACTCGACCAAGAACTGGCCTGCTCCGCATACACCAACAGAAATCCGCCAATTATTGGGTTTGGCAGGCTACTATAGAAGGTTCATCAAAGACTTCTCGAAGATTGCACAGCCAGTTACACTACTAACTCAGAAAGGCGTTATCTATCGTTGGGGTAATACGCAGGAATCAGCATTTCAGCACCTAAAGAATAGACTTTGTAGCGCACCTATTCTTTCATTGCCAGAGGGCACAGACGATTTCGTGGTTTATTGCGACGCATCCATTCAGGGTCTTGGATGTGTGTTGATGCAACGTGACAAGGTCATAGCCTACGCATCACGCCAACTTAAAGTTCATGAAAGGAACTACACTACACATGATCTAGAGCTGGGAGCTGTTGTTTTCACACTCAAGATATGGAGACATTACCTGTACGGTACCAGGTGCACCATTTACACCGATCACAGGAGTCTCGAGCATATCATCAAGCAGAAAGAGTTGAACATGCGTCAGCGTCGATGGGTCGAGCTTTTAAACGATTACGAAAGTGCTATAAAGTACCATCCGGGCAAAGCCAATGTGGTGGCCGATGCCCTCAGTCGGAAGGATACTACACCTAGGCGTGTACAGGCGTTGCAACTCACTATTCATTCTAGTCTTCCTTCTCAGATACGAGATGCTCAGGTAGAAGCATTGAAACCAAAAAACGTCAGGGCTGAAGCCCTACGTGGTTCAAGGCAACGGTTGAAACAAACGGCAGACGACGCCTACTATGTAACGGGACGCATCTGGGTCCCACTCTATGGCAACTTACGCGAGCTTGTAATGGATGAAGCTCATAAGTCTCGCTACTCAGTACATCCTGGTTCGGATAAGATGTACCACGATCTTAGAACTACGTATTGGTGGCCTAGCATGAGAGCTCACATAGCAACTTACGTCAGCAAGTGTTTGACTCGTGCGAGAGTCAAAGTCGAATATCA
Source organism: Helianthus tuberosus (assembly GCA_030545235.1). Taxonomy (NCBI): domain Eukaryota; kingdom Viridiplantae; phylum Streptophyta; class Magnoliopsida; order Asterales; family Asteraceae; genus Helianthus; species Helianthus tuberosus. The sequence continues at coordinate 70,936,901 of CM060356.1, read as the reverse complement.
GAAACCCTCAGGCCTACTCCAACAACCATAGATACCACAATGGAAATGGGAGCAAATTTCCATGGATTTCGTTACTGGCCTACCTAGATCTCAGCGCGGAAATGACACTGTTTGGGTGATCGTGGATTGACTCACAAAGTCCGCACACTTCTTGGCTATCAAAGAAACAGACAAGTTCTCTACTTTAGCGGACGTTTACTTGAAGGAAGTTGTCTCGAGGCATGGGGTGCCCACCTCTATTATCTCTTATCGCGATGCACGTTTTACTTCAGAACTGTGGCAAGCAATGCACAAATCCTTTGGCTCACGTTTAGATATGAGCACAACTTATCACCCACAAACGGATGGGCAGTCTGAACGCACCATCCAGACCCTTGAAGACATGCTTAGGGCATGTGTGATTGACTTTGGCAATGGTTGGGAAAGACATCTGCCACTAGTTGAATTCTCGTATAATAACAGTTACCACACCAGCATTCGGGCTGCACCATTTGAGGCATTGTACGAGCGTAAATGCCGATCACCTCTTTGTTGGGCAGAGGTGGGGGATAGTCAGATCACTGGCCCAGAACTTGTGGTAGACACAACAGAATGAATTGCTCAAATACGATAACGAATGGCGGTAGCTCGTGACCGTCAGAAAAGCTACGCCGATAAGGGCAGGAAACCACTCGAGTTCTAGGTTGGGGATCGAGTGCTACTCAAAGTTTCACCCTGGAAGGGTGTGGTTCGTTTTGGCAAACAAGGCAAACTTAACCCGCGATACGTCGGACCTTTTGAAATCATAGAGAAAATAGGCAAGGTGGCCTACAAACTGAAACTACCAGCAGAACTCAGTGCAATTCACAACGTCTTGCACGTGTCTAATCTGAAGAAGTGTCTGTCAGATGAGACCCTCATAGTTCCTCTCAAGGAACTCACTATCGACAAACAGCTGCGATTTGTCGAGGAACCAGTTGAAATCACGGACCGGGACGTTAAGGTCCTCAAGCACACAAGAATACCTCTTGTGCGAGTTCGTTGGAACTCCCGTCGTGGCCCAGAGTTCACCTGGGAACGAGAAGATCAAATGAAACTCAAGTATCCCCAGTTATTCGAAAACAGTGCAACCACTACTGAGGCTGAAGCTACTATAGAATTTCGGGACGAAATTCCAAATCAACGGGGGGATGATGTGACACCCCAGAGAAACCAGTAAACTACACAACACAACTAGCTTCCTCAGTAACCACGTGCTAAATTTCGGGACGAAATTTCTTTCAACTTGGGGATAATGTGACAACTCAAGTTTCCAAGATTTCCATCTTCGCATTAATTGCGCGTTAATTGTTTAAGTGCTTGTTAAAACGATTTGTTTGTTTCACAACTGTTAAATCGTATTGTGATTGTTATGATATATATGGTGGGCCTTATAAGTGAGTATGCTAATATATGGTTTATATTAATATATGGTTGTATGTTTGCTAGTATATGGTGGTATGAGAAAATATTAGTATGTTTTATTATTAAACATGGAATCCTTGCTGAAAACCAACCCCCCCTGTGAAATCACCCACTCACGAAAACACTTTGTGTGTTTTCGTCCACCTTCAGGCCAACGAAATCAAAGTGGGCCTTGGGCCCAGTAACGAGGTGTTATATGTTTTGGTCGATTCTTTGCATGAAAGTTTCTGAATAGAAAACCCTAGACACCATTCCCTACTACATTACGACGGCAACAGAAAGGTGCCCCACTCGACCACCTACTTCGGAGCTCCCTTCGTCCCATCTAATCGGGCACCTATCATACACTTATTCGGTTAGTCTATTTATATTTTGTTTGATGTGTGATTGTAGGATTCTTTGTGTCGATCTCAGATTAGTAAGATGTGAAATTGTTGTGGATTGTAGTGAATGATGTGATAAAACGCGTTGACGAATCTGATTTGCATGATTTGATCTAGGTTGTTCATACATAAATTATTACTGGTCATTGTGATTGGCACATGTGGTGATACATAAAAATTAAATAATGAATGATGATGATGCCAACCGTTTGAATGTTGACTAAGATTCTTGATATATCCATAGTATTACATGCAATGTTTGGTCCAATTGAAATCAAGTTTCATGGAAAAGTCATAATTACATGTTGAGTAATTATATGTTCCACTACAACTAGTCTACGATACAACTAGTCTACTATTCTGTTGCTTATGGGTTTACTGAAATGGCTGACAACTATGTTCTTTTAATAAGTTCCATTGGGCCGCTACTGATTGATGATTGAATAATAGGTGGATAATAATCATGATGTATAGTGACTTGGTAATTCTTATGATCACACAGTTTAGTCCGATTAATTGATTGCTAGATGATCATTAGGGTTGGAACACGTAACTACTGTTGTTGATGAAGCCTTCAGACGAAAACACCTTGGGTTTTCGTCAAACGTGATTTCGGCCATAGGGGTTTTCGCCAAAAATATGATTTCGGCACATGTGTTAAGTCGAATGTCCTGAACAGTAACCTAGTTAAGCGTAACTTTTATGATTTGTTAACTTTGTTAGTTAATTAACTCAGTCAGTTCAGCAAACTCAGTTAGTTTAGTAGTTCCGTTAGATGTTAACTTTGTTAAGCATGTAATTCTGTTATATATGTTAAACCTGTTAAGTTACTTACACTGTTAAAGCATGTCAATTATGTTAATATGTTAACTAGGTTATGTTAACTAGGCTATGTATGTAAAGCTCATTATGTATGATAACTTAGTTAAGGAACTTGCATGTAACTTTGAACCTGGTATGATTGGCAAACTGTTTATGTGTTACTTGATGTTAAATGCCAGGTCACTCTGTAATACTGATTGTACGTGAAACATTATGAACTTGAACCGATTGAATATACATGCATACTATAGGACTTGACTGATTAATTGTGGGCACATAACTTAGCATACCGAGCAAACCAAGGTGAGTTCACACTCTTACCAAGGCATGGGATTCCCGGGGTTGGGAATGGGATTAAATGATTACTTGTACTTTCACCGTTACTGGAATACGTACCACTGACCTCGTTAGGGGAAGGTCACTTATAGATACAGCTAGACTAGTAACACATGGGAAGCCCCCACTAATCTTCGCACACATGCCTGGAATGGCCGCGATACGAATACTAATCTTCGCACACATGCCTGGAATGGCCGCGATACGAATACAAATCTTCGCACACATGACTGGAATGGCCGCGATACGAATACTAATCTTCGCAAACATGTCTGGGAGACCACGATACAAATACAAATACAACTAGTCTACGATACACATGGGAAACCCCCACTAACCTTCGCACACATGTCTGGGAGACCGCGATACGAATTAATACGATACCTGGTACAAGCGAACAAATGATTTACGAACGAATACTATAACTAAACAACCAACTGTGAACTCGCTCAACTTTGTTGTTGACTCGTTGTTACATGCCTTGCAGGTCGTTAGGTATTCATGGAGCTTGCACGGGGAGGCACAGTCATTGTGGGACATGGATCGTGGATGCCATGTTAAACGTTTATGACATTTTAAACTTACTACTTATGTTGGGTTTTACATTTATGCTTCCGCTAAACATTGATACTATACTTTTGTTTTGAACACCTTTCATATTGTTTGGTTGAATTACATTTACTAATTACATTGTTCGATATGATTGGTGGCTTGATCCTGGTCAGTCACGCCTCCAAGCGGTGATACTCCGCGTGTGGATTTTGGGGGTGTGACAGTTTACAATAACGAATTCCGGTTATCAAAATCTAATTTGAATGATGAAACGTTTAAAGTTGCATATACTTTGAATGATTCTGACAAATTATATTTTGATGAGGAATTTCCAATAAGAGGTGTCAAACCTGACATGATAAAAAAGGTTTTCAAATTAACAGAAATTAATATTTCTGAAAAAAAAGATGTAAATCTTAATGATAAACCTAAAAAGTACACCTCAAGAGTTCAACAAAGAGAAAACAAGAAAAAGGGTTACAGTTCTGGTTCTGGTTATCGAAAGAAACCGAACCATAATGGTAATTTCAAAAAGAAAGGATTAAGTTTTATTCCACCAGAAAATCATAAAAATGAAAAACATATTAGAGATTTTAAATCAAAAATGATATTTGTTTCAGGTACATCATCTGAAGAAGAGAAAGAAAATCTATTCAGAAATCAGTCAAACAAAGAATTCCTTGCGAAGAATCAAGAAGAGATGAAGTTTGCTGATCAGATGAAAGAAACAAGAACCTGTTTCCAATGCAACACTGTTAGACATATTGCCAAAAATTGTTCCAAAGCAATACAATCAAAACAGGGAGTTTCTCGTAAACTGAAAGATAAAGAGGTTATGTTTGAACCACCAATTGAAAGAACTAAACTTTTCAAAAATTCAACTTTTGAGATTGGTGAATGTTCAAACAGGTTTTACAAGAAAAGGGCAAACCTTGACAACTAGAAATGGGTTGTTAAGAAATCAGATGATAGTTCTAGCAATGATTTTGATTTGTCAAAATCAGAGGAGCTATCTTCTGGCGATGAATCTGATTCCACAAAGTCAGACGAGCCACAAGTTGAATCAAAAAGTGAAAACTCAGTACTGACTGTGGATGATGTGAATTTTCCACCACTTCGGGCTGAAAATTTTAAAAAGAAAATTGGTAAAGTTGAGATTTCAAATCAATTCTTTTCTGAAAAGAAAGAATTTGATATTGAAAAGGCCTTTAACTCCACAGTTCATAATATTTTTGGAAAAATGATTGATAGGAAGGTCAAGGGAGTCAAGGAATTTTACGAAAAGAAAACAAAGAAGCAAGGTAAAGTATTATCCCTGGTTTGTGACTGGGATGGTACCTATTACGAACAGTAAAAATCTGGACTTGCCGGAGCTCCCAAGTTGGTAATCGCGGAGCATGAATCGGCATCTTTCTTATATTGTTTGTTGAAAAATTGAAAAATAATAAAGGTATGACTTGCCGGAACTCCCAGGTTGGTAAGTGAGGAGTAGGAATCGGTATCTTGAGAATTCAACCTACATGTGGTATTGGTTGGTAAGCGATGTGGTTGAAAAAGAGTTTGCATTACAAATGATTAATCAAGGTCATTAGGTTGAACTTGATTGGATCATTCTTACAAGTGGTTGAAAGACAATGCGATGAACCAAATCCCTAACCTACAAATGGTAAAATCAATCAACAAAACTTATTTTCCGGAAAAACCATTAGATTAAAACAAATTTAAGTGTTTTGAAATCACAATGGGAAAATAGTTTGTTGTGAGGGGGAGTTCTGATTGTTTATGCCAAGTGGATGGCGAAATAAAGCGATTCGATATTGGTTGTCAATTTACTTGTACAGTTTGTTTTCAAATTTTTTAACGTATTTGCATTTTAGGGGGAGTAAGAATTTCAGAAAATCCAAAAACATTGGAAAATTTGAAAAAGACAAAAACATGATAAAATGAAAAAAGAGTTTTTGTGTCAAAGAAGAGGAAATTGTAACACCTGTGCCTCCACGGCCATCAAACAAATACCGAACCAATGAAATATCATATTTCATACTTGGGATTTGTAAAAATATGTGTGTCTTTTGCACATATCAATTCTTGTTCAATTTCAAACTCTAAATCGCTTTCTGGAAGGTTATACGCGCACCGATGCGTAAATATAACCAGTTTAATGCAACAAACACTCCGGAATAGTGACATAGGCTTAACATACCTTAAATAACCTTTACTTAACTTAGAAATAAGTTTTGAAGGCTTTGGTATGGCAAAATCAAGTTAAATCGCTTACAGGGACTAAAGTTGACAAACTGCGAAAGTATGCCAATTTGAACTGTAACAGACATTCCGGAGCATGACCATAAGTTAAACATACTTTAAATATCCTTTACATAGCTTAGAAATAGGCTTTGAGGGGTTCGGTGTGCTAAAATAAACTTTTGGGTCATTCAGGGACTAAAAGTGTCAAAAAGTGCACAAGTTTGCATTTTCGCGCATAACTTACGTTCTGAATACATCCGGACATCCAAAAATTTATGTAAGCACTAAAACACTTTATTTTAGTGTTTGGCATAAGAAAAATCCATTCGTCACGCCATTTGGATCATTTTTCGCGCCTATGCGCATTCCGTCGTAATTAAGCGAACATCGCGTTCGTACGACCAAACGAACCAACACCCGGCATATTTTTGAGCATGTTTCATGTCCACAATGTTTAGGCATAATTTTAGGGCCTTAAAGTTGGCTTTACGGGCCTTGGAAGTGTCGGAAATGGCCTTAAACACGTGCAGGGACTGAAACTGTAATTTCTGAAACTTATTGCTGATCTGTGACTGCTAGGCGGCCCGCCTCAGTTCCTGAGCATCCTTAGGCGGCCCGCGAGGCACCTTCTGACCAGATTAATCGAATCTAATAGCAGTTTCCAGCTGTTTCGTTCACAACCACACATTCTCTTTCGCTTAGTCAGCTGATAAGGATCACTTTTAGCCACCATGAGTTTCCGACAAGTGTACGCCTTGGATCATGGCACGTTTTCCATCAAACGATCCTAACGGTGGACCATTTACTATAAATACCCATCCATCCCCAACTTCATTTCTCACTAGAATCTTGATTTGAGAGCTCTAAGTTGAAACCATTGTTTCATACCTGAGTTCTTGGATCGAGATTAGCATTCGAGGACCCTGGGTAAGTATTCTTTCGTTCTTTTATTGCTTTTCGAGTCTTTCGAGTCTGAAAGTCAAACTTTGTTTGACTTTCTGCATTGACCAGTAATGGTCAATGCGAAGTTCGTTTGAACTTCGCAACGTGAGTGTAATCACGTTGGTTATAGTCCCTTGGGACTATGCCCACTGATTACCACGTTGTCTAGGGTCGTAGGGTAGGCGATCTAATAAATCGCCTATACCTTCGAACCCGACCCAGTTTGGTCGATCATTAGGATCCGACCAAATACATTAGGTGACCATAGTAGGTAGGGAATAACCTTCCGAGGTTATACCCTATGGTCACATCGTTTGAGTAGTTGTATGATAGGTAGTTTATATGCCTTAGGTAAATTACCAGAATACCCTTTTCATGTATAATTGGTAATTAAGCATATGTAACCTAAACTTTTGTCACAGAACTGATTATGTAACATGTTTAGGCATATAACACTTGTCATAGGACTAGTTAGACGGTCTGAACGCGTTTCACGCGCACGACGCGTTAAAGTAGCATAAGTTACCTTAATGGGTCGCGATGGGTCGAAAGCACTTAGGTTAGTCTCAATGTAGTATGTAGGTCTTGTTAAACCATATCATATGAGTTCCAACACTCATTTGGTTTACCAAGCCTCATCCTATCCGATCTCCCGATTTAAGTCCGGTTTATTTATATAGTTTTAGATTGCCGACTGATTCCGTGCTCCCTCTAGCTTTGTTTGGTTGTTGTTCAAGACCTCTAAGCATTCTCAAGCGAGTACATTATTCCCCTATTTTACTGCTTTCAATTGTTTTGGGGTGACTCATATGTGCTAAATGTTTTCAAGGTTTTAACGATGGTATCAAAAACGATTAAGACGATTTATACAAAACTAATAACGATTTCGATAATGTGAACGAACTTGTTGGTTGGGTTACATAACAAATGAAATTCATTAGCAATGATCAAGCCGACCAGTATTAGGTTATGGTACCATAGGATCTGACAAATCCCGTTGTTTACTACACCCGTAGTTATGTGTGGGTGTTGTGGGTAGCGACTGAATCTGTAAATGTTAATTTACTCTTTGGTAAGGGTTTATTAATGCGAGATGTTAATTTACTCTTTGGTAAGGGTTTATTAATGCGAGTTGTTAATTTACTCTTTGGTAAGGGTTTATTAATGCGAATTGTTAATCTATCCTTTGGTAAGGGTTTATTAATGCGAGTCAAGAAGGTTTGAATGTTATTAGCGAGACGACCATTTAAGTAGTTTCACGACCTAAAACGAATTTAACGATTGGGTAAACGATTGGTTTTCACACGATGTTTTAACGATTGGGTAAACGATTGGCTTCAAAGCGATATACGATTGGGTTTTGGTTACATATTACATGATTTACATTGGGCATGAACATTACTTTGGTGGGTTGGTTTGATTAAGTGATTAAGTAACAATGCGTGTGGAATATGATACAAGCATGGTGGATACGCCGCTGGTACTTCCTATATATAAGTGTTTGTATGGTATTACATATTGTAGCGTTATTTGAATCATTTCAGTTTGAGACATAGAACATTTTATACAAGTAACATACTTTTCACAAGACATTTATTTACAAACAACTTATCTTATACAAACTCATTTTACATGGTTATTCATTTAATCATGCATTATTCTCTTATTATACATATCACCTGAACTTATTATTTTTCAAATGATTTACAAAGGCAAAGCAAATTACAAGGTTCATGACTAAACATTTTCTTAAACAGAAGTCATGAATCTTATTTTCACAAAACCTATGTACTCGCCAGCATTTCTTTGCTGACCTCGTTTTCACATATGTTTCAGGTATTGTTGAATGATATCGATTGATAAGATGCATGCTCACATAGGACTGGACAAGGCCTTAGTGACTCAATAACAATGATAGATTATGTTTAAATTGTGTATTTAGATTTCCAGACGATGTAATTATTCAATGTTTAATAAAACGAAACACTTTTGATATCCATGGTTATGAAACATTAATTCTGTTGCAACACGCCCCGATGTTTCCGCTGCGATTTGTTGTTTTACGCGGTCGGGGTGTGACAGAAAGATGGTATCAGAGCCAATGGTTATAGGGAATTAGGTTATTAGTAATGCTTTGACCTAGTCTATAACCTTTCTAGGACCCTAACGCGAGTTTACTTGCGTTTAGTCATAAAACAATACCGTCACCTATCCTTAGGCGACGACCACAACAAGAACATAAATTTCAAAACCGCTTTGAAAACTAATCATCTGTTCTAGGGTGATTGATTACAAGGTTTTGAACCCCTTTGAATTTTCAAAAATCTCGGCAAAGTTTTGGGTTTTAAATAATGTGAACACGTGCAAACTGGAAAGGTGAATGCCTGTATTCTGAGTTTTCTGTCTAGGCAAGCACTTCGTATACATCTCATCAGACGCGAGACCAGTTGTGCTTACCTGGGAATTCTTGGGATGAGTGTTCACTTATAGGCGAGCATGTCTTCGCGATACATTATTTTTGACCCATTTACTTTGATTAGTTCTGTGAGTCGTTTGTTGCTTTGTAGTAACAAACAAATGACCACTATCCTTGCTTTCATCAGATTTATTCATGTCATTCTTTTCGTCAAATTCTCTCACTCGTTCATTTCATGTTTCCTCTTTTAGACAATGCCTCCTCGACGCGATGCTCAAACCGATGCTCGGACTTTCACTATTGAAGAACTCGCAGCCCTGATCTCTCAGCAGGTGGCTGCTGTGCTTCCCGGGGTTGTAACCCAAGTCCACGAGATATACAACAACGGCAATAATAACAACAACAATAACGCACAGTGTAAATACAAGGATTTTAACCAGGCTAAACCACTCAAGTTTAGTGGTTCTGAAGGAGCGACTGGGCTTCTTCAATGGTTCGAGAGCATTGAGAATACTTTCCGCCACGTGCAGTGTCCTGACAATCGCAGGGTCGAGTTTTCTTCGAGTGTGTTTTAGAAGAGGGCTCTCACATGGTGGAACGGGGTTATGAGGGATCGTGGTGCAGAATTTGCTCTAGCACAGACGTGGGCTGAACTTAGGGCCCTTATGATGAGGGAATTCTGTCCTCGTCATGAGCAGCGAGCTTTGGAGAAGGAATTTGATGAGTTGAAGCAAGATAGTGGTGAGCACAGGGCGTATACTGATAGGTTTGAGGAGTTGAGTCTGCTTTGCCCGACAATTGTTACCCCACTCGACAAGGCTATCGAAAGATACATTGACGGCCTACCTGACACGGTACAAGACATCCTTACTGGTAGTAGCCCTACCACACTCCGTCAGGCGATCGAGTTAGCTGCGACATTGACTGAGTCGAAGATTCAGAAGAATAAGTTACACAGAAAGGGTGACAAGGGTAAGAAGCAGGAGTCTGACAAGGAGGATAGCAAGAAAGGTCAAAACAAGAAGGATAAGGAAGTTGAGACTTCGAAGAAATCAAAGAAGCGGAAGGGTGCCCAAAATTTTGCTATTACAGCAGACTGCTCAGAACTTGCAAAACCCACCGGCACAGCCAGCTGCAAAGAAGGCATATGCTGGTACCGCACCACATTGTGCCCGTTGCAATGGTCATCACGTTGCACAACAAGATTGCAAGAAATGCACAACATGTGGTAGACTTGGGCATTTGGCCAATATTTGTCGTCTGGGACAAAATCAGGCTGCTCAGGTTCAAGCTCAGGTTCAAGGGAATGCTGCGAGATTCCCACTGGGTTCATGTTTCAATTGCGGAGAGATTGGTCATTTCCGCCACAACTGCCCAAGACTGGTGAATGCAAATGCTAACGCAAACCCGAATGCGAACGTCAACGTCAATGTAAATCCAGCACGTGGACGAGTGTATAACATCAATGAGGCAATCAATGATGAAGAACAAGTAGAATTTTGAAATTTCTCTGGTTGTTATCTTGTAACATTTAAAGACAATGCGGTTGTTAAATAAATAAAAAATTTGTGGTTTTTATTTTCAACTAATGCAATTGTATGAATGTTTGATCCAACCTTATGATGTCATCACAAAGACGAAACTACTCGTGTGGTTCTGTCATTTTTAGGATCACTTGTGATCTCCCTAAGAACCTCAAACACTAGTTTCTCTTAAATCTAAAGTATCTTATCATCTTGCACCGTTCGAGATGCAAGAATTATCAAAACAGCTTCACGAGTTGTCTGATAAAGGATTCATCCGTCCGAACTTTTCACCTTGGAGAAACTCCTGTCCTCCTTGTGAAAAGAAAAATGGATCTTTTCGAATATATATCGATTAACGTAAGCCTAGTAAGCTTATCATCAAGAATCGATATCCCCTACCTTAAATCAACGATTTCTCCGATCAACTGCATAGCGTTTCATATTTTCCAAGATCGATTTGCGTTTTGGGTATCATCAACTTTGTATTCTCGAAGAAGATATTCCCAAAACGGTTTTCTGCACGACGTATGGCCATTAAGAGTTTACAGTCATGCCTTTTGGGTTGACAAATGCTCCAGCCATCTTCAAAGACTTAATAAATAGAGTCTGCAAGCCTTATTTGGATCAGTTCGTCATTGTTATTAATGACATCTTGATCTATTCATATCACGAGCCGATCCCGATCAACACCTTCGTTGACATTGGAACCCTTAAAGAAGGAACAAACTTTTCACTAAATCCTCCAAGAGGAAATTTTGGCTTAAAGAAGTTCAGTTTTTGGGTCATGTAGTCAACAAGCAGGGTATTCATGTGGATCCATCCAAATTGATGCAATTAAGAATTGATTCCTTGTATGCATTAAATACCCGTGTCCAAAGATAACAAATTTAAAGGTCAATTTAAACAATTATGCGAGTATACGATTATGCGATTATGTGATATGTGTTTATGTGTTCTCCTCTATGTTTTTGTGTATTAAACGATTTTCAAATCCTCATAGAATCTTTTATATCTTCATATGAGGGATTCATAGTAGGATATTAAAAAGGTACTACCTTAAATCCTTATGGGCTTCTACGTGGTAGTTAAGACCCTTGGGTTATATAGTACCATTCCAGGATTCGATGATAGACCCTTGAGTGGTCTAGTCTAAAAGATTGATTCACAATTTGGTTAAAGAACGACATCTAGTGATGTAGCTGAACAGACTCCTTGATAGTCTATTTAGATCATTTATTGATTTAATTAAAAGGACTCTATGGCGGTCTAGTTACACGCATCACAGGATTGTTCATTTGGTTTTACCCTACATATTATAAAATAGACTGTGTGAACTGTGCAAGGAATTGTCTAATTATGGACGCGTACATAATTGTGAGATTCAGTGCACGGTAATCACAGTAAGATTTATTATGTGTAAGAACCGATAGTGACAAAAATAACGAAATGAGAACGACGTAATGGAGGTACGGTGGACGCACCAATGACGCTTCATATACTTCTATATAAGTATCCCTCTTACATTGCAATCATGATGTTATTAAAGGTTACTAGAAGTTCAGAACCCTAATCAATATTGTTCGATCTTTTCAACTTCATGTTTTCAAGCTCTCACAAGTTTCCTCTAGATAAAATTTCGGGACGAAATTTCCTAAAGTAGGGGAGACTGTAACACCTGTGCCTCCACGGCCATCAAACAAATACCGAACCAATGAAATATCATATTTCATACTTGGGATTTGTAAAAATATGTGTGTCTTTTGCACATATCAATTCTTGTTCAATTTCAAACTCTAAATCGCTTTCCGGAAGGTTATACGCGCACCGATGCGTAAATATAACCAGTTTAATGCAACAAACACTCTGGAATAGTGACATAGGCTTAACATACCTTAAATAACCTTTACTTAACTTAGAAATAAGTTTTGAAGGCTTTGGTATGGCAAAATCAAGTTAAATCGCTTACAGGGACTAAAGTTGACAAACTGCGAAAGTATGCCAATTTGAACTGTAACAGACATTCCGGAGCATGAACATAAGTTAAACATACCTTAAATATCCTTTACATAGCTTAGAAATAGGCTTTGAGGGGTTCGGTGTGCTAAACTAAACTTTTGGGTCATTCAGGGACTAAAAGTGTCAAAAAGTGCACAAGTTTGCATTTTCGCGCATAACTTACGTTCTGAATACATCCGGACATCCAAAAATTTATGTAAGCACTAAAACACTTTATTTTAGTGTTTGGCATAAGAAAAATCCATTCGTCACGCCATTTGGATCGTTTTTCGCGCCTATGCGCATTCCGTCGTAATTAAGCGAACATCGCGTTCGTACGACCAAACGAACCAACACCCGGCATATTTTTGAGCATGTTTCATGTCCACAATGTTTAGGCATCATTTTAGGGCCTTAAAGTTGGCTTTACGGGCCTTGGAAGTGTCGGAAATGGCCTTAAACACGTGCAGGGACTGAAACTGTAATTTCTGAAACTTATTGCTGATATGTGACTGCTAGGCGGCCCGCCTCAGTTCCTGAGCATCCTTAGGTGGCCCGCGAGGCACCTTCTGACCAGATTAATCAAATCTAACAGCAGTTTCCAGCTGTTTCGTTCACAACCACACATTCTCTTTCGCTTAGTCAGCTGATAAGGATCACTTTTAGCCACCATGAGTTTCCGACAAGTGTACGCCTTGGATCATGGCACGTTTTCCATCAAACGATCCTAACGGTGGACCATTTACTATAAATACCCATCCATCCCCAACTTCATTTCTCACTAGAATCTTGATTTGAGAGCTCTAAGTTGAAACCATTGTTTCATACCTGAGTTCTTGGATCGAGATTAGCATTCGGGGACCCTGGGTAAGTATTCTTTCGTTCTTTTATTGCTTTTCGAGTCTTTCGAGTCTGAAAGTCAAACTTTGTTTGACTTTCTGCGTTGACCAGTAATGGTCAATGCGAAGTTCGTTTGAACTTAGCAACGTGAGTGTAATCACGTTGGTAATAGTCCCTTGGGACTATGCCCACTGATTACCACGTTGTCTAGGGTCGTAGGGTAGGCGATCTAATAAATCGCCTATACCTTCGAACCCGACCCAGTTTGGTCGATCATTAGGATCCGACCAAATACATTAGGTGACCATAGTAGGTAGGGAATAACCTTCCGAGGTTATACCCTATGGTCACATCGTTTGAGTAGTTGTATGATAGGTAGTTTATATGCCTTAGGTAAATTACCAGAATACCCTTTTCATGTATAATTGGTAATTAAGCATATGTAACCTAAACCTTTGTCACATAACTGATTATGTAACATGTTTAGGCATATAACACTTGTCATAGGACTAGTTAGACGGTCTGAACGCGTTTCACGCGCACGACGCGTTAAAGTAGCATAAGTTACCTTAATGGGTCGCGATGGGTCGAAAGCACTTAGGTTAGTCTCAATGTAGTATGTAGGTCTTGTTAAACCATATCATATGAGTTCCAACACTCATTTGGTTTACCAAGCCTCATCCTATCCGATCTCCCGATTTAAGTCCGGTTTATTTATATAGTTTTAGATTGCCGACTGATTCCGTGCTCCCTCTAGCTTTGTTTGGTTGTTGTTCAAGACCTCTAAGCATTCTCAGGCGAGTACATTATTCCCCTATTTTACTGCTTTCAATTGTTTTGGGGTGACTCATACGTGCTAAATGTTTTCAAGGTTTTAACGATGGTATCAAAAACGATTAAGACGATTTATACAAAACTAATAACGATTTCGATAATGTGAACGAACTTGTTGGTTGGGTTACATAACAAATGACATTCATTAGCAATGATCAAGCCGACCAGTATTAGGTTATGGTACCATAGGATCTGACAAATCCCGTTGTTTACTACACCCGTAGTTATGTGTGGGTGTTGTGGGTAGCGACTGAATCTGTAAATGTTAATTTACTCTTTGGTAAGGGTTTATTAATGCGAGATGTTAATTTACTCTTTGGTAAGGGTTTATTAATGCGAGTTGTTAATTTACTCTTTGGTAAGGGTTTATTAATGCGAATTGTTAATCTATCCTTTGGTAAGGGTTTATTAATGCGAGTCAAGAAGGTTTGAATGTTATTAGCGAGACGACCATTTAAGTAGTTTCACGACCTAAAACGAATTTAACGATTGGGTAAACGATTGGTTTTCACACGATGTTTTAACGATTGGGTAAACGATTGGCTTCAAAGCGATATACGATTGGGTTTTGGTTACATATTACATGATTTACATTGGGCATGAACATTACTTTGGTGGGTTGGTTTGATTAAGTGATTAAGTAACAATGCGTGTGGAATATGATACAAGCATGGTGGATACGCCGCTGGTACTTCCTATATATAAGTGTTTGTATGGTATTACATATTGTAGCGTTATTTGAATCATTTCAGTTTGAGACATAGAACATTTTATACAAGTAACATACTTTTCACAAGACATTTATTTACAAACAACTTATCTTATACAAACTCATTTTACATGGTTATTCATTTAATCATGCATTATTCTCTTATTATACATATCACCTGAACTTATTATTTTTCAAATGATTTACAAAGGCAAAGCAAATTACAAGGTTCATGACTAAACATTTTCTTAAACAGAAGTCATGAATCTTATTTTCACAAAACCTATGTACTCGCCAGCATTTCTTTGCTGACCTCGTTTTCACATATGTTTCAGGTATTGTTGAATGATATCGATTGATAAGATGCATGCTCACATAGGACTGGACAAGGCCTTAGTGACTCAATAACAATGATAGATTATGTTTAAATTGTGTATTTAGATTTCCAGACGATGTAATTATTCAATGTTTAATAAAACGAAACACTTTTGATATCCATGGTTATGAAACATTAATTCTGTTGCAACACGCCCCGATGTTTCCGCCGCGATTTGTTGTTTTACGCGGTCGGGGTATGACAGAAATGATAGTACATCAGTGGACTATCACAACATGCTAAAGAAATGGAAAGTTAAAATGGGATAAACGGTCTCACTGATGATGTGTCAGTAGGTTTTTGCACATTTAGTAGATTGTGACGAGATATAAACCTAAATTTCAAACTTGCTTATATCGTGGGAAACATCTCTCGGATATATGGGTAACCCCCGAAATCTTGTTTGAAAGGTCCCTCTTTCTGAGATACTAGGTCTTTATGCTCAGTGATATCTGGGGTATTATCCCGGGACATCTGATAATGCGGAAGCAATGGCCTAGTCCCAGGAGAATACATTATTGCTTGCTTGAAATATAGCGCCGCCCTCAGCATAAAATGATGAGACAATAAAATTGCTAATCAATGCTGTTGTAAAAAAGATCCTCTAAAGGGGACCCACCAAAAGTCGAGCCGTCATCTCTCTGCTGAACGGAAGTTCTGACTTGAGCTCTCACGGTTTAGCAATTTAACCCCTTACAGATATCATCTGTGGTATACTCACCTGTAAGACTGAATATTGGGATCTGGATACGGGAGTATATTCTGAGGTGGGACACACGATTAAGTTTAAGTACTTAAGACATTAATCTCGTATCTCGGAGCAATTGAAATTTGTGTGAAAATTTAAGTGGATCAGTATACTGACAATCTAAGTGAATCGTTTAAAACTTAAAATGTTTAAAGCTTAACGATGTTGGTGATTTGTCTCATAAACTGATATGATCCTCTTACACAAACTCACAAAAATATTGTATGTAAATATTTCTTTATTGCATTTCATTTTTGTTATTCAATAATCCAAAAAGATTTTAGTGTGTTTTAGCATAAACTTTGAAAAATTCAAAAAGATTTTCGACAACTGGTGTTGGAGAGCTGATTTTCAAAATTCCAAGTGCTAGACATGATGAACAAATGGTTTGGATAAAATTGTTTGAGATGTTTTAAAATGAAATGAGAAAAGTTTTTGAAATAAAAACGTTATTCCTGCAAGTATTTCATCAAAAATTAACATTGTAAAATCTTTGTCTGAATATCTTATCTACAAGTGTTCATTAGATGGTGAAATTGTTTTTACATGTGGTCATCAGAAAATTTATTTTTGGGTAGAGAATATGCAGGATATCTGAGTGATAGAGAGCCAGATTCCGATACCTGAAGACTCTGTGATTTTAACAAGCCAGGCTGTGATCCCAGCATATCGAAAGGGGGAGTCTGAAGACACCTAAAGGAAGGAGTGTGTTGGTGCTGATGAAAAGAAAAGAGAAAGATTTGAGGATGCTTTACAGTGTCAGATACTTCAGAGAGTTTGAGAGGACTGATAAAGACTGAAGATGTGAAGACTCGACACTTTAAGACTCGTCAACATTCGAGGGGGAGTCTGTTGGTGCATGCGTCTGTCGACTTCGTCTTGTATCGATTCTTGTATGTATTTAGGTAGATCAAGGCACGAAATACGAGGAAAATGTCAAATAATGGGTGAGTGGCTTGTTCAAGAGAAATCAGATAGGTGATTCCGCTTGAAAGTGACTTGGCAATTTCAAGCGAAATCAACTATCTAATTCCGCTTGAAGCCTAATATCGCTTGAGATGTGATTTCGCTTGAGAGTGTTCAAGCGAAATCAGAACCCTATATATATCTTTGTGTCTTGTTCATTTGTAATAAGTTCCGGTCAGAGCAACGAAGTGTTGCCGAAGTGTCGTCTCGCTTTAAATCATTGTGAAATCAATAACACGACAGTTTAAAGTAATATTCTAGCTGAATTGACCTCAGTACGTCTGTTTCCGCCTTTCGTACTGAGCAAAACTCTTCTGATCGACTTGTTCGGGTCAGAAAACGATCCTACAGTGACGAGCTAAACATGTTAAAACATGTTTAATGAATTTAGAAAACAGGTTTGGTATCAAAACAAACGATCTTGATACCTAAAAGTAGTTTGGTTACAAAATACGCAAGAATACGCATTTTGGCCGAAACTACGACTCGCCACTATGCCTAAATAACGTGGTAATCAGTAGGTATAGTCACAAGGGACTAGAACCATCGTGATTACGCTCACGTTACGAAGTTCAAACGAACTTCGTGTTGACCATAAACTGGTCAAAGCTGAAAGCCAAACAATGTTTGACTTTCACGCTAAAACGTGTAAAAGAACGAAAGAGGACTTACAACGGGTCCAAGCTATGGAGTTTTGATCCGATTACTCTCAGGTATGAAGTGTATAACTTCAACTTAGAGAGCCAAATCAGATCAAAGTGTGAGTTTTGAAGCAAGAGGGTGGGGGTATTTATAGGAAAACCAAGACCGTTAGGATCGTTCATCGAAAACCGAGCTTCGATCTGGACCTTACATGTGTGCCCATGGTTTTAGAATACCATGGGTACCCCAAAACAAGCCCCTAGTTTCATTAAAACCATGTGAAAATGAGGGGAACAGCTGGAACAAGCTGGAAATCAGATTTTCAACTTTGGTCCCTTCCTAAGATAACTATGGCAGATTGTCAATTTTTGTCCCTGAATGTGCGAAACATGGTTTTTGATGCATTTTTGACATGTTTAAGCCCCGTTAATCTCATTTCAAGGCTCTAAAATGAAGTTAAAGTATAGGGAACATGAAACATGCTCAAAAATATCTCGGATGTCGGTTCTTTTGGTCGTACGGTTGCGTTGTTTGGTTAATTACGACGAAACACGAACGAATGCGAAAAACGATCCAAATTACGCGACGAATGGAATTTTATCATGCCAATCACTACAATAAAATATTTTAATGATTACATAAAGTTTTGGATGTCCGGATGTATTCAGAACGTAAGATATGCGCGAAAAATGCAAACTTATGCACTTTTTGACGCTTTTAGTCCCTGAATGACCAAAAAGTTTATTTTAGCACACCGAACCCCTCAAAGCCTATTTATAAGCTATGTAAAGAATATATAGGGTATGTTTAACTTATGGTCATGTTCTGGATTGTCCGTTACAGTACTAATTCGGCATACTTTTGCAGTTTGTCGAATTTAGTCCCTGTAAGCGAATAAACTTGATTTTGCCATACCAAAGCCTTCAAAACTTATTTCTAAGTTATGTAAAGGTTATTTAAGATATGTTAAGCATATATTGATGTTCCAGAGTGTTTGTCGCGTTAAACTGAATATGTTTATGCATCGGTTTGCGTATAGCTCTCTAGAAACCGATATAGAGTTTGAAATTGAACAAAAACCAAAACATGCAAAATGTCAAACATAAACAAACAAACATTGGGATCAAATAACATTATTTTATTAATAACTGAATTGTTTACAATGATTACAAATCACAAATGTCACATTAAGTGGTTAAAACGGTAGCCTAATAAGGATGTTTACCGCATAAAGGACCAAGTAATTAAACGAGTAGTTAAGCTACCTCGTGTAATTATTTATGTCAATAAGCAGTTGACTTTAAAAAGTCAAACTGACCAATGATATGATCAAAAGATAAATTCGACATGAGAAGTGTAGGATGGAATAGTCGTGAATGATTATGACTAGTCTAACCATCTTACAACTTACAGTGACAGTTTGACGCTTGACAAGCTAGGTGAAAGCTTGGGAAGGAAGCGGGTCAAACAAATCAAGAATGACGGAAAAGCATAATCTGGATGCTAGGTAAGTACAGCTTACACTCTTTGTATTAAATACCTATTGGTTTTATAGGTTACTAATAATATAAAGTCTTGTTTGAGTTATGATGTTCTGATACAACATGTGTAGTTCGGAACAAGAGACAATGAAAATAAACCATGTTTAATGGTTAAAATAAGCTAATACGATTATTTAGTCATGAAACGACTAGAAGATAATGAGTTTTGAATGATTGCCTTATAAGGTGAACCAATGCAAATGCAAATGATAAGAGTAAAACGGTAATTCGGTCACTCGTTGATAATAACCGTTAGTTTTGAAAGACACTTTATGGCATAAGACATAAAGGGGTCAAAATAATCAAGAAATGGGTTATAAGTAAAATGACCGTACGGTGTAAATCGGAGCGAGGCATGTAGATGAGATGATACTAAATAACATCTCGTAAAGATAAACGGTCATTTAGACCGAACGGGTCGAATGGTGAAAATATCACCATTTGAAAATATCGACTAATGAATATTGTTGAGTTTTATGTTCACAGGAGTGAATAGGTGAAGATAACTTGCATCGCTAGTAAATGGCGATTACTAAAGCAAGGTGTTAAAACGGGTCAATATATTGATCCGAGTCAGGTATGTAAACTAGTTCAACTCATCATTTAGAACTTGAGGTTCTATAAGAGTCAGACAAGGTCAAAAGTGGACATTTGGCTATCTTTTTAGTTAAACCGAATGATCTAAATTATAGTCATTGTGTTTTGAAATCATAATGATTTTTAAAACAAGATCATAGTTTAAAAAGTGGGATTTTGGTCAAACATGCCTTTAAAACTTCTTCATCGTAAATGAAAGGTTAAAATTGACCAAAACACCCTTTATTGATAAACTGAGCAAACGACCCTTACGGGTTGTTTAGAAATAAGCATTTGGATAATTTAAAGCTTTCGGATATGTATAAAAGGTCAGATATAGAACCTTTGGGTCAAATGACTCTAAATGAGTCTTTGCCGTAAAAAGATAATCCGAGGTATAAAACTCGGAACAAATAGTTGTCACATTAAAATCCACCACAATTATAGTTATGGTGGAAGACCATTTGATAAGTAATGTGAAAATATGATGCTTACAATGAATGAGCGTAAATTATGCTTAAAATTTCTTAAATACCCTTAACGGGTAAAAAATAAGAACATAAGCAAAAACGGGTTTAAGAATGCATAAAAACCCGCGAATTTCACCTTGTATAATAGGCAAACATGTATAACATAATGTTCATGATGATTTAAAGGCAAACAACAAGTTTGGTCGATGAAATCATGAACGGGTCAAAAGTTTTGTAAATATATATTAAGCCGATGGCTTAAAAGTCTAAAATTTTGTTAATCCGGATGTTGGATTATAAATCCATATTATGGAGAATTAATTTACGATCACGTAGGAAGAAACGGATCGTAAAACGGATCAATAACGACCAAGTTATGGCCGTTTTTGTAAAACTGAGTTTGGCTGGGAAATATGCAGACCTGAACCAAACTTACTGCCGAAATAGGGTGCTCACGTCGCGCAACGGAGAACCCCAAACGTGGTCGGGGCACGCGACGACTAAACATATACACCTCGCGGCACGCGACGGGTGTTAAATCCAGCAAAAACTATTGATGTGTTGTTTTTACGCTACGGATCCGTTTTCATACGTTATAAACTTCAATAACTGATGTTTATGACCACTTTGGTTATAGAGACCAATCAACCGGCGTTGTACGCGATGGCTTAAAATCTAGCGATGATTATAGGCTATTGTTTTGAGTTACGGTTTTGTTTAAATACTTATAAATTCCGTATAACTAAAACATTTCATGTTTTTTATGAAATGCAGGTATAATGTAACATACCGAAAGACGATCAAGCTCAATGAAGAACCAAACACAATCAAGAATCAAGCTTCCGCAAATTGTTTCGTCGTCATGTTTTAAACGGCGAATGCATTTTCAAAACGTTAGAATGTTTTATTTATTAAAATGTTTTAACGAACACGTATTTTAAGTGTATGTTTAATTGTAACTACTCCATTATTGTCGGAAATTATATGATAATAGTATAAAATGGACTAAGGATCTTACAAGTTGGTAATCAGAGCTCCAAGTTAAGGAGTAAAGTGTTCGGTTCGAGACTTGATCGCAAAATCCGGTAAGTTATTCAGTATATTAACGGTCTTGCATGTAAAGTGTTAAAAATAACACATAGGGATAACGTGTAAAACAAGTTACCCCAATTAAAGCGATAAAAGACCGATATAGATAAACGAATTATGTGTGTTAACATGTGTTGTAGAAAGCCTTGTATTATGATACGGGCGCTTATAAAGGTTAACGTTACTAATATGTGTAAACGTTTTAAGTTGAAGGAACCTCGCATTGGAAGATGACGAGAGTCTAACGAAATAGTTTGAAGTATGACAAGTAACTCATACACTTCAAAGATAGGAATCGAGAAACAATCTCGAATGAGAGATCGAACAATAAGGAAAGTTTATCAGGGCAAGTATCTACAAGGTACACGTCTTAAACTTATAGCATAAACAGAAATATGCAACAAAAACATAGTGAAAGGACAGTTGCATATAGAATATAAAACTTGGAAAATCTGGATAGGTTACCTATCCAGGATGATGTTTCCAAGAGAAATTCAGTAGAAATATGTATTATTAATAACTGAATTTAGTTAAAATATACACTTGGACGAAAAAAATAATCCAAGTAAATGTTCTCAATAGAGATTCAAATTGAGAAAAGTAATGATCACATCGACAAATGTGATTGTATAAATGGTTATAAAAAGGAACATTGTAAATGTTCACAGATAAAATGGATAAAACTGGTAATTGTTAATTGACAACTAAATAAAGTTTTATCAAATAAAATAAATCGAGAGATTACTTACATGAGACGTGATGTGGTAATTATAATAAGGTCATGTGTACCATGTGTTGATCGCTTACTCTGGCCAAGTAAGTAGTGAACACATGATACCATGAGCTTCTTATAACGAGCACAGTTATGTCCGATGTAGTAAGGTCGAGACAAAAGAAAAGTTAAAAGAAGCTTGGGGTCAAGAAATCTTATGGGCATACTAGTATAAATGGTTTTCGAGGGAACCATAAAAACGATGTATGGCGCGTATAGAAATAGATGACCCAAATAAATAGTGAAATAAGTCATAATGGACGAAAGCGCCATGGTTAAAAAAAAGGGGGCATGTAAAACCAAAGGATAAATGACCCGCAAGTTCATAGAAACGAAGGTATTGCTCGTTCAAAAAGATGATTGAAGTCATTAACTTTGGTCATAATAAAGAAGGGATGATGATGATAATCATCATTCAGAATTTATAAGACCATCAAGCATGGTCACATAAAGAATAAAGGTTTGGTTAAATAAAGCGATGGATTTCGCTAAGAAAACCGAACAAGTCAAAACGAAGTCTTAGTGCATACCTAAATGGTTGCATTAATGATGACTTCAGTAAATCACCTGGTTGATGGGTAGGGAATTAAACATATGCGTAAACCAAGAAACGAGAACGTGGATTGAAAATCAAAGGACTCGGATTATGAGTTATGACTAAAGATTATAAAATTTCATAAATAGAAATTTTGAATAAATATGTTCAACTATTTTGAGGTTGAACAGATGGAATAAAGAATAAAGTTTGACTGTTCATAAGTGATGTATTTCATACGAACAAGTCAAACGGATTTAATAAAATATAATGCCCGATGGCATCAAGAAGTGTCACACCCCAAAATACGTCGCAGCGGTATATTAAACGTAGTGGAGACGGAAGTTGGTGCCCATTTATATCTTGTCGAGCGATGCATTTTATTGTTGGACATATTGGTTTATTTTAAACATAAGTTATTAAACATTACGTTTTAAGACACGACACAACTACATAGTTAAGATATCTTTGATCCTCGCGGATCTTATTACAAAAAGTCCCAGAAAGTTTAAAAGTTGTCCAACATTTTCAAACAAACAACATGCATCATTCAAACACAAGATACGCCATGATTCCCGAAGCCGAATTCAAGTACCTGTAGAACACGTTAAAATCAAGTGTCAACACAAAGGAAGGTGAGTTCACTTATTCATTTACTAACAGATTTTATTCCAAGAAAAACTTTCTGTTTAGGTGTTTATTTAAAACTTCCATTTAATTCTTAGAAAGTCCATTTTACTTTCTTATTAAAAATCCATGGGCCTTCCGCCGGTTCATCGATCCGACAACTGTAATATATATTGCCCAGGTTTTGTATATTAAATTATAGCGTCAACTTTCAGACTCGTATGTTAGCTAGACGATACGAACTATATATTAACCATGCAGGGATAATCAATGCTAGACAATAAACAGAATATTAATTCGTCGTTTGACATTGACACGGGGCGAACGGTCATGACGGGGTTGTCAACCCGATAGATCTACCAACAATTCATCGCGTACAATACTTAACTGATTAAACGACATCATGGGCGCAGGGTTCTTTCTCGAAGAACAATATGATGTCTGCCTCACGTACAATATATGTATCCTACTAATATGACAATTTAATACACGATGTTGTACGAATTCCCCTTATTCTCCATCATATGAGACCAAGTCAAGAATTCGTCCCCAACTGTACGGTCTTGTTCCACTTAAGAAATACCGTACGTACAATATTCATTCATCAAAAACGTTTTACTTCGAAACGTATAACTTATCAAACCTCATATTTTTTCAGCGAAAATATATATTTTATATTAAAAGGTATTTTTTATTTTGAAAATATTATTAAACCCTTTTAACAATGTGTTCCACCCCCAAAATATGTACAAAGCCGTAAAAAAAAGGGGTTTAGTGACACTCACCTTTGGGTGCGTATTTTAATACCGCAATCCCAGAGATTGATTTTATATACGTCCTAATATAGGAACAATTCTAAATCAATATACATATTTAACACAAAAATCCTAAGTTTCTCCGTTTCTTAGAATTATCACATAACTTTGAGATTTTCTCGAAAAGTTGTCATTTTTTATTATGTTGGCATGTTAAAATATATATATGAGTCCATATACATATATGTATTTATTTTATGATTTTTGCGACTTGAACGATTTTATTGGTGACCATTTTTGTGTGAATCCGTTAACTTTCCCGTTTATACGTAATATATTTATGGTTCACGCGTCGTATTGAATATACATAAACGTTCATAGAAATTAATACCGAATACGCAAAATATTACGAACTTATCTATTCTGTCATTTTTAAAGCAATTATACACAAAACATCTCATATATACCAAATTTCATGCTCGACAAACAAGTTACACATTTAACGCAATTTTACCGTTTCTACCGCACAAAACGTACACGCATACATGCATAGTCTAAATTTCCCATTAACAATTTAACACTTAACATATTATCACATTTACATGTTTAAATCACCTAACACCTTTTATCACATAAAATTCACTCAAAATTCACCCATACTAATGTTCATTGAAAATATGCGTATTTTAGCGATTTGGTAACGTTTTCGGGCGTCGGAAGTCACGTATGACCAACCAAACACCAAGTAAACTTAAAATTAGTTAAAATACTTGTTTTTAAACTAAAAAATATCAGTTTATTTACTGATCTAATTCAGTTTTATAAGAATCACCCGAAAAGCCAATTTTTGACCGTTTTAACGCATAGTTTTGCGTTAAACGTTACTATAATCATCCCAACTCGAAATGACTTGATATTTTAACACAATACATGTTATTTACTGATTAAAATAATAGTTATAATCAGATTAGTGCAGTTTTCACGTATTTTACACCCTTTTATGCACCATGTACAACATGCAAAGCTAGCAAACATTATGACAAAGTTATATGTTACTAAGCACTTTAAAATAACTTTATTTTAGTGTTTATAATCTGTTGAAAACTGATTTTTATTATATCATACTCAAATCACCTTTTTATAAACATTTATCATCATGTAAGATCTAGTTAGTGCATCTAATGCACTCACAACCTATTTTAATCATTTTGTATGAACTTGAATGCACTTAGATCTTCATTTATTTCATGTTTCTCATACTCAAACATTCTAACATTTTTATAATCATCACACAATCATTACTTACAAATGCAAGACATACTCTTTCTTACATATTTAAATCTTTTAATCATCAAAATTTACATGCAGGTGTACATATACATATATACATACACGACACATATACACATATGCATATACTTCCAAGATTTTTGTCACACCCCGACCACGTAAAACAACAAATCGTGGCGGAAACGTTGGGGAGTGTTGTAACATAATTATTGTTTCAAACCATGGATACAAAAAGTTTCGTTTTATTAAATATTAAACATTGTCTTAAAGTTAAACAAGCAAGTCAAACATAGTCTATCATCGTTATTAAATCACTAAGGCCTCGTCCAGTCCTAAGTGAGCATGCATCCTATTCGCAATCAACATTAAGCAACATCACCTGAAACATATGTAAAAACAAAGTCAGCAAAGAAATGCTGGCGAGCACATAGTTTTTGTGTGAGTGTCAGATTCATGGCTCGTTGAAATATCACGTACAACTTTGTTAATTGATATTTGAAACCTTGTTTTGTAAAATGTTTGTATTGTAAAATGAATAACCAAGTCAAAACAGATTGGTCATAATTTATAAACCTCGATGCCATGAATCTTAACCCAAAACATTTGTTTATGTAAACCAAATCATAAATCGTTCTCGTAATAAAACTCGTATGGTTTATATAGTTTCGTAAACATCGTTGTGTGACATTGTTTAACTCGTTCTCATTATAGATCATCGTTCATTTGTTTAAATCGTTCATAATCGTTCAATCATTCAAAATCGTTCTCGTACAAATCGTTCTCGTTTTAATTGTGAAAACTACTTTTGGTCGTCTCGCTAATAACATTCAAACCTTTGTGACTCGTTCATCGTTCCACTCGTTCAACTCGTATTAACAAACCACCAAAGGGTAAGTTAACAATCATCATATTCAGTCGTTACCCACCTAACCCACACATAACCATGGGTGCAGTCTGATAACGGGATTTGTCAGATCCTATGGTACCATAACCTAATACTGGTCGGTTCGGCCAAAATTAATGAATGTCATTCGTTATGTAACTACAACCAACAAGCTCGTTCACATTATCAAAATCGTTATTAGTTTAGTATAAACCATCTTACTCGTTTTGAAACCTTCGTTAAAACATCGAAATCGTTTTGATACATATGAATCACCCCAAAACAATCGAAAACAGTAAAAGAGGGGATCTATGTATTCACCTTTGGGTGCGTTTTTATATGTTAACACAATCCCTCAAATTGTTTATTCATCCTAAATTAAATAAGAATGATTTAATAATCAAAAACCCACAAAATACATAAGTTTCTCCGATACTTAGAATTTTCACATAACTTTGAGGTTTTTCTCAAAACGTTATTATTTTTTATTATATTAGTGTATTTATATATACGGGTTAGCGTAGTACACATAATCTTGACAACACTAACACCTCATCATACACATATTGTAAAACACATAGCACATTGTAACACATAAAATTTACCCATGAATAACCCATTCTAGTGTATGTCGAAAAACACTTATTTTAGCGATTCGGTAACATTTTTGGGCGTCGGAAGTCACGTATGACTAACCAAACACCAAGTAAACTTAATATAAGTTAAAATAATTATTTTTATATAAAAAATATCAGTTTACTTACTGATCGAAAACAGTTTTATAAAAATCCTCCGAAAAGCCGATTTTTTACCGTTTTACCGCAGAGTTTTGCATCAAACGTTACCCGAACCATCCCAAATCGAAACGACTTGAAATTTTAAAATAACCCATGTTATTTACTGAATAAAATAATGGTTATACTCATGATAGTGCAGGTCTTACATAAAGCATATAAATCATGCAAATTTCTCATATTTTACCACTTTTTAAGCTATATGTACAACATGCAAAGCTATCAAACCTATGTCAAAGTTTCATGCCATTATAATATACCAAATAATGTTATTTTTAGTGTTTATAACCTGTTCAAAAATATTTTTGTCATACAACCATTTTTTATCACTTCTTGAGCTTTAAATCAACATGTATCCTTATGTACAAGTGCCTAAAGCATACTATCATAACATCATCGTTTTATGTTAATCTAAATGCATCAAATATGTGATATATTCAGGTTTATTTGCTGATGTACTTGGTAATTTAACATAACATACACAAATCATTAAACACTTGCATTTTAACTATCATTCAAGAACATGTAACAACTTAAACAAGTACTTATCAAGAAATCAAACTTCAAAACTCATACACACATGTATATATGTACGGTTATATATACATACATATCACCACCATTTTTATTTGTATCATGACCTATTTCATTTTAGATTTCAAGTTTGTGAAAATCCCAAGATTCAAGAGAAACTTCAAATCATCAAGAACAACCAAGAATCAAAAGTATGATTTAAAAATAAATGTTATACCTTCAAGATTCAAGTAGGTTGTGGGATGAGATTTTGATGATAGGAAGCTTGAAATCACTTGAATACACCTTGGAAACACCTTTGTATCTTCACAGCACTTGAAACTTGCTTGAAAGGGAGCTTGATTCTTAAGAACAAATTTTGAAGGTTTTAAGATGGAGAGAGAGAGAGAGAGTGGACGGTAGGGAGAGAGGAGAGAGAAGGAGTTTGAGTGTAAAATGATCTTGCTTGATTGTGTAGGATATGTAGAGATTTGGAAGGGATTTGAATGTGGCATGCAAAGACACTTGGCAACCAAAGATCAAAGAAGATATTGCAAAATCTAGGCAAAATTTGGTGGGGTCCACACCCATTGTAACCGTAAGTATATGGGGGGGGGGTAGAGTGTAATTTTAGATGGTAAAATAGATAAAAATAGGTATTTAACTGGATACCGGGTATTTTATCTAGCGTTTAAATCACGGTTTATGGCGTTCTAAATTATTTTTATTATTCTACAAAAATAAACTCGCCAAAATATTACTGAAATAAATTTCAGTTGCCGAGACTGGCTGCGTTGTCCGTGTTTTGCAGTAGACGCACTGTGTTGCGCAGAAACACGCGGTACGCGCTTATACTTGAAAAATAACGTTTTTAAGCGTTTTAATTTATTTGTCAACACGAACCTGATTAAAAATAAAATTTTAATCATAACCGAATATTTTTGGGATTTAAATATTATCCGGGCGGTCACCAACGTTCGTTTCGCAGTTTTGTCGTAAATAGCTCTAAAGTTCGAATAAACATGTTTTTGCCATACCGAATCCTTCGAAACTTATTTCTAAGTTATGTAAAGGATATTTAGGGTATGTTTGGCTTACGTCACAGTTCCGGAGTGTACGTCGCGTTAAACTGATTGCATTTACGCACCAGTTTGCGTATAACCTTCCAGAAAGTGATTTAATGCTTGAAATCGGAATCGAATCAAATTGTAAAATCATCAAACAAAATAACACACATAATAACACCAAAGCACATTGTTTTATTGATAATCAACATTGTTTTACATTATACGATGATTACAGAACACAGTTGTCACAGTCTCCCCTACTTTAGGAAATTTCGTCCCGAAATTTTATTTAGAGGAAACTTGTGAAAACAAATGCGGATATTTCGTCTTCACCTGGTCCTCATGTTCCCAAGTAAACTCGGGACCACGTTTGGATTCCCAGCGAACTTTGACCAATCGAATTCGTTTGTTCTTCAACTGTTTGAAAGCATCAGCTAAATACTTTCGCAAATTGGACACGTGAAAAGTCGGATGAATATTTCCAAGCTCTGGAGGTAGCTCTAGTCGATAGGCAACCTTTCCAATTCTTTCAACAATCTTAAATGGTCCAACATATCTTGGTGCAAGTTTTCCTTTCTTTCCAAATCTCACCACTCCCTTCCAAGGTGACACCTTGAGTAGGACACGGTCTCCGATTTGAAATTCTAAGGGCTTGCGTCGCATATCCGCATAACTCTTTTGACGGCTTCTAGCTGTCACAAGATTATCGCGGATTTTCTTGATTTTGTCTGTTGTTTCCAGAATGATCTCAGGTCCAGTAAGCTGAGCTTCACCGATCTCATTCCAACATACAGGTGAACGACATTTTCGACCGTAGAGAGCTTCGAATGGTGCCATATTAATACTAGCATGATAACTGTTGTTGTAAGAGAACTCGATCAGTGGAAGATGAGAATCCCAATTACCACCAAAGTCTATCACGCATGCTCTAAGCATATCCTCCAAAGTTTGAATCGTTCTCTCAGATTGACCATCTGTTTGGGGATGATAAGCAGTGCTTAGATTCAGTTGGGTTCCCAAAGAAGATTGCATGGTCTTCCAAAAATGAGATGAAAACCTAGCATCACGATCGGAAATGATATCCAAAGGAACACCATGTCGTGATACAATCTCATCAACATAAATCTTTGCAAGTTTATCAGCAGATAGATCATCGCGAATCGGTATGAAATGAGCTGATTTCGTTAATCGATCAATAACAACCCAAATGGCATCGTGACCTTTAGATGTACGCGGTAACTTAGTGATGAGATCCATTGCAATGTTCTCCCACTTCCAAACCGGTATCTCTGGTTGTACAAGCAAACCAGAAGGTCGTTGATGTTCAGCCTTGACTTTGAGACAAGTTAGGCATTTCGATACATACAAGGCAACATCCTTCTTCATACCAGGCCACCAGAACTGAGTACAAAGATCCTTGTACATTTTATCAGCACCAGGATGGATAGAATATCGAGACTTATGAGATTCGTCCATTACCAAGGTGCGAAGATCGTCTTGTTTCGGAATCCACATATGATCCTTGAAATAGAGTAAACCATCGTCTTTCCTTTTGAGTTTAAGCTCAAGTTGAAGCGGTAGCTCATTTTTCAATAAGCCTTTGATCACACAAGATCGTTGAGCTTGAAGGACACGAGATTGAATATCAGATAGAGTTCGAACATAATGAAGCTTGACTCATTCCTGTCGACTAAGCACATCGGCTACGACATTCGCCTTACCAGGATGGTAGCGGATCTTGCAATCATAATCGTTTAGGAGCTCAACCCAACGTCGTTGCCTCATGTTCAGCTCCTTCTGATTGAGAATATGCTGGAGACTTTTGTGGTCTGTGAAAACCACACACTTCGTTCCATAGAGGTAGTGTCTCCAGATTTGAAGTGCGAAAACCACAGCTCCTAATTCAAGATCATGAGTCGTATAGTTCTTCTCGTGAATTTTCAGCTGTCTAGACGCATAAGCTATGACCTTACCTCGTTGCATAAGAACGCAACCAAGTCCTAGATTCGACGCGTCACAATAGACAACAAAATCATCGTTTCCCTCGGGTAGAGATAAAACAGGAGCATCACAGAGTTTCCGATTTAGCGCTTGGAACGCTTCTTCTTGCTTAGGTCCCCACTCAAAAGGCTTATTTTTCTGAGTCAAAGTAGTGAGTGGAACCGCGATCTTCAAGAAATTAGAAATGAATCGACGATAATAACCAGCAAGACCAAGAAATGATCGAATCTCTGTAGGTGTTGTCGGTGTATTCCAATCCTTAATGGCTGTTATCTTGGATGGATCTACATGAATACCCTGCTCGTTGACTATATGACCCAAAAACTGAACTTCTCTAAGCCAAAATTCACACTTGGAGAATTTAGCAAAAAGTTGTTCCTTCTTCAGAAGTTCCAAGGTCAAACGAAGGTGTTGCTCGTGATCGGCTCGAGACTTCGAATAAATGAGAATATCGTCGATGAACTTGTCTAGATAAAGTTTACAAACCATGTTCTTTAAGTCCATGAAGATAGCTGGGGCATTTGTCAAACCAAAAGGCATGACAGTGAACTCATAGTGCCCATATCTCATACGGAATGCAGTTTTGGGAATATCTTTTTCGAGTACACGAAGTTGATGATACCCAGATCGCAGATCGATCTTGGAAAAGCATGAAGCACCTTGCAGCTGGTCGAAGAGATCATCAATTCTAGGTAGGGGATATCGATTCTTGATGGTAAGCTTATTAAGCTCACGATAATCGATACACATTCGAAAAGTTCCATCTTTCTTTTTCACAAAGAGGACAGGAGCTCCCCAAGGCGAAAAGCTCGGACGGATGAATCCTTTGTCAGACAACTCTTGAAGGTGTTTTGATAACTCTTGCATCTCCGATGGTGCAAGACGATAAGGTGCTTTCGCAATCAGGTTGGCATTGGGTACAAGGTCAATATGAAACTCGACTTGACGGAGTGGAGGCAAACCAGGCAGTTCATCGGGAAACACCTCTGGATAATCCTGAACAATCGGAATATCCTGAATACTCTTGCTCTTGCTTTTCTCCTCGGTGACATGTGCCAGGAAAGCAACATATCCTTTTCGCAAATAACTTTGGGCCTTTGTACACGACCTAAGCTTCAAATCACCAGATGGTTTCTCGCCACGAACTTCCAGAACATCGCCAGACGGAAGAGGAATACGAACAATCTTATCAAAACAAACCACCTCAGCATGATGTTTGGTTAACCAATCCATCCCCACGATAATATCGAAACTTCCAAGTTGCATCGGCGTGAGGTCAATGGGAAAAAGATGGTTATCAAGGTTTAACTGACAATCACGAATAACAGAATCGAGAACAAAAGGTTTACCAATAGCAACTTCGACAGATAAGGGTTTCCTCAGTTTAGTTCTAGGTATCATAAGCAAAGGTTCAAAAGATAATGAAACAAAACTTCTATCGGCACCAGAATAAAAAAGAATAGATGCAGGTCGATTGTTAATAAGAAACATACCATTAACCACCTCGTTGTCAGCCCTTGCTTCGTTAGCATTCAGATTGTACGCTCGCCCACGAGCAGGATTCACATTTGCGTTGACATTCGCATTCGGGTTCGCATTAGCATTCGCGTTTGCATTCACCAGCCTTGGACAGTTGTTGCGGAAATGACCAAACTCTCCACAATTGAAACATGAACCTGGTGGGAATCTAGCAGCATTCCCCTGAACCGGAGCTTGATTCTGAATAATCTGATTCTGACCCAAACGACAGATGTTGGCCAGATGCCCAAGTTTACCACACGTTGTGCATTCCCTACAAGCTTGTTGTGCAACATGATGACCGTTGCAGCGAGCACAATGAGGTGCGGTACCAGCATATGCTTTCTTCACAGGTGGTTGAGCTGGTGGGTTCTGAGGGTTTTGAGCAGTAACTGCAAAGTTCGGAGCACCCTTTCGCTTTCTCGATTTCTTCGACGACTCACCTTTCTTACCCTTACCCTTTTCCTTGACAGATTCGATCGACTTCTTCTTATCACCCTTGCAGGTAAGTTTACCCTTCCTGACTTGAGACTCAGTCAGGGTAGCAGATAACTCGATCGCTTGACGAACAGTAGTAGGATTAACGCCAGTCACAATATCCTGGATGGAATCGGGTAAACCATCGATATACCTCTCTATTGCTTTCTCCAACGGGGTAACCATAGTAGGACACAAAAGACTGAGTTCCTCAAATCGATCCGTATATGCACGGTGTTCTCCCCCATCTTGTTTTAGATCGTCAAACTCTCATTCCAAAGCTCGAATTTCGTGACGGGGACAGAACTCTCTCATCATGAGAGCTCGAAGCTCTTCCCATGTTTGTGCCAATGCCACTTCGGCACCCCTATCACGCATCACTCCGTTCCACCATGTAAGAGCACGCTTCTCAAACACACTTGATGCAAATTCAACCTTATGCCCATTCAGACATTGCACATGTCTAAATGTGCTCTCGATACTTTCAAACCATTGGAGGAGCGTAGTTGCTCCTTGCGACCCAGAAAACTTCAACGGCTTAGCGGAATTAAAACTCTTGAAATTACATTGTGCATTGTTATTATTATTTTTGTTGTATAGCTCGTGGATTTGGGTCACAACGCCTGGAAGCACAGCAGCCATTTGCTGAGAGACAAGGGCTGCGACTTCTTCAGCAGTAAAAGATTGTGCATCACGTCGAGGAGGCATTGTCTAACAAGGAAATATGAGAAACGAGTGAGGTCGACAATTAGGAAAAACAAAAGAGGTATTGAAAATATCGACGAAACATAAGGAAGGCGATCATTTGTTCGTTACCTCGAACAAACAAACGACACGCAGTGACTAATCAAAGTTATGAATCAAAATAATGTATTGCGAAGCCATGCTCGCCTATAAGTGAACACTCACCCCAAGAGTTCCCAGGTAAGAGTGACTGGTCCGATTATGTGGATTTGTACGAACACTCTAGCCTTAGACAGAAAACTCAGGGTGCAGGCATTCACTCTTCCAGTTTGTACGTGTTCACATTATTTAGACCCAAACTTTGACGAGATTTAGAAAAATCAGAAGGCACTAAGCCAAAAATGAGTCAAACTATCACCTAAGGTTAGGTGACGGTTTTGTTTTAAAAAAAATCTAAACGCAAATCAACTTGCGTTGGGGTCCTAGAAAGTTATAGTCTAGGTCAAAACATTACTAATAACCTAATTCCCTATAACCATTGGCTCTGATACCAACTTCTTCTGTCACACCCCGACCACGTAAAACAACAAATCGTGGCGGAAACGTCGGGGAGTGTTGTAACAGAATTATTGTTTCAAACCATGGATACAAAAAGTTTCGTTTTATTAAATATTAAACATTGTCTTAAAGTTAAACAAGCAAGTCAAACATAGTCTATCATCGTTATTAAATCAATAAGGCCTCGTCCAGTCCTAAGTGAGCATGCATCCTATTCACAATCAACATTAAGCAACATCACCTGAAACATATGTAACAACAAAGTCAGCAAAGAAATGCTGGCGAGCACATAGTTTTTGTGTGAGTGTCAGATTCATGGCTCGTTGAAATATCACGTACAACTTTGTTAATTGATATTTGAAACCTTGTTTTGTAAAATGTTTGTATTGTAAAATGAATAACCAAGTCAAAACAGATTGGTCATAATTTATAAACCTCGATGCCATGAATCTTAACCCAAAACATTTGTTTATGTAAACCAAATCATAAATCGTTCTCGTAATAAAACTCGTATGGTTTATATAGTTTCGTAAACATCGTTGTGTGACATTGTTTAACTCGTTATCATTATATTTCATCGTTCATTTGTTTAAATCGTTCATAATCGTTCAATCGTTCAAAATCGTTCTCGTACAAATCGTTCTCGTTTTAATTGTGAAAACTACTTTTGGTCATCTCGCTAATAACATTCAAACCTTTGTGACTCGTTCATCGTTCCACTCGTTCAACTCGTATTAACAAACCACCAAAGGGTAAGTTAACAATCATCAGATTCAGTCGTTACCCACCTAACCCACACATAACCATGAGTGCAGTCTGATAACGGGATTTGTCAGATCCTATGGTACCATAACCTAATACTGGTCGGTTCGGCCAAAATTAATGAATGTCATTCGTTATGTAACTACAACCAACAAGCTCGTTCACATTATCAAAATCGTTATTAGTTTAGTATAAACCATCTTACTCGTTTTGAAACCATCGTTAAAACATCGAAATCGTTTTGATACATATGAATCACCCCAAAACAATCAAAAACAGTAAAAGAGGGGATCTATGTACTCACATTTGGGTGCGTTTTATATGTTAACACAATCCCTCAAATTGTTTATTCGTCCTAAATTAAATAAGAATGATTTAATAATCAAAAACCCACAAAATACATAAGTTTCTCCAATACTTAGAATTTTCACATAACTTTGAGGTTTTTTCTCAAAACGTTATTATTTTTTATTATATTAGTGTATTTATATATATGGGTTAGCGTAGTACACATAATCTTGTCAACACTAACACATCATCATACACATATTGTAAAACACAAAGCACATTGTAACACATAAAATTTACCCTTGAATAACCCATTCTAGTGTATGTCGAAAAACACTTATTTTAGCGATTCGGTAACATTTTTGGGCGTCAGAAGTCACGTTTGACTAACCAAACACCAAGTAAACTTAATATAAGTTAAAATACTTATTTTTATATCAAAAATATCAGTTTACCTACTGATCGAAAACAGTTTTATAAAAATCCTCCGAAAAGCCGTTTTTTTACCGTTTTACCGCATAGTTTTGCATCAAACGTTACCCGAACCATCCCAAATCGAAACGACTTGAAATTTTAACATAACCCATGTTATTTACTGAATAAAATAATGGTTATACTCATGATAGGGCAGGTCTTACATAAAGCATATAAATCATGCAAATTTCTCATCTTTTACCACTTTTTAAGCTATATGTACAACATGCAAAGCTATCAAACCTATGTCAAAGTTTCATGCCATTATAATATACCAAATAATGTTAGTTTTAGTGTTTATAACCTGTTCAAAAATATTTTTGTCATACAACCATTTTTTATCACTTCTTGATGATAGGAAGCTTGAAATCACTTGAATACACCTTGGAAACACCTTTGTATCTTCACACCACTTGAAACATGCTTGAAAGGGAGCTTGATTCTTAAGAACAAAGTTTGAAGGTTTGAAGATGGAGAGAGAGAGAGAGAGTGGACGGTTGGGAGAGAGGAGAGAGAAGGAGTTTGAGTGTAAAATGATCTTGCTTGATTGTGTAGGATATGTAGAGATTTGGAAAGGATTTGAATGTGGCATGCAAAGACACTTGGCAACCAAAGATCAAAGAAGATATTGCAAAATCTAGGCAAAATTTGGTGGGGTCCACACCCATTGTAACCGTAAGTATATAGGGGGGGGGGGTAGAGTGTAATTTTTGATGGTAAAATAGATAAAAATAGGTATTTAACTGGATACCGGGTATTTTATCTAGCGTTTAAATCCCGGTTTATGGCGTTCTAAATTATTTTTATTATTCTATAAAAATAAACTCGCCAAAATATTACTGAAATAAATTTCAGTTGCCGAGACTGGCTGCGTTGTCCGTGTTTTGCAGTAGAAGCACTGTGTTGCACAGAAACACGCGGTACGCACTTAAACTTGAAAAATAACGTTTTTAAGCGTTTTAATTTATTTTTCAACACGAACCTTATTAAAAATAAAATTTTAATCATAACAGAATATTTTTTGGATTTAAATATTATCCGGGCGGTCACCAACGTTCGTTTCGCAGTTTTGTCGTAAATAGCTCTAAAGCTGGAATAAACATGTTTTTGCCATACCGAATCCTTCTAAACTTATTTCTAAGTTATGTAAAGGATATTTAGGGTATGTTTGGCTTACGTCACTGTTCCAGAGTGTACGTCGCGTTAAACTGATTGCATTTACGCACCTGTTTGCGTATAACCTTCAAGAAAGTGATTTAATGCTTGAAATCGGAATCGAATCAAATTGTAAAATCATCAAACACAATAACATACATAATAACACCAAAGCACATTGTTTTATTGATAATCAACATTGTTTTACATTATACGATGATTACAGAACACAGTTGTCACAATTTTACTTTTTAGTATATTTATTTCAAATCATAGAGTTCTTTTCAAGAACATTCTTTTATGACACCTTTTCAACACATGCATGTA
This sequence comes from Helianthus tuberosus, assembly GCA_030545235.1. Classification (NCBI taxonomy): domain Eukaryota; kingdom Viridiplantae; phylum Streptophyta; class Magnoliopsida; order Asterales; family Asteraceae; genus Helianthus; species Helianthus tuberosus. Next base: position 70,899,968 of record CM060356.1, on the reverse strand, counting down.
ACCATCTTTCAAGATCAAATCAAATAAGAATCATTTAACAAAATCAAAACACAACAAGATACACACATACTCATAAACTTTCGGCCACCTATACATACATATACACACTCACTTTTCTTTGATTTAAATCTCATTCTTTGTTAAAATACAAGTTTTGTGATTTATTCCAAGTTTAAGAGAAACCATCTAACATTTCCATCATCACTATGAATCAAGAACAAGATTTAAAAACAAGTTTATACCTTCATGATTTTTAGATAGGTTTTTGAGAATAGATGAGAATATGAAGGTTATTCTTGCTTGAAATCACTTCCAAACACCCATATTAGCTTGAAATCACCTTGAAAAGCTCTTGAATCTTCATGGAAAGGTTTGAAATTTTTGAATGTATATGTTAGAGGGGTGTTTCGGCCGAGATATGTGAGAGAGCGGGAGTTGGAGTGTTGTTTTGATTTGTTCTCTTGATTGTTGTGATGTTATGGAAGGTTTAAAGGAAATAATCATCATGTGTGTATTCCTAGGCCACCAAGTGTTGGAGAGAGGAGAGAGAGGGAGTCTTCATGGCCGCCACCTAGCCCCCATGTCATACCTCTCACACAATTTGATATATACATACATATATGTATGTAAATTAGTGTTAAAACTGGTATTTTACTGGATACCGGGTATTTTATCTAGCGTTTTAAACTCGTTTTAGTGCGTTTTAAATTATTTTTAATGCTCTATAGAAGTAAACCTACCAAAATATTAAGGAACAATATTTTGTTTGCCTGGACTGGCTATGTTGTCGGTATTTGGCAGTATGCGCGCTGTGCTGCGCGGTACGCGCTTTAAATCGCAAAAATAGGAATTTAAGCGTTTTTATTTATTTTTGTCATTCTATAAGATTAAACTTATCAAATTATTGCTAAAATGATTTTCAGTTGCCTTGACGGGCTGTGTTGACAGTATCTTGTCGGTATACGCGCTGCATCGCGCGGTACGCGCTTAAACTCGAAAAATAGAGTTTCTTAGCGTTTTAATTTATTTTTCCTCACGGATATGATTAAAATAATTATTTTAATCATAACAGACTATTTTTAGGATTTTAACACTGTCCGGTTGGTCATCGATGTTCGTTTCGCATTTTAACCGTTACGCAATAAGCGTTTATCTTACCATTGCCAACATAATTTTTATCAAAATTTAATTTTACCAACACATTAAATTTTACATATAAACATCATAACCAGTAAAAGATAGCCTTGTTACCTATTCATAACATGTATTACAATTGTACGGTACGACCTGAAAAGTCGGGTGTCACAGTCTCCCCCTGTTTAGGAAATTTCGTTCCCGAAATTTTACTCTACAGGTTTGTTTTTGCACTAGTAAGAATAACGAAAACAAATCTATTGAATATAGTCTCATAGTTTATGCGAGAAACTTGGATTCTTACGAAGAATCCTTGTAGATCTATATTACGCACGTTCTCGATTCCTAAACTCTCATCTCAACACTTTCCACTCTCTCCAGGGTCCAACATTCGTAATTCTACATCAAGGAGATTCAAGTCAAGGTTCCACCAATTCGGGTATCCTCTGGTTACACGACTTATAAAATCGTAGATACTACTGGAACGCCGCCCTTCCGATTAGTAACATAACTTTTCTGGATATACGCACTACTTCTTCGATGCTTCGATAAACCTCCGTTTATCTCACCAAATAATCTTTTCAAAGCGTAAAATTAGTGCATCACACTTCATATACCTTTTAAAATGCTTCCGAATAGTACATCACGTACACTACTTATTTCTGATGGTAATTTGAGCCCATATGCAACTGATCCAACTCAAGATGGGCTCTCGAAAGGACCAAGTCAATGTGGCTCAGCTTTTCTCTTCTCTGCTAAATCCTATAGCATCTCTCTCAATATAACTCCTTATCCATGCAAGGCTTCAAACTGAACACCCTAAATACTAGCGTGTTAAGTATTGTTGTAAGATATCTCTGCCAAGGGCATGTGAGCATCTTAACTTCCTTCTAAGTCCATGATACACGCTTCCCAATCTCAAACTGATCTATAAATATACTTTCATCATACTTTCCAATTCCATAGTTGACTTCAAACGTTACTTATAATTCTCTTTGGTTCGTGTATAGACAAACATGTCGTCGATGACTGTTATCACGAACTTTTCTGATTAGGGTTTCCATACCCTATTCATGAGATTTATGAATTTAAATGGCACATTAATTAAATCAAGAGGCATGAATAATATCTCGTAATGTCCATATCACGTTTGAAAAGCAGTCCTCGTAATTTCTTCGTAACAATCTTCAATTGATAATATCCTAATTGTAGATCGATTCCTCGTATAGCGGCTGAGTCCTGGTAGCCTGATTGAACAAATAGTCAAATCCTCGGTAATAAGGTACCGATTCTTGATAGTCAACTTGCTCGGCTTTCTGAAGTCTTCACATAATCTGAAGAATTCATTCTTCTTTATTCCATCAAAGCAGATGCATCTTAAGGCGAAAAGCTCAGTCGAATGAAATCCTTGTCCAATGCTCTTAAAACTATCTCGTCATTTCCATCATTTCAGGCGGTGCTTAATCTGTAAGAAGATTGTGCAATCGAGCGCAGCACCGTGAGTCAGATCGATTCGAAGTTCGATCCATCTCGTACGGAAGATTCAGGTAAGTCTTTTTAGGAAGACTTCCGGATAGTTGCGTTTGATAGAAATCTCTTCGACATTCCTTCATTCGGTTTCCGCATCCATCGCATTTGCTGCAACCGCTGGATAGCCCTTTCACAACAACTCAGCATCCTCACTGTGACACTTGTGCTCCGTAAACACACACGATGTAGGAAACTATCTTTAATCAAAGAAACAAGGTGTTTTGGTCTCAAAAATTTGTTTATTTTGGTTTTACAATTTCACGTTTTGATTCTAGTACATTTTCAAGCCTTAAATCGCTTTCTGGAAAGTTATACACGAACTGATGCGTAAACGTAATCAGTTTAATGCGGAAAACCCTCCGTAATAGTGACATAGGCTTACAATACCTTAAATAACTTTTATATAACTTAGAAATAGGTTTTGAAAGCTTTGGTGTGTCAAAAACAAGTTTATTCACACTTAGGGACTATTTGCGTCAAACTGCGAAAGTCTGCTGATTCACATAGTATCGAGCATTCCGGAACTTGATCATAAGTTAAACATGCCCTAAATATCCTTTTCATAGCTTAGAATTAGGCTTTGAGGTGTTTCGTGCGCAAAAATAAACTTATATGATCAATAGGGACTAAAAGCATCAAAAAGTGCATAAGTTTGCATTTTCGCGCATAACTTACGTTCTGAATATATCCGGACATCAAAAAATTTATGTAATCATTAAAATATTTTATTTTAGTGATTGGCTTGATAAAATTCCATTCGTCGCGTAATTTGGATCGTTTTTCGCGTCCGTTCGTGTTTCGTCATAATTAACCGAAAACGCAACCGTACGACCAAAGGAACCGACATCCGAGATGTTTTTTAGCATATTTTAACTTCCCTATACTTTAACTTCATTTTAGAGCCATGAAATGGGGTTAATAGGACTTAAACGTGCCAAAACGTATCAAAAATCAAGTTCGGAGTCACAAGGGCCTGTTCTGCCAATTGCTGAAAGTTGCTATCAGCACACAAGCTGTAACATCTGTGCTTGTAATCATTGTGAACAGTTCAGTTATCAATAAAACAATGTTATTTGATCCCAATGTTTGTTTAGTTGTGTTTTACATTTTTCATGTTTTGACTTTTGCTCAATTTCAAACTCTATATCGCTTTCTAGAGAGTTATACACAAACTGGTGCGTAAACATAACCAGTTTAATGCGACAAATACTCCGGAACATCAACATATACTTAACGTACCTTAAATAACCTTTACATAACTTAGAAATAAGTTTTGAAGGCTTTGGTATGTCAAAAACAAGTTAATTCGGCTACAGGGACTAAACTTGACAAACTACGAAAGTATGCCATTTTGAGCTGTAACGAACATTCCGGAACATGACCATAATTTAAACATACCATAAATATCCTTTACATAGCTTAGAAATAGGCTTTGAGGGGTTCGGTGTGCTAAAATAAACTTTTGGGTCATTCAGGGACTAAAAGTGTCAAAAAGTGCACAAGTTTGCACTTTTGCGCATAACTCACGTTCTGAATACATCCGGACATCCAAAAATTTATGTAAGCACTAAAATATTTTATTTTAGTGTTTGGCATAAGAAAAATCCATTCGTTGCGTCATTTGTATCGTTTTTCGCGCTTATGCGCATTCCGTCGTAATTAAGCGAACATCGCGTTCGTACGACCAAACGAACCAACGTCCGACATATTTTTGAGCATGTTTCATGTCCACAATGTTTAGGCATCATTTTAGGGCCTTAAAGTTGGCTTAACGGGCCTTAAACATGTCGGAAATGGCTTAAACACATAACAGGGACTGAAACTGCAACTTATGAAACTTGTTGCTGATCTACAGACTTCAGGCGTCCCGCGTAAAACCAGGGCTATCCTTTACGCAGCCCGCGTCAGCCTCTCAGACCAGATTCAGTGTTTTAACAGGCTGTTAACAGCTTTGTTACCCACAAAACCCACTTGCACATGGTAATTCTGATACTAGGGGCTGGTTTTGGGTGTGCACATGGTATTACAATACCATGGGTGCAAGTGTATGGCCGAGATCAAAGCACGTTTCCCGATAAACGATCCTAACGGTGCTAGTATAACTATAAATACCCCCCATGCCATTGCAAAACCCACAAGAATTTTGATTTGAGAAGCTCTAAGTTGAAACCTTTGTTTCATACCTGAGCTACTTGGATCGAGATTAGCATTCGGGGACCCTTCGTAAGTATTCCTTCGTTCTTTTATTGCTTTTCGAGTCCGAAAGTCAAACTTTGTTTGACTTTCTGCGTTGACCAGTTTATGGTCAATGCGAAGTTCGTTTGAACTTCGCAACGTGATTGTAATCACGATGGTTATAGTCCCTTGGGACTATGCCTACTGATTACCACGTTGTCTAGGGTCGTAAGGGTAAGCGATCTCATAAGTCGCTTATACCTTCGAACCCGACCCATTTGGTCGATCATTAGGATCCGACCAAATACTTTAGGTGACCATAGTATATAGGGAATAACCTTCCGAGGTTATACCTTATGGTCGCTTCGTTAAGTAGTTGTATGATAGGTAGTGTATATGCCTTAGGTAAATTACCAAAATACCCTTTTCATGTGTAATCGGTAATTAAGCATATGTAACCTAAACTTTTGTCACATAACTGATTATGTAACATGTTTAGGCATATAACACTTGTCATAGGACTAGTTAGACGTTCCGAACGCGTTTCACGCGAACGATGCGTTAAAGTAGCATAAGCTACCTAAACGGGTCGTAATGGGTCGTAAGCACTTATGTGAGGTTTCATTTAGTATGTAGGCTTTGTTAAACCATATTACACGAGTCTCCACACTCGTTTGGTTTACGAACCCTCATTCTATCCGATCCTCCGATTTAGGTTCGGTTTATTAACATAGTTACCTATATTAGGTGCCGTTTGATTCCGTGATCTCTAGCATTGCTTGGTGGTTATCTTAGGACTTCTGAGCAATCTCAAGTGAGTACATAGACCCCTCTTTTACTGTTTTCCAAACTGTTTTGGGGTGAAACACATGTGCCTACTTGTTACTTTCATGCTTTCCTGTTTTCACATCATATACTTGCTATGTTCATTAGTACAATTATAGTACATGATTTCATTGTGTTCATGCTATGTATGTCCATTGTGTGCATACTTAGTACATTGTTTTACATTACATTTCATGCTATGTATGTCCATTGTGTGCATACTTAGTACATTGTTTTACATTACATTTCATGCTATGTATGTCCATTGTGTGCATACTTAGTACATTGTTTTATTTTACATTTCATGCTATGTATGTCCATTGTGTGCATACTTAGTACATTGTTTTACATTACATTTCATGCTATGTATGTCCATTGTGTGCATACTTAGTACAGTTGTTTTCATCACATGCTTACATTTTGTTATGACATTTGGGTTGTTTACAATGGAACAATACATTCATTAACATTAGCTACGCCGTTCGTTAGTAGGTAGTGGTACCATAGGAATTGACAACTCCCGTTCCTGAAATCCTGGGTTTGTTTGGATTGGAAGGAATGACCGAATTCGATACACATAACTTAGATAAACCTTTAATTTGTTTAAGGGTTTATCGCCACAGTCTCAAGGCTTGGATGTATGCATTTTCACAATACCGCATAAATGTTTGTATCCGTATAGCATTCATTTGTTCCACAAAACATAACTTTGATTTAAACTATGTTTTACTTCAATACCTTGTTTTTGTGCATTTTACATATGGTTTAGTTGATATATTTCACTTACCATGCATGATATTTTTGGGTACACATTACATGATCTATATTAAACATAAACATTTTGACATTTATATACACATTTAGTGGTTTACATTGGACATAGACATTTCGATATGGTTTACACATTAACACATGACAATTCATTTATACATAAACAATTTACATTGGTGGTTGGTTTGAGTAAGTGATTTGAGTAACGAGGCGTGTGTAATATGATACAAGCATGGTGGATACGCCGCTGGTACTTCCTATATATAAGTGTTTGTATGATATTACATGTCGTAGCGTTACTTAAATCATTTCAATATTTGACATATTTCGTTTTACATAAACAACTTATTTTCACAAGACATTGATTTACAAAACAACTTATCTTATACAAACTCATTTTACTTGGTTATTTATTTAACCTTACATTATTCTATATTTATACATATCATCGCTTTTTGGAATGATTTACAAAACAAAACAATTTACAAGGTTCATGACTGACTCTTGTTAAACAACTTTTTCTAAACTTATAAGTCATGAATCCTCTTTTCACAAACCCTATGTATCTCACAGGCATTTTTATGCTGACGTACCTATTTTCACATGTGTTTTCAGGAGCTATTGCGTAGGATGATGATCATGACACTATGGCGGACCTGTGCCTTAGAGACTAAAAATGAAGATAGACTAGTTTAATTATGTTATGAACTCTTTGTTTCCTGTTTAAGACAATGTAACACTCTTGTTTAATAAATAAAATACAACTTTGAATGCCATGGTTATGAAACAAATAATTCTGTTACAACACTCCCCGATGTTTTCCGCCGCGGTTACATGTTATACGCGGTCGGGGTGTGACACAAGCTCCATACGGACCGTATGGTAGTGCTTACGGTCCGTAAGCCCTCTCCAGCATAGCAGATTTCATTTTTATAAAACCCAGCTGCTCCCATGGTTTTGCACATAGTTTCTTTGATTCTATGAACTGGTTTTGGATGCCCCTAGTATCACAAAACCTTGTGCCCACTTGTACGCTCAAGATTGAAACTCGGATTTCAAGAAACGATCCTAACGGTTCTACGAAATCTATAAATACCCCACCCATTTTCATTTCATTTCACACCTTGATCTGATTTCTCTAAGTTGAGGGATGAAATCCTTCATACCTGAGATTATCTAGATCAAACCTCCATTTCTTGGACCCTTTGTAAGTCTCTTTCGTGCTTTTATTGCGTTTTTAGCATGAAAGTCAAACATTGTTTGACTTTCTGCTTTGACCAGTTTATGGTCAACAAGAAGTTCGTTTGAACTTCGCAATGTGAGCGTAATCACGATGGTTATAGTCCCTTGTGACTATACCTACTGATTACCACGTTGATTAGGTGTAGTGAGGAGTCATAGTTTCGGTCAAAATACGCGCCTATGCGTATTTTGCAACCAAACTAGTCTTGGGTATCAAAACCATTTTCTTGATATCAAACTTGTTTTCAAACCTTGTTAAACATGTTTTAACATGTTTAACTCGTCACTTTTAGATTAGTGCTTGTGTAGGGTCGTAAGATAAGCTGTCTAAACAACCGCTTAGACTTTCGAACCTGACCCGTTTGGTCGATCATTAGGATCTGACCAAACATATAGTGTGACCATGGTTGTATAGGGAATAACCTTCCGAGGTTATACCTTATGGTCACTTCGTTTAGTTAGTTGTATGATAGGTAGTCTATATGCCTTAGGAAAATGACCAAAATACCCTTTTTGCGCATAATTTCATTTTAAGCATATGTAACACATATTTTGTCATCTAAACTGATTATATAACATAATTAGATATGTTAAGGCATATAATACTTGTCATAGGACTTGTTAGGCGTCTCGAACGCGCTTTTACGCGAACGACGCGTTAAAGTAGCTTAGACTACCTTAGCGGGTCGTAATGGGTCGTAAGCACTTAGGATAGGTTCCGATTTAGAATGTAGGCTTTGTTAAACCATATCACATGAGTGCCAACACTCATTTGGTTTACAAGACCTCATTCTACCCGATTTTCCGATTTAGGTGTCGATTCCCAAACATAGTACCTGTTACCCTAGGGACCGCTTCAACACTTGAACTCTTGGTCTTTTGAGCTTTGTAATACCCTTCGAACTGGGACTATACGCAACCCCAGGCGAGTACATAGTTCCCCTCTTTTACCGTTTTCAAATGTTTTGGGGTGATTCATATGTGTAATCGATTTGTTTTCAAAATGTATGGCATATTTGTGTTCACTAAGTGCTTTTATGTGTATTATTCCGATTATGCAAATGCAATGTTTTATCCTTAAGTTATCTACCTATCTTCATAGTTAGATTCATTTAGGATATTTGAAGTACAGTCTTAGATCTTCCTATCTTCATAGTAAGTTTTTTAAGAAGTACTTTACAACTCGATGGTTGGTTTTTGTGTAGATAGTTGGTGATTTAGATAATGAAACTAGATATTACAATAAGCACATGGTGGATACGCCGCTGGTACTTCTTATATATAAGTGTTCTTATTGTATTACCTTCCATGGCGTTATCCCGAATCCCCATTGTGACACCTGTGTCACTGCGACCATCAAACAAATGCCAAACCAATGAAATTTTGTGTTTCATACTTGGGATTTGTAAAAATATGTGTATCATTTGCACATATCAAATTTTGTTCGATTTCAAGCTTTAAATCACTTTCTGGAAGGTTATACGCGATCTGATGCAAAAATATAACCAGTTTAATGCAACGAACACTCCGGAATAGTGAAATAGGCTTAACATACCTTAAATTACCTTTACATAACTTAGAAATAAGTTTCGAAGGCTTTGGTATGGCAAAATCAAGTTAAAATCGCTTATAGGGACTAAACTTGACAAACTTCGAAAGTATGCCAATTTGAACTGTAACGAACATTCCGGAACATGACCATAAGTTAAACATACCATAAATATCCTTTACATAGCTTAGAAATAGGCTTTAAGGGGTTCGGTATGCTAAAATAAACTTTTGGGTCTTTCAGGGACTAAAAGCATCAAAAAGTGCACAAGTTTGCACTTTCGCGCATAACTCACGTTCTGAATACATCCAGACATCCAAAAATTTATGTAAGCACTAAAATATTTTATTTTAGTGTTTGGCATAAGAAAAATCCATTCGTCACGCCATTTGGATCGTTTTTCGCGCTTATGCGCATTCCGTCGTAATTAACCAAACAACGCAATCGTACGGCTAAATGAACCGACATCCGAGATATTTTTGAGCACATTTTAAGTTCCCTATACTTTAACTTCATTTTAGAGCTTTGAAATGGGGTTAACGGGCCTTAAACGCGTCGGAAATGACCTTATAGCACAACAGGGACCAAAATTGTAAATCTGCCAAACTTGGCCCTTGCGCACCGTAAGGGTTTATTTGTTACGGTGCGCAAGCAGTGTCCAGATGCAGCAAATCATTTTTGGCTGCTGTTATCTGCCCCTAAACATTCTCCAAAGGTCAAGTGCCACTTGTTAAACTCTTATGGTGGCCAAAAATCAGTCACCACAACATTTCAACAAGTGTACGGGCTAGATCATTCCCTCTTTTTCAAGAAACGATCCTAACGGTGGACCGAAAACTATAAATACCCAACCCATTTCACTTCTTTTCTCACTAGAATCTGATCAATTGTGCTCTAAGTTGAAACCTTTGTTTCATACCTGAGCTATTTTGATCTAGATTAGCATTCGGGGACCCTTCGTAAGTGTTCCTTCGTTCTTTTATTGCTTTTCGAGTCCGAAAGTCAAACTTTGTTTGACTTTCTGCATTGACCAATTTATGGTCGATGCGAAGTTCGTTTGAACTTCATAACCTGAGCGTGATCACGATGGTTATAGTCCCTAGTGACTATACCTACTGATTACCACGTTATCTAGGCTCAGTGACGAGCCGTAGTTTCGGCCAGAATACGCATTCTTGCGTATTTTGTAACCAAACTACTCTTAGGTATCAAAACCGTTTGTTTTGATACCAAACTTGTTTTCTAACTTAGTTAAGCATGTTTCAACATGCTTAGCTTGTCACTTCTAGTTTTGTGCTTGTCTAGGGTCGTAGGGTAAGCGATCTAATAAATCGCTTATACCTTCGAACCCGACCCATTTGGTCGATCATTAGGATCCGACCAAACACATTAGGTGACCATAGTATATAGGGAATAACCTTCCGAGGTTATACCTTATGGTCGCTTCGTTAAGTAGTTGTATGATAGGTAGTATATATGCCTTAGGTAAATTACCAGAATACCCTTTTCATGTATAATTGGTAATTAAGCATATGTAACCTAAACTTTTGCCACATAACTGATTATGTAACATGTTTAGGCATATAACACTTGTCATAGGACTAGTTAGACGTTCCGAACGCGTTTCACGCGAACGACGCGTTAAAGTAGCATAAGTTACCTTAATGGGTCGCGATGAGTCGAAAGCACTTAGGTTAGTCTCAATGTAGTATGTAGGCCTTGTTAAACCATATCATATGAGTTCCAATACTCGTTTGGTTTACCAAGCCTCATCCTATCCGATCTCCCGATTTAAGTCCGGTTTATTTATATATTTTTAGATTGCCGACTGATTCCGTGCTCCCTCTAGCTTTGTTTGGTCGTTGTACAAGACCTCTAAGCATTCTCAGGCGAGTACATTATTCCCCTCTTTTACTGTTTTCAACTGTTTTGGGGTGACTCATATGTGCTAAATATCTTAACAATGATTTCAAGAACAATTACAATGGTTTCAAAAACAATTACAATGTGGTTTCAAGAACGATAACAATGGTTTCAAGAACGATTACAATGGTTTCAAAAACAATTACAATGGTTTCAAAAACAATTACAATGTGGTTTCAAGAACGATAACAATGATTTCAAGAACGATTTCAATAAAGTGAACAAACTTGTTGGTTGTAGTTACATAACCAATGACATTCATTAGCAATGATCAAGCCGACCAGTATTAGGTTATGGTACCATAGGATCTGAAAAATCCCGTTATTCTCTATACCCATGGTTATGTGTGGGTATTTTGGGTAACGACTGAATCTGTAATTATTAATTTACCCTTTGGTAAGGGTTTGTTAAGAACGAGAACGAGAACGAGTTGGAACGATGAACGAGTCAAGAAGGTTTGAATGTTATTAGAAAATCGACCATAAAGTAGTTTCACAATTAAAACAAGAACGATTTGAACGATTAAAACGATTTGAACGATTTCACAAAATGTTTTAACGATTGGGTAAACATTTGGACATGATTTACATTTGATCATGAATTTCTACGAAACATAGTATTGATTTAAACCAAGTTTTACATCAATACTTTGTTTTGTGCGTTTCACCTATGGTTTAGTTGATGCATTTCACTTGCCATACATATCATTTTGGTTACACATTACATGGTTTACATTTGACACAAACACTTTTGACATTGGTTATACATAACATGATTTACATCTTAACATAAACATTTTGGTATATTATTCAATACATTTGACAATTGGTTTAAACATAGACATCTTACATTGGTGGTTTGGTTTGATTAAGTGATTAAGTAACGATGCGTGTGTATTATGATACAAGCATGGTGGATACGCCGCTGATACTTCCTATATATAAGTGTTTGTATGGTATTACATATCGTAGCGTTATTTGAATCATTTCAGTTTGAGACATATAACATTTTATACAAATAACATACTTTTCACAAGACATTGATTTACAAACAACTTATCTTATACAAGCTCATTTTACAATGGTTATACATTTAACCATACATTATTCTCTTATTCATACATATCATCTGAACTTATTATTTTTCAAATGATTTACAAAGACAAAGAAAATTACAAGGTTCATGACTAAACATTTTCTTAAACAGAAGTCATGAATCTTATTTTCACAAAACCTATGTACTCGCCAGCATTTCTTTGCTGACCTCGTTTTCACATGTCTTTCAGGTATTGTTGAAAGATATCGATTGATAGGATGCATGCTCACATAGGACTGGACAACGCCTTAGTGACTCAATAACAATGATAGACTATGTTTAAATTGTGTATTTAGATTTCCGGACGATGTAATTTTTCAATGTTTAATAAAACGAAACACTTTTTGGTATCCATGGTTATGAAACATTAATTCTGTTACAACACTCCCCGACGTTTCCGCCACGTTTTGTATGTTACACGTGGTCGGGGTGTGACAGAAAAAATGGTATCAGAGCCAATGGTTATAGGGAATTAGGTTATTAGTAATGCTTTGACCTAGTCTATAACCTTCTTAAGACCCTAACGCGAGTTTACTTGCGTTTAGTCATAAAACAATACCGTCACCTATCCTTAGGCGACGACCACAACAAGAACATAAAATTCAAAACCGCTTTGAAAACTAATCATCTGTTCTAGGATGATTGATTACTAGGTTTTGAACCCTCTATTGTAAGGTTTTGAACCCTCTGTTATATGGTTTTGAACCCCTTTGAGTTTTCAAAATCTCGTCAAGGTTTTGGGTTTTAAATAATGTGAACACGTGCAAACTGGAAGGGTGAATGCCTGTATTCTGGGTTTTCTGTCTAGGCAAGCACTTCGTATATATCTCATCAGACGCGAGACCAGTTGTGCTTACCTGGGAATTCTTGGGATGAGTGTTCACTTATAGGCGAGCATGTCTTCGCGATACATTATTTTTGATCCATTTACTTTGGTTAGTCACTGTGTGTCGGTTGTTGCTTTGTAGTAACAAACAAATGACCACTATCCTTGCTTTCATCAGATTTATTTCATCTCATTCTTTTCGTCTAATTCTCTCACTCGTTTCCTTTCATGTTTCCTCTTTTAGAATGCCTCCTCGACGCGAAAGCCAGATAGCGACTGCCGAATTGGCAGAAATCATTGCGCAGCAAATGGCTGCTCAATTCCCAAACCTCTTTGCTCAATGGAACCAAGCCAACAACAACAACAATGTTCCATGCAAATACAAGGATTTTAACCAGGCTAAACCACTCAAGTTTAGTGGTTCTGAGGGAGCGACTGGGCTTCTTCAATGGTTCGAGAGCATTGAGAATACTTTCCGCCACGTGCAGTGTCCTGACAATCGCAAGGTCGAGTTTGCTTCGAGTGTGTTTCAGAAGAGGGCTCTCACATGGTGGAACGGGCTTATGAGGGATCGTGGTGCAGAAGTTGCTCTAGCACAGACATGGGCTGAACTTAGGGCCCTTATGATGAGGGAATTCTGTCCTCGTCATGAGCAGCGAGCTTTGGAGAAGGAATTTGATGAGTTGAAGCAAGATAGTGGTGAGCACAGGGCGTATACTGATAGGTTTGAGGAGTTGAGTCTGCTTTGCCCGACAATGGTTACCCCACTCGACAAGGCTATCGAAAGGTACATCGACGGCCTACCTGACTCAGTACAAGACATCCTTACTGGTAGTAGCCCTACCACACTCCGTCAGGCGATCGTGTTAGCTGCGACATTGACTGAGTCACAGATTCGGAAGAATAAGTTACACAGAAAGGGTGACAAGGGTAAGAAGCAGGGGTCTGACAAGGAGGATAGCAAGAAAGGTCAAAACAAGAAGGGTAAGGAAGGTGAGACGTCAAAGAAATCAAGAAAGCGAAAGGGTGTTCAGAACTTTGTTGTTACAGCACAGACTTCTCAGAACCCGCCGAACCCACCAGCTCAGCCACCTGCAAAGAAAGCATATGCCGGTACCGCACCTCATTGTGCACGTTGCAACGGTCATCACACGGTACAACAAGCTTGCTGGCAATGCACAACGTGTGGTAAACTTGGGCATTTGGCCAATGTTTGTCGTTTGGGACAAAATCAGGCTGCTCAGTTTCAAGCTCTGGTTCAAGGGAATGCTGCGAGATTCCCACTGGGGTCATGTTTCAACTGCGGAGAGATTGGTCACTTCCGCCACAACTGTCCGAGACTGGTGAATGCAAATGCTAACGCAAACCCAAATGCGAACGTCAACGTCAATGTGAATCCAGCACGTGGTCGAGTGTTTAACATCAATGAGGCACTCAATGATGAAGGAGTGAACAATTAGAATTTTGTATTTCCTCTGGTTGTTATCTTGTAACATTTAAAGACAATGCGGTTGTTATATAAATAAAAATTTGTGGTTTTATTTTTTAACTAATGCAATTGTATGAATGTTTGATCCAACCTTATGATGTCAACACAAAGACAAAACTACTCGTGTGGTTCTATCATTTTTATGATCACTTGTGATCTCCCTAAGAACCTCAAACACTTGTTTCTTTTAAATCTAAAGTATCTTATCGTCTTGCACCGTTCGAGATGCAAGAATTATCAAAACAGCTTCAAGAGTTGTCTGATAAAGGATTCATCCGTCCGAACTTTTCACCTTGGAGAAACTCCTGTCCTCTTTGTGAAAAGAAAAATGGATCTTTTCGAATGTATATCGATTAACGTAAGCCTAGTAAGCTTACCATCAAAAATCGATATCCCCTACCTTAAATCAACGATTTCTCCGATCAACTGCAGAGCGTTTCATGCTTTTCCAAGATCGATTTGCGTTTTTGGGTATCATCAACTTTGTATTCTCGAAGAAGATATTCCCAAAACGGTTTTCTGCACGAAGTATGGCCATTATGAGTTTACAATCATGCCTTTTGGGTTGACAAATGCTCCAGCCATCTTCAAGGACTTAATAAATAGAGTCTGCAAGCCTTATTTGGATCAGTTCGTCATTGCTATTAATGACATCTTGATCTATTCATATCCCGAGCCGATCACGATCAACACTTTCGTTGACATTGGAACCCTTAAAGAAGGAACAAACTTTTCGCTAAATCCTCCAAGAGGAAATTTTGGCTTAAAGGAGTTCAGTTTTTGGGTCATGTAGTCAACAAGTAGGGTATTCATATGGATCCATCCAAAT
This sequence comes from Helianthus tuberosus, assembly GCA_030545235.1. Classification (NCBI taxonomy): domain Eukaryota; kingdom Viridiplantae; phylum Streptophyta; class Magnoliopsida; order Asterales; family Asteraceae; genus Helianthus; species Helianthus tuberosus. The sequence goes on along the minus strand of CM060356.1, from coordinate 70,884,580 downwards.
TGCTGCAATTAAGGATTTGATTCCTTGTATGCTTTAAATACCCGTGTCCAAAGATAACAAATTTAAAGGTCAAATTAAACAATAATGCGAGTGTGCGATTATGCGATTATGTGATATGTTTTTATGTGTTCTCCTCTATGTTTTTGTGTGATTCGATTTTCAAATCCTCATAGAATCTTTCATATCTTCATATGAGGGATTCATAGTAGGATATTTAAAAGGTACTACCTTAATCCTTATGGGCTTCTACGTGGTAGTTAAGACCCTTGGGTTATATAGTACCATTCCATGATTCGATGAGAGACCCTTGAGTGGTCTAGTTAAAAGATTGATTCAAGATCTGGTTAAGAATGGCATGTGATGATACAGCTGAAAGGACCCTATGGTGGTCCAGTCACACTCATCACAGGTTTGTTCATTTGGTTTTACCCTACACATTATAAAATAGACTGTGTGAACTGTGCAAGGAATTGTCTAATTATGGACGCGTACATAATTATGAAATTTAATGCATAGAAACCCAGTAGGATTTATTATGTGTAAGAACCGATAGTGACAACAATAACAAAATGAGAACGATGTAATGGAGGTACGGTGGACGCACCAATGACGCTTCATATACTTGTATATAAGTATCCCTCTTACATTGCAAGCATAATGTTATTAAGGTTACTAGAAGTTCAGAACCCTAACCAATGTTGTTCGATCTTTTCAACTTCATGCTTTCAAGCTCTCACAGGTATCCTCTAATTAAATTTCGGGACGAAATTTCCTAAAGTAGGGGAGACTGTGACACCTGTGTCACTGCGACCATCAAACAAATGCCAAACCAATGAAATTTTGTGTTTCATACTTGGGATTTGTAAAAATATGTGTATCATTTGCACATATCAAATTTTGTTCGATTTCAAGCTTTAAATCACTTTCTGGAAGGTTATACGCGATCTGATGCGAAAATATAACCAGTTTAATGCAACGAACACTCCGGAATAGTGAAATAGGCTTAACATACCTTAAATTACCTTTACATAACTTAGAAATAAGTTTCGAAGGCTTTGGTATGGCAAAATCAAGTTAAAATCGCTTACAGGGACTAAACTTGACAAACTGCGAAAGTATGCCAATTTGAACTGTAACGAACATTCCGGAACATGACCATAAGTTAAACATACCATAAATATCCTTTACATAGCTTAGAAATAGTCTTTAAGGGGTTCGGTATGCTAAAATAAACTTTTGGGTCTTTCAGGGACTAAAAGCGTCAAAAAGTGCACAAGTTTGCACTTTCGCGCATATCTCACGTTCTGAATACATTCGGACATCCAAAAATTTATGTAAGCACTAAAATATTTTATTTTAGTGTTTGGATCGTTTTTCGCGCTTATGCGCATTCCGTCGTAATTAACCGAACAACGCAATCGTACGGCTAAACAAACCGACATCCGAGATATTTTTGAGCACATTTTAAGTTCCCTATACTTTAACTTCATTTTAGAGCTTTGAAATGGGGTTAACGGGCCTTAAACGCGTCAGAAATGACCTTATAGCACAACAGGGACCAAAATTGTAAATCTGCCAAACTTGGCCCTTGCGCACCGTAAGGGTTTATTTGTTACGGTGCGCAAGCAGTGTCCAGATGCAGCAAATCTTTTTTGGCTGCTGTTATCTGCCCCTAAACATTCTCCAAAGGTCAAGTGCCACTTCTTAAACTCTTATGGTGGCCAAAAATCAGTCACCACAACATTTCAACAAGTGTACGGGCTACATCATTCCCTCTTTTTCAAGAAACGATCCTAACGGTGGACCGAAAACTATAAATACCCAACCCATTTCACTTCTTTTCTCACTAGAATCTGATCAATTGTGCTCTAAGTTGAAACCTTTGTTTCATACCTGAGCTATTTTGATCTAGATTAGCATTCGGGGACCCTTCGTAAGTGTTCCTTCGTTCTTTTATTGCTTTTCGAGTCCGAAAGTCAAACTTTGTTTGACTTTATGCATTGACCAATATATGGTCGATGCGAAGTTCGTTTGAACTTCATAACGTGAGCGTGATCACGATGGTTATAGTCCCTAGTGACTATACCTACTGATTACCACGTTATCTAGGCTCAGTGACGAGCCGTAGTTTCGGCCAGAATACGCATTCTTGCGTATTTTGTAACCAAACTACTCTTAGGTATCAAAACCGTTTGTTTTGATACCAAACTTGTTTTCTAACTTAGGTAAGCATGTTTCAACATGCTTAGCTTGTCACTTCTAGTTTTGTGCTTGTCTAGGGTCGTAGGGTAAGCGATCTAATAAATCGCTTATACCTTCGAACCCGACCCATTTGGTCGATCATTAGGATCCGACCAAACACATTAGGTGACCATAGTATATAGGGAATAACCTTCCGAGGTTATACCTTATGGTCGCTTCGTTAAGTAGTTGTATGATAGGTAGTATATATGCCTTAGGTAAATTACCAGAATACCCTTTTCATGTATAATTGGTAATTAAGCATATGTAACCTAAACTTTTGCCACATAACACTTGTCATAGGACTAGTTAGACGTTCCGAACGCGTTTCACGCGAACGACGCGTTAAAGTAGCATAAGTTACCTTAATGGGTCGCGATGGGTCGAAAGCACTTAGGTTAGTCTCAATGTAGTATGTAGGCCTTGTTAAACCATATCATATGAGTTCCAATACTCATTTGGTTTACCAAGCCTCATCCTATCCGATCTCCCGATTTAAGTCCGGTTTATTTATATATTTTTAGATTGCCGACTGATTCCGTGCTCCCTCTAGCTTTGTTTGGTCGTTGTACAAGACCTCTAAGCATTCTCAGGCGAGTACATTATTCCCCTCTTTTACTGTTTTCAACTGTTTTGTGGTGACTCATATGTGCTAAATATCTTAACAATGATTTCAAGAACAATTACAATGGTTTCAAAAACAATTACAATGTGGTTTCAAGAACGATAACAATGCTTTCAAGAACGATTTCAATAAAGTGAACAAACTTGTTGGTTGTAGTTACATAACCAATGACATTCATTAGCAATGATCAAGCCGACCAGTATTAGGTTATGGTACCATAGGATCTGACAAATCCCGTTATTCTCTATACCCATGGTTATGTGTGGGTATTTTGGGTAACGACTGAATCTGTAATTATTAATTTACCCTTTGGTAAGGGTTTGTTAAGAACGAGAACGAGAACGAGTTGGAACGATGAACGAGTCAAGAAGGTTTGAATGTTATTAGAAAATCGACCATAAAGTAGTTTCACAATTAAAACAAGAACGATTTGAACGATTAAAACGATTTGAACGATTTCACAAAATGTTTTAACGATTGGGTAAACATTTGGACATGATTTACATTTGATCATGCATTTCTACGAAACATAGTATTGATTTAAACCAAGTTTTACATCAATACTTTGTTTTGTGCGTTTCACCAATGGTTTAGTTGATGCATTTCACTAGCCATACATATCATTTTGGTTACACATTACATGGTTTACATTTGACACAAACACTTTTGACATTGGTTATACATAACATGATTTACATCTTAACATAAACATTTTGGTATATTATTCAATACATTTGACAATTGGTTTAAACATAGACATCTTACATTGGTGGTTTGGTTTGATTAAGTGATTAAGTAACGATGCGTGTGTATTATGGTACAAGCATGGTGGATACGCCGCTGGTACTTCCTATATATAAGTGTTTGTATGGTATTACATATCGTAGCGTTATTTGAATCATTTCAGTTTGAGACATATAACATTTTATACAAATAACATACTTTTCACAAGACATTGATTTACAAACAACTTATCTTATACAAGCTCATTTTACAATGGTTATTCATTTAACCATACATTATTCTCTTATTCATACATATCATCTGAACTTTTTATTTTTCAAATGATTTACAAAGACAAAGCAAATTACAAGGTTCATGACTAAACATTTTCTTAAACAGAAGTCATGAATCTTATTTTCACAAAACCTATGTACTCGCCAGCATTTCTTTGCTGACCTCGTTTTCACATGTGTTTCAGGTATTGTTGAAAGATATCGATTGATAGGATGCATGCTCACATAGGACTGGACAAGGCCTTAGTGACTCAATAACAATGATAGACTATGTTTAAATTGTGTATTTAGATTTCCAGACGATGTAATTTTTCAATGTTTAATAAAACGAAACACTTTTTGGTATCCATGGTTATGAAACATTAATTCTGTTACAACACTCCCCGACGTTTCCGCCACGTTTTGTATGTTACACGTGGTCGGGGTGTGACACCCATTAGGATTTAGGATTGTTTTGATTCAATAATTCAATATGACAAGAACCCAGGATCCCTGTAGTATCTATCTATCTTCATAGTTAGACTTATATGGGATGTTTAGAGTACTAATATTGGAGTCCATGTTTGGATTCATTGTGTACTTTAATGCATGTTAGATTAGACAATGTGACAGAACCCGAATCCTTATAGCATCTATCTATCTTCATAGGTTGGATCACACCCTGACCACATAGAACATCAAATTATGGCGGAAACGTCGGGGAGTGTTATAACAGAATTATTGTTTCACAACCATGGCATACAAAGTTATATTTTATTTATCAAACAAAAGTGTTACATTGTCTCAAAACAAGAAATAAAGAGTTTAGAACATAATTAAACTAGTTCTATCTTTATTTTTAAGTCTCTAAGGCACAGGTCCGCCCTAGTGTCACGATCATCATCCTAAGCGACTGCTCCTGAAAACACATGTGAAAATAGGTACGTCAGCATAAAAATGCCTGTGAGATACATAGGTTCTGTGAAAATAGGATTCATGACTTGGGTTTTAGAAGAAAGGTTTAATAAAAGTTAGTCATGAATCTTGTTAAGCGTTTTCTTTTATAAATCATATGAAAACTCGATAAGAAAATCAGATTATATAAAAGAAAGGTGTATGGTTAATGAAATAACCAAGTAAAATGGGTTGTATAAAATAAACCGTTTTGTAAAACAATGTCTTGTGAAAAATATGTTATTTGTGTAAAATGTACTACGTCTATACTGAAATGATTTAATTAACGCTACGATATGTAATATTATACAAACACTTATATATAGGAAGTACCAGCGGCGTATCCACCATGCTTATATCATATTACACACACCTCACTACTCAAATCACTTACCCAAACCAACCACCATTGTAAATTGTTCATGTATAATTCAATTGTTAAGTGTTATTGTGTAAACCATATAAAAATGTCCATGTCTAATGTAAATCACTGAAGGTGTAAATCAATGTCAAAATGTTTATGTTTAATGTAAATCATGAATTGTGTATCCAAAAATATCATGTATGGCAATTGAAATACATCAACTAAACCATAGGTAAAATGCACAAAAACAGGGTATCGAATTAAACATAGTTTAAATCAAAGTTATGTTTTGTGGAACAAATGCATGCTATACTGATACAAACATCTATGCGGTATTGTTATAATGCATACATCCAAGCCTTGCGACTGTGGTGATAGACCTTTAAACAAATTAAAGGTTTATCTGTGTTATGTTTATCGAATTCGGTCATTCCTTCCACCCAAACAAACCTAGGGTTCAGGAACGGGAGTTGTCAAGTCCTATGGCACCATTACCTACTAACGAGCGGCGTAGCTAATGTTAATGAATGTATATTGTCCCATTTGAACAAACCAAATGTCATACCAAAATGTAAGCATGTGATGAATAACAAATGTACTAAGTATGCACACAATGGGCATACATAGCATAACGTGTCATGTAAAACGATGTACTAAATATGCACACAATGGGCATACATAGCATAAACACAATGAAATCGTGTACTATAAGTGTACTATTGAACATAACAAGCATATGATATGAAAACATGGAAAAGCATGAAAGTAACAAGTAGGCACATGTGTTTCACCCCAGAATGTTTGGAAAATAGTAAAAGAGGGGTCTATGTACTCACTTGAGATTGCTTAGTAGTCCTTGAGTAACAACCAAACAATGCTAGAGATCACGGATATCAAACGGCACGTAATATAGGTAACTATGTTAATATATCGGACCTAAATCGGAGGATTGGATAGAATGAGGGTTCGTAAACCAAATGAGTATGGAGACTCGTGTAATATGGTTTAACAAAGCCTACATAGTAAAATGAAACCTAACCTAAGTGCTTACGACCCATAACGACCCGTTTAGATAGCTTATGCTACTTTAACGCGTCGTTCGCGTGAAACGCGTTCGGAATGCCTATCTAGTCCTATGACAAGTAATATATGCCTTAACATGTCTAATATTGTTGCCAGATCAGTTTAGATACCAAAAGTTATGTTACATATGCTTAAAATGAATTTTGGCGTAAAAAGGCCATTTTGGTCATTTACCTAAGGCATATAAACTACCTATCATACAACTAATTAAACATCGTGACCATAAGGTATAACCTCGGAAGGTTATTCCCTACATACTATGGTCACCTAATGTGTTTGGTCGGATCATAATGATCAACCAAACGGGTCGGGTTCGAAAGTATAAGCGATTGTTTAGATCGCTTACCTTACGAACCTATATAAGCACTAAACTAAAAGTGACGAGCTAAGCATGTTAAAACATGCTTAACTAAGTTTAGAAAACAGGTTTGGTATAAAAACAAATGGTTTTGATACCTATGAGTAGTTTGGTTGCAAAATACGCAAGAATGGGCATTTTGGCCGAAACTACGACTCGTCACTGAGCCTAGATAACGTGGTAATCAGTAGGTATAGTCACTAGGGACTATAACCATCGTGATTACGCTCACGTTATGAAGTTTAAACGAACTTCGCATTGACCATAAACTGGTCAATGCAGAAAGTCAAACAAAGTTTGACTTTTAACGCTAAAAGTATAAAAAGAACGAAGGAACACTTACAAAGGGTCCCCGCAAGTTTCTCTTGACCAAGTAGCTCAGGTATGAAGTAATGGCTTCAACTTAGAGCTTTTAGATCAGATTTTGTGGGTTTTGAGTTGTGATGGGTTGGGTATTTATAGTAAATGGACAACCGTTAGGATCGTTTATCGAATAACGTGCTTCAATCTCATCCTTACACTTGTTGCAACCTTATGGTAGCTCAAAATGCCCCCCCATGAGCAGGAAAGGGCAAGTGTGGGTGAGTTTTGAGTGGTTAACAGCTGTAAACAGCTGTTAAAACTGATTAATCTGATCTGGGAAGCTGACACGGGCCGCGTAAGGGGACACACATAACTCACGCGGGCCGCCTGGCCTTTCTGGTCAGAAACAACTTTCAAAAAATGTCAGTTTTGGTCCCTGTTGTGTTTTAAAGCCATTTCTGACACGTTTAAGGCCTGTTAAGCCAACGTTAAGGCCCTAAAATGATTCCTAAACATTGTGGACATGAAACATGCTCAAAAATATGCCGGATGTTGGTTCGTTTGGTCGTACGATCACGATGTTCGCTTAATTACGACGGAATGCGCATAAGCGCGAAAAATGATCCAAATTGCGCGACGAATGGATTTTTCTCATGCCAAACACTAAAATAAAATATTTTAGTGCTTACATAAATTTTTGGATGTCCGGATGTATTCAGAACGTGATTTATGCGCGAAAGTGCAAACTTGTGCACTTTTTGACGCTTTTAGTCCTTGAATGACCCAAAAGTTTATTTTAGCACACCGAACCCTTCAAAGCTAAAGGATATTTATGGTGTGTTTAACATATGGTCATGTTCCGGAATGTCTGTTACAGTTCAAATTGGCATACTTTCGCAGTATGTCAAATTTAGTCCCTGTAGGCGAATTAACTTGTTTTTGCCATACCAAAGCCTTCAAAACTTATTTCTAAGTTATGTAAAGGTTATTTAAGGTATGTTAAGTATATGTTGATGTTCTGGAGTATTTGTCGCATTAAACTGATTACGTTTACGCACCAGTTTGCGTATAACTCTCCAGAAAGCGATATAGAGTTTGAAATTGAACAAAGGTCAAAACATGAAAAATGTAAAACATAACCAAACAAACATTGGGATCAAATAACATTGTTTTATTGATAATTGAACTGTTCACAATGATTTCAGACACAGATGTTACAGTCTCCCCTACTTGTGGAAATTTCGTCCCGAAATTTATTTAGAGGAAACTCGTGGGAATAGATGCGGATACTTCGCCTTCATTTGATCTTCGCGTTCCCAAGTAAACTCAGGTCTACGTTTAGATTCCCAGCGAACTTTGACCAATGGAATGCGCTTGCGTTTGAGCCACTTGACTTCACGTTCCATGATTTCCACAGGCTTCTCAACAAATTTCAGTGTTTTATCAACACGAATTTCGTCAAGTGGTATGTGGAGGTTCTCATCAGCTAAGCACTTCTTGAGATTGGACACCTGAAAGGTTGGATGAACATTTCCAAGTTCAGGAGGTAACTCAAGTCTGTAGGCTACCTTACCGATTCTTTCGACGATCTTGAATGGTCCAACGTATCTAGGTGCAAGTTTTCCTTTCTTTCCAAATCTGATCACACCTTTCCAAGGTGAGACCTTAAGTAATACACGATCACCGACTTGAAAATCCAAGGGCTTGCGTTTTGGGTCCGCGTAACTCTTTTGACGGCTTCTAGCTGTCTGAAGGTTATCACAAACTTTCTTAATCTTATCAGTTGTCTCTAAAATGAGGGCAGGTCCAGTAAGCTGAGCCTCACCGATCTCATTCCAGCAGACTAGTGAACGGCATTTTCGACCATAGAGAGCCTCGAAAGGAGCCATGTTGATGCTGGAGTGATAACTGTTGTTGTAGGAGAATTCAATCAACGGAAGATGTGAATCCCAACTACCACCAAAATCGATCACACAAGCTTTAAGCATATCCTCCATAGTCTGGATTGTTCTTTCAGATTGACCATCCGTTTGCGGATGATAGGCTGTGCTCAGATTAAGTTGGGTCCCCATAGCAGATTGGATGGTTCTCCAAAAATGAGAAGTGAAACGAGCATCTCTGTCAGAGATGATGTTCAAAGGAACACCATGTCGAGCTACAATTTCATCCACATAGATTTTAGCAAGTTTGTCAGCAGAAAAATCCTCATGGATTGGCAAGAAATGCGCTGACTTAGTAAGACGATCAACAACTACCCAGATGGCATCATAACCTTTCTTTGTGCGCGGAAGTTTGGTAATGAGATCCATAGTAATGTTTTCCCATTTCCAAACTGGGATCTCTGGTTGCACCAATAAACCAGAAGGACGCTGATGTGCAGCCTTAACCTTAAGACAAGTGAGGCATTTTGATACATATAAGGCAATATCTTTCTTCATACCAGGCCACCAATACTGAATACGAAGATCCTTATACATCTTATCTGAGCCAGGATGAACAGAATAACGAGACTTATGGGCTTCATCCATAAGCAAGGTGCGAAGGTTATCTTGGCTTGGGACCCACAAACGGTCCATGAAGTAGTACGATCCATTGTCCTTCAGTTCCAGGTCAGGGGTTATGTGATAGGGAAATTCCTTATCCATCAAACCTTGTGAAACACAATATTGTTGAGCCTGATAAATGCGGGCTTGGATATCGGATCGAGCTTGAATATCAGATTGAACACGAACACAATGAAGCTTAGTACGTTCCTTACGACTCAATGCATCGGCTACGACATTCGCCTTACCAGGATGGTAGCGAATTTCGCAGTCATAGTCGTTTAGAAGCTCGACCCAACGTCGTTGCCTCATGTTGAGTTCTTTCTGATTGAAGTTATGCTGAAGACTTTTGTGGTCCGTGAAAACCACACATTTTGTTTCGTACAAATAGTGTCTCCAGATCTTAAGAGCGAAGACAACTGCACCCAACTCAAGATCATGAGTGGTGTAGTTCTTCTCATGCACCTGAAGTTGATGATATCCAGATCGCAGATCAATCTTCAAAAAATAAGAAGCACCTTGTAACTGATCAAAGAGATCATCGATGCGAGGTAGGGGATATCGATTCTTGATGGTAAGCTTGTTAAGCTCACGATAATCGATACACATCCTAAAAGATCCATCCTTCTTTTTGACAAAAAGAACGGGAGCACCCCAAGGTGAAAAGCTAGGACGGATAAATCCTTTGTCAGAGAGCTCCTGAAGCTGCTTAGACAACTCTTGCATCTCAGATGGTGCAAGACGATATGGAGCTCTGGCAATGGGGTTTGCACCAGGTACAAGATCAATACGGAACTCGACTTGGCGTGCTGGAGGTAGACCAGGTAACTCTTCAGGGAATACTTCAGAATAATCCCGAACAACAGGAATATCTTTAATAGATTTACCTTTGCCCTTATCTGCTACAACATGTGCCAAAAAGGCCACATAGTTCTTTCGCAGATACTTCCGAGCTTTAAAACAAGACATGAGTTTGAGACCACCAGCAGGTTTCTCACCATGAACTTGTAGGATCTCGCCTGTCGAAAGCGGCACACAAACAATCTTCTCAAAACAAACTACCTCTGAACTTGTAGGATCTCGCCTCGAGCCTGTGTCACACCCCGACCGCGTAAAACAACAAATCGCGGCGGAAACATCGGGGCGTGTTGCAACAGAATTAATGTTTCATAACCATGGATATCAAAAGTGTTTCGTTTTATTAAACATTGAATAATTACATCGTCTGGAAATCTAAATACACAATTTAAACATAGTCTATCATTGTTATTGAGTCACTAAGGCCTTGTCCAGTCCTATGTGAGCATGCATCCTATCAATCGATATCTTTCAACAATACCTGAAACATATGTGAAAACGAGGTCAGCAAAGAAATGCTGGCGAGTACATAGGTTTTGTGAAAATAAGATTCATGACTTCTGTTTTAAGAAAATGTTTAGTCATGAACCTTGTAATTTGCTTTGTCTTTGTAAATCATTTGAAAAATAATAAGTTCAAGTGATATGTATAAATAAGAGAATAATGCATGATTAAATGAATAACCATGTAAAATGAGTTTGTATAAGATAAGTTGTTTGTAAATAATTGTCTTGTGAAAAGTATGTTACTTGTATAAAATGTTCTATGTCTCAAACTGAAATGATTCAAATAACGCTACAATATGTAATACCATACAAACACTTGTATATAGGAAGTACCAGCGGCGTATCCACCATGCTTGTATCATATTCCACACGCATTGTTACTTAATCACTTAGTCAAACCAAACCACCAAAGTAATGTTCATGCCCAATGTAAATCATGTAATATGTATAACCAAAACCCAATCGTATATCGCTTTGAAGCCAATCGTTTACCCAATCGTTAAAACATCGTGTGAAAACCAATTGTTTACCCAATCGTTAAATTCGTTTTAGGTCGTGAAACTACTTAAATGGTCGTCTCGCTAATAACATTCAAACCTTCTTGACTCGCATTAATAAACCCTTACCAAAGGATAGATTAACAATTCGCATTAATAAACCCTTACCAAAGGATAGATTAACAACTCGCATTAATAAACCCTTACCAAAGGATAGATTAACAACTCGCATTAATAAACCCTTACCAAAGAGTAAATTAACAATTACAGATTCAGTCGCTACCCACAACACCCACACATAACTACGGGTGTAGTAAATAACGGGACTTGTCAGATCCTATGGTACCATAACCTAATACTGGTCGGCTTGATCATTGCTAATGAATGTCATTTGTTATGTAACCCAACCAACAAGTTTGTTCACTTTATTGAAATCGTTATTAGTTTTGTATAAATCGTCTTAATCGTTTTAGAAACCATCGTTATAACATCGAAAATCGTTTTGTTATCATCGTTAAAGCCTTGAAAACATTTAGCACATATGAGTCACCCCAAAACAATTGAAAGCAGTAAAATAGGGGAATAATGTACTCGCCTGAGAATGCTTAGAGGTCTTGAACAACAACCAAACAAAGCTAGAGAGAGCACGGAATCAGTCGACAATCTAAAACTATATAAATAAACCGGACTTAAATCGGGAGATCGGATAGGATGAGGCTTGGTAAACCAAATGAGTATTGGAACTCATATGATATGGTTTAACAAGGCCTACATACTACAATGAAACCAAACCTAAGTGCTTTCGACCCATCGCGACCCATTAAGGTAGCTTATGCTACTTTAACGCGTCGTGTGCGTTAAACGCGTTCGGACCGCCTAACTAGTCCTATGACAAGTAGAATATGCCTAAACATGTTACATAATCAGTTATGTGACAAAGGTTTAGGTTACATATGCTTAATTACCAATTATACATGAAAAGGGTATTCTGGTAATTTACCTAAGGCATATAAACTACCTATCATACAACTACTCAAACGATGTGACCATAGGGTATAACCTCGGAAGGTTATTCCCTACCTACTATGGTCACCTAATGTATTTGGTCGGATCCTAATGATCGACCAAATGGGTCGGGTTCGAGGTATAAGCGATTTATTAGATCGCTTACCCTACGACCCTAGACAACGTGGTAATCAGTAGGCATAGTCCCAAGGGACTATAACCAACGTGATTACACTCACGTTGCGAAGTTCAAACGAACTTCGCATTGACCATAACTGGTCAATGTAGAAAGTCAAACAAAGTTTGACTTTCAGACTCGAAAGACTCGAAAAGCAATAAAAGAACGAAAGAATACTTACGAAGGGTCCCCGAATGCTAATTTCGATCCGAGAATCTCAGGTATGAAACAATGGTTTCAACTTAGAGTTTCTAAGATCAAAATTCTAGTGATTATGAAGCATGGGGGGTGGGGTATTTATAGTAAAAGGTCCACCGTTAAGATCGTTTCTTGGAAACCGTGCTTTGATCTTGGCCTTACACCTCAAGATAGTGGTTTTACAAAACCATGTGAGCCCATGGTATTTCCCAAAACCATGTGCACATCAAAACAGCCCCTAGTATTGCCCCAAACCATGTGCAAAGGTGGTATAGACCAGATTCAATGTTTCTTCACAGAAAGTTTCAAAAATGGCAGATTTGGTCCCTGTAGTGTAATAAGGCCTTTTCCGACGAGTTTAAGGCCCGTTAACCCCATTTCAAAGCTCTAAAATGAAGTTAAAGTAAAGGGAACTTAAAATGTTCTCAAAAATATCTCGGATGTCGGTTCGTTTAGCCGTACAGTTGCGTTGTTCGGCTAATTACGACGGAATGCGCATAAGCGCGAAAAACGATCCAAATGACGCGACGAATGGATTTTTCTTAAGCCAAACACTAAAGCATAATATAGTCATACTTACATAAATTTTTGGATGTCCGGATGTATTCAGAACGTAAGTTATGCGCGAAAGTGCAAACTTGTGCACTTTTTGACACTTTTAGTCCCTGAATGACCCAAAAGTTTATTTTAGCACACCGAACACCTCAAAGCTTATTTCTAAGCTATGTAAAGGATATTTATGGTATGTTTAACTTATGGTCATGTTTCGGAATGTCTGTTACAGTTCAAATTGGCATACTTTCGCAGTTTGTCAACTTTAGTCCCTGTAAGCGATTTAACTTGATTTTGCCATACCAAAGCCTTCAAAACTTATTTCTAAGTTATGTAAAGGTTATTTAAGGTATGTTAAGCCTATGTCACTATTCCAGAGTGTTTTTTGCATTAAACTAGTTATATTTACGCATCGGTGCGCGTATAACCTTCCAGAAAGCGATTTAGAGTTTGAAATTGAACAAGAATTGATATGTGCAAATGATACACATATTTTTACAAATCCCAAGTATGAAATATAATATTTCATTGGTTTGGTATTTGTTTGACGGCCGTGGAGGCACAGGTGTTACAGTCTCCCCTACTTTAGGAAATTTCGTCCCGAAATTTATTTAGAGGAAACTTGTGAGAGTTTAAAACATGAAGTTGAAAAGACCGAACAACATTGGTCAGGGTTCTGAACTTCTGGTAACTTTAATAACATCATGCTTGCAATGTAAGAGGGATACTTATATACAAGTATATGAAGCATCATTGGTGCGTCCACCGTGCCTCCATTACATTGTTATCATTTTATTATTGTTGTCACTATCGGTTCTTACACATAGTAAACCTTACTGGGTTTCTGTGCACTAAATTTCATAATTATGTACGCGTCCATAACTAGATAATTCCTTGCACAGTTTACACAGTCTATTTTATAATGTGTAGGGTAAAACCAAATGAACAATCCTGTGATGCGTGTAACTAGACCGCCTTAGAGTCCTTTTAATTAAATCAATAAATGATCTAAATAGAATATCAAGGAGTCTGTTCAGCTACATCACTAGATGTCGTTCTTTAACCAAATTGTGAATCAATCTTTTAGACTAGACCACTCAAGGGTCTATCATCGAATCCTGGAATGGTACTATATAACCCAAGGGTCTTAACTACCACGTAGAAGCCCATAAGGATTTAAGGTAGTACCTTTTTAATATCCTACTATGAATCCGTCATATGAAGATATAAAAGATTCTATGAGGATTTGAAAATCGTTTGCCACACAAAAACATAGAGGAGAACACATAAACACATATCGCATAATCGCATAATCGTATACTCGCATAATTGTTTAAATTGACCTTTAAATTTGTTATCTTTGGACACGGGTATTTAATGCATTCAAGGAATCAATTCTTAATTGTATCAATTTGGATGGATCCACATGAATACCCTGCTTGTTGACTACATGACCCAAAAACTGAACTCCTTTAAGCCCAAAATTTCCTCTTGGAGGATTTAGTGAAAAGTTTGTTCCTTCTTTAAGGGTTCCAATGTCAACGAAGGTGTTGATCGGGATCGGCTCGTGATATGAATAGATCAAGATGTCATTAATAACAATGACGAACTGATCCTAAATAAGGCTTGCAGACCCTATTTATTAAGTCTTTGAAGATGGCTGGAGCATTTGTCAACCCAAAAGGCATGACTGTAAACTCTTAATGGCCATACTTCGTGCAGAAAACCGTTTTGGGAATATCTTCTTCGAGAATACAAAGTTGATGATACCCAAAACGCAAATCGATCTCGAAAAATATGAAACACTATGCAGTTGATCGGAGAAATCGTTGATTTAAGGTAGGGGATATCGATTCTTGATGATAAGCTTACTAGGCTTACGTTAATCGATATTCATTCGAAAAGATCCATTTTTCTTTTCACAAGGAGGACAGGAGTTTCTCCAAGGTGAAAAGTTCGGACGGATGAATCCTTTATCAGACAACTCGTGAAGCTGTTTTGATAATTCTTGCATCTCGAACGGTGCAAGATGATAAGATACTTTAGATCTAAGAGAAACTAGTGTTTGAGGTTCTTAGGGAGATCACAAGTGATCATAAAAATGACAGAACCACACGAGTAGTTTCGTCTTTGTGATGACATCATAAGGTTGGATCAAACATTCATACAATTGCATTAGTTGAAAATAAAAACCACAAATTTTTATTTATATAACAACCGCATTGTCTTTAAATGTTACAAGATAACAACCAGAGAAATTTCAAAATTCTACTTGTTCTTCATCATTGATTGCCTCATTGATGTTATACACTCGTCCACGTGCTGGATTTACATTGACGTTGACGTTCGCATTCGGGTTTGCGTTAGCATTTGCATTCACCAGTCTTGGGCAGTTGTGGCGGAAATGACCAATCTCTCCGCAATTGAAACATGAACCCAGTGGGAATCTCGCAGCATTCCCTTGAACCTGAGCTTGAACCTGAGCAGCCTGATTTTGTCCCAGACGACAAATATTGGCCAAATGCCCAAGTCTACCACACGTTGTGCATTTCTTGCAATCTTGTTGTGCAACGTGATGACCATTGCAACGGGCACAATGTGGTGCGGTACCAGCATATACCTTCTTTGCAGCTGGCTGTGCCGGTGGGTTTTGCAAGTTCTGAGCAGTCTGTGCTGTAACAGCAAAATTTTGGGCACCCTTCCGCTTCTTTGATTTCTTCGAAGTCTCAACTTCCTTATCCTTCTTGTTTTGACCTTTCTTGCTATCCTCCTTGTCAGACTCCTGCTTCTTACCCTTGTCACCCTTTCTGTGTAACTTATTCTTCCGAATCTGCGACTCAGTCAATGTCGCAGCTAACTCGATCGCCTGACGGAGTGTGGTAGGGCTACTACCAGTAAGGATGTCTTGTACCGTGTCAGGTAGGCCGTCAATGTACCTTTCGATAGCCTTGTCGAGTGGGGTAACCATTCTCGGGCAAAGCAGACTCAACTCCTCAAACCTATCAGTATACGCCCTGTGCTCACCACTATCTTGCTTCAACTCATCAAATTCCTTCTCCAAAGCTCGCTGCTCATGACGAGGACAGAATTCCCTCATCATAAGGGCCCTAAGTTCAGCCCACGTCTGTGCTAGAGCAACTTCTGCACCACGATCCCTCATAACCCCGTTCCACCATGTGAGAGCCCTCTTCTGAAACACACTTGAAGAAAACTCGACCCTGCGATTGTCAGGACACTGCACGTGGCGGAAAGTATTCTCAATGCTCTCGAACCATTGAAGAAGCCCAGTCGCTCCTTCAGAACCACTAAACTTGAGTGGTTTAGCCTGGTTAAAATCCTTGTATTTATACTGTGCGTTATTGTTGTTGTTATTATTGTCGTTGTTGTATATCTCGTGGACTTGGGTTACAACCCCGGGAAGCACAGCAGCCACCTGCTGAGAGATCAGGGTTGCGAGTTCTTCAATAGTGAAAGTCCGAGCATCGGTTTGAGCATCGCGTCGAGGAGGCATTGTCTAAAAGAGGAAACATGAAATGAAACGAGTGAGAGAATTTGACGAAAAGAATGAGATGAAACAAATCTGATGAAAGCAAGGATAGTGGTCATTTGTTTGTTACTACAAAGCAACAAACGACCTCGGTGATTAGTCAAAGTAAATAGGTCAAAAATAATGTATCGCGAAGACATGCTCGCCTATAAGTGAACACTCATCCCAAGAATTCCCAGGTAAGCACAACTGGTCTCGCGTCTGATGAGATATATACGAAGTGCTTGCCTAGACAGAAAACCCAGAATACAGGCATTCACCCTTCCAGTTTGCACGTGTTCACATTATTTAAAACCCAAAACCTTGACGAGATTTTGAAAATTCAGAGGGGTTCAAAACCATATAACAGAGGGTTCAAAACCTTACAATAGAGGGTTCAAAACCTTACAATAGAGGGTTCAAAACCTTACAATAGAGGGTTCAAAACCTTGTAATCAATCATCCTAGAACAGATGATTAGTTTTCAAAGCGGTTTTGAAATTTTTGTTCTGGTTGTGGTCGTCGCCTAAGGATAGGTGACGGTATTGTTTTATGACTAAACGCAAGTAAACTCGCGTTAGGGTCCTAAGAAGGTTATAGACTAGGTCAGAGCATTACTAATAACCTAATTCCCTATAACCATTGGCTCTGATACCATCTTTCTGTCACACCCCAACCGCGTAAAACAACAAATCGCGGCGGAAACATCGGGGCGTGTTGCAACAGAATTAATGTTTCATAACCATGGATATCAAAAGTGTTTCGTTTTATTAAACATTGAATAATTACATCGTCTGGAAATCTAAATACACAATTTAAACATAGTCTATCATTGTTATTGAGTCACTAAGGCCTTGTCCAGTCCTATGTGAGCATGCATCCTATCAATCGATATCTTTCAACAATACCTGAAACATATGTGAAAACGAGGTCAGCAAAGAAATGCTGGCGAGTACATAGGTTTTGTGAAAATAAGATTCATGACTTCTGTTTTAAGAAAATGTTTAGTCATGAACCTTGTAATTTGCTTTGTCTTTGTAAATCATTTGAAAAATAATAAGTTCAAGTGATATGTATAAATAAGAGAATAATGCATGATTAAATGAATAACCATGTAAAATGAGTTTGTATAAGATAAGTTGTTTGTAAATAATTGTCTTGTGAAAAGTATGTTACTTGTATAAAATGTTCTATGTCTCAAACTGAAATGATTCAAATAACGCTACAATATGTAATACCATACAAACACTTATATATAGGAAGTACCAGCGGCGTATCCACCATGCTTGTATCATATTCCACACGCATTGTTACTTAATCACTTAGTCAAACCAAACCACCAAAGTAATGTTCATGCCCAATGTAAATCATGTAATATGTATAACCAAAACCCAATCGTATATCGCTTTGAAGCCAATCGTTTACCCAATCGTTAAAACATCGTGTGAAAACCAATTGTTTACCCAATCGTTAAATTCGTTTTAGGTCGTGAAACTACTTAAATGGTCGTCTCGCTAATAACATTCAAACCTTCTTGACTCGCATTAATAAACCCTTACCAAAGGATAGATTAACAATTCGCATTAATAAACCCTTACCAAAGGATAGATTAACAACTCGCATTAATAAACCCTTACCAAAGGATAGATTAACAACTCGCATTAATAAACCCTTACCAAAGAGTAAATTAACAATTACAGATTCAGTCGCTACCCACAACACCCACACATAACTACGGGTATAGTAAATAACGGGACTTGTCAGATCCTATGGTACCATAACCTAATACTGGTCGGCTTGATCATTGCTAATGAATGTCATTTGTTATGTAACCCAACCAACAAGTTTGTTCACTTTATTGAAATCGTTATTAGTTTTGTATAAATCGTCTTAATCGTTTTAGAAACCATCGTTATAACATCGAAAATCGTTTTGTTATCATCGTTAAAGCCTTGAAAACATTTTGCACATATGAGTCACCCCAAAACAATTGAAAGCAGTAAAATAGGGGAATAATGTACTCGCCTGAGAATGCTTAGAGGTCTTGAACAACAACCAAACAAAGCTAGAGAGAGCACGGAATCAGTCGACAATCTAAAACTATATAAATAAACCGGACTTAAATCGGGAGATCGGATAGGATGAGGCTTGGTAAACCAAATGAGTATTGGAACTCATATGATATGGTTTAACAAGGCCTACATACTACAATGAAACCAAACCTAAGTGCTTTCGACCCATCGCGACCCATTAAGGTAGCTTATGCTACTTTAACGCGTCGTGTGCGTGAAACGCGTTCGGACCGCCTAACTAGTCCTATGACAAGTAGAATATGCCTAAACATGTTACATAATCAGTTATGTGACAAAGGTTTAGGTTACATATGCTTAATTACCAATTATACATGAAAAGGGTATTCTGGTAATTTACCTAAGGCATATAAACTACCTATCATACAACTACTCAAACGATGTGACCATAGGGTATAACCTCGGAAGGTTATTCCCTACCTACTATGGTCACCTAATGTATTTGGTCGGATCCTAATGATCGACCAAATGGGTCGGGTTCGAGGTATAAGCGATTTATTAGATCGCTTACCCTACGACCCTAGACAACGTGGTAATCAGTAGGCATAGTCCCAAGGGACTATAACCAACGTGATTACACTCACGTTGCGAAGTTCAAACGAACTTCGCATTGACCATAACTGGTCAATGTAGAAAGTCAAACAAAGTTTGACTTTCAGACTCGAAAGACTCGAAAAGCAATAAAAGAACGAAAGAATACTTACGAAGGGTCCCCGAATGCTAATTTCGATCCGAGAATCTCAGGTATGAAACAATGGTTTCAACTTAGAGTTTCTAAGATCAAAATTCTAGTGATTATGAAGCATGGGGGGTGGGGTATTTATAGTAAAAGGTCCACCGTTAAGATCGTTTCTTGGAAACCGTGCTTTGATCTTGGCCTTACACCTCAAGATAGTGGTTTTACAAAACCATGTGAGCCCATGGTATTTCCCAAAACCATGTGCACATCAAAACAGCCCCTAGTATTGCCCCAAACCATGTGCAAAGGTGGTATAGACCAGATTCAATGTTTCTTCACAGAAAGTTTCAAAAATGGCAGATTTGGTCCCTGTAGTGTAATAAGGCCTTTTCCGACGCGTTTAAGGCCCGTTAACCCCATTTCAAAGCTCTAAAATGATGTTAAAGTAAAGGGAACTTAAAATGTTCTCAAAAATATCTCGGATGTCGGTTCGTTTAGCCGTACAGTTGCGTTGTTCGGCTAATTACGACGGAATGCGCATAAGCGCGAAAAACGATCCAAATGACGCGACGAATGGATTTTTCTTAAGCCAAACACTAAAGCATAATATAGTCATGCTTACATAAATTTTTGGATGTCCGGATGTATTCAGAACGTAAGTTATGCGCGAAAGTGCAAACTTGTGCACTTTTTGACACTTTTAGTCCCTGAATGACCCAAAAGTTTATTTTAGCACACCGAACACCTCAAAGCTTATTTCTAAGCTATGTAAAGGATATTTATGGTATGTTTAACTTATGGTCATGTTCCGGAATGTCTGTTACAGTTCAAATTGGCATACTTTCGCAGTTTGTCAACTTTAGTCCCTGTAAGCGATTTAACTTGATTTTGCCATACCAAAGCCTTCAAAACTTATTTCTAAGTTATGTAAAGGTTATTTAAGGTATGTTAAGCCTATGTCACTATTTCGGAGTGTTTGTTGCATTAAACTGGTTATATTTACACATCGGTGCGCGTATAACCTTCCAGAAAGCGATTTAGAGTTTGAAATTGAACAAGAATTGATATGTGCAAATGATACACATATTTTTACAAATCCCAAGTATGAAATATAATATTTCATTGGTTTGGTATTTGTTTGATGGCCGTGGAGGCACAGGTGTTACAGCCTGAGCCTGATTCTGATTTGGATTAGCATTCACCAATCTTGGACACTGATTACGGTAGTGGGTCAGATCCCCACAGTTGTAAAAAGAACCTGGCGGGTAGTGTGGTCGTGCAGCTTGACCCTGTTGCTGAGCAGGAGGCTGAGCAACTTGTCGAGCTGGGTTCTGAACTGCCTGATTCTGAGCAAAACGACAAACATCAGCAAGATGTCCTGACTTCCCACAGTTAGTACAGAAGCGGCACGGAAATTGCGGCTGATGGTGCCTGTTGCATCTATTGCACAAAGGTGCATTTCCTGCATAAGGTTTCTTCGCTGGAGGCTGTGCGGGTTGGTTGGGAGCTGCCTGGTTAACTTGGGCAGTGACAGCAAAATTTTGGGAAGCCTTACGCTTCCTTGACCCCCTTGAGGAACCAGAATCCTTTCCCTTCTTGTTTTGACCTTTCTTGCTATCTTCTTTGTCAAACGCCTGCTTCTTACCCTTGTCACCCTTTTTGTGCAGCTTTCCCTTTCGAACCTGCGACTCAATCAATGTCGCTGCTAACTCGATCGCCTGACGGAGTGTGGTAGGGTTACTACCAGTAATGATGTCTTGTACTAAGTCAGGTAGACCATCGATGTACCTTTCGATAGCCTTGTCGAGTGGGGTAACCATTGTTGGGCAAAGCAGACTCAACTCCTCAAACCTATCAGTATACGCCCTGTGCTCGCTACTGTCCTGTTTCAAGTCATCAAACTCTCTCTCCAAAGCTCGCTGTTCATGACGAGGACAAAAATCCCTCATCATAAGAGCTCTAAGTTCAGCCCAAGTCTGTGCTAGAGCAACTTCTGCACCCCGGTCTCTCATAACCCCGTTCCACCACGTAAGAGCCCTCTTCTGAAACACACTCGAAGAAAACTTTACCTTGCGATTATCAGGACACTGCACATGACGGAAAATATTCTCAATGCCCTCGAACCATTGAAGAAGCCCAGTTGCTCCTTCAGTACCGCTAAACTTGAGCGGTTTAGCCGAGCTAAAACTCTTGAAATTGCATGGAGCATGATTGTTGTTGTTGGCTTGGTTCCATTGAGCAAAAAGATTTGGGAAAGCAGCAGCCATTTGCTGCGCGATGATTTCTGCCAGTTCGGCAGTCGCTATCTGATTCTCGCGTCGAGGAGGCATTCTAAAAGAGGAAACATGAAAGGAAACGAGTGAGATGATTGGGTGAAAAGAATGAGATGATACAAAAATTGACAACAGCAAGGATGGTGGTCATTTGTTTGTTACCACAAGGTAAACAAACGACACATTGTGACTAATCAAAGTAAATGGGTCAAAGAAATAATGTATCGCAAAGACATGCACGCCTATAAGTGAACACTCACCCCAAGAGTTCCCAGGTAAGAGTGACTGGTCTGATTATGTGGATTTGTACAAACACTCTAGCCTTAGACAGAAAACCCAGGGTACAGGCATTCACTCTTCCAGTTTGCACGTGTTCACACTATTTAGAACCCAAAACTTTGACGAGATTTTGTAAATTCAAAGGGGTTCAAAACCTTACAATAGAGGGTTCAAAACCTAGTAATCAATCATCCAAGAACAGATGATTAATTTTCAAAGCGGATTCGAACTTGATGTTCTCGTTGTGGTTATCACCTAAGGATAGGTGAAGTGCATGTTTTAAGATCTAAACACAAGATAACTTGTGTTGGGGTACTAGAAAGGTTATAGTCTAGGTCAAAGCATTTCTAATAACCTAATTCCCTATAACCATTGGCTCTGATACCAACTTTTCTATCACACCCCGACCACGTAGAACATCAAATCGTGGCGGAAACGTCGAGGAGTGTTGTAACAGAATTATTGTTTCACAACCATGGCATACAAAGTTATATTTTATTTATCAAACAAAAGTGTTACATTGTCTCAAAACAAGAAATAAAGAGTTCAGAACATAACTAAACTAGTTCTATCTTTATTTTTAAGTCTCTAAGGCACAGGTCCGCCCTAGTGTCACGGTCATCATCCTAAGCGACTGCTCCTGAAAACACATGTGAAAATAAGTACGTCAGCATAAAAATGCCTGTGAGATACATAGGTTTTGTGAAAATAGGATTCATGACTTGGGTTTTAGAAGAAAGGTTTAATAAAAGTTAGTCATGAATCTTGTTAAGCGTTTTCTTTTATAAATCATATGAAAACTCGATAAGAAAATCAGATTATATAAAAGAAAGGTGTATGGTTAATGAAATAACCAAGTAAAATGGGTTGTATAAAATAAACCGTTTTGTAAAACAACGTCTTGTGAAAAATATGTTATTTGTGTAAAATGTACTACGTCTATACTGAAATGATTTAATTAACGCTACGATATGTAATATTATACAAACACTTATATATAGGAAGTACCAGCGGCGTATCCACCATGCTTGTATCATATTACACACGCCTCACTACTCAAATCACTTACCCAAACCAACCACCATTGTAAATTGTTCATGTATAATTCATTTGTTAAGTGTTATTTTGTAAACCATATAAAAATGTCCATGTCTAATGTAAATCACTGAAGGTGTAAATCAATGTCAAAATGTTTATGTTTAATGTAAATCATGAATTGTGTATCCAAAAATATCATGTATGGCAAGTGAAATACATCAACTAAACCATAGGTAAAATGCACAAAAACAGGGTATCGAATTAAACATAGTTTAAATCAAAGTTATGTTTTGTGGAACAAATGCATGCTATACTGATACAAACATCTATGCGGTATTGTTATAATGCATACATCCAAGCCTTGTGACTGTGGTGATAGACCTTTAAACAAATTAAAGGTTTATCTGTGTTATGTTTATCGAATTCGGTCATTCCTTCCACCCAAACAAACCTAGGGTTCAGGAACGGGAGTTGTCAAGTCCTATGGTACCATTACCTACTAACGAGCGGCGTAGCTAATGTTAATGAATGTATATTGTCCCATTTGAACAAACCAAATGTCATACCAAAATGTAAGCATGTGATGAATAACAAATGTACTAAGTATGCACACAATGGGCATACATAGCATAACGTGTCATGTAAAACAATGTACTAAATATGCACACAATGGGCATACATAGCATAAACACAATGAAATCGTGTACTATAAGTGTACTATTGAACATTTTTTTTTTGGGTAAAGGGTTACCCCGGTGAATTTTATATCAAAACAAAAACCAAGAGTGAAGCAAAAGCACTTCACAGTTCTCCCAAGCGACATGCCGCTAGGGAGTTACAACCCAAAACAAACGAGTACAAAATACCACCTGAATAGACACACTCCTACAAAACAAGGAGGCCACTACAAACAAAAACAAAAACACAAGACACTAGCCGCAATCATCATCCGCTACAAGCAAACCACGAGGCAACATCCATTGTTGTAACACTCTTTCTGTCTGATTGGACATTCTAAACCGCATTGTCTGAAGCTTCATCCTTACTGTATTTAGGATAACATCAACAAGTTGCTCTGTATTTCTCTTACTAGTCGAGAAGAGTCTTGCATTCCTCTCATCCCAAACAAAATAGGCAGCGGCACTAACCACCAATTTAGAAATAATATGCTTAGCTGATTTGGATGTCGCTATACCCATTAAATAGACCAGAATCTGGCTCCAATGATGTTGGATAGAAACCATACATGCCCGGTCTTTCACCCCATCCCAAACTCTAGAAGCATACTCACACTCAAAGAATAAGTGATCATGGGAATCGGGGCCTCTAATACAAAGCGAGCAACACATCAGGTTTAGATTAGCATTCCCCGACGAGTTCCATCTACTCATAATATCCTGAGTCTTTAATTTCTTGTTAAGAATCAACCACATGAGAAAAGCGTGCCTTGGGATAGCTTGAGGAAACCACACAACCTTAGCCCATTGAACTTTATCTTGTACTATCCTAAGATCATCCCAAGCCGTATAAGAAGTAAAACTGGTATCCACCCCTTGTCGACTTCTCCAAACTATTTGGTCCTTGCGTAGTGAATTCAGCTCAACATCTTGAACATGTTGAAGTAAAGGAAACCGGCCCACCCAATCCATCGGCCATCTCCATTCCCCATTAACAAGAATATCCGCCAGCTTCGTTCTTAACGTGAAACCCGCATTCGCTATCAATCTAGGAGTGATAAAGGATCTAATCGGACATATCTCATGCCACTTATCAAACCAAATCATCATCTTTGTACCATCTCCAACCCTTATCCATATGTAATTACGTATACTCGATCTTAGTTGAAGCAATTTCCGCCAACTCCAAGAAACATCATTCTTTAATGGAACATCCCAAAAACTTCTATCTCTAATACGGTAAGCATGAACCCATTTCACCCATAAAGATTCTCTATTATTAACCAAGCTCCATATATGAGATGCCATAAGGGCATTATTCATGTCTTGCACTCTGCGAATACCCAACCCCCCTTCACACCTTGGAAGACAAACCGTTTTCCATCTGACCTTAGCTTTGCCTTTAATCTTATTTCCCTGAGACCACAAAAAACATCTCATCTTCTCCTCCAGTTCATTTATAACCCGTTTAGGTAATATGAAAACCGAAGCCTAATAAATATGCATAGAAGCCAAGACCGAACGAATCAGCTGCACTCTTCCCGCAAAAGACAAGCATTTAGCTTTCCAGTCAGTGATTCTTGACTCCATACTCTCAATAAGCCTTTTACAATCCTTATATTTCAACCGAGTAGAAACAAGCGGAACCCCCAGGTAGCGAACTGGAAGGACCCCCTCCTCAAACGGCATAATACTAAGGATACTCGCTTTCACCTGATCCTTAACATTACCAAAGTAGACTGTACTCTTCGCCATGCTAGGAACTAGGCCCGACATAGACTTAAACATGTTGATAGCCGTCATTATAACCCGAGCGGATTTCTGATCTCCTCTAGCAAAGATGAAAAGATCATCCGCAAAACACAAGTTTATAATTCTTTGATTTTCACATTTATTATGGAATCTGAAGTCATTAGAGATCGATACCTGTCTGTTCAATATCAATGTAAGAACTTCCATAATCATAGTAAAGAGATATGGAGACATTGGATCTCCTTGGCGAAGACCCCGTTTCCCTTTGAAATACCCAAAAAGATTTCCATTAATAGCTAGCGAAAAGGATGTAGATGAAACACACGCCATAATCCACTTTATCATTTTAGCATGAAAGCCAAAACCTCTCAGAGTGTTCTCCAAAAAACTCCATTCGACCGTATCATACGCCTTCTGGATATCTATCTTGAAAGCACATCTAGGAGGACCGAAGTTACGGTGATAGTTATGCATAAGTTCCTGCGTTAAAAGAATGTTATCCGAGATCCTTCTCCCCGGCACAAATGCGGACTGATTAATACCAACAATATCCGCCAACCCAGTCTTCATCCGGTCACTAATAATTTTACTAATACACTTATATAACGTATTACAGCATGAGATTGGCCTATAATCCGTTATATAGTCAGGATTAGGGACCTTAGGGATTAACGAAACCACTGTATGATTGAGTTGTTGAAGAAGTTTACCATTATGGAAAAAATATTTCACCGCCCGACACACATCATTTCCAACCTCATCCCACGCCCTTTTAAAAAATACCGAAGTATAACCATCAGGCCCCGGAGCTTTGTTTCCTGCTATTGAGAACATAGATTTTTTTATCTCGTCATCCGTAACATCTCTAACCATAAACTCTGCCTTCTCGCTTGTCAGCATAGTATAGAATAGGTCCTGAGTTGGCTGCACACTTACATTCATTGTGGTCCCAAAAGACTTAGCATAATGATCAACCAAAGCATAATAAACCCTGTCACCTTTGAACACTTCACCACTCACATTTTTGATAGAGAAAATTCTACTCCGGTGATTTTTTGCTTTGACAACATTATGGAAATACTTTGTATTCGAGTCTCCCAGCTCTAACCATTCCAACTTAGATTTCTGTTGAAGAAACAACGCTTCATCTCGAACCGCTAACTTGTAAGCTTGAAGTAAAGTCGAACCTTTTTCCACTAAATCAGAATTTGTTGGGTCATTATCAATGGCACATTGGCATTCATCTACCTCCTTTCTAGCTCGAATAACATTCTCATGTAAGTTCCCCTGTTGTTGCATGAACTTTCGTAATGGAGTCTTTAATAACTTCAGCTTCTTTACAATTTTAAACATACTCACTCCCTGAATATCCAAACTCCATATCCGTTTAACCTCCTCCATGCAGCCTTCTTTATCCGCTAAAAGATTAACGAATTTAAACGGTTTTGGCTTTTCTCTAGTAATATTTGGCAATACTAGAACACATGGCGTGTGATCCGATGACCGATACGGCATATGATATGAAAACATGGAAAAGCATGAAAGTAACAAGAAGGCACATGTGTTTCACCCCAAAATGTTTGGAAAACAGTAAAAGAGGGGTCTATGTACTCACTTGAGATTGCTTAGTAGTCCTTGAGTAACAACCAAACAATGCTAGAGATCACAGATATCAAACGGCACCTAATATAGGTAACTATGTTAATATACCGGACCTAAATCGGAGGATTGGATAGAATGAGGGTTCGTAAACCAAATGAGTATGGAGACTCGTGTAATATGGTTTAACAAATCCTACATACTAGAATGAAACCTAACCTAAGTGCTTACGACCCATAACGACCCGTTTAGATAGCTTATGCTACTTTAACGCGTCGTTCGCGTGAAACGCGTTCGGAATGCCTATCTAGTCCTATGACAAGTAATATATGCCTTAACATGTCTAATATTGTTGCCAAATCAGTTTAGATACCAAAAGTTGTGTTACATATGCTTAAAATGAATTTTGGCGTAATAAGGGCATTTTGGTCATTTACCTAAGGCATATAAACTACCTATCATACAACTAATTAAACATCGTGACCATAAGGTATAACCTCGGAAGGTTATTCCCTACATACTATGGTCACCTAATGTGTTTGGTCGGATCCTAATGATCGACCAAACGGGTCGGGTTCGAAAGTATAAGCGATTGTTTAGATCGCTAACCTCACGACCCTATATAAGCACTAAACTAAAAGTGACGAGCTAAGCATGTTAAAACATGCTTAACTAAGTTTAGAAAACAGGTTTGGTATCAAAACAAACAGTTTTGATACCTATGAGTAGTTTGGTTACAAAATACGCAAGAATGCGCATTTTAGCCGAAACTACGACTCGTCACTGAGCCTAGATAACGTGGTAATCAGTAGGTATAGTCACTAGGGACTATAACCATCGTGATTACGCTCACGTTATGAAGTTCAAACGAACTTCGCGTTGACCATAAACTGGTCAATGCAGAAAGTCAAACAAAGTTTGACTTTTAACGCTAAAAGTATAAAAAGAACGAAGGAATACTTACAAAGGGTCCCCGCAAGTTTCTCTTGATCCAAGTAGCTCAAGTATGAAGTAATGGCTTCAAATTAGAGCTTTTAGATCAGATTTTGTGGGTTTTGAGTTGTGATGGGTTGGGTAATTATAGTAAATGGACAACCGTTAGGATCGTTTATCGAATAACGTGCTTCAATCTCATCCTTACACTGTTGCAACCTTATGGTAGCTCAAAATGGCCCCTCATGAGCAGGAAAGGGCAAGTGTGGGTGAGTTTTGAGTGGTTAACAGCTGTAAACAGCTGTTAAAACTGATTAATCTAATCTGGGAAGCTGACACGGGCCACGTAAGGGGACACACATAACTCACGCGGGCCGCCTGGCCTTTCTGGTCAGAAACAACTTTCAACAAATGTCAGTTTTGGTCCCTGTTGTGTTTTAAAGCCATTTCTGACACGTTTAAGGCCCGTTAAGCCAACGTTAAGGCCCTAAAATGATGCCTAAACATTGTGGACATGAAACATGCTCAAAAAAATGCCGGATATTGGTTCGTTTGGTCATACGATTGCGATGTTCGCTTAATTACGACGGAATGCGCATAAGCGCGAAAAACGATCTAAATTGCGCGACGAATGGATTTTTCTCATGCCAAACACTAAAATGAAATATTTAGTGCTTAAATAAATTTTTGGATGTCCGGATGTATTCAGAACGTGAGTTATGCGCGAAAGTGCAAACTTGTGCACTTTTTGACGCTTTTAGTACCTGAATGACCCAAAACTTTATTTTAGCACACTGAACCCTTCAAAGCCTATTTCTAAGCTATGTAAAGGATATTTATGGTATGTTTAACTTATGGTCATGTTCCGGAATGTCTGTTACAGTTCAAATTGGCATACTTTCGTAGTTTGTCAAATTTAGTCCCTGTAGGCGAATTAACTTGTTTTTCCCAAACCAAAGCCTTCAAAACTTATTTCTAAGTTATGTAAAGGTTATTTAATGTATGTTAAGTATATGTTGATGTTCCGGAGTATTTGTCGCATTAAACTGATTACGTTTACGCACCAGTTTGCGTATAACTCTCCAGAAAGCGATATAGAGTTTGAAATTGAACAAAGGTCAAAACATGAAAAATGTAAAACATAACCAAACAAACATTGGGATCAAATAACATTGTTTTATTGATAATTGAACTGTTCACAATGATTTCAGACACAGGTGTTACAGGTTGATTCTTGTAGGATGTTTAAAGTACTGATATTGGAGTCCTTGATTGGATTCATTGTGTGCTTTAATGCGTGTTTACGAGTTGGTACAAGTTGACGATTTATGTGTTAAGTGGTAGTTGTGATTTAGATAACGAAACGGGTATAACAAAATAAGAACATGGTGGATACGCCACTGGTACTTCCTATATATAAGTGTTCTTATTTTATTATTCTTGTAGCATTATCTGGATCACTTTAGGATTTTGTGTACAATTGTTTCAATGTTTGATTATCAAATTCTTTGTAGAATCTCCCATATTTTTATATGTTAGATTCTTAGAAAGATATCTGAAGTATTATCATGACTCGTTGATTTGATTTATATAATACTTATATAAGTTTTGATTTATTTCAAAACAGTTATTAATAATCCTTGATTGGATTCCTAATAATACATTAACAAGTTTTTATGATGGTTTAATCAAGATTTCAATATAAGGCATAAAATGACTTAGTAAATGTCATATTGCCATATACAAACCTATTTTGTCACGAGTTTTCACAATTAAGATTAATACTAAATGTTTTGCCATTTATTTGGCTAATAAAACCTATGTATGCGCCGGCATTTTTATGCTGACTGTTTTCGCATATGTTTCAGGTTTTCGACTGTTTCAAGCATGCAACGCATAGGACTGCATTCGGGCCTTAGACTTCTAAAACAAAAGAACAATTACTTGTATTCCTTGTTTGTAAAACGATGTTAATGATATTGAAACAGTTTAGTACCAGTAGTTGTGAGCAATTTATAACGTGACTCCCTGATATTTCCGCCGCGTGTTGTTATATTACGCGATTGGGGTGTTACAGATTGGTATCAGAGAACTGGTTATAGGGAATTAGGTTATTAGCATGCCTTAAACCTAGTCTATAACCTTCCTAGGACCCGAACATGAGTAGACTTAGGACTTCTTTCCTAATCCTCATCCTTATTCGTGCCATAAATACTCTATGATTTACGAATCATCTAACCTTAGATGATTTATCCAAAGCCACTTAGGCTTTATGCCTTAAGGTAGTCTTCAAAATGTTTTTCTCTAAACGTTTTCATTAAAATATTTTTCAAATTGTTTTCTCAAGCGTTTTTGTCAAAATATTTCACAACATGTTTTATCTCAAACGATTTGTATCAAAGGATTTCTCAAATGTTTTCTTCAAACGTTTTTCATCGAAATCTCAGGTTTTTATAATGTGAACACATGCAATCTGGAAGGGTGGATGCCTGTACCCCTAGTTTTCTGTCTAAGGCTAGAGTGTTCGTACAAATCCGCAATTTCGGACCAGTCACTCTTAACTGGGAACTCTTAGGGTGAGTGTCCACATATAGGTTAAAGCATGTCTTCGCATGTCTTCGTGAAGCATTATAAAAACCTATCCATCTTGACCCTACCGAATGATTTTTAAACGACCTTTGTAACCCTACTCATTCATGTTACCCTCGGTAATGTGTTTGCTCCTTATGACAATCGAAGCATCCTTCCTTTCCCAATACCATATCATCATATTACCTTCGGTGAGATGTTTGATTCAATACAGTTGAAATGAATCTCATTTCATTTCACGACTCTACGAGATCCTATTTTATTTTCAAAATACTACCTTTGTCTTTTAAAATTTCAAATTTTTACCATTTGGATGAGAATTTTCAAAATTTCAACACAAAGATTTCTTTATTTTAAAATTTTTAATTTAAAAACATTTTGTCTTAAAAGTAATAAATTTTTAACAAGTAAAGAATTTATGATACAAACCATTAACCCGGTTTATATTCTCTCATCCAAAAACATCACAAAAGTTTATTCTCAAACAACTCTTGTTTCAATACAAAAAAATATTACAAACTCATAACAATTGGATAAATCTAACTTAATTGGGTTTCTCTATAGCTGAATTTTCAAAATGCCTCCTCAACGAGATACATGTCACACCCCAACCGATGGCGGAATCATCGGGGCGCGGCACTGAGCGAAACAGATTGTCCAAAAGTTTCCAGAATAACTATATTTACCAAATATTTAAAGCAACACGTCCAATACCATGTCATAAATGATAAAACAATTATTACAGAAAAGATCTAGTCAAATTGTTCTGTTCCGACAACTCAGATTTTTATTACAGACAATTGTTTATTGTTGACCTAGGTCTTTCCTAGCCTCGATTTCACAGCAAGCTAAGCAAATAAGCATCCTAAGCACCTATCACATTTGTTAAAGTAAAAGTCAATACACATAGTATAAAGGTGAGTATACAAGTTTAATAGATATAATAGAGTTCGAAATAGTTTCGCATAACCAGCACGTACACAGTGTGAAATGAGGCATGTTAGTTATCGACATGAACCTATTGATACCAATGACTGTGAGTTGACTGCCCAAGGCAGTTCGTAATACACACTCACCACTGTGAGCCATGTAACAAATTGTCCTTAACAACCCCTGAGTGAACAGGTGCTGAGTCCAAACAAATAGTACTATCGTTGCAAAGGCAGGTAGACAGCATTCCATGTGTAAACATAACAAACAAGAATTCATTAAGTCACGTATAACATGCGGTAATTGGTTAGCGATTAAAGTATTGCGTAGTGTGTTTGATGTGATTTAGAATAAGTAACGTATGTAACACCCAAAAGTGCGTAAAGCAAAAAGGGATCGATTATACTCACAGCGATTGGTGGATTGAAGGGAGCGCTAGAGAGTAGGGTTAGCCTGATCAGAACGATAGCATAACGATAAGCGACGAGTAAAACGATACAAGTGTTAGTGGGTCGGATAGCAATTCGATCGGATGGTAGTCCGATCGGACAGCCGGTCGTTCGAGTGACAGTCCGCTCGGATGGTCATCCGATCGGGTGACCTTTCGAGTGGATTGTTTCTTCCTTTAGGAAGGATGTGTTTGTGTATGATGGTTTGACTTTTAAAGTTTTCGTTGTAGCATTTGAAAACACAGAAGTATCTCTACCTTTCAGGTCGGTCGATCGGACGGACGTTCGATCGGACGACAACCCGATTGGTTGAATACTTTAGTGGGAACAAATTCACAGCAGTTTGTCGCTCGATCAGATTGTAGTCCGATCGGGTGGCATCCCACTGACATGGAACATGTGTGAAAATTGTTTAAGTGTTGAAGTTTGATCATTACATGGCCAAGTGGTAGTCCGTTCGGGTGGTAATCCGATCAGGCAGCACTTCGTTCAATGTTCATTCTTCAAAGTTTTGAAAATAAAAGTTAAGTACGGGGCCAAGGTGTAAGTCGGTCGGGTGACAACCCGATCGGATGACAGTCCGATCGGACGGTAGTCTGATCGGACGACATTCCGTCCTGGTCGTTCCGTTCTTCTTACACTTGATTGTTTTGATTGTTTGTCATTTTATCGAGACGTTTTGATAACGTGTTAAGCAACAGAAACCTTGTCAATACTTGGTACCCCAGATCGGACAGGAATCACCCAAATCCGACCAGTTTAACTGTTCGAGACGGTGTTCCATGTTTAACCCGAAATCGGTAGTCTCATGGATAGTATCCATATCTTGAATCAACACAACCACGAGAATGAGTAGAAGGTCGGTACAAGCTCTGATTCTATCGGTTTTGAGTGTATTGAGTGTAAAAGAGTTGAAAGAAGGTTGGAAAACCATCTTTCAATCCTTTTCACCGTGAATATGTTTAGATCTATGAAAGATCTTCCTTCGTTTATGTGGAAATCGTTTAGATCTAAGTTGTTCTTGGTGGATTGAGGCCAAAGCATGAAGTTCTCAAGAACACCATGATGACATCATCCTAGAACACCTCGAATCTAGTGATTTCACGGTTAAAAGTTAAGATTCAAAAGATAGAAAGGTGTAGAATCAAGTGTAGATAAAAAAGTACAAGATTTAGATTGAGATCTTACCGGAATTGCAAGAAATCGGAGAAAAAGTAAGGTTGGAGCGCTGGTCGGACAGAGAGTGCCAAAAGTAGTAAGTTTGATATAGACAGGGGGTATTTATAGGGTTTCCCAAAGTGGAAAGGGGTGGATCGATCGAGTGGCAGCCTGGTCTACTGGCTTAGCTCGATCGAACGGCTGGTCACTTGGTCGATTAGCCACTTTGGTTCGAGTGTTCGGTGCGACGAGTTTTGCCGTTTCGATTGCGAATGCGAGCGTCGCGATGCGATAGAGTTTCCTAGTCAAATTACTTTTAATCCCAACTTCTATACCAACATACAATCATCCTTATTTCATATTCGCTTAGCATTTGTGATTCGATTGAGATTGAGTTTCGATTGCGTTTCGATTGAACACCACACATAAACATAATTAAACATGCACAAGTAACACATAAGGCACACACACACATAGAACAATATCCAGAACGCGTAATTCGTGTTGCGAGTGCGATTGTGATAGCGATAAAGAGATCAATTATGCGATAAATATCGAATAATCCTCGATTAGTAATAAGTACTCCACATAATACAACTAACGGTAAGCATAAAATAGACTATCTACGAGTCAAAGAAGTCAAAACAGGAATTGAGCAAGGAGTGACAGATCGCAATTAGCAATCTGGTCTCCCTTTGACTTCAATCTTGACTTTCACTTTGACTTTCGAAACACGGGGTGTTACAGCTTCCCCTAGTTGAGGGAATTTCGTCCCGAAATTAGGCCGAAGCCGTAACAAATAACTGCGGGTACTTCGCCTTCATGTCGCTTTCGAGTTCCCAAGTGAACTCTGCGCCTCGTTTGCCTTCCCATCGGACTTTCACAATAGGAATGCGCGAGCGTCTGAGCTGCTTAGTTTGGCGATCCATGATTTCGACAGGCTTCTCAACGAAGTGTTGTGTTTCGTTTATTTGAAGATCATCAAGAGGTACAATTAAATCATGCTCAGCCAGGCACTTTCGGAGGTTCGAAACATGGAAAGTCGGGTGGACGTTACTCAATTCCTCCGGTAGTTCAAGTCTGTAGGCGACTTTTCCGATCCTTTCCAGAATCTTAAAAGGTCCAACATATCTAGGCGCTAGTTTCCATTTCTTGCCGAATCTGACGACTCCAAGCTTTTAGTAGATTGTCTCGAATTTGGAGGACTTTGTCAGTCGTTTCTTGCAATAGCTCAGGACCGGTTAATTGCGAGTGACCGATCTCATGCCATACAATAGGCGATCGACATCGTTTTCCATATAAAGCCTCAAAGGGTGCCATTTGAATGCTGGAATGATAACTGTTATTATATGAGAATTCGACTAACGGCTGGTAAGCGTCCCAATTACCACCGAAATCTATGACACATGAACGGAGCATGTCTTCGAGGGTACGGATCGTTCTCTTAGTCTGACCGTCGGTTTGAGGGTGGAATGCGGTACTTAGATTAAGCGTAGTACCGAGAGCCGCTTGAAACGTTTCCCACAGTCGTGAGGTAAACCGAGCATAACGGTCAGAGATGATATCGTGAGGCTTCCCATATCGACAAATGACCTCGTTGGTGTAGATTCAGGATAATCGTTCTACCTTGTAGTCTTCCCGTATTGGCAAAAAGTGAGCTGATTTGTTCCAACGGTCGACAACAACCCAGATGCTGTTGTGACCTGATGGCGTACGCGAGAGCTTAGTTATAAAGTCCATGGCTATACTCTCCCACTTCCATATAGGGATCGGGGGTTGTTCGAGTAAGCCAGAGGGTCTTTGGTGTTCAGCCTTAACTTTCGAGCATGTCAGACACTTTCCAACGTAGAGAGCGATATCCCTCTTCATGCCCGGCTACCAGTACTTGTAGCGCAGGTCCCGGTACATTTTATCGGCTCCGGGATGAATAGAATACCGAGATTTGTAGGCTTCGTCCATCAAAATCTGTAGCAAATTGGTCCACTTAGGGATCCAAATTTGGTCCAGAAAGTGGAATATCCCATTCAACTTATTCACAAGCTGGGCTCCATCGTAGTAGATTTTTTCCTTCTTCAAGGTACGTTCAGTAAAACATGCATGCTGGGCTTCGCGGATGAGGGTTTCGATATCTTATTGGGCTTGGACATCACGAATGCTGAGCAGATAGCTCCGCCTACTGAGGGCGTCGACAACGACATTACCTTTGCCTGGGTGATAACGAATCTCACAGTCATAGTCGTTGAGAAGTTCTACCCATCGGCGTTGATGCATATTAAGTTATTTCTGATCAAAGATATGTTGTAGGCTCCTATGATCAGTGAAGATCGTACACTTGGTACCATACAGGTAGTGTCGCCAAATCTTTAACGCAAAAACAACTGCGCCTAGCTCGAGATCATGGGTTGTATAGTTCTTCTCGTGGATTTTGAGCTGACGAGATGCGTAAGCAATGACCTTGTCTCGTTGCATGAGGACACAACCAAGACCAAGGTTCGAAGCATCATAATAGACAATGAAGTCGTCGTTTCTGTCGGGTAAAGTGAGGACAGGAGCATTGCAAAGCATGTGCTTGAGGGTTTGGAAAGCAGACTCTTGTTCAGTTCCCCAAACAAAAGGCTTGTCTTTGTGGGTGAGAGCGGTAAGCGGCACAGCGATTTTTGAGAATCCTTCGATAAATCGACGATAATAGCCCGCTAGTCCGAGAAAAGAACGGACTTCAGACGGGTTCTTCGGCGTAACCCAACTCTTAACTGCTTCAATCTTCGCGGGATCGACATGAATACCTTGACTATTGACAATGTGACCGAGGAATTGAACCTCCTCTAGCCAGAATTCGCACTTGGAGAATTTGGCATAGAGTCGATTCCCTTGGAGTAGCTCGAGAACCAAACGTAGATGTTGCGCGTATTCGGCTTTCGTCTTGGAATAGATCAGGATATCATCGATGAACACGATGACGAAGCGGTCAAGAAATGGCTTACACACCCGATTCATCAGATCCATGAAAACCGCGGGTGCGTTAGTTAAACCAAAAGGCATAACAACGAACTCGTAGTGGCCGTATCGAGTGCGAAAAGCGGTTTTGGGTATATCCTCCTCTTGAATGCGCAGTTGATGATAGCCTGAGCATAGATCGATCTTCGAGAAACACGTAGCACCTTGTAGCTGATCAAACAAGTCATCAATGCGAGGCAGGGGATAGCGATTCTTGATGGTCAACTTATTTAATTCCCGATAGTCGATGCACATCCTGAACGACCCATCCTTCTTTTTGACGAAAAGGACTGGCGCGCCCCATGGAGAGGTGCTCGGGCGAATGAAGCCTTTATCAAGTAATTCCTGGAGCTGACTCGAGAGTTCACGCATTTCGAATGGAGCGAGTCGATAAGGAGCTCTAGCAATAGGTTTTCTCTAGGAATGAGGTCGATACGAAATTCGATATCACGACTTGGCGGAAGGCCGGGAAGATCATCAGGAAACACATTAGGAAATTCACGAACCACAGGAACATCTTTCACTTCTGTATTTCCTTTCTTTTCCTTTTCCGCTACTACAATGTTAGCCAAGAAAGCTCTGTATTACTTGCGGAGATACTTGCTTGCTTGGACACACGACATGAGCTTGAGACCTTTCGAAGAGGTTTCGCCATAAACACACAATACATCACCATTAGCGAGCGCGAAACGAATCATCTTCTCGAAGCACACAACTTCAGCATGATTTTCATGAAGAAAGTCCATGCCTACTATGATGTCAAAACTTCCGAGCTGCATCGGAATGAGATCAATCAGGAAGATGTGATTGTTTAGTTCTAGAGTACAATCATGAAGAACAGAATTGACGGCGACGGTTCTTCCGGTGGCGACTTCAACATCGAACGTCGAGGGGAGTTGGGAACGCTTACGACTATAGAGCTTCTCGAATTCGAACGACACAAAACAGTTATCGGCTCCAGTATCAAACAAACACGAAGCATAAATACCATTCACAAAGAATGTACCATTGACCACGTTGTTGTCATCCTGGGCTTGGCGCACATTGATGTTAAAGGTTCTGGCGCGGGCGGCTTGTTGCTTTTGTTGTTGAGGTTGATGCTGCTGCGGAGGCTGCTGCTGCTGGGGCACTTGTTTCACAACCCTATTCGGGCACATGTTCGCGAAGTGGTTGGGATCACCACACGCGAAGCAGACTCTGGCGTTGATCGCGGGTACCTGAGCCGCTTGTTGGCCTTGGGGAGCTGGAAGCAGAGCTTGATGAGCAGTGGCTTGAGCTGGTGCTTGACGAGGACTAGTACGGCAGTTAGCAGTGAAGTACCCGTACATATTGCAGTGCACGCAAAAACGGCAGGAGATACCCACCGGGTGATGATAAGTAGATGTCGGGCAGGCAGGGTGGGGACCAGTGTATGCACGCTTTGCGGGTGGTGCATAGATGACTGGAGCTGGTCGATGCTGAGATTGCTGCTGAGCCGGCACAGCTTGAAGTGGAGCAGCAGTGGTAGTGACAGCACAGTTCTTGTTGCTGGAGCTGCTGTTGTTGTTCTTCTTCTTGCGGCGTGAGGACTTTGATGATTGAGCGGTGGCAGTTTCAGTGGATGGTGCGGCGGTGGCTTGATGCAGGTTCTTCGAAGCTTTATCCCAAAAACCAGCTTTTACTCGCTTGTCGTTGATTTCAGCGGCAAGCAAGTAAGTTTCTTCGATTGTTGCTGGCTTTGCGGCATGCACAAAATCTGCAACACAGTCTGGCAGAGCTCGAATATACTTCTTGATTGTCATCTCGGGCGTCTTCACTTGATCGGGACAGATGATACTGAGTTGTTTAAAGCGAGCAGTCAGAGACGCGTTCTCTCCATCCTTCTGCTTGATATGCCAGAATTCGTCCTCCAGCTTTTGGCGTTCATGGGGAGGGCATAATTCATCCATCATAATGGCCTTCAGCTCTTCCCACATTAGCTCATAGGCTGCGTCATTTCCGCGTTTGTTCCTCTCGGCCGTCCACCAGTCTAGTGCGCGGGACTGTAAGACGCCGGTAACGTTTAGAGTATGGAGATTTTCAGGACATCCACTCTGGCGCAGAGTGACTTCGACGAAATCAAACCATTGAAACATAGCCGTTGGGCCATCCTCGCCAGTAAATTCCTTGGGACCACAGGCTTTGAACTGCTTGAAGATGAAAGCAGTCTTGGGAGCAGCTTTAGGAGCTTCGGTTCTAGACTTCTCAGAGGATTTGCAAACATTCTCGTATATCTCACTCATGATTTGAGGAACTACCTTTGCTACTTGCTTAGCGACGAGAGCAGCTAGGCGTTTATCTCTCTGTTCTTGGTGAGTGATTCGTGGGTGACGGGGTCCAGATGATAGTCCAATTGACATTGTCTGCAACAGACATCGTCATGGTTCTCAGACACGACATAATCGAATCTCAACTCACACGTCTAACACTACTAAAGCTCAGGAACACGTATAATCACGTAAGCACGTAGACATATAATCACAGATTCATGTAAGCACAGAAACACATAAGCACGTAAGGCACAGAAACATAGAAGCACATACGCATGTAATCACAAGATGCAGTCAGAATACAGAAACCTATCATTCAAAGTCCGTGAGCGTTCAAGAATAGCGATCGCGAATAACGTAGCGAATAGTATAGTATAAGCGTATAGAATAGGAAGCAACATAACGTACGGTGGTCCCTCGTGGTAGTAGCGATTTATTAGCGTTTTGAGGTAGAAGTGCAATGCGAATTGTGTGTGTCGATCAAAGCGAAAGCGAGAAGTGAATAAATCACCAAAAATCGTAACACATAAACAAATAAAGTCACCGAAAACACATAAAATTCACATAAAGTCGGCAAATATCTGAGTCGGCAGTAGCGAGCTCAAGATCGAAACACATAAAAATCGAGAAATAGATTGTCTGCGGCTATATAGACGTTGACTAACCAAAGCGATTCGACTATTCTCAAGGATTCTTGGTGCACACTCTAGCCTTCGGGACTGTGCTCTCGCCTCGAATCTGGGCGATCAGCACGCATCCTTTCAGTCATATCGTGGCTTCAAGTCGTTGGAGTCCGTCGAGACTTTGGTGAGAGTTTTGTAAAACCAAGTAAAGGTCGGAACAAATCGTCAAGGTTAGGGTTTCACCCCTGACTTAACAACTTCGTTCCTGTTTTGATAAAATAAAAGAGAATTATGCGTTAAATTATGGATTTCACTCTTGATTCAACACAAATTCTCGTGTTTATAGATGAAAATGTGGGGCAACCAAGCAATTTAGTCGACAGTTCGCGGTTTTCACACCTAATCTCGGCCTAATCGCTCGTTTATTTTTGAAAATTAAAGTGCAGTAATAGTGTAGCGTAGGCGAGAATAGCGAGAAATAGCAAGCAAGCTCGTATATAATCCCTACTGGATATGCACAAGTCGGTCTGTTGGTACCTAACTATAGACTAGGTCATTTCTAAGACATCTACTGGATTTCTCAAAAGTTTTCTTC
Source organism: Helianthus tuberosus (assembly GCA_030545235.1). Taxonomy (NCBI): domain Eukaryota; kingdom Viridiplantae; phylum Streptophyta; class Magnoliopsida; order Asterales; family Asteraceae; genus Helianthus; species Helianthus tuberosus. Next base: position 70,844,848 of record CM060356.1, on the reverse strand, counting down.
AAACGTTTTTCATCGAAATCTCAGGTTTTTATAATGTGAACACATGCAATCTGGAAGGGTAGATGCCTGTACCCCGAGTTTTCTGTCTAAGGCTAGAGTGTTCGTATAAATCCGCAATTTCTGACCAGTCACTCTTACCTGGGAACTCTTAGGGTGAGTGTCCACTTATAGGTTAAAGCATGTCTTCGTGAAGCATTATAAAAACCTATCCATCTTGACCCTACCGAATGATTTTTAAACGACCTTTGTAACCCTACTCATTCATGTTACCCTCGGTAATGTGTTTGCTCCTTATGACAATCGAAGCCTCCTTCCTTTCCCAATACCATATCATCATATTACCTTCGGTGATATGTTTGATTCAATACAGTTGAAATGAATCTCATTTCATTTCATGACTCTACGTTATCCTATTTTATTTTCAAAATACTACCATTGTCTTTTAAAATTTCAAAATTTTACCATTTGGATGAGAATTTTCAAAATTTCAACACAAAGATTTCTTTATTTTAAAATTTTTAATTTAAAAACATTTTTTCTTAAAAGTAATAAATTTTTAACAGGTAAAGAATTTATGATACAAACCATTAACCCGGTTTGTATTCTCTCATCCAAAAACATCACAAAAGTTTATTCTCAAACAACTCTTGTTTCAATACAAAAAAAATGTTACAAACTCATAACAATTGGATAAATCTAACTTAATCGGTTTTCTCTATAGCTGAATTTTCAAAATGCCTCCTCGACGAGATACATGTCACACCCCAACCGATGGCGGAATCATCGGGGCGCGGCACTGAGCGAAACAGATTGTCCAAAAGTTTCTAGAATAACTATATTTACCAAATATTTAAAGCAACACGTCCAATACCATGTCATAAATGATAAAACAATTATTACAGAAAAGATCTAGTCAAATTGTTCTGTTCCGACAACTCAGATTTTTATTACAGACAATTGTTTATTGTTGACCTAGGTCTTTCCTAGCCTCGATTTCACAGCAAGCTAAGCAAATAAGCATCCTAAGCACCTGTCATATACGTTAAAGTAAAAGTCAATACACATAGTGTAAATGTGAGCATACAAGTTTAATAGATATAATAGACTTCGAAATAGTTTCGCATAACCAGCACGTACATAGTGTGAAATGAGGCATGTTAGTTATCGACATGAACCTATCGATACCAATGACTACGAGTTGATTGCCCGAGGCAGTTCGTAATACACACTCACCACTGTGAGCCATGTAACAAATTGTCCTTAACAACCCCTGAGTGAACAGGTGCTGAGTCCAAACAAATAGTACTATCGTTGCTAAGGCAGGTAGACAGCATTCCATGTGTAAACATAACAAACAAGCATTCATTAAGTCACCTATAACATGCGGTAATTGGTTAGCGATTAAATTATTGCGTAGTGTGTTTGATGTGATTTAGAATAAGTAACGTATGTTACCCCCAAATGTGCGTAAAGCAAAAAGGGATAGAGTATACTCACAGCGATTGGTGGATCGGACAGCCGGTCGTTCGAGTGACAGTCCGCTCGGATGGTCATCCGATCGGGTAACCTTTCGAGTGGATTGTTTCTTCCTTTGGGAAGGATGTGTTTGTGTATGATGGTTTGACTTTTGAAGTTTTCGTTGTAGCATTTGAAAACACAGAAGTATCTCTACCTTTCAGGTTGGTCAATCGGACGGACGTTCGATCTGACGACAACCCGATTGGTTGAATACTTTAGTGAGAACAAATTCATAGCAGTTTGTCACTCGATCGGATTGTAGTCCGATCGGGTGGCATCCCACTGACATTGAACATGTGTGAAAAAATTTTAAGTGTTGAAGTCTGATCATTACATGGCCAAGTGGTAGTCCGTTCGGGTGGTAATCCGATCGGGCAGCACTTCGTTCAATGTTCATTCTTCAAAGTTTTGAAAATAAAAGTTAAGTACGGGGCCAAGGTGTAAGTCGGTCGGGTGACAACCCGATCGGACGGCATTCTATCCTGGTTGTTCCGTTCTTCTTACACTTGGTTGTTTTGATTGTTTGTCATTTTATCGAGATGTTTTGATAACGTGTTAAGCAACAGAAACCTTGTCAATACTTGGTAACCGTGATCGGACAGGAATCACCCAAATCCGACCAGTTTAACTGTTCGAGACGGTGTTCCATGTTTAACCCGAAATCGGTAGTCTCATGGATAGAATCCAAATCTTGAATCAACACAACCATGAGAATGAGTAGAAGGTCAGTACAAGCTCCGATTCTATATGTTTTGAGTGCATTGAGTGTAAAAGAGTTGAAAGAAGGTTGGAAAACCATCTTTCAATCCTTTTCACCGTGAATATGTTTAGATCTATGAAAGATCTTCGTTCGTTTATGTGGAAATCATTTAGATCTAAGTTGTTCTTGGTGGATTGAGGCCAAAGCATGAAGTTCTCAAGAACACCATGATGACATCATCCTAGAACACCTCGAATCTAGTGATTTCATGGTTAAAAGTTAAGATTCAAAAGATAGAAAGGTGTAGAATCAAGTGTAGATCAAAGAAGTACAAGATTTAGATTGAGATCTTACCGGAATTGCGAGAAATCGGAGAAAAAGTAAGGTTGGAGCGCTAGTCGGACAGAGAGTGCCAAAAGTAGTAAGTTTGATGTGGACAGGGGGTATTTATAGGATTTCCCAAAGTGGAAAGGGGTGGATCGATCGAGTGGCAGCCTGGTCGACTGGCTGATCGATCGAGCGGTAGCTCAATCGAACTGCTGGTCACTTGGTCGATTAGCCACTTTGGTTCGAGTGTTCAGTGCGACGAGTTTTGCCGTTTCGATTGCGAATGCGAGCGTCGCGATGTGATAGAGTTTCCTAGTCAAATTACTTTTAATCCCAACTACCATACCAACATACAATCATCCTTATTTCATATTCGTTTAGCGTTTGCGATTCGATTGCGATTGAGTTTCGATTGTGTTTCGATTGAACACCACACATAAACATAATTAAACATGCACAAGTAACACATAAGGCACACACACACATAGAACAATATCCAGAACGCGTAATTCGAGTTGCGAGTGCGATTGCGATGGCGATAAAGCGATCAATTATGCGATAAATATCGAATAATCCTCGATTAGTAATAAGTACTCCACATAATACAACTAACGGTAAGCATAAAATAGACTATCTACGAGTCAAAGAAGTCAAAACAGGAATTGAGCAAGGAGTGACAGATCGTAAGTAGCAATCTTGTCTCCCTTTGACTTCAATCTTGACTTTGACTTTGACTTTGACTTTCGAAACATGGGGTGTTACAATACACAACCTCAAACCAATGAAGATGTCACAGCCCTTGTCGCTCAGCAAATGGTTGCAGTACTTCCAGGCGTAGTAACCCAGATTCATCAGATATACAACAACAACAACAACAACAACAACACCCAGTGTAATTTCAAGACCTTCAATTCAGCCAAACCGCTAAAATTTTCTGGGTCTGAAGGAGCAACCGCACTCTTACAATGGTTCGAAAGTATAGAAAGCACATTCCACCATGTTCAGTGTCCCAATGAGCGAAAGGTAGATTTCACTTCGAGTGTCTTTCAAAGGAGAGCACTCACTTGGTGGAATGGTATTATGAGGGACCGAGGTGCCAATGTAGCAATAGAACTGACATGGGAGGAATTTAAGGATCTTATGAAGAAGGAATTCTGCTCACGAAGTGAAATAAGGGCACTTGAAAATGAGTTCTATTATTTAAAACAAGATAGTGGGAAAAACCGTGCCTACACTGACCGATTTGAACAGTTAAGCCTACTTTTCCCCACTATGGTCACGCCTTTGGAACGGGCCATTGAGAAATACATCGATGGTTTACCTGACCCTGTCCAAGACATTGTCATTGGCAGCCAACCTGCAACGCTTAGGGAGGCTAAGGAATTAGCTGCTATCTTGACTGACTCACAGGTTAGAAAAGGTAAGTTATTTCGACAAGGAGACAAGAAACAAGACACCGAATCTGTTACCGAGAATTCGAAAAGATCAAAGGCCGAATCTTCTAAAAGTTCTAGGAAGCGCAAGGCTTCAAAGAATTTTGCAATTCCTGCACCTGCTCCAATGAACTCAGTACCCTTTAAGGGATTTTGTCATGGGAAGCAACCTCGGTGCAATCATTGCAATTATCATCATGCGTCAAATACCCCTTGTTGCCAGTGTACAATTTGTTGTTTATTTGGACATCTAGCTGTGACCTGTCGTATCCAGAACCGAGCAGCCCCTACTCAGACTCGCCCAAGAGCATGTTTCAATTATGGTGACTTAAATCATTTCAAGCGAAACTGCCCCAAGCTTGCCAATGCTAATGGACGAGTATTCAACCTCAACGAGGCTCAAGCTAATGATCAAGCGCTTATGATCATTTGAACCTCTAAATTTCCTGTTTATTTTTCAAGAACAATGTACATATTTTAACTATGGTTGTAATGACAATATAAATTTCAAGAAGTTTATCTTTATCTTTGTTATTCAATTTTCAATTTCAAACTCTAATGTAATTACACTATGTGTGGTTTCAAATTTCATGCTGATTTTGAGGATTTCGTTCTTTAGGAACTAAATCTTATAATATTAGCATAATATAAATTGCACTCCGGTGCCTTCATACGAACATGGTGACACGATCGATACGGATACTATGAATAAGTTAATACTGTTTTATGATCATAACATTACATGCATGATTTGTTTATCTAATATGTATAGTACATGATTATAAATACAATTTGCTTCGTATGTTAATACAACATACTTAATACATTTTTTTAGTATGTTAACTTAGCGTACCTAGCACATGATTTAAGAACATTTTCTTGATATGCTTACATTATGGTGATAATGTATGATTAATATATGTTGCATTCTACCTGTTTGGTTGATATGAAACATATATAAATATTTGTACTAGAATAAAATACCTACTACTAAATTTGTCGTAGGCAAAATAAGTAGTGTTAACATTGCTAGTATGAAATACGATTCGATTTGACAGATATTATGTTGTGATGATGTTTATTTGAATTAGACGATAGTTCGACCTTATTATTTGTTTACCCTCGCTTAACAAGAGGAGCTATGTGGACCATGCGATGAAACGAGTAATTATGGGTGCACACTTAATTATGAGATTCGACGCATGAAAATCATAGTAAGCCTTGTTAAGTATGATGGCATAAAATCTAGAATGATTAAGGTGACGGGAGGAGAATGATGTGATAAGAACACGGTGGATACGCCGATGGTACTTCCTATATATAAGTGTTCTTATCATGTTATTCTTCAGAACGTTGCTGATATCATTTGGTGATTTTATGTTATCTTGGACCATTATGTGATTATGTGTTTTAGTGTTATTGTGTGGTTATTTCCGATGGACTACAGCAAGTACATTCATTAACTCAAATCGAGCTGACCGGGAGTATATTATGGTGTTAAAGGTGACGATCTTGATGCCATAGGTATGTTGACCCGTCTCCTCTGCATGAGATGATCATGGTGCATTGGATGTACCTCGTGGGACGTTAGAAACCGTGTACATTTAGGGCTTCAATGTACACCCCCTTGTTTGCTAGGAATTACACTAGGAGCTTAGTATAACATAGTGTCATACTTAAATGATTTTTGAACACTAGTCGACTATCACAAGTTTCAAAGGGCTGGACACCTTGAGATACTTTGAATATCCCAAATCACATTTTGAATTCCCTAAAATTTCCAAATGATGCTTCGCATCTTTGGGATCTAGCAATCCCTGCACATCAGTTGTTTCAATTTCATTTTACGGTCTCCTTCGAATAAATTTCGGGACGAAATTTCCTGAAGTAGGGGAGACTGTGACACTTGTGCTCCGTAAACTGTGACACCTGGGTCACTGCGACCATCAAAAAAATGCCAAGCCAATGAAATATTGTATTTCATACTTGGGATCTGTATAAATATGTGTATCTTTTGCACATATCATTTCTTGTTCGATTTCAAGATTTAAATCGCTTTCTGGATGGTTATACGCGCACTGATGCGTAAATATAACCCGTTTAATGCAACGAACACTCCAAAATAGTGAAATAGGCTTAACATACCTTAAATAACCTTTACATAACTTAGAAATAAGTTTTGAAGGCTTTGGTATGGCGAAATCAAGTTAATTCGCTTACAGGGACTAAATTTGACAAACTGCGAAAGTATGCCAATTTGAACTGTAACAGACATTCCGGAACATGACCATAAGTTAAACATACCATAAATATCCTTTACATAGCTTAGAAATAGGCTTTGAGGGGTTCGGCAAGCTAAAATAAACTTTTGGGTCATTCAGGGACTAAAAGCGTCAAAAAGTGCATAAGTTTGCACTTTCGCGCATAACTTACGTTCTGAATACATCCGGACATCCAAGAATTTATATAAGCACTAAAATATTTTATTTTAGTGTTTGGCATGAGAAAAATCCATTCGTCACGCAATTTGGATCGTTTTTCGCGCTTATGCGCATTCCGTCGTAATTAAGCGAACATCACGATCGTACGGCCAAACGAACCGACACCCGAGATATTTTTGAACACATTTTAAGTTCCCTATACTTTAACTTCATTTTAGAGCTTTGAAATGGGGTTAACGGGCCTTAAACATGTCGAAAATAGCTCAAAACACTAACAGGGACCAAAAGTGTAATTCTGTGAAACTAGGTCCTTGCGCACCTCAACACTCTGAGTGTTACGGTGCGCAAGCAGTCCCCAGACAGCAGAAACTTGGTAGAAACATTGGATCTGGTCCCTTTCACTTGTGCACATAGTATTGGGCAATACTAGGGGCTCCCATGGTATTGTAAAACCACTATCTTGAGGTGTATGGCCAAGATCAAAGCACGGTTTCCAAGATACGATCTTAACGGCTAACCGAAAACTATAAATACCCCCCCCATGCCATTGCAAAACCCACAATAATCTTGATTTGAGAAGCTCTAAGTTGAAACATTTGTTTCATACCTGAGCTACTTGGATCGAGGTTAGCATTCGGGGACCCTTTGTAAGTGTTCCTTCGTTCTTTTATTGCTTTCCAAGTCTGAAAGTCAAACTTTGTTTGACTTTCTGCATTGACCAGTTTATGGTCAATGCGAAGTTCGTTTGAACTTCGCAACGTGAGCGTAATCACGATGGTTATAGTCCCTTGTGACTATGCCTACTGATTACCACGTTGTCTAGGCTCAGTGACGAGCCGTAGTTTCGGTCAAAATGCGCATTCGTGCGTATTTTGTAACCAAACTACTCTTAGGTATCAAAACCGTTTGTTTTGATACCAAACTTGTTTTCAAACTTAGTTAAGCATGTTTTAACATGCTTAGCTCGTCACTTTTAGTTTTGTGCTTGTCTAGGGTCGTAAGGGTAAGCGATCTAATAAATCGCTTATACCTTCGAACCCGACCCATTTTGGTCGATCATTAGGATCCGACCAAATACTTTAGGACCATAGTATATAGGGAATAACCTTCCGAGGTTATACCCTATGGTCACATCGTTTGAGTAGTTGTATGATAGGTAGTTTATATGCCTTAGGTAAATTACCATAATACCCTTTTCATGTGTAATTGGTAATTAAGCATATGTAACCTAAACTTTCGTCACTTAACTGATTATGTAACATGTCTAGGCATATAACACTTGTCATAGGGCTAGTTAGACGTCTCGAGTGCGCTTTTGCGCGCACGACGCGTTAAAGTAGCATAAGCTACCTAGACGGGTCGTAATGGGTCGTAAGCACTTAGGTTAGGTTTCATTTAGAATGTAGGCTTTGTTGAACCATACTACATGAGTTTCATACTCATTTGGTTTACGAACCCTCATTCTACCCGATCCTCCGATCTAGGTCCGGTTTATTAACATAGTTACCTATATTAGGTGTCGTTTGATTCCGAGATCTCAAGCATTGTTTGGTTGTTACTCAAGGACTACTAAGCAATCTCAAGTGAGTACATAGACCCCTCTTTTACTGTTTTCCAAACATTTTGGGGTGGAACACATGTGCCTACTTGTTACTTTCATGCTTTCCATGTTTTCACATTATATACATGCTATGTTCATTAGTACACTATTAGTACATGATTTCATTACATTTTATGCTATGTATGTCCATTGTGTGCATACTTAGTACATTGGTTTACATTTACATTTTATGCTATGTATATTCAATGTTGTATACTTAGTACAGTTGTTTTCATCACATGCTTACATTTTGGTATGACATTTGGTTTGTTAAAAATGGAACAATACATTCATTAACATTAGCTACGCCGTTCGTTAGTAGGTAGTGGTACCGTAGGAATTGACAACTCCCGTTCCTGAAATCCTAGGTAGGTGTGGATTGGAAGGAATGACCGAATTCGATACACATAACATAGATAAACCTTTAAATTGTTTAAAGGTTTATCGCCTCAGTCTCAAGGCTTGGATGTATGCATTTTCACAACACCGCATAGATGTTTATATCAGTATAGCATGCATTTGTTCCACAAAACATAGCTTTGATTTAAACCATGTTTTACTTCAATACTTTGTTTTTGTGCATATGGTTTAGTTGATATATTTCACTAGCCATACATATCATTTTGGTTACACATTACATGATTTACATTTGACACATAAACATTATTAACATTGGTTATACATTACATGACTTACATCTTGACATAAACATTTTGACATATTATTCAATACGTTTGGCAATTGGTTTAAACATAGACATCTTACATTGTTGGTTTGGTTCGAGTAAGTGATTTAAGTAACGAGGCGTGTGTAATATGATACAAGCATGGTGGATACGCCGCTGGTACTTCCTATATATAAGTGATTGTATGGTATTACATATCGTAGCGTTATTTGAATCATTTAAATTTGGACATGTAACATTTTATACAAATAACATACTTTTCACAATACATTGTTTTACAAACAACTTAATTTATACAAACTCATTTCACATGGTTATCCACTTAACCATGTGTTATTCTTTTATACATATATATCATTTGGTTTATTTATCACTTTTCAAATGATTTACAAAACAAAGCAAACTACAAGGTTCATGACTAAACATTTTCTTAAACATAAGTCATGAATCTCATTTTCACAAAACCTATGTATCTCACAGGCATTTTTATGCTGACGTACCTATTTTCACATGTGTTTCAGGATATGTTGCATGGGATTTATCAAGATACACTTAGGCGGACTTGGGCCTTAGTGACAATAAAAGATGCAAGACTAGTTATTTATGTTATTTTTTTCTTTGATTGTCAAGACATTGTGACTCTTTTAATCAATAAAACAATATTTCAATTTCCATGTGTTATGAAACAATGATTCTGTTACAACACTCCCCAACGTTTTCCGCCACGTTTTGTTGTTCTACGTGGTCGGGGTGTGACAGAAAAGTTGGTATCAGAGCTCATGGTTATAGGGAATTAGGTTATTAGTAATGCTTTGACCTAGTCTATAACCTTCCTAGGACCCTAACGCGAGTTTACTTGCGTTTAGTCATAAAACAATACCGTCACCTATCCTTAGGCGACGACCTCAACAAGAACACAAAGTTCGAATCCGCTTTGAAAACTAATCATCTGTTCTAGGATGATTGATTACTAGGTTTTGAACCCTCTACTGTAAGGTTTTGAACCCTCTGTTATATAAGGTTTTGAACCCTCTAAGTTTTCAAATCTCGTCAAAGTTTGGGTCGTATAATGTGAACACGTGCAAACTGGAAGAGTGAATGCCTGTACCCTGAGTTTTCTGTCGAAGGCTAGAGTGTTCGTACAAATCCACAATATCGGACCAGTCACTCTTACCTGGGAACTCTTGGGGTGAGTGTTCACTTATAGGCGAGCATGTCTTCAGTTATACATTAATATGATCCGCTTACTTTGATTTGTCACCATCTCATTTGTTTACCTTAGGTAACAAACAAATGATCGCAATTTTCATGCGTTACCATTCTGTTTTGATTATCCAATAACCTTTCACCTGTTTCTTCCTATGACTTTCTTTTTCTTCTAGAATGTCTCTTCCTCTCAGCAACGGTCAAATGTATGAGCAAATCGCCATATTTGCCCACCAAATAGGCGAAGTGATTTTGAAGACCGTGGATTTAGGCATTGCCATGTCTCGTCTCAACAATGAAGCCTCTCGTCTCAACAATGAAGCCACTCAAGAGCCACTGAAGGAAGCAGAAGTCAAGCCTGCACCAAGATCAAGGAAGCGTAAGGCTACAAGGAAACCCGCAGCAGTTATACCAATTCAAGCAGGGCCTAGCCAGAAGGCAACACCACCTGCTAAGAAGCAATACAAGGGAACGGCACCGTTATGCAACAAATGTAAGGGGCATCACCTAGCTCACTTACAGTGTCGTCTGTGTGTATCATGTGGGCGAGTTGGTCACCTGGCAAGTGCTTGTCGATTTAACCCGAACCAAGGTGGTCCAAATCAACCCCAAGTCAACCCTACTCAAGCTCGTTTTCCGCCTGGTACTTGCTACAACTGTGGCGAGACGAGCCATTACAGGAACAACTGCCTGAAGATTTTCAGTGCAAATCCAACCCTTGGATGAGCAATTGGCTGAACAAAGGATGTTGCTGTTTTAATGCCTTTGTTTCTTTTGTTTTCTTGTAATGTGAAACAATCTGTTTTGTTCATAAATAAATTATTGTTCACAAATTCTGATGTACAATTGTAGTTACATATGTGTATGTCATTACCTATAATACCTACATTAAGGAACTATGTTCCTTACAAAATACTTTTGTGAATTTCCTATTTTCGTGTTTACTCATGATTCCCTCGAAAAAATTTAAGTACTCGTTTCATTCCAGGAGACGAAGTACAAGAAATAAAGGGAAATTATGAGTAATCGTGCTTTTTGCACATCTATGCCATTAAATCCTTGGTTAGATAACTAAGGATATTTTCAATCTCATACCCATTATGTTTTGATTTCTTCAACATGCATAACATAAGTTTTCCAAAACAACCTCCATGATTTCAAAAACATCGTCTACGTTTCAAAAATAACCTTCACGACTTCAAAATGTTATTAATACAGTATATATCAAATGCATGACTTCAAAAGCATCATTCATGTTTTCAAAAACCTTATACATAATTTCAAAATTTATCTCGCATGATTTTAAAACATTTTTGTAAATATATGTACCTAATACACCTACTTCATGATTTCAAAAGTATTATATATAAGGTTTCAAAAAAAAAAAAAAAAAAAAAAAACGCTAAACACATTTTTTTTTCTTAAAAGAACCCCATGCATAGTTTTCAAAAATATTTTTTTCTTCATACATTGACTTAACCTTCAAACTCCGCTTCATATGTCGCCTTGGCATATCTAGCATCTCAACCTCATAAGCATTTTTACTTCATGTTTTGACTTAAGCACGTCCAGTGCAAGGTTTCAAACATCTTCAACTTCTAAAATCCATATGGGATCTTTTTATCTTCACATTTAGATCCTTGTGGATGATTATCATTCAAATCAGAGTCCTTAATTTGATTCCTTATGTACCTAAATTCGAACGTCTCGGTTCCTTATAATCGAAATCGAATTTTCTCTTCAAAAATCTTTCTATCTTTATAGTTAGATTCTTGATAATGTTTAAAGTACCAAATGAAATCCAAGGAATGGATTCCTAGTGTGGTTTAAATACATATGCTCTGTTAGCAGAACAAATTTCTAGTTAAACAATTTTGTGATTATGTGACTATGTGTTTATGCATCTTATGTTTTCTTTTATGTATTTCGTGCTTTTATACTCTGGATATTCGTTACCCAAATCCTCGCAGAATCTGTCATATTTTCATATGAGGGATTCGTAGCAGGATATTCAAAAGGTACTACCTTAAATTCTTAATGGGCTTCTATGTAAGAGTTAAGACCCTTGGATTATATAGTACCACTCCATGATTCATAAGAGACCCTTTAGTGGTCTAGTCAAAAAGATTGATTCACAATTTGGTTAAAGAACGACATCTAGTGATGTAGCTGAACAGACTCCTTGATAGTCTATTTAGATCAATTATTGATTTAATTAAAAGGACTCTATGGCGGTCTAGTCACACGCATCACAGGATTGTTCATTTGGTTTTACCCTACACATTATAAAATAGACTGTGTGAACTGTGCAAGGAATTGTCTAATTATGGACGCGTACATAATTATGAAATTTAGTGCACAGAAACCCAGTAAGATTTATTATGTGTAAGAACCGATAGTGACAACAATAACAAAATGAGAACGATGTAATGGAGGTACGGTGGACGCACCAATGACGCTTCATATACTTGTATATAAGTATCCCTCTTACATTGCAAGCATGATGTTATTAAAGTTACTAGAAGTTCAGAACCCTAACCAATGTTGTTCGATCTTTTCAACTTCATGTTTTAAACTCTCACAAGTTTCCTCTAAATAAAAATTTCGGGACGAAATTTCCTAAAGTAAGGGAGACTGTGACACCTGGGTCACTGCGACCATCAAACAAATACCAAGCCAATGAAATATTGTATTTCATACTTGGGATCTGTATAAATATGTGTATCTTTTGCACATATCATTTCTTGTTCGATTTCAAGCTTTAAATCGCTTTCTGGAAGGTTATACGCGCACTGATGCGTAAATATAACCCGTTTAATGCAACGAACACTCCGGAATAGTGAAATAGGCTTAACATACCTTAAATAACCTTTACATAACTTAGAAATAAGTTTTGAAGGCTTTGGTATGGCGAAATCAAGTTAATTCGCTTACAGGGACTAAATTTGACAAACTGCGAAAGTATGCCAATTTGAACTGTAACAGACATTCGGGAACATGACCATAAGTTAAACATACCATAAATATCCTTTACATAGCTTAGAAATAGGCTTTGAGGGGTTCGGTATGCTAAAATAAACTTTTGGGTCATTCAGGGACTAAAAGCGTCAAAAAGTGCATAAGTTTGCACTTTCGTGCATAACTTACGTTCTGAATACATCCGGACATCCAAGAATTTATGTAAGCACTAAAATATTTTATTTTAGTGTTTGGCATGAGAAAAATCCATTCGTCACGCAATTTGGATCGTTTTTCGCGCTTATGCGCATTCCGTCGTAATTAAGCGAACATCACGATCGTACGGCCAAACGAACTGACACCCGAGATATTTTTGAACACATTTTAAGTTCCCTATACTTTAACTTCATTTTAGAGCTTTGAAATGGGGTTAACGGGCCTTAAACATGTCACACCCCCCAAAATCCACACGCGGAGAACCACCGCTTGGAGGCGTGACTGACCAGGATCAAGCCACCAATCATATTGAACAATGTAAATAGTAAGTGTAACTCAACCAAACAATATAAAAGGTGTTCCAAAAACCAAAGTATAGTATCAATGTTTAGCGGAAGCATAAATGTGAAACCCAACATAAGTATTAAGTTCACAAAGTGTAAATGTTTATCATGGAACTCAACAGTCCATGCGCCCACAACGATCGCGCCTCCCGTGCAAGATCCATGGGTACCTAAGGTCCTGCAAGGCTTGTAACAGAGAGTCAACAACTAGTTGAGTGAGTCCACAGTTGTTTGTTCAGTTATAGTAATCGTATTGTAAATCGTATGTTCATTTAGTGAACCATGTTTCGTATGTATTTGCATCGCGGCCCTCTAGGCATGTTGGCGAAGATTAGTGGGGGTTTCCCATGTTTTCTAGACTAGGTATATTTGTATCGCAGCCCACCCGGCATGTGTGCGAAGTTTAGAGTATGGTTCGCAGCCATTCCAGGCATGTGTGCGAAGATTTAGAGTATGGTTCGCAGCCATTCCAGGCATGTGTGCGAAGATTTGTTCCATTATCGCAGCCATTCCCGGCGTGTATGCGAAGAGAAGTATATGTATCACTAGTCTAGCAGTACCTACCAATAACCTTCCTCTCCCGAGGCCTATGGTATGTAATTCCGATAACAATTTAAGCATAAATAATCATCCAAACCCATTCCCAACCCCGGGAATCCCATGCCTTGGTAAGAGTGTGAACTCACCTTGGTTTGCTCGGTATGCTAAAGTATATGCTCACAGTTAATCAATCAGGTCCTATAGGACACGTATACTCAATCAGTTCACATTCGTAATGTTTCACGTACAATCAGTATTACAGAGTGGTTTGGCATTTAACATCAAATAACACATAACCAATTTGCCAATCATACCAGGTTCAAAGTTACAAGCAAGTTCCTAAACTAATTGTTATGCTTAACAGAGTTAGTCGGTTTGACTGAGTTAACACAGTTTACACTTAACAGGGTTAACCACTTACTGACATAACAGAGTTAACAGTTCAATTGTTTAACAGGGGTTTTGATGATTAACAGAGTTTGCATACTTAACAAGGTTACAAACTAACAGAGTTATAATTAACAGAGTTTACCACTTAACAGACCTAACAAAGTTAACATGTAACAGAATTAATAGACTAACTGAGGTTACTAACTGAGTTAACAAGGTTACATGCTTAACAGAAGGCACTCCACGAAATCACATGTGCCGAAAACACATGCTTGGACTAAATCCCTTAAGTGACGAAATCACTTGGTGATTTCGTCTGGTCCTCTGTGTTTTCGTCTATGGCAGTAACAACCTCAGTAGCCGTTTTCCAAACAATAACAACCCTAATCCTCATCATCACCGACAACAGTTACAATCGGTTACAGCTATTATTAGTTCAATCATCACACAACCAGAATCATCATCATCATTTATACGGATCCTTTTTACACTACATCAACAAATCATGTAAATACAATATCATCCATAATTTATTATCATATGAAACAATCAACAATGGCCGACAATCATGGGTGTTCCTTATCTAATTGGCTGCACTTTCAAGGTGTTTCACATGCAATATTGATTATTACTTACTTACACAATCATTTAATCATGCACGATCACCACAGCACATACACATAATAGTATAACATCATCCCTTTTTATCACAATTATTCAATCATCAATCCCACAAATAAATAATACCATACAACTATGAAAGATTGCAGACAAGAATCACTAACCAAAATCTTGGCAAATCAATGTTGCTATCTCGATCAGGGGGGGGGATCAGGGGGAAAGCCTTTAGGGTTTTAGACTTGTGTTCTAAGTTTAGTTTTATCACTACCCATGTTACGTATTCCCTATTAATAACAAATAAGTTAGAGGTCGGTTCTTCTATGGCCGGTTGTGATTATGGGCTCAAGCCCAAGTGATAATTACAATTAAGGGGTTGGGGTTTTTAGCCAATAATCCATATTTAGTTATAACATACCAATTAATACAAGACCCCTTATTAACATATACTACAAACACACTTAATCCACACACCATATAAATCATATACATCATATAAATCACAATACGATTTATCATAATACACACGTGTACAGTTGTGAACAAACAAATCGTGTCAAACAAACGATCTATACAATTAACGTGCAAAAATACGAAAATGGAATCTCAGAAACTCGGGTTGTCACATTATCCCCAACTTGAAAGAAATTTCGTCCCGAAATTTAGCACGTAGTTACTGAGGAAGCTAGTTATGTTGTGTAGTTTACTGGTTTTCCTGGGGTGTCACAAAACATGTCGAAAATAGCTCAAAAAACTAACAGGGACCAAAAGTGTAATTCTGTGAAACTAGGTCCTTGCGCACCTCAACACTCTGAGTGTTACGGTGCGCAAGCAGTCCCCAGACAGCAGAAACTTGGCAGAAACATTGGATCTGGTCCCTTTCACTTGTGCACATGGTATTGGGCAATACTAGGGGCTCCCATGGTATTGTAAAACCACTATCTTGAGGTGTATGGCCAAGATCAAAGCACGGTTTCCAAGAAACGATCTTAACGGCTAACCGAAAACTATAAATACCCCCCCCCCATGCCATTGCAAAACCCACAAGAATATTGATTTGAGAAGCTCTAAGTTGAAACCTTTGTTTCATAACTGAGCTACTTGGATCGAGGTTAGCATTCGGGGACCCTTTGTAAGTGTTCCTTCGTTCTTTTATTGCTTTCCGAGTACGAAAGTCAAACTTTGTTTGACTTTCTACATTGACCAGTTTATGGTCAATGCGAAGTTCGTTTGAACTTCGCAACGTGAGCGTAATCACGATGGTTATAGTCCCTTGTGACTATGCCTACTGATTACCACGTTGTCTAGGCTCAGTGACGAGCCGTAGTTTCGGTCAAAATGCGCATTCGTGCGTATTTTGTAACCAAACTACTCTTAGGTATCAAAACCATTTGTTTTGATACCAAACTTGTTTTCAAACTTAGTTAAGCATGTTTTAACATGCTTAGCTCGTCACTTTTAGTTTTGTGCTTGTCTAGGGTCGTAAGGGTAAGCGATCTAATAAATCGCTTATACCTTCGAACCCGACCCATTTTGGTCAATCATTAGGATCCGACCAAATACTTTAGGACCATAGTATATAGGGAATAACCTTCCGAGGTTATACCCTATGGTCACATCGTTTGAGTAGTTGTATGATAGGTAGTTTATATGCCTTAGGTAAATTACCATAATACCCTTTTCATGTGTAATTGGTAATTAAGCATATGTAACCTAAACTTTCGTCACTTAACTGATTATGTAACATGTCTAGGCATATAACACTTGTCATAGGGCTAGTTAGACGTCTCGAGTGCGCTTTTGCGCGCACGACGCGTTAAAGTAGCATAAGCTACCTAGACGGGTCGTAATGGGTTGTAAGCACTTAGGTTAGGTTTCATTTAGGTAGGCTTTGTTGAACCATACTACATGAGTTTCATACTCATTTGGTTTACGAACCCTCATTCTACCCGATCCTCCGATCTAGGTCCGGTTTATTAACATAGTTACCTATATTAGGTGCCGTTTGATTTCGAGATCTCTAGCATTGTTTGGTTGTTACTCAAGGACTACTAAGCAATCTCAAGTGAGTACATAGACCCCTCTTTTACTGTTTTCCAAACATTTTGGGGTGGAACACATGTGCCTACTTGTTACTTTCATGCTTTCCATGTTTTCACATTATATACTGTTAGTGCATTCATCTGTCGTCTTCGTCTTATGTCGAGTCTCGGGCTCGTTGCGGATCTGAACATGTGTGGTAGCTTGAACATGTCTGATAGCTTGAGATGTCTGGTAGCTTGAACATGTCTGATAGCTTGAGATGTCTGGTAGCTTGAACATTTCTGATAGCTTGAGATGTCTGGTAGCTTGAATGTGTATGTGTTATTTCAAGCTATCAAGCTAGTACTATATATAGGATTGTCATTTGTCATTTGAAGGTAACAAGGTAGAGAGACTAGATTCCATACCGAGGTGCTGCCGGTGTGAAGACTGATTGTACTCAATAGTAAATCAATATAATCAGTGTTTAAAAGTGATACGCAAGCTGTTTCAACGTCCGTTTCTTAGTTTCCGCCTCTGAAACGGATTAAATCTCTTCTGAACGACTCGTTTGGGTCACAAACCGATCCTACAAGTGGTATTAGAGCTCAGGAGGAAGAGATCTCGCAAAAACAGCTCGTTTTTGTCACTTTTTCTGATTTCTACATCATTCTTTTCAAAATTCAAACATTTTTCACGGTTAAAAACGGCTCAAACTTTCATATATTGTGCGTAATCATGTTTAAAAAAATCCTGTATAGTTTCAGCTTTGAAATCGACTTAAATCTGGTTCAAATCGGTCTGGTCGCTTGAAATTTGTTCGAAGTTGCTGACATCATCAACTGTTCAAGCGAACATAAGACGTTTAGTCCGCTTGAAAAAACATCTTGACCGGTTGAAATTATCTGCTCGCTTGAAATAGTTGCCTGCTTGAAAACGATGACTACTTGAACTATCTTTCACGTGAAAAGTTTATTGATTTGTGTGAAACATTAAAAGAAGTTGGTCAGTGGTTCACATGAATACAGAAGGACGGTCCAATCAGTTTTTCATGAAACATTAGTTTGTCGGCTTAGTGGGTGTAGTTGATTCAATAGATTTCAATTGAATATTGATATATTTTGCATATACACAATTATCACCGACCCATGTTATCATACAAATTCGGTTAAGTGAATTGATTAAATCACTTTATTAAACTGTCAAGATAAAGTGTAGTTTGATCTGTGAATTCCGAGGATTTGTGTGTGGGCCTAAGTGTTTTGAACTTTAAAAAGTTTTTGGGTCACGAGATATCATTTGGGCTAAGATCAAAAAGTTTGGGTTTGTTCAACAACTTAAATTGGTAGTTTGTTTGAGATAGATATTGTGTTTGAAAGGTGATCTATCTTGGACTTAATATTTCATTTAACGGGACTGTCTTGAAAACCGGGTTTCCGAATCATGGATATCAATTTCTTTAATATGACAAGAGAAACTATTGATAGAATAAATGTATTAAATAAAGAATTTGATTCATTTTCAGGTTGTCCAAGAGAAAGTACAAAGAGTATCATTGAGAGGTATAGACATCTTGTTCGCTCAATGTCTGAAAAGGGTATAAAAAAAGAATCAGAAGAATGGGTTGAAAAATTGGCCAATGCCATACCTCAACAAGAGTGGGGTACATATCTTTTGGATTTAAAAAGAACTGGAGAATACTCTGAATTGACAATTGGTCAATTCATTAAGAAACTTGAAGAACAGATGGAGAAAAATGCTGAGAAGAAGAAAAGTCAAAGTGGAAAATCAATATTAAAGAAGAGTAAGAGTAAAGGTGTTCAAGTGGAAGAGGAACAGACTGAAGAAATTTCAGTTTTGAAAGACGAGAAGAAAGCTGATAAGAAACATATTTTTGATTTGCAGGAAAATTGTGAGAGGTTGAAATCTGAAAATGACAAACTGTTAAGTGATTTGAACAGTTTGACATTGAAAAACAAGATTTTGAAAGAAAAGGAAAAAGAATTTGAAAATGAAAAATTAAAATTTGAAAAAGATTTTCAAAGTCAAATGAAGATTTTAGAAGATGAGAAATCTGCCATTTTTAAAAATAATCTTGAAAAACAGATTGAAATAAACTCTCATCTTCAGAAAATCATTCGACTTGAAAATGAAGCTGAAATTGCTCGGAATAAAATTAACGAGCTTGAGAAGAAATTGAAAGGTTTTGTGACTTTGTCATCAACACCAGATTATCCCTGTCCAAAACCAATCAATTCTGTTCCAATAAATGACAATGTCACAAACTTTGACAATGTCAAAGTTGAAGATTGTGATGAGAAAACTGATGATGATGAGAAAAAGAAAACATTTTTGAAATTAAAAGAAATGTTTAAAGAAACTGTTTTACATTAAACTGAGAAAGGTGAATGCTCAAAGCAAAAACTTGTAAAGAAGAATGTGGAACAAAAACAAAAAGATAAAAAGCCGAAAAATGTGACAACTCGAGTTTTCTAGATTTCCATCTTCGCATTTATTGCGCGTTAAATGTTTAAGTGGTTTGTTAATACGACTTGTTTGTTTCACAACTGTGCATGTTTGTAGTATGTTAATCGTAATGTGATTGATATGTTGTATACGGTATGCCTTATAAGTGTGTATGATGATGTATGTCTTAATTTTAATATATGTGTTGTATAATTTAAACAAGAAATCTGTTAGGCTAAACACCCTCACCCACATCAACGAAATCACCCTAGTGGTGAAAACACTTTGTGTTTTCGTCCACTAGAGGACCAACGAAATCAGACTGGGCTTTAGGCCCAGTAGTGAATTATATATATATATATATATATATATATATCTTTTTTTTTATCACAACCTTTACGGAGAGTTTTTCAATCGGCAAACCCTAGAGTTCCCCCCCCCCCTGTGTGCGACGGCAGTGGAGACAAAACCCCCTAGAGGCAACATCATCTCTGTTGATCGAGTCTCTCGGTTAGTGGATCGGACATTATATTGTTTCTTGTTTTGCTCATTTATGTTATACATGGACCTGATTAACAATTGTATGCGCTTATTTGATGATTAGCAAATGACCTAGGGTTGTAGGTGCATAGACTGATTGTGATCCGCATGTACAGATCGACTACTATGTGATGTTGTTTGTATTGGTGAATATGCGTGATAATGGCTGACTGTTAATGGCTGTTATTGAAGACCGATGAATCATGAACTGGCTTTAGGTATAGCACTCATAACATAGTCAAAGTGGTTTAAATGCTTTTGAAAGTCAACATGTGCAGACTGCATTAACTGATCATATCAGAAGTCATGTGATTAATATGCATAATTCAATGTAACTAAAGTTGGGGGTCCAATACATTTGATGTCATGTGATCTGACAAAGTTGGTAACTCTTGAACATGTGTATTTTTATTACCATAACTGCTCGATTAATGTTAGTCTGGAACTCGATAATTTCAATAGCCGATGTATCTGTTAGAGTTATTTAGGAATTTGGGGATTTGTAACTGTTGTTGTTGTTGATGATGATAATACTAACGAAAACACCCACCACATTTGTTAACAAACTGGATGAAATCACTAAGGTGATTTCGGCCCATAAGGTGTTTTCGGCCCATAGTGTGATTTCGGCCCAAAGGGGATTTCGCTACTCAGGGATTTCGTGGATTTGTTTTGCATAGTTAACTTGCTTAGTAAATTCTGTTAAGTGTGCACCCCTGTTAGTTATTTACTCAGTTTGTTAAACTTGTTAAACAATAACTCTGTTAGTTCAGCAACTCAGTTAGTATATTAGTCCTATTAATATGTTAACTGGGTTATGTTAACTGGGTTACATATGTTAAGCTTATTGTATGTGATATCTCTGCTAATGTTGATATAACTCTATTATGACACAGTGACTTCATTAAGTGTGTTAACTCTTTTATGTATACTATTCCTGATCCTGATTAACACTGTTAAGTTTACCAAGACTGTTGAGTAACTGAGTTAAAACAAACTGAGAAAGCCTCTAATGTAAAGCTTGAGTTGCATGAATGTGACTAACTGTTTGTGTGTTACATAATATTAACTGTCAATCACACTCTGTGATATTAATTGCATGCGAAACCTTACAAATATGTACTGATCTGGTATACGTGCATACAATAGGATTTGACTGATTTCTTATGAGCACTTAACTTAGCATACCGAGCAAACCAAGGTGAGTTCACACAGCCAAGGCATGGGGTTCCCTGGGTGGGAATGGGTTTGGATTATTTACTTGTACTTACCTAGTTTATGGAACTTAGTTATATGGTCCTCAGGTGAGGAAGGGTTATTGATAAGATACGACTAGACTCGTTATACTAATAGAACTGATCTTCGCACACACGCCGGGGTGGCTGCGATAATATGACTAATCTTCGCACACATGCCTAGGAAGGCTGCGAACTATACACAAAACTTCGCACACATGCCGGGTGGCTGTGATACAAATATACCTAGTCTAGAATACTCGGGAAATATTCCCTAATCTTCGCATACATGCCTAGAGGGCCGCGATACGAACTAATACGATACATGACTTAATGAACGAACATAAGGCTTACTATACTATTACAATTACTGAACTATTAACTGTGAACTCGCTCAACTAGTTGTTGACTCTCTGTTACATGCCTTGCAGGACCATAGGTACTCTTGGAGCTTGCACGGGAGGCGCGGTCGTTGTGGGCACGGATTTTGGATGTTATGATACACTCTTTTGTGACACTTCAACTTAATACTTATGTTGGGTTTTTACATTATTGCTTCCGCTACACACTTGTTTATGTTTGGTTTTGAAAACACCTATCGTATTGATGAATGACATTTACTATTTACTTATATGTTCAATATGATTGGTGGCTTGATCCTGGTCAGTCACGCCTCCAAACGGTCGTACTCCGCGTGTGGATTTTGGGGGTGTGACAGATTGGTATCAGAGCCATTGGTTATAGAGAACTCGGTTTTAATGAGGGGAAAACGTTTTTATTAAAACCAGACTATAACCAGTACAGTGCTCAACGATCCACAACGACGCCTCGCTCCACGTGCAAGACTCAACATTCTAGGTAATATGGTTTAGGTTTTATTGCCTACTTGCGAGAATTTCATAGAACTTTGCTCATGGTATGCTTAGATACACATAACCTTTATTGCTTGAGAATACTTGTGTGCTCACTTTCTTCTGTCATCGCACTATTCGCGAACCTCTCTTACTTATGTTATCTTTGCTATGAAGATCATGGCTGGACGTATCAACATGACACAAGCCCAGTTGACGGCTCTCATTAACGAGCGAGTTGCTGCGGCACTTGCAGCCGCACAAGCAGGAGGTATACCCTGCAGTTGTAACTCACACTAGGATCTTTAGATCCTACACTCCTAAACCAACTCTTGTGCTTAATCTTGTCCTGGTTCTTATACACAACAGGTCAGCACGCTCAGCCACCTGTTTACACCTTCAAAACTTTCATGGACTGTCGTCCTACTACTTTTAGTGGCGTAGAAGGAGCGGTTGGACTCCTCCATTGGTTTGAAAAGCTCGAGTCTGTTTTTGAGATGTGTGAATGCCCTGAGGCTCGCAGGGTGAAGTACGCCACTGGTACTCTAGAAGGCATTGCGCTGACTTGGTGGAATGCGTAAGTTCAGATGTTAGGGTTGGCTGTTGCTAACGCCACACCCTGGAATGATTTCAAGGAGTTGATCAAAGAGGAATACTGTAGCCGTGATGACATTCATAAGCTGGAGGTAGAGTTTTACCACTTGAAAATGACGGGGTCAGAAATTGAAGCGTACACCAAAAGATCGAATGAGTTGGCTATTCTGTGTCCTACTATGGTAGACCCTCCCATTAAGCGTATCGAACTGTATCTCAATGGTCTGGTGCCGGAGATTCAATGTCATGTAACCTCAGCGAATCTTGGCACCATTCAACAGATCGTCAAGTTAGCTCATCGCCTCACCGATCAGGCAGTGGAACAGAACAGGCTGCCTAAACGTATCAGCGCTACCACTACCGCTACCACTTCAGCTACTCCTGCTACTCCCAGTGATAACAAGCGGAAATGGGAAGGGGATTCCAGGAGGGGTTCAGCTACCATTCAGTCTCAAGCTCAGCAACGCAAGACTAATGATTACCAGAGTCCGAGTCAGCAATCTTCTGGTGGTCAGGGGCAGGGTGGATATCGGGGAATTCACCCACTATGTAACAGGTGCAACAGACACCACAGTGGTCAGTGTCGCAAGGGCCGCTGTCAGAGATGTCTCAAGATAGGTCATGAAGCTAAAGATTGCAGGAGCTCAAGGCCTGCGAATCAGAACCAGCAACAACAGCCACCAGCTCCACGAAACCAGCAACAACAACAACAGCGAGGCAATAGGGGATGCTTTCAATGTGGGGCTGAAGGCCACTTCAAGCGGGACTGCCCCCAGTTAAACCAGAATCAGAATAACAACAACAATAATCAGGGCAATGGGAACAACAATGGGGGAAACAACAACGACAATGGTGCTAGGGGTCGTGCATTTGTGATTGGTCGGGGTGATGCAAGGAATGATCCTAATGTGGTTATGGGTAAGTTTCTTCTCGACGACTTTTATGTTACTGTATTATTTGATTCGTGTGCGGATACCAGTTATATGTCTCTGAAAGTTAGTACAATGCTTAAACGCGCACCAACACTTTTGAACACCAAACATGTCGTAGAGTTAGCTAACGGTAAAAGTCTAGAGGCCACACATATAATTCAGGGTTGTAATCTTATCCTCGCTGGTCAGACTTTCTCTATCGATCTCATTCCTATAACTCTGAGTAGTTTCGACATCGTCATTGGTATGGATTGGTTATCCCAACAGCAAGCAGAGATTCTATGCAAGGAGAAGGTCATTCGTATTCCTCGTGTTGGCAAAGAACCTCTCGAAGTTCAAGGCGACAAGAGTGGTGTCGTGAGTGGCATCATTTCCTTCTTGAAGGCACAGAAGTGTTTGCGAAAGGGCCACACAGCTATTTTAGCACTCGTTACAGATACATCGACGAAAGAGAAGAAGTTAGAGGATATTCCTGTTGTACGCGACTTT
This sequence comes from Helianthus tuberosus, assembly GCA_030545235.1. Classification (NCBI taxonomy): domain Eukaryota; kingdom Viridiplantae; phylum Streptophyta; class Magnoliopsida; order Asterales; family Asteraceae; genus Helianthus; species Helianthus tuberosus. The sequence goes on along the minus strand of CM060356.1, from coordinate 70,820,743 downwards.
CCTCAAGTGTTTCCTGAAGAGTTACCTGGGCTACCGCCTCATCGTCAGGTCGAATTTCAGATCGAGCTAGCTCCAGGAGCAGCACCTATAGCTCGAGCACCTTATCGCTTAGCTCCAACTGAACTGGAAGAACTGTCTAAGCAATTGCAAGAACTCTTGGAAAAGGGTTTCATACGTCCTAGCTCTTCGCCCTGGGGAGCTCCAGTATTATTTGTGAAGAAGAAAGACGGTACTTTCCGCATGTGCATAGATTACCGCGAACTGAACAAGGTGACCGTGAAGAATCGCTATCCTCTTCCACGCATCGACGACTTATTCGACCAGTTGCAAGGGTCGAGCTATTACTCGAAGATTGACCTGAGGTCAGGCTACCATCAATTGAGAGTCCGGGATGAGGACGTCTCCAAAACAGCATTCAGAACTCGCTACGGCCATTACGAGTTTTTGGTCATGCCATTCGGGCTAACAAACGCGCCTGCGGTTTTCATGGATCTTATGAACAGGGTGTGCAAACCTTATCTTGACAAGTTTGTTATTGTTTTCATTGACGACATCCTGATCTATTCGAAGAGTCAGGAGGAACACGAGCAACATTTACGACTTATTTTGGAACTCCTTCGAACGGAACAGCTGTACGCCAAGTTTTCAAAATGCGACTTCTGGCTTCGTGAAGTCCACTTCCTAGGCCACGTAGTAAACAAGGATGGGATTCATGTTGATCCGTCCAAGGTAGATTCGATCAAGAACTGGCCTGCACCTCGCACACCGACAGAAATACGCCAATTCTTGGGTTTGGCGGGTTATTACCGACGGTTCATCAAAGATTTCTCAAAGATTGCACAGCCGCTTACATTACTGACACAGAAAGGTGTTGCTTACCGTTGGGGTAATACACAGGAAACAGCGTTTCAGCACTTAAAGGATAGACTCTGTAGCGCACCTATCCTCTCATTGCCTGAAGGCACGGACGATTTTGTAGTCTACTGTGACGCATCCATCCAAGGTCTTGAATGTGTGTTGATGCAACGGGATAAAGTTATTGCTTATGCTTCGCGCCAACTTAAGATTCACGAACGGAATTACACTACACACGATTTAGAGCTGGGAGCTGTTGTTTTTGCGCTCAAGATATGGCGACATTACCTGTATGGTACCAGGTGCACCATCTACACCGATCACAGGAGTCTTGAGCATATCTTCAAGCAGAAAGAATTGAACATGCGACAACGTCGATGGGTCGAACTGTTGAACGATTACGAATGTGCTATAAAGTACCATCCGGGCAAAGCCAATGTGGTGGCCAACGCCCTCAGTCGAAAGGATACTACACCTAGGCGTGTACGAGCGTTGCAACTCACTATTCAGTCTAGTCTTCCTGCACAGATACGAGATGCTCAGGTAGAAGCATTGAAACCAGAAAACGTCAGGGCTGAAGCTCTACGCGGCTCAAGGCAACGGTTAGAACAAAAGGCAGACGGCGCCTACTATGTTACAGGACGCATTTGGGTCCCACTCTATGGTAACTTACGCGAGCTTGTAATGGATGAAGCTCATAAGTCTCGCTACTCAGTACATCCTGGTTCGGATAAGATGTACCATGATTTGAAAACTACATATTGGTGGCCTAGCATGAAGGCTCACATAGCAACTTACGTCAGCAGGTGTTTGACTTGTGCGAGAGTCAAAGCCGAATATCAGAAACCTTCAGGCCCACTCCAACAACCTGAGATACCACAATGGAAATGGGAGCAAATTTCCATGGATTTTGTTACTGGCCTGCCTAGATCTCAACGTGGGAATGATACTATTTGGGTGATCGTGGATCGACTCACTAAGTCTGCACACTTCCTGGCTATTAAGGAAACAGACAAGTTCTCTACCTTAGCAGACATCTACTTAAAAGAAGTGGTTTCAAGGCACGGGGTGCCAACCTCTATTATTTCTGATCGTGACGCACGTTTTACTTCAGAACTGTGGCAAGCAATGCACAAATCTTTTGGCTCTCGTTTAGACATGAGCACAGCTTACCACCCTCAGACGGATGGGCAGTCTGAGCGCACTATTCAAACTCTAGAAGACATGCTTCGGGCGTGCGTAATTGACTTTGGCAATGGCTGGGAAAAACATCTGCCACTTGTGGAATTTTCATACAATAACAGCTACCACACCAGCATTAAAGCTGCTCCATTTGAGGCATTGTACGGGCGTAAATGCCGATCACCTCTTTGTTGGGCAGAGGTGGGTGACAGTCAGATCACAGGTCCAGAAATGGTAGTTGATACTACTGAAAAGATTTCTCAAATACGATAACGCATGGCGGCAGCTCGTGACCGTCAGAAAGCATACGCCGATAAAGACAGGAAACTACTCGAGTTCCAGGTTGGGGATCGAGTGCTACTCAAAGTTTCACCCTGGAAGGGTGTTGTTCGTTTTGGCAAAAGGGGCAAACACAATCCACGATACGTTGGACCATTTGAAGTCATCGAGAAAATAGGCAAAGTGGCCTACAGACTGAACTTACCAGCTGAACTCAGTGCAGTTCACAACGTCTTTCACGTGTCGAATCTGAAGAAGTGTCTGTCAGATGAGACCCTCATAGTTCCTTTGAAGGAGCACACTATCGACGAACGGTTGCATTTCGTCGAAGAACCAGTTGAAATAACGGACCGGGATGTTAAGGTCCTCAAGAACACCAGAATACCTCTTGTTCGAGTTCGTTGGAACTCCCGTCGTGGCCCAGAGTATACCTGGGAATGAGAAGACCAAATGGAACTCAAATATCCCCAGTTGTTCGAAAACAATGCAACTACTACTGAGGCTGAAGCTACTACAGAATTTCGGGACGAAATTCCAAATCAACGGGGGGATGATGTGACACCCCAGGAAAACCAGTAAACGATACAACTTACCTAGCTTCCTCAGTAACCGCATGCTAAATTTCGGGACGAAATTTCTTTCAAGTTGGGGATAATGTGACAACTCGAGTTTTCTAGATTTCCATCTTCGCATTTATTGCGCGTTAAATGTTTAAGTGGTTTGTTAATACGACTTGTTTGTTTCACAACTGTGCACGTTTGTAGTATGTTAATCGTAATGTGATTGATATGTTGTATACGGTATGCCTTATAAGTGTGTATGATGATTTATGTCTTAATTTTAATATATGTGTTGTATAATTTAAACAAGAAATCTGTTAGGCTAAACACCCTCACCCACATCAACGAAATCACCCTAGTGGTGAAAACACTTTGTGTTTTCGTCCACTAGAGGACCAACGAAATCAGACTGGGCTTTACGCCCAGTAGTGAGTTATATATATATATATATATATCTTTTTTTTTATCACAACCTTTACGGAGAGTTTTTCAATCGGCAAACCCTAGAGTTTCCCCCCCCTGTGTGCGACGGCAGTGGAGACAAAACCCCCTAGAGGCAACATCATCTCTGTCGATCGAGTCTCTCAGTTAGTGGATCGGACATTATATTGTTTCTTGTTTTGCTCATTTATGTTATACATGGACCTGATTAACAATTGTATGCGCTTATGTGATGATTAGCAAATGACCTAGGGTTTTAGGTGCATAGACTGATTGTGATCCGCATGTACAGATCGACTACTATGTGATGTTGTTTGTACTGGTGAATATGCGTGATAATGGCTGACTGTTAATGGCTGTTATTGAAGACCGATGAATCATGAACTGGCTTTAGGTATAGCACTCATAACATAGTCAAAGTGGTTTAAATGCTTTTGAAAGTCAACATGTGCAGACTGCATTAACTGATCATATCAGAAGTCATGTGATTAATATGCATAATTCAATGTAACTAAAGTTGGGGGTCCAATACATTTGATGTCATGTGATCTGACAAATTTGGTAACTCTTGAACATGTGTATTTTTATTACCATAACTGCTCGATTAATGTTAGTCTGGAACTCGATAATTTCAATAGCCGATGTATCTGTTAGAGTTATTTAGGAATTTGGGGATTTGTAACTGTTGTTGTTGTTGATGATGATAATACTAACGAAAACACCCACCACATTTGTTAACAAACTGGATGAAATCACTAAGGTGATTTCGGCCCATAAGGTGTTTTCGGCCCATAGTGTGATTTCGGCCCAAAGGGGATTTCGCTACTCAGGGATTTCGTGGATTTGTTTTGCACAGTTAACTTGCTTAGTAAATTCTGTTAAGTGTGCACCCCTGTTAGTTATTTACTCAGTTTGTTAAACTTGTTAAACAATAACTCTGTTAGTTCAGCAACTCAGTTAGTATATTAGTCCTATTAATATGTTAACTGGGTTATGTTAACTGGGTTACATATGTTAAGCTTATTGTATGTGATATCTCTGCTAATGTTGATATAATTCTATTATGACACAGTGACTTCATTAAGTGTGTTAACTCTTTTATGTATACTATTCCTGATCCTGATTAACACTGTTAAGTTTACCAAGACTGTTGAGTAACTGAGTTAAAACAAACTGAGAAAGCCTCTAATGTAAAGCTTGAGTTGCATGAATGTGACTAACTGTTTGTGTGTTACATAATATTAACTATCAATCACACTCTGTGATATTAATTGCATGCGAAACCTTACAAACATGTACTGATCTGGTATACGTGCATACAATAGGATTTGACTGATTTCTTGTGAGCACTTAACTTAGCATACCGAGCAAACCAAGGTGAGTTCACACAGCCAAGGCATGGGGTTCCCAGGGTGGGAATGGGTTTGGATTATTTACTTGTACTTACCTAGTTTATGGAACTTAGTTATATGGTCCTCGGGTGAGGAAGGGTTATTGATAAGATACGACTAGACTAGTTATACTAATAGAACTGTTCTTCGCACACACGTCGGGGTGGCTGCGATAATATGACTAATCTTCGCACACATGCCTAGGAAGGCTGGGAACTATACACAAAACTTCGCACACATGCCGGGTGGCCGCGATACAAATATACCTAGTCTAGAATACTCGGGAAATATTCCCTAATCTTCGCATACATGCCTAGAGGGCCGCGATTGTGACAACCCTCACTAAACCAAGTATCCGTACGACTTAATTAACAATTAATTACTGCTTAATTACTGTGCTTGCTTGAACTTGTGAATAAACTGCTACTTGAATACTGATACATGTACTTACTTGCATCATACTTTACTTGCTGTCACTACATTATTTACATGCTGAACCTTAGTGACAAACATGATGCACAAAAGCACAGTAGCACTATAAACGGATAACCTATTGAACATGCTGATAGAGCCAGCACCAGGCAGACACTGCCTCTAAGGCCCGTATGAGCCAGAAATATTTTACTACACTAGTGGTGAGTGTAGGGATACAAGGGTTGTAGAACTGCGTCTCTAGGAATAAGTACAATGACTGGATGTGCCTAAAACGTGCTCTAAGCACAAAATTCAGCACTTTACATAACAATTCAGCATTTGGCTAACTAATAAAGTGCCAAAACATGAGGAAAATATTCCTGACACTTTGGAGGAATAAGTTGTGTCACTAAAAATAATTATAACGACACTTTAAAGCTTGTTTAACGCTTTAACGGATTACTATCCAACCGAACAACCGGACTATACCCGGAACATGAAAATATTGTTAATAACATTACTTATCCTTTTCTGAGCCAGTTAGGGTCCCTGAATACCCTAACACCCGCAATAGAGCACAACACACTACTAACCGGGTTAATCCCTAAACTTAACTAGATTAACCTAACTCTACACTAACTATTTTAGTTGGAATCGAACTAGTACCCCCCCCCCTTACAAACCGTCCCCAAGAAGGGGGACACCCTTGTACCTTACTTGATTATAATAATCCTTGTATGCTTAATATCTAGCTAGCACTAAATCCATTGGATAATGGTGGTGATAATTGTCTATAAGATCCATGCATAACACAACATAACTTTCCACCACACTTAGAAGTTTCACACAACTCTCTCTCCCTCTCAAGACTCTCGGCCGAACACCCCTCTACATCCATCCACCATTTCGATTTTGATCAAGCAATTCCAAGTATCTACAAGTGTTAAGGATCTCGTAGAAGGAAGCTTGGTGCAAACGGAAGGCGAAGGACCTCACTCTATTGCTTTTATCCTCTCATTTTGCGACTAGTTTCTTCCCTAGCCTCGAGCTAGTAGTAAGTTGCTTAAATCACCTACTCGAACTATTTTTAAGTGGTTAAAATGATATGTAACGGTTAAAAGTCGCAAACATACAAGATGAAGCATAAAAGTCTACTAAAAACACTAAAGGTGATGGTTAAAAGCTCATATGTTGTGTAAAACTTGTAGTAATTGATTTGTGTGATTATTTGGACCCGATCTATGTTGTGGTAGCTCGGATCGTCATTTAACCCGGGTTGGTCATGATCATGGATCATGACATAAGGTTGTTTTGAAAGTAATAAGGGATAAAGGATGAAACTCTACCACACACGAAACATGAACTTGTGTAAAAGCGATTTTGCTTGCGAAATAGTGTTTAAAACTAGTAGATCTACGGATCTACAAGCGGTATTTTCAAAGGACCGAGTGTCGAAGAAACCATATTTTTCTAAAAATGGGTTTTACATGAGCAAGAATGATTTTTAGAACACACAAGTGTGTAAACACTTGTGTAGCACTAAGTTTCGACAAAATAACTATCTTTGTAAAAATTGATAAGAAGTTGTAAAGATGGAATTTCTTTAAAAACGGGGTTTTTACGAAACCGGATTGATTTATATAAAGATCCACTAAAAGTAATGGAATTTACTTTATATTCTTAGATAAAACGCAAGTTCATGTAATTTATGCGATATACATATTTATTTACTAGTTTGTTGTTTTGGACATTGTTTTGATTGAATGAAAAGAATGTTGGTTTGATTTATGAAAGAAAATGATACGCTTAAAAGCGTGGCCACCTCCAGTTACAGGGGAAACTCTGGCGAAATTTTTCCAAAAACCTAACACTTAGAAATATTTTCACTATAAGTGTTAGAAATACTTTTCGACTTGCTTTCAAATTATAGATTTCGCCACGACTTTATTTACAAAACATCGGAGGTGGGATTTCACAAAATAAAACTTGGTAAATATATATTTAGTATATATTTTTCCTAAAATCACTTGATATGTGTTTATGATTATTTTGTGAAAATACTAGTATTATTTTTAGGGTAAAAATAATACTATCGAATGTTAATGGATCCAAAATAATACGAACGTCTCTACGATAATTATATAAGTTACACCGGTAATTATTATTACCACTCGATCATTAAAACGTAACTTACACATTTTGGGAAAATTATGTAATAGAAAATATAATATTTTTGAGAAGAATAATTATATTTTGGAGTTAGAAATAAAATATATTTTAAGTGAGACTTAATAATATATTTCGAACACACATGTATTAAATCCCCCATCCTTGGGAAGGAAAATGACTACCAAGTATATTCAGAATGTAAACACGAAATAGTTGTCTAACTATTTCCCAAAAACTTAAACCTTAAAGCTAAGGCACGGCCGTCCGTCTAATAGAGTTAGTACGTGTAGGTCGTCACACAGCTGCTGGATTTGGAGGTATACCTAGTAGAGACGCACCACTGTGAGTTCATGTCCCCCTTTTCTCTTAACTGTTTTCAGTTTTCTAAACTGCGGGGGTGAAATACATGTTACTTTGATTACAAGTACTTTATACATGGTATGGTTAGCGTAAGGAGGTTTACTACTTAGATCATGTGAGTGGGTAGGCGGGAACTGGAGGCCATTAATCCTCATTGTAGGACCGAGGGACCTAAGCGGTAGATCTATCTGGGTGTAGCGAGCCCAACCCCAGGCCCAAACAAAACGGACCTTGGGGTGACTTTGTACCCATCGCGAAATCTGCTAGGTTTGAGTCTTCCTACTTGCACTTCACACATATCAATGGCCTTGCAAACCATTGGTGATCTCTTTTTCCTTATTTGCTACATACCAGGGATTTTTATACTTACAAGTGTTTTACATACTCACTACACATGAACTCGCTCAACATTATTGTTGATTTTTCAACTTACATGTATTTCAGGGAATTAAAGGATCTGGCGCGGTATGACACGTTTCCCGCTGCACTAGTTACGAGGTCATCCGGGTTTGGGGAATGTGACTCTTTCCTGGACAAGTCACAGTCCTTAAACTATGTTTATGTCATATTGATGTTTGTGTTTGTTGAACAATGTCGTTAGGATGTGTTTTCGTTAAGACAATGTTATTGTATTTGGTTTTTAAAACTTAATCGAATGGATGATCTTGCATGGTTTTATTTCATATAGCTTTGTTATGGTTAAGCTATGGTATTAAGAAGTCACACCAAATTTACCACGCTTCCGCAAAGCCAGGGTGTGACAGCTTGGTATCAAAGCTCTGATCATAGCGAACTAGGATTCCTTCTCGAGTCTAGACTATGATCACTAGGGCTCTCACGAAAACATTTTTACTGCATACCACTTAAGTCCAGATCCAAAACTTTTATAAACAAATGTTGAGCACATTTTATTCATTGTTTTTAGGCTCAGTCTTGAAGGCTGAGGCTCGGCCTCGGAGGCCGAGGCTCGATCTGAGAGATCGAGGTAGTTGGCTAGTGGGACTAGGAGAATTGGCTAGTGGGACTATGAGAATTGGCTAGTGGGACTAGGAGAATTGGCTAGTGGGACTAGGAAGAGCAGTCTGAGAGGCTGGGAGGCTAGTGGGACTAGGAGAATTATTTGAATGCTTACTTGGTAACTTATGTGATTATTTGATTGTATGATTGACTGTTTGTGCATGTTTGTGTTTATGTTACAGACACTATGGACACCCCTGGCACAGGTGACTCAGACACCACAGGACCTAGACCTATAGTATCAGATGACCTAGAGCCTTCAGAGCACGAGGTCCACACCTCCGACGTTACTAGCACAGACGAGGATGATTTTCAGCCCTTTGCTTTACCTGATGGTGCTGATGAGCTCGCTGATGGCCCTTTGGCCGGGGACCTACCGTTAGTGGAGATCCCTGCTCCCATACCGCTTGCTTCATATCCTGCTTACGATTTGCTTCTCGACGCCGACGATGATGGCGACGTCGATCTGTATGATGATGAGCCCTTAGAGGATGATGTTCAGGGCGAGGCCCTTCTTACTGCTGGTGATCTCTTGATGATCGCAGATGCTCCCGCCGAGGAGTCACCTGCTCACTCTCCGGTCCCAGACTCTTTCGAGTCTGTGGCCTCCGCACCTTCACACACCCAGAGTGCGCAGCACTTTTCTCATGGATCAGATCCCGACCAGGCATCCTCTGTTGCCCCTATTCCTAGTTTTGCTTTCTACCACGATGATGTGGAGGATTTCGATCCTGTCTTTCCCCCAGGATTCGACCCAGATGAGGATATAGAGTTTATACCCATGGATCAGCCTATGGAGGATCCAGTCGACCCAGTTGATCCCATCGACCCTGAGTTTGATTTTGAGATGGCCTTTGATGACCCCGAGCTTGCCATGGCCCGTGAGCAGGTAGCCGTTCTAGACCCTGCGTTTGAGCACGACCCAGTTCATGCTGACGCACCTATTATTGAGCCTGTCATTGCTGACCCACCTATTGATGATCACCCAGTAGATGCCCCGTTGTTGGAGGGCGATCATGTCATTGCTGCTGATCATGTTGATCCCCCACTTATTGATGATGCACCAGTTGACCCTCTTGTTGCACCTCACCATGATCCTATGCCGGTTCAGTTTGATCGTACACTTTTTGAGGCACAGATTGACCCACGAGATGAGCACGCCCAGTGTGGGTGGATTCCTACGGATGATGAGGTTCCACCTATTCCCCCTCAGATCACTGATACCCGACACATTGATACCTCCTTTTCATTTCCTCGGTTTACACCTCCAGCGCGACCTGGAGAGGGTTCTTCGGCTCACCCTTTTGGATATGTACCGGTATCTATCCCTGCTATACCACCGTCTGCTACTTTTCCCCCTGTTTCTCCATTTCATGTGGCACCTTTTGATCCCACCAGTGAGCCGTTTCTTTGGACATCACCTTCTGCTATGCCACCGACTGACCCCTACCATTCTTTCCACATGGGGTATACTATTGAGGACGTTTTGATGTCATTTGTCGCCCAGCACGAGGCACACACGCAGCGCATTCAGGAGCTTGAGAGAGCCCAGCCGCCGCCGTGTCAGTGCCAGGGTCAGACCCACTCTCCTTTGCAGCCCTCTCGACCTGTACCACCAGACTATGCTGCACGCCTTTTTGCCCTAGAGCAGCAGATTGCTTCTTTCTTGCGTACCCAGAGAGCCATGGAGGAGGACTGGCTCCATTTGCGCCGTTTGTTCTACACTCACTTTCCCCCTCCTCCACCGCCATCTGTGTAGAGCTCTTCAGTACCGTATGGGTAGACGTTGGTGAGAAGACGGCGAATGCTTTTGACTGCACAGCATTTTTGGAGACTACATTATGATTCTGACTTTTGTCGACATGTATTTGATGTATTGACACTGATTTGATATAGTTTTTGGACTAGGGTGATGTAGCCCTTAGTCGACTGATGTTGTATGACACTGTACTTGTACGCTTACTATGTGGTCTCATTATATGGCAATCGCAGTATTCTCATCATATTTGATGCTTGATTTGATTATTTATATTCTATGACATGGGATGTTGTGTGATTGATGTTTGTAACATGGGATGTTGTGTGATTAATATGATTATAACATGAGATGTTATGTACTATTACTATCATAATAAAGCGTATGTATTATAACATGGGATCTTTACTATGGCCTGACCGACGTAAACACATCTTTTAGAAGATGCCGCCGAGACGTGAGACACGCATGCCTACCAATGAGGCAGAACTCCAACAAGTCATCGCTGCTGCCATCGCACAATACGCCGCTTCGCAAGGAGGACCCAGCGGAAGCAGCTCAAACAACAATGGCAACAATAATCCACCTCATGGTAATACTAAGACATTTAGACATACCATGACCTAATTGGATATCTTTAGCAATGATGCTAATGCCGATCGTATGTTATAACGTATGTGCAGGGTGCACCTACAAGCAGTTTCTAGACTGCAAACCGGTCAACTTTGATGGCACAAGAGGTGCGGTCGCCTTTGTTCGTTGGGCCGAGAAAACTGAATCTGTTCTTCGCATGAGCAAATGCGCACTAGATCAGCAAGTCACCTATATCTCAGGGCTATTCTTGGATGGAGCCCTCTCTTGGTGGAATTTGCAAGTACAGACACTTGGTGAAGCTGCTGCCTACGCGCTAACCTGGACCGAACTGAAGGAACTTATGCGCAAAAGTACTGTTCTCGCGCGGAAATCCAAAGATTGGAAACTGAGTTCTGGCACTTGAAAATGGAAGGTCCAAAGATCGCAGAATACGTTCAAAGGTTCCATGACTTATCGCATGTGGTACCCTATATGGTCACTCCGGAGTTCAAGCGGATTGAACGTTTCATTTGGGGATTAGCTCCTCAAATCATAAGCATGGTGACCTCATCCAAGCCTGCGACAATTACTGAGGCAATTGATTTGAGCGTGGCTCTCACAGAGGAGGCTATTCGCCTGAACAAGTTCGGTGATGCTGAGCCTAAGAAGAAAGAGACTCACGTCGAGTCATCAGGAGGTAACAAAAGGAAGTTCTCGAACTTCAAGCAGGGCGCCAGTGTGGTTGTTAAGAAAGGAGAACCAAGCACGCCAGCTCAGGTTACAGCTGGTAGTGGAAAGAAAGGAAAGGGATATATGGGCACCCAGCCCAAGTGCAACACCTGCCAGCGTCACCATTCTGGCCGATGCGGGCCAAAAGTATGTGAAGCTTGTGGAAAGACTGGACACTTGAAGGATTCTTGTTGGGCTAGTGCTGGCCGGGGAGGCCAAGGAGGATTTGGGAATAGAAATAATAATCGTGGTGGTATTGGGAATCGCCCACAGGGGAACAATGGAGGAAACGGTAATCGAGGCAACAATGCGAATCAAGCTGGTAATGCGAACCAAAACAACAACCAAGCTGGAAATGGAGGTGGAAACGGGCAAAGACTTGGATGCTTTAACTGTGGTGATATTGGGCATTTTAAAAGGAACTGCCCAGAGTTGAACCAAGCCCGTGGAAGAGTGTTCCAAATCGAAGCGAGGGAAGCGCGCCAGGACCCCAATGTCGTTACCGGTACGTTCCCTGTAAATCAATGCTATGCATCCGTTTTATTTGATACTGGTGCCGATTATAGCTTCGTATCGTTAGAGTTTAAGAATATGCTTGGTTTAGCCGCTAATGAGTTAGATATTCCCTACTCAATCGAATTGGCTAATGGGAAGTTAGTAGAAGCCAACGAAGTGATCAGAGGTTGTGTGATCGAATTGGGAGAGCGTGAGTTTGCTTTGGATCTACTACCAGTCCAGCTGGGGAGCTTTGACGTAGTAGTAGGAATGGATTGGTTATCAGGCAACAAGGCTGAGATAGTTTGTCACGAAAAGGTCGTTCGTATCCCAACCGAAGATGGCGAAACAATTATGGTTCACGGGGAGAAGCGTGATACTCCGTTAAGAATTATCAGCTGCCTGAAAGCGCAAAAGTGTTTGCAGAAGGGATGTGTTGCCTTCCTGGCACACATTGTGGATAAGAAGGCTGCTGAGCCGAGAATAGAAGACATCCCTGTCGTGAGGAAATATCCAGAAGTCTTCCCAGAGGACTTACCTGGACTGCCACCTCAGAGACAAGTAGAGTTCCGCACTGACTTAGTTCCAGGCGCCGCGCCTGTGGCTAAGGCACCTTATAGACTTGCTCCGTCTGAGATGCAGGAACTGTCGACACAACTTCAAGAGTTGTTAGACAAGGGATTTATCCGACCAAGCTTCTCGCCTTGGGGAGCTCCAGTCCTGTTTGTCAAGAAGAAGGACGGTAGTTTTCGTATGTGTATTGACTACCGGGAGTTGAACAAGCTGACGATCAAGAATAGATATCCTCTGCCAAGAATTGATGATCTGTTTGATCAACTGCAAGGTTCAAGCTTTTATTCAAAGATCGATCTTCGATCTGGATACCATCAGTTAAGGATACAAGAGGAGAGTATCCCGAAGACAGCCTTCAGAACTCGTTATGGACACTACGAGTTCCTTGTTATGCCGTTTGGTTTAACAAACGCACCTCCAGTCTTTATGGACTTGATGAATAGAGTTTGCAAGCCGTACTTGGACAAGTTCGTGATTGTGTTTATCGACGACATCTTGATTTATTCAAGAACAAAGGCTGAGCACGAGCAGCATCTAAGAGCTATTTTGGAGCTGCTAAAGAAGGAACAGTTGTATGCCAAGTTCTCTAAGTGCGAGTTTTGGCTACGTGAAGTGCAATTTCTTGGACACGTGGTGAACGGAGATGGAATCCATGTGGATCCAACCAAGATCGAAGCGATCAAGAATTGGGAAACGCCAAAGACGCCAACCGAGATTCGACAATTCTTGGGTTTGGCTGGCTACTATCGAAGGTTCATTGAGGATTTTTCAAAAATCGCTCAACCTTTGACACTCCTCACGCAGAAAGATAAGAAGTTTGATTGGGGAATCAAACAGGAAGAAGCGTTCCAGATATTGAAGGATAAGCTCTGCAATGCGCCAATCTTAGCACTACCAGAAGGTACAGATGATTTCGTGGTATACTGTGACGCCTCACGTCAAGGATTGGGTTGTGTGTTGATGCAACGCCAAAAGGTTATTGCTTACGCATCACGTCAACTGAAAGTGCACGAAAAGAACTATACCACACATGATTTGGAACTTGGCGTAGTGGTATTTGCATTAAAGATCTGGAGACACTACCTTTATGGTACAAAGTGTACAATTTTTACAGATCACAAGAGTCTACAACACATATTCAACCAGAAGGAGCTGAATATGAGGCAAAGACGTTGGGTTGAGTTGCTGAACGATTACGACTGCGAGATAAAGTATCATCCAGGGAAGGCGAATGTGGTCGCCAATGCCCTAAGTCGGAAGGAGAGGATCAAGCCCATAAGGGTTAGAGCTTTAGAAATGATTATCCAAACCGATCTTTCCTTGCGCATTCGTGCCGCGCAGAAAGAAGCTCTCAAGGAAGGAAATATTGAAGAAGAATATCTCCGTGGGATGGAGAAGCTTTTGGTGCCAAACGAGGAAGGAACGTTTTGTTTTGAGAAAAGGGTTTGGGTTCCTCTGTTTGGTGGTTTAAGGAAGGTTATTTTCGATGAAGCTCACAAGTCGCGGTACTCTATCCACCCTGGAGCGGATAAGATGTACCAGGATCTCAAAGATTATTATTGGTGGCCTAGGATGAAAGGCGATGTTGCTATTTATGTGAGCAAATGTTTAACGTGTGCTAAGGTGAAAGCGGAATACCAGAAGCCTTCAGGACTTCTGCAACAACCCGGGATTCCCAAGTGGAAATGGGAACAAATCTCAATGGATTTTATTACAAAGTTGCCAAGAACGCCAAGAGGCCATGACACTATTTGGGTAATAGTGGATCGATTAACGAAGTCAGCACACTTCTTACCTATCCGAGAGAAGGATAATACGAGCAAGTTGGCCGAAATATACATGAGAGAGATCGTCGCACGTCATGGAGTGCCTCTCTCGATCATCTCTGATAGAGACGGAAGGTTTGTGTCAAGGATATGGCAATCCTTCCAAGAAGCTTTTGGCTCACAATTAAATCTGAGCACTGCGTTTCATCCGCAAACTGACGGTCAAAGCGAGCGAACGATGCAGACTTTGGAAGACATGCTGAGAGCGTGTGTTATGGATTTGGGCGGTAGCTGGGATAAGCATTTGCCTTTGGTCGAATTTTCATACAACAACAGCTACCACACTAGTATTGGTGTCGCGCCTTTTGAAGCCCTTTACGGACGCAAGTGCCGATCACCCCTATCCAAGAGACGACAGACAAGATTGCGCAGATTCTAAAACGCATCGAAGCAGCTCGCCACAGACAGAAAGCCTATGCAGATCCAAACCGGAAACACTTGGAATTCCAAGTTGGAGAAATGGTTTTAATGAAAGTTTCACCCTGGAAGGGTGTGGCACGCTTCGGAAAGCGTGGGAAGTTAAATCCGCGCTACATTGGTCCTTTCAGAATTTTGGAAAGAATATGACTGGTAGCATACAAGCTGGACTTACCTGCTGAACTCCATTCAGTTCACGAAACATTTCATGTATCCAACCTGAAGAAAAGTCCAACTCAAGATACCATTGCCATTCCCATCGACGATATTCATGTTGACGACACGCTCCATTTCGTTGAAGAACCGGTTGAGGTTACGGATTGGAAAGTGAACAAGACCCGCCGGAGCAGTGTCAAGCTCGTCAAGGTTCGTTGGAATGCCAGACGTGGTCCTGAATACACCTGGGAGCGTGAGGACCGGATGAAAGAGAAATACCCCCACTTATTTCCTAAGAACCCTGCATCTACAAGCAGAACTTAAAATTTCGGGACGAAAATTTTCTAACGGGGGGAGAATGTGACAACCCTCACTAAACCAGGTATTCATACGACTTAATTAACAATTAATTACTGCTTAATTACTGTGCTTGCTTGAACTTGTGAATAAACTGCTACTTGAATACTGATACATGTACTTACTTGCATCATACTTTACTTGCTGTCACTACATTATTTACATGCTGAACCTTAGTGACAAACATGATGCACAAAAGCACAGTAGCACTATAAACGGATAACCTATTGAACATGCTGATAGAGCCAACACCAGGCAGACACTGCCTCTAAGGCCCGTATGAGCCAGAAATATTTTACTACACTAGTGGTGAGTGTAGGGATACAAGGGTTGTAGAACTGCGTCTCTAGGAATAAGTACAATGACTGGATGTGCCTAAAACGTGCTCTAAGCACAAAATTCAGCACTTTACATAACAATTCAGCATTTGGCTAACTAATAAAGTGCCAAAACATGAGGAAAATATTCCTGACACTTTGGAGGAATAAGTTGTGTCACTAAAAATAATTATAACGACACTTTAAAGCTTGTTTAACGCTTTAACGGATTACTATCCAACCGAACAACCGGACTATACCCGGAACATGAAAATATTGTTAATAACATTACTTATCCTTTTCTGAGCCAGTTAGGGTCCCTGAATACCCTAACACCCGTAATAGAGCACAACACACTACTACCCGGGTTAATCCCTAAACTTAACTAGATTAACCTAACTCTACACTAACTATTTTAGTTGGAATCGAACTAGTACCCCCCCCCCCCTTACAAACCGTCCCCAAGAAGGGGGACACCATTGTACCTTACTTGATTATAATAATCCTTGTATGCTTAATATCTAGCTAGCACTAAATCCATTGGATAATGGTGGTGATAATTGTCTATAAGATCCATGCATAACACAACATAACTTTCCACCACACTTAGAAGTTTCACACAACTCTCTCTCCCTCTCAAGACTCTCGGCCGAACACCCCTCTACATCCATCCATCATTTCGATTTTAATCAAGCAATTCCAAGTATCTACAAGTGTTAAGGATCTCGTATAAGGAAGCTTGGTGCAAACGGAAGGCGAAGGACCTCACTCTATTGCTTTTATCCTCTCATTTTGCGACTAGTTTCTTCCCTAGCCTCGAGCTAGTAGTAAGTTGCTTAAATCACCTACTCGAACTATTTTTAAGTGGTTAAAATGATATGTAACGGTTAAAAGTCGCAAACATACAAGATGAAGCATAAAAGTCTACTAAAAACACTAAAGGTGATGGTTAAAAGCTCATATGTTGTGTAAAACTTGTAGTAATTGATTTGTGTGATTATTTGGACCCGATCTATGTTGTGGTAGCTCGGATCGTCATTTAACCCGGGTTGGTCATGATCATGGATCATGACATAAGGTTGTTTTGAAAGTAATAAGGGTTAAAGGATGAAACTCTACCACACACGAAACATGAACTTGTGTAAAAGCGATTTTGCTTGCGAAATAGTGTTTAAAACTAGTAGATCTACAGATCTACAAGCGGTATTTTCAAAGGACCGAGTGTCGAAGAAACCATATTTTTCTAAAAATGGGTTTTACATGAGCAAGAATGATTTTTAGAACACACAAGTGTGTAAACACTTGTGTAGCACTAAGTTTCGACAAAATAACTATCTTTGTAAAAATTGATAAGAAGTTGTAAAGATGGAATTTCTTTAAAAACGGGGTTTTTACGAAACCGGATTGATTTATATAAAGATCCACTAAAAGTAATGGAATTTACTTTATATTCTTGGATAAAACGCAAGTTCATGTAATTTATGCGATATACATATTTATTTACTAGTTTGTTGTTTTGGACATTGTTTTGATTGAATGAAAAGAATGTTGGTTTGATTTATGAAAGAAAATGATACGCTTAAAAGCTTGGCCACCTCCAGTTACAGGGGAAACTCTGGCGAAATTTTTCCAAAAACCTAACACTTAGAAATATTTTCACTATAAGTGTTAGAAATACTTTTCGACTTGCTTTCAAATTATAGATTTCGCCACGACTTTATTTACAAAACATCGGAGGTGGGATTTCACAAAATAAAACTTGGTAAATATATATTTAGTATATATTTTTCCTAAAATCACTTGATATGTGTTTATGATTATTTTGTGAAAATACTAGTATTATTTTTAGGGTAAAAATAATACTATCGAATGTTAATGGATCCAAAATAATACGAACGTCTCTACGATAAATATATAAGTTACACCGGTAATTATTATTACCACTCGATCATTAAAACGTAACTTACACATTTTGGGAAAATTATGTAATAGAAAATATAATATTTTTGAGAAGAATAATTATATTTTGGAGTTAGAAATAAAATATATTTTAAGTGAGACTAAATAATATATTTCGAACACACATGTATTAAATCCCCCATCCTTGGGAAGGAAAATGACTACCAAGTATATTCAGAATGTAAACACGAAATAGTTGTCTAACTATTTCCCAAAAACTTAAACCTTAAAGCTAAGGCACGGCCGTCCGTCTAATAGAGTTAGTACGTGTAGGTCGTCACACAGCTGCTAGATTTGGAGGTATACCTGGTAGAGACGCACCACTGTGAGTTCATGTCCCCCTTTTCTCTTAACTGTTTTCAGTTTTCTAAACTGCGGGGGTGAAATACATGTTACTTTGATTACAAGTACTTTATACATGGTATGGTTAGTGTAAGGAGGTTTACTACTTAGATCATGTGAGTGGGTAGGCGGGAACTGGAGGCCATTAATCCTCATTGTAGGACCGAGGGACGTAAGCGTAGATCTATCTGGGTGTAGCGAGCCCAACCCCAGGCCCAAACAGAACGGACCTTGGGGTGACTTTGTACCCATCGCGAAATCTGCTAGGTTTGAGTCTTCCTACTTGCACTTCACACATATCAATGGCCTTGCAAACCATTGGTGATCTCTTTTTCCTTATTTTCTACATACCAGGGATTTTTATACTTACAAGTGTTTTACATACTCACTACACATGAACTCGCTCAACATTATTGTTGATTTTTCAACTTACATGTATTTCAGGGAATTAAAGGATCTGGTGCGGTATGACACGTTTCCCGCTGCACTAGTTACGAGGTCATCCGGGTTTGGGGAATGTGACTCTTTCCTGGACAAGTCACAGTCCTTAAACTATGTTTATGTCATATTGATGTTTGTGTTTGTTGAACAATGTCGTTAGGATGTGTTTTCGTTAAGACAATGTTATTGTATTTGGTTTTTAAAACTTAATCGAATGGATGATCTTGCATGGTTTTATTTCATATAGCTTTGTTATGGTTAAGCTATGGTATTAAGAAGTCACACCAAATTTACCACGCTTCCGCAAAGTCAGGGTGTGACAGCGATACGAACTAATACGATACATGACTTAATGAACGAACATAAGGCTTACTATACTATTACAATTACTGAACTATTAACTGTGAACTCGCTCAACTAGTTGTTGACTCTCTGTTACGTGCCTTGCAGGACCATAGGTACTCTTGGAGCTTGCACGGGAGGCGCGGTCGTTGTGGGCACGGATTTTGGATGTTATGATACACTCTTTTGTGACACTTCAACTTAATACTTATGTTGGGTTTTTACATTATTGCTTCCGCTACACACTTGTTTATGTTTGGTTTTG
Source organism: Helianthus tuberosus (assembly GCA_030545235.1). Taxonomy (NCBI): domain Eukaryota; kingdom Viridiplantae; phylum Streptophyta; class Magnoliopsida; order Asterales; family Asteraceae; genus Helianthus; species Helianthus tuberosus. The sequence goes on along the minus strand of CM060356.1, from coordinate 70,801,527 downwards.
AAAACACCTATCGTATTGATGAATGACATTTACTATTTACTTATATGTTCAATATGATTGGTGGCTTGATCCTGGTCAGTCACGCCTCCAAGCGGTGGTACTCCGCGTGTGGATTTTGGGGGTGTGACAAAAAATCTTCAAAAAGAAAATAAAAGCTCATCAGTTCAATCATCCAATCGTGATAAAAAATCACAAAAATTGGAAAATCAAATCTCAAAAAATGTTGGCAATAAGTGGTGCATGTTTGACCACAGTGCTCAAAAGCCAAATCCAGCAAACAAGAGGAGCAAGGATTATCACCAAGCCAAACAGTGCTTTGATTTGAGCATTTGGGCTGAAAATGGTGATTGGTACGATAACAGAGTGTGTTACCGATGTGGTTATCAAGGACACATTGCTGTTAACTGCCAAGGTTGGAGTTATGAGACGAGGAGATGCTTTAACTGCAACATCAGAGGTCACATTGCTAGAGATTGCTCAATGAAATCAATGAAAAGATCGAGAGTTGAATCTCAGAAGCAGGTGAAGAAACCAGTCAATGTCAAGCCCAAAGAACAGAAGGTTCAAGAACCTAAAGTTCAAGAAAAGAAAGTAAAGCTTTCTCAGGGGCAAAAAGACAGACTGAGGAAGAAGAGGAAGAAGGCCAGAGAGTATCTGGAGAAGATTTTGTCCTCGGATACAACTGGTAAAACAGATAAAAGTTCTGATAAATTGTCTTGCTCACCAAAGAATGACAAATCAAGCAAAACGGATTCATCAGATACAAATCTGAGGACGAAAGAGGGAAAGAAGAAAAAGAAAGTTATTGGCAATGAATTTGTTTCTTCGGAAACAAAGGAGCCAAGTGTTGGCGATGAATCTGGCTCTTCAAAGTCAGACAAGCCACGTTCAGGCAATGATTTTGGTTCATTAAAACCAGAGGAGCCATTTGTTGAGGTAAAAGTTGAGAATTCTGGTTTAACAATGGATGATGCATATTTTCCACCATTGTTGAACAAGAATTCAAAATCACCCAAGGACCGTCAGGCTTAGGTGAATCTGTTTAAATAGAAAAACCTGACTTGCCGGAGTTCCCAGGTTGATAAGCGTGGAACATGAATCGGCATATTTCTTGAGAAATTCACGAAAGTGATTTCGATTTAAAAGTGGTAAATCAGGGACATTAAGTTGTACTTGATTTTCTACAAGTGATGTTTGTGGATTGATCTTAAAAATGTTAGTTTTTACAAGTGATTGAAGAAAAACAAAGTGTTGAAAGATCCCCATGTTTGAGAAATGACTTACAAAACTTATTTTCCGGAAAAACCATTTTGATTAAAACAAACTTAAGTGTTTTGAAATCACTATGGGAAAATGTTTTGTTGTCAGGGGGAGTTCTGATTGTTAAAGCCAAGTGAATGGAGAATTGAAGTAATTCTCATCATGTTGTCACATTTCTTGTACAGCTTGTTTTTCAAATTTTCCCAGAAAATCAAAATTGAGACATATTTTGATTTTAGGGGGAGTAAAAATTTAAAAAAAATTAGAAAATTTGAAAATGTCAAAAACATTGAAAAATGCAAAAATGAGTTTTGTTGTCAAAAAGAGGAAATGATAGTAGATCAGTTGGACTGTCACAGCATGCTAAAGAAATGTAAAGTTAAAATGTGATAAACGGTCTTACTAAAGATGTGACGATAGGCTCAGCTAGATTAGTAGATTTGCGATAACGATACAAACTTAAATGAAAAAGCCTAGTTCTAGTGGGAAACACGGTTGAAAGCATAGTACTTAGTTTTGTCCTTCTTGATTGTGTGCCTACTCGGTAATCGCTGATTGTCGAAAGACATAAAACTGGTTAAGTTTGTGAACTTTCACAACTTTGCTAAAAAATCGCTGTGATTGTGTATTTCATTTTGCAAAGATTTAAACTTGTCTTATTTCTTTATTTTGTTTAAGCATCGGACATCCTCTGCGTATACGTGAGTATCGACCTGGATGTTGTTGCCTAAACGTTCTGCTTTATTTTCTTTGGTGTTTCGTTTAAGCTTTGGACCTCCTCTGCGTATACGGAAGTATCGACCTGGTGGTTAAAGCCTAAACAACTTCAACTTATTTTATTTTCCTTATTTTGTTTAAACATTGGACTTTCTCTGCGTATACGGAAGTATCGACCTGATTCTTAATGTTTAAACATTCTGCTTTGTTTTTGCACAAATCACAGTTGATAAAAGTTTAAAGGCATTACTTGAGTCAGTGTATTGCATGATGAGGGGATATGCTGAGATCGTGGGGTTCATAAGGATTTAGTGCAAATTAATATACCTTAACGTATCGGTAAGCATTTCGAAAGTTTTTAGATTGAGCTTAAGTGGACAACAATATCGTCAATCAACGTGAATCGTTTAGAACTTAAAATGTTTAAAGCTTAATGGTGCTAGTGATTTGTCACATAAACAGATATGATCCTCTTTCGCAAACTCACAAAAATATGTTTGTATATATTTTATTTCTGCAGTTAATTTCTGTTATTGCATTCATGTTTCATTATTTTGAAAAGTCCAAAAAGATTTTCGACAACTGATGTTGGAAAGCTGATATTCAAAATTTCAAGTGCTGAACAAGATGAACTGGTTTGGGAGTGTGTGTATTGAATTGAGAAATTTGTTTTGTGTAAGAATTGTTTGATTAGTTAATCAAGATCATTAATTTGAACTTGATGTAACTATTGCTAGTAAGTTTTTCTTATTGATTTAAGTGAAAACTTATGTGGTGGTGAGAAAATTTGTGCAGGAAATGAGCTTAAACAGAGATAAAGCCAGGGATTGATCTCAAGGTGATAGCTAATTCCAGACGGCGATCCCATCATGATGAGAGGGGGAGTCTGATGAGGTTAGAGCCAAAGAGAAGATCCTGGTATATGCTAAGAAAGAAAAGAGACTGATAAAGACTGAAGATGAGAAGACTCGACACTTAAGACTCGTCAACATCTAAGGGGGAGTCTGTAAGTGCATTCATCTGTCGTCTTCGTCTTATGTCGAGTCTCGGGCTCGTTGCGGATCTGAACATGTGTGGTAGCTTGAACATGTCTGATAGCTTAAGATGTCTGGTAGCTTGAACATGTCTGATAGCTTGAGATGTATGGTAGCTTGAACATGTCTGGTAGCTTGAGATGTCTGGTAGCTTGAATGTGTATGTGTTATTTCAAGCTATCAAGCTAGTACTATATATAGGATTGTCATTTGTCATTTGAAGGTAACAAGGTAGAGAGACTAGATTCCATACCGAGGTGCTGCCGGTGTGAAGACTGATTGTAATCAATAGTAAATCAATATAATCAGTGTTTAAAAGTGATACGCAAGCTGTTTCAACGTCCGTTTCTTAGTTTCCGCCTCTGAAACGGATTAAATCTCTTCTGAACGACTCGTTTGGGTCACAAACCGATCCTACATATACATGCTATGTTCATTAGTACACTATTAGTACATGATTTCATTACATTTTATGCTATGTATGTCCATTGTGTGCATACTTAGTACATTGGTTTACATTTACATTTTATGCTATGTATATTCATTGTTGTATACTTAGTACAGTTGTTTTCATCACATGCTTACATTTTGGTATGACATTTGGATTGTCAAAAATGGAACAATACATTCATTAACATTAGCTACGCCGTTCGTTAGTAGGTAGTGGTACCATAGGAATTGACAACTCCCGTTCCTGAAATCCTGGGTAGGTGTGGATTGGAAGGAATGACCGAATTCGATACACATAACATAGATAAACCTTTTAATTGTTTAAAGGTTTATCGCCTCAGTCTCAAGGCTTGGATGTATGCATTTTCACAACACCGCATAGATGTTTATATCAGTATAGCATGCATTTGTTTCACAAAACATAGCTTTGATTTAAACCATGTTTTACTTCAATACTTTGTTTTTTTGCATATGGTTTAGTTGATATATTTCACTAGCCATACATATCATTTTGGTTACACATTACATGATTTACATTTGACACATAAACATTATTGACATTGGTTATACATTACATGACTTACATCTTGACATAAACATTTTGACATATTATTCAATACGTTTGGCAATTGGTTTAAACATAGACATCTTACATTGTTGGTTTGGTTCGAGTAAGTGATTTAAGTAACGAGGCGTGTGTAATATGATACAAGCATGGTGGATACGCCGCTGGTACTTCCTATATATAAGTGATTGTATGGTATTACATATCGTAGCGTTATTTGAATCATTTAAATTTGGGCATGTTACATTTTATACAAATAACATACTTTTCACAATACATTGTTTTACAAACAACTTAATTTATACAAACTCATTTCACATGGTTATCTACTTAACCATGTGTTATTCTTTTATATATATATATCATTTGGTTTATTTATCACTTTTCAAATGATTTACAAAACAAAGCAAACTACAAGGTTCATGACTAAACATTTTCTTAAACATAAGTCATGAATCTCATTTTCACAAAACCTATGTATCTCACAGGCATTTTTATGCTGACGTACCTATTTTCACATGTGTTTCAGGATATGTTGCATGGGATTTATCAAGATAGACTTAGGCGGACTTGGGCCTTAGTGACAATAAAAGATGCAAGACTAGTTATTTATGTTATTTTTTTCTTTGATTGTCAAGGCATTGTAACTCTTTTAATCAATAAAACAATATTTCAATTTCCATGTGTTATGAAACAATGATTCTGTTACAACACTCCCCGACGTTTTCCGCCACGTTTTGTTGTTCTACGTGGTCGGGGTGTGACATAAACACACACGATGTAGGACACTATCTTTTATCAAAGAAACAAGGTGTTTTGGTCTCAAAAATTTGTTTATTTTGGTTTTACAATTTCACGTTTTGATTCCAGTACATTTTCAAGCCTTAAATCGCTTTCTGGAAAGTTATACGCGAACTGATGCGTAAACGTAATCAGTTTAATGCGGCAAACCCTCCGGAATAGTGACATAGGCTTAACATACCTTAAATAACTTTTTTCTAACTTATAAATAGGTTTTGAAAGCTTTGGTGTGTCAAAAATAAGTTTATTCACACTCAGGGACTATTTGCGTCAAACTGCGAAAGTCTGCTGATTCACATAGTATCGAGCATTTCGGAACTTTATCATAAGTTAAACATGCCCTAAATATCCTTTGCATAGCTTAGAATTAGGCTTTGAGGTGTTTGGTGCGCAAAAATAAACTTATATGATCAATAGGGACTAAAAGAGTCAAAAAGTGCATAAGTTTGCATTTTCGCGCATAACTTACGTTCTGAATATATCCGGACATCCAAAATTTATGAAATCATTAAAATATTTTATTTTAGTGATTGGCTTGATAAAATTCCATTTGTCGCGTAATTTGGATCGTTTTTCGCGTCCGTTCGTGTTTTGTCGTAATTAACCGAACAACGCAACCATACGACCAAACGAACCGACATCCGAGATGTTTTTGAGCATATTTTAAGTTCCCTATACTTTAACTTCATTTTAGAGCCTTGAAATGGGGTTAACGGGGCTTAAACATGCCAAAACGCATCAAAAATCAAGTTCGGAGTCATAGGGGCCTGTTCTGCCAATTGCTGAAAGTTGCTGCCAGCACACAAGCTCCATACGGACCGTATGGTAGTGTTTACGTAAGCCCTCTCCAGCACAGCAGATTTCATTTTTATAAAACCCAGCTGCTCCCATGGTTTTGCACATAGTTTCTTTGATTCTGTGGACTGGTTTTGGATGCCCCTAGTATCACAAAACCTTGTGCCCACTTGTACGCTCAAGATTGAAGCTCGGATTTCAAGAAACGATCCTAACGGTTCTACGAAATCTATAAATACCCCACCCATTTGCATTTCATTTTACACCTTGATCTGATTTCTCTAAGTTGAGGGATGAAATCCTTCATACCTGAGATTATCTAGATCAAACCTCCATTTCTTGGACCCTTTGAAAGTCTCTTTCGTGCTTTTATTGCGTTTTTAGCATGAAAGTCCAACAGTGTTTGACTTTCTGCTTTGACCAGTTTATGTTCAACAAGAAGTTCGTTTGAACTTCGCAACGTGAGCGTAATCACGATGGTTATAGTCCCTTGTGACTATACCTACTGATTACCACGTTGATTAGGTGTAGTGACGAGTCATAGTTTCGGTCAAAATACGCGCCTATGCGTATTTTGCAACCAAACTATTCTTGGGTATCAAAACTGTTTGTTTTGATATCAAACTTGTTTTCAAACCTCGTTAAACATGTTTTAACATGTTTAACTCGTCACTTTTAGATTAGTGCTTGTGTAGGGTCGTAAGATAAGCGGTCTAAACAACCGCTTAGACTTTCGAACCTGACCCGTTTGGTCGATCATTAGGATCCGACCAAACATATAGTGTGACCATAGTTGTATAAGGAATAACCTTCCGAGGTTATACCTTATGGTCACTTCGTTTAGTTAGTTGTATGATCGGTAGTCTATATGCCTTAGGAAAATGACCAAAATACCCTTTTTGCGTATAATTTCATTTTAAGCATATGTAACACATATTTTGACATCTAAACTGATTATATAACATAATTAGATATGTTAAGGCATATAATACTTGTCATAGGACTAGTTAGGCGTCTCGAACGCGCTTTTGCGTGAACGACGCGTTAAAGTAGCTTAGACTACCTTAACGGGTCGTAATGGGTCGTAAGCACTTAGGATAGGTTCCGATTTAGAATGTAGGCTTTGTTAAACCATATCACATGAGTGCCAACACTCATTTGGTTTACAAGACCTCATTCTACCCGATTTTCCAATTTAGGTATCGATTCCCTAACATAGTACATGTTACCCTAGGGACCGCTTCAACACTTGAACTCTTGGTCTTTAGAGCTTTGTTATACCCTTCGAACCGGGACTATACGCAACCCCAGGCGAGTACATAGTTCCCCTCTTTTACCGTTTTCAAATGTTTTGGGGTGATTCATATGTGTAATCGATTTGTTTTCAAAATGTATGGCATATATGTGTTCACTAAGTGCTTTTATGTGTATTATTCCAATTATGCAAATGCAATGTTTTATCCTTAAGTGATCTACCTATCTTCATAGTTAGATTCATATAGGATATTTGACGTACAGTCTTAGATCTTCCTATCTTCACAGTAAGGTTTTTAAGAAGTACTTTACAACTCGATGGTTGGTTTTTATGTAGATAGTTGGTGATTTAGATAACGAAACTAGATAATACAATAAGCACATGGTGGATACGCCGCTGGTACTTCCTATATATAAGTGTGCTTATTGTATTACCTTTCGTGGCGTTATCCCGAATCACCATTAGGATTTAGGATTGTTTTGATTCAATAATTCAATATGACAAGAACCCAGGATCCCTGTAGTATCTATCTATCTTCATAGTTAGACTTATATTGGATGTTTAGAGTACTAATATTGGAGTCCATGTTTGGATTCATTGTGTACTTTAATGCATGTTAGATTAGACAATGTGACAGAACCTGAATCCTTATAGCATCTATCTATCTTCATAGGTTGATTCTTGTAGGATGTTTAAAGTACTGATATTGGAGTCCTTGATTGGATTCATTGTGTGCTTTAATGCGTGTTTACGAGTTGGTACAAGTTGACGATTTATGTGTTATGTGGTAGTTGTGATTTAGATAACGAAACGAGTATAATAAAATAAGAACATGGTGGATACGCCGCTGGTACTTCCTATATATAAGTGTTCTTATTTTATTATTCTTGTAGCGTTATCTGGATCACTTTAAGATTTTGTGTACAATTGTTTCAATGTTTGATTATCAAATTCTTTGTAGAATCTCCCATATTTTTATATGTTAGATTCTTAGAAAGATATTTGAAGTATTATCATGACTCATTGATTTGATTTATATAATACTTATATAAGTTTTTATTTATTTCAAAACAATTATTAATAATCCTTGATCGGATTCCTAATAACACATTAACAAGTTTTTACGATGGTTTAATCGAGATTTCAATATAAGGCATAAAATGACTTAGTAAATATCATATTTCCATATACAAACCTATTTTGTCACGAGTTTTCACAATTAAGATTTATACTAAATGTTTTGCCATTTATTTGGCTAATAAAACCTATGTATTCCTCGTCATTTTTATGCTGACTGTTTTCGCATATGTTTCAGGTTTTCGACTGTTTCAAGCATGCAACCCATAGGACTGCATTCGGGCCTTAGACTTCTAAAACAAAAGAACAATTACTTGTATTCCTTGTTTATAAAAGGATGTTCATGATATTGAAACAGTTTAGTACCAGTAGTTGTGAGCAATTTGTAACGTGACTCCCTGATATTTCCGCCGCGTGTTGTTATATTACGCGAATGGGGTGTTACACTCACCACATTGACCACTCTCGACTATTAATACTCAAAACTCAACCCAAACGATTCTCGCGAACAGCTTTCGCCTTTCCATTGTCATCAGGACAAAATATTCCAGCTAGCTTCTTCGAGCGATAGTCCCCACTTCTTCCTCAGAAAGTGAATTCATTCTTGCATTTTCGTCGAAGCTTCTCAACTCTGCTGAGAATAACCCAATGTCTAGAACTACAATCGCCTAACTAAATGCTATAACTACGAACGACCTCACTAGTTTCTATCAATTTACCAATTATTAGTTCTATCGGACACTTTATACTTGGCTTACTTATAGGTGAACACAACAATGGTTCATAGTTTCTCGAACGAAACTCAAGTCAGCTTTAGCATTATAAGTATGAACATAGATTGGCTTTTGATTCGAAACATACCGGTAATAGCAGCAGGACTCTCACTTGCCTTTCCGATACTTGTCCCAACAGAGTTTCTCTTAACGTTCTGTTCTCTCGATTTCGGGCATTCCCTTTTGTAGTGTCCTTGTCCACCGCATGTAAAACATCCTTCGAGCATAGCTCCATCCAAGGCATTCTTAGCGTAACACTGGGAAGTCACATGTCTGGTTCGGCTACATCTGGCGCACTTCTCTTGTCTATCATTGTCCTTACCCTTTCCTGACTCTTGAGGGTTAGTTGTACTTGCTTTCTCCAATTTGCGTTTCTTCCTACTTCCAACTTCGGGAGTCTTCTTGGAGCTTTTGGGTTTGCACTTCTTCGAATTTCCAACTCCAGGTTCAGATAGCTAAAACACTCGGATAACTGACTCATTCTGACAGCCTGATATCACGCATATCGAGGTCACATCATTGCATAAGACACCAGTAAATGATCTTGGGCAACAACCCTGGATTGTTTTGTGTACGCTCTAGTGCACTGTTCATATGGTCAATAGAAATCAGGAATACGTTCCAATGAGATCATAAAAAATGAACAACCAAAACTTTCTGATCATTATTTTACCTGAAGGGTTTCCAATCTGTGTCTCACCAAGATCCGGCCCAGGAGTACCGCATTCACATTTCTGGCCATCATTTTGGTTAGCATCACGCTGTTCCAAGGCAGTATTAACGTGTTGGGTTATGAGTCGAGCCAACTCCTCTGGGGTGGCAGGTAGTCCAGTGTTCTGTCTCGCTTTTGGCGGCATTTTCGTCGTTTCTATTATTTACAACAATAATAATCACATGAGACGATAACCAAAAATAAAATAATTCGATCATTAAATATCGGTGGACCAAACAATGGGCATGTATAATATCCATATTTTAATGAGAACAATTTTTAAACGAAAAGTTAACTATCTGATATTATCATAGAAATTAACAACTTGTTTTTCAGTACATCATGTCTATCATTGGCATGTCTACATCGACACCCATAACAAGTTTTTCACGAAATTTCTACCTAATATCATAAAATATAATTGGCACGCAGGCCCCCCAAAAGAAAAGCATCAAAAAGAGTATCTATACACTACAACCAAAAACAACAGCCACAAGCAAACAAGGAAAACATCATCTAACGCTTCATCCCTATGAAATCTAGCATCTTCCTAACCAACTCCTCCAAATCCACGATCCTCCAATGCATCTGGTCCATCACGCTGTCATCTAATTCCTTCAACTCATCGTACCAATCCATCTGCCCCTCGAGGTCCTTCAGTTTACCCTTGGTCGTTTACAGTTCTTCGCGCATGGCAGCAAACTGTCGGTCACAATGGCAACATCGATCCACCCAAACTCCTTTCTGCTTCTTAGAAGCAGATGCAGTCTCAACTTGTGACGTAGAAGCAACCTCTCCCGCAGGCCTAACTCTCTTCCTGCGGCGATAATATACTAATAGAGGTGTAGAGGATGCGCGTGACTCAATGACAGGTAAAGGTAACTCTGACAAAACATGTGGAGGGACCTCAGCAACAAGCTCGATCACAGTAGCAGGTGGAGCAACAGACGACTCTAATGGTCGAGCTATAACAATAGTGGCATCCACTGCTGGTGCAATACTGAAAGGTCCTCCAAATACAGGGACATCTCTGATCACGTCATCGATAACTGGTACAGTGCCAGATGATTTTTGTTGGACCGTTTGCGTGACCCGAAATGTCAGTAAAGTAGTTCATCTCTGAATACGAAGGCGGAATCAATGTATACAAAGTCACAACAGCTCAAATCCTTTTAACTTCTTTCTATTATCAATTCCGAATCTTTACAAGTGTTTCTGATGTAATTTTGACAGAGTTTCGACACCTACACCATGACCTGTTTCCGCTCCAACAGTTACAAATGAACTGAACTGAAACCTATATATAGTGTCTCTGATTCCGCTTCAAACTACACTATCATTACGAGCGGAATCACCTATGAACACTAGGAGCGGAATCATAACATTGACATCAGGAGCGGAATTACAATGATCCTGATTTCGCTCCAAATGACCTAAGACCACTTTTTCATTTCCGAGCTCCAATCTATCCTATCTAGACCTAAGACTCTCTAAAGACGTAGTCATCAGACATTCCGTGCACCAACAGACTCCCCCTTGGATGTTGACGAAGTCTTTGGCCTTGAGTCTTTAGTTTTAGTCTTTTTCCAACTCTGTCTTCTCACAGATTCAGACACTCAATCTAGCTTCATCTTTAATCTCCCCTTTGATTGTTGATCCATAATCCTGACTCCCCCTTTCACAGACTCCCCCTCTCGGAATGCTAGGACTTGAATTCTGGTTCAAACTTTAACTTTTTGTTGCCATGGGGATTCCTAAAAAATCTCTACCCAAAAATAAGATATGTGATAAAAATAGTTTCAAATCAAAACTTACCATTTAATCTTCAGTGTTAGAAACCCACTTAAGTATTCAAGTTCAATTTAATGACCCTGATTACTCAATTTATCTACCAAGTCCAATTTAATGACCTTGGTTGATCTGAGACAATACACACTGACTTTTCAGTTCAATTTACAAACAATTTTCTGAAAATCACAAGTTTCAAATTAATGAACTTGCTTTAACTTTTCAACTTCTCACACTAATCAAGATTTAGCTCACGACTCATCCTCCAGTCCAGAAATCTCCTGCATCTGCTTTCAGCTTTCGAATCCGAAGATCAACTCTCCACTTTGGTTTGTCAAAAATAAAACAAAAATGAAAAATGTTTTTGAATTTTGATAAAGTTTCTAAACTAGGAATGACATACAGTACTAAAATGCAATGAAAGTAAACTATTTACAAACATATTTTTGGTGAGCGTATTAGGGAATCATATCAGCTATTTGACAAATCACAAGTACCGTTAAGCTGTGATTACATATTCAGAATTAAACAAATCGCTTAGATTGTCGATATACTGATCCACTTAAATTTTCACACACATTTCAATCTATCCAGGATACAGATTTAGTGTTTTAGAGACTTAAACTTATACGTGTGTCCCACCTCTTGAATATACTCCCGTATCCAGATCCCGATATTCAGTCTTACAAGTAATTATAACACAAATGATATCTGTAAGGGGTTAATAATTTATGAAGAATCATGAGAGCTCAGGTCAGAACTACCGTTCAGTAGAGAGATCATGACTCAACTTGGGTGTGTCCCCTTTAGAGGATCTTTTTTACAACAGCATTGCTAAGCAATTTTATTGTCTTATCATATATGCTGAGGGTGATGCTATATTTCAAGCATTTGCGGAAAGTATTATTCGAGGACTAGGTCAGAACTTCCATTCAGCAGAAGTCCCGGAATAATACCCCAGACATCACTGAGTATAAAAACCTAGTATATCAGAAAAAGGAATCTTTCAAACGAGATTTCAGGGGTTACCTATATATCCAAGTAGTGTTCACCATGAAATAAGCAAGTAAAGATTTAAGTTTATATCCCTAACAAACCTACTAAATGTGTAAAAACCTATCGGCATATCATCAGCGAGACTGTTTAACGCATTTAAACATTCCAATTCTTTAGCATACCGTGACTGTCAAGCCGATGTACTATCATTTTCCCTTTTTACACAAGCTCTTTTTCTGATTTTCTATTATTTTTGGATTTTTAAAAAAATATATATCATGTTTTTGTATTTTTGTCATTTTTTATTGTTTTTGTATTTTCTGAAATATTACCCTATACTCCCCCTAAATACCAAAACAGGTAAAAAATCGACAAACCATTGCAGATTGCTTCTCAACATCATCTAAAATGTCTCTTTCATCAACGCCAATGATCTCCTCCAACACCGATAAAAGCTTCATACCATTCAGTTTTAGCAAATATTGAAAACGTGTTTTATCAAAAGCTTTGGTATGTAAATCAGCTTTTTGATCATCAGTGTGGATTTTCTCAATTCGTATCAACTTCTTCTCGAAACAATCTCGAATAAAGTGATGACGAATCTCAATATGTTTCGATTTAGCGTGATGTACTGGATTTTTTGTAATGTTAATTGCTGCCTCATTATCAACAAAGATAGGGGTGTTTAGAAATTGCAAACCGTAGTCGCGCATCTGTTGCTGGATCCACAAGATCTGTGAGCAGCAACTGCTAGCAGATACATACTCCGCTTCACATGTGGATAAAGCCACAGAGGTTTGCTTTTTGCATTGCCAAGTGACCAATCGTGGTCCGAAAAACCGACACCCTGCTGTTGTTGATTTAGCATTAACTTTGCAGCATCCGAAATCGGAATCGGAATAACCTTCGAGCGTGAAATCGCCTTCTCTTGGATACCACAACCCCAACGATGGAGTTCCTTTCAGGTAGCGTAATATCCTTTTCACAATCACCATATGCGATGCTCTTGGGTTAGACTGAAATCTTGCTGCGAGGCAGGTTGGGTATATAATATCGGGCCTTGAAGCTGTCAAATACATCAGCGATCCGATCATGGAACGATACATCGTTTCATCTACCTTCTCTCCGGTGAGATCAGGGTTTATCCCATGATTCGTTGCTAATGGGGTGGCTGCTGGAATAGAACCTGACATCCCAAATTTCTCCAAGATATCATGAACGTACTTCGTTTGATGTATGAAAATTCCTTTAGGTAGTTGATCAACCTGCAATCCCAAAAAGAATTTCATCTCACCCATCGATGACATTTCAAATTTCTGCTTCATAACTTGTTCAAAATCTTTGCATAGATCCTCATTTGTTGACCCAAATATGATGTCATCCACATAAATTTGAACTATCAGAAGATGTCCATCGACCTCTTTGGTGAAGAGAGTGGCATCCACTTTTCCACGAATGAAACTGTTGGCTAGTAGGTGTTGAGACAATGTCTCGTACCAAGCTCTCGGGGCCTGGTGTAAACCATACAGCGCTTTGTCTAGCAAGTAGACCTTGTCTTTGTGAAGTGGATCGGTGAAGCCCGGTGGCTAACCGACATACACCTCCTCTTTAACCTTCCCGTAGAGAAAAGCCAATTTTACATCTAACTGATATACTTTGAAGTTTTTCCATGATGCAAATGCTAGGAAAATTCTGATAGCTTCTAGTCGAGCTACAGGAGCATAGACTTCGGTGAAATTTATCCCCTCCTGTTGACTGAAACCCTGGACTACGAGTCGAGCTTTGTTGCGAACCACAACTCCTCTATCGTCTCTCTTACATTTGAACACCCACTTGGTGTTTATCTTCCTCTGACCATCTGGTAAATCCACTAACTTCCACACTCCCAGCTTTTCGAATTGACTCAGTTCCTCCTGCATTGCATTGACCCAAGAATCTTCGGTAAGCGCCGCTTTGTAAGTCCTTGGTTCAACCTGCAATATAAAACAACTCAATGAGAATTCAGTTTGCAAAGGAGCAACTTTTGTATAAAAACATGTAAGCCCTTTTATCAATCTGTCTTCGAGTGCGAACGCCAGTCTGCAGTTCTCCAATGATCAATTCCTCCGGATGATATGAAAGAGTCTGTGGCATCACTTCGCCTGGAACATCTACATCACCTTCCAGATTAGTAACATTCTGATTTGCATCTTGTTCACTGACTGGGTTTGTTTGTCTTGAAATCTGAATTTGCTCCCCCTCAGAATCTGAATCACCACGATCAAATACTGGCATGTTCTCAGATTCTTGATTATCATTCTGTGCCGACTGATTATCTTGAGCAACTTCATTTTGTTGGACATCATCATGTTCACCAGCATTGCTTGGACCTGCTTCATCATCATTTGAAGTTTGTCGTGGTCGCCTTATATACTCAGCTGGGAACCTTTCCTGTGATTCTTCATACTCTCTCAGAATATCCAACTCATCAAAGAAATCTTCTTCTTCCTTTTCTTCTTCCATGTGAAACGAATCCCACAATTTATCGTAATTAAAACGCAATGAGTCACCGGGATTTTGAGGCGGCATAGTATACCCCTGACACTCAACATGTTGTGCTTCGATGATCTGCTTCATGCTTGGAACAAAGACACGTCTTTGTGGACTTGAGTAACCCACAAATATTCCTTCAATACTCTTTGGACCAAACTTACCAAAAGGCTCTAGAACTGTACAAGGAGACCCAAACGGTTCTAAAAACTTCAGGTTCGGTTTACGGTTATTGATCAACTCAAAGCATGTCTTGTTGAATTTCTTTACAGTGAGAACCCGGTTGAGTGTATAGCATGCGGCGGAAACTGCTTCTGCCCAAAAATTTATCGGTAGCTTTGAATCAGCAAGCATTATTCTGGCCGTTTCGATTAGCGTCCTGTTTTTGCGTTCTGCGACTCCATTCTGCTGCGGAGTGTACGGAGCACTAAACTCATGCAATATACCTCTTTCATCACAATATTCTTCCATCTTGTTGTTCTTGAATTCAGTACCATTATCACTTCTAATTCTTCTGATACGCCTTTGGTACAAATTTTCAATCTTTCTGAACAACGCCATCAAACTATCAAACGTTTCATCTTTCGACTTCAAGAATGATACCCACGAAAATCTGGAATAATCATCAGTAACCACAAGACAGTAGAGATCCCCGTTAATACTTTTGACATTTACTGGACCAAACAAATCCATATGTAGTCTCTCTAACGGTCTGGAAACTGAATTGACTTGCTTTTTAGGGTGTGACTTTTTCTTTTGCTTGCCTTTGACGCAACTAATGCACTCCCCTTCCAGATGAAAACCTTTGATATTTACTCCAAGAACCAAATCATTGTGCACCAAGTGATTCATTTTTCTAAGATGTATATGCCCCATCTTCCGATGCCACAACTTCGATTCTTTCTCCGTTGCTCTAGACACAAAACAATGAGCTTGACCTGTAGTTGTAGTAGCTACACTCATGTCCAATACATACAAATCATTCACTCTAGGTGCCCGCATGATAATCCAATCTTCAGGGATAACAAATCCTGGCTTCAAGATCAAACATTCTTTATCAGTGAAGTGAGTGGTATACATCCTGTCACAAATCTGTGAGATGCTCAGCAGATTATTCTCCAGCTCAGCAATGTAGTTAACTCTTTCAAACGTAACAATCCCATTGGATAACGTTCCTTCACCAATAATTCTACCACCTTGATTTCCTGCGAATCCCACATATCCTCCATTGAAATTTCTAACATCATACAACAATGCAGTCTTCCCTGTCATATGTCGAGACGCTTCGCTATCCATAATCCATCTTGAAATAGCTCTCGGAAGTTCTTGCGCGTATCACAAACAATTCAATAAAGATGCTGATTCATGCATCACAATTATCACCTAGGAAGCTCCGGCAAGTCCAAAATCTTTAGTGAGATTTTGATGCCACCCAAGCCTCTTTTGACTCGGGTAACTTGACTTTGATGTGAGTTTTAGCAGTGTAAAGTGGTGGAAAATTTTTATCATTCATTTTCAAGCTTTCATCTGATCCAACCTCAACCTTTTTGTATAAGAAAAACTCATCTATTTTAAGTTGACCAGTTGGTTGATTTTTCTTTTGAACATTCTTCTTCTCAGGTGGAGTAGAAGAATGTTTCTCCAGTTTTTCATAATAATCCAAAGGAACATTCATCTTTACCGGTGTGGAAGAAGACGATTGTTTTTCCAATACTAAAACCTTTGGTTTATCAACAACTTTTGGCTTCCATGTTTGTTGAGATGATGCAACCCGTTTATAAAATTTGTCATTTTTAGTTACCACATTCTTAACAGGTTCAATTTTGACTTTTATTTTCTCATTTTTCAAAATTTTCTCAACAACCATTGGAGCTTTTCCTTTTGCATCAACCTTCTTTTGTCGATTCTCAATAACTTCAGTCTTAGGCTTGGAGTTGGTGCAATTTCTTGCAATGTGACCAACTTTGTTGCATCTAAAGCATGTACGAGTATCAACTACCCGACTTGTGCCTTCAGACTGAGGTTGTGAGGCCCTCTTCGCAAAAAATTCTTCATTTGATTTCGAAAATATTTCATTTTCCTCATCAAAAAGTGAACTTGAACCATTCACAAACACCTTCTTTTCAGCAAACCTTTTGTTTTGAAAACTCCTTTTCTGATAACTCTTACCTCCCTGATATCCACCCGACCAATTGTTTCGTTTGTTGTTATAAAAACGTGGTGGAACAACAGGCTTTTTGTAGTAAGCTTTATCTTTCTCAAAATTCATTTGCCTTTTTGTTTGTTTTAAACTCTTTACTTCAGACAAATCGATTTCAACCATCTTGAACACATTTGTCAATTTTGAAACATTTACATTCTCCAGAGGAAACTCAGAATCCGAATACAACTTATCAGATCCAGCCATCTTGTACATCACAAGACCCGGTTCATCACCTAAGTTTTTTTTGGATTTTTGTTTCGGAATGTATTTGTTCAAGAAACATTCATCATCTCCATCTGAATCACTATTCAAAACACTTTCAGCTGTGCTTTTAACAATCTATGTCTGAACACTATCATCAGATGATGTAGAAGAAAATGTAACATCAATTGAATCAGGAAGTTTCACTTCATTTTCTTCCTCAAGATTAACCAACCCAGATTGCTTTTTCGAATAATTTTCTAGAACTGGTGGTGGAACTTGATGAAACCCGACCCCAGTTCCATCACAGTATACATCTTCGCCTGCTTTGTCTTTGCCGATGGGTTTGGGAATAATATGTTGCAAAACAAAGCTTGCAGAGCTGTAACTGTTCAATTTCAAATTGATCCGTTCATTCTCAATCTTGGCTTCTTCAAACTGAAGTTTCAATTTAGCAATCTCATCCAATTGTGTGTTTATTAATTCTTCTTTGATTCTCAAAACACATTGCAATTGACAATTTTCTTTGTAAGTTTTACCATTTCGATCATCATTATCTTTAATCGTGCTTTTAAGCTTTTCAAATTTTTCAGTGATCTGACGATTTTCAAGAACTAACCTTTCATTTTCTTTCCTAACCTTTTCCTGATCAATTTTTTCAGTTTCAATTTTGTTAGTTAATTCTTTTAACCGTTCAGTTGAAGCTTTCACCATTTTGTCACGATCAAGGATTTGATCCTCAATACTTCTGACTTTAGCAGTCAGATCTTCAATCTTCTTACCTTTGAGATAAGTGTTTGTACTACAAACCTTGCTCTCTTTGATGCAATTTTTGCAGTCAACATTACCACTGACCTTTTTACCTGACTCAGTCGTTGACGCGTTTGAACTGACTTGGCTTTTAGACTCAGAAACGGATTTAGAATCTACCTCAAGTGCATTAGCAGCCAGCACCTTGTCAGCCATCTTTCCCATGTTTTCAGCATTCAACTCTTGTGTCGTGTCAATGATCCCAGTGTCAATCTTTTTTTACTTCTCTTTCTCTTCTTTCTCCTTCTTCTCTTTCTCTTCATCTTCTCCGCTTCCCCACCATTTCTTCTGCCAATAATCATCTTCAATTTTATACTCTTGGATTATGGTTTCCAAATCAAGATTTTTTATGATCAACAGCAATGTTTCCATAGGGGTCAAGATAACACTCCCTGTCTGGATCCCATCTATTTGCTCTTTTTGCCTTATCAAAAATACCAAATATTCTGATCATTTTGTTTATAGCTAACTGCTTTCTATAATTATACTTCTGTTCTTCAGTTCTGTCATCTTTGTAAGGAACAGGTTCAGATTTTGCCATGAATGCATATCCAACCGCATCCTCCTCAGGTAACAACTCGCTCCAGTCGTAACCTTCATCGTCATGAATCACCGCAAGAGCTCTAGATTTTTCTTTGTTATCTTCAATCTGTTTCATTCTTGGTGGTTCTGATTTATTCTGATGATAAATCGCCTTCTTGTAGTAATCTTCTCTGAACGGGTTTTCAGACTCATCAGCATACGCGTTTCTGCATTCACGCTTAAAGTGACCTTTCTGTTTGCACTTGAAGCATGTTACCTTAGACTTGTCAAAGCCCAACTTCGTAGATGGTCCACCAATTGACTTCCTTCCGGTTATCTCCATGAAACGCTGTGCTCGACGAACTGCACTGGCCATACACCACCTTATGTCGATTAGTTCCATCTCCTCAGGATCTATCTGATCATAATCTTCTTTTGTCAGGTTGGTGTTGCCTATCTTCCCTGCTTCAAGACTTTTATAAGATTCTAGCACAGATGCTAGGAAAACCATCTGTTGTTTGGCAGACTCTTCGCTGAAGTTCTGAGCATTCTTTAAATCTACAGCGATGTTGCATTGAAATAAGTTCTTTGCATCAGACTGGTTTGAATTTGATGAAGACCCACTGTGATAACCACTGTCATATCCACTGCTTTGACTTTCTTTGCTTGTTTTGGAAACATTTTCAGCAGAAAACGCAGTCTTGGGAGATGTGTTCTTTGGCATCATACTATTTGGATAATACAAATCCAAGTTCTGCTGGTATGATGTGTGATTGACTTTGTATGTCTTCTTTAACTCCAACTCGTGACTCTCTAATCTCTCAATCAGCAAATCAACTGTTAACTTTTCTGGCGGCTTGATAGTATTCTTTAGCATCAACGCATAATATTGCCAATCCATCTCATCTGGTAATGCATCAAACAATTTGTCAACTAGCTCTTCTTGAGAATAAACAATATCATGTAACACCCGAAAATTTTAAAACATAAAAAGTAACAACTCTTATGATTTATAGTCCAATAGGAAACCCTAATTAAGACACCCAAGTAATTCTGTACAAACCCTAAGATTTTCAGAATTTTCAGAATCAGGATTAGGGCCCCTAAAACTCAGGGGGGGTATTACCCACTTGATAATTATCCTAATAACTTGCGGAGGAAGTTAAATTTTCAGAAATTATCGAGTCACCTAGCCTAGTCCCACACGTGGCAACAATATAAGCCTTAAGTGTACCTTACGGACCGTAAGGTTATCAAGCTTACGGTCCGTAAGCATCCATACGGACCTCAACGTTGGGAGTGTTACGGTCCGTAAGCAACTCAATTTTCGTGTATAAATAGCAGGCCTTGGCACTCGATTCTGGGCACAAAAACTTCGATCAAACTCCAAAATTACGCTGAGATTTCGTCCGATTACTCTCCAAACACACACAAAACACAAATTAAGCATAGCGGGGTGCTGCAGAACAGGGTATTAACTCAATCGCTGCTACGATTCATTGTCCGATTGATTCAAATATCTAATGAATGTTTAAGTGCCGCCCACATTAGGGTTATACTTTATCGTTCGTCATTAATTTGACGGATTGTCGCTAATTCGATAGGTAAAGTATTATACTTTATCGTTCGTTGTTAATTCAACGGATCATCGTTAATTCGATGGGTAAAGTATTATACCTTGTCGTTCGTTGTTAATTCAACGGATCATCGTTAATTCGATGGGCAAAGTATTGCATTTTGTCATTCATTGTGAGAATTTGATCTCGTGAGTTATCGTAAATGCTGTATTAAGTTAAATACCTAGTTTGTGAGCAAATTAGGTTAAGAGAATAATCAGTAGGCTAAACTCTGCCCGTATAAATCTACAATTGAAAACAAGGTAGCATCACCTGGAAATTTTAAGGTACGGATAGCTTCTTTTCTTTCGATTTATGTCCTTTTTGATATAAGTTATCAGTTCAGTACGGATAGCTTCTTTTCTTTCGATTTATGTCCTTTTTGATATAAGTTATCAGTTCAGTACGGATAGCTTCTTTTCTTTCGATTTATGTCCTTTTTGATATAAGTTATCAGTTCAGTACGGATAGCTTCTTTTCTTTCGATTTATGTCCTTTTTGATATAAGTTATCAGTTCAGTACGGATAGACTCTTGTCTTTTGATTTGTGTCAATTAATATCAGTATAAGTTCAGTACGGATAGACTCCTTTCTTTCGATTTGCGTCATATCATTCTGATTTTAAAGTCCGTATTAAGATCTAAGTTATAAGTTATAAGTTCAGTACGGATAGGTTCCTTCCTTTCGATTTATGTTGTTTTTATAAAAGATTCCTTATTTCGATTTATGTCAATTGAGTATAAGAATTCCGTATTAAGATTAAGTCATGATTTTAAGTTCCGTATTAGGATTAAGTTATGAATTCCGTACGAATAGGTTCCTTTCTTTCAATTTACTTCATTTGATACAAGTATATCATTCTGATTGTAAAGTCCGTATTAAGATCTAAGTATAAGTTATAAATTCCGTACAGGTAGATTCCTTTCTTTTGATTTCTGTCAATTCTGATATATCATACGGGTAGATTCCGTTCTTTCGATTTCTGTCAATTCTGATATATCGTACGGGTTCCTTTCTTTCGATTTCTGTCAATTCTGATATATTGT
This sequence comes from Helianthus tuberosus, assembly GCA_030545235.1. NCBI lineage: Eukaryota > Viridiplantae > Streptophyta > Magnoliopsida > Asterales > Asteraceae > Helianthus > Helianthus tuberosus. Next base: position 70,780,377 of record CM060356.1, on the reverse strand, counting down.
ACGGATAGGATCCTTCCTTTCGATTTATATAGTTTTTATAAGAACCCTTTCTGTTGATTTATGTCCGTTGGGAACGGATAGAATCCTTTCTTTCGATTTAGATCGTTTTGATACAAGTATATCATTCCTGATTATAGATTCCATAGTAAAATTAAGTTATAAATAGATCCGTATTAAGATTAAGTTATGAAATAAGTTATAAGTTCTGTACGGATAAACTCCTTTCTTTAGATTTATGTCCGTTGGGTACGGATAGAATTCCTTTATTCGATATTGAATACAAGTTCCGGATTAAGATTAAGTTAGGAAATAAGTTCCAAACATTCTGAAAAGGTTTTGTTTTACTTTATACGAGTTTCATTTTCAACTCTAGTGGTTCCTTATTAACGAGTCAAGGTTTTATCTTGTTCGTTTAATAAACCACATTTTGGGGACGAAATTGTCAAGATAGGATTGATAACCATACCTTGATGACTGGTTCCACTCTTTGATTTTAAAACTCCTCACGTATTTGATTATTGATTCATTTGACAGTCCGTTGAATTCCTTGATTTTAGTTTTCATGTCATGCGATAGTTTTTCTGTTAAGTTGTACTCATTATCGCATGTTCCAATATATGTTCCGTTCTGTTCTGAATATAAGTTTATAAGTTCTGTTCTGTTATGAAAATAAGTTCTGTTCTGTTATGAAAATAAGTTTTATAAGTTATGTGAATAAGACCATTTGTACTCTGTTACCCTGAGTATCGCTTCTCGTGGAGTGTCCCACGAGCATGTTGTTGCGGCATCAACAGCATGTGCTCCATCTGTGACGGAGAGATTAGTTCACAGCGTCCCTAGGTACAAGTGTGGTACAAAGCTACTAGGAGGCGTATGGATCGATCCTAGGATTTTAAGTTATAAGGAAATGGATAGAGGGTATGCCAACTCACCATTTCATGTGATAAGTATGCAGGAGTAGCTACCTGTGTATTGTCACGTTTTCAGTTTGCTCATGGGTATATCCGTAAGATATGATTATGATTATGTTTATGCATCGTAACGTTTTCACAAAAAAAAGTTAACTCCGGATATTAAATAAAATAAGCTTTTATCTTCCGTTATCCGCACACTGGGCAAAACTATTCAAAATTTTGCTCAGACGTACGTTTTTCTTTGTTGTGTTTTCTTCTTTACGTCAGGTTATCAGGACAATCTGGGACAGGGGATATGGAAGAGTGCTCGAGTGTTTGGACAAGACAGTAGAAATAATTGTAATGGATTAGATATCCTTTAGTAAGTTGTAAAGCCTTGTAATACATTTAAGTATAAATGGAATTATGTTTTTGATCTGACCACCGTTATTGTGACACGCCGGCCCTTCCGGGACGGGGTGTTACAGCTATGGTATCAGAGCAAAGGCTCTTTCCTGTAGAAAACTTAAACATAAGTTAAGACCTGTGAGGTAATGGGTAGACATTGGGTTAGGATTTCGATGTCCAATCAGTCGTTACATCGGTTAGTAACTTTTCTTTTCACTTCATGATAGTCTCGAACATAAGTATTTCGTCATCTTTATTGTTTTTACTCTAGCTTTATTTCAAGTATGACTATTAATTATAGTAGGTAGTATTCAAGTATGATTATTAATATATATATATATGCATGTCATAATTTCGAGGACGAAATTTTTTTTTTAAGAGGGGTAGAATTGTAACACCCGAAAATTTTAAAACATAAAAAGTAACAACTCTTATGATTTATAGTCCAATAGGAAACCCTAATTAAGACACCCAAGTAATTCTGTACAAACCCTAAGATTTTCAGAATTTTCAGAATCAGGATTAGGGCCCCTAAAACTCAGGGGGGGTATTACCCACTTGATAATTATCCTAATAACTTGCGGAGGAAGTTAAATTTTCAGAAATTATCGAGTCACCTAGCCTAGTCCCACACGTGGCAACAATATAAGCCTTAAGTGTACCTTACGGACCGTAAGGTTATCAAGCTTACGGTCCGTAAGCATCCATACGGACCTCAACGTTGGGAGTGTTACGGTCCGTAAGCAACTCAATTTTCGTGTATAAATAGCAGGCCTTGGCACTCGATTCTGGGCACAAAAACTTCGATCAAACTCCAAAATTACGCTGAGATTTCATCCGATTACTCTCCAAACACACACAAAACACAAATTAAGCATAGCGGGGTGCTGCAGAACAGGGTATTAACTCAATCGCTGCTACGATTCATTGTCCGATTGATTCAAATATCTAATGAATGTTTAAGTGCCGCCCACATTAGGGTTATACTTTATCGTTCGTCATTAATTTGACGGATTGTCGCTAATTCGATAGGTAAAGTATTATACTTTATCGTTCGTTGTTAATTCAACGGATCATCGTTAATTCGATGGGTAAAGTATTATACCTTGTCGTTCGTTGTTAATTCAACGGATCATCGTTAATTCGATGGGCAAAGTATTGCATTTTGTCATTCATTGTGAGAATTTGATCTCGTGAGTTATCGTAAATGCTGTATTAAGTTAAATACCTAGTTTGTGAGCAAATTAGGTTAAGAGAATAATCAGTAGGCTAAACTCTGCCCGTATAAATCTACAATTGAAAACAAGGTAGCATCACCTGGAAATTTTAAGGTACGGATAGCTTCTTTTCTTTCGATTTATGTCCTTTTTGATATAAGTTATCAGTTCAGTACGGATAGCTTCTTTTCTTTCGATTTATGTCCTTTTTGATATAAGTTATCAGTTCAGTACGGATAGCTTCTTTTCTTTCGATTTATGTCCTTTTTGATATAAGTTATCAGTTCAGTACGGATAGCTTCTTTTCTTTCGATTTATGTCCTTTTTTATATAAGTTATCAGTTCAGTACGGATAGACTCTTGTCTTTTGATTTGTGTCAATTAATATCAGTATAAGTTCAGTACGGATAGACTCCTTTCTTTCGATTTGCGTCATATCATTCTGATTTTAAAGTCCGTATTAAGATCTAAGTTATAAGTTATAAGTTCAGTACGGATAGGTTCCTTCCTTTCGATTTATGTTGTTTTTATAAAAGATTCCTTATTTCGATTTATGTCAATTGAGTATAAGAATTCCGTATTAAGATTAAGTCATGATTTTAAGTTCCGTATTAGGATTAAGTTATGAATTCCGTACGAATAGGTTCCTTTCTTTCAATTTACTTCATTTGATACAAGTATATCATTCTGATTGTAAAGTCCGTATTAAGATCTAAGTATAAGTTATAAATTCCGTACAGGTAGATTCCTTTCTTTTGATTTCTGTCAATTCTGATATATCATACGGGTAGATTCCGTTCTTTCGATTTCTGTCAATTCTGATATATCGTACGGGTTCCTTTCTTTCGATTTCTGTCAATTCTGATATATTGTACGGATAGGATCCTTCCTTTCGATTTATATAGTTTTTATAAGAACCCTTTCTGTTGATTTATGTCCGTTGGGAACGGATAGAATCCTTTCTTTCGATTTAGATCGTTTTGATACAAGTATATCATTCCTGATTATAGATTCCATAGTAAAATTAAGTTATAAATAGATCCGTATTAAGATTAAGTTATGAAATAAGTTATAAGTTCTGTACGGATAAACTCCTTTCTTTAGATTTATGTCCGTTGGGTACGGATAGAATTCCTTTATTCGATATTGAATACAAGTTCCGGATTAAGATTAAGTTAGGAAATAAGTTCCAAACATTCTGAAAAGGTTTTGTTTTACTTTATACGAGTTTCATTTTCAACTCTAGTGGTTCCTTATTAACGAGTCAAGGTTTTATCTTGTTCGTTTAATAAACCACATTTTGGGGACGAAATTGTCAAGATAGGATTGATAACCATACCTTGATGACTGGTTCCACTCTTTGATTTTAAAACTCCTCACGTATTTGATTATTGATTCATTTGACAGTCCGTTGAATTCCTTGATTTTAGTTTTCATGTCATGCGATAGTTTTTCTGTTAAGTTGTACTCATTATCGCATGTTCCAATATATGTTCCGTTCTGTTCTGAATATAAGTTTATAAGTTCTGTTCTGTTATGAAAATAAGTTCTGTTCTGTTATGAAAATAAGTTTTATAAGTTATGTGAATAAGACCATTTGTACTCTGTTACCCTGAGTATCGCTTCTCGTGGAGTGTCCCACGAGCATGTTGTTGCGGCATCAACAGCATGTGCTCCATCTGTGACGGAGAGATTAGTTCACAGCGTCCCTAGGTACAAGTGTGGTACAAAGCTACTAGGAGGCGTATGGATCGATCCTAGGATTTTAAGTTATAAGGAAATGGATAGAGGGTATGCCAACTCACCATTTCATGTGATAAGTATGCAGGAGTAGCTACCTGTGTATTGTCACGTTTTCAGTTTGCTCATGGGTATATCCGTAAGATATGATTATGATTATGTTTATGCATCGTAACGTTTTCACAAAAAAAAGTTAACTCCGGATATTAAATAAAATAAGCTTTTATCTTCCGTTATCCGCACACTGGGCAAAACTATTCAAAATTTTGCTCAGACGTACGTTTTTCTTTGTTGTGTTTTCTTCTTTACGTCAGGTTATCAGGACAATCTGGGACAGGGGATATGGAAGAGTGCTCGAGTGTTTGGACAAGACAGTAGAAATAATTGTAATGGATTAGATATCCTTTAGTAAGTTGTAAAGCCTTGTAATACATTTAAGTATAAATGGAATTATGTTTTTGATCTGACCACCGTTATTGTGACACGCCGGCCCTTCCGGGACGGGGTGTTACATATCATGTCTCGCCAGTTCCAGTTTCAGATGCCCAAACCTCTCTATCATTTTACAAACTGATTCATTCTTTAAACACCCGAACAAATCAAACTCTTTTCTAAGTAGTTTCTTTTTGTTTTTCACAATTTCTTCGCTTCCTATACATTTGTTTTTCAATTTGTTCCAGAGATCTGTAGCACTAGAGTATTCGATCAAAGATATTATATCTTCTCTGACGGACTGAAACAGCAACGCAATACATTTCTGCTCAGCAACAAACAAATCTATTTCCTCATTTGTTGTTAAGGTTTCACCCTTTTTGTTTCCATTTTGATATCCAACTTTTAGACTCTTCCAGCTAGGAAAAGCAAAGGCCATCAACCAATCTTCAAATTTCTTTGCCCACCGACTGTAATCTTCTATAGCCATCAACTTCGGGGGTTTGTTGTAAGTTCCGAAAGCACTTTCAACCTACAATGCATCTGATAATTTTTTCTTTGGATTCTGCGTGTTGTCATTGGTGTTACTCGAAGATGTATCATTTCCACCGTCTCCAGCGAACGCATACATGTCATAAAACGGATTGAAATCATCCATCTTGTACGTACCTGAAAACAATCAGCAAAACACTTAGAAAATTTTTGAAATTTTGAAAAACAGCTAATTCAAGCGGAATCAGCTTATGAACGAAATCACAAAATATGTTCGAGCGAAATCAGCTTTAGTCTGATTTCGAGCGGAATCTTTCAGGCGGAATCAGAAAAATATCTTTCCAAGCGAAATCAGAATGTAAATTTCGAGCGGAATCAGACTTTATCTGATTACGAGCGGAATCCGACTTTATCTGATCACGAGCGGAATCAGAATGGTGTTTCGAGCGGAATCAGAATTTTTAAGTCTATAGGAGCGGAATTAACTTTTTAGGGCGAAATCAGCGAAGAACTTTACGAGCGGAATCAGGTTTTTAGGTGATTTTTACCATTTTTGCTTCGAATTTTAACCTGATTCTTTCAAGGATTTGTTAATTCTATGTTTTACACAATATACTCGAAAATCAGAACATTCCGACCGTAGAAACTAGTTCAAATCAGAAAAGTATAAGAAGAAGTGAGTAGAAATGAGAAATTCTGGTAGAATCAAGCTACTATGGTATGAACTCCTTGTCCTGAGCTCTGATACCACTTGTTGGACCATTTGCGTGACCCTAAATGTCAGTAAAAGTAGTTCATCTCTGAATACGAAGGCGGAATCAATGTATACAAAGTCACAACAGCTCAAATCCTTTTAACTTCTTTCTATTATCAATTCCGAATCTTTACAAGTGTTTCTGATGTAATTTTGACAGAGTTTCGACACCTACACCATGACCTGTTTCCGCTCCAACTGTTACAAATGAACTGAACTAAAACCTATATATAGTGTCTCTGATTCCGCTTCAAACTACACTATCATTACGAGCGGAATCACCTATGAACACTAGGAGCGGAATCACAACATTGACATCAGGAGCGGAATTACAATGATCTTGATTTCGCTCCAAATGACACAAGTGTCATTTGGGGCGGAATTACATCCTAAGACCACTTTTTCATTTCCGAGCTCCAATCTAACCTATCTAGACCTAAGACTCTCTAAAGACGTAGTCATCAGACATTCCGTGCACCAACAATTTTCCTGTCTCATGGATCGAGAGAGGAGCGTCATCGTTGTCATCAATCTACCCGTTGCTCGTGAAAGCATATCGGGGGTCTACCTGGCTAGCGAAAGCAGGGTCGACACGGAATGATGAAGCAAACTCAGCCATACCAACCATCTGTGGGGCCGTGATAGGTGTCTCTGGTAAAATGGATCTGGGTGAAGTCTCGAAATCTGGCTCGCTACTTGAGTCGTCGATCTCGATGACCTCGTGCTCGTGCGACATCTGTGACACGTATAATCGTACAAGTAAGTGTGTGGTCAACATGAATAGTAACACATAAGGCTCAAAGTAAACAGCAAATCACGTATGCACATAAACACATAAGGGTTTTCATATATGATACAAATTTTTCTATGTTTATTAAAATTCTTGGCTTCGATAATTTTGGACTTATATTTCAAAATTCTCCGGTTGAAGTCTAGTGTTTTCCTCCGAAAACATCTAGTTCGCTAACAACCAATGGCTCTGATACCAACTTCTGTCACACCCCAAAATACATCGCAGCGGAATATTAGTGGAGACGGAAGTTGGTGCCCATTTATATCTTGTCGAGCGATGCATTTTATTGTTAGACATATTGGTTTATTTTAAACATAAGTTATTAAACAATACGTTTTAAGACACGACACAACTACATAGTTAAGATATCTTTGATCCTCGCGGATCTTATTACAAAAAGTCCCAGAAAGTTTAAAAGTTGTCTAACATTTTCAAACAAACAACATGCATCATTCAAACACATGATACGCCATGATTCCCGAAGCCGAATTTAAGTACCTGTAGAACACGTTAAAATCAAGTGTCAACACAAAGGAAGGTGAGTTCACTTATTCGTTTACTAACAGATTTTATTCCAAGGAAAACTTTCTGTTTAGGTGTTTATTTAAAACTTCCATTTAGTTCTTAGAAAGTCCATTTTACTTTCTTATTAAAAATCCATGGGCCTTCCGCCGGTTCATGTCACACCCTGACCACGTAAAACAACAAATCGTGGCGGAAACGTCGGGGAGTGTTGTAACAGAATTATTGTTTCACAACCATGGATACAAAAAGAGTTTCGTTTTATTTATTCATTAAGTAATTTACATTGTTTTAACATGAAATAAACAAGTTACATATCGACTATCACTGTTATTATGTCACTAAGGCCTCGTCCAGATCCTATGTGACTCATGCATCCTAGCAATCAACATCAAGCAATAAAACCTGAAACATATGTAAAAACAAAGTCAGCAAAGAAATGTTGGCGAGTACATAGGTTTTTATAAGAGTGTCGGATTCATGGCTAGTTTACATGTTGCAATACCTTATTAAAAACCTTGTTTTGAAATGTGTATAATATTGCAACATAATTAACCAACTCAAATCAAGCGGGTTATAATTTATAAAACCTCGTAGCCATGATTCTTAACCCAAAAACATTTGTTTTAGTAAACCAAATTGTAAAACATATCGTAATAACTCGTTAATAAAACTCGTATGGTTTATATCTTCTTGAAAACATCGTTATGTGACATTGTTTTAAATTCGTTTACCCAAGTGAACTAAATAACGCCACGATATGTAATATGTTGAAAACATTTATATATAAGAAGTACCAGTGGCGTATCTACCATGTTTTCATCACATTACACCCGTCCCGTTATCTAAACACTTAACCAAAAACCAATCGTTTATCCAACTCGTTTAACTTATTCAAATCATTTCCAAATCGTTAGCTCGTTTAAATCGTTTAAATCATCCTCATTTTAATTGTGAAAGCTATTTTTGGTCGTCTCGCTAATAACATTCAAACCTTCGTGACTCGACTATCTCGCTTCTCGCATTAACAAACCACCAAAGGGTAAGTTAACAATCACAGATTCAGTCGTTACCCACATAACCCACACATAACCATGGGTGCAGTCTGATAACGGGATTTGTCAGATCCTATGGTACCATAACCTAATACTGGTTGGTTCGGCCAAAATTAATGAATGTCATTCGTTATGTAACTACAACCAACAAGTTCGTTCACATAATCGAAATCGTTATTAATTTAGTATAAACCATCTTAATCGTTTTTGAAATCATCGTTAAAATATCGAAATCGTTTTGATACATATGAATCACCCCAAAACAATTGAAAACAGTAAAATAGGGGAACTATGTACTCACATGAAGTGCAAAGTATCCTCAATCAATAGAACTTCAACAAACTCAAGTAAACCAGAGAAATCAAGCAGCACCTAGTAATCGAATCACTAGTCAAACAATCGACACCTAAATCGAAAGATCGGACAGAATGAGGTCTTGTAAACCAAATGAGTGTCGGAACTCATGTGATATGGTTTAACAAAGCCTACATTCTAAATCAGAACCTAACCTAAGTGCTTTCGACCCGTCACGACCCATTAAGGTAGCTTAAACTACTTTAACGTGTCGTTCGCGCAAAGCGCGTTCGAGACGTCTAACTAGTCCTATGACAAGTATTATATGCCTAAACATGTTGCATAATCAATTAAGTGACAAAAGTTTATGTTACATATGCTTATTTACCAATTATGCATGAAAAGGGTATTTTGGTCATTTTACCTAAGGCATATAAACTACATATCATACAACTAATTAAACCTAAGTGACCATAAGGTATAACCTCGGAAGGTTATTCCCTATGCAACTATGGTCACTAAACATGTTTGGTCGGATCCCAATGATCGACCAAACGGGTCAAGTTCGAAAGTCTAAGCGGGTGTTTAGTCCGCTTGACTCACGACTCTACACAAGCACTAAACTAAAAGTGACGAGCTAAACATGTTAAGACATGTTTAGTTTTGTTAGAAAACAGGTTTTGATATCAAAACAAACGGTTTTGATACCCAAGAGTAGTTTGGTTACAAAATACGCATAAATACGCATTTTGGCCGAAACTACGACTCGTCACTACACCTAGTCAATGTGGTAATCAGTAGGTATAGTCACGAGGGACTAAAACCATCGTGATTACGCTCACGTTGCAAAGTTCAAAAGAACTTTGTGTTGACCATTGACTGGTCAAAGCTGAAAGTCAAACACCGTTTGACTTTCATGCTTGAAATACAAGAACAAGCAAGAAGAGGACTTACAAAGGGTCCAAGAAGGTGTTTTGATTCCAAATATTCTCAGGTATGAAGTGATAAACACCTCAACTTAGAGAAATTTCAGAATCAAGTGTGAAGAACCCAAATGAGGAAGCTTGCTATTTATAGGAAGTTGAGATCAATAGGATCATTCCATGTGTTTAGAGGGTGTAATCTTGGCCATACATGTGGGTACATGGTATTAGAATATAATGGGGGTCGAAAACCAGCTCCAGGTATTGCAAAAGTTACAAAAAAGACCCCCAAGTTCAATGCCATTGCTGAAAAATGCTGAAAATCAATTTTTCTGCCCAGATAGGGCCGTGGCGTCGCGCCACGGCAAAGGGGGGTACCCCGTCGTGTGACGCCACCACTCCCCTTAGCCAGAACTTTCAAAAACTGGCAGAAATGGTCCCTACACATGTTTAAGGCCGATTTTGATGCGTTTAAACCCCGTTAACCCCATTTCAAGGCTCTAAAATGATGTTAAAGTATAGGGAACTCAAAACATGCTTAAAAATATCTCGGATGTCGGCTCGTTTGGTCGTACGGTTGCGTTATTCGGTTAATTACGACGGAAGTCGTAACGGACGCAAAAATGATCCAAATTAAGCGACGAATGGAATTTTATCAAGCCAGTCACTAAAATAAAATATTTTAATGATTACATAAATTTTTGGATGTCCGGATATATTCAGAATGTAAGATATGCGCGAAAATGCAAACTTATGCAGTTTTTGACGCTTTTAGTCCCTATTGATCAATAAAGTTTATTTTAGCATACCGAACCCCTCAAAGCCTATTTCTAAGCTATGTAAAGGATATTTAGGGTATGTTTAACTTATGATCAAGTTCCGGAATGTTCGTTACTATGCAAATCGGTATAGTTTCGTACTTTGACACAACTAGTCCATGCGATCAAACAAACTTGATATCAACACACCAAACCATCCAAAACTTATTTCTAAGTTGTGTGGAGGTTATTTAAGGTATGTTAAGCCTATGTCACTATTCCGGAGTGTTTTTTGCATTAAACTGACTGCGTTTACGCACCAGTTTGCGTATAACCTTCCAGAAAGCGATTTAAAGCTTGAAATCGGAATCGAATCAAATTGTAAAATCATCAAACACAATTACACACATAATAACACCAAAACACATATAATAACACCAAAGCACATTGTTTTATTGATAATTGACATTGTTTTATATTATACATCGATTACAGAGCACAATTGTCACAGTCTCCCCTACTTCAGGAAATTTCATCCCGAAATTTTAACTAGAGGAAGCTTGTGAGAACAATTGCGGATATTTATTCTTCATTTGGTCCTCACGTTCCCAAGTAAACTCTGGGCCACGTTTGGAATCCCAGCGAACCTTGACCAATCGAATCTGTTTGTTCTTCAACTGTTTTAATGTACGGTCCACTATCTCCACAGGTTTCTCGACAAAGTGCATCGTTTCATCGATTTGAATCTCGTTGAGAGGAATGTGAAGATCAGCATCAGCTAAACACTTTCGCAAATTGGACACGTGAAAAGTCGGATGAATATTTCCAAGCTCTGGAGGTAGCTCTAGTCGATAGGCAACCTTTCCAATTTTTTCAACAATCTTAAATGGTCCAACATATCGGGGTGCAAGTTTTCCTTTCTTTCCAAATCTCACCACTCCCTTCCAAGGTGACACCTTGAGTAGGACACGGTCTCCGACTTGAAATTCTAAGGGCTTGTGTAACACCTGTGCCTCCACGGCCATCAAACAAATACCGAACCAATGAAATATTATATTTCATACTTGGGATTTGTAAAAATATGTGTATCATTTGCACATATCAATTTTTGTTCAATTCCAAACTCTAAATCACTTTCTGGGAGGTTATACGCGCACCGATGCGTAAATATAACCAGTTTAATGCAACAAACACTCCGGAATAGTGACATAGGCTTAACATACCTTAAATAACATTTACATAACTTAGAAATAAGTTTTGAAGGCTTTGGTATGGCAAAAACAAGTTAATTCGCTTACAGGGACTAAAATTGACAAACTGCGAAAGTATGCCAATTTGAACTAGAACGAACATGCCGGAACATGACCATAAGTTAAACACACCTTAAATATCCTTTACCTAGCTTAGAAATAAGCTTTGAGGGGTTCGGTGTGCTAAAATATACTTTTGGGTCATTCATGGACTAAAAGTGTCAAAAAGTGCACAAGTTTGCATTTTCGCGCATAACTTACGTTCTGAATACATCCGGACATCCAAAAATTTATGTAAGCACTAAAATATTTTATTTTAGTGTTTGGCATAAGAAAAATCCATTCGTCACGCATTTTGGATCGTTTTTCGCGCTTATGCGCATTGCGTCGTAATTAAGCGAACATCGCGTTCGTACGGCCAAACGAACCAACATCCGACATATTTTTGAGCATGTTTCATGTCCACAATGTTTAGGCATCATTTTAGGGCCTTAAAGTTGGCTTTACGGGCCTTAGAAGTGCCGGAAATGGGCTTAAAACACAACAGGGACCAAAACTGTCACTTTTGAAACTTGTTTTCTGATAAGAAGCTCCAGGCGGCCCGCCTGAGTTTTGTCTGATCCTGAAGCGGGCCGCATCAGCCTCCCAGAACAGATAAGATCGATTAGTCAGCATAATTCAGCTGATTAAACCTCATCCACACATTCTAACTTGCCCGTTCAGCTCATAAAAGGCCATTTTTAGTTACCACAACATTTTAACAAATGTACGCACCAGATTAAATCACGTTATTCAAGAAACGATCTTAACGGTTCGGGAAATACTATAAATACCCAACTCACTTCACTTCATTTCTCACTAGAATCTGATCAATTGTGCTCTAAGTTGAAACCTTTGTTTCATACCTGAGCTATTTTGATCTAGATTAGCATTCGGGGACCCTTCGTAAGTGTTCCTTCGTTCTTTTATTGCTTTTCGAGTCCGAAAGTCAAACTTTGTTTGACTTTCTGCATTGACCAGTTTATGGTTGATGCGAAGTTCGTTTGAACTTCATAACGTGAGCGTGATCACGATGGTTATAGTCCCTAGTGACTATACCTACTGATTACCACGTTATCTAGGCTCAGTGACGAGCCGTAGTTTGGGTCAGAATACGTATTCTTGCGTATTTTGTAACCAAACTACTTATGGGTATCAAAACCGTTTGTTTTAATACCAAACCTGTTTTCTAAACTAGGTTAAGCATGTTTTAGCATGCTTAGCTTGTTACTTTTAGTTTAGTGCTTATATAGGGACGTAAGGTAAGCGATCTAAACAATCGCTTATACTTTCGAACCTGACCCATTTGGTCGATCTTTAGGATCCGACCAAACACATTAGGTGACCATAGTATATAGGGAATAACTTTCCGAGGTTATACCTTATGGTCACGACGTTTAGTTAGTTCTATGATAGGTAGTTTATATGCCTTAGGTAAATTACCAAAATACCCCTTTGATGCCAAAATTCATTTTAAACATATGTAACATAACTTTTGACATCTAAACTGATTTGACAACAATATTAGACATGTTAAGGCATATGTTACTTGTCATAGGACTAGTTAGGCAGTCCAAACGCGTTTTCCGCGAACGACGCGTTAAAGTAGCATAAGCTACCTAAACGGGTTGTAATGGGTCACAAACACTTAGGTTAAGTTTCGTTTTAGTATGTGGGCTTTGTTAAACCATATTACACGAGTTCCCATACTCGTTTGGTTTACGAACCCTCATTCTATCCGATCTTCCGATTTAGGTCCGGTTTATTAATGTAGTTACCTATAGTAGGTGCCGTTTGATTCCGTGATCTCTAGCGTTGCTTGGTGGTTATCTTAAGACTTCTAAGCAATCTCAAGTGAGTACATAGACCCCTCTTTTACTGTTTTCCAAACTGTTTTGGGGTGAAACACATGTGCCTACTTGTTACTTTCATGCTTTCTTGTTTTCACATCATATACTTCCTATGTTCATTAGTACATTATAGTACATGATATCATTACATTTTATGCTATGTATGTCCATTGTGTGCATACTTAGTACATGGTTCTACATTACATTTCTGCTATGTATGTTAACTGATAGCATGCTAGCACATTGATTTACATGACTTTTCTACTTTGTATGTTAACTTAGCATACTTAGTACATTTCTTATTCATCATATGCTTACATTTTGGTATGACACTTGGTTTGTTTAAACTATACTATACATTCATTAACACCAATCATGCCGCTCGGTAGTAGGTAGTGGTACCATAGGACTTGACAAATCCCATTCCTGTAAATCTCGGGTTTGTTTGGATGGAAGGAATGACCGAATCCGAATACATATTTTGATAACCTTTACTAAAAGGGTTATCCGACTGTCGCAAGGCTTGGATGTATGAATTTTCACAATACCACATAAATGTCTATATCAGTATAGCATGCATTTACTACACAAAACATAACTTTGATTTAAACCAAGTTTTACTTCAATACTTTGTTTTGTGCATTTCACCTATGGTTTAGTTGATGCATTTCACTAGCCATACATATCATTTTGGTTACACATTACATGATTTACATTTGACACATAAACATTTTCGACATTGGTTATACGTTGCATGATTTACATCTTGACATAAACATTTTGGTATATTATTCAATACATTTGGCAATTGGTTTAAACATATACATCTTACATTGTTGGTTTGGTTTGAGTAAGTGATTTAAGTAACGAGGCGTGTGTAATATGATACAAGCATGGTGGATACGCCGCTGGTACTTCCTATATATAAGTGATTGTATGGTATTACATATCGTGGAGTTATTTGAATCATTTCAATTTGGACATATAACATTTTATACAAATAACATACTGTTCACAATACATTGTTTTACAAACAACTTATCTTATACAAACTCATTTTTACATGGTTACTCATTTAACCTTACATTTATTTATACATATCATCTGATCTTATCGTTTTTCAAATGATTTACAAGACAAAGCAAATTACAAGGTTCATGACTAAACATTTTCTCAAACATAAGTCATGAATTCTATTTTCACAAAACCTATGTATCTCACAGGCATTTTTATGCTGATGTACCTATTTTCACATGTGTTTTCAGGATATGATGCATAGGACTTGTCAAGATACACTTAGGCGGACTTGGGCCTTAGCGACAATAAAAGATGCAAGACTAGTTATTTATGTTATGTTTCTTTGATTGTCAAGACATTGTAATTATTTTATTCAATAAAACAATATTTCAATTTCCATGTGTTATGAAACAATGATTCTGTTACAACACTCCCCGACGTTTTCCGCCACGTTTTGTTGTTCTACGTGGTCGGGGTGTGACAGAAAAGTTGGTATCAGAGCTCATGGTTACAGGGAATTAGGTTATTAGTAATACTTTGACCTAGTCTATAACCTTCTTAGGACCCTAACGCGAGTTTACTTGCGTTTAGTCATAAAACAATATTGTCACCTATCCTTAGGCGACAACCACAACAAGAACATAAGTTTCAAAACCGCTTTGAAAACTAATCATCTGTTCTAGGATGATTGCTTACTAGGTTTTGAACCCTCTATTGTAAGGTTTTGAACCCCTTTGAATTTTCAAAATCTCGTCAAAGTTTGGGTCATATAATGTGAACACGTGCAAACTGGAAGAGTGAATGCCTGTACCCTGAGTTTTCTGTCGAAGGCTAGAGTGTTCGTACAAATCCGCAGTATCGGACCAGTCACTCTTACCTGGGAACTCTTGGGGTGAGTGTTCACGTATAGGCGAGCATGTCTTCAGTGATACATTAATATGATCTGTTCACTTTGATTTGTCACCGTCTCATTTGTTTGCCTTAGATAACAAACAAATGATCGCAAATTCTTATGCATTGCCATTCTGTATTGTTTATCCGATAACGTTTCACTTGTTTCTTCCTATGTCTTTCATTTTCTTCTAGAATGTCTCTCCATTACGATAACGCCCAGATATCCGAGCAGACTGCCAAATTTGCCCAGCGAATAGGCGAAGTAGTCCTGAAGACTGTCGAATTAGCTACTGCCATGTATTGTCTCCAGAATGAAGCCACTCAAGAATCACCAAAGGAGACGGAAGCCAAGCCTTCACCAAAACCAAAGAAACGTAAAGCTTCAAAGAATCCCGCAGCGGTTGCACCAAAACAGGCAAGACCTAGCCAAGTGACGGTACCACCAGCCAAGAAACCAATCAAGGAATCAAAGACCATGGATGAACGATCCCCTAAGAAGTCAAAGAAGCGAAAGGCTTCTCAGAACTTCGCCATGGTCGCTCACAATGGTAAAGCCGTCCCCAACCAACCAGCTCAACCCCCTGCTAGGAAGCAATACAACGGAACTGCACCTTTGTGCAACCAATGTAGCCTTCATCATCAGACTAGTGTGAAGTGCCGCGAATGCCAAATTTGTGGACTTATAGGTCATACGGCAAGGGTTTGCCCAACTACAGTAGTACCAAATCAAACAAGACCCATCCGGGTGGCAACACCACCTGCTAAGAAGCAATACAAGGGAACGGCACCAATATGCGACAAATGTAATGGGCATCACCAAGCTCACTTACCGTGTCGTCTGTGTGTATCATGTGGGTGAGTTGGTCACCTGGCAAGTGCTTGTCGATGTAACCCGAACCAAGGTGGTCCAAATCAACCACAAGCCGACTCTGCTCAAGTTCGTTTCTCACCAGGGTCTTGCTAAAACTATTGCGAGATGGGCCATTTCCTAAGGGATTGCCTAAAGCTTGCTAATGCAAATCCAACCCACGGATGAGCAGTTGGCTGACTAGAAGATGTTGCTGTCTTATGCTTTTGTTTTTCTATTTTCTTGTAATGTGAAACAATCTGTTTTGTTTATAAATAAATTCTTGTTCACAATACTGATATACAAGTGTAGTTACATATGTGTATGACTTTTCCTACGATACCTACATCAAGAAACTATGTACCCTACAAACTACTTTTGTGATTTCTCTCTTTCAAATGATCGCTCATGATTCCCTCGAAAATTTTAAGTACTCGTTTCACTCTAAGAAACAAAGTACAGAAAATAAAGTGACATTATGAGTAATCATGCTTCTGCACATCTGTGCCTTTGAATCCTTGGTTAGATAACTAAGGGTATTTTCAAAGCTCATACCCATTACGTTTTGATTTTTCAACATACACAGTACAAGTATTTCAAAAACAATCTTCATGATCTCAAAACATTTCATATAGTTTGAAAACAATTTTTTTTCAAATGCATTGTCTATGTTATTTCAAAAACATTGGTTATGTTTTTAAAACCAATCTTCCTAATTTCAAAATATTTCATATAGTCTGAAGGCAATATTAACACAGTACATTTTCTTATCAAGTGCATGATTTCGAAAAGCATCATTCATGTCTTTCAAAAACCTTATACATAATTTCAAAATTCATCTCGCATGATTTTAAAACATTTTTATAAATATACTTACCTAGTACACCTACTTGATAATTTCAAATGTATTATATATAAGGTTTCAAAAACATTGAACACATTTTTTTAGAGCCTCATGCATAGTTTTCAAAAATATTTTCCTCATACATTGACTTAGCCTTCAAATTCCGCTTCATATGTCGCCTTGACATAGCTAGCATCTCAACTTCATAAGCATTTTACTTCATGTTTTGGATTAAGCACGTCCAATGCAAGGTTTCAAAACAGGTTTCAAATCATCTTCAACTTCTAAAATCCATATGGGATGTTTTTATCTTCACATTTAGACCCTTATGGATGATTATCTTTCAAACCAGAGTCCTTGATTGGATTCCTTATGTACTTAAATTCGAACATTTCGGTTCCTTATAATCGAAATCGAATTTTTCTTTTAAAAAAAAATCTTTCTATCTTTATAGTTAGATTCTTGATAATGTTTAAAGTACCAAATGAAATCCACGAGATGGATTCCTAGTGTGCTTTAAATACATGCGCTCTGTAGCAAAACAAATTAACAAATTAAAGATCTAGATAAACAATCTTTGTGGTTATATGACTATGTGTTTATGCATCTTGTGTTTTCTTTTATACATTTTGTGTTTTTATACTCTGGGTATTAGTTATCCAAATCCTCGTAGAATCTTTCATATCTTTATATGAGGGATTCGTAGTAGGATATTCAAAAAGGTACTACCTTAAATCCTGAATGGGCTTCTATGTAATAGTTAAGACCCTTGGATTATATAGTACTATTCCATAATTCATAAGAGACCCTTAAGTGGTCTAGTAAAAAAGATTGATTCACGATTTGGTTAAAGAATGACATCTAGTGATATAGCTGAACAGACTCCTTGATAGTCTATTTAGATCATTTATTGATTTAATTAAAAGGACTCTATGGCGGTCTAGTCACACTCATCACAGGATTGTTCATTTGGTTTTACCCTACATATTATAAAATAGACTGTGTGAACTGTGCAAGGAATTGTCTAATTATGGACGCGTACATAATTATGAGATTCAATGCACGGTAACCACAGTAAGATTTATTATGTGTAAGAACCGATAGTGACAACAATAACGAAATGAGAACGATGTAATGGAGGTACGGTGGACGCACCAATGACGCTTCATATACTTGTATATAAATATCCCTCTTACATCGCAAGAATGATGTTATTAAATTTACTAGAAGTTCAGAACCCTAACCAATGTTGTTCGATCTTTTCAACTTCATGTTTTCAAACTCACACAAGTTTCCTCTAGATAAAATTTCGGGACGAAATTTCCTAAAGTAGGGGAGACTGTAACACCTGTGCCTCCACGGCCATCAAACAAATACCGAACCAATGAAATATTATATTTCATACTTGGGATTTGTAAAAATATGTGTATCATTTGCACATATCAGTTTTTGTTCAATTCCAAACTCTAAATCGCTTTCTGGGAGGTTATACGCGCACCGATGCGTAAATATAACCAGTTTAATGCAACAAACACTCCGGAATAGTGACATAGGCTTAACATACCTTAAATAACCTTTACATAACTTAGAAATAAGTTTTGAAGGCTTTGGTATGGCAAAAACAAGTTAATTCGCTTACAGGGACTAAAATTGACAAACTGCGAAAGTATGCCAATTTGAACTAGAACGAACATGCCGGAACATGACCATAAGTTAAACACACCTTAAATATCCTTTACCTAGCTTAGAAATAAGCTTTGAGGGGTTCGGTGTGCTAAAATATACTTTTGGGTCATTCAGGGACTAAAAGTGTCAAAAAGTGCACAAGTTTGCATTTTTGCGCATAACTTACGTTCTGAATACATCCGGACATCCAAAAATTTATGTAAGCACTAAAATATTTTATTTTAGTGTTTGGCATAAGAAAAATCCATTCATCACGCATTTTGGATCGTTTTTCGCGCTTATGCGCATTGCGTCGTAATTAAGCGAACATCGCGTTCGTACGGCCAAACGAACCAACATCCGACATATTTTTGAGCATGTTTCATGTCCACAATGTTTAGGCATCATTTTAGGGCCTTAAAGTTGGCTTTACGGGCCTTAGAAGTGCCGGAAATGGGCTTAAAACACAACAGGGACCAAAACTGTCACTTTTGAAACTTGTTTTCTGATAAGAAGCTCCAGGCGGCCCGCCTGAGTTTTGTCTGATCCTGAAGCGGGCCGCATCAGCCTCCCAGAACAGATAAGATCGATTAGTCAGCATAATTCAGCTGATTAAACCTCATCCACACATTCTAACTTGCCCTTTCAGCTCATAAAAGGCAATTTTAGTTACCACAACATTTTAACAAATGTACGCACCAGATTAAATCACGTTATTCAAGAAACGATCTTAACGGTTCGGGAAATACTATAAATACCCAACTCACTTCACTTCATTTCTCACTAGAATCTGATCAATTGTGCTCTAAGTTGAAACCTTTGTTTCATACCTGAGCTATTTTGATCTAGATTAGCATTCGGGGACCCTTCGTAAGTGTTCCTTCGTTCTTTTATTGCTTTTCGAGTCCGAAAGTCAAACTTTGTTTGACTTTCTGCATTAACCAGTTTATGGTCGATGCGAAGTTCGTTTGAACTTCATAACGTGAGCGTGATCACGATGGTTATAGTCCCTAGTGACTATACCTACTGATTACCACGTTATCTAGGCTCAGTGACGAGCCGTAGTTTGGGTCAGAATACGTATTCTTGCGTATTTTGTAACCAAACTACTTATGGGTATCAAAACCGTTTGTTTTGATACCAAACCTGTTTTCTAAACTAGGTTAAGCATGTTTTAGCATGCTTAGCTCGTCACTTTTAGTTTAGTGCTTATATAGGGACGTAAGGTAAGCGATCTAAACAATCGCTTATACTTTCGAACCCGACCCATTTGGTCGATCTTTAGGATCCGACCAAACACATTAGGTGACCATAGTATATAGGGAATAACCTTCCGAGGTTATACCTTATGGTCACGACGTTTAGTTAGTTCTATGATAGGTAGTTTATATGCCTTAGGTAAATTATCAAAATACCCCTTTGATGCCAAAATTCATTTTAAACATATGTAACATAACTTTTGACATCTAAACTGATTTGACAACAATATTAGACATGTTAAGGCATATGTTACTTGTCATAGGACTAGTTAGGCAGTCCAAACGCGTTTTACGCGAACGACGCGTTAAAGTAGCATAAGCTACCTAAACGGGTCGTAATGGGTCACAAACACTTAGGTTAAGTTTCGTTTTAGTATGTGGGCTTTGTTAAACCATATTACATGAGTTTCCATACTCGTTTGGTTTACGAACCCTCATTCTATCCGATCTTCCGATTTAGGTCCGGTTTATTAATGTAGTTACCTATAGTAGGTGCCGTTTGATTCCGTGATCTCTAGCGTTGCTTGGTGGTTATCTTAAGACTTCTGAGCAATCTCAAGTGAGTACATAGACCCCTCTTTTACTGTTTTCCAAACTGTTTTGGGGTGAAACACATGTGCCTACTTGTTACTTTCATGCTTTCCTGTTTTCACATCATATACTTCCTATGTTCATTAGTACAATATAGTACATGATTTCATTACATTTTATGCTATGTATGTCCATTGTGTGCATACTTAGTACATGGTTCTACATTATATTTCTGCTATGTATGTTAACTGATAGCATGCTAGCACATTGATTTACATGACTTTTCTACTTTGTATGTTAACTTAGCATACTTAGTACATTTCTTATTCATCATATGCTTACATTTTGGTATGACATTTGGTTTGTTTAAACTATACTATACATTCATTAACACCGATCATGCCGCTCAGTAGTAGGTAGTGGTACCATAGGACTTGACAAATCCCATTCCTGTAAATCTCGGGTTTGTTTGGATGGAAGGAATGACCGAATCCGAATACATATTTTGATAACCTTTACTAAAAGGGTTAACCGACTGTCGCAAGGCTTGGATGTATGAATTTTCACAATACCGCATAAATGTCTATATTAGTATAGCATGCATTTACTACACAAAACATAACTTTGATTTAAACCAGGTTTTACTTCAATACTTTGTTTTGTGCATTTCACCTATGGTTTAGTTGATGCATTTCACTAGCCATACATATCATTTTGGTTACAGATTACATGATTTACATTTGACACATAAACATTTTCGACATTGGTTATACGTTGCATGATTTACATCTTGACATAAACATTTTGGTATATTATTCAATACATTTGACAATTGGTTTAAACATAGACATCTTACATTGTTGGTTTGGTTTGAGTAAGTGATTTAAGTAACGAGGCGTGTGTAATATGATACAAGCATGGTGGATACGCCGCTGGTACTTCCTATATATAAGTGATTGTATGGTATTACATATCGTGGCGTTATTTGAATCATTTCAATTTGGACATATAACATTTTATACAAATAATATACTTTTCACAATACATTGTTTTACAAACAACTTATCTTATACAAACTCATTTTTACATGGTTACTCATTTAACCTTACATTTATTTATACATATCATCTGATCTTATCGTTTTTCAAATGATTTACAAGACAAAGCAAATTACAAGGTTCATGACTAAACATAAGTCATGAATTCTATTTTCACAAAACCTATGTATCTCACAGGCATTTTTATGCTGACGTACCTATTTTCACATGTGTTTTCAGGATATGATGCATAGGACTTGTCAAGATACACTTAGGCGGACTTGGGCCTTAGCGACAATAAAAGATGCAAGACTAGTTATTTATGTTATGTTTCTTTGATTGTCAAGACATTGTAACTATTTTATTCAATAAAACAATATTTCAATTTCCATGTGTTATGAAACAATGATTCTGTTACAACACTCCCCGACGTTTTCCGCCACGTTTTGTTGTTCTACGTGGTCGGGGTGTGACAGCTTGCGTCGCATATCCGCATAACTCTTTTGACAGCTTCTAGCTGTCACAAGATTATCGAGAATTTTCTTGATTTTGTCTGTTGTTTCCAGAATGAGCTCAGGTCCAGTAAGCTGAGCTTCACCGATCTCATTCCAACATACAGGTGAACGACATTTTCGACCGTAGAGAGCTTCGAATGGTGCCATATTGATACTAGCATGATAACTATTGTTGTAAGAGAACTCGATCAGTGGAAGATGAGAATCCCAATTACCACCAAAGTCTATCACGCATGCTCTAAGCATATCCTCCAAAGTTTGAATCGTTCTCTCAGATTGTCCATCTGTTTGGGGATGATAAGCAGTGCTTAGATTTAGTTGAGTTCCCAAAGCAGATTGCATGGTCTTCCAGAAATGAGATGAAAATCGAGCATCACGATCGGAAATGATATCCAAAGGAACACCATGTCGTGATACAATCTCATCAACATAAATCTTTGCAAGTTTATCAGCAGATAGATCCTCGCGAATCGGAATAAAATGAGCTGACTTCGTTAAACGATCGATAACAACCCAAATAGCATCATGACCTCTAGATGTACGCGGTAACTTTGTGATGAGATCCATAGCAATGTTCTCCCACTTCCAAACCGGTATCTCTGGTTATACAAGCAAACCAGAAGGTCGTTGTTGTTCAGCCTTGACTTTGAGACAAGTTAGGGATTTTGATACATACAAGGCAACATCCTTTTTCATACCAGGCCACCAGTACTGAGTACGGAGATCCTTGTACATTTTATCAGAACCAGGATGGATAGAATATCGAGACTTGTGAGATTCGTCCATCACTAAAGTGTGGAGATCGTCTTGTTTTGGAATCCACAAACGATCCTTGAAGTAGAGCAAACCATCGTCTTTCCTTTCATGTTTAAGCTCGAGTTGAAGTGGTGGCTCAAATTTTAATAAGCCTTTGATCACACAAAATCGTTGATCTTGAAGGACACGAGATTGAATATCAGATAGAGTGCGAACAGAATGAAGCTTGACTCGCTCTTTTCGACTAAGCGCATCGGCTACGACATTCGCTTTACCAGGATGGTAGCGGATTTCGCAATCATAATCGTTTAGGAGCTCAACCCATCGTCGTTGCCTCATGTTCAGCTCCTTCTGATTGAGAATATGCTGGAGACTTTTATGGTCTGTGAAAACCACACACTTCGTGTCATAGAGGTAGTGTCTCCAGATTTTGAGAGCAAAAACCACAGCTCCCAACTCAATATCATGAGTTGTGTAGTTCTTCTCGTGAACTTTCAGCTCTCTTGATGCATAAGCTATCACTTTACCTCGTTGCATAAGAACACAACCAAGGCCTAAGTTGGACGCATCACAATAGACAACAAAATCATCGTTTCCCTCAGGCAGAGATAAAACAGGAGCATCACAGAGCTTCTGTTTCAGCGTTTGGAACGCTTCTTCTTGCTTAGGTCCCCACTCAAAAGGCTTATTCTTCTGTGTTAAAGCAGTGAGTGGATCCGCAATCTTCGAGAAATTCGAAATAAAACGTCGATAATATCCAGCGAAACCAAGAAAAGATCGAATCTCTGTAGGTGTTGTTGGTGTATTCCAATCCTTAATAGCAGCTATCTTGGATGGATCCACATGAATACCCTGCTCGTTGACTATATGACCCAAGAACTGAACTTCTTTAAGCCAAAATTCACACTTGGAGAATTTAGCAAAAAGTTGTTCCTTCTTAAGGAGTTCCAATGTTAAACGAAGGTGTTGCTCGTGCTCGGCTCGAGACTTCGAATAAATGAGAATATCATCGATGAACACAATGATGAACTTGTCTAAATAAGGTTTACAGGCCCTATTCATTAAGTCCATGAAGATAGCTGGGGCATTCGTCAAACCAAAAGGCATGACAGTGAACTTGTAATGCCCATATCTTGTGCGGAAGGCAGTTTTGGGAATATCTTCTTCGAGAGCACGAAGTTGATGATACCCAAAACGCAGATCGATCTTTGAAAAGCATGAAGCACCTTGCAGCTGGTCGAAGAGATCATCAATTCGAGGTAGGGGATATCGATTCTTGATGGTAAGCTTATTAAGCTCACGATAATCGATACACATTCGAAAAGATCCATCTTTCTTTTTCACAAAGAGGACAGGAGCTCCCCAAGGCGAAAAGCTCGGACGGATGAATCCTTTATCAGACAATTCTTGAAGCTGTTTTGATAACTCTTGCATCTCCGACGGTGCAAGACGATAAGGTGCTTTCGCAATCGGGTTGGCATTGGGTACAAGGTCAATATGAAACTCGACTTGACGAACTGGGGGCAAACCAGGAAGTTCACCAGGAAACACCTCTGGATAATCCCGAACAATTGGAATATTCTGAATACTCTTGCTCTTCTCCCCGGTGACATGTTCTAGAAAAGCAACATATCCTTTTCGTAAATACCTTTGGGCTTCCGTACACGACATAAGTTTCAAACCACCTGAAGGTTTCTCACCACGAACTTCCAGAACTTCACCAGACGATAGAGGAATACGAACAATCTTATCGAAACAAACCACCTCAGCATAGTGTTTGGTTAACCAATCCATCCCAACGATAATATTGAAACTCCCAAGTTGCATCGGTGTGAGGTCAATAGGAAAAAGATGGTCATCAAGGTTCAACTGACAATCACGAATAACAGAATCGAGAACAAGAGGTTTACCAGTAGTAACTTCGACAGATAAGGGTTTCCTCAGTTTAGTTCTAGGTATCGCAAGCAAAGGCTCAAATGATAATGAAACAAAACTTCTATCGGCACCAGAATAAAAAATAATAGATGTAGGTCGATTGTTAACAAGAAACGTACCATTGACAACCTCGTTGTTAGCCCTCGCCTCGTTTGCATTCAGATTGTACGCTCGCCCATGAGCGGGATTCACATTCGCGTTGACATTCACGTTCGGATTCGCATTTGTAATCACCAATCTCGGACAGTTGTTGCGGAAGTAACCAAACTCTCCACAATTGAAACATGAACCCGGTGGGAATCTAGCAGCATTCCGCTGAACCTGTGCTGGAACCTGAGCAACCTGATTCTGACCCAGACGACAAATGTTGGCCAGATGCCCAAGTTTACCACACGTTGTGCATTGCTTGCAAGCTTGTTGTGCAACATGATGACCATTGCAGCGAGCACAATGAGGTGCAGTACCAGCATACACTTTCTTCGCAGGCGGTTGAGCCGGTGGGTTCTGAGGGTTTTGAGCTGTTACTGCAAAATTCTGAGCACCCTTTTACTTTCTCGACTTCTTCGACGACTCACCTTTCTTACTCTTACCCTTTTCCTTGACAGAATCGGTCGACTTCTTCTTATCACCCATGCGGGTAAGTTTACCCTTTCTGATTTGAGACTCAGTCAGGGTAGCAGACAACTCGATCGCGTGACGAAAAGTAGTAGGATTAATGCCAGTCAAAATATCCTGTATGGAATCGGGTAAACCATCGATATATCTCTCGATTGCTTTCTCCAGTGGGGTAACCATAGTGGGACACAACAGACCGAGCTCCTCAAAACGATCCGTATACGCACGGTGTTCACCCCCATCTTGTTTCAGATCGTCAAACTCTCGTTCCAAAGCTCGAATTTCGTGACGGGGACAAAACTCTTTCATCATGAGAGCTCGAAGCTCTTCCCATGTTTGTGCCAATGCCACTTCGGCACCCCTATCACGCATAACACCGTTCTACCACGTAAGAGCACGCTTCTCGAACACACTTGATGCAAATTCAACCTTACGCTCATTCAGACATTGCACATGTCTGAATGTGCTCTCGATACTCTCGAACCACTGCAGGAGCGCAGTTGCCCCTTGCGACCCAGAAAACTTTAGCGCCTTAGCAGAATTGAAATTCTTGAAATTACACTAAGCATTATTGTTGTTATTATTATTGTTGTTGTATAACTCATGGATCTGGGTCACTACACCTGGAAGTACAGCAGCCATTTGCTGAGCGACAAGGGCTGCGACTTCTTCAGCAGTAAAAGATTGAGCATCACGTCGAGGAGGCATTGTCTAACAAGGAAACAGGGGAATCGAGTGAGATCGACAATTGGAAAAAACAAAAGAGGTATTGAAAACATCGACAAAACACAAGGAAGGCGATCATTTGTTCGTTACCTCAAACAAACAAACGACACACAGTTACTAATCAAAGTAAATGAGTCAAAATAATGTATCGTGAAGACATGCTCGCCTATAAGTGAACACTCACCCCAAGAGTTCCCAGGTAAGAGTGACTGGTCTGATTATGTGGATTTATACGAACACTCTAGCCTTAGACAGAAAACTCAGGGTACATGCATTCACTCTTCTAGTTTGCACGTGTTCACATTATTTAGACCTAAACTTTGACGAGATTTTGAAAACTCAGAAGGCACTAAGCCAAAAATGAGTCAAACTGGAAGGGTTCAAAACCTAGTAATCAATCATCCTAGAACAGATGATTAATTTTCGAAGCGGATTCGAAATTTGTGTTCTCGTTGTGGTTATCACCTAAGGGTAGGTGACGGTTTTGTGTTAAAAATCTAAACGCAAGAAAACTTGCGTTGGGGTCCAAGAAAGTTATAGTCTAGGTCAAAGCATTACTAATAACCTAATTCCCTGTAACCATTGGCTCTGATACCAACTTTTCTGTCACACCCCGACCACGTAAAACAACAAATCGTGGCGGAAACGTCGGGGAGTGTTGTAACAGAATTATTATTTCACAACCATGGATACAAAAAGAGTTTCGTTTTATTTATTCATTAAGTAATTTACATTGTTTTAACATGAAATAAACAAGTTACATATCGACTATCACTGTTATTATGTCACTAAGGCCTCGTCCAGATCCTATGTGACTCATGCATCCTAGCAATCAACATCAAGCAACAACACCTGAAACATATGTAAAAACAAAGTCAGCAAAGAAATGCTGGCGAGCACATAGGTTTTTATAAGAGTGTCGGATTCATGGCTAGTTTACATGTTGCAATACCTTATTAAAAACCTTGTTTTGAAATGTGTATAATATTGCAACATAATTAACCAACTCAAATCAAGCGGGTTATAATTTATAAAACCTCGTAGCCATGATTCTTAACCCAAAAACATTTGTTTTAGTAAACCAAATTGTAAAACATCTCGTAATAATTCGTTAATAAAACTCGTATGGTTTATATCTTCTTGAAAACATCGTTATGTGACATTGTTTTAAATTCATTTACCCAAGTGAACTAAATAACGCCACGGTATGTAATATGTTGAAAACAGTTATATATAAGAAGTACCAGCGGCGTATCTACCATGTTTTCATCACATTACACCCGTCCCGTTATCTAAACACTTAACCAAAAACCAATCGTTTATCCAACTCGTTTAACTTGTTCAAATCGTTTCCAAATCGTTAACTCGTTTAAATCGTTTAAATCATCCTCGTTTTAATTGTGAAAACTATTTTTGTTCGTCTCGCTAATAACATTCAAACCTTCGTGACTCGACTATCTCGCTTCTCGCATTAACAAACCAACAAAGGGTAAGTTAACAATCACAGATTCAGTCGTTACCCACATAACCCACACATAACCATGGGTGCAGTCTGATAACGGGATTTGTCAGATCCTATGGTACCATAACCTAATATTGGTTGGTTCGGCCAAAATTAATGAATGTCATTCGTTATGTAACTACAACCAACAAGTTCGTTCACATTATCGAAATCGTTATTAAGTTAGTATAAACCATCTTAATCGTTTTTGAAATCATCGTTAAAATATCGAAATCGTTTTGGTACATATGAATCACCCCAAAACAATTGAAAACAGTAAAATAGGGGAACTATGTACTCACATGAAGTGCAAAGTATCCTCAGTCAATAGAACTTCAACAAACTCAACTAAACCAGAGAAATGAAGCAGCACCTAGTAATCGAATCACTAGTCAAACAATCGACACCTAAATCGGAAGATCGGACAAAATGAGGTCTTGTAAACCAAATGAGTGTTGGAACTCGTGTGATATGGTTTAACAAAGCCTACATTCTAAATCGGAACCTAACCTAAGTGCTTTCGACCAGTCATGACCCATTAAGGTAGCTTACGCTACGTTAACGCGTCGTTCGCGCAAAGCGCGTTCGAGACGTCTAACTAGTCCTATGACAAGTATTATATGCCTAAACATGTTGCATAATCAATTAAGTGACAAAAGTTTATGTTACATATGCTTAATTACCAATTATGCATGAAAAGGGTATTTTGGTCATTTTACCTAAGGCATATAAACTACCTATCATACAACTAATTAAACCTAAGTGACCATAAGGTATAACCTCGGAAGGTTATTCCCTATGCAACTATGGTCACTAAACATGTTTGGTCGGATCCCAATGATCGACCAAACGGGTCGAGTTTGAAAGTCTAAGCGGGTGTTTAGTCCGCTTGACTCACGACTCTACACAAGCACTAAACTAAAAGTGACGAGCTAAACATGTTAAGACATGTTTAGTTTAGTTAAAAAATAGGTTTTGATATCAAAACAAACGATTTTGATACCCAAGAGTAGTTTGGTTACAAAATACGCATAAATACGCATTTTGGCCGAAACTATGACTCGTCACTACGCCTAGTCAACGTGGTAATCAGTAGGTATCGTCACGAGGGACTATAACCATCGTGATTACGCTCACGTTGCAAAGTTCAAATGAACTTTGTGTTGACCATTGACTGGTCAAAGCTGAAAGTCAAGCACCGTTTGACTTTCATGCTTGAAATACAAGAACAAGCAAGAAGAGGACTTACAAAGGGTCCAAGAAGGTGTTTTGATTCCAAATATTCTCAGGTATGAAGTGATAAACACCTCAACTTAGAGAAATTTCAGAATCAAAGGTGAAGAACCCAAATGAGGAAGCTTGCTATTTATAGGAAGTTAAGATCAATAGGATCATTCCATGTGTTTATAGGGTGTAATCTTGGCCATACATGTGGGTACATGGTATTAGAATACAATGGGGGTCGAAAACCAGCTCCAGGTATTGCAAAAGTTACAAAAAAGACCCCCCAAGTTCAATCCCATTGCTGAAAAATGCTGAAAATCAATTTTTCTGCCCAGATAGGGCCGTGGCGTCGCGCCACGGCAAAGGGGGATACCCCGTCGCGTGACGCCACCACTCACTGGCAGAAATGGTCCCTGCACATGTTTAAGGCCTATTTTGATGCGTTTAAACCCCATTAACCCCATTTCAAGGCTCTAAAATGATGTTAAAGTATAGGGAACTCAAAACATGCTCAAAAATATCTCAGATGTCGGCTCGTTTGGTCGTACGGTTGCGTTATTCGGTTAATTACGACGGAAGTCGTAACGGACGCAAAAACGATCCAAATTAAGCGACGAATGGAATTTTATCAAGACAATCACTAAAATAAAATATTTTAATGATTACATAAATTTTTGGATGTCCGGATATATTCAGAATGTAAGATATGCGCGAAAATGTAAACTTATGCACTTTTTTGACGCTTTTAGTCCCTATTGATCAATAAATTTTGTTTTAGCATACCGAACCCCTCAAAGCCTATTTCTAAGCTATGTAAAGGATATTTAGGGTATGTTTAATTTATGATCAACTTTCGGAATGTTCGTTACTATACAAATCGGTATAGTTTCGTACTTTGACACAACTAGTCCCTGCGATCGAACAAACTTGATTTCAACACACCAAACCATCCAAAACGTATTTCTAAGTTATGTGGAGGTTATTTAAGGTATGTTAAGCCTTTGTCACTATTCCAGAGTGTTTGTTGCATTAAACTGACTGCGTTTACACACCAGTTTGCGTATAACCTTCCAGAAAGCGATTTAAAGCTTGAAATCGGCATCGAATCAAATTGTAAAATAATCAAACACAATTACACACATAATAACACCAAAACACATATAATAACACCAAAGCACATTGTTTTATTGATAATTGACATTGTTTTATATTATACATCGATTACAGAGCACAGTTGTCATAGTTCATCGATCCGACAACTGTAATATATATTGCCCAGGTTTTGTATATTAAATTATAGCGTCAACTTTCAGACTCGTATGTTAGCTAGACGATACGAACTATATATTAACCATGAAGGGATAATCAATGGTAGACAATAATCAGAATATTAATTCGTCATTTGACATTGACACGGGGCGACCGATCATGACGGGGTTGTCAACCCGATAGATCTACCAACAATTCATCACGTACAATACTTAACTGATTAAACGACATCATGGGCGCAGGGTTCTTTCTCGAAGAACAATATGATGTCTGCCTCATGTACAATATAAATATCCTACTAATATGACAATTTAATACACGACGTTGTACGAATTCCCCTTATTCTCCATCATATGAGACCCAGTCAAGAATTCGTCCCCAACTGTACGGTTCTGTTCAAGAAATACCGTACGTAAAATATTCATTCATCAAAAGCATTTTACTTCGAAACGTATAACTTATCAAACCTCATATATTTTCAGTGAAAATATATATTTTATATTAAAAGGTATGTTTTATTTTGAAAACATTATTAAACCCTTTTAACAACGTGTTCCACCCCCAAAATATGTACAAAGCAGTAAAAAAGAGGGGTTTAGTGACACTCACCTTTGGGTGCGTATTTTAATACCGCAATCCCAGAGATTGATTTTTATATACGTCCTAATATAGGAACAATTCTAAATCAATATACATATTTAACACAAAAATCCTAAGTTTCTCCGTTTCTTAGAATTATCACATAACTTTGAGATTTTCTCGAAAAGTTGTCATTTTTTTTTTGGGTAAAGGGTTACCCCGGTGAATTTTATAAATCAAACCAATAAGAACAAAGGTGTGGCTGAATTACCACATACCCGCTAGTCTTGACATACCAAGACTAGGAACCAAAACAACCAAACTAAAACAAAAAAACTAGGCATCAAAGCCACAAACACCCCACACTAAACACAACCAAAAACACACAACAGAAAAAAAACAAAGTGAAAACTACTCTAGCCAGGATCGACTTCTACATTGCTGCTCGGGATCTTCCACTTTTCCACCAAACTGCCATTCACAAATCTTCGTTTGAACTTGAAGGTGAGAAGCTTCATACGAACAATATTAATGATCTCCTGAGACACCACCAGAGCCGTACGATTTTTCCGAGTAAACAACCTGTTATTACGCTCTTGCCATATGAAATAAGTTGCAGCCGCAACCACCAACCTGGTGACAACATTGTCCGGCTTCTGCGACCTCAAGTTAAGATCCATCCAGCTCATTATCTCGGACCAAGTACCATTTACGTCGTCCATACTGGTAAGACACCTAACATTGTTCCAAACCTGAGAAGCGAAGGAACATTCAAAGAAAAGATGATCCCTCGAGTCTCTGTCATAACTACATAACGGGCAACACATGAGATTTAAATTTGTGGCACTACCCGCTTTCCACACAGATAATCTATCCTGTGTCTTCAGTTTGTTACGAATAACCAGCCAAAGGTGAAACGAATGTTTAGGAATACATTGTTTAAACCACACCATATTAACCCATGGCACCTCACTCTCACGATGACGGATATTATTCCACACCTCCCAAGAAGAAAATGAACGAGCATTACCATCAAGATCCTTCCAAATCAGCCGATCACGATCAGATGCACATAACCTGGGAGCTGCTACATTAATTAATACCGGGAAGATATCATACCAAGCAACCGGCCATCTCCATTGGCCATTCGGATTAACCAAATCAGCTACTGAAGAGTGAATGTTAAAACCCGCATTAGCAATAACTCTAGGACTAATGAAAGCTCGAAGAGGACAAGAATCACACCACATATCACTCCATGCACTCGTATCAGCTCCACTACCAATAGATTTCCATAAGAAAGGCCGAATAAGAGTACGAATTGCAAGGAGTTTTCTCCAACCCCATGACATGCGGCCTCGACAAGGGATCTCCCAGAAACTTCTGCCTTTAATCTTGTACATATGGATCCATTGCACCCATAAGGATTTCCTATTAGTGAGAATACTCCAAACATGAGAAGATAAAAGGGCTTTGTTAACATCCGAAATACTTCGGACTCCAAACCCACCCTCACATTTAGGAAGGCAGACAACTTTCCAAGCCACCTTAGATTTAATAGTTCGATTGTGATTTCCAGACCATAGAAACTGACGCATACGTCTTTCCATCTCACTGATTATTTTGCTGGTAGAAGGAACACCATAGCCCAATATATATGCATAGCCGAGAGAACCGAATTCACTAACTGTAATCTACCAGCCAAAGAAAGAGACCTCGTAGTCCAGTTATTAATCCTCTTATCCATTTTCTCTACAAGCACCTTACAATCCTTATACGAGAGCTTAGAGGATATTAAAGGAACACCCAAATATCTAACAGGGAGAGAACCCTCTTGAAATGGCATAACACTTAGAATTTCCTGTTTGATAGAATGAGAAACATTGCCAAAAAATACCGTGCTTTTTAACATACTGGGAACCAAACCCGAGACCCTAGTAAACCGCTGAAGGGAGTCTCTCAAAACCTTAACCGAAGCAGAATCTCCATTCACAAATAAAAATAAGACATCAGCAAATGAAATGTTGATGATCTTCTGTTTCTTACAATGGAGATGGTATCTAAACACATTGCTATTAGAGGCCGCATTCCTTAACAGAAGAGAAAGAACCTCCATAACCAAAGTAAAAAGATAAGGTGACATCGGATCACCCTGCCTCAGACCTCGTTTACCCTTGAAATACCCGTGTAAATTGCCATTTATACTCAACGAGTATGAAACGGTTGTAACACAAACCATGATCCAATTAACCATTTTCTGATGAAAGCCAAAAGCAATTAGAATTTCCCGAAGAAATGACCAGCTCACTGTGTCATAGGCCTTCTGAATATCAATCTTAAATGCACACCTAGGAGGGCCAATGTTCAGGTGATAGTTATGCATTAACTCCTGAGTAAGAAGTATATTATCGGAAATTTTCCTACCAGGAACGTTGGCACGTTAAAATATATATATGAGTCCATATACATATATATATATATATATTCTATGATATTTTCGACTTGAACGATTTTATTGGTGACCATTTTTGTGTGAATCCGTTAACTTTCCCGTTTATACGTAATATATTTATGGTTCACGCGTCGTATTGTATATACATAAACGTTCATAGAAATTAATACCGAATACGCAAAATATTACTAACTTATCTATTTTGTCATTTTTAAAGCAATTATACACAAAACATCTCATATATACCAAATTTCATGCTCGACAAACAAGTTACACATTTAACGCAATTTTACTGTGTCTACCGCATAAAACGTACACGCATAGATGCATAGTCTAAATTTCCCATTAACAATTTAACACTTAACATATTATCACATTTACATGTTTAAATCACCTAACACCTTTTATCACATAAAATTCACTCAAAATTCACCCATACTAATGTTCATTGAAAATATGCGTATTTTAGCGATTTGGTAACGTTTTCGGGCGTCGGAAGTCACGTATGACCAACCAAACACCAAGTAAACTTAAAATTAGTTAAAATAATTGTTTTTAAACTAAAAAATATCAGTTTATTTACTGATCTAAATCAGTTTTATAAGAATCACCCGAAAAGCCGATTTTTGACCGTTTTAACGCATAGTTTTGCGTTAAACGTTACTATAATCATCCCAACTCAAAACGACTTGATATTTTAACACAATATATGCTATTTACTGATTAAAATAATGATTATAATCAGATTAGTGCAGTTTTTGTGTAAGTTACATAAATCATGCGATTTCACGTATTTTACACCCTTTTATGCACCATGTACAACATGCAAAGCTAGCAAACATTATGACAAAGTTATATGTTACTAAGCACTTTAAAATAACTTTATTTTAGTGTTTATAATCTGTTCAAAACTGATTTTTATTAAATCATACTCAAATCACCTTTTTATAAACATTTATCATCATGTAAGATCTAGTTAGTGCATCTAATGCACTCACAACCTATTTTAATCATTTTTAATGAACTTGAATGCACTTAGATCTTCATTTATTTCATGTTTCTCATACTCAACCATTCTAACATTTTAATGATCATCACACAATCATTACTTACAAATGCAAGACATACTCTTTCTTACATATTTAAATCTTTTAATCATCAAAATTTACATGCAGGTGTACATATACATATATACTGTGACAACCCGGGATTTACGGCTCTTAATTACGTAATTAACAGGTGATTAACGCGGTAATAAATAGTGTTTACAGCGCAAATGAACATAATTAGGCCTTTGGAGTGCCCAGGAACGTTTATTGGACATTACAGTGCGCGTGTGGGATTTATGGGAAATCTGCTGAATATCAAACGGCAACGGATTGAAACCGAACAGGATACTGACAACGCCGACAAATATTAAATTTTTACGATACGATTTAGCTTCGAAATAAAATTTTAGTGACTACAGTCGGAACCAGATCGAAGAACGGATTAAAAACGGCAACGATACAATTTTTCGCGAGTATCACCGTAGTCGACGAACGGGCGTGCAAACGACGACTACCGACCGTACTTTTTTGTATTTTAATTTTTGACGTTAAACAGAGTTTAGGATTTGACAACGGGTCTCGTAGAAATTACGGGCCACTTACACACGAGATGGGCTTGTGGGCCCTGGGCCCAAGCCCAACACCCACAAGCCTAAACCTGCGCATATATACTAGATCTCGAAAGATCTCTACAAGATTTACTACAATCTTACAAAATCTATTAAAATATTGCCAAATCTATACAAGATATTACTAAATCATCACAAATCTCTTCAAGAGATCTTAATTCAAAAAATAAAACTTGTGACCTGAAGGTACTTAAATACAAAAAAAAAGACACAAAAGACAATAACCACCATTCTCACTCTATTAATACACAGGCAGCTCACACATAGGGGATTATCTCTTCCCTTACACACACACACACCCCATATACTCTCTCTCTCGATCCCTCACTACAACACAAAAAAAAAAAAAAAGCTACCAACCTTCAAATCACATCCCCAAAGCTTAAACCAACGTTCCTGCTCTCTCTTTTCACGAAGTCCGATGGCCGGACTGGAGCGGATACTACCGGCGGCCGTTCACGGCGGCGAAACACGGTGGTGGTGAGAGACTACCGCGGCACAGAGATAGCGAGAAAGAGAGAGAGACCGGGATGAGGAAGTGGTGAGCAACGGCTGTTCGAGAAGAGAGAGAGGGGCGATGAGAGAAAGAACGATGGAGATGGAGCCGACGTCGGAGGACGGTGGCGGTAGCGGTGGTTTTTGTTTTTATCCGACAGGATTTCCCGATTTTCCGGCGGTCCCTGTCTTTATCCGACGGGTATTCCGGTTCGAGTGTTATGTGGGTACTTTGAGCTCTGGTCAGACTTCGGATATGGCTCAGCAGCTTCGAGTTCGGTTTTCTTTCGGGCCAGCCGCAGTTCGGGTTCGGGTTCCGGGTCAGCAGGTTCGAGTTTTGGTTCAGCTGGTCCGGCTCAGTCAACAGGTCAAACGGGTCGTTTCGGGTCTCGCGGTTCGGGCAGATGGTCGGCTTCAGTTTTGGCTCGGTCAACTCGGGTCAAACCCGGTTGACTCGGTCAAACTCAGTCAACCCGAGTCAACTCAGTTGACTCGGTCAACTCAGTTAAGCGGCTCGACGTTTCGGCTTGAAGACTCGGTAAAAATTAATCACGCGTTTAATATTTGTTATTTTTATATAATTTTGATATTACGTGTGAAACAAGCTCGAACCGACATGATTTTAGTTTACGAAATATTGGCAAATTTGATATATTGTTTGATTGTTGTTGAATCTTGAAAAATATATCGACATCTAGTTGTCGGGACCGTCCAAAAACAGAGGAAACTCTGCCCGTTTTTCGAAAGAATCCGTAAAATAAAACGAGTTTTATTATAAAATAAAACGTGCTTTTGATATAAAGCGACTTTTGAAAAACAAGATACAAATGTAAAACTTCTTTCGACAACGACTTACAACTTACGAGAACAACGATATGGAAATTATTTCAACAACAAAAATAAATATAGTTATTATTATTATATTTCAAACGAACTCGAATCCTTTTATAAATAAATATAGTTATATATTTATTTTCCGATACAAGTCGACGATTCTTTTACAAAATAAATATAACTTTTATATTTATTTTATACGCCTAGACGGCACATACGTATATTTTTGGCAAATGTACACAAGATGCAATATATATAATACGATTTTATTATATAATACTTTCATACGAATATTCCTTTATATCAACATACGACTTCTTAAAACGAGCTAACAAGTATAACTTCTTCGCTTCTTTTAAGATGACAATTTACTGTCAAATCGTTCGATTAACGATTCGGTAGAGCTCGATTACACGTAGTTAGTTACTACGTTATTTAGAAACTTATTAGATATTCCGTGTTAGGAATATTGTAGAATGCACGCTAGCAAGTCAAGTCTTGGAAACGACATCACGAAGTCGTAATTAGCTAGCTTTGAACAGGAATATTCAGGCGAGTTCATAACCCCCACTCTTTACTATTTTACATTTTTATAAATGTTTTCGGGGTGGAAAGACATGCACATTTTGCAAAAACATACAAAGTTTTGAACTAACGCAAAACTCGTATTTCTAAATCATATTACGAAGGGATTTCGGGGAACACAAAAGAATTACGAAAGGTTTATACTAAATATACCGGTTTTTTTACAAACAAATGCTTATTTTCGAAATATGAATGATATTCGGCCAGGGTGACCAGGGATCTGGTCAGGGTGACCAGGGATTTATTTTATACATGGTATGATTAGCTTAAGGAAGGGTACATTTGAATCATATGAGTGATAAGTCTATTTGAACATAACGAACGCTACCCATGCGCCCTAAGGTTGGACCATGCGGTAATTACATTTTTACGCTACCCATGCGCCCTAAGGTTGGACATTTTTACGCTACCCATGCGCCCTAAGGTTGGACCATGTGGTGATTATATCTTAGCATGCGCCCTAAGGTTGGACCATGTGGTTACACATTAACTGATCTCTTTATTTCCTTATTGCTACATACCAGGGAAATATACATTTACGAAACTACTTGTTCATACAAATTAAAATACCATGTTTTATACAAATTCAAAGCATTATGCGGGTATGGAGTCAAAGTCAGGGTGGGCATTGACAGTTTTGCGAACATTACAAATACAAGGCTTTACAAATACATGGTTTTATGAACATAACGTGTTACAAACACAACGTTTCCATATAACTTGGCAAGAAAATGACTTTTGATTCGTTTTCTCAATACTATTTCAAAAACCGGTTATTCCAAAGATTTATTTCAAATCTTTCACAACTCAAAAGATTTATTTCAAACCTTTCACAACTCAAAAGATTTATTTCAAATCTTTTACAAACAAACTATGAACTCGCTCAACTTTTTGTTGATTTTTCTCGCATGTTCTTTCTCAGGTTGCATTTCTAAGACAAGGCACGGTTGGAATAGGAGAACCATGAAGAGTCGAGTACTTAGCGGGCGTTCAATTTCTAGAAGTCTTAGCTTATTTTGCTTCCGCTGTGCAATGAAGATACCAGTCCGGTCACGCCAGCTCTGATAATTTTGGGGTGTGACAGATTGGTATCAGAGCTATAGGTTACAGCGAATTAGGTTCCTGTTGTGATACCTAGGCTCTAACCTCACCTTCCTCTGGGAACTTAGACTATTAAGACGTTGAATACATACAGAACGCCTAGTACTCGAATATGGTCTCCAACCGTTGCCGAAAAGCAAACAGTCAAAATTTTGTTTTCAAACATATGCTATTGTGATGTTTTATACACGGTACATGAAACGATTACATACAGTACACAACACTCTGAGAGTTTAGGAAACATGCATTTAAGACCTTCGGAACAGGGAGTCAGTCTGAGAGGCTGGGAGGATAGTCTAGTGGGACTAGGAGATTCA
Source organism: Helianthus tuberosus (assembly GCA_030545235.1). Classification (NCBI taxonomy): domain Eukaryota; kingdom Viridiplantae; phylum Streptophyta; class Magnoliopsida; order Asterales; family Asteraceae; genus Helianthus; species Helianthus tuberosus. Next base: position 70,742,281 of record CM060356.1, on the reverse strand, counting down.
GTCTGAGAGGCTGGGAGGATAGACTAGTGGGACTAGGAGATTCAGTCTGAGAGGCTGGGAGGATAGTCTAGTGGGACTAGGAAGTTCAGTCTGAGAGGCTGGGAGGATAGTCTAGTGGGACTAGGAGATTCAGTCTGAGAGGCTGGGAGGATAGTCTAGTGGGACTAGGAGATTCAGTCTGAGAGGCTGGGAGGATAGACTAGTGAGACTAGGAGATTCAGTCTGAGAGGCAGGGAGGATAGTCTAGTGGGACTAGGAAGTTCAGTCCGAGAGGCTGGGAGGATAGTCTAGTGGGACTAGGAGATTCAGTCTGAGAGGCTGGGAGGATAGTCTAGTGGGACTCTGAGAGGCTGGGAGGATAGTCTAGTGGGACTAGGAGATTCAGTCTGAGAGGCTGGGAGGATAGTCTAGTGGGACTAGGAGATTCAGTCTGGGAGGCTGGGAGGCTAGTGGGACTAGGAGGACTATTTGATTATATGATTGATTATTTGCGCATGTGTGTGTTTATTAAAGGTCATCACGTAGGAACCGCGAATATTAACTCGGGTACACACTATTATCCATATTGTCTATGATATTTTAACTTCCCGAGCAGACAGCCTACGCATAACGAAACGCTAGTGCACACGAATACATGGAACTCAATCTTTACGTCAACGGATGTCGGGGTACATAACCTTCTACGCGGCACACAACGCTAGTGCACAGGTATACGTGAAACTTAAGCTATACATCAACGGAGGTTGAAGTACGACACATACGACTATCGAGGCGAGGCCTTTGAGAAGGAACGATGAAGAAAATTTAACGACGACGCTAGATCCCTGTCAGCAGGAGAACTAACGATCAGGAAACGACAACTTGTCACGCGATCCTGCAACGACACGAATCACGCCAGGGAGAAGACGATTGTCTTCGCATCCCCCCCTACCTAACTAATGACGAATACGCTATGTTCGACATTCCATGGTAATGTCACCTAACAATTGGTCGTCACACGAAACCCCAGGTAAAGTCCTCAAATTTCTTTTATTGAAATTTCGAATTTCACACTTACTGAGTAGATTTTCGTATCTCTACTCCTCTTAATGGTCATGGTATCACGATCATTTCTTTACAAGTTACATACATGGTTTTTCGTTGTAACCATGCCTAAAGTTTTCTTGTCAATACATATATTTATTGTCGGATTGCGCTAAAACCAAGTTCGATTGTTTGAACTTCTGCATTACACATACTCAATCCAAGATACCATATGATGTATTGAAGACATCATATTCAAACTCGTTTTAACAAGAGTTTCATTTGTTCCGAGTCGTAGTAGACTTGTTTGGTCTACGACTCCAATAAGTCATTTGTTGATTTCGACACCTTGTGGTGGTGTATTCATTAACTTGAAGCTTGTGCTAAACTCGTTTACACATCTCACACACGGATTTAATTATTGAATTGCTTTAAATCCGCTTTGGTTTATCACATTACAACAGTCTTAATACAATAGTGTGTTAAGACAATGGCACACAAATTCATTTCATATTCCGGTGTACCTCATAACAGTTCTTTCAACATCGATCGAATGCTTTGCGACATTCATTGCTTCTTCACCTTCGATCGAAAACATTGTTTCATTGATGTTCCATTTTCAATTGAAAAATCCTATGATGTCATTTGGAACAAACTTTCAGATTCCCTTTACTGCGCATTCAGTTGACTTCAAACACGGTGAATTTGTTTGATCACCGCTATTATTGGATTGTTTAAATCAGTACGACACCTTGAGGTGTTGGTACAAACTTGTAGCTTGGGCTAATCATGATCGATCGTTTCATGCAAAACACAGGTGATACTTGTTCGATCACCTCTATTATCAAATTGTTTCATTCATTGCGACACCTTGTGGCGTCGGTATGACTTGCAGCTTGCGCTGATCACGATCGAACGTTTCATGCAAACTATTACATTTGAGATTGTTGATTCTAAGTTCATCCAGTGGATGTTATTGCTTCTAGAACTCATTTACACGTTGTAAACGTTCATATGGAATTCGATTGGTCGAAGTTCCTGTTCACTGTTGGGTCCTTGTTGACTTAGTCACACTAGTGACTGTATCTATACGACTTGTTTCCTTTGACATCGAATTGTTGAAACACATTTATTGTAAACCGTTGGGTTCATATTGTTGAGGAATGTCATGATTGGAATGAGTCTTGTTTTGATTACGCGGTCATTCACTTTGTTATTATTCGGACTTACCTGCGATAACACAATACTGAGGAGATAACATAGTCTAAATTTCGAGGACGAAATTTCTGTAACAGGGGGAGAATGTGACAACCCGGGATTTACGGCTCTTAATTACGTAATTAACAGGTGATTAACGCGGTAATAAATAGTGTTTACAGCGCAAATGAACATAATTAGGCCTTTGGAGTGCCCAGGAACGTTTATTGGACATTACAGTGCGCGTGTGGGATTTATGGGAAATCTGCTGAATATCAAACGGCAACGGATTGAAACCGAACAGGATACTGACAACGCCGACAAATATTAAATTTTTACGATACGATTTAGCTTCGAAATAAAATTTTAGTGACTACAGTCAGAACCAGATCGAAGAACGGATTAAAAACGGCAACGATACAATTTTTCGCGAGTATCACCGTAGTCGACGAACGGGCGTGCAAACGACGACTACCGACCGTACTTTTGTGTATTTTAATTTTTGACGTTAAACGGAGTTCAGGATTTGACAACGGGTCTCGTAGAAATTACGGGCCACTTACACACGAGATGGGCTTGTGGGCCCTGGGCCCAAGCCCAACACCCACAAGCCTAAACCTGCGCATATATACTAGATCTCGAAAGATCTCTACAAGATTTACTACAATCTTACAAAATCTATTAAAATATTGCCAAATCTATACAAGATATTACTAAATCATCACAAATCTCTTCAAGAGATCTTAATTCAAAAAATAAAACTTGTGACCTGAAGGTACTTAAATACAAAAAAAAAGACACAAAAGACAATAACCACCATTCTCACTCTATTAATACACAGGCAGCTCACACATAGGGGATTATCTCTTCCCTTAAACACACACACACCCCATATACTCTCTCTCTCGATCCCTCACTGCAACACAAAAAAAAAAAAAAAGCTACCAACCTTCAAATCACATCCCCAAAGCTTAAACCAACGTTCCTGCTCTCTCTCTTCACGAAGTCCGATGGCCGGACTGGAGCGGATACTACCGGCGGCCGTTCACGGCGGCGAAACACGGTGGTGGTGAGAGACTACCGCGGCACAGAGATAGCGAGAAAGAGAGAGAGACCGGGATGAGGAAGTGGTGAGCAACGGCTGTTCGAGAAGAGAGAGAGGGGCGATGAGAGAAAGAACGATGGAGATGGAGCCGACGTCGGAGGACGGTGGCGGTAGCGGTGGTTTTTGTTTTTATCCGACAGGATTTCCCGATTTTCCGGCGGTCCCTGTCTTTATCCGACGGGTATTCCGGTTCGAGTGTTATGTGGGTACTTTGAGCTCTGGTCAGACTTCGGATATGGCTCAGCAGCTTCGAGTTCGGTTTTCTTTCGGGCCAGCCGCAGTTCGGGTTCGGGTTCCGGGTCAGCAGGTTCGAGTTTTGGTTCAGCTGGTCCGGCTCAGTCAACAGGTCAAACGGGTCGTTTCGGGTCTCGCGGTTCGGGCAGATGGTCGGCTTCAGTTTTGGCTCGGTCAACTCGGGTCAAACCCGGTTGACTCGGTCAAACTCAGTCAACCCGAGTCAACTCAGTTGACTCGGTCAACTCAGTTAAGCGGCTCGACGTTTCGGCTTGAAGACTCGGTAAAAATTAATCACGCGTTTAATATTTGTTATTTTTATATAATTTTGATATTACGTGTGAAACAAGCTCGAGCCGACATGATTTTAGTTTACGAAATATTGGCAAATTTGATATATTGTTTGATTGTTGTTGAATCTTGAAAAATATATCGACATCTAGTTGTTGGGACCGTCCAAAAACAGAGGAAACTCTGCCCGTTTTTCGAAAGAATCCGTAAAATAAAACGAGTTTTATTATAAAATAAAACGTGCTTTTGATATAAAGCGACTTTTGAAAAACAAGATACAAATGTAAAACTTCTTTCGACAACGACTTACAACTTACGAGAACAACGATATGGAAATTATTTCAACAACAAAAATAAATATAGTTATTATTATTATATTTCAAACGAACTCGAATCCTTTTATAAATAAATATAGTTATATATTTATTTTCCGATACAAGTCGACGATTCTTTTACAAAATAAATATAACTTTTATATTTATTTTATACGCCTAGACGGCACATACGTATATTTTTGGCAAATGTACACAAGATGCAATATATATAATACGATTTTATTATATAATACTTTCATACGAATATTCCTTTATATCAACATACGACTTCTTAAAACGAGCTAACAAGTATAACTTCTTCGCTTCTTTTAAGATGACAATTTACTGTCAAATCGTTCGATTAACGATTCGGTAGAGCTCGATTACACGTAGTTAGTTACTGCGTTATTTAGAAACTTATTAGATATTCCGTGTTAGGAATATTGTAGAATGCACGCTAGCAAGTCAAGTCTTGGAAACGACATCACGAAGTCGTAATTAGCTAGCTATGAACAGGAATATTCAGGCGAGTTCATAACCCCCACTCTTTACTATTTTACATTTTTATAAATGTTTTCGGGGTGGAAAGACATGCACATTTTGCAAAAACATACAAAGTTTTGAACTAACGCAAAACTCGTATTTCTAAATCATATTACGAAGGGATTTCGGGGAACACAAAAGAATTACGAAAGGTTTATACTAAATATACCGGTTTTTTTACAAACAAATGCTTATTTTCGAAATATGAATGATATTCGGCCAGGGTGACCAGGGATCTGGTCAGGGTGACCAGGGATCTGGTCAGGGTGACCAGGGATCTGGTCAGGGTGACCAGGGATCTGGTCAGGGTGACCAGGGATCTGGTCAGGGTGACCAGGGATCTGGTCAGGGTGACCAGGGATTTATTTTATACATGGTATGATTAGCTTAAGGAAGGGTACATTTGAATCATATGAGTGATAAGTCTATTTGAACATAACGAACGCTACCCATGCGCCCTAAGGTTGGACCATGCGGTAATTACATTTTTACGCTACCCATGCGCCCTAAGGTTGGACATTTTTACGCTACCCATGCGCCCTAAGGTTGGACCATGTGGTGATTATATCTTAGCATGCGCCCTAAGGTTGGACCATGTGGTTACACATTAATTGATCTCTTTATTTCCTTATTGCTACATACCAGGGAAATATAAATTTACGAAACTACTTGTTCATACAAATTAAAATACCATGTTTTATACAAATTCAAAGCATTATGCGGGTATGGAGTCAAAGTCAGGGTGGGCATTGACAGTTTTGCGAACATTACAAATACAAGGCTTTACAAATACATGGTTTTATGAACATAACGTGTTACAAACACAACGTTTCCATATAACTTGGCAAGAAAATGACTTTTGATTCGTTTTCTCAATACTATTTCAAAAACCGGTTATTCCAAAGATTTATTTCAAATCTTTCACAACTCAAAAGATTTATTTCAAACCTTTCACAACTCAAAAGATTTATTTCAAATCTTTTACAAACAAACTATGAACTCGCTCAACTTTTTGTTGATTTTTCTCGCATGTTCTTTCTCAGGTTGCATTTCTAAGACAAGGCACGGTTGGAATAGGAGAACCATGAAGAGTCGAGTACTTAGCGGGCGTTCAATTTCTAGAAGTCTTAGCTTATTTTGCTTCCGCTGTGCAATGAAGATACCAGTCCGGTCACGCCAGCTCTGATAATTTCGGGGTGTGACATATACATACACGACACATATACATATATGCATAGACTTCCAAGATTTTACTTTTTAGTATATTTATTTCAAATCATAGAGTTCTTTTCAAGAACATTCTTTTATGACACATTTTCAACACATGCATGTAACCATCTTTCAAAATCAAATCAAATAAGAATCATTTAACAAAATCAAAACACAACAAGATACACACATACTCATAAACTTTCGGCCACCTATACATACATATACACACTTGTAACATCTGTGCTTGTAATCATTGTGAACAGTTCGGTTATCAATAAAACAATGTTATTTGATCCCAATGTTTGTTTGGTTGTGTTTTACATTTTTCATGTTTTGACTTTTATTCAATTTCAAACTCTATATCACTTTCTTGAGAGTTATACGCAAACTGGTGCGTAAACGTAATCAGTTTAATGCGACAAATACTCCGGAACATCAACATATACTTAACATACCTTAAATAACCTTTACATAACTTAGAAATAAGTTTTGAAGGCTTTGGTATGGCAAAAACAAGTTAATTCGGCTACAGGGACTAAATTTGACAAACTGCGAAAGTATGCCAATTTGAACTGTAACAGACATTCCGGAACATGACCATAAGTTAAACATACCATAAATATCCTTTATATAGCTTAGAAATAGGCTTTGAGGGGTTCGGTGTGCTAAAATAAACTTTTGGGTCATTCAGGGACTAAAAGTGTCAAAAAGTGCACAAGTTTGCACTTTTGCGCATAACTCACGTTCTGAATACATCCGGACATCCAAAAATTTATGTAAGCACTAAAATATTTTATTTTAGTGTTTGGCATAAGAAAAATCCATTCGTTGCGTCATTTGGATCGTTTTTCGCGCTTATGCGCATTCCGTCGTAATTAAGCGAACATCGCGTTCGTACGACCAAACGAACCAACATCCGACATATTTTTGAGCATGTTTCATGTCCACAATGTTTAGGCATCATTTTAGGGCCTTAAAGTTGGCTTAACGGGCCTTAAACATGTCGGAAATGGCTTAAACACATAACAGGGACTGAAACTGCAACTTTTGAAACTTGTTGCTGATCTGTAGACTTCAGGTGGCCCGCGTAAAACCAGGGCTATCCTTTACGCGGCCCGCGTCAGCCTCTCAGACCAGATTCGATGTTTAAACAGGCTGTTAACAGCTGCATTACCCACAAAACCCACTTGCACATGGTAATTCTGATACTAGGGGCTGGTTTTGGATGTGCACATGGTATTACAATACCATGGGTGCAAGTGTATGGCCAAGATCAAAGCACGTTTCCCGATAAACGATCCTAACAGTGCTAGTATTCCTATAAATACCCCACCCCCATTTGCTTCAAACTCACTAGAATCTGATTTGAGAAGCTCTAAGTTGAAACCTTTGTTTCACACCTGAGCTACTTGAATCAAGATTAGCATTCGGGGACCCTTCGTAAGTATTCCTTCGTTCTTTTATTGCTTTTCGAGTCCGAAAGTCAAACTTTGTTTGACTTTCTGTGTTGACCAGTTTATGGTCAATGCGAAGTTCGTTTGAACTTCGCAACGTGATTGTAATCACGATGGTTATAGTCCCTTGGGACTATGCCTACTGAATACCACGTTGTCTAGGGTCGTAAGGGTAAGCGATCAAATAAATCGCTTATACCTTCGAACCCGACCCATTTGGTCGATCATTAGGATCCGACCAAACACATTAGGTGACCATAGTATATAGGGAATAACCTTCCGAGGTTATACCTTATGGTCGCTTCGTTAAGTAGTTGTATGATAGGTAGTGTATATGCCTTAGGTAAATTACCAAAATACCCTTTTCATGTGTAATCGGTAATTAAGCATATGTAACCTAAACTTTTGTCACATAACTGATTATGTAACATGTTTAGGCATATAACACTTGTCATAGGACTAGTTAGACGTTCCGAATGCGTTTCACGCGAACGACGCGTTAAAGTAGCATAAGCTACCTAAACGGGTCGTAAGCACTTATGTTAGGTTTCATTTAGTATGTAGGCTTTTTTAAACCATATTACACGAGTCTCCATACTCGTTTGGTTGATGAACCCTCATTCTATCCGATCCTCCGATTTAGGTCCGGTTTATTAACATAGTTACCTATATTAGGTGTCGTTTGATTCCGTGATCTCTAGCATTGCTTGGTGGTTATCTTAGGACTTCTGAGCAATCTCAAGTGAGTACATAGACCCCTCTTTTACTGTTTTCCAAACTGTTTTGGGGTGAAACACATGTGCCTACTTGTTACTTTCGTGCTTTCCTGCTTTCACATCATATACTTGCTATGTTCATTAGTACAATTATAGTACATGATTTCATTGTGTTCATGCTATGTATGTCCATTGTGTGCATACTTAGTACATTGTTTTACATTACATTTCATGCTATGTATGTCCATTGTGTGCATACTTAGTACATTGTTTTACATTACATTTCATGCTATGTATGTCCATTGTGTGCATACTTGGTACATTGTTTTACATTACATTTCATGCTATGTATGTCCATTGTGTGCATACTTAGTACAGTTGTTTTCATCACATGCTTACATTTTGTTATGACATTTGGGTTGTTTACAATGGAACAATACATTCATTAACATTAGCTACGCCGTTCGTTAGTAGGTAGTGGTACCATAGGAATTGACAACTCCCGTTCCTGAAATCCTGGGTTTGTTTGGATTGGAAGGAATGACCGAATTCGATACACATAACTTAGATAAACCTTTAATTTGTTTAAGGGTTTTTCGCCACAGTCTCAAGGTTTGGATGTATGCATTTTCACAATACCGTATAAATGTTTGTATCAGTATAGCATGCATTTGTTCCACAAAACATAACTTTGATTTAAACTATGTTTTACTTCAATACCTTGTTTTTGTGCATTTTACATATGGTTTAGTTGATATATTTCACTTACCATACATGATATTTTTGGGTACACATTACATGATCTATATTAAACATAAACATTTTGACATTGATATACACATTTAGTGGTTTACATTGGACATAGACATTTCGATATGGTTTACACATTAACACATGACAATTCATTTATACATAAACAATTTACATTGGTGGTTGGTTTGAGTAAGTGATTTGAGTAACGAGGCGTGTGTAATATGATACAAGCATGGTGGATACGCCGCTGGTACTTCCTATATATAAGTGTTTGTATGATATTACATGTCGTAGCGTTGCTTAAATCATTTCAATATTTGACATATTACGTTTTACATAAACAACTTATTTTCACAAGACATTGATTTACAAAACAACTTATCTTATACAAACTCATTTTACTTGGTTATTTATTTAACCTTACATTATTCTCTATTTATACATATCATCGCTTTTTGGAATGATTTACAAAACAAAACAATTTACAAGGTTCATGACTGACTCTTGTTAAACAACTTTTTCTAAACTTATAAGTCATGATTCCTCTTTTCACAAACCCTATGTATCTCACAGGCATTTTTATGCTGATGTACCTATTTTCACATGTGTTTTCAGGAGCTATTGCGTAGGATGTTGATCGTGACACTAGGGCGGACCTGTGCCTTAGAGACTAAAAATGAAGATAGACTAGTTTAAATATTGTCGTGAAATCTTTGATTCCTGTTTAAGACAATGTAACACTCTTGTTTAATAAATAAAATATAACTTTGTATGCCATGGTTATGAAATAATTAATTCTGTTACAACACTCCCCGACGTTTTCCGCCACGTTTTGTATGTTATACGTGGTCGGGGTGTGACAACACTCACTTTTCTTTGATTTAAATCTCATTCTTTGTTAAAATACAAGTTTTGTGATTTATTCCAAGTTCAAGAGAAACCATCTAACATTTCCATCATCACTATGAATCAAGAACAAGATTTAAAAACAAGTTTATACCTTCATGATTTTTAGATAGGTTTTTAAGAATAGATGAGAATGTGAAGTTTATTCTTGCTTGAAATCACTTCCAAACACCAATATTAGCTTGAAATCACCTTGAAAAGCTCTTGAATCTTCATGGAAAGGTTTGAAATTTTTTAATGTATATGTTAGAGGGGTGTTTCGGTCGAGATATGTGAGAGAGAGGGAGTTGGAGTGTTGTTTTGATTTGTTCTCTTGATTGTTGTGATGTTATGGAAGGTTTAAAGGAAATAATCATCATGTGTGTATTCCTAGGCCAACAAGTGTTGGAGAGAGGAGGGAGAGGGAGTCTTCATGGCCGCCACCTAGCCCCCATGTCATACCTCTCACACAATTTGATATATACATACATATATGTATGTAAATTAGTGTTAAAACTTGTATTTTACTGAATACCGGGTATTTTATCTTGCGTTTTAAACCCGTTTTAGTGCGTTTTAAATTATTTTTAATGCTCTATAGAAGTAAACCTACCAAAATATTAAGGAACAATATTTTGTTTGCCTGGACTGGCTATGTTGTCTGTATTTGGCAGTATGTGCGTTGTGCTGCGCGGTACGCGCTTTATATCGCAAAAATAGGAATTTAAGCGTTTTTATTTATTTTTGTCATTCTATAATAATAAACTTATCAAATTATTTCTAAAATGATTTTAAATTGCCTTGACGGGCTGTGTTGACAGTATCTTGTCGGTATACGCGCTACATCGCGCGGTATGCGCTTAAACTCGAAAAATAGAGTTTCTTAGCGTTTTAAATTATTTTTCCTCACGGATATGATTAAAATAATTATTCTAATCATAACAGACTATTTTTAGGATTTTAACACTGTACGGTTGGTCATCGATGTTCGTTTCGCATTTTAATCGTTACGCAATAAGCGTTTATCTTACCGTTGCCAACATAAATTTTATCAAAATTTAATTTTACCAACACATTAAATTTTACATATAAACATCATAACCAGTAAAATATAGCCCTGTTACCTATTCATAACACGTATTACAATTGTACGGTACGGCCTGAAAAGCCGGGTGTCACAAGAAGCGTTAAACACAAAAGAATAATGAGCCCGGTAAGGGGACATCATTAAATATAAATATATATATCAACCGGAAAACGGTAAGTATGAGACAACTGGACGCTTAAATGACGTGATGAGTCATAAAATCGGGAGAATGGCCTGAAATAAAACGATTATAGTCACGAACTACAGTCAGAGTTAACGGATTTTAAACGTGAAAACCAATTGATTTTCAAACATAAACAAGATGCGAGTCTTGACACCAACGAGTGCAAGATGATACATTCGAAAAGAAATATTTTCGAAAAGGAAAGGTTGGCATAAACTTAAACATGACGTGACGCGATCACGGTCAAGAAAAGTAATGTGAAGTATAATCACATTATAGCCCAAGAGATGGGTATAAGATAACTGGACTAATAAGTCTAGTCAGTGAGACCGGTTAAGGCCTTACTAACAGAAAATACTGATCACCTACTGGAGGGATCATGAGACAACCAAAGCGAAGAATTGGGAAGTCAATTCAAACAAAAGAGTTTGTTTTCTAAAAGTGAAAGATTTCACTAAAGACCTTTAAACGGGTCAAAATAATGGATTCATAAAGAATTCGATAGTATGAAAGCGACAGATTTCGCTAAGTTAACTAAACTAGTCGAAATAACGAGATTACGTTATTTCAAGTTGCATTACGTCGTATGAGATATGTATATGCTTAGTAACCAAAAAGGTATTACCATATTTTTCTGGTAATACTAACAAAATGGTTAAAGTATGAGTAATGCTTATAAGATCACTCAGGTCAAATGCATTGAGTTTAAAAACTCAATGAACTATATAAGAAAGGTTTCGAGGACGAAACCACTTTAAGGGGGGTAGACTTGTAACACCCCGAAAACGGGTTTAGTAATCAAACCACGTTAATACTAAAAGACGGGTAAATTACCGTTAGTGGTAAAATTTGTCACACCCCGACCATGTAAAACAACAAAACGTGACGGAAACGTCGGGGAGTGTTGTAACAGAATCATTGTTTCACAACCATGGATTAAACAGTTTCGTTTTATTGAATTAAATGTATTACATTACATTGGAATTAGAAACAAAACATGAACAAATAGACTTTCATTGTTATTAAGTTACTAAGGCCTCATCCATTCCTTTTTGAGCGTACACAAATATCATCATCAAACATCATCAACTATGGTACCTGAAACACATGTGAAAATACGTCAGCATAAAAATGTCGGCGAGTACATAGGTTTTATATGAGTGTCAGATTCATGGCTCGTTTTACATGTTGCAATACTTATTTAAAAACCTTATTTTGAAAAGTATAGTATTGCGACATAATTAACCAAATCAAATCAATTTGGATATGATTTATAAAAATCTCGTAGCCATGAGTCTTAACTCCAAAACATTTGTTTTATTAAATCAAATCGTAAAACATCTCGTAGAAACTCGTTAATAAAACTCGTATGGTTTATATTATTCAGAAAACATCATTGTGTGACATCGTTTCAAAATCGTTTACCCAAGTGATCTAGATAACGCAACGATATATAATGTGTTAAAAGCACTTATATATAGGAAGTACCAGTGGCGTATCCACCATGCTTTTAACACATTACACCCGCCCCGTTACCTAATCACTTCCCTAACCCAACGGTTCAAACAGTTACAAATGGTTCACATAAATCAAACGGTTACAAACGGTTCGCATAAATCAAATGGTTACAAATGGTTCACATATATCAAATGGTTACAAATGGTTCACATACATCAAATGGTTACAAATGGTTCGAACAGTTCAAAATGTAAAACAATGGGCTAGCATGTTAAGTGAACATACATAGCAAAACATAATGAAATCATCTACTATACGCGTACTAATGAACATAGCAAGTATATAATATAAAATCATGAGAAACATGAAAGTAACAAGTAGGCACATGTGTTTCACCCCAAAATGTTTGAAAAAACAGTAAAAGAGTGGACTATGTACTCACTTGAGGATGCTTAGAAGTCTTGACTAACAACCAAGCAAAGCTAGAGGGATCACGGAAATCAAACGGCACCTAATATAGGTAATTAAGTTAATAAACGGACCTAAATCGGAAGATCTGATAGTACGAGGTTTCGTAAACCAAATGAGTATTGGAACTCATATGATATGGTCTAACAAAGCCTACATACTAAAATGAAACCTAACCTAAGTGCTTACGACCCATTACGACCCGTTTAGGTAGCTTATTGTCACGGAGTAAACTTCTAACTCACGTGTAGCGACTTAGACTTGATCTAAGTTAAGCTTTTGTGCCCAACGATGATATGATTTTGTAGGGATCAAGTGATGATTAGAAGTGTTGCTTACAAAGAAACAACTTAGTATTGATTACAAGTGAGTTTACAAGAGTGGGTTACAAGTACAAGTATGTAAACTTGCTATGATGTTGGGTGATCTCCAAATGAGATCCCATCACCTATTTATACTAGTCTTAAGCTAGTTCTAGAGAATTCTTTATCTAGAGATTTCCTTACATAATATCTTGGATATTTCTAGGTTGATTTTTATGGGTTATTCTAGAGAATTCCATGGCCTAGAATGATCTAGACGATCCTTGCATCATCCTTGAAAGTTCCAGCAATCTTCCAGCCCATTCTAGCCCCTTCAAAGTTGATCTAGAATGTTCCGATGGTGTCGAGATGTTCCAGCAACTTGTAGGCCGTTCCGGAAACTTCCGGGCAGCCCTAGACACCTCTTTAGTGTTCCGGAATCTTCCGGAACTTGCGAAAAAAGTTTTGTATTTAGGCGGATCGTGACATTCTCCCCCACCTAAATTCACGACGCCCTCGTCGTGTTGCTTACGTGGTTGTTTCTTTGTTCTCACGATCTGCATGGCGGATAAGGTTTTGCCTCGGTGCCTTGTATCCGTCTCCATGGGTGCCGTGTGAACCTCCTTGTCCTTGATGAGGTACAAGGTGTTGAGGAATGCATCGGGGATGGCGTTGGACCTATCGAAGAATGCCAACCCAAGCACAATTTTGTAGTCGTCCATGGGAACGACTGAGAAAGTAATTTTGCCCTTCCATGTCCCGATCTTGGCTTTGGCGTCATAGGTTACGCCTTCGATTGACTTAGGTTCCCCGCCAACAGCCTTCATCATTAGTCCTTCTTTGGTAGTGATCCGCAAACCAAGTCTTTTGGCCTCGTCCCGGGTAATGAATTTGTGACTGGCTCCGGTATCGATTGTCACACCCGCTCATAGCGGAAACGCAAGGTGTGATCTGTCTGGTTTTCATTGCATAAATATCGATGTACATGAACAAACTATATGAATAAAACATACTCCATTGCCATTACATAGTGTTTCAAAAGATTACAACATAAGTTTAGTGTGTCGGTTACAAACCATTAACATGAAAGTAAAGCGTTATTGTTTCATACATTAACTTGAAATAAACTACAAAGGTTTAAACCGTCATATTTCCGCAAAGAGGCGGAATATAATAGTTAAACCCTCCAAAAGATGGCATGGAGTTCCGGTACTTGTTATCTTGACTGTGAAATCCGACATGGTCCTTTAATTCCCTGAAATACATGTTAAGTTTGGAAAACATCAACAAAAGTTGGTGAATTCATGCAGTTTAGTTGTAAACGATGTATGAAAAACGTGAGTTGTAGTATGTAAAGCGTCAATGAAATCGTTGATCATTAATGTTTTGTAAGGACATTAATATGTGTGCCGAAAGAGGAAGCAAACCAACCCTAGACGATTTTATGCCGATTCCTATCGACTGGGACACAAACGCACTCTTCCGTAGGGGTCCATGACCAAGAGTGGGGCTCGCCAAAACCCATTAGATCTAAGCCTTTGTTCCTTGGTCCAAACTGGATTAATGGTGCTTATAGTATGGCCCTAATTCGCACATGATCTATGGTGTTTCATTACCTAACTTTAACATACTCTGAACATGTATCCTCCCCGATAGTTGTAAAGTTTGTAAAACATTTAAATGAATAGGGGAACATGAACTCACAGTATCGCGTCCTGAAAATAGATGTAAATAAGACCTCACGTGCGGTCGTCCTGTATAGCGTGGCGACCTACAAACGTTCTTATTTTTGTTAGACACTTCGGTCTTTGAAAAGAACTTGAGTACAAGTCTTGTGTATTGAGTATGTGTAAGACTTGCATGTCTTTACTGTTCGTTAATTGTGTATTCGATGTATGAGTTGTTCAAATGTTCGTTAACTGTGTATTCGATGAATGAGTAGTATAGTCGGATCTCGTCCGCTGAATCTCGTGTCTTGTATGTATCACTTGTATAGTTGTGTTCACAAAAATGGTATCTTTGGGCCAAGCCCATGTTTTCAAGTTATTGGGCTTAAATAGTGTTGGGCCTTAAATAGTGGTGGGCCTCAATAGTGTTGGGCCTCAAATAGTGTTGGGCCTCAATAGTGTTGGGCCTCAAATAGTGTTGGGCCTCAATAGTGTTGGGCCTCAAATAGTGCTGGGCCTCAATAGTGTTGGGCCTCAAATAGTGCTGGGCCTCAATAGTGTTGGGCCTCAAATAGTGCTGGGCCTAAATAGTGTTGGGCTTGAATAGTGTTGGGCTTGAATAGTGTTGGGCTTGTATAGTGTTGGGCTTGAATAGTGTTGGGCTTGAATAGTGTTGGGCTTTGGCCCATGTGTTTGGTGTTTGGGCTTAGCCCATGAGTTTATGTTAAGCCCAATGTGAGGTTAAGCCCATTAAGAAAACTAAGCCCATTATGTGTAAGTAGCCCATTTGTAAAAATAATCTATTAAGTATATTAAGCCCATTTGTTTATAAAAATAGCCCATTAATATAAGTAAGCCTTTCATTTTTATAAAAACCCTTTTTATAAAAATTAACTAAGTATAGATGTTAGTAATAAAAACATACTAGCTTTTATAAGTTTATAAACATCCGAAAATTTGTTATCGATAGTATATATATATTTCGTGTCGAAAGATCGTCTAACGTCGTAGTAACTCCCCGGATTGGTAATTAGCTTAAGTAGTCGTCCGTCGTTCATTTTGACCATATTTGGTGTCTTATTATTAGAATCGTCCGTAACTCGTTTTAAGGCGTTATTATGTGAAGTCTCGTAGGACTTTTGTTGTAACGTGTTTTGAGTTTAAAGTTGACATGAGATTCAAGTTCCTATCATGATATATATAACTAATACACCAAGTAATATATCACACAAAAATTGTTTAAAGTAACCAAATATATATTTTCTAAAAAAAATATATATTTTCCTTGTCTTTTATTTTATAAACCCTTCTTTAATATCCTTTATAAACCTTGTATAGATTTACCCAAAAATGTTGTTATTTTATAAAATAAAGTTTTTATAAAAATTGGCCATATAACCTTGGCATCTTTATCTTAACCATGTTTCATTAAACATATCATTTTCTTAATCAAATCACCAACAATTTACCCAACATCATCACTAAACATATGAGACTTTTATAACATGAAATTATCAAAATGATATCCAAATCATGTAGGGTTTTAACCATGATCATTTCATATACTAACAAGTTCAAAAACCAAGTTACATTTTAGTTTTAACAACTTTTATAAAAATCTCTAGTTGTATGTTACTTTTTATAATCTTGTAAAAGTCTTGTTTTTAATTAAAAACCCTAAATACTTTCACAAGATCACTAGATATGATCATCCCTTTAATCCTTTATGTTAAAACCCTTTAACATAAACATGTATAATTTTTAGATCATATCTTTCAACATCTTCTAACACTTTATTTGTAGCATAATCATCATAACAAGATCTAATATGCATATAACAAGTCTAAGATCACAATAAAAACAAACATAATTATATCATGATTTTTATCTTTGCTTCATTGTATTTTTCTTGTTCATTATGTATGATTATATAGTTATTATTAGCTATAATAACAATCATAAACATAATATGTAAAAAAAAAAAATAAAGAAGCTTACTTCTAGAACAAGGCTAGGGATGATCTTAGAGATTATTAAGAACTAAGAAGATGATGATCTTGATGCTAGAACACTTTTGTATGGATAAAAATCCTTCCTTTCACTTCCAAAAGCCTTAGATCACCTTATGTTCCAAAGAAATCCATGTTGATCATGAAGGAGATGATAAAAATTATAGGGTTTTTGTGGGTGTTCTTGAGAAAAAGATGAAGATAATGGGAGTGTTCTTGGTGTGTAATGAAAGATGAAAGTGATGAAGTAATGAGGTTTAGACTTAATGGCTAAGTGTTGAAAATAATCACCAAACTTATTCCACTTGCAACACAAAGTAATTACTAGATATTTTACCAACATAAACAAGGGGGTGGGACCCCTTGTTCACGGTTACAATGTGGGGGGGGGGGTCTCATGTGGTAAAAAGTGTTAGTTATTTTTTTAGATTTCACAAGAATAAGAAAATGTAAGTACTTTGGTGTTTAGGGTTTGCAATTTTCCGAGATGATTCGAGACTTGTAATAACCATAAACTAGCTTGGCAAGACCAAAAAAAATAACCACTAGTTCGCTACATGTGCCAAAATATAGTTCGGCTAGTTGTTTAGCGCTCGTTTCGCTAGTAAATAGTCGAAAGGTACACTTAAGGAAGTTGTAAGAAAAGTTTCCGTTATGTGTGAAATTGATATTCCATAAATATTTTCATATGAAATTGGTGCCTAAACATCAATTTTTGCATCTTGTATTAAAAATACAATTGCTGAATTTTGCGGACAATTCATGAAATGGTCATTTTTAGCGCGTTTCGGACAGTTTTTAGTGCTACCGGGCATTGGTAAATTATTGATCGAACTCCTGTATTCCCATATAGGGTTTAATATATAATTGATGTTGGACTCTCATCCGAGTCCTAAAGATGTCATTTTAGATGTTTTCTGCGGATCCGAAGTTTTCGTCAGCACTCTAGTTCACTAGGCACTACTCTAGTTGTTTCGATGAATTGTTTGCACTATTTCAAATGTACCCAATTAAAAATGTATCATGTGTAATAACCAATGAATATTCCATGAGTTTTCTAAGATGTATACCATGTAATCATGCAGTCAGAATATTCAAAACACATGCTTGTATAATGTAAATCACTGTTTTAAATGTAAGTAAATTACCCGAAAGTGGCAGTTGTCACATTCTCCCCTTGTTATTTAGAATTTCGTCCCGAAATTCTAGCTTTGTTATTCTTTGCAGGAGTTTTCGGAAATAGGTGGGGATATTTTTCCTTCATTCGGTCTTCACGTTCCCAAGTATACTCGGGTCCGTGACGAGAGTTCCAACGAACCTTTACTAACTTGATACGACTTCTCCGTGTTTTATTGACCTTCCAGTCCGTGACCTCAACAGGTTCTTCAGTGAAATGGAGTTTGTCGTCAATGTGAATTTCATCTATAGGGATAGCAACGGTTACTTGTATTGGACTCTTTTTAAGATTCGTCACATGAAACGTGTGGTGTACACTGCTAAGTTCATCAGGTAACTTCAACTTGTAGGCAACAGTGCCTATCTTTTCTAGGATTTCAAATGGTCCAATGTAACGCGGGTTAAGCTTTCCACGTTTACCGAACCTCACTACGCCTTTCCAAGGTGAGACTTTCAATAAAACTTTCTCTCCAACCTCGAAAGATGCTTGTTTTCGTTTTCCATCAGCGTAGAGCTTTTGTCGATCGCGAGCCGCCTTGATACGGTCTCGGATCTGAAAAATTTTATCCGTAGTATCTTGGACTAGTTCCGGACCAATTAATTGACTATCGCCCGTTTCCGCCCAACATAGCGGAGAGCGACACTTTCGACCATAAAGAGCTTCAAACGGTGCAGCTTGTATACTTGTATGGTAGCTGTTATTGTAGGAAAACTCAACTAGAGGTAGATGATTATCCCAATTGCCGCCTAAATCCATAACACATGCACGAAGCATATCTTCGAGTGTTTGGATTGTCCGTTCGCTCTGGCCGTCAGTTTGTGGATGAAAGGCCGTACTTAGATTCAATTGAGATCCAAAGGCCTGTTGAAATGAATTCCATATTCTTGAAACAAAACGACCGTCTCGGTCCGAAATGATTGAAATAGGCACTCCATGACGAGCCACTATTTCTCTGAGATAGATTTCCGCTAGTTTCTCAGTACTATCCTTCTCCCGAATCGGTAAGAAGTGTGCGGACTTTGTCAATCTATCCACGATTACCCATATCATGTCATGACCTTTCGAGGTCCTGGGTAACTTCGTAATGAAGTCCATGGATATTTGTTCCCATTTCCAAGCGGGAATCTCGGGTTGTTGTAATAACCCAGATGGTTTCTGATACTCTGCCTTGACCTTCGCGCAGGTCAAGCATTTTCCAACATAGCTAGCAATATCCTTTTTGAGGTTAGGCCACCAATAGTACTCTTTTAAGTCGTGGTACATCTTATCTGATCCAGGATGGATCGAGTACTTTGACCTATGTGCTTCCTCAAAAATGAGATCTCGGAGACCTCCAAAGAATGGAACCCAAACTCTACCCGCAAGGTACAAAGTTCCATCCTCCTTTGGTACTAACTGTTTTTCCATGCCTCGAAGTGATTCTTCTAGAATATGTTCTTCCTTGAGCGCTTCTTGTTGTGCATTTCGAATTCGTGCGGTAAGGTCTGTGTGAATCGTCATCTCTAGTGCTCGCACTCTTAGTGTTTTAACTCGTTCCTTGCGGCTCAAGGCGTCCGCTACAACGTTCGCCTTGCCCGGATGGTACTTGATTTCACAATCATAGTCGTTTAATAATTCAACCCAACGTCGCTGACGCATATTTAATTCTTTTTGGTTGAATATGTGTTGTAAACTCCTATGATCTGTGAAAATAGTGCACTGTGTACCATATAAGTAATGCCGCCAAAATTTCAAAGCAAATACCACCGCGCCTAGCTCTAGGTCGTGCGTGGTATAGTTCTTCTCGTGAACTTTCAGTTGGCGGGACGTGTACGCGATAACCTTTTTACGTTGCATGAGTACACAACCCAAACCTTGATGCGAAGCATCACAGTATACCACAAAGTCATCGGTACCGTCGGGTAATGATAAGATTGGTGCCATGCACAACTTGTCTTTAAGATGTTGAAATGCTGCTTCTTGTTTCTCTCCCCAATCGAATTTCCTGTCTTTCTATGTAAGAGAAGTTAGCGGTTGAGCAATCTTTGAAAAATTCTCAATAAATCTCCGATAATATCCCGCTAAGCCCAAAAATTGTCGTACTTCAGTAGGAGTCTTGGGCGCTTCCCAATTCTTAATCGATTCAATCTTCGACGGGTCTACTTGAATACCCTTCTCGTTCACTATATGCCCGAGAAATTGTACTTCACGAATCCAAAACTCACATTTGGAAAACTTTGCGTATAGTTTCTCCTGTTTGAGTAGTTCTAAGATGGTTCTCAAATGTTGTTCATGCTCGGCTGCCGATCGTGAGTATATCAAGATGTCGTCAATGAACACTATGACGAATTTGTCGAGATACGGCTTGCACACGCGGTTCATTAAATCCATGAAGACCGCCGGTGCGTTCGTTAAACCAAAAGGCATAACGAGAAACTCGTAGTGATCGTAACGAGTCCGAAAAGCCGTTTTCGGTATGCTTTCTTCTTGAATCCGTAACTGGTGATACCCCGATCGTAAGTCTATCTTTGAATAAAAACTCGACCCTTGAAGTTGATCGAATAAGTCATCAATCCTCGGTAGTGGATACCGATTCTTGATGGTGAGTTTATTCAACTCTCTGTAGTCGATACACATTCTGAATGTCCCGTCCTTCTTTTTCACAAAAAGAACTGGAGCTCCCCAAGGCGAGAAACTCGGTCTGATGAATCCCTTATCCAACAACTCTTGAAGTTGTGTGGACAATTCCTGCATTTCAGAAGGTGCTAATCGATATGGAGATTTAGCTACAGGTGCGGCTCCTGGTACCAAGTCGATATGAAATTCGACTTGTCGATAAGGCGGTAGTCCTGGCAAGTCTTCAGGAAAGACTTCAGGAAATTCTTTTACTACCGGAATATCGGTCAACTTCGGCCCATCGGCCTTCTTGTCTACAACATGCGCTAGAAAGGCAATATAACCTTTCCGTAAGTATTTCTGTGCTTTCATGCAATTGATGATCCGCAATGGGGTGTCACGCTTCTCTCCATGTATAACAAGTGTCTCTTCGTTTGGTAGTGGTAGGCGAATGATCTTCTCGTGGCAAACGACTTCGGCTCGATTGTTGGATAGCCAATCCATGCCAACCACTACGTCGAAACTACCCAATTCAACGGGTAAGAGATCGATATTGAATTTTTGTTCACCAAGTTCTAAGGTACACTCCTTAACAACTTCTCCCGTCTCTATTAGTCTACCGTTAGCCAATTCTATAGAATATGGAACATCTAGCTTACTAGCTTCCAAGCCCAGAATATTTTTAAATTCTATAGAGATAAAACTAAAATCGGCTCCGGTATCAAATAATATGGATGCGAAATGATCATTTAGAAGAAACGTACCAGTGACCACATTAGGGTCTTGGCGCGCATCTTTGGCTCCAATCACAAAAGATCGACCATGAGCTTGAATTTCTTTAGGACAGTCTCTCTTGTAGTGATCTTTGCTTCCGCATCCAAAGCATCCTTGATTACGACCATTCCCGTTTCCATTCTTGTTACCAAATCCACTTCCCGATCCAGTATTATTTCTCGTTCCCCAACATGACTCAGTACGGTGGCCAAGCTTGCCACACTTATCACACTTGACAAGCCGACAATCACCCACGTGATGAAATTTGCATCGTTCACACATAGGTAAAGTACCAGCGTACTTCTTAGTACCAGTGTCGTTTGTGGCTACAAACGCCTTTGCATCCTTTTGCGAGTTGTTCTGTCGCCTGTTGTTGTTGTTGTTGTTGTTGTTGGGGTTATTGTTATTGTTGTTGTGGTTGTTGTTACTGTTGTTGTTATTACTACGGGTTCCCCTCTTGAAATTCGAGTAACTCCTCTTTCCACGGTTGGAAGACTCAACATGTGTTTCCTTCTTGTCATCACCTTTCTCAGTGAATATCTTCATCCTGACCCCGTCTTCAGTAAGACTCACGGCTATAGTCACAGCCTGAGTAATAGTCGTGGGTTTAGCTGCAGTGACCAGACTTCGAATCTTGTCAGAAAGTCCCCAGATGTAGCGTTCGATACGCTTGTATTCTGGTGTTACAAGATACGGAATCACGCGGGACAGATCGTGAAATCTTTGCGTATATCCCGTGATATCAGCTCCGACCATGGTAAGGTTCCAAAACTCGTTCTCCAACTTCTGGAGTTCAGCACGAGAACAGTACTTATCCCTCATACGTTCCTTCAGTTCCTCTCAAGTTAACGCATAAGCAGCGTTATCACCCAAAGTTTGCACTTGTAGGTTCCACCAGGTAAGGGCCTCGTTGAGAAACAAGCCAGTAACGAAGGTGACTTGCTGATTAGCAGAACATCTGCTCATTCTGATAGTGGAATCCGTTTTCTCAGTCCATCTCACATAATCCACAGCACCGCCTGTGCCATAATAGTTAAGCGGCTTGCAGTCTAGAAACTGCTTGAATGTGCACCCTGAAATTGGACAACGGATTTTGAATGAGCAAACAGTGAATCGCACGAATAGATTAAGAAAGAAATTCGATGTGTTGTAATAAAAACGAATAAACGTTACCCGGAATATTTGTTCCACTTGAAGGACCGCTTGGACCCTGGCCTCCCGTTCCGCCGGTGCCACCACTTGTTTCGACACGGGATGCCTCATACAGTGCGATAGCTTGAGCGATTCTCTGTTCTATAAGTGCATTCAGTTCTGCCTCGGTCGTAGGCATTGGTGGAGGTGGGGGTGGATTAACTGTCCGTGAACGTAAAACTTTCCTCGGTGGCATGATTCTTCTAAAGGAGAAATAGGATAAAGATTAGACGTTGATTTTGTTTGTAAAAAATATATATATATATATATATATAAATAACATTAATAGCAATATCACCACCAAATATATAATGCGAGTAAATAAGTTAACATAAATAATAAGAGATGTCCAACCAGACCTCTCATTTGCATTTAATAGATAACACCAAGTTTTATTTATATATATAGTCAACCGGTTACATAATCGTTTGAAAGGAACAAAAATAGACTCGGGCTACATAACCCGGTCATACTAGTCTAGTACAACAAAAGGGATAATAAGGTCTTCCTTCCAACTGCGTGTTCCGCTGTATGTCGGCTGTCTTCAAACTTGGTGGAGCATCAAATATGTACACAAAACGACTCTAACTACCCGTCCCAAAAGTATACTACCGGTAACCATAGTCTATGCTGGGGGAAAAACTGGTGGTGGAATAGGGAACAACAACCTGTGAACATCAGACACCCTACCCTCCAAATCTAGAACCAAACGGTTCAGGAATACAATCTGCTGCTCGAGCGTCAGTACTCGGGCAGGTAAATCCACTGGCGGTAGATCCGCTGGTGGCATCTGAGGTGGTAGTGGGGGTAATGGTGGTGACCCTGGTGGTGGTGGTGGAGCATGAAGTACCAAGCTAAGCAGGTGGGTAAGCTCATCCTCGAGTTCACTAACTCGGCGTATAATAAAGTCTATCTGATGCTCAAGTGTGAGCACACGAGCCGGTAACTCGGTAGTAGCAACTAGGTAATGCAACGGGTGGTATGGGTCTGTGATGGGCATATCATGTGGGTATCGGTCCATGTCTCCGGGTGGTACATGAGCGTGTCCTGAGGGTCCTGCCTCGTCAGTATGGTCTACATGTGGTAGAATAGGAACAACCTGATCATGTGCAGGGACAACTGGCTCATCAGGTATGGCATCATCCAACTCAATGTCTGCATTGCGCTGTAGGCCAATGGCCTGCAGTGTAGAGGAAGTAACAGATGCATAAGAAGAAGCATCTGTATCAGTATCGGAATCAGAAGAGATAATAATAATCGGAACCACCGGTGCGGCAACCTCTAGAATAACCAAGTCATGAACATCCCCGTCTCCCAACTCATCACCCAAATGCTCCACTGGAATCACAGGAACTACAGCATCGTCCTCCTCGTCGAAGTCGCCAATGAAAGGCATCATGGCAAGAGGAAGGACATCCAAGGGTATAACCTCTATCACATGTTCACCCGCTGGGTGACCTAGAATAACCATCTCGTTAAGTAGAGGGGGCACGACTAGCACATCATCATCAATAATGTCTCCTAACATGTGAGCGTCCAAAATGTCACCACCAATTGCGAATGGCTGGAAATCATCCATGTCGCTGTCAAAAGTAGAGTCGCTATCAGATAAGATGACCTGTACCTCCGGCACAACGTCATCGTCAGACACAATCTCCATGGGGTCTACATCGTCGTAAGTGTTACTTCCTTCGGAGGAAGACATGATATCCTGAGAAATAAGTTGTTCGACACGTATGAGTATTTGTTACGTTACATATATACACAAAATGTATTTTTCACATAGAGTTCATTTTAAGTTATCCTACTTGAGTTGTGTGGATTAACTTAAAGTTGCATGTCTACCATTTAGATGACTAAGACACTAATGTCCTTGCTTGATTTGTTTGAGATGAATTCTTGTTGAAAGTGGACCATGAAAAATGTTTATGCAAATGAAAACATGTGTTTGTGTTTAAATGGTTTTCATGAGAGATCCCTAGTGATTGTAGACTTAGACTCGGTAAAGAATCCTGGTTCACTACAATCGATGCTCTGATACCAGTCTGTCACACCCGCTCATAGCGGAAACGCAAGGTGTGATCTGTCTGGTTTTCATTGCATAAATATCGATGTACATGAACAAACTATATGAATAAAACATACTCCATTGCCATTACATAGTGTTTCAAAAGATTACAACATAAGTTTAGTGTGTCGGTTACAAACCATTAACATGAAAGTAAAGCGTTATTGTTTCATACATTAACTTGAAATAAACTACAAAGGTTTAAACCGTCATATTTCCGCAAAGAGGCGGAATATAATAGTTAAACCCTCCAAAAGATGGCATGGAGTTCCGGTACTTGTTATCTTGACTGTGAAATCCGACATGGTCCTTTAATTCCCTGAAATACATGTTAAGTTTGGAAAACATCAACAAAAGTTGGTGAATTCATGCAGTTTAGTTGTAAACGATGTATGAAAAACGTGAGTTGTAGTATGTAAAGCGTCAATGAAATCGTTGATCATTAATGTTTTGCAAGGACATTAATATGTGTGCCGAAAGAGGAAGCAAAACAACCCTAGACGATTTTATGCCGATTCCTATCGACTGGGACACAAACGCACTCTTCCGTAGGGGTCCATGACCAAGAGTGGGGCTCGCCAAAACCCATTAGATCTAAGCCTTTGTTCCTTGGTCCAAACTGGATTAATGGTGCTTATAGTATGGCCCTAATTCGCACATGATCTATGGTGTTTCATTACCTAACTTTAACATACTCTGAACATGTATCCTCCCCGATAGTTGTAAAGTTTGTAAAACATTTAAATGAATAGGGGAACATGAACTCACAGTATCGCGTCCTGAAAATAGATGTAAATAAGACCTCACGTGCGGTCGTCCTGTATAGCGTGGCGACCTACAAACGTTCTTATTTTTGTTAGACACTTCGGTCTTTGAAAAGAACTTGAGTACAAGTCTTGTGTATTGAGTATGTGTAAGACTTGCATGTCTTTACTGTTCGTTAACTGTGTATTCATTGTATGAGTTGTTCAAATGTTCGTTAACTGTGTATTCGATGAATGAGTAGTATAGTCGGATCTCGTCCGCTGAATCTCGTGTCTTGTATGTATCACTTGTATAGTTGTGTTCACAAAAATGGTATCTTTGGGCCAAGCCCATGTTTTCAAGTTATTGGGCTTAAATAGTGTTGGGCCTTAAATAGTGTTGGGCCTCAATAGTGTTGGGCCTCAAATAGTGTTGGGCCTCAATAGTCTTGGGCCTCAAATAGTGTTGGGCCTCAATAGTGTTGGGCCTCAAATAGTGTTGGGCCTCAATAGTGTTGGGCCTCAAATAGTGCTGGGCCTCAATAGTGTTGGGCCTCAAATAGTGCTGGGCCTCAATAGTGTTGGGCCTCAAATAGTGCTGGGCCTAAATAGTGTTGGGCTTGAATAGTGTTGGGCTTGAATAGTGTTGGGCTTGAATAGTGTTGGGCTTGTATAGTGTTGGGCTTGAATAGTGTTGGGCTTGAATAGTGTTGGGCTTTGGCCCATGTGTTTGGTGTTTGGGCTTAGCCCATGAGTTTATGTTAAGCCCAATGTGAGGTTAAGCCCATTAAGAAAACTAAGCCCATTATGTGTAAGTAGCCCATTTGTAAAAATAATCTATTAAGTATATTAAGCCCATTTGTTTATAAAAATAGCCCATTAATATAAGTAAGCCTTTCATTTTTATAAAAACCCTTTTTATAAAAATTAACTAAGTATAGATGTTAGTAATAAAAACATACTAGCTTTTATAAGTTTATAAACATCCGAAAATTTGTTATCGATAGTATATATATATTTCGTGTCGAAAGATCGTCTAACGTCGTAGTAACTCCCCGGATTGGTAATTAGCTTAAGTAGTCGTCCGTCGTTCATTTTGACCATATTTGGTGTCTTATTATTAGAATCGTCCGTAACTCGTTTTAAGGCGTTATTATGTGAAGTCTCGTAGGACTTTTGTTGTAACGTGTTTTGAGTTTAAAGTTGACATGAGATTCAAGTTCCTATCATGATATATATAACTAATACACCAAGTAATATATCACACAAAAATTGTTTAAAGTAACCAAATATATATTTTCTAAAAAAAATATATATTTTCCTTGTCTTTTATTTTATAAACCCTTCTTTAATATCCTTTATAAACCTTGTATAGATTTACCCAAAAATGTTGTTATTTTATAAAATAAAGTTTTTATAAAAATTGGCCATATAACCTTGGCATCTTTATCTTAACCATGTTTCATTAAACATATCATTTTCTTAATCAAATCACCAACAATTTACCCAACATCATCACTAAACATATGAGACTTTTATAACATGAAATTATCAAAATGATATCCAAATCATGTAGGGTTTTAACCATGATCATTTCATATACTAACAAGTTCAAAAACCAAGTTACATTTTAGTTTTAACAACTTTTATAAAAATCTCTAGTTGTATGTTACTTTTTATAATCTTGTAAAAGTCTTGTTTTTAATTAAAAACCCTAAATACTTTCACAAGATCACTAGATATGATCATCCCTTTAATCCTTTATGTTAAAACCCTTTAACATAAACATGTATAATTTTTAGATCATATCTTTCAACATCTTCTAACACTTTATTTGTAGCATAATCATCATAACAAGATCTAATATGCATATAACAAGTCTAAGATCACAATAAAAACAAACATAATTATATCATGATTTTTATCTTTGCTTCATTGTATTTTTCTTGTTCATTATGTATGATTATATAGTTATTATTAGCTATAATAACAATCATAAACATAATATGTAAAAAAAAATAAAGAAGCTTACTTCTAGCACAAGGCTAGGGATGATCTTAGAGATTATTAAGAACTAAGAAGATGATGATCTTGATGCTAGAACACTTTTGTATGGATAAAAATCCTTCCTTTCACTTCCAAAAGCCTTAGATCACCTTATGTTCCAAAGAAATCCATGTTGATCATGAAGGAGATGATAAAAATTATAGGGTTTTTGTGGGTGTTCTTGAGAAAAAGATGAAGATAATGGGAGTGTTCTTGGTGTGTAATGAAAGATGAAAGTGATGAAGTAATGAGGTTTAGACTTAATGGCTAAGTGTTGAAAATAATCACCAAACTTATTCCACTTGCAACACAAAGTAATTACTAGATATTTTACCAACATAAACAAGGGGGTGGAACCCCTTGTTCACGGTTACAATGTGGGGGGGGGGGGGGTCTCATGTGGTAAAAAGTGTTAGTTATTTTTTTAGATTTCACAAGAATAAGAAAATGTAAGTACTTTGGTGTTTAGGGTTTGCAATTTTCCGAGATGATTCGAGACTTGTAATAACCATAAACTAGCTTGGCAAGACCAAAAAAAATAACCACTAGTTCGCTACATGTGCCAAAATATAGTTCGGCTAGTTGTTTAGCGCTCGTTTCGCTAGTAAATAGTCGAAAGGTACACTTAAGGAAGTTGTAAGAAAAGTTTCCGTTATGTGTGAAATTGATATTCCATAAATATTTTCATATGAAATTGGTGCCTAAACATCAATTTTTGCATCTCGTATTAAAAATACAATTGCTGAATTTTGCGGACAATTCATGAAATGGTCATTTTTAGCGCGTTTCGGACAGTTTTTAGTGCTACCGGGCATTGGTAAATTATTGATCGAACTCCTGTATTCCCATATAGGGTTTAATATATAATTGATGTTGGACTCTCATCCGAGTCCTAAAGATGTCATTTTAGATGTTTTCTGCGGATCCGAAGTTTTCGTCAGCACTCTAGTTCACTAGGCACTACTCTAGTTGTTTCGATGAATTGTTTGCACTATTTCAAATGTACCCAATTAAAAATGTATCATGTGTAATAACCAATGAATATTCCATGAGTTTTCTAAGATGTATACCATGTAATCATGCAGTCAGAATATTCAAAACACATGCTTGTATAATGTAAATCACTGTTTTAAATGTAAGTAAATTACCCGAAAGTGGCAGTTGTCACATCGATTAAGGCTTTTGCTTGTTCTCCATTAATCTCAAGAGTTACAAACCGAAGACCTTTTGGCTCTCCATTTGAATGACTAACCTTGGCTTTTCTCGAGGGGTCATGAACCATTTTTATCGGCTTCCTTTGGGTTAGACTTAAAGCATTGAGGACTTGAAGTTGCATTGCTCCTAGACGAGCCTCCTCGCTACCCTCGGCTTCATTATCTTCAGTCCTAATGAGGGCTGTTAACTTAGACTTCTTTGGACAATCGCGTGCATCGTGCGGGCCTTCGCAAATGAAGCACCCTCTCCTTGCGGACTGGTTGTTATTATATCTTGGGGGTTTTGTACCTTCCATCCTTCGAGTGTAACTTGGTCTTGCTCCCCCACCTATGTCGTCATCAGGTTCTTCGACAATGGGTTTAGTTGGGCGTTTTTCCTTAAGATCGATCAAGCTTTCAGCTATGGCGATCGCTGTAGCTAAATCTTGAACGTTGCGACGGTCTAATTCTGTTCTAGCCCAATATTGTAACCCGTCGAGGAAGTAGAAAAGGGAATCATTTTCCGATATATCGGGGATTTCAAGGACAAGTGTTGTGAATTCTTTGACATAGTCCTTGAGGGTTCCGGTATGCTTGAGCTTTCTCAATTTGCTCCTAGCTTCGTGCTCAGCATTGACCGGGTAAAATTGTTTCTTTAGTTCTTGGACAAATTCAGCCCAAGTGTTAATAGTGCACGTACCTTTGGTGACGTCTATGTATCGACGTCTCCACCATAGTGCAGCCGTATCTTTTAGGTACATGCTGCCCGTTTTGATTTTGGTGGCATCGTCCTTGATTTGCACTCCACCCAAGTATTGTTCCATCTCCCATACGAAGTCGTCAACCGCTCGTGCTTCTCTTTTGCCAAGGAATGGGGATGGTTTTGGAATCTCGACCCTAGGGGTGAAGAGATCGGTGTTGGCTGAATGCACAACTACTTGCTTATTTTCCTTTACCTTAGCTTCCAGGTCCAAGAAGCTGTGGTGACAATCTCGAATACTATTCTCCACCTCGTTTCGTAGCTTCGACATTTCCTCCTTGAACAATTTCGTAAGCTCGTGGCGCCAAACTCCCATGAGAGACTTGACGTCGTCTTTGAAAGTTTCGAAATCAGTTTCCAACGCCTGTACTCGTTGGAATGCAAGGTCGAGTTGGGCACCAATGCGCTTGTCATATGTTGCCTCTCGTTCTTTCTTAGTTGTGCGTCTTTCATCGCCTTTTGTTTCGGTTGCCATCCCGAATGAATCGTCCCGCTCTGATACCACTTGTCACGGAGTAAACTTCTGACTCACGTGTAGCGATTTAGACTTGATCTAAGTTAAGCTTTTGTGCCCAACGATGATATGATTTTGTAGGGATCAAGTGATGATTACAAGTGTTGCTTACAAAGAAACAACTTAGTATTGATTACAAGTGAGTTTACAAGAGTGGGTTACAAGTACAAGTATGTAAACTTGCTATGATGTTGGGTGATCTCCAAATGAGATCCCATCACCTATTTATACTAGTCTTAAGCTAGTTCTAGAGAATTCTTTATCTAGAGATTTCCTTACATAATATCTTGGATATTTCTAGGTTGATTTTTATGGGTTATTCTAGAGAATTCCATGGCCTAGAATGATCTAGACGATCCTTGCATCATCCTTGAAAGTTCCAGCAATCTTCCAGCCCATTCTAGCCCCTTCAAAGCTGATCTAGAATGTTCCGATGGTGTCGAGAAGTTCCAGCAACTTGTAGGCCATTCCGGAAACTTCCGGGCAGCCCTAGACACCTCTTTAGTGTTCCGGAATCTTCCTGAACTTGCGAAAAAAGTTTTGTATTTAGGCGGATCGTGAGATTATGCTACTTTAACGCGTCGTTCGCGTAAAACGCGTTCGGAACGCCTAACTAGTCCTATGACAAGTATTATATGCCTAAACATGTTTAATTATGTTGCATAATCAGTTAAGTGACAAAAGTTTGGGTTACATATGCTTAAATATCAATTATGCATAAAAAGGGCATTTTGGTCATTTTCCTAAGGCATATAAACTACCTATCATATAACTACTTAAACGAAGGGGACCATAAGGTATAACCTCGGAAGGTCATTCCCTATACAACTATGGTCACAAAACATGTTTGGTCGGATCCTAATGATCGACCAAACGGATCTAGTTCGAAAGTCTAAGCGGTTGTTTAGACCGCTTATCTTACGACCCTACATAAGCACAAAACCTAAAGTGACGAGCTAAACATGTTGAAACATGTTTAACTAAGTTAGAAAACAGGTTTTGATATCAAAACAAACGGTTTTGATACCCAAGAGTAGTTTGGTTACAAAATACGCATGAACACGCATTTTGGCCGAAACTACGACTCGTCACTACACCTAATCAACGTGGTAATCAGTAGGTATAGTCACTAGGTGTAACACCTGTGTCATTTCAACCATCAAACAAATGCCAAACCAATGAAATATTGTATTTCATACTTTGGACTTGTATAAATATGTGTATCTTTTGCACATATCAACTCTTGTTCGATTTCAAACTCTAAATCGCTTTTTGGAAGGTTATACGCGCACTAATGCGTAAATATAACCAGTTTAATCCAACGAACACTCCGGAATAGTGAAATAGGCTTAACATACCTTGAATAACCTTTACATAACTTATATATAAGTTTTGGAAGGTTTGGTGTGGTGAAATCAAGTTTAATCGCTTACAGGGACTAAAGTTGACAAACTGCGAAAGTATGCCAATTTGAACTGTAACAGACATTCCGGAACATGACCATAAGTTAAACACACCATAAATATCCTTTACATAGCTTAGAAATAGGCTTTGAGGGGTTCGGTGTGCTAAAATAAACTTTTGGGTCATTCAGGGACTAAAAGTGTCAAAAAGTGCACAAGTTTGCATTTTCGCGCATAACTTACGTTCTGAATACATCCGGACATCCAAAAATTTATGTAAGCACTAAAATATTTTATTTTAGTGTTCGCCATAAGAAAAATCCATTCGTCGCGTCATTTGGTTCGTTTTTCGCATTCGGGACCAGATTCGATGTATTAGCCGTTGTTTAATTCACAACCACACATTCTAAACTTGCTTAGTCAGCGGATAAGGATGGAATTTTGGCACCATGACTTTGCAACACATGTATGGATGGAATTTAAACACCTAAACACCATGACTTTGCAACACATGTATGGTTGGAATTTAAACACCTAAACACCATAACTTTGCAACACATGTATGGATGGAATTTAAACACCTAAACACCATGACTTTGCAACACATGTATGGTTGGAATTTAAACACCTAAACACCATAACTTTGCAACACATGTATGGATGGAATTTAAACACCTAAACACCATAACTTTGCAACACATGTACGGATGGGATTAAGGCACGTTTTCCATGAAACGATCTTAACGGTTCGGGTATTCCTATAAATACCCCATACCCCCCATTGCTAAAATCACTAGAAACTTGATTTGAGAAACTCTAAGTCGAAACATTTGTTTCATACCTGAGATTTTTGAATCGAGTTTAGCATTCGGGGACCCTTCGTAAGTATTCTTTCGTTCTTTTCCTTATTTTACTGCTTTTCGAGTCAGAAAGTCAAACTTTGTTTGACTTTCAGCGTTGACCAGTAATGGTCAATGCGAATTTCGTTTGAACTTCGCAACGTGAGTGTAATCACGTTGGTCATAGTCCCTTGGGACTATGCCCACTGATTACCACGTTGTCTAGGGTCGTAGGGTAAGCGATCTGATAAATCGCTTATACCTCGAACCCGACCCAGTTTGGTCGATCATTAGGATCCGACCAAACACATTAGGTGACCATAGTAGGTAGGGAATAACCTTCCGAGGTTATACCCTATGGTCACATCGTTTAAGTAGTTGTATGATAGGTAGTTTATATGCCTTAGGTAAATTACCAGAATACCCTTTTCATGTATAATTGGTAATTAAGCATATGTAACCTAAACCTTTGTCACATAACTGATTATGTAACATGTTTAGGCATATAACACTTGTCATAGGACTAGTTAGGCGGTCCGAACGCGTTTCACGCGAACGACGCGTTAAAGTAGCATAAGCTACCTAAACGGGTCGTAATGGGTCGTAGACACTTAGGTTAAGTTTCATTTAGTATGTAGGCTTTGTTAAACCAAATGACACGAGTCTCTACACTCATTTGGTTTACAAACCCTAATGCTACCCAATCTTCCGATCTAGGTCCGGTTTATTAACATAGTTACCTATACTAGGTGCCGTTTGATATCTACGATCTCTAGCATTATTTAGTTGTCACTCCAGAACTACTGAGCAATCTCAGGTGAGTACATAGACCCCTCTTTTACTGTTTTCCAAACTGTTTTGGGGTGGAACACATGTGCCTACTTGTTACTTTCATGCTTTCCTGTTTTAACATCACATACTGCTATGTTCGTTAGTACATTATAGTACATGATTTTATGACATTTCATGCTAGGTGTGCCCAATTGTGTGCATTACTTAGTACCTCGTTTTACATGACATTTTGACATAGACATTTGACATAGACATTTCGGCATAGACATTTTAACATGATTGACATTTGATCATGCATTTCCAACAAAACATAACTTTGATTTAAACCAAGTTTTACTTCAATACTTTGTTTTTGTGCATATGGTTTAGTTGAGACATTTCACTTGCCATACATGACATCTTGACATAGACATTTGACATGGATATTTGACATAGACATTTGACATGGATATTTGACATAGACATTTTGATATGATTTACATCTTGACATGAACACTTTGACATATTACCCAATACATTTGACAATTGATTTAAACATAGACTTCTTACATTGGTTGGTTTGGTTTGATTAAGTGATTAAGTAACGATGCGTGTGTAATATGATACAAGCATGGTGGATACGCCGCTGGTACTTCCTATATATAAGTGTTTGTATGGTATTACATATCATAGCGTTATTTGAATCATTTCAATATTGAGACATAGAACATTTTATACAAATAACATACTTTTCACAAGACATTGATTTATAAACATCTTATCTTATGCAAACATATTTTACTTGGTTATTCATTTAACCTTACATTTATTTATACTTATCATCTGATCTTATCGATTTTCAAATGATTTACAAAGCAAAGCAAATAACAAGGTTCATGACTAAACATTTTCTCAAACATAAGTCATGAAACCTGTTTTCACAAAACCTATGTATCTCACAGGCATTTTTATGCTGACGTACCTATTTTCACATGTGTTTTTCAGGAACTGTTGCATAAGATGATCAAGATACACATAGGCAGACTTGGGCTTTAGTGACAATAAAAGATGCAAGACTAGTTAATTATGTTGTATTTCTTGTTTGTTAAGACATTGTAACACTTTTATTCAATAAAACGAAACTTCAATTGCCATGGATTTGAAACAATTAATTCTGTTACAACACTCCCCCGACATTTCCGCCACGTTTTGTATGTTCTACGTGGTCGGGGTGTGACAGAAAAGATGGTATCAGAGCCAATGGTTATAGGGAATTAGGTTATTAGTAATGCTTTGACCTAGTCTATAACCTTCTTAGGACCCTAACGCGAGTTTACTTGCGTTTAGTCATAAAACAATACCGTCACCTATCCTTAGGCGACTACCACAACAAGAACATAAATTTCAAAACCACTTTGAAAACTAATCATCTGTTCTAGGATTATTGATTACTAGGTTTTGAACCCTCTATTGTAAGGTTTTGAACCCTCTGTTATATGGTTTCGAACCCCTTTGAATTTTCAAAATCTCGTCAAGGTTTTGGGTTTTAAATAATGTGAACACGTGCAAACTGGAAGGGTGAATGCCTGTATTCTGAGTTTTCTGTCTAGGCAAGCACTTCGTATACATCTCAACCAGACGCGAGACCAGTTGTGCTTACCTGGGAATTCTTGGGATGAGTGTTCACTTATAGGCGAGCATGTCTTCGCGATACATTATTTTTTACCTATTTACTTTGATTATTCACCGAGGTCGTTTGTTGCTTTGTAGTAACAAACAAATGACCACTACCCTTGCTTTCATCAGATTTGCTTCATCTCATTCATTTCGTCTAATTCTCTCACTCGTTTCCTTTCATGTTCTCCTCTTTTAGAATGCCTCCACGACGCGAAAATCCGGTATCTGTTGACGAGCTGGCAGCTGTCATTACACAGCAAATGACTGCTGCAATCCCGATCATCGTTGCCCAATGTCACCAAGCTATCAACAACAATAATGCCCCATGTAACTTCAAGATGTTCAACTCGGCTAAGCCATCAAAGTTTTCTGGGTCTCAAGTAGCGACTGCACTTCTGCAATGGTTCGAGAGTCTAGAGAGCACTTTCAGGCATGTTCAATGTCCAAATGAGCGAAAGGTAGATTTTGCATCTAGTGTCTTCGAGAAACGAGCTTTGACATGGTGGAACGGTGTGGTGAGAGATAGGGGTGCCGAAGTGGCACTGGCCCAAACTTGGGAAGAACTTCTGTAGGTCCCGTAATCTGAGGATCGATAACGAACCAAATCACTTGTTTATAGCAAACACGGTTACGCGTGCGGAATCCACGTAACTATGCCAAATCAAACACGTAAAGCAATAATAACAACGGATTAATCAATGATACACACTCGATTGATTAACGGGATGAGAACCGATTACAAACTGATACAAACACAGTTCAGACAGAATTTCGGCAGAGTTTTGTTACTATAGTCTATTTCTCATCTCTCTGTTCAAATGAACACAAAGTGCTGTTTATATAGTCCCTGGGCCACAGATATCGACGAAACACAGAAGTGTTTGACGAATCTGAACATGGGCCAGACATTGGGCCTGGAACAGCCCAATACATGACGAATCAAGGTCTGATTCGTCATGACCTTCAACGAAACAGAAGTCTGTTTCGCCATGAAGTGTTCCGACGAAACAGACCTGTTTCGTCATGATGTGTTCCGACGAAACAGACCTGTTTCGTCGTGGACTGCAACTGTTGTGGTTGTTCCTGTTAACAGACAGCAACAAACAGCAACATATAAACATAGTAATGACTAAACTACCCTTTAATGCAACATGCATTGTTCATTATACTTTACATATCAAACGGAACAAACTTATCGGACCCAAGTGGATAGGAGGATATCCGACTTGGTCTTCATTCCGTTAAAGGCTCGAACCGAACGTGCCGCGTCCACACAAAAAGTGTATCAACAAACTCCCCCTTGGACGCTGCTGTGATGGTTCGACTTCCATGTCTTTCATGTCGGAGGATCTTCAAAGTCTTCACGCGTCGTAAGAAGAAAGTGTATCAACAAACTCCCCTTTTCATTTAGAAAGTGTGTTAACAAACTCCCCCTTAGAATGAACTCTCCATTGAGTTATGCTCGTGAATCTTTTGACTTGTCAAATCTTCAGATCCTTGTGATGTTGATGAAGGGTCAACGGCAACTTGATCATTTTATCCTTTGAGTGCCTCCACTTCGTGTCTTCATTCCAAAGCTTGTCATCGAACATGTTCTCCTCGCCTTTAGCATCTGCACATGCAAGAAAGCTAAACGCATAATGAGAACAACCGCTTGGAATATAGTTAACATTTAGACAAATGACACATATGAGATCAAAACTCAATCAAACATCGACCGACAACAGTTTGAAAGTTTAAAAAAAATGTTCAATTTTAGTTCTTAACTTTCAAAACTTGTTAACTTCGACAGATTATGAAGATTTTCACACTGAACAGAATTTGATTAAAATGAACACTTTTCCATTTTGTTTTAGTTTCCAAATGCAAGGACGTGTTATGAAGTAGGTTTCAAGCTTCCGGCAGAAAACACCAAGCAACAACTTCGGCTTAATCAAAAAACGAACTTTACACAAATATACTAAAGACAAATTTAAAGCACGGTAAACTAAAAGAAAATGCGGAAAACTGTTAAAAACACTAAACAACTGTACAAGTGCAATCTTTTTGCGAATCTCAAGGACAAGGAATCATACCAGCTTACGGTCTTAGTCAACATGATTTTGATTCTGTTTAAAGCTCTTGGATAAGTATACTACCTCGATTATCGGTATTGTGGTCCACATAAGCTCAAACTGATCAGACGTAATCATAATTTAAGAGATACGATTAACGGTAAGGATTATACTTACAAGTCGATGTAAATCCACTCACGACACATTCCCGTATCAAGGTATGCACGAGAATTCATCTTACCGGTGAGTATACCGATTATCATCTGTTTGACCGTATAAAAATGTGAGAGACTCACTTATTTGATTGAAAACAAGTCCTATGTGATAAAATCACTTATTGAAGAGGAACTTGATTTTCAGATGCATGAAGGGCACAGGAGCAAGTCCGTGAACAGGTCAGTACTTTCGTACAGCAGAGAGACGAACTTAATTAATCTTTTCGAAGCATACCACTCCATTGGAGATCATTCCTTCTCCGGTGATATATCCGCCTTTGTCTCCTGCGAACGCGACATAGCCTCCTCTAATATTTCTCACATCGTACAGAAGCCGTAAGTCGCCCGTCATGTGCCTGGATGCCCCACTATCAACAATCCAATGACTACTGATAGTTCCTCCTGGAACATCCTGCACGAATCATCCAATGATTAGTTAAGGTTGGGGACCCAAGCCACAGTGGTCTTGGGTCGTCCCTGAGAATCACGAATAGTGATCTCGATCTGGTGATGATTTTCCAAACTAACAAATCCCCCTGAACCTTCACCCTTCCTAGGTTTCCAAGTTTGTTTTTGTTTACCAGATTGAGTTTTGAAAACAGATTTTGAAACTTCTGGTTTTAAAGGTGAACTTGGTTCCTTTGGAACAGATTTGACCTCAGATTTTAAAGCCTTTTCTATTTTCTTCACATTTTGATGTCGTTGTTTCGTTTCCTGTTCTTTAACCGTTCTTTTATCATGTTTTAACGAAACAGTACGACATTGAGGGTGAATCATTTCAGGTGGTATTTTCTCAACAAATTTATCTTTTGGAGTGTTAACACAATCTTTGATGATGTGTCCAAACTCTCCACATTTAAAACACGTTCTCCTCTCAACAAACTTAGGAGAAACGGATCGAGGCACATATGTCAAACCTGTGGAACCTGAGGTACTAGCCTTTTCATTACACCCGTTTGAATGTTGAGTGTAATTATTCTGATTGTTACGCTTTAAAATCTTGACTTTTTGTACAAAATCAGTGTTTGATTTGTTAGCAAAAATCTCAATTTTATCAGTACCCTCAGATGCCACAAATCTGACATCATTGCTTTTCTTTTGATAACGAGCTCCATTTGTTTCAGATTTTAATTTAGAAACATCTGGCCTTTGAGCTCGTTGATATGGTTGTTTACCCTTAGGAGCAATCGGTTGTTGCTTTGTTGGGAAGTTTTGATTTCCAAATTTCTTTTTGATTTCAGCTTTAGGAATTTGATCACATTGAGTTACAGTAACTCCCGGAATCGACCTTCCCAAAAACTTACTTGTGTTATTTTCAAAAACGTTATCAATCGATGATGGATTGACATTTTTAATTGGGAAATCATTATCTGAATAGATTTTAGAATCACCAACCAAAGTATACAACACATTGTTACTCTTAACGGTAGACACAGGTTTCTTGTCATTTATGACAGGATTAATCACATTTTTGGCAACTTGTTGCACTAAAGGAATAGGAGGATCACAAAGAATATGATTCTCAATTGGAATTTCTATTCCCTTTTTCTTATCACGTGATTCATCCTGGTCATTTGTATCTGTTTCATCATCAGATGAATCATAATCCTCAACAATTGGAGGACTTTGGCTCACTGATGTTGAAGTTCCTGTTTCATCAGATAAAGTTCCCGAGGAGCTGTCTGGTTTGAACCCTAATCTAGTAGTAAATTCCTCATAATTGAGAGGCACACTGGGTTCAAAACGAGGCATATCCTCTTCATCAGGTGGTGCTGCATAATTGTGTCTCAAAGGGGGCGGACATTTCTTATACCCAACACCACTCTTGTTTTTCTTCAGTTGTTGAACGTCAATTATGTGATCGAGCACAAATCGGGAGTTAGAATAACTCTCCAATTTTTGCTTGATCGCATCGTGCGCCAATTTTGCAATGGCTAATTCCGTTCTGGTTTCCTCAACGAGATTTATGTACTTGTTAATACTAACTTGTTTGTGATAAACAACTTTAGTAGTTTCGGAAACACTTTTCTTTAAATTTTCAATTAAAGATTTAAAGTCCTTTTCATTTCTTGTTAAAGCCATATTTGCTTCTTTGCACTTTGACATATCAACAACCAAATGTTGATTGTGACTATGAATTGTGTCACATTCATGTTTCACTCTATCAAATTCCTGTTTCAAATAAGCACAGTCATTACAAATTCTAGGAGTTTCAGATGTTACCTGACTCGAAGAGGCTGAAACATTTGCCATGAAGGCAGTTTGAAAAGAAAAAGATCCGTCTTCAGAGAAGAACTTCTCCATTTCTTTAGATGCTATCCCAGCCTTCTTGATAAGAACAGATTTCTGAGACTTCAACTCCTCTGCTTCACTCAACAAATCATCAATAGAACTCGCTTCTTCTTTCACATCACCCGAAATAGAACTTTCTTCATCAGAACTCCCGGTATAACCCGAACTGTCGTCACTTTCAGAAAATTCTTCCCTACGAACGTGCTTGATGTGATTGATGATCTTTGCGTAGCATGCGGTTCCTCCTTGATCATTATCACCTTCCCCCAATTGTAAAGACCAATTACACCCTTCATCTGTTTGAACAACCAAGGCACGAGTGTTGTTTGATGGTCCAGACTGGTTCTGGTTGGTGGTGTTGTTCACAGCTACTATCCCTCTTCCACGATTGTCTTGATTGCCTTGATTGGCATTTGAAGAACCTGTCTGATTTCTGAAAGGGTTCTGATTGCCTTGCTTTGGTGGTCGAGTGCATTCACGTTTAAAGTGACCCTTCTCGCCACAATTGAAGCATGTAACGGTTTCTTTATCAAACCCGTACTTCGTATCCTGCTTACTTTCCAAGGAACTTCTTCCCGTTCGAGCCATGAAGTCCTTTGCCCTTCTAACTGCACTCGCAAACGCCCACTTTATATCCATCAACTCCATTTCATCACGGTCGATTTGTTGATAATCTTCGTTGGTCATACTGATGTTCCCAATTTGACCTGCAACCAAACCGCAGTAAGCACTGACCATCGTGTTAATGAGTTCCGAATGCTCCTTTGCAACCTCAATGCTAACTTTTGATAGGTTCGAAGTATCAACTTTGATAGTATTCGTGTCTTGGGATGGAGGATTGCTGGTATAATTTACTTGTTGTGGTGGTGGTTGTGCTTTTGATAAGGATTTCGAAAGATAAGCGCCTAAATCAAACTCTGGTTGTGGTGGTGGTTTGAATGGAAACGGAGATGAGTTTGTGTTGGAAACAAACGCCGTTTGAAGCTTAGGCTGCTGAACAGAACTAGAACTGGCAGAAGGAGCAAAACCAGGCAAATAAATTTCTGTGTTTTGAGGAGCTCCAATCCGTTTAGCTTTCCGATTTTCTTCTTCATACTTGTGCTCCAACTTCTGAACAAATCCATATATAGTGACAGTTTCCCCATCCAGAGCACCAGTATGCTTTAGAAGTTCAATGAATGGACTCCATATAGGAGGTAGAGCATCAGCTAAACGTGCAATCATTTCCACATGACTTACAACAACCTTATAAGAACTCATTTCACTTATCAAATGATAGAAACGAGAAGTCAAATCATTTAGATTTTCATTTTCCAAAGATTGAAATGACTCAAATTCTTTCTTTAAAAGATCATGGCGAATTTTTCTAGAAGCTTCATTTCCTTCTCCTCTTGTTTCCAATGCATCCCATAAAGCTTTTGTGCTCTTACTATAAGAAAATTGATGATAGATGTCTTTATGAAGAGCTTGTGTTAGATAAGCAAACGCCTTCTTCTCTAATTCATAGGCTTTCTTGTCTTGTTCAAGCATATTAGAAATACCAGCGGCAGTTGATGCTGCTTCTTCGAGTTCCGGGCTGCATAAAGTAGTGAAACACGTCCAAAGTTCAACGTTTTGTCCTTGAATGTATGTGTGAAAACGACCCTTCCAAGATGGATAGTCGTTCATGTGATTTAGCTTTGGCGGACGATTGTTGCTTCCCGTCTCACTTTCACTGAGCAATAGATTCTGTATGTTTTGATTTTGATTAGAGACCATTGCCCATTGACTTGCATTTGCTGCTTGTTGTTTTTGAGGCAATTGGTTCATCAAATCGGCAAGTGAAGGCTGATTTTCACTTGGTCTTGCTTCCGAACTCCAATCCCACAGACCTTTGCTACCCATGATTTGTGTATGTATGTTAGTACCTGCACAAATTCTTGAAAATAAACAGTAAGCAAGCTGATATAAGTCCTCTGTTTAAAACAGATCTGTTTTCGACGAAACAGAAATCACGAAACAGGTTTGTTTCGTCTGAATGAATGACGACGAAACAGACTTGTGATAATTGTGATTTGTGGCGAAACAGAATTTGTTTCGTCAAAGATGTTGTGGCGAAACAGAATTTGTTTCGTCAAAGATGTTGTGGCGAAACAGAATTTGTTTCGTCAAAGATGTTGTGGCGAAACAGAAGTGATTCGTCGGCTGCTTGTTTCGTCAAAACTGAGTCTCAGACAGCTGTTTTTACAGCTGTTTAAGATATTTAAAATATCTAAACTGACACAAGGTATGCTTTTTCTGAGTTAGAGTTCCAATGTTACAAACACAAAAGTCCACTTAATGTATTTTAATGAGTAACACTTTGATTCAAAACACAACAAGATCAAATGAACAATTTTATAAAGAACTCTATGAAGATATGAAGAACACACACAAGAACAAAGAGTTTCCCGGTAAACTTATGAGTTTTCCGGTGACCGGACAAATTTCCGAAAACACGATAATGCACAAGACTTTCACTAAAAACCCGGTTCAAAGTATAAGCAATAAATCTAACAAGGTTTTTGATAAAACTCTTAGCAAATAACAACAAACAAACAGATTTTATGAATATTTTTCAGAAAAATGATTTTTCAAGAATAAATTTTCAGAAAAAAACACACACAAAAACTTGATAAAAACCGAACAATGTTTGATTTTAAACAAGGATTAGAGCCAAACGCTCTGATACCAATTGTAGGTCCCGTAATCTGAGGATCGATAACGAACCAAATCACTTGTTTATAGCAAACACGGTTACGCGTGCGGAATCCACGTAACTATGCCAAATCAAACACGTAAAGCAATAATAACAACGGATTAATCAATGATACACACTCGATTGATTAACGGGATGAGAACCGATTACAAACTGATACAAACACAGTTCAGACAGAATTTCGGCAGAGTTTTGTTACTATAGTCTATTTCTCATCTCTCTGTTCAAATGAACACAAAGTGCTGTTTATATAGTCCCTGGGCCACAGATATCGACGAAACACAGAAGTGTTTGACGAATCTGAACATGGGCCAGACATTGGGCCTGGAACAGCCCAATACATGACGAATCAAGGTCTGATTCGTCATGACCTTCAACGAAACAGAAGTCTGTTTCGCCATGAAGTGTTCCGACGAAACAGACCTGTTTCGTCATGATGTGTTCCGACGAAACAGACCTGTTTCGTCGTGGACTGCAACTGTTGTGGTTGTTCCTGTTAACAGACAGCAACAAACAGCAACATATAAACATAGTAATGACTAAACTACCCTTTAATGCAACATGCATTGTTCATTATACTTTACATATCAAACGGAACAAACTTATCGGACCCAAGTGGATAGGAGGATATCCGACTTGGTCTTCATTCCGTTAAAGGCTCGAACCGAACGTGCCGCGTCCACACAAAAAGTGTATCAACAACTTCGAGCACTGATGATGAAGGAATTCTGTCCTC
Source organism: Helianthus tuberosus (assembly GCA_030545235.1). Classification (NCBI taxonomy): domain Eukaryota; kingdom Viridiplantae; phylum Streptophyta; class Magnoliopsida; order Asterales; family Asteraceae; genus Helianthus; species Helianthus tuberosus. Next base: position 70,699,594 of record CM060356.1, on the reverse strand, counting down.
GACATGAGATCAGGGCCTTGGAAAGGGAATTCGATGACCTTAAGCAAGACAGCGGCGAACATCGAGCATACACTGATCGATATGAGGAGCTGAGCCTGTTGTGTCCTACCATGGTTACGCCTTTGGATAAGGCGATCGAAAAGTACATTGATGGTCTCCCTGACTCAGTTCAAGACATTGTTACTGGTAGTAATCCCACTACGGTTAGGCAGGCCATTGAGCTATCTGCAACTCTGACTGAATCTCAGATCAGGAAACGTAAGCTTTTCCGGAAGGGTGACAAGAAACCAATCGAGGAATCAAAGACCATGGATGAGCAGACTGGATCCCTTGAGCGGTCAAAGAAGCAAAAGGCTTCTCAGAACTTCACCATGGTCGCTCACAATGGTCAAGCCGTCCCCAACCAACCAGCTCAACCCCGTACTAGGAAGCCATACAATGGAACTTCACCCTTGTGCAACCGATGTGGCCTACATCATCATGCTAATGTGAAGTGCCGCGAATGCCAAATTTGTGGACTTAAAGGTCATATGGCAAAAGTTTGCGTTGCAGCAATTGCACCGAATCAAGCCGACAACAAACCTGCTCGAGCTCGCTTTCCACCAGGTTCTTGCAACAAGTGTGGTAAGATGGGACATTTCCGAAGAAATTGCCCAAATCTTGCTAATGCTAATCCAGCACAGAGATGAGCATCTGATCGACTAGAAGACAACACTCTTTAGAAATAATCATATCTTATGTATTATTTTCTTTTGTTGTCAAGGTCCATAAAACAGTTGTTATCATTGTTAATAAATAAATCTTTTTATTTACATTACAATGTATATTATGTGGTTGTATGCATAAACAACATATCCCCTATAATACCGACAATCAAGGAATCGTATTACTTGAAAAGCAAACTACCCCCAAAATTCTTCCATTTTACAATCTCTTGCGTAAAGATCCCAAGTACCCGTCTCTTGCAAAGAAACGATGTACAAGATAAAAGTTATAATTTTGTACGAATACCCCAAGTACCACTATAAATTTTTAATAGGGTACCCAAGGGTATTTCCGTATGTCCTAAATTATTGTGTACCTTAATTCGAATATTGCGTTTTCCTGAAAAACGAAAATCGAATTTTTGGTAGATCATCCTATCTTCATGGATGGATTCTTGAAATGATTAAAGTACCAAATGAAATCCACGAATTGGATTCCTGGTGTACTTTAAGTATCCGCGTCCAAAGATAACAAATTAATAACCAACTTAAACAATTATGTGATTATGTGCTTATGTGTTCCCTTTTATGTTATTGTGTGATCCAAATTCTTGTCATCCAAATCCTCGTAGAATCTTCCATATCTTTGGGTGCTATATTAAATCCTCAATGGGCTGGTACGTAATAGTAAAGACCCTTGGATTATATTGTACCATTCCATAATTAGACCCTGAGAGGTCTAGGTAAACAGATTGATCCAAAAATCTGGTTAGGAATATCATGTGATGATATAGCTGAAAGGACTCCTTGGTGGCCTAATTTAAAAGGATCCCTTGTCGATCTAATTAAAAGGACCCTATGGTAGTTTAGTCACACTCATCATCAGGTTTGATTTTTCCTCCCCTTCACATTTCAGACAAATTGTGCGGACTATGCAAGGAATTGCGTAATTATGGATGCATACATAATTATGAAATTCAGTGCACGGAAACCACAGCAAATTTTGTCATGTGTCTAGAGACTATTCCGTTCATTTTTGTTTCTGAAGATGTAAAATGACTATTCCGTTCATTTTTGTTTCTGAAGATGTAAAATGACTATTCCGTTCATTTCCGTTCATTTTTGTTTCTGAAGATGTAAAATGACTATTCCGTTCATTTTTGTTTCTGAAGATGTAAAATGACTATTCCGTTCATTTTTGTTTCTGAAGATGTAAAATGACTATTCCGTTCATTTTTGTTTCTAAAGATGTAAAATGACTATTCTGTTCATTTTTTTTTTCTAAAGATGTAAAATGACTATTCTGTTCATTTTTGTTTCTGAAGAGGTTGTGGAAAATGACTATTCTGTTCATTTTTGTTTCTAAAGAATGCCTGTTGAAAATAACTCTGTTCATTTTTCATTTCTGAAAAATGTTCGTTAAAGAGAAATTACAGGATTACGTCTTGTTCATCTTTGATGGTTATTTAACACAAAGTCACAAATAGACTCCTACGAATTAATTTCGGGACGAAATTTCCTAAAGTAGGGGAGACTGTAACACCTGTGTCATTTCAACCATCAAACAAATGCCAAACCAATGAAATATTGTATTTCATACTTTGGACTTGTATAAATATGTGTATCTTTTGCACATATCAACTCTTGTTCGATTTCAAACTCTAAATCGCTTTCTGGAAGGTTATACGCGCACTAATGCGTAAATATAACCAGTTTAATCCAACGAACACTCTGGAATAGTGAAATAGGCTTAACATACCTTGAATAACCTTTACATAACTTATATATAAGTTTTGGAAGGTTTGGTGTGGTGAAATCAAGTTTAATCGCTTACAGGGACTAAAGTTGACAAACTGCGAAAGTATGCCAATTTGAACTGTAACAGACATTCCGGAACATGACCATAAGTTAAACACACCATAAATATCCTTTACATAGCTTAGAAATAGGCTTTGAGGGGTTCGGTGTGCTAAAATAAACTTTTGGGTCATTCAGGGACTAAAAGTGTCAAAAAGTGCACAAGTTTGCATTTTCGCGCATAACTTACGTTCTGAATACATCCGGACATCCAAAAATTTATGTAAGCACTAAAATATTTTATTTTAGTGTTCGCCATAAGAAAAATCCATTCGTCGCGTCATTTGGTTCGTTTTTCGCATTCGGGACCAGATTCGATGTATTAGCCGTTGTTTAATTCACAACCACACATTCTAAACTTGCTTAGTCAGCGGATAAGGATGGAATTTTGGCACCATGACTTTGCAACACATGTATGGATGGAATTTAAACACCTAAACACCATGACTTTGCAACACATGTATGGTTGGAATTTAAACACCTAAACACCATAACTTTGCAACACATGTATGGATGGAATTTAAACACCTAAACACCATGACTTTGCAACACATGTATGGTTGGAATTTAAACACCTAAACACCATAACTTTGCAACACATGTATGGATGGAATTTAAACACCTAAACACCATAACTTTGCAACACATGTACGGATGGGATTAAGGCACGTTTTCCATGAAACGATCTTAACGGTTCGGGTATTCCTATAAATACCCCATACCCCCCATTTCTAAAATCACTAGAAACTTGATTTGAGAAACTCTAAGTTGAAACATTTGTTTCATACCTGAGATTTTTGAATCGAGTTTAGCATTCGGGGACCCTTCGTAAGTATTCTTTCGTTCTTTTCCTTATTTTACTGCTTTTCGAGTCAGAAAGTCAAACTTTGTTTGACTTTCAGCGTTGACCAGTAATGGTCAATGCGAAGTTCGTTTGAACTTCGCAACGTGAGTGTAATCACGTTGGTCATAGTCCCTTGGGACTATGCCCACTGATTACCACGTTGTCTAGGGTCGTAGGGTAAGCGATCTGATATATCGCTTATACCTCGAACCCGACCCAGTTTGGTCGATCATTAGGATCCGACCAAACACATTAGGTGACCATAGTAGGTAGGGAATAACCTTCCGAGGTTATACCCTATGGTCACATCGTTTAAGTAGTTGTATGATAGGTAGTTTATATGCCTTAGGTAAATTACCAGAATACCCTTTTCATGTATAATTGGTAATTAAGCATATGTAACCTAAACCTTTGTCACATAACTGATTATGTAACATGTTTAGGCATATAACACTTGTCATAGGACTAGTTAGGCGGTCCGAACGCGTTTCACGCGAACGACGCGTTAAAGTAGCATAAGCTACCTAAACGGGTCGTAATGGGTCGTAGACACTTAGGTTAAGTTTCATTTAGTATGTAGGCTTTGTTAAACCAAATGACACGAGTCTCTACACTCGTTTGGTTTACAAACCCTAATGCTACCCAATCTTCCGATCTAGGTCCGGTTTATTAACATAGTTACCTATACTAGGTGCCGTTTGATATCTACGATCTCTAGCATTATTTAGTTGTCACTCCAGAACTACTGAGCAATCTCAGGTGAGTACATAGACCCCTCTTTTACTGTTTTCCAAACTGTTTTGGGGTGGAACACATGTGCCTACTTGTTACTTTCATGCTTTCCTGTTTTAACATCACATACTGCTATGTTCGTTAGTACATTATAGTACATGATTTTATGACATTTCATGCTAGGTGTGCCCAATTGTGTGCATTACTTAGTACCTCGTTTTACATGACATTTTGACATAGACATTTGACATAGACATTTCGGCATAGACATTTTAACATGATTGACATTTGATCATGCATTTCCAACAAAACATAACTTTGATTTAAACCAAGTTTTACTTCAATACTTTGTTTTTGTGCATATGGTTTAGTTGAGACATTTCACTTGCCATACATGACATCTTGACATAGACATTTGACATGGATATTTGACATAGACATTTGACATGGATATTTGACATAGACATTTTGATATGATTTACATCTTGACATGAACACTTTGACATATTACCCAATACATTTGACAATTGATTTAAACATAGACTTCTTACATTGGTTGGTTTGGTTTGATTAAGTGATTAAGTAACGATGCGTGTGTAATATGATACAAGCATGGTGGATACGCCGCTGGTACTTCCTATATATAAGTGTTTGTATGGTATTACATATCATAGCGTTATTTGAATCATTTCAATATTGAGACATAGAACATTTTATACAAATAACATACTTTTCACAAGACATTGATTTATAAACATCTTATCTTATGCAAACATATTTTACTTGGTTATTCATTTAACCTTACATTCATTTATACTTATCATCTGATCTTATCGATTTTCAAATGATTTACAAAGCAAAGCAAATAACAAGGTTCATGACTAAACATTTTCTCAAACATAAGTCATGAAACCTATTTTCACAAAACCTATGTATCTCACAGGCATTTTTATGCTGACGTACCTATTTTCACATGTGTTTTTCAGGAACTGTTGCATAAGATGATCAAGATACACATAGGCAGACTTGGGCTTTAGTGACAATAAAAGATGCAAGACTAGTTAATTATGTTGTATTTCTTGTTTGTTAAGACATTGTAACACTTTTATTCAATAAAACGAAACTTCAATTGCCATGGATTTGAAACAATTAATTCTGTTACAACACTCCCCGACATTTCCGCCACGTTTTGTATGTTCTACGTGGTCGGGGTGTGACACTAGGGACTATAACCATCGTGATTACGCTCACGTTGCAAAGTTCAAACGAACTTCGTGTTGACCATAGACTGGTCAAAGCCGAAAGTCAAACACTGTTTGACTTTCACGCTTGAAAAGCATAAAAAGCATGAAAGAATACTCACAAAGGGTCCAAGCAAGGAAATCTTGATCCAAATTGCTCAGGTATGAGGTGCAAGATCCCAACTTAGAGCAAATGAATCAGATTTTGTGAGTTGCAACAATGAAAGGTGTTGGGTATTTATAGTTTTTCCACAACCATTAGGATCATTTCTTGCAAAAGAGGGCACAATCTTGGCCATACACTTGGGCCCAAGTTTTAAAATACAATGGGTGCTCACATACCACTCCATAGAATAAAAAATCAGGGGTTAAAAACCATTAAAGCATGTTATAGAGGCCAGGTTCAATGTTTTTGCAAGTATGCTGGTCTGGGACTCCTTTACGAACCGTAAGAGGTCCCATACGGTCCGTAAGGACCCTAGGTGCTGGCAGGAACTTTCAATAAATGGCAGAACAGGCCCCTGTGACTCCCAACTTGATTTTTGATGCGTTTTGACACGTTTAAGCCCTGTTAACCTAATTTCAAGGCTCTAAAATGAATTTAAAGTATAGGGAACTTTAAATGTGCTCAAAAATATCTCGGATGTCAGTTTGTTTGGTCGTACGGTTGCGTTGTTTGGTTAATTACGACGAAACACGAACGGACGCGAAAAACGGTCCAAATTACGCGACGAATGGAATTTTATGATGCCAATCACTAAAATAAAATATTTTAATGATTACATAAATTTTTGGATGTCCGGATATATTCAGAACGTAAGATATGCGCGAAAATGTAAACTTATGCACTTTTTGACGCTTTTAGTCCCTATTGATCAATAAAGTTTATTTTTGCGCACCAAACACCTCAAAGCCTATTTCTGTAACACCTGTGCCTCCACGGACATCAAACAAATGCCAAACCAATGAAATATTGTATTTCATACTTGGGATTTGTAAAAATATGTGTATCTTTTGCACATATCTATTCTTGTTCGATTTCAAGCTCTAAATCGCTTTCTGGAAGGTTATACGCGCACTGATGCGTAGATATAACCAGTTTAATCCAACGAACACTCCGGAATAGTGAAATAGGCTTAACATACCTTAAATAACCTTTACATAACTTAGATATAAGTTTTGGAAGGTTTGGTGTGGTGAAATCAAAGTTAAATCGCTTACAGGGACTAAAGTTGACAAACTGCGAAAGTATGCCAATTTGAACTGTAACAGACCTTCCGGGACATGAACATAAGTTAAACATACCATAAATATCCTTTACATAGCTTAGAAATAGGCTTTGAGGTGTTCGGTATGCTAAAATAAACTTTTGTGTCATTCAAGGACTAAAAGCGTCAAAAAGTGCACAAGTTTGCATTTTTACGCGTAACTTACGTTCTGAATACATTCGGACATCCAAAAATTTATGTAAGCACTAAAATATTTTATTTTAGTGTTCGCCATAAGAAAAATCCATTCGTCGCGTCATTTGGATCGTTTTTCGCGTTTATGCGCATTCCGTCGTAATTAAGCGAACATCGCGTTCGTACGACCAAACGAACCATCACCCGGCATATTTTTGAACATGTTTCATGTCCACAATGTTTAGGCAACATTTTAGGGCCTTAAAGTTGGCTTTACGGGCCTTAGAAGTGTCGGAAAAGGCCTTAAACACGTGCAGGGACTGAAACTGTCATTTCTGAAACAAGTTTGCTGATCAGACAGGCCAAAGCGGCCCGCATTGTGTTTGCTTGAATCTAAAGCGGGCCGCATGGCACCTTCAGACCAGATTCAATGTTTGTTTTTGCAACTTGCAGCTGATTAAACCCCATCCACATGTTTTAAACTTGCCTAATCAGCAAGATAAGATCAAGATTTAGCCACCACAACATTCCAACACATGTACGGCCTTGATCGTTTCCCCTTTTCCAAGAAACGATCTCAACGGTTACCCGAATACTATAAATACCCCACCCCCCATTACTTCAAATGCACTAGAATTCTGATTTTAGAAACTCTAAGTTGAAACCATTGTTTCATACCTGAGATTCTCGAATCGGGATTAGCATTCGGGGACCCTGGGTAAGTATTCTTTCGTTCTTTTCCTTATTTTTACTGCTTTTCGAGTCAGAAAGTCAAACTTTGTTTGACTTTCAGCGTTGACCAGTAATGGTCAATGCGAAGTTCGTTTGAACTTCGCAACGTGAGTGTAATCACGTTGGTCATAGTCCCTTGGGACTATGCCCACTGATTACCACGTTGTCTAGAGTCGTAGGGTAGGCGATCTAATAAATCGCCTATACCTTCGAACTCGACCCATTTGGTCGATCATTAGGATCCGACCAAATACATTAGGTGACCATAGTAGGTAGGGAATAACCTTCCGAGGTTATACCCTATGGTCACATCGTTTAAGTAGTTGTATGATAGGTAGTTTATATGCCTTAGGTAAATTACCAGAATACCCTTTTCATGTATAATTGGTAATTAAGCATATGTAACCTAAACTTTTGTCACATAACTGATTATGTAACATGTTTAGGCATATAACACTTGTCATAGGACTAGTTAGACGGTCTGAACGCGTTTCACGCGAACGACGCGTTAAAGTAGCATAAGCTACCTAAACGGGTCGTAATGGGCCGCGATGGGTCGATAGCACTTAGGTTTGGTTTCATTGTAGTATGTAGGTCTTGTTAAACCATATCATATGAGTTCCAAAACTCGTTTGGTTTACCAAGCCTCATCCTATCCGATCTCCCGATTTAGATCCGGTTTATTTATATAGTTTTAGATTGCCGATTGATTCCGTGCTCCCTCAAGCTTTGTTTGGTTGTTGTTCAAGACCTCCAAGCATTCTCAGGCGAGTACATTTTTCCCCTATTTTACTGTTTTCAATTTGTTTTGGGGTGACTCATATGTGCTAAATGTTTTCAAGGTTTTAACGATGGTATCACAAACGATTAAGACGATTTATACAAAACTAATAACGATTTCGATAATGTGAACAAACTTGTTGGTTGTAGTTACATAACCAATGACATTTATTAGCAATGATCAAGCCGACCAGTATTAGGTTATGGTACCATAGGATCTGACAAATCCCGTTATTTACTACTCCCGTGGTTATGTGTGGGCAATGGTAGGTAGCGACTGAATCTGAAACATTAACTTACCCTATGGAGGTTTGTTAATGCAAAAACGAGAAGCTACGATTGATGAGTCACGAAGGTTTGGATGTTATTAGCGAGACGACCATATAAGTAGTTTCACGACCTAAAACGAATTAAACAATTAACGATTGGGTTTCACACGATGTTTTAACGATTGGGTAACGATTGGGTAACGATTGGGTTTTCACACGATGTTTTAACGATTGGGTAACGATTGGGTTTTCACACAATGTTTTAACGATTGGGTAACGATTGGGTTTTCACACGATGTTTTAACAATTACTTTGGTGGTTTGGTTTGGATTAAATGATTAAGTAACAATGCGTGTGGAATATGATACAAGCATGGTGGATACGCCGCTGGTACTTCCTATATATAAGTGTTTGTATGGTATTACATATTGTAGTGTTATTTGAATCATTTCAGCTCGAGACATAGAACATTTTATACAAGTAACATACTTTTCACAAGACATTTATTTACAAACAACTTATCTTATACAAACTCATATTACATGGTTATTCATTTAATCATGCTTTATTTTCTTATTTATACATATCACCTGAACTTATCATTGTTTTTCCAAATAATTTACTAAAACAAATGTTTTTGGGTTAAGAGTCATGGCTACGAGGTTTTACAAATTATAACCCGCTTGATTTGAGTTGGTTAATTGAGTTGCAATATTATACTCTTTTCAAAACAAGGTTTTTAAATAAAGTATTGCAACATCTAAACTAGCCATGATTTCGACACTCCTACAAAACCTATGTACTCGCCAGCATTTCTTTGCTGACCTCGTTTTCACATATGTTTCAGGTATTGTTGAATGTTATCGATTGATAAGATGCATGCTCACATAGGATTGGACGAGGCCTTAGTGACTCAATAACAATGATAGACTATGTTTAAAATTGTGTATTTAGATTTTCCAGACAATGTAATTATTCAATGATTAATAAAACGAAACACTTTTTGGTATCCATGGTTATGAAACATTAATTCTGTTGCAACACGCCTCGATGTTTCCGCCGCGATCTGTTGTTTTACGCGGTCGGGGTGTGACAGAAAAATGGTATCAGAGCCAATGGTTATAGGGAATTAGGTTATTAGTAATGCTTTGACCTAGTCTATAACCTTCTTAGGACCCTAACGCGAGTTTACTTGCGTTTAGTCATAAAACAATACCGTCACCTATCCTTAGGCGACGACCACAACAAGAACATAAATTTCAAAACCGCTTTGAAAACTAATCATCTGTTCTAGGATGATTGATTACTAGGTTTTGAACCCTCTATTGTAAGGTTTTGAACTCTCTATTATATGGTTTTGAACCCCTTTGAGTTTTCAAAATCTCGTCAAGGTTTTAGGTTTTAAATAATGTGAACACGTGCAAACTGGAAAGGTGAATGCCTGTATTCCGAGTTTTCTGTCTAGGCAAGCACTTCGTATACATCTCATCAGACGCGAGACCAGTTGTGCTTACCTGGGAATTCTTGGGATGAGTGTTCACTTATAGGCGAGCATGTCTTCGCGATACATTATTTTTGACCCATTTACTTTGATTTGTCACCATCTCATTTGTTTGCCTTAGGTAACAAACAAATGATCACAATTTTCATTCGTTACCATTCTGTATTGATTGTCCAATAACCTTTCACCTGTTTCTCCCTATGCCTTTCTTTTCCTTCAAGAATGTCTCTTCATCACGATGACGCCCAGATATCTGAGCAAGCAGCCAAAATTCGCTCAGCGAATAGGCGAAGTAGTCCTGAAGACTGTTGAATTAGCTACTGCCATGTATCCTCTCCAGGATGAAGCCACTCAAGAGTCACCAAGACAGGCAGGACCTAGTCAGGTGATAACACCATCAGCCAATGAACCAATCGGGGAATCAAAGACCATGGATGAACGATTCCCTAAGAAGTCAAAGAAACGAAAGGCTTCTTAGAAGTTCGCTGTGGTCACTCACAATGGTCGAACCGTTCCCAACCAACCAACTCAACCCCCTGCTAGGTGTGTATGGTTTTTCCTATGATACCTACATCAAGGAACTATGTACCTTACAAACTACTCTTGTGATTTCTCTCTTTCAAATGATTGCTCATGATTCCCTCGAAAATTTTAAGTACTCGTTTCACTCTAAGAAACAAAGTACAGAAAATTAAGAGATATTATGAGTAATCGTGCCTTTCGCACATCTGTGCCTTTAAATCCTTGGTTAGATAACTAAGGGTATTTTCAAATCTCATACCCATTACGTTTTGATTTTTCAACATACACAGTACCAGTATTTCAAAACAATCTTCATGGTCTCAAAATATTTCATATAGTTTGAAAACAATTTTTCTAGATGCATTGTCTATGTTATTTCAAAAACATTGACCATGTTATCAAAACCAACCTTCCTAATTTCAAAATATTTCATATAGTCTGAAGACAATATTAACACAATACATTTTATTATCAAGTGCATGATTTCGAAAAGCATCATTCATGTCTTTCAAAAACCTTATACATAATTTCAAAATTCATCTCGCATGATTTTAAAACATTTTTATAAATATATCTATCTAATACACCTACTTTATGATTTCAAAAGTATTATATATAAGGTTTCAAAAACGTTAAACACATTTTTTTTCTTAAAAGAACCCCATGCATAGTTTTCAAAAATACTTTCCTCATACATTGACTTAACCTTCAAAATTCTGCTTCATATGTCGCCTTGACATATCAAGCATCTCAACTTCATAAGCATTTTACATCATGTTTTGACCTAAGCACATCTAGTGCAAGGTTTCAAAACATCTTCAACTTCAAAAATTCATATGGGATCTTTTTATCTTCACAATTAGATCCTTGTGGATGATTATCATTCAAATCAGAGTCCTTAATTGGATTCCTTATGTACCTTAATTCGAACATTTCGGTTCCTAATAATCGAAATCGAATTTCCTTTTTGAATCTTTCTATCTTTATAGTTGGATTCTTGATAACGTTTAAGGTACCAAATGAAATCCGCGGAATGGATTCCTAGTGTGCTTTAAATGTATGTACGCATTTTACAAGACAAATTAACGAACAATTTTGTGGTTATGTGATATGTGTTTATGTGTTCTCCTCTATGATTTTTGTGTGATCCGATTTCCAAATCCTCGCAGAATCTTTCATATCTTCATATGAGGGATTCATAGTAGGATATTCAAAAGGTACTACCTTAATCTTTGTGGGTTTCTACGTTGTAGTTAAGACCCTTGGATTATATAGTACCACTCCAGACCCTTTTTAGTGGTCTAGTCTAAAGGATTGATTCACAATTTGGTTAAAGAATGACATCTAGTGATGTAGTTGGACATACTCCTTGATAGTCTATTTAGATCATTTATTGATTTAGTCTACGGGACTCTATGGCGGTCTAGTCACACTCATCACAGGATTGTTCATTTGGTTTTCCCCTGCACACTATTGAATACACTGTATGAACTATGCAAGGAATTGTCTAATTATGGAAGCGCACATAATTATGAGATTCAGTGCACGGTAAACCCAGTAAGATTTATTATGTGTAAGAATCGATAGTGACAACAATAACAAAATGAGGACGATGTAATAGAGGTACGGTGGACGCACCAATGACGCTTCATATACTTGTATATAAGTATCCCTCTTACATTGCAATCATGATGTTATCAAAGGTTACTAGAAGTTCAGAACCCTAACCAATGTTGTTTGATCTTTTCAACTTCATATTTTCAAGCTCTCACAAGTTTCCACTAAATAAATTTCGGGACGAAATTTCCTAAAGTAGGGGAGACTGTAACACCTGTGCCTCCACGGACATCAAACAAATGCCAAACCAATGAAATATTGTATTTCATACTTGGGATTTGTAAAAATATGTGTATCTTTTGCACATATCTATTCTTGTTCGATTTCAAGCTCTAAATCGCTTTCTGGAAGGTTATACGCGCACTGATGCGTAGATATAACCAGTTTAATCCAACGAACACTCCGGAATAGTGAAATAGGCTTAACATACCTTAAATAACCTTTACATAACTTAGATATAAGTTTTGGAAGGTTTGGTGTGGTGAAATCAAAGTTAAATCGCTTACAGGGACTAAAGTTGACAAACTGCGAAAGTATGCCAATTTGAACTGTAACAGACCTTCCGGGACATGAACATAAGTTAAACATACCATAAATATCCTTTACATAGCTTAGAAATAGGCTTTGAGGTGTTCGGTATGCTAAAATAAACTTTTGTGTCATTCAAGGACTAAAAGCGTCAAAAAGTGCACAAGTTTGCATTTTTACGCGTAACTTACGTTCTGAATACATTCGGACATCCAAAAATTTATGTAAGCACTAAAATATTTTATTTTAGTGTTCGCCATAAGAAAAATCCATTCGTCGCGTCATTTGGATCGTTTTTCGCGTTTATGCGCATTCCGTCGTAATTAAGCGAACATCGCGTTCGTACGACCAAACGAACCATCACCCGGCATATTTTTGAACATGTTTCATGTCCACAATGTTTAGGCAACATTTTAGGGCCTTAAAGTTGGCTTTACGGGCCTTAGAAGTGTCGGAAAAGGCCTTAAACACGTGCAGGGACTGAAACTGTCATTTCTGAAACAAGTTTGCTGATCAGACAGGCCAAAGCGGCCCGCATTGTGTTTGCTTGAATCTAAAGCGGGCCGCATGGCACCTTCAGACCAGATTCAATGTTTGTTTTTGCAACTTGCAGCTGATTAAACCCCATCCACATGTTTTAAACTTGCCTAATCAGCAAGATAAGATCAAGATTTAGCCACCACAACATTCCAACACATGTACGGCCTTGATCGTTTCCCCTTTTCCAAGAAACGATCTCAACGGTTACCCGAATACTATAAATACCCCACCCCCCATTACTTCAAATGCACTAGAATTCTGATTTTAGAAACTCTAAGTTGAAACCATTGTTTCATACCTGAGATTCTCGAATCGGGATTAGCATTCGGGGACCCTGGGTAAGTATTCTTTCGTTCTTTTCCTTATTTTTACTGCTTTTCGAGTCAGAAAGTCAAACTTTGTTTGACTTTCAGCGTTGACCAGTAATGGTCAATGCGAAGTTCGTTTGAACTTCGCAACGTGAGTGTAATCACGTTGGTCATAGTCCCTTGGGACTATGCCCACTGATTACCACGTTGTCTAGAGTCGTAGGGTAGGCGATCTAATAAATCGCCTATACCTTCGAACTCGACCCATTTGGTCGATCATTAGGATCCGACCAAATACATTAGGTGACCATAGTAGGTAGGGAATAACCTTCCGAGGTTATACCCTATGGTCACATCGTTTAAGTAGTTGTATGATAGGTAGTTTATATGCCTTAGGTAAATTACCAGAATACCCTTTTCATGTATAATTGGTAATTAAGCATATGTAACCTAAACTTTTGTCACATAACTGATTATGTAACATGTTTAGGCATATAACACTTGTCATAGGACTAGTTAGACGGTCTGAACGCGTTTCACGCGAACGACGCGTTAAAGTAGCATAAGCTACCTAAACGGGTCGTAATGGGCCGCGATGGGTCGATAGCACTTAGGTTTGGTTTCATTGTAGTATGTAGGTCTTGTTAAACCATATCATATGAGTTCCAAAACTCGTTTGGTTTACCAAGCCTCATCCTATCCGATCTCCCGATTTAGATCCGGTTTATTTATATAGTTTTAGATTGCCGATTGATTCCGTGCTCCCTCAAGCTTTGTTTGGTTGTTGTTCAAGACCTCCAAGCATTCTCAGGCGAGTACATTTTTCCCCTATTTTACTGTTTTCAATTTGTTTTGGGGTGACTCATATGTGCTAAATGTTTTCAAGGTTTTAACGATGGTATCACAAACGATTAAGACGATTTATACAAAACTAATAACGATTTCGATAATGTGAACAAACTTGTTGGTTGTAGTTACATAACCAATGACATTTATTAGCAATGATCAAGCCGACCAGTATTAGGTTATGGTACCATAGGATCTGACAAATCCCGTTATTTACTACTCCCGTGGTTATGTGTGGGCAATGGTAGGTAGCGACTGAATCTGAAACATTAACTTACCCTATGGAGGTTTGTTAATGCGAAAACGAGAAGCTACGATTGATGAGTCACGAAGGTTTGGATGTTATTAGCGAGACGACCATATAAGTAGTTTCACGACCTAAAACGAATTAAACAATTAACGATTGGGTTTCACACGATGTTTTAACGATTGGGTAACGATTGGGTAACGATTGGGTTTTCACACGATGTTTTAACGATTGGGTAACGATTGGGTTTTCACACAATGTTTTAACGATTGGGTAACGATTGGGTAACGATTGGGTTTTCACACGATGTTTTAACAATTACTTTGGTGGTTTGGTTTGGATTAAATGATTAAGTAACAATGCGTGTGGAATATGATACAAGCATGGTGGATACGCCGCTGGTACTTCCTATATATAAGTGTTTGTATGGTATTACATATTGTAGTGTTATTTGAATCATTTCAGCTCGAGACATAGAACATTTTATACAAGTAACATACTTTTCACAAGACATTTATTTACAAACAACTTATCTTATACAAACTCATATTACATGGTTATTCATTTAATCATGCTTTATTTTCTTATTTATACATATCACCTGAACTTATCATTGTTTTTCCAAATAATTTACTAAAACAAATGTTTTTGGGTTAAGAGTCATGGCTACGAGGTTTTACAAATTATAACCCGCTTGATTTGAGTTGGTTAATTGAGTTGCAATATTATACTCTTTTCAAAACAAGGTTTTTAAATAAAGTATTGCAACATCTAAACTAGCCATGATTTCGACACTCCTACAAAACCTATGTACTCGCCAGCATTTCTTTGCTGACCTCGTTTTCACATATGTTTCAGGTATTGTTGAATGTTATCGATTGATAAGATGCATGCTCACATAGGATTGGACGAGGCCTTAGTGACTCAATAACAATGATAGACTATGTTTAAAATTGTGTATTTAGATTTTCCAGACAATGTAATTATTCAATGATTAATAAAACGAAACACTTTTTGGTATCCATGGTTATGAAACATTAATTCTGTTGCAACACGCCTCGATGTTTCCGCCGCGATCTGTTGTTTTACGCGGTCGGGGTGTGACAATTTCTAAGCTATGTAAAGGATATTTAGGGCATATTTAACTTATGATCAAGTTCTGGAATGTTCGTTACAGTACAAATCGGCATACTTTAACAGTTTGTCGAAATTAGTCCCTGTAAGCGAATAAACTTGATTTCGCCATACCAAACCTTCCAAAACTTATTTCTAAGTTATATAAAGGTTATTTAAGGTATCTTAAGCCTATGTCACTGTTCCGGAGTGTTTGTTGCATAAACTGGTTATTTTTACGCATCAGATTGCGTATAACCTTCTAGAAAGCGATTTAAAGCTCGAAATCGAACAAGAACTGATATGTGCAAACGATACACATATTTTTACAAATCCCAAGTATGAAACACAATATTTCATTAATTTGGTATTTGTTTGATGGTCGCAAAGGCACAGGTGTTACAAAATTAACTCGGAAAATATTAGGATTTATATAACTAAACCTAATATTTAATAAAAAGGAAAAAGAATGCTTTTGAGAAAAATAAAGTTTATAGAAGCCCGAGTTAACGGGACTTGAAATAAACCGAGTCGTAAATTCCTCGAACCCACTAATTTAACTAGGAATGTTTAACCTAGTTAATAAGTGGAAAATTGTTAGAAATAAGTAGGTTGTAGCCAACTTAATAACTAACCAAACAAGAGGGGCCAAATCTGGATAATTATAAACTTAAATTATAAATAAAGAGCTCAAAACAAAACACACACTCAGTGTGTGTGTTCTGTTCGATCTCAGAGAGCTCCTAGGGAGCCAAACCCTAACTCTCAACATAATCATCAAATTGAAGGCTCAAACGAGATCTAAATTCACAATTGAACGTGAATTAATGATCACCCAAGCTAGGGGATCATAAGGTATATCAATTTTTGATGATTTATGAAGTTGTGAATTTTGGATAATCATCATAATCGCGAATTAGGAATGAATTATTGAAGTTATGATTAAATTAGTGATGTATACATGCTTAGGAATCAAACCCTAAGTGAAAATTATACATATGATGCTATAATTTGAATGATTTGATGATATACCACACTAGGATAAGTGGGTATTAATAATATGATGAATTTGATGATATAATTATGATTAGAATCATCACATCTGATAGTAATCAGGAAATACTTGAACAAATTTTGTGTTTGAGTATGTAATCATACTTACTAGGATATGAGTTTAGTATGATATGACAAGAATTGATGATATGTTCATATTAATGATGTTTAATACCATCGAGCATTAATTCGGTAACTTATAGTTACAAGAATTTGGTAATTAAGTGGTTAAAACGGTAGCCTAATAAGGATGTTTACCGCATAAAGGACCAAGTAATTAAACGAGTAGTTAAGCTACCTCGTGTAATTATTTATGTCAATAAGCAGTTGACTTTAAAAAGTCAAACTGACCAATGATATGATCAAATGATAAATTCAACATGAGAAGTGTAGGATGGAATAGTCGTGAATGATTATGACTAGTCTAACCATCTTACAACTTACAGTGACAGTTTGACGCTTGACAAGCTAGGTGAAAACTTGAGAAGGAAGCGGGTCAAACGAATCAAGAATGACGGAAAAGCATAATCTGGATGCTAGGTAAGTACAGCTTAAACTCTTTGTATTAAATACCTATTGGTTTTATAGGTTACTAATAATATAAAGTCTTGTTTGAGTTATGATGTTCCGACACAACATGTGTAGTTCGGAACAAGAGACAATGAAAATAAACCATGTTTAATGGTTAAAATAAGCTAATACGATTATTTAGTCATGAAACGACTAAAAGATAACCAGTTTTGAATGATTACCTTATAAGGTGAACCAATGCAAATGCAAATGCAAATGATAAGAGTAAAACGGTAATTCGGTCACTCGTTGACAATAAACGTTAGTTTTGAAAGACAATTTATGGCATAAGACATAAAGGGGTCAACATAATCAAGAAATGGGTTATAAGTAAAATGACCGTATAGTGTAAATCGGAGCGAGTCATGTAGACGACATGATACTAAATAACATCTCGCAAAGATAAACGATCATTTAGACCGAACGGGTCGAATGGTGAAAATATCACCATTTGAAAATATCGACTAATGAATATTGTTGAGTTTTATGTTCACATGAGTGAATAGGTGAAAGATAACTTGCATCGCTAGTAAATAGTGATTATTAAAGCAAGGTGTTTAAAACGGGTCAATATATTGATCCGAGTCAGGTATATAAACTAGTTCAACTCATCATTTAGAGCTTGAGGTTCTATAAGAGTCAGACAAGGTCAAAAGTGGACATTTGGCTATCTTTTTAGATAAACCGAATGATCTAAATTATATTCATTGTGTTTTGAAAATATAATGATTTTTAAAACAAGATCCTAGTTTAAAAAGTGGGATTTTGGTCAAACATGCCTTTAAAACTTCTTCGTCGTAAATGAAAGGTTAAAATTGACCAAAACGCCCTTTATTGATAAACTGAGCAAACGACCCTTACGGGTTGTTTAGAAATAAGCATTTGGATAACTTAAAGCTTTCGGATATGTATAAAAGGTCAGATATAGAACCTTTGGGTCAAATGACTCTAAATGAGTCTTTTCCGTAAAAAGATAATCCGAGGTATAAAACTCGGAACAAATAGTTGTCACATTAAAATCCACCACAATTATAGTTGTGGTGTGTGACAACCGCCACTTTCTGGTAATTTACGTACATTTAAAGCAATGATTTACATTATACAAGTATGTGTTTTGAATATTCGGACTGCATGATTACACGATATACATCTAAGAAAACTCATGGAATATTCGTTTATTATTACACATGATTCACTTTTATTGGGTACATTTGAAATAGTGCAAACAATTCACCGAAACAACTAGAGTAGTGCCTAGTGAACGATAGTGCTGACGAAAACTCCGGATCCGCAGAAAACATCTAAAATGACATCTTTAGGACTCGGATGAGAGTCCAATATCAATTATATATTAAACCCTATATGGGAATACAAGAGTTCGGTTAATATTTTACCAATGCCCGGTAGCACTAAAAACTGTCCGAAATGCGCTAAAAGTGACCATTTCATGAATTTTCCGCAAAATTCAGCAATTGTATTTTTATTACAAGATGCAAAAATTGATGTTTAGGCACCAATTTCATATAAAGATACTTATGGAATATCGATTATACACATAACGGAAATTTTCCCTACAACTTCCTTAAGCGTACCTTTCGACTATCTACTTGCGAAACGAGCGCTACACATCTAGCCGAACTATATTTTGGCATATGTAGCGAACTAGTTATTATTTTTTTTAGTCTTGTAAAGCTAGTTTATGATCATTATAGGTCGAGAAACATCTCGGAAAATTGCAAAACATAAACACCAAAATGCTTACATCTTATACTTCATTTGAAACCTTAAAAATAACTAAGTTATTTTTACCACATAAGGTAGCCCCCCCCCCCCACATATGGGCCGAAATTAAGGGGTCCCACATACCCTTAATTACTTGCTAAATATCTAGATATTCATCTTATTTTGCAAGTGGGTTATGTTGGTGAAATATTACAATACTTACACATTAAGTAAACTAGCATTTCACCACTCATTTTACACCTTTCATTTTTATTACCCAAAGAACTCTTTCAATCTTCATCTTTTCACCAAGAACACCATCCAAAAACCCAATTATTTTTATCACCTCCTTCATGATCAACATGGATTTCCAAGTAACATAAGGTGATCTAAAGCTATTGGAAGTAAAAGGAAGGGTTTTCATCCATACAAAAGTGTTCTATCATCAAGATCATCATCTTATTAGTTCTTAATAATCTTCTAAGATCATCCCTAGCCTAGTGCTAGAAGTAAGCTTCTATATCTATTTTTTTTTATGCAAATATATTAAGTTTATGATTGTTATTATTACTAATAATAACCATGTAATCATACATAATAAGCATGAAAAAAATACAAAGAAGCAAAGAATAAAAATCATGATATAATTATGATTGTTTATATTATGATCTAAGACTTGATATATGCTTATTTAGTCTTGTTATGATGTTTATGATGCAAATAAATTATTAGAAGATGTTTTAAGTTATGATCTAAAAATTATGCATGTTTATGTTAAAGGGTTTTTAACATAAAGGATTAATGGATGATCATAACTATTGATCTTGTGAAAATATATAAGGTTTTTGGTTAAAAACAATACTCTCACAAGATTATAAAAAGTAACATACAACTAGAGATTTTTATAAAAGTTGTTAAAACTAAAATTAAACTTGGTTTTTGAACTTGTTAGCATATGAAATAATCATGGTTAAAACCCTACATGATTTGGATATCATCTTGATAATTTCATGTTATAAAAGTCTCATATGTTTAGTTAAGTTGTAGAGTAAATTGGTGGTGATTTGATAAAGAAAATGATATGTTTATAAAACATGGTTAGAATAAAATACAAAGGTTATATAGCCATTTTTCATAAAAACTTTATTTTATAAAGTAACAACATTTTTGGTTGTTTTTAGACAAGAGAAATGTATATTTTTTTTTTAGAAAAATATATATTTGGTGATTTAACAACTTATGTGCTATGTGATTATTTGATGGTATTAGTTATATATATCAAAGATAGGAACTTTATTACAATGGTAATAATGAACACATGATACATAATAATCAAAGTCTTATAAGACTTGACATAATTATGCCTTAAAACGAGTTACGGACGATTCGAATAATCGGACACCAATTATGGTCAAAAAGAACGACGGGCGACTACATAAGTGAATTGCCAATCCGAAGAGTTACTACGACGTTTAGACGATTTTCCGACACGAAATATAAGTATCCTTTCGATAACAAATTTCGGATGTTTAGAAACTTATAAAAACTAGTATGTTTTTATTTACTAACATCTATACTTAGTAAATTTTTATAAAAAGGGTTTTTATAAAAATGAAAGGCTTACATATATTAATGGGCTATTTTTATAAACAAATGGGCTTATTATACTTAATGGGCTATTTTTATAAACAAATGGGCTTATTATACTTAATGGGCTATTTTTCTACAAATGGGCTTACTTTTCTTAATGGGCTTAACATAAATTCATGGGCTAAGCCCAAACACCAAACACATGGGCCAAAGCCCAACACTATTCAAGCCCAACACTATACAAGCCCAACATTATTCAAGCCCAACACTATACAAGCCCAACACTATACAAGCCCAACACTATTCAAGCCCAACACTATACAAGCCCAACACTATTCAAGCCCAACACTATTTAGGCCCAGCACTATTTGAGGCCCAACACTATTGAGGCCCAACACTATTTGAGGCCCAACACTATTGAGGCCCAACACTATTTGAGGCCCAACACTATTTGAAGCCCACCACTATTTGAGGCCCAACACTATTGAGGCCCAACACTATTTGAGGCCCAACACTATTTGAGGCCCAACACTATTTGAGGCCCAGCACTATTTAAGCCCAATAACTTGAAAACATGGGCTTGGCCCAACGATACTATTATTGGAAACACAACTATACAAGTGATACATACAAGACACGAGATTCAGCGGACGAGATCCGACTATACAACTCATTCATCGAATACACAGTTAACGAACAATTGAACAACTCATTCATCGAATACACAGTTAACGAACAGTAAAGACATACAAGTCTTACATATACTCAAGACACAAGACTTGTACTCAAGTTCTTTTCAAAGACCGAAGTGTCTAACAAAAATAAGAACGTTTGTAGGTCGCCACGCTATTCAGGACGACCGCACGTGAGATCTTATTTACATCTATTTTCAGGACGCAATACAGTGAGTTCATGTTCCCCTATTCATTTAAATGTTTTACAACTTTACAACTATCGGGGAGGATACATGTTCAGAGTATGTTAAAGTTAGGTAATGAAACACCATAGATCATGTGCGAATTAGGGCCATACTATAAGCACCATTAATCCAGTTTGGACCAAGGAACAAAGGCTTAGATCTAATGGGTTTTGGCGAGCCCCACTCTTGGTCGTGAACCCATACAGAAGAGTGCGTTTGTGTCCCAGTCGATAGGAGTCGACATAAAATCGTCTAGGGTTGGATTGCTTCCTAATTCGTCACACATATTAATGTCCTCGCGAAACATTAATGATCAACGATTTCATTGACGCTTTACATACTACATCATACATACAGATACATTTTATACAATTCACATGTTGTGGATACAGTTTATACATCATTCATACAGATACAGTTTATACATCATACATACAGATACATTTTATACAATTCACATGTTGTGGATACGGTTTATACATCATTCATACAGATACAGTTTATACAACTCACATTTTACAGATACAGTTTATACAACTCACATTTTTCAGATACATCTCATACAACTAAACTGCATGAACTCGCTCAACTTTTGTTGATGTTTTCAAACTTAACATGTATTTCAGGAAATTAGTGGACCTGGCAGACATTTCAGTTCAAGGAAAAACAAGTATCAATACTCCATGCCAACTATTGAAGGGTTTGCCTGTTATATACCGCCTCTTTGCGGTGATATAGTGGTCAAAGCCTTGACATTTTAAGACTTACATTTTGATGTATAAAACGATGACAACTTATTTTCATTTGATGGTTTGTAACCAATACATTCAACTTATGTTGCATTCTTTTGGGAAACACTTATGTAATGGCAATGGCAATGGAGTATGTTTTATTCATATAGTTTGTTCATGTACATCGATATTTATGCAATGAAAACCATACAGATCACACCTTGCGTTTCCGCTACGAGCGGGTGTGACATGGTGGAAGACCATTTGATAAGTAATGTGAAAATATGATGCTTACAATGAATGAGTGTAAATTATGGTTAAAATTTCTTAAATACCCTTAACGGGTAAAAAATAAGCACATAAGCAAAAACGGGTTTAAGAATGCATAAAAACCCGCGAATTTCACCTTGTATAATAGACAAATATGTATAACATAATGTTCATGATGATTTAAAGGCAAACAACAAGTTTGGTCGATGAAATCATGAACGGGTCAAAAGTTTTGTAAATATATATTAAGCCGATGGCTTAAAAGTCTAAAATTTTGTTAATCTGGATGTTGGATTATAACTCCATTTCATGTTACACTCCCCAATTCTGATTTCAAGCACACACAAGTTTCCTATGATAAGTTTTCATAAGAAACGTTCTTCTGTCCGTAGTTCAAAAATTTCATGTTTTACTACCACAAGGAATTCACTTTGAGGGTTGACAAATTCGCTAAGAATCCTAACATGGCCCACAGTTTTACTTAAGGGTTCAATGGATCTATTAGAAGGCGAAACCATCACAGCTGTCTTCACAAGTTTCCTCTAGAATTATATTTCGGGACGAAATTTCCTAAAGTAGGGGAGACTGTGACACCTGTGTCACTTCAACCATCAAACAAATGCCAAACCAATGAAATATTGTATTTCATACTTGGGATTTGTAAAAATATGTGTATTGTTTGCACATATCAACTCTTGTTCGATTATAAGCTTTAAATCGCTTTCTGGAGGGTTATACGCGCTCTAATGCGTAAATATAACCAGTTTAATCCAACGAACACTCCGGAATAGCGAAATATACTTAACATACCTTAAATAACCTTTACATAACTTAGAAATAAGTTTTGAAGGCTTTGGTATGTCAAAAACAAGTTAATCTGACTACAGGGACTAAACTTGACAAACTGCGAAAGTATGCCAATTTGAACTGTAACGAACATTCCTAAACATGACCATAAGTTAAACACACCTTAAATATCCTTTATATAGCTTAAAAATAGGCTTTGAGGGGTTAGGTGTGCTAAAATAAACTTTTGGGTCATTCAGGGACTAAAAGCGTCAAAAGTGCACAAGTTTGCATTTTCGCGCATAACTTACATTCTGAATACATCCAGACATCCAAAAATTTATGTCAGCACTATAATATTTTATTTTAGTGTTTGGCATAAGAAAAATCCATTCGTC
This sequence comes from Helianthus tuberosus, assembly GCA_030545235.1. Classification (NCBI taxonomy): domain Eukaryota; kingdom Viridiplantae; phylum Streptophyta; class Magnoliopsida; order Asterales; family Asteraceae; genus Helianthus; species Helianthus tuberosus. Next base: position 70,675,771 of record CM060356.1, on the reverse strand, counting down.
ATGCCATTTGGATCGTTTTTCGCGCTTATGCGCATTCCGTCGTAATTAAGCGAACATCGCGTTCGTACGACCAAACGAACTGACATCCTACATATTTTTGAGCATGTTTCATGTCCACAATGTTTAGACATCATTTTAGGGCCTTAAAGTTGGCTTTACGGGCCTTAGAAGTGTCGGAAATGGCATAAAGACATAACAGGGACCAAAACTGTCATTTCTGAAAGATGTTTGCTTATACATCGAATCTAGTCCTTCCCACTTGTTGCACATGGTTTTGGGAATCTATGGGCTGGTATTTTGGGCACATGGTATTACAATACCATGGGTGCTAGTGTATGGCCAAGATTGAAGCACTTTTTCCAAGAAACGATCCTAACGGTTCGGGAAATCCTATAAATACCCCACCCCCCCATGTTTCAAAATCACAAGAACTTTGATTTGAGAAACTCTAAGTTGAAACTATTGTTTCATACCTGAGATTTTTGAATCGAAGTTAGCATTCGGGGACCCTTCGTAAGTATTCTTTCGTTCTTTTCCTTATTTTATTGCTTTTCGAGTCAGAAAGTCAAACTTTGTTTGACTTTCAGCGTTGACCAGTAATGGTCAATGCGAAGTTCGTTTGAACTTCGCACGTGATTGTAATCACGATGGTCATAGTCCCTTAGGACTATGCCTACTGATTACCACGTTGTCTAGGGTCGTAGGGTAAGCGATCTAATAAATCGCTTATACCTCGAACCCGACCCAGTTTGGTCGATCATTAGGATCCGACCAAATACATTAGGTGACCATAGTGTATAGGGGAATAACCTTCCGAGGTTATACCCTATGGTCACATCGTTTGAGTAGTTGTATGATAGGTAGTTTATATGCCTTAGGTAAATTACCAGAATACCCTTTTCGTGTATAATTGGTAATTAAGCATATGTAACCTAAACTTTTGTCACATAACTGATTATGTAACATGTTTAAGCATATAACACTTGTCATAGGACTAGTTAGACGGTCCGAACGCGTTTCACGCGAACGACGCGTTAAAGTAGCATAAGCTACCTAAACGGGTCGTAATGGGTCGTAAGCGCTTAGACTAGGTTTCATTTAGTATGTAGGCTTTTGTAAACCATACTACATGAGTTCCAATACTCATCTGGTTTACGAGCCCTCATTCTATCCGATCCTCCGATTTAGGTCCGGGTTATTTATGTAGTTACCTATATTAGGTACCGTTTAATTTCCGGGACTCCTCTAGCTTGCTTGGTAGTTGTGCAAGACTCCTAAGCACTCTCAGGTGAGTACATAGTTCCCCTCTTTTACTGTTTTCAAACTGTTTTGGGGTGAAGCATGTGTACCTATCTGTTATTTTCATGATTTCAAAGTATAATTGATTATACATGTTATTACTTATCTTTTGACAAACTAAATGACTATCTATGGTTTAAACACTGATTTCTCAAAGAACATAAAATAAAATGTTGAATTGTACTTATTTTATGTTCACCAGACCGATTGTTAGTATGATATAGCGCTATAGGATTTGACACCCCATTCCTGTTGTCATGGAATGTCTGAAACCAATTTGTTGCTCCATCCAAATAGGGATTGCCTTTGTGGTATTTCTATAGTCTCAAAGGTGTATTTTGATGCACCAGGTCTGAATGAATTCTCAAATCACACTATTAAAGTATAGTTTGATATACTCTCATGTGTGGTATTGTACAAAACCAACATATATTTACAAAACCAAAACATAGTTTAATATGTTATTTATCACATCTAAAGCATATTTTGATATGTTATTTATGAAACCAAAACATAGCTTAATATGTTACTTACTAATCCAAAGTATACTTTTAATATGCTACTATAAGGTTATTTGTTTAACCTTACATTTATTTATACAAATCACATTGGTTACACATTACATGATTTACATTGGACACATAAACATTATTGACATTAGTTATACATTACATGTCTTACATCTTGACATAAACATATTATTTAATACATTTGGCAATTGGTTTAAACATAGACATCTTACATGGTTGGTTTGGTTTAAGTAAGTGATTAAGTAACGAGGCGTGTGTAATATGATACAAGCATGGTGGATACGCCGCTGGTACTTCCTATATATAAGTGTTTGTATGGTATTACATATTGTATCGTTATCTGAATCATTTCAATTTGAGACATATAACATTTTATACAAATAAAATACTTTTCACAAGACATTTATTTACAAACAACTTATCTTATACAAACTCATTTTATATGGTTATTCATTTAACCATACATTATTCTCTTATTTATACATATCATTTGAACTTATTGTTTTTTTTTAACGATTTACAAGACAAAACAAATTACAAGGTTCATGACTAAACATTTTCTTAAACATAAGTCATGAATCCTATATTCACAAAACCTATGTATCTCACAGGCATTTTTATGCTGACGTACCTATTTTTACACATGTTTCAGGTACTGCTTTGCAATGATTGTTGATACATGCTACATTTAGGATGGACTCGTGCCTTAGCAACTTTAAAACTTGGAAGATCATAGTTGTATTTATTTGATTGTATTAAAACAATGAGTTCATTTATTCAATAAAACAGAATTTATTTATGCCATGGTTATGAAACAATAATTCTGTTACAACACTCCCCGACGTTTCCGCCACGTCTAGTTGCTTTACGTGGTCGGGGTGTGACAGAAAAGTGGTATCAGAGCCAATGGTTATAGAGAATTAGGTTATTAGTAATGCTTTGACCTAGTCTATAACCTTCTTAGGACCCTAACGCGAGTTTACTTGCGTTTAGTCATAAAACGATGCCGTCACCTATCCTTAGGCGACGACCACAACAAGAACATAAATTTCAAAACCGCTTTGAAAAACTAATCATCTGTTCTAGGATGATTGATTACTAGGTTTTGAACCCTCTATTGTAAGGTTTTGAACCCTCTGTTATATGGTTTTGAACCCCTTTGAATTTTCAAAAATCTCGTCAAGGTTTTGGGTTTTAAATAATGTGAACACGTGCAAACTGGAAGGGTGAATGCCTGTATTCTGGGTTTTCTGTCTAGGCAAGCACTTCGTATATATCTCATCAGACGCGAGACCAGTTGTGCTTACCTGGGAATTCTTGGGATGAGTGTTCACTTATAGGCGAGCATGTCTTCGCGATACATTATTTTTGACCCATTTACTTTGATTAGTCACTGTGTGTAGTTTGTTTGCTTTGTAAAGCGAACAAATGACCACTATCCTTGCCTTCATCAAATTTGTTTCATCTCATTCTTTTCGTCTATTTCTCTCACTCGTTTCCTTTCATGTTTCCTCTTTTAGAATGCCTCCTCGACGCGACAATCAGATGGCAAATGCCGAACTGGCAGAAATCATCGCGCAGCAAATGGCTGTTGCCTTCCCAAATCTTTATGCTCAAATGATGCAAGCCATCAACAACAACAATGCTCCATGCAATTTCAAGAGTTTCAACTCGGCTAAACCGCTCAAGTTTAGTGGTTCTGAGGGAGCAACTGGGCTTCTTCAGTGGTTCGAGAGCATTGAGAATACCTTCCGTCATGTTCTGTGTCCTGAAAATCGTAAGGTCGAGTTTTCTTCAAGTGTGTTTCAGAAGAGGGCTCTTACATGGTGGAACGGGGTGATGAGAGACCGTGGTGCTGAGGTTGCTTTAGCACAGACTTGGGCTGAGCTTAGGGCTCTTATGATGAAGGAGTTTTGCCCTCGTCATGAACTGCGAGCTTTGGAGAGGGAGTTTGATGATTTGAAGCAAGACAGTGGTGAACATCGAGCCTATACTGACCGTTTTGAAGAATTGAGCCTGTTGTGTCCTGCTATGGTTACTCCTGTGGATAAGGCGATCGAGAAATATACGGATGGTCTTCCTGACCTAGTTCAGGTTATTGTTACTGGCAGTAACCCTACTACTGTCAGACAAGCCATTGAACTGTCTGCCACCCTAACTGAATCCCACATCAGGAAGCATAAGCTGTTTCGAAAGGGCGACTCAAGACCAACTGACAAGACTGCTCAAGTTGAACCAAAGGAAGAAAATGCTGAGGTGTCCAAGAAGAAGAAGCGCAAAGCCTCTCATAACTGCGCTGTAACTGCTCAAGACAAACAGGTTGCACCAAACCAACCAGCACAACCTCGCAAAAGGCAAAACTATGTTGGTACTGCACCTTTGTGCAACAAGTGCAACCGTCATCATCTAGAGCAAGAGCAGTGTCACAAATGTACCCACTGTGGGCGGTTGGGACATTTGATCAATGTTTGTCGCTATGCAAATCAAGCTGCTGCAAACCCTGCTGCTGTTCAAGCACGGTTCCCTCCGGGGTCATGTTATAATTGTGGTGACCTTACCCACTACAGGAACAATTGCCCAAGACTTGTTAACGCACCTCCAGCACGTGGACGAGTGTTTAACATCAATGAGGCAAACATGAACAATGATGCGGCAGTGAACAATTAGTGTTTTTTTATTTCCTTGGTTGTTATCTTATGATGTTTAAAGACAAGTCAGTTGTTATATAAATAAAAATTCATCGTTTTTATTTTTGCAAAACTAATACGATTGTGTGAACGTTGGATACAATCTTATGATGTCAACCCAAAGACAGACTACTAGTATGGTTCTGTCATTTTATGATCACTTGTGATCTCCCCAAGAATCTTAAACACTCGTTTCTTTTAAGAAACAAAGCCAAACTTTTATTGAGAATCCTTCTATCTTTATAGATGGATCCTTGAAAATGATTAAAGTATCGAATGAAATTCATGGATTGGATTTCTAGTGTGCTTTAATTATCCATGCTCAAGGACAACAAATTAAAGAATCAAGTTAACTAATTTTTGTGCTTATATGTTTTCTTACATGTTTGTGGTTGTATGTGATCCATCCAAATCCTCGTAAAATCTTTCTTATCTCATACGAGAGATTCATAATAGGATATCCAAAGCTACTATCTTAAATCCTTAATGGACTTCTACGTTGTAGTCAAGTCCCTTGGATTTTTAAGTACTCTTCTATAATTAGATCCCTTAAGTGGTCTATTTAAGGAGATCGTACGACGGTTTAGTTAATAAGATCATATGTTGATCTAGTTAAAAAGATCGTTCGTTGATTTAGTTAAAAAGATCCTTTGGTGATCTAGTCAAGTCGCTTCATGTTTATTCAATTGATTTTTCCTCTATGCATTCTGAAATGAACTGTGCAGACTGTGCAAGGAATTAAGTAATTATGGAGGCCTACATAATTATGGAAATTCAGTGCCCAGAAACCACAGGGAATTTTGTCATGTGTTAAGACCCATAGTGACAAGAATAATGATACGGGAGAAGTCTGGGACCTTGACCGATGTCATTTCATGTTACACTCCCCAATTCTGATTTCAAGCACACACAAGTTTCCTATGATAAGTTTTCATAAGAAACGTTCTTCTGTCCGTAGTTCAAAAATTTCATGTTTTACTACCACAAGGAATTCACTTTGAGGGTTGACAAATTCGCTAAGAATCCTAACATGGCCCACAGTTTTACTTAAGGGTTCAATGGATCTATTAGAAGGCGAAACCATCACAGCTGTCTTCACAAGTTTCCTCTAGAATTATATTTCGGGACGAAATTTCCTAAAGTAGGGGAGACTGTGACACCTGTGTCACTTCAACCATCAAACAAATGCCAAACCAATGAAATATTGTATTTCATACTTGGGATTTGTAAAAATATGTGTATTGTTTGCACATATCAACTCTTGTTCGATTATAAGCTTTAAATCGCTTTCTGGAGGGTTATACGCGCTCTAATGCGTAAATATAACCAGTTTAATCCAACGAACACTCCGGAATAGCGAAATATACTTAACATACCTTAAATAACCTTTACATAACTTAGAAATAAGTTTTGAAGGCTTTGGTATGTCAAAAACAAGTTAATCTGACTACAGGGACTAAACTTGACAAACTGCGAAAGTATGCCAATTTGAACTGTAACGAACATTCCTAAACATGACCATAAGTTAAACACACCTTAAATATCCTTTATATAGCTTAAAAATAGGCTTTGAGGGGTTAGGTGTGCTAAAATAAACTTTTGGGTCATTCAGGGACTAAAAGCGTCAAAAGTGCACAAGTTTGCATTTTCGCGCATAACTTACATTCTGAATACATCCAGACATCCAAAAATTTATGTCAGCACTATAATATTTTATTTTAGTGTTTGGCATAAGAAAAATCCATTCGTCATGCCATTTGGATCGTTTTTCGCGCTTATGCGCATTCCGTCGTAATTAAGCGAACATCGCGTTCGTACGACCAAACGAACTGACATCCTACATATTTTTGAGCATGTTTCATGTCCACAATGTTTAGACATCATTTTAGGGCCTTAAAGTTGGCTTTACGGGCCTTAGAAGTGTCGGAAATGGCATAAAGACATAACAGGGACCAAAACTGTCATTTCTGAAAGATGTTTGCTTATACATCGAATCTAGTCCTTCCCACTTGTTGCACATGGTTTTGGGAATCTATGGGCTGGTATTTTGGGCACATGGTATTACAATACCATGGGTGCTAGTGTATGGCCAAGATTGAAGCACTTTTTCCAAGAAACGATCCTAACGGTTCGGGAAATCCTATAAATACCCCACCCCCCCATGTTTCAAAATCACAAGAACTTTGATTTGAGAAACTCTAAGTTGAAACTATTGTTTCATACCTGAGATTTTTGAATCGAAGTTAGCATTCGGGGACCCTTCGTAAGTATTCTTTCGTTCTTTTCCTTATTTTATTGCTTTTCGAGTCAGAAAGTCAAACTTTGTTTGACTTTCAGCGTTGACCAGTAATGGTCAATGCGAAGTTCGTTTGAACTTCGCAACGTGATTGTAATCACGATGGTCATAGTCCCTTAGGACTATGCCTACTGATTACCACGTTGTCTAGGGTCGTAGGGTAAGCGATCTAATAAATCGCTTATACCTCGAACCCGACCCAGTTTGGTCGATCATTAGGATCCGACCAAATACATTAGGTGACCATAGTGTATAGGGAATAACCTTCCGAGGTTATACCCTATGGTCACATCGTTTGAGTAGTTGTATGATAGGTAGTTTATATGCCTTAGGTAAATTACCAGAATACCCTTTTCGTGTATAATTGGTAATTAAGCATATGTAACCTAAACTTTTGTCACATAACTGATTATGTAACATGTTTAAGCATATAACACTTGTCATAGGACTAGTTAGACGGTCCGAACGCGTTTCACGCGAACGACGCGTTAAAGTAGCATAAGCTACCTAAACGGGTCGTAATGGGTCGTAAGCGCTTAGACTAGGTTTCATTTAGTATGTAGGCTTTTGTAAACCATACTACATGAGTTCCAATACTCATCTGGTTTACGAGCCCTCATTCTATCCGATCCTCCGATTTAGGTCCGGGTTATTTATGTAGTTACCTATATTAGGTACCGTTTAATTTCCGGGACTCCTCTAGCTTGCTTGGTAGTTGTGCAAGACTCCTAAGCACTCTCAGGTGAGTACATAGTTCCCCTCTTTTACTGTTTTCAAACTGTTTTGGGGTGAAGCATGTGTACCTATCTGTTATTTTCATGATTTCAAAGTATAATTGATTATACATGTTATTACTTATCTTTTGACAAACTAAATGACTATCTATGGTTTAAACACTGATTTCTCAAAGAACATAAAATAAAATGTTGAATTGTACTTATTTTATGTTCACCAGACCGATTGTTAGTATGATATAGCGCTATAGGATTTGACACCCCATTCCTGTTGTCATGGAATGTCTGAAACCAATTTGTTGCTCCATCCAAATAGGGATTGCCTTTGTGGTATTTCTATAGTCTCAAAGGTGTATTTTGATGCACCAGGTCTGAATGAATTCTCAAATCACACTATTAAAGTATAGTTTGATATACTCTCATGTGTGGTATTGTACAAAACCAACATATATTTACAAAACCAAAACATAGTTTAATATGTTATTTATCACATCTAAAGCATATTTTGATATGTTATTTATGAAACCAAAACATAGCTTAATATGTTACTTACTAATCCAAAGTATACTTTTAATATGCTACTATAAGGTTATTTGTTTAACCTTACATTTATTTATACAAATCACATTGGTTACACATTACATGATTTACATTGGACACATAAACATTATTGACATTAGTTATACATTACATGTCTTACATCTTGACATAAACATATTATTTAATACATTTGGAAATTGGTTTAAACATAGACATCTTACATGGTTGGTTTGGTTTAAGTAAGTGATTAAGTAACGAGGCGTGTGTAATATGATACAAGCATGGTGGATACGCCGCTGGTACTTCCTATATATAAGTGTTTGTATGGTATTACATATTGTATCGTTATCTGAATCATTTCAATTTGAGACATATAACATTTTATACAAATAAAATACTTTTCACAAGACATTTATTTACAAACAACTTATCTTATACAAACTCATTTTATATGGTTATTCATTTAACCATACATTATTCTCTTATTTATACATATCATTTGAACTTATTGTTTTTTTTTAACGATTTACAAGACAAAACAAATTACAAGGTTCATGACTAAACATTTTCTTAAACATAAGTCATGAATCCTATATTCACAAAACCTATGTATCTCACAGGTATTTTTATGCTGACGTACCTATTTTTACACATGTTTCAGGTACTGCTTTGCAATGATTGTTGATACATGCTACATTTAGGATGGACTCGTGCCTTAGCAACTTTAAAACTTGGAAGATCATAGTTGTATTTATTTGATTGTATTAAAACAATGAGTTCATTTATTCAATAAAACAGAATTTATTTATGCCATGGTTATGAAACAATAATTCTGTTACAACACTCCCCGACGTTTCCGCCACGTCTAGTTGCTTTACGTGGTCGGGCTGTGACACATGTAGCAACGAATCAACAACAAAGTTGAGCGAGTTCACAGTTGGTTGTTTAGTTATAGTATTCGTTCATAAATCATTTGTTCGCTTGTACCAGGTATCGTATTAATTCGTATCGCGGTCTCCCAGACATGTGTGCGAAGGTTAGTGGGGGTTTCCCATGTATCCTAGACTAGTTGTATTTGTATTCGTATCGCGGTCTCCCAGACATGTTTGCGAAGATTAGTATTCGTATCGCGGTCTCACAGACATGTTTGCGAAGATTAGTATTTGTATCGCGGTCTCCCAAACATGTGTGCGAAGATTAGTGGGGGCTTCCCGTGTTTTACTAGTCTAGCTGTATCCATGGGTGTCCTACACCTAACGAGGTCAGTGGTACGTATTTCAGTAGTGATGTAAGTACAAGAAATCATTCAATCCCATTCCCAACCCCGGGAATTCCCATGCCTTGGTAGGAGTGTTGTAACACCTGTGCCTTCACGGCCATCAAACAAATACCAAACCAATGAAATATTATAATTCATACTTGGGATTTGTAAAAATATGTGTATCATTTGCACATATCAATTCTCGTTCAATTTTCAAACTCTAAATCGCTTTCTGGAAGGTTATACGCGCACCGATGCGTAAATATAACCAGTTTAATGCAACGAACACTCCGGAATAGTGAAATAGGCTTAACATACCTTAAATAACCTTTACATGACTTAGATATAAGTTTTGGAAGGTTTGGTGTGGTGAAATCAAAGTTATATCGCTTACAGGGACTAAATATGACAAACTGCGAAAGTATGCCAATTTGAACTGTAACAGACATTCCGGAACATGACCATAAGTTAAACATACCATAAATATCCTTTACATAGCTTAGAAATAGGCTTTGAGGGGTTCGGTGTGCTAAAATAAACTTTTGTGTCATTCAGGGACTAAAAGTGTCAAAAAGTGCACAAGTTTGCATTTTCGCGCATAACTTACGTTCTGAATACATCTGGACATCCAAAAATTTATGTAAGCATGACTACATTATATTTTAGTGTTCGCCTTAAGAAAAATCCATGTGTCGCGTCATTTGGATCGTTTTTCGCGCTTATGCGCATTCCGCCGTAATTAAGCGAACATCGCGTTCGTACGGCCAAACGAACCAACCTCCGGCATATTTTTGAGCATGTTTTGAGTTCCCTATACTTTAACTTCATTTTAGAGCCTTGAAATGAGGTTAACGGGGTTCAAACGCATCGAAAATCGCTTAAACGGGCTGCAGGGACCATTTCTGTAAAATCTGCCAAAACAGGGGCCTAGCGTGACGCGACGGGCCTTAGCGTCACGCGAGCCCCCCTCTGGACCAGATTCCATGTTTTTAACAGTGGGTCCCAGCTGATTGATCCTTCACCACATGTTCTAAGTTGCTTAGTCACTAAGATAAGGAGCATATGTGGCTTCCATAACCTTTCAACAAGTGTATGGATGGGATCGAATCACGGTTTCCATGAAACGATCTCAACGGTTCACCGAAAACTATATATACCCCATGCCTTTCATTGTTTTAAAGCACAAGAATTCTGATTTGAGAGCTCTAAGTTGAAACCATTGTTTCATACCTGAGTTCTTGGATCGGGATTAGCATTCGGGGACCCTTCGTGTGACAACCCGCACTAAACCAGGTATCCGTACAACTTAATTAATGATTAATTACTACTTGATTACTGTGCTTGATTGAACTAGCTGATAAACTGCTACCTGCATACTGATACATGCACTTACTTGCATCATACTTTATTTGCTGTCACTACATTAATTACATACTGAACCCTAGTGACAAACATGATGCACAAAAGCACAGTAGCACTAAACGGATACACGGCAAACATGCTGACATGACCAGCATCAGGCCGACACTGCCTCTAAGGCCTGTTAAGAGCCTCATATATTTTGACTACACTGGTAGTGAGTGTAGGGATATAAGGGTTATGGTACCGCGTCTCTAGGGATAAGATACACTGATTCGGATGTGCCAAAAACATACTTTAAGTACCAAACACAGCACTTTAATAATTAATCCAGCTTCTAGCTGACTAGTAAAGTGCCAGAACATGAGGAAATAACACTAGACACTTTCTAAAGTGTTGGAAACAAGATGTGTCACTAAAAATAACAATAACGACACTTTAAAGCTTTTGTAACGCTTTAACGGATTACTATCCAACCGAACACCCGGACTTTACCCGGAACATGAAAATATTAATATTTTCACTACTTATATTTTTCTGAGCCAGTTAGGGTCCCTGATTACCCTAACACCCGTCATAACACGCCTTATGTAACTAACGAGGTTAAACACTTAACTTACCTATTTAACCTAAACTATATCCTAACTAATCTTGTTCTAATCGAACCAACCCCCACCCCATGCCATAACCGGCCCCAAAGCCATGGGGACACACTAGTACAAGGTGTATTAGTTTATTAGAGTATGCTTAATATCTTGTAGACATTGTGACCAAAGGATAATACACCTTAAATCTTCCTATAAATACACCTTGAACACTTAGATGATTATCACCAACATAACACTCAACCAACTCACTCTCTTTCTCTCTACACTAAGCTCGGCCGAACACCACCCTCACCACCATCATACTTTCGGCCCTTGGTCTCTTCATTCCAAGCATATACAAGCTTCACAAGTCACGTATTAGGAGCCTCGGAGCAAGCGGAACACGAAGGACCTCCACCGTTAGCTTTTATCCACCTCTTTTTCGTCAAGATTCTTCCCTAGCCCCGAGCTAGAGGTATATTGTTTAAAACTTGTTCTTGAATGTATTTAAAGTGGTTAAAAGGAATATTGTCGGTTAAATATCGAAAACATAAGTTTTGATGCATTAAAGTCTAGTAAAATCACAAAAATGGTGGATAATAACATATAACTTGTGTAAAAGTTGTAGGACTTGAAAATTGTTATTATTGAGACCCAATCTATGATGTGGTAGCTCGGAACATCGTTTAACCCGACTTTGTAAGATCATGTATCTTCACATAAGCTCGTTTTTGACTAAATACAAGGGTTAAAGGTGAAACTCTACCACACAAAATACATGAACTTGTGCAGAAATATTTTACTTGTGTAAAAGTGATTTAACCGGTAAAATGGTGTTTAAAACTAGCGGATCTACGTATCCGCAAGTGGTATTTTTGAAAGACCACACTTTAAAGAAATCATGTTTTTCTAAAGATGGATCTTACACTAATAAATATGATTTTATAAACCATAAGTGTGTAAACACTTGTGAAATGAGAAGATCCAACAAATATCTATTTTTGGGAAAAGTGACTAGAAGTTGTAAAGACGGATTTCTCTAAACACGAGGTTTTTACAAGATCAAAGCTACTTTATATAAAGATCTACATATATAAAGGTGATTTACATTAAAGATGCGGAAAAACTACAAGTTCATGCGATTATGCACATTTACATACTTGTCGACTAGTTTGATGTGTCGGAAATTGTTTGATTGAATAAAGAAGTTGTTGAATTGATTTGTTAAAAGAAAATGATACGCTTGAAAGCGTGGCCACCTCCAGTTACAGAGGAAACTCTGGCGAAATTTTCTAAAAACCTAACACTTAGGCTTATTTACACAACAAGTGTTAGAACTACTTTTGGACATACTTTCGAAACATAAATTTCGCCAGCACTATATTTTACTAAATATTCGGAGGTGGGATTTTCACAAAGATTAACGTGATAAGTATATTTGTCACAACACTGTTTATGATTATTTTGTGAAATACATAAATATTATTTTAGAGTAAAAATAATATTTACAAGCGTTAATGACTCCAAAACTTTGCGAACGCATCCACAAACATATAAGTTACACCGGTAATTACATTACCACAAGATTGATAAAACGTAACTTACGCACATGTATTATATCCCCCATCCTTGGGAAGAAGAATAACTACCAAGTGTATACGGAACATAAACACGAAATAGTTGTCTAACTATTTCCCAAAGACATAAACTATAAAGCTAAGGCACGGCCGTCCGTCTAATAGAATTAGCACTTGTAGGTCGTTGCACAGCTTACTGTATTGGAGACACTTGGTAGAGACGCGCATTCACTGTGAGTTCATGTCCCCCTTTTCTCTAACTGTTTTCAGTTTTCTTAACTGCGGGGGTGAAATACATGTTACTTTGTTTACAAGTACTTTATACACGGTATGAATAACGTAAGGAGGTTTAGATCATGTGAATGGGTAGTTAGAACACCGAGGGACTCGAGCGGTAGATCTATCTGGGTGTAGCGAGCCCAGCTCCCGGCCCAACAGAACAGGCCTCTCGGAGGACTAACAGAACGGACCTGGAGTGACTTGGTACCCAACGCAAAATCGGCTAGGGTTGTGTCTACCTACTTGCATTTCACGACATGCTAATGGCCTTGCAAACCATTGGTGATCACAAGTCCTCTTACACTGCTACGTACCAGGAAACTTTTATACTTACAAGTGTTTTACTTACTCACTTGCACATGAACTCGCTCAACATTATTGTTGATTTTTCAACTCACATGTATTTCAGGAAATTAAACGGATCTGGCACGGTATGGAACGTTTTCCGCTGCATATTGTCATGAAGTCATCAGGGTTTAGGGGATGTGTCTCTTACCTGGACAAGACACAGTCTCTAAATCACGTTTATGTTATGTTTCAGTTTGTAATGTTGTTGAACAAGGTCATGGTTGTTGGTTAAAAACAATGGTACTGTATTTTGATTTCCAAAACTTAATGGATGACTTGCATGGTTTTTAAATTCATATAGCTTGTTATGATTAAGCTATGGTATTAAGAAGTCACACCAAAATTAACCACGCTTCCGCAAAGCCAGGGTGTGACAGCTTGGTATCAGAGCCAGGTTCATAGCGAACTAGGATTCTTTCTCGAGTCTAGACTATGATCACTAGGGCTCTCACGAAAACATTTTTCTGCATACCACTTAAGTCCAGATCCAAAACTTTTTACAAACAAATGTTGAGCACATTTTATTGGTTATAGGCTCAGCTTGGAGGGCTGAGAATCGGTCTGGAGGACCGCGGTGATCAAGGTAGTCGAGCACGTTGGTTTGTTATAGGATCGATCTGGAGGATCGAGGTTTGGTTTAAGTGAAGGACAGAGCAGTCTTGTAGACTGGATGAAATTGGCTAGTAAGACTAGGAGAAGTATGTGATACCTTACTTGGTGACTTATGTGATTAACTGATTATATGATTAATTATTATACGTATATGTGTTTGTGTTACAAACGTTATGCTTTCATCAAGTACTAGAAAGATGGGCACTACGAACCCCATGACCATAGTATCAGACGACATAGTTCAACGAAGCACGAGGTGTACATTTCTGATACTACCGGCACAGACAATGACGACTTTCAGCCCTTTGTGCACTGCCTGAAGTCGTAGCAGAGCCTACTGATGGCCATCTTGTTGGGAATTTGCCACTGGCGGTGATCCCTGCTCCTGTGCCCCTTGCCACTTATCTCGTTGTTGATATGCCCCCGACATTGCCTCTAAAGACGATGTCGAACTATTAAGAGGAGGACCCACTTGAGGGCAAGGCCCTCTCGCTGCTAGCATTAGACTACTGCATGCGGACGCTCCTGTAGGGGAAACTCATTTCCCTATCCTAGACTCATTTGAGTCTCTGACATCCGCGTCTTCGCACATACAGGGAATGCAGCACCACTTACACGACGCCGACCCTGATATGGCATCATCAGCTGCACCGGATCCCACACACAGCTTTGAGTTTGATCGCGATTATGAGGACAATTCTGTTTTTCCGCCTGGTGTTGATCCAGACCATGACATTGAGTTCATGCACTTAGACCAGCCCTTGGGGGATCCTGTAACCCCCGTGATTGTTGATCCAGCTGATTTTGAGATGGAGTTTTTGATTCGAAGCTAGCCGTGGCCCCTGAGCCAGGCGTTGCTCCTGACCCCGCATTAGAGTATGACCCTGTTCATGCCAATGCACCGGCTGTTGCTCCTTGATTGATCATCTGCTTGGATGAGAGAAAATTTGGGGTAACTGTGCAAGACAATTTATTATTACGGGGGCCCACGTAATAACGATTTGTAGTGCACAGGAATCCTGGTGGACTCTGCAGGCCAAGCTAATGATAACCAAGGCAGCAGGAAATAACTTAAACACAAATGACCTAGGCGATGTAGCCTCGGGTTCATTCTATTACAAGCAACAAGCCAAATTGACAAGCCTATGTGAAGGCTCAGGAATTTATTTTCCCCACTTATACAGTGAGTATATTTACGTGTGAAATGGGGGATTACATGACGGCTTACGTTGCTATAAATACCCCATAGACAATTGAAACATTGTCCAACCCGCTTCACGCTATTTCGACAAAAGGGGAATGTCACCCAGGCGTGACACAAGCACCAGTACATTGCCAAGGACAGAAGCCGAGCTGCAAGAATGCATCTCACAGATAAATGCACGACATGAAGCCCTCCACTCTAAGTACAACGATGGCATTACTGGAGATAACCCTCCAACTGGCTGCACCTATAAACAGTTCCTGAACTGCAAGCCTTTGAACTTTGTCAGAACCGGAGGCACCGTTGCATTTGTTCGTTGGTCCAAAAGATCGACTCCACTCTAAGAATGAGTAACTGTTCGCCCCAACAGAGTGTTACCTACATCTCAGGGATATTTCTAGATGGCACACTCTCTTAATGGAACCTCCAGGTTCAGACCCTTGGCACAGACGCTGCTTATACACTGAGCTGGGACGAGCTCAAGGAAACGATTGAGAAGAAATGTTGTTTTAGGACAGAAATTCAGAAACTTGACGTGGAGTCCTGAAATTTGAGAAAGGACGAACCAGAGACTCCTGAACATGACCAGCGATCGCACGACTTGTCTAAGGTCGTCCCCTACTAAGTCATTGATGAAGTATGATATAGTGGTGTACTTGTGAGCTTTACATTGTGGTCTCGAATTGTGGCAATACAATCGCAGTATTCTCATCACATGCGATGTTCAATCAATTGTATATGTCCTATAGCATAAGAGGTTATGTGATCGACTTGTTGATAACATGAGATGTTATGTGTTGGTATTGTTGAATGCATACGTACACTTCACTTGCTATGACCTAACCTATGTGAAACATCTTTTAGAAGATGCCGCCAAGACGCGAAATGCGCATGCCCACCTCTGAGGCAGAACTTAAAGAGATAATTGCTGCAGCTATAGAACAGCACGAGGCCCTACGCTCCGAACCAATCAAAGGTACCTCAGAAAATAACGGTTGTTCCTACTGGCACTTCCTCAACTACAAGCCTCCGAAGTTCGACGGCACTGGGGGTGCCATAACTTTTGTAAAATGGATTGAAAGTATGGAATCCATCTTTCGAATGAGTGGCTGTACGCCAGAACAACAGGTCCCATACGTTTCTGAGTTGTTTCAAGATGGAGCTCGATTATGGTGGAATCTTCAGGTTCGAATAATGGGCCTAACTACAGCATACGCGTTAACTTGGGATGAGTTGAAAGGAATGATGCATAAGAAGTATTGCCCCCACACGGAAACCCAGAAGTGGGAAGATGAATTTCGGAGCCTAATGATGGAAGGTCCGAAGGTGTTGGAGTACGTGCAACGACTCCATGATCTGTCACAAATTGTTCCATACCTGGTAAAACCAGAACTGAAGAAATTGGAACAATTCATTTGGGAACTGGCGCCTCAAGTCTTGAGCTTGATGACAGCATCTACGCCACCAACAACCATTGTTGCAAGTAAGATGGGTTTGGCACTCGTTACGGAAGCAAATAGACTAGAAAAACTTGCAAACCCTGACAAGAAAACTCAGGTAGAGTCGTCTGGAAAGAACAAAAGGAAGCTTACCGAAGATACCCAAATGAACAACGATGAACAAAGATCTATTCGAGGTTGCTTTGACTGCGGGGACAAAGGGCATTTCAAGAAAGATTGCCCTAACAACAAACAGGCCAATGATAAGATTTACTTAGAAACCAAACCAAGATGTGCTGAGTGCAAGTGTCACCGTGATGGTGGATGTCAGAAGCCTTGGTACGGGAGGAAAGGACACAACAAGGAAGGTTGTGGGATGAAGAGTTCCATACAAGGAGAAAACAGTAACAACGCTCTAGGTGGAAATGGGAAAGGAAATGGCCGAATGATAGGATGCTACCATTGTAAGGAAGTTGGACATTTTAAGAGGGAATGCCTGAAGTTGAAACAAGACCGTGGGAGAAAATCCAACATCAGAGCTTGTGAGGCATGCCAGGATCCAGGTGTGATTTCTGGTACATTCTCTAACAACCAAAACTTTTGCACCTATTTTGTTTGATGCTGGTGCCGGTTATGGCTTCGTGTCATTAGAATTTAAGAATATACTTGGTTTAACCGCTAGTAAGTTAGATATCCCCTACTCGATCGAATTAGCTAATGGAAAGTTAGTTGAAGCCAACGAAGTAATCAGAGGCTGTGTGATAGAACTGGGAGAACGTGAGTTTACTTTGGATCTACTACCAGTCGAATTGGGAAGCTTCGACGTGGTGGTAGGAATGGATTGGTTATCCGGAAACAAGGCTGAGATAGTATGTCACGAGAAAGCTGTTCGTATTCCAACTGATGATGGTGAGACAACTGTGGTTCACGGAGAGAAGCGTGACACACCACTAAGATTTATCAGCTGCTTGAAAGCAAGGAAGTGTTTACAGAAAAGATGTGTTGCTTTTCTAGCACACATCGTGGATAAAAAGGCTGCTGAGCCAAGAATCGAAGACATCCCTGTCGTAAGGGAGTATCCAGAAGTCTTCCCAGAAGACTTGCCTGGATTACCGCCTCTAAGGCAAATAGAGTTTCACGACAATTTAATTCCAGGCACTGCACCCGTAGTCAATGCATCATAGCGACTTACATTTTCGGGGGTGCAAGGATTGACAGAGAAGTGTTGGTAATGGATGGAGAAGGAAGATAACAGACCAAAAATTCCTTTTTGGGGTAATCCCACTGTTACCCATCAAAAAGGAGGATGATGATTTTCAAATAAACATCAACTACAGAGAATTGAACAAGCTGGCGATCAAGAACAGGTATCCTCTGCCAAGAATCGACGATCTGTTTGATCAACTGCAAGGCTCGAACTATTATTCAAAGATCGATCTTCGATCTGGATACCATCAATTAAGGATACAGGAGGAAAGTATCCCGAAAACAGCCTTCCGAACTCGTTATGGACACTACGAGTTCCTCGTTATGCCATTTGGTTTGACAAACGCACCTGCAGTCTTTATGGACTTGATGAATAGGGTTTGCAAGCCATACTTAGACAAGTTCGTGATTGTATTCATCGACGACATCTTGATTTACTCAAAGACGAAGGCTGAACACGAGCAGCATCTTAGAACCATACTGGAGCTGCTAAAGAAGGAACAGCTGTACGCCAAATTCTCCAAGTGCGAGTTTTGGCTACGCGAAGTCCAGTTTCTTGGACATGTGGTTAATGGGGATGGAATTCATGTTGATCCCACAAAGATCGAGGCAATCAAGAATTGGGAAACGCCTACAACGCCAACCGAGATTCGACAATTCTTGGGTTTGGCTGGCTACTATCGAAGGTTCATCGAGGATTCCTCGAAAATCGCTCAACCTTTGACGCTCCTCAGGACAAGACGTTTGATTGGGGAATCAAACAGGATGAAGCGTTTCAGATATTGAAGGATAAGCTTTGTAACACGCCAATCTTAGCTCTACCAGAAGGCACTGATGACTTTGTGGTATACTGCGACGCATCGCGTCAAGGATTGGGTTGTGTGTTGATGCAACGCCAAAAGGTCATTGCTTACGCATCACGCCAACTGAAAGTGCACGAAAAGAATTATACCACACACGATTTAGAGCTTGGCGCAGTGGTTTTCGCTTTAAAGATCTGGAAACACTACCTGTATGGTACGAAGTGCACAATCTTCACAGATCACAAAAGCCTACAGCATATATTCAACCAGAAGGAGTTGAATATGAGGCAAAGACGATGGGTTGAATTGTTAAACGACTACGACTGCGAGATAAAATATCATCCAGGGAAGGCGAATGTAGTCGCCGATGCCCTAAGTCGTAAAGAAAGAATCAAGCCCATAAGGGTTAAAGCTTTGGAAATGATTATACGAACCGACCTTTCCTTGCGCATTCGTGCTGCACAAAAGGAAGCTCTCAAGGAGGGAAACCTTGAGGAAGAATATCTCCGTGGAATGGAGAAGCTTTTGGTACCAAACGAGGAAGGGACGTTATGTTTTGAGAAAAGGATTTGGGTTCCTCTGTTTGGTGGATTAAGGGAAGTTATTTTCGACGAAGCACACAAGTCGCGGTACTCTATCCACCCTGGATCGGATAAGATGTACCAGGATCTCAAAGATTACTATTGGTGGCCTAGGATGAAAGGCGACGTTGCTGTTTACGTGAGCAAATGTTTAACGTGCGCTAAGGTCAAGGCGGAATGCCAGAAGCCTTCGGGACTTCTGCAACAACCTGAGATTCCCAAGTGGAAATGGGAACAAATCTCAATGGATTTTGTTACAAAACTGCCAAGAACGCCAAGGGGCCATGATATGATTTGGGTGATTGTTGACCGCCTAACAAAGTCCGCACACTTTCTGCCAATCAAGGAGAAAGACAGTACTAGCAAACTTGCGGAAATTTACATGAGAGAGATCGTAGCACGTCATGGAGTACCACTCTCGATCATCTCTGATAGAGACGGAAGATTTGTGTCAAGAATATGGCAATCTTTCCAAGAATCTTTCGGCTCACAATTGAATCTGAGCACTGCGTTCCATCCGCAAACTGACGGCCAGAGCGAGCGAACGATACAAACTTTGGAAGACATGCTGAGGGCATGTGTTATGGATTTAGGCGGTAGCTGGGATAAACACTTACCTTTGGTCGAATTTTCATACAACAACAGCTACCACACCAGTATTGGTGTCGCGCCATTTGAGGCCCTATACGGACGCAAGTGCCGATCACCACTATGTTGGTCTAACGCAGGTGATAGGCAGCTTGCTGGTCCCGAGATCGTCCAAGAGACGACAGACAAGATCGCGCAAATTCTTAAACGCATCGAAGCAGCTCGCCACAGACAAAAGGCCTATGCGGATCCGAACCGAAAACATGTGGATTTTCAAGTTGGAGAAATGGTTTTACTGAAGGTATCACCCTGGAAAGGGGTGGCGCGCTTTGGAAAGCGTGGAAAGTTAAATCCACGCTACATTGGTCCCTTTAGAATTCTAGAAAGAATTGGGACGGTAGCATACAAGTTGGACCTACCCGCTGAACTAAATGGTGTTCACGATACATTTCATGTATCCAATTTAAAGAAAAGTCCAACTCAAATTGACGTTGCCATTCCTATCGACGAGATTCATATTGACGACACGCTCCACTTCGTTGAAGAACCTGTTGAGGTCACGGATTGGAAAGTTAACAAGACCCGCCGGAGCAGTGTCAAACTCGTCAAAGTACGTTGGAATGCCAGACATGGTCCTGAATTTACCTGGGAACGTGAGGACCGGATGAAAGAGAAATACCCCCACCTATTTCCTAAGAACTCTGCATCTACAAGCAGAACTTAAATTTCGGGACGAAATTTATTTAACGGGGGGAGAATGTGACAACCCGCACTAAACCAGGTATCCGTACAACTTAATTAATGATTAATTACTACTTGATTACTGTGCTTGATTGAACTAGCTGATAAACTGCTACCTGCATACTGATACATGCACTTACTTGCATCATACTTTATTTGCTGTCACTACATTAATTACATACTGAACCCTAGTGACAAACATGATGCACAAAAGCACAGTAGCACTAAACGGATACACGGCAAACATGCTGACATGACCAGCATCAGGCAGACACTGCCTCTAAGGCCTGTTAAGAGCCTCATATATTTTGACTACACTGGTAGTGAGTGTAGGGATATAAGGGTTATGGTACCGCGTCTCTAGGGATAAGATACACTGATTCGGATGTGCCAAAAACATACTTTAAGTACCAAACACAGCACTTTAATAATTAATCCAGCTTCTAGCTGACTAGTAAAGTGCCAGAACATGAGGAAATAACACTAGACACTTTCTAAAGTGTTGGAAACAAGATGTGTCACTAAAAATAACAATAACGACACTTTAAAGCTTTTGTAACGCTTTAACGGATTACTATCCAACCGAACACCCGGACTTTACCCGGAACATGAAAATATTAATATTTTCACTACTTATATTTTTCTGAGCCAGTTAGGGTCCCTGATTACCCTAACACCCGTCATAACACGCCTTATGTAACTAACGAGGTTAAACACTTAACTTACCTATTTAACCTAAACTATATCCTAACTAATCTTGTTCTAATCGAGCCAACCCCCACCCCATGCCATAACCGGCCCCAAAGCCATGGGGACACACTAGTACAAGGTGTATTAGTTTATTAGAGTATGCTTAATATCTTGTAGACATTGTGACCAAAGGATAATACACCTTAAATCTTCCTATAAATACACCTTGAACACTTAGATGATTATCACCAACATAACACTCAACCAACTCACTCTCTTTCTCTCTACACTAAGCTCGGCCGAACACCACCCTCACCACCATCATACTTTCGGCCCTTGGTCTCTTCATTCCAAGCATATACAAGCTTCACAAGTCACGTATTAGGAGCCTCGGAGCAAGCGGAACACGAAGGACCTCCACCGTTAGCTTTTATCCACCTCTTTTTCGTCAAGATTCTTCCCTAGCCCCGAGCTAGAGGTATATTGTTTAAAACTTGTTCTTGAATGTATTTAAAGTGGTTAAAAGGAATATTGTCGGTTAAATATCGAAAACATAAGTTTTGATGCATTAAAGTCTAGTAAAATCACAAAAATGGTGGATAATAACATATAACTTGTGTAAAAGTTGTAGGACTTGAAAATTGTTATTATTGAGACCCGATCTATGATGTGGTAGCTCGGAACATCGTTTAACCCGACTTTGTAAGATCATGTATCTTCACATAAGCTCGTTTTTGACTAAATACAAGGGTTAAAGGTGAAACTCTACCACACAAAATACATGAACTTGTGCAGAAATATTTTACTTGTGTAAAAGTGATTTAACCGGTAAAATGGTGTTTAAAACTAGCGGATCTACGTATCCGCAAGTGGTATTTTTGAAAGACCACACTTTAAAGAAATCATGTTTTTCTAAAGATGGATCTTACACTAATAAATATGATTTTATAAACCATAAGTGTGTAAACACTTGTGAAATGAGAAGATCCAACAAATATCTATTTTTGGGAAAAGTGACTAGAAGTTGTAAAGACGGATTTCTCTAAACACGAGGTTTTTACAAGATCAAAGCTACTTTATATAAAGATCTACATATATAAAGGTGATTTACATTAAAGATGCGGAAAAACTACAAGTTCATGCGATTATGCACATTTACATACTTGTCGACTAGTTTGATGTGTCGGAAATTGTTTGATTGAATAAAGAAGTTGTTGAATTGATTTGTTAAAAGAAAATGATACGCTTGAAAGCGTGGCCACCTCCAGTTACAGAGGAAACTCTGGCGAAATTTTCTAAAAACCTAACACTTAGGCTTATTTACACAACAAGTGTTAGAACTACTTTTGGACATACTTTCGAAACATAAATTTCGCCAGCACTATATTTTACTAAATATTCGGAGGTGGGATTTTCACAAAGATTAACGTGATAAGTATATTTGTCACAACACTGTTTATGATTATTTTGTGAAATACATAAATATTATTTTAGAGTAAAAATAATATTTACAAGCGTTAATGACTCCAAAACTTTGCGAACGCATCCACAAACATATAAGTTACACCGGTAATTACATTACCACAAGATTGATAAAACGTAACTTACGCACATGTATTATATCCCCCATCCTTGGGAAGAAGAATAACTACCAAGTGTATACGGAACATAAACACGAAATAGTTGTCTAACTATTTCCCAAAGACATAAACTATAAAGCTAAGGCACGGCCGTCCGTCTAATAGAATTAGCACTTGTAGGTCGTTGCACAGCTTACTGTATTGGAGACACTTGGTAGAGACGCGCATTCACTGTGAGTTCATGTCCCCCTTTTCTCTAACTGTTTTCAGTTTTCTTAACTGCGGGGGTGAAATACATGTTACTTTGTTTACAAGTACTTTATACACGGTATGAATAACGTAAGGAGGTTTAGATCATGTGAATGGGTAGTTAGAACACCGAGGGACTCGAGCGGTAGATCTATCTGGGTGTAGCGAGCCCAGCTCCCGGCCCAACAGAACAGGCCTCTCGGAGGACTAACAGAACGGACCTGGAGTGACTTGGTACCCAACGCAAAATCGGCTAGGGTTGTGTCTACCTACTTGCATTTCACGACATGCTAATGGCCTTGCAAACCATTGGTGATCACAAGTCCTCTTACACTGCTACGTACCAGGAAACTTTTATACTTACAAGTGTTTTACTTACTCACTTGCACATGAACTCGCTCAACATTATTGTTGATTTTTCAACTCACATGTATTTCAGGAAATTAAACGGATCTGGCACGGTATGGAACGTTTTCCGCTGCATATTGTCATGAAGTCATCAGGGTTTAGGGGATGTGTCTCTTACCTGGACAAGACACAGTCTCTAAATCACGTTTATGTTATGTTTCAGTTTGTAATGTTGTTGAACAAGGTCATGGTTGTTGGTTAAAAACAATGGTACTGTATTTTGATTTCCAAAACTTAATGGATGACTTGCATGGTTTTTAAATTCATATAGCTTGTTATGATTAAGCTATGGTATTAAGAAGTCACACCAAAATTAACCACGCTTCCGCAAAGCCAGGGTGTGACAGCTTGGTATCAGAGCCAGGTTCATAGCGAACTAGGATTCTTTCTCGAGTCTAGACTATGATCACTAGGGCTCTCACGAAAACATTTTTCTGCATACCACTTAAGTCCAGATCCAAAACTTTTTACAAACAAATGTTGAGCACATTTTATTGGTTATAGGCTCAGCTTGGAGGGCTGAGAATCGGTCTGGAGGACCGCGGTGATCAAGGTAGTCGAGCACGTTGGTTTGTTATAGGATCGATCTGGAGGATCGAGGTTTGGTTTAAGTGAAGGACAGAGCAGTCTTGTAGACTGGATGAAATTGGCTAGTAAGACTAGGAGAAGTATGTGATACCTTACTTGGTGACTTATGTGATTAACTGATTATATGATTAATTATTATACGTATATGTGTTTGTGTTACAAACGTTATGCTTTCATCAAGTACTAGAAAGATGGGCACTACGAACCCCATGACCATAGTATCAGACGACATAGTTCAACGAAGCACGAGGTGTACATTTCTGATACTACCGGCACAGACAATGACGACTTTCAGCCCTTTGTGCACTGCCTGAAGTCGTAGCAGAGCCTACTGATGGCCATCTTGTTGGGAATTTGCCACTGGCGGTGATCCCTGCTCCTGTGCCCCTTGCCACTTATCTCGTTGTTGATATGCCCCCGACATTGCCTCTAAAGACGATGTCGAACTATTAAGAGGAGGACCCACTTGAGGGCAAGGCCCTCTCGCTGCTAGCATTAGACTACTGCATGCGGA
This sequence comes from Helianthus tuberosus, assembly GCA_030545235.1. NCBI lineage: Eukaryota > Viridiplantae > Streptophyta > Magnoliopsida > Asterales > Asteraceae > Helianthus > Helianthus tuberosus. The sequence continues at coordinate 70,651,071 of CM060356.1, read as the reverse complement.
CGCTCCTGTAGGGGAAACTCATTTCCCTATCCTAGACTCATTTGAGTCTCTGACATCCGCGTCTTCGCACATACAGGGAATGCAGCACCACTTACACGACGCCGACCCTGATATGGCATCATCAGCTGCACCGGATCCCACACACAGCTTTGAGTTTGATCGCGATTATGAGGACAATTCTGTTTTTCCGCCTGGTGTTGATCCAGACCATGACATTGAGTTCATGCACTTAGACCAGCCCTTGGGGGATCCTGTAACCCCCGTGATTGTTGATCCAGCTGATTTTGAGATGGAGTTTTTGATTCGAAGCTAGCCGTGGCCCCTGAGCCAGGCGTTGCTCCTGACCCCGCATTAGAGTATGACCCTGTTCATGCCAATGCACCGGCTGTTGCTCCTTGATTGATCATCTGCTTGGATGAGAGAAAATTTGGGGTAACTGTGCAAGACAATTTATTATTACGGGGGCCCACGTAATAACGATTTGTAGTGCACAGGAATCCTGGTGGACTCTGCAGGCCAAGCTAATGATAACCAAGGCAGCAGGAAATAACTTAAACACAAATGACCTAGGCGATGTAGCCTCGGGTTCATTCTATTACAAGCAACAAGCCAAATTGACAAGCCTGTGTGAAGGCTCAGGAATTTATTTTCCCCACTTATACAGTGAGTATATTTGCGTGTGAAATGGGGGATTACATGACGGCTTACGTTGCTATAAATACCCCATAGACAATTGAAACATTGTCCAACCCGCTTCACGCTATTTCGACAAAAGGGGAATGTCACCCAGGCGTGACACAAGCACCAGTACATTGCCAAGGACAGAAGCCGAGCTGCAAGAACGCATCTCACAGATAAATGCACGACATGAAGCCCTCCACTCTAAGTACAACGATGGCATTACTGGAGATAACCCTCCAACTGGCTGCACCTATAAACAGTTCCTGAACTGCAAGCCTTTGAACTTTGTCAGAACCGGAGGCACCGTTGCATTTGTTCGTTGGTCCAAAAGATCGACTCCACTCTAAGAATGAGTAACTGTTCGCCCCAACAGAGTGTTACCTACATCTCAGGGATATTTCTAGATGGCACACTCTCTTAATGGAACCTCCAGGTTCAGACCCTTGGCACAGACGCTGCTTATACACTGAGCTGGGACGAGCTCAAGGAAACGATTGAGAAGAAATGTTGTTTTAGGACAGAAATTCAGAAACTTGACGTGGAGTCCTGAAATTTGAGAAAGGACGAACCAGAGACTCCTGAACATGACCAGCGATCGCACGACTTGTCTAAGGTCGTCCCCTACTAAGTCATTGATGAAGTATGATATAGTGGTGTACTTGTGAGCTTTACATTGTGGTCTCGAATTGTGGCAATACAATCGCAGTATTCTCATCACATGCGATGTTCAATCAATTGTATATGTCCTATAGCATAAGAGGTTATGTGATCGACTTGTTGATAACATGAGATGTTATGTGTTGGTATTGTTGAATGCATACGTACACTTCACTTGCTATGACCTAACCTATGTGAAACATCTTTTAGAAGATGCCGCCAAGACGCGAAATGCGCATGCCCACCTCTGAGGCAGAACTTAAAGAGATAATTGCTGCAGCTATAGCACAGCACGAGGCCCTACGCTCCGAACCAATCAAAGGTACCTCAGAAAATAACGGTTGTTCCTACTGGCACTTCCTCAACTACAAGCCTCCGAAGTTCGACGGCACTGGGGGTGCCATAACTTTTGTAAAATGGATTGAAAGTATGGAATCCATCTTTCGAATGAGTGGCTGTACGCCAGAACAACAGGTCCCATACGTTTCTGAGTTGTTTCAAGATGGAGCTCGATTATGGTGGAATCTTCAGGTTCGAATAATGGGCCTAACTACAGCATACGCGTTAACTTGGGATGAGTTGAAAGGAATGATGCATAAGAAGTATTGCCCCCACACGGAAACCCAGAAGTGGGAAGATGAATTTCGGAGCCTAATGATGGAAGGTCCGAAGGTGTTGGAGTACGTGCAACGACTCCATGATCTGTCACAAATTGTTCCATACCTGGTAAAACCAGAACTGAAGAAATTGGAACAATTCATTTGGGAACTGGCGCCTCAAGTCTTGAGCTTGATGACAGCATCTACGCCACCAACAACCATTGTTGCAAGTAAGATGGGTTTGGCACTCGTTACGGAAGCAAATAGACTAGAAAAACTTGCAAACCCTGACAAGAAAACTCAGGTAGAGTCGTCTGGAAAGAACAAAAGGAAGCTTACCGAAGATACCCAAATGAACAAAGATCTATTCGAGGTTGCTTTGACTGCGGGGACAAAGGGCATTTCAAGAAAGATTGCCCTAACAACAAACAGGCCAATGATAAGATTTACTTAGAAACCAAACCAAGATGTGCTGAGTGCAAGTGTCACCGTGATGGTGGATGTCAGAAGCCTTGGTACGGGAGGAAAGGACACAACAAGGAAGGTTGTGGGATGAAGAGTTCCATACAAGGAGAAAACAGTAACAACGCTCTAGGTGGAAATGGGAAAGGAAATGGCCGAATGATAGGATGCTACCATTGTAAGGAAGTTGGACATTTTAAGAGGGAATGCCTGAAGTTGAAACAAGACCGTGGGAGAAAATCCAACATCAGAGCTTGTGAGGCATGCCAGGATCCAGGTGTGATTTCTGGTACATTCTCTAACAACCAAAACTTTTGCACCTATTTTGTTTGATGCTGGTGCCGGTTATGGCTTCGTGTCATTAGAATTTAAGAATATACTTGGTTTAACCGCTAGTAAGTTAGATATCCCCTACTCGATCGAATTAGCTAATGGAAAGTTAGTTGAAGCCAACGAAGTAATCAGAGGCTGTGTGATAGAACTGGGAGAACGTGAGTTTACTTTGGATCTACTACCAGTCGAATTGGGAAGCTTCGACGTGGTGGTAGGAATGGATTGGTTATCCGGAAACAAGGCTGAGATAGTATGTCACGAGAAAGCTGTTCGTATTCCAACTGATGATGGTGAGACAACTGTGGTTCACGGAGAGAAGCGTGACACACCACTAAGATTTATCAGCTGCTTGAAAGCAAGGAAGTGTTTACAGAAAAGATGTGTTGCTTTTCTAGCACACATCGTGGATAAAAAGGCTGCTGAGCCAAGAATCGAAGACATCCCTGTCGTAAGGGAGTATCCAGAAGTCTTCCCAGAAGACTTGCCTGGATTACCGCCTCTAAGGCAAATAGAGTTTCACGACAATTTAATTCCAGGCACTGCACCCGTAGTCAATGCATCATAGCGACTTACATTTTCGGGGGTGCAAGGATTGACAGAGAAGTGTTGGTAATGGATGGAGAAGGAAGATAACAGACCAAAAATTCCTTTTTGGGGTAATCCCACTGTTACCCATCAAAAAGGAGGATGATGATTTTCAAATAAACATCAACTACAGAGAATTGAACAAGCTGGCGATCAAGAACAGGTATCCTCTGCCAAGAATCGACGATCTGTTTGATCAACTGCAAGGCTCGAACTATTATTCAAAGATCGATCTTCGATCTGGATACCATCAATTAAGGATACAGGAGGAAAGTATCCCGAAAACAGCCTTCCGAACTCGTTATGGACACTACGAGTTCCTCGTTATGCCATTTGGTTTGACAAACGCACCTGCAGTCTTTATGGACTTGATGAATAGGGTTTGCAAGCCATACTTAGACAAGTTCGTGATTGTATTCATCGACGACATCTTGATTTACTCAAAGACGAAGGCTGAACACGAGCAGCATCTTAGAACCATACTGGAGCTGCTAAAGAAGGAACAGCTGTACGCCAAATTCTCCAAGTGCGAGTTTTGGCTACGCGAAGTCCAGTTTCTTGGACATGTGGTTAATGGGGATGGAATTCATGTTGATCCCACAAAGATCGAGGCAATCAAGAATTGGGAAACGCCTACAACGCCAACCGAGATTCGACAATTCTTGGGTTTGGCTGGCTACTATCGAAGGTTCATCGAGGATTCCTCGAAAATCGCTCAACCTTTGACGCTCCTCAGGACAAGACGTTTGATTGGGGAATCAAACAGGATGAAGCGTTTCAGATATTGAAGGATAAGCTTTGTAACACGCCAATCTTAGCTCTACCAGAAGGCACTGATGACTTTGTGGTATACTGCGACGCATCGCGTCAAGGATTGGGTTGTGTGTTGATGCAACGCCAAAAGGTCATTGCTTACGCATCACGCCAACTGAAAGTGCACGAAAAGAATTATACCACACACGATTTAGAGCTTGGCGCAGTGGTTTTCGCTTTAAAGATCTGGAAACACTACCTGTATGGTACGAAGTGCACAATCTTCACAGATCACAAAAGCCTACAGCATATATTCAACCAGAAGGAGTTGAATATGAGGCAAAGACGATGGGTTGAATTGTTAAACGACTACGCCTGCGAGATAAAATATCATCCAGGGAAGGCGAATGTAGTCGCCGATGCCCTAAGTCGTAAAGAAAGAATCAAGCCCATAAGGGTTAAAGCTTTGGAAATGATTATACGAACCGACCTTTCCTTGCGCATTCGTGCTGCACAAAAGGAAGCTCTCAAGGAGGGAAACCTTGAGGAAGAATATCTCCGTGGAATGGAGAAGCTTTTGGTACCAAACGAGGAAGGGACGTTATGTTTTGAGAAAAGGATTTGGGTTCCTCTGTTTGGTGGATTAAGGGAAGTTATTTTCGACGAAGCACACAAGTCGCGGTACTCTATCCACCCTGGATTGGATAAGATGTACCAGGATCTCAAAGATTACTATTGGTGGCCTAGGATGAAAGGCGACGTTGCTGTTTACGTGAGCAAATGTTTAACGTGCGCTAAGGTCAAGGCGGAATGCCAGAAGCCTTCGGGACTTCTGCAACAACCTGAGATTCCCAAGTGGAAATGGGAACAAATCTCAATGGATTTTGTTACAAAACTGCCAAGAACGCCAAGGGGCCATGATATGATTTGGGTGATTGTTGACCGCCTAACAAAGTCCGCACACTTTCTGCCAATCAAGGAGAAAGACAGTACTAGCAAACTTGCGGAAATTTACATGAGAGAGATCGTAGCACGTCATGGAGTACCACTCTCGATCATATCTGATAGAGACGGAAGATTTGTGTCAAGAATATGGCAATCTTTCCAAGAATCTTTCGGCTCACAATTGAATCTGAGCACTGCGTTCCATCCGCAAACTGACGGCCAGAGCGAGCGAACGATACAAACTTTGGAAGACATGCTGAGGGCATGTGTTATGGATTTAGGCGGTAGCTGGGATAAACACTTACCTTTGGTCGAATTTTCATACAACAACAGCTACCACACCAGTATTGGTGTCGCGCCATTTGAGGCCCTATACGGACGCAAGTGCCGATCACCACTATGTTGGTCTAACGCAGGTGATAGGCAGCTTGCTGGTCCCGAGATCGTCCAAGAGACGACAGACAAGATCGCGCAAATTCTTAAACGCATCGAAGCAGCTCGCCACAGACAAAAGGCCTATGCGGATCCGAACCGAAAACATGTGGATTTTCAAGTTGGAGAAATGGTTTTACTGAAGGTATCACCCTGGAAAGGGGTGGCGCGCTTTGGAAAGCGTGGAAAGTTAAATCCACGCTACATTGGTCCCTTTAGAATTCTAGAAAGAATTGGGACGGTAGCATACAAGTTGGACCTACCCGCTGAACTAAATGGTGTTCACGATACATTTCATGTATCCAATTTAAAGAAAAGTCCAACTCAAATTGACGTTGCCATTCCTATCGACGAGATTCATATTGACGACACGCTCCACTTCGTTGAAGAACCTGTTGAGGTCACGGATTGGAAAGTTAACAAGACCCGCCGGAGCAGTGTCAAACTCGTCAAAGTACGTTGGAATGCCAGACATGGTCCTGAATTTACCTGGGAACGTGAGGACCGGATGAAAGAGAAATACCCCCACCTATTTCCTAAGAACTCTGCATCTACAAGCAGAACTTAAATTTCGGGACGAAATTTATTTAACGGGGGGAGAATGTGACAACCCGCACTAAACCAGGTATCCGTACAACTTAATTAATGATTAATTACTACTTGATTACTGTGCTTGATTGAACTAGCTGATAAACTGCTACCTGCATACTGATACATGCACTTACTTGCATCATACTTTATTTGCTGTCACTACATTAATTACATACTGAACCCTAGTGACAAACATGATGCACAAAAGCACAGTAGCACTAAACGGATACACGGCAAACATGCTGACATGACCAGCATCAGGCAGACACTGCCTCTAAGGCCTGTTAAGAGCCTCATATATTTTGACTACACTGGTAGTGAGTGTAGGGATATAAGGGTTATGGTACCGCGTCTCTAGGGATAAGATACACTGATTCGGATGTGCCAAAAACATACTTTAAGTACCAAACACAGCACTTTAATAATTAATCCAGCTTCTAGCTGACTAGTAAAGTGCCAGAACATGAGGAAATAACACTAGACACTTTCTAAAGTGTTGGAAACAAGATGTGTCACTAAAAATAACAATAACGACACTTTAAAGCTTTTGTAACGCTTTAACGGATTACTATCCAACCGAACACCCGGACTTTACCCGGAACATGAAAATATTAATATTTTCACTACTTATATTTTTCTGAGCCAGTTAGGGTCCCTGATTACCCTAACACCCGTCATAACACGCCTTATGTAACTAACGAGGTTAAACACTTAACTTACCTATTTAACCTAAACTATATCCTAACTAATCTTGTTCTAATCGAACCAACCCCCACCCCATGCCATAACCGGCCCCAAAGCCATGGGGACACACTAGTACAAGGTGTATTAGTTTATTAGAGTATGCTTAATATCTTGTAGACATTGTGACCAAAGGATAATACACCTTAAATCTTCCTATAAATACACCTTGAACACTTAGATGATTATCACCAACATAACACTCAACCAACTCACTCTCTTTCTCTCTACACTAAGCTCGGCCGAACACCACCCTCACCACCATCATACTTTTGGCCCTTGGTCTCTTCATTCCAAGCATATACAAGCTTCACAAGTCACGTATTAGGAGCCTCGGAGCAAGCGGAACACGAAGGACCTCCACCGTTAGCTTTTATCCACCTCTTTTTCGTCAAGATTCTTCCCTAGCCCCGAGCTAGAGGTATATTGTTTAAAACTTGTTCTTGAATGTATTTAAAGTGGTTAAAAGGAATATTGTCGGTTAAATATCGAAAACATAAGTTTTGATGCATTAAAGTCTAGTAAAATCACAAAAATGGTGGATAATAACATATAACTTGTGTAAAAGTTGTAGGACTTGAAAATTGTTATTATTGAGACCCGATCTATGATGTGGTAGCTCGGAACATCGTTTAACCCGACTTTGTAAGATCATGTATCTTCACATAAGCTCGTTTTTGACTAAATACAAGGGTTAAAGGTGAAACTCTACCACACAAAATACATGAACTTGTGCAGAAATATTTTACTTGTGTAAAAGTGATTTAACCGGTAAAATGGTGTTTAAAACTAGCGGATCTACGTATCCGCAAGTGGTATTTTTGAAAGACCACACTTTAAAGAAATCATGTTTTTCTAAAGATGGATCTTACACTAATAAATATGATTTTATAAACCATAAGTGTGTAAACACTTGTGAAATGAGAAGATCCAACAAATATCTATTTTTGGGAAAAGTGACTAGAAGTTGTAAAGACGGATTTCTCTAAACACGAGGTTTTTACAAGATCAAAGCTACTTTATATAAAGATCTACATATATAAAGGTGATTTACATTAAAGATGCGGAAAAACTACAAGTTCATGCGATTATGCACATTTACATACTTGTCGACTAGTTTGATGTGTCGGAAATTGTTTGATTGAATAAAGAAGTTGTTGAATTGATTTGTTAAAAGAAAATGATACGCTTGAAAGCGTGGCCACCTCCAGTTACAGAGGAAACTCTGGCGAAATTTTCTAAAAACCTAACACTTAGGCTTATTTACACAACAAGTGTTAGAACTACTTTTGGACATACTTTCGAAACATAAATTTCGCCAGCACTATATTTTACTAAATATTCGGAGGTGGGATTTTCACAAAGATTAACGTGATAAGTATATTTGTCACAACACTGTTTATGATTATTTTGTGAAATACATAAATATTATTTTAGAGTAAAAATAATATTTACAAGCGTTAATGACTCCAAAACTTTGCGAACGCATCCACAAACATATAAGTTACACCGGTAATTACATTACCACAAGATTGATAAAACGTAACTTACGCACATGTATTATATCCCCCATCCTTGGGAAGAAGAATAACTACCAAGTGTATACGGAACATAAACACGAAATAGTTGTCTAACTATTTCCCAAAGACATAAACTATAAAGCTAAGGCACGGCCGTCCGTCTAATAGAATTAGCACTTGTAGGTCGTTGCACAGCTTACTGTATTGGAGACACTTGGTAGAGACGCGCATTCACTGTGAGTTCATGTCCCCCTTTTCTCTAACTGTTTTCAGTTTTCTTAACTGCGGGGGTGAAATACATGTTACTTTGTTTACAAGTACTTTATACACGGTATGAATAACGTAAGGAGGTTTAGATCATGTGAATGGGTAGTTAGAACACCGAGGGACTCGAGCGGTAGATCTATCTGGGTGTAGCGAGCCCAGCTCCCGGCCCAACAGAACAGGCCTCTCGGAGGACTAACAGAACGGACCTGGAGTGACTTGGTACCCAACGCAAAATCGGCTAGGGTTGTGTCTACCTACTTGCATTTCACGACATGCTAATGGCCTTGCAAACCATTGGTGATCACAAGTCCTCTTACACTGCTACATACCAGGAAACTTTTATACTTACAAGTGTTTTACTTACTCACTTGCACATGAACTCGCTCAACATTATTGTTGATTTTTCAACTCACATGTATTTCAGGAAATTAAACGGATCTGGCACGGTATGGAACGTTTTCCGCTGCATATTGTCATGAAGTCATCAGGGTTTAGGGGATGTGTCTCTTACCTGGACAAGACACAGTCTCTAAATCACGTTTATGTTATGTTTCAGTTTGTAATGTTGTTGAACAAGGTCATGGTTGTTGGTTAAAAACAATGGTACTGTATTTTGATTTCCAAAACTTAATGGATGACTTGCATGGTTTTTAAATTCATATAGCTTGTTATGATTAAGCTATGGTATTAAGAAGTCACACCAAAATTAACCACGCTTCCGCAAAGCCAGGGTGTGACACTTCGTAAGTATTCTTTCGCTCTCTTCCTTATTTTATTGCTTTTCGAGTCAGAAAGTCAAACTTTGTTTGACTTTCAGCATTGACCAGTAATGGTCAATGCGAAGTTCGTCTGAACTTCGCAACGTGAGTGTAATCACGTTGGTTATAGTCCCTTGGGACTATGCCTACTGATTACCACGTTGTATAGGGTCGTAGGGTAGGCGATCTAATAAATCGCCTATACCTTCGAACCCGACCCAGTTTGGTCGATCATTAGGATCCGACCAAATACATTAGGTGACCCTAGTATAGGGCATAACCTTCCAAGGTTATACCCTATGGTCACATCGTTTAAGTAGTTGTATGATAGGTAGTTTATATGCCTTAGGTAAATTACCAGAATACCCTTTTCATGTATAATTGGTAATTAAGCATATGTAACCTAAACTTTTGTCACATAACTGATTATGTAACATGTTTAGGCATATAACACTTGTCATAGGACTAGTTAGGCGGTCCGAACGCGTTTCACGCGCACGACGCGTTAAAGTAGCATAAGCTTCCTAAACGGGTCGTAATGGGTCGTATACAATTATGTTAGGTTTCATTTAGTATGTAGGCTTTGTTAAACCAAATGACACGAGTCTCTACACTCGTTTGGTTTACAAACCCTAATGCTACCCGATCTTCCGGTTTAGGTCCGGTTTATTAATGTAGTTACCTATATTAGGTGCCGTTTGATATCCGCGATCTCTAGCATTGTTTGGTTGTTATTCAAGGACTACTGAGCAATCTCAAGTGAGTACATAGACCCCTCTTTTACTATTTTCCAAACTGTTTTGGGGTGGAACACATGTGCCTACTTGTTACTTTCATGCTTTCCTGTTTTCACATCATATACCTGCTATGTTCAATAGTACACTTATAGTACATGATCTCATTGTGTTTTATGCTATGTATGTCCATTTAGCTCATACTTAGTACATCGTTTTACATTTACATTTTATGCTATGTATGTCCATTGCGTGCATACTTAGTACATTGTTTTCATCACATGCTTACATTTTGGTATGACATTTGGTTTGTTTACATGGGACAATACATTCATTAACACCGATCATGCCGTTCGTTAGTAGGTAGTGGTACCATAGGAATTGACAACTCCCGTTCCGGACGTCCCAGGGAAAGGGGATGAAAGGAATGACCGAATTCGTTGATATAAGACAGATAGACCTTTAATTTGTTTAAAGGGTTTATCACCACAGTCGCAAGGCTTGGATGTATGCATTTTCACAATACCGCATAAATGTTCATATTAAATAGTTGCATGCATTTACACAAAACATAGCTTTGATTTAAACCAAGTTTTTACTTCAATACTTTGTTTTTGTGCATATGGTTTAGTTGAGACATTTCACTTGCCATACATGACATTTTGACATAGACATTTGACATGGATATTTGACATAGACATTTGACATGGATATTTGACATAGACATTTGACATGGATATTTGACATAGACATTTGATATGGATATTTGGCATAGACATTTGACATGGATATTTGACATAGACATTTTGACATAATTTACATCTTGACATGAACACTTTGACATATTATTCAATACATTTGACAATTCGTTTAAACATAGACTTATTACATTGGTTTGGTTTGATTAAGTGATTAAGTTAACGATGCGTGTGTAATATGATACAAGCATGGTGGATACGCCGCTGGTACTTCCTATATATAAGTGTTTGTATGGTATTACATGGCGTAACGTTATTTGAATCATTTCAATATTGAGACATAGAACATTTTATATAAATAACATATTTTTCACAAGACATTGATTTACAAACAACTTATCTTATACAAACACATTTTTACATGGTCATTTATTTAACCTGACATTTACTTATACATATCATCTGATCTTATTATTTTCAAATGATTTATAAAGACAAAGCAAACTAAAAGGTTCATGACTAAACATTTTCTTAAACAGAAGTCATGAATCTCATTTTCACAAAACCTATGTATCTCACAGGCATTTTTATGCTGACGTACCTATTTTCACATGTGTTTTTCAGGAGCTGTTGCATAAGATGATCAAGATACATATAGACAGACTTGGGCTTTAGTGACAATAAAAGATGCAAGACTAGTTAATTATGTTGTATATCCTTGTTTGATTAAGACATTGTAACACTTTTTATCAATAAAACGAAACTTAAATTTCCATGGTTATGAAACATTAATTCTGTTGCAACACGCCCCGATGTTTCCGCCGCGATTTGTTGTTTTACGCGGTCGGGGTGTGACAGAAAAGATGGTATCAGAGCCAATGGTTATAGGGAATTAGGTTATTAGTAATGCTTTGACCTAGTCTATAACCTTCTTAGGACCCTAACGCGAGTTTACTTGCGTTTAGTCATAAAACAATACCGTCGCCTATCCTTAGGCGACTACCACAACAAGAACATGAATTTCAAAACCGCTTTGAAAACTAATCATCTGTTCTAGGATGATTGATTACTAGGTTTTGAACCCTCTATTGTAAGGTTTTGAACTCTCTGTTATATGGTTTTGAACCCCTTTGAGTTTTCAAAATCTCGTCAAGGTTTTGGGTTTTAAATAGTGTGAACACGTGCAAACTGGAAGGGTGAATGCCTGTATTCTGGGTTTTCTGGCTAGGCAAGCACTTCGTATACATCTCATCAGACGCGAGACCAGTTGTGCTTACCTGGGAATTCTTGGGATGAGTGTTCACTTATAGGCGAGCATGTCTTCGCAATACATTATTTTTGACCCATTTACTTTGAATTGTCACCATCTCATTTGTTTGCCTTAGGTAACAAACAAATGATCACAATTTTCATTCGTTACCATTCTGTATTGATTATCCAATAACCTTTCACTTGCTTCTTCCTATGTCTTTCATTTTCTTCTAGAATGTCTCTTCCTCTTGGCACTGGTCAAACGTCTGAGCGAACAGCCAAATTTGTCCAACAAATAGGCGAAGTGATTCAGAAGACTGTGGATCTAGGCATTGCCATGGCTCGTCTTAACAATGAAGCCTCTCGTCTCGACAATGAAGCCACTCAAGAGACACCAAAGGAAGCAGTAGTCAAGCTTGCACCAACATCAAGGAAGCGTAAGGCTTCAAGGAAACCCGCAGCGGTTACACCTAATCAAGCTGGACCTAGCCAAGTGGCAAGGCCACCAGCTAGGAAGCCGTACTTAGGAACTGCTCCTAGGTGCAAGCGATGCAACGGTCATCATTCAAACCTCATACCCTGCTGGAAATGTACCTACTGTGGACGGCGGGGACATTTGGTCAACACATGCCGCTTTGCTATCCAGAACAAAGCTGTTGCAAATCTTGCTGCTACCCAACTCCAAGTCAACCCTACTCAAGCTCGTTTCCCGCGTGGTACTTGCTACAACTGTGGCGATACGAGCCATTTCAGGAACAACTGCCCGAAGATAGTCAGTGCAAATCCAACCCTTGGATGAGCATTAGACTGAACAAAGGATGTTGTTGTCTTATGCCTTTGTTTCTTTTGTTTTCGTGTATTGTGAAACAATATGTCTTGTTCATAAATAAAAATCGTTGTTCACAAATTCTGATATACAAGTATAGTTACATGTGTGTATGATTTTTCTATGATACCTGCATTAAGGAACTATGTTCCTTACAAACTACTCTTGTGATTCTCTCTTTCAAGTGATCGCTCATAATTTCCTCGAAAGTTCTAAGTACTCGTTTCATTCTAAGAAACGAAGTACAGGAAATAAAGTGAAATTATGAGTAATCGTGCTCTTTACACATCTGTATTTTTGAATCCTTGGTTGGATAACTAAGGATATTTACAAATCTCATACCCATTACGTTTTGATTTTTTTTTTTCAACATACACAGTACCAGTATTTCAAAACAATCTTCATGATCTCAGAACATTTCATATAGTTTGAAAACAATTTTTCTTGATGCATTGGCTATGTTATTTCAAAAACATTGGCCATGTTATCAAAACCAACCTTTCTAATTTCAAAATATTTCATATAGTCTGAAGACAATATTAACACAATACATTTTCTGATCAAGTGCATGATTTCGAAAAGCATCGTTCATGTCTTTAAAAAAAAAACCTTATACATAATTTCAAAATTCATCTCGCATGATTTTAAAACATTTTTGTAAATATATCTACCTAATACACCTACTTTATGATTTCAAAAAAGTATTATATATAAGGTTTCAAAAACGTTAAACACATTTTTCTTAAAAGAACCCCATGCACAATTTTTCAAAAATATTTTCCTCGTACATTGACTTAACTTTCAAATTTCGCTTCATATGTCGCCTTGGCATATCTGGCATCTCAACTTCATAAGCATTTTACTTCATGTTTTGACTTAAGCACATCCCGTGCAAGATTTCAAAACATCTCCAACTTCTAAAATCCATATGGGATCTTTTTATCTCCACAATTAGACCCTTGTGGATAATCATCATTCAAATCAGAGTCCTTAATTGGATTCCTTATGTACCTTAATTCGAACACTTCGGTTCCTAGTAATCGAAATCGAATTTTCTTTTAGAATCTTTCTATCTTTATAGTTGGATTCTTGATAATGTTTAAAGTACCAAATGAAATCCACGGAATGGATTCCAAGTGTACTTTAAATGCATGTACGCAATTTACAAGACAAATTAACAAACAATTTTGTGGTTATGTGATTATGTGTTTACATATTTGGTGTTTTCATTTATGCATTTTTGTGTTTTTAATACTCTGGATATTCGTTATCCAAATCCTCGCAGGATCTTTCATATCTTCATATGAGAGATTCGTAGCAGGATATTCAAAAGGTACTACCTTCAATCCTTAATGGGCTTCTATGTAATAGTTAAGACCCTTGGGTTATATAGTACCATTCCATGTTTCATAAGAAACCCTTTAGTGGTCTAGTCAAAAAGATTGAGTCACAATTTGGTTAAAGAACGACATCTAGTGATGTAGCTGAACAGACTCCTTGATAGTCTATTTAGATCATTTATTGATTTAATTAAAAGGACTCTAAGGCGGTCTAGTCACACTCATCACAGGATTGTTCATTTGGTTTTCCCCTGCACATTATAAAATGGACTGAGTGGACTATGCAAGGAATTGTCTAATTATGGACGCGTACATAATTATGAAATTTAGTGCACAGAAACCCAGTAAGATTTGTTATGTGTAAGAACCGATAGTGACAACAATAACGAAATAAGAACGATGTAATGGAGGTACGGTGGACGCACCAATGACGCTTCATATACTTGTATATAAGTATCCCTCTTACATTGCAATCATGATGTTATTAAAGTTACTAGAAGTTCAGAACCCTAACCAATGTTGTTTGATCTTTTCAAACTTCATGCTTTCAAGCTCTCACAAGTTTCCTCTAAATAAATTTCGGGACGAAATTTCCTAAAGTAGGGGAGACTGTAACACCTGTGCCTTCACGGCCATCAAACAAATACCAAACCAATGAAATATTATAATTCATACTTGGGATTTGTAAAAATATGTGTATCATTTGCACATATCAATTCTCGTTCAATTTTCAAACTCTAAATCGCTTTCTGGAAGGTTATACGCGCACCGATGCGTAAATATAACCAGTTTAATGCAACGAACACTCCGGAATAGTGAAATAGGCTTAACATACCTTAAATAACCTTTACATGACTTAGATATAAGTTTTGGAAGGTTTGGTGTGGTGAAATCAAAGTTATATCGCTTACAGGGACTAAATATGACAAACTGCGAAAGTATGCCAATTTGAACTGTAACAGACATTCCGGAACATGACCATAAGTTAAACATACCATAAATATCCTTTACATAGCTTAGAAATAGGCTTTGAGGGGTTCGGTGTGCTAAAATAAACTTTTTGTCATTCAGGGACTAAAAGTGTCAAAAAGTGCACAAGTTTGCATTTTCGCGCATAACTTACGTTCTGAATACATCTGGACATCCAAAAATTTATGTAAGCATGACTACATTATATTTTAGTGTTCGCCTTAAGAAAAATCCATGCGTCGCGTCATTTGGATCGTTTTTCGCGCTTATGCGCATTCTGCCGTAATTAAGCGAACATCGCGTTCGTACGGCCAAACGAACCAACCTCCGGCATATTTTTGAGCATGTTTTGAGTTCCCTATACTTTAACTTCATTTTAGAGCCTTGAAATGAGGTTAACGGGGTTCAAACGCATCGAAAATCGCTTAAACGGGCTGCAGGGACCATTGCTGTAAAATCTGCCAAAACAGGGGCCTAGCGTGACGCGACGGGCCTTAGCGTCACGCGAGCCCCCCTCTGGACCAGATTCCATGTTTTTAACAGCGGGTCCCAGCTGATTGATCCTTCACCACATGTTCTAAGTTGCTTAGTCACTAAGATAAGGAGCATATGTGGCTTCCATAACCTTTCAACAAGTGTACGGATGGGATCGAATCACGGTTTCCATGAAACGATCTCAACGGTTCACCGAAAACTATATATACCCCATGCCTTTCATTGTTTTAAAGAACAAGAATTCTGATTTGAGAGCTCTAAGTTGAAACCATTGTTTCATACCTGAGTTCTTGGATCGGGATTAGCATTCGGGGACCCTTCGTAAGTATTCTTTCGTTCTCTTCCTTATTTTATTGCTTTTCGAGTCAGAAAGTCAAACTTTGTTTGACTTTCAGCATTGACCAGTAATGGTCAATGCGAAGTTCGTCTGAACTTCGCAACGTGAGTGTAATCACGTTGGTTATAGTCCCTTGGGACTATGCCTACTGATTACCACGTTGTATAGGGTCGTAGGGTAGGCGATCTAATAAATCGCCTATACCTTCGAACCCGACCCAGTTTGGTCGATCATTAGGATCCGACCAAATACATTAGGTGACCCTAGTATAGGGCATAACCTTCCAAGGTTATACCCTATGGTCACATCGTTTAAGTAGTTGTATGATAGGTAGTTTATATGCCTTAGGTAAATTACCAGAATACCCTTTTCATGTATAATTGGTAATTAAGCATATGTAACCTAAACTTTTGTCACATAACTGATTATGTAACATGTTTAGGCATATAACACTTGTCATAGGACTAGTTAGGCGGTCCGAACGCGTTTCACGCGCACGACGCGTTAAAGTAGCATAAGCTTCCTAAACGGGTCGTAATGGGTCGTATACAATTATGTTAGGTTTCATTTAGTATGTAGGCTTTGTTAAACCAAATGACACGAGTCTCTACACTCGTTTGGTTTACAAACCCTAATGCTACCCGATCTTCCGGTTTAGGTCCGGTTTATTAATGTAGTTACCTATATTAGGTGCCGTTTGATATCCGCGATCTCTAGCATTGTTTGGTTGTTATTCAAGGACTACTGAGCAATCTCAAGTGAGTACATAGACCCCTCTTTTACTGTTTTCCAAACTGTTTTGGGGTGGAACACATGTGCCTACTTGTTACTTTCATGCTTTCCTGTTTTACACATCATATACCTGCTATGTTCAATAGTACACTTATAGTACATGATCTCATTGTGTTTTATGCTATGTATGTCCATTTAGCTCATACTTAGTACATCGTTTTACATTTACATTTTATGCTATGTATGTCCATTGCGTGCATACTTAGTACATTGTTTTCATCACATGCTTACATTTTGGTATGACATTTGGTTTGTTTACATGGGACAATACATTCATTAACACCGATCATGCCGTTCGTTAGTAGGTAGTGGTACCATAGGAATTGACAACTCCCGTTCCGGACGTCCCAGGGAAAGGGGATGAAAGGAATGACCGAATTCGTTGATATAAGACAGATAGACCTTTAATTTGTTTAAAGGGTTTATCACCACAGTCGCAAGGCTTGGATGTATGCATTTTCACAATACCGCATAAATGTTCATATTAAATAGTTGCATGCATTTACACAAAACATAGCTTTGATTTAAACCAAGTTTTTACTTCAATACTTTGTTTTTGTGCATATGGTTTAGTTGAGACATTTCACTTGCCATACATGACATTTTGACATAGACATTTGACATGGATATTTGACATAGACATTTGACATGGATATTTGACATAGACATTTGACATGGATATTTGACATAGACATTTGACATGGATATTTGACATAGACATTTGATATGGATATTTGGCATAGACATTTGACATGGATATTTGACATAGACATTTTGACATAATTTACATCTTGACATGAACACTTTGACATATTATTCAATACATTTGACAATTCGTTTAAACATAGACTTATTACATTGGTTTGGTTTGATTAAGTGATTAAGTTAACGATGCGTGTGTAATATGATACAAGCATGGTGGATACGCCGCTGGTACTTCCTATATATAAGTGTTTGTATGGTATTACATGGCGTAACGTTATTTGAATCATTTCAATATTGAGACATAGAACATTTTATATAAATAACATATTTTTCACAAGACATTGATTTACAAACAACTTATCTTATACAAACACATTTTTACATGGTCATTTATTTAACCTGACATTTACTTATACATATCATCTGATCTTATTATTTTCAAATGATTTATAAAGACAAAGCAAACTAAAAGGTTCATGACTAAACATTTTCTTAAACAGAAGTCATGAATCTCATTTTCACAAAACCTATGTATCTCACAGGCATTTTTATGCTGACGTACCTATTTTCACATGTGTTTTTCAGGAGCTGTTGCATAAGATGATCAAGATACATATAGACAGACTTGGGCTTTAGTGACAATAAAAGATGCAAGACTAGTTAATTATGTTGTATATCCTTGTTTGATTAAGACATTGTAACACTTTTTATCAATAAAACGAAACTTAAATTTCCATGGTTATGAAACATTAATTCTGTTGCAACACGCCCCGATGTTTCCGCCGCGATTTGTTGTTTTACGCGGTCGGGGTGTGACAAGTGTGAACTCACCTTGGTTTGCTCGGTTTGTTAAATTACTTGATTACAGCAAGACAACCAATCCCTATTGTGATTATTAATAATATCAGTTTCATGGACAGCCAGGTCACGTATATTCACACTTTGTATTCATCACAGAACAACATATGACATATAACAAATATTCAATTTCCATGCTAGTGCACATTCCACGCATACAACATGCAACAGTGTTCGACACTTAAAGTAATTATACATTAAATGCATTCAAGTTCCCTAGTTTCAGCTGATGGTGTCACCATGCACACGGAAAATCACGTATCCAAGTTGAGACACTAAACCACTGTTCTGAAAATCCTTTAATAATGTGCACATGTTTCGATTTGACTAATACTTCAAACACCCACACATATGGCCGCCATTTACTATATTTATGTATATATATGTCAGTTCATTGAGTAGCTTCACATCCCTAGCATCCTTAGTTATCAATTTAAGTTTCATCCACTTTAATCATGATGTAATCTGAATCCAGTATGCAACCATTATCATCTAGTCAAATGCCTCCAAATCATCATCATTCAATCATTATTCAATAATAGCATGTTGATATATATCTAATTCAAAAACACATGTAACAAGCACATGATTACTGACACTCATATGCAAATATGAGAACAATGGCCGACAATTATGAGGGATCCTTATCATACAAATCAATTCCAAACATATGCTCATAATCATTACCACTAACAGTTAATATTTATGATGTCCATTTATACTTTTCACGTATTTCTACAACTTGTCAGTAGATCACGTTCATAATCATATGCTTATCATCATTACTCACTAACTGTTAATACATGAAATCATATTACCAAATCATTGTGAAATCAAGATCGTATAAAAATCATTATATCATTCATAGGAAGCATGACAAAATTACACAGCATCATTATTAAATTAACATATGCATACAGACACGTGATCAAATCATGCATGACTCGAATGACAGTGCAACTAACCGATATAGAAGGCCACTAACTTGATCAAAGGGAAAGCTTGAAACTGGTAGTTGTCGTCGCACAGGGATGAGGAGAGAGAAGTGGTTAGGGTTTGCTAGTTATCGATTACATGCACTGGTTTCAAACAAATCCTATATTCGGACGTTATTGGGCCAAAGCCCAATCCATGTTTTCGTTGGCCACACTAATGGACGAAAACACTAAGTTGTTTTCGTGGGGAGGGGTGTTTTCGAGTGGGGTGTTGTTGCCGTCGGGTTTGAGAGAGAGGGAAGGGTAGGGTTTGTGTGTGTAAAGTATTTAGCAAACAAATGAGAAGTATACCCTTTCTCCTAATGTTATGCGTGTAAAAGAGAGAGTGGGCCGAACCATTATGGGCTGCCCTTGATCCGCATATAATGAGTGTAGCCCGAATGGGCTTGTGTGTGACACCTGTGTCACTTCAACCATCAAACCAATGCCAAACCAATGAAATATTGTATTTTATACTTGGGATTTGTAAAAATATGTGTATCGTTTGCACATATCAACTCTTGTTCGATTTTAAGCTTTAAATCGCTTTCTGGAGGGTTATACGTGCTCTGCTTCATAAATATAACCAGTTTAATCCAACGATCACTCCGGAATAGTGAAATAGGCTTAACATACCTTAAATAACCTTTACATAACTTAGAAATAAGTTTTAAAGGCTTTGGTATGGCAAAAACAAGTTAATTCGCTTACAGGGACTAAACTTGACAAACTACGAAAGTATGCCAATTTGAACTGTAACAGACATTCTGGAACATGACCATAAGTTAAACACACCTTAAATATCCTTTATATAGCTTAGAAATAGGCTTGGAAGGGTTCGGTGTGCTAAAATAAACTTTTGGGTCATTCAGGGGCTAAAAGTGTCAAAAAGTGCATAAGTTTGCACTTTCGCGCATAACTTACGTTCTGAATACATCCGGACATCCAAAAATTTATGTAAGCACCAAAATATTTTATTTTAGTGTTTGGCATAAGAAAAATCCATTCGTCGCGTCATTTGGATCGTTTTTCGCGCTTATGCGCATTCCGTCGTAATTAACCGAACAACGCAATCGTACGGCCAAACGAACCGACATCCGGGATAATTTTGAGCATGTTTCATGTCAACAATGTTGAGACATCATTTTAGGGCCTTAAACTTGGCTTGACGGGCCTTAGAAGTGTCGGAAATGAGCTTAAACATCAACAGGGACCAAAACTGACAATTCTGCAGAAAAGGGGGCTAGGCGTGACGCGAGGCCCCTTGGCGTCACGCGAGGCCCTTTCAGATCTGCAAAAGTTGTTTAAACAGGCTATTAACAGCCCTTAACCACTCCAAAGGCCAAATGCCACATGTCAAACTCTTGTGGTGGGCAAAATGAGCTACCACAACATTCCAACACTTGTACGGATGAGATTCGATCACGTTATTCGAGGAACGATCCTAACGGTGGTCCATTTCCTATAAATACCCACACCCCATTCATTGCAAACCCACTTGAAATCTGAGATTTCCCTAAGTTGGGGTGTCTCATCACCTCATACCTGAGAATACTTGGATTATCAATCTTGCGGGGACCCTTTGTAAGTGTTCCTTCGTTCTTTTATTGCTTCTCGAGTCCGAAAGTCAAACTTTGTTTGACTTTCTGCATTGACCAGTTTATGGTCAATACGAAGTTCGTTTCAACTTCATAACGTGAGCGTAATCACGATGGTTATAGTCCCTAGTGACTATACCTACTGATTACCACGTTATCTAGGCTCAGTGACGAGTCGTAGTTTCGGCCAAAATACGTATTCTTGCGTATTTTGTAACCAAACTACTCTTAGATATCAAAACCGCTTGTTTTGATACCAAACCTGTTTTCTAAACTTAGTTAAGCATGTTTTAACATGCTTAGCTCGTCACTTTTAGTTTAGTGCTTATATAGGGTCGTAAGGTAAGCGATCTAAACAATCGCTTATACTTTCGAACCCGACCCGTTTGGTCGATCATTAGGATCCGACCAAGCACATTAGGTGACCATAGTATATAGGGAATAACCTTCCGAGGTTATACCTTATGGTCACGGCGTTTAGTTAGTTGTATGATAGGTAGTTTATATGCCTTAGGTAAATGACCAAAATGCCCTTTTTACGCCAAAATTCTTTTTAAGCATATGTAACATAACTTTTGGTATCTAAACTGATTTGGTAACAATATTAGACATGTTAAGGCATATTTTACTTGTCATAGGACTAGTTAGGCGGTCTGAACGCATTTCACGCGAACGACGCGTTAAAGTAGCATAAGCTACCTAAACGAGTCGTAATGGGTCGTAAGCACTTAGGTTAGGTTCCGATTTAGCATGTAGGCTTTGTTAAACCATATTACATGAGTTCCCATACTCATTTGGTTTACAAGCCCTCATTCTATCCGATCCTCCGATTTAGGTCCGGTTAATTAACATAGTTACCCATATTAGGTGCCATTTGATATCCATGATCTCTAGCATTATTTGGTTGTTACTCAAGGACTACTAAGCAAACTCATGTGAGTACATAGACCCCTCTTTTACTGTTTTCAAACTGTTTTGGGGTGAAGCATGTGTACCTATCTGTTATTTTCATGTTTTCCAAAAGTATAATTGATTATACATGTTAGAACTTATCTGTTGACAAACTGAATGACTATCTATGGTTTAAACACTGATTTTTCAAAGACTATAACATAAATTGTTGAATTGTACTTATTTTGTTCACCAGACCGGTTGTTAGTATGATATAGCGCTATAGGATTTGACACCCCATTCCTGTTGTCATGGAATGTCTGAAACCAATTTGTTTCTCCATCCAAATAGGGATTTCCTTTATGGTATCCCTATAGTCTCAAAGGTGCATTTTGATGCACTAGGTCTGAATGAATTCTTAAATCACACCTTTAAAGTATATTTTGATAGACTCCCAAAAGTATATTTTGATATACTCTCATGTGTGGTATTGTACAGAAACAACATATAGATTTTATCAACAAACCAAAACATATTTTTAATATGTTATTTACAAATCCAAAGTATACTTATAATATGCTACTATAAGGTTATTCGTTTAACCTTACATTATTTTACAAAGCATAACTTTTGATTTATTCAAACACTTTGTTTTGAACATTTTTACTTGTGGTTTAAGGAATCTCATTTTACTTACCATATATAACTTTTGTTTACACATTACATGGTTTACATTTAACTTGAGTTATACAATAACATTGGACTATTGGTTTAAACATGAACATTCCATATTGGTGGTTTGGTTTGAGTAAGTGATTTAAGTAACGAGGCGTGTGTAATATGATACAAGCATGGTGGATACGCCGCTGGTAATTCCTATATATAAGTGTTTGTATGGTATTACATATCGTAGCGTTATTTGAATCATTTCAATTTAAGACATGTAACATTTTATACAAATAACATACTTTTCACAAGACATTGATTTACAAACAACTTATTTTATACAAACTCATTTTACATGGTTATTCATTAACCATACATTATTCTCTTATTTACATATATCATCTGAACTTATTGTTTTTCGAATGATTTATAAAACAAAACATTTTACAAGGATCATGACTGACTTTTGTTAAACAACTCTTTCTAAACTTATAAGTCATGAATCCTATATTCACAAAACCTATGTATCTCACAGGCATTTTTATGCTGACGTACCTATTTTTACACATGTTTCAGGTGCTGTCTTGAGATGATTGTTGATACATGCTACATTTAGGATGGACTCGTGCCTTAGCAACTTTAAAACTTGGAAGATCATAGTATACTTATTTGATTGTATTAAAACAATGAGTTCATTTATTCAATAAAACAGAATTTATTTATTCCATGGTTATGAAACAATAATTCTGTTACAACACTCCCCGACGTTTTCGCCACGTCTAGTTGCCTTACGTGGTCGGGGTGTGATAGAAAAGTTGGTATCAGAGCCAATGGTTATAGGGAATTAGGTTATTAGTAATGCTTTGACCTAGACTATAACCTTCCTAGGAACCTAACACAAGTTTTCTTGTGTTTAGTTTTAAAACAATACCGTCACTTATTCTTAGGTGACAACCACAATAAGAAACACAAATTTCTATCCCGCTTTGAAAACTAATCATCTGTTTTAGGATGATTTATTATATGGTTTTGAACCCTCTAAGCTTTCAAATCCCGTCAAAGTTGGTCTAAATAATGTGAACACGTGCAAACTGGAAGGGTGGGTGCCTGTACCCTGAGTTTTCTGTCTAAGGCTAGAGTGTTCGTACAAATCCACATAATCGGACCAGTCACTCTTACCTGGGAACTCTTGGGGTGAGTGTCCACTTATAGGCGAGCATGTCTTCGCGATACATTATTTTTGACCTATTTACTTTGATTAATCACCGGGGTCGTTTGTTGCTTTGTAGTAACAAACAAATGACCAATATCCTTGCTTTCATCAGATTTGTTTCATCTCATTCTTTTCGTCTAATTCTCTCACTCGTTTCCTTCCATGTTTCCTCTTTTAGAATGCCTCCTCGACGCGACAATCAGATGGCGAATGCCGAACTGGCGGAAATCATCGCGCAGCAAATGGCTGCTGCCTTCCCAAATCTTTATGCTCAAATGATTCAAGCCATCAACAACAACAATACTCCATGCAATTTCAAGAATTTTAACTCGGCTAAACCGCTCAAGTTTAGTGGTTCTGAGGGAGCAACTGGGCTTCTTCAATGGTTCGAGAGCATTGAGAATACTTTCCGTCACGTTCAGTGTCCTGAAAATCGCAAGGTCGAGTTTTCTTCGAGTGTGTTTCAGAAGAGGGCTCTTACGTGGTGGAACGGGGTTATGAGAGACCGCGGTGCTGAGGTTGCATTAGCACAGACTTGGGCTGAGCTTAGGGCTCTTATGATGAAGGAATTCTATCCTCGTCATGAGCTAAGGGCTCTAGAAAGGGAATTTGATGATTTGAAGCAAGACAGTGGGGAACATCGAGCCTATACTGACCGCTTTGAGGAATTGAGCTTGTTATGCCCTACTATGGTTACGCCTCTGGATAAGGCGATTGAGAAATACATTGATGGTCTTCCTTACTTAGTTCAGGATATTGTTACTGGCAGCAACCCTACTACTGTCAGACAAGCCATTGAATTGTCTGCCACTCTGACTGAATCCCATATCAGGAAGCGCAAGCTGTTTCAGAAGGGCGACTCACGACCATCTGACAAGACTGCTCAAGTGGAACCAAAGGAAGAAAATGTTGTGGTGTCCAAGAAGAAGAAGCGCAAAGCCTCTCAAAACTACGCTGTAACTGCTCAAGACAAACCGGTTGCACCAAACCAGCCAGCACAACCTCGCAAAAGGCAAAACTATGTTGGTACCGCACCTTTGTGCAACAAGTGCAACAGTCATCATCTGGAGCAAGAGCAGTGTCACAAATGTACCCACTGTGGGCGGTTGGGACATTTGATCAATGTTTGTCGTTAGGCAAATCAAGCTGCTGCAAACCCTGCTGCTGTTCAAGCACGGTTTCCACCGGGGTCATGTTATAACTGTGGTGACCTTACTCACTACAGAAACAATTGCCCGAGACTTGTTAACGCACCTCTAGCGCGAGGACGAGCATTTAACATCAATGAGGCAAACGGGAATAATGATGCAGCAGTGAACAATTAGTGTTTTGTAATTCCTTGGTTGTTATCTTTTGACACTTCAAGACAATTCGGTTGTTGCATAAATAAAGATTTGTTGTTTTTATTTCTGCAAAAAATTTATGCGATTGTGTGAATGTTTGATGCAACCTTATGATGTCAACCCAAAGATAAACTACTCGTGTGGTTCAGTTATCTTATGATCACTTGTGATCTCCCTAAGAACCTTAAACACTCGTTTCTTTTAAACAAAGCCAAACTCTTATTGAAAATCCCTTTATAGATAGATCCTTAAAAATCATTAAAGTGCCAAATGAAATCCATGGATTGGATTCCTAGTGTGCTTTAAATATCCATACCTAAAGATAACAAATTAAAGAATCAAGTTAACTAAATTTGTGCTTATGTGTTTTTCTTACATGTTTTGTGGTTGTATGTGATCCATCCAAATCCTCATAGAATCTTCCATATCTCATACGAGAGATTCATAATAGGATATCCAAAGATACTATCTTAAATCCTTAATGGACTTCAACATTGTAGTTAAGTCCCTCGGGTTATAAAGTATTATTCTATAATTGGACCTCTTGAATGGTCTGGTTAAACAGATTGATTTTGAAAATCTGATTAGAAATATCATGTGATGATATAATTAAAAAGATCCCTTAAGTGGCCTATTTAAGGAGATCGTACGACGGTCTAGTTAAGAAGATCATGTGTTGATCTAGTTAAAAAGATCGTTCGTTGATCTAACTAAAAGGACCCTTTGGTGGTCTAGTCGAGTCGCTTCATGTTTATTCAAGTGATTTTTTTTCCTACGCATTATGAAATGAACTGTGCGGACTGTGCAAGGAATTACGTAATTATGGAGGCCAACATAAATATGGAATTCAGTGCACAGAAACCACAGGAAGCTTTGTCATGTGTTAAGACCTATAGTGACAAGAATAATGATACGGGAGAAGTCTTGGACCTCGACCAATGTCACTTATTCTCACACTCCCCAATTCTGATTTCAAGCATACACAAGTTTCCTATGATAAGTCTTCATAAGAAACGTTCTTCTGTCCGTAGTTCAAAATTCCATGTTTTACTACTACAAGGAATTCACTTTGAGGGTTATCAAATTCGCTAAGAGTCCTAACATGGCCCAGAGTTTTACTTAAGGGTTCAATGGATCTATTAGAAGGCGAAACCGTCACAGCTGTCTTCACAAGTTTCCTCTAGAATTAGATTTCGGGACGAAATTTCCTAAAGTAGGGGAGACTGTGACACCTGTGTCACTTCAACCATCAAAAAAATGCCAAACCAATGAAATATTGTATTTCATACTTGGGATTTGTAAATATATGTGTATCGTTTGCACATATCAACTCTTGTTCGATTTTAAGCTTTAAATCGCTTTCTGGAGGGTTATACGCGCTCTGATGCGTAAATATAACCAGTTTAATCCAACGAACACTCTGGAATAGTGAAATAGGCTTAACATACCATAAATAACCTTTACATAACTTAGAAATAAGTTTTAAAGGCTTTGGTATGGCAAAAACAAGTTAATTCGCTTACAGGGACTAAACTTGACAAACTGCGAAAGTATGCCAATTTGAACTGTAACAGACATTCTGGAACATGACCATAAGTTAAACACACCTTAAATATCCTTTATATAGCTTAGATATAGGCTTGGAAGGGTTCGGTGTGCTAAAATAAACTTTTGGGTCATTCAGGGGCTAAAAGTGTCAAAAAGTGCATAAGTTTGCACTTTCGCGCATAACTTACGTTCTGAATACATCCGGACATCCAAAAATTTATGTAAGCACCAAAATATTTTATTTTAGTGTTTGGCATAAGAAAAATCCACTCGTCGCGTCATTTGGATCGTTTTTCGCGCTTATGCGCATTCCGTCGTATTTAACCGAACAACGCAATCGTACGGCCAAACGAACCGACATCCGGGATAATTTTGAGCATGTTTCACGTCCACAATGTTTAGACATCATTTTAGGGCCTTAAACTTGGCTTGACGGGCCTTAGAAGTGTCGGAAATGAGTTTAAACATCAACAGGGACCAAAACTGACAATTCTGCAGAAAAGGGGGCTAGGCGTGACGCGAGGCCCCTTGGCGTCACGCGAGGCCCTTTCAGATCTGCAAAAGTTGTTTAAATAAGCTGTTAACAGCCCTTAACCACTCCAAAGGCCAAATGCCACATGTCAAACTCTTGTGGTGGGCAAAATGAGCTACCACAACATTCCAACACTTGTACGGATGAGATTCGATCACGTTATTCGAGGAACGATCCTAACGGTGGTCCATTTCCTATAAATACCCACACCCCATTCATTGCAAACCCACTTGAAATCTGAGATTTCTCTAAGTTGGGGTGTTTCATCACCTCATACCTGAGAATACTTGGATTATCAATCTTGCGGGGACCCTTTGTAAGTGTTCCTTCGTTCTTTTATTGCTTTTCGAGTCCGAAAGTCAAACTTTGTTTGACTTTCTGCATTGACCAGTTTATGGTCAATGCGAAGTTCGTTTGAACTTCATAACGTGAGCGTAATCACGATGGTTATAGTCCCTAGTGACTATACCTACTGATTACCACGTTATCTAGGCTCAGTGACGAGTCGTAGTTTCGGCCAAAATACGTATTCTTGCGTATTTTGTAACCAAACTACTCTTAGATATCAAAACCGCTTGTTTTGATACCAAACCTGTTTTCTAAACTTAGTTAAGCATGTTTTAACATGCTTAGCTCGTCACTTTTAGTTTAGTGCTTATATAGGGTCGTAAGGTAAGCGATCTAAACAATCGCTTATACTTTCGAACCCGACCCGTTTGGTCGATCATTAGGATCCGACCAAGCACATTAGGTGACCATAGTATATAGGGAATAACCTTCCGAGGTTATACCTTATGGTCACGGCGTTTAGTTAGTTGTATGATAGGTAGTTTATATGCCTTAGGTAAATGACCAAAATGCCCTTTTTACGCCAAAATTCTTTTTAAGCATATGTAACATAACTTTTGGTATCTAAACTGATTTGGTAACAATATTAGACATGTTAAGGCATATTTTACTTGTCATAGGACTAGTTAGGCGGTCTGAACGCATTTCACGCGAACGACGCGTTAAAGTAGCATAAGCTACCTAAACGGGTCGTAATGGGTCGTAAGCACTTAGGTTAGGTTCCGATTTAGCATGTAGGCTTTGTTAAACCATATTACATGAGTTCCCATACTCATTTGGTTTACAATCCCTCATTCTATCCGATCCTCTGATTTAGGTCCGGTTAATTAACATAGTTACCCATATTAGGTGCCATTTGATATCCGTGATCTCTAGCATTGTTTGGTTGTTACTCAAGGACTACTAAGCAAACTCATGTGAGTACATAGACCCCGCTTTTTCTGTTTTCAAACTGTTTTGGGGTGAAGCATGTGTACCTATCTGTTATTTTCATGTTTTCCAAAAGTATAATTGATTATACATGTTAGAACTTATCTGTTGACAAACTGAATGACTATCTATGGTTTAAACACTGATTTTTCAAAGACTATAACATAAATTGTTGAATTGTACTTATTTTATTCACCAGACCGGTTGTTAGTATGATATAGCGCTACAGGATTTGACACCCCATTCCTGTTGTCATGGAATGTCTGAAACCAATTTGTTTCTCCATCCAAATAGGGATTTCATTTGTGGTATCCCTATAGTCTCAAAGGTGTATTTTGATGCACTAGGTCTGAATGAATTCTTAAATCACACCTTTAAAGTATATTTTGATATACTCCCAAAAGTATATTTTGATATACTCTCATGTGTGGTATTATACAGAAACAACATATAGATTTTATCAACAAACCAAAACATATTTTTAATATGTTATTTACAAATCCAAAGTATACTTATAATATGCTACTATAAGGTTATTCGTTTAACCTTACATTATTTTACAAAGCATAACTTTTGATTTATTCAAACACTTTGTTTTGTACATTTTTACTTGTGGTTTAAGGAATCTCATTTTACTTACCATACATAACTTTTGTTTACACATTACATGGTTTACATTTAACTTGAGTTATACAATAACATTGGACTATTGGTTTAAACATGAACATTCCATATTGGTTGTTTGGTTTGAGTAAGTGATTTAAGTAACGAGGCGTGTGTAATATGATACAAGCATGGTGGATACGCCGCTGGTAATTCCTATATATAAGTGTTTGTATGGTATTACATATCGTAGCGTTATTTGAATCATTTCAATTTAAGACATGTAACATTTTATACAAGTAACATACTTTTCACAAGACATTGATTTACAAACAACTTATTTTATACAAACTCATTTTACATGGTTATTCATTAACCATACATTATTCTCTTATTTACATATATCATCTGAACTTATTGTTTTTCGAATGATTTATAAAACAAAACATTTTACAAGGATCATGACTGACTTTTGTTAAACAACTCTTTCTAAACTTATAAGTCATGAATCCTATATTCACAAAACCTATGTATCTCACAGGCATTTTTATGCTGACGTACCTATTTTTACACATGTTTCAGGTGCTGTCTTGAGATGATTGTTGATACATGCTATATTTAGGATGGACTCGTGCCTTAGCAACTTTAAAACTTGGAAGATCATAGTTGTACTTATTTGATTGTATTAAAACAATGAGTTCATTTATTCAATAAAACAGAATTTATTTATTCCATGGTTATGAAACAATAATTCTGTTACAACACTCCCCGACATTTCCGCCACATCTAGTTGCCTTACGTGGTCGGGGTGTGACATTGTGCGACCGGGTTGTGTTGTGCGTTCTGTCACACCCCCAAAATCCACCATGCGGAGTTCCACCGCTTGGAGACGTGACGTGACCAGGATCGAGCCACCAATCATACTGAACAACGTGCTTAAGTAAATAGAGACAACCACAATACGATTGGTGACCAAAAGCTAGTTAACCAAGTTTTTAATTTGGACAGCGGAAGCATAAACGTAAAGTTCAAAACATAAGTTCGCAGTTCATAAGTTTAAAGTCCAACACATAGGTTTAATAAGTTCATAATGTTTTAAACATTAAACACTGGACATAACCGTTCGCACACCACAAGGACTCCTTCCTCGTGCAAGCTCCAAATGTTTAGCGACCTGTAAGGCATGTAACAACGAGTCAACAACAAAGTTGAGTGAATTCACAGTTGGTTGTTTAGTTATAGCATTCGTTTCGTAAATCATCTGTTCGTTTTGAAAACCATGTATCGTATAAGTTTGCATCGCGGTCTTTCTGACATGTTTGCGAAGATTAGTGGGGGTTTCCCATGTGTTACTAGACCACGCGTATCGACTGCTACGAAAATGTAAGAGGTGCCCTAAGTCAATGTCTATCAGCATTGACCCTTTGCCCATAGTCCATTAGTACACGCCCGTCCGACTGGCACGGTGTGAGGTTTGTTAAACCTAATAGTGCTATTAACTAATGACCCGCTCGCCATAGGCCTCGGCGATTAAGTCGATAATTGAGGTACTTAAAGTGATAGAGTTGATGGTCTTATGATCGTGTACGTAGGTTTTACGTACGTGCCCTTCAATCCGAGGACAGTAGTAAGTATGAGGGTACGTAGGTTTTACGTACGTGCCCTTCAATCCGAGGACAGTAAAAAAAATAGTTTAATAGTAATGATAGTACAAGTAGTTATTCAATCCCATTCCCAACCCCTGGGAATCCCATGCCTTAGAAAGAGTGTGAACTCACCTCGGTTTGCTCGGTTAGGTTCTCAAATATAGTTAACAGTCAAGGTCGGTCAATCACGTCCTAATAAGGTACGGATAACAATCAGTTTCTCATGCATAACACGTATCCTACGTATGGTTTATTTGCACATTACTTCGTCCACATAACAGGTACACACTTTAACGATTTATGCCCATATAAACTTCCCATCCATTCCCCACTCATAAACAGACATACGATATTGCACGTAACACATATAACATGTTAGATCATTCACCGATAGCATACTCGACATTTAAACACGCAAGTCACAACTTATGTCAATTCACCATTTATATTCGAAACCGGCTGTTTTCGGACATTTAAATAAAATACTTAACTTATTCCAAAAATTCCCAAATTTTTGCGGAACGTCCTAATCGACCCACAAATTATTGTGTAAAAATATCGGGGTCTAGTTCATTATCAGTAATTTATAGAAAATCGTTTACCGAACTGTGATCAGATTTGTTACATTCTGATCACAGTTTACGGAAAAATTCGTCAAAAATTCCTCGTAAGTCCGTTTATCGAAATTCCAGTTCGAGGGTCACAAATACATCCGTGACCATTTTTGATAAAAGTTTCAGGGGCTGGTTCGGTTCAGGTTTTAAGTTGTGATCGAAAACGCACAGCCCAATTTTCTGCAGTAAAAATCAGCCTTAGCTACTGTCACGAAAACAGATTTTTAAAATAGTAACCGACCTCAGAAAAATACGATTCCACCGCCATTTTCTTCGTTTTTCGAAAAGACACGATTTAGGCTTTTGAAATTCCGTTTTTCGAGTTTTTAAAGTCCGTTTACAGCCTGTTGAAGGCGGCTGTAAAAATGCATCAGCATGTTATTTTTAAGTTTAAACATTACTAAATCGCATCAACGAGTGTCCGAACAATGGATTTAGCAAGAAAACAACTTTTAAACATCAAGTATGATTTACCCAACCCTCAAACCAACAAGATTCCGCTTCATGATTTAGACATAAGTAACTTTTATGTAGCTTATAAGTTCCTAACTCATGTTTCATATTTTTCTAGCATTCTTGTAAATTAGTGATTTAAACAACAATACATCATACTACTTGTCATAATTTCGAACAAGATGAGATCAAATGTAAGGAAACTTACTACTAGCCTCTAGCTAGGGAAGTATCTAATGAAGAAATGTGATGAGAAAAGATGAAGAATCAAGCTAGAACAAGCTCCTTTGAAGTCCCCTTAAGTTGCAACCTCCATAGATCCTTTGAAGCTTGAATGAAAGGTAAAAAATGAAGGAGATGATGATGTTTGAAGGTGGTGATGGTGCTTTCGGTTTGGGCAGCCGAAAATAAGAAAGAGAGAGGTGAAGTGAGTTGAGTGAAATCTTTGAGGAAATGATGTGAGTTGATATGGAGAGATTTGCTTAGATATGTTCCATACTTATAATATTTGGCCAAGATTCACAAGTAATGTATCAATTAAAATATGAATCAAATCTTGTGGTGGGGCCCTATTTTTTTTTCTTGAACCGTAAATGGGACATGGGGGGGGGGGGTTAAATGTAATATTTTTGTAACTAGTTGGCTACTTATTAGTTAGAAACCGAGTGTGTGTTTACTTGCATTAGTTACTAGATATTTAGTGGGTGTTATGGTGTACGGGGATCATGACTAGCCAAGAATAATTAAATAATGTGTTTGACAAATATTTGGTGTCTCGGGTAATGTCCGGTTATTCGGTCGGACACTGTTCCGTTAAATTGTTTAATTGTTCCGTAAGGCGTCTTATTTATATATTTTTGTAACGAAATAAATTCCTAACACATAGGAAAATACACCGGACCATTTAGTGACTTTTCTGTATACTACCAGTATGTTAACATGCTCATGTAAGTATAGTTCAGTAATCAGAGAGCAGTTAAATATTTCAATACAGTCACCAAGCACTTAAATTATTATTAAATAAATTGTACGGAATACATGTAAATTGAGGGTTGTCACATTCTCCCCCTGTTAAGAGAATTTCGTCCCGAAATTTAGCGCGTGGTTACTGAGGAAGCTAGTTAAGTTGCGTTGTTTTCCTGATTTTCCTGGGGTGTCACACGTTCGGTTCGTTTCTATACATACATACATTACACATAACACACATCAAACATAACATTTCATTAATCATCAAGTTCACATAGTCACATAATGTTCACATACGTTACATTAAGCACATAAATAGGTTCTGAAATACGAGTTGTCACAATAGAGACCAATCAACCGGCATTGTACGCGATGGGTTAAAATCTAGCGATGATTATAAGCTATTGTTTTGAGTTACGGTTTTGTTTAAATACTTATAAATTCTGTATGACTAAAACATTTCATGTTTTTATGAAATGCAGGTATAATGTAACATACCGAAAGACGATCAATGTAACAACCATAATTTTATTTAGTGATTTCCGTAAATAATCACAAATTACTGAGTATTTATATTTAAACATTCATGCTCAAATACGGGTTTATTAAAACTTTACTAAACTTGAAAGCAAAACAACATAATGTAATTTAATTCATCGTTTTAGAATAACGACGAAACAACTTGCGGAAGCTTCATTTAACGCGTGTTCGGTTCTTGCTCGACGCTTGATCTTCATCCGGGGCTCTCGACATTCATCTGTGTTCAAAACCAACTTAAAAGTTAGTTTTGATAATTAAATATATATGGGTTGAATCATAGAATTAAAGAAAAATCAGGAAATCCCAATATTAATCCCTTGATCCTAGAAGCAAGGATTCAAATCTGGCCTCCACCGTAACTTACGGTGGTCACCGTAAGTTACGGTGGCCCCTGAATTAATAAGTTCCCACCGTAACTCAGTAGAGAACTGGCGTAATGATATCAGCTCCACCGTAACTTACGGTGGGCACCGTAAGTTACGGTGGCCCCTGTATCAGCCCATTCCAATTTTGCCGTTTTTGACACGAAAACTTTCGTATCTTTCAATCCGCTTGTCCGTTTGACCTACCGTTTCTTCCTACGTGATTGTAATTTGATTCTCCACATTATGGAGTCAAAATCCAACATCCGGTTTAACAAAATTTCAGACTTTTAAGTCTTCGGCTTATTACCCTTTTTACCAAATTTTGACCCGTTTGATTTTTTTATCAAACAAACATGTTTATTTGATCCTTAAACTCATGAAATTCATAATTTCCATATCTCCTATCATATTAATTTCAAATCACGGGATTCTTACATAATCAAAACCCGTTTACGCTCAAGTTCTTATTTTGACCCGTTTAGAGCGAATTATGTACATTTAAGCATCAAACTCTCTCTTCTCTTTCTACACTTCGTATTCTCACTTCTAAATAGCCTCTTATATTCCACCACAACTATTTTTGTGGTGGATTTAACATAATGAACCACATTCCTAATTTTTACCCTTAGGATAGTCATTTTCCGTGATTTACCCGTTCATAGGCATTTGACCCCCAAAGTTGATGCCTACAACTCTTACATGTGTCTAAGATTTACATGATGATAATGCTTGTATCCAAACGACCTCTAAGGGTCGTTTGCCCGATTTACCTATCAAGGGCATTTTCGTCAACTTATTTCCTCCTTTTACGACATTGGTCTCTTTGCTAAGGTATTTGACCAACATTGCATTTTTAACCATAAATCTATATATATGCGTACCTGGCTCGAGTCAACATATAGACCCATTTTATACCTCGCGTTAATTAACCAACATTCTATGGCGTCGCAATTATCCAAATTGCTAATCACTCCTGATAACATACGACTTGACAATCACATTAGTCGATATTGTCAAATGGTGTTTCATCACCATTTGACCCGTTTGAACTATAAGACCAAACATTTACACAAATTAGAATAAAAGCATGGTTTTAAATTTCTAAATTCACCCATTTGCCCCGTTCACCATAAACCATGGTTTTTATCATTTATACTTGTTCCGACTTGTATCGGTCGTGTCGGAACCCTTATTTTGGGTATTACATCTTTCGCATTTATAGTTTATAAAATAAACACGTGTCCTACATAAGGGTGTAAGTTTTGCTTACCTCGTATCCAAGCTACACTTTTCTTTTCCTTCTTGATTCGTTTAACCCGCTTTCTCCCCAAGCTTCACCTAGCTTGTTAAGCGCCAACTATTATTCATCATTCACAAGGTGGTTAGTTTAATCATGACTTAATACGATTATTCCACCTTACGCATTTCTATATCTAATTATCATTCATCACATCGTAGGTCAGTTTGACTTTTTAAAAGTCAAATGCCCATTAGTATACTAAATGCATATTCGAGTTCATCAACTAGTTTTTGCATTCTTTAATTACCCGGTAAACGTTATCTTTAGGCCACCGTTTTAACCAATGTTCTAACCACGTTTATCACATTTCAATCACTTTAATTAGTTCAAGCGATTATCAAAACTAATCTATTCATTCATTTCACAAGAACTAAGGATTCTCACCTATAAGTGAGACCCGTTCATCATATCTCTAGCATTCATCCCAACACCTTATATAATCAAGTTCTTCATATGAACTAATATACTACACGATTTCACACACCTATTTATATGAACGAAATAACCAATTTCACCATAACATACAAAAACCCACTTCGAGTCATGCATAAGCTTTCACTCAAACTTATAATTTGTTCAAGTATCTAACTTCAACTATCAATTATGACGATTTTTAGAACAAATATATCATCATCTTCACTACATAATCAAAACCCACTTGTCTAAAAGTGGTAAATCATCAAATTACTCGAATCATAGCATGTTATGTATGATTTTCACTTAGGGTTTCGTTCCTAAGCAAGTATACATCACTAATCTAGCCATAGCTTCTCTAATCCATGCCTAATTCGCGATTAGGATGATTATCAAATTCTTACAACTTCACCAAACATCAAGATTTTACATACCTTATGATCCCCACGACTTGGTGATCATTTATACGCGTTCATGCATTTGATTTGAGCTGGATTTGCCCTTCAATTTGTTGATTCTTGTTGAAGTTAGGGTTTGGGCTCCAAAGAGCTCTTCCTGGTCAATCTCCACACACACCCTTAGTGAGTGTATTGTGTGTTATTACTTGTTTTAATTAAAACAAGTTTCCCACTTGGCAAGTATTAGTCCCTCATGTTTTATTTTGATCAATTGAAGCTACAACTTACCATTTATCACTTAGCCACATACTAGTAACTAGGTTAATTATCCCTAGTTAACTTAATAGGTTCGGGAAGTTATAACCCGTGATATTTTAAGTCCCGTTAACTCGGGCCTTTCATAACTTTATCTTTTCTCAAGCATTTATTCCCCCCTTTTAATTTATATTAGGTTTATTTATTTATTTAAGTCCTAATATTTACCGGGTTAAATTTTACCACTAACGGTATTTTACCCGTCCATCACTATTAATGAGGTTTAATTACTAAACCCATTTTCGGGGTGTTACAAGTCTACCCCCCTTAAAGAGGTTTCGTCCCCGAAACCTTTCTTACGTACTTTACTAGTTTAGATCATCCGAACCTTAGCTTTGGTGATCACTTGAGCCTTGCTCGCACATAATACTCCTACCAGGAAGGTATGATAATGTGCTTTTGGTTTCAAAGCGTATACGCCTTTTATGTGTATGGCCTCGCAGGCCGATACTTTCATTTTGTATTTCTTATTCTTGTCATTTATTTGACCGAGTTGTCATCTGATCACTCATGTTTACTTCAAGTTAGTCTTATTTCAACAGGCGCTTTATATAGGTGATAAGTCGTAACACTACTCCGACTTTGAAGGGTTTTACCGGCCAGACTGATTAGTCGACGTCATCATACTTCCCGTCCTTAGGGTATATCTTATTGCCAACCCGGCCTTTTATGATCTCTTCGCTTTTAACCCATTTACTTAACTTAGCGAAACCCATCGCTTTTATACAAACTTTATCTCCCGTTATTAATTTACGCCGGAAGTTACAACCAGTTTCCTCGTCTTTTACTATTGACCCGGAGGTTCTTTCACTTAGCCTCGAAGGTTATTTCTTTAGATTTTCACCTTTTTACCTTTTTAAGGTGAAACCCCGACAATTCGTTTCTTTCTATCGGTGACCCAAAGGTCTTCTTGGTCCCGTAGACCTTATCACTACGTTTAATCCTGTAGGTTATGATGATCCCGTAGATCATCTTTTATTCGTATTCATTTTCAAAAGTATATATATCTATATAGCTTCAAGGCATCCCTTGTTATGTTTGGAATCATTTGTTTTCACTTTTTGAACTTTAGTTGGTCTTGACCGTAGTCTAAGACTTCATTCGTTTACTTTCGGACTGACCTTCCGACTTATGACTTCTGACGTTGCTTACGCGTCAGTTTGTCCTACGCTCACCGTTTCCCCGATTTTATAAATTTATTTCTTTTAAACCCTTTACATAGGTTCATTAGTATTTCGCACTTTTATTTATTCGATTCACGCTTACTTACATTAGCAATCGTCATCATTTATTTAATTCTTTTGAATTGTTCGTATGAAATTTCATTGCTTATGAATGAAAATTTTCATTCTTTATTCAACCCGTTCAACTTTAAAATAGTTGAACATAATTTATCAAAATTTCAATTTACAGCTTCTTATCATCTTTTAGTCATGACCCGAAACCCGAGTCTTTTGAGTTTCCATCCGCGTTCCCGTTTCTCAGTCTCCGCATGTGTTTAAATCCTTACCCATCAACCAGGTATTTTACCGAAGTTGTTATTATTGCAACCCTCCCGGTATGCATTAAGACTTTGCTTCATTTTTATATTCCGACTTTGTCCTCAAGTTTGACGTTTTACAAAAACGGCCCGTTAAGAGGCATATTTGCATTTTCCGGGTTCGAGTGCAAGTACACTCCCTCCCAAAGCATAT
Source organism: Helianthus tuberosus (assembly GCA_030545235.1). Classification (NCBI taxonomy): domain Eukaryota; kingdom Viridiplantae; phylum Streptophyta; class Magnoliopsida; order Asterales; family Asteraceae; genus Helianthus; species Helianthus tuberosus. The sequence goes on along the minus strand of CM060356.1, from coordinate 70,613,391 downwards.
CTTAATCATTTTACATGTTTGCATTCTCCGGGTCCGAGTGTAAGTACACCCCCTTCCCAGTGCGTACCTTAATCACCTTACATGTGTCTTTGTCCCTTCTCTCGGGCTCATCATCCTAATATAATACACTTCTGTCACTCGGCTGTGCGTTTACATTATGATCAGATATTCTGCTTATCTGATTCATTTGGGTACTTTTTAATTTGTCCCTCTCACCCCGTCCTTACTACATCGGATGTAAATGTGTCCGCTATAAGAAACTCATGGTATCATGTGCCATTACTTACTTGGCCAGAGTAAGCGATTAACACATGACATACACGACCTTTTTATAGTTTTCACATCACGCCCTATGTAAGTAACGCCTCTATTTAGTTTTCTTGGAAATAATATCCTGGATATGTATTTCTATTCAGGTTTTTCCAAGTTTCTAATTTACATATGCAACAATCATTTTCTACGTATTTGTTGCATATTTCTATTCATGCAAAAATTTAAACATGCACCTGGTAAATGCTTGCCCTAACGGGCTTTCTTGCCATTACTTATTTGCGATCGTTGCGCGATTTAGGTCCTTGATGAGTATGCTCTTCTTATCCTATCTCGGACCGTTCCATCATCATATCTACAATTCGTTCCACTCTCGTCATCTTCAGATGCGAGTGTCCTTCAATTAAAACATTCACAAGAGTTAGTAATGTCAACTTCAATAATCGTCCGTATTATAATACAAGGCTTTTTCTACCATACGCGTCAACGCGCGTATTTTCATCAACCATACCAATCCTTTTAATTGGGGTAACGTGTATCACACGATAGCCCTATGTGTTGTTTACAACACTTTAGCATACTAAACTATTAACATACATGTACTTACCGGATTTGCGATCAAGCCTCGAACCGAACACCAATCGTTATTAAGAGCATAAGGTTTAAGTCCAAGCATAGTTTTCCCACCATACTTGAATCTCTTAAACCAAGGCTCTGATACCAACTTGTAACAACCATAATTTTATTTAGTGATTTTCGTAAATAATCACAAATTACTGAGTATTTATATTTAAACATTCATGCTCAAATACGGGTTTATTAAAACTTTACTAAACCTGAAAGCAAAACAACATAATGTAATTTAATTCATCGTTTTAGAATAACGACGAAACAACTTGCGGAAGCTTCATTTAACGCGTGTTCGGTTCTTGCTCGACGCTTGATCTTCATCCGGGGCTCTCGACATTCATCTGTGTTCAAAACCAACTTAAAAGTTAGTTTTGATAATTAAATATATATGGGTTGAATCATAGAATTAAAGAAAAATCAGGAAATCCCAATATTAATCCCTTGATCCTAGAAGCAAGGATTCAAATCTGGACTCCACCGTAACTTACGGTGGTCACCGTAAGTTACGGTGGCCCCTGAATTAATAAGTTCCCACCGTAACTCAGTAGAGAACTGGCGTAATGATATCAGCTCCACCGTAACTTACGGTGGGCACCGTAAGTTACGGTGGCCCCTGTATCAGCCCATTCCAATTTTGCCGTTTTGATACGAAAACTTTCGTATCTTTCAATCCGCTTGTCCGTTTGACCTACCGTTTCTTCCTACGTGATTGTAATTTGATTCTCCACATTATGGAGTCAAAATCCAACATCCGGTTTAACAAAATTTCAGACTTTTAAGTCTTCGGCTTATTACCCTTTTTACCAAATTTTGACCCGTTTGATTTTTTTATCAAACAAACATGTTTATTTGATCCTTAAACTCATAAAATTCATAATTTCCATATCTCCTATCATATTAATTTCAAATCACGGGATTCTTACATAATAAAAACCCGTTTACGCTCAAGTTCTTATTTTGACCCGTTTAGAGCGAATTATGTACATTTAAGCATCAAACTCTCCCTTCTCTTTCTACACTTCGTATTCTCACTTCTAAATAGCCTCTTATATTCCACCACAACTATTTTTGTGGTGGATTTAACATAATGAACCACATTCCTAATTTTTACCCTTAGGATAGTCATTTTACGTGATTTACCCATTCATAGGCATTTGACCCCCAAAGTTGATGCCTACAACTCTTACATGTGTCTAAGATTTACATGATGATAATGCTAGTATCTAAACGACCTCTAAGGGTTGTTTGCCCGATTTACCTATCAAGGGCATTTTCGTCAACTTATTTCCTCCTTTTACGACATTGGTCTCTTTGCTAAGGTATTTGACCAACATTGCATTTTTAACCATAAATCTATATATATGCGTACCTGGCTCGAGTCAACATATAGACCCGTTTTATACCTCGCGTTAATTAACCAACATTCTATGGCGTCGCAATTATCCAAATTGCTAATCACTCCTGATAACATACGACTTGACAATCACATTAGTCGATATTGTCAAATGGTGTTTCATCACCATTTGACCCGTTTGAACTATAAGACCAAACATTTACATAAATTAGAATAAAAGCATGGTTTTAAATTTCCAAATTCACCCATTTGCCCCGTTCACCATAAACCATGGTTTTTATCATTTATACTTGTTCCGACTTGTATCGGTCGTGTCGGAACCCTTATTTTGGGTATTACATCTTTCGCATTTATAGTTTATAAAATAAACACGTGTCCTACATAAGGGTGTAAGTTTTGCTTACCTCGTATCCAAGCTACACTTTTCTTTTCCTTCTTGATTCGTTTAACCCGCTTTCTCCCCAAGCTTCACCTAGCTTGTTAAGCGCCAACTATTATTCATCATTCACAAGGTGGTTAGTTTAATCATGACTTAATACGATTATTCCACCTTACGCATTTCTATATCTAATTATCATTCATCACATCGTAGGTCAGTTTGACTTTTTAAAAGTCAAATGCCCATTAGTATACTAAATGCATATTCGAGTTCATCAACTAGTTTTTGCATTCTTTAATTACCCGGTAGGCGTTATCTTTAGGCCACCGTTTTAACCAAAGTTCTAACCACGTTTATCACATTTCAATCACTTTAATTAGTTCAAGCGATTATCAAAACTAATCTATTCATTCATTTCACAAGAACTAAGGATTCTCACCTATAAGTGAGACCCGTTCATCATATCTCTAGCATTCATCCCAACACCTTATATAATCAAGTTCTTCATATGAACTAATATACTACACGATTTCATACACCTATTTATATGAACGAAATTACCAATTTCACCATAACATACAAAAACCCACTTCGAGTCATGCATAAGCTTTCACTCAAACTTATAATTTGTTCAAGTATCTAACTTCAACTATCAATTATGATGATTTTTAGAACAAATATATCATCATCTTCACCACATAATCAAAACCCACTTGTCTAAAAGTGGTAAATCATCAAATTACTCGAATCATAGCATGTTATGTATGATTTTCACTTAGGGTTTCGTTCCTAAGCAAGTATACATCACTAATCTAGCCATAGCTTCTCTAATCCATGCCTAATTCGCGATTAGGATGATTATCAAATTCTTACAACTTCACCAAACATCAAGATTTTACATACCTTATGATCCCCACGACTTGGTGATCGTTTATACGCGTTCATGCATTTGATTTGAGCTGGATTTGCCCTTCAATATGTTGATTCTTGTTGAAGTTAGGGTTTGGGCTCCAAAGAGCTCTTCCTGGTCGATCTCCACACACACCCTTAGTGTGTGTATTTTGTGTTATTACTTGTTTTAATTAAAACAAGTTTCCCACTTGGCAAGTATTAGTCCCTCATGTTTTATTTTGATCAATTGAAGCTACAACTTACCATTTATCACTTAGCCATATACTAGTAACTAGGTTAATTATCCCTAGTTAACTTAATAGGTTCGGGAAGTTATAACCCGTGATATTTTAAGTCCCGTTAACTCGGGCCTTTCATAACTTTATCTTTTCTCAAGCATTTATTTCCCCCTTTTAATTAATATTAGGTTTATTTATTTATTTAAGTCCTAATATTACCGGGTTAAATTTTACCACTAACGGTATTTTACCCGTCCATCACTATTAACGAGGTTTAATTACTAAACCTGTTTTCGGGGTGTTACAATCAAGCTCAACGAAGAACCGAACACAATCAACAATCAAGCTTCCGCTAATTGTTTCGTCGTCATGTTTTAAACGGCGAATGCATTTTCAAAATGTTAGAATGTTTTATTTCTTAAAATGTTTTAACGAACACGTATTTTAAGTGTATGTTTAATTGTAACTACACCATTATTGTCGGAAATTATATGATAATAGTATAAAATGGACTAAGGGTCTTACAGGAAGGAACCTTGTATTTTATGGGACGTATTTGGGTTCCACTTTATGGTGGTACTAGAGAGGTTATTTTCGATGAAGCTCATAAATCAAGGTACTCGATTCATCTAGGATCGGACAAGATGTACCAAGATTTGAAGGATTACTATTGGTGGCCAAGACTTAAAAGTGATGTTGCTATTTATGTTGGGAAGTGCTTAACTTGCGCCAAGGTAAAGGCCGAGTATCAGAAACCTTCAGGTCTTCTACAACAGCCAGAAATACCCATGTGGAAGTGGGAGCAGATTTCTATGGACTTCATAACCAAGTTACCCAGGACTCCCAGAGGTCATGATACGATTTGGGTAATCGTAGATCGGTTAACGAAGTCTGCGCACTTCTTACCGATTTGAGAAAAGGATAACACTGGTAAGCTAGCTGAGCTTTACCTAAGGGAGATAGTAGCACGTCATGGAGTGCCTATCTCGATAATATCGGACAGAGATGGACGGTTTGTGTCAAGGATTTGGCAATCCTTTCAAGAAGCTTTTGGTTCTCAGTTGAATCTGAGTACAGTTTTTCACCCACAGACGGACGGACCAAGCGAGAGAACTATTCAGACGTTGGAAGATATGCTACGTGCTTGTGTAATGGATTTAGGTGGCAGTTGGGATACTCATCTGCCTTTGGTTGAGTTCTCCTATAACAACAGCTACCATACAAGCATCCAAGCTGCACCGTTTGAGGCTCTCTACGGACGTAAGTGCCGATTGCCGTTATGCTGGACAGATGCAGGTGACAGACAGATGGTTGGTCCCGAACTGGTCCAAGAAACAACTTATAAGATCATACAGATCCGAGAGTGCATTAAGGCGGCTCAAGATCTACAGAAGAGTTTTGCGGACCAAAGACGAAAACCCTTGGAGTTTGAAGTGGGTGATATGGTTTTGTTAAAAGTCTCACCTTGGAAAGGTGTGGCACGCTTTGGGAAGCGTGGTAAGTTAAACCCACGTTATATCGGGCCATTTAGGATTCTGGAAAGGGTTGGTATAGTAGCATATAAGTTGGAGTTACCAGCAGAACTAAATGGTGTTCATGATACATTTCATGTATCTAATCTGAAGGAAAGTCCAACACAAGAGACAGTTGTGTAACACCCCAATCGCGTAATATAACAATACGCGGCGGAAATATCGGGGAGTCACATTACAAATTGCTCACAACTACTGGTACTAAATTGTTTCAATATCATTAACATCTTTTTTAAAACAAAGAATACATGTAATTGTTCTTTTGTTTTAGAAGTCTAAGGCCCGTATGCAGTCCTATGCGTTACATGCTTGAACGGTCGAAAACCTGAAACATATGCGAAAATAGTCAGCATAAAAATGCCAGCGAATACATAGGTTTTATTAGCCAAATAAATGACAAAACATTTGGTATTAATCTTAATTGTGAAAACTCGTGACAAAATAGGTTTGAATATGGCAATATGATATTTACTAAGTCATTTTATGCCTTATATTGAAATCTCGATTAAACCATCGTAAAAACTGGTTAATGTGTTATTAGAAATCCAATCAAGAATTAATAATAACTGTTTTGAAATAAATCAAAACTTATATAAGTATTATATAAATCAAATCAATGATCTATGATAATACTTTAAATATCCTTCTAAGAATCTAACATATAAAGATATGGGAGATTCTCCAAGGTTTTTGATAATCGAATACTAAAACAATAGTACACAAAATCCTAAAGTGATCCAGATAACGCTACAAGAATAATAAAATGAGAACACTTATATATAGGAAGTACCAGCGGCGTATCCTGTAACCACCCAGATTTTCACACTTGTATGTGTTTGGCTTACAATGGAATGTATTTGAACATACTTGCTTTATACTCATACGTACTTATACCGACACGAACACGTGGATAATTTCAAAATTTGTTGTTACCTATGCTATTAAACAATACCACGTAAACTATAAGGACCTATTTGACATTCTTGGAAACTTGCTTGAAAATATTACTTTTTAATTTTGAGGACTAAAACCGTCATTATTTGAAAGTACAAAGTTAAGGGACTAAAATTATCATTTTTGAAACTATATAAGTACAAGGGTTAAAAGTGCAATTATTGCAAACTACAAGTTTAGGGTCCTTTTGGTCATTATCTCAAACTTAAACTTTAGGGGCTAAATCTGCCATTTTAAAACCCTATTTAACTGAATTATGTTAACTGAGTTAGTCCTTATATAATAAATTCTTCTTTAAAACATAACCCAGTTAGTTTAACTAACTGGTTAATACAGGGACCATTTGTGTCAATTTCCGAAACCTCAGGGACCAATTGTGATATTTTCAATTGTAAAGGGACTAAAGTGTAAATATTCAAAAATCAGATCAAAAAGGGGGTCCTTCTGTATCGGACCGGCCCTGCGGGGATTCGAACTCGCGTCTCTCGTGTAGAACCGTAACGCCTTAACCAGTTTATCCTCCTACTAGGAGCTGTTAGGATATAGAATTTAAATTCATTTATATACTATTTAGGAAATTAAATATTTTATTTAAAATAAATTCTGAAACAAAAAGGATTAAAACCATCGAACCGGTCACCAGGGAAGGATCGAACCCGCGACACCCCGCACAACAAGCAACTACGTGACCGGTCGGGCTAAGCCCTCATCCGGTTATTTTATGAGATTGTATTATATTTATAAACACTTTAGAATTTAAAATAATAAACCCAATCTGAAACCCATACCAGTTGCCAGCTTCGATCCGTCCCACTTGATCTTTGTTTAATTTATCCGAAATCATCACCACGACATTCCTAACCCATTGCCAACTCGATTGACCACTTATTCGACACTTATCAGTGCCATTTCGAGTGTCATCCGAACTTTTTTATAAAAAAAATAAAAGTGGATCGATTCCACTATGTTATGTTGGATCTGAGATCGAATTGGACCTGTATATAAGTTCCTTAGATCACCACTAAGCTTGTACAGCCCTCAAATTCACTTAAACACTTTGAAAACCTCGGAATTCGAACCTGCAACCTTGCCGGAACAATACCAGTCGCCGGAAATAGTCAATAAGTCGTTGTACTCGATACCGGTTAGTTTTTATTTGCCCAATTAGTTCGTTTATGCTTATACAATAATTCCCTAGAATTAATTTAGATATAAACCAGTTTTGATCGAGAATTGCAGAGGTTGACTTTTCTGTTGACTCTAATTGGGGTAGATGAATAGTTTTCATCTCTGTATTTATTTTCTCAATTAACCCGGGTTCGAACCCGGGTATGTGCAAACATTTTTAAACTTTTTATTTTTCTTATTATACACCTGCCATTATTTTTAATAATACTATTAAACACTGTTACATTTTATAAAAATACGAAAACAACTATTTTATTTATAAAACAATTTTATTGTTTATGATAAATAAATATTTTTCATAAATAATTCCTTTACATCATATTCATTTTTCCAAGTCCTCTTGCTAGGTTATCCAAATCTCATAATTACCATTTAAACAAAACACTACCGAATCCCATAGATTTAGGATTTCCAATTATCCAATTAAACATTATTGTTGATACATATTCCATATTGTTGCTTGTTCAATCAATTAGAGTGACGTGGAATCTTATTTCCAAGAACTCTCACATTTTGCATACTTGTTTAGACTTACTCACAATCAAGGTGAGTTCATGTCCCCCTTTTTCCTTAATTGTTTTCAGTTTTATACTTCGGGGGGAAATACATGTTACAACTATTACAGACATTTTTATACATGGTATGGTTAGCTTAAGGAAGGTTTACTACTAGACTGTGAAAGGTGGGCATAACACTTAAGGCCATTAATCCTCGTCGTAGGACCGAGGGACATGAGTGATAGATCTATTTGGGTATAGCGAGCCCACACCCATGAGGCCGGGGCGGCCCATAGAGGTGACTATGTCTTCCAGCCGGAAGCCCGGTACAAATTTGCTAGGTTTGAGTACTTCCTGCACCATTTTCACACAAACCATTGGCTTTGCAACCCATTGGTGATCTCTTTTTCCATAATTGCTACATACCAGGGACATTTATACACACAAGACATATTTTAAAGGCTTATACACACAGACTTACATATGAACTCGCTCAACTTTTTGTTGATTTTTCAAACTACATGTATTTCAGGGAACTAGTGGATCTGGCAGAGTATGCATGTGTCTAGCTGCGTTGAATAAAAGATGTCATCCAAAGTTGTGGAGTTTGAGAGGTGTAACCTATTCCTGGACGGGTTACATATCTCTAAACCTCGTCTTATGTAAAGTCTGTTGGTGTCTTATGAAAACGTTTTAAACAAGTTATGGTTTGTAACTTATTTCAAGTGTCGATGTTTCTAAACAATGATGTTGTGATATTTTCTCACTTAAATTAATGAATGTACATCTCGTATTTTTTTTTCATATAGCATTGTTATGATTGTTGCTATGGTATTAAGAAGTCAGACCAAGTAAACCACGCTTCCGCAAAAGCCAGGGTGTGACAGCTTGGTATCAGAGCCTCGATCATAGCGAACTAGGATTCTTTCTCGAGTCTAGACTATGATCATCAGGGCTCTCACGAAAACATTTTTACATTGCATATACAAGTTTCCAGATCCAGGGTACAATCGTTTCTTTACAAACATGTGTTTCTCGTGTCAGACATGTAGTAACTGGAAGGGTTAAGTACCGATAGTTGAGAATTCCTGTCTAGGCTGACATTCGTACAAATCCAAATAAAAGGACCCGCTGCCCACCTGGGGACTATCGATGAGAGTACCGATACCTATTAGGCCAAAGCATGTCAAAAAGTTTAGTTTTTGAGTCAGTCTTTATTTAACCATTTTTACAAGTTTTTAACATACCGCTTCCTACACATCAAGTTTTAGAGACTGAGGGAGGTTCAGTCTTAGAGACTAGGGAGTTCAGTCTAAGAGACTGGGTGGGATAGTCTGGGGAAGACTAGGATGATTACTTGCTTACATTGACTGTGACTTACATGCGTTGTTGGATTATTTATTTTGCGTTATGACATGAGATGTTATGAGTTATTGTGTTATTACATACGCATATTACTTACTTACTATACTTACTATGACCGGACCAATATGATCTTTCTTTTAGAAGATGCCTCCACGACGAGACACACGTTTGCCTACCACTGAAGCAGAATTACAGGAACGTATTTCAAAAGCACGTTACCCTAATTCGAAAGGATATTTTTTTATTATTTAGACAAAGTTCCATTTCAGAACAATCCAAGTTTTAATCAACCTACGTTGTACTATTATTAATTTTATACGATACAATCCCCTCTTTTTCAAAGTTCAAATTTTTCTCAAGACCATACATTTTCAAATTTTCAAACTAGCTGTAGTAAACTATTTTAGAACGTATCATGGGAGCCTTAACCGCTCGTATGGTGTAAGCCTAAATTTCCTTATCCATATAAGAAACTCACTACTCGAGCTAATCTACCCAAGAACTACAATAATTCAACACATACCCAAACTTCTCTTAGTTCAACAAAACCCAATATTCCAATGACAAATTTCCCAGTAGCATATGTTGAATCTTCAAATGCAGCAGAAATTCATCCATTCCTTTGGTTTACTGATTTACCCAATCGAGAGAGGTATCAAAAACTCAAGCATCTTGAAGTTTCTGCTATTAGCAGTATTGATTGGCATCGAATGGGAATGTTTGATCCTAGTGGTTTACTGGCAGGATTACTACCACCTAATACGCCCTGGCGCCGTTTCTTCGACATCCTAGAACCATCATACGATGAACTGGTATATGAGTTCTTGTCCACTTTCTATTACAAATATAATAAAAGTCTTACCAATGAATCCATTCATTTTCGACTTTGTGGGCAACCTCATACTATGTCATTAACAGAATTCGCAGTTCATCTGGGCATATATACAGATGAAGAAGTTAAACAACCCATTTTTATGGAGGCATCAACCTCTTATTCCTCTGCGGAAATGGCAGAATATTGGCGATGCCATTCATCAAAACAATGGTGTGGAAATAATAATTCTATGAACTTCACAGACCCTCGTTATCGATATATGCACCGTGTTTTAGCCAACACTATCACGGGGCGTAAGTATAATCAACAAAGGGTTAGATCAACCGAACTTTTCCATCTGCATAGTATTTTTGAGCAAGTTCCTTGTAATATTGCCCACGACTACATATTTTTTTAGTCAACAAACACATCCTCTGAGAAGTCTCATGGGAGGGTCTTACATTACAAAAATAGCAAAATCATTTGGTGTCTTAAGTGATCAGATTATCCAAGGATTATCTCCACCAAAGGCACCTGGGATTGTAAATTTTCACACCGCTAGGCTAACCCCTATTCATATTTATACACCAACTCAACCATTCCAGTCGGAGGGAGCTCCAATTATCTTAGAAAGTACCTCCCCACAAAATTTACAACAATCATTGTTGCAGCTTCTTCAATCGTCTTTTTATCGATTTGATCTGCAACCACAGCTGCCACACATACAAGAACATATTACAACTAACCTATCCCAACCATTAACACCAAACGTCTTACAAAACTCCTCACCGTTAGTTTTCAAGGAGGATTTAACGATGCAAGAAACTTTGTTTGATGAAAACATGATGATCCAAGAGCAGTTAGCATCGGAATCATTTTTGCAATCACCATTACAGCCACAGTTTTTCCAGTCACTATTAAACGAAGTAGAACAACAACTGCCACCAACTGATATAGCAGGCCCAAGTACGGTGCCTCAAATGAACCTACCTCCAGAATCAATGGGAGTCGAAGTGACTAGGTTAAATGATCAGGTTCGAAATTTGTCTCAACAAATAAAATGGCTGACAGAAAGAAATAAATGGTTGGAAGACATGCTAGGACAATTAGCTGCTCACATACAACTGACTCTACCACCTCCACCATCTTTTAGTCCTGAGTCTGAATTTGATTCATTACATGATTTATTTCAAATGTAAATTGTTCACATCATAATAGACTATCAATTTTTTTTTTCTTTTATTACGAATTTAGTATAACATAGTGATATACAAAACAATCTCTATACACTCAAGGATGCTCATAGATTCTTCAAAAACTATCAACACCACAAGATGCTCTAAGAACAAACGCCTTTCTTATCTTTCTAATCATTACAATTACATTCTATGGTCTCTTTCGAAAAAATTTCGGGACGAAATTTTCTAAAGTAGGGGAGACTGTAACCACCAAGATTTTCACACTTGTATTTGTTTGGCTTACAATGGAATGTATTTGAACATACTTGCTTTATACTCATACGTACTTATATCGACACGAACACGTGGATAATTTCAAAATTTGTTGTTGCTTATGCTATTAAACAATACCACGTAAACTATAAGGACCTATTTGACATTCTTGGAAACTTGCTTGAAAATATTACTTTTTAATTTCGAGGACTAAAACCGTCATTATTTGAAAGTACAAAGTTAAGGGACTAAAATTATCATTTTTGAAACTATATAAGTACAAGGGTTAAAAGTGCAATTATTGCAAACTACAAGTTTAGGGTCCTTTTGGTCATTATCTCAAACTTAAACTTTAGGAGCTAACTCTGCCATTTTAAAACCCTATTTAACTGAATTATGTTAACTGAGTTAGTCCTTATATAATAAATTCTTCTTTAAAACTTAACCCAGTTAGTTTAACTAACTGGTTAATACAGGGACCATTTGTGTCAATTTCCGAAACCTCAGGGACCAATTGTGATATTTTCAATAGTAAAGGGACTAAAGTGTAAATATTCAAAAATCAGATCAAAAAGGGGGTCCTTCTGTATCGGACCGGCCCTGCGGGGATTCGAACTCACGTCTCTCGTGTAGAACCGTAACGCCTTAACCAGTTTATCCTCCTACTAGGAGCTGTTAGGATATAGAATTTAAATTCATTTATAAACTATTTAAGAAATTAAATATTTTATTTAAAATAAATTCTGAAACAAAAAGGATTAAAACCATCGAATCGGTCACCAGGGAAGGATCGAACCCGCGACACCCCGCACAACAAGCAACTACGTGACCGGTCGGGCTAAGCCCTCATCCGGTTATTTTATGAGATTGTATTATATTTATAAACACTTTAGAATTTAAAATAATAAACCCAATCTGAAACCCATACCAGTTGCCAGCTTCGATCCGTCCCACTTGATCTTTGTTTAATTTATCCGAAATCATCACCACGACATTCCTAACCCATTGCCAACTCGATTGACCACTTATTCGACACTTATCAGTGCCATTTCGACTGTCATCCGAACTTTTTTATAAAAAAATAAAAGTGGATCGATTCCACTATGTTATGTCGGATCTGAGATCGAATTGGACCTGTATATAAGTTCCTTAGATCACCACTAAGCTTGTACACCCCTCAAATTCACTTAAACACTTCGAAAACGTCGGAATTCAAACCTGCAACCTTGCCGGAACAATACCAGTCGCCGGAAATAGTCGATACGTCGTTGTACTCGATACCGGTTAGTTTTTATTTGCCAAATTAGTTCGTTTATGAATTGCAGAGGTTGACTTTTCTGTTGACTCTAATTGGGGAAGATGACTAGTTTTCATCTCTGTATTTATTTTATATAAACTAAACTTAAACACAAACCACCAGGCCTAGCCCAGTGGTTGTGTGTGTGTTTGTTTGCCTTCAGTACAGACCCGAGTTCGAACCCAAGGGTCTGCAATATTTTTTTTATAAACTTATTTAATGTTACTTTAACCATTTTAATTCATTTTATTTATTTAAAATGATTCCAAGGCCATAATAATTAATTTAAATCAGTGATATTCAAGTTTAATAATTAAAAATGTTATTTTTAATTATTCAGATTTAATATAATTATTTTGATAATTAGTTATGTAATTATCATATTAATTCTTTTAAACAAAATATTTATCATTTATCAAATAATATATATTTTAAACCATCTAAATTAATTTATAATTCTTATAAATTAATTACATCACTTGTAATATATCTTGGTTATAATCAATTATTTAACTATGTTATTTAATTATACTAGTTAATTATATTTGGTTCATTATTACAAATGTTATATTAAATCAATTATATATTTTTGCAATTATATTATTTATGTTAAATAAATATTTTTTCATAAATAATTCCTTTATATCATATTCATTTTCCAAGTCCTCTTGCTAGGTTATCCAAATCCCATAATTACCATTTAAACAAAACACTACCGAATCCCATAGATTTAGGATTTCCAATTATCCAATTAAACATTATTGTTGATACATATTCCATATTGTTGCATGTTCAATCAATTAGAGTGACGTGGAATCTTATTTCCAAGAACTCTTACATTTTGCATACTTGTTTGGACTTACTCGCAATCAAGGTGAGTTCATGTCCCCCTTTTTCCTTAACTGTTTTCAGTTTTATACTTCGGGGGGGAATACATGTTACAACTATTACAGACATTTTTATACATGGTATGGTTAGCTTAAGGAAGGTTTACTACTAGACTGTGAAGGGTGGGCATAACACTTAAGGCCATTAATCCTCGTCGTAGGACCGAGGGACATGAGTGATAGATCTATTTGGGTATAGCGGGCCCACACCCATGAGGCCGGGGCGGCCCATAGAGGTAACTATGTCTTCCAGCCGGAAGCCCGGTACAAATTTGCTAGGTTTGAGTACTTCATGTACCTTTGCACACATACCATTGGTTTTGAAACCCATTGGTGATTTTTTTTTCTTTTTCCTTAATTGCTACATACCAGGGACATTTATACACACAAGACATATTTTAAAGGCTTATACACACAGACTTACACATGAACTCGCTCAACTTTTTGTTGACTTTTCAAACTACATGTATTTCAGGGAACTAGCGGATCTGGCAGAGTATGCATGTGTCTAGCTGCGTTGAATAAAAGATGTCATCCAAAGTTGTGGAGTTTGAGAGGTGTAACCTATTCCTGGACGGGTTACATATCTCTAAACCTCGTCTTATCTAAAGTCTTTTGGTGTCTTATGAAAACGTTTTAAACAAGTTATGGTTTGTAACTTATTTCAAGTGTCGATGTTTCTAAACAATGATGTTGTGATATTTTCTCACTTAAATTAATGGATGTGCATCTCGTATTTTTTTTTTCATATAACATTGTTATGATTGTTGCTATGGTATTAAGAAGTCACACCAAGTAAACCACGCTTCCGCAAAAGCCAGGGTGTGACAGCTTGGTATCAGAGCCTCGATCATAGCGAACTAGGATTCTTTCTCGAGTCTAGACTATGATCATCAGGGCTCTCACGAAAACATTTTTACGTTGCATATACAAGTTTCCAGATCTAGGGTACAAACGTTTCTTTACAAACATGTGTTTTTTTTTTCGTGTCGGACATGTAATAACTGGAAGGGTTAAGTACCGGTAGTTGAGAACTCCTGTGTAGGCTGACATTCGTACAAATCCAAATAAAAGGACCCGTTGCCCACCTGGGGACTATCAATGAGAGTACCGATACCTATTAGGCTAAAGCATGTCAAAAAGTTTAGTTTTTGAGTCAGTCTTTATTTAACCATTTTTACAAGTTTTTAACATACCGCTTCCTACACATCAAGTTTTAGAGACTGAGGGAGGTTCAGTCTTAGAGACTGAGGGGTTCAATCTTAGAGATTGGGGAGGTTTTGGTTTTAGAGAAACTAGGGAGTTCAGTCTAAGAGACTGGGTGAGATAGTCTGGGGAAGACTAGGATGATTACTTGCTTACATTGATTGTGACTTGCATGCGTTGTTGGATTATTTATTTTGCGTTATGACATGAGATATTATGAGTTATTGTGTTATTACATACGCATATTACTTACTTACTATGACCGGACCAATATGATCTTTCTTTTAGAAGATGCCTCCACGACAAGACACACGTTTGCCTACCACTGAGGCAGAATTACAAGAATGTATTTCAAAAGCAATAACAGATTATGAGGCCTCGCGCGCCGAAACAAGCAGGAATAACTCAAACAACAACAACAGCCCATCCAATGGCTGTACCTACAAACAATTTCTGGATTGTAAGCCCTTAAACTACGACGGCACTGGGGGTGCTGTTGCTTTCGTCAGGTGGACGGAAAAGACGGATTCGGTAATAAGGATGAGCAAGTGTGCTCCTGAAAACCAAGTTACTTACGTCTCAGGACTCTTTCTTGATGGTGCTTTATCCTGGTGGAACCTGCAAGTTCAAACCCTGGGAGAGGCGGCGGCGTATGCACTAACATGGGCTGAGTTGAAGGAGCTCATGAGGAAGAAATACTGTTCACGTGCCGAAATACAGAAGCTGGAAACGGAATTTTGGAACCTAAAAATGGACGGCCCAAAAATTGCTGAGTATGTGCAAAAGTTCCACGACTTGTCACGCGTTGTGCCGTATATGGTTGATCCTGAATTTAAACGCATTGAGCGTTTCATCTAGGGATTGGCACCCCAGATTATGAGCATGGTGACGACGTCCAAACCTCCAACCATTACTGAAGCCATCGACCTAAGCGTGTCACTTACTGAGGAAGCTATCCGGCTAAACAAGTTTTCAAACTCTGACCTCAAGAAGAAAGAAACTCACGAGGAGTCCTCAGGATAAAACAAAAGGAAATTCTCAAATTTTAAAAAGAGTACCGGCAGCGCAAGTAAGAAAAACGTGAACCCATCAGAGGAAGCTAAAACTGGTGCTGAAGCCAGAGGGAAGGGATACATGGGCACTTTGCCCAAATGTGATGTATGCCAATATCATCACCCCGGGCCATGCCGATTCAGGAAATGTGAGTCATGTGGGAAGACTGGCCACACAAAAGAAACCTGCTGGGTTGGTAATGGTGCTGGTAGGGGTGGTCAGCAAGGATATGGAAATGGGAATGGAAACCGCCAACATGGAGGAAATGGCGGGAATGGAAATCGAGGAAACCGTGGGAATCAAGCTGGTAACCAGGGAGCAGGCAATAATCTAGCCGGTAATGGTAATGGGAACGGAAACGGTCAAGGACCGGGATGCTTTAACTGTGGGGACATCAGGCATTTCAAGCGAGAATGCCCAAAGCTTAACCAGGCACAAGGAAGAGTTTTCAATATTGGAGCGAGGGAAGCTCGCCAAGATCCTAATGTTGTTACTGGTACGTTCCCTATAAATCAACGCTTTGCATCTGTACTATTTGACACTGGTGCCGACTATAGTTTTGTATCGCTAGAATTTATGAAAATACTAGGGTTAACTGCTAGTAAGTTAGACATTCCGTACTCAATTAAACTGGCTAATGGAAAGCTAGTAGAAACGAATGAAGTCATCAGAGGATGCGTGATAAAGCTGGGAGAACACGAGTTTACATTAGACCTACTGCCAGTCGAGTTAGGAAGCTTCGATGTGGTAGTAGGGATGGATTGGTTGTCAAGCAACAGAGCCGAGATTGTATGTCACGAGAAGACCATTCGCATCCCAATGGCGGATGGAGAAACGATCGTAGTACACGGAGAGAAGCGCGATACGCCCTTAAGGATCATTAGTTGTTTGAAGGCTCAAAAATGTTTGAAGAAGGGATGTGTTGCCTTCCTGGCACACATCGTGGATAAGGAAGCCGCTGAGCCAAAACTTGAAGATATCCCAGTCGTTAAGGAGTATCCTGAAGTCTTTCCAGAAGACTTGCCAGGATTGCCACCACAAAGACAAGTCGAGTTTCATATTGACTTAGTTCCAGGCGCCGCGCCTGTAGCTAAGGCACCTTATGGACTTGCACCTTCAGAGATGCAAGAGCTGTCAACGCAACTACAGGAGTTGTTAGACAAGGGATTTATCAGACCAAGTTTCTTGCCTTGGGGAGCTCCAGTTTTATTCGTGAAAAAGAAGGATGGTAGTTTTCGCATATGTATAGACTACCGGGAGCTGAATAAGTTGACAATAAAGAACAGATATCCTTTGCCAAGGATCGATGACCTGTTCGATCAATTACAAGGTTCAAGTTTTTACTCAAAGATCGATCTACGATCAGGTTATCACCAGTTAAGGATACAAGAGGAAAGTATTCCAAAGACGGCCTTTAGAACTCGATATGGACATTACGAGTTCCTGGTTATGCCGTTTGGTTTGACGAACGCGCCAGCAATATTCATAGATTTGATGAATAGAGTCTGTAAACCGTACCTCGATAAGTTTGTGATTGTGTTCATTGACGACATTTTGATCTACTCGAAGATGAAAGAAGAGCATGAGCAACATTTAAGAGCTATTCTAGAGCTGCTTAAAAAGGAGAAGTTGTATGCAAAGTTCTCGAAGTGCGAGTTCTGGTTACGCGAAGTCCAGTTTCTTGGTCATGTAGTTAACGGAAATGGAATTCATGTGGTTCCCACAAAGATCGAGGCTATCAAAAACTTGGAGACTCCGAAGACGCCAACCGAAATTCGACAGTTCTTAGGTTTGGCTGGTTATTATTGTAGGTTCATTGAGGATTTCTCGAAAATCGCTCAACCTTTGACCTCTCTCACCCAGAAAGACAAGAAGTTTGATTGGGGAGACAAGCAAGAAGAGGCCTTTCAGCTGTTGAAAAACAAGCTTTGTGACGCGCCAATCTTATCTCTACCCGAAGGCACTGACGACTTCGTGGTATATTGCGATGCTTCGCGTCAAGGTTTGGGATGTGTGCTAATGCAGCGTCAGAAGGTTATAGCATATGCTTCTCGCCAATTGAAGATCCACGAGAAAAATTACACCACGCATGATTTGGAATTAGGCGCAGTGGTGTTTACTTTGAAGATATGGCGACATTATTTATATGGCACACGATGCACCATCTACACTGATCACAAGAGCCTGCATCACATATTCGATCAGAAAGAGCTTAACATGAGGCAAAGACGCTGGGTAGAGCTGTTAAATGATTATGACTGTGAAATCAAGTATCACCCAGGGAAGGCGAATGTGGTCGCTGATGCTCTAAGTCGGAAGGAAAGGATCAAGCCCATAAGGGTTAGGGCTTTGGAAATGATCATACAAACGGACCTCTCATTGCGCATTCGTGCCGCGCAGAGAGAAGCACTCAAGGAAAAGAATATTGAGAATGAGTATCTCCGTGGGATGGAGAAACAGTTGGTACCAAACGGGGAAGGGACTTTGTGCTTCATGAAACGAATTTGGGTTCCCTTGTTTGGTGGTCTGAGAAATGTTATTTTTGACGAAGCTCACAAATCTCGGTACTTGATTCATCCAGGAGCGGATAAGATGTACCAAGATATTAAGGATTTCTATTGGTGGCCAAGAATGAAAGGCGATGTTGCGGTATATGTTGGCAGATGTTTAACTTGCGCCAAAGTGAAGGTTGAATACCAGAGGCCTTCAGGTCTCTTGCAACAACCTGAAATACCCCAATGGAAATGGGAACAGATTTCTATGGACTTCATAACGAAATTGCCAAGGACGCCCAAGGGCCATGATACGATTTGGGTAATAGTAGACCGTTAACGAAATCTGCACACTTTTTGCCAATCAAGGAGAAAGATAAAATGAGTAAGCTTGCTGAGATATACTTGAGAGAGATTGTTGCACGGCATGGAGTGCCTCTCTCAATTATCTCTGATAGAGACGAAAGATTCATATCAAGGATTTGGCAATCCTTCCAAGAAACTTTTGGTTCTCAGTTGAATCTGAGTACTGCCTTTCATCCGCAGACAGACGGACAGAGCGAACGAACGAACGATTCAAACATTAGAAGACATGTTGCGAGCCTGCATAATGGATTTAGGTGGAAGTTGGGACACTCACCTACCATTGGTTGAATTCTCATACAATAACAGTTATCGTACAAGCATTCAGGTCACACCGTTCGAAGCTCTCTATGGACGCAAGTGTCGATCACCATTATGCTGGGCTAACACGGGTGATAGACA
The DNA here is from genome assembly GCA_030545235.1 of Helianthus tuberosus. NCBI lineage: Eukaryota > Viridiplantae > Streptophyta > Magnoliopsida > Asterales > Asteraceae > Helianthus > Helianthus tuberosus. The sequence continues at coordinate 70,594,127 of CM060356.1, read as the reverse complement.
GCTTGTTGGCCCGGAATTGGTCCAGGAAACGACCGACAAGATTTTACAGATCCGAGAGCGCATTAAAGCGGCTCGTGATCGACAAAAGTGTTATGCGGACTGAAGAAGGAAACCTCTGGAATTTGAGGTGGGAGATATGGTTTTGTTGAAGGTTCACCCTGGAAGGGTGTAGCACGCTTTGGGAAGCGTGGGAAGTTGAATCCCAGATACATTGGTCTATTTAAAATCCTGAAAAGGATTGGTCTGGTAGCATACAAGTTGGATTTACCTGATGAACTAAATGACGTACATGATACATTTCATGTATCTAATTTGAAAAGGAGTCCAACTCAAGAGACAGTGGTTATTCCTGCCGACGAAGTTCATATTGATGACACACTCCACTTTACTGAAGAACCCGTCGAGGTTACTGATTGGAAGATTAACAAGACGCGCAGGAGTAGTGTCAAACTCGTTAAAGTTCGATGGAATGCACGACACGGCCCGGAATTCACGTGCGAGCGTGAGGACCGTATGAAAGAAAAATACCCACATTTATTCCCCAAGACCCCTGCATCTAGTAGCAGAACTAAAATTTCGGGACGGAATTTTCTTAACAGGGGGAGAATGTGACAACGCTCGCAATTACAGGTATCCGTACAATTAATTAATATTAACTTTGTGCTTAATGACTGTGCTAGAATTACAACTGACGAATTAAACTGCTTTATGAGTTCTGCATCATACATACATATGCATCACATTCATACTGTCACTCCATTTATTACATACAAACTTTAGTGATAAACTTGATGCACAAAACACAGTTAGCACAGTGAACGGATAACTCAGAAACATGCTGACAATGCCAGCACATAGACAAACAATATGTTGAGGCCAATATGAACCAGAGTGAAGGTACTACACTAGTATGGAGTGTAGGGAAGTAGGGACCAAAACTGTTATTTTTAAACTTATAAACTGAAAACCCTAACTGTGTTAGTCCTTTTATAAAGATTTCCTTCTTTAAACATTAACTCAGTTAGCATACTTAACTGAACAGTACAGGGACCATTTATGTCAACTTTCGAAACTTCAGGGACCAATTATGTATTTTATATGAAAGTATAGGGGTTGTTATTGCAACTTTTCGAAAGTTCAGGGACTATTTTTGTAAAAAATGAAACTTGAGGGGCCAAAGTGTAAATATTGCAAAAACCGGTCAAAAGGGGGTCCTTCTGTATCGGACCGGCCCTTGCCGGGGATCGAACTCGCGTCTCTCGTGTACAACCGCAACGCCTTAACCAGTTTATCCTCCTACTAGGAGCTGTTAGAATATGAAACTTAAATTCATTTGTACACTATTTAGAATTTTAATATTTAATTAATTAAATTCAGAAATTTAAAAATTTAAAAAGGGTTTTAAACCCAATCAAATCGGCCACAACGGGACTCGAACCTGCGCTTTCCCGCAAACAAGCACGCGCACAAACCAACTGGTCTACCAGTTGGGATGTGTTATAATTTAGATTGTATAATATTTAAATACTCATTAAAACAGATCTGAATTTATAAATACAGATCTGCAGGTCGCAGATTTCGACCAAAATCCACCAAATCCGACCAAAATCGAATTTTTTTCACTTTAATCATTAACCATGAGTCCCCAACCCCATTTCCAACCAATTGAGCACTTATTCGACACATTTTCGTGCCAAACTTCTGTAAATTCAAACTTTTTATAAACAATTTAAAGTGGATCGATTCCACTATGAAATGTTGGATCTGAGATCGAATTGAACCAGTATATAAGTTTCTTAGATCACCACTAATCTCTTACACCCTTCACAATCCACCAACACTTCGATTTTCGACGTAACCCGAATCGGAAACATTCGCCGGAGTTCAAACTCACCGGAATAAGCCGTTAACCCGTTTCAGTCGATACCGATTAGTTTTTATTTGATCAATTCATTCGGTTTTGCTTATATAATGATCCCTTAAAGTTAATTTGAATATAACACAGATTTCCCCGTTAATTTTGAGAGTTGACTTTTTCTGTTGACTCTGATTGAAAATTTGGGGAAGATGACACTTTTCATCTCTGTATTTATTTTATAAACTAAACTTAAACACAAACCACCAGGCCTAGCCCAGTGGTTGTGTGTGTGTTTGCCTTCAGTACAGACCCCGGCTCGAACCCAAGGGTCTGCAACATTTTTTTATAAACTTATTTAATGTTACTTTAACCATTTTAATTCATTTTATTTATTTAAAATGATTCCAAGGCCATAATAATTAATTTAAATCAGTGATATTCAAGTTTAATAATTAAAAATGTTATTTTTAATTATTCAGATTTAATATAATTATTTTGATAATTAGTTATGTAATTATCATATTAATTCTTTTAAACAAAATATTTATCATTTATCAAATAATATATATTTTAAACCATCTAATTAATTTATAATTCTTATAAATTAATTACATCACTTGTAATATATCTTGGTTATAATCAATTATTTAACTATGTTATTTAATTATACTAGTTAATTATATTTGATTCATTATTACAAATGTTATATTAAATCAATTATATATTTTTGCAATTATATTATTTATGTTAAATAAATATTTTTTTCATAAATAATTCCTTTATATCATATTCATTTTCCAAGTCCTCTTGCTAGGTTATCCAAATCCCATAATTACCATTTAAACAAAACACTACCGAATCCCATAGATTTAGGATTTCCAATTATCCAATTAAACATTATTGTTGATACATATTCCATATTGTTGCATGTTCAATCAATTAGAGTGACGTGGAATCTTATTTCCAAGAACTCTCACATTTTGCATACTTGTTTGGACTTACTCGCAATCAAGGTGAGTTCATGTCCCCCTTTTTCCTTAACTGTTTTCAGTTTTATATTTCGGGGGGAATACATGTTAAAACTATTACAGACATTTTTATACATGGTATGGTTAGCTTAAGGAAGGTTTACTACTAGACTGTGAAGGGTGGGCATAACACTTAAGGCCATTAATCCACGTCGTAGGACCAAGGGACATGAGTGATAGATCTATTTGGGTATAGCGAGCCCACACCCATGAGGCCGGGGCGGCCCATAGAGGTGACTATGTCTTCCAGCCGGAAGCCCGGTACAAATTTTCTAGGTTTGAGTACTTCCTGCACCTTTGCACACATACCATTGGTTTTGCAACCCATTGGTGATTTTTTTTTCTTTTTCCTTAATTGCTACATACCAGGGACATTTATACACACAAGACATATTTTAAAGGCTTATACACACAGACTTACACATGAACTCGCTCAACTTTTTGTTGATTTTTCAAACTACATGTATTTCAGGGAACTAGCGGATCTGGCAGAGTATGCATGTGTCTAGCTGCGTTGAATAAAAGATGTCATCCAAAGTTGTGGAGATTGAGAGGTATAACCTATTCCTGGACGGGTTACATATCTCTAAACCTCGTCTTATCTAAAGTCTTTTGGTGTCTTATGAAAACGTTTTAAACAAGTTATGGTTTGTAACTTATTTCAAGTGTCGATGTTTCTAAACAATGATGTTGTGATATTTTCTCACTTAAATTAATGGATGTACATCTCGTATTTCTTTTCATATAGCATTGTTATGATTGTTGCTATGGTATTAAGAAGTCACACCAAGTAAACCACGCTTCCGCAAAAGCCAGGGTGTGACATGTGCGATACTATGTGAATCATCAGACTTTCGCAGTTTAACGCAAATAGTCCCTGAGTGTGAATAAACTTGTTTTTGACACACCAAAGCTTTCAAAACTTATTTGTAAGTTATATAAAAGTTATTTAAGGTATGTTAAGCCTATGTCACTGTTCCGAAGTATTTGCTGCATTAAACGGATTACGTTTACGCATCAGTTCGCGTTTAACTTTCTAGAAAGCGATTTAAAGCTTGAAAATGAACTAGAATCAAAATGTGAAATTGTAAAACCAAAATAAATAAATTTTTGAGACCAAAACACATTGTTTCTTTGATAAAAGATAGTGTCCTGTATCGTGTGTGTTTAAGGAGCACAAGTGTTACAAGTTGTCATCCCTGCGGATGAAGTGCACATTGACGACACACTCCACTTCACAGAAGAACCCGTTGAGGTTACCGATTGGAAAGTTAACAAGACTCGGAGGAGTAGTGTTATGCTTGTCAAGGTTCGATGGAATGCACGTCACGGCCCAAAGTTTACATGGGAGCGTGAAGATCGTATGAAAGCAAAATACCCACAATTGTTCCCCAACTCCCCTACAGCTAATAGCGCAGCTTAAAATTTCGGACGAAATTTTCTTAACGGGGGGAGAATGTGACAATTGTCAAATTTGCATGTATCCGTACAATGATTAGACAATGATTAATGCTTAATGACTGTGTTGATTTAACATTTATGACATGAATGTTTTCAGATTTTGTTATCATACATACATATGCATCATATATTGCAAAATGTCATATCATTATTGCATGCAACACTTATTGATTCAAATGATGCACGAAACAAAGTTAGCACAGTTATCAGACAAATCAGAAAAATGCTGACGGAGTTCAGTACATAGACAGACATGGTATTGAGACACAGAATGAGCCAGAAACCAAGAGTTACACTAGTATAGTGTGTAGGAAAGTAAGGATCATAAAACTGCCTTCCTAGTGATAGTTTAAGTGCCGGAAAGTGCCTAAAACTCACATAAACTGCAGAATTCTGCAGAATTCAGTAAAATTCAGCTTTTAAACAACTAAATATTATGCAGAATTATGGTTAAATGGTCCAGAATGCTTTCCTAGGTGTCGGGAATCAAAACTGTCACAAAAGGTAACATAAAGCACACTAAACTGCATAGTTTAGCACCTTAATGAACCGGTAACCAACCGAACAACTGGACATTACCCAAAACACCAAATTTTCACTAGAAGCATTGTTTCATCATTTCCGAGCTAGTTATGGTCCCCGAACATCATAACACACTATATAACATCCTAACAACTAACACCCTAACTAAACACTTGAATTTCAACTAAACTAAACTAACTAAGAATTACAAGCTAACCAAGACCCCCCCCCCTTGTTGGCGACGGTTCAAGGTGGCCCCCACCTTGGATTTTCTTTGTTTATTATATTAGATCTTGTTTCCTCTTTATGAACACATGAACCACTAGACTAATTGATGTTGGAGAGTTATAAGTTTAACCATAAGAACATAACCTCTCATTCTCTAACACACAACACACTTGAACTCTTCTCCTCCCCTCTCCCTTACCTTCGGCCGAGAACACCAAGCACCACCACCATCACTTTCATTTCATTTCATCCAATTTCCAAGTGATCAAAAGGTGTAAGGAGCATAACAAGGAAGCTAGGAGCCTTTGGAGATTGAAGGACCTCTTGCAAGTGCTTTTAACCACCTCATTCATCATCATCTTCATCTTGTGTTCATCCCTAGCCTTGAGCTAGTAGGAAGATCATCTTAATTCCATTTTACATCTTATTTAGTTGGTTAAATGATGTTACAAGTAACTAATCATGAAGAACACTAATGATCAAGAACTTAATCTTTAACATAAGACTAAAAATCACCATGAATCATGTTGTTTAAGTGTTGTTATGCTTCTTGATTGTTGATTGTTTATGTTAAGAATGTTAAACATCATATGAACTTGCTAGATGGTGATTAAAGACATAATCTAGCAAGATGAATGGATGATTATGTTAGAAATCAAGATGATCATACTTATGTGAAAGCATGAACTTGAAGTATAAAATGTTTTTCTTGAATAAAGATGATCAAAGTGTGATATAAATCATGTAAGTGGATGATTTCAAAACTAATATCTCAAGAAACTAAGTTAAAATACAAGATTTACATAAACTTGGTTCTTAAAGAAACTAACCACATTTTTAGTGGTTAATCAAGTATAGAAACATATATTTAACAAGAAAAATTCAAGAAGAAATGTTTTTAGAAAAATATTTTACAAGTTGTAAAGATCTAAATCCTTCAAGAATGATGTTTTTAAATAAACGACCACACTTTAAAGGGTAACTAAGCTTACTAAACACACCTACAAATTTTTATAAATTTTCAAGTTCATGAAGTAGTGTAAATAGCTTGATTTTGGCACTTGGTAAGTATTGTTTAATTTGTTGATTGATTGTGATGATTTATAAAAGAAAATGATATGCTTTGAAAGCGTGGAAACCTCCATTTTAAGGGGAAAGTATGGCAAATTTTTCTAGAAATTTAACACTTAGAAAAATATTTTTAAACAAATATTTACAAGTATATTTTAACCATGAATTTTCATATAAAGTTTGCCATAATTTTTGTTACAAAAGTTATAAATATTAGAGGTTGGTTTTTTATAATAAAAGTGACTAAATATGTATTTAGGAGAATATATATTTAGATGTCACCATGTGTGTGATTATTTGTATATTATATGTATTAGTTATATTATTTTAGGACTTGAAATAATATAACTCACCAAAATACTAAGAAATTACAACATAAAATATTACCAAAATTTCCAAGAAATGAATATACAATTTATACCCAAAATATTGAAGAAACCGAACAAGAAATATAACTTACAAAAATATTCCGGAATTAAATTCATAAGTATATTTTGGTAAACGGTATTTTGGAGATCAAGAAAACAAAAATATGATTTTTATAATTGTTACAAAAAGATATCATATTTTTTACAAAAAGAAAATATATTATTTTTGGGTAAAGACAAATATATGTGTTTTCTTGGATTACTAGAAAATATATTAATTTTGGATGAAAATATATATTTTCTCAAACAAATTTAGAATACATTATTTTGAGTGAAGAATGGATTTATATATATTTTCTAGGTTAAACATGAAAATATATTATTTTTGAGGTTTAAATGAAAATACAATTATTTTTGCCAAGGAAAAAATCATAAATAATTTTTCTACGTAAGTTTTCTTAAAATATATATTTCGAGAATATATAATTTTATTAGAAATAATATTCCGGAAAAATTAATACAAAAATTAAGTATAAGAATACTTAATAAACACAATAAAAATATGTATTCTCGTACGTATAAATATACACTGGAATACGCCACCGATACTTGACAAAAATATACAAGTTTAAGAATACGAGTATGGATACACCCATCGTTGGGAAGTTATACATGTGCAGATATATAAATGTGTCAAGTTAAAATATATTATTTTAGCTAATATTCCAAAATTAAATAAATATAATTTAAGTTAAAATATTTATTATTTTAACAAATAATTATATACTTTGGGATAATATTAAGACACAAGGAAACATAACTCAAAGACACTAATTAAGACTAAAGTCAAGGCACGACCCATCCGTCTAATACACCCTAGCACGTTTGTAGGTACTCGTGTGAACAAGTAGCCGCTTTGAGTTACATCGGTTTCAAGACGCAAGACTGTGAGTTCATGTCTCCCTTTTCTTTTAACTGTTTTCAGTTTTATAACTTCGGGGGTGAAGTACATGTTACAAATTGTTTACAAACGTTTACATATGGTATTGTTAGCTAAGGAATGAACTGCTAGATCATGTGAGTGGTGGGTACAACGCTTAAGACCATTAATCCTCGTAGTAGGACCAAGGGACATGAGTGATAGATCTATTTTGGTGTTGCGAGCCCCACCCATGAGGACCGGGATTTGGCCCATGAGGTGACTATGTCTTCCAGCCAGAAGCCCGGTACAAAATCCGCTAGGATTGAGCCTTCCTGCATCACGTCACACATATTAATGGCCTTGCAAACCATTAATTGATCTGTTTTCCTTGTTGCTTTCATACCGGGGTTTACAAATACATACAAACTTACAATGATTACAAGGTTTATTCATGCACAGATACAAAACACATGAACTCGCTCAACTTTTGTTGATGTTTTCAAACTACATGTATTTCAGGGAACTGAAATGGATCTGGCAGGCGTTGGAAGTTTTCAAGTGTTGTCTGAAATAAAAGATGTCATCCGGTGTCGAAAGGGTTGGATTGTGCATCTTATCCTAGATAAGATACATAGTTCAAAGCCTGGCTTTTAATAGTGTCTTTTGTCAAGTCCTTATGGAACTTTAAACAATTTGGCTGGTTTGTAATATGAATTTGAAGTCTCGGATTTCTGTTAAACAATGTTGGTTGTATCATTTTTGTTGGGATTGAACCTTATCAGAGGAACAGATAATTAAAGCCAAAACTGGATCAGAGCAGTGGATCCAGAATAAGCAGACGTTTACAGATTAGTTCATGCAAATCTCTCCCCTTGAAAGTGACTTTGTATCTGCTGATCTCCTATCTACTGATCTTACCAAGTGCTGATCCACAACTGCTGCCTTGTATCTACTGCCAAGTGTTAAAGACTGATAGAAGACCAAAGCTCTGCTGACTCAATCTACTGCCTTGAGTCAAGTACTGCTGATCCGGACAAGCACTGCTGGGTTCACAGCAGTGGAAGGATGCAGCAGCTGTTTATGTGTCTTTTATGTATTAGATTGTAATAGCAGTAGTTAGTACATCAGTGTTTGTATAGATCAGAGGTTAGAGTTTGTTAGGAGGTTAGATGTCACTTTCATGGTGACGTCAGCTAAGATGCTCAGTGGTTTGCAAGTGCCTATAAATAGTTCAGTACTTTGTACTGTTCTATTAGCTCTTTCACCACATCGTCTTCTTTGCACGAACAAACTACTGAGCTCTGGCTGAGGGGGAGTTTGCATTCTTACATCAATCATTGTAATCGTTGTTGAAACAAATTCAATCTTTCGATTCATTGTGTAAAGATGTTTGATAAAAGTATTACTCTCGTTTGATTGTATGCAAAGTTTGCTTTCATCTTATTTCCGCTGCACAACTATTTCATTTCCACCTTAATTACAAACGAAAATACAATAAAAAAGAAACTCAGATCCAACAATTGGTATCAGAGCTTGGACAGTCAAATTTGATTTAACAATCATTTTGACGTAAATAGTTCAGCTCATAACAGTTGATACTGATCGTTTGTTCGTCCGTTGAAAAACAGAGCAAGGATTAATCACCATTAAAGTTGATTTCTCAGTGTCTGTAAAACAACAAGAATGACGTCACAATCTCAGGATGATAAAAAAAACATCGGCTCATTTTTTAAACCACCTATGCTAAAAAGAAATGAGTACAACATCTGGCAGAGAAGGATGGGTCACATCCTTGCTCAACAAAGCACAGGTTGTTGGAGGTCTGTCATTTATGGTCCCCATGTTCCTTCAGTGCCAAGCGCTGAAGATGCTAAAAAGTTCGTTCCAAAACCAGTTGAAAATTATACCGAAACCGACTTTCAAAAGATCGAACTAGATGCTAAAGCTTTTAGCATCATAGCATCAGCGCTGCCCAATGAGATATATGCTGGACTGTTACATTGTAACAGTGCTAAAGAGTTATGGGACGCACTTAAGGAACAATTTGGGGGAACTGAGGAAGTAATAGAAAACAATAGGGAAATCCTGAACCAACAGTATGAAACATTTTGCTACGTTAAAGGTGAATCACTAACGCAACAATTTGAGCGTTTCAGCTGTCTCATCAGTGAACTGAGGCTTGTTAACACCACTTTTACAAACTCAACTCAAAATAGCAGGTTCCTCAGGTCACTGCCAGAAAAATGGGACACCATAGCTTTTGTCACCCGAAACTCACCTGAATTCAAGGATCTGACCTTGACCCAACTCCACGGTCGACTCCTGACCTATGAAAGGGAGTTGAACCAGAAAAGGAGGTTACAAGAGTCAGGAAAAGTTACCGATGATTACACTTTCGGTAATACTGCTCTTCTGGGTCAAGAAGAATCTGGGGGCAGTGGTAAGGACCAGGGTTTTGATCACTTCATTGACATAACTGCTGGTGCAAATTTTAACAACCCTGATCCTCACTCTGCTAGTTATGCATTCACTGCAAATGAAAACCAGATGTCAGACAATTTAAGTTTTGAACTAAATGATTTACAACATTTTGATCCCACTGATTTAGAGGAAATGGACATTCTGCACCAACTGGCTTTGCTAAGTGTTAGAACTAGCAAGTTTTATAAAAGAACAGGGCGAAAATTCCCAGGTTTGCATGGGAATCTAAGGGTTGGGTTGGATAAATCGAAAATCAAGTGCTATAAGTGTAATAGGTTGGGACATTTCGCTAGGGAATGTAGGAGTCAAACTACTGGTCCCATAATTACTCATCCTAGCTCAAATCCTAGACCTCAAAACCAAAACACTGTGCACTATGCCCATTATGCCCCAGCAGCTCAGGTGAACACTGCTCACTATGCTGCTGCCCCTGTGCCAGTACATTATGTCCAAACTACTGTTCCACAAATCCAATATGTTCAAACCCTGCTCCACAGGTACAAGTGCAACCTGTTGCACCTCAAACCACTGCTCCAGCAGCAGCACAACCAGATCAACAAAGTTTTTTCACTCAAGGGTTTGTTGACTGGAGCAGTATGCCTGAAGACCTTAATGATGAAAATTTTGCACTCTATGCTTCTAATGATTCTTCTCATGATGAGTTTTGTTTGATGGCATTAGAGTCAATACAGGAAGGGGTTGAAACTGAGGAGGAACAGCAGTGCTTTGAAACAGTGGAAGAGGTGACTGAAGCAGTGGTTACTGCTGTGGCTGGTGAAATATTGTTGGGAGAAAGTTCAGGTACCCTGATTGAACCAATGACAGATCCATGGTCCATAGAGGACAAAGAAGAAGAGAAAGAAGAAAAGGCTGGTGAAAAGAAGGTAAAAGCTGATGATGATGAAGATCATAAATGTGATTGTGCAATGATGGCAGCTGCCAAGGTATCTCCTCAAGTTCTTGAAAAACTGTGTTCAGACAATTGCATAATTGCTTTTGCTAACATCAAAGAGGTGAATGAAAACCTTCGGGATAAAATCTTAACTGATGAGGTCAAATTTGAAAGCTCTTTAAAAGAACTTAAAAACAAATTGACTGAAAAGGAAAAAGAAATCAGCTGTTTGAAAGAAGAGCAAAGTATAACCAAAACCCAACTTCAAACTATGGTAGAAAAGTACCAAGTTTGCAAAAAGGAGTTGGAGTCTGCCCAGATTACTTGTGAAAGATGGGTGGAATCCTGCAAAGGATATGAGGTTATGCTTGAAAAACAGAGAAAAAGCAATGTGAAGTTTGGGGTTGGGTATAGAAAACATGATGATGAAAGCACTGCTTTTGAAAACTCTGTTCAAACCACTGATGTAACCACTGAGTTCATCCCCAAAAACAAGAATGGCCAAGAAGTGAAAATCACTGACAAACTTGGTAACAAAATCACACTTGACAGACCAATGGAATCCTCTACTTTTGTGGAGCTTGAAGAATACCAGTTTAAACCAAAATGGTCTGATGAGTGTGACATTCTTGAAAATTTCAAGCCAATGGACTTTACATCAATTGATGGTGTCAAGGCTCCAAAAGCTAAAGTCATTCCTCTCAAGGACATCCCAGCAGTGGTTAAAACCTCTGCTGCAAAGGAGTCTGAAAAGAGAAAGAAGAAAGAAAAAATTGATAACTTGTTTTGTGAATTCTGTGAAAAAAGGAATCATCTAACAAAAGATTGTTTCCATTTGAAAGCTTATGATTTAAACAAAACAAGTGTCATTGTTTCAGCAGAAAGCTGCATTGTTTGTGGTAAAACAAACCACAAAACTCAAGCATGTGTGTATCTCAAAAACTTTGATGTGAAAAAGAATGAGTACATGGCGAAAACATCCTTGAGTTCATCATCATCATCCACCTCATCATCTGTCAAGTTCACCAAGAAACAACCACTGTTTGTGCCAGTTCAAACGGCTGTTACAAAACAGCTGAACCAAACATCTGTCAAAAGAGATGTTCAGGTTACTGATGCACCCCCTGCCAATCAGTTCAGAAAAGGCAGAGAAAAACAGTCTTACCAAAGGATTCCTCACGTTTATGAGGCCTACAAAACGCCCTCTAAACCCAAAGTGAACAAGCATCCTTTTGGTTACCAGCAGATGATTGGTCAGGACCCACAACAGTGGTTAGAGAAACACTGTCCTAAAACAGTTCAAACCCCTGACCTAACCACTGTCCATCATCTTGCATCCATCCCAGACACTGTTGAGACCCCATCCAAAGCCTTGTTGGCTTTGGAGACCTTAATGAACTAATCCTTTTACTTCATGTGCAGGGAGCTTCTGCATGCTTTGATAGTCTTTGGTATGTAGATAGTGGAGGCTCCAGGCACATGACAGGATGTAAAGCCCTCCTCAAAGACTTTAAAATCCATGGTGGGGGTGATATATCCTTTGGGAATAATAGTAAAGGGAAGGTTCTGGGGTCTGGTACAGTGCAATCTGGAAATGTAAAATTTGAAAATGTCAATCTAATAGACAATCTAAAATTCAACCTTCTGAGTGTGTCCCAAATGAGTGACAAGGGATTTGGGTCATTCTTCACAAAAGACTGTTGTAGGATTGTTGGACTAGAAATGGTCAAAAATATTGAAGCAATAATCAAAACTGGTCAAACTAAACTTGTTGCTCAAAGAAGTGGCAATGTTTATGTTGTTGACATGTCAAAAGAGTGTCCCAGAGCTGATGCCTGTCTGTTCTCAGCTGCCTCTAACAAAGAGACAGAACTTTGGCATAGAAGGCTGGGACACACAAATCTTAAGACAATCACAGAAATTTCAAAAAATGGTTTGGTGAGAGGCCTACCACAAAAATTGTTTTCATGTCCTGAACATTGCATTTCCTGTTTAAAAGGAAAACAGCATAAAAGTTCTTATAAGTCCATTGAAGAGTCCAAAACAACCCAGTGTTTGCAAATGCTACACATGGATTTGTTTGGCCCAGTTCAAGTCATGAGCCTTAAAAGGAAAAGATATTGTTTAGTTATTGTTGATGACTTTTCTAGGTTCACATGGACTTTCTTTTTGCACTCAAAAGATGAAACTGCAGGCATTTTGCAAGACTTTGTAATACAGGTTGAAAAGCAATTTGACCTTCCAGTAAAAAGCTCCAGGAGTGACAATGGCACAGAATTCAAAAATAGGGAGTTGGATGCCTTCTGTGTGAAGAAAGGGATTGTAAGGCAGTACAGCATCCCAAGAACACCAGAGCAGAATGGGGTAGTGGAAAGGAAGAACAGAACTCTGATTGAGGCTGCCAGAACCATGCTTGCAGATTCAGGTTTGCCATTAACTTTCTGGGCAGAGGCAGTAAACACTGCTTGTTATGTTCAGAACAGAGTTTTAATAAACCCCAGGCACAAAAAGACTGCCTATGAAATTCTGTATAAAATTAAACCACTGATCTCATATTTCAAAGTGTTTGGCTGCCCATGCTTTATTTTGAACTTAAAAGATTCTATTTCAAAATTTGCAGCCAAAATTGATTGTGGTTACCATTTGGGATACTCAATCACTGCCAAGGCCTACAAAGTGTTCAATACACGGACCAAGGCAGTGGAGGAGACTTTGAATGTAAAGTTCAATGAGCTTTCATCAATGAAAATCCCAGCAAACCCTGCAGATCTGTTTGATCTTGAAAAATTCACTTTTGAAAATACTGCTGTCAAGACTAACAGTGCAGGTTCATCAGAGGATACAACACCAGACTATGGGTATGAAATCATCATCCCTCAAAGGTCTGCCACAAAGGGAAAAGCACCAGCTGTTCAAAACAGTTGTCAAAGCTCAACCACTGCTACCTCAACAGTTGTTGACCAAAGTAGCCCATCAACCACTGCTTCCACATCCTCAAACACTGCTGACAAAAGTCCTCAAACAGTGGATAAAAGTCAGCAGTTGTCCACCTCATTACCTCCTATACCACCACCTTTTGAAGCCACTGCTGGATCATCAAAGTCCCCAGCAGTGGTTAGCTCAGATGATACACATTTGCAGCCTTCACCAACCAATGCCATCATACCATACCAAGGAGATTTAATCTTCTTGAGATCTCATCCACCTGATCAAATCATTGGCAACATAAATGAAGGGGTGCTCACAAGAAGCCAAACCCAAAACATTTGTCTTTTTGCTGGTTTTCTATCACTCCATCAGCCAATCAAGTACCAAGAGGCACTGAAAGACAACAGCTGGGTAGAAGCCATGCAAGAGGAGCTCCAACAGTTTAAAAGACAACAAGTATGGGAGCTTGTACCACTGCCAGAAGAGGTTAGTCCCATTGGCACAAAGTGGGTCTTCAAGAACAAAACTGATGAAAGGGGTATTGTTGTCAAGAATAAAGCCAGGCTTGTGGTTCAAGGTTACAGACAGGAAGAGGGGATTGATTATGATGAAACATTCGCCCCTGTTGCAAGATTAGAAGCAATTAGACTGTTCCTGGCCTTTGCTGTCAACCACAATATGAAGGTGTTTCAAATGGATATCAAAAGTGCTTTCCTCTATGGTACAATTCAAGAAGAGGTGTATGTCTGTCAACCTCCAGGTTTTGAGGATCCATTTTATCCAGATCATGTCTACAGGCTAAACAAAGCCTTGTATGGCTTGAAACAAGCCCCAAGGGCCTGGTATGAAACTCTTTCCAACTTCCTACTCTCAAATGGTTTCAAAAGAGGTACCATTGATAAAACACTGTTTTTAAAATGGAGAGGGAAGGATTTAATGATTGTCCAGATTTATGTGGATGACATTATTTTTGGAAGCACATGTAACTCAATGTGTGAAGAGTTTAGAGAACTCATGACAGCTGAGTTTGAAATGCGTGCTATGGGTGAGCTGCAATGCTTTCTTGGTCTCCAAGTACAGCAAATGCAAAATGGAACTTTCATTCATCAAAGCAAATATGCTAAAGAACTTTTAACCAAATTTGATATGAATGATTGTAAACCATGCAGTACACCCATGGCAACAAATAAGCTGGTCATGTCTGATGAAAAGGATGAGCTGATTGACCAAACACTTTATAGAAGCATGATTGGGTCTTTATTGTACCTAACTGCATCTAGACCAGACATCATGTTTGCAACATGTGTCTGTGCAAGAAGTCAGTCAGCTCCCAGAAAATCAAATCTCATTGCTGTAAAAAGGATCTTCAGATACATAAAAGGTGTTCCCACACTTGGTATCTGGTATCCAGCTAATGGGAACATCAAGCTTTCAGGTTTCTCAGACAGTGACTTTGCTGGCTGCAACACAACAAGGAAGTCCACATCAGGAGGGTGCCAGTTCCTAGGTGATTGCTTAGTCTCATGGCAAAGCAAAAAGCAAGCAGCAGTTTCAACATCCACTGCTGAAGCTGAATACATTGCTGCTGCAAGCTGTACAGCCCAACTCCCGTGGCTTCAAAATCAGTTGCTGGATTTTGGTATCACTGCCTTAAAGACACCACTCATGTTGGACAGTCAGGCAGCAGAAAATATCATCAAAAATCCAGTTTCCCATTCAACCACCAAACACATCGACATCAGACATCACTTTGTGAGGGATTGCTATGAAAAAGGTTTGATTTCTCTGCATCATGTCCCAACTAAAGATCAGCTAGCTGATGTGCTCACAAAAGCACTTGATACAGCCACTTTTGAAAGCTTGGTCTCTAGAATTGGGATGCTGAACATGGAATAACAAGCAACATCTTGTTTTTCCATAAATAAAAGCAACAAAATGTTTTCAGAAAATCAAAATTCCATCCTTAAAAATAGCTAAAAATGAAATTTTTCATTAAATCCTTAAAAGTCTGCCATTAACCACTGATTGTTCAAAAGTCTGCTCTAATTGAAAAGTCTGTCCACTGCTGAAAGTCAACCCCTGCTCTCTCATTCCTTTGATAAACTCTGTTGCTCAAAAGCAGTGTCTTATCCACTGATATGCTATCCACTGATAGTGAAAATCATCCACTGCTTTCATACCACTGCCTTCATTTGTCCCTATCACACAAGTACTGTCCTTCACTTTCAACAGGGGTTGTCACGTGGGCAGTGCATATTGGTCAGACCTTTTGTAACGGCTGCCACCTCAGCATTCACTTTCTTCCCTATAAAATCCCCCACTCACCATCAAAACAGGGTTTTACTGTCGAATTGAATTCTTAAAAATTCTCTTCTCAAAGCAGTTTTTCTTCACATTTCTTCACAAATTTCTTCGATCAATCATCCTCAAAATGACAAAATCAAAGAAATCTTCAAAACCCTCATCCAAATCCTCATCGAAAACAGCCTCTCAAGAGGCAATCTCCACTGAAATTCCACACAAACCATCTCACAATCTCCTGGGTCTTCTCACAAAACCAGGAACCACCAAAGTTTTCGATTCCATCATTGATCTCATGGCAAAATCAAAGTACAAAACCTTGATCACTGCCGATGCACCAATCTATTTGGCGACCCAAAGGGAGTTCTGGAAAAATGCAACCCTTGAAAAACAAGGAGACACTGCAACCACCATAAACTCTTCGCTAAAGGGAAAAGCTGTCCAAATCACGCCACAATCCATTTCAGAGGTCTTTCAACTCGGTGATCAGGAAGGTAAAATTTCTTTCACTAAAACCGAGTTACAAACTGACTTCATTGAGAGAGGGTATGAAGCCACAATGATGAAGAAAATTACCTTAGAAAAAGGTTACTTTCCTTCTGCAACCAGATTTTTATTTCATACCCTCCTACTATGTGTTTCAAACAAAACCACTTCTTTTAATGAAATCCCTTTAAAGATTCAAAATCTGGGATATGCTATTCTTCAAGGAGAAAATTTTAACTATTCTCGGGAAATTTTCAAAGATTTGGTTAATAATGTTGAAACAAAATCATTCTTACTGTTTCCAAGGTTTTTAAGTTACTATTTTTCAAAGAAATTCAGTAAGGATGATTTAGCTGTAATAAACCAGGGTGATCCTACTCAAATAAACAGTTTAACTACTGAAACTTTTTCAAGGATGTTAGCACCCTGCAAAACACAAGCAGAGGTGCCTGAGCAGATTTTAGCAGTTACAACTGCTCCTCAGGTATCTGCTGCTGAGCCCACTGCTCAAGGTGATCAAAGCAGCAGCACAACTGTTTTGAAACCCACACCTAAAATCACCAAAAAGCCCACAAAAAGAAAAACACAAAAACCCCCCCAAAACCATCAAAAAGGCATCTCTGGAGGATGAGATACCAGAGCTCCTGCCAGTGACAACACAAAAGTCACAAGAAACCACTGCTGCTACTTCCTCACAGCAGTTGGTACAAATATCTCAACCCATAGCTGAAACTCCTCCTGTTTCTTCACAAAAAGAACAGGTTGTACAAATAGGGTCTCCACATCATGATGCTCTGGAAACACTCGTTTCTATCATCCACAGTCCAATGCCCGGGACACATCCTATTTCTACACCAACCATCACATCCACAATTCCCTCACCAATAAAACCACTGTTGGATGCAATTGATTTGAACCAGGCATTATCCAGTCCTTCTCAATCACCTATTAATGAGAATATACCTCAACAACTGACTGGGTCTGCTGCATCAATCTTTGCTAACCCACCAACACAACCTGAGGAGGTTACACCCCTTGAGTTACAAGTAACTCTAGGTGGTATTCCAAGCGAAGCAGCCACTACAACTGTTACACCCACTGGGTTACATTTGGACAGTGGTTACATTAATAAGACTTCCTTGGAGGCAATTCCTTTTATAGCACCTCTGCCAACCACCAGTGGATTTATTTATCCTACTGGCAACATCAAAAGGTTGTCAAGTGTTGAAGGAAGAAGACCCCAGTACCAAGAAAAAGGGGCATCAGTGGTTAATGTTTGGAGTATATTCCCTACATCTACCACTGATAAAACCACTGCTAGTGGGAAATCAGATGATCCCATTAACTTGGGTGATGGTTTAAAGTACCAGAAATTGACGGATCGTATTACAAAGCTTGATAACTCTGTTGCAGAACTCAAAGATATGCTACAACAGGTGTTACAAGTTCAGAAGGTACAATCAACTGCTGTTCCACCTCAAGCATCTGTTCCACAAAGGGCACCTGCTACAAATGAGCTCTGGAATTTATTTCAATCTTTTCTCCAACAACAAGCACAATTAGCAGATCAGCAACATGAAAAACATGTACAACAGCTGAGAAATGCACTGGAGTCAAGGTTCAAGAACACTCAGGCTGATTTAAAGGCTCTCAAAACTCAGATCTTGCAAACCACTGGCACTGCTCCTCCAAATGTCCGCTACATTTCTCAACTCCCAGAAGATAATGCCAAAAAGGGGGAGAAAATTAAGGAATGGAAAAGGAAGGGTATAGAGGATGGTCTTTATCTTGAACCAGAAAATTCAAACATGACCAAAGAGATCCCTTTGCCAGATGGCAGCAAGAAAATTGATGTGACAACAAATGCACTAGCAGAAGCAGTTGCAAGTGTAAAAAGAGATAGAGAGGCCAAAAGGAAAGCTAGGGTGGAAAGAATGGATCATCCAGATCAGGGTACTTCTGGGTCAAGGGATCATGAAAATCCTGTTGAGGAAAAGAAGAGGCCTACTAGAAAAGTAAGGCAACCCAAATCCATTCCTATCAGACGTTCAAAGTCTGCTCAAAAACCACCATACAAAACAGCTGATGCAGCAGGAGTTACAAAAACTACTGCTTATCAAACAGCTGTTCCATCAACACACACCACTTCAACACACACAACATCCACCGCTTTATCATCATCACCACCAAAAACAACACCTGCTGACATACAACAGAAGACAGCAGATGTTATAACATCTGTTGTAATGACAACAGTGGTTGAAACACCAGTTGTTTCAACAGCTGTCAGTCAATCACAATCCACTGCCACTACATCTACAACCACTATTCCATTC
Source organism: Helianthus tuberosus (assembly GCA_030545235.1). Lineage (NCBI taxonomy): Eukaryota > Viridiplantae > Streptophyta > Magnoliopsida > Asterales > Asteraceae > Helianthus > Helianthus tuberosus. Next base: position 70,575,245 of record CM060356.1, on the reverse strand, counting down.
AAAACATCATCAGTCTCTCCTAAACCAAAAAGGAGAAGGCTAATTTTAAAAGATGATGACACACCTCCATCACCAACATCTTCAAAATCCCTATCACTTGTCACTATTCCTAAACCCATACCTTTCTCTTCAGCTCAAATTGTAAAACCACTACCTCCTGCTGGTGTCTCATTTCCTCTGGAACTCATTGCAGTAAGAGAAGAAATCAAATCATTTTATTATGAAGATGACCCAGCCAAAAGGAGTTTGCCATCAATTGCAAATTATCCCAGGCCTAACAACATTGAAGAATATTTGAAGCTCAAAGCCAAACAAGCAGAGGATATTGCAATCAAAAACAGAAAAGGGAAATCTGATAGAGAATTTCAACAAAACTATCAGTTTTTACTCTCACAGGTCAATGCTATGGAGCGTTTTGCTAAAAATGTATGTCAGAAAATTTCAGAAAGGGCAGATGAGTCCTTAAGAAAAGACTACATTGAAAACATCATGTCCTACAAGAAATACAAGGGGGAGAAACACATGTACAAGAACTGGACCATCCCTGAGCTTGAAAAAGAAGCAGCCAGGATTCAAGACATAATAAAAAATAAGGTCAAGCAGACTCCTCCTGAAAAATTCAAACAATTTGAAGCTGAAAAGATGGTGGAGCTGAGGAGAATGAAAGAGGAGCTGATTGTAGCTGATTATGGGTCAAAGAACTCTGTGACAAAGTGGGGAGAAGATAGAGTCAGGGCAACCTATAAAAGATTGGAGGAACTTAGAAAGAAAGATCCAAGAGTTCCACAAAAGCCTGACTATTCCAAAGCAGCGGTTTCAAAAAGACCACCAAAGCTGCAAATCAAAAGAACCACTGCTCCAGCTGGTGCTGCCATCTACAAAAGAAGGAGCAAAAACCAGTTTAGCATGGAAACAATTCAAGATCTATTAGCTGGAGATGCCATTGTAAAAGCAGGCACGGAAGTAATGATAAAAGAAGATCTTGAATTGGAAGAATCTGCAAGTGCTGCTCAGCCAGCTATGAACAGGCCAGCCTCTCCAAATACTTCTGCAAATAAACATCTCCCAAGAAACCCTCCAGGCTCAAAAATACAAAAGTGGGAAACTGACAAACAGACCTGCGTATTGACTTTGCTCAGGTCTGGTGGAGGAGTGGAGAAAATATCAAGGGAACAAGCTCTTGGCCTGAGTCTTGAAGATTTGCAGGATCTCCTTGATCTTCCACTCAGCAGGGATGATGAAGATACAGATGCCCTAGACTTTGAATTACAATTCAAAGGTCAGATAAGGGAACTGTTGATGAGGCAATAAAGATTTCCACAAATAATGAAGAGTTTTGGCATTATCTGTTCCAGGGGGAGATTGTTGGGATTGAACCTTATCAGAGGAACAGATAATTAAAGCCAAAACTGGATCAGAGCAGTGGATCCAGAATAAGCAGACGTTTACAGATTAGTTCATGCAAATCTCTCCCCTTGAAAGTGACTTTGTATCTGCTGATCTCCTATCTACTGATCTTACCAAGTGCTGATCCACAACTGCTGCCTTGTATCTACTGCCAAGTGTTAAAGACTGATAGAAGACCAAAGCTCTGCTGACTCAATCTACTGCCTTGAGTCAAGTACTGCTGATCCGGACAAGCACTGCTGGGTTCACAGCAGTGGAAGGATGCAGCAGCTGTTTATGTGTCTTTTATGTATTAGATTGTAATAGCAGTAGTTAGTACATCAGTGTTTGTATAGATCAGAGGTTAGAGTTTGTTAGGAGGTTAGATGTCACTTTCATGGTGACGTCAGCTAAGATGCTCAGTGGTTTGCAAGTGCCTATAAATAGTTCAGTACTTTGTACTGTTCTATTAGCTCTTTCACCACATCGTCTTCTTTGCACGAACAAACTACTGAGCTCTGGCTGAGGGGGAGTTTGCATTCTTACATCAATCATTGTAATCGTTGTTGAAACAAATTCAATCTTTCGATTCATTGTGTAAAGATGTTTGATAAAAGTATTACTCTCGTTTGATTGTATGCAAAGTTTGCTTTCATCTTATTTCCGCTGCACAACTATTTCATTTCCACCTTAATTACAAACGAAAATACAATCAAAAAGAAACTCAGATCCAACAATTTTGAAACTTAAATTATGGATGAACATCCTGGCTTTATCATATAGTTCTTTGTTATGGTTGAATGCAATGATATTAAGCAAGTCACACATAATCACGCTTCCGCAAAAGTCAGGGTGTGACATTCACCTTCAAGTTCATGATTCACATATAGGATGATGATTACTAATTTCTTAAGATCCATCCTTACACTTGCTAGATCATGTGTTTAATCATCATCTAGCAAGTCTCATATGATCTACATCATAACCACAAGAAATCAACAAACAAGTTTAACACATACACTTAAACATCTTTCATTTTCTTGTTTTTAAGCTTTATGTTAGTGTTCATGCTTATATTTTCTTGAGATTCTTAAGATTGACAAGTTACATAACACTTTAACCACTAAAAGTAGAAGTAAGAACAAGGTTTAAGGAGCTTACTACTAGCTCTAAGGCTAGGGAAGAACAAGTATGAAGATGATGAGAAGTAGAGTGGATAAAAGCTCCTAGATGAGGTCCTTCTACTTCCAAAGCTTCTAAGCTTCTTAGATATGCTTAAGACACTTCTAGATCACCTTAGAATGTATGAGAGTGGAATGAAAATGGAGGAGTTGTATGTGTGTGTGGTTTGAGCCGAGAATGGAGGGGGAAGAAGGAGAAGAGAAGTGTGGTGAAGATGGTGAAATGATTAGTGAGTTTAGGTCTTGTGGTTTATAAGAGAATTCTCCAACATTTGTTTAACTATTGGTTATAATGTTCCAAATCTATCTAGTACATCTATTAAAATATTACAAAGAAATCAAGGGGGTGGGACCCCTTGATGAACCGTCTTTAGGGGGTGTATTGTTAGGTTTCAATTGTTAGTTAAGCAATCTAGTTAGTTTGTAAGTATATTAGTTAGTGTTTTAGGTGTTTAGTGTTTATAGGATGTAATATGGTGTTTGATGATCAAGACTAGCTTCATAACACTGAAACAATGCTTCTAGTGAGATTTTGGTGTTTCGGGTAGTGTCCGGTTGTTCGTCCGGTTACCGGTTCGTTAAGGTGCTAAATAGCGCAGTTTAGTGTGCTTTATGTTGTCTTTTATGACAGGTTTTGATTCCCGACACTTATCAAAGTATCCTGGACCATTAAACCATAATTCTGCATTATATTTTGATGTTTAAATGCTGATTTTTGCTGAGTTGTGCAGAATTCTGCAGTTTTAGTGTGTTTCGGGCACTTTCCGGCACTTAGATCATCACTCAGAAGGCAGTTTTGTGATCCCTACTCTCCTACACACTATTCTAGTGTAACTCTTGGTTTCGGGGCTCATTCTGTGTCTTTACATCATGTCTTTCTGAGTACTTAACTCCCGTCAGTACTTCTAGTTTGTCTGATAACTGTGCTAACTATGTTCTGTGCACTAATTGAACCATACTGTGTTGCTTGTAATAATGATAAACATTCTTGCAACATAAAATGCATTTGTATGTATATGACAGCAATCAGAAAATCATTCATATCATTGGTTCAAGCATACACAGTCATTAAGGAACAATTATTGTTTACATTGTACGGGAATACATGGAAAAGTGACAGTTGTCACATGGTATTAGTGGTTTATCTGATTTCCAGTTTGATCAGATTTGGTTGATCTCATAAGTCATAACTTGACTTGCCACACACAGTTCTTATTTCAATGGTTGTACATGCCGGTTTGTTTTACCTTTTAAAGCATTTGACTAAAATTGACAGTTTATTAAAATCCATGAATGTATTTAAAACATACATGCTTGTGAAATTAGAGATAAACGTTGTTTACTTTCACTAATCACAATCATTACCTATGTAGAAGTTTGTTTTGATTGTTTTGATGACATTATATAGACGCTAAAATACAACTATTAGCCACAGTAGTTGTGGTTTTTTTTTTGTCTTTAGTGAAAAGATAAGTCTGAATTACTTTGAAACTCCGCCTTCAAGTGTTGCTAAGTCCCAGCCTATTTCAGGCCAGATTTCTTAGTCTGGATTACTTTTGTACTTTGTAATGATTGTTTGTTTTATGCATATGTGTGATACACTAATACCAATTTCAACTATGAAAATTATTTTTATTTTATCTGATTACTTGTGTTCTTTAGTTTCAAAAATCTAAATATGCACATTTGTAATTCTGTAATATTTAAAATAGAGTTTTTTTATGGTAAAAGTGGCTACACCATACCACCATACCGGTAACCAAACCATTTTCGACAAAACATTGAAATGGTATTGATATTATCAAAAACGGTAGCGTTATTCGTTATTATGTTTCTCGATCGATGTAAAACACGTTTTGAAATCTTTTGGGGCAAATCACGACGACATCATGGCTTTCATTTTTTGGTTTTCACTTTTGGTTGCTAACTATAAGGAATTTTAAATGTTATTTTCAGCAATGGATTGTATAGAAAGGTTCTTACATTAAGCCAAAAATACATTGATTCTTCTCTATTGAAGAAATGTATAATCATTCATCATCTAATAAAATGTGTTATGCATGGTTTTCTAAGAAACCACCCGTGTTTGCACACGGGTCTTACCGCTAGTTATAATAATAACATCATATCATCGTATTTTTTTAAAACAATGTTATCTTAACTCTAACGTAACATACGATGGGATGAAAAGCCAGGTGGGCTTAGAATAGAACCTGCCACTTTGCAAGGAAGCTAGCCTCTTTCTAGGATTACCTACTCCACGAATATAAGGGGACCCGAGGTGGAGCAAATTTACATCGTGATGGAATAGTTTCACGCGTGGAAAATAAGAAAACACCACCGCCACCTCCGTCTATCACGCTCCATTTTTATAACGCGTGGTATTTTTCACGCGTAATGGGGTATTGGGTGATGTGGGAAATTTTTGGTTGTGGGGAAATTATTGGGTGTGGTGGTGAGTGATTTTCACTAAAAAGGGTTGTGAGTGATAAAATAATGGTTGATGACATGGGAAAACTTAATTGAAAGTTGTGAGTGAGTGATAAGTGATGACAACCCTTACCCCTAACCCTAACCCTAACCCTAACCCTAACCCTAATGCAAGTTGAATTTGGGTCCTGAGACCTAAACCTCCCTACCACTAGGCCACAATCGATGAATTTGATATCATCATATCATATATAGGCTAATTATAAGGAGAAAACCCACTCCAGTTGACTAAACCCTGAAAACTCACACATGTGGCTAGGATTCAGCCATATCACATCTCCCACATTAATAAGCGAGGGGTATATACGTCATTTTGCACGATGACAGAAAATGTAACAGGCACATCACATCTCACACATTAATAAGCACTATCTCTCTTCCTTTTTAACATAAATTGACGTGCATCTCTCTTCCTTTGAAAGATCTCATGTTCTCCTTCATCTATCTTCTCTTACACATTTTTCCCTCTTTCTCTCTCTCTTTATATCTTTATCATCTAATTCATATTCAGATCTTGAAGATCTTCATCCAGATCTAAAAGTGATCTAAATCCAAAAGATGATCCAGTTCAAAAGATCATCATCCAGATGCTCCAGATCTAGAAGATCATCATCCAGATGTTCGATGTTTGAACATGATATTCCAAATCTAGAAGATCCTCCTCCAGATCCGGTTGAAGATGATGTGATGGCGGTTCGATGTTGAAGATGACCCCAAAGATGTTCGATGTTTAAACATGATGTTCCAGATCTAGAAGATCCTCCAGGTCCATAAGTATGTTTGTTTTCAGTTTTTTTTTTTTCAGATTTGCAATTTTTTTTTTTTGCGTTTTGTAGTTCTTCATTTTTTTTTTGTATTTTGTAGATCTGCAACTTTTTTCTGGATATGTTGTTTTTTTTTCAAGAAGATGAATGTTTTTAATTTCTTGATTTATCAATTTTTTAATTTCTTGATTTATCATTATTTTTGTATTTTGTTGATCTGCAACTTTTTTTGGTTCAAAAAGATGAATGTTTTTAATTTGTTTTTTGTTGTGGTTTGTGGATCTGCTATTTTTTTTGTTCAAGAAAATGGAGGTTTTTAAGTTCTTGTTTTATGGGTTTGTTGTTTTTATTATTGATTGCAATAATTTTTTGTGTAAAATTTGTTTCAAATCTTGTTCAAGAAGGTGAATAAGTATGGTTTTTTTCATCTTTGTTTGCAAATCTACACTTTTTTAGTCTGCATTTTTGTTGTGTTTTGTGGATCTGCAATTTTTTTATTATTAAAAAAATGCATGTTACATTTTTTCGTGTTACATAAATAATGCACGTTACTGAAAATAAAGTGTGTTGTGTTTCTGGCATAAATTGATAATTAAAAAATGCATGTTACATTTTTTCGTGTTACATAAATAATGCACGTTACTGAAAATAAAGTGTGTTGTTACACTTTTTAGACTGTTGTTTTTATTATTGATTGCATCAATTTTTTTTGTGTAAAATTTGTTTCAGATCTTGTTCAAGAAGGTGAATAAGTATGTTTTTTTTCAGCTTTGTTTGCAAATCTACACTTTGAAGATGATGTTTCAGATGTTGAAGATGATTCAAAAGATGTTTGAGGTTGAACAAAGTTACGAAATGTAACAATCAAAGAAAAAATGAATGTTACATTTTTTCGTGTTACATAAATAATGCACGTTACTGAAAATAAAGTGTGTTGTTACATTTTTTCCCAGATTATTGTAAAAACAAAGTGACTGTTACAGAAACAAAGTGTGTTGTTACATTTTTTTTTTGTTAGAAATGTAACAATCAATCAAAGCAAAAATGTCTGTTACATTTTTTTGTGTTACAGAAATAATGTCCGTTACAGAAAATAAAGTGCATTTAATCATGTAAAAATTATATATTACGTTTCTGTGTAATATTTTATGTTATAGAAATAAAGTGTGTTATTACAAATGTGGCATAAATTGATAATTAAAAAATGTATGTTACATTTTTTATGTAATAAAATACAGATGTATATAAAAAAGAAACAAAAAATATGATTTATATAAAAATCAAAAAAACAGAATTACATCAAAAGAAATAAAAAATCTGACATATGAAAGTAGACTTTTCCCATTTTACCCTTCAAGTATATCATATATATTTAAATATTGAGAGAAAGGGAGAAAAAAGCAACACATATCCCAAAATTAATTTTAGCCATCCATGCATCATAATCAATGGTTGTGAATGGGTTTTCAGGGTTTAATCAACTGGAGTGGGTTTTCGATTTATCCTTCCCCTATATATATATATATATATATATATATATATATATATATATATATATATATATATATATACACACACATGATAGAAAAACCCCAAAAGGAGAAGATTTAATATATAATTCTGTCAAAAAATAAACACCCTTACAATTGGAGAAACATGTCTGCCTACCGCAATTCTTGTGAAATAGTGGGTTGTACAGTAGAAACAAGTACCGCACATCAAAAACTGTAATTTGTTTTAAAGAGGCCTTTGCCAACTGGCAGCTTACTTTGTTTTTGTTCTTCTTCAAGAAGAGGTGTTTCTTCTTGTTGAGCTGCAAATGCCGGGTGGGTGAGAATGCAACTGAGCAGCTGCGTCCCTCTCAAGGCATTGGTCAACGGCAGGTGACCTTCGGGGGTCTCATCGGTTAACTCCCACGTGAACTCATCCGGAAAAGCCCGGTAGTTGTATTGCAACACTTCAGTATCCAGCTTCTTCATCCATCCCACTTTTATGAAGAATTTGGTGAAATCTTTGTCTGCTTTCTCCCACAGTCGTTTCTGTACGCTGTAGCCGAACTTATTGTTGCTGTGGTTCCGCCACAGCTGGTCAATTGTTCTCAGATCAGCTTCCTCAATAAATTGGACTTCAGAGAAGAAGACGTATCCGCGTTTCTGTGCAGCTTCGCCGGCGAGTGCGATGATGAGGCGCCGGGTTTCCTCGTCGGCTTCACGGAAGTCGTTGGCGTCGAGGAGGCGGCGGAGGAGGTCGAACGAGGTGGTGGATTGGGCGGTGGTTGTTGAGGAGGAGGAGGAGAGAGAGTATGTTTTTACGGTGGTGGAGGAGCTGGAGATCGTCTGGTTGCCGGTGTTTGGCTTTGGGGTAAGTAGTAGTGTGGGTGGCGGAGAGTCTAGTGAGTGGCGTCGTCTAAGTGGCGGTGTGCGGTGGCGGTAGTTCAGAGATTGGAGAGAATTTGTGGCCATTGTATTCTAGACACACACAGAGACAGAGAGAGATGAGGTTTTTTTGATAACCAAGTAAACAACAAAGTACAAGTAGGATGATGAATCATAGTTTTCATTTATAACCCCAAAGGTTTGAATTTAGTATTAGTTAGTCCTTCTAGCAATATGCTTAGTTACATGAAAATATGGTAAATAATTCAAAATTTATGTGATACAAAATTAAGAAAACAACTTTGACAATTAGTTAAAAAGTCTTAATTTGAACACATGAAAAACAAAATAATATTGATTATGATAATGGAAGTAAATCATGATTGTTATTGATTAGATATGGTTTACTGATTAATAAGTTCATTAAATTATTACGACCCAAGCATAATAAAATGACTTTTATTGCAATTAGTTGGTTGTTTAGAATTTCATTCCAATAATTAAGAAATTAATCATAAAAGCAGTCTAAAACATAATAATTCCTTTAAAGAATTAAATCACTACAAACTACTCAAGTTTTATTGTTTTAAACCCAAGCAAACCTAAATAAACAAGTTTTATTGGAAATAAGAACTTGATTATAGAAAAAGAAAATTAATTAAGAAACTTTTCAAACACAAATTGATTCAAAATTAGTTTAGTTTGCTTTATATAAATGTGACAATGAAACTTTTATTTTTCATTTTTGTGTTAAGAGCGATATCAGATTAATATAAAACGTAGCTTTATTCCTCTTAACTCTCGGTCGACTAAGTTTTACTTCAATTATAATATTATAGATAATAAATGTCATTGGCTGTATTACTAGTTATATATATATATATATATATATATATATATATTGTTAACGAAGGGTCATGAATAGTAACTTTACTTTTATAATAATATATAGCTTTTTATTATTATTTTTTAATATTATAATAATTTATTATTATATTTACTTTTAATAACATATTTTAAATTTTATTTTTCCTTTTTTAAACCATATTTTTTTTACCAACTTTTTTGATAATTCTTTTTTTCTTTTTTAGAACAAATATTAATTTATCAATTAATTTGCCACTTCTTTAATAACTTACGTTTATAACTTTTTTTCTAAAACTTACGTACGTAGTTGTGCTTAATTTTTTTCCCTCGACATTCCGTTATAAGTTTTGTTAAAAACAAATTGTACCCTAAATAAAGTATTTATTTTGTATTATAAAACGGTACGATGATAAACTAAACCGTTCTAATTGTTTGGCTTTCTAAACAACGTGTTATATATTCAAATCACGTTTGTTTTAAATTATCATTTGCTCGGTTTCGCCGCAAGGCGCGACATAAAAAAAACTAGTATGTATTATTAGCAACCAATTATATTAGTTTGGATTCTTAAAGTTTAATTTCTCTTCACTTAAAAGAAAATATGGAAAACTGAAATTAGTAAAAGTTGAGGGGTTATAGTTGTAACTTGATTAAAGAAGATGATGGGGTAAGATAAGAAATGAATGAAGGCAGTACGTCCATTGGCTGGATTCGGGTGAGGGTGGATTCGCTTTATCGCTCTCTCACAACATTAGGCTATGTGTAGTCATAACGCCCCTTTGTGGGCGTTATGCGACACGTGACGTGCCACGTCAGCGTGTGGGCGTTATGGGGCCTTATGCATTTTAAGTCCGTAGTCATAAAGCCCCCGTCTAATCATTACTCCATTATTAATTTCTAATTTTTTATAGTTATTTTCTAACTTTATAAAATTAAAATTCATTTCATTAAATTAAAAAACATTACACTAAAATAAAAAAAAAACATTACACATAAAAAAAAATACAGTAACATAAAAAAAAAAAACGGTTCCAAAAAAAAAAGTTGGACTAAAAAAATAAAAAAAAAACAACACTTCAAAGATTATTCTTCGGCTTCATTTTCGTTCTCTCCTTCTTCCTCTTCGTTTTCTCCGGCCTTTGGTATAGTTCCAGAAATGTAGCTCTCTATTAATGGTGAAGCCTCTAACGTATTAATATCGTTAAAACACCCGGCTACACCAAAGAAGGCCTACCAAACCCAAAGGTCGTATGACGCAACAGCTTGTAATACCATAGTTGGCCCTTTTTTATCACCCCGTGTATGTTGACCTCGCCATGCGGTTGGACAATTATACCAACGCCATTGACGACAATCCAAGCTACCAATCATGCCGGGTATTCCATGCTTTTCTAGATGCACCTCATATATTTGTTGAAGGTCGTTCCAAGTGGGATTTCTCAAATAACGTTTTCCATATAACTGGCATATACCTAAAATATAATTTAATATATAAAAGTTTTACTAGTAAGCTACTAAAAAATCAATATATAAAAGTAAGTAAATAAATAAAAGTCAATAAAAAATACCATAGCAAAAATGTTCTAAGCAATCTCGGGTTGTTTTCTCCGCCATCTTCAAGTACTCGTCGTTGATGTCGTACGTGTTTCCATATGCTAATATGCGTAACGCGGATGTGACCTTTTGAATTGAGGTGAAGCCTAAATATCCTCGCGCGTCCATTCTTTGCTTAAAGAAATCATACGTATTTTCCAAATCATTAGAAATGCGCAAAAATAACCTTTGGCTCATACGAAAACGCCGTCTAAAAACATTGGGTCCGTGAACCGGTGTCGCATCAAAATAGTCTCTCATCAAACGCTCGTTCGCGGCTTCACGATCTCGCAAGATATAGGTGCGCCGCAAGATGAGTCGTGGAGGGGGAGTAGGCCGAACGTGCTCAAGTGCTTGTATCATAAAAGTACACACACTCGTAACCGCTTCTTCCTCCTCTGCGTCTTCTTCGGGTGAAAAAAATCTTCGGTAAATATCGGTGAACGAGTCTTCCGACGGGGAACCCATTTTTTTTAATAGGGTGGGAGTAGCTTCAAAACTTTTTAAAAAATATATAGAGAAGGAGAGGGTATTTGAGTATGATTTGTTAAAAAAATGGAAGAGTTGGGAGTTATTTATAGTGTGAAAATAAAAAAATTGAATTTTTTTTTATTGGATATGACCGTTTTAAACGGTCAAAAATATTAAATCACCTTTCATAACCGCGCTATACACATCGCGCCTCCCCCATTTTTCCGACTGATGGCGCCCTCCGTGGCGGTGTGCCCGGCGCTATGCCGGCGCTATGGGTGGGCATACCGCCCCACTACACATAACCTTACAAGTTTAGGCCATGTACAGTGGAAGGTTTTACGATCCTATCTCACACATATATACACCTATATATTCATCTATATATATATAATTGAAGGGGTATATTCTTACTACACACTTATGTAACATAAGTATGTGAGAATATACCCCTTCAATTACTGATGTGTAGAAAGTAGCACCCTATATAAACCCTCATAACCCTCATTTCTTACACATTTATCACCTATTGTGTAACCCCACATCTATAGTAATTACAGGGCTTAACCACTACACATGACGTTACAACGGAACCTTCGCTCCATTTCTATAACTAAATCTATATTAACTAAAAACATAACTTGTTGGCCAAAATAATATTTACACGTTGTTGGACTTGAGAATTTATCATTACTTGTATATGCGTAACTTGTCATTATTATATGATCGGTTCAAAAAATAAATCAAGACCATTAATATATTTCTCTAAAATGTTATTATGACTAAAATATGTTTTTGAAATTTGCATGCTACAGAGAAAGTTACAAGTAATTTATATGTTTTATGAGGAGTTAATTGCCAAAATCGTCCCTGAGATTTGGGCACGTTTGCCGTTTTCGTCCAAAATGACACTTTTGTACCAAATTGCCCCCAAGGTTTGTAACTTTTTGCCATTTTCATCCAAACCACTAACTTAGTTTATTTTTTCTGTTAAGTTGAAGATATTTGGATGAAACTGTCAAATATAAAACCACAGGGACGATTTTGGCAATTTATTCAGACCCTTTTTAATCTCTTTTATTTAATTATTTTTGTTACATATATAATAAAAAAGAATATACATGGAGTTTTTAGAAAAAAATTAATAGTTTGGTCACATAATTTTTATAAATTTTCATCCAAATCACTAACTCAGTTTATTTTTTCTGTTAAGGTGAAGGATGTTTTAAATTTTATAAAGAGTTAATTGCCAAAATCGTCCCTGAGGTTTGGGTAGGTTTGCCATTTTCGTCCAAAATGACACTTTTGTACCAAATTGCCCCCAACGTTTGTAACTTTTTGCCATTTCATCCAAACTACTAACTTAGTTTATTTTTTCTGTTAAGTTGAGGATATTCGGATGTAACTGGCAAATATAAAACCACAGGGATGATTTTGGCAATTTACTCGAACTCTTTTAAATTTATTTTATTTAATTAATTTTGTTACATATATAATAAAAAAGAATATACATGCAATTTTTATATGAAAAAAATAATAGCTTTGTCATATAATTTTTATAATTTTTCATCCAACCACTAACTAAATTAATTTTTCTATTAAGGCGAAGGATGTTTATAAATTAAGACAAAAATTAATTTCTAATTTTTTATATAGATCAGTTTTATAAAAATAAAATCTATTAAACCTCTAAATTTTATAAAACTAAAATGCTGGTGACCTTATTGAAAAATGTCAAATAAAAAAATCTTATCATATGTACCAAGTTTGTAATTTATTTTCTACTCTTTTAAATTCACTCCTAAGGAAAAACAGAAGCCAGTCCCCCCCCCCTCTATCAAACGACGTATCGTTACCAAACCTTAAAATTGCCCACCAAATTGTAATTATAATGCTATGAACCAAAAATTTCTTTACTCAAGACACTCAGAATAAGTATTAGTTAGTTACACTCATAATTTTAATTAATTAAATATTTTATTTCTACCAACATATTTCCTAGGTGCTCAACACATTTAAAAAATATGTAACGTTTTACAATTTTTTTCTATCTCTACAACTGATAAATACTAAAAGTTGTAATCGATTGTTATGTGTTGCACACCAATGACGTTTTCTCTTTATAAAATTGATTTATATAAAGAAGCTGTAAATTAATTTTTGTCATAATTTATAAAATTTAAAACATCCTTCACCTTAACAGAAAAAATAAACCGAGTTAGTGATTTGGATGAAAATTTATAAAAATTATGTGACAAAACTATTAATTTTTTTTTCTAAAAACTCCATGGGTATATTCTTTTTTATTATATATGTAACAAAAAAAAACTAAATAAAAGAAATTAAAAAGGGTTTGAGTAAATTGCAAAAATCGTCCCTGTGGTTTTATATTTGTCAGTTTCATCCAAATATCCTTAACTTAACAGAAAAAATAAACTAAGTTAGTGGTTTGGATGAAAATGGCAAAAAGTTACAAACGTTGGGGGCAATTTTGTACAAAAGTGTCATTTTGGACGAAAATGAAAAACGTGCCCAAACCTCAGGGACGATTTTGGCAATTAACTCTTTTATGAGTAAGGTTTCAATATAAATGGGTCGTGACATATAAATGAGTTTTAACATAAAAAGTAGAGCAATTTTTTTTTTAAACTTTTTTTCTGTCTTGTCAAGCACGTATTTTAGTTCCACAATCTAAACAAAATAAAATTCGTGTATTTACCCTAATAACACTACTAGAGTAAATAGACGATTTTCTTATTCTACATTTTGCAACTAAAATCATGTATTAAGTAAATGAAAAAAATTAAAAAAAAATCTTTCTTTACTTCTTGTGGGACCCATTTGTATGTTAAAACCCATTTATATTTTATCGTTAGACTATATTTTATATTGATAAAATCTAGTTTGTATACATGAGATAGATTAGAGTAAATTTCCATTTTAGTCCCTTAGGTGTGACCTAAAATGTCACTTTAGTTCAAATAGTTTTTTTTCTGTCATTTTAGTCCAATTAGTTTTTTTTTTTTTTGCTATTTTAGTCCCTGACTGTTGTCATTTTCTTACCATTTTCATCGACCACCACCTCCCATCACCCACCCCATCACAACCTTCTATCATCGCAACCACATGCCTGCACCGTCACCACCCACCACCCACCATTTCCACCACAACCGGCCACTTTTCCGCCACCCACGTCATCAACCAATACCAACACCATCGCCATCATCGTAAACCAACAATCACTGCCATCATCTTCACTGTAAATCAGCACACCACCATCCTCATACCATCGCACCTGCAAAAAAAATATGGCTTGACCAAAATGCCCTTTAAGTTAACGGAGTTTTTTTAATGGAGTTAGTGAGTTTGATGAAAATGGCAAAAAAATGACAAAAGTCAGGGACTAAAATGGCAGAAAAAAACTATTTGGACTAAAATAGAAGAAAAAAAAGTATTTAAACTAAAATGACATTTTTGATTAAACCTCAGGAAGTAAAATGACAATTAACTCGATAGAATCAGTAAACTTTTCCAAAATTCATTTCAACTTTAGTTAGGGAGGTTATGTAATCATCAGAGTTAGTAGGTTTTTAAACCTAGATGCCTCTTAAGTTGGTTATTGGGTTTATTAGAAGTTTCACTTTTATGGATTAGCTCTAGGTTAGGTTGCTATCATTTTCAGGATTCTAATTATGTAAGAGTTGGTGCAGTATGGTGTACAAGAGGTGTAATCGGAATTAAATTCGAAGTAAAATTTAATAACACTCTTCCCCCGGCCTCTTGTATTCCTTGCAAGTCATGATAAAGACTTTTACTACTCCCACAGACCTTAGAAAACTTTAGGAACTTAGCATGCTTAGGGTCATTATTAAAAGACCAACAGATTCTAATAGGGAAACAAATTAATGACGTTAGTCGTTGTAGTTTCTCTTGTTGAGGATTACGTTAGTTTAGGTAAGAAATCTAAGTGTGCCCACAATTAAGCAACAATGAACCTTTTATAAGAGTAGCATTAGATTTTAAGGGGACAAGTTTTGATGGAACACTGTCGAGATGGAGCAGTGTCTTGAATAAGAGGTGTAAATTGAAGTAATATGAAGTTTTCACCCCCCCCCCCACCTCTTGCAACTTTTGCAATTTATTATTAAGACAATTAATGCTTCCAATGATCTTTGATATCTCTATAAATGTTACAAGAGAAGTTTCAATGAGCTACGTGACGTGGGAACCTATCATATATATTTTAGACTTTATTTGATTTTCTTAATGTCCAGATGTCATAAGAAACTTTGGGACATATTTAATAGAAATCTTATTAAGTATATATATAGGGGAAGGCTATAGAGAAAACCCACTTGAGTTGTGTAAACTCAAGAAACCTTTCTACAAAATAGGAAATGTAATATACATATATTTGAACATTTTTAAAAAAGAAACACAAAAAACACCAAGTAGTTTTTTTTTAAATGTTACAAATTTCAGGTTACATAATATATATGTCCAAAAAAAATGTAACATACAAATTTTCAACATTTAAAAAAAAAAAAAAACTAGTAAGCGTTTTTTTCATTTTTTTTTTCATAAATAGGTCCGAGTACATTTATATTACATTCCCTATTTTTTTAGAAAAAAATAAAAATGTTACATAGGGTTTATTTGGGTTTTCTCAACTCACATGGGTTTTCGATTTATCTTTCCCCTATATATATATATATATATATATATATATATATATATATATATATATATATATATATATATATATATATGGTAGGGATAGTGTACATTAATTCAGAAGTGTGAGAAGTGTATTATAACACTATATATAACACTATATAACACCATATAAACACCATATAACACTATGTAACACCATATAACACCATATAACAATATATAACACTATACATATATCATAGACATGCTATCAGACAAAATATAGTGTTATATTTGTTATATAGTGTTATATAGTGTTACATAGTGTTATATGGTGTTATATGGTGTTACATAGTGTTATACGGTATTTATATGGTGTTATATAGTGTTATATATAGTGTTATAATACACTTCTCACACTTCTGGATTAATGTACAGGATCCTCTACCTATATATATATATATATTTATGAATAGATTTCTTTTAAAACCATGGGCCATATGAGACAAATTTAGATACAAGTAGATAGTCTTTAATTGATAAATGAATTATGTCTGAATATTCTATTTGGAATAAGTTCCATGAATGTCAATGAATAACTTATGGCGGACCCATACTTATTCCTTAAGCCAAGTAATATTTTAGGGTTTTTAACATCATGCTTTACAATCACTTAGAATGAGATTGGATGAAAAAAATCATCCTCATTAACCATGTCATGATTTCTCATGAATTTCGGTTACAATGGATGAAATTTATAGGTATCATTTTAGTTTTTGTCAAATTCTCATTTGCATGATAACAAAAGTTATGAAAGTGTAAGCTATCATCTAGTTTCATCTTATTAATGTTTCTATCCAGATATTGAGAACAAATAATATGAGATTTTAAGGTAAGTGTGATTTCATGTTGGCTATGTAAACCTCACAATTGTCATAATATAGCTTTAGCATTGATACTAAATTCTTCCAGAATATGTAAGGTATCATAAAGCATAACTAGAAGACAACTTTTCATGGTTCTTATAGCCTTATGTTGGGATCGAACCCTATCAGAGGAACAGATAATTAAAGCCAAAACTGGATCAGAGCAGTGGATCCAGAATAAGCAGATGTTTACATACAAGTCTCTCCCCTTGAAAGTGATTTCAACATCTACTGACCTCCTATCTGCTGATCGTGCAAACTGCTGACCTACAACTGCTGCTCAAGTAAAGATCTGATGAAAGACTAAAGCCCTGCTGATTCAATCTACTGCCTTGAGTCAAGCACTGCTGATCCGGACAAGTACTGCTGGGTTCATAGCAGTGGAAGGTTGCAGCAGCTGATCTATAGTCTGTTTTGTAATGTAATGTAATAGCAGTAGTTAACATAGCAGTGTTTGTATAGATCAGAGGTTAGAGTTTGTTAGGAGGTTAGATGTCACTTTCATGGTGACGTCAGCTAAGATGCTCAGTGGTTTGCAAGTGCCTATAAATAGTTCAGTACTTTGTACTGTTCTATTAGCTCTTTTGCATCATCGTCTTCCTTGCACGAACAAACAACTGAGCTCTGGCTGAGGGGGAGTTTGCATTCATTCATCAATCATTGTAATCGTTATTGAAATAAATTCAATCTTCCGATTCATTGTGAAAAGATGTTTGATCAAAGTATTACTCTCGTTTGATTGTATGCAAAGTTTGTTTTCATCATAATTCCGCTGCACACTCATCCATTTTCATTTTAATTACAAACACAAAATACAATCTGAATCAAACTCAGATCCAACAATTGGTATCAGAGCTTGGACAGTCAAATTTGATTTAACAATCATTTTGACATAAATAGTTTAGCTCAAAATCGTTGATATCGATAGTTTGTTCGTTTTAGTTGAAAAACAGAGCAAGGTTTAATCACCATTAAAGTTGATTAATCAGTGTCTGTAAAACAACCAAGATGACGTCACAATCACAGGATGATAAGAATAATGTTGGCTCGCTTTTTAAACCACCTATGCTTAAGAGAAATGAATACAACATCTGGGAGCGAAGGATGGGTCACATCCTTGCTCAACAGAACACTGGATGTTGGAGGTCTGTCGTTTTTGGTCCCCATGTTCCTATGGTGCCAAGTGCTGAGGATCCAAAGAAGAACGTACCAAAACCTTATGAAAACTATACTGAAACTGATTTTCAAAAGTTCTAATTGGATGCCAAAGCATTTAGCATCATAGCATCTGCATTACCAAATGAAATCTATGATGGACTGTTGCATTGCAACAGTGCAAAAGAGCTATGGGATGCTTTGAAAGAACAGTTTGGGGGTACTGAAGAAGTTATTGAAAACAATAGGGAAATTCTGAATCAGCAGTATGAAACCTTTTGTCACATTAAGGGTGAAACATTGACCCAACAATTTGAAAGGTTCAGTTGTCTCATCAGTGAACTAAGACTTGTTAAGGTTGAATTTCCAAAATCAACTCAAAATAGCAGGTTTCTTAGATCACTACCTGATAAATGGGACACAATTGCATTTGTGACTAGAAACTCTGTTGAGTTCAAAGATCTGACCCTGACCCAACTTCATGGTAGACTCCTGACTTATGAAAGGGAGTTGAACCAGAAAAAGAAGTTGCAAGATTCTGGAAAAGCAACTGATGATTACTCATTCGGTAGCACAGCTCTTCTGGGTCAGGAAGAATCTGGTGGCAGTAGTAAGGAACAGGGTTATGATCATTTCATTGATATAACAGCTGGTGGTAATTTTACCAACCCTGATTCTCACTCTACAAACTATGCTTTCACTGCAAACACTGAAAACCAGATGTCAGATAATTTGTGCTTTGAACTCAATGATTTACAACATTTTGATCCCACTGACTTAGAGGAAATGGACATCCTGCACCAATTGGCTTTGCTCAGTGTTAGAACTAGCAAATTCTACAAAAGAACAGGGCGAAAATTCCCAGGTTTACATGGGAATTTGAGGGTTGGGTTGGATAAATCGAAAATCAAGTGTTACAAGTGTAATAGGTTGGGACATTTCACTAGGGAATGCAGGAGTCAAACTACTGGTCCTATAATCACTCACCCTAGCTCAAATCCTAGACCTCAAAACCAAAGCACTGTGCACTATACCCAATATACCCCTGCAGCCCATGTTAACACTGCTCATTATGCTGCTGCCCCTGTGCCTGTGCACTATGTCCAAACCATTGTTCCACAGATTCAATATGTTCAAACCCCTGTCCCCCAGGCACAAGTGCAAGCAGCACCTCAAACTGCTGCTCCAGCAGTGGCACAACCAGATCAGCAAAGCATTTTCACTCAAGGCTTTGTGGACTGGAGCAGTATGCCTGATGAGCTTAGTGATGAAAATTTTGCACTCTATGCTTCTAATGAATCTTCTAATGATAAATTTTGTTTGATGGCATTAGAGTCAATACCAGAGGGGATTGAAACTGAAGGTGAACAGCTAAGTGATGAAACAGTGGATAGGGTGACTGAAGCAGTTGTTAATGCAGTTGCTGGTGAACTGCTGCTGGGAGAAAATTCAGAAACCCTGATTGAACCACTGACAGATCCATGGTCCAAAGAGGACAAAGAAGAAGAGATAAATGAGAAAGCAGGTGAGAAAGAAGAAAGAGCTGATGATGAAGAAAATCATTAATGTGATTGTGCAATGATGGCTGCTGCCAAGGTATCACCTCAAGTTCTTGAAAAACTGTGTTCTGACAATTGCATTATTGCTTTTGCTAACATCAAAGAGGTAAATGAAAACCTTCGGAGTAAAATCTTAACTGATGAAGTCAAATTTGAAAGGTCTTTAAAAGAACTTAAAAACAAATTGACTGAAAAGGAAAAAGAGATCAGCAGTCTAAAAGAAGAACAAAGCATAACCAAAACTCAACTCCAAACTATGGTAGAAAAATACCAAGTTTGCAAAAAGGAGTTGGAGTCCACCCAGATCACATGTGAAAGATGGGTGGAATCATGCAAAGGGTATGAGGTTATGCTTGAAAAACAGATAAAAAGCAATGTGAAATTTGGTGTTGGTTATAGAAAACATGATGATGAAAACACTGCTTTTGGAAAATCTGTTCAAACCACTGATGTAACCACTGAGTTCATACCCACAAACAAGAATGGCCAAGAAGTGAAAATCACTGACAAACTTGGTAACAAAATCACACTTGACAGACCAATGGGATCCTCTACTTTTGAGGAGCTTGAAGATTATCAGTTTAAACCAAAATGGTCTGATGAGTGTGATATTCTTGAAAATTTCAAGCCAATGGACTTTACATCAACTGATGGTGTCAAAGCTCCAAAAGCTAAAGTCATTCCTCTTAAGGACATCCCAACAGAGGTTAAAACCTCTGCTGCAAAGGAGTCTGAAAAGAGAAAGAAGAAAGAAAAAATTGATAACTTGTTTTGTGAATTCTGTGAGAAAAGGAATCATCTAACAAAAGACTGTTTCCACTTAAAAGCTTATGATTTAAACAGAACAAGTGTCATTGTTTCAGCTGAAAGTTGCACTGTTTGTGGTAAAACAAACCACAAAACTCAAGCATGTGGGTATCTCAAAAACTTTGATGTGAAAAAAATGAATACATTGCTAAAACATCCTTGAGTTCATCATCATCATCATCTGTCAAATTCACCAAGAAACAACCACTGTTTGTGCCAGTACAAACAGCTGTCACAAAACAGCTGAACCAAACATCTGTCAAAAGAGATGTTCAGGTTACTGATGCACCCCCTGCCAATCTGTTCAGAAAAGGCAAGGAAAAACAGTCTTACCAAAGGATTCCACACGTTTATGAGGCCTACAAAAGGCCCTCTAAACCTAAAGTGAACAGGCATCCTTTTGGTTACCAACAGGTGATTGGTCAAGACCCCCAACAGTGGTTAGCAAGAAACAGTACTAAAACTGTCCAAACCCCTGACTTAACCACTGTCCATCAATCTGCATCCATCCCAGACACTGTTGAGACCCCATCCAAAGCCTTGTTGGCTTTGGAGACCCTAATGAACTAATCCTTTTACTTCATGTGCAGGGAGCTTCTGCATGCTTTGATAGTCTTTGGTATGTAGATAGTGGAGGCTCCAGGCACATGACAGGATGTAAAGCCCTCCTCA
Source organism: Helianthus tuberosus (assembly GCA_030545235.1). Taxonomy (NCBI): domain Eukaryota; kingdom Viridiplantae; phylum Streptophyta; class Magnoliopsida; order Asterales; family Asteraceae; genus Helianthus; species Helianthus tuberosus. The sequence continues at coordinate 70,554,343 of CM060356.1, read as the reverse complement.
AAGACTTTAAAATCAATGGAGGGGGTGATATATCCTTTGAGAATAATAGTAAAGGGAAAGTTCTGGGGTCTGGTACAGTGCAGTCTGGAAATGTAAAATTTGAAAATGTCAATCTGATAGACAATCTAAAATTCAGCCTTCTGAGTGTATCACAAATGAGTGACAAAGGGTTTGGGTCATTCTTCACAAAAGACTGTTGTAGGATTGTTGGACCAGAAATGGTCAAAAAGATTGAAGCAATAATCAAAACTGGTCAAACTAAACTTGTTGCTCAAAGAAGTGGCAATGTTTATGTTGTTGATATGTCAAAAGAGTGTCCCAGAGCTGATGCCTGTCTGTTCTCTGCTGCCTCTAACAAAGAGACAGAACTTTGGCACAGAAGGCTGGGGCACACAAATCTTAAGACAATCACTGAAATTTCAAAAAATGGTTTGGTGAGAGGCCTACCACAAAAATTGTTCTCATGTCCTGAACATTGCATTTCCTGTTTAAAAGGAAAACAGCATAAAAGTTCTTTTAAGTCCATTGAAGAGTCCAAAACAACCTAGTGTTTGCAGATGCTACACATGGATTTGTTTGGCCCAGTTCAAGTCATGAGCCTCAAGAAGAAAAGATATTGTTTGGTTATTGTTGATGACTTTTCTAGGTTTACATGGACTTTCTTTTTACACTCAAAAGATGAGACTGCAGGCATTTTGCAAGACTTTGTGACACAGGTTGAAAAACAATTTGACCTTCCAGTGAAAAGCTTCAGGAGTGACAATGGCACAGAATTTAAAAATAAGGAGTTGGATGCCTTCTGTGTGAAGAAAGGGATTGTAAGGCAGTACAACATCCCTAGAACACCAGAGCAAAATGGGGTTGTTGAAAGAAAGAACAGAACTTTGATTGAGGCTGCCAGAACTATGCTTGCAGATTCAGGTTTGCCATTAACTTTCTGGGCAGAGGCAGTAAACACTGCTTGCTATGTCCAGAACAGAGTTTTAATAAACCCCAGGCACAAAAAGACTGCTTATGAAACTCTGTATAAAATCAAACCACTGATCTCATATTTCAAGGTGTTTGGCTGCCCATGCTTTATTTTGAACTTAAAAGATTCCATTTCAAAATTTGCAGCCAAAATTGATTGTGGTTATCATCTGGGATACTCAACCACTGCCAAGGCCTACAAAGTGTTCAATACACGGACCAAGGCAGTGGAGGAGACTTTGAATGTTAAGTTCAATGAACTTTCATCAATGAAAATCCCAGCAAATCCTGCAGATCTGTTTGATCTTGAAAAATTTACTTTTGAAAATACTGCTGTCAAGACTAACAGTGCAGGTCCATCAGAGGATACAACACCAGACTATGGGTATGAAATCATCATTCCTCAAAGGTCTGCCACAAAGGGAAAAGCATCAGCTGTTCAAAACAGTTGTCAAAGCTCAACCACTGCTACCTCAACAGTTGTTGACCAAAATAGCCCATCAACCACTGCCTCCACATCCTCAAACACTGCTGACAAAAGTCCCCAAACAGTGGATAAAAGTCAGCAGGTGTCCACTTCATTACCTCCTATTCCACCACCTTTTGAAGCCACTGCTGGGTCATCAAAGTCAGCAGCAGTGGTTAGCTCAGATGATACACATTTGCAGCCTTCACCAACAAATGCCATCATACCATACCAAGGAGATTTAATCTTCTTGAGATCTCATCCACCTGATCAAATCATTGGCAACATAAATGAAGGGGTGCTCACAAGAAGCCAAACCCAAAACATTTGTCTTTTTGCTGGTTTTCTATCACTCCATCAGCCAGTCAAGTACCAAGAGGCACTGAAAGACAACAGCTGGGTAGAAGCCATGCAAGAGGAGCTCCAACCGTTTAAAAGACAACAAGTATGGGAGCTTGTACCACTGCTAGAAGAGGTTAGTCCCATTGGCACAAAGTGGGTCTTCAAGAACAAAACTGATGAAAGGGGCATTGTTGTCAAGAATAAAGCCAGGCTTGTGGTTCAAGGTTACAGACAGGAAGAGGGGATTGATTATGATGAAACATTCGCCCCTGTTGCAAGATTGGAAGCCATTAGACTGTTCCTGGCCTTTGCTGTCAACCACAACATGAAGGTGTTTCAAATGGATATCAAAAGTGCTTTCCTCTATGGTACAATTCAAGAAGAGGTGTATGTTTGTCAACCTCTAGGTTTTGAGGATCCATTTTATCCTGATCATGTCTACAGGCTAAACAAAGCCTTGTATGGCCTGAAACAAGCACCAAGGGCCTGGTATGAAACTCTTTCCAACTTCCTACTCTCAAATGGTTTCAAAAGAGGTACCATTGATAAAACACTGTTTCTTAAATGGAGAGGGAAGGATTTAATGATTGTCCAAATTTATGTGGATGACATTATTTTTGGAAGCACATGTAACAAAATGTGTGAAGAGTTTAGAGAACTCATGACAGCTGAGTTTGAAATGAGTGCAATGGGTGAACTGCAATGCTTTCTTGGTCTCCAAGTACAGCAAATGCAAAATGGAACTTTCATTCATCAAAGCAAATATGCTAAAGAACTTTTGACCAAATTTGATATGAATGATTGTAAACCATGCAGCACACCCATGGCAACAAATAAGCTGGTCATGTCTGATAAAAAAGATGAGCTGATTGACCAAACACTTTATAGAAGCATGATTGGGTCTTTATTGTACCTAACTGCATCTAGACCAGACATCATGTTTGCAACATGTGTCTGTGCAAGAAGTCAATCAGCTCCCAGAAAATCCAATCTCATTGCTGTAAAAAGGATCTTCAGATACATAAAAGATGCTCCCACACTTGGTATCTGGTATCCAGCTAATGGGAACATCAAGCTTTCAGGTTTTTCAGACAGTGACTTTGCTGGATGTCACACCACAAGGAAGTCCACTTCAGGAGGGTGCCAGTTTCTAGGTGATTGCTTGGTTTCTTGGCAAAGAAAAAAGCAAGCAGCAGTTTCAACATCCACTGCTGAGGCTGAATACATTGCTGCTGCAAGCTGTACAGCCCAACTCCTGTGTCTTCAAAATCAGTTACTGGATTTTGGTATCACTGCCTTAAAGACACCACTCATGTTGGACAGCCAGGCAGCAGAAAATATCATCAAAAATCCAGTTTCCCACTCTACCACCAAACATATCGACATCAGACATCACTTTGTGAGGGATTGCTATGAAAAAGGTTTGATTTCTCTGCATCATGTCCCAACTAAAGACCAGCTGGCAGATGTGCTCACAAAAGCACTTGATACAGCCACTTTTGAAAGCTTGGTCTCTAGGATTGGGATGCTGAACATGGAATAACAAGCAACATCTTGTTTTTCTATGAATAAAAGCAACAAAATGTTTTCAGAAAATCAAAAATCCATCCTTAAAAATAGCCAAAAAATGAAATTTTCATTAAAATCCTTAAAAGTCTGCCATAACCACTGATTGTTCAAAAGTCTGCTCTACTTCAAAAATCTGTCCACTGCTGAAAGTCAACCCCTGTTCTCTCATTTCTTTGATAAACTCTGTTGTTCAAAAGCAGTGTCTTATCCACTGATATGCTATCCACTGATAGTGAATATCATCCACTGCTTTAATACCACTGCCTTCATCAGTCACTTTCATAAAAGTACTGTCCTTCACTTTCACCAGGGGTTGTCACGTGGGCAGTACATAGTGGTCAGACCTTTTGTAACGGCTGCCACGTCAGCATTCACTTTCTTCCTTATAAAAACCCCCACTCACCACCAAAACAGGGTTTTACTGTCGAATTGAATTCTTAAAAAATTCTCTTCTCAAAGCAGTTTTTCATCTCCTTCTTCACAAATTTCTTCGATCATTCTCTTCAAAAATGAAAAAATCGAAGCCATTCACAAAACCCACTTCCAAATCATCATCGAAAACAGCCTCTCAAAAGGCAATATCCACTGAAATCCCATATAAACCATCTCACAATCTCCTGGGTCTTCTCACAAAACCAGGAACCACCAATGTTTTCGATTCCATCATTGACACCATGGCAAAATCAAAGTACAAAACTTTATTCACCGCCGATGCACCAATCTATTTGGCGACCCAAAGAGAGTTCTGGAAGAAAGAAACCCTTGAAAAACAAGGAGACACTGCAACCACCATACACTCTTCTATAAAGGGTAAAGCTGTCCAAATCACGCCACAATCCATTTCAGAGGTCTTTCAACTCGATGATCAGGAAGGTAAAACTTCTTTCACTAAAAACGAGTTACAAACTGACTTCATTGAGAGAGGGTATGAAGCCACAATGATGAAGAAACTTACCTTACAAAAAGGTTATTTTCCTTCTGCAACCAGATTTTTATTTCATACCCTCCTACTATGTGTTTCAAACAAAACCACTTCTTTCAATGAAATCCCTTTAAAGATTCAAAATCTGGGATATGCAATTCTTCAAGAAGAAAATTTTAACTATTCTCGGGAAATCTTTAAAGATTTGGTTAATAATGTTGAAACAAAATCATTCTTACTGTTTCCAAGGTTTTTAAGTTACTATTTTGAAAAGAAATTCAGTAAGGATGATTTAGCTGCAATAAACCAAGGTGATTATACTCAAATAAATAGTTTAACAACTGAAACTTTTTCAAGAATGTTAACACCTTGCAAAACACAAGCAGAGGTACCTGAGCAGATTTTAGCAGCTACCACTGCTCCTCAGGTATCTGCTGCTAAGCCCACTGCTCAAGGTGATCAAAGCAGCAGAACAACTGTTTTGAAACCCACACCTACAAATCCCAAAAAGCCAAACAAAAAGAAAAATCAAAAACCCCCCAAACCAATCAAAAAGGCAACTCTGGAGGATGAGATACCAGAGCTACTGCCTGTGACAGCACAAATGTCACAAGAAACCACTGCTGCTACTTCCTCACAGCAGTTGGTACAAATATCTCAACCCATAACCAAAACTCCTCCTGCTTCTTCACAAAAAGAACAGGTTGTACACATAGGGCCACCACATTATGATGCTCTGGAAACACTCGTTTCCATCATCCACAGCCCAATGCCCGGGGCAAATTCTCTTTCTACACCCAACCTCACATCCACAATTCCACCAAAAACACAACTTTTGTTGGATGCAATAGATTTGAACCAGGCATTACCCAGTCCTTCTCAATCACCTGTTAATGAGAATATGCCTCAACACATGACTGAGCCTGATGTATCATTCCTTGCTAACCCACCAACACAACCTGAGGAGGTTACACCCCTTGAGTCACAAGTAACTCTTGGTGGTAATCCAAGTGAAGCAGCCACTACAACTGTTGAACCCACTGGTTTACAGTTGGACAGTGGTTACATCAATAAGACTTCCTTGGAGGCAATTCCTTCTATAGCACCTCTGCCAACCACCAGTGGATTTATTTATCCTACTGGCAACATCAAAAGGTTGTCAAGTGTTGAAGGGAGAAGACCCCAGTACAGAGAAAAAGGGGCATCAGTGGTTAATGTTTGGAGTATACTCCCTACCTCTACCACTGATAAAACCACTGTTAGTGGGAAATCATATGATCCCATTAAATTGGGTGATGGTTTAAAGTACCAGAAATTGACGGATCGTGTTGAAAAGCTTGATAACTCTGTTGCAGAACTCAAAGATATGCTACAACAGTTGTTACAAGTACAAAAGGTATAATCAACTGCTGTTCCATCTCAAGCAACTGCTCCACAACAGGCACCTGCTACAAATGAGCTCTGGAATCTATTTCAACCTCTTCTCCATCAAGAAGCACAAGTAGCAGATCAGCAACATGAAAAACATGTTCAACAGCTGAGAAATGCAATGGAGTCCAGGTTCAAGAACACTCAGGCTGATCTAAAGGCTCTCAAAACTTAGATCCTGCACACCACTGGCACTGCTCCTCCAACAGTTCTCTTCATTGATCAACTTCCCCCAGATAATGCCAAAAAGGGGGAGAAAATTCAAGAGTTGAAAAAGAAGGGAATAGAGGATGGTCTCTATATTGAACCAGAAAATGCAAACATGACCAAACAGATCCCTCTGCCAGATGGAAGCAAGAAAATTGATGTGACCACAAATGCACTGGCAGAAGCAGTTGCAAGTGTAAAAAGGGATAGAGAGGCCAAAAAGAAAGCCAGGGTGGATTATCCGGATCAGGGTACTTCAGGGTCAAAAGATGATGAAAATCTTGTTGATGAAAAGAAGAAGCCTACAAGAAGAGTAAGGCTACCCAAATCCATTCCAACCAGACGTTCAAAGTCTGTTCCAAAACCACCACCTAAAACAGCTGTTGTAACTCCTGTTGTACCCACTACTGTTGGTACTTCAGTGGTTTCAACATCTGCTCCCACTTCAACACACACCACTTCAACACACACTACATCCACTGCCTTACCACCATCACCACCAAAAACAAAATCACCTCCTGCCAAAAGGCAGAAGACAGTAGTTGTTACAACATCTGCTGTAATGACAACATTGGTTGGAACACCAGTTGTTTCAACAACTGTTAGTCAATAACAAACCACTGCCACTACATCCACCACCACTGTTCCATCCAAAACATCATCAGCCCCTCCTCAAACAAAGAGGAGAAGGCTAATTCTCAAAGATGATGACACTTCACCACCACAAACATCTTCAAAATCTTTAGCTCTTGTCACAATACCAAAACCTGTTCCTCTCTCTTCAGTTCAAATGTACAAGCCCTTACCTCCTGCAGGTGTTCAATTTCCTCTTGAACTAGCAGCTGTTAGAGAAGAAATAAAATCTTTTTACTATGAGGATGACCCTACCAAAAGGAGTTTGCCATCAATAAAAGGATATCCCTGGCCTAAAAATGTTGATGAATATTTGAAAATCAAGGCCAAGCAAGCAGAGGATATCTCAAAAAGAAACACACAAGGGAAATCTGACAAAGAAATTTCAAGAAACTATCAATATCTGCTCACACAGGTCAGATCCCTAGAACAATTTGCAAAAAATGTCAGTCAACAAATTTCAGAAAGAGCAGCTGAAACTTTGAAGAAAGACTACATTGAAAGCATCATGGCTCACAAGAAGTACAAAGGAGAGAAATACATGTACAAAGAGTGGACTGTTCCTGAGCTTGAAAATGAAGCAGCAAGAATTCAAGACATGATAAAAAGGAAAGTCACTCACACTCCTCCTGACTGGGCAAAGTTTAGAAAGAATGTACCTGACAAACAGGTAGAACTGAAAAGAATGAAAGAAGAACTGGTTGCTGCTGAATATGGAAACAAAAGACAAATTGCTAGATGGAAAGAAGATGTGGTCAGGATCACCTACAAAAGGTTGGAGGAACTAAGAAAGAAAGATCCAAATGTTCCTCAAAAGCCTGACTATCCTGAAGCAGAGGTTTCAAAAAGACCAACAAAGCTGCAAATCAGGAGAGCCACTGCTCCAACTGGTGCTGCCATCTATAAAAGAAGGTCACACAAACAGTTGAGAGGTGAAACCATCTAAGAGATGATAAAAGGAGATGACCTTGTAAAAGAAGGCATAAAGAAAATGATCATAGAAACTCTTGGTTTGGATCAAACTGCAAGTACTGCTCAGCCAGTTATGAATAAGCCAGCCTCACCAAATACCTCTGCAAATAAACATCTCCCAAGAAACCCACCAGGCTCAAAAATACAAAAGTGGGAAACTGACAAACAGACCTGCGTATTGACTTTGCTCAGGTCTGGTGGAGAAGTGGAGAAAATATCAAGGGAACAAGCTCTTGGCCTGAGTCTTGAAGATTTGCAGGATCTCCTTGATCTTCCAGTTAGCAGGGATGATGAAGACACAGATGCCCTAGACTTTGAACTACAATTTAAAGGTCAGATAAGGGAACTGTTGATGAGGCAATAAAGAATTCCATAATAATGAAGAGTTTTGGCATTATCTGATCCAGGGGGAGATTGTTGGGATTGAACCCTATCAGAGGAACAGATAATTAAAGCCAAAACTGGATAAGAGAGCAGTGGATCCAGAATAAGCAGATGTTTACATACAAGTCTCTCCCCTTGAAAGTGATTTCAACATCTACTGACCTCCTATCTGCTGATCGTGCAAACTGCTGACCTACAACTGCTGCTCAAGTAAAGATCTGATGAAAGACTAAAGCCCTGCTGATTCAATCTACTGCCTTGAGTCAAGCACTGCTGATCCGGACAAGTACTGCTGGGTTCATAGCAGTGGAAGGTTGCAGCAGCTGATCTATAGTCTGTTTTGTAATGTAATGTAATAGCAGTAGTTAACATAGCAGTGTTTGTATAGATCAGAGGTTAGAGTTTGTTAGGAGGTTAGATGTCACTTTCATGGTGACGTCAGCTAAGATGCTCAGTGGTTTGCAAGTGCCTATAAATAGTTCAGTACTTTGTACTGTTCTATTAGCTCTTTTGCATCATCGTCTTCCTTGCACGAACAAACAACTGAGCTCTGGCTGAGGGGGAGTTTGCATTCATTCATCAATCATTGTAATCGTTATTGAAATAAATTCAATCTTCCGATTCATTGTGAAAAGATGTTTGATCAAAGTATTACTCTCGTTTGATTGTATACAAAGTTTGTTTTCATCATAATTCTGCTGCACACTCATCCATTTTCATTTTAATTACAAACACAAAATACAATCAGAATCAAACTCAGATCCAACACCTTAGCAGTTAGTTTTGTCAATAACTCTCATGTTAGTTATTTTTTGAATTCTGGTAAGAAAACGTATAGAACTAGAGTCAACTTATCATGTGTTAATTGGAATATTAGACTTAAAGATCATTAATAGGCGACTGCCTATTTTAGCCAACTGTTCTTTTGAATTATGGATAGTTTCATTGCTTATGCTTAGTCTAATGGCATAATTATGCAATGAGATTCTCCCTTTAAGAATCTTAGAGTTGGAATTAGTACTTTTATTTTGACTATGGATCTTAGAAGTATCCTCTTTTAAGGTTTTAGTGGTTGTGAGGTGAATAACATCTTATTTTCCAGCTTATCAACACACTCCATTTCCTTTGATACTTTTGAGTGTTATAGTTGATTTTTAAGGGATCAAATTGTACAAGTGAAAATTTTAGTATGTAATGAACTGGAAAAATGTACTTATTTCCATGTGTAAGCCCTTAATTTTATGGGTCATGGTATTATACATTATGATGTATTCGCAAATACCACTTAACCTTATAGTTTAGAATTTGAAATGAAGACCTGCTTCTTAGGAGTTCTTTTGATTATTCCACAGATAATAGATTAGTATTAGGAAAAACTGAATCTAGAATAACTTTAGTGATAGAATTTATGTTAGATGAGTTCTTGATTATCATAAAAGACATCATGTTTGACTTATCCTATTCATCATGCTCTACTTTTCTTCTGTAGCACTTTTATCAGAAGAGAGCAATATGATTATCGTGTCTTAAGGGACAATCAAAGATTTAATTTAAGACCTAATCTTATAGAAACTTTAAGTAAAGCAAAACATATTAGGCTTAGAAATTAGAGTGGATAAGATACTGATTTATAGAAGAAAGTTACAGTGAGCAATGTTGTGGGTACTAAAATAAGGCAGACAAAATATGATCATAGAATTAATGAAGAATCATTAACGTGCGGATCATTATTTGAAAAAGTTGTGACATGTCTATTACTAACATCAAAATAATAGACTAATTTGAAAAATTCTACTTAAATGATGACAAATCACCTTTGGGCAGAAATGTAATCATCTAAGCATGTGTGCAAAATAAGTGACAAATCAGCTTTGGCCAGAAATAAGACAGTTACCTTAGTTATGCACTTGTTAAGTATGCTAAACATGAATGAATTAAATCAGCTTTGGCCAGAAATGAGACATCCACGTTTGTAAGGCATAATTAACTTAGCTTCTTATTATACTTGAACAATAAATAGATGTATCAAATCACCTTTGGGCAAAAGTGATACATTAGAAGCTCATTCAAGTTAAGCTATTTGGTTTTGTGAAAAAATTATCTGATTCCGTGTAAGTGTTTTACAAAACCAATTATTTAGTTCACAATATCTGCTTAAAGAAGTAATGAGATTTCGGATAAATCTTGATATTTCGAGAACATTTTAGATTTCTAATAAATTAGATTTCGGATAAGTTGGATTTCGAATAAGATTTCGGATTTTTTCCTAAAATTGTGATTTCGAATGAGATTTCGAATTTTTCCTAAAATTTGATTTTGAATAAGATTTCAGATTTATCCAAAAGTTGTGATTTCGAATAAGATTTCTAAAAAACTTGTGATTTCAAAAAATAGTGATTTCGAATAAGATTTTGAATAAGTAATGAGATTTCGAATTTTTTGGGATTTCGAAAAGTTATGAAATCTCGAAATCTCTGATGAGTTTTCCAAAACTTGTTCTCCAAGATTCGAAATCTCTTAACTGATATATCATATCATTTATTTCGAAATTTTTGTAGATCATTCAGTTTCCTAAAATAATGCTTTGATAATATTATCCTTTATTTCGAAATCTCTTAACTGATATATCATATCATTTGTTTCGAAAAATTATGGATAGAATATTATCAAAACTAGGAAAAACATAATCTCTTTAATCGAATCATCCTAAATATTAAGAATTCTTCGAGTATTTATGATGAACACAAGAACATCGACGAAGAATTTTATGAATTTTTCATCTGGAATCGAAACCTTATACTAATTGATGTGTAGATTTCGAGTTTTACTAATAATTCAGAATTTTAATAAAGTTTAATCCAATTAGCAATCATTCTTTTCCAGATTTTATGGCAGAAAACCATGAATCATAAGTTTAAAATTCGGTTTTCATCAAAACATTAGTTTTCCAGTTATAATTCCAGATAAAGGGAAAACTAACAGAACTGATATGAGCAACATATGCTTTGATACCACATGTTGATCAGTTTGGTTTAAACATCAGGGAAAACATGTAAATAATACCTGATATAGCAGACAGGCTAGCAGAGAATCCAAATATTGATGCAGTCATGGAGTTTGACATAGCTGTCAGCTTGATCTGGTTCCCCTTTAGGATGTATGTTCTTCATGGTGGTACCGAGTGTCACACCCTGGCTTTGCGGAAGCGTGGGTTTATTTGGTGTGACTTTTTAATACCATAGCTTAATCATAACAAAGCTATATGAAAATAAAACCATGCAAGACCATCCATTAAAATAAGTTTGAAGAGTAAAGAACCACAACATTGTCTTAACGGATATCACATCCTAACAAACATAAACAGTGTTCAAAAGACACAACACCAACAAGAAATAAACACAGTTTAAGAATTGTGACTCGTCCAGGAAAAAGTCACATCCCTTAAACTCGGATGACCTCGAAACTAATGCAGCGGGAAAACGTGTCATACCGCGCCAGATCCTTTAATTACCTGAAATACATGTAAGTTGAAAAATCAACAATAATGTTGAGCGAGTTCATGTGTAAGTGAGTAAATAAACCTTTGTATGTATAAAAACCCTGGTATGTAGCAAATAAGGAAAAAGAGATCACCAATGGTTTGCAAGGCCATTGATATGTGTGAAGTGCAAGTAGGAAGACTCAAACCTAGCAGATTTATGCGTTGGGTACAAAGTCACCCAGAGGTCCGTTCTGTTTGGGCCTGGGGCTGGGCTCGCTACACCCAGATAGATCTACCGCTCCTGCCCCTCGGTCCTACCCTGAGGATTAATGGCCTCAAGTTTCCGCCTACCCACTCACATGATCTGAATAATAACCCTCCTTACGCTAACCATACCATGTAAGAAATATTCGTAATCATAGTAACATGTATTTCACCCCCGCAGTTTAGAAAACTGAAAACAGTTAGAGAAAAGGGGGACATGAACTCACAGTGGTGCGTCTCTACCAAGTATATCTCCTGATCAAGCAGCTGTGCGACGACCTACACGTACTAAATCTATTAGACGGACGGCCGTGCCTTAGCTTAAGGTTTAAGTTTTTGGGAAATAGTTAGACAACTATTTCGTGTTTATATTTTTGTAAATACTTGGTAATTATTTTCCTTCCCAAGGATGGGGGATTTAATACATGCGTGTTCGTAAAATTCGAAATACATCATTAAGTCTCACTTAATATATTTTATTTCTTACTTCAAAATATAAATATTCTTCCCAAAATAATACTTTGACAAAAATACGCGCTCATAAATATTTTCTTAAAATGCGTAAGTTACGTTTTAAAGATCAGGTGGCAATAATTATACCGTTGTAACTTATTATTAATTATGAAGGCGTATGCATTATTTTTGGAATCATTAGTATTTGGTAATATTATTTTTACTCTAAAAATAATATTCGTATATTTCACAAAATAATCATAAACATTTTACAAGTGACGCTATGAAAAATATATATATCAAATATATATTTACCCCGTTTCATTTTGTGAAGATCCCACCTCCGATATTTTGTAAATAAAGTCATGGCGAAATTTACGTTTTGAAAACAAGTCAAAAATATATTTACAACACTTGTAGTGAAAATATTTCCAAGTGTTAGGTTTTTAGAAAAATTTCGCCAGAGTTTCCCCTGTAACTGGAGGTGGCCACGCTTTCAAGCGTATCATTTTCTTTTATAATTCAAATCAACAATTTTCTCATTCAACCAAAACAATATCCAAAGCATCAAACTAGTCAAAACATATATAAATCGCATAAATTACATGAACTTGTGGTTTATCCAAAAATGCGTGATAAATCCCACTATTTTTAGTGGATCTTTATATAAATCAACTTCGTTTCTTGAAAGTCTCGTTTTTAAAGGAATTTCATCTTTACAACTTCTTGTCAACTTTTACAAAAATAGTTATTTTGTCGAAACTTTGTGTTACACAAGTGTTTACACACTTGTGTGTTTGCTAAAATCATTCTTGTTCATGTAAGATCCGGCTTTAGAAAATATGATTTCTTTGACACTTGGTCCTTTGAAAGTACCGCTTGTAGATCCGTAGATCTACTAGTTTTGAACACCATTTCATAAGTAAAATCGATTTTACACAAGTTCATGTTTAGTGTGTGGTACTTTACCCAAAAAAATGTTTAGTGTGTGGTAGAGTTTCATCATTTAACCCTTTGTACACTTAAACAACTCTATGTCATGATCCATGATCATGACCAATCCGGGTTAGACGATGATCCGAGCTACCACATCATAGATCGGCACTAAATAGTTACACAAAACAAGTCTTGCTAGATTTACACAACATCATAGCTTTTAACCATCATTTTTAACATTTTAGTAGACTTTTAACACTTCATCTTGCAAGTTCACGAGTTTTAACCGTTATATCTTATTTTAACCACTTTAAAATAGATCGAGAGTGTGTTTCAAGCAACTTACTACTAGCTCGAGGCTAGGGAAGAATCTAGTCGAAGAATGAGTGGATAAAAGCAATGAGAAGAGGTCCTTCACGTTCCGAATGCACCAAGCCTCCTCGTATGTGATCCTTAACACTTGTATGCTCTTGGAATGAGATGATCAAGATCGAAAGATGGATGGATGGGGAAGGGGATGTTCGGCTGAGAGCTTTGGGGAGAGAGGGAGATAGTGTGTTTTGGTGAGTGTTGAGTGAAAGTGTTAGTGTGTCAAGACTTGATCTTATAGGCAAATGTTATAATCATTATCCAATGGTTTATGTGTCTAATAGATATTAGGCAACTTTGATTAAATTAATCACAAAAGTACAAGGGGTGTCCCCCTTAGGGACGGTTCGGTTAGAGAGGGGGGGGGGGGTAACTTAGTTCAAATCCAACCAATAGTTAAGCATTAGTTAGGTTAGTTAAGTTAAGTAGGAACTTAATCCGGTTACTAATGTGTTATGCATTACAGTGGGTGTTAGGGTATTCGGGGACCCTAACTGGCTCAGAAAAAGATAAACAATGTTAATGGCAATATTTTAATGCTCTGGGTAAAGTCCGGTTGTTCGGTTGGATAGTGATCCGTTAAAGTGCTTAACAAAGCTTTAAAGTGTCATTATTATTATTTTTAGTGACGCAACTTATTCCCGACACTTTGGAAAGTGTCTAGTAATGTTTTTCTCATGTTTTGGCACTTTATTAGTTAGCTAGATGCTGAATTTTAATTAAAGTGCTGAATTTTTGTACTTAAAGTACGTTTTAGGCACATCCGGTCACTGTAATCTAATTCCTAGTGACGCAGTTCTACAACCCTTATATCCCTACACTCACCACTAGTGTAGCAAACTATCTCAGGCTCTTACATGCCTTAGAGGCAGTACCTGCCTGGTGCTAGTTATGACAGCACGTTTAATAGGTTATCCGTTCATTGTGCTACTGTGCTTTTGGTGCATCAAGGTTGTCACAAAGGTGCTGTAAGCAAAACATGGAGTGACAGCAAGTAAAGTATAATGCAAGTAAGTACATGTATCAGCATTCAAGTAGCAGTTTATCCACAAGTTCAAGTAAGCACAGTAATTAAGCAGTAATTAATTATTAATTAAGTCGTATGGATACCTGGTTTAGTGAGGGTTGTCACATTCTCCCCCCCGTTAGAAAATTTTCGTCCCGGAATTTGAAGTTCTGCTTCTAGAAGCAGGGTTCTTGGGAAATAGGTGGGATATTTCTCTTTCATCCGGTCCTCACGCTCCCAGGTGTATTCAGGACCATGTATGGCATTCCAACGAACCTTGACGAGCTTGACACTGCTCCGGCGGGTCTTGTTTACTTTCCAATCCGTAACCTCAACAGGTTCTTCAACGAAATGGAGCGTGTCGTCAACATGAATCTCGTCGGTGGGAATGACAACGGTATCTTGAGTTGGACTTTTCTTTAGGTTGGATACATGGAAGGTATCGTGAACTCCATTCAGTTCAGCAGGTAAGTCCAGCTTGTATGCTACTAGCCCTATTCTTTCCAAAATTCTGAAAGGGCCAATGTAACGCGGATTCAACTTCCCACGCTTTCCTAAGCGTGCCACACCCTTCCAGGGTGAAACTTTCAATAAAACCATATCTCCAACTTGGAATTCCAAATGTTTCCGGTTTGGATCAGCATAGGCTTTCTGTCTGTCGCGAGCCGCTTCGATGCGTTTTCGAATCTGCACAATCTTGTCTGTCGTCTCTTGGACGATTTCGGGACCAACAAGCTGCCTATCACCTGCGTCAGCCCAGCATAGGGGTGATCGACACTTGCGTCCGTAAAGAGCTTCAAATGGCGCGGCTCCAATACTGGTGTGGTAGCTGTTGTTGTATGAAAATTCGACCAATGGCAAATGTTTATCCCAGCTACCGCCCAAATCCATAACACATGCTCTCAGCATATCTTCCAAGGTCTGAATAGTCCGCTCGCTTTGACCGTCGGTCTGAGGGTGAAATGCAGTGCTCAGATTTAATTGTGAGCCAAAAGCTTCTTGGAAGGATTGCCAAATCCTTGATATGAAACGTCCATCTCTATCAGAGATGATCGAGAGAGGTACTCCATGGCGCGTGACGATTTCTCGCATTTATATTTCTCCCAGTTTGCTGGTGTTATCCTTCTCTTTGATTGGCAGAAAGTGTGCGGACTTTGTTAGGCGGTCAACTATCACCCAAATAGTGTCATGACCTCTTGGTGTTCTTGGCAACTTTGTAATAAAATCCATGGAGATTTGTTCCCATTTCCACTTGGGAATCTCAGGTTGTTGCAGAAGTCCTGAAGGCTTCTGGTATTCCGCTTTCACCTTAGCACACGTTAGACACTTGCTCACATAAACAGCAACATCGCCCTTCATCCTAGGCCACCAATAGTAATCCTTGAGATCTTGGTACATCTTATCCGCTCCTGGATGGATAGAGTACCGCGATTTGTGAGCTTCATCAAAAACAACTTTCCTTAAATCACCAAACAGAGGAACCCAAATCCTTTTCTCAAAACATAACGTTCCTTCCTCGTTTGGCACCAATAGCTTCTCCATCCCACGGAGATATTCTTCTTCAAGATTTCTTTCCCTAAGAGCTTCTTTCTGCGCGGCACGAATGAGCAAGGAAAGATCGGTTTGGATAATCATTTCTAAAGCCCTAACCCTTATGGGCTTGATCCTCTCTTTTCGACTTAGGGCGTCGGCAACCACATTCGCCTTCCCTGGATGATACTTTATCTCGCAATCGTAATCATTTAACAACTCAACCCATCGTCTTTGTCTCATATTCAACTCCTTCTGGTTGAATATGTGTTGTAGGCTCTTATGATCTGTAAAAATTGTACATTTCGTACCATATAGGTAGTGTCTCCAGATCTTTAAAGCAAATATCACTTCGCCCTAGCTCCAAATCGTGCGTGGTATAGTTCTTCTCATGTACCTTCAACTGACGTGAAGCGTAAGCAATAACCTTCTGGCGTTGCATCAACACGCAACCCAATCCTTGACGCGAGGCGTCACAGTATACCACGAAATCGTCAGTACCTTCCGGTAGTGCTAGGATTGGCGCATTGCAGAGCTTATCCTTCAACAGCTGAAACGCTTCTTCCTGTTTGATTCCCCAATCAAACTTCTTATCTTTCTGGGTGAGGAGCGTCAATGGTTGAGCGATCTTCGAAAAATCCTCAATGAACCTTCGATAGTAGCCAGCCAAACCCAAGAATTGTCGAATCTCGGTTGGCGTCTTTGGCGTTTCCCAATTCTTGATCGCTTCGATCTTGGTTGGATCCACATGGATTCCATCTCCATTTACCACATGTCCAAGAAATTGGACTTCACGTAGCCAAAATTCGCACTTAGAGAATTTGGCATACAACTGTTCTTTCTTCAGCAGCTCCAAAATAGCTCTTAGATGCTGTTCGTGCTCAGCCTTTGTCCTTGAATAAATCAAGATGTCGTCGATAAACACAATCACGAACTTGTCCAAGTACGGCTTGCAAACTCTATTCATCAAATCCATAAAGACTGCAGGTGCGTTTGTCAACCCAAACGGCATAACAAGGAACTCGTAGTGTCCATAACGAGTTCTGAAGGCTGTCTTCGGGATACTCTCCTCTTGTATCCTTAACTAATGGTATCCAGATCGCAAATCGATCTTTGAGTAAAAGCTTGAACCTTGCAGTTGATCAAACAGATCATCAATTCTTGGCAGAGGATATCTATTCTTGATCGTCAGCTTGTTCAGCTCCCGGTAGTCTATGCACATTCGAAAACTACCGTCCTTCTTTTTGACAAACAGGACCGGAGCTCCCCAAGGCGAGAAGCTTGGTCGGATAAATCCCTTGTATAACAACTCTTGAAGTTGTGTCGACAATTCTTGCATCTTAGACGGGGCAAGTCTATAAGGTGCCTTAGCCACAGGCGCGGCGCCTGGGACTAAATCGATGTGAAACTCCACTTGCCTCTGAGGTGGCAGTCCAGGCAAGTCCTCCGAGAAGACTTCCGGATACTCCCTCATGACAGGGATGTCTTCGATCTTCGGTTCTGCAGCTTTCTTGTCTACAATGTGTGCCAGGAAGGCATCACACCCTTTTTGCAAACACTTTCGCGCTTTGAGGCAGCTGATAATTCTCAACGGCGTATCGCGCTTTTCGCCATGTACCACAATTGTTTCGCCATCTTCGGTCGGGATACGAACGACCTTTTCGTGACAAACAATTTCTGCCTTTTTGCTTGATAACCAATCCATTCCTACTACCACGTCAAAGCTCCCCAGCTGGACTGGTAATAGATCCAAAGTAAACTCACGTTCTCCCAACACGATTGCACAACCTCTGATCACTTCATTGGCTTCTACTAACTTCCCATTAGCCAATTCGATTGAGTAGGGAATATCTAACTTACTAGCGGCTAACCCAAGCATATTCTTAAATTCTAACGATACGAAGCTATAGTCGGCACCAGTATCAAATAAAACGGATGCATAGCGTTGGTTTACAGGGAACGTACCAGTAACGACATTGGGATCCTGGCGCGCTTCCCTCGCTTCGATATTGAACACTCTTCCACGGGCTTGGTTCAACTCTGGGCAGTTCCTCTTAAAGTGCCCGATATCACCACAGTTAAAGCATCCAGGTCTTTGCCCGTTTCCACCTCCATTTCCAGCTTGGTTATTCCTTTGGTTATGATTCACAGCGCCCGCTTGATTCACATTGTTGCCTCGATTCCCATTACCTCCATTGTTTCCTTGTGGGCGATTTCCAATTCCACCCCGGTTATTGTTTCTGTTTCCAAATCCTCCTTGGCCTCCCTGGCCAATAGTGGCCCAACAAGAATCCTTCAAGTGGCCAGGTTTCGCACACGCTTCACATACCTTCAAACCACATCGGCCAGAATGGTGACGCTGGCAGGTGTTGCACTTGGGCTGGGTGACCATATATCCCTTTCCTTTCTTTCCACCACCAGCTGTAACCTGAGCTGGCGCGTTTGGCTCTCCTTTCTTAACAACACCACTAGTGCCTTGTTTGAAGTTCGAGAACTTTCGTTTGTTACCTCCGGATGACTCGACGTGAGTCTCTTTCTTCTTTGTCTCGATCTCATCGAACTTGTTCAGGCGGATAGCCTCCTCAGTGAGAGCCACGCTCAAATCGATTGCCTCAGTAATTGTTGCAGGCTTGGAGGAGGTCACCATGCTTATGATTTGAGGAGCAAATCCCCAAATGAAGCGTTCAATCCGCTTGAATTCTGGAGTGACCATATAGGGTACCACATGCGACAGGTCGTGAAACCTCTGAACATATTCCGCGATCTTCGGACTTTCCATCTTTAAATGCCAGAACTCAGTTTCCAATCTTTGGATTTCAGCGCGAGAACAATACTTTTTGCGCATTAGTTCCTTCAGTTCGGTCCATGTTAGTGCGTAGGCAGCAGCTTCACCAAGTGTCTGCACTTGCAAATTCCACCAAGATAGGGCTCCATCCAAAAATAGCCCAGAAATGCAGGTGACTTGCTGGTCTGGTGCGCATTTGCTCATGCGGAGAACAGATTCAGTCTTCTCGGCCCAACGAACAAAAGCGACAGCACCTCCGGTGCCATCAAAGTTGACAGGCTTGCAGTCTAGAAACTGCTTGTAGGTGCACCCTGCACATACGTTACAACATATGAATGGTATTAGCATCCTTGCTAGAGATATCCAATTAGATCATGGTATGTCTTTAATGACTTAGTATTACCATGGGGTGGATTGTTGTTGCCATTGTTGTTTGAGCTGCTTCCACTGGGTCCTCCTTGCGAGGCGGCGTATTGCGCGATGGCAGCAGCGATGACTTGTTGGAGTTCTGCCTCATTGGTAGGCATCGGCATTTGACGTCTCGGCGGCATCTTCTAAAAGATGGGTTCACGTCGGTCAGACCATAATAAAGCGTACGTATATAATGATAGTAATAGTACATAACATCTCATGTTATAATCATATTAATCACACAACATCCCATGTTATAAGACATAAATAATCAATCAAAACATCACATATGATGAGAATACTGCGATTGTATTGCCAAAATCGAGACCACATGGTAGAGTGTACCAGTACATAATAGTGTCATACATCATCATCGACTAAGGGCTACATCACCCCAGTCCAAAAGAATATCAAATCAGTGTCAATACATCCCATATACATGATCAACAAAAGTCAGAATCAGAGTGCAGTCTCCAAAAATGCTGTGTGGTCAGTGCAATCGCCGTCTTCTCACCAACGTCCACCCATGCTGTACTAAAGATGCCCTAAACTGATGGTGGTGGAGGAGGGGGAAAATGGGTGTAGAACAAACGTCGCAAATGGAGCCAGTCCTCCTCCATGGCTCTCTGGGTACGCAACCAAGAAGCAACCTGCTGCTCGAGTGCCAAAAGGCGTGCAGCATAGTCAGGTAACAATGGTCGAGGGTGCTGCGAAGAAGCAGGGTGGGTCTGACCCTGACACTGGCACGGCGGTGGCTGAGCTCTCTCAAGCTCCTGAATACGCCGTGTGAGTGCCTCCTGCTGGACAACAAACGACATCAGAACGTCCTCAATAGAATACCCCATATGGAAAGGATGGTAGGGGTCGGTCGATGGCATAATAGACGGTGACGTCCAGAGAAATGGCTCGCTGGCTGGATCAAAAGGTGGCACAAAGAATGGTGGTACAGGGGGAATAGCAGATGAAGACTGTGGCATAACTGGAATAGATGTCGGCACATGTCCAAAGGGATGAGCCGAGGAACCCTCTCCAGGTCGAGCTGGAGGTGTGTACTGTGAAAATGAAAAAGAGAAATCAACGTGACGTGCATCGGTGGTATGAGGAGGAATAGGTGGAAGCTCATCATCCGCAGGAATCCACCCATGCTGGGTGTGCTCATCTCGTGGGTCAATCTGTGCCTCAAAAAGTGCTCGATCAAACTGTACAGGCATAGGGTTAAGGTGGGGTGCAACAAGAGGGTCAGCAGGTATATCAGCGATAAGTGGGGGATCAACATGATCAGCAGCAATAACATGGTCATCCTCCAGTAGTGGTGCATCAGCAGGGTGATCATCAATGGGTAGGTCAGCAATCACAGGATCAATAGGCATGCCAGCATGAACAGGGTCATGCTCAAACACTGGGTCAGGAGCAGCTACTGGCTCAAGGGCCATGGCAGGCTCGGGATCAACGAACTCCATATCAAAATCTGCATGATCAGCGAATGCAGGGTCAACTGGGTCTACTGGGTCAACCATAGGCTGATCCAAGTGGATGAACTCTATCTCCTGGTCCGGGTCAAATCCAGGGGGAAAAACAGGGTCTGAATCCTCATCGAGGTCGTGATCGAAAGCAAATCTAGGAGCAGAGACAGCAGATGATGCCCTGTCAGGATCTGAACCGTGTGATTAGTGCTGTGCGCTCCGAGTGTGTGACGGTGCGGAGGCCACAGACTCGAAGGAGTCTGGAGCGGGTGAGTGTGCAGGTGACTCCTCAGCCGGAGCATCTGCGAGTAACAAAAGACCACCGTCAGCTAGAAGGGCCTCGCCCTCAACATCGTCCTCCAGGGGCTCATCATAAAACAGATCGACGTCGTCGTCAACGTCGGCGTCGAGGAGCATATCGTAAGCAGGATAAACGGCCAAAGGTATGGGAGCAGGGATCTCTACAAGTGGTAGGTACCCAGCAAAAGGGCCATCAGCGGGCTCATCGACAGCGTCGGGCAGCGCAAAGGGCTGAAAGTCGTCCTCGTCTGTGCTGGTAACATCTGATGTGTGGACCTCGTGCTCTGAAGACTCTAAGTCGTCTGATACTATGGGTCTAGGGTCTGTGGTGTCCGAATCACCTGTGCCGGACGAGTCCATGGTGTCTGTAACACAAATACAAATATGTACAAATAATCAATCATATAATCAGAAAAGCACATTAGTCACCAAGTAAGCAATCAAATAATTCTCTTAGTCCCACTAGCCTCCCAGCCTCTCAGACTGCTCTTCCTAGTCCCACTAGCCAAATTCTCCCAACCTCTCAGACTGCTCTTCCTAGTCCCACTAGACAACTACCTCGGTCTCCTAGACCGAGCCTCGGTCTTCCAGACCGAGCCTCAGCCTCCCAGACTGAGCCTATAAATAATAAATAAATGTGCTCAACATTTGTTTGTAAAAAGTTTTGGATCTGGACTTAAGTGGTATGCAGTGTAAAAATGTTTTCGGGAGAGCCCTAGTGATCATAGTCTAGACTCGAGAAGGAATCCTAGTTCGCTATGATCAGAGCTCTGATACCAAGCTGTCACACCCTGGCTTTGCGGAAGCGTGGGTTTATTTGGTGTGACTTCTTAATACCATAGCTTAATCATAACAAAGCTATATGAAAATAAAACCATGCAAGATCATCCATTAAAATAAGTTTGAAGAGTAAAGAACCACAACATTGTCTTAACGGATATCACATCCTAACAAACATAAACAGTGTTCAAAAGACACAACACCAACAAGAAATAAACACAGTTTAAGAATTGTGACTCGTCCAGGAAAAAGTCACATCCCTTAAACTCGGATGACCTCGAAACTAATGCAGCGGGAAAACGTGTCATACCGTGCCAGATCCTTTAATTCCCTGAAATACATGTAAGTTGAAAAATCAACAATAATGTTGAGCGAGTTCATGTGTAAGTGAGTAAATAAACCTTTGTATGTATAAAAACCCTGGTATGTAGCAAATAAGGAAAAAGAGATCACCAATGGTTTGCAAGGCCATTGATATGTGTGAAGTGCAAGTAGGAAGACTCAAACCTAGCAGATTTATGCGTTGGGTACAAAGTCACCCCGAGGTCCGTTCTGTTTGGGCCTGGGGCTGGGCTCGCTACACCCAGATAGATCTACCGCTCCTGCCCCTCGGTCCTACCCTGAGGATTAATGGCCTCAAGTTTCCGCCTACCCACTCACATGATCTGAATAATAACCCTCCTTACGCTAACCATACCATGTAAGAAATATTCGTAATCATAGTAACATGTATTTCACCCCCGCATTTTAGAAAACTGAAAACAGTTAGAGAAAAGGGGGACATGAACTCACAGTGGTGCGTCTCTACCAAGTATATCTCCTGATCAAGCAGCTGTGCGACGACCTACACGTACTAAATCTATTAGACGGACGGCCGTGCCTTAGCTTAAGGTTTAAGTTTTTGGGAAATAGTTAGACAACTATTTCGTGTTTATATTTTTGTAAATACTTGGTAATTATTTTCCTTCCCAAGGATGGGGGATTTAATACATGCGTGTTCGTAAAATTCGAAATACATCATTAAGTCTCACTTAATATATTTTATTTCTTACTTCAAAATATAAATATTCTTCCCAAAATAATACTTTGACAAAAATACGCGCTCATAAATATTTTCTTAAAATGCGTAAGTTACGTTTTAAAGATCAGGTGGCAATAATTATACCGTTGTAACTTATTATTAATTATGAAGGCGTATGCATTATTTTTGGAATCATTAGTATTTGGTAATATTATTTTTACTCTAAAAATAATATTCGTATATTTCACAAAATAATCATAAACATTTTACAAGTGACGCTATGAAAAATATATGAGTTAACTGCCATTTTCGTCCCTGTGGTTTGGTCACTTTGGCCATTTCAGTCCATTTTTCAAAAATGCGCCATTTTCGTCCCCCGCGTTCTGGAAAGGTGCCATTTCAGTCCAAAAATCATAACCCAGTTAAGTCAGTTAGTAAATAAGGACTGATTGTGTAAATTTGTAACATAAAGGACTGATTGTGTAAATTTGTAACACCACCACCACTAGCCCTGCCACCACCACCACTCCGCTGCCACCACCACCTCCACCGTCACCACCGCCACCACAGCCACTGCCACCGCCACCACCGCCACCACAAACAACCATGGCAGCCATTGTAAACAACCATCTAGATGAACATCCCTGCATAGACGGGATTTGATGATCCAACTCAGCATTAGAATCATCAACCAATTTAGATTTCAATATCTCCATCAAATGATTGCTTTCATCCCTGCATTATAATTCAACATTTAGAAGAAAAAAACGTCCAAAAAGAAATCTTGAGTTGTACAGAACTACAAATCATAAATTCATGAACTAAACATAACAATTTACCGAGTCAACTGTTTCCCTTTTAGCATATTCACAATTTGATCGATGTCACCACTAGATTTATCTAGTTGAATATTGGCATTATCTGAGATCCCTTTCAATTTATCCCTTTCATTACTAGGGCCTGTATCTCTACTTGAACTGGCTACTACAAGCTGCATAAAA
The DNA here is from genome assembly GCA_030545235.1 of Helianthus tuberosus. Lineage (NCBI taxonomy): Eukaryota > Viridiplantae > Streptophyta > Magnoliopsida > Asterales > Asteraceae > Helianthus > Helianthus tuberosus. The sequence continues at coordinate 70,530,651 of CM060356.1, read as the reverse complement.
CAGACAATCATCATTCAACAAATTTTTAAAGTAAAGTAATCAATTTCCTTCCAAGATACACCTTTTAAGTATTCACCTTCTAGGATGTGTCAACATGGTCAAACATAAAAACGAATAAGGTTCGAACAGTAAAAATTCAATCATGATGACGTAGATTTGTTTCATTGAAAAGGCAGAGTAGACATCAAATCAAGTGTAAGAATTTCTGTAATTCCTTTTTAAGATGAATAATGGGATATTATGTAGCATTTCCATTCTGGAAAATATATGAAGTAAAATTACCTCCTGTTCATCGGTGCCATCATGAAAACAAGTTAGTATCCATTTTGATACACATGATTTAACTGTAATATGTATATAGAATATATTTTGCAAAGTAAAGCAACAACTTTTGTCAATTATGTTTATGCATATGCTCCAACAATTCAATTATTCAACAGATGGAGTATTCACAATTTTCCATCAAATTTTCAATCCTCTTCATCAATGAACATTTCAAATTCCAAATCTTGTATATGACATTTAACACTTCTTATCTACTAATATTGTTCATCTAGACGAAGCTTTTCGGAGTTCATCGGAGAAGACGACCGGAGAAGACGAAGACGTCCCCGTAACCCGCAAGCTTTTCGTTTCGGTATACCGTTCTCGTTCCTTTGTTTTGCTCGTCTGAAAATACAATAAATTCTGACTTTATATTACATACAAACGTCTGAAAATATGGGTCTTGCCATGACGTTGATGGTGGTGGTTCCGGTGGTGGCGGTGGTGGTGGCAGTGGTGGCGGTGGTGGCTGTGGTGGCTGCGGTGGCTGCGGTGGCGGTGGTGGCGGTGGTGGTGGTGGTGGCAGCGGAGTGGTGGTGGTGGCAGGGCTAGTGGTGGTGGTGTTAACTGCCATTTCAGTCCATTTTTCAAATTTACACAATCAGTCCTTTATGTTACAAATTTACACAATCAGTCCTTATTTACAAACTGACTTAACTGGGTTATGATTTTTGGACTGAAATGGCACCTTTCCAGAACGTGGGGGACGAAAATGGCGCATTTTTGAAAAATGGACTGAAATGGCCAAAGTGACGAAACCACAGGGACGAAAATAGCAGTTAACTCAAAATATATATATCAAATATATATTTACCCCGTTTCATTTTGTGAAGATCCCACCTCCGATATTTTGTAAATAAAGTCATGGCGAAATTTACGTTTTGAAAACAAGTCAAAAATATATTTACAACACTTGTAGTGAAAATATTTCCAAGTGTTAGGTTTTTAGAAAAATTTCGCCAGAGTTTCCCCTGTAACTGGAGGTGGCCACGCTTTCAAGCGTATCATTTTCTTTTATAATTCAAATCAACAATTTTCTCATTCAACCAAAACAATATCCAAAGCATCAAACTAGTCAAAACATATATAAATCGCATAAATTACATGAACTTGTGGTTTATCCAAAAATGCGTGATAAATCCCACTATTTTTAGTGGATCTTTATATAAATCAACTTCGTTTCTTGAAAGTCTCGTTTTTAAAGGAATTTCATCTTTACAACTTCTTGTCAACTTTTACAAAAATAGTTATTTTGTCGAAACTTTGTGTAACACAAGTGTTTACACACTTGTGTGTTTGCTAAAATCATTCTTGTTCATGTAAGATCCGGCTTTAGAAAATATGATTTCTTTGACACTTGGTCCTTTGAAAGTACCGCTTGTAGATCCGTAGATCTACTAGTTTTGAACACCATTTCATAAGTAAAATCGATTTTACACAAGTTCATGTTTAGTGTGTGGTAGAGTTTCATCATTTAACCCTTTGTACACTTAAACAACTCTATGTCATGATCCATGATCATGACCAATCCGGGTTAGACGATGATCCGAGCTACCACATCATAGATCGGCACTAAATAGTTACACAAAACAAGTCTTGCTAGATTTACACAACATCATAGCTTTTAACCATCATTTTTAACATTTTAGTAGACTTTTAACACTTCATCTTGCAAGTTCACGAGTTTTAACCGTCATATCTTATTTTAACCACTTTAAAATAGATCGAGAGTATGTTTCAAGCAACTTACTACTAGCTCGAGGCTAGGGAAGAATCTAGTCGAAGAATGAGTGGATAAAAGCAATGAGAAGAGGTCCTTCACGTTCCGAATGCACCAAGCCTCCTCATATGTGATCCTTAACACTTGTATGCTCTTGGAATGAGATAATCAAGATCGAAAGATGGATGGATGGGGAAGGGGATGTTCGGCCGAGAGCTTTGGGGAGAGAGGGAGAGAGTGTGTTTTGGTGAGTGTTGAGTGAAAGTGTTAGTGTGTCAAGACTTGATCTTATAGGCAAATGTTATAATCATTATCCAATGGTTTATGTGTCTAATAGATATTAGGCAACTTTGATTAAATTAATCACAAAAGTACAAGGGGTGTCCCCCTTGGGGACGGTTCGGTTAGAGAGGGGGGGGGTAACTTAGTTCAAATCCAACCAATAGTTAAGCATTAGTTAGGTTAGTTAAGTTAAGTAGGAACTTAATCCGGTTACTAATGTGTTATGCATTACAGTGGGTGTTAGGGTATTCGGGGACCCTAACTGGCTCAGAAAAAGATAAACAATGTTAATGGCAATATTTTTATGTTCCGGGTAAAGTCCGGTTGTTCGGTTGGATAGTGATCCGTTAAAGTGCTTAACAAAGCTTTAAAGTGTCATTATTATTATTTTTAGTGACACAACTTATTCCCAACACTTTGGAAAGTGTCTAGTAATGTTTTTCTCATGTTTTGGCACTTTATTAGTTAGCTAGATGCTGAATTTTAATTAAAGTGCTGAATTTTTGTACTTAAAGTACGTTTTAGGCACATCCGGTCACTGTAATCTCATTCCTAGTGATGCAGTTCTACAACCCTTATATCCCTACACTCACCACTAGTGTAGCAAACTATCTCAGGCTCTTACAGGCCTTAGAGGCAGTACCTGCCTGGTGCTAGTTATGACAGCACGTTTAATAGGTTATCCGTTCATTGTGCTACTGTGCTTTTGGTGCATCAAGGTTGTCACAAAGGTGCTGTAAGCAAAACATGGAGTGACAGCAAGTAAAGTAAGATGCAAGTAAGTACATGTATCAGCATTCAAGTAGCAGTTTATCCACAAGTTCAAGTAAGCACAGTAATTAAACAGTAATTAATTATTAATTATGTCGTACGGATACCTGGTTTAGTGAGGGTTGTCACACCGAGTTCTTTAGGGTTGAAAAAATCGTAGTAATGGTGAGAGTGGAAGGGGCGATTTTAGTGTTGGTGTTATGAATGTCTAACCCTAATTCCTCTCTAGTAATATCCTTATATACACCCAAGGGGAAACCCAATTAGTTAATAAGGGTAATTTGGCCCATTAACTGTCACACCTCAACTGATGGCGGAATCATCGGGGCGCGACACTAGGCGAATCAGATTGCTCAAGAGAATCCATAACAACTATTATATGACAAAGGTTCATCATCTCATACTAACGAACAAATATTCAACAAACAGTCATTACAGATAGCGAGTCTCATAAACAAAACATGATCCGACAACCTAGATTTTATTGTGGGTTTTTAGACTTCCTATCTTATTTTCAGCATAACAATCCATCAACCTGTCACATACGTTAAAATAAAAGTCAATACATAAAGTAAAGGTGAGTACACAAGTTTGCATAGATATAGTATAAAAAGCGTTTACGCATAACCAGCATGTAACACGTAACGGGCGAAGCATGTAAACTACCAACAATGATACATCCTAACCACGTGACTGCGAGTAGAGTATGAGCGACACGACACATGTTCACCGAAGCAAACATGTGAAGTAAAGTATGTGATCCTTAGCAACCCTTGACAAAATCAGGTGTTGAGTCCAAACTATAGTACTATCGTTGCTAAAGGCGGTCGGACAAGTAATCATTGTATAAGCATAGCAACAAGCATTCAACAAATCACGTATAGCATATGAGAGCGACTAGCGTTTATAAAGTGTTTGCGTTGTGTGTTGTGTTTTTTTTATAGAGAACGTATGTAACACCCAAAAGTACGTTAAACGAAAATGGGTTCGAGTATACTCACAGTGCGTGTCTGAAAGTAAACACGTTCTGATGATGGATTGAAGGGAGCGCCGGATCAGCCTGTGTACGGGAACAGAAGCGTAAGTCCTCCAAAGTGCTGAAACGGTCGAAATCGGAGTGTCGGTGGGAGAACAGAAGCTTCGTACGAAGTTGTGCCTTTGTACGAAGGCGTACCTTCGTACGAAGGTCGGTCTTCGCACTTTTGCAGCTTCCGTTGTCCAAAATCGAGTGTCTTCACGTCTTTCTTCGGAAAATTGAGTGTTCATTCCTCCAACCTTAAGCTACTGATTAAACTTAGAGTCGGAGAGGTCTTTCTCTGAGTCACGAGATGGGAATCGGGCTGTGATGTGTAAAACCAGTGCCTTCGTATGAAGGCAGTGCCGTCGTATGAAGTCAGGCTTCGCACAGAACAGTCCAGCTCGCATTCGTGGCTGTTCTTGGAGTTCGGAGCTGTGTTTTTGCCTGAATCGGATGTATTTCAAGTCCAATTCAAGACGGTTTCGATATTACCTCGTTCCACTATTTCAGTGAACGAAATATATGCCGTTTTAGGTCTGTTTTAGTGTAAAAATCAAGTTTTAAAGAGTTTTAAAAGGGTTTTACCTAGATCTAACACTTGGTGAGTGTGAAATCAGTAGATTTCTAACTTGGGAAGCCAAAGGTAGGCCCGATACACTCGGTTAAGTGTAGATCCGTGATAAAAGAAGAAGATTTGATGAAAAAGATGAAGATTTTGTAAAAGAATGAAGGTTTTCTATGAAAAAGATGAAGTTCTTTGTAAAATGATGAAAAGATGAAGTTTGGTTGAAGAATAGAAGAGTTTTGATGAAATCAAAGTGAATCTTGTAGATAATCGAAGTGGAAAACGTTGTGTAATCATAAAAAACTGTTAAATCTTACTTGAAAATGGTCGGACAACAATTCGGTAGAGTTTCGGCTCAAAAGGCAGCAAGTGAATGAAATGGAGAAGGGGCTTGGCTATTTATAGATGTGCTGGGTTCGAACAGGGATCATCCGTTCAAAGCAGCTGCCTTCGTACGAAGGCAGTGCCTTCGTACGAGGCCAGCTGGCTTCTTTCGAAGGTGCTGTTTCGTGTAACAAGTTTCTCATTTCACGTGTAGGATGCTCGTTTAATGCGTTTTGTTGCGTTAGATAGTACTGGTACTTTAAGTATTTTAGCATAATACTGAGTTTCGGGTCGCGTTGCGTTGCGTTGCGTTTTAGAGTGATAAATCGAGTTGTGCGAGTAGTGTTTGAGCATATTGAGCGATGTAATCCACACATATAAAGCACACACAAGTAAAGCATATAAGAACACACATCATAACATTACTACTACTAATAGCATTTGCGATTTAGCGTTTTTAATCGTGATAAGCGAATGCGAAGGCGTGAGTGGTTACCGAACAAACAAACACACTCGGCAATTTAAAGAGCATAATTCTCTGTGATTCATGTTGAGTTAGCGTTGCAAATGTAAAATGTTTAAACATGCAGTGGTGCGGTGTGATGAAAATGTATTTAGTTTAACATCAACCTTTATTTATATCGAATCTCAGAGTACAGAACGGTTACAATCGAAGCAAGTAGCAACAGATAACAATCCGAAAAGTCGGGTTGTTACAGTCACCCCTACTTTAGGAAATTTCGTCCCGAAATTAAGTAGTGCCCGTAACAAAGAGTTGCGGATATTTAGCTTTTATATCACTTTCAAGTTCCCAAGTGAACTCGGCGTCACGTTTGCCTTCCCAGGGAACCTTCACTATGGGAATGCGAGAGTGTCAAAGTTTCTTGGTCTTTCGATCCATGATTTCTACTGGCTTTTCCACAAAGTACAGAGCCTCGTTTACTTGCAAGTCTTCGAGAGGTACATGAAGATTTTCTTCAGCTAGACACTTCTTGAGGTTTGAGACGTGGAAAGTCGGATGTATGTTGCTGAGTTCAACCGGTAATTCGAGTCTGTAGGCCACTTTACCAATTCTTTCCAGAATCTTAAAGGGACCCACATATCGCGGCGCTAGTTTCCCTTTCTTGACGAATCGGATCACCCCCTTCCAAGGTGAAACCTTTAGGAGTACGTGATCACTAACTTTGAACTCTAGGGGCTTGCGGTGTTTATCGGCATAGCTCTTTTGACGACTCCGAGCTTTCAAGAGATTGTCTCGTATCTGGAGAATCTTGTCTGTCATTTCTTGTAGTAACTCGGGACCGGTGATTTGTGCGTCTCCGATCTCGTGCCATACAATAGGCGATCGACATTTTCTACTGTATAATGCCTTAAAGGGTGCCATTTGAATACTAGCGTGATAACTGTTATTGTACGAGAATTCTACTAAAGGTAAATGTTAATCCCAATTACCACCAAAATCTATAACACACGAGCGAAGCATGTCTTCAAGGGTGCGGATCGTGCGCTCAGTCTGGCCCTCGGTCTGGGGATGGAATGCGGTACTGAGATTGAGAGTGGTACCGAGAGCGGATTGGAATGTCTCCCAGAGATGTGAGGTAAAACGAACATCACGGTCAGAGATGATGTCACGAGGCATCCTGTGTCGACAAATGACTTCGTCGGTATAGATTCGTGCTAATCGTTTGACCTTAAAGTCTGATTGTAACGGGATGAAATGAGCAGATTTCATAAGACGATCAACGATAACCCAAATGCTATCATGACCAGAAGGCGTGAGAGGGAGTTTCATAATAAAATCCAAAGCGATACTTTACCATTTTCAAGTCGGGATTTCGGGTTGTTCGAGTAAACCAGAGGGTTGTTGAAGCTTGACCTTAACTTTCGAGCAAGTTAGACATTTTGAGACATACAGGGCGATATCCTTTTTCATGCCCGGCCACCAATACCTGGAACGGAGGTCCTGGTACATCTTGTCGGCACCGGGGTGAATGGAATATCGGGATTTGTGAGCTTCAGTCAGCAATATTTCCCAAAGGTTATTGTGACTAGGAATCCAAATGTGGTCGAGATAATGATAAATACCGTTCGATTTAGTCAGTAGCTGAGTTTCGGCACCACACTTCATTTCCTCTTTCATGGTATTCTCAATGAAGCATGCGTGTTGAGCGTCGCGAATTAGGGCTTCAAGGTCGTTCCGAGCTTGAACGTTACGAATACTATACACATAGCTTCGACGACTAAGGGCATTGGCTACGACGTTAGCCTTTCCTGGGTGGTAGCGTATCTCGCAATCATAGTCATTGAGAAGTTCAACCCATCTGTGTTGGTGCATGTTTAGTTCTTTTTGGTTTAAGATGTGTTGTAGGCTCTAATGGTCGGTGAAGACCGTACACTTGGTACCGTAAAGGTAGTGTCTCCATATCTTTAACGTAAAAACAACTGCACCGAGTTCGAGATAGTGGGTGGTGTAGTTCTTCTCGTGGACCTTGAGTTGTCGAGACGCATACGCGATAACCTTGTCTCGTTGCATAAGGACACAACCAAGACCTAGGTTAGAGGCATCGCAGTAAACAACGAATTCGTCGTTTCCATCGAGGAGAGTGAGACAAGGAGCATTGCAAAGCATATGCTTGAGAGTTTGAAAGGCTTCCTCCTGTTTGGGACCCCAAACAAAAGGTTTGTCCTTGTGAGTTAGGGCAGTGAGAGGCACGACTATTTTAGAAAAATCGGCGATGAATCGACGGTAGTAACCCGCCAATCCAAGGAATGAATAGATTTTGGAGGGAGTTTTCGGCGTAATCCAACTCTTAACTGCTTCAATCTTCGCGGGGTCGATGTGAATTCCTTGACTGTTAACGATGTGACGGAGGAATTGAACCTGGTCGAGCCAAAATTCACACTTGGAGAACTTGGCGTAGAGGCGATTCCCTTGAAGAAGTTCGAGAACTAAATGAAGATGTTGCGCATGTTCGGTTCTCGACTTCAAGTAGATAAGGATATTATCGATAAACACAATGATGAAGCGATCTAGAAAGGGTTTGCACACACGGTTCATTAAATCCATGAAGACCGCGGGTGCGTTGGTGAGACCAAAAGGTATGACCACGAATTCGTAATGGCCATAATGAGTACAGAAAGCGGTTTTCGGAATGTCTTGCTCTTGTATACGCAATTGATGATAGCCATAACGTAAATCGATCTTTGAGAAACATGTAGCGCCTTAGAGTTGATCAAATAAGTCGTCAATTCGGGTTAGCGGGTAACGGTTCTTAATAGTAAGCTTGTTAAGTTCTCTTTAATCGATGCACATTCGGAATGATCCATCCATCTTTTTCACAAAAAGGGCAGGTGTGCCCCATGGTGATGTGCTAGGGTGTACAAAGCCTTTATCAAGCAATTCCTGGAGTTGGCTGGATAGCTCGCGCATTTCGGATGGAGCAAGGCAATAAGGAGCTTTTACAACAGGTGTAGCACCAGGAATAAGATCAATTCGGAAATCGATATCACGCGTAGGGGGTAAACCAGGTAAATCGTCGGGAAAAAATATTAGGAAAATCACGAACAACAAAAACGTCTTTCACAGTTTTCTTTTCCTCTTCCACTACTACAATATGGGCCAAGAAAGCGGTGTACTCCTTGCGTAAGTACTTACTCGCTTGGGTACAAGACATAAGCTTCAATTCTTTCGAGGATACTTCTCCATAAACACGTAATTGATCACCGTTTGAGAGAAAAAAACGAATCATCTTCTCGAAACAAACAACTTCAGCATGATTCTCACGAAGAAAATACATGCCTACTATGACTTCAAAGCTGCCTAGTTGCATAGGTATGAGATCGATTGGAAAGACGTGATTGTTGAGTTCGAGAGTACAATCACGGAGAACGGAGCTGACGGTGACGGTTCTTCCAGTGGCAAATTCTACGTCGAAAGTCATTGGGAGGTTAGCGCATTTACGTTTTAGAAGCTTTTCGGATTCAAATGGTACAAAACTGTTATCGGCTCCAGTATCAAATAAGCAAGAAGCATGAATACCGTTAACAAGGAACGTACCATTGACAACGTTGTTGTCAGTCTGAGCCTGGCAGACATTGATGTTGAAGGTTCTTCCGCGGGCTGCTTGTTGTGGCTGCTACTGCTGAGGCTGCTGCTGTGGTTGTTGTTGCTGCGATAGCGGTTGTTGCTGCGGCTCTTGTTTCACAACTCACTAAGGGCAGACATTTGCAAATTGATTCGGGTCACTACAAGTGTAGCAAGCTCGAGCATTAACAACTGGTGCTGGAGCTGCTGGGTTAGCCTGAGGAGCAAGAGGTTGAGCTGGTGGTGCGGGGAGAGATTGCGGAGCTTGCTGATGGGGGCCTGAGCGGCAGTGGACTGTAAAGTGCCCATAGAGGTTGCAGTTGGCACAGAAACGACAGTTCACTCCCACCGGTTGATGATAAGTGGAAGTTGGGCATAGTGGGTGAGTACCAGTATACGCATGCTTAGCAGGCGGTGCGTTGGTAGTAGCAAATTGACGATTCTGGTTGTTGGGCGGTGCTGTGACTATCGCGTTATTCTTACTGGCGTTTCTCCGTTTGCGATACAGGCATCTAGACTTTGAACCTTGAGATACTGCAGATTCGGTGCTGGGTGTTGCAGTAGCTTGGTTGAGACTCTTGGTTGAGGTTTTGAAAGTGCCAGCCAAGACTCGCTTGTCGTTGATCTCGGCTGCAAGCTGATAAGTTTCCTTAATCATTGTAGGTCTCATGGCTTGGACAAAATCAGCTACACAATCAGGAAGAGCGCGAATATACTTCTTGATAGTCTTATTACGTGTGTCCACTTGACTTGGACAGATGATGCTCAATTGTTTGAAACGAGCGGTGAGACCAGCGTTATCACCTCCATCTTGCTTGATGTTCCAGAATTCATTCTCCAGCTTCTGGACTTCGTGGGGAGGGCAGAATTCCTTCATCATGAGCTCCTCTCAGGTGAGACCATAAGCTGCATCATTACCGTGCCTGTTGCGCTCAGCGGTCCATCAATCAAGTGCCCTTGACTGAAAGACTCCAGTGGCATTCACAGTGCGGAGATTCCGGAGACATCCGCTTTGCCTGAAGGTAACTTCGATCGCATCAAACCATTGAAACATTGCACTAGGTCCATCTTCACCAGTAACGTTCATAGGACCACAAGCTTTGAACTGTTTGAAGCTGAATAGAGCTTTTGGCGCGTCATTTTTGGAATCAACAGAGGATGTGCTGCTGGCAGCATTGATTTCACTGACGATCTAGGGTATCACCTTGGCCATTTCCTTGGCTACGAGAGAGGTGATGCATTTGTCAGCATTGTTCCTCTGAACAGTTCGACGAGTGTGAGAACCAAATGATGCCATTTGCGAAAGGTGATCCTTCTGTAGATGAAACGTGAGGAATTAGATGAGATTCGATTATATCAGGTTTTATTGAAAAGTTTAGCGTTTTAACAACCCATTATTATTATTATTATTACCCATGTAAAGCTCAGTAACACGTAGGCACATATTCACGTATACAAATAATTCACGTAAGCACGTATACACATAAGCACGTATGAGCACATAATTCACGTAAACACATATTTTGCACGTATTCACCTACATATTTTGCACGTATTCACCTACATTTCAAGAATGCGTAGCGCGTGCGAGAGTTGCGAGAGATAGCGAGTAGCATAAGCGACGAGTTTAGCGTATGAGGTTTCTTAGTTTGTTCGCGGTTAGTTAGCCTTTTAGATTACGAGAGCTGTGCGAGTTGTGCGTGCTAAGCGGAAAGCGAGAAATCGAAACCATAAAGCGTAAAGTCGAAATACATAATCATAATAAAATCGATGACGCGTAAAATCGGCGATTGTAGGCTTGAAAGTAAGTAGAGTGCCTTGGGTGTTAGACGTCGACTACCCAAAGTGATTCAACTATTCCCAACGAGTTTGAGCACACGCTTTGGCCTAATCGACTGTGCTCTCACCGTAATACGGCTAACGACACTCATCCTTCCAGTTACTACATGACTCGAGTCATCGGAACAGTCGAGACTTTGGTGAGATTTGTAAAATCGAAGTAAGGAGTGGAATGGGTCATTAAGATGCAGGTTTCACCCCTAACTAAACAACTTCGCTCCTAACTGTGGTTAAACAACCACGGGATAGAAAAGGGAGATTCCCATTGAGATGTGGATGTCACTCCTAACTCAACGAAGAATTCTCATGCTGAGAGTAAAACACGCGGGTGAGTGATCTTATCGAGAGGTCTTGGTTTTCACACCAAATCTCGACACAATCACTCGTTTGTGTTATGCGAGTGTTTTCGAAACATGTGTATGGTGTTAGCCTTAGGAAAGGCAAAATAAGTTTTCAACCTTAGGAAAGGTCGCCTTCGTACGAAGCTGCGTATGTGGGTTTGTAAGAAGGCGTTGCATAGTAGGTTCGAATGAGAGTATAACAATATGCGGGTTTGTACAAAGCCCCAAGTGGGTTCGTACAAAGGGTCTGTTTTGGGTACTTAGACTATAGACTAGGCCTGTTCTACACGACGCGACCTAATTCCCTATAGTTATGGCTCTGATACCAATCTGTCACACCCCAACCGATGGCAGAATCATCGGGGCGCGGCACTAGGCGAATCAGATTGCTTAAGAGAATCCATAACAACTATTATATGACAATATTTTTAAAGGTTCATCATCTCATACTAATGAACAAATATTCAACAAACAGTCATTACAGATACTGAGTCTCATAAACAAAACATGATCTGCCAACCTAGATTTTATTATGGGTTTCCAGACTTCCTATCTTGTTTGCAGCATAACAATCCATCAACCTGTCACATACGTTAAAATAAAAGTCAATACATAAAGTAAAGGTGAGTACACAAGTTTGCATAGATATAATATAAAAAGCGTTTACGCATAACCAGCATGTAACGGGCGAAGCATGTAAACTACCAACAATGATACATCCTAACCACGTGACTGCGAGTAGAGTATGCGCGACACATGTTCACCAAAGCGAACACGTGAAGTAAAGTATGTGATCCTTAGCAACCCCTGACAAAATCAGGTGCTGAGTCCAAACTATAGTACTATCGTTGCTAAAGGCGGTCAGGCAAGTAATCACTGTATAAGCATAGCAACAAGCATTCAACAAATCATGTATAGCAAGCGGGAGCGGTTAGCGTTTATAAAGTGTTTGCGTTATGTGTTGTGTTTTTGATAGAGAACGTATGTAACACCCAAAAGCGTGTTAAACAAAACTGGGTTTGAGTATACTCACAGTGCGTGTCTGAAAGTAAACACGTTCTGATGATGGATTGAAGGGAGTGCCGGATCAGCCTGCGTACGGGAACAGAAGCGTAAGTCCTCCAAAGTGCTGAAATGGTCGAAATCGGAGTGTCAATGGGAGAACAGAAGCTTCGTACGAAGTTGTTCCTTCGTACGAAGTTGTTCCTTCGTACGAAGTTGGGTCTTCGCACTTGTGCAGCTTCCGTTGTCCAAAATCGAGTGTCTTCGCGTCTGTCTTCGAAAAATCGAGTGTTCATCCCTCCAACCTTAAGCTACTGATTAAACTTAGAGTCGGAGAGGTCTTTGTCAAAGTCACAAAATGGGAATCTGGCTGTGATGTGTAAAACAAGTGCCTTCGTACGAAGCCATGTGTGCCTTCGTACGAAGCCAGGCTTCGCACAGAACAGTCCAGCTCGCATTCGTGGCTATTCTTAGCATTCAGAGCTGTGTTTTCGCCTGAATCGGATCTCTTTTCAAGTCCAATTCAAGACGGTTTCAACACTACCTCATTCCACTATTTCAGTGAACGAAATATATGCCGTTTTAGGTCCGTTTTAGTGTAAAAATCAAGTTTTAAAGAGTTTTAAAAGGTTTTTACCTAGATCTAACACTTGGTGAGTGTGAAATCAGTAGATTTCTAACTTGGGAAGCCGAAGCTAGGCCCGATACACTCGGTTAAGTGTAGATCCGTGATAAAAGATGAAGATTTGATGAAAAAGATGAAGATTTTGTAAAAGAATGAAGGTTTTCTTTGAAAAAGATGAAGTTCTTTGTAAAATGATGAAAAGATGAAGTTTGGTTGAAGAATAGAAGAGTTTTGATGAAATCAAAGTGAATCTTGTGGAAAATCGAAGTGGAAAACCTTGTGTAATCATACAAAACTGTTAAATCTTACTTGAAAATGGCCGGACAACAATTCGTCAGAGTTTCGACTAAAAAGGCAGCAAGTGAATGAAATGGAGAAGGGGCTTGGCTATTTATAGATGTGCTGGGTTCGAACAGGGATCATTCGTTCGAAGCAGCTGCCTTCGTACGAAGGCAGTGCCTTCGTACGAGGCCAGTTGGCTTCGTTCGAAGGTGTTGTTTCGTGTAACAAGTTTCTCGTTGCGCATGTAGGATGCTCGTTTAATGCATTCTGTTGCGTTAGATAGTATTGGTACTTTAAGTATTTTAGCATAATACTGAGTTTCGGGTCGCGTTGCGTTTTAGAATGATAAATCGAGTTGTGCGAGTAGCGTTTGAGCGTATTGAGCGATGTAATCCACACATATAAAGCACACACAAGTAAAGCATATAAGAACACACAGCATAACATTACTACTACTAAAAGCGTTTGTGATTTAGCATTTTTAATCGTGATAAGCGAATGCGAAAGCGTGAGTGGTTACCGAACAAACAAACACACTCGGCAATTTAAATAGCATAATTCTCTGTGATTCATGTTGCGTTAGCGTTGCGAATGTAAAGTGTTTAAACATGCAGCGGTGTTGTGTGATGAAACTGTATTTAGTTTAAGATAAACCTTTATTTATATCGAATCTCAGAGTACAGAACGGTTACACTCAATGCAAGTAGCAACAGATAACAATCCGAAAAGTTGAGTTGTTACATCAACAATTACCAACTAATTATATTATAGGTTTTAATATATTTTGATCTATATTATATAAATGATAATGATGGCTACTAGATTAAATACAAATATATAAATATTTAATCTTACATAACCCTCTAATCTCTATCGCCACGATTTCTACTTTCCAAAATTCAAAATTCACATCATCACTTGTAAAACCCAGTTAATTCAATCTTTGATTAAAACGTATCTAACCACGACCACACAATCAACTATTAAGCTAACTCCTGAATAGAAGTTCGGTAGCAAAATAAAAGCTAATCCTAAAACTGAAGCCACAAGGTGGATAATGAGGAAGAATTGATTGCTATAAACTATGGTAGTAGGAATTCAATGGTCAAATGGGGAGTAGAAAATTTGGTGGACACCTATAGGAGATTTGTTCATGCTAGAAGAATAATCTTGAAGAGTTTCATCCACATCTTGACATCTCAAAGGCCATGATCATTGGCCCACAGAAAAGAACCAAAACAACTATTGCACCTGTCCAATTCAATCCTCATAGATTCCATTATAACCCTAGACTTATGCAAGAATATCTAGAAAAGCACACATGGTTTACATTATGGGCAAAGGAGTTCACATATGAAGAGAAGTACCCGACTGCAAACTCAATGCTAGGCATAACACACATCTTTCAATCAAATCAAATGAAGAGATTGCAAAAAGGTACTTAATCAATTGCTATTGTTGAAGAACTAGCACTAGATGTTCTAGCACTTTTCGCTTCGCATAAGAGGTGAGGATGCCATAAAGAATAGGCTCTCCACCTCTAACTGTTGTCCTTGATTTACCTCCAGTCTTTCCCAAAGATTGTGAGATGGAAAGTAAACAAGGTTTCATCTGATGTGGTCATCTACATGAATGACTAGTTAGAACAAAAAGTAGACGCATATGAAATTCTAGGATTCAACATTGATGATCTGAAAGTGTTTATTGATCTTCCATTAGAAAAACAAGAAGAAGACAATCTAGCCATGGACTTTGAACTGAGCATTAAAGGACATATCAAAGAAAGGTTCCTTAGAATAGACAAATAAAAGCCACAATGCTAATAAGTAAAGTTTTGGCATCAGCAATTCAGGGGGAGACTTTTGAGTTCTAAAAGAACTGCTATCATTGAAAAGCCAAAACTCCAAGTTTGACCAACAATTTGAAGAAGAATAAAGAGTTGACTTTACAAATGACAAACTGCTGCCTCTACTCAAGATAGAACATCTAGCTAAAAACTGCTGAACATAAGAGATGCTATCAAGACATTGTAGAGTGTTGTCTAGAAGAGCGAGATAGTAAAACTACAGGAAGGTATGAATATTGTTCTCTTTTCTGATCAATCTATCACTCTGCAAAAATCGTTGAGAGTACATTCTTAGTGTGAGAAAGAGAGTGAGAGCAATTGGTGAGGCGGGGTCATTATTTATACTTAGAGAAAGAGAGTGAGAGCAATTGGGGAGGCGGGGTCATTATTTATACTTTGTAATTGATATTTGAGTGAATTCCAAGTTTTGTCCTTTATCTATATACCCAATTTCAAGCGGTGACCTTTATCTTTAAAATTGACGAGTTTTATACTTTATGTTTCAGATTGTTGCACGGTTTGTCCTTTGGCCCTAACTCAGTTTGTTTTTAAAGTTGAATGAGATCATGTACAAGTCACATGAGGGTACTTTTGTAATTTACCTATTTTAATTAAAAAAATATGTAAATGAAAAAAACAAAAGGTTAAAAAATATATAAACCAAAAACTCTCTCTCCTCACTCTCTCTACCCCAATTGTCGCCACAACTTTCATCAACCATCGCCATCACATCATTCTCGCCGGAGCTTTCAGGAACCACCGTCGTGTTCTCCCCTCGTCTTCTCTCTCCCTTTGTTATCTCTCTCTATACTCTGCTTTGGATTGCTACAAAAAGTCCAACCTTTATACACACACTTATATATAATAATGAATTAACAATACAACAATAACACACATGGTGATGTGTGTAATTTAAATTTATATGATCGTATATAGGTTAAAAAAAGATTTAAAGAAAAAAAAATTTCTCACCTTTGTCTTCAGAAGCCAGCATAATAACATAGATCTAAATGCAAGCAATCCTTTTCTCCTTTTGTTAGAAAAAAAAATTTCTCACCTTTGTCTTCAGAAGCCAACATAATAACATAGATCTAAATGCAAGCAATCCTTTTCTCATTTTGTTGTCAGTTCCAATGGTTAGGATAGGGAGTTTAAGATGGAGAAAATTTCAGGGACAACTGAAAATGGGGACCCGAGGAGTTGGGGATGTTGAAAATTTGTCACACCCTGACTTTTGCGGAAGCGTGATTATGTTTGACTTGCTTAATATCATTGCATTCAACCATAACAAACAACTATATGATAAAACCATGATGTTCATCCATAATTAAGTTTCAAATATTACAACCATCATTGTTTAACCACAAACCAAGACTTCAAGTTTAAATTACATAACAACCCAAGTTTTAAGTTCCAAACTGGACTTAACAAAAGACACTATTAAAAGCTAGGCTTTGAACTATGTATCGTATCCAGGATAAGATACACAATCCAAACCCTTCGACTATCACACCCCGAAATATCAGAGCTGGCGTGACTGGACTGGTATCTTCATTTCACAGCGGAAGCAAATAAGCTAAGACTTCTAGAAATTGAACGCCTGCTAAGTACTCGAATTCCCATGGGTTCTCCTATTCCAACCGTTCCATAGTTTTGAAAATGCAACCTGAGAAAGAACATGCGAAAAAGTCAACATAAAGTTAAGCGATTTCATAGTTTGTTTTGAAAAGATTTAAAATAAATCTTTTTGATAACCGGTTTAAAAGTTGTTGAGAAAATATAGTAAAATCATTTTCTCGGCATGATATATGAAAACTGTGAGTCTAGCCCACGAGAGTCTTTGTGCATTGCGTGAGAGAGAATGGGCCGAGCCCAAAAGAGCCTTTGTAAGCAGGACCAACCCGTCCTCTTACATGTACATAAGTTGAAAAACGTTACCCAAGTTCATAAATCATGTATTTGTGAGTTTATATCAAATGAATCTTAAAAACATTTGAAAATCCGAGTATCAAAAGTAGGTATGTAAGCGTCTATGAACCTAATGATCATTAATGTGTAGCTAAGACATTAATATGTGTGCCGACATAGGAAGCACTAAACCCGGTAGACGATTTAAGTGTCGATTCTCTTCGACAGGGACACAAAAGCACTCTAAGTGGCCGCACAAGGACCGTGAGTGGGGCTCGTGTGACACCCGACTTTTCAGGCCGTACCGTACAATTGTAACACGTGTTGTGAACAGGTAAAAGGCCATATTTGACTGATTATGATGTTTATAGGTGAAATTTAATGAGTTGGTAAAATTAAACTTTGATAAAAATTATGTTGGCAACGGTAAGATAAACACTTATCGCGTAACGGTTAAAATGCGAAACGAATGTCGGTGACCACCCGATCAATGTTAAAATCCTAAAAATAGTCTGTTGTGATTAGAATAATTATTTTAATCATATCCATGTGGAAAATAATTTAAAACGCTAGGAAACTCTATTTTTCGAGTTTAAGCGCGTACCGCGCAATGCAACGCGTGTACCGACAAAATGCTGTCAACACAGCCTGTCAAGGCAACTGATAATCATTTTAGTAATAATTTGATGAGTTTATTGCTTTAGAATGAAAAAAATAAATAAAAACGCATAAATACCTATTTTTGCGATTTTAAGCGGATACCGCGCAGCACAACGCACATACTGCCAAATACCGGCAACGTAGCCAGTCCAGGCAAACAAAATATTGTTCAATAATATTTTGGTGAGTTTATTTTTATAGAATGTTGAAAATAATTTAAAACGCGTTAAAACGGGTTAAAACGCTAGATAAAAAATACCCGGTATCCAGTATAATACCTGTTTTAACACTAGTTTACATATATATGTATATGTATATATAAATAATCGTGTATATATGTGTAGTGAACACATATGGAAGCCATGCAAGAATGTTTTCTTTCTCTCTCTTCCTCTTATTTGTTCTAAATGGAGGTGCCATCATATGCATTCTCCAACAAACACCCCATATATTCACAATCCAATAAATATCATCATTTTTAAAGCTCATGCTCTCTCTATCTCCCTCTAATACACGGCTGAAAACAGCCTTCATCCTCATCATTTTCGAAAATTCAAGGCCCTTTCTTGAAGATTCAAGTCTTTCCAAGCAAGTTTCAAGCTAGTGTGAAGATCCATAGGTGGTATGGAGGTGTTTCAAGCAAGAACCAAGCTCCATATCATCACACTTTGTCAAGAAACCCATCAAAATCTTGTAGGTATAAAATTTACTTTAAAAATCATATTCTTGACTCTTGATGATGTTGATAATGATAAAGGTTTCTCTTATTCTTGGAATTAAACACAAACTTGAAACTAATAACAAATGGGTTTTCAAAGAAAATAAAAATGAATGTATGTGTATATGTATGTATAACCATGAGTGTGTGTATACATGTGTATTTGAGTTGAGTTTTGATTTCGATTAATTCTTGCTTGATTTGATTCTCAAAAAGATGAATGCATGCATGTTTAAAAGGTGTCATATGAAAGCTTTTTGATTTGAAATGAGTTTATATGAAAAGTGATGATTTGATAATGATCATAGGAAGATTAGAATGTTCTTGAATATTTGAATATGAGTTAAATGCATGATGAATATAAATTAGATCATAGGTAATGATGTTAATGTTGTATGAGTGCATTAGATGCATATACATGAACATGCATAATGATATGAAAGCATGAAATGATGATTTGAACATGATTTGATAAAAATGATATTTGATCAGATTATAAACATTAAAATATGATTATTTTGAAGTATTTAATGATATAAAACTTTGTCATAAGATTTACTAGCTTTGCATGTTATACATGAGGCTTAGAAACTTGTAAAATAGGTGAAATAATGTGTTTTGTGTATGATTTAGTAAAAATCAGTTTGGAGCAGATTATAAACACTAAAATAAAGTTATTTTAAAAGTGTTTAGTGACATATAAGTTTGTCCTAATGTTTGCTAGCTTTGCATGTTATACTTGTTGCATTAAAAGTTGTAAAATACGTGAAATCGCATGATTTATGTGACATGCACAAAAACTGCACTAATCTGATTATAACCACTATTTTAATCATTAAATAACATGTATTGTGTTAAAATCTCAAAGCGTTTCGAGTTGGGATGGGTATAGTAACGTTTAACGCAAAACTATGTGTTAAAACGGTCAAAAATCGGCTTTTCGAGTGATTTTTGTAAAACTGATTTAGATCAGTAAATAAACTGATTTTTTTAGTTTAAAAACAATTATTTTAACTAATTTAAAGTTTACTTGGTGTTTGGTTGGTCATACGTGACTTCTGACGCCCGAAATCGTTACCGAATCGCTAAAATACGCATTTTTCGATGAACACTGGTATGGATAAATTTTGAGTGAACCTTATGTGATAAAATGTGTTAAGTGATTTAAACATGTAAATGTGATAATATGTTAAGTTTTAACTTGATAGTGGGAAATTTAGACCATGCGTGTATACTTGTGCGTTTTGTGCGGTAGAAACGGTAAAAATTACGTTAAATGTGTAACTTATTTGTCGAGCATGGCATTTGGTACATATGAGATGTTTTATGTATATTTGCTTTAAAAATGACAAAATAGATAAGTTAACTAGATTTCGCGTGTTTCGGTGTTAAATTATGTAAACATTTATGTATATATATATTACGACGCGCAAATCGTAGATATATTGTGTATAAACAGGAGAGTTAACGGATTTACACAATAATGGTCACCAACAAAATCGTTCAAGTTGCAAAATCATATATATATATATATATATGGACCCATATATATATTAACGTGCCAACATAATAAAAAATGACAACTTTTCGAGAAAATCTCAAAGTTATGTGATAATTCTAAGAAACGGAGAAACTTAGGATTTTTGTGTTATGTGTACCGATTTAAAATCGTTCCTATATATATATATATATATATATATATATATATATAATAGGACGTGTAGAAATCAATCTCTGGGATTGCGCTATTTAAAATACGCACCCAAAGGTGAGTGTCACTAAACCCCTCTTTTTACTGTTTTGTATATGTTTTGGGGGTAGAACACGTCAATAAAAGGGTTTAATAATGTTTTCGAAATAAAACATACCTTTTAATATAAAATATATATTTTCGTTGAAAATATATGAGATTTGATAAGTCATACGTTTCAAAGTAAAACGTTTTTTATGAATGAATATTGAAAGTACGGTGTTTCCTAAGTGAAACATGACCGTACAGTTGGGGACGAATTCTTGACTGGGTCTCAAATAATGGAGTGTCAGGGGAATTCGTACAACTTCGTGTATTAAATTGTCATATTAGTAGGATATATATATTGTACGTGAGGCAGACATCATATTGTTCTTCAAGAGGACCCTGCGCCCATGATGTCGTTTAATCACTTAAGTATTGCACGCGATGAATTGTTGGTAGATCTATCGGGTTGACAACCCCGTCGTGATCGGTCGCCCCGTGTCAAGTCAAACGACGAATTTAAATTCTGTTTATTGTCTAGCTTTGATTATCCCTGCATGGTTAATATATAGTTCGTATAGTCTAGCTAACATACGAGTCTAAAAGTTGACGCAATAATTTAATATACAAAACCTGGGTCATATATATTACAGTTGTCGGATTGATGAACCGACAGAAGGCCCATGGATTTTATTAAGGAAGTAAAATGGACTTTCTAAAATTTATATGGATGTTTTCAAATAAACACCAAATCAGAAAGTTTTCCTTTGGAATAATATTGTTTCTATGTGAATATGTGAACTCACCTTCCTTTGTGTTGACACTTGATTTTTTTTAACGTGTTCTACAGGTACTTGAGTTCGGCTTCGGGAATTATGGCATACCTTGTGTTTGTTGATGCATGTTTTGTCACTTAAATTGTTGGACTGACTTTTAAACTTTCTGGGACCAATGTAATAAGATCCATAAGGATCAAAACATTTTAACTATGGTGTGATTGTGACGGACTTTAAGACTTCATGTTTTAAAATCTATGTTTTAATTAAGTTGAAATGTCCAACATTACGATGCATCATTCAGCAAGATACAAATGGGCACCAGCTTCCGTCACCACTACGTTTTATATTCCGCTGCGACGTTTTTGGGGTGTGACAGAAGTTGGTATCAGAGCCATTGGTTGTTAGCGAACTAGATGTTTTCGGAGGAAAACACTAGACTTCAACCGAAGAATTTTGAGATTTAAAGTCCAAAATTCTCGAAGCCAAGCATTTTTAAATAAACATAGAAAAATTTTATCATGTATGAAAACCCTTATATGTTTATGTGCATACGTGATTTTCTGTTTATTTAGGCCTTATGTGTTACTATTCACGTTGATCACACACTTACTTTGTACGGTTACGATATGTCACGTCTCGGTCTATGGAGCCATTAGTAGTCCTGCTCACTGATACTGTTGAGCCTACACTTGAGATTCCTTCGCCCGTCGTTATAGAATCGTCTATTCGGCTATTCGAGTCGCGTGTTTTGCTACACATCTTTCAGTCTACACTCGCCGTAGGTAGAGGACTCGACCCGTTGGAGAGATCGCATCGACCTCGAGGGCTGAGACAGCGTCCGCTTTGAAGAAGCAGAAGGAGATTTGGGTCAATCGCTCTCACTGTGATCGTCAGTTCACCACGTTACGCGGAGGCATGGAGACGATGAAGGACTAAGAGGGACAGATGAACTGTTATGATGAGCTAGAAGAGCTTGGTAGGAAGATGTTGGACTTCCAGGGATTGAAGCGTTAGTTGTTGGTTGTTTTTGTTGTTTGTTTTGTATGTCTCATTTGATGAACCCTATTCATGGCTTGCATGCCAAATTTTCAGATATTTAGGAGAAAATTTCATATAGACTTGTTACGGGTGGTGATGTAGACACGCTAAATTTTGATTAGTCTTAGTACTAAAAACAAGCTTTGAAAATTTCTGATATAAATATCAAATGGGTTCCTTTTGGTTAAAAAAATTGTTCTCATTAATACGTGGATATTATACATGCGCAATGTTTGGTCCACTAACATTTAATGATTGAATTATTTTGGAAATCGTCTTATTTTGATATTATGTTGTAATAATAGAAACAAAAAAATGCCGCCAAAAGCGAGACAAGGTTCTGGACTACCTATTACCCAAGAAGAGTTGGCACAACTCATAGTCTAACACGTTAATACCGCCATGGAACAGCACGATGCTAACCAAAATAATGGCCAGGAACATGGAGTGATGCTCATGGGCATAGTTTTGGTGGGACACAGATCGGAAGCCCTTCAAGTGATATAATGATCGAAAAGTTTTAGTAGTTCATGTGTTATGATATAATCAGAGCGTTTTCCTGATTTTCATTAACCTTGTGAACAGTACATAGATGTACACGCAAAACAATCCAGGGTTGTAACCCAAGATCATTTACTGGTGCTTTATGCAATGATGTGGCAACGGTATGCGTGATATCGAGCCATTCCAGCGGATTGACCATTCAAATAATTCCGCATTCCAAGCCTAGATCTGGGGATTCGCGAAGGCGAAGGTCTGGGAGTTCGAGAAAAGGTACCGATGAGAAGGGTGATGAGAAACGCAATTCGAGGAATGCGTATGTAGCCAGTTCTAGCCGTTCTAGAAAGGATAATGCCAGGGATGGCAGGAGTAGTTTTAAGAAGAAGACTCACATGGATGAGCGGAGAAAGTGCGCCAGATGTGGTCGGACTAGACATATGACTCGCGAGTGCTATGCTAAGAGTACGTTGGATGGAGTTACACTCGAGGGATGATACGGGTGTGGTGAGCAAGGACATTTCGAGAGAGATTGTCTGAAAATGAAGGGTCAGGAATGCGAAGGGTAGCGCGTTCGAGCTAAATGCTGGGAAGGTACGAGACGATCTTGCTGTCGTTACCGGTATGTTTCGAATCAAAAGCCAATTTATGTTTCTACTTTTAATACCAAAGCTGACTTGAGTTTTGTTCGAGAAACTTTGAACCATTTTTGTGTTCACTAACAAGTAATCTGGGTATAAAGTGCCCGACAGAACTAGCAATTGGTAATTTGATAGAAACTAGTAAGGTCGTTCGCAGTTGTAGTATTTAGTTAGGTGATCGTAGTTCTAGTGTTGGTTTATCTCTAGTGGAGCTGGGAAGCTTTAACGTAGATACGAGGATGGATTGATTATCCAAGAACGAAGCAGGGATTATCGCTTGAAGAAGTTAGCTGAGATATCTCGTACTGATGACGGTAGAAAGGTAGTAGTAGTTGTTTATGGAGATCGACCGAGTCGAGTGTTGAGTATCGAGTGTTGAGTTTCGAGTGCTGATGGTTGAGAGTCGTCAGTTTTGTGAGGATGCTCAAGTGGTTGCGAAAGGGGCTATCCTGCGTTCATAGCTAACGTGGTGGATACGAAAGCCGAATGTAGGAATATCGGAGAGATTTCTATCGATCGCAACTATCCGGAAGTCTTCCTAAAAGGACTTACCTGGATTTCCCCCTGCGAGACAGGTCGAATTCCAAATCGATCTGGCATCTGGTGCTGCACCCAATTGCAAAATCTCCTTATAGATTAAGCACCGTTTGGGATGATAGAAATGTCGAGTCAGTTTCAAGAGCTACTGGACAAGGGTTTCACTCGATCAAGCTTTTCGCTTTGAGGCGCATCTGTTTTGTTAAGAAAGAAGGATGGATCCTTCAGGATATGTGATGATTTCAGAAAGCTGGACGAGTTGACTATCAAGAATCGGTACCCTTTACCGAGGATTGACGATTTGCTCAATCTAGCCACCGGGATCCAGCTGCTACACGAAGATCGATTTATGATTGGGATATTATAAGTTGAAGGTTGCTGACGAAGATATGCTGAGGACTTCTTTTCGAACATGATATGGCCATTACGAGTTATTAGTCATGCCTTTTGACTAAATTAATGCACCATTTATATTCATGGATCTCGTGAACAGGGTATGGAAACCCTAATAGGATGAATTCTTGATAGTATTCATCGACGACATACTTGCCTATGTGCGAACCAAGGAGCATCATGAGTAACGTTTGAAGTTAACTATGGAGTTGGTGAATGATGAGGAAGGTATGCATGTAGATCAGTCTAAGATTGGAGCAATCAAATGATGAGGAGCGCCAAAGACCCCGTCGGTAGTACGATGATCCATATGACTAGCTAGATGCTACCGGAGATTTATTAAGAATTTCCCTAAATTAGTGCAGCCTTCGACACTAATAACCCTAAAAGGAAAAGGGAAATTTATTGGACAGCAAGATAGTAGGAAGCTTTTCGGACCCTTGAAAGAAAAGTTAGGAGCGTGTATGATGGACTCCGGAGGGAGTTAAGATACTCACATGCCATTGGCAGAGTTATCTTACAATAATAATTAACACGCTAGTATTCAGGTTGCTCCGTTTGAAGCCTTGCATGGATAGAAGTGTTGATCACCGTTTTGTTGAGCTAACATGACAAAGGACAATTAACCAGACCTTAGTTTATCTAGGAAACCAGCGACAGGATTTGCCTGGATCGAGGGAAGGTTAAAAGTCGCCAATTGATCAACAGAAGAATTACATGGACAATTGAAGGAAACTATTGCGATTCCAGATTGAAGATTTGGTTCTGTTATAGGAGTTATCTTGTAGAGATGCTATTAGGTTTAGTGTTAGGGCCTTTGTACAGGATCTGTTCGTCACGAACATGGATGGATCGACCTCGATCAATGTGCGGAATCCATGGATCAAGTCACAGAATCACGACAAAGTATTCAATGTTTAACGCCACTTGATCTTTCTATTAAAATGATGTGAAAGTACACAAGAGCCAGTAGAGAGTCAGACTGGACAGAGTTTCCCAACAGAATGAGCAAAAGTATTCAATGACATACCCTACCTGGGTATTTATAGGCAAACTCAGGGCTTAAAAGGTGCTGTCCGATTGGGTGACAGTGTTGTCTGATCGGGTGGCAATCCGACCGGATGGCCATCCGATCGGGTGACACAAGTCATCCAACGGACATCACTTTTACATATCAATGCCATTCCCTGAGCTGTCTTTCTACACACATATATACATAAACATACTAGTTCACAAAAGACATAAACAAACAAAATAAGACTCGATGCTGATGGAAGCTATAGACATATGAACTAACAGACTCCCCCTTGGATGTAGCTGTAGCTCCTTCCAGCATAGTCTTCAGTCCTTTCTCTTACGTCTTCGTTCCTTGGCCATCTGTCTCCTCTGTTCGGCTTTTTCATCTAACATTTTTCATCTCAGAATCCTACCTTCTTCAATCCACCATTTCTTGTATACCGGATCACCATCACGCTTTCTGTCCCACTTGGGAATCTTGTTCTCTTCTTTTTCGATCAGCGTTTCATCCGTTGGCGGCAGTCTCATCAGCTTAAACTTCCCAAGCTTTGCTGCTTTCTCAGATATCGCTTTGAATCTTTGTTCTCTCTTGTATTTCCTCAGAAACTCATCAATCTCCAAGTCTCTCCAATTAGACTTCCAATACCTGCCGGAGTTGATGTCTTGAGCAAAACACACATCCACGATCTTTTGATACTGCATTGCTTGCACTTTGTCAGGCTTTTCGTAGACAATGTTGTTGTAGAACAAGCAATCAATATCTTTCTTTGAGCAGTTCACTAGCCACATCGGGTCTAGCACACATATTCTCCTTGATTCCCCCTTTGACTTATCGAAGAAAGAAATTACCGCTTCCGCTGTGCTAGGATTATATAACCAACCTTGAAATTCTTCATGGAAATCCTGTTCCATAGTACGAAGTGGCATATTCTTTAAACACCGTGGAGGATTGATATCCAAAGTTATATCTTTCTCTCCGTTTTCCAGGATAGTCACAATCTGCTTTGGACGTTGAGGCTTCCAATCAGGATATCCAGCCTTAGCCTGCTGCTTCACATAATCCCATAGATGTTGAACGTGTTGCTTCACTTCCAAACCATAATAGAACTGCTTAATGTTCTTTATCTGAACCAACTCATCTACATCCCACCACGGGAGGGTCTTTATGTCTGACAGAAACTCGAAATACTGTACCCCCTGTTCCCGTCGAATGGCATACACCTGTAAATCTTCTAGATAGCCCCATGAAAGAATATCTCCCCACGAAATATCTTTATTGTGTGTAAAATACTGAAGCGGCCTGATATACTTTCTTTCCTTTGGCATCACCTTAAACCATTTCTTTCTCTCTTCAACAAGATTCTCTCGAGGAATGGTCTTTGGCACACCTTCAGTTGAAATCTTCTCAACAATCTTTCTCCTGATCTCATCTTCGTTTTGATCTTTGAACATTTCAGCGAATGATGGAAACGTTTCATCAACACCAGAGTAGTGAAAATCTGTTTCCTAATCAGATGAGTCAGATGCATCTTCTACAATCACATCATTATACTTGTCTGCTTCTTGGGTATATACAAATTCATACTCTTTTTCTGGTGATGGAGGAATTTCATCTTCAATATCAAACTTGAATTTCCCATCATCCAAGCCCAGTTCTTCTAACATCTCTGCTCTAGACCTCGGTACCTCTAGCTCCCCCTCATCTTAAGCATGTAAATAAATGACAGTAGGTTGTGTGAGGAATACCTGGTCGACGTGTTGTTTTCCTGATGTAGAGGCTTCTTGATGTTGATCATCTTCTTGTTCATTGATCTCATCATTCAGGAAATCTTCAATCTTTTGCTCCACAGTCGGATTTACAATCAACAACCCAGATGTACCTTGATCATTATCATTATCATCACATTCTGGATAGTTGTCGATGTAATCAAATAACTCATCGTCATTCATTTATTCTTCTTCATCTTCTTCTTCTTCTTCTACTACCTCTTCCTCATCTTTCCATTTTAACAACAATACTTCCTTTGCCTTCTTTTTCTTTTGTATGACATATACACGGCAAACAATGTCATTAAGATCAAAGGATAGAGAAGAAGAATCACCAACAAGCACGAATCCCATAAGATCTGCTTCAGCATCAGCCATTTCTACATCAACTTGGCTTGAAGAACCTCCTGCTTCAGGTTGACTTGACGACCCAAGATTTTCTTCAGTATCAACTACTAACCCTTTTCTTCATTGAGTTGCTTCTTGAGCCAACTCTCTTTCTTTCTCAATCATGCGCTCTTCAGCTCGTTTGATCTCAATATTGTTGAAGGCAACATGAACATCAATGTTCAGATGACTTTCTATAACAGAGTATAGCATGTGAAGTTGTTCATCCTTCATCACTTTATCAGCCTTCATCGCTTCCATCTCCAACTTCATTGCTTTCATTTCATTTGATGAAGCTTCATTGATTTCGCTCAAAAGCTGATTTAGAGTTTGATTCACCTCATGCAGATTCTTCATCTTCTCACGGATCTCGACATTTTCTGTCGAAAGAATCTCAAACAGTTGTGAGTTGTCATGATTTCCATCTCTCACTTTCTTTAGCTTTTCTTGTTGCTTTATCATGACAGTTTTGATTTCTTCGTTAACTTTCATCAATTCCTCAACTTGCTTCTTTAACACATCTCTTTCAGCTTCTGCTTTAGCTTTATCTTTCTCTAGTTCACCAACTTTCTTCATCAATTCTTTCACAGCTTCATTGTTGAACATATCATAATCTTCATCTGGAATATCATCTTTATATACCCCTGTTGCATGAGGAAGCTCTCCAAATAGATCAGAAAATTCTTTATGCTTTGATCCAGAAGATTCAGGAGCTTCAGGAATAGGTTGATCTTGTGGTGGTGGTGGTGGTGGAGGTGTAGCTGCTTTAAACCCAGTGATTTCAACATAATCATCCCCACCTGTTTTCTTTTGAACTTCAACCTCAGGAACACTTTGTGATTGAACCTCTGGAGCTTTTGGAGTTTCAACACTTTTAGTCTTTTCAGCTTCTTGAACCTTTGAAGTTGTAACATGCTTCTCACTCTTTCCATCTTTATCTTTAGGCAATGTAGCACCAGTTTTCTTCGCGCGTACACTCCTAGGAATCACTCCAGTTTGAACAGCTTTACGCTTTGCTCTCAGCTTTTTTGGCTCATCAACTGATGGAGTATAAGTAGAATCTTCTTCATCAGATCCTTTCTGCTTCTTTGTTGGCTTTTTCTTCAACTGAGCTTTACCTCTTCCAAGTGTTGTAGGATCCAGTTCTGACTCTGTCTCAGTGGACTCAGAATCAACTTCACTTGAATCATCATGAACCACACCTTCCGTCTCTTTGTCTTTGACACTTTCCCCTTGAACTTCTTGAGCAGCAACTTCCTCATTTCTTTTTAGAAAGCTTTCAAGTGAATGTTTTAGAAGATCAGCTCCTTGTTGAACAACTTCTGAAGGATCTAACACTGGTTCGTCCACTAATCTTTGTTGTGGTTCTTTAGAAGACCCTGCAAAACAAGTATTGACAAATTCATTAGAAACATATAACAATTTAAAGTTCTATCATCTTTTATGACTCCCCCTTTCACTATACCCTTTACAACAATCTTTGGTGCTGGCTCCATAGGAACTACAGGGGACGTCTTTGGAGTTCTTTTCTTCTTTCCATCTCTCCCAAACCACCATCTAGTTTTCTTTTCAACTATTCCACTCATCTTATTATCTTCATTATCAGAATCACTATTCTCATGTCTCCACTTATCATTTTCTGGAGCAACATATGCTGGTTTGCTAATTTTGCATATCATTCCCTTAACTCTGGTTTCAGGTCCTTTACATAATCTGGTAATAGTTTCAGGTGTCATGTTCCTTAGACCTAGCACATCATTAGCATCCTTTTGAATGTCTTTGAATTGATCATTAATCATCATCCTGATGAACCTTGGATACATGATGTACTTTCCACTTCCAGCCTGATATTTTCTTTCAAGTATTCAAAAATCACATGTGAAAAATTGTATGGCCTGTTTAGCACCAAGCATGTGATTATGTTCATGATATAATCAGATGTTTCATCGTATGCTCCCTTCCTGTGTGATAAGGCATGAACTACACAATGAATCATGAACTTGTAAGAATGGCAAAACATTGTTTTTCCCATTTTCCATTCACGTGCCCCGTGAATCCCATCCTGCACCATAATCCTTTGCATAAACG
Source organism: Helianthus tuberosus (assembly GCA_030545235.1). NCBI lineage: Eukaryota > Viridiplantae > Streptophyta > Magnoliopsida > Asterales > Asteraceae > Helianthus > Helianthus tuberosus. Next base: position 70,501,462 of record CM060356.1, on the reverse strand, counting down.
TTCTGGAATAATGGTAGGATCATCATCACTATCACCTAGTTCCAGCACACGTCTAAGATCACTAACATTGAATTTTATTTCCAAATCTACATCCTTTCCATTCTCATCCTTCTTTTTTACTGCAGAACATATCATCTTATCTTTCTCTTCATACCTAGCTGAGTTCCAAAACCGTCTTACATGAGATTCGTAAACAATTGTTTTATCAGTTAAGGCTTTGGCAATCTTGCTTTCTCTCAAAAACTTTGCTATATCCTCAACCACAGTTTTGTCTGTATAAAGCGCATCTAGAAGACAGTATATGTTGTGAGAGTTGTCCCAATCAGAACCTTTTCCCTGCAAAATATTCATTGTTAATCATTTGCACAAAGTTCGAGACATAAAGATGAATGAAGAAAATTTTGAAAACCTCAAAATTTTTCTAACTCTGGAACATTCTCTATGTGCTAGTACTGAGGATCGGATTTCTGTCCGATCGGATTACCGTCATGTGCAATGATAAGTCAACTAAATCAACATGCATTTGAATCGGATGCCCACTCGATCGGATTGCCACCCGATCGAGTTGCCACTCGATTCATGTGACAAGCAAGTAGAAACTTTGACTTAGTCAACTCTTTGAGTATGAATGTCTTTGAATCGGATGACCACCCGATCGGATTTCCACCCGATCAGGTTGTCCCTTGATTCTTGGCGATTTTGAACAGTTGAAAGATTTTGTCATTTAGTGGCTGTCCGATCGGATTGCCGCCCGATCGGATTGCCACTCGATCCATGTCATTAGTGCACAATTTTCAAAACATAGTGATGTGGATTAGGAGGGCTGTCCGATCGGATTGCTGCCCGATCGGATTGTCACTCTATCCATGAACAGTGAATTCATTTGAAACGAGTTGCCACCCGATCGGATTGCCACCCGATCGGGTTGCCAAACATTCCAAGTCCCTTTGTGAAAGCATAGAAATCTAGGCAAACATTATGATGTGATATGAATCGGATTGCCGCCCGATCGGATTGCCACCCGATCGGGTTGCCACCCTATTCAAAACACTGTGACAGTTAATAGGCACCAATTTCAAGGTAACTTATCTAACAATTAATGCACAGACTTCTAGGCACAAACACTTAGAAAGTTTATCAAATCATAATGCATAGAATTAGGTGGTCACCCGATCGGATTGCCACCTGATTGGGTTGCACCTAGTTCCAAGAACAGTTGAAGAACATCTTGAATAAAATATGAACATCAAAATTTTCTAAGTCAAAACATCAAATTGAACATAGATCTATGTAGAGTTTTCAGACGCGATCAAAACCTTATGTTTATCATATTCTAACTCGGCCTAAACAGTGACTAATTTGACAAAAACCTAGCCGATAGCCGACTCGTTCTAACTTCAGATCTGTGAATTCTAACAAGATATAGCACAAATCAAGACGGTAAACTTGTAGATCTAATCATTGCGAACAAAACCTCATGTTCAGATTTCATCAAAACAACCTACAAGGACCTAGATCTGAGATCTATTCTTCGAACAGTTACGTTATCATGAACAGACATCAAAAACATCAAATTTTAACAGATTTGAGCATGAAATCTTACCTTTGCTATTGAGAAGGTTGTGCAAACCAACAATCTAATGTTCTTTTGCAAAGAGAAAGTGTGAAAATCAAAGTCAGAAAGCCAGAGTGTGAGAGAGAATAGTATGGTTGCTCGAACGAGTTGAAAAGTTTGACTTGAATCATTGACCATCTATTTATAGGGAACTTTGAATCGGATTGCTGTCCGATTGGGTTGCCACCCGATCGGGTTGCCACCCGAGCCAAGTACACCTCTTTGACTTGTAAAAACTTTGACTTTTTTGACTTTTTGACATTTTTTCTCAGATTTGATCAGTTTTTAGAAATCCACTTAAGTATCTAGGTCCAAGTTAATGACCCTAGGTTCTTAATTTGCCGATCAAGTCCAACTTAATGACCTTGGTTGACCCGAAACAAAGCATACTGACGTTTTGTTCAATCTTTTTCAAACATTTTTCTGAAAATTACAAGTTTTAACTTAATGAACTTGTATTGATTTTGCATTTTGTCAGGTTTAACATGATAAGCTCCCAACCCAACTGTCCAGCTCAGAAACTTCCTGCATCTGCCTCAAAACTGTGAGTCTGAAGATTAGCTTTCCGCTTTGGTTTGTCGATAAAACAAAGCAGAAATGTAAAATCTTTTTGTAATTTTTAAGAAAGTTTCTAGACTAGAAAACTATGAAATCTTATTGGGTTTTGAAAGCTAAACTTGAAATGAAATAAAATGTAGTAAACGTAAACTATTTACAAAAATATTTTTGGTGAGCGTGATAGGGGATCATATCACCTACCGACAAGTTACTAGTACCGTTTACGCTTGATTTCATACGAAGCATTAAACAATTCACAGTGATTGCTGATATACTGATCCAATTTAAATTTTCACACAAATTTCAATCTGTTCTGGATACGAATTAGTGTTTTAAAGGCTTAACTCATACGCGTGTACCACCTCAGAATATACTCCCGTATCTAGACTTTCTATATTCAGTCTTACAGGTGAACGTACAATAATGATATCTGTAAACGGGTAATGCGAGGCCATGAGAGCTCAGGTTAGAACTTCCGTTAAGACAGAGAGATGATGGCTCGACTTTCGGTGTGTCCCGTTTGGGGATCTTTTCTTCAACAGCACATGATTAGCATTTTTCAATGTTTCATCATTTTTTATACTGAGGGTGAGCTTTAAGTATAAAGCAGTGTAGAGTATTATACGAGGACTAGGCTATATCTTCCGCAAAATCAGAAGTCCTGGTATAATACCCCAGATATCATTACACACATAGACCTAGTATGTCAGAAATAAAGTCTTCCAAACAGGATTTTAGGGGTTACCTATACATCCGAGAGATGTTCCCCACGTAATAAGCAAGAAATGATTTAGGTTTATATCCCAAACAAACTTACTAAATGTATAAAAACCTATCGGCATCTCATCAGCGAGACTGCTTAACACATTTTTAAACTTTACATTTCTTTAGCGTACTGCAACTGTCTAGCTGATGTACTATCATTTCCCCTTTTTACACAAACTCTTTTTTGGTTTTTCTATTGTTTTTGGGTTTTAGAATTTTTATTGTTTTTGTATTTTCAGAAAATATAACCTATCTCCCCCTAAATAACAAAACAACTAAAAAATCGACAAACCAATGCAGATTGCTTTTCAACATCATCTACAGTGGTACCTTCATCTACGCCAAGAATCCCTTCCGCAACTGATAATAACTTCATACCGTTTAGTTTTAAAAGATATTGAAAACGGGTTTTGTCAAACGCTTTGGTATGTAAGTCAGCTTTTTGTTCATCGGTGTGGATTTTTCTATTCGTATTAACTTCTTTTCGAAACAGTCTCGAATGAAGTGATGACGAATTTCAATGTGTTTGGTTTTAGCGTGATTGTTGGTGCATATGTCTGTTGACTTCGTCTTGTATCTAGATTGGATAGAACAGAGCTCGGTAGTCAAGAAAATAGGGTTTTAGAGTAAATTGTCCAGTCTCACGAACTGGCAGAGCCAGTTCATACGAAGTGGCCACTTCTCACGAACTGGTGATGTCTGGTTCAGGGGGACTGGCCTGCCTATAAATATGAGAGCTTATGTCTTCATTTGTAACTTTGGATTCCGGTAGCGAAGCTCTGCCGAAGTGTCGCCAAGCCTGTAAAACGTTGTTATATCAATACAAACGATATTTAAACTACCTCCAAGTGTGAATCAAGCTGCAATGAAGATCAAATCACTGAATTCCGCCTCTGATTTGGTCTAGAACTCTTCTGATTGTCTTGTTTAATCAATTCACCTATCCTACAAGTGGTATCAGAGCTTAGGAGGAAGAATTCTTACCGATTCAGCTTGATTTCATCTGAAAATCTCACTTCTACTCACTTTCTTCACACTTTTTCAAAATTAATCGAGATTTTACGGTCAAAATGAACTGATTTTCACATATTACATGCGAAACATGTTTTTAATCAATCCTTGAACATATTAGACCCTAATTCAGACTAAAAGTTGATCAATTTATCAAAAAACCGTCTGATTGTTCGAACATGGCTCCAGTTCGCACGACCTGAGAACCCAGGTCGCACCAAAGTTGCCCACTTCACACCAAAGTGCTCAGTTCGCACCAAGATAAGACCAGTTCACACGGTTTGAGCCCACTTCGCACCAAAGACCTTCAGGTCACACCAAAACACCCCACTTCGCACGAAGTGCACCCCAGGTCGCACGAGATTAGTACAGGTCACACGAAATCAGTCCAGGTTGCAGGAAATTCTGAACCAGATCGTTTGGGGTGGAACTTGTTCACACGGTTTGATTTTAGGTCGCTTGATTTGAACTCAGTTCCAGGTTGCTTGAAAGTTTCTACAAGTCACACGAAGTGACCAGTCCGTTTGAGAAGTGACCTGTTCATTCCCAGTTCGTACAAGGTGTTTAAGTTGTAAGTCAGATCGCACAGATTGAGAAAAGGGTCCAGTTTGAGCGGATCAGATCGTGTAATTCTATTCCAGATCGCACAAACTGTGTTTTTGCTAAAATTGTTGAGTTCACTTCGTACGAAGTGATTAGTTCAGATCGTTTTAAACTCCAGGTCGTTTGAACTTCAAACCGTTTGAAGTTCAGGTCGTTTTAAACATTCAGTTCGTTTGAGTGTCCAATTCGTTTGAAAATTCAGTTCGTGTAGAAGTCAATTTCGTTTAAAAGTGAAATTTTTCAAAAACTTAGAAAATTTTTCGAAACTGTTTTTCAAAGTCTAAAATGGATAACCAAGAATTTTATAACGCGTTTTTCAGAAATGGTATGCCTGCTCAGACTCCAACGAGTATTGCACAGAACGTAAACATGGAGAACGAGCTTGGGAGTGCTGCAATGATAAAGAGCAAAAAGGTGTTACTTAAAAAGAAGTTTGATATCTTTACAGCTATCAGGGGAGAGTCAACAAAAGAGTTGATCAAAAGGTATTGTCGTTTGGTTGTAGAGATGAAGCGTTTGAACATTAACAAAACAGATGAAGAGTGGGTTGACAAATTGGCAGATGCTTTACCGCATGATGAGTGGGGCACATATTTGTTGGTTTTGAAGAATAACTTGGAATATGTTGGCTTCAATTTGAGCACGTTCATCGAGAATATTAAAGCTCAAGAACTTGAACTCCGAAAGATTAGAAAAATGAAGTCTGCTAACGTACAACAAGATGTTCAGTTGTACTACAAAGGAAGTTCATCTGCTACATCTACTCCAAGTCCAAAAATTCAAACAACATTCAGTGCTGATTCTACATTGGGAGTACCTCAAAGCACGTCAAGCAACAGCTATTCACCGTTTTCAAGCTACGAACCAAATCCTAAGGTTCAGAGTTCCCAAGAACAAGCTTATTCTCAAAGCTCGTCAGGTTCAAACAATCAGGGTTATGCTCATGGAATTTAGTGCAATATAGCTGTGAATATCAAAAATGAAGTGAAGATGCAAGAGGTAGAATAAACTAAAACATCTTCTGGAAAAGTCGAACAAATTCCTGAAACACCATGCGAAAACTGTTTAAAACCATGCATGGATTGTTTTGAAAAAGACAAACAGTTTCAAGAATTGAAAAAGTATAACGACAAATTAAAATTCGAATTTTATGATGTGAAAGAGGCATATGACATTTTCTCACAATCAATCAAAATGATTCAAAATGAAAGTAAAGAAAATGATAAAGTTGTTAATTTTCTTAAAGGCACGATAATGGAAAAATAGATGGCGATTAACATCCATCTGGATACAATCGCATCTTTAAAGAAGGAGCTTGAACTGACGCGAATTGAAACAGAAAGAGTTGATAAGAAGTTGATCAGTTATATTTCATCTTCTTATGTGATTGATTAAATCATTCCTCAACAACCTGATGCTAAATCAGCTTTTAACAATGTTCCACCCCCAATGTGGAATCATTGTACTAAAAAATATCCAGATGGGGTGAAAGCAGCGTTGAATTTCAAATTGAGAACTGAGGAGAATGAATTACCGGAAAACATTGATGTTACATTTTCTCCATCTGACACAGACAACGAGTCACAAGTAATTAAAACTGTTGTTGACCAAGTGTTGGATGAAGAAAGTGATAACTCTGATTTCAAAACGGTTAAAAAGGTTTACAATAATGAATTTCTGACATCTAAAAATAATTTGAATGATGAGACATTCTGTGACAACCCTCAAAATTACAGGTACTGTACAAATTAATTAACCTTAATTATGTGCTTAATGACTGTGCTTGATTTCATCTGACGTTTTAAACTGTTTACTGATTATGTCATATACATACATGTGCATTCTTTACATACAGTCACTCCAATTATTTTATACAGACTCTTAGTGACAATCCTGATGCACAAAGCACAGTTAGCACAGTAAGCGGGTAACACAGACACATGCTGACAATACCAGCACTTAGACAGACAATATTATTATGGCCAGTATGAGCCAGGGATAGAGTACTACACTGGTTGGTAGTGTAGGGAAGTGAGAACCATAAGACTTTGTCACTAGGTGATAGTTTGAGTGCCGGAAAGTGCCTAAAACGCAATTTAAATACAGAATTTCGCATTTTTAGTAACAAATCAGCTTTGAACACACTCATATTATACAGAGTATTGACTAAATGGTCCTGGACACTTTCCTAAGTGTTGGAATTAATTTCGTTACAAAAAGATGCGCAAAAGACACTATACGGTGAAATTAAACGCTTTAACGGAACGATACGTAACCGAACAACCAGACATTTTCCGAAACACGAAAATATTTTCAGAAATATTATTTTTATCATTTTAAATTATTTTTGGTCATGAGAAATCCCTACGCACTATAGAACATGTCACACACCCACTATACTTGAAAATACCCTTAACCTCTTATTTTCTACCTACTAATTACCAACATATTTACACTTTACCCCCCCCCCCAACCGATTTTTCTGCCATGATTAGTAAAGATATTTTGTTTAGATTGTTTAAAAAGTGAATCTCCATTCTATTGGCCAAGCTTTTGTTATGATTTCCCCTAAATAGCTAACCTTGCCTATTTCCAAGAAAAAATAATCATCACTTCAACTCTTACACTCCACTCTTCCCCTCTCTCTCTCTAAATTTCGGTCATATACCCCCCCCCCCCTCCCTCATCACAACCGAAAATCATCACCATCACTCTCACACTCCCATCTTCTTCTCCAAAAGCTCTCATGCAAGGTTGAAGGTTCATCCATTGAAGTGCAAGTTTGAAGGTCTTCACGGAAGCTTGATTCTAGCCTTTGTCATCAACATTTCACCATCATCTTGTCCTAAGATTACTACCCTAGCTTTGTGCTAGAAGTATGTCCCTCCACACTCTTGTTCTACTTTGATTCTTGTTATGTTTGTTTGATTATTCTTGACACACACAAAGCTTGCACACTAAAGAATGAACTTAAAATTCTGCACAAAAACCCTGGATTAAGGGGTTGTATGAAGTGGAAATCTGGATGGTTTAGGGTTGGTTAATGCATACATGATGTTTTGAACATTTATCCCTCGATACACCATAGTTAGAGTCCTTGTTTATGCGTTTTTAAGTCACTTCTACACCAAAACAGCTTGCTGATTGAGTTTTTCCAGCCCCTTCAACAGGCTGTAACGGGTTCATTTTAAATCGAAAAAGTTAAGTTCTGGAGTCTAAATTGTGTAATTTTGAATATCTGAACTAATGAAACTGGAATCGTAATTTTTCGAGACCGTTTACTATTTTTAAAGTATTATTTCGGACGGCAGCTCAAAGCTGAAATAATTCTGCTGAAAAAGTATGTGGTAATCCGAGTCAAAACATAAAACCTGAGCAGAGTCAGCTCATGGAATTTTTACCATAGATAGTCACGGTTGTTTTTGTGACCCTCCAACTGGAATTTCGACAATCCGACTCACGATTGATTTTTAGTGAATTTTTCCGTAAAACTGCAATCAGAATGTTTCAAATCTGATTGCAGTTGAGTAAAAGATTTCTTATATAAAATTGGTAATGAACTGATGTCCGAAATTTTTACACAATAAATCGTGGATTATATATGACCTACTGTAAAAATTTGTGAATTTTTGAAAAAGGATAACTATTTTATTTAATTACTCGAAAATAGTCCTGTTTTGTGTAATAAATCTGAAAAGGGCGTAGTTAGGGTTTTGCATGTAGATTTGTCGGGTTGGCTATGTGGGAACACTTTGTGAGATATTTGTAAAAGAAAATGATATGTTTTATGCATGGACACCTCCATTTGCAGAGGAGGCCATTTCGAAATTTTTCGGAAATTATAACACTTAGTAAATACTTACTTTCTTAGACTATAATCTACTAGAACATTAAACGAACAAATATTTATCACACGAATCCTTATAAGTAACGCAACTTTAAATATTAAACTCTAAGCCAAGGCACAGCCCGTTCGTCTAATAGACATTAGTACGTGTAGGTTGTCGTGTAGCAGTCAGACTTTGAGATTTCGGTTCAAGACGCATTACAGTGAGTTCATGCCCCCCTTTTCTCTTAACTATTTTCAGTTTTACTTCTCGGGGGTGAAATACGTGTTATAGACAATTACAGACTTTTATTATGGTATGATTAGCTTAAGGAGGGTTTTTATTACGCGATCATGTGAATGGTGGGCACAACACTTAAGGCCATTAATCCTCATAGTAGGACCACGGGACATGAGTGATAGATCTATTTGGGTGTAGCGAGCCCACACCCATGAGGCCGGGGCGGCCCATAGTGGTGACTATGTCTTCATACCGGAGACAAATTTGCTAGGTTTGAGTCTTCCTGCATCATTTCACACATACTATTGGTTTTGCAACCCAATGGTGATCAGGTTTTTCCTTAATTGCTACATACCAGGGATTTTACTTATACATACATTTTTAAAGGCATTTATATACTCACTTACACATGAACTCGCTCAACTTTTGTTGACTTTTTAAAACTACATGTATTTCAGGGAATTAGTTTGGATCTGGCAAGTGATGCATGATTAGCTGCGTACCAAATAAGGATGTCATCCGGAGTCGTAGGTTTGGGAAGTGTAACTCTTTCCTGGACGAGTTGCATGTCTCAAATTCATGTGTCGTTGGTAGCTTATCGTCGAGTCTTTTGAATTCTCTTTAAACTAGTCATGTTTTGTAAACGTCCGTGATGGTTAACGTTTTTTTTTGGACAATATGTTATGTATTTTCAATTACTTTAATGAAGGAACATCCGTATTTTATCATATAGCATTGTTGTGATTGTTGCTGTGGTATTAAGAAGTCACACCAATTAAACCCACGCTTCCGCAAAAGCCAGGGTGTGACAGCTTGGTATCAGAGCCTCGATCATAGCGAACTAGGATTCATTCTCGAGTCTAGACTATGATCACTAGGGCTCTCACGAAAATGTTTTTCAAACATTTTACATTTGCATACACTAAAAGTCCAGATCCAGGGCACAAACATTCTTTTTACAAACAAAAAGGCACAAATACACTTTTCAAAAATTATATTTGAGTCTTAGAGACTGGGAGATTGGTCTTAGAGACCAGGGTAGTCTGAGAGACTAGGGAGTTCGGTTTAGAGATTTGGAGGAATAGTATGGAAAGACTAGGATGCATACATGATTTCATTATTATTGTTTACATGCTTACCTTATTTGTGTGCATATGTTGTGGTTGTGTTACAGACACCATGGCATCTTCCGGCAGCGGAGTATCTAATACGAGCGACCCGATGGCCTTTACTTCAGATGACGAGATGGCCACAGACTCGGGAGTCTTCACTTCAGACTACACGAGCACAGACGAAGACGATTTTCAGCCCTTCGCCCTACCAGACTTCGGGGACGACATGCCCTTAGCTGATGGTCCACCAGGAGAGGACCTACCCCTCGTCCCGATCCCTGCTCCTCTTCCTTTTGCTGCAGTTCCCTTTGAGGAACAGCCTCTCGATGTGTTACCCGGTGATGATGTCGTTCTACCCATCGAGGGTCCCCCAGAGGGAGACCAGGATGGTGGGGCCCCGGTGGAGGACGGCGTTCCAGTTGTCGATGTTCCAGTTGTTGATCCTATTGTTCCCATGGTCGAGCTTTCCGATAGGGAGGTTCAGTCTGATTCGTCTGCTTCAGATTCCTCCGAGTCGACAGCTTCTCATACCCCACTGTTAGGACTCGGTTACATTCCTCGCATGGACGCTGATGAGGAGATGGAGTTGGAGCAGCCTGCTGAGGCTCCTGTTCATCCAGATGATCCGATTCCTGCCATACTTGCTGATTATCAGCCCGCTCCAGTCGTTTCCGAGCCCGCTCTTGCCATTGACCCTGTTACTGTCACTGATACCCCCGTTGTTGCACCCTCAGCCGTCGAGATACCAGGTATAGCCCCCATATCCGATCCCATGGATATTTTTGGATGACCTTGCACCGTTCGGTACCCACATGGACCCGAGGTACGCCCACTCCAGCAATGGGTGGATTGAGGAGGATGACTACCCTCCGTATGTAGTCCCAGTCACTCCCCCTCCCGCACCCATCGCTGTACCATTCGATGCTCCCTTGTTTCCTCCATTCACATCCGATACCCATCGTACCGACCTTCCTATCACATTCCTTCAGGACATCCCTCCGCCCCAACCTGGGGAGGGATCGTCGAGCCAGCTTTTCGGCCACACCCCATTCATACCAGAGGATAGCCAATTCTTACCGCAGGTCCCTTATCCAGATTTTGTTCCACCAGTATCATTTTCTGCACCCTTCGTGACCCAGTTTCCCCATGTCACTTCGCAGTTTGCGTTTACCACACACACTACACTCCCGGTTTCAGCCCCGATGGGCGAACCGTCCCCATGGTCAGCACCCCATGTCATGCCTGTACCCGACCCTTACTTCCATGACGGATTCTCTGTAGAGGACACGCTCGCGTCACTACAGTTTCAGCGAGACGCGTTGAGGCGGTGTGTCCAGCGATTGGAGAGAGCTCCACATCCTCACTGTCCCTGTCAGACTCAGTTTCCAGCATCTCACACCTCCTTTCCATCGTTTCAGGATCCAGACATTCAGTTCCTCCCTCTCGATCGACAGGTTGCTTTCGTATTGCGGTTTGCCTATGCACTGGAGGAGGATTTGGTGCAGTTGCGCCGGTTGATTTTCTCTCGTTTTCCACCTCCTCCTCCACCATCAGCTTAGGGATATATTCAGGGCAACAGGGATTCCAGATCTTCTACAGACAGGCTACTCCTAGTGAGAAGACAGTGCTCGAGCCAGGATTTTGAAGACTTTTGAGACCATGTTTTGATTTTTGATTTATTGGTTATTGTACTCGGACAAGGGTGATGTAGCCCTTAATATATTTTGACACATGATGTGATTGTGAGACTAAAATGGTGATTTTGTTTATGAAACTTAAGTTATAAGTCTTCAAATTTCATGCATTGTTGATTATTTGTTATGGTTATGACATGAGATGTTGTGTAAATAATGAATGTTACTACATATACATATGATTGTATGCTACTATGACCTGACCCATGTGAAACATCCTCTAGAAAATGCCTCCACGACGTGAAGTACGCATGCCGACTAACCAGGCCGAACTACAGGGGATCATCGCGGCTGCTATTGCGCAATATGCCTCATCCCAACCAGGATCGAGTGGAAATCTCAACAATAACAACAACCCCCCGAATGGTAATGATCAGTCATAGGAGACACATTACACTATATTTGGATGATTCTTGTGCGACTACTAATAAATGACATTGCTTGTACAGGGTGTACTTTCAAGCAATTCTTAGATTGCAAGCCACTAAACTTCGATGGCACTGGAGGTGCCGTGGCTTTTACCCGCTGGACCGAGAAGACTGAAACAACAATAAGAATGAGCAAATGTGCGCCGGGACAACAAGTTACATACATCTCTGGGCTCTTCACTGACGGTGCCCTCTCATGGTGGAATCTCCAAGTTCAAACCCTTGGAGAGGCCGCAGCGTACGCCATGACTTGGGCTGAACTGAAAGAGCTGATACGCAGGAAGTATTGCTCCAGAGCTGAGATCCAGAGACTGGAAACAGAGTTTTGGCATTTAAAGATGGACGGTCCCAAAATCGCAGAATATGTTCAGAGATTCCACGACTTGTCACTTGTGGTACCTTATATGGTTACACCGGAGTTCAAAAGGATCAAGCGTTTCATCTGGGGATTGGCACCCCAAATTCTGAGTATGGTAACCACGTCCAAACCAGCGACGATTACGGAAGCAATTGACGTTAGTGTGGCACTTACGGAGGAGGCGATAAGGTTGGACAAGTTCTCGATTTCTGAAACCAAGAAGAAGGAGACTCATGCCGAGTCAGCTGGCGATAACAAACGGAAGTTTTCTAACTTTAAGCAGAGTACCAGCAATGTGAGCAAGAGGGGTGATTCGAGCACACCGGCCAGAGCCAGAACCGGTGATGAAAATAGAGGAAAGGGTTACATGGGCACTCTGCCCAAGTGTGGTATTTGCCAGTTCCATCACCCCGGTCCATGCCGATTTAGAAAATGTGAGTCCTGCGGGAGGACGGGTCATTTAAAGGAGACATGCTGGGTTGGATCGGGCCAGGGTGGCCAAAGGAATTCCAATAACAACAACCGTGGTAATGGAAACCGGCCACAAGGGAATAATGGGGGAAATGGTAATCGTGGGAATATCACCAATCAAGCCGGAAATCGAGGAAACAACGGAAATCGAGGTGGAAATGGTAATGGAAATGGCCGAGGGCCAGGATGCTTCAACTGTGGCGACACTGGGCACTTCAAAAGAGACTGCCCGAAGCTGAATCAGGCGCAAGGCCGAATCTTTAACATTGGTGCGAGGGAGGCGCGCCAAGATCCGAACGTTGTCACCGGTACGTTCCCTATAAACCAATGCTTTGCATCTGTTCTTTTTGATACTGGTGCCGATTATAGTTTCGTATCGTTAGAGTTTAAGAATATACTTGGGTTGGCCACTAGTAAATTAGACGTTCCATACTCGATCGAATTAGCGAATGGGAAATTAATTAAAACGGGAGAAGTCATCAGGGGATGCATGATAGAATTGGGAGGACACGAATTTAAGCTAGATCTACTACCAGTCGAGTTGGGAAGCTTCGACGTGGTAGTGGGAATGGATTGGTTATCGAGCAACAAGGCCGAGATCGTTTGCCACGAGAAGACCATCCGCATCCCAATGACGGATGAAGAGACGATCATAGTACACGGAGAGAAGCGTGATGCGCCACTGAGAATCATTAGCTGTCTGAAGGCTAGAAAGTGTTTACGGAAGGGGTGTGTTGCCTTTTTGGCGCACATCGTGGATAAAGAAGCTGCTGAACCAAGGATTGAAGACATTCCAGTCGTAAGAGATTATCCTGAAGTCTTTCCAGAAGACTTGCCAGGATTGCCGCCACAACGGCAAGTCGAATTCCACATCGACTTGGTTCCAGGCGCCGCACCTGTAGCCAAGGCACCCTATAGACTCGCTCCATCAGAAATGCAGGAATTGTCAACACAACTCCAGGAGCTATTAGATAAAGGATTCATCAGACCAAGCTTCTCGCCCTGGGGAGCTCCGGTCCTGTTCGTTAAAAAGAAGGATGGTAGTTTTCGTATGTGTATAGACTACCGCGAGCTTAACAAGTTGACTATCAAGAACCGTTATCCTTTGCCGAGAATTGATGACCTGTTTGATCAGCTGCAAGGTTCAAGCTTCTATTCAAAGATCGATCTTCGTTCAGGATACCATCAACTCAGGATACAAGAGGAAAGTATCCCGAAGACGGCATTCAGAACTCGTTATGGACATTACGAGTTCTTGGTTATGCCATTTGGATTGACAAACGCACCGGCAGTTTTTATGGACCTGATGAACCGAGTTTGCAAACCGTACCTGGATAAGTTTGTGATCGTGTTTATCGATGACATTCTAATCTACTCGAAGACGAAGGACGAGCATGAACAGCACTTAAGAGCTATTCTAGAGCTACTCAAGAATGAGAAGTTATACGCTAAGCTCTCAAAGTGTGAGTTTTGGCTACGCGAAGTCCAGTTTCTTGGTCACGTGGTAAATGGAAATGGAATTCATGTTGATCCCACAAAGATCGAGGCAATCAAGGATTGGGAGACTCCAAAGACGCCAACTGAGATTCGACAGTTCTTAGGTTTGGCTGGCTATTATCGAAGGTTTATTGAGGATTTCTCGAAAATAGCTCAACCCCTGACCGCACTCACGCAAAAAGACAAGAAGTTTGATTGGGGTGACAAGCAAGAAGAAGCGTTTCAGTTATTGAAGAACAAGCTTTGTGACGCACCGATTCTATCCCTACCCGAAGGCACGGAAGACTTCGTGGTATATTGTGACGCCTCGCGTCAAGGTTTGGGTTGCGTGTTGATGCAACGCCAGAAAGTTATAGCCTATGCCTCACGTCAATTGAAGATACACGAGAAAAATTACACCACCCATGATTTGGAATTGGGCGCGGTGGTGTTTGCATTAAAGATCTGGCGACATTATTTATACGGCACACGATGTACGATCTTCACTGATCACAAGAGCCTGCAGCATATATTAAATCAAAAGGAGCTTAACATGAGGCAAAGACGCTGGGTTGAACTATTGAACGACTATGATTGTGAGATCAAGTATCATCCAGGGAAGGCGAATGTGGTCGCCGATGCCCTAAGTCGGAAGGAAAGGATCAAGCCCATAAGGGTTAGGGCTTTGGAGATGATCGTCCAGACAGACCTTCCTTTGCGCATTCGTGCCGCTCAGAGAGAAGCTCTCAAAGAAAGGAACATCGAGGATGAATACCTCCGCGGGATGGAAAAGCAGTTGGTACCAAACGAGGAAGGAACCTTGTGCTTCATGAAACGAATTTGGGTTCCTCTGTTTGGTGGATTGAGGAAGGTCATCTTCAACGAAGCTCACAAGTCGCGATACTCGATTCATCCAGGAGCGGATAAAATGTACCAAGATCTTAAGGATTTCTATTGGTGGCCAAGGATGAAAGGCGATGTTGCGGTATATGTTAGTAAATGTTTGACATGCGCCAAGGTAAAAGCCGAATACCAAAAGCCTTCAGGTCTCCTGCAGCAACCTGAAATACCCAAATGGAAATGGGAACAAATTTCTATGGACTTCATAACGAAACTGCCAAAGACACCCAAGGGCCATGACACGATCTGGGTAATAGTAGATCGTCTAACAAAGTCTGCACACTTCTTGCCGATCAAAGAGAAAGACAACACGAGTAAACTTGCAGAGATTTACATGCGAGAGATTGTGGCACGTCATGGAGTGCCTCTCTCAATTATCTCAGATAGAGATGGGAGATTTGTATCAAGGGTTTGGCAATCCTTCCAAGAAGCTTTTGGATCGCAGTTGAATCTGAGCACGGCATTTCATCCGCAAACTGATGGCCAAAGTGAAAGAACTATTCAGACATTGGAGGACATGCTGAGAGCATGTGTAATGGATCTAGGTGGTAGCTGGGATAATCATTTACCATTGGTCGAATTTTCGTACAACAACAGCTACCACACAAGTATTGGAGCCGCGCCATTTGAAGCTCTTTACGGACGCAAGTGTCGATCACCACTATGCTGGGCTGATGCAGGTGATAGACAGCTCGCTGGTCCCGAGATCGTTCAAGAGACGACAGACAAGATCGCGCAAATTCGAAAACGCATCGAGGCGGCTCGCGACAGACAGAAAGCCTACGCAGATCCAGACAGGAAGTCCGTGGAGTATCAAGTTGGGGATATGGTGTTGTTAAAGGTTTCACCCTGGAAGGGTGTGACACGCTTTGGGAAGCGTGGGAAATTGAATCCGCGTTACATTGGCCCTTTCAGAATCCTGCAAAGGATTGGGCTTGTAGCATACAAGTTGGACCTGCCTGCTGAACTCAATGGTGTTCATGATACATTCCATGTATCGAACCTGAAACGGAGTCCAACTCAACACACCGTTGTCATTCCTGCTGACGAAGTTCACATCGACGACACACTCCACTTTGTTGAAGAACCTGTCGAGGTCACTGATTGGAAGATTAACAAGACACGCCGGAGTAGTGTCAAGCTAGTCAAAGTGCGATGGAACGCTAGACATGGGCCAGAATTCACGTGGGAACGTGAAGATCGCATGAAGGCCAAGTACCCACATTTATTTCCCAAGACCCCTGCAACTAGGCGTAGGACCTAAAATTTCGGGACGAAATTTTCTTAACGGGGGGAGAATGTGACAACCCTCAAAATTACAGGTACTGTACAAATTAATTAACCTTAATTATGTGCTTAATGACTGTGCTTGATTTCATCTGACGTTTTAAACTGTTTACTGATTATGTCATATACATACATGTGCATTCTTTACATACAGTCACTCCAATTATTTTATACAGACTCTTAGTGACAATCCTGATGCACAAAGCACAGTTAGCACAGTAAGCGGGTAACACAGACACATGCTGACAATACCAGCACTTAGACAGACAATATTATTATGGCCAGTATGAGCCAGGGATAGAGTACTACACTGGTTGGTAGTGTAGGGAAGTGAGAACCATAAGACTTTGTCACTAGGTGATAGTTTGAGTGCCGGAAAGTGCCTAAAACGCAATTTAAATACAGAATTTCGCATTTTTAGTAACAAATCAGCTTTGAACACACTCATATTATACAGAGTATTGACTAAATGGTCCTGGACACTTTCCTAAGTGTTGGAATTAATTTCGTTACAAAAAGATGCGCAAAAGACACTATACGGTGAAATTAAACGCTTTAACGGAACGATACGTAACCGAACAACCAGACATTTTCCGAAACACGAAAATATTTTCAGAAATATTATTTTTATCATTTTAAATTATTTTTGGTCATGAGAAATCCCTACGCACTATAGAACATGTCACACACCCACTATACTTGAAAATACCCTTAACCTCTTATTTTCTACCTACTAATTACCAACATATTTACACTTTACCCCCCCCCCCCAACCGATTTTTCTGCCATGATTAGTAAAGATATTTTGTTTAGATTGTTTAAAAAGTGAATCTCCATTCTATTGGCCAAGCTTTTGTTATGATTTCCCCTAAATAGCTAACCTTGCCTATTTCCAAGAAAAAATAATCATCACTTCAACTCTTACACTCCACTCTTCCCCTCTCTCTCTCTAAATTTCGGTCATATACCCCCCCCCCCCCCCTCCCTCATCACAACCGAAAATCATCACCATCACTCTCACACTCCCATCTTCTTCTCCAAAAGCTCTCATGCAAGGTTGAAGGTTCATCCATTGAAGTGCAAGTTTGAAGGTCTTCACGGAAGCTTGATTCTAGCCTTTGTCATCAACATTTCACCATCATCTTGTCCTAAGATTACTACCCTAGCTTTGTGCTAGAAGTATGTCCCTCCACACTCTTGTTCTACTTTGATTCTTGTTATGTTTGTTTGATTATTCTTGACACACACAAAGCTTGCACACTAAAGAATGAACTTAAAATTCTGCACAAAAACCCTGGATTAAGGGGTTGTATGAAGTGGAAATCTGGATGGTTTAGGGTTGGTTAATGCATACATGATGTTTTGAACATTTATCCCTCGATACACCATAGTTAGAGTCCTTGTTTATGCGTTTTTAAGTCACTTCTACACCAAAACAGCTTGCTGATTGAGTTTTTCCAGCCCCTTCAACAGGCTGTAACGGGTTCATTTTAAATCGAAAAAGTTAAGTTCTGGAGTCTAAATTGTGTAATTTTGAATATCTGAACTAATGAAACTGGAATCGTAATTTTTCGAGACCGTTTACTATTTTTAAAGTATTATTTCGGACAGCAGCTCAAAGCTGAAATAATTCTGCTGAAAAAGTATGTGGTAATCCGAGTCAAAACTTAAAACCTGAGCAGAGTCAGCTCATGGAATTTTTACCATAGATAGTCACGGTTGTTTTTGTGACCCTCCAACTGGAATTTCGACAATCCGACTCACGATTGATTTTTAGTGAATTTTTCCGTAAAACTGCAATCAGAATGTTTCAAATCTGATTGCAGTTGAGTAAAAGATTTCTTATATAAAATTGGTAATGAACTGATGTCCGAAATTTTTACACAATAAATCGTGGATTATATATGACCTACTGTAAAAATTTGTGAATTTTTGAAAAAGGATAACTATTTTATTTAATTACTCGAAAACAGTCCTGTTTTGTGTAATAAATCTGAAAAGGGCGTAGTTAGGGTTTTGCATGTAGATTTGTCGGGTTGGCTATGTGGGAACACTTTGTGAGATATTTGTAAAAGAAAATGATATGTTTTATGCATGGACACCTCCATTTGCAGAGGAGGCCATTTCGAAATTTTTCGGAAATTATAACACTTAGTAAATACTTACTTTCTTAGACTATAATCTACTAGAACATTAAACGAACAAATATTTATCACACGAATCCTTATAAGTAACGCAACTTTAAATATTAAACTCTAAGCCAAGGCACGGCCCGTTCGTCTAATAGACATTAGTACGTGTAGGTTGTCGTGTAGCAGTCAGACTTTGAGATTTCGGTTCAAGACGCATTACAGTGAGTTCATGCCCCCCTTTTCTCTTAACTATTTTCAGTTTTACTTCTCGGGGGTGAAATACGTGTTATAGACAATTACAGACTTTTATTATGGTATGATTAGCTTAAGGAGGGTTTTTATTACGCGATCATGTGAATGGTGGGCACAACACTTAAGGCCATTAATCCTCATAGTAGGACCACGGGACATGAGTGATAGATCTATTTGGGTGTAGCGAGCCCACACCCATGAGGCCGGGGCGGCCCATAGTGGTGACTATGTCTTCATACCGGAGACAAATTTGCTAGGTTTGAGTCTTCCTGCATCATTTCACACATACTATTGGTTTTGCAACCCAATGGTGATCAGGTTTTTCCTTAATTGCTACATACCAGGGATTTTACTTATACATACATTTTTAAAGGCATTTATATACTCACTTACACATGAACTCGCTCAACTTTTGTTGACTTTTTAAAACTACATGTATTTCAGGGAATTAGTTTGGATCTGGCAAGTGATGCATGATTAGCTGCGTACCAAATAAGGATGTCATCCGGAGTCGTAGGTTTGGGAAGTGTAACTCTTTCCTGGACGAGTTGCATGTCTCAAATTCATGTGTCGTTGGTAGCTTATCGTCGAGTCTTTTGAATTCTCTTTAAACTAGTCATGTTTTGTAAACGTCCGTGATGGTTAACGTTTTTTTTTGGACAATATGTTATGTATTTTCAATTACTTTAATGAAGGAACATCCGTATTTTATCATATAGCATTGTTGTGATTGTTGATGTGGTATTAAGAAGTCACACCAATTAAACCCACGCTTCCGCAAATGCCAGGGTGTGACACATTCAAAGTGGCATATACTTTGAATGATTCTGACAAATTATTTTCTGATGACGAATTTCCAATAAGAAGTGTTAAAACTGAAATGATCAACAAGGTTTTCAAATTAACAGAAAATAATATTTCTAAAATAAAAGATGTAAATCTTACTGAAAATCCTAAAAAGTACACTTCAAGAGTTCAACAAAGATTGAACAAGAAAAAGGGTTACAGTTCTGGTTCGGGTTATCGAAAGAAACCAAACCATAACAGTAATTTCAAAAAGAAAGGATTAGGTTTTATTCCACCCGAAAATCATAAAAATGAGAAAATTTATAAACCAAAAACTAAATTTGTTTCAGGAACAAGTTCAGAAGAAGAGAAGGAGAAACCATTCTGGAGACAGTCAAACAAGGAGTTTCTCGCTAAAAGGAAAAAGAATATGTTGAAAGAATCTGAACCGAAAATTGAAAGAAGAACCTGTTTCAAATGTCAAGAGTTGGACATATTGCTTGGAATTGCTCAAAATCCACCAACACAAAACAGGGAGTTTCTTCTAACTCTAAATTGAAAGAGAAATGGGTTGATAAAAAGGAACAACCAACAGAAAAATTTTAAGAGTTAAAAAATTCGACTTTCGAAGTTGGTGAAAGTTCGAAACAGTTTTACAAAAGAAGAGCCAATTTAAACAAACAAAAATGGGTTGTTAAAAATTCAGATGTTAGTTCCGGCGATGAATCTGACTCGTCAAAGTCAGAGGAGCCACAAGTTGAGCTAAACAGAGAAAATTCAGTTCCACGAATGGATGACGCAAATTTTCCACCATTGCGGGCTGAAAATTTAAAACAAAAAGTTGGAAAAGTGGAAATTTCGAATCAATTCTACTCTGAAAAGAAAGAATTCGATGTCGAAAAGGTTTTCAATGGCAAAGTGAAACATATCTTTGGTAAGATGATCGATGGTAGGGCCAAAGGGGTAAAAGAATTTTATGAATCAAAAAGGAATGTTCAAAGACCAAGTGAAATTGAACCGGTCACACCCAAGGCTGGTCAGGCTTGGGTGCCTGCATTCTTTGCTTAAAATCCTGACTTGCCGGAGCTCCCAAGTTGGTAATCGTGGAGCATGAATCGGCATCATTCTTGAAAATTAGTTGTGTTGATTTAACTTGATTTAATTGTCATAACAAGTGGTTGAAAAGAACAAAGTGATGAATATATCCCCGATCCTACATGTTTGTGAAATAACAAACAAACTAATTTTCTGGAAAAACCATTTTGATTAAAACAAACTTAAGTGTTTTGAAATCTTAATGGGAAAATAGTTTGTTGTCAGGGGGAGTTCTGATTGTTTAAGCCAAGTGGATGGCGATTTGAAGCAATTCATATCAGTTTGTCACTTTACTTTGTACAGTTTATTGTGTTCATTTTCAAATTTTCCCGGAAAATCAAAATTGAAACATATTTTGATTTTAGGGGGAGTAAAAAAATTTTAGAAATTTTGAAAATCTAAAAAGCCAAAAACATCGAAAATCAAAAATTGAGTTTTGTTGTGAAAAAGAGGAAATGATAGTACATCAGTAGACAATCACAGTATGCTAAAGAATTGGAAAGTTAAATATGTGATAAACGGTCTCACTGATGATATGCCAGTAGATTTTTACACGCTTAGTAGATTGTGTTCGAGATATAAACCTAAATATCATACTTACTTATTTCGTGGGGAACATCTCTCGGATATATAGGTAACCCCTGAAATCTTGTTTGAAGGGCTTTCTATTTCTGACATACTAGGTCTTTGTACGTGATGATATCTGGGGTATTATACCAGGACTTCTGATTTTGCGGGAGCAATAGCCTAGTCCTCGTATAATACTTTGCACAGCTTTAATCATAAAGCCCACCTTCAGCATAAAAAATGATGAAACATTGAAAAATGCTAATCATGTGCTGTTGAAAAGAAGATCCCCAATGGGACCCACCTAAAGTCGAACCATCATCTCTCTGATTTTGCGGAAGCAATAGCCTGAGCTCTCATGGTCTCGCATTTAACCCCTTACAAATATCATTAGTGTACATTCACCTGTAAGACTGAATATAGGAGTCTGGATACGGGAGTATATTCTGAGGTGGGCATGCGAATAAGTTTAAGTGCTTAAAACACTAATCTCGTATCTCGAAACAGTTGAACTTTGTGTGAAAATTTAAGTGGATCAGTATACTGACAATCTAAGTGAATCGTTTAGAACTTAAAGTGTTTAAAGCTCAACGGTGCTAGTGATTTGTCATAAACTGATATGATCCTCTTACACAAACTCACAAAAATATTGTCTGTAAATATTTCTTTACTACTTTTCATTAAAAAACAAAAATCCAAAAAGAATGTGTTTTAGCATAAATTTTGAAAAATCAAAAAGATTTTATTTCATCTTATTTTCGACAACTGATGTTGAAAAGCTGATTTTCAAAATTTTGAGTGCTAAACATGATGAACAACAGGTTGGGAGAGTTTGTTTGAAAAGAGAAATGGTTTCAAATTAATGATTAAATGGCCAAATTTGAATGTTTCGATTACAAGTGGTTAAGCAAAGATTAAAATTGTTATACATAAAAATCTTATGTTTTGGGTAGAGTTGTGCAGGTCCCCGTGTCTAAGCCTGAGCAGAGTTTGAGCCAGGACACGATCTTAGAACGAGAGCTATGTCAGATTGCGATCCCGAAACAACTTAAGGGGGAGTCTGCTAGCAAAGGGGAGTCTGAAGACTTTAGTGCCAGGTTCGAATCCTGCAGTTCAAGACAGCTGCTGCTGATGAGCAAGAGAAAGAAGAAAGATAGAGATTGAAGGATGCTTACAGTGTTAGACATTTTGGAGAGAACAAGAAGACTGATCAAGGCTGAAGACTCGTCATGCTGAAGACTCGTACCGAAGACTCGTCAATATCCAAGGGGGAGTATGTTGGTGCATATGTATGTTGACTTCGTCTTGTATTGTGTCTTGTATCTAGATTGGATAGAACAGAGCTCGGTAGTCAAGAAAATAGGGTTTTAGAGTAAATTGTCCAGTTCTCACGAACTGGCAGAGCCAGTTCATACGAAGTGGCCACTTCTCACGAACTGGTGATGTCTGGTTCATGGGGACTGGCCTGCCTATAAATATGAGAGCTCATGCCTTCATTTGTAACTTTGGATTCCGGTAGCGAAGCTCTGCCGAAGTGTCGCCAAGCCTGTAAAACGTTGTTATATCAATACAAACGACATTTAAACTACTTCCAAGTGTGAATCAAGCTGCAATGAAGATCAAATCACTGAATTCCCCATCTGATTTGGTCTAGAACTCTTATGATTGTCTCGTTTGATCGATTCACCGATCCTACAGTGATGAACAGGATTTTTTGTTATGTTTATTGCTGCCTCATTATCAACAAAGCTAGGGGTGGTAAGAAATTGCAAACCGTAGTCGCGCATCTGTTGCTGGATCCACAAGATCTGGGAGCAGCAGCTGCTAGCAGATACATACTCGGCTTCACAAGTAAATAAAGCAACAGAGGTCTGCTTCTTACATTGCCAGGTGACCAATCGGGGTCCGAAAAACTGGCATCCCGCTGTTGTTGACTTAGCGTTCACTTTGCAGCATCCGAAATCGGAATCAGAGTACCGCTCAAGCGTGAAATCACCATCCTTTGGATACCACAACCCTAAGCTTGGAGTTCCTTTCAGGTAGCGTAATATCCTTTTGACGATCGTCGTATGCGAAGCTCTAGGCTTGATTGAAATCGGGTCGCGAGGCAGGTTGGATACATAATGTCAGGTCTCGATGCCGTCAAATACATCAGCGATCCGATCATGGAGCGATACAATGTTTCATCCACCCTCTCTCCGGTGAGATCAGGGTTTATTCCATGGTTCGTCGCTAATGGGTTTTTTTTTTTTTTTTTTTTTTAGCAGTCCCGGACATCCTAAATTTCTCTAGGACATCATGAACATACTTCGTCTGATGTATGAACGTTCCCTCGGGCAGTTGATCAACCTGAAGCCCTAAGAAGAACTTCATCTCACCCATTGATGACATTTCAAACTTCTGCTTCATAACTTTTTCAAAGTATTTGCAGAGCTCATCATTTGTCGACCCGAAAATTATGTTATCCACGTAAATCTGGACTATCAGAAGATGGCCGTCGACTTCTTTTGTGAAGAGGGTAGCGTCTATCTTTCCTCGGATGAAGTTGTTGGCTGGCAGATGTTGAGACAGGGTCTCGTACCAGGCTCTCGGGGACTGATTTAAGCCGTATAACGCCTTATCCAAGAGATAAACCTTATCCTTGTGGATTGGGTCGGTGAAGGCCGGTGGCTGTCCGACATATACCTCCTCCTTCACTTTACCATAGAGAAATGCCGACTTCACATCTAGCTGGTATACTTTAAATCCTTTCCAAGATGCAAATGCTAGGAAGATTCTAATCGCTTCAAGTCGAGCAACCGGAGCATATACTTCAGTGAAATCTATCCCCTCCTGCTGACTGAAACCTTGGACCACGAGTCGAGCTTTGTTGCGAACAATAACCCCTCGATCATCCCTTTTGCACTTAAACACCCACTTTATGTTTATCTTCCTATGGCCATCAGGCAAGTCCACCAGTTTCCATACACCCAACTTCTCAAATTGATTCAGCTCCTCTTGCATTGTGTTGACCCAGGAATCTTCAGTTAGTGCTTCCTTGTACGTTCGCGGCTCAATCTGCGAAATGAAATAACTAAGTGAAAACTCTGTTTGTAAAGGAGCAACTTTTGTATAAAAGCAAGTAAGGCCCTGGTCAATCTGTCGTCTGGTGCGGATGCCTGATTGCAGCTCTCCTATTATCAATTCTTCTGGATGATATGAAAGAGTCATTGGCATCACCTCGCCTGGAACATCTACCTCACCTTCCAAATTCGTAATGTTTTGATCTACGACTTGTTCACTGACAGGAATTGTCTGATCTGGAGACTGGATTTGCTCCCCCTCAGACTCTGAATCACCACGATCGAATGTTGCCCTTTCATCAGATTCTGAATTATCATTATCTGCTGTCTGATTATCAGGAGCTTGTTCACGTTCCGAAGATGTCGGAGTTTGCTGAACTTCATCATTCTCTCCAGCGTTACTTGGACCTGCTTCATCATCATTGGAAGTTTGTTGTTGACATCTAGAAGGCTCTGCTGGGAATCTTTCCTGTGATGCTTCACATTCCCTTAATATATCCAACTCGTCGAAAAACTCTGGTTCTTCATCTATCTCAAATAAGTCCCACAGAGTGTCGTAATTGAAGCGCCATGAGTCGGCGGGTTTCTGTGGTGGCATTGGATAACCCTGGCACTCAACATGATGTGCTTCGATGATCCACTTCAAGCTTGGAACAATGACTCTTCTCATTGGACTTGCATAACCCGCGAAGATACCTTCAATGCTCTTTGGACCAAATTTGCCATAGGGTTCTAGAACGTTGCAGGGAGACCCGAACGGTTCCAAATACCTGAGGTTAGGTTTGTGGTTGTTGATCAGCTCGAAACACATCTTGTTGTACTTTTTCACCATAAGAACCCTATTGAGCGTATAGCAAGCTGTGACAACCGGTAATTAACGACCTCTAATTACGCGATTAACAAATGTTTTAGGCGATGATAAATAGTGTTTAAGACACGTATTAACTTAATTAGGCTCGTGGAATGCCTAGGAACGCCTGTCTGACTTTACAGTGCGCGTACGGTAATTTTCGGGAAACTTGCTGAGCGTCAAACGATGACGAACTGATGCCGTACAAAATACTGACCACGCCGACAAATACGAAGTTTATACGTATAACTTATACCTAAGAATGTGGTTTTGTGAAAATATTATGCTTTTGAACGACACAACACACAAAGGTGAACGAAAAACGTGGAAACAGTAACGCACCGACAATCAACGACGAAACGGAAGCACTGGATTCGAATTTCGTCACGATATTAATAAGTTATGACATATTTAGCGACGTAATCAAATTTTAGTATCCGCAATTGGAAACGAATAAAAAAAACGGGTTAGAAACGACGACTGAAGTGTTATACGCGATTTAATGCGACTGAAAAATGTGCGCGCTTATTAACCACGTATGACATAATTTCATGAAATTCTGACCCTAAAACTTTATTTTACGACATTAAACGACAATCGGGTTCAAAATCGGGCCTTGGGAGTGCTATTGGGCCACGCTAACGAATCGAAACGAGATAATGGGCCTAGGGCCCAACCCCCCACTTAAAACCTAACTATAAATAACTAGTTATAAGAATTTAGAACCCTAATTCCTATTTTCTTCAATCTGCGCACACCACAGACACCCCTTTTCACATTCTTCTTTGCAACTCACTAGAAGAAAACCCTAATTCTCCCAACACAGCCGCATAACTCGGTCTCTTTCACTTCTCCGATCGCCGGAGGTGTATTATCAGTGGCACTCTGGTGCCGGTAATCTAACCGGCCACACATCCACCTCTCACACCTGTTACACCCCCCCCTCTTCGATGATGAAACAAACCACCACCAGCATCGTCGGGTGGTGGTGGTGGTGAGCGACGGCTGGCCAGGAAAGAGATGAGAGAGAGACTGAAGCTGCGAGAGAGAGAAAGAGACGTTGAGAGACAAAAAAGGGCGGCGGCAACGGCGAGCTACGACGGCGGCGACGGCAACGCCGCCGTGAGCGGCGGCGGTCCTGTCCTGGTCTCCTTCCGACGGACTTCTGTGAAGGTTGAAGATAATGTTGGCGGAGGTGACAGTCGACGACCGTAGAGGTGTCATCGGCTTGGGTTCGACAGGTTCGAGTTAAAACTCCAGTCAGATCTATTTCGGTTCACACTTGTGTTTTGGTTCAAGTTTTCAAGTGATTTTCAGGATTAGTTGGTTCGACTCAGTTCAGACCCAGTGTTGGGTTCGGGTTAACTCAGTATGGTTCAACTCGGTCAACACCCGAGTCAACTCGGGTCAACAGCGAGTCAACTCAGTTTCAGCTAAGTCAAGATTGGTCAAAACAGGTCAACAAAGTCAAACGGGTCAAAGCCAGTCAACTGTAGTCAACGATGGTCATAGTCAGTCAACTGTCGGGTCAGCTAGTCAACGCAAGACCTGGTAAAACTTAATCGATGTGAATTTTTATTTCATGATTTAATTTCATTTATACGCGACCGAGCTCGAACCGAATGCATTTAGCGATTTAATTTCATTTTTTTGGGTACTTGACGAAAAGTTTATATATTATGGTTGAATTGTTGTTGAATCTTGAAAGTATAACGACAACTTGTGTTGTCGGGGTTATTCCAAAACAGATGAAAATCTGTCCGTTTTTCTTTAAAAATCCGAAATACCAAACATATCTACATTGTATAAGCGACGCCTATCGAAGTATTTTCGCTAAATGAATATAAAGTATATCTATACTTTTGGCGACGTTTTATGAGTTACCAAAACAAAGTTATAACATCTCGACAAAAAACGAGCTACTAATTTACGAAATTCGCAGACTTTTATAAAATAAATATAATTATTTATATTTATTTTAAACGTCTTTACTCGAAGTATGACACCTTACCGTAAGATTCATAACAAACGATATCATTAACTGACTCGATACGATAACAACGAGCTATATATATAATTATCTACGCTTTTTATTCGCGATGACTAACACGATTTCATAAGTATATTTGAATATATACATATAAAATATATATTCTAAATCACTCGAAAACTAAGTCAATCTCGAAACTTAGATTTATCCCGATTATAAACGGGATCAATTAACCATAGAATGGTTATTCTAAAATCAAGATAGCACCTTAATAGAATCGTTTAGTTAACGATTCGGTGGAGCTCGGACACGTAGTTTAACTACGTTGTTTTATTAAAAAACTTATACGTATTCCTTCGTATGAATGTCGTAGTTGCACGCTAGCTATATACACGTTCTTGGAACGGCACTACGGAAACACACTAAGCTAGCTTTGCACAGGAATATCAAGGTGAGTTCATAACCCCCACTTTTTACTGTTTTACATTTTTATAAATGTTTTCGGGGGTGGAAAGACATGCAAGTTTTGCAAAAACACAATGTTTCGAGAAACAAAAATCATTTGTTTCTAAACCATTTCGCAACAGGATTTCAACGAACTCAAATGGTTTACGAAAAGATTTAAGCTAAACTTACCGGTTCTTACAACAAATCGCGTATTTTCGAAACGTGCATGATTTTCATGACAAGAGACAAGAATGTCCTAGTTACAACTTACAACAACGGGACTGGGTTAGCCTGCGTACGAAAAACGAGACAACTCAGTGAGTTCATGTCCCTCCTTTCACTGTTTTCAATGTTTTGTTTTCAAAAACATCGAGGGGAAATACATGCTAAAACTATTGGTATGTTAGTTACGGAGTAGTAGATAACATGATCAATGTGCATAAGTAGGGAGATAAGTAACCATTAATCACTTAGTGACCAAGGTGCAAAAGGTGTAGATCTATTTGGCTTGAGGCACGCCCCACTCCTGGTTGGTATACCATGGAGTGCTTTTGTGATCCCAAATGATGACAAAGTGTTCTCGGTTTGGTTATTTGCTTATGGTACATTATGTCAGGGGGCTCGCTACCCACTGATAGATCCTTAACAGACTCCATGAATGAATCAGAACATACCATGATTACAAGATAACAGAAAACATTTCAATACCGGTTTACAAAGATAACATGAAACATTTCAATACCGGTTCACAAAGATAACAGAAATCATTTCAATACCAAGTTTCAGATACGACAGAAAACATTTCATAACTGGTTTACAAACTCAACAGTTACATATATCAGTTTATAAACATAACAGAAAACATTTCGTACTGATATACAAAGACGACATTTCAAATGCTTTGAGATATTAAGATCTCACAAATTGGTTTTTCAAATGCAAGATTACAAGTGTTTTAAAACGCATTTGATACAAAACAAACAAACTATGAACTCGCTCAACTTTATGTTGACTTTTTCGCATGTTCTTTCTCAGGTTGCATTTTCAAAACTATGGAACGGTTGGAATAAGAGAACCCATGGGAATTCGAGTACTTAGCGGCGTTCACTGTTTAGAAGTCTTAGCTTTTGCTTCCGCTGTGCAATGAAGATACCGGTCCAGTCATGCCATGCTCTGATATTTCGGGGTGTGACAGATTGGTATCAGAGCTATAGGTTTCAGCGAATTAGGTTTTTGTAGAGATACCTAGGCTTTAACCTCACTATCCTCTGGGGACTTAGATATCAAGAATTGAACGCATACAGAATGCCTAAGACTCGAATATGGGTTCCAACCGTTGCCGAAAACAATGAGACACTAGTTTTGGTTAAAACATACACAAGTGTTGTGTTGGATACACTGTACATGAAACGATCACATATAGTAAGCAAAACCTAGAGGGTTTTGATAACACGCATATAGGACCTTTAGAAAACTCTTGATGAGGAACTTATGTCGAAATTCATTAAAGGTCATCACTTAGAAACCGTGACTAACGACTCGGGCAAACGTCTTTATCCATATTGTCTATGCTCTTTTAATTACATGAGCAGGTAATCTATGTGGAACGAAACGCGATTGCGCAACTATACGTAAAACTTAAACTATACGTTAGCGAACATCAAAGTATATCACACACGACCTTCGAGGCAAGGCCTCGGGGAAACACAAATGGACACGATAACAACGATGCTAATCCCGACAGCGGGAGAACTACCGACTGCAATGTAGCACTTTGCCACGTGATCCTGCAAACGACACGAATCTCGCTAAGGTACGCTAGGACAAGATTTCACAACAGTCGGTACTTAGTCTAAAGAGACTCACAGTTGTTGGCGCTGCAAAAGAAGTCACATGCCTTCGCATTCCCCCTATTTCATTTATGATAAATACGCAATGTTCGACATTCCATGGTAACGTCACTTAACGGTTATCACACGAAATTCCAGGTAAAGTCCTTAAATTTCTTTTATTGAAATCCTGACTTTTGCATCTAGTGAGTAGATTTTTTTTACATTTCTACTTCCCTCTATGGTCATTGCATCACGAAGATTTTATTTCATGATAGCGAACACTCATTTTCTTATTTCTTGACAAATTCGTACGCTACACATGCATTGTTTGTTACGCATGTGGTTTCACTTCGAATGGTTGTTTTGTCAACATATCATATATTATTTCGCTATACTAGATCTTTGCATTGTATTCTAAACAACCCGTATTATTGCAAAATGTTGACTCCTTTGTATCGAGTCAACGGATTTATTGGAAAACTCATTTTCTTTTGAATGGCATACATGGTTTTTCGTTGTGGCCATGTCGAAACTTTCTTATTGATACATGAATTCATTGTTGGATTATGTTTCAACCAAGTTCAACTGATTGAACTTGCTCGTAATATATATTCGATTCAAGATTCCATATGATGGATTGAGACCATCATATTCGAAATAATCCCAACAAGCACTTCATTTGCTTTGAACCATAACATGCTTGTTTGGTCTTCGACTTCATTAAATCGTTTCTTTGATCACGATCACCTTGTGGTGGCGTATTTCACAAGCTTGAAGCTTGCGCTAATCTCGTTGCTCACATCAGGCACAAATTTAATTATTTAATTATTTATTTGTTTATTGAAATTAAATCCGCTTGTTCGATTGTTGTATTAAATCAGTCTTAGTGCAATTGTGTGTTAAGATAAAGGTACCCAAGTTCGTGTTAAATATTCCGGTGTACCTCTTAATGGTTCTTTCACCATCGAGCGAACATTTTGTGATATTTATTGCTTTTCATATTCGCTCGAAAACATTGTTTATTTGTTTCGTTTTCAATTGAAAATCCTATGAGATTTGTTTGAAACATTCGGATTTACTTCCTTGAACCTTCAGTTGAATTCAAGCACGGTGAACTTGTACGATCACCGCTATTATTAAATTGTTTCATTCATTACGACACCTTGTGGCGTCGGTATAAACTTGTTACTTGTGCTAGTCACGATCATCCGTCTCATGCGAAACTATATATGCTTTTCGTTTGACACATCATTTAAGTAGTCTTAATGCAACTATGTATTAAGACGATGATACACCAGGTTCGGTTGTATTTCATTTCGGTGTATCCTTGCAACTCAACAATGTCAACA
This sequence comes from Helianthus tuberosus, assembly GCA_030545235.1. Taxonomy (NCBI): domain Eukaryota; kingdom Viridiplantae; phylum Streptophyta; class Magnoliopsida; order Asterales; family Asteraceae; genus Helianthus; species Helianthus tuberosus. The sequence goes on along the minus strand of CM060356.1, from coordinate 70,470,755 downwards.
CGTTGATTTTATTTTATTCTTTTATTGGTTCAATAGTTGACAAATCATTTCATGATACTATACATTTGAGCTTGTGGTTCAATCATACAATAATCAATGCAAGTTTCCGATTGGTAGTAAATTCTATTGTTTCAAAAATTGATTTGCAGTTTGTGAACGTTCATTTGGAATTCCATTGGTTGAATTTCCTTGTTTGTTGAACCCAGTAAACCTAGTCACATTTTTTGGGTAAAGGGTTACCCCGGTTAAATTTCATTCAACAACCAACAAAACAAGTGAGGGATAGAGTACCACCTCAGTTCTCTAGAAAGACAGGCCTTAACTAGAGTATCACACAGGAAACAAGCAACAACAGCAAACACAAAGACAAAACAAAGTCAAAAAAGACAAAACAAGTAACCACATACGGCTACAAACACACGACCTCAGTAATCAGCCACATTCGTCTTGGTCCAACAGCAACTCACGAGGAAGCCTCCACTCACTTAACACTTGATTCACGCTATTTGTTCTTCGAAACTTCATTGTATGTAGTTTCATTCTAACAGTCGTAAGAACCACCTCGATAACTTGAGCCACGTTCCTTTTTTTAGCCGAGAACAATCTGTTGTTACGTTCTTGCCAAATAAAGTAAGCTGATGCAGCCACCACTAATTTACCAATGATGTAAGAAGCACGTTTTGAATCCGCATGGTTCCTTAGATAATCCATGATCTCGTTCCATCTCTTCCCGATTACATGCATGCCCGCCTTTTCACGAACCCCATACCAGACTTGAGAAGCAAAATCACACTCAAAAAAGAGGTGATCATGAGAATCCGGTCCCAATGTACATAAAGAGCAGCACAATAAATTATAGTTTGCATTACCCGACGCACGCCATTTGGACATGATATCCTGGGTTTTTAGTTTCTTGCAAACTATGAGCCACATAAGAAAAGAATGTCGAGGGATAGCCTGCGGAAACCACACAACTCGATCCCAATCAACCTGATCTTGAGCTTCACGAATATCATTCCACACCCCAAACGTGGTATACTCCATATCTTCACCTCTTCTTGAACGCCAAATAGTCCTATCTTGAACTTGAGAGTGTAATATCACATTATCCATTTGTTGCAAAACCGGAAATCTAGACACCCATGAGTTCGGCCAATCCCACCCACCATTATGAACCATATCCGCAACCCTAGTCCCCATCTCAAATCCCGCATTTGTTATCATTCTTGGAGTAATGAAGCGGCTCAATGGACATACGGCATCCCATTTATCAAACCAGACTTGTGTATTAGCGCCATTACCCAATTTAATCCAAATGTGTTGGCGAATGACCGACCTTAACTGAAGAATCTTACGCCAACCCCACGTAATATTGTTCCGAATAGGCACATCCCAAAAACTTCTCCCCTTGATACGATACGAGTGAACCCATTTAACCCATAAGGATTCCCTATGAGTCAAGAGGCTCCAAATATGCGCTACCATAAGAGCGTTGTTCATGTCAGTAATTCTCCGAATGCCCAAAACACCTTCTGTCTTAGGCAAACACACGCGACTCCATTTCACTTTAGCTTTCCCTTTGATATTATTTCCTTGAGCCCATAAAAATCTTCGCATTCTATCTTCAAGATCGTGAATAATTCTTTTTGGTAGAATCAAAACAGACGACCAATAGACATGCATAGACGATAGAACTGATCTAATAAGTTGGAGACGACCAGCAAAGGACAAGCTTTTAGTTTTCCAATCAGTGATTATCGCTTCCAAGTTTTCAACAAGCTTTTTACAATCTGAATAATTCAATCGAGAAGAGATAAGAGGGACGCCAAGATACCTAACCGGAAGAATACCTTCCTCAAACTGCATTATGTCACGAATTTGGATTTTAACATGATTCGGAACTCCACCAAAAAACGCAGTGCTCTTAGCCATGCTAGGAACCAACCCCGACATATTCTTGAAATTATTCAAAGATTCTTGAATTACACCCGCTGACTTTGGATCACCACGAGCAAACAAGAAGAGATCATCTGCAAAGCATAAGTTAATAATCCTTTGCTCTTCACACTTATGGTGGAATCTAAAATCAGTAGTAACATCAACTTTCTTTTGCAAAATCAACGTAAGGACCTCCATTACCAGCGTAAAGAGATATGGAGACATAGGGTCCCCTTGTCGTAATCCCCGCTTCCCTTTGAAATAACCATGAAGATTACCGTTTATCGCCAGAGAAAATGTTGTAGAAGTAACACATGCCATAACCCATTTGATCATCTTTTGGTGAAACCCAAACCCATGGAGAATATTTTCCAAGAAACCCCAATCAACCGTGTCGTAAGCCTTCTGAATATCAACTTTGAAAGCACATCTCGGGGGACCATGGTTCTGGTGATAATTATGCATTAATTCCTGAGTTAGGAGAATATTATCTGATATTTTCCTACCCAGAATGAAAGCAGACTGATTAATATTAACAATATCTCCAAGGCCCTCTTTAATACGAGTGGTGATAATCTTACTTATACACTTATAAAGAGTATTACAGCAAGAAATAGGCCTATAATCAGTTACAAACTCGGGGGTTTTTACCTTTGGAATTAAAGAGATCACCGTGTGGTTCAGCTGATTTAGAAGTTTTCCATTGATAAAGAAATCCTGAATCGCTAAGCAGACATCTTTTCCAACAATATCCCATGCCTTTTTAAAGAACACAGAGGTATATCCATCCGGGCCTGGCGCCTTATTCCCGGCAATGGAAAACATAGCATCTTTAATTTCACCCTCAGTCACTACACGAACCATATTGTTAGCTTTCACAACCGATAGTTTATTCGTAAACAGATCCATATTAGGACTAAGAATAACCTGGCCATCATTACCAAAAAAATTCGTAAATTGATTAACGAAATCTTGGGCCGCAGCCCCCCCCCCCCTCATGTAAGATCCCACCAGAATCACGTATCGAGATAATACGACTTCGATGATTCTTTGCTTTCACAACATTATGAAAATATTTCGTATTCGAGTCCCCCAGATTCAGCCAATCAACCTTCGATTTCTGTTGAAGGAACACAGCTTCATCATGAATTGCATCCTTGTACCTTTGAAGAAGACTACTATGATTTGCGATAAGGCTCTCATTATTCGAATTCTGATCCATGACACCCTGGCATTCATCTAGCTCTTTTCTCGCCTTCTTTACATTCTCATGAAGATTGCCTTGTTGAATGAAAAGCTTTCTCAAAGGGGTTTTAAGTAACTTAAGTTTCATAACCACTTGATACATATGATACCCCGTAATCTCTGTGTTCCATATCATACTAACTTCATCCAGAAAACCATGCTTTTCAGCAATCAAATTCACAAATTTAAACGGTCTTGGTTTTTCTCTAGTTATATTCGGTAACTTCAAAATACAGGGGGCATGGTCCGAGACCCGAAATGGGTGAAAATAAGCACCTGCATTTGGAAAATCCGTAATACAATGTACGTTACACATGATTCGGTCCAATTTTTTAAATATAGTACCCCCTCGAAGTTGATTGTTCGTCCATGTGAAGTGAAGGCCTGTGCTATTAACATCAAATACTTCGATGGTATTAATACATTCCTTAAACTCACGCGAACCAATGTTATACTTTGAAGAACCGGCACTCGAATCATTAAGAAACAAAGATGCATTGAAATCCCCCATAATAGCCCACGGTTTGTCTTTCATAAACACACTATGACCACATAAATTTTGCCATAAGTTCCTTCTATTCATATAATGGTTCTCCGCATACACAAATGAACAAAACAAAGACTTTTTATCAATTTTAAATATCACTTGGGTATGAATAACTTGATCAGTTTGCGAGAGTACCATAACATCAACTACATTAGGATCCCACCCAATCATGATCCTAGTTCCTTTCATACAGCAACCGGCATTCGTAGTCCATAACCACGAGTTGAAAACCTTTTGACATACCTTAGAAACATTTGAACTATCAACATGAGTCTCCATGATCGCACATACCTGAACATGATTATCCACAACGACCTGACGAACCTCCTTCTGTTTGAGGGAGCGGTGTCACATTGGTGATAGTATCACTACGCTTCGTTCACTTGACATCGATTTATGGAACAAACTCAGTTGAACCATTGGGATTCTTATTGATGCAAATAGTCCTTATATTCACATAATCTAAATAAGTTTTGATTTGATTATGCGGTCATTCATTTTGGTATTATTCGGACATACCTGCGAGCGACACAACTCTGAGGAGATAACATAGACTAAATTTCGAGGACGAAATTTCTGCAACAGGGGGAGAATGTGACAACCGGTAATTAACGGCCTCTAATTACGCGATTAACAAACGTTTTAGGCGATGATAAATAGTGTTTAAGACACATATTAACTTAATTAGGCTCGTGGAATGCCTAGGAACTTCTGTCTGACTTTACAGTGCGCGTACGGTAATTTTCGGGAAACTTGCTGAGCGTCAAACGATAACGAACTGATGCCGTACAAAATACTGACCACGCCGACAAATACGAAGTTTATACGTATAACTTATACCTAAGAATGTGGTTTTGTGAAAATATTATGCTTTTGAACGACACAACACACAAAGGTGAACGAAAAACGTGGAAACAGTAACGCACCGACAATCAACGACGAAACGGAAGCACCGGATTCGAATTTCATCTCGATATTAATATGTTATGACATATTTAGCGACGTAATCAAATTTTAGTATCCGCAATTGGAAACGAATAAAAAAACGGGTTAGAAACGACGATTGAAGTGTTATACGCGATTTAACGCGACTGAAAAATGTGCGCGCTTATTAACGACGTATAACATAATTTCATGAAATTCTGACCCTAAAACTTTATTTTACGACATTAAACGACAATCGGGTTCAAAATCGGGCCTTGGGAGTGCTATTGGGCCACGCTAACGAATCGAAACGAGATAATGGGCCTAGGGCCCAACCCCCCATTTAAAACCTAACTATAAATAACTAGTTATAAGAATTTAGAACCCTAATTCCTATTTTCTTCAATCTGCGCACACCACAGACACCCCTTTTCACCTTCTTCTTTGCAACTCACTAGAAGAAAACCCTAATTCTCCCAACACAGCCGCATGACTCGGTCTCTTTCACTTCTCCGATCGCCGGAAGTGTATTATCAGTGGCACTCTGGTGCCGGTAATCTAACCGGCCACACATCCACCTCTCACACCAGTTACACCCCCTCTTCGATGATGAAACAAACCACCACCAGCATCGTCGGGTGGTGGTGGTGGTGAGCGACGGCTGGCCAGGAAAGAGATGAGAGAGAGACTGAAGCTGCGAGAGAGAGAAAGAGACGCTGAGAGACAAAGAAGGGCGGCGGCAACGGCGAGCTACGACGGCGGCGACGGCAACGCCGCCGTGAGCGGCACCGGTCCTGTCCTGGTCTCCTTCCGACGGACTTCTGTGAAGGTTGAAGATAATGTTGGCGGAGGTGACAGTCGACGACCGTAGAGGTGTCATCGGCTTGGGTTCGACAGGTTTGTCACACCCCTTTCTGCTGCGGAAGCACGAGGTGTGATCATGAAAGGTTCTCATTGCATACGAATGGTAAACATACTGCATACTCATGAAAATAACTTCAATTACCATATTTCGAAAACATAAGTTAGCGTTTACATCGCGAGTTAACTTAAAACATTGTCTTAAAAGGGTTTACAACTTTATTTAAAGATAAACATAGGCGACATCCACGAGCATGGGTAAGACCGCGCGCACATCCACTTCTAGTTACCTGAAATACATGTGAGTTTTGGGAAAACGTCAACATAATGTTGGTGTGAATTCATGCAGTTTTATGTTTAACGCTTGTGTACTTTGTATAAAAATCATGGTATGTATTTGTTAAATCACGTATTCAAGTGTAAATCAAGTATTTCCATATGTATCAAGTGTTAATGGGTTGCAAAGCCATTAACATGTGACACGACATAGGAAGTCACCAAACCATAGGCATTTTTCTATAGTCGATTCACGACTGAGACACAAAAACACTACTTGGTTCTAGTTGTCACCAAGAGTGGGGCTGCCCTGAACCCATTAGATCTAACCTTTTGTTCTGCGGTCTAAGTATGTACACGATTAATGGTGCTTATGGTACCCTATTCGTGACACGATTTCTCGTATCAATTCTTGGCACTAGTTGTCGCCAAGATTACTTCTCGTTTTAGTACATATCATACCATTTTGTAAATACTGGAGTATTAGTAACATGTATTTCACCCCTGAAGTTAAAAATCTGAAAACAGTTAAGAGAAAAGGGGGAGCATGAACTCACAACTTTGCGTTCCTGTGCGTCGTAAACTTCACCGGATTTGCTTACTTAACGTCGTAACCTATACGCGTTTTCTTAACGTTAGTCACTAGACTTGTATCGCACAAGTACAGTCACTCTCTTTTGTATTTGTATTGTTGTGTTAAAAATATTTCATATTTTTAACTAAGTATTTTACTTATATTAGTTTCTCAAGGTTTAATATAAGTATTTTGCACTTTGCACCCAAATTATGTATCTTGCATGTTGTATGTGTATTTTATGTTTATACTCCTCATGAGTATTTAGTGTATTTTTTTTAAGTCTTAATACACTAGCACGTATAACACATACTATATACACTTAGCACAAAAGTTGGTGATAACATAATATATACTTTTCTCTCAAAATATACATACTTATATCCATTTTTATTCTTGAAGAAATCCTCATTTCTTATCACCAAAAATTAGGGAAACCTTGGTAATACTTTTAAACACATTTTTAGGGAATAAGTTTCTCAAAAACTTATATTTTCTAAGTGTCAAAATTTATAAAAATTTTGACAGAGTTTCCCCTAAAAATGGAGGTTTCCCATGTTTTCAAAACATGTGTTTATTTTCTTTTAAATCGTCAACAATCATCAACAACAGTTATCAACAATAATCATCAACAATAATCACTAGTTTCTCTATTCCATGAACTTGAATATTTACAAAAATGCGTAGTAACTTGCTAGTACATTTAGTAAGTCTTGTTATTTTTAAAAATAAGTTTAGTTTCTTAAAAACTTTATTTTTAATGAGTATGTATTTTCACAACTTCCAGTCATGAATTTCAAAAGTATTACTTGTTAAATTTTTCTTGTGACATAAGTGTTTACACACTTGTTTATTCACTAAAATGCTTTTAGTTTATGTAAGGTCCGGGTTTTGACAAAACTAGCATTTTCCGCTTGGTTCTTCCGAAAAACCACTTGTAGATCTTTAGATCTACATGTTTAGAGCCTTATTTTACAAGAAAAATTATATTTACACAAGTTCATGTTTAATGTGTGGTAGAGTTTCATCATTTAACCCTTTGTACACTTAAACAAACTCTATGTCATGATCCATGATCACGACTAATCCGGGTTAGATGATGATCCGAGCTACCACAACATAGATCGGCCCTAAATAGTTACACAAAACAAATCTTACAAGATTTACACAACTCTTTAGCTTTTATCCAACATGTTTAACATTTTTAGTAAACTTTTAGTATGTCAACTTGCATGTTCTTGACTTTTAACCGACAAAGTTCGTTTTAACCACTTTAGAATAGATCAAGAAGGCGTTTAGAGTCACTTACTACTAGCTCGAGGCTAGGGAAGAAACTAGTCGAAGATCGGGTGGATAAAAGCAATGTAGCGAGGTTCTTCACAATCCGAGTGCACCGAGCTTCCTTATACGCAATCCTTAACACTTGTAGATACTTGGAAAGGCAAGATCAAAGCTCGAAAATGGATGGGTGTGGGTGGGTGTGTTCGGCCGTGAGTTTCAAAGAGAGGGAGAGGGATGATCAAGTTTTGTCAAGTGTGGTAATGAGTGAAATGATAGTCTTTAGGTCTTATTTATAATCCATCTAATGTCATTAACCATGGGATAACATGTTACCTAGATATGAAGCATTTAGGATTAAAATAATTAGCAAGGACAAGGTGTGTCACCTATATGGTGACCGATCGGTTAAGGGGGGGTGGGGCATTCGGTTGGATTTCAACTAGATACTTAAGGTCTAGTTATGTTAAGTTAGGAGTTTATTTAGTGTATGATGTGTGTTGCATGTTATAACGGGTGTTAGGGTATTCGGGGACCCTAACTGGCTCAGAAAAAGAAAAACAATGTCAATGACAATATTTTTGTGTTCCGGGTAAAGTCTGGTTGTTCGGTTAGACACCGGTTCGTTAAAGTGCTAAATTGCACTTTTTAGTTTCTTTTAAGTACCTTTCTTGTACTCTTTCAATTCCCAACACTTAGGGAAATATTCTGGATAATAAAACGACATTTCTGCAAAATATTCATGTGTCTAAATGCTGAATTATTTAAATTCTGCACTTAAAGTGCGTTTCGGGTGCTTTTTAGTGCTTATTTTTGCTTTCGTATTGCATATATATTAAACCCTTGTATGTACTCTTGGGTTTTAAGGTATTCTTGTCGTCGGACCTACACCTAGGCCTCAATTTTATTGCCTGACTGCTTGCTGCAGTATTGTTGACACAAAGTGCCTTACCGGTGAGTTTACTAGTATATTTGACGTAACACTCTTGTTTATGCATAAAGCAATATTTTGTGGTATACAACGTGCATGAATTCACTTGTTTAGTCATGTGTTCAGACATTGCTGACAATTAAGCACATAATTGCAGTCAATAATTAATAATTAAAGTGTACGGAAATTACCAGTTTGGTGCCGGTTGTCACAGTCTCCCCCCGTTAAAAGAATTTCGTCCCGAAATTCAGGCTGAACTAACTCTCGCAGGAGTCTTCTTGAATAGGTGGGGATACTTTTCCTTGAACTGGTCTTCACGTTCCCATGTGTACTCGGGTCCGTGCTTAGAGCTCCAACGTACTTTGACAAGTTTAACGCTGCTCCTCCTGGTCTTGTTGACTTTCCAGTCGGTAACCTCAACGGGTTGTTCTGTAAATCGGAGGGCTTCATCAATATGCACTTCATCCATCGGGATGATCACGTTTTCTTGTGTTGGACTCTTCTTCAGGTTGGATACATGAAACGTATCATGTACTCCATTAAGTTCTTCCGGTAACTCCAATTTGTATGCCACGGTACCAATTCTTTTCAATATTCTGAATGGTCCGATGTATCGTGGATTTAGCTTTCCACGCTTTCCAAATCTGACTACGCCCTTCCAAGGTGAGACTTTTAACAACACTTTGTCTCCCACCTTGAATTCTACTGATTTTCTATTCGGATCAGCGTAGGTCTTTTGTCGATCTCGAGCCGCCTTAATGCGCTCTCGGATCTGCGCAATCTTGTCGGTTGTCTCTTGTACAAGTTCAGGACCAACCATACATTTATCTCCAGCGTCTGCCCAACATAGGGGCGATCGGCATTTGCGGCCATACAGAGCTTCGAACGGCGCGGCTTTTATGCTCGTATGATAACTGTTATTGTAGGAAAACTCAACTAAAGGTAGATGAGTATCCCAGCTGCCGCCTAGGTCCATGACGCATGCGCGAAGCATATCTTCTAACGTTTGTATAGTCCGTTCGCTCTGGCCGTCTGTTTGTGGATGGAATGCCGTGCTTAGATCTAACTGAGATCCAAAGGCTTCCTGAAATGATTGCCAGATTCTCGAGACAAAGCGTCCATCTCTGTCTGAAATGATTGAGATAGGCACTCCATGACGTGCCACAATTTCCCTTAAGTATATTTCAGCAAGCTTCCCAGTGCTGTCTTTTTCTCGGATCGGTAGGAAGTGCGCAAACTTCGATAATCGATCAACTATTACCCACATCATATCGTGCCCTCTCGGGGTCCTGGGTAATTTCGTTATGAAGTCCATCGAGATTTGTTCCCACTTCCACACGGGAATCTCTGGTTGTTGTAGTAGGCCGGACGGTTTCTGATATTCTGCCTTAACCTTGGCACAGGTTAGGCATTTTCCAACATAGACAGCAACGTCGCTCTTGAGTCTCGGCCACCAATAGTATTCTTTCAAGTCTTGATACATTTTCTCCGCTCCTGGATGGATCGAATATCTCGATTTGTGGGCTTCATTAAGGATGACTTCTCGTATGCCACCATAGAGTGGAACCCAAATACGCTTCTTGAAGTATAAGGCTCCCTCTTCGTTTGGCACCATGTATTTCAGCATACCCCGTAGGTATTCAGCTTTACGGTTCTCTTCTTTAAGAGCTTCTTGTTGTGCATCTCGAATGCGTGTAGTGAGGTTCGTTCGAATGGTCATTTCTAACGCTCGAACCCTTAGGGTCTTAACCCTTTCTTTTCGGCTTAACGCGTCCGCTACAACGTTTGCCTTTCCAGGATGGTACTTAATCTCACAGTGATAATCGTTCAGCAGCTCGACCCAACGTCGCTGGCGCATATTCAATTCCTTCTGATAAACTATGTGTTGTAAGCTTTTGTGATCTGTGAAAATTGTACATCGAGTACCATATAAATAATGTCGCCAGATCTTCAAGGCGAATACCACTGCACCTAGCTCCAGGTCGTGCGTGGTATAGTTTCTTTCATGTACCTTCAGTTGTCTTGAAGCGTAAGCGATGACTTTTTGGCGTTGCATGAGCACGCAACCCAAGCCTTGTCGTGAGGCGTCGCAGTATACCACGAAGTCTTCCGTGCCTTCGGGTAATGATAGTATTGGTGCATCGCAGAGCTTGTTTTTAAGTAGCTGGAAGGCTTCTTCTTGTTTGTGACCCCAGTCGTATTTCTTGTCTTTCTGAGTAAGGGTCGTTAGCGGTTGAGCTATCTTTGAGAAATTCTCGATGAATCGCCGATAATAGCCCGCTAAGCCCAAAAACTGTCGAACTTCAGTTGGGGTCTTGGGAGCTTCCCAATTCTTTATTGCTTCTATCTTGGACGGGTCTACATGAATGCCCTTCTCATTCACAACGTGACCAAGAAATTGTACTTCGCGAATCCAGAATTCGCATTTCGAGAACTTTTCATAAAGTTTCTCTTTCTTCAGTAGTTCCAAGATGGTTCTGAGATGTTGCTCGTGCTCTTCTTTCGTTCGCGAGTAAATCAGGATATCGTCGATAAATACAATCACGAATTTATCGAGATATGGTTTGCAAACGCGGTTCATCAGATCCATGAAGACCGCTGGCACGTTCGCCAATCCAAATGGCATCACAAGAAATTCGTAGTGCCCATAGCGTGTTCTGAATGCAGTCTTTGGCACGCTTTCATCTTGGATTCTCAGCTGATGGTATCCAGATCGAAGGTCGATCTTGGAATAGTAGCTTGATCCTTGCAGTTGATCAAATAAGTCATCAATCCTCGGTAGCGGATACCGATTCTTGATCGTGAGCTTGTTCAGTTCCCTGTAATCGATACACATCCGCAGTGATCCATCCTTCTTCTTCACGAACAATACTGGAGCTCCCCAGGGTGAGAAGCTTGGCCTTATGAATCCTTTATCCAACAACTCCTGAAGTTGTGTAGATAATTCTTGCATTTCGGATGGTGCAAGTCGATAGGGAGCCTTGGCTACAGGAGCGGCTCCTGGAACCAAGTCTATGTGGAATTTGACTTGTCGTTGCGGAGGTAGTCCTGGCAGATCTTCAGGGAACACATCAGGAAATTCCTTCACCACAGGAATGTCTTCGAGTTTTGGCTCCACAGCCTTCTTATCTACAACGTGTGCTAGGAAAGCAACACATCCTTTCCTTAAGCACTTCTGTGCCTTCATACAACTGATGATTCGTAGAGGCGCGTTTCGTCTTTCTCCATGTACTATGAGAGTTTCATCATTCGCCAGAGGGATGCGAATGATTTTCTCATGACAAATGACTTCAGCTTTGTTCTTGGACAACCAGTCCATTCCGACCACTACATCGAAGCTACCTAATTGAATAGGTAAGAGGTCGATGCTAAATCTTCGTTCACCAAGTTCTAGCGTGCAGCCTCTAACAACTTCGCCCGATTCAACAAGTTTACCATTGGCTAGTTCTATGGAATAAGGAATTTCTAATCTACTAGATTCTATTCCAAGTATGCGTTTAAATTCCACAGACATGAAGCTATAATCGGCGCCAGTGTCGAATAATATGGATGCAAAGTGATTGTTAATGAGGAACGTACCGTTGACCACATTAGGGTCCTCGCGTGCGTCTCTTGCTCCAATCACAAATGCTCGAGCCTGAGCCTTGTTTCCTTCTGGGCAATCCTTCATGAAATGATCTTTGCTTCCACATCTGAAGCATCCTTGGTTTCGCCCATTCCCGTTACCAGCACCATTTCCATTTCCACCATTGTTCCTATCATCAGCCCCATTACGATTTCCATTCCCGTTCCTCTTACTCCAACAGTCTTCAGTGCGGTGACCCAACTTTCCACACTTGTCACACTTTGAGATGTGACAAGCTCCCTCGTGATGGCGTTTACACCGATGGCATTTGGGCAAGGTGCCCAGGTATCCCTTTGCTGGAGCGTCGTTCATAGCTGCAAGAGATTTCACCTCCTGAGGCGGGTTGGGGTCACGCTTCTTGTTGGAACTCTTGTTGTTACGAATTGCCTGATTCAGGTTTGCATGCTTCCTTTTCTTGTCCCCAGATGACTCAGCATGTGTTTCAGACTTTTCTGTTGGGTTCAGGGATAGCTTCTTCATGCGAACACAATCTTCAGTAAGGCTGACAGCCAGAGTTACAGCCTCGGTGATTGTTTGTGGTTTGGCCGACGTCACCATGCCACAAAACTCTGAGGCCAGTCCCCAAATGTAGCGTTCAACGCGCTTGAATTCGGGAGTCACCATGTAGGGAAGCACTCTAGACAGATCGTGGAACCTTCGAGTGTAACCATTAATGTAAGCACCTTCCATAGTCAAGTGCCAGAATTCCGTTTCCAGCCTTTGGAGTTCGGCACGAGAGCAGTACTTCTCTCTCATTCTTTCCTTCAGTTCATCCCAAGTTAGGCCATAAGCGGCATCATCGCCCAAGGTTTGGACTTGCAGGTTCCACCAAGTCAGAGCTTCATCCACAAATAACCCAGTAGCAAAGGTGACTTGTTGATCCGCGGTACACTTGCTCATGCGGAAAGTAGCTTCAGTCTTCTCCGTCCAGCGCACAAATGCTACTGCACCTCTTGTGCCGTCATAGTTCATCGGCTTGCAGTCGAGGAACTGCTTGAAAGTGCAGCCTGGAATTAACCCAATCAATTCACTTATGAGCAATCGAAGAAATAATGAAACAAGGACTGTTCATAAATTCCTTCATGCTTAGTAAATTGTTTTAAGGGTACCTTGAGCTGCGTTTCCTCCAGACGAATCTCCATTCCCATTACGCCTAGCGTTGCTTGGTCCTCCACTGTCTTGAGTACGGTTCGCCTCGTATTGGGCGATAGCAGCAGAGATCCTTTCCTCCAGTAGAGCGTTCAGCTCTTCAGCAGTTCTTGGCAGTGGGGGAGGAGGAGGTTTATCGTCATTGCGAGCATTCACAGCTTTCCTGGGTGCCATGTTCTGACAGAACATAACACAACAGGGTTAGACATTTGTTTGATATCGTCCTACTAGACAGTAGTAGTATATATATTCACAGGTATATACCACATAAGTGACATCAAACAATTATTAGTCTAGCAGAGTACTTAGTAGGCTTGCACTGAGGGAATCTATACGTGACAAGACTTGCTGTGATTTTTGTGCACTGAATTCCATAATTATGTATGCATCCATAATTACGTAACTCCTTGCACAGTCCGCACAGTTCGTTTCATCCTCGTATTTCTTCCTTCAGATGGGCCATTGCTTTCAGATAAAGTCACGTATACTTGTGACATTCTACTTCTAGTACATGCTAATTATCACACATAATTGCAAGTAATTTCTAGTCAACGACAAGTGCTACTCAAGTGCATTCTAAGTCTCGTAGTGTCTTTTCTAGACTCATGTAGACAGTTTCAGGCAGTGGATGTCGCGGGACGTTTTATGCAATGAAAACTCTTTGAAAATTGTTTTCGTGAAAGGATCCTAGAGATTGTAGACTAGACTCGAGAAGGAATCCTGGTTCACTACAATCGCAGCTCCGATACCAATCTGTCACACCCCTTTCTGCGGCGGAAGCACGAGGTGTGATCATGAAAGGTTCTCATTGCATACGAAAGGTAAACATACTGCATGCTCATGAAAATAACTTCAATTACCATATTTCGAAAACATAAGTTAGCGTTTACATCGCGAGTTAACTTAAAACATTGTCTTAAAAGGGTTTACAACTTTATTTAAAGATAAACATAGGCGACATCCACGAGCATGGGTAAGACCGCGCGCACATCCACTTCTAGTTACCTGAAATACATGTGAGTTTTGGGAAAACGTCAACATAATGTTGGTGTGAATTCATGCAGTTTTGTGTTTAACGCTTGTGTACTTTGTATAAAAATCATGGTATGTATTTGTTAAATCACGTATTCAAGTGTAAATCAAGTATTTCCATATGTATCAAGTGTTAATGGGTTGCAAAGCCATTAACATGTGACACGACATAGGAAGTCACCAAACCATAGGCATTTTTCTATAGTCGATTCACGACTGAGACACAAAAACACTACTTGGTTCTAGTTGTCACCAAGAGTGGGGCTGCCCTGAACCCATTAGATCTAACCTTTTGTTCTGCGGTCTAAGTATGTACACGATTAATGGTGCTTATGGTACCCTATTCGTGACACGATTTCTCGTATCAATTCTTGGCACTAGTTGTCGCCAAGATTACTTCTCGTTTTAGTACATATCATACCATTTTGTAAATACTGGAGTATTAGTAACATGTATTTCACCCCCGAAGTTAAAAATCTGAAAACAGTTAAGAGAAAAGGGGGAGCATGAACTCACAACTTTGCGTTCCTGTGCGTCGTAAACTTCACCGGATTTGCTTACTTAACGTCGTAACCTATACGCGTTTTCTTAACGTTAGTCACTAGACTTGTTTCGCACAAGTCTAGTAAAGTGAATCGTTGAAGTGGTGAACATTGACGGCAATACTATTTTACCTCGTAGGGGTATTGTTTCGAATCCTCAAACTGAACCAAATACAATTAATGTTATTGATGAATTGTTGAAGGTAACACAGCCGGTGGTAAACGAGTTTATATCCCCTATGCAATACCCTGATATAACTAATGTTGATCCGATTAGGGCTGATGTCAGCAAAGCTGGTGATGGTAACCAGGTTAAGCCGATAACCTATGCTGATTCGTTGAAGACTAAGAACACTCCTAGGGTTAATTTCAGGTCTCTAGCTAGTTCTATGAAGCATGATGATTGTGATGTTGTTCTACCGGTAGAATCGGTTAGGGTAGTGCAGGATAAGTTAGCAAACACTTTGTATGGCTACTTCTTGGGAGATCGAATTGCATATCCTGTGGTCGAATTTTTTGCAAAAAATAACTGGAAAAAGTATGGTCTGCAAAAGGCAATGATGAATGCTAACGGATTTTTCTTTTTTAAATTTGCTGATCATAAAGGCATGATGGATGTGTTGGCGTCGGGTCCATGGATAATAAGGTCACAACCGTTCTTTCTTCAGGAGTGGACACCAACTACAAAGCTTGAGAAAAAGGAAGTTAATAAAATTCAGGTGTGGGTGAAAGTCCATGAAGTTCCGATAGCTGCTTATACGGAAGATGGTCTTAGTATGATTGCGACTGCCATTGGGGAACCTAAGCTTCTTGATTCTTATACTACATCGATGTGTGTTGATAATTGGGGACGCAGTAGTTTTGCTAGAGCTCTTGTGGAAGTTTCAGCTGAGAAAGATCTTAAAGAGGAAATTACTATGGCTATTCCCAAGTTAAATGGGGAGGGTTTTATTAAAGAGAAATTGTACGTTGAATACGAATGGAGCCCCCTTAGATGCTCGGCTTGTTGTGTATTCGGTCATTCAGATGACTCATGCCCAAAGAACCCAGCAGGTCGTGTTCCCGTTCAGAAGGGGGGTAGGCAAACTGGAAACTATGGTAAATCGCAAATGAAGACGGTGTCTAGAGTTGATGAAGATGGGTATACGGAGGTTCAATATAAAAAGATGGCTAGGAAATCAGGCATTCCTCTAACTAAACCTAAGCCAAAATTTGAATATAGGTCGATTGGTAATAAGCAGAATCATGTTTTGAACATTAAGTCGGTTAACAAATCTGTTGGGGGTAACAAGAAGCCGGACAATGCCGGGGCCTTTGTATCTAGTAATCCTTTTGATGTGCTTAGAGATGAAGTTGGGGAATCTAGCAAATCGGCTAGGATAATAGATGATGATGGTGCAGAATATTCGGATGACGAAGAGGTGGTAGAGGTTTTCAATGAGACGAATGAATTTCTTAAAGTTGATCCAAACAATGATGCTAATAAAAAAGGGGCAAGCACTCCTTCTTCAGGGGTGTCTCAATGATTAGTTTGGCCGTTTGGAATATTAGGGGGTTGAACCGCCCGCTAAAACAAAATGAGGTTCGTCAGGTGGTGAAAGATAATAATTTAAGTTTATGTGCGATTCTTGAATCTCATGTGGGTTTCGATAATCTTCAGAAGGTTTGCAAGGCTGTCTTTCGTAGATGGGATTGGACTTCCAATGGGTGTTGTTGTAACAAAGGTGCTCGGATTATTTTGGGGTGGGACCCGATGGAGATTGATGTGATGGTTCTTGCGCAGGATGCTCAAGTCTTACATATTCAAGTTTTTTGTAAGGCTAACAAGAGTACGTTTTTTTTGCTCCCTCATTTATGCTGCGAATTATTATATCTCTCGTAGGGATCTCTGGCATAATTTAAGACTTCATAAAGCTTTGGTTCATGATAAACCTTGGGTGATAATGGGTGATTTCAATTCCGCTCTGAATATTGAAGATAAGTCTATCGGTTCTTCATCCATAACTTCTGGTATGCGTGATTTTAGAGAATGTCTTGAAGAGATTGAAGTTTTTGATATAAATCGTACTGGGTTACATTTTACATGGACTCAAAAGCCAAAAGATGGTATTGGTTTGCTGAAAAAGATTGACAGAGTGTTGGGAAATGCTCCTTTTGTTAGCTCTTATCCAGAATCGGTCGCCATCTTTAAACCATATGGTATCTCGGATCATTGTCCATGTGTTTTAAAGCTGTTTTCGGCTTGTAAACCGAAACCGAAACCTTTCAAGTTTGCAAATTTTTTAGTTCACAAGCCGGAATTCTTGGATATTGTTAAGACTAAATGGGACGTGCAAATTAATGGAGTTCATCAGTTTCGAGTTATAAAAAAACTCACTCTCATGAAATCTTCGCTTCGTGCTCTTTTGTTTAAACAAGGTAATCTCCATGAGAAGGTTGATAACCTTCGTGGAAAAATTGAGGCGCTTCAGCGTGACATTGATATGGATCCTCTGAATGATGCTATACGAGCTCAAGAAGCTGCTATGCTAAGTCAATTTCAAGAGGCGCTTCTTGATGAGGAAAGGTTCCTCAAGCAGAAATCTAAAGTGGAGTGGCTCCGTGCAGGCGATGCTAATTCGGCTTTTTTCCATACGTCTTTAAAGTGTAAAAATCATTTTAAACGTATTGAGGTGATTACGGATGCGAGTGGCAATATTTTTGAAAGTGACAACGTGGCGGAGGCTTTTGTCAGCCATTATGAACAATTTTTGGGATGTGCAGGTCAAATTTCTTTAGAGCCATCTCCTGATTTATTTACTAAAAAGCTGGAGTCTGATACTGCAAACCATATGGTTCGTCCGGTTACTTTGGAGGAAATAAAATTAGCTATGTTTTCGATTGGGAATGATAAGGCCCCGGGTCCTGATGGTTACACGGCTGCTTTTTTCAAGAGTGCTTGGCAGATTGTGGGAGGTGATGTTTCAAATGCTGTTCTGGATTTTTTTAACACTGGTAAACTGCTGAAGCAACTTAATCATACTTTTGTTGTTCTGATTCCCAAGGTATCGTCTCCTACTAGGATCAATGACTATCGTCCTATATCCTGCTGTAATGTCATTTTTAAATGTATTAGTAAAGTCTTGGCAGATAGAATTAAAGGTTCGTTAAATCAGATTGTGAGCATAAACCAATCAGCGTTTATTCCTGGTCGGAAAATTTCGGATAACATTCTTCTTACGCAAGAGTTGATGCATAATTACCATCGTCACTTTGGCCCTCCTCGATGTGCGTTTAAAGTAGATATCCAGAAGGCATACGATACGGTAGATTGGGGTTTTCTGAAGAATGTGTTAATAGGATTTGGTTTCAATGGTATTATGGTTGATTGGATAATGTTATGTGTGTCTACTGCATCCTATTCGATATGTGTCAACGGGAATATTCATGGGTATTTTAAGGGGAAAAGAGGATTAAGACAAGGTGATCCTTTATCTCCTTATCTTTTCACTCTCGTGATGGAAGTTTTGACGTGTATTCTCAATCATGCCACAAGAATTGATTCGTCTTTCAGATTTCACAATAAATGTGAAAAACAGCGAATTGTTAACCTTTGTTTTGCGGATGATCTTTTTCTATTTGCTAGAGGAGATGTGGGTTCGGCTAGATGTATTATGTCTTCTCTCACGGAATTTACTCGAATGTCGGGGTTATATCCGAGTGCCCAGAAAAGTACAGGATTTTTTTGTAATGTTCCGAATAATGTGAAAAGGGAAATCTTGACTATCATGCCGTTTGTGGAGGGTATGCTTCCGGTGAAATACTTGGGTGTTCCGCTTATTTCTTCTAGACTGTTGTACAAGGATTGTAGTGTTCTTGTGGAGCGTCTTGAAAATCGGATAGATAGTTGGAAGAACAGAATGTTATCTTTTGCTGGCAGACTACAACTAATCATCTCGGTCCTTTCAGCTCTTCATGTGTATTGGTCTTCGGTTTTTATTTTACCAGCTAGAGTCATTAAGGAACTGGAAGCAAAAATGCGTAATTTTCTTTGGGCTCAGTCTCCCTCTCAGCGTGGTAGAGCGAAAGTTTCTTGGAAGTCGGTGTGTGTGCCGAAGCATGAAGGAGGTTTGGGTATTCGTCGGATAGCTGATGTAAATAAAGCTCTCATGGTTTCGCATATTTGGAGTATCTTAAGCAACCGGAACTCGCTTTGGGTAGCTTGGATTCATTCTTATCGTTTAAGAGGTCGTAGTTTTTGGGATCATAGGGTTCCGTCTTCTTGTTGTTGGAGTTGGAGAAAGATGGCTCAGCTTAGGCCTTTAATTCGTCAGCATGTATGGTCTCAAATTGGGGACGGAAAAAATACGTATGCTTGGTATGACTTGTGGAGTAGTATCGGTCCGCTTTGCAATTTTCTTTCTCCTAGAGTTATAACCCGAGAGGGTTTCAATCTAAATGCTAAAGTGGCGGATGTTTATATGAATGGTTCTTGGATGTGGCCGGATGCTTGGAAAGATACTTATCCCGTGCTTATTCATCTAGACTTTATTCAGCGAAACTTAAATAATCAGGATCGGATTTTGTGGATGGAAGGTGATAAGCTATCCGAGTATTCCTCTTCTGAAGTTTGGAATTCGGTTCGAAATAGGGAGCAGGAGGTGAATTGGGCCAGCCTTGTTTGGTTCTCTCAGTGCATCCCTCGGCATGCTTTTTTGATGTGGCTCATTGTTCGACGAAAACTCTTAACGCAAGACAAAATCTTGCAATGGAGCTATACACGGAGAAACAATATGAACATGATGTGTTGCCTCTTGTGTTATGAAAATGTGGATTCGCATGATCATCTGTTTTTTGAATGTAAGTTATCCTCACAAGTTTGGTATACGGTTCGTTCTAAAGCTGGTATGGATAGAGTAGATTCAAGGTGGACCGATATTGTGGAGTGGTTAGATCATCGTGCTCGGTCAAAATCAGCGAAAAATCTGATTTGCAGATTGTTAGTTGCTGCTTCGGCTTACATAATTTGGCAGGAGAGGAACAATCGTCTGTTCAGAAACCATGCGAGGCCTCCTGATACCATATCCAAAGCGATTTTAGAAAGTGTGAGGTACAAATTGATGGGGCTCAGATTCAAGAATACAATCAGAGTTCGAGAGTTGCTGGAAGAATGGGATGTTCATGACGCTGATTTACTTATAGCGAATGGCTGATTCTTGATGTCTAGTGTCGTGATGGTCTAGATAGTTGTCTAGTGGTTTTTTGTTTCGTTTCTCCTTTGTTTGGTTGCTTTATTTTTGCTCTACTTTCATGAGGGTATGTCTCATGTCTGAACTAGTAAGGATGTCACCTTACTACTTGTTTTGTTTGTTTGTGAATATATAAAATCACCGGGGTAACCCTTTACCCAAAAAGACTTGTATCGCACAAGTACAGTCACTCTCTTTTGTATTTGTATTGTTGTGTTAAAAATATTTCATATTTTTAACTAAGTATTTTACTTATATTAGTTTCTCAAGGTTTAATATAAGTATTTTGTATTTTGCACTTTGCACCCGAATTATGTATCTTGCATGTTGTATGTGTATTTTATGTTTATACTCCTCATGAGTATTTAGTGTATTTTTTTTTAAGTCTTAATACACTAGCACGTATAACACATACTATATACACTTAGCACAAAAGTTGGTGATAACATAATATATACTTTTCTCTCAAAATATACATACTTATATCCATTTTTATTCTTGAAGAAATCCTCATTTCTTATCACCAAAAATTAGGGAAACCTTGGTAATACTTTTAAACACATTTTTAGGGAATAAGTCTCTCAAAAACTTATATTTTCTAAGTGTCAAAATTTATAAAAATTTTGACAGAGTTTCCCCTAAAAATGGAGGTTTCCCATGTTTTCAAAACATGTGTTTATTTTCTTTTAAATCGTCAACAATCATCAACAACAGTTATCAACAATAATCATCAACAATAATCACTAGTTTCTCTATTTCATGAACTTGAATATTTACAAAAATGCGTAGTAACTTGCTAGTACATTTATAAAATCCTATTAGTTAAAAAAAAAAAGAAAAAAAGAGTATGTATTTTTAAAAATAAGTTTAGTTTCTTAAAAACTTTATTTTTAATGAGTATGTATTTTCACAACTTCCAGTCATGAATTTCAAAAGTATTACTTGTTAAATTTTTCTTGTGACATAAGTGTTTACACACTTGTTTATTCACTAAAATGCTTTTAGTTTATGTAAGGTCCGGGTTTTGACAAAACTAGCATTTTCCGCTTGGTTCTTCCGAAAAACCACTTGTAGATCTTTAGATCTACATGTTTAGAGCCTTATTTTACAAGAAAAATTATATTTACACAAGTTCATGTTTAATGTGTGGTAGAGTTTCATCATTTAACCCATTGTACACTTAAACAAACTCTATGTCATGATCCATGATCACGACTAATCCGGGTTAGATGATGATCCGAGCTACCACAACATAGATCGGCCCTAAATAGTTACACAAAACAAATCTTACAAGATTTACACAACTCTTTAGCTTTTATCCAACATGTTTAACATTTTTAGTAAACTTTTAGTATGTCAACTTGCATGTTCTTGACTTTTAACCGACAAAGTTCGTTTTAACCACTTTAGAATAGATCAAGAAGGCGTTTAGAGTCACTTACTACTAGCTCGAGGCTAGGGAAGAAACTAGTCGAAGATCGGGTGGATAAAAGCAATGTAGCGAGGTTCTTCACAATCCGAGTGCACCGAGCTTCCTTATACGCAATCCTTAACACTTGTAGATACTTGGAAAGGCATGATCAAAGCTCGAAACTGGATGGGTGTGGGTGGGTGTGTTCGGCCGTGAGTTTCAAAGAGAGGGAGAGGGATGATCAAGTTTTGTCAAGTGTGGTAATGAGTGAAATGATAGTCTTTAGGTCTTATTTATAATCCATCTAATGTCATTAACCATGGGATAACATGTTACCTAGATATGAAGCATTTAGGATTAAAATAATTAGCAAGGACAAGGTGTGTCACCTATATGGTGACCGATCGGTTAAGGGGGGGGGGGGTGGGGCATTCGGTTGGATTTCAACTAGATACTTAAGGTCTAGTTATGTTAAGTTAGGAGTTTATTTAGTGTATGATGTGTGTTGCATGTTATAACGGGTGTTAGGGTATTCGGGGACCCTAACTGGCTCAGAAAAAGAAAAACAATGTCAATGACAATATTTTTGTGTTCCGGGTAAAGTCTGGTTGTTCGGTTAGACACCGGTTCGTTAAAGTGCTAAATTGCACTTTTTAGTGTCTTTTAAGTACCTTTCTTGTACTCTTTCAATTCCCAACACTTAGGGAAATATTCTGGATAATAAAACGACATTTCTGCAAAATATTCATGTGTCTAAATGCTGAATTATTTAAATTCTGCACTTAAAGTGCGTTTCGGGTGCTTTTTAGTGCTTATTTTTGCTTTCGTATTGCATATATATTAAACCCTTGTATGTACTCTTGGGTTTTAAGGTATTCTTGTCGTCGGACCTACACCTAGGCCTCAATTTTATTGCCTGACTGCTTGCTGCAGTATTGTTGACACAAAGTGCCTTACCGGTGAGTTTACTAGTATATTTGACGCAACACTCTTGTTTATGCATAAAGCAATATTTTGTGGTATACAACGTTCATGAATTCACTTGTTTAGTCGTGTGTTCAGACATTGCTGACAATTAAGCACATAATTGCAGTCAATAATTAATAATTAAAGTGTACGGAAATTACCGGTTTGGTGCCGGTTGTCACAAGGTTCGAGTTAAAACTCCAGTCAGATCTATTTCGGTTCACACTTGTGTTTTGGTTCAAGTTTTCAAGTGATTTTCAGGATTAGTTGGTTCGACTCAGTTCAGACCCAGTGTTGGGTTCGGGTTAACTCAGTATGGTTCGACTCGGTCAACACCCGAGTCAACTCGGGTCAACAGCGAGTCAACTCAGTTTCAGCTAAGTCAAGATTGGTCAAAACAGGTCAACAAAGTCAAACGGGTCAAAGCCAGTCAATTGTAGTCAACGATGGTCAAAGTCAGTTAACTGTCGGGTCAGCTAGTCAACGAAGACCTGGTAAAACTTAATAGATGTGAATTTTTATTTCATGATTTAATTTCATTTATACGCGACCGAGCTCGAACCGAATGCATTTAGCGATTTAATTTCATTTTTTGGGTACTTGACGAAAAGTTTATATATTATGGTTGAATTGTTGTTGAATCTTGAAAGTATAACGACAACTTGTGTTGTCGGGGTTATTCCAAAACAGATGAAACTCTGTCCGTTTTTCGTTAAAAATCCGAAATACCAAACATATCTACATTGTATAAGCGACGCCTATCGAAGTATTTTCGCTAAATGAATATAAAGTATATCTATACTTTTGGCGACGTTTTATGAGTTACCAAAACAAAGTTATAACATCTCGACAAAACACGAGCTACTAGTTTACGAAATTTGCATACTTTTATAAAATAAATATAATTATTTATATTTATTTTAAACGTCTTTACTCGAAGTATGACACCTTGCCGTAAGATTCATAACAAACGATATCATTAACCGACTCGATACGATAACAACGAGCTATATATATAATTATCTACGCTTTTTATTCGCGATGACTAACACGATTTCATAAGTATATTTGAATATATACATATAAAATATATATTCTAAATCACTCGAAAACTAAGTCAATCTCAAAACTTAGTTTTATCCCGATTATAAACGGGATCAATTAACCATAGAATGGTTATTCTAAAATCAAGATAGCACCTTAATAGAATCGTTTAGTTAACGATTCGGTAGAGCTCGGACACGTAGTTTAACTACGTTGTTTTATTAGAAAACTTATACGTATTCCTTCGTAGGAATGTCGTAGTTGCACGCTAGCTATATACACGTTCTTGGAACGGCACTACGGAAACACACTAAGCTAGCTTTGCACAGGAATATCAAGGTGAGTTCATAACCCCCACTTTTTACTGTTTTACATTTTTATAAATGTTTTTGAGGGTGGAAAGACATGCAAGTTTTGCAAAAACACAATGTTTCAAGAAAAAAAATCATATGTTTCTAAACCATTTCGCAACAGGATTTCAACGAACTCAAATGGTTTACGAAAAGATTTAAGCTAAACTTACCGGTTCTTACAACAAATCGCGTATTTTCGAAACGTGCATGATTTTCATGACAAGAGACAAGAATGTCCTAGTTACAACTTACAACAACGGGACTGGGTTAGCCTGCGTACGAAAAACGAGACAACTCAGTGAGTTCATGTCCCTCCTTTCACTGTTTTCAATGTTTTGTTTTCAAAAACATCGAGGGGAAATACATGCTAAAACTATTGGTATGTTAGTTACGGAGTAGTAGATAACATGATCAATGTGCATAAGTAGGGAGATATCATTAGTAACCATTAATCACTTAGTGACCAAGGTGCAAAAGGTGTAGATCTATTGGGCTTGAGGCACGCCCCACTCCTGGTTGGTATACCATGGAGTGCTTTTGTGATCCCAAATGATGACAAAGTGTTCTCGGTTTGGTTATTTGCTTATGGTACATTATGTCAGGGGGCTCGCTACCCACTGATAGATCCTTAACAGACTCCATGAATGAATCAGAACATACCATGATTACAAGATAACAGAAAACATTTCAATACGGGTTTACAAAGATAACAGGAAACATTTCAATACCGGTTCACAAAGATAACTGAAATCATTTCAATACCAAGTTGCAGATACGACAGAAGACATTTCATAACTGGTTTACAAACTCAACAGTTACATATATCAGTTTATAAACATAACAGAAAACATTTCGTACTGATATACAAAGACGACATTTCAAATGCTTTGAGATATTAAGATCTCACAAACCGGTTTTTCAAATGCAAGATTACAAGTGTTTTAAAACGCATTTGATACAAAACAAACAAACTATGAACTCGCTCAACTTTATGTTGACTTTTTCGCATGTTCTTTCTCAGGTTGCATTTTCAAAACTATGGAACGGTTGGAATAAGAGAACCCATGGGAATTCGAGTACTTAGCGGCGTTCACTGTTTAGAAGTCTTAGCTTTTGCTTCTGCTGTGCAATGAAGATACCGGTCCAGTCACGCCATGCTCTGATATTTCAGGGTGTGACACAAGCGGCTGACACTGCTTCGGCCCAGAAATTGATCGGTAATTTGGAATCAGCAAGCATCGTCCTGGCCGTTTCTATCAGCGTTCTATTCTTCCTTTCTGCGACTCCATTTTGCTGCGGAGTATAAGGTGCGCTGAATTCTTGCAGTATACCTCTTTCGTCACAATATTCTTCCATTCTGTTATTCTTAAACTCAGTACCGTTGTCACTTCTTAATCCTCTGATGCGAGTTCGGTACAAATTCTCAGTCTTTATGAAAAATCTCTGCAAACTCTCAAATGTCTCGTCTTTTGTCTTCAAGAATGTTACCCATGAAAATCTCGAATAGTTGTCTGTGACTACGAAGCAGTAGAGATCACCAGTTATGCTTTTGACATTCATAGGACCAAAGAGATCCATGTGAAGTCTCTCCAACGGCCTCGAGACTGAGTTCATTTTCTTTCCAGGGTGGGATTTCTTCCATTGCTTACCTTTAACACAACTAATACACTCCCCTTCAAGATGGAAACCTTTTAGATGAACACCATTTACCAAGTCATTGTGCACCAGGTAGTTCATTTTTCGCAGGTGAATGTGGCCCATCTTCCTATGCCACAATTACGACTCCTTTCCAGTGGCTCTTGACATGAAGCAGTGAGTCTGACCCGTGGTAGTAGTGGCTACGCTCATGTCCAACACGCACAGATCATCGACTCTCGGTGCTCTCATGATGACCCACTCCTCGGGGACGACAAACCCTGGCTTCAAGATCAAACATTCTTTATCCGTGAAGTGTGTCGAATACATTCGATCCCAAATTTGAGATATGCTCAGAAGATTGTTCTCTAGCTTGGCGATGTAGTTTACTCTTTCAAACGTGATTATCCCATTCGATAAAGTTCCCTCACCAATGATACGACCTCCCTGATTACCGGCAAAACCAACATAACCTCCGTTAAATCCTCTCACATCATACAGCAGGGCTTTTATCCCTGTCATGTGCCGAGAAGCTCCACTATCCATAATCCAACGTGAAATGGATCTCGGAAGCTCCTACACATTTTACAAACATTTAGTGAGATTTTGAAGCAACCCAAGCCTCCATCGACTAAGGTAGCTTTTCGTTAATGACAGTTCTCTTGGTAAACAAAGGTGGGAAATTCTTATCATTCATTTTGAGACTTTCTTCAGACCCGATCTCAACCTCTTTATACAAAAAGAAATCATTTTTCGGAGGTTGACTAGATGATTGGTCTTTCTTTGCAACATACTTCCTCCCTGTAGAGGTAGAAGTTTGTTTCTGTTTCTCAAGTTTCTCATAGTAATCCAAAGGAACATTCATCTTTATCGGTGTGGTAGAAGATGATTGTTTTGCAGACTCAGAAACCTTTGGTTTTGGAGAACTTGTTTTCTTATCATCAGATTTTGGCTTCCATGTTTGTTGAGACGAAGCGACCCGTTTGTAAAATTTATCAGTTTTAGTTACCGACTTCTTTACGGGTTCGGTTTTGACTTTGGTGTTTTCATTTTTCAAAACTTTCTTCTCAACAACCATTGGAGCTTTGCCTTTTACATCGTCTTTCTTCTTCGGTCTCTCAACAACCGCAGACTTAGGCTTCGAGTTGGTGCATTTCCTTGCAATGTGTCCAACTTTGTTGCATTTAAAGCATGTTCGGGTGTCAATTTCCCGACTTGTGCCTTCGGTCTGAGGCTGTGAGGCCTTTTTCTCAAAGAATTCTTCATTTGATTTTGAAAAAATCTGTGTTTCTTGCTCGGAATGTGAACTCGAGCTTTTCACAAACACCTTTTTCTCAACAAACTTCTTGTTTTGAAAGTTCCTTCTTTGATTGTTCTTACCACCCTGATAACCACCCGACCATCTGTTTTGGTTGTTGTTAGAAAACGTGGCTGTACAACAGGTTTTTTGTAGTAAGATTTATCTTTTTCAAAGTTCAATTGCCTTTTGGAACATTTCAAACCTTTGATTTCAGAAACATCAATCTCGACCAATTTAAACACATTTTTCAATTTGTCGACATTTACATTTTCAAGAGGAAATTCAAGATCCGAATACAACTTATCTGAACCCGAAATCTTATACATCACAAGAGTGGGTTCTTCACTTAAGTTGTTTTTGGATTTTGATTTCGGAATGTAATTATTCAAAAAACATTCTTCGTCCTCAGTTGAGTCACTGTCAGATTTCAAAACATTTTCAACCATATTTTTAACAACTTCGGACTGAACACTGTCTTCAACGGATGATGAAGTGAATGTGATATCGATCGTTTCTGGAAGTTTAACCTCATTTGTTTCATCATCATTACCCAACCAAATTTTTTCTTTGAAAAATTATTCAACACTGGCGGTGGAACTTGATGATACCCTACCCCTGTTCCGTCCGAATATACATCTTCACCAGCTTTGTTCTTCCCAATGGGTTTGGGAACTATGTGTTAGAGAACAAAGCTCGCGGAGTTGTAACTGTTGAGTTTCAGATTGATTCGTTCATTTTCAATCTTAGCTTCTTGAAAGTGAAGCTTTAGATTAGCAATCTCATCTAACTGTTGGTTGATTTGCTTTTCTTTCGACTGAAGTACTCCTGACAGTTGAAGATTTTCTTTTGATGTTTTACTGTTTCGTTCATCAGAATCTTTATCGTTCTTTTCAGCTTCTCATGATTTTCATAAAGTTGACGGTTTTCATGAATTAACTTTTCATTTTCTTTCCTGACTTTTTCTACATCAAGTTTATCTTTTTCAATTTTCTCAGTTAATTCTTTTAATCTGTCATTTGAAGCTTTCACCAGTTTGTCACGACTTAAGATTTGATTTTCAACTTCTCTGACTCTTTCAGTTAGTTCTTCAGTCTTTTTGGCATTGAAATATGCCTGTGTTCTACAAACCTTGCAATCTTTCATGCAATTTTTGCAGTCACTCTCATTTTTGGCCTTATCAGTCTTACCTGACCCATTTGTTGAATCACTACAACTGACCTGGCTCTTTGACTCAGATGCAGACTTAGAATCTACCTCTAATTCTTTAGCCGCGAGTACTTTATCTACCATTTTCTTCAGGTTCTCTGCTGTGAATTCTTTTGATGTGTCGATTATCCCATCATCGACTTTCTTTGACTTTAACTCTTTCTCTTCTTCAGCTTGTCTTGCCCATTCTCTCTGTCTTTCTTCTTCCTATTGTGCTATTTGGTCAATGAGAGTTTCAACAATGAGTGTTGATGGCTCAACAAGTATATTGCCCTTTGGGTCCAAATAGCATTCCCGATCAGCATCCCATCTGTTTGCACTTTTTGCCTCTTTCCAGGCTCGATAATTCCTACCCTTCATTGTTTATGCTAACATCTTTTGACGTATTTTTCCTCTTCAGTTCGGGTGTCTTTGAATGGCACAATTTTTGCCATCAATGCAAAACCCACCATATCTTCTTCCGTTAATAACTCACTCCAGTCGAAGCCCTCATCATCATGAATAACTGCCAAGGCTCTCGACTTTTCTTTAGGGTTTTCTTCTATCTGTTTCATTCTCGGAGGTTCTTCTTTGTTTTTATGATAAATGGCCTTTTTATAATAATCATCATGGAATGGATTGGCCGTTTCATCAGAAGCTGCATTCCTGCATTCTCTTTTAAAGTGCCCATTTTTCTTGCACTTAAAACACGTAACTTTCGACTTGTCGAAGCCTAGCTTTGTTGAAGGTCCACCGATGGAGTGTCTTCCGGTTATCTCCATGAACCTCTGAGCCCTTCGAACAACACTTGCCATACACCATCTAATGTCAATCAACTCCATTTCTTCGGGGTCGATTTGATCTTAGTCTTCTTTGGTTAAGTTTGTGTTCCCAATATTCCCGGCTACTAAGCTTTCATAGGATTCCAAGATTGAAGCCAGAAACACCATCTGCTGCTTGGCTGCTTCTTCGCTAAAGTTTTGTGCATTGTTGAGATTTACAGCAATGTTGCACTGGAAGATGTTTTTCGGAACAAATTGTTGCTGTTGGCTTGGAGCATATGAAGACGATCCTCCATGATATCCACTGCTCGGAGCAGAACTACTGTTTTGATTCTCTTGATTCGGCATGCTTGAGTTCTCTGCTGAGAACGCAGTCTTTGGTGACATTGTCTTTGGAATCATGCTTCCCCGATAGTACAAATCAACGTTTTGTTGGTACGGGGTGTTTTTGACTTTGTTTGTCTTTCTAATCTCAAGTTCGTGGCTTTCAAACCTCTCAATTAGCAAATCAACTGTCAAATCAGACTTCTTCACTGTGTTCCTCAACAACAGCGCATAATACTGCCAATCTTTTTCGTCGGGCAGTGAATCCAACAACTTTTTGACCAATTCTTCCTCGGTAAAAGTAATCCCATATCTCATAAGCTCGATCTTTAAGTGACAAAACCGCTCTATCATCTTCAAAACTGATTCATTCTTCATACAACCGAACAAATCAAATTCTTTCTTCAATAATTTCTTCTTGTTCTTAACGATTTCTGCTCCACCTACACACTTCTTTTCTAGTTTTCCCCACAAATCTCTTGAATCTTTGTAATCGATTAAAGATATGATATCATCCCTGACGGATTGATGTAGCAATGCAATACACTTCTACTCAGCAATAAAACTTTCTTGTTCAGTATCAATCAGATTTTCATAATCACTCCTTCCAATATTGAAACCATTTCTTAAGCACTTCCAGCTTTGGTAGGCGAATGCCATCAACCAGTCCTCGAACCTACTCGCACATCTGTTATAATCTTCGATGGCCATGAGCTTGGGCGGTTTGTTGTAAGTGCCATAAGTGTTGTACACGCTTAGTGAGTCAGCAATGGCTTTCTTAGGATTCGGGTTTGGTGCTGTGGTGTTCGTGTTGCATGACACGTTCTCTCCCGTATTACTGGTGTAAGCAAATACGTCGCTAAATGGGTTCAGAAAATCGTCTCCCATTTTAAAGTTCCTGAAACAGTTTTCAAACACTTAGACAAATTTTTGTGATTTTCAAAAGTTTCACACTGGTGCACTTGAATCGGATGGTGATCCGATCAAGTGGCACAGTAAGATAAAGAGAGAAGTACACGAATCAGATTGTTACTCGATCGGGTGGTAGTCCGATCGAGTGGTTGTCCGAACGAGTGACACAATGACTTTTGAAAACTTTTGACTTTTCAACCTTTCACCGATCGGGTGGTAATCCGATCGAGTGACAGGATGACCTAAGCAGATGAAAACAAGAACTAACAATGTCGTCCGATCGGGTGGTGATCCGATTGGGTGACAAGGTGACGTCAGCTAGTGAAATGTAAACAACAAAGCTTCACTAATCGGATGGTGATCCGATCGAGTGACACCGATGATGTCAGCAAGCGCTAATCAAGAACAGTCTTAAGCAAAACCGTTCGGACAGCTGTCCGAGCGGGTGAATGACGTCATCATGCACGAACAGTTCATCATAGTTTTTGATGATTTTAATTCAGTTATTGAAGGAATTTTCTTATGAAATCTTGAAGGATTGTACTATGATTGATTGCGAACCGATTGATAACAAATTTATCAAATTTTAACCGTAGATTCCCGTTCAATTTTATGTTTTTCTGGTTTTTAAGGTATAAAAGTGAAAAACTCAACAAGAAATGGGTAGAAAGTGAGAGAATTCGTCAAATTTTTGGTGAAATTTGAATGTAAACGACAAGAGTAGCTGATATTCCTGTGAATCCACTGTCATAGATCTCGATTCAGCCTCCTGTGGCTCTGATACCACTTGTTAGGGCCTTTGTATAGGATCTGTTCATCACGAACATGGATGGATCGACCTCGATCAATGTGCGGAATCCATGGATCAAGTCACAAAATCACGCCAAAGTATTAAACGTTTAACACCGTCTGATATTTCTATTAAAATGATGTGAAAGTACACAAGAGCCAGTAGAGAGTCAGACTGGACAGAGTTTCCCAACAGAATGAGCAAAAGTCTTCAATGACATACCCTACACGGGTATTTATAGGCAAACTCAGGGCTTAAAAGGTGTTGTCCGATCGGGTGACAGTGTTGTCCGATCGGGTGGCAATCCGATCGGATGGCCATCCGATCGGGTGACACAAGTCATCCAACAGACATCGCTTTTACATATCAATGCCATTCCCTGAGCTGTCTTTCTACACACATATATACATAAACATACTAGTTCACAAAAGACATAAACAAACAAAATAAGACTCGATGCTGACGGAAGCTACAGACATATGAACTAACATTTAGCAGAGAAAAGAAGAGCTGAGCCACAATGATTAGGTCCTTTCAAGAACCCATCTTGAGTTGGATCAGTCGCTTATAGGCTCCAGCTACCATAAGGATGGAGTAGTGGACATGATGTAATGTTTGGGTTCAGTTGAGAAAGTGTATAATGGATAATACACTGATTTTGTACATTATAGAGATTTGTTTGGAAGATAAACGGGAATTTATCGAAGCACCGTAGAAGCAGTACGTATAGCTAGAAGAGTTATGCTAATGACCGGACAGGCGATTGCAACATTCTAGTCATGACTGTGTTTTATTGATTTGGCGATTTGTGGATATCTGAAATGAATGCAAGAAGGAAGGAAGACGAGTTTATGAGATTTGATTCTTTCGAGAGCCCATCTCGAGTTGGATCAATCAGGTGTAAACTTAGACTATTTTAGGTACGGGGTGATGTATATGTAAATATACGTATGTAGAACCCGAATTGGTGAAATTTTGACTTAATCTTCTTGATTAAGTGCTTGTAAATGTTGAACCTTGGAAAGAGTAGAGAACGTTGAGACGTGAGAATAGGAATTAAGGATGTGTGTAATAGAGGTCTACGAAGATTCTTCTTAAGAATCAAAGTTTCTCGCAGAAAATACAAGACCATATTCATCAAGTTTGTTTTCACTGTTTTCATCTAGTGCGAAAACAAAACCTGTAGAGAAAAATTTCGGTGACGAAATTTCCTAAACAGGGGGAGACTGTGACACCCGACTTTTCAGGCCGTACCGTACAATTGTAACACGTGTTATGAATAGGTAAAAGGCCATATTTGACTGATTATGATGTTTATAGGTGAAATTTAATGAGTTGGTAAAATTAAACTTTGATAAAAATTATGTTGGCAACAGTAAAATAAACGCTTATCGCGTAACAGTTAAAATGCGAAACGAACGTCGGTGACCACCCGATCAATGTTAAAATCCTAAAAATAGTCTGTTATGATTAGAATAATTATTTTAATCATATCCATGTGGAAAAATAATTTAAAACACTAGGAAACTCTATTTTTCGAGTTTAAGCGCGTACCGCGCAATGCAACGCGTGTACCGACAAAATACTGTCAACACAGCCTGTCAAGGCAATTGATAATCATTTTAGTAATAATTTGATGAGTTTATTACTTTAGAATGACAAAAATAAATAAAAACGCATAAATCCCTATTTTTGCGATTTTAAGCGTATACCGCGCAGCACAGCGCGCATACTGCCAAATACCGGCAACGTAGCCAGTCCAGGCAAACAAAATATTGTTCAATAATATTTTGGTGAGTTTATTTTTATAGAATGTTGAAAATAATTTAAAACACGTTAAAACGGGTTAAAACGCTAGATAAAATACCCGGTATCCAGTATAATACCTGTTTTAACACTAGTTTACATATATATATGTATATGTATATATAAATAATAATGTATATATGTGTAGTGAACACATATGGCAGCCTTGCAAGAATGTTTTCTTTCTCTCTCTTCCTCTTATTTGTTCTAAATGAAGGTGCCATCATATGCATTCTCCAACAAACACCCCATATATTCACAATCCAAGAAATATCATCATTTTTAAAGCTCATACTCTCTCTCTCTCCCTCTAATACACGGCTGAAAACAGCCTTCATCCTCATCATTTTCGAAAATTCAAGGCCCTTTCTTGAAGATTCAAGTCTTTCCAAGCAAGTTTCAAGCTAGTGTGAAGATCCATAGGTGGTATGGAGGTGTTTCAAGCAAGAACCAAGCTCCATATCATCACACTTTGTCAAGAAACCCATCAAAATCTTGTAGGTATAAAATTTACTTTAAAAATCATATTCTTGACTCTTGATGATGTTGATGATGATAAAGGTTTCTCTTATTCTTGGAATTAAACACAAACTTAAAACTAATAACAAATGGGTTTTCAAAGAAAATAAAAATGAATGTATGTGTATATGTATGTATAACCGTGAGTGTGTGTATACATGTGTATTTGATTTGAGTTTTGATTTCTATTAATTCTTGCTTGATTTGATTCTCAAAAAGATGAATGCATGCATGTTTAAAAGGTGTCATATGAAAGCTTTTTGATTTGAAATGAGTTGATATGAAAAGTGATGATTTGATAATGATCATAGGAAGATTAG
The DNA here is from genome assembly GCA_030545235.1 of Helianthus tuberosus. Lineage (NCBI taxonomy): Eukaryota > Viridiplantae > Streptophyta > Magnoliopsida > Asterales > Asteraceae > Helianthus > Helianthus tuberosus. The sequence goes on along the minus strand of CM060356.1, from coordinate 70,437,258 downwards.
AATGTTCTTGAATATTTGAATATGAGTTAAATGCATGATGAATATAAATTAGATCATAAGTAATGATGTTAACGTTGTATGAGTGCATTAGATGCACATACATGAACTTGCATAATGATATGAAAGCATGAAATGATGATTTGAACATGAATTGATAAAAATGATATTTGATCAGATTATAAACATTGAAATATGATTATTTTGAAGTATTTAATGATATAAAACTTTGTCATAAGATTTACTAGCTTTGCATGTTATACATGAGGCTTAGAAACTTGTAAAATAGGTGAAATAATGTGTTTTGTGTATGATTTAGTAAAAATCAGTTTGGAGCAGATTATAAACACTAAAATAAAGTTATTTTAAAAGTTTTTAGTGACATAACTTTGTCCTAATGTTTGCTAGCTTTGCATGTTATACTTGGTGCATTAAAAGTTGTAAAATACGTGAAATCGCATGATTTATGTGACATGCACAAAAACTGCACTAATATGATTATAACCACTATTTTAATCAGTAAATAACATGTATTGTGTTAAAATATCAAATTGTTTCGAGTTGGGATGGTTATAGTAACGTTTAACGCAAAACTATGCGTTAAAACGGTCAAAAATCGGCTTTTCGAGTGATTTTTGTAAAACTGATTTAGATCAGTAAATAGACTGATTTTTTTAGTTTAAAAACAAGTATTTTAACAAATTTTAAGTTTACTTGGTGTTTGGTTGGTCATACGTGACTTCTGATGCCCGAAATCGTTACCGAATCGCTAAAATACGCATTTTTCGATGAACACTGGTATGGGTAAATTTATAGTGAAGCTTATGTGATAAAATGTGTTAAGTGATTTAAACATGTAAATGTGATAATATGTTAAGTGTTAATTTGATAGTGGGAAATTTAGACCATGCGTGTATACTTGTGCGTTTTGTGCGGTAGAAACGGTAAAAATTACGTTAAATGTGTAACTTATTTGTCGAGCATGAAATTTGGTACATATGAGATGTTTTATGTATATTTGCTTTAAAAATGACAAAATAGATAAGTTAACGAGATTTCACGTGCTTCGGTGTTAAATTATGTAAACATTTATGTATATATATATATATATATATATATATATATATATTACGACGTGCAAATCGTAGATATATTGCGTATAAACGGGAGAGTTAACGGATTTACACAATAATGGTCACCAATAAAATCGTTCCAGTTGCAAAATCATAAATAAATAAATATATATATATATATATATATATATGGACTCATATATATATTAACGTGCCAACAAAATAAAAAATGACAACTTTTCGAGAAAATCTCAAAGTTATGTGATAATTCTAATAAACGGAGAAACTTAGGATTTTTGTGTTATGTGTACTGATTTAAAATCGTTCCTATATATATATATAATAGGACGTGTAGAAATCAATCTCTGGGATTGCGCTATTTAAAATACGCACCCAAAGGTGAGTGTCACTAAACCCCTCTTTCTACTGCTTTGTATATGTGTTGGGGGTAGAACACGTCAATAAAAGGGTTTAATAATGTTTTCGAAATAAAACATACCTTTTAATATAAAATATATATTTTCGTAGAAAATATATGAGATTTGATAAGTCATACGTTTCAAAGTAAAATGTTTTTGATGAATGAATATTGAAAGTACGGTGTTTCCTAAGGAAACATGACCGTACAGTTGGGGACGAATTCTTGACTGGGTCTCAAATAATGGAGTGTCAGGGGAATTCGTACAACGTCGTGTATTAAATTGTCATATTAGTAGGATATATATATTGTACGTGAGGCAGACATCATATTGTTCTTCAAGAGGACCCTGCGCCCATGATGTTGTTTAATCATTTAAGTATTGAACACGATTAATTGTTGGTAGATCTATCGGGTTGACAACCCCATCGTGACCGGTCACCCCGTGTCAAGTCAAACGACGAATTTAAATTCTGTTTATTGTCTAGCTTTGATTATCCCTGCATGGTTAATATATAGTTCGTATCGTCTAGCTAACATACGAGTCTGAAAGTTAACGCAATAATTTAATATACAAAACATGGGCCATATATATTACAGTTTTCGGATTGATGAACCGACGGAAGGCCCATGGATTTTATTAAGGAAGTAAAATGGACTTTCTAAAATTTATAGGGATGTTTTCAAATAAACACCAAATCAGAAAGTTTTCCTTTGGAATAATATTGTTTCTATGTGAATATGTGAACTCACCTTCCTTTGTGTTGACACTTGATTTTTTAATGTGTTCTACAGGTACTTGAGTTCGGCTTCGGGAATTATGGTGTATCTTGTGTTTGTTGATGCATGTTTTGTCACTTAAATTGTTGGACTGACTTTTAAACTTTCTGGGACCAATGTAATAAGATCCATAAGGATCAAAACAATTTAACTATGGTATGATTGTGACGGACTTTAAGACTTCATATTTTAAAATCCATGTTTTAATTAAGTTGAAATGTCCAAGATTACGATGCATCGTTCAGCAAGATACAAATGGGCACCAGCTTCCGTCACCACTATGTTTTGTATTCCGCTGCGAGGTTTTTGGGGTGTGACAGCTCGTCCGTACCCGAACATGACCATAAGTTAAACACACCTTAAATATCCTTTATATAGCTTAGAAATAGGCTTTGAGGGGTTCGGTGTGCTAAAATAAACTTTTGAGTCATTCAGGGACCAAAAGCGTCAAAAAGTGCACAAGTTTGCAATTTCGCGCATAACTTACGTTCTGAATACCTCCGGACATCCAAAAATTTATGTAAGCACTAAAATATTTTATTTTAGTGTTTGGCATAAGAAAAATCCATTCGTCGCGCAATTTGGATCGTTTTTCGCGCTTATGCGCATTCCGTCGTAATTAAGCGAACATCGCGATCGTACGACCAAACGAACCAACATCCGGCATATTTTTGAGCATGTTTCTTGCCCACAATGTTTAGGAATCCTTGTGGGGCCTTGAAAATGATTTAACGAGCCTTAAACATGTCGGAAATGGCCTTAATACGCAACGGGGACTGAAAGGGGAACATTGGAAAGTGTTTGCTGATCAGGAGGACCTTAGCGTGACACCTAGCCCCCTTGGCGTCACGCTAGGCCTCTTCTGATCAGCAAAAGCCATTTAAACACATGTTAACAGCCCTTAAATCCTCCAAGGGCCAATGCCACATGTCAAACTCTTGTGGTGGGGGCAAAATGAGCTACCACTACATTCCAACAAGTGTAGGGATGTGATCATTCCCTCTTCTCCAAGAAACGATCCTAACGGTGAACCGAAATCTATAAATACCCACCTCAACTTCACTCATTCCTCACAAGAATCTGATTTGAGAAGCTCTAAGTTGAAACCTTTGTTTCATACCTGAGCTACTTGAATCAAGATTAGCATTCGGGGACCCTTTGTAAGTGTTCCTTCGTTCTTTTATTGCTTTTTGAGTCCGAAAGTCAAACTTTGTTTGACTTTCTGCATTGACTAGTTTATGGTCAATGCGAAGTTCGTTTGAACTTCGCAACGTGAGCGTAATCATGATGGTTATAGTCCCTTGTGACTATGCCTACTGATTACCACGTTGTCTAGGGTCGTAAGGGTAAGCGATCTAATAAATCGCTTATACCTTCGAACCCGACCCATTTGGTCGATCATTAGGATCCGACCAAACACATTAGGTGACCATAGTATATAGGGAATAACCTTCTGAGGTTATACCTTATGGTCGCTTCGTTTAAGTAGTTGTATGATAGGTAGTTTATATGCCTTAGGTAAATTACCAAAATGCCCTTTTTACGCCAAAATTCATTTTAAGCATATGTAACATAACTTTTGGTATCTAAACTAATTTGGTAACAATATTAGATATGTTAAGGCATATTTTACTTGTCATAGGACTAGTTAGGCGTTCCGAACGCGTTTTACGCGAACGACGCGTTAAAGTAGCATAAGCTACCTAAGTGGGCCGTAATGGGTCGTAAGCACTTAGGCTAGGTTTCATTTAGTAGGAAGGCTTTCTTAAACCATACTACATGAGTTCCCATACTCATTTGGTTTATGAGCCCTCATTCTATCCGATCCTCCGATATAGGTACGGTTTATTAACATAGTTACATATATTAGGTGTCGTTTGATTCCGTGATCTTCAGCATTGCTTAGTGGTTATCTTAGGACTTCTAAGCAATCTCAGGTGAGTACATAGACCCCTCTTTTACTGTTTTCCAAACATTTTGGGGTGAAACACATGTGCCTACTTGTTACTTTCGTGCTTTCCTGCTTTCACATCATATACTTGTTATGTTCATTAGTACATTTATAGTACATTGTTTTACATTACATTTCATGCTATGTATGTCCATTGTGTGCATACTTAGTACATTGTTTTACATTACATTTCATGCTATGTATGTCCATTGTGTGCATACTTAGTACATTGTTTCACATTACATTTCATGCTATGTATGTCCATTGTGTGCATACTTAGTACATTGTTTCACATTACATTTCATGCTATGTATGCCCATTGTGTGCATACTTAGTACAGTTGTTTTCATCACATATTTACATTTTGGTATGACATTTGGGTTGTTTAAAATGGAACAATACATTCATTAACATTAGCTACGCCGTTCGTTAGTAGGTAGTGGTACCATAGGAATTGACAACTCCCGTTCCGGACATCCTGGGTAGGTTTGGATGAAAGGAATGACCGAATTCGATACACATAACTTAGATAAACCTTTAATTTGTTTAAGGGTTTATCGCCACAGTCTCAAGGCTTGGATTTCACAATACCGCATAGATGTTTGTATCAGTATAGCATGCATTTGTTACACAAAACATAACTTTGATTTAAACCATGTTTTACTTCAATACCTTGTTTTTGTGCATTTTACATATGGTTTAGTTGATATATTTCACTTACCATACATGATATTTTTGGGTACACATTACATGATCTACATTAAACATAAACATTTTGACATTGATATACACATTTAGTGGTTTACATTGGACATAGACATTTCGATATTGTTTACACATTAACACATGACAATTCATTTATACATAAACAATTTACATTGGTGGTTGGTTTGAGTAAGTGATTTGAGTAACGAGGCGTATGTAATATGATACAAGCATGGTGGATACGCCGCTGGTACTTCCTATATATAAGTGTTTGTATGACATTACATGTCGTAGCGTCACTTAAATCATTTCAATATTTGACATATTACGTTTTACATAAACAACTTATTTTCACAAGGCATTGATTTACAAAACGACTTATCTTATACAAACTCATTTTTACTTGGTAATTCATTTAACCTTACATTATTCTCTTATTTATACATATCATCGCTTTTTGAATGATTTACAAAGCAAAACAATTTACAAGGTTCATGACTGACTTTTACTAAACAACTATTTCTTAAACTTAAGTCATGAACCCTATTTTCACAAAACCTATGTATCTCACAGGCATTTTTATGCTGACGTACCTACTTTCACATGTGTTTTCAGGAGCTTTTGCATAGGATGATGATCGTGACACTAGGGCGGACCTGTGCCTTAGAGACTTAAAATGAAGATAGACTTAGTTTCACTATGTTATGAACTCTATATTTCCTGTTTAAAACAATGTAACTCTTATGTTGATAAATAAAATATAACTTTGTATGCCATGGTTATGAAACAATTAATTCTGTTACAACACTCCCCGACGTTTTTCGTCACGTCTTGTATGTTATACGTGGTCGGGGTGTGACATGTAATATATATAAATAATTGTATTTATTTATACAAGTATACGTTTTCGTTTCCTTATAACTCGTTTTTATCGAACATGATACTTCGTTTGGTAAATCGTAACTTGTCGTCAAAATAAATAATAATACACCGTATATTTATTTTGAAAAATATACTTTGACATCCGATGAACGTCGTTTAGGAATTATAATTGTTTCGTATAACGGATTTTACAAAAATCTGACAGAGTTTCCTCTGTTTTTAGGATAACCTCGACATCAAAAGTGTCGATATTTTGAATCAAATCACAACAATTTTCAACCATATTTCAAGCAATATCATCAACTATATATAGTTTTTGACAAAATAAACCGTAAATGAACACTAAAGGTATCGGTCGAGCTCGTTTTTCGCGTTTAGCTAAAATATCTAAATCTATAACTAATTACGAAATTTCATGTTGTTTAAAGGTTACCGGGTCTCTTGAGTTGACTGCTGACTTTGACCGGCTGACTTCGTTGACTGAGTTGACTGGGTCACGAAACTGAACCGGGCAACCCGCTGTTGACCCGAGTTGACTCGGGTTTGATCGAGTTGAACCGTAACCCGAACTGAGATGACCATTGTTGACCAGAACGCGAACCTGTTGAATATGAGTTTATGGAGCAAAAGTGACTGATAGTAGAATTGTAGAGACATAATCTTTTATTCACATTAGCTGTGTATACAATTATTTCTTTGTATCTTGTTTTTATCTCAAATCAACTACTGGTAGGGTCAAGCTCACCTACTCGCCGACGTCAAGCCGCCGCCGTGGAACCGTCGCCGGAGAAATAGGCGGTAACCACCACCGCCGCTGCTGTTGATATTTGAAAGCCACGCCGCCGCTGACGAGGATTCCCCTTGGCGCGACCCCTGTCCCATCCGTAAACCACCACTGATCTTCATCATCTTCCTCGACATCATCACCTTCATCTTATCTCCGTCTTCATCACCCGCATACGGTCACCGGAGAAAGGAACGAAGGGGTGTGGGTGTGTATATGAACATAGAGGAGGGCTTGGGTGTGCGACGGCTCGCCAGACTATGACTCCGTTCACTGGAATTCAGTCGAGAGGGAGAGAGAACAGGGGGTTAGTGTGTATGAAGATAAAGAGGAGTGGGGGGGGGGTGTGACGGTCAGAAAACTGGTTAGAATCCAGCTCCGGTGTAGATGTTCACCAGAGTTAGAGAGAGAGCAGTGAGGGAAATGGAAATGTCTGTAGTTGTGTGCGCTGATGAACATGAAATGGAAATTAGGGTTTTGAATTCTATAGGATGTTTTATATATGTATCATGTCTTTCATTTGAAGCGGACTAGAGGAGGGTATAGAAACTTGTACCGAATTGTTGCCGGTATTTCTTGTGACTGTAATCGTTGTTAAATCAATACACAAGATGTTTAAAGTGATAACCAAGCTGTTTCGAAATCAGTTTCTTATTTTCCTCATCTGAAACTGATAAAATCTCTTCTGAACGACTCGTTTGGGTCACAAACCGATCCTACAAGTGGTATCAGAGCTCAGGAGGAAGAGATCATGCCAAAACAGCCTGTTTTCATCACTTTTTCTGATTTCTACACCTTTCTTTTTCAAAATTAAAAATTTTTCACGGTTAAAATCGGCTCAAATTCACACATCTTGTGCGTAATCATGTATTAACAAATCCTGGAAATTTTCAGCATTAAAATCGACTTAAAACTGGTTAAAATCATGTTTTCGCTTGAAATTTGTTCGTATTTGCTGACGTCATTGACATTTCAAGCGGGTTAAGGGTATTGAGTCTGCTTGAAAATGACATCTCGCTTGAGTTTACATCGTGAGTCCGCTTGAAAACGACATCTGGCTTGAGTTTACACAGTGTTCGCTTTAAAACGTCGACCGCTTGAAAATACCGTCCGCTTGAACTGTTTTTTTTTTCACGTGAAAGTGCATCGATCTGTGTGACACATTAAACAAGGTTACAGTTAGTTGGGAAATGAAATCATGTGTCTTGTGTCAGTCTACATGAGGTGATCAGAACCATTTCAGTTTGCATGTGACATTGGATGGCCGATACAATCAAAGTAAAATCAGACTTTGCATGTGTTTTTATCAGTCAAAGAGTTGATCCAATCACAAAATTCAAGTTTGATTAACAATTAAAGTTGTAATGTGCTGAATTTACATCGGTCCAATGATGTTTGAAAGTGGACTGCATAGGCCCATGTGATTACATGTGACAAAGCAAATATTGTCGGTCAAGATTATTTGAAGATTAGATCAAATTCAATCGGGATAAAGCGGCCCAATCAATTTTCATGCATACTTAAAATGGTCGGTTTAGTCAAGTTCATGGCTCAATGAAATCAAGTTGGGAATTAAAGTGATGTCAGTACATGTGCTTTGAAATTGTCGGCCCAATCAAAGATTTTTGAAAGATAAAGTGTCGGCTATTTGTTTTGGATTTATCTAGTTGCATGTGATCAGAATTTGCATGTGCTTTCATTGGTTCAAGAGTTAAAATCATCGGCCCAAGTTAAAGTGTCAGTACATGTATTACGTCTCATTTAGCCCAAGATTAACAACATATTAAAGTGCGGCCCAACAGAAGTTATTTGAGTTTTTCAAGTTGTCGGTTCAATTGAATTCATCTTTTTATTGGTTTATTCACTCAGTGATTTTATTTCAACGACATTGAAACGAGTCTACAAATCTATGACACGAGTTTTAGATTGATTTCATCAACACATTTTTACGTATTCTGTCCGTTTAAACTGATTGTTTGTTTGTTTGTTTCAGGTATTTTTACAAGGTGATACAGCTCGTTTGAGACCAGTATTTTTGAAACAAGAAAGTTTGTGTTTTGTAACATTTGAAAATCCGAAATCATGAGTGAAGATTTTTACAACGCATTTGCAACATCCCCGACTGCTCCAGCTTCAATTACTCAAAACATGAATCTGGAAAATGAAACCGGAACTACTCAAAAACCCCCGAAGCTAATGAGCATTGAAGAATATTACGGATGGAAAGATCGCTTCGAAAACTGGGTTCAAGCCAATCATCTTAGATCTTGGGAATGTATTTTGAAGAAATATGTGTTACCACGTACTGATCTGCAAGTTGAAAAAGAAATCTCAGAATTCAATGACAAAGAACGCGACATGTACAAAGCTGAAAAGATGATGATAAGTTTGCTTCAGCAAGCTATCAAAGAAGACATCTTTATCTTGCTTCAACATGATAAGACATCAAAGTCAATATGGGATGCTCTTAAAGTCAAGTTTGAGGGTAGTGAGAATATGATTAAGAGTAAAAAGGCACTGCTTAAGAAAGAATTTGATTTATTCACTAGTTTGCCCGGGGAAGATACAAAGAAGCTAATTGAACGATATTGCCACTTAGTGCGATCCATGTCCATGCTAAGCATAACCAAAGATCGTGAAGAATGGGTCGACAAATTAGCTGATGCTTTACAGCAAAAGGAGTGGGGAACTTACTTGATGATTCTGAAGAACACTGGTGTTTATGATGGGTTGACAATTTCTCAGTTCATTGAGAAGATAGAAAGTCAAGATCTGGAACAGCAAAAGATTGCTAGGATGAACAATCCAAGTAGTCAACAAGACGTGAAAATGTACTACAAAGGAAGTATTCCAGAAGTTGAAAGAAGCCCGAAGATTCAAACTGCTTTTAGTGTTGGAGACTCATCTGAAAAAGCTGATCAAAATTCAAACAAAAGTAGTGGATTCTCTTCATATCCGAGTGTGAATCCAAAAGAAATAACATCAAGTTTTCAGCATCAAAGTTCAAAAACTGGAAATGGTTATGTGATACAATGCAACATTGCTTTAAATCTTCCTGAGAGTCAAAGTTTTTATGAAGAAGTAGCAAAAGATCACATGGCATTACTTGGTTCAGTGCTACTATCCTATGAAGGTTTGGTTGCAGGACGGATCGGAAATCCTATGCTAACAAAGGAGGATTACGATCAGATAGACGTTGAAGAAATGGAACTAATGGACATCAAGTGGTGTCTAGCTAGTGTCCCGAGAAGAGCCGAAAAGTTCAAATTGATTACTGGAAGAAATGATTTTCTTGATGCACATGTTTCAACTTTGGGTTTTGATAAATCTAAAGTTACTTGTTTTCGATGCAGGGAGAAAGGTCATTTCAAGAGAGAATGCAAGAACAGAGAAGCTAGTGATGTAAAGAATCCGTTCGGAAAAGATGACTATTACCGGAAAGCCATATATCAGCAAGTTGGTCAGCAACAACAGCAAGAACCACAGGTGGCTCATGGTAGAAAAGTGATCGAGAATTCAAAGAGAGCATGTTTAGTGGATTTTAATTGGAACAAATACATATCGCCCGAAAGCAAAGCATGCCTAATCAATCAAGATGATGAAAGGTTACCTGAAGGTTTTAGCTGGGATATGTTTGCAGATGAGAATGGAAATTTTAAAGCTTTCATTGCCAAGATTATAAAAGAACCAGCATGTTCACCGAGTGGATGAAATCCATTGGTGTTAGTGTGAAGAATGAAGATGAAAAATCTGTTTCATCAGAAGAAAGCTCACATAGTTCAGATGAAAGTTTACAAAGTGAAGAAAGTTCAGAAAAAGAAATTGTTTTTGATCAAACACCATCTGATTCTGGTTCTTCGGATGATAGTTCTGACAAATCAGTAGAGTTTGATCAATCACCAACTGATGACAGTAGTGATGATGAGGAAGAAAAACATATTAATATTGCAAAATCTCATCTATCTCCTGAAAGTTTTCATTTTTATTTTGCAGAACGCTTGGAAAAGCTGAAGGAGAAACGTGCAGCAAAAGAACAAAATCAAATGAAAACTGAAAGTGTTGCTGAGAAGATTATTGAAGCAGAAAAGGTGATTGAAGCTAAGAAAGTTGTTGAAGTTGAAAAGATCATAGAAGTTGAAAAGATTTTGGAAGTCATCAAACCATGCCAAAAGTGTTTGGAGACTTGCAAAGAATGTGCAACAAAGGATGAAAAGTTGGCTGAGCTTGAGAAGATGAAAGAACAATTGCTGTTTAATCTCAATTACGTGAAGGAGTCGTATGATGTTTTAAACAGAACAGTAACTGGTCTTCAAAAGACAAACTCTGAAAGAGAAAATGCTTTGACAATGATGAATACAACATTGATGAAGAAGCAGAAAGCTATTAACTTTTACATAGAAGAAAGTGCAAAGTGGAAGCAAGAGTTGGAAACCGAGAAAATTGAAAATGAGTGGATCAGACGATTATTACAGAGTTATTCTAGTTCTGATTATCTTATTGATCGAATTTATCCAACTGTTGCAGGTTTTGAAGCCTTTAAAGATGATGAGAAGCCTAAGAAGAAGGATACTGGTAAAAAACCGAGTGTTAGCTATAACAAGTGTCCGCCTCCGATCTGGGAAGGTTATTCTCCCAGAAAACTAAATGAGGAGCAAGTCGAAAAAGCAGTCAATATAGAGTTAAAAACCGAATCAACTGATGAATTACCAGAAAACATTGACATCACGTTCACCTCGTCTGACACTGATCATGAGTTTGAGTTAATAAAAAAGGTTGTCGATCAGGTGTTGGATACTGATGAGGAGTTTGAGTCAAAGTCTAAGTTTGGAGGGTCAAGTTCGTCAGTCAACAGTTCAAAACCGATGGTTAAAAGGGCTTACAGTAAAGAATTTTTGTTATCAAAATCAAATTTGGATGATGAAACATTTGAAGTAGCATATACTTTGAATGATTCTGACAAATTATATTCTGACAAAGAGTTTCTAATAAGAAGTGTTAGATTTGAAATGATCAAAAAGGTTTTCAAAATGACAGAAATTAAGATTTCTGAAATAAAAGATTTAAATCTTACTGGAAAATCTAAAAAATACACTTCAAGAGTACAACAACGATTAAACAAGAAAAAAGGTTACAATTCTGGTTCTGGTTTTCAAAAGAAACCAAACCATAATGGTAGCTACAAAAAGAAAGGATTAGGTTTTATTCCACCAGAAAATTATAAAAATGAGAAAAATTCTAAAACAAAAACAGAATTTGTTTAAGGAGGAAGTGCAGAAGAAGAACAGAAGAAACCTTTCTGGAAACAATCAAACCAGGAGTTTATTGCTGAGAAGAAAAGGAATGGAACTGGAGTGTTTCATCCAAAAGAGACTCGAACCAGTTTCAAATGCAATGAAGCTGGTCACATTGCATGGAATTGTTCGAAAAATGCTAAGACTAAAAAGGGAGTTTCTGAAAAACTGAAAGAAATAGTTGTTGATGTTGAACCACCAACCGAAAAATTCAAAATGTTTGAAAATTCAATTTATGAGGTTGGTGAATGTTCTAAAAAGAATTTTTACAAAAAGAAAGCAAAAGATAATCAAATGTGGGTTGTCAAGAAGGGTGATGTAAAAATCGGCAATGATTCTGGTTCCACAAAGCCAGAAGAGCCACAAGGTGAGATAAAAGAGGTAAAGTCTGTATCTTTAGTGAATGATGATGAATTTCCATCATTGAAGTTTGAGAAGATTAAACAAAAAGTTGGTAAAGTTGAAATCTCAGATCAGTTTTATTTTGAGAAAACAGAGTTTGATGTCGAGAAAACATTCAATGGGAATGTTAAGAAAATTTTTGGGAAAATGCTGGATGGGAAAGTAAAAGGGGTTAAAGATTTTTATGCAACTAAAAAGGCAACTTACAACCCTACTGAACAAGAGCTAAAAGAGCTAAAAACACCCAAGGTTGGTCAGACCTGGGTGGAAATTCTTTTCCCTTGAACATCTGACTATGCCGGAGATCCCAAGTTAGTAATCGTGGATCAGGAATCGGCATCTTTCTTAGTAATTGATTGTGTGATTGAATTTTAAAAATAGTTAAATTTTACAGGATAAGTGTGAATTGCCGGAGCTTCCAGGTTGGTAAGTCTGAAGCAGGAATCGGCATCTTTATTGGTAAAATGATTTTGTGTAGATGTGATATTCCTACAAGTTGGTTGATGAAGGTTTATATCTACAAGTGGTAAATCAAAGACATCAAGTTGTACTTGTTTTTCCTACAAATGGTTAATCAAGGTCATTAGGTTGAACTTGATTGGACCAAACTTACAAGTGGTATTAGAAGAACAATGTGATGAACCAAACCCCTAACTTACAAGTGATAAAATCAACAAAACTTATTTTCCGGAAAAATCATTTTGGTTAAAACAAACTTAAGTGTTTTGAAATCATAATGAGAAAATAGTTTTGTGTAAGGGGGAGTTCTGATTGTTTATGCCAAGTGGATGGCGAATTGAAGTGATTCGATATTGGTTGTCAATTTTATTGTACAGTTTATTTTCAAATTTTCCTAAAATGTGTTTGCATTTTAGGGGGAGTAAGATTTCAGAAAATCCAAAAACATTTGAAAATTTGAAAAAGACCAAAACATGATAAAATGAAAAATGAGTTTTTGTGTCAAAGAAGAGGAAATGATAGTACATCAGTGGACGATCACAGCATGCTAAAGAATTGGAAAGTTAAAATGTGATAAACGGTATCACTGATGATGTGCAAGTAGGTTTTTGCACATTTAGTAGATTGTGACGAGATATAAACCTAAATTCAAACTTGCTTATATCGTGGGTAACATCTCTCGGATATATGGGTAATCCCCGAAATCTTGTTTGAAAGGTCCATCTTTCTGAGATACTAGGTCTTTATGCTCAGTGATATCTGGGGTATTATCCCGGGACTTCTGATTTTGCGGAAGCAATGGCCTAGTCCCCGGAGAATACTTTCTGCTTACTTGAAATATAGCGCCGCCCTCAGCATAAATGATGAAGACAATAAAATTGCTAATCAATGTTGTTGTAACAAAAGATCCTCTAAAGGGGACCCACCCAAGTCGAACCGTCATCTCTCTGCTGAACGGAAGTTCTGACCTGAGTTCTCACGGTTTCGTACTGATTCATAATTTATTCCCTTACAGATATCATCTGTGGTATACTCACCTGTAAGACTGAATATTGGGATCTGGATACAGGAGTATATTCTGAGGTGGGACACGCGATTAAGTTTAAGTATATAAGACATTAATCTCGTATCTCCAAGCAGTTGAACTTTGTGTGAGAATTTAAGTGGATCAGTATACTGATAATCTAAGTGAATCGTTTAGAACTTAAAATGTATAAAGCTTAACGGTGTTGGTGATTTGTCTCAAAAACTGATATGATCATCTTACGCAAACTCACAAAAATATTGTATGTAAATATTTCTTTACTGCATTTCATTTCTGTTATATCAAAAATCCAAAAAGATTTTCGGTGTGTTTTAGCATAAATTTTGAAAAATTCAAAAAGATTTTCGACAACTGATGTTGGAGAGCTGATTTTCAAAATTCCGAGTGCTAAACATGATGAACAGATGGTTTGGGAGAGTGTGTTGTTTTGAAAATAAAAATGATATATCTTCAAGTGGTTCATCAATGATTAACATTGTAAAATCATTCTTTGATTGTATAATTCCTGCAAGTGGTTCATTAGATGGTGAGATTGTTTTTACAAATTATCATCAGAAAATTTATTTTTGGGTAGAGAATGTGCAGGTTATTTGAATTATAGAAAGCCAGGTTCCGATACCTGAGGAATTTGTGATTTTATCGAGCCAGACTGCGATCCCAGCATATCGAAAGGGGGAGTCTGAAGACATCCGAGTAGAGATTGTTCGTGGGGAGTCTGTTGATGCTGAAGAGGAGAAGGAGATAAAATTTGAGGTTGCTTACACTGTGAGATATTTCAGAGAGCGTTCAGACTGATAAAGACTGAAGACGTTGAAGACTCGATACTTAAGACTCGTCAACATCTGAGGGGGAGTCTGTTGGTGCATACATCTGTCGTCTTCATCTTATACCTAGTCTCGGTTTTGTTGCGGATCTAATCAAGGATAATGTCATCATTCTTGATGATGACATCATGCTAGTGACATCATCTCTTGCATCATCATTGGAATTCATACACAAAACAGAATGTTGAGTTCGCTTGAATTAGTATTAGGTGAGTTCGCTTGAATGTTAAGTAGGTGGATTCGCTTGAAATTGTCTTATGTGTCTTCAAGCGAACTAGCTAGTACTATATATATGTATCATGTGACAACTCGGAATTCCAAGGCCCTTTTATGCACGTATTGTTTCTATTCAGGATCTGTCGTACATTGTGAACTAGTGATCGTTGTGGGAGTCATTGAACTTGTTATTGTATACTTGTTATTGTATATTGTAGTAACGTCAAGTGGTGTTACACACATTGTTAGCCGCACACGAATTTCGTATCGCACACTCCCATCTCGTTTGCATACCTCTTGGCCCGCACAAACAGGCCCAAACCAATAGGAGCCCAACCCATCCCTCGTGACCTTGTGCACGTATGATTATGAGGAGGAGGATGCAACTCTTTCACAAACTGCAAACCCTAGTCGCTCCCAAGAACCACGACGGCAATGTCTTCGGCAAACCCTCATTCTCGAAAACATCATCATCATCCTAGCATGTTCTCCTCGACCAATCGGTTAGTATAATAGTGTTTGCTTTAATTCTGATTGATTGCTTCTGACTATGCACAAATCTGTGTGATCTGATATGTACGATTGATGATTATAATCATGTGATTTAAGATTCTATACGTGTTTAGTTGTGGATCAGTGATTCTTGTGATTTAAAATTCTATATGTGTGATCTGATATGTATGAATCAGGGATTTAAAATTCTGTACGTGTATGAATATATGATGGCTCCTTGCGATGACTAGATGATTGGAGTTAATCATACCACTGTTCGTAATTAATATTAACATTGAGGAAGTAGGGTTCACATGGCATGACATATGATTGATGGTTTTCATGTAGTGATAAACTAGTAGTAATGTTTGTCAGATCCACTAAATTGAGTAGGTCCAATAAGCATTAGAATTCACATAGTTGTTGCCAAGTCTACACGTGATGGTCTGATGACCATGTGAAGTGTATTAAATAATGAGAATGATTATGATGATTTGGATGTGTGAACTATAGGAAAACATTTAATAATGGTGTTGGTAAAAGTGATTGTTTGAAAAAAAAATAATAATAATACAAGTCTAATGTTCATAATAATGATGTGTGTGAAGTTATCTGTTTGTGTATGGTTTACATGTTTAACAATGTGCATTTTGTATGAATGAATACTGACTACATCATGTGTTCAAGGATGTGTATAGGTGGCTATTTTGGTGATGATTGTTGATAATAGTATGACACGCAAAATATGAATCTGATTAAATAAGACTTTTGCATGATAGATAGAAGGAATGATTTGACCTTGTGTGTTTTAAGAACGAGGTCCGATAATAACATAAATTATTAATTGATTCTAGAAAGAAATCATGTAATGGACTCAAAAGGAAATATGATTTAAATATAATAGTTGTCGGTTATGTGATGGGAATTAGATCCCATGATTTTGACAGTTTCATTGTGACTTGAAGGTTGACTGGTCAACCGCATAAATTGGATCGCACATGTGTACTTTGATCGCACAATCCTAAGTGTTAGATGGGCTGCATAAGTAATAGTGGGCCGCAAACATGAAATTGGGCCACACACACTAGCATGCACTTCTATTGACAACTTGTGAGTGGGCCGCACTAGTCAAGGGGGATTTATAAAGTGACTGTTGCACATGTTCGGGTAGCAAAGCAGTAACTATTATGTGATTTGTCAATATGAATACATGAGGTGAATTGGGTTATGAACTGATTGCATGCTAAAAGACTACTCGATGATGTTAGGCTCGTATGTTAATTGCTTTGACTTGAATTATATGGGTGTTACCTGAATATTAGAAATATGTGTTATGAGATTGAGTAATATGTGAAACGATTGTACGTGAGATACGTAGTATGTATGCACATGAAACTGATTGTTATCTGTACACATGATAGGACGTGCTCAATCACTGTTAAATAGGGTAACTAATCTTACCGAGCAAACCAATGGTGAGTTCACTGCTCTTTTCCAAGCATGCATCCCGGGAAGGGATATCGGGTAACGTTCCAGGGAGGAATGCAGGTTAATGGGATGTTGGTTATTACTCAGTTTCTATCATATAAGACCCCTTACATCTACCGATTGTTGCCGGTAAGGCAACGAGGTATTTAGTTGATAGCGCTATTAGGTTTGGCACCCTCACACCGTGCCGAAAGGACGGGCGTGAACTAATTACCTTGACCACTTGACCAATGCCTTAATAGAGGCATTGGGGTTGGGCAATCACATCTTGTATCACGTAAGACCCCTTACATCTACTCGAGGTTATTAGTTGAGCTAATTACCTCGACCACTTAACCAATGCCTTGATAGAGGCATTGGGGTTGGGCATTCATATCTTGTAGCCAGTTGCGGTAATCGAGTTAATAACAACTTCAAAACATAACGTTGAACTGTTTTAAACACACATCTGGTAACTAAACGCGTAACAAAACTTTGAACTCACCAGCGTCGTCTGACACACTTGTCTGCATGCTTGCAGGTCTATAGGCTTATATCATTTGGAACTTGCTGTCAGGGATGCTGGAGTGGTCATGGGTCGAGATACATGGATTCGCAATACAAGCTTAATGGTTTATGTACACATGGTTTACGAAACACTTAACATATGAGTTATGCTTCCGCTGTATACAATGAATGATATGTAACGTTTGTTACACTTTGTGTTAATGAATGAAAGTTTTGATTAAATATATTTATGAGTTCAATGTGATTGGTGGCTTGGATCCTGGTACGTCACACGCCTCGCGGGGGTTTCCGCATGGGGTATTTTGGGGTGTGACAGTTTGGTATCAGAGCCACTGGTTATAGTGAACTTGGTTTTAAAACATTTTTATAAAACCAGACTATAACCAAACGGACCCGAAATCGACCATGACACTCAGCTCCAGACTGCAAGGTTCGTTTCTCGTTTACTATTGCATAGTATATCTAGTGGTTGCATATGAATAACATCACACGTGAATGCACACTTAGCACTGCAGTATGAACTTCTATGTTACCAACCCATGTTACGTGTTTTAAGAGTGCGACTCTTCTTGAACTTTCATGATCTATGTTGTGGCGTCATCTGTCTTATTGCTCGAATTCGGGGAACCTTTTAGCGCGAGTTAAGAGGCACTGAGATAAGCATGCAAATTGCCTTATTATTATGGGTGCACACATAATAATAATGTGGGGTGCATGTGAGTCCCAGTGGGGCTTAACGAGTGTGAGAGGGGTTCCGCTCTGTTAATTGATGTTATGTTAGAACTCAGCAGTCTGTAGGAGACATAGCAGTGAATGTCTCCTACTCGAACATGATCTTTTCACCCCTTTCTGAATCCTTACGAATCTCGATGCTATCGAGTATCACCTGATCACACATCTGAACGCCTAGCGAACTATGTAGAATGTTAGGTGCTAGTACGAACGTCCCTGAGTTGGATGGCTCAGCGTCAAATGATTGGACTATACTTTCCTCACTTATCTATGTTTGCTGGAACTTAGCGTGTTGACGCCTTAGATCCCGAAGTGCGATCACTTCTGTAACACTCTCGCGACATACCGTGTATTACTCAGTCAACTTGCAAGAACGATGGACAAGAGGGTAAACGTAGTACCTTACCGACTTCAGCATTTGAACGACCCTAGTTACCGGCAACGAACAACAGCGATTTGACTCCAATCGAATCCTTAACCCCAGCTAGCGACTCATGGGAGTCGACTCTTACGGACCAATCGGGACAAAATCGATGACGATTGACTGTAGAGCGGACTGTGTAACCGCCCGCACCATGAGCAGTGCCTTAGGACGTGGCACGGAATGTGAAAAGGTGGACCTTGTTGGTGAAAGGACGCAGGACACCGTTACAGGCAACAATATTAGAGGCAACAGTCGCGGAAACTTCAAGGTACTCGTGATCGTAGCTTACAGTATGGAAACGAAGGTGACCTAGACAAGGATTGACTGTGTTAAGTCAAGGTGACGACAACCAAGGGAACGACGGCAGTACTGGAAATTCTTGTGACGAAAACAACACTGGAAATGAAGCTCATGGAAGGACATTTAGTATTGGCATAGGCTATACCTGGCGTAATAGCAACACGATAGCTTGGATGGGTAGCTATTCGCTTCGTCCCTGTTCTGTTAACCCTGATGCTTTTTGAAACCGAACCTATTGTGGAGTCGGCTGATGCAAGTCAATTGAAGCCTTATATGTTCGCTGGGATGCAAACTCGACCTTGGGGGACAGGTGTTCGACATCGACCTTCCTTCCACTACCCTTGATGGTTGCAATACAGTAGTTAGTGTGGATTGGTTATCCAAAGATCGCGCAGATACGCCAGTGAGGAGAAAATTTTGTGTGGAGAATCGTTATTTGTTCTAAAGCGTCGGAGTGGTGCAAAGGTTAGCGCCATTTCAGCTATGAAGGCCAGAAGTGTCTACGGAGGGATTACTCCGCTACACTAGCAACCGTTATTGATGTTAGGGCTAAGGAAACAGAGGATCGAGGATCCACCAATCATTCGTGATTCCTTTCGGTATGCTACCCAAGGAACTTTCGGGTTTACTTCCACAACTGTTAGGCGAAATCTCAGTCTGATCTCGCGCCAGAGGCAGCCCTGACTACACGCACTATTGCCGTCTTGCACCAGGAGGGTTGCAAGAGCTGTCTTATCAACTGCAGGAACTGTTGGACAAGAGTTTTGTCGGACCTAGCTTATCGCATTGGGGATCCCCGGTTATATCCGTGAAGATAAGCCTTTTCGTATGTGTACTGATTTTCAAGAACTCAACAAGGTGACAGCCAAGAACCGTTTGCCTTCACCACGTATTGACAACCCGTCGACCAATTGCGAGGAACAAGCTTCCATTCGAGGATTGGCTAGTGAACGAACTATCATCAGATGGAACTCCAAGAGGAGAATGCTCTTAGAACAACATGTCGAACGCAAGGCAGCCATTTCAACTTTGTACATCATGATCATTGAGTTGATCAACACACCAGCAGCTTCAGGGAATCGCATGAATCGACCGTATTTGTTGACAAGGTTCTGAATCATGACCAGGAGAAAGGAACACCACGGGTGGCATATATATCCTATCTCAGGGCTTCTGTGGGAGGAGCCATTAAGTGCGAAGTCTTGTTAAATTTAATTTCGGGGTTCGAGAGGTACCTTTTGGACATATAATCAGTGAAGTGGGAATGTCCGTGGATCTCGCTAAGATCCGTCTTGGTTGGAAACTGATCGACACCAAAGAGTCCTTCGAGGATACAGCAATTTCTTGGTCTAGCTTGTTACCATCGCAGGACTTTCGAAGGTCGCGCAACTTAAATCTCTTTAGCACAGCAGGGTACTGTGTACGTGGAAGACAGACAGGGGGACGTCTTTTCAGCTTTCGAAACGCAACTCAGCAATACACTGGGCATCGTCTTTATCCGAAAGTACTGATGACTTAGTAGTATACCATGATAGTTTGAATCAGAGTCCCAGTCACACGCCGATGCAACATGAGAAGGTGATGACTTATGTAATGAAATCATGAAGAGGAACAACACGACATATAACCTGCGGTGGAAGCCGTGGATTTTGGGTTTAAATTGGAGGCATTACTTGGACGGTACCGAATGTACCACTTAGACCGATCACAAGAGCCTCCCGTGTACCCTTGTTTAAAGAAAGCTAAACTTGTAACGACATCGCTGGATGGAGCTATTGGATGATTATGACTGTGAAACTTGAACAAGTACGAGCTTTGCAGCTTGCTATTGACTCTAACATACCTGATCAGACTCGCCTTGCTCGAACTGAAGAACTGAAGGTAGAGAGTTCTCAAGATTGACCCATGCGGGGCATGGGGAAGCGACCTTTGGCAGGTCGAACGATACATGCTACTTCATGGAATAAATATGGACCTCACTATACAACAACCTTAGGGAACTGGTGCAGGCGAAGCACACGGGCCTCGATATCATATTCATCTGAGTTTTGATAGGATGAATTAAAACCTGAAGACCATGTACGGATGACCGGGCCTGAAGGCCCACATAGCAACGCATGAGAACGATGTTTGACTTGTGGGAAAGTCAACGTGGGATATTAGCAACTAGAAACGCATATATGGAAATGGGAACAGACTGCCATGGATTATATCATTGGTCTACTTACAACTCGAAATGGAAACATTATCACCTGGATGATCGTTGATGGACTCACGTTACCAGCACACTTTCTTGCAATCAAGAAAACTGACGAGTCTTCACAGTTGTGAATGTTCCTCTGTGAGAGGCAGCTTTTAGGCACGAGGTGCCAACTCCTGTTACATCTGAATTTGATCTATGCATGATTTTTGTCAGGCAATACACAACACCCTTGGCTCACGACAGGACTAGACCATTGCTTATCGCCATTGGGCAAATGATCGGAGAAAACAAACTCTCCTGGCACTCGAAGACATGCTGCGAGCATGTGTGTGACTGGTTTTGGTGCAAATTGGGAGGACTCTTACCTATGGTTGAGTACTACTAAGGCAGTTATCATCTTGGTAACCAGACAACCCTGTTGAGGCATTACATAGACAATAATACCAACCTTCTTGTTAGACTGAGATGGTTGACAACTTAATTTCTGGTCCAGGACTGGTACTTGAAACTCTTGGGAAGGTTGTTTGGATCGGGGGTCAATTGGCGGCAACGCGTGACCGTCAGGAAAGCTGATAAACTTAGGAAACGCTGGAAGTTCGCTGTAGGCGACCGTATCGTGTTAAAAGTCTCACCCTGGGAGGGTGTGGAATGCTTGGGAAGCATGGCAAGCTTA
Organism: Helianthus tuberosus; assembly: GCA_030545235.1. Lineage (NCBI taxonomy): Eukaryota > Viridiplantae > Streptophyta > Magnoliopsida > Asterales > Asteraceae > Helianthus > Helianthus tuberosus. The sequence goes on along the minus strand of CM060356.1, from coordinate 70,415,612 downwards.
ACTGACGAACCATTCAACAGTCTGGGAAGAATCGTTAGCGTAACCTACAAACTCGAGTTACTTACCCGACGAATCGGGTAACGTACGTGATGTCATTTATGTTTCGGATCTAAGGCAGTGGTTGTCTGATGAAACACGTACGATACCTTTACTGGAGGAATTTATAGAACACATGGACTGGGAAGTCAAGGTTTATTAACATAGTCGTATCCCGATTGTGAGAGTTCGTTGGAACCCAAGACGTGGACCGGAGTTCACATGGGAGCGTGAGGATCAGATGAAGCTCAAGTATCCTCAACTTTTTCCTGTCGATCAATCTAATTATGGTACTACTGGTGAATTTCGGGGCGAAATTCCTCTTCAAGTTGGGGATGATGTGGCACCTGAGGAAAACCGATAACAATCTTTATTTCTCACTTCACTCCTCTGTGCTTACTTGTCAAATTTCGGGACGAAATTTCTTTCAAGTTGGGGATGATGTGACAACTCGGAATTCCAAGGCCCTTTTATGCACGTATTGTTTCTATTCAGGATCTGTCGTACATTGTGAACTAGTGATCGTTGTGGGAGTCATTGAACTTGTTATTGTATACTTGTTATTGTATATTGTAGTAATGTCAAGTGGTGTTACACACATTGATAGCCGCACACGAATTTCGTATCGCACACTCCCATCTCGTTTGCATACCTCTTGGCCCGCACAAACAGGCCCAAACCAATAGGAGCCCAACCCATCCCTCGTGACCTTGTGCACGTATGATTATGAGGAGGAGGATGCAACTCTTTCACAAACTGCAAACCCTAGTCGCTCCCAAGAACCACGACGGCAATGTCTTCGGCAAACCCTCCTTCTCGAAAACATCATCATCATCATCCTAGCACGTTCTCCTCGAACAATCGGTTAGTATAATAGTGTTTGCTTTAATTCTGATTGATTGCTTCTGACTATGCACAAATCTGTGTGATCTGATATGTACGATTGATGATTATAATCATGTGATTTAAGATTCTATACGTGTTTAGTTGTGGATCAGTGATTCTTGTGATTTAAAATTCTATATGTGTGATCTGATATGTATGAATCAGGGATTTAAAATTCTGTACGTGTAGGAATATATGATGGCTCCTTGCGATGACTAGATGATTGGAGTTAATCATACCACTGTTCGTAATTAATATTAACATTGAGGAACTAGGGTTCACATGGCATGACATATGATTGATGGTTTTCATGTAGTGATAAACTAGTAGTAATGTTTGTCAGATCCACTAAATTGAGTAGGTCCAATAAGCATTAAAATTCACATAGTTGTTGCCAAGTCTACACGTGATGGTCTGATGACCATGTGAAGTGTATTAATTAATGAGATTGATTATGATGATTTGGATGTGTGAACTATAGGAAAACATTTATTAATGGTGTTGGTAAAAGTGATTGTTTGAAAAAAAAATAATAATAATACAAGTCTAATGTTCATAATAATGATGTGTGTGAAGTTGTCTGTTTGTGTATGGTTTACATGTTTAACAATGTGCATTTTGTATGAATGAATACTGACTACATCATGTGTTCAAGGATGTGTATAGGTGGCTATTTTGGTGATGATTGTTAATAATAGGATGATACGCAAAATATGAATCTGATTAAATAAGACTTTTGCATGATAGATAGAAGGAATGATTTGACCTTGTGTGTTTTAAGAACGAGGTCCGATAATAACATAAATTATTAATTGATTCTAGAAAGAAATCATGTAATGGACTCAAAAGGAAATATGATTTAAATATAATAGTTGTCGATTATGTGATGGGAATTAGATCCCATGATTTTGACAGTTTCATTGTGACTTGAAGGTTGACTGGTCAACCGCATAAATTGGATCGCACATGTGTACTTTGATCGCACAATCCTAAGTGTTAGATGGGCTGCATAAGTAATAGTGGGCCGCAAACATGAAATTGGGCCACACACACTAGCATGCACTTCTATTGACAACTTGTGAGTGGGCCGCACTAGTCAAGGGGGATTTATAAAGTGACTGTTGCACATGTTCGGGTAGCAAAGCAGTAACTATTATGTGATTTGTCAATATGAATACATGAGGTGAATTGGGTTATGAACTGATTGCATGCTAAAAGACTACTCGATGATGTTAGGCTCGTATGTTAATTGCTTTGACTTGAATTATATGGGTGTTACCTGAATATTAGAAATATGTGTTATGTGATTGAGTAATATGTGAAACGATTGTACGTGAGATACGTAGTATGTATGCACATGAAACTGATTGTTATCTGTACACATGATAGGACGTGCTCAATCACTGTTAAATAGGGTAACTAATCTTACCGAGCAAACCAATGGTGAGTTCACTGCTCTTTTCCAAGCATGCATCCCGGGAAGGGATATCGGGTAACGTTCCAGGGAGGAATGCAGGTTAATGGGATGTTGGTTATTACTCAGTTTCTATCATATAAGACCCCTTACATCTACCGATTGTTGCCGGTAAGGCAACGAGGTATTTAGTTGATAGCGCTATTAGGTTTGGCACCCTCACACCGTGCCGAAAGGACGGGCGTGAACTAATTACCTTGACCACTTGACCAATGCCTTAATAGAGGCATTGGGGTTGGGCAATCACATCTTGTATCACGTAAGACCCCTTACATCTACTCGAGGTTATTAGTTGAGCTAATTACCTCGACCACTTAACCAATGCCTTGATAGAGGCATTGGGGTTGGGCATTCATATCTTGTAGCCAGTTGCGGTAATCGAGTTAATAACAACTTCAAAACATAACGTTGAACTGTTTTAAACACACATCTGGTAACTAAACGCGTAACAAAACTTTGAACTCACCAGCGTCGTCTGACACACTTGTCTGCATGCTTGCAGGTCTATAGGCTTATATCATTTGGAACTTGCTGTCAGGGATGCTGGAGTGGTCATGGGTCGAGATACATGGATTCGCAATACAAGCTTAATGGTTTATGTACACATGGTTTACGAAACACTTAACATATGAGTTATGCTTCCGCTGTATACAATGAATGATATGTAACGTTTGTTACACTTTGTGTTAATGAATGAAAGTTTTGATTAAATATATTTATGAGTTCAATGTGATTGGTGGCTTGGATCCTGGTACGTCACACGCCTCGCGGGGGTTTCCGCATGGGGTATTTTGGGGTGTGACATATCATGTCTTTCATTTGAAGCGGACTAGAGGAGAGTATAGAAACTTGTACCGAAGTGCTGCCAGTATTTCTTGTGACTGTAATCGTTGTTAAATCAATACACAAGATGTTTAAAGTGATAACCAAGCTATTTCGAAGTCAGTTTCTTATTTACCGCATCTGAAACTGATAAAATCTCTTTTGAACGACTCGTTTGGGTCACAAACCGATCTTACAAGTATATTGTATTTAGACACGTATGATCGTCGTCACGTTAAAACGCGTAAAACGTTCCGTCTGTCGTTTCTAACCCGTTTTTCGATCCGTTTTCAACTATGGGTAATGAAATTCAATTACGGTGCTAAATATATCATAATATATCAGTTTTGAAGGAAATTCATGCGTCCGACGCTTCCGTTTCGTTGTCGGTGCGTTCCTGCAGTCACGTTTTTCGTTCACGTATGCGCTTTGTGACGTTCGAGAGCACAATAATTCTATAACACCAAGTTCATATCTATATAACATGCGTATAAAATTCATATTCATCGGCGTTGCCATTATTTCATGCGGTGTCAGTTTATTACCGTTTATTGTGCCACAGATCTTCTAAAAATCGTCATACGCACATTGTAGCATCAGATAAGCGTTCCTAGGCATTCCAAAAGCCTAATTAAGTTAATTCGTGTCTTAACCACTATTTATTGTCGTCTAAAAGTTTGTTAATCACATAATTAAAATCAGTTAATTACCGGTTGTCACATTCTCCCCCCGTTACAGAAATTTCGTCCTCGAAATTTAGACTATGTTATCTCCTCAGAGTTGTGTCATTCACAGGTAAGTCCGAACAATGCCGAAGTGAATAACCGCGTAATCAAATTAAGACTTATTCAGATTACATGAATGTGAGGACGTTTTGTATCAATCAGAAACCAACAGTTCAACTGAATGTGTTTCTGAGATCAATGTTAAGTGAACAAGATACCATGATATAATCACCAATGCGACTGAGTTTACAGGGGTCAAACAAAAGAGATTATGACCAATAGATGTCCAAACAAATGTTTGTGATCTGCGATTGGCTTTTAGAAACAACTGAATTCGTTGCCAAATGAAAACTGGCCTTGGTCATAAAAAGAACTTAGAGATCAACAATCTCAAATGATATAAAAACATGAAAATGATTTGTCAACTATCGAACCATTAAATGAACTAAAATCTGGGCATTGACATTATGGCATTGCTAGGATACACCGAAATGAAATATAACCGAACCTGGTGTATAATCGTCTTAATACATAGTTGCCTTAAGACTACTTAAATGATGTGTCAAACGAAAAGCATATATAGTTTCGCATGAGATGGCTGATCGTGATTGGCACAAGCTACAAGTTTATACCGACGCCACAAGGTGTCGTAGTGAATGAAGCAATTCAATAATAGCGGTGATCGAACAAATATCACCTGTGTTTTGCATGAAACGCTCAATCATGATTAGCCCAAGCTACAAGTTTATACCGACACCACAAGGTGTCGTAGTGATCGAAATAATTCAATTATAGTGGTGACTGAACAAGCATCACCTTGTTTTGAAATCAAGTGAGAGATTCAATGAAGTAAATCTGAATATCTGTTTTAAACAATTCTCATAGGATTTTCAATTGAAAACGAAACAAATAAACAATGTTTTTCGAGCGAAGATGAAAAGCAATAAATATCACAAAATGTTCGCTAGATGGTGAAAGAACCATTAAGAGGTACACCGGAATATTTAACACGAACTTGGGTACCATTATCTTAACACACAATTGCATTAAGACTGATTTAATACAATAAATCGAACAAGAGGATTTAATATCAATAAACAAATAAATAATTTAATAATTTAATAATTAAATCCGTGGATGATGTGAGCAACGAGATTAGCGCAAGCTTCAAACTTGTGAAATACGCCACCACAAGGTGATCGTGATCAAAGAAACGGTTCAATGAAGTCGAAGACCAAACAAGCCTATTATGGTTCAAAGCAAATGAAGTGCTTGTTGGGATTATTTCAAATATGATGGCCTCAATCCATCATATGGAATCTTGAATCGAATATATATTACGAGCAAGTTCAATCAATTGAACTTGGTAGAAACACAATCCAACAATAAAATCATGTATCAATAAGATAGTTTCGACATGGCCACAACGAAAAACCATGTATACCACTCAAAAGAAAATGAGTTTTCCAATAAATTTGCCGACTCGATATCAAAGAGTCAACGCTTTGCAATAATGCGGTTCATCTAGATCACAATGCAAAGATCAAGTATAGCGAAACGATATTTGGGCATTGATAAAACAACAATTTCGAGTGAAGCCACATACGTAACAAACAACGCAAGTGTAACATATGAATTTGTCAAGAATGAAGCAAATGAGTATTCGCTATTATGAAAGAAAATCTATGTGATGCAATGACCATTAGGGGGGAGTAGAAGTGGGAAAAATCTACTCACTATATGCAAAAAGTTGAAATTTCAACAAAAGAAGTTTAAGGACTTTACCTGGAATTTCGTGCGATGACCGGTTATTAAATGACATTACCATGGAATGCCGAACATAGCGTAATCGCCATAAATGAAGTAGGGGGACGCGGAGAGATGTGACTTCTTTACAGCACCAATAGTTGTGAGTCTTATCAGACTAAGTACCAATTGTTGTGGAATCTTGTTTAAACGTACCTCAGCGTGATTTGTGTCGTTTGCAAGGTCACGTGGCAAAGTGCCGTATTGTAGTCCGTAGTTCTCCCATAGACGGGATTAGCATCGTTGTTATCGTGCCCAATCATGTTTTCCAAAGGGCTTGCCACGAAAGTCATGTGTGATATACTTCGACGTCTGCTGACGTATAGTTTAAGTTTCATGTATACTTGTGCACTAGCGTTTAGTTCCGCGTAGAATGTGATGTGCTCCGACATCCGTTGACGTATGATTTGAGTTTCATGTATCCTCGTGCACTAGCATTTCGTTATGCGTAGGTTGCCTACTCAGGTAAATAAGGTAGCTTAGACAATGTAGATAATAGTGTGTGCCTGAGTTAATAATCACGACTCCTACGTGAGGACCTTTAATGAGTTTTGACATACGTTTTCCGAAGGTCCTAAATGCGTGTTATCAAAACCCTCCAGGTTTTGCTTACTGTGTGTAATACCGTGTATCAAAGACAACACTTGTGTATTTTTAAAACCAAAATGTTTACTCATTGATTCGGAAACGGTTGGAACCCATATTCGAGTCCTAGGCGTTCTGTATGTATTCAAAGTCTTAATAATCTAAGTGCCCAGAGGAAAGTGAGGTTAAAGCCTAGGTATCTCAATAGAAACCTAATTCGCTGAAACCTATAGCTCTGATACCAATCTATCACACCCCGAAATATTAGAGCTAGTGTGACTGGACTGGTATCTTCATTGCACAGCGGAAGCAAATAAGCTAAGACTTCTAGAAATTGAACACCTGCTAAGTACTCGAATTCCCATGGGTTCTCATATTCCAATCGTTCCATAGTTTCGAAAATGCAACCTGAGAAAGAACATGCGAAAAAGTCAACATAAAGTTGAGCGAGTTCATAGTTTGTTTTGAAAAGATTTAAAATAAATCTTTTTGATAATCGGTTTAAAAGTTGTTGAGAAAATATAGTAAAATCATTTTCTCGGCATGATATGTGAAAACTGTGAGTCTAGCCAACGAGAGTCTTTGTGCATTGCACGAGAGAGAATGGGCCGAGCCCAAAAGAGCCTTTGTAAGTAGGACCAACCCGTCCTCTTACTTGTACATAAGTTGAAAAACGTTACCCAAGTTCGTAAATCATGTATTTGTGAGTTTATATCAAATGAATCTTAAAAACATTTGAAAATCTGAGTATCAAAAGTTGGTATGTGAGCATCTATGAAACTAATGATCATTAATGTGTTGCTAAGACATTAATATGTGTGCCGACATAGGAAGCACTCAACCCGGTAGACGATTTAAGTGTCGATTCACTTCAACAGGGACACAAAGCACTCTAAGTGGCCGGACAAGGACCGTGAGTGGGGCTCGCCCGTACCCGATAGATCTATCCCCAGTTCCGTGGTCCTTAAAAGGATTAATGGTGCCTAAGTTAGCGCCTATTCGCACGTGATCCAAGAATTCATTCCATAGCTTAACCATACCCTAGTTATCATGTATATTTAAAAGAAAAGGGGGACATAAACCCATTGGGTTGTCTCGTTGTCCATATGCAGACCAACCCAGTCCCGTTGTTGTCACTAGGACCTTCCCGTCACTAGTTATGAAAATCATGCACGTTTGCGAAAATACGCGTTTGTTTTGTAAAACTGGTATGTTTAGTATAAACCTTTCGTAAACCTTTCGAGTTCGTTGAAATTCATTTGCAACATGGTTTATAAATATGTGTTTTCGTTCATCAAAATAGTGTTTTCTTTTGCAAAAACTTGCATGTCTTTCCACCCCCGAAAACATTTATAAAAATGTAAAACCGTAAAAAGTGGGGTTATGAACTCACCTGGATATTCCTGTGCAAAGCTAGCTTAGTGTGATTCCGAAGTGTCGTTCCAAGAATATGACTTAGCTAGCGTGCATCTATAGTATTCCTAACAGGGAATAACTTATCAGTTTCTAGTTTAAACGTAGCTAAACTACGTGTCCGAGCTCTACCGAATCATTAATCATGCAATTCCTAGGTAGTATTATTGTCTTGATTCGAAATAACCAAACTAAGGTTATTTGATCCAATTTAATCGGGATAAAACCAAGTCTCGGAAACGACTTAGTTTTTGAATGGTTTATGTGACACATGTGCTTGTAATCATTGTAAACAGTTCAATTATCAATAAAACAATGTTATTTGATCCCAATGTTTGTTTATTTATGTTTGACATTTTTCATGTTCTGATTTTTGTTCAATTTCAAACTCTATATCGCTTTCTGGAGAGTTATACGTAAACCGACGCGTAAACATAATCAGTTTAACGTGACAAACACTCCGGAACATCGATATATGCTTAAAGTACCTTAAATTACCCTTACATAACTTAGAAATAAGTTTTGAAGGCTTTGGTATGGCAAAATCAAGTTTATTCGCTTACAGGGACTAATTTCGACAAACTGCGAAAGTATGCCGATTTGTACAGTAACGAACATTCCGGAACATGATCATAAGTTAAACATACCATAAATATCCTTTACATAGCTTAGAAATAGGCTTTGACGGGTTCGGTGTGCTAAAATAAACTTTTAGATCAAACAGGGACTAAAAGCGTCAAAAAGTGCATAAGTTTGCATTTTCGCGCATAACTTACGTTCTGAATATATCCGGACATCCAAAAATTTATGTAATCATTAAAATATTTTATTTTAGTGATTGACTTGATAAAATTTCATTCATCGCGCAATTTGTATCGTTTTCATGTCCGTTCGTGTTTCGTCGTAATTAACCGAATATCATGACCGTACGACCAAAGGAACCGACATCCGGCATATTTTCAAGCTTGTTTCATGTCCCCTATGCTTAGGTATCATTGTAGAGCCTTGAAAATGGCTTAACGGGCTTTAAACGCGTCGAAAATTGCTTAATAGTGTTGCAGGGATCAAAACTGCTAATATTCGAAAGTTTCTGGACCTGGTACATGGTGGCGTCTCGCCACAGCCTAATGGCTATGTGTTGGCGGCACGCCACCACCTCATTTGGACAGAAAGTTCATTTTTGGCAACAGCAGGTCATTTTCAGCATTTAACTTGAAGTTTAGGGTCTATTTTGTAACATTTGCAATACCGTATGATGGTTTTTGGGCACCCCTAGTATTCCAAAACCATGTGCCCTATGTGTACGGTCCAGATCAAAGCTCAATTATCGAGGAACGATCCTAACAGTTATTCAAACTCTATATAAACCCACTTGTTTTTCACTTCTTCTTCATACTTGATCTCAAACTTCTTCTCTAAGTTGAAGCTCTCCTTGTGAAGCTTCATACCTGGGAATTTTTGAGTTCAAATCTTCATAGCTTGGACCTTTTGTAAGTTTCCTTCATGCTTGTTCATGTATTTTGAAGCATGAAAGTCAAACAGTGTTTGACTTTTTGCTTTGACCTCGATTTGGTCAACACGAAGTTCGTTTGAACTTCGCAATGTGAGCGTAATCACGATGGTTATAGTCCCTTGTGACTATACCTACTGATTACCACGTTGATTAGGCGTAGTGACGAGTCATAGTTTCGGTCAAAATGCGTATTCATGCGTATTTTGCAACCAAACTATTCTTGGGTATCAAAACCCTTTGTTTTGATATCAAACTTGTTTTCTAACTTCGTTAAACATGTTTTAACATGTTTAACTCGTCACTTTTAGTTTCGTGATTATATAGGGTCGTAAGATAAGTGGTCTAAACAATCGCTTAGACTTTTGAACCCGACCCATTTGGTCGATCATTAGGATTCGACCAAACACATTTTGTAACCATAGTTGTATAGGGAATAACCTTCCGAGGTTATACCTTATGGTCACTTAGTTTACTTAGTTGTATGATAAGTAGTTATATGCCTTAGGAAAAATGGCCAAAATGCCCTTTTTGCGCATAACTTCATTTTAAGCATATGTAACTTAACTTTTGCCATATAAACAGATTATTAGATATGTTAAGGCATATAATACATGTCATAGGACTAGTTGTGACACCTGTGTCACTTCAACCATCATACAAATACCAAACCATAGAAATATTGTATTTCATACTTGGAATTTGTATAAATATGTGTTTCATTTGCACAGATCAATTCTTGTGCGATTTCGAGCTTTAAATCGCTTTCTGGAAGGTTATACGCGATCTGGTGCGTAAATATAACCAGTTTAGTGCAACAAACACTCCGGAACAGTGACATAGGCTCAACATACCTTAAATAACCTTTACATGACTTAGAAATAAGTTTTGGATGGTTTGGTGTGTCGAAATCAAGTTTATTCGCTTACAGGGACTAATTTTGACAAACTGCAAAAGTAAGCCGATTCGTACTGTAACGAACATTCCAGAACATGATCATAAGTTAAACATGCCCTAAAAATCCTTTACATATCTTAGAAATAGGCTTTGAGGGGTTCGGTATGCTAAAATAAACTTATTTGATCAATAGGGACTAAAAGCGTCAAAAAGTGCATAAGTTTGCATTCTCGTGCATATCTTACGTTCTGAATATATCCGGACACCCAAAAATTTATGTAATCATTAAAATATTTTATTTTAGTGATTGGCATGATAAAATTCCATTCGTCGCTTAATTTGGATCGTTTTCGCGTCCGTTCATGTTTCGTCGTAATTAAACGAATAACGTGACCGTACGACCAAACGAACCGACATCCGAGAGTTTTCTGAGCATATTTTGAGTCCTCTAAACTTAATGACCTTGTAGTGCCTTGAAAATGGCTTAACGAGTGTTAAAAGTGCCAAAAAATGGGCTTATGTATGTGCAGGGACTAAAACTGCAAATGTTGAAAGTTTTGCTGAACTGTGAGGACTAGGTGGGCCGCGTAAGCCTGTCCCTCAGCTTACGCGGTGCGCCTAAAAGTTCCCAGTTCTAGATTTTCAATTTTCAGCAAACTGTTTGATATTCAGGGGTTGTTTATGCAAATTTTCTTATGTGTTAACCAAGTTAACACCTCTTCAAGGCTTCTAATCTGCTCCAAACACATGTATGGCCATGATATTTTGCTTGGAGGTTACATAAACACATGTCTTGATCTTGTTCTTCATCAACTACTATAAATAACATGGCCCTCATTCATTTTTTCTTCACCCTTGATTTGATTTCTCTAAGTTGAAGTTACAATACTTCATACCTGAGATTTTAAGATCAAGTTCTCCCTAGCAAGGACCCTTTGTAAGCTTCCTTCGTTCTTTTATCGCTTTCCTAGCGTAAAAGTCAAATAGTTTTTGACTTTCTGCTTTGACCAGTCTTTGGTCAACACAAAGTTCGTTTGAACTTCGCAATGTGAGCGTAATCACGATGGTTGTAGTCCCTAGTGACTATACCTACTGATTACCATGTTGGTTAGGCGTAGTGACGAGTCGTAGTTTCGGTCAAAATACGCATTTATGCGTATTTTGCAACCAAACTACTCTTAGGTATCAAAGCACTTTGTTTTGATATCAAAACCTGTTTTCTAACTTAGTTAAACATGTTCCAACATGTTTAGCTCGTTACTTTTAGTTTAGTGCTTGTTTAGAGTCGTAAGTCAAGCGGTCTAAACCACCGCTTAGACTTTCGAACTCGATCCGTTTGGTCGATTATTAGGATCTGACCAAGCATGTTTATTGACCATAGTTGCATAGGGAATAACCTTCCGAGGTTATACCTTATGGTCACCTAGTTTAAGTAGTTGTATGATAGGTAGTTTATATGCCTTAGGAAATGACCAAAATGCCCTTTTCATGCATAATTGGATTTTAAGCATATGTAACTTAAACTTTTGTCACTTAACTGATTATGCAACATAATTAAACATGATTAGGCATATAATACTTGTCATAGGACTAGTTAGACGTCTCGAACGCGCGTTTGCGCGAACGACGCGTTAAAGTAGCGTAAGACACCTTAATGGGTCGTAACGGGTCGTAAGCACTTAGGATAGGTTTCGTTTTAGAATGTAGGCTTTGTTAAACCATGTCATATGAGTTCCAATACTCATTTGGTTTACGAAACCTCATCCTATCCGATCTTCCGATTTAGGTCCGGTTTATTTACATAGTTACCAATATTAGGTGCCGTTTGATTCCGTGATCCCTCTAGCTTTGCTTGGTTGTTATTCAAGACTTCTAAGCAATCTCAAGTGAGTACATAGTCCCCTCTTTTACTGTTTTTCAATATTTTGGGGTGAAACACGTGTACCTAATTGTTATGTTCATGATTTCAAAGTATAATTGATTATACATGTTAGTACTTATCTTTTGACAAACTGAATGATTATTTATGGGTTAAACACTAATTTTTCAAAGATTATAAAATTAATTGTTGGATTCTACTTATTTTATACATTCACCAGACCGATTGGTAGTATGATATAACGCTATAGGACTAGACACCCCATTCCTGTTGTCATGGAATGTCAGAAACCGATATTTTATCCAAATAGGGATTGCCTTCGTGGTATTTCTATAGTCTCAATTGGTGTAGTTTGATACACTAAGGTTTGGTTGAATTCTTAAATCACATTTTTATTGTATATTTTGTTATACTCCCAAAAGTATAGTTTGATATACTCTCATGTGTGATATTGTACAAAACAACATATATTTTGTTAATTACTAAAGCATAGTTTAATATGTTATTTATAAAACCAAAGTATCTTTTGATATACTACCAAAAACGATTATTTTGACGACTAAAGTATATTCAATATACTATCTGTTTAACCATTTTGGAACCGAAATATATTTTAATATATTACTTATTCGACTTTCTTAAAACCAAAGTATATTTTTATATGTACTATAAACCTTTTTATCAAAATATATTTATTTGTCTATGCATCATTCTGTCATATTATCTGATTTCTTATCAATTTTAGTGTGGTTTATAAAAGAAAATATTTTAAGGTTCATGACTATTTTCTGATTAAACATTTTTCTCTAAACTTACAAGTCATGAATCCTATTATAATAAAACCTATGTATCTCACAGGCATTTTTATGCTGACGTACCTATTTTTACACATGTTTCAGGTGCTATTATGTGATGATTATTGATACATGCTATACATAGGATGGACTCATGCCTTAGCGACTTTAAAATGTGAAAGACAATATTTGTATTTATCTGATTTGTAATAAAACAATGAGTTCATTAATTCAATAAAACGAAATTATTTAAATCCATGGTTGTGAAACAATGATTCTATTACAACACTTCCCGACATTTCCGCCATGATTTGTTGTTTTTCGTGGTCGGGGTGTGACAGAAAAGTTGGTATCAGAGCCAATGGTTATAGGGAATTAGGTCATTAGTAATGTTTTGACCTAGACTATAACCTTCCTAGGACCCTAACACAAATTATCTTGTGTTTAGTTTTAAAACAATACCGTCACTTATCCTTAGGTGACAACCACAATAAGAATACAAATTTCGAATCCGCTTTGAATACCAATCATCTGATCTAGGGTGATTTATTATAAGGTTTTGAACCTTCAAAGTTTTCGAAATCTCATCAAAGTTTGGGTCTAAATAATGTGAACACGTGCAAACTGGAAGGGTGAATGCCTGTACCCTGATTTTTCTGTCTAAGGCTAGAGTGTTCATACAAATCCGCAGTATCGGACCAGTCACTCTTACCTGGGAACTCTTGGGGTGAGTGTTCACTTATAGGCGAGCATGTCTTTGGTGATACATTATATTGATCCATTTACTTTGATTAGTCACTGCGTGTCGTTTGTTTGTTCGAGGTAATGAATAAATGATCGCCTTCTTTGTGTTTTGTCGATGTTTTCAATACCTCTTTTGTTTTTTCCAATCATCGACCTCACTCGTTTCTCATGTTCCCTTGTTCCTTTTAGACACTGCCTCCTCGATGAGATACACAACCCGTAACTAATGAAGAAGTCGCAGCCCTTGTCGCTCAGCAAATGGTTGCGGTGCTCCCGGGCGTAGTTACCCAGATCCATCAGTTATATAACAACAATAACAACAACAACACCCAGTGTATTTTCAAGACCTTCAACTCTGCTAAACCTTTGAAGTTTTCTGGGTCTCAAGGAGCAACCGCGCTCCTGCAATGGTTTGAAAGTTTGGAGAGCACATTCAGTCATGTGCAATGTCCGAATGAGCGTAAGGTTGAATTTGCATCCAGTGTGTTCGAGAAGCGTGCTCTTACCTGGTGGAACGGTGTGATGCGTGATAGGGGTGCTGATGTGGCACTAGCTCAAACTTGGGAAGAGCTTCGAGCTCTAATGATTAAGGATTTTTGTCCTCGTCATGAGCTTAGAGCGTTGGAAAGGGAATTCGACGATTTAAAGCAAGACAGTGGTGAACATCGAGCTTACACTGACTGTTATGAGGAACTGAGCCTGTTATGTCCTGCCATGGTTACGCCTGTAGAGAAGGCGGTTGAAAAGTACATTAATGGTCTTCCTGACTTAGTTCAGGATATCGTTACTGGCAGCAACCCTACTACCGTCAGACTGGCCGTTGAATTGTCTGCTACCCTGACTGAATCTCAAATCAGTAAGGGTAAGATTTTTCGAAAGGGCGATTCAAGACCATCTGACAAGTCTGCACAAGATGAACCAAAGGAAAAACAGGCCGAGACACCCAAGAAGAAGAAGCACAAGGCTTCTCAAAACTGCGCCATAACTGCTCAGAACAACCAGGTTGCACCAAACCAGCCGGCACAACCTCCTAAAAGGAAAAATTATGTTGGTACCGTACCTTTTTGCAACAAATGCAACCGTCATCATCTGGAGCAAGTGTAGTGTCACAAGTGTACCCACTGTGGGCGATTGGGACATTTGGTCGATACCTGCCGTTATGCAAACCAAGCTGCTGCAAATCCTGCTGCCGTTCAAGCACGATTCCCACCTGGGTCATGTTATAACTGTGGTGACCTTACTCACTACAGAAACAATTGCCCAAGACTTGTTAACGCAAATCCAGCGCGTGGACGAGTGTTTAACATAAATGAGGCGAACGCGGACGACAATGCAGTAGTGAACAATTAGTCTTTTGTATTTCTTTGTTTGTTATCTTTTGACGTTGGAACAATTCAGTTGTTATAAAATTCGTTATTTTAAGTTTATTTTATGAAACTGATGCAAGTATGTGATTATGTGCTTATCTGATTTCCTTGATTTCTTGTGTTTTTCGTATGATCCGAATGTTCATTATCCAAATCCTCGTAGAATCTTCCATATCTCCATATGAGGGATTCATAGTAGGATACCCAAAGGTACTACCTTAAATCCTAAATGGGCTTCTACGTTATAGTTAAGTCCCTTGGATTATAAAGTACTATTCTATAATTGGACCCCTTGAGTGGTCTAGTTAAACAGATTGATTCAAAAATCTGGATAGGAATATCACGTGATAATATAATTGGAAAGATCCCTTAAGTGGTCATTTTAAGGAGATCGTACGACGGTCTAGTTAAGGAGATCATGTGTTGATCTAGTTAAAAAGATCGTTCGTTGATCTAGTTAAAAAGATCCTTTGGTGGTCTAGTAAAGTCACTTCATGTTTATTCGATTGATTTTTCCCCTACGCATTATGAAATGAACTGTGCTGACTGTGCAAGGAATTACGTAATTATGGATGCATACATAATTATGGAATTCAGTGCACAGAAACCACATCAAATTTTGTCATGTGTTAAGACCTATGGTGATGAGAATAACGATACGGGAACAATGTAAAAAGGGGCATGGTGGATACGCCGCTGGTACTTCCTATATATAAGTGTTCCTTATTACATTGCGAACGTAGCGTTATTTAAGTTACTAGAAGTCCTGGACCTTGACCAATGTCATTTTATCTTACACTCTCCGACTCTGATTTCGAGCACACACAAGTTTCCTATGATAAGTCTTCATAAGAAACGTTCTTCTGTCCGTAGTTCGAAACTCCATGTTTTGTTACTACAAGGACTTTACTTCGACAGTTGACAATTTCACTAAGAATCCAATCATGGCCCAGAGTTTTACTTAGGGTTCGAGGGATTCATTCGAAAGCGAAACAATCACAGTTTTCTTCACAAGTTTCCTCTAAAATTAAATTTCGGGACGAAATTTCCTAAAGTAGGGGAGAATGTGACACATGTGTCACTTCAACCATCATACAAATACCAAACCAATGAAATATTGTATTTCATACTTGGGATTTGTATAAATATGTGTTTCATTTGCACATATCAATTCTTGTGCGATTTCGAGCTTTAAATCGCTTTCTTGAAAGTTATACGCGATCTGATGCGTAAATATAACCAGTTTAGTGCAACAAACACTCCGGAATAGTGACATAGGCTCAACATACCTTAAATAACCTTTACATGACTTAGAAATAAGTTTTGGATGGTTTGGTGTGTCGAAATCAAGTTTATTCGCTTACAGGGACTAATTTCGAGAAACTATGAAAGTATGCCGATTCGTACTGTAACGAACATTCCGAAACATGATCATAAGTTAAACATGCCCTAAAAATCCTTTATATAGCTTAGAAATAGGCTTTGAGGGGTTCAGTATGCTAAAATAAACTTATTTGATCAATAGGGACTAAAAGCGTCAAAAAGTGCATAAGTTTGCATTCTCGCGCATATCTTACGTTCTGAATATATCCGGACACCCAAAAATTTATGTAATCATTAAAATATTTTATTTTAGTGATTGGCATGATAAAATTCCATTCCTCGCTTAATTTGGATCGTTTTCGCGTCCGTTCAAGTTTCGTCGTAATTAAACGAATAACGTGATCGTACGACCAAACGAACCGACATCCGAGAGTTTTCCGAGCATATTTTGAGTCCTCTAAACTTAATGACCTTGTAGAGCCTTGAAAATGGCTTAACGAGTGTTAAAAGTGTCAAAAATGGGCTTATGTATGTGTAGGGACTAAAACTGCAAATGTTGAAAGTTTTGCTGAACTGTGAGGACTAGGCGGGCCGCGTAAGCCTGTCTCTCAGCTTACGCGGTGCGCCTAAAAGTTTCCAGTTCTAGATTTTCAATTTTCAGCAAACTGTTTGATATTCAGGGGCTGTTTATGCAAATTTTCTTGTGTGTTAACCAAGTTAACACCTCTTCAAGGCTTCTAATCTGCTCCAAACACATGTATGGCCATGATCTTTTGCTTGGAGGTTACATAAACACATGTCTTGATCTTGTTCTTCATCAACTACTATAAATAGCATGGCCCTCATTCATTTTTTCTTCACCCTTGATTTGATTTCTCTAAGTTGAAGTTACAATACTTCATACCTGAGATTTTAAGATCAAGTTCTCCCTAGAAAGGACCCTTTGTAAGCTTCATTCGTTCTTTTATCGCTTTCCTAGCGTAAAAGTCAAACAGTGTTTGATTTTCTGCTTTGACCAGTCTTTGGTCAACACGAAGTTCGTTTGAACTTCGCAATGTGAGCGTAATCACGATGGTTGTAGTCCCTAGTGACGATACCTACTGATTACCATGTTGATTAGGCGTAGTGACGAGTCGTAGTTTCGGTCAAAATACGCATTTATGCGTATTTTGCAACCAAACTACTCTTAGGTATCAAAACACTTTGTTTTGATATCAAAACCTGTTTTCTAACTTAGTTAAATATGTTCCAACATGTTTAGCTCGTCACTTTTAGTTTAGTGCTTGTTTAGAATCGTAAGTCAAGCGGTCTAAACCACCGCTTAGACTTTCGAAGTCAACCCGTTTGATCGATCATTAGGATCCGACCAAGCATGTTTAGTGACCATAGTTGCATAGGGAATAACCTTCCGAGGTTATATGTCACACCCCCAAAATCCACAAGCGGAGTATCGCCGCTTGGAGGCGTGACATGACCAGGATCAAGCCACCAATCATCTTGAACAACGTAATTAAGTAAATCAAACCAACCACAACATAATTGGTGACCAAAAGAAAGTAACCAACTTTAAATTAACAGCGGAAGCATAAATTTTAAAACCCAAACGTAAGTAATAAGTTCATAAAGTTTAAAAGTTCGACATGAGACTCAACAGTCCATGTCCCACAACGACCACGCCTCCCTGTGCATGCTCCTTAAGCACCTAACGACCTGCAAGGCATGTAACAAGGAGTCAACAACAAAGTTGAGCGAGTTCACAGTTGGTTGTTTAGTTTTGCAAGTTTATTTTGAAAACCGTAAGTTGTTTCGTAAACCACGAGTTAACCAGTATCTTTGTTTTTCCCAAACCATATCCATAATTAGTGGGGGCTTCCCCATGTGAACCACTAGACCGTTACCATATCGACAACTGACGAACAATAGTTGTGCCCTACGTCAATGTCTATCATCATTGACAGTTTGCCCAGATCCATTAGTACACGTCCGTCCGAACGGCACGGTGTGAGGCTTGTCAACCCTAATAGCGCTATTAACTAATGACCCGCTCGCCATTGGCCCGGCGATTAAGTTGATATAAACTTGAGGGACTTCATGATAGAGTTTTGTCTAGTAAGTTTTAAGGTTGTTGTCCTACCCAAGGAGGACGAACATACGTATTCTACCCAAGGAGAATACGCAGGATTAATATTGACATGCTACCCATGGAGGATGGCCGTACATATCCTACCTAAGGAGGATATGCAGGTTCCGTTTTAGTTCTTTAACCCATTCCCAACCACCGGGAATCCCATGCCTTAGAAGGAGTGTGAACTC
This sequence comes from Helianthus tuberosus, assembly GCA_030545235.1. NCBI lineage: Eukaryota > Viridiplantae > Streptophyta > Magnoliopsida > Asterales > Asteraceae > Helianthus > Helianthus tuberosus. Next base: position 70,397,039 of record CM060356.1, on the reverse strand, counting down.
ACCTTTGGTTGCTCGGTTTGACTCTCAAAAATAGGTAACAGTCAAGGTCGGTCAATCACGTCCTAATATGATTACCAGTTAGTCATTTAGTGGTTTCAAATAGAGTACAAAGTTCCTACACGTATCTACTACATAACATGCACTCACCTTAATAGTTCATGCCCATATAAACATTCCACTTATAGCTACTCAAGAGCAAGCATACGATATTGCACATAACACTTTCATTGACATATAAGATGTTAGATCATTATCGGATAACATAACCGACATTTAGACATGCAAATCACTAGTTATATTGTTTCAACTTTAACATTCAAAACTGGGCTGTTTTCGGGGATTTTAATAAAATAGTTAACCTGTTCCAAAAATTCCTAACTTTTTACAGAGAGTCTTAAACGATCCAAATATTAATGTGTAAAAATCTCGGGATCCAATTCATTACCAATATTTTATTAAAAATCATTTACCGGACTGCAATCAGATTCGTTACTTTCTGACTGCAGTCCACCGAAAAATTCATTTAATATTTATCGTAAGTCCGATTGATGAAATTCCAGTGGGAGAATTACAAAGACATCAGTGGTCATCCACAGTATAAATTTCATGAGCTAATTCTTCACAGATTTCAAGTTATGATGAAAAACATAACACACATTTTCTGCAGTAAAAACGCAGCTATTGCTGCAGTAAAAAACGACCCTTTAAAAATAGCAAATGAAGTCCAAAAATTATGATTCCAGTGCCATTAGAACCGTATTTCGAAATAACACGTTATAGACTCAAGAAAATTAATTTTTCGTTAAGTTATGACCTGGTTACAGCCGACTGAAGGCGGCTGTAACAGTTTGACAACTTCCTGTTTTCAGCTTATAGCGCTCTAACGCAAGTTCTATTTGTTCCGTTAACATGTTTAGTGATCAACAACGACATTTAACATCACTTGCAGCAGATTACCGTTATTTAACTCAGATTTATCATGTCAAGTACCATCATCAACATAAGCAAAACAGCATTATACTAGTAACATTTCATCCTATTTCATCTTTATGTTCAAGATTTATGTTTGTGTTCTTTTAGTGTTCATATGATTTCATCATGATATAATCTTGAACCACTAACACATGAAGTAAACAAGAGTTAGCAAGAATCTCACTACTAGCTTCAAGCTAGGGAAGAACTCAAGAACAAAAGATGATGAAGATGGTGTGTAAAAGCAATGTATGAAGTTCCTTCAAGATCTCCAAGCTTCAAGCTCCAAGTATCACCTCCTAGCACTTGAATAAGCTTGAAATGGATGGATATGGTGGTGATAAGGTGGTGATGGTGGCGATTATGAAGGGAGCCGAGAGGGAGAGGAGAGAGTGAGGGAGGTGGTGTGATCTTGAAAAGATCTGAAATGATTTTGGCAAGATATTGTGATCTAGGGAGCCACACTTATAATTACTTACAATATCTTGGCGAGATACACAAGCAATATATTAAATAAAATATTGACATAAAATCTTGGTGGGGTCCTCCACATGGGCCGTAAGTTTTGATTGGGGGGGGGGGGTTATGTGTAAATTTTTATCCAATTAGTATCCTATAAGATCTTTCACAAGTACCAATCATATCTCCTTACAAGATCACAATCTAAATAAATCTTTCCAAATCCAAGAAAAGATCAAGTTGAGATTTAGTGAAGATTTAGATGATCTTGAGGTGGGGCCATGCTATGGGGCCGTAAATAATAAGGGGGGGGGGGGTAAGTGTAACTTGCAATGGTAAGTAGGTAAATAGTAGGAGTTAAGTGTTATGTCTAGTGTTATGTGTGTATGACATATTATATAGGGACCATAACTAGTCCAAAAATAATACAACAATGTTTCTAGCAATATTTTGGTGTTCCGGGAAATGTCCGGTTGTTCGGTTAGATACCGGTTCGTTAAAGTGCTAGGTTGTTCCGTATAGTGTCTTCTATGTAACTTTTGTAACACTTTTAATTCTCAACACTTAGAAAAGCATACAGGATCATTTAGTCAATTTTCTGCACAATCAATAAACACAATTTAATATTAATTAATCGTACGGATACATGTAATTACGAGGGTTGTCACATTCTCCCCATGTTAAGAAAATTTCGTCCCGAAATTTAGCACGCGGTTACTGAGGAAGCTAGTTAAGTTGCGTGGTTTACTGGTTTTTCCTGGGGTGTCACATTATCCCCCCGTTGGCTTGGAATTTCGTCCTGAAATTCTGCAGTAGCTTCAGTTTCAGTAGTGGTTTCACTTTTCTTAAACAACTGGGGATACTTGAGTTTCATTTGGTCTTCTCGTTCCCAGGTATACTCTGGGCCACGACGGGAGTTCCAACGAACTCGAACAAGGGTTATTCTGGTACGCTTGAGAATCTTAACGTCTCGGTCTGTGATTTCAACTGGTTCCTCGATGAATCGCAACTGGTTGTCGATTGTGAGTTCTTTTATGGGAACTACGAGGGTCTCATCTGATAGACACTTTTTCAGAATTGACACGTGGAATACGTTGTGAATTCCGCTGAGTTCTTCAGGTAGATTCAACTTGTAAGCGACTTTGCCAATTTTCTCAATGATTTCGAATGGTCCGACATAACGCGGATTGAGTTTGCCTCGTTTGCCAAAACGAACTACTCCTTTCCAAGGTGAGACTTTTAGTAGCACCCGATCCCCAACCTGGAACTCGAGTGGTTTCCTGCGCTTATCAGCGTAGCTTTTCTGACGGTCACGAGCTGCCGCCCTTCATTGTCGTATCTGAGCGATCCTCTCGGTTGTATCTACTACAAGTTCTGGGCCTGTGATTTGGCTGGCACCAACTTCTGCCCAACAAAGAGGTGATCGGAATTTACATCCGTACAATGCCTCAAACGGAGCGGCCTGGATACTGGTGTGGTAACTGTTGTTATACGAAAACTCCACTAACGGGAGATGTTTTTCCCAGCCATTACCAAAGTCAATTACACATGCCCTAAGCATGTCTTCAAGGGTTTGGATGGTGCGTTCAGACTGCCCATCCGTCTGTGGATGATATGCCGTGCTCATGTCTAATCGAGAGCCAAAGGACTTGTGCATGGCTTGCCACAATTCAGATGTAAAACGTGAGTCACGACCAGAAATGATGGAGGTTGGCACCCCGTGCCTTGACACTACTTCCTTTAGGTAGACGTCTGCTAGAGTAGAAAACTTATCCGTTTCCTTGATAGCCAGAAAATGTGCAGACTTGGTTAATCGATCCACTATCACCCAAATAGTGTCATTTCCGCGTTGGGATCTAGACAGGCCAGTAACGAAATCCATGGAAATTTGCTCCCATTTCCATGTCGGGATTTCTGGTTGTTGGAGTAGGCCAGATGGTTTCTGGCATTGAATCTTGACTCTCGCACAAGTCAAACATTTACTGATGTAGGTTGCTATGTTGGCTTTCATACTAGGCCACCAGTACGTCGTCTTGAGATCGTGGTACATCTTGTCCAAACCAGGATGTACCGAATAACGAGACTTGTGTGCCTCATCCATCACAAGATCACGTAGATTACCATAGAGTGGAACTCAGATGCGCCCGTTTACATAGTAGGCGCCGTCTTCCTTTTGTTCTAACCGTTTTCTTAACCCTCGTAGGGACTCAACCTTGATGTTTTCTTCTTTCAATGCTTCGATCTGAGCATCTCGTATCTGGGCGGGAAGACTAGATTGGATGGTAAGTTGTATGTCACACCCCGACCACGTAGGACAACCAAAACGTGGCGGAAACATCGGAGATTGTTGTAACAGAATTAATGTTTCACAACCATGGAAATTTAAGTTTCGTTTTATTCATCAAACAAGCGAGTTACATTGTCTTTAAACAAGAAATAAAGAGTACATAACAAAATTTAACTAGTTCTTGTCTCGTTTTAAGTCACTAAGGCACAGGTCCGCCTAAGTATGACTTGATAAATCCTATGCATCATCTCCTGAAAAACACATGTGAAAATAGGTACGTCAGCATAAAAATGCCTGTGAGATACATAGGTTTATGAAAATAGGATTCATGACTTATTGTTTAAGAAAATGTTTAGTCATGAACCCTGTAATTTGCTTTGTCTTGTAAATCATTTGAAAAACGATAAGATTAGATGATATGTATAAATAAATGTAAGGTTAAATGAATAACCATGTAAGATGAGTTTGTATAAGATAAGTTGTTTGTAAAACAATGTATTGTGAAAAGTATGTTATTTGTATAAAATGTTATATGTAAAAATTGAAATGATTCAAATAACGCAACGATATGTAATACCATACAATCACTTATATATAGGAAGTACCAGCGGCGTATCCACCATGCTTGTATCATATTACACACGCCTCATTACTTAAATCACTTACTCAAACCAAACCAACAATGTAAGATGTCTATGTTTAAACCAGCTTCCAAATGTATTGAAATAATATGTTAAAATGTTTATGTCAAGATGTAAATCATGTAATGTATAACCAATGTCAAAAGTGTTTATGTGTCAAATGTAAACCATGTAATGTGTAACCAAAATGATATGTATGGCTAGTGAAATGCATCAACTAAACCATAGATGAAATGCACAAAACAAAGTATTGAAGTAAAACTTGGTTTAAATCAAAGTTATGTTCTGTGGAAATGCATGATCAATGTAAATCATGTAATATGTAACCAAAATGATATGTATGGCTAGTGAAATGTATCAACTAAACCATATGCACAAGAACATAGTATTGAAGTAAAACTTGGTTTAAATCAAAGTTATGTTCTGTGGAAATGCATGATCAATGTAAATCATGTAATATGTAACCAAAATGATATGTATGGCTAGTGAAATGTATCAACTAAACCATATGCACAAGAACATAGTATTGAAGTAAAACTTGGTTTAAATCAAAGTTATGTTATGTGGAAATGCTTGCTATACTGATATGAACATCTATGCGGTGTTGTGAAAATGCATACATCCAAGCCTTGAGACTGTGGCGATAAACCCTTAAACAACTTAAAGGTTTATCTAAATTATGTATATCGAATTCGGTCATTCCTTCCAATCCAAACAAACCCAGGATTTCAGGAACAGGAGTTGTCAATTCCCATGGTACCACTACCTACTAACGAACGGCGTAGCTAATGTTAATGAATGTATTGTTCCATTTGTTGGATCGTGTACGTGACCCTGAAAGTCAGTTAAGGTAGCTCAACATCAAATACTAAGGCGGAATCAAAGTAAATGACGTCCAAAACAGCTTTATCCTTTAATCTTTCTTTTCCGATTAATAAACGTGCTTATACAACTTGTTCTGATGAAAATCCGACAGCACTTCGTGATACACACAATGATCACCTACGGTTCCGTTTGAAATGAACCTATCACATCCCTATTTATAGACAAAATACCCTTCCGTTTGAACATTTACATAATGGTTCAAACGGAACCCTAACTCAAACGACCAGGTTCAAACGGAACCCTCATATAACCTACGGTTTCAAACGGAACCCTTCTATACACTTCCTAAAATCACTAATTAAACCCTAACTTGACATATAAGATCCAATAGTGACTTTCTTGAACTAAGACTTGATGAAGATGCAGTCAACAGACATTCTCGTGCATCAACAGACTCCCCCTTGGATGTTGACGTAGTCTTCAGATCCTGAGTCTTCAGTCTTAGACTTTTCTTCTACTCTGTCTTTTCATTATAAGCACTTTATCTTCACACTCCCATATGCTGTTGATCCAGACTCCCCCTTTCACAGACTCCCCCTCTCAATATGCTGAATCTGAGAAATCTGGTTCAAACTTTGACACTTTGCTTCCATTGGGAATAATGAAGACCAAATCTGTTACTCAACCAATAAACATTACAATTCTATCTTTTTAATAATAAATCACAGACTTAATCAGTTTTAACAATCCACTCAAGTATTCAGATCCAAGTTAATGACCCTGATCACTTGATTAATCTACCAAGTCCAAATTAATGACCTTGGTTGATCTTTTGACGAAACAAACTAATTTTAAAACAATTTCAAACATTTTCTGAAAATAACAAGTATCAAATTAATGAACTTGTTTTTAACATTTCAAACAATTCAAACTTCTTCAAAGATAAGCTCTCCTCATTCTTCAGTCCAGAATCTCCTGCATCTGCTTCAAACATCTAAGAATCCAACAATCAACTCTCCACTTTGGTTTGTCGGAAAATAAAGCAGAAATAAAATCTTTTTGGATTTTAACAAAGTATTCTAAACTAAGAAATGAAATACAGAAACTTAAATTGCAGAAATTAAACAAAGTAAACTATTTACAAACATATTTTTGGTGAGCGTGTCAGGGAATCATATCAGCTTTTCAGACAAATCACAAGTACCGTTAAGCTATATTACATACTCAGATTTAAACAATTCACCTCGATTGTCGATATACTGATCCATCTTAAATTCCCACACAAATTTCAATTTACTCAGGATACGATTTAGATGAATTAAGAACTTAGATCATTCATGTGTCCCACCTCTTGAATATACTCCCGTATCCAGAATCCCAATAATCAGTCTTACAGGTGAGAATACTACAATGATATCTGTATATAATTTAGGTATGCAAGGGCCGAGGGATCTCAGATCGATACTTCCGTATACGCAGAGAGATATCAGCTTCGACTTTTCGGTGTGTCCCCTTTAGAGGATCTTTTTGCTTACAACAGCAGCATTTATCAATTTTATTGTTTCAGCATGCTGAGGGTTTAATGCTGTGTTTCAAGCATTGTAGCAAGTATTAGCCAGGGACTAGGTCAGAACTACCGTTCAGCAGAAGTCCCGGAATAATACCCCAGACATCATAGAGTATAAAGACCTAGTATATCAGATTAAGAGACCTTTCAAACGAGATTTCAGGGGTTACCTATATATCCAAGTAGTGTTCCCCACGAATTCACAAGTTTGAATTTTAGGTTTATATCCCGAATAAATCTACTAAATGTGCGAAAACCTATCGACACATCATCAGTAAGATTGTTTAACTCTTTTATACTTTTCAAATCTTTAGCATACTGTAATCGTCTAGCTGATGTACTATCATTTTCCCCATATACACAAGCTCTTTTTCAGACTTTATCATGTTTTTGTATTTTTGCATTTTTTACTGTTTTTGTATTTTCTGAAAATAAACTATGTACAAACATCTACTCCCCCTAAATACCAAAACAAGTAAAAATTCGACAAACCATTGCAGATTGTTTCTCGTCTTCATCCGCAACAGTACCCTCATCAACGCCAATTATGCCATCCGACACTGACAAAAGCTTCATACCATTCAGTTTTAACAAATATTTAAACCGATTTTTATCAAAAGCTTTGGTATGTAAATCAGCTTTCTGTTCGTCTGTGTGGATTTTCTCAATTCGTATCAGCTTTTTCTCAAAGCAATCACGAATAAAGTGATGACGAATTTCTATGTGTTTAGTTTTAGCGTGATGTACTGGATTTTTTGTTATATTTATTGCGGCCTCATTATCAACAAAAAGAGGTGTGTTAAGAAACTGCAAACCGTAGTCGCGCATCTGTTGCTGTATCCACAAGATCTGAGAGCAGTAAGTGCTAGCAGACACATACTCCGCTTCACAAGTAGATAACGCCACAGACGTTTGTTTCTTACACTGCCAGGTAACCAATCTAGGACCAAAGAACTGGCATCCTGCAGTTGTTGATTTTGAATTAACTTTGCAGCATCCGAAATCCGAATCGGAATACCCTTCGAGCGTAAAGTCGCCTTTTCTAGGATACCACAACCCCAATGAAGGAGTTCCTTTTAGGTAGCGCAATATCCTCTTCACAATGATCATATGCGATGCTCTCGGGTTAGACTGAAATCTTGCTGCGAGGCACGTTGGGTACATTATATCAGGACGTGAAGCAGTTAGGTACATTAAAGAACCTATCATGGATCGGTAAAACGTTTCATCAGCCCTGTCTCCGGTGAGATCTGGGTGAATCCCATGATTTGTTGCAAGTGGGGTAGCAGCTGGAGTAGAACTTGACATCCCAAATTTCTCTAGAATATCATGAACATACTTTGACTGATGAATGAAAATTCCCTCAGGAAGTTGTTCAACTTGTAATCCCAGAAAGAATTTCATCTCCCCCATTGATGACATTTCAAACTTCTGCTTCATCACTGATTCAAAATCTTTGCATAGATTTTCATTCGTTGACCCAAAAATTATATAGTCCACATAAATCTGAACTATCAGAAGATGACCATCGACCTCCTTAGTGAAGAGAGTGGCATCCACTTTTCCACGAATGAACTTGTTGGCTAGTAGGTGTTGAGACAAAGTCTCGTACCAGGCTCTCGGGGCCTGGTGTAAACCATACAGCGCTTTGTCCAATAAGTAGACTTTGTTTTTGTGGATTGGATCGGTAAAGCCCGGCGGCCGACCGACATAAACCTCCTCTTTGACCTTCCCATAGAGAAACGCCGATTTAACATCCAACTGATAAACTTTGAAGTTCTTCCAAGACGCAAATGCTAGGAAAATTCTGATAGCCTCTATGTAACACCTGTGCCTTCCCAGCTATCAAACAAATGCCGAACCAATGAAATATTATATTTCATACTAGGGATTTGTAAAAAATATGTGTATCATTTACACATATCATTTCTCGTTAAATTTCAAACTCTAAATCGCTTTCTGGAAGGTTATACGCGCACCGATGCGTAAATATAACCAGTTTAATGCAACGAACACTCCGGAATAGTGAAATAGGCTTAACATACCTTAAAATAACCTTTACATAACTTAGAAATAAGTTTTGGAAGGTTTGGTATGCCGAAATCAAGTTAATTCGCTTACAGGGACTAAAGTTGACAAACTGCGAAAGTATGCCAATTTGAGCTGTAACAGACATTCCGGAACATGACCATAAGTTAAACATACCATAAATATCCTTTACAAAGCTTAGAAATAGGCTTTGAGGGGTTCGGTGTGCTAAAATAAACTTTTGTGTCATTCAGGGACTAAAAGTGTCAAAAAGTGCACAAGTTTGCATTTTCGCGCATAACTTACGTTCTGAATACATCCGGACACCCAAAAATTTATGTGAGCATGACTATATTATATTTTAGTGTTCGCCATAAGAAAAATCCATTCGTTGCGTCATTTGGATCGTTTTTCGCGCTTGTGCGCATTTCGTCGTGATTAAGCGAACATCGCGTTCGTACGGCCAAACGAACCAACATCAGACATATTTTTGAACATGTTTCATGTCCACAATGTTTAGGCAACATTTTAGGGCCTTAAAGTTGGCTTTACGGGCCTTAGAAGTGCCGGAAATGGGCTGAATACACAGCAGGGACCAAAACTGTAAATTTCTGAACTGTCATGGCCAGGCGGCCCGCCTCAGTTTCTCTTAACTCTCACGCGGGCCGCGTCCGCCTGTCTGATCAGATAATATCGAAGAGTCAGCAACATCCAGCTGTTTGATCCATACCCACACATTTCCCACTTGCCTAATCTGTTGATAAACATCATTTTTAGCCACCATGAGTTTCCGACACTTGTACGGCTTGGATTAAGGCACGATATTCAACAAACGATCTTAACGGTTACCCGAAAACTATAAATACCCCACCCCCACAACTTCTAAACCCACAAGAATCTGATCTATTTGACTCTAAGTTGAAACCTTTGTTTCATACCTGAGTTATTGTGATCACGATTAGCATTCGGGGACCCTTCGTAAGTATTCTTTCGTTCTTTTCCTTATTTTACTGCTTTTCGAGTCAGAAAGTCAAACTTTGTTTGACTTTCAGCGTTGACCAGTAATGGTCAATGCGAAGTTCGTTTGAACTTCGCAACGTGAGTGTAATCACGTTGGTTATAGTCCCTTGGGACTATGCCTACTGATTACCACGTTGTCTAGGGTCGTAGGGTAAGCGATCTAATGAATCGCTTATACCTTCGAACCCGACCCAGTTTGGTCGATCATTAGGATCCGACCAAACACATTAGGTGACCGTAGTGTAGGGAATAACCTTCCGAGGTTATACCCTATGGTCACATCGTTTAAGTAGTTGTATGATAGGTAGTTTATATGCCTTAGGTAAATTACCAGAATACCCTTTTCATGTATAATTGGTAATTAAGCATATGTAACCTAAACCTTTGTCACATAACTGATTATGTAACATGTTTAGGCATATAACACTTGTCATAGGGCTAGTTAGGCGGTCCGAACGCGTTTCACGCGAACGACGCGTTAAAGTAGCATAAGCTTCCTAAACGGGTCGAAATGGGTCGTAAACACTTAGGTTAAGTTTCATTTAGTATGTAGGCTTTGTTAAACCAAATGACACGAGTCTCTACACTCGTTTGGTTTACAAACCCTAATGCTACCCGATCTTCCGATCTAGGTCCGGTTAATTAACATAGTTACCTATATTAGGTGCCGTTTGATATCCGCGATCTCTAGCATTGTTTGGTTGTTACTCAAGGACTACTGAGCAATCCCAAGTGAGTACATAGACCCCTCTTTTACTGTTTTCCAAACTGTTTTGGGGTGAAACACATGTGCCTACTTGTTACTTTCGTGCTTTCCTGTTTTCACATCATATACTTGCTATGTTCATTAGTACATTTATAGTACATGATTTCATGGTGTTCTATGCTTTGTATGATGACTTTGCATACTTAGTACATTGTTTTACATGACTTTTCTACTTTGTATGATGACTTTGCATACTTAGTACATTGTTTTATACTGCATCTCTGTTGCATATGTTCCAGTAACATATGGACACATTGTTTTACAGCTCTACCCTGTATGTTTACTCTAGCATACTAGGTACATTATCTTCATAAAACATGCTTACATTTTGGTATGACATTTGGTTTGTTTAAACTATACTATACATTCATTAACACCGATCATGCCGTTCGTTAGTAGGTAGTGGTACCATAGGACTTGACAAATCCCGTTCCGGACATCCCAGGGAAAGGGGATGAAAGGAATGACCGAATCCGAATACATATTCTCTTGATAACTCACTTTTACATAGTTATCCGTCTGTCTCAAGGCTTGGATGTATGAATTTTCACAATACCGCATAAATGTTCATATTCAGTATAGCATGCATATATCTTACAAAACATAACTTTGATTTAAACCAAGTTTTACTTCAATACTTTGTTTTGTACATTTTTACTTATGGTTTAAGTAGTCTAAATTTTACTTACCATACATATCATTTTGGTTATACATTACTTGACTACTTTTGGACTATAAACATTTGACATGGTTTATACAAGGACTTTTGACTATTGGTTTAAACATAGACTTATTACATTGGTGGTTTGAGTAAGTGATTAAGTAACGATGCGTGTGTAATATGATACAAGCATGGTGGATACGCCGCTGGTACTTCCTATATATAAGTGTTTGTATGGTATTACATATATCGTAGTGTTATTTGAATCATTTCAGTTTGATACATATAACATTTTATACAAATAACATACTTTTCACAAGACATTTATTTACAAACAACTTATCTTTTACAAACTCATTTTACTTGGTTATTCATTTAACCATACATTATTCTCTTACTTATACTTATCATCTGATCTTATTGCTTTTCAAACGATTTACAAAACAAAGCAAACTAAAAAGGTTCATGACTAAACATTTTCTCAAACATAAGTCATGAATCTTATTTTCACAAAACCTATGTATCTCACAGGCATTTTTATGCTGACGTACCTATTTTCACATGTGTTTTTCAGGAGCTGTTGCATAAGATGATCAAGATACACATAGGCAGACTTGGGCTTTAGTGACAATAAAAGATACAAGACTAGCTAATTATGTTGTATTTCTTTGTTTGTTAAGACATTGTAACACTTTTAATCAATAAAGCGAAACTTTAATTTCCATGGTTGTGAAACATTAATTCTGTTACAACACTCCCCGATGTTTCCGCCACGTTTTGTATGTTCTACGTGGTCGGGGTGTGACAGAAAAGATGGTATCAGAGCCCATGGTTATAGGGAATTAGGTTATTAGTAATGCTTTGACCTAGTCTATAACCTTCTTAGGACCCTAACGCGAGTTTACTTGCGTTTAGTCATAAAACAATACCGTCACCTATCCTTAGGCGACGACCTCAACAAGAACATGAATTTCAAAACCACTTTGAAAACTAATCATCTGTTCTAGGATGATTGATTACTAGGTTTTGAACCCTCTATTGTAAGGTTTCGAACTCTCTGTTATATGGTTTTGAACCCCTTTGAGTTTTCAAAATCTCGACAAGGTTTTGGGTTTTAAATAATGTGAACACGTGCAAACTGGAAGGGTGAATGCCTGTATTCTGGGTTTTCTGTCTAGGCAAGCACTTCGTATACATCTCATCAGACGCGAGACCAGTTGTGCTTACCTGGGAATTCTTGGGATGAGTGTTCACTTATAGGCGAGCATGTCTTCGTGATACATTATTTTTGACCTAATTACTTTGATTAATCACCGAGGTCGTTTGTTGCTTTGTAGTAACAAACAAATGACCACTATCCTTGCTTTCATCAGATTTGTTCATCTCATTCTTTTCGTCTAATTCTCTCACTCGTTTCCTTTCATGTTTCCTCTTTTAGAATGCCTCCTCGACGCGAGAACCAGATTGAGACTGCCGAACTAGCAGAAATTATTGCGCAGCAGATGGCTGCCCAATTTCCAAATCTCTTTGCTCAATGGCAACAAGCCAACAACAACCACAATGCCCTATGCAAATACAAGGACTTTAATCAAGCTAAACCACTCAAGTTTAGTGGCTCTGAGGGAGCAACTGGGCTCCTTCAGTGGTTCGAGAGCATTGAGAATACTTTCCGCCACGTTCAGTGTCCGGATAATCGCAAGGTCGAGTTTTCTTCAAGTGTGTTCCAGAAGAGGGCTCTCACATGGTGGAACGGGGTTATGAGGGACCGGGGTGCAGAAATTGCTCTTGCGCAAACCTGGGCTGAACTTAGGGCTCTTATGATGAGGGAATTCTGTCCTCGTCATGAGCAGCGAGCTTTGGAGAAGGAATTTGATGAGTTGAAGCAAGATAGTGGTGAGCACAGGGCATATACTGATAGGTTTGAGGAGTTGAGTCTGCTTTGCCCGACAATGGTTACCCCACTTGACATAGCTATCGAAAGGTACATCGACGGCCTACCTGACTCGGTACAAGACATCCTTACTGGTAGTAACCCTGCCACACTCCGTCAGGCGATCGAGTTATCAGCGACATTGACTGAGTCACAGATTCGGAAGAATAAATTACACAGGAAGGGTGACAAGGGCGAGAAACAGTCATCTGACAAGGAGGATAACAAGAAAGGTCAGAACAAGAATGGGAAGGATTCTAGTTCATCCAAGAGGGCAAGGAAGCGAAAGGTTTCCCAAAACAATGCCATTACTGCACAGGCCCAAGCTGCATCAAATCAGCCTGCGCAACCACTAGCCAAGAAGCCTTATTTTGGCAATGCACCTTTGTGCAACAGGTGTAACGGCCATCATCAACCACACCTCCAGTGTCGTCAGTGCACCAACTGCGGAAGATCCGGTCATCTTGCTAACACCTGCCGCATCCCTGCTAATCCGAATCGGCCAGTTCAGAACCCGGCTCAACAAGTTGCTCAGCCTCTTGCTCAGCAACAGGGTCAAGCTGCACGACCACACTACCCATGTAACACCCCAACCCGGAAGGGCTGACGTGTCACAATAACAGTGATATCATAAACAAAAGTCATAATTCCATTTATTTATTTGACAAGGATACAATCATATAACAACGAAACTTGAGATTTATATACAAGCAGACACAATCAATTTTATTAACTAACATCTTCAGATTTATTCCTAAGCTTTATTCTTCTCTCTTTCCCCCGCCCAAGCTAATCTGCTGACCTGTAAATACAAAATTTATACGGAATGAGCCGAATGCTCAGTACGGAATTATAGGCTCAAAGAACAAATAACGCTTTATGCAAAACTTATACAATGCAAGAACATAATTTCATAATCATATCTTACGGATGTACCCATGAGCAAACTGAAAACGTGACAATACACAGGTAGCTACTCCTGCATACTTATCACACGAAATGGCGAGTTGGCATACCCTCTATCCATTTCCTGAAAACTGAAATCCTAGGATCGATCCATACGCCTCCTAGTAGCTTTGTACCACACTTGTACCTAGGGACGCTGTGAACTAATCTCTCCGTCACAGATGGAGCACATGCTGTTGATGCCGCAACAACATGCTCGTGGGACACTCCACGAGAAGCGATACTCAGGGTAACAGAGTACAATTGGTCTTATTCACATAACTTATAAACTTATTTTCAGAACAGAACGGAACATATATTGGAACATGCGATAATGAGTACAACTAACATAATACTATCGCATGACATGAAAGCTTAAATCAAATGATTAGAACAGAATTCGAACGGACTGTCAAATGAATCGATACTCAAAGACGTAAGGAGTTTTAAAAGATATATTAATTTAGTGGGTTATAACAATTTGAATATGAAGCAATAAGGAGTGGGGTAGGATCCGTACCTTAATAACTCCAAAATGAAGCTACCTTGTGCTAATATTTTAGATTTATACGGGCAGAGTTTAGACTACTGATTAGTCTTTTAACCTAATTTAAATAACATGTATACAAACTAGGTTAGTAACTTAATACAGCCTTTACGATAACTCACGATATCAAATTCTCACAATGAATGTCAAAATGCAATACTTTGTCCATCGAATGAACGATGATCCGTTGAATTAACAACGAATGACAAGGTATAATACTTTACCCATCGAATTAACGACAATCCGTCAAATTAATGACGAACGATAAAGTATAATACTTTACCTATCGAATTAACGACAATCCGTCAAATTAATGACGAACGATAAAGTATAATACTTTACCTATCGAATTAATGACAATCCGTCAAATTAATGACGAACGATAAAGTATAACCCTAATATGGGTAGCACTTAAACATCAATTGGATATATTGATCAATCGGACAATGAATCGTAATAGCGATCGAGTTATTACCCTGTTCTGCAGCACCCCGCTACTCTTAATTTGTGTTTAGTGTGTGTTAGGAGAGTAATCAGACAATAACTCGACGAAATTTTGGAGTTTCTTCGTCGTTCAAGTGCCCAGATTCAAGTGCCAACCTCTGCTATTTATACACGAATTTGAGTTAGCTTACGGACCGTAAGCTTAATAACCTTACGGTCCGTAAGGTTCACCAAATTCGTGTATAGGGTAGCCACGTGTGGATCTAGGCCTGGTGAGTCGATAATTTTCATAAATGCAACTTCGGCAGCAAGTAATAAGGATAATTATCAAACAGGGAATACCCCCCCTGAGTTTTAGGGGCCCTAATCCTGATTCTGAAATTTCTGAAATTTTTAGGGTTTGTACGGAATTACTTGGGTGTCTTAATTAGGGTTTCCTATGGGTTAATTTAATAAAATAATTAGGTCTTTTAATATTATTAGTTTATTATGATTTTAAATTTTCGGTTATTACAACTATTACCCCCTTAAAAGAAATTTCGTCCTCGAAATTTTGCACATAAGAATATAACATATCGTATAAATAACGGAAACGAAACTTTTATAGCAGAGTTACTAACTTATATAACAATAATCTCCTACTTAAATATGCTTAATCATAACTAAGATATATAATCACATAAGGCAAAGCATGAATGACCACAACCAGAAACAAATGAACATAAATCAAAGAGCAAGATTTACCGTTACTCGACTAAAATTCTATTGCGAGAATAGATTAGGGTATAGAGAACGAATTGATTCTTCAGATTCCCATGTTGCTTCGCGTTCAGAGTGATTTTTCCAAAGGATTTTAACAAACGGAATTACTTTCCTACGCAAAACCCTTTCTTGTCGATCTAAGATGGCTTCTGGTTCCTCTTCGTAGGATAAATCCTCGTGAATTGTAAGTAACGGATAACTAATGACATGAAGTGGATGATAATTATATCCTCTTAACGAGGAGATATGAAAAACGTTATGAACGTGAGAGAGTTGAGGAGGTAAAGCCAGTCGATATGACACTTCTCCAATTCTTTCAAGGATTTCAAACGGACCGATGAAACGAGGACTAAGCTTCCCTTTAATTCCAAATCTACGAACGCCACGCCACGGTGATACCTTTAAAAATACGTGGTCGCCAATTTTAAATTCGAGTGGTCGTCTATCTTGATCTGCATAGCTCTTTTGTCTGCTCTGAGCTTCTTTCAGTTTTTCTCGTGCCAGAGTGACTTTTTCATTTGTAATCTGAACTAGTTCTGGCCCTTCAATAATCTTTTCTCCAACTTCATCCCAGCAGATCGGTGCACGACATTTCCGACCATACAAAAGCTCAAAAGGTGCCATGCCAATACTTGCTTGCCAACTATTGTTGTAAGCGAACTCAACAAGGCATAAATATTTATCCCAGTTTCCAGACCATTCAAGTGCACATGCTCGGAGCATGTCTTCTAAGGTCTGAATCGTACGTTCTGACTGCCCATCTGTTTGTGGATGGAAAGCAGTACTAAACTTCAGTCGTGTACCCCAAGCTGCCTGAAAACCTTTCCAAAATCGTGAGGTGAAACGTGGGTCTCTATCGGAAACAATGGAAGATGGTGTGCCATGGAGTCGAATAATTTCTTGAAGAAATATTTCGGATAACTTATTAACCGAAAATCCTTGCTGAATCGGTAGAAAATGGGCTGACTTCGATAATCTATCGACAACAACCCATACAACATCATTTTTCTTGAATGTCTTAGGCAAACCAGTAACAAAATCCATTGTGATCTCATCCCATTTCCATATGGGAATATCCAATGGCTGCAATAGACCGCTTGCTCGTTTGTGTTCAATTTTCACTTGTTGGCAAGTGAGGCATTTACTTACGTATCGAACAACGTCTTCCTTCATGCCATTCCACCAGAAGTTCTGTCTTAAGTCTCGATACATTTTGGTAGATCCTGGGTGAATTGAAAATGGTGAGCTGTGAGCTTCGGCTAACAATGACTCACGAAGGCTGGAGTCATCGGGTACACAAAGTCTTTTACCGCACCAAATCACCCCATGATGGTCTATACTAAATTCAGATTGCTTACCCACCTCAAGATTTTGCACAATTGCCCAAAGTTCTCCATCTTGCTTTTGTGCATCTTTAATCCGTGATATGAGGTCGGGTTCAATCTGCATTCTAGCTAGATATCCATCAGATTTACTAACCTGAAGCCAAATATTCATCCTTTCGAGATCCTTCCTAATATGAGGCTGAATTTGTATGCAAGATATAGTCCCGGAATTCTTTCGGCTCAATGCGTCAGCTACAACATTGGCTTTACCTGGATGGTATTGAATTTTTACGTCGTAATCTTTTAAAAGTTCTAACCACCTTCTTTGCCTCATATTTAGCTCCTTCTGCGTAAATATGTACTTGAGGCTCTTGTGGTCAGTAAAGATGTCACAACTTTCACCATACAGATAGTGTCGCCAAATCTTAAGTGCAAAAACGACTGCGGCTAGTTCTAAATCATGTGTAGGGTAGTTGACTTCATAAGGCTTCAACTGACGAGAGGCATAAGCAATAACTTTCCCATGTTGCATTAGCACACAACCTAATCCTTTCTTTGAGGCATCACTATAGACTTGGTAACCTCCTGATCCAGAAGGGAGAGCGAGTATCGGAGAGGATACGAGTCGTTTCTTCAATTCTTCAAAGCTTTTCTCTTGTTCCTCATTCCATGAGTACTTCACCCCTTTCCTTAGGAGTTTTGTGAGTGGTAAAGCGATTACCGAGAATCTTTCAACGAATCTTCGGTAATAGCCAGCAAGACCCAAGAAACTTCGTATTTCGGTAACAGAAGTAGGTCTTGGCCATTTTGTAATAGCTTCAACCTTTGTTGGGTCTACCATAATTCCTTCTGCTGATATGATATGACCTAGAAATGCCACTTGGCTAAGCCAAAAGTCACATTTGGAAAACTTTGCGTATAACTTCTCATGCCTCAAGGTTCCAAGTACTGCATGTAGATGTGCTTCATGCTCTTCGTGACTCTTAGAATACACTAGAATGTCATCGATAAAGACAATAACGAATTTGTCTAGGAATTTGTGAAATACGCGATTCATCAAATCCATAAAGACTGCAGGTGCATTAGTTAACCCAAAGGGCATAACCAAAAATTCATAATGACCATATCGAGTACGAAAGGCGGTCTTGGGAACATCATCATTTTTGATCTTTAGCTGATGGTACCCGGACCTCAGGTCGATTTTTGAGAAGAACTGAGCCCCCTGAAGTTGATCAAAGAGATCATCTATGCGCGGCAGAGGATACTGATTACGAATAGTAATCTTGTTCAGTTCCCGGTAATCAATACATAAACGCATACTACCGTCTTTCTTTTTCACAATTAAGACCGGAGCACCCCAAGGTGAAACACTAGGTCTTATGAATCCTAGATCTAACAATTCTTGCAATTGTTCCTTCAACTCCTTCAGTTCCATTGGAGCCATACGGTATGGAGCTTTAGAAATAGGTTCGGCACCAGGTATCAAGTCGATGGTGAATTCTACCTGACGGTCGGGTGGTAATCCTGGTAGTTCATCCGGAAATACATCAGGATATTCACGAACAACGGAATGGCTATCGATACTCTTAACACTAGCAGAAGTATCCCTAATCGATGCTAGGAATCCAGCACAACCGTTTGATATGAATTTTCGAGCCTTGAGCGCAGAAATAATTTTAAGAGATTTATGAGCTTGAGTTCCCTGATATATAATATCAGGATGATGAAGATCACCGAAAATAACACGGCGAGAATGACAATCTATAGTTACACGATGTCTAGACAACCAATCTATTCCTAGAATAACATTAAAGTCACACATATGTATCGGAAATAGATCGGCCTTACACACAATAGATTCAATACGGATCGGACAATCTTTATATACGGAAGTGATTACGGATGAATTTTCCATGGGAGTGGAAATGGTTAAGGTATGATTTAAGAGAGTTGGTTTTATCGGAAGATACTTAGTAAACGAGTGGGATACTAAAGAATGAGTCGCTCCTGTGTCGAATAACACATAGATACTACGTTTACCAAGCTGAAGGGTTCCAGATACAGTACCTGGAACATTAGCAGCATCAGTAGCAGAAAGTGCGAAAACTCTTCCTCCAACATTGGGTGGTGCAACGTTTGGTCGGTTATTCATCCTAGTGTCTTTCTTGGTACACTCCTTGATCATGTGTCCAGTTTGGCCACACCTAAAGCAAGCTCCTGTACTTCGGTGACATACCCCCTGATGTTTCTTACCACAAACATTACATAGAGGATATGTAATCTGATTTGGGTTTACATATTGATTCAGTGGTTGAGCTCTAATAGGTTCTGCATTCAACTGAATCTGGTTTTGAGCAGACCTCTGGTTTTGTGGTCTAGGCTGCCATGGACGTGCCTGATTTCCAGAGTTTTGATTTCCTTGCATTTTGCGATCTTGATGTTGTGGTGTAGTGGATGATTGGCCGTTTTCTTGCTTAATTTGTCCTTCCCTATTTCTCTTCTTATTATCCCCAGTTCGAGATAAGAATTCTTTCCTTTCGAATTCAAAAGTTTTGATTGCATCAGCAACTTCAGTGATATCTTTAAATTTCATATACATGATCGACTTCCGAATTCGATCATTGACTGCCCACTTGCATTTTTCTGCCTGGACTTCTGCTGATCCTGCAACGTCTCCTACAATACTAGCCAACCTTGCAAATCTAGTAATGAACTCAGAGGCTGGTTCATCACTCCCCTGTCGAATCACTGCATACTCCCTGATATAAGCTTCTTTATCAGCGGTCGAAAAATACTTGTCGTAAAAGATATTACGAAAGTCGACCCATGAAAGATTAGCGTCAAAATCATCCCCTCCTTTGACTTGCTTATATCCTTCCCACCAAGTTTGTGCGTCATCTTCAAGTTTGTAGGTAGCCAATCTAACTTTGTATTGCTCCGGAACTCCAAGAACTCCGAAGATCTTTTCAATATGAGCTATCCAGTTCCTTGCTTCGACTGGATTATTAGCGTGACTAAAGGATTTCGGCTTTTGTTTTTGGAATTTACTAATCCATATGTCTATACTATAAGTAATATTGTTTGTGGTATTTTCACGAGTTTCACCACCAGAGATTGGATTAGTATTAGTGCCTTCTGGATGACGAGTTTGTTGAATAACGGCCTCAGCTGTTTGAGCAACCAGGTTCGGAAGCAACCCGGCAACAGCCTGGTTGATAGCATTAATTACGCTTGGATCGACTGGAGTCTCATTTGAAGAAGTGTTGTTACGTACAGGGTTAGTACGAGTATTCCTACGTAGCGGACGACGAGGAGGCATATCTATACGAATAAACATAGAAATTAAACCAAATAAGAGATCAAGTTGAATCCTATCATTGATATCTACCCATTCCTCACAGGTTTTTATTACTATCTTCAAGTTTTCTACAGGAAAGAGCCTTTGCTCTGATACCATAGCTGTAACACCCCAACCCGGAAGGGCTGACGTGTCACAATAACAGTGATATCATAAACAAAAGTCATAATTCCATTTATTTATTTGACAAGGATACAATCATATAACAACGAAACTTGAGATTTATATACAAGCAGACACAATCAATTTTATTAACTAACATCTTCAGATTTATTCCTAAGCTTTATTCTTCTCTCTTTCCCCCGCCCAAGCTAATCTGCTGACCTGTAAATACAAAATTTATACGGAATGAGCCGAATGCTCAGTACGGAATTATAGGCTCAAAGAACAAATAACGCTTTATGCAAAACTTATACAATGCAAGAACATAATTTCATAATCATATCTTACGGATGTACCCATGAGCAAACTGAAAACGTGACAATACACAGGTAGCTACTCCTGCATACTTATCACACGAAATGGCGAGTTGGCATACCCTCTATCCATTTCCTGAAAACTGAAATCCTAGGATCGATCCATACGCCTCCTAGTAGCTTTGTACCACACTTGTACCTAGGGACGCTGTGAACTAATCTCTCCGTCACAGATGGAGCACATGCTGTTGATGCCGCAACAACATGCTCGTGGGACACTCCACGAGAAGCGATACTCAGGGTAACAGAGTACAATTGGTCTTATTCACATAACTTATAAACTTATTTTCAGAACAGAACGGAACATATATTGGAACATGCGATAATGAGTACAACTAACATAATACTATCGCATGACATGAAAGCTTAAATCAAATGATTAGAACAGAATTCGAACGGACTGTCAAATGAATCGATACTCAAAGACGTAAGGAGTTTTAAAAGATATATTAATTTAGTGGGTTATAACAATTTGAATATGAAGCAATAAGGAGTGGGGTAGGATCCGTACCTTAATAACTCCAAAATGAAGCTACCTTGTGCTAATATTTTAGATTTATACGGGCAGAGTTTAGACTACTGATTAGTCTTTTAACCTAATTTAAATAACATGCATACAAACTAGGTTAGTAACTTAATACAGCCTTTACGATAACTCACGATATCAAATTCTCACAATGAATGTCAAAATGCAATACTTTGTCCATCGAATGAACGATGATCAAATGAATTAACAACGAATGACAAGGTATAATACTTTACCCATCGAATTAACGACAATCCGTCAAATTAATGACGAACGATAAAGTATAATACTTTACCTATCGAATTAACGACAATCCGTCAAATTAATGACGAACGATAAAGTATAATACTTTACCTATCGAATTAATGACAATCCGTCAAATTAATGACGAACGATAAAGTATAACCCTAATATGGGTAGCACTTAAACATCAATTGGATATATTGATCAATCGGACAATGAATCGTAATAGCGATCGAGTTATTACCCTGTTCTGCAGCACCCCGCTACTCTTAATTTGTGTTTAGTGTGTGTTAGGAGAGTAATCAGACAATAACTCGACGAAATTTTGGAGTTTCTTCGTCGTTCAAGTGCCCAGATTCAAGTGCCAACCTCTGCTATTTATACACGAATTTGAGTTAGCTTACGGACCGTAAGCTTAATAACCTTACGGTCCGTAAGGTTCACCAAATTCGTGTATAGGGTAGCCACGTGTGGATCTAGGCCTGGTGAGTCGATAATTTTCATAAATGCAACTTCGGCAGCAAGTAATAAGGATAATTATCAAACAGGGAATACCCCCCCTGAGTTTTAGGGGCCCTAATCCTGATTCTGAAATTTCTGAAATTTTTAGGGTTTGTACGGAATTACTTGGGTGTCTTAATTAGGGTTTCCTATGGGTTAATTTAATAAAATAATTAGGTCTTTTAATATTATTAGTTTATTATGATTTTAAATTTTCGGTTATTACAACCCACCTGGTGCCTGTTACAATTGTGGGGATCTGACCCACTACAGAAACCGATGCCCAAAGCTTGCTAATGCAAATCCGACCCACGGATGAGCATTCAGCTGAACAAAGGATGTTGCTGTCTTACGCTTTTGTTCTTTTGTTTCCTTGTAATGTGAAACAATCTGTTTTGTTTATAAATAAATCGTTGTTCACAAATGCTGATATACATGTATAGTTACATGTGTGTAAGATTTTCCTATGATACCTACATCAAGGAACTATGTTCCTTACAAACTACTCTTGTGATTCTCTCTTTCAAGTGATTGCTCATAATTTCCTCAAAAGTTCTAAATACTCGTTTCATTCTAAGAAACGAAGTACAGGAAATAAAGTGAAATTATGAGTAATCGTGCTTTTTGCACATCTGTACTTTTGAATCCTTGGTTGGATAACTAAGGATATTTTTTTCAAATCTCATACCCATTACGTTTTGATTTTTTCAACATACACAGTACCAGTATTTCAAAACAATCTTCATGATCTCAAAACATTTCATATAGTTTGAAAACAATTTTTCTAGATGCATTGTCTATGTTATTTCAAAAACATTGGCCATGTTATCAAAACCAACCTTTCTAATTTCAAAATATTTCATGTAGTCTGAAGACAATATTAACACAATACATTTTCTGATCAAGTGCATGATTTCGAAAAGCATCATTCATGTCTTTCAAAAACCTTATACATAATTTCAAAATTCATCTCGCATGATTTTAAAACATTTTTTGTAAATATATCTACCTAATACACCTACTTTATGATTTCAAAAAGTATTATATATAAGGTTTCAAAAACGTTAAACACATTTTTTCTTAAAAGAACCCCATGCATAGTTTTCCAAATATATTTTCCTCATACATTGACTTAACCTTCAAAATTCTGCTTCATATGTCGCCTTGACATGTCTAGCATCTCAACTTCATAAGCATTTTACTTCATGTTTTGACTTAAGCACATCCCGTGCAAGATTTCAAAACATCTCCAACTTCTAAAATCCATATGGATCTTTTTATCTCCACAATTAGACCCTTGTGGATAATCATCATTCAAATCAGAGTCCTTAATTGGATTCCTTATGTACCTTAATTCGAACGTTTCGATTCTTTATAATCGAAATCGAATTTTCTCTTTGAATCTTTCTATCATTATAGTTAGATTCTTGATAATGTTTAAAGTGCCAAATGAAATCCACGAGATGGATTCCTAGTGTGCTTTAAATACATGTACTCTGTTAGCAGAACAAACTTCTAGTTAAACAATTTTGTGGATATGTGACTATGTGTTTATTCATCTTGAGTTTTCATTTATGCATTTTGTGTTTTAGTATACTCTGGATATTCGTTATCCAAATCCTCGTAGAATCTTTCATATCCTTATATGAGGGATTCGTAGTAGGATATTCAAAAGGTGCTACCTTAAATCCTTAATGGGCTTCTATGTAATAGTTAAGACCCTTGGATTTATAGTACTACTCCATGATTCATGAGAGACCCTTTAGTGGTCTAGTCAAAAAGATTAATTCACAATTTGGTAAAAAAAATGGCATCTAGTGATGTAGCTGAACAGACTCCTTGATAGTCTATTTAAATCATTTATTGATTTAATCTAAAGGACTCTATGGCGGTCTAAGTCACGCTCATCACAGGATTGTTCATTTGGTTTTACCCTACACATTATAAAATAGACTGTGTGAACTGTGCAAGGAATTCTCTAATTATGGGTGCGCACATAATTATGAAATTTAGTGCACAGAAATCCAGTAAGATTTATTATGTGAAAGAACCGATAGCGACAACAATAACAAAATGAGGACGATGTAATGGAGGTACGGTGGACGCACCAATGATGCTTTATATACTTGTATATAAGTATCCCTCTTACGTTGCAATCATGATGATTATTAAAGTTACTAGAAGTTCAGAAACCTAGCCAATGTTGTTCGATCTTTTCAACTTCATGTTTTCAAGCTCTCACAAGTTTCCTCTAAATAAATTTCGGGACGAAATTTCCTAAAGTAGGGGAGACTGTAACACCTGTGCCTTCCCAGCTATCAAACAAATGCCGAACCAATGAAATATTATATTTCATACTAGGGATTTGTAAAAAATATGTGTATCATTTACACATATCATTTCTCGTTAAATTTCAAACTCTAAATCGCTTTCTGGAAGGTTATACGCGCACCGATGCGTAAATATAACCAGTTTAATGCAACGAACACTCCGGAATAGTGAAATAGGCTTAACATACCTTAAAATAACCTTTACATAACTTAGAAATAAGTTTTGGAAGGTTTGGTATGCCGAAATCAAGTTAATTCGCTTACAGGGACTAAAGTTGACAAACTGCGAAAGTATGCCAATTTGAACTGTAACAGACATTCCGGAACATGACCATAAGTTAAACATACCATAAATATCCTTTACAAAGCTTAGAAATAGGCTTTGAGGGGTTCGGTGTGCTAAAATAAACTTTTGTGTCATTCAGGGACTAAAAGTGTCAAAAAGTGCACAAGTTTGCATTTTCGCGCATAACTTACGTTCTGAATACATCCGGACACCCAAAAATTTATGTGAGCATGACTATATTATATTTTAGTGTTCGCCATAAGAAAAATCCATTCGTTGCGTCATTTGGATCGTTTTTCGCGCTTGTGCGCATTTCGTCGTGATTAAGCGAACATCGCGTTCGTACGGCCAAACGAACCAACATCAGACATATTTTTGAACATGTTTCATGTCCACAATGTTTAGGCAACATTTTAGGGCCTTAAAGTTGGCTTTACGGGCCTTAGAAGTGCCGGAAATGGGCTGAATACACAACAGGGACCAAAACTGTAAATTTCTGAACTGTCATGGCCAGGCGGCCCGCCTCAGTTTCTCTTAACTCTCACGCGGGCCGCGTCCGCCTGTCTGATCAGATAATATCGAACAGTCAGCAACTTCCAGCTGTTTGATCCATACCCACACATTTCCCACTTGCCTAATCTGTTGATAAACATCATTTTTAGCCACCATGAGTTTCCGACACTTGTACGGCTTGGATTAAGGCACGATATTCAACAAACGATCTTAACGGTTACCCGAAAACTATAAATACCCCACCCCCACAACTTCTAAACCCACAAGAATCTGATCTATTTGACTCTAAGTTGAAACCTTTGTTTCATACCTGAGTTATTGTGATCACGATTAGCATTCGGGGACCCTTCGTAAGTATTCTTTCGTTCTTTTCCTTATTTTACTGCTTTTCGAGTCAGAAAGTCAAACTTTGTTTGACTTTCAGCGTTGACCAGTAATGGTCAATGCGAAGTTCGTTTGAACTTCGCAACGTGAGTGTAATCACGTTGGTTATAGTCCCTTGGGACTATGCCTACTGATTACCACGTTGTCTAGGGTCGTAGGGTAAGCGATCTAATGAATCGCTTATACCTTCAAACCCGACCCAGTTTGGTCGATCATTAGGATCCGACCAAACACATTAGGTGACCGTAGTGTAGGGAATAACCTTCCGAGGTTATACCCTATGGTCACATCGTTTAAGTAGTTGTATGATAGGTAGTTTATATGCCTTAGGTAAATTACCAGAATACCCTTTTCATGTATAATTGGTAATTAAGCATATGTAACCTAAACCTTTGTCACATAACTGATTATGTAACATGTTTAGGCATATAACACTTGTCATAGGGCTAGTTAGGCGGTCCGAACGCGTTTCACGCGAACGACGCGTTAAAGTAGCATAAGCTTCCTAAACGGGTCGAAATGGGTCGTAAACACTTAGGTTAAGTTTCATTTAGTATGTAGGCTTTGTTAAACCAAATGACACGAGTCTCTACACTCGTTTGGTTTACAAACCCTAATGCTACCCGATCTTCCGATCTAGGTCCGGTTAATTAACATAGTTACCTATATTAGGTGCCGTTTGATATCCGCGATCTCTAGCATTGTTTGGTTGTTACTCAAGGACTACTGAGCAATCCCAAGTGAGTACATAGACCCCTCTTTTACTGTTTTCCAAACTGTTTTGGGGTGAAACACATGTGCCTACTTGTTACTTTCGTGCTTTCCTGTTTTCACATCATATACTTGCTATGTTCATTAGTACATTTATAGTACATGATTTCATGGTGTTCTATGCTTTGTATGATGACTTTGCATACTTAGTACATTGTTTTACATGACTTTTCTACTTTGTATGATGACTTTGCATACTTAGTACATTGTTTTATACTGCATCTCTGTTGCATATGTTCCAGTAACATATGGACACATTGTTTTACAGCTCTACCCTGTATGTTTACTCTAGCATACTAGGTACATTATCTTCATAAAACATGCTTACATTTTGGTATGACATTTGGTTTGTTTAAACTATACTATACATTCATTAACACCGATCATGCCGTTCGTTAGTAGGTAGTGGTACCATAGGACTTGACAAATCCCGTTCCGGACATCCCAGGGAAAGGGGATGAAAGGAATGACCGAATCCGAATACATATTCTCTTGATAACTCACTTTTACATAGTTATCCGTCTGTCTCAAGGCTTGGATGTATGAATTTTCACAATACCGCATAAATGTTCATATTCAGTATAGCATGCATATATCTTACAAAACATAACTTTGATTTAAACCAAGTTTTACTTCAATACTTTGTTTTGTACATTTTTACTTATGGTTTAAGTAGTCTAAATTTTACTTACCATACATATCATTTTGGTTATACATTACTTGACTACTTTTGGACTATAAACATTTGACATGGTTTATACAAGGACTTTTGACTATTGGTTTAAACATAGACTTATTACATTGGTGGTTTGAGTAAGTGATTAAGTAACGATGCGTGTGTAATATGATACAAGCATGGTGGATACGCCGCTGGTACTTCCTATATATAAGTGTTTATATGGTATTACATATATCGTAGTGTTATTTGAATCATTTCAGTTTGATACATATAACATTTTATACAAATAACATACTTTTCACAAGACATTTATTTACAAACAACTTATCTTTTACAAACTCATTTTACTTGGTTATTCATTTAACCATACATTATTCTCTTACTTATACTTATCATCTGATCTTATTGCTTTTCAAACGATTTACAAAACAAAGCAAACTAAAAAGGTTCATGACTAAACATTTTCTCAAACATAAGTCATGAATCTTATTTTCACAAAACCTATGTATCTCACAGGCATTTTTATGCTGACGTACCTATTTTCACATGTGTTTTTCAGGAGCTGTTGCATAAGATGATCAAGATACACATAGGCAGACTTGGGCTTTAGTGACAATAAAAGATACAAGACTAGCTAATTATGTTGTATTTCTTTGTTTGTTAAGACATTGTAACACTTTTAATCAATAAAGCGAAACTTTAATTTCCATGGTTGTGAAACATTAATTCTGTTACAACACTCCCCGATGTTTCCGCCACGTTTTGTATGTTCTACGTGGTCGGGGTGTGACACTCTAGTCGAGCTACAGGAGCATAGACTTCAGTAAAATCAATTCCCTCCTGTTGACTAAATCCCTGAACAACGAGTCGAGCTTTGTTCCTTACGACAACTCCTCTATCGTCTCTCTTACACTTAAACACCCACTTGGTGTTAATTTTCCTATGACCATCCGGCAAATCAACTAACTTCCACACTCCCAATTTCTCGAATTGACTAAGTTCCTCCTGCATTGCATTGACCCAAGAATCTTCAGTAAGCGCCTCTTTGTAAGTTCTTGGCTCAACCTGTGAGATAAAACAACTCAATGAGAATTCAGTTTGCAAAGGAGCAACTTTTGTATAAAAACATGTAAGCCCTTTATCAATCTGATTTCGAGTGCGAACGCCTTTCTGCAAATCTCCTATGATCAACTCCTCTGGATGATATGAAAAAGTTCGCGGCATCACTTCGCTTGGAACATCTGTATTTCCTTCCAGATTAGTAACATTCTGTTCTGCATCTTGTTCACTAACTTGATTTGTTTGACTTGAAAACTGAATTTGCTCCCCCTCAGAATCTGAATCTGAATCACCATGATCAAATACTGGCATATTTTCAGCTTCTAGATTATCATTCTGAGTCGACTGATTATCCTAAGCAACTTCATTCTATTGGACATCATCATGTTCACCAGCATTACTCGGACCTGCTTCATTGTCATTTGAAGTTTCCCGTGGTCTCCTCGAATACTCAGCTGGGAATCTTAACTGTCACTCATATTCACGCAAAATATCCAACTCATCAAAGAAATCTTCATCATCCTCTGATTCTTCTCGCATGTCAAACGAATCCCAAAGTTTGTCATAATGATAACGCCATGAATCACCAGGATTCTGCGGCGGCATAGTATAACCTTGACATTCAACATTTGCAGCTTCAATAATCCGCTTCTCACTTGGAACGAAGACACGTCTTAATGGATTTGAATAACCAACAAATATACCCTCAATGCACTTCGGACCAAACTTCCCAAAAGGTTCTATAGCCGTACAAGGTGACCCGAACGGCTCTAGATACTTCAAATTTGGTTTGCGAGTATTGATTAGCTCAAAGCATGTTTTGTTGAACTTCTTGACAGTAATAACCCTGTTGAGCGTATAGCATGCGGCGGAAACAGCTTCAGCCCAAAAATTAATCGGTAACTTTGAATCTGCGAGCATAGTTCTAGCCGTCTCGATTAGTGTCCGGTTTTTGCGTTCTGCGACTCCATTCTGCTGCGGAGTGTACGGAGCACTAAACTCATGCAAAATACCTCTTTCATCACAAAATTCTTCCATCTTGCTGTTCTTGAATTCAGTACCATTGTCACTTCGAATTCTTTTGATACGCCTTTGGTACAAATTCTCAATCTTTCTGAACAGACCCATCAAACTGTCAAATGTTTCATCTTTCGTCTTCAAGAAAGAAACCCACGAAAATCTGGAATAATCATCAGTAACGACCAAACAATAGTAATCTCCTGTAATACTTTTGACATTCACAGGACCAAACAAATCCATGTGAAGTCTTTCCAGCGGTCTTGAAACTGAATTGACTTGCTTTGTAGGGTGTGACTTTTTCTTCTGCTTGCCTTTGATGCAGCTAATGCACTCCCCTTCCAGATGAAAACCTTTGATATTAACACCCAATACCAAATCATTATGCACCAAGTGATTCATCTTCCGTAGGTGAATATGCCCCATCTTTCGGTGCCACAATCTAGATTCTTTCTCAGTTGCTCTAGACACGAAACAATGTGCTTGACCAGTAGTTGTAGTTGCTACAGACATATCTAACACATATAAATCATTCACTCTAGGTGCCCTCATAATAATCCATTCTTCAGGAATAACAAAACCAGGTTTCAAGATCAAACATTCTTTATCAGTGAAGTGAGTAGAATACTGATTGTCACAAATCTGCGAGATACTTAGCAGATTGTTCTCCAGCTCAGTGATGTAGTTAACTCTCTCAAACGTTACAATCCCATTGGATAACGTTCCTTCACCAACAATTCTACCACCTTCATGACCTGCAAATCCCACATAACCACCATTGATATTCTTCACATCATACAGTAATGCAGTTTTTCCTGTCATATGTCGAGATGCGCCACTATCCATGATCCATCTTGAAATGGCTCTTGGAAGATCCTGCACATAACAAATTTCAAATTAATCAACTTTTAAGAAAGATGCCGATTCATGCTTCGCGATCCAGGAAGCTCCGGCAATTCAAACTGCTTATTCGAACATGGTGTCCACCCAGGCCTCATCAGCCTTAGGTGTAACCTTGACTCTAGCAATTTGAATTTTGAAATTTTCAGCCTTCAAAGGTGGAAAATTTGCATCATAATCAACCGTAATTGATTCTTCAGCCTTTTTCACTTCAGAAGTTGAAATTTTCTTCTCAGTTTTTGGTTTCCAAACTTGTTGAGATAATGCAACCTGTTTATAAAACTTGTCATTTTTAGTTACAACTTTCTTTACAGGTTCATTTTTCACTTTGATGTTGTTATTTTTCACACTCTTTTTCTCAACAACGATTGGTGCTTTACCCTTCACATCAACTTTCTTCTGTTGAACCTTCACATTTTCAGTCTTAGGCTTCACATTGGTACACATTCGTGCAATGTGACCAACTTGGTTACATCTGAAACATGTTCGAGTATCAATCACTCGACTTGTGCCTTCAGACCGATAATGTGTAGCTCTTTTCTCAAAGAACTCTTTATTTGATTTTGAAAAGATTTCATTTTCCTCATCAGACAATGAACTCGAACTGTTCACAAACATCTTTTTATTAGCAAACCTTTTGTTTTGAAAACTTTGTTTCTGATAACTATTACCACCCCGATAACCACCCGACCAATTGTTTCGATTGTTATTATAAAAACGTGGTGGAACAACAGGCTTTTTGTAATAAGCTTTATCTTTCTCAAAATTCATTTGCCTTTTTGTTTGACACAAACTGTTCACTTCTGATAACTCAATTTCAACTAATTTGAAAACATTTGTCAACTTTTTCACATTAACATTCTCAATAGGAAACTCAGAATCCGAATACAACTTATCAGATCCAGCCATCTTGTACATCACAAGACCTGGTTCATCACTTAAGTTGTTTTTGGACTTTTGTTTCGGAATGTATTTATCCAAGAAACACCCATCCTCCTCAGAAATGTCACAATCCGGTTTAAGCACTTTGTCTACCACACTTTTCACCACATCACTTTGGACACCCTCGTCATTGGAAGATGTGAACGTGACATCAATATTTTCAGGAAGTTTAACTTCACTTTCTTCCTCAATTTCCACCAAACTAGACTGCTTTTTCGTGTAGTTGTCTAAAATTGGCGGTGGAACTTTGTGAAAACCTACACCAGTTCCATCAGAAAACACATCCTCGCCATCTTTGTTTTTCCCTATAGGTTTAGGAACAATATGCTGCAAAACAAAGCTTGCTGATTTATAGCTGTTAAGCTTCAACTGGATTCGTTCATTCTCAATTTCAGCTTCTTGAACTTTAAGTTTCAATTTAGCAATTTGATCCAGTTGTTCATTAATCGATTCTTCTTTTAACCTCAAAACAGCTCTTAGATGTTCATTTTCTTTAAATGTTTTGCCATTACGATCATCACTATCTTTAACAATGTTTTTCAATTTCTCAAACTTTTCAGAAATCTGACGGTTTTCAAGAATTAACTTTTCATTTTCAGATTTTATTTTCTCACGTTCAGTTTTATCATTTTCAATTTGAGTCGTTAATTCTTTGATCCGTTCAGTTGAAGCTCTTACAGTTTTGTCACGATCGAGAATCTGATCTTCAACCTTTCTAACTTTTGTTGTCAGATTCTGAATTTTCTCATTGTTAAGATACGTGACAGTGCTACAAAAATTGCATTGTTTGGTGCAATTTTTGCAGTCAGCATTCCCGTCAATTTTGTTACCTGACGCATTTGTCGACACACTTTGACTGACCGATCCCTTTGACTCAGTAACAGAATTAGGATCTACCTCAAGTGCTTTTGCAGCTATCACTTTGTTAGCCATCACTCCCAGGTTCTCAGCTGTCAACTCTTGCGTAGTATCAATTATGCCTGTATCAACCTGCTTTTCTTTCTTCTCTTTCTCCTCTTTCTCCTTTCTCTCTTTCTCTTTTGCTTCTTCAATCATCTTTGATGTTGGTGTTCCCCACCATTTGTGTTGCCAATACTCATCATCTTCTTTGTACTCCTTGATAATGGCTTCGATATCTAGCGTTTTGTCATCAATCGCAATGTTGCCATACCTATCAAGATAGCACTCTCTATCTGGATCCCATCTGTTTGCTCTTCTAGCTTCCAGAAAGACACCAGAAAGTCTGATAATCTTGTTTTCAGCAATCATCTTCCGGTATTGATACTTCTGTTCCTCAGTACGATCATCTTTCCATTTAACAGGTTCATCATTGCTTGCCATGAATGCGTAACCCACCGCATCTTCTTCCGGTAGAACTTCCTTACTCCAATCATACCCTTCATCATCATAAATCACAGCAAGAGCCCTTGATTTGTCTCTGTTATCTTCAGACTGCTTCAATCTAGGCAGCTCGGATCTATTTTGATGGTAGATTGCCTTTTTGTAATAATCATCTTGAAATGGATTCTCCGATTCATCAACATAAGCGTTTCGGCATTCTCTCTTAAAATGACCCTTCTGCTTACACTTGAAGCAAGTCACTTTCGATTTATCGAACCCCAGCTTAGTAGAAGCACCACCAATTGTTTTTCTGCCAGTAATTTCCATGAATCTTTGTGCACGACGAACAGCACTAGCCATAGCCCAACGAATATCGATCAGTTCCATTTCCTCGGGATCAATCTGATCGTAATCTT
Organism: Helianthus tuberosus; assembly: GCA_030545235.1. NCBI lineage: Eukaryota > Viridiplantae > Streptophyta > Magnoliopsida > Asterales > Asteraceae > Helianthus > Helianthus tuberosus. The sequence continues at coordinate 70,364,118 of CM060356.1, read as the reverse complement.
CTTTCGTCAGATTTGTATTGCCAATCTTCCCAGCTACCAATCCTTCATACGATTCCAACACTGATGCTAGAAAGATCATCTGCTGCTTGGCCGATTCCTCATCAAAGTTCTGAGCATTCTTCAAGTCTATTGCGATGTTGCATTGAAAACGATTCTTTGCCTCAGCATTTCCAAAAGATGAAGATCCACTGTGAAAACCACTGTGACTTCCACTGCTTTGATTACTTTGACTTTCTTTGTCAGCTGTCGACACATTTTCAGCAGAAAATGCAGTTTTTGGTGAAGTAGCTTTCGGCATCATGCTTTTTGGATAGTATAGATCCAGATTCTGTTGATAAGTTGAATGATTAACTTTGTACGTCTTCTTCAATTCCAGTTCATGACTTTCAAGTTTCTCAATCACCAAATCTGGTTTCAACAAATCAGAAGGAATAGTGTTCTTAAGCATGAGAGCATAATATCTCCACTCCATCTCGTCTGGCAATGAATCGAACAACTTGTCTACTTGCTCATCATCAGAATATCTGATATCATGTCTTGCTAATTCCAGCTTCAGATGACCGAACCTTTCAATCATTTTACACACTGACTCATTTTTAAGACAACTAAACATATCAAACTCTTTCCTAAGAAGTCTCTTTTTATTTTTTACAATCTCTTTGCTTCCAAGACACTTCTTTTCGAGTTTTTCCCATAAGTCTTTAGAATTTGAGTAAACTATCAGTGAAATGATGTCTTCACGCACCGACTGAAACAATAATGCCACACATTTTTGCTCGGCCACAAAACTGTCAATCTCTTCAACTGATCTTAATGCTTCACCATTCTTCTTTCCTTGAGCATAACCACTCTTCATACTCTTCCAGCAAGGGAAAGCAAATGCCATCAACCAATCTTCGAACTTTGTTGCCCACCTTCTATAATCTTCTATAGCCATCAGCTTAGGAGGTTTGTTAAACGTTCCAAATGCGCTTTCGGACTCCCAAGCTTCCTTCTTTCTTTCTTTCGGTGGACTTTTGTTTGCATCGCTTGAAGAAGTATCATTGTTTCCTGAACTACCCGTGAAAGCATACATATCGCTGAATGGATTCATGAAAATATCATCCATTTTGTTCGTACCTGTAAAATCAAACAACACTTAGACAAATTTTGATTTGGAAATTATCAGATTCAAACGACACAATTTCAAACGTAATGATCTGTATCGTTTGAAAAATCAATGATTTCAAACGACAAATATTTCACACAACAATATGTTTTCAAACGACAAGAATTTCAAACGAGGGACTGTTCCGTTTGAATCAAAAGTTTCAAACGATAGACTGTTCAAACGACCAACTTTCAAACGACAAACAATTTTCAAACAATGGCTGTTCAAACGATCAACTTCAAACGACAGACTTTCAAACGATCAGTTCAAACGATGAACTGTTCAAACGATAGTTCAAACGACAGACATTTTTCAAACGACAGCATCCATTTTCAAACGATAGAAGTATTTTCAAACGATAGACCAGTTTCAAACAATGACGTCAGCAATTCGCGAAATTTTTCAAACGGTACGAACGATTTAGATCAGTTTTAGGTCGAATTTTGATTCCAAACTTTCAAGGATTATTTAATAGTGAATTTTGTTTGTTATGTGATCGTTTCAAGCCATTTTAACCGTGAGAACTAGATAAAATCAGAAAAGAAAGGTAGAAGTGAGATAATCCGATGATTTTCAGCTGTATTCGGTATGAACTCCTTGTCCTGAGCTCTGATACCACTTGTTGGATCGTGTACGTGACCCTGAAAGTCAGTTAAGGTAGCTCAACATCAAATACTAAGGCGGAATCAAAGTAAATGACGTCCAAAACAGCTTTATCCTTTAATCTTTCTTTTCCGATTAAAAAACGTGCTTATACAACTTGTTCTGATGAAAATCCGACAGCACTTCGTGATACACACAATGATCACCTACGGTTCCGTTTGAAATGAACCTATCACATCCCTATTTATAGACAAAATACCCTTCCGTTTGAACATTTACATAATGGTTCAAACGGAACCCTAACTCAAACGACCAGGTTCAAACGGAACCCTTCTATACACTTCCTAAAATCACTAATTAAACCCTAACTTGACATATAAGATCCAATAGTGACTTTCTTGAACTAAGACTTGATGAAGATGCAGTCAACAGACATTCTCGTGCATCAACACCATTGTAAACAACCCAAATGTCATAACAAAATGTAAGCATGTGATGAAAACACTGTACTAAGTATGTAACCAACGGACATACATAGCATAAAATGTAAATGTAAAACAATGTACTAAGTATACACACAATGGGCACACATAGTATAAAATGTAATGTAAAACAATGAAATCATGTACTATAAATGTACTAATGAACATAGCAAGTATATGATGTGAAAGCAGGAAAGCATGAAAGTAACAAGTAGGCACATGTGTTCCACCCCAAAATGTTTGGAAAACAGTAAAAGAGGGGTCTATGTACTCACTTGAGATTGCTCAGAAGTCCTAAGATAACCACCAAGCAATGCTAGAGATCGCGGATATCAAACGGCACCTAATATAGGTAACTATGTTAATAAACCGGACCTAAATCGGAGGATTTAGATAGAATGAGGGTTTGTAAACCAAACGAGTATAGAGACTCGTGTCATATGGTTTAACAAAGCTTAAATACTAAATGAAACCTAACATAAGTGCTTTCGACCCATTACGACCCGTTTAGGTAGCTTATGCTACTTTAACGCGTCGTGCGCGCAAAAGCGCACTCGAGACGTCTAACTAGCCCTATGACAAGTGTTATATGCCTAAACATGTTACATAATCAGTTAAGTGATGAAAGTTTAGGTTACATATGCTTAATTACCAATTACACATAAAAAGGGTATTTTGGTAATTTACCTAAGGCGTATAAACTACCTATCATACAACTACTTAAACGTCGTGACCATAAGGTGTAACCTCGGAAGGTTATTCCCTATATACTATGGTCACCTAATGTATTTGGTCGGATCCTAATGATCGACCAAATGGGTCGGGTTCGAAAGTATAAGCGATTGTTTAGATCGCTTACCTTACGACCCTAGACAACGTGGTAATCAGTAGGCATAGTCCCAAGGGACTATAACCATCGTGATTACAATCACGTTGCGAAGTTCATACGAACTTCGCATTGACCATAAACTGGTCAACGCAGAAAGTCAAACAAAGTTTGACTTTCAGACTCGAGAAGACTCGAAAAGCAATAAAAGAACGAAAGAATACTTACGAAGGGTCCCCGAATGCTAACCTCGATCCAAGTAGCTCAGGTATGAAACAATGGTTTCAACTTAGAGCTTCTCAAATCAAGATTCTAGTGGGTTTTGGCAAATGAAGGCATGGGGTATTTATAGTGTTCGGTTAGCCGTTAGGATCGTTTCTAGGAAACCGTGCTTTGATCATGGCCATACACCTCAAGATAGTGGTTTTTGAAAACCATTTGAGCCCCTAGTATTGCCCAAAACCATGTGCACAAGAGGAAAGGACCAGATCCAATGTTTCTGCATGTTTTCTGCTATCAGGGGGCTGATGCGGCCCGCTTCAGGATCAGACAAAGCTCAGGCGGGCCGCGTGGAGCTTCTGATCAGAAAACAAGTTTCCATTTTGACAGTTTCAGTCCCTGTTGTGTTTTAAGGCCATTCCCGATACTTCTAAGGCCCGTAAAGCCAACTTTAAGGCCCTAAAATGATGCCTAAACATTTTGGACATGAAACATGCTCAAAAATATGTCGGATGTCAGTTTGTTTGGTCGTACGAACGCGATGTTCGCTTAATTACGGCAGAATGCGCATAAGCGCGAAAAACGATCCAAAATGCGTGACGAATGGATTTTTCTTATGCCAAACACTAAAATAAAATGTTTTAGCGCTTAAATAAATTTTTGGATGTCCGGATGTATTCAGAACGTAAGTTATGCGCGAAAGTGCAAACTTGTGCACTTTTTGACGCTTTTAGTCCCTGAATGACCCAAAAGTTTATTTTAGCACACCGAACCCCTCAAAGCCTATTTCTAAGCTATGTGAAGGATATTTATGGTATGTTTAACTTATGGTCACGTTCTGGAATGTCTGTTACAGTTCAAATTGGCATACTTTCACAGTTTGTCAAGTTTAGTCCCTGTAAGTTAATTAACTTGTTTTTGCCATACCAAAGCCTTCAAAACTTATTTGTAAGTTATGTAAAGGTTATTTAAGGTATGTTAAGTATATGTCACTATTCCGGAGTGTTCGTTGCATTAAACTGGTTATATTTACGCATCAGTGCGCGTATAACCTTCCAGAAAGCGATTTAGAGCTTGAAATCGAACAAGACTTGATATGTGCAAAAGATACACATATTTATACAGATCCCAAGTATGAAATACAATATTTCATTGGCTTGGCATTTGTTTGATGGTCGCAGTGACCCAGGTGTCACAGTCTCCCCTACTTTAGGAAATTTCGTCCCGAAATTTAATCAGAGGAAACTTGTGAGAGCTTGAAAACATGAAGTTGAAAAGATCGAACAACATTGGTTAGGGTTCTGAACTTCTAGTAACTTTAATAACATCATGCTTGCAATGTAAGAGGGATACTTATATACAAGTATATGAAGCGTCATTGGTGCGTCCACCGTACCTTCATTACATCGTTCTCATTTCGTTATTGTTGTCACTATCGGTTCTTACACATAATAAATCTTACTGTGGTTACCGTGCACTGAATCTCATAATTATGTACGCGTCCATAATTAGACAATTCCTTGCACAGTTCACACAGTCAATTTTATAATGTATAGGGTAAAACCAAATGAACAATCCTGTGATGAGTGTGACTAGACCGCCATAGAGTCCTTTTAATTAAATCAATAAATGATCTAAATAGACTATCAAGGAGTCTGTTCAGCTATATCACTAGATGTCATTCTTTAACCAAATTGGGAATCAATCTTTTTGACTAGACCACTTAAGGGTCTCTTATGAATCATGGAATAGTACTATATAATCCAAGGGTCTTAACTATTACATAGAAGCCCGTTAAGGATTTAAGGTAGTACCTTTTTGAATATCCTACTACGAATCCCTCATGTAAAGATATCAAAAAGATTCTACGAGGATTTGGATAATTAATACCCGGAGTATAAAAACACAAAATGTATAAAATAAAGCATAAGATGAATAAACACATAGTCGTATAACCACAAAGATTGTTTATTTGTTAATTTGTTTTGTTGACAGAGCACATGTATTTAAAGTACACTAGGAATCCATCTCGTGAATTTCATTTGGTACTTTAAACATTACCAAGAATCTAACTATAAAGATAGAAAGATCTTTAAAAGAAAAATTCGATTTCGATTATGAGGAACCGAAATGTCCGAATTCAGGTACATAAGGAATCCAATTAAGGACTCTGATTTGAATGATAATCATCTACAAGGATCTAAATGTGAAGATAAAAAAAAATTCCCACATGAATTTTTAGAAGTTGGAGATGTTTGAAACCTTGCACTGGACGTGCTTAAGTCAAAACATGAAGTAAAATGCTTATGAAGTTGAGATGCTAGATATGCCAAGGCGACATATGAAGCGAAATTTGAAAGTTAAGTCAATGTATGAAGAAAATATTTTTGAAAACTATGCATGGGGTTCTTTTAAAAAGAAATGTGTTCAATGTTTTTGAGACCTGTACTGTGTTAATATTGCCTTCAGACTATATGAAATATTTTGAAATTAGGAAGGTTGGTTTTGATAACATGGTCAATGTTTTTGAAATAACATAGACATGCATTTAGAAAAATTGTTTTCAAACTATATGAAATGTTTTGAGATCATGAAGATTGTTTTTGAAATACTTGTACTATATATGTTGAAAAATCAAAACGTAATGAGTATGAGATTTGGAAATACCCTTAGTTATTTAACCAAGGATTCAAAGGCACAGATGTGCAGAAGCATGATTACTCATAGTGTCACTTTATTTTCTGTACTTTGTTTCTTAGAGTGAAACGAGTACTTAAAATTTTCGAGGGAATCATGAGCGATCATTTGAAAGAGAGAAATCACAAAAGTAGTTTGCAAGGTACATAGTTTCTTGATGTAGGTATCATAGGAAAAGTCATACACACATGTAATTATACTTGTGTATCAGAATTGCGAACAACAACTTTTATTTATGAACAAGACATATTGTTTCACAATATACGAGAACAAAAGAAACAAAGGCATAAGACTGTGACAACTCGTATTTCCAAACCGATCTTTGTACTTTGATGTAACGTATGTGTACGATATGTGACTTTTATGAAAGTGAATATTTATGTGAATGTTATGTTATTACGTGCTTGTGAATGTATGTATGATAAGCGCACAACACACACTCGACCGCACAAGCCATTCGGGCTACACAACTTGTACTCGGACTCTTAGGGCAGCCCAAGTGTGGGTTCGGCCCATCTCCCTTAGTCGAATATCACATGGGGCACTAGCACCCATCTCACACTTTACCAAAACAAACAAACCTACAAACCCTAGCTCTCCTCCCTCTCTCTCTCACGAAACCGAAAGCAGCCAAACATCCTCCTCATCGAAGTTCATAGTGTTCGGATCAATTCTTGTTCCTTCTCTATTCGGTTAGTATGCTAATTATTGTTTGATGGTTTTATGATGTGTGTTACATATGCTCGATATGATTGATGATGTATTGTTATGATTGTTTTGAATGATACGTTTTAGATCTTGAATATATGAAATCGACTATATACATGTTAAATCTGAATGGTTGATGTTGTGCTAGTATGAGTTGGGATTAATGATAATGAATGAAAACCGAAAGCTTGTTAAATCGGCTGATATGTATATGTTTCGGGTTGTTGATGATGTGATGTTGTTAATTGATTACAATGAATCGGCTGTGATGTACGATTGGATTGATAGTTGGATCATTAGGATGTATGCTAGCAATCAAGAAAATAAATCGTGTAGATAATTATGATTGATGTTCATGCTTTGATTATTTAGGGTTCATATGAATTGGATGTTAAAAACCCTTGTTTGATCTAATGTTAATTTGATAGGAAACTGTTAAGTTGTTAATTGCTAAAAATAAAAGGAAACTTGGCAATTGGTTGCAAAATTAAAGTTGTGTAACTGATTTCCATATTATTCGAATCACTAAAGCTGGTCGTACAAGACACCTTAATCACACAAGCAGACTATTCGCACAAGACCCCTAGTCGCATAAGGGGTCCATTCGCACAAGCCTTGTCAGTCGTACAAGACACCTCCAGTCGCACAAGGCTTGCTGGATCGCACATGCTGTATGTGTTTAACTGTTGGGCCTCAAAGCCCAAAACGAGTCGCACATTATGATCCGAGCCGCACAAGATACATGAACCGTACAAGTCAGATTATTTGTTTAGTGTTTGGGCCGCACAAGATGGTTATCTGTTTATAATTGTTAGGCCGTAGACATGGGCTGGGTAATAGAGTTGATCGCACAAGTTGTTGTTCGGTTTAATTGTTGGGCCGGGTGTTTATGTTTGGGCCGGGCTTTTATCAGGTCACACAACATGCTGTGGATCGCACAAGGATGTGCTGATCGCACAACATGTTGGGCCGAGACTTGTGTGGGCTTCATTTGTATGTTAAACTGATAACATTTAAAACGTTCTATGTGTGTACTATGTTGCCATGATCGATACGTGTTAGCAATCTGTTAAACTATATGTAATCATACGTGCGATACTTGAACCTAAACCTGACTTGTATGATAACCATGTTAGGACGTGGTTGACCACTAGCTGCTAGACTTGACATTTCTGTGTTATCTGCCGAGCAAACCAAGGTGAGTTCACACTTCGTTACAAAGCATGGGGTTCCCAGAGGTTGGGAATGGGTTAAGGAATATAGATTCCTCGTCCTGTTGAGACGTATTCAGGAACGTAGATTCCTCGTCCAGTATGAGACGGATTTAACTATACTAGACTAGAACTCTATCAACGAAGTCCCTCCTTTTATATCGACTTAATCGCCGAGGCCAATGGCGAACGGCTCATTAGTTAAATAGCGCTATTAGGTTTAACAAACCTCACACCGTGCCGCAGAGGACGGGCGTGGACTAATGGACTATGGCACGTCAGTGATGATAGACACAGACGTTAGGGCACTTAAACATGACGAACGTTAGTAGTCGATATGGTAACGAGTCTGGTGAATTAAACATGGGGTAGCCCCCACGGCCATGGAGCCGGGCTGGAATAGCCAACGTAAGAACGGGTAACTAATAAAAGTTTTTCGAACTATGGGGTAACCCCCACGACAGGATAGCTGGTAAAGAGCAAACTGTGTTTTCGGAACAACTATAAACTGGACAACCAAACGTGAACTCACTCAACTTGTTGTTGACTCGTTACTACATGCTTTGCAGGTCTATAGGTACTTAGCTGGAGCTTGCACAAGGAAGAGTCGTTGTGGGACATGGACAGCTGTGTGCCATGTTAAACATTTGGATAATTAAACTTTTGATTTGGTTTTAAACATTATGCTTCCGCTCATAACTTAACTATGTTTATTTTGGACACTAATCGTGTTGGTTGGACTTTTACAATTAATTATTTACTCGTTCAATATGATTAGTGGTTGGATCCTGGTCAGTCACGCCTCCAAGCGGTGATACTCCGCATGTGGATTTTGGGGGTGTGACAGATTGGTATCAGAGCCATTGGTTATAGAGAACTTGGTTTTAATAAAGGAAAACGTTTTTGTTAAAACCAGACTATAACCTGTACAGTGCTCTACGATCCACAACGACGCTTCACTCCATGTGCAAGGCTCGACATTCTAGGTGATATAAATTATGCTTACATTGCCTACTTGCTAGATTACGTAGAACTTTGCTCATGATATGCTTAGCTAGTATAGCTACTCTTGCTAGAACACGTGTGTGCGTACTCTCTTCTGTCATCACACTTTCACGAACCTTTCTCACTCATGTTTCCCTTGATATGAAGATCATGTCTGGACGCATTAACATGACTCAAGCCCAGTTGACGGCTCTGATCAACGAACAGGTTGCTGCGGCACTTGCAGCCGCACAAGCAGGAGATATACCCTGCTGTTTAAAACTCATTCTAGGATCTTTAGGTCCTACTCTCGTGAACCTACCCTTGTGTTAAACTTTGTCCTTTCTTATACCCACAACAGGTCAGCATGCTCAGCCACCTGTGTGCACCTTCAAAACCTTTATGGACTGCCGACCAACTACCTTTAGCGGCACTGAAGGAGCAGTAGGTCTCCTCCACTGGTTTGAGAAATTAGAATCTGTGTTCGAAATGTGTGAATGCCCTGAGGCACGCAGGGTGAAGTATGCTACTGGTACTCTTGAGGGTTTAGCTCTCACATGGTGGAACGCTCAAGTCCAAATTTTGGGGTTGGTTGCTGCTAACGCCACCCCATGGAACAATTTTAAGGAGATGATCAAGGAGGAATACTGCAGTCGTGACGACATTCACAAGCTGGAAGTCGAGTTCTACAACCTCAAGATGACGGGGTCGGAAATTGAGGCATATACTATGAGGTCGAATGAGCTTGCCTTATTGTGTCTTACTATGGTGGACCCTCCAATCAAGCGCATTGAACTTTTTCTCAAGGGTTTAGTGCCAGAAATCCAAAGTCATGTGACTTCAGCAAACCTCGCCACCATCCAGCAGGTTGTTCAGTTGGCTCACCGTCTCACTGATCAGGCGGTGGAGCAGAACAGGTTACCAAAGCGTATAAGTGCTACAGCTACTTCGGATGCTCCTAGTGACAACAAGAGAAAATGGGATGGAGCTTCAAGCAGAGGTTCGACTTCGGTTCAATCTCAGTTCCAACAGAGAAGGACTGATGACTACAAGAGTCCTAGTCAACAATCATCTGGTGGTCAAAGTCATGGTGGATACAAAGGAAATCACCCCAAATGTAATCGTTGTAACTTACATCACAGTGGGCCATGCACCAGAAGTAACTGTCATCGGTGCAACAAGCCTGGTCATATTGCAAGAGAATGTAGGAGTCAGTTTCCCGCGAACCAAAATCGGCAACAACAGCGAGCCCCACCAAATCAACGTCAGCAGCAGCAACAACAGAATAACAACAAAGGATGCTTTCAGTGTGGAGCTGAAGGCCACCTCAAGAAAGACTGTCCCCAGCTGAACCAGAACAACAACAATAACAACAACAATCAGGGGAATGGAAACAACGGGGGTAACAACGGCAACGGTGCAAGAGGTCGTGCGTTCGTTATTGGCAATGGAGAAGCTAGGAACGATCCCAATGTTGTGACGGGTAAGTTCCTTCTCGACGACTTTTACGTTACTGTCTTATTTGATTCTGGTGCTGATACTAGTTATGTGTCCCAAAAAGTTAGTCAACTGCTTAAGCGTACCCCAACACCTTTGAATCCCAAACACGCTGTAGAGTTAGCTAATGGTAAAAGTATAGAGGTCACACACATAGTTAAAGGTTGTAACCTAGTACTTGCTGATCACACTTTCTCGATCGACCTCCTTCCTATCACTCTGGGTAGTTTCGACGTTGTCATTGGGATGGACTGGTTATCCCAACATCAAGCTGAGATCCTTTGCAACGAAAAGATTGTCCGTATTCCGTGCTCAGGTGAGGAACCTCTTATGATTCGTGGCGACAAGAGTGGTGCTGTTGTGAGCATCATTTCTTCCCTTAAGGCTCAAAAGTGTTTGCGTAAGGGCCACACTGCCTTTCTGGCTCTTGTTACTGACACCTCGAAGAAAGAGAAAAAGATAGAAGACTTTCCAATTGTACGCGACTATCCTGAGGTATTTCCTGAGGAACTACCTGGCCTCCCGTCTCATCGTCAGGTCGAGTTTCAAATCGAGTTAGCTCCTGGAGCGGCACCTATAGCTCGTGCACCGTATCATTGAGCTCCATCAGAGTTGAAAGAGCTATCTACGCAATTACAAGAACTCTTAGATAAGGGTTTTATTCGTCCTAGCTCTTCGCCCTGGGGAGCCCCAGTGCTATTTGTGAAGAAGAAAGACGGTACGTTCAGAATGTGCATCGACTACCGTGAACTGAACAAGGTGACTGTGAAGAACCGCTACCCTCTTCCACGCATTGACGATTTGTTCGACCAGCTACAAGGGTCGAGCTACTATTCAAAGATCGATTTGAGATCAGGATATCACCAGCTGAGAGTCCGAGAAGAGGACGTCTCTAAAACAGCCTTTAGAACCCGTTATGGACACTATGAGTTTTTTGTCATGCCTTTTGGGATGACAAACGCACCAGCGGTCTTCATGGACTTGATGAATCGAGTGTGCAAGCCTTACTTAGACAAATTCGTTATTGTCTTCATCGATGACATCCTGATCTATTCGAAGAGTCAGGAGGAACACGAGCAACATTTACGACTTATTTTGGAACTCCTTCGAAAGGAACAGCTGTACGCCAAGTTTTCAAAATGTGACTTCTGGCTTCGTGAAGTCCATTTCTTAGGCCATGTAGTGAACAAGGATGGGATTCACGTTGATCCATCCAAGGTAGAGTCAATCAAGAGCTGGCCTGCACCTCGTACGCCAACGGAAATTCGCCAATTCTTGGGATTGGCAGGTTACTACAGAAGGTTTATTAAGGATTTTTCCAAGATTGCACAGCCTCTTACTTCACTAACGCAGAAGGGCGTTGTTTATCGATGGGGAGATGCACAGGAATTAGCATTCCAGCACTTGAAGGATAGACTCTGCAGTGCACCTATTCTTTCATTGCCAGAGGGCACAGACGACTTCGTGGTTTACTGCGACGCATCCATTCAGGGTCTTGGTTGCGTATTGATGCAGCAGGATAAAGTTATAGCCTACACCTCACGTCAACTCAAAGTGCATGAAAAGAACTACACTACACACGATTTAGAGCTGGGAGCGGTTGTTTTTGCACTTAAGATATGGAGACACTACCTGTATGGTACCAAATGCGCTATCTACACTGATCACAGGAGCCTCGAGCATATCTTTAAACAGAAGGAACTCAATATGCGACAACGACGATGGGTAGAACTGCTGAATGACTACGAATGCTCGATCAGGTACCACCCGGGCAAAGCCAATGTTGTGGCCGACGCCCTCAGTCGAAAGGACACTGCGCCTAAGCGCGTACGAGCTTTACAACTCACTATACAGTCTAGTCTTCCTTCCCAAATACGAAATGCTCAGGTAGAAGCATTGAAACCAAAAAACGTCAGGGCTGAAGCCCTACGCGGCTCAAGGCAACGCTTAGAACAGAAGGAAGACGGTGCTTACTACGTAACAGGACGCATTTGGGTCCCACTTTATGGTAACCTACGAGAGCTTGTGATGGATGAGGCACACAAGTCTCGCTACTCAGTGCACCCTAGTTCGGACAAAATGTACCACGACATCAAAACCACATATTGGTGGCCTAGCATGAAGGCACACATAGCAACTTACGTTAGCAAGTGCTTGACTTGTGCGAGAGTCAAGGCGGAATATCAGAAACCTTCAGGCCCACTTCAACAACCAGAGATACCACAATGGAAATGGGAGCAAATTTCCATGGATTTTGTTACTGGCCTGCCTAGATCTCAACGTGGTAATGATACTATTTGGGTGATCGTGGATCGACTCACAAAGTCTGCTCACTTCCTGGCTATCAAAGAAACGGATAAGTTCTCCACCCTAGCAGAAGTATACCTCAAGGAAATTGTCTCGAGGCACGGGGTGCCCATCTCTATCATCTCGGATCGAGATGCACGTTTTACATCAGAACTGTGGCAAGCAATGCACAAGTCCTTTGGCTCAAGGCTAGATATGAGCACAGCTTATCACCCACAAATGGATGGGCAGTCGGAACGTACCATCCAGACCCTCGAAGACATGCTTAGGGCATGTGTGATTGACTTTGGCAACGGCTGGGAAAAGCATCTGCCACTTGTGGAATTTTCATACAACAATAGCTACCACACCAGCATTAAAGCTGCTCCGTTTGAGGCATTGTACGGGCGTAAATGCCGGTCACCTCTTTGTTGGGCAGAGGTGGGGGATAGTCAGATTACTGGTCCAGAACATGTGGTTGACACAACAGAGAAAATTGCTCAGATACGACAACGAATGGCGGCGGCTCGTGACCGTCAGAAAGTTTATGCTGATAAGGGCAGAAAACCACTAGAGCTCCAGGTTGGGGAGCGTGTACTACTCAAAGTTTCACCCTGGAAGGGTGTGGTTCGTTTTGGTAAACGGGGCAAACTTAACCCACGATACGTTGGACCTTTCGAAGTCATTGAGAAAATAGGCAAGGTGGCCTACAGACTGAACTTACCAGCAGAACTCAGTGCAGTTCACGATGTTTTCCACGTGTCGAATCTGAAGAAATGTCTGTCAGATGAGACCCACATAGTTCCTCTGAAGGAGCTCACTATCGACGAGCAGTTACGATTCGTCGAGGAACCTGTTGAAATCACGGACCGGGATGTTAAGGTCCTCAAGCGTACTAGGATACCTCTCGTTCGAGTTCGTTGGAACTCACGTCGCGGCCCAGAGTTCACCTGGGAACGCGAAGATCAGATGAAACAAAAGTATCCCCAACTGTTCGCAACCGGTACAACCACTGCTGAGGCTGAAGCTACGGAATTTCGGGACGAAATTCCAGATCAACGGGGGGAGGATGTGACACCCCAGGAAAACCAGGAAAACCATGCAACTTAACTAGCTTCCTCAGTGAGTACGTGCTAAATTTCGGGACGAAATTTCTTTCAACTTGGGGATAATGTGACAACTCGTATTTCCAAACCGATCTTTGTACTTTGATGTAACGTATGTGTACGATATGTGACGTTTATGAAAGTGAATATTTATGTGAATGTTATGTTATTACGTGCTTGTGAATGTATGTATGATAAGCGCACAACACACACTCGACCGCACAAGCCATTCGGGCTACACAACTTGTACTCGGACTCTTAGGGCAGCCCAAGTGTGGGTTCGGCCCATCCCCCTTAGTCGAATAACACATGGGGCACTAGCACCCATCTCATACTTTACCAAAACAAACAAACCTACAAACCCTAGCTCTCCTCCCTCTCTCTCTCACGAAACCGAAAGCAGCCAAACATCCTCCTCATCGAAGTTCATAGTGCTCGGATCAATTCTTGTTCCTTCTCTATTCGGTTAGTATGTTAATTATTGTTTTATGGTTTTATGATGTGTGTTACATATGCTCGATATGATTGATGATGTATTGTTATGATTGTTTTGAATGATACGTGTTAGATCTTGAATATATGAAATCGACTATATACATGTTAAATCTGAATGGTTGATGTTGTGCTAGTATGAGTTGGGATTAATGATAATGAATGAAAACCGAAAGCTTGTTAAATCGGCTGATATGTATATGTTTCGGGTTGTTGATGATGTGATGTTGTTAATCGATTACAATGAATCGGCTGTGATGTACGATTGGATTGATAGTTGGATCATTAGGATGTATGCTAGCAATCAAGAAAATAAATCGTGTAGATAATTATGATTGATGTTCATGCTTTGATTATTTAGGGTTCATATGAATTGGATGTTAAAAACCCTTGTTTGATCTAATGTTAATTTGATTGGAAACTGTTAAGTTGTTAATTGCTAAAAATAAAAGGAAACTTGGCAATTGGTTGCGAAATTAAAGTTGTGTAACTGATTTCCATATTATTCGAATCACTAAAGCTGGTCGTACAAGACACCTTAATCACACAAGCAGACTATTCGCACAAGACCCCTAGTCGCATAAGGGGTCCATTCGCACAAGCCTTGTTAGTCGTACAAGACACCTCCAGTCGCACAAGGCTTGCTGGATCGCACATGCTGTATGTGTTTAACTGTTGGGCCTCAAAGCCCAAAACGAGTCGCACATTATGATCCGAGCCGCACAAGATACATGAACCGTACAAGTCATATTATTTGTTTAGTGTTTGGGCCGCACAAGATGGTTATCTGTTTATAATTGTTGGGCCGTAGACATGGGCTGGGTAATAGAGTTGATCGCACAAGTTGTTGTTCGGTTTAATTGTTGGGCCGGGTGTTTATGTTTGGGCCGGGCTTTTATCAGGTCACACAACATGCTGTGGATCGCACAAGGATGTGCTGATCGCACAACATGTTGGGCCGAGACTTGTGTGGGCTTCATTTGTATGTTAAACTGATAACATTTAAAACGTTCTATGTGTGTACTATGTTGCCATGATCGATACGTGTTAGCAATCTATTAAACTATATGTAATCATACGTGCGATACTTGAACCTAAACCTGACTTGTATGATAACCATGTTAGGACGTGGTTGACCACTAGCTGCTAGACTTGACATTTCTGTGTTATCTGCCGAGCAAACCAAGGTGAGTTCACACTTCGTTACAAAGCATGGGGTTCCCAGAGGTTGGGAATGGGTTAAGGAATATAGATTCCTCGTCCTGTTGAGACGTATTCAGGAACATAGATTCCTCGTCCAGTATGAGACGGATTTAACTATACTAGACTAGAACTCTATCAACGAAGTCCCTCCTTTTATATCGACTTAATCGCCGAGGCCAATGGCGAACGGCTCATTAGTTAAATAGCGCTATTAGGTTTAACAAACCTCACACCGTGCCGCAGAGGACGGGCGTGGACTAATGGACTATGGCACGTCAGTGATGATAGACACAGACGTTAGGGCACTTAAACATGACGAACGTTAGTAGTCGATATGGTAACGAGTCTGGTGAATTAAACATGGGGTAGCCCCCACGGCCATGGAGCCAGGCTGGAATAGCCAACGTAAGAACGGGTAACTAATAAAAGTTTTTCGAACTATGGGGTAACCCCCACGGCTGGATAGCTGGTAAAGAGCAAACTGTGTTTTCGGAACAACTATAAACTGGACAACCAAACGTGAACTCACTCAACTTGTTGTTGACTCGTTACTACATGCTTTGCAGGTCTATAGGTACTTAGCTGGAGCTTGCACAAGGAAGAGTCGTTGTGGTACATGGACAGCTGTGTGCCATGTTAAACATTTGGATAATTAAACTTTTGATTTGGTTTTAAACATTATGCTTCCGCTCATAACTTAACTATGTTTGTTTTGGACACTAATCGTGTTGGTTGGACTTTTACAATTAATTATTTACTCGTTCAATATGATTAGTGGTTGGATCCTGGTCAGTCACGCCTCAAAGCGGTGATACTCTGCATGTGGATTTTGGGGGTGTGACAAAGACAGCAACATCCTTTGTTCAGCCGAATGCTCATCCAAGGGTTGGATTTGCACTAAAAATCTTCGGGCAGTTGTTCCTGAAATGGCTTGTCTCGCCACAGTTGTAGCACGTTCCAGGCGGAAAGCGAGCTTGAGTAGGGTTGACTTGGAGTTGGGTAGCAACAAGGTTTATAGCAGCTTTGTTTTGGATAGCAAAGCGGCATGTGTTGACCAAATGTCCCCTCCGTCCACAGTAGGTACATTTGGAGCAGGGTATGAGGTTTGAATGATGACGGTTGCATCGTTTGCACAAAGGGGCAGTTCCTATGTATGGCTTCCTAGCTGGTGGCCTTGCCACATGGCTAGGTCCCGCTTGATTAGGTGTAACCGCTGCGGGTTTCCTTGAAGCCTTACGCTTCCTTGATTTTGGTGCTGGCTTGACTTCTGCTTCCTTTGGTGGCTCTTGAGTGGCTTCATTGTCGAGACGAGAGGCTTCATTGTTGAGACGAGCCATGGCAATGCCTAAATCCACAGTCTTCTGAATCACTTCGCCTATGTATGGCTTCCTAGAAAGGTTATAGACTAGGTCAAAGTATTACTAATAACCTAATTCCCTATAACCATGGGCTCTGATACCATCTTTTCTGTCACACCCCGACCACGTAGGACAACCAAAACGTGGCGGAAACATCGGAGAGTGTTGTTACAGAATTAATGTTTCACAACCATGGAAATTTAAGTTTCGTTTTATTCATCAAACAAGCGAGTTACATTGTCTTTAAACAAGAAATAAAGAGTACATAACAAAATTTAACTAGTTCTTGTCTCGTTTTAAGTCACTAAGGCACAGGTCCGCCTAAGTATGACTTGATAAATCCTATGCATCATCTCCTGAAAAACACATGTGAAAATATGTACGTCAGCATAAAAATGCCTGTGAGATACATAGGTTTATGAAAATAGGATTCATGACTTATTGTTTAAGAAAATGTTTAGTCATGAACCCTGTAATTTGCTTTGTCTTGTAAATCATTTGAAAAACGATAAGATTAGATGATATGTATAAATAAATGTAAGGTTAAATGAATAACCATGTAAGATGAGTTTGTATAAGATAAGTTGTTTGTAAAACAATGTATTGTGAAAAGTATGTTATTTGTATAAAATGTTATATGTAAAAATTGAAATGATTCAAATAACGCAACGATATGTAATACCATACAATCACTTATATATAGGAAGTACCAGCGGCGTATCCACCATGCTTGTATCATATTACACACGCCTCGTTACTTAAATAACTTACTCAAACCAAACCAACAATGTAAGATGTCTATGTTTAAACCAGCTTCCAAATGTATTGAAATAATATGTTAAAATGTTTATGTCAAGATGTAAATCATGTAATGTATAACCAATGTCAAAAGTGTTTATGTGTCAAATGTAAACCATGTAATGTGTAACCAAAATGATATGTATGGCTAGTGAAATGCATCAACTAAACCATAGATGAAATGCACAAAACAAAGTATTGAAGTAAAACTTGGTTTAAATCAAAGTTATGTTCTGTGGAAATGCATGATCAATGTAAATCATGTAATATGTAACCAAAATGATATGTATGGCTAGTGAAATGTATCAACTAAACCATATGCACAAGAACATAGTATTGAAGTAAAACTTGGTTTAAATCAAAGTTATGTTATGTGGAAATGCATGATCAATGTAAATCATGTAATATGTAACCAAAATGATATGTATGGCTAGTGAAATGTATCAACTAAACCATATGCACAAGAACATAGTATTGAAGTAAAACTTGGTTTAAATCAAAGTTATGTTCTATGGAAATGCATGCTATACTGATACGAACATCTATGCGGTGTTGTGAAAATGCATACATCCAAGCGTTGAGACTGTGGCGATAAACCCTTAAACAACTTAAAGGTTTATCTAAATTATGTATATCAAATCCGGTCATTCCTTCCAATCCAAACAAACCCAGGATTTCAGGAACGGGAGTTGTCAATTCCCATGGTACCACTACCTACTAACGAACGGCGTAGCTAATGTTAATGAATCTATTGTTCCATTGTAAACAACCCAAATGTCATAACAAAATGTAAGCATGTGATGAAAACACTGTACTAAGTATGTAACCAACGGACATACATAGCATAAAATGTAAATGTAAAACAATGTACTAAGTATACACACAATGGGCACACATAGTATAAAATGTAATGTAAAACAATGAAATCATGTACTATAAATGTACTAATGAACATAGCAAGTATATGATGTGAAAGCAGGAAAGCATGAAAGTAACAAGTAGGCACATGTGTTCCACCCCAAAATGTTTGGAAAACAGTAAAAGAGGGGTCTATGTACTCACTTGAGATTGCTCAGAAGTCCTAAGATAACCACCAAGCAATGCTAGAGATCGCGGATATCAAACGGCACCTAATATAGGTAACTATGTTAATAAACCGGACCTAAATCGGAGGATTTAGATAGAATGAGGGTTCGTAAACCAAACGAGTATAGAGACTCGTGTCATATGGTTTAACAAAGCCTACATACTAAATGAAACCTAACATAAGTGCTTTCGACCCATTACGACCCGTTTAGGTAGCTTAAGCTACTTTAACGCGTCATGCGCGCAAAAGCGCACTCGAGACGTCTAACTAGCCCTATGACAAGTGTTATATGCCTAAACATGTTACATAATCAGTTAAGTGATGAAAGTTTAGGTTACATATGCTTAATTACCAATTACACATAAAAAGGGTATTTTGGTAATTTACCTAAGGCGTATAAACTACCTATCATACAACTACTTAAACGTCGTGACCATAAGGTATAACCTCGGAAGGTTATTCCCTATATACTATGGTCACCTAATGTATTTGGTCGGATCCTAATGATCGACCAAATGGGTCGGGTTCGAAAGTATAAGCGATTGTTTAGATCGCTTACCTTACGACCCTAGACAACGTGGTAATCAGTAGGCATAGTCCCAAGGGACTATAACCATCGTGATTACAATCACGTTGCGAAGTTCATACGAACTTCGCATTGACCATAAACTGGTCAATGCAGAAATTCAAACAAAGTTTGACTTTCAGACTCGAAAAGACTCGAAAAGCAATAAAAGAACGAAAGAATACTTACGAAGGGTCCCCGAATGCTAACCTCGATCCAAGTAGCTCAGGTATGAAACAATGGTTTCAACTTAGAGCTTCTAAAATCAAGATTCTAGTGGGTTTTGTAAAATGAAGGCATGGGGTATTTATAGTGTTCGGTTAGCCGTTAGGATCGTTTCTAGGAAACCGTGCTTTGATCATGGCCATACACCTCAAGATAGTAGTTTTTGAAAACCATTTGAGCCCCTAGTATTGCCCAAAACCATGTGCACAAGAGGAAAGGACCAGATCCAATGTTTCTGCATGTTTTCTGCTATCAGGGGGCTGATGCGGCCCGCTTCAGGATCAGACAAAGCTCAGGCGGGCCGCCTGGAGCTTCTGATCAGAAAACAAGTTTCCATTTTGACAGTTTCAGTCCCTGTTGTGTTTTAAGGCCATTCCCGATACTTCTAAGGCCCCTAAAGCCAACTTTAAGGCCCTAAAATGATGCCTAAACATTGTGGACATGAAACATGCTCAAAAATATGTCGGATGCCAGTTCGATTGGTCGTACGAACGCGATGTTCGCTTAATTACGACGGAATGCGCATAAGCGCGAAAAACGATCCAAAATGCGTGACGAATGGATTTTTCTTATGCCAAACACTAAAATAAAATGTTTTAGTGCTTACATAAATTTTTGGATGGCCGGATGTATTCAGAACGTAAGTTATGCGCGAAAGTGCAAACTTGTGCACTTTTTTACGCTTTTAGTCCCTGAATGACCCAAAAGTTTATTTTAGCACACCGAACCGCTCAAAGCCTATTTCTAAGCTATGTGAAGGATATTTATGGTATGTTTAACTTATGGTCACGTTCCGGAATGTCTGTTACAGTTCAAATTGGCATACTTTCGCAGTTTGTCATGTTTAGTCCCTGTAAGTTAATTAACTTGTTTTTGCCATACCAAAGCCTTCAAAACTTATTTGTAAGTTATGTAAAGGTTATTTAAGGTATGTTAAGTATATGTCACTATTCCGGAGTGTTCGTTGCATTAAACTGGTTATATTTACGCATCGGTGCGCGTATAACCTTCCAGAAAGCGATTTAGAGCTTGAAATCGAACAAGACTTGATATGTGCAAAAGATACACATATTTATACAGATCCCAAGTATGAAATACAATATTTCATTGGCTTGGCATTTGTTTGATGGTCGCAGTGACCCAGGTGTCACATTGTAACGCTCGCACACGCCTAGGTGTAGTATCCTTTCGACTGAGGGCGTCGGCCACAACATTGGCTTTGCCCGGATGGTACTTGATCGCACATTCGTAATCATTCAAGAGCTCGACCCATCGACGTTGTCACATGTTTAACTCCTTTTGCTTGAAGATATGCTCGAGACTCCTGTGATCGGTGTAAATGGTGCACTTGGTACCGTACAGGTAATGTCTCCATATCTTAAGTGCGAAAACAACTGCTCCCAATTCCAAGTCGTGCGTAGTGTAGTTCCTTTCGTGAACCTTAAGTTGGCGTGATGCACAAGCAATGACTTTATCTCGTTGCATCAACACACAACCCAATCCTTGTATGGAGATGTCGCAATAAACCACAAAATCATCTGTGCCTTCAGGTAACGAAAGAATAGGTGCGCTACAAAGTCTCTCCTTTAAGTACTGAAATGCGGACTCCTGTACATCACCCCAACGATAGGTGACACCCTTCTGAGTCAGTGAAGTGAGAGGTTGCGCAATCTTTGAGAAGTCCTTGATAAACCTTCTGTAATATCCTACCAAACCCAAGAATTGGCGGATTTCTGTTGGTGTACGAGGTGCAGGCCAGTTCTTGATCGAGTTAACCTTGGATGGATCAACATGAATCCCATCCTTGTTTACCACGTGGCCTAGAAAGTGGACTTCGCGAAGCCAGAAGTCACATTTCTAAAATTTGGCATACAACTGCTCTGTTCGAAGAAGTTCCAAAATAAGCCTCAGGTGTTGCTCGTGTTCTTCCTGATTCTTCGAATAGATCAGGATATCGTCGATGAAAACGATAATGAACTTATCCAGGTAAGGTTTGCACACTCGGTTCATGAGATCCATGAAGACCACAGGTGCATTCGTCAATCCGAAAGGCATAACCAGAAACCCGTAATGGCCGTAACGAGTTCTGAATGCTGTTTTGGAGACGTCCTCATCTCGGACTCTCAGCTGATGGTATCCCGATCTCAAATCAATCTTAGAGTAAAAGCTTGACCCTTGCAGCTGGTCGAATAGGTCATCAATACGTGGGAGAGGATAACGATTCTTCACAGTCACCTTGTTGAGTTCGCGGTAGTCAATACACATTCTGAAGGTACCATCTTTCTTCTTCACAAATAACACTGGAGCTCCCCAAGGCGAAGAGCTAGGGCGAATAAAATCCTTGTCCAAGAGGTCTTGCAATTGAGTGGACAATTCCTCTAGTTCCGATGGGGCTAAGCGATAAGGCACACGGGCTATGGGTGCTGCCCCAGGAGTTAGCTCGATTTGAAACTCGACTTGACGATGAGGCGGAATACCAGGTAATTCCTCGGGGAATACCTCAGGAAAATCGTGTACAATAGGAATGTCTTCAATTCTCTTCTCTTCCATTGATGCGTCAGTAACGAGAGCTAGAATGGCAGTGTGGCCCTTTCGCAAACACTTCTGGGCCTTAAGGAAAGAGATGATACCCACAACAGCACCACTCTTGTCGCCACGAATCACGAGGGGTTCTTCACCAGAACGAGGGATGCGGACAATCTTCTCGTTGCAAAGAATTTCCGCTTGCTGATGAGATAACCAATCCATCCCAATAACAACGTTGAAACTACCCATAACGACAGGAATGAGGTCGATAGAAAAGGTTTGATCAGCAAGAACAAGATTACAACCCTTAATTATGTGTGTGGCCTCTAAACTTTTACCGTTTGCTAGCTCTACCATGTGTTTGGTGTTCAAAAGTGTTGGGGTGCGCTTAAGCATTTGACTAACCTTTAAGAACACATAACTAGTATCAGCACCCGAATCGAATAAAATAGTAACAAAGAAATCATCCAGAAGAAACTTACCCATCACCACGTTGGGATCGTTCCTTGCATCACCCTGACCCAGCACGAAAACACGTCCCCTAACTCCATTGCCATTATTGTCTCCCCCATTATTGTTTCTGTTCCCCTGATTGTTGTTGTTGTTCTGTTTCTGGTTCAACTGGGGGCATTCTCTTGAAGTGACCTTCAGCACCACACTGATAACATCCCCTGTTACCCTGTTATTGCTGCTACTGATTCTGTGGGGCTTGCGGCTGCTGTTGACGATTCTGATTCGCAGGACGTGAGCCCCTGTAATCCTTGGCTTCATGACCAAACCTATTACACCTCAGACAACGACCCTTATTGCACTGCCCACTATGATGTTTATTGCATTGGTTGCACTTGGGGTGGTTTCCCTTGTATCCACCCTGCCCCTGACTACCCGAAGATTGCTGACCAGGGCTCTTGTAGTCATCAGTCCTTCGCTGCTGAGACTAAGACTGAGCTGAAGTCGAACCCTTGCTGGAGGCTCCATCCCACTTACTCTTGTTATCACTGGGAGCATCAGAAGTAGTAGTAGCGCTAATACGCTTGGGCAGCTTATTCTACTCAACTGCCTGATCAGTGAGACGATGAGCCAAACGGATGATTTGCTGAATGGTGCCAAGATTAGCTGAGGTCACGTGGCTCTAAATTTCTGGAACTAAACCCTTAAGGTACAGCTCGATACGCTTGATAGGAGGATCCACCATAGTAGGACACAAGATGGCCAGCTCGTTTGACCTTTTCGTATAGGCCTCAATTTCAGACCCCGTCATTTTCAGATTGAAAAATTCCACCTCTAGTTTGTGGATGTCGTCACGACTACAGTACTCTTCCTTGATCAAATCTTTGAAGTCATTCCATGGGGTGGCATTAGCAACCGCCAGCCCTAGCAGTTGAACCTGTACTTTCCACCTGGTTAACGCAGCACCTTCGAGTGTTCTAGTAGCAAATTTCACCCTACGATCTTCAGGGCATTCACACATCTCAAAAACAGACTCAATCTTCTCGAACCAGTGAAGAAGACCTACAGCTCCTTATGTGCCGCTGAAGGTACTAGGTCGGCAATCCATGAACGTTTTGAACGTATATACGGGAGGCGGAGCATGTTGACCTCCTGCAGGGACAGCTGCGAGTGCCTCAGCCACTCGTTCAAACGTCCACTCATGATCTTCACAACGAAGTAACGTAAGTGAGAAAAGTGTCACGAAAGTGCGTAAGCGTGGGATGACAGAAGAGAGTAAGCACACGTGGTTCAAATAGCAGTCATCACGTTATCTAATGTACTATGTGAACTATCAAACAGGCAATATACACATAAATCATACCACCTATTGTGTCGAGTCTTGCACGTGGAGCGAAGCGTCGTTGTGGATCGTTGAGCACTGTACAGGTTATAGTCTGGTTTTGTCAAAAAGCTTTTCCCTTTTTAAAACCAAGTTCACTATAACCAATGGCTCTGATACCAATCTGTCACACCCCCAAAATCCACAAGCGGAGTATCGCCGCTTGGAGGCGTGACATGACCAGGATCAAGCCACCAATTATATTAAAGAACGTAATTAAGTAAATCAAACCAACCACAACATAATTGGTGACCAAAAGAAAGTAACCAACTTTAAGTTAACAGCGGAAGCATAAATTTTAAAACCCAAACATAAGTAATAAGTTCATAAAGTTTAAAAGTTCGACATGAGACTCAACAGTCCATGTCCCACAACGACCACGCCTCCATGTGCAAGCTCCTTAAGCACCTAACGACCTGCAAGGCATGTAACAAGGAGTCAACAACAAAGTTGAGCGAGTTCACAGTTGGTTGTTTAGTTTTGCAAGTTTATTTTGAAAACCGTAAGTTGTTTCGTAAACCACGAGTTAACCAGTATCTTTTTTTTTCCAAACCATATCCATAATTAGTGGGGGCTTCCCCATGTGAACCACTAGACCGTTACCATATCGACAACTGACGAACAATAGTTGTGCCCTACGTCAATGTCTATCATCATTAACAGTTTTCCCAGATCCATTAGTAAACGCATGTTCGAATGGCACGGTGTGAGGCTTGTCAACCCTAATAGCGCTATTAACTAATGACCCGCTCGCCATTGGCCCGGCGATTAAGTCGATATAAAAATGAGTGACTTCATGATAGAGTTTTGTCTAGTAAGTTTTAAGGTTGTTGTCCAACCCAAGGAGGATGAACGTATGTATTCTACCCAAGGAGAATACGCAGGATTAATATTGACATCCTACCCATGGAGGATGGCCGTACATATCCTACCTAAGGAGGATATGCAGGTTCCGTTTTAGTTCTTTAACCCATTCCCAACCACCGGGAATCCCATGCCTTAGAAGGAGTGTGAACTCACCTTTGGTTGCTTGGTTTGACTCTCAAAAATAGCTAACAGTCAAGGTCGGTCAATCACGTCCTAATATGATTACCAGTTAGTCATTTAGTGGTTTCAAATAGAGTACAAAGTTCCTACACGTATCTACTACATAACAAGCACTCACTTTAATAGTTCACGCCCATATAAACATTCCACTTATAGCTACTCAAGAGCAAGCATACGATATTGCACATAACACTTTCATTGACATATAACACGTTAGATCATTATCGGATAACATAACCGACATTTAGACATGCAAATCACTAGTTATATTGTTTCAGCTTTAACATTCAAAACTGGGCTGTTTTCGGGGATTTTAATAAAATAGTTAACCTCTTCCAAAAATTCCCAACTTTTTACAAAGAGTCTTAAACGATCGAAATATTATTGTGTAAAAATCTCGGGATCCAATTCATTACCAATATTTTATAAAAAATCATTTACCGGACTGCAATCAGATTTGTAACTTTCTGACTGCAGTCCACGGAAAAATTCATTTAAAATTTATCGTAAGTCCGATTGATGAAATTCTAGTGGGAGCATTACAATGACATCATTAGTCATCTACAGTACAAATTTCATGAGCTAATTTTTCACAGATTTCAAGTTATGACGAAAAGCATAACACACATTTTATGCAGTTAAAACGCAGCGTTTGCTGCTGTGAAAAACGAACCTTTAAAAATAGCAAACGAAGTCCAAAAATTATGATTCAAGTGCCATTAGAACCGTATTTCGAAATAACATGTCATAGATTCAAGAAATCAATTTTTCGTTAAGTTATGACCCGGGTATAGCCGACTGAAGGCGGCTGTAACAGTTTGACAACTTCCTGTTTTCAGCTTATAGCGCTCTAACGCAAGTTCTATTTGTTCTTTTAACATGTTTAGTGATCAACAACGACATTTAACATTACTTGGAGCAGGTTACCATTATTTAACTCAGATTTATTATGTCATGTACCATCATCAACATAAGCAAAACAGCATTATGCTAGTAACATTTCATCCTATTTCATCTTTATGTTCAAGATTTATGTTTGTGTTCTTTTAGTGTTCATATGATTTCATCATGATATAATCTTGAACCACTAACACATGAAGTAAACAAGAGTTAGCAAGAATCTTACTACTAGCTTCAAGCTAGGGAAGAACTCAAGAACAAAAGATGATGAAGATGGTATGTAAAAGCAATGTATGAAGTTCCTTCAAGATCTCCAAGCTTCAAGCTCCAAGTATCACCTCCTAGCACTTGAATAAGCTTGAAATGGATGGATATGGAGGTGATAAGGTGGTGATGGTGGCGGTTATGGAGGGAGCCGAGAGGGAGAGGAGAGAGTGAGGGACGTGGTGTGATCTTGAGAAGATATGAAATGATTTTGGCAAGATATTGTGATCTTGGGAGCCACACTTATAATTACTTACAATATCTTGGCTAGATACACAAGCAACATATCAAATAAAATATTGACATAAAATCTTGGTGGGGTCCCCCACATGGGCCGTAAGTTTTGAGGGGGGGGGGGGTTATGTGTAAATTTTTATCCAATTAGTATCCTATAAGATCTTTCACAAGTACCAATCATATCTCCTTACAAGATCAAAATCTAAATAAATCTTTCCAAATCCAAGAAAAGATCAAGTTGAGATTTAGTGAAGATTTAGATGATCTTGAGGTGGGGCCATGCTATGGGGCCGTAAATAATAAGGGGGGGGGGGGGTAAGTGTAACTTGCAATGGTAAGTAGGTAAATAGTGGGAGTTAAGTGTTATGTCTAGTGTTATGTGTGTATGAAATATTATATAGGGACCATAACTAGTCCAAAAATAATAAAACAATGTTTCTAGCAATATTTTGGTGTTCTGGGAAATGTCCGGTTGTTCGGTTAGATACCGATTCGTTAAAGTGCTAGGTTGTTCCGTATAGTGTCTTTTATGTAACTTTTGTAACACTTTTAATTCTCAACACTTAGAAAAGCATACAGGATCATTTAGTCAATTTTCTGCACAATCAATAAACACAATTTAATATTAATTAATCGTACGGATACATGTAATTACGAGGGTTGTCACATTCTCCCCATGTTAAGAAAATTTCGTCCCGAAATTTAGCACGCGGTTACTGAGGAAGCTAGTTAAGTTGCGTGGTTTACTGGTTTTTCCTGGGGTGTCACATTATACCTTATGGTCACCTAGTTTAAGTAGTTGTATGATAGGTAGTTTATATGCCTTAGGAAAATGACCAAAATGCCCTTTTCATGCATAATTGGATTTTAAGCATATGTAACTTAAACTTTTGTCACTTAACTGATTATGCAACATAATTAAACATGATTAGGCATATAATACTTGTCATAGGACTTGTTAGACGTCTCGAACGCGCGTTTGCGCGAACGACGCGTTAAGGTAGCTTAAGCTACCTTAATGGGTCGTAACTGGTCGTAAGAACTTAGGATAGGTTCCGTTTTAGAATGTAGGCTTTGTTAACCCATGTCATATGAGTTCCAATACTCATTTGGTTTACAAAACCTCATCCTATCCGATCTTCCGATTTAGGTCCGGTTTATTTACATAGTTACCAATATTAGGTGCCGTTTGATTCCGTGATCCCTCTAGCTTTGCTTGGTTATTATTCAAGACTTCTAAGCAATCTCAAGTGAGTACATAGTCCCCTCTTTTACTGTTTTTCAATATTTTGGGGTGAAACATGTGTACCTAATTGTTATGTTCATTATTTCAAAGTATAATTGATTATACATGTTAGTACTTATCTTTTGACAAACTGAATGATTATTTATGGGTTAGACACTAATTTTTCAAAGATTATAAAATTAATTGTTGGATTGTACTTATTTTATACATTCACCAGACCGATTGGTAGTATGATATAGCGCTATAGGACTAGACACCTCATTCCTGTTGTCATGGAATGTCAGAAACCGATATTTTATCCAAATAGGGATTGCCTTCGTGGTATTTGTCTAGTCTCAATTGGTGTAGTTTGATACACTAAGGTTTGGTTGAATTCTTAAATCACATTTTTATTGTATATTTTGTTATACTCCCAAAAGTATAGTTTGATATACTCTCATGTGTGATATTGTACAAAACAACATATATTTTGTTAATTACTAAAGCATAGTTTAATATGTTATTTATAAAACCAAAGTATCTTTTGATATACTACCGAAAATGATTATTTTAACGACTAAAGTATATTCAATATACTATCTGTTTAACCATTTTGGAACCGAAATATATTTTAATATATTACTTATTCGACTTTCTTAAAACCAAAGTATATTTTTATATGTACTATAAACCTTTTTATTAAAATATATTTTATAAAAACTCATTTTATTTGGTTATTTATTTTTGTATGCATCATTCTGTCATATTATCTGATTTATTATCAATTTTAGTGTGGTTTATAAAAGAAAATATTTTAAGGTTCATGACTATTTTATGATTAAACATTTTTCTCTAAACTTACAAGTCATGAATCCTATTATAATAAAACATATGTATCTTACAGGCATTTTTATGCTGACGTACCTATTTTTACACATGTTTCAGGTGCTGTTATGTGATGATTATTGATACATGCTATAGATAGGATGGACTCATGCCTTAGCGACTTTAAAATGTGAAAGACAATATTTGTATTTATCTGATTTGTAATAAAACAATGAGTTCATTAATTCAATAAAACGAAATTATTTAAATCCATGGTTGTGAAACAATGATTCTGTTACAACACTCCCCGACATTTCCGCCACAATTTGTTGTTTTTCGTGGTCGGGGTGTGACACTAGTTAGGCTACTCGTTTGCGCTTTTGCGCAAATGACGCGTTAAAGTAGCGTAAGCTACCTAAATGGGTCATAATGGGTCATGAGCACTTAGGATAGGTTCCGTTTTAGAATGTAGGCTTTGTTAAACCATATTACATGAGTTCATATACTCTTTTGGTTTACGAAATCTCGTTCTATCCGATCCTCCGATTTAGGTCCGTTTATTAACATAGTTACCTATATTAGGTGTCGTTTGATTCATTGATCTTTCTTGCTTTGCTTGGTTGTTATCCAAAGACTATTGAGCAATCTCAAGTGAGTACATAGTCCCCTCTTTTACTGTTTTTCAAACATTTTGGGGTGAAACACATGTGCCTACTTGTTACTTTCGTGCTTTTCATGCTTTCATAACATATACTTGCTATGTTCAATAGTACACGTATAGTACATGATTTTATCCATGTTTTTGCTATGTATGTTCATTTATTGAATACTTAGTACATTGTTTTACATCACATGCTATGTATGTTCATTTATTGCATACTTAATACATTGTTTTACATCACATGCTATGTATGTTCATTTATTGCATACTTAGTATATTGTTTTCACATAACATGCTTACATTTTGGTATGACATTTGGTTTGTTTAAATGGGACAAAAATACATTCATTAACATTGATCACGCCGCTTGGTAGTAAGTAATGGTACCATAGGAATTGACAACTCCCGTTCCTGAAATCCTAGGTTTGTTTGGATGAAAGGAATGACTGAATCCAATATACATTATTCAGATAAACCTTTAATTTGTTTAAGGGTTTGTCGCCACAGTCGCAAGGCTTGAATGTATGCATTTTCACAGTAGAGCATGCAGTTATTTTACAAAACATAACTTTGAATTAAACTATGATTTATTTCAATACCTTGTTTTGTGCATTTTACCTATGGTTTAGTTGATACATTTCACTTGCCATACATGACTTACATTTGACAAAAGACATTGTTTACACATAAACATTTTGACATTAGTTTAAACAAGACATTTTGATGGTTTGTTTGGGTAAGTGATTTAAGTAACGAGGCGTGTGTAATATGATAAAAGCATGGTGGATTCGCCGCTGGTACTTCCTATATATAAGTGCTTTTATAATATTACATATCGTAGCGTTATTTAAACCATTTCAAGTTAGACATATTACATTTTACACAAATAACATATCTTCACAAGACATGGTTTTACAAACAGTTTATTTTATACAACTCATTTTACTTGGTTAATTAATTAACCATGCACCTTTCTTTTATATAATCTGATTTCTTATCAAATTTTCATATGATTTATAAAAGAAAACATTTAACAAGATTCATGACTAACTTTTATTAAACATTTCTTTAAACTTAAGTCATGAATCCTATTTTAACAAAAACCTATGCATCTCACAGGCATTTTTATGCTGACGTACCTATTTTCACATGTGTTTTCAGGAGCTGGTGCATAGGTTTGATCAGGATACACTAGGGTGGACTTGGGCCTTAGTGACATAAAAGAAGAAAGATTAGTTTAAATAATGTTATGTACTCTTGTTTCTTTTATTTTAAGACAGTGTAATCCCTTTTGTAAATAAATAAAACAAAACTTTGAAGGCCATGGTTGTGAAACAATAATTCTGTTGCTACACTCCCCGACATTTCCGCCGTGGTTTGTTGTTTTACGCGGTCGGGGTGTGACAGAAGAGTTGGTATCAGAGCCAATGGTTATAGGGAATTAGGTTATTAGTAATGCTTTGACCTAGACTATAACTTTTCAAGGACCCTAACACAAGTTAACTTGTGTTTAGATCTTAAAACACTACCGTCACCTATCTTTAGGTGATTACCAAAACAAGAACACAATTTTCCGAAATGATTTTTGAAAATCAATCATCTGTTTTTTTAAATGATTTGTTATAAGGTTTTGAACCCTCCAATTTTTCAAAATGATTTTGAAAATTCAATCATCCGTTTTTGAATGATTCTTTTGGCCTTGTGCCTTCCAAGTTTTCAAAATCTCGTCAAAGTTTTGGGTCTAAATAGTGTGAACACGTGCAATCTGGAAGGGTGGGTGCCTGTACCTCGAGTTTTCTGTCTATGCTAGAGTGTTCGTACAAATCCACATAATCGGACCAGTCACTCTTACCTGGGAAATTTTGGGGTGAGTGTCCACTTATAGGCTAAAGCATGTCTTCGCGATACATTATTTTTGACCCATTTACTTTGATTAGTCATTGTGTGTCGTTTGTTTGCTTTGTGGTACGAACGAATGACCTCCATCTTTGCTTTTGTCAATTTTTGTATCATGTCATTCTTTTCATCTAATCATCTCACTCGTTTTCTCTCATGTTTCCTCTTTTAGAATGCCTCCTCGACGCGAAAATCCGATACCTAATGCTGAACTGGCAGCAATCATTTCGCAACAAAGGGCTACTGTGCTCCCAGACATTATTGCTCAAGTTAACCAAGCCAACAATAACCAGAATGCTCCATGCAACTTCAAGAGTTTCAATTCGGCTAAACCACTCAAGTTTAGTGGTTCTGAAGGAGCAACTGGGCTCCTACAGTGGTTCGAGAGCATTGAGAGTACGTTTTGTTATGTTCAGTGTCCTGATAATCGCAAAGTCGATTTTGCTTCTAGCGTATTTCATGAGAGACCGTGGTGCTGAGGTTGCTTTAGCACAGACCTGGGCAGAGCTTAGGGCTCTTATGATGAGGGAATTATGTCCTCGTCATGAACTGAGGGCTTTAGAAAGGGAGTTTGATGATTTGAAGCAGGATAGTGGTGAGCACCGGGCTTACACTGATAGGTATGAAGAGTTAAGTTTGCTATGCCCTACAATGGTTACCCCACTCGAGAAAGCTATCGAGAGGTATATTGATGGTTTACCTGACTCCGTGCAAGACATCGTCACTGGTAGCAACCCTACCACAGTTCGTCAGGCAATCGAATTAGCTGCGACTTTGACTGAGTCGTAGGTCTGAAAGGGTAAGCTACACAGGAAGGGTGACAAGGGTAAGAAACAGTCGTCTGATAAGGGTGAAAGCAAGAAGGTTAAGAACAAGAAGGGCAAGGAAACTGGTTCTTCGAAAGGGTCTAGGAAGCGCAAGGCTTCCCAGAACTTCGCTGTCACTGCCCAAGACAACCAGGCAGTTCCCAACCAGCCCGCACAACCACCAGCAAAGAAACGGTATGAGGGGAATGCACCGTTATGCAACAGATGCAATAGTCACCATCAACTGCAAGTTCAGTGTCGTTTCTGTACTAACTGTGGAAAGTCGGGTCATCTTGCTGATATTTGTCGCTTTGCTCCCAATCAAGCTGCACATAACCCAGCTCAGCAGGCTGCTCAACCGCCTGCTCAACAGCAAGCACAAGCTACACGATCTCACTTTCCTCCTGGATCATGCTACAATTGTGGGGACCTGACTCATCATCGAAACAAGTGTCCAAGGCTGGCCAACGCGAATTAGGCCCAGGCTCGTGGTCGAGTCTTCAACATGAATGCTAATGAAGCACGTGCAGACAATGAGGTGGTTAACGGTACCTTGTTTGTTAACAATCAGTCTGCTTCTGTTCTTTTTGATTCAGGTGCCGATAAGAGCTTTGTGTCATTGTCTTTTTGAACCATTGCTTCGCATGACTAGAAAGAAACTAGGAAAGCCTTTGACAGTAGAAGTTGCTAGTGGTGATCCCGTTGTTCTCTATTCTGTTCTTCGTAACTGCCAGTTGAACCTTAATAACCATCTTTTTCCTAGCGACCTCACACCGATGCAACTTGGGAGTTTCAACGTTATAGTGGGTATGGATTGGTTAGCCAAGCATCACGCAGAGGTAGTTTGTTTTGAGAAGATTGTTCGTGTACCTCTTTCGACAAGTGAGATCCTAGAGGTTCGTGGTGAGAAACCTGCTTGTGGTCTCAAACTCATGTCTTGTACTCAGGCTCGGAAGTATCTGCGAAAGGGTAAGCTGCGACTTTGACTGAGTCGTAGGTCTGAAAGGGTAAGCTACACAGGAATCGAATTAGCTGTGACTTTGACTGAGTCTTGTACTCATGCTTGTGGTCAGGCAATCGAATTAGCTGCGACTTTGACTGAGTCGTAGGTCTGAAAGGGTAAGCTACACAGGAAGGGTGACAAGGGTAAGAAACAGTCGTCTGATAAGGGTGAAAGCAAGAAGGTTAAGAACAAGAAGGGTAAGGAAACTGGTTCTTCGAAAGGGTCTAGGAAGCGCAAGGCTTCCTAGAACTTCGCTGTCACTGCCCAAGACAACCAGGCAGTTCCCAACCAGCCCGCACAACCACCAGCAAAGAAACGGTATGCGGGGAATGCACCGTTGTGCAACAGATGCAATAGTCACCATCAACTGCAAGTTCAGTGTCGTTTCTGTACTAACTGGGGAAAGTCGGGTCATCTTGCTGATATTTGTCGCTTTGCTCCCAATCAAGCAGCACATAACCCAGCTCAGCAGGCTGCTCAACCGCCTGCTCAACAGCAAGCACAAGCTAAACGACCTCACTTTCCTCCCGGATCGTGCTACAATTATGGGGACCTGACTCATTATCGAAACCAGTGTCCAAGGCTGGCCAACGCGAATTAGGCCCAGGCTCGTGGTCGAGTCTTCAACATGAATGCTAATGAAGCACGTGCAGACAATGAGGTGGTTAACGGAACCTTCTTTGTTAACAATCAGTCTGCTTCTTTTCTTTTTGATTCAGGTGTCGATAAGAGTTTTGTGTCATTGTCTTTTTGAACCATTGCTTCGCATGACTAGAAAGAAACTAGGAAAGCCTTTGACAATAGAAGTTGCTAGTGGTGATCCCGTTGTTCTCGATTCTGTTCTTCGTAACTGCCAGTTGAACCTTAATAACCATCTTTTTCCTATCGACCTCACACCGATGCAACTTGGGAGTTTCGGCGTTATAGTGGGTATAGATTGGTTAGCCAAGCATCACGCGGAGGTAGTTTGTTTTGAGAAGATTGTCCGTGTACCTCTTTCGACAGGTGAGATCCTAGAGGTTCGTGGTGAGAAACCTGCTTGTGGTCTCAAACTCATGTCTTGTACTCAGGCTCGGAAGTATCTGCGAAAGAACTATGTGGCCTTCTTGGCACATGTTGTAGCAAATAAAGGCAAAGGTAAGTCTATTCAAGATATCCCTGTTGTTCGGGATTATCCAGAATTGTTTCCTGAAGGGTTACCTGGTTTACCCCCGGCACGCCAAGTCGAGTTCCGTATTGATCTTGTACGTGGTGCAAATCCTATTGCCAGATCTCCATATCGTCTTGCACCGTCTGAGATGCAAGAGTTGTCTAAGCAGCTTCAGGAGCTTTCTGACAAAGGTTTTATTCGTCCTAGCTTTTCACCTTGGGGTGCTCCCGTTCTTTTTGTCAAGAAGAAGGATGGATCTTGTAACACCCCGACCCGGAACGGGCCGAAGTGTCACATTAACGGAGGTCAGAGATCAAAAACATAATTCCATTTATACTTAAATGTATTACAAGGCTTTACAACTTAATAAAGGATATCTAATCCATTACAATTATTTCTACTGTCTTGTCCAAACACTCGAGCACTCTTCCATATCCCCTGTCCCAGATTGTCCTGATAACCTGACGTAAAGAAGAAAACACAACAAAGAAAAACGTACATCTGAGCAAAATTTTGAATAGTTTTGCCCAGTGTGCGGATAACGGAAGATAAAAGCTTATTTTATTTAATATCCGGAGTTAACTTTTTTTTTTTTTGAAAACGTTACGATGCATAAACATGATCATAATCATATCTTACGGATATACCCATGAGCAAACTGAAAATGTGACAATACACAGGTAGCTACTCCTGCATACTTATCACACGAAATGGTGAGTTGGCATACCCTCTATCCATTTCCTTATAACTTAAAATCCTAGGATCGATCCATACGCCTCCTAGTAGCTTTGTACCACACTTGTACCTAGGGACGCTGTGAACTAATCTCTCCGTCACAGATGGAGCACATGCTGTTGATGCCGCAACAACATGCTCGTGGGACACTCCACGAGAAGCGATACTCAGGGTAACAGAGTACAAATGGTCTTATTCACATAACTTATAAAACTTATTTTCATAACAGAACAGAACTTATTTTCATAACAG
The DNA here is from genome assembly GCA_030545235.1 of Helianthus tuberosus. Lineage (NCBI taxonomy): Eukaryota > Viridiplantae > Streptophyta > Magnoliopsida > Asterales > Asteraceae > Helianthus > Helianthus tuberosus. The sequence goes on along the minus strand of CM060356.1, from coordinate 70,329,263 downwards.
AACAGAACTTATAAACTTATATTCAGAACAGAACGGAACATATATTGGAACATGCGATAATGAGTACAACTTAACAGAAAAACTATCGCATGACATGAAAACTAAAATCAAGGAATTCAACGGACTGTCAAATGAATCAATAATCAAAGACGTGAGGAGTTTTAAAATCAAAGAGTGGAACCAGTCATCAAGGTATGGTTATCAATCCTATCTTGACAATTTCGTCCCCAAAATGTGGTTTATTAAACGAACAAGATAAAACCTTGACTCGTTAATAAGGAACCACTAGAGTTGAAAATGAAACTCGTATAAAGTAAAACAAAACCTTTTCAGAATGTTTGGAACTTATTTCCTAACTTAATCTTAATCCGGAACTTGTATTCAATATCGAATAAAGGAATTCTATCCGTACCCAACGGACATAAATCTAAAGAAAGGAGTTTATCCGTACAGAACTTATAACTTATTTCATAACTTAATCTTAATACGGATCTATTTATAACTTAATTTTACTATGGAATCTATAATCAGGAATGATATACTTGTATCAAAACGATCTAAATCGAAAGAAAGGATTCTATCCGTACCCAACGGACATAAATCGACAGAAAGGGTTCTTATAAAAACTATATAAATCGAAAGGAAGGATCCTATCCGTACAATATATCAGAATTGACAGAAATCGAAAGAAAGGAATCTACCTGTACGATATATCAGAATTGACAGAAATCGAAAGAAAGAAATCTATCCGTATCCAATTGAAGAAATGAACTTATCCGTACTGAACTTATAACTTATAACTTAGATCTTAATACGGACTTTAAAATCAGAATGATATGACGCAAATCGAAAGAAAGGAGTCTATCCGTGCGGAATTTATAACTAAATCCTAATACGGAACTTAAAATCAAGAAAACGACATAAATCAAAAGAAAGAACTTCTATCGGTACGGAACTTATAACTTATACCTTAGATCTTTATACGGACCTTAAAATCAGAAATGATAAATCGAAAGAAATGAACCTATCCGTACATAACGGACCTAAATTGAAAGAAAGGAATTCTATTTGTACGACTTATAACTTATAACTTAATACGGAATTTAAAATTAGGAATGATATACTTATATTCAAATGACACAAATTAAAAGACAAGAGTCTATCCGTACTGAACTGATAACTTATATCAAAAAGGACATAAATCGAAAGAAAAGAAGCTATCCGTACTGAACTGATAACTTATATCAAAAAGAACATAAATCGAAAGAAAAGAAGCTATCCGTACTGAACTGATAACTTATATCAAAAAGGACATAAATCGAAAGAAAAGAAGCTATCCGTACTGAACTGATAACTTATATCAAAAAGGACATAAATCGAAAGAAAAGAAGCTATCCGTACTGAACTGATAACTTATATCAAAAAGGACATAAATCGAAAGAAAAGAAGCTATCCGTACCTTAAATTTTCCAAGTGATGCTACCTTGTTTTCAATTGTAGATTTATACGGGCAGAGTTTAGCCTACTGATTATTCTCTTAACCTAATTTGCTCACAAACTAGGTATTTAACTTAATACAGCATTTACGATAACTCACGAGATCAAATTCTCACAATGAATGACAAAATGCAATACTTTGCCCATCGAATTAACGATGATCCGTTGAATTAACAACGAACGACAAGGTATAATACTTTACCCATCGAATTAACGATGATCCGTTGAATTAACAACGAACGATAAAGTATAATACTTTACCTATCGAATTAACGACAATCCGTCAAATTAATGACGAACGATAAAGTATAACCCTAATGTGGGCGGCACTTAAACATTCATTAGATATTTGAATCAATCGGACAATGAATCGTAGCAGCGATTGAGTTAATACCCTGTTCTGCAGCACCCTGCTATACTTAATTAGTGTTTCGTGTGTGTTTGGAGAGTAATCGGACGGAATCTCAGCGTAATTTTGGAGTTTGATCGAAGTTTTTGTGCCCAGAATCGAGTGCCAAGGCCTGCTATTTATACACGAAAATTGAGTTGCTTACGGACCGTAACACTCCCAACGTTGAGGTCCGTATGGATGCTTACGGACCGTAAGCTTGATAACCTTACGGTCCGTAAGGTACACTTAAGGCTTATATTGTTGCCACGTGTGGGACTAGGCTAGGTGACTCGACACATTCTGAAATTTCAACTTGGATAGCACGTAATTTAGGATAATCGTTATGTAGGGAATACCCCCCCTGAGTTTTAGGGGCCCTAATCCTGATTCTGAAAATTCTGAAAATCTTAGGGTTTGTACAGAATTACTTAGGTGTCTTAATTAGGGTTTCCTAGTGGACTATAAATCATAAGAGTTGTTACTTTTAAAATTTTCGGATGTTACAAATCTACCCCTCTTAAAAAAAATTTCGTCCTCGAAATTATGACATACATATATATATAATAATAATCATCAATAGTTATACTTGAAATAAAGCTAGAGTAAAAACAATGAAGATGACGAAATACTTATGTTCGAGACTATCATGAAGTGAAAAGAAAAGTCGAAATCCTAACCCAATGTCTACCCATTACCTCACAGGTCTTATCTTATGTTTAAGTTTTCTACAGGAAAGAGCCTTTGCTCTGATACCATAGCTGTAACACCCCGACCCGGAACGGGCCGAAGTGTCACATTAACGGAGGTCAGAGATCAAAAACATAATTCCATTTATACTTAAATGTATTACAAGGCTTTACAACTTAATAAAGGATATCTAATCCATTACAATTATTTCTACTGTCTTGTCCAAACACTCGAGCACTCTTCCATATCCCCTGTCCCAGATTGTCCTGATAACCTGACGTAAAGAAGAAAACACAACAAAGAAAAACGTACGTCTGAGCAAAATTTTGAATAGTTTTGCCCAGTGTGCGGATAACGGAAGATAAAAGCTTATTTTATTTAATATCCGGAGTTAACTTTTTTTTTTTTTGAAAACGTTACGATGCATAAACATGATCATAATCATATCTTACGGATATACCCATGAGCAAACTGAAAATGTGACAATACACAGGTAGCTACTCCTGCATACTTATCACACGAAATGGTGAGTTGGCATACCCTCTATCCATTTCCTTATAACTTAAAATCCTAGGATCGATCCATACGCCTCCTAGTAGCTTTGTACCACACTTGTACCTAGGGACGCTGTGAACTAATCTCTCCGTCACAGATGGAGCACATGCTGTTGATGCCGCAACAACATGCTCGTGGGACACTCCACGAGAAGCGATACTCAGGGTAACAGAGTACAAATGGTCTTATTCACATAACTTATAAAACTTATTTTCATAACAGAACAGAACTTATTTTCATAACAGAACAGAACTTATAAACTTATATTCAGAACAGAACGGAACATATATTGGAACATGCGATAATGAGTACAACTTAACAGAAAAACTATCGCATGACATGAAAACTAAAATCAAGGAATTCAACGGACTGTCAAATGAATCAATAATCAAAGACGTGAGGAGTTTTAAAATCAAAGAGTGGAACCAGTCATCAAGGTATGGTTATCAATCCTATCTTGACAATTTCGTCCCCAAAATGTGGTTTATTAAACGAACAAGATAAAACCTTGACTCGTTAATAAGGAACCACTAGAGTTGAAAATGAAACTCGTATAAAGTAAAACAAAACCTTTTCAGAATGTTTGGAACTTATTTCCTAACTTAATCTTAATCCGGAACTTGTATTCAATATCGAATAAAGGAATTCTATCCGTACCCAACGGACATAAATCTAAAGAAAGGAGTTTATCCGTACAGAACTTATAACTTATTTCATAACTTAATCTTAATACGGATCTATTTATAACTTAATTTTACTATGGGATCTATAATCAGGAATGATATACTTGTATCAAAACGATCTAAATCGAAAGAAAGGATTCTATCCGTACCCAACGGACATAAATCGACAGAAAGGGTTCTTATAAAAACTATATAAATCGAAAGGAAGGATCCTATCCGTACAATATATCAGAATTGACAGAAATCGAAAGAAAGGAATCTACCTGTACGATATATCAGAATTGACAGAAATCGAAAGAAAGAAATCTATCCGTATCCAATTGAAGAAATGAACTTATCCGTACTGAACTTATAACTTATAACTTAGATCTTAATACGGACTTTAAAATCAGAATGATATGACGCAAATCGAAAGAAAGGAGTCTATCCGTGCGGAATTTATAACTAAATCCTAATACGGAACTTAAAATCAAGAAAACGACATAAATCAAAAGAAAGAACTTCTATCGGTACGGAACTTATAACTTATACCTTAGATCTTTATACGGACCTTAAAATCAGAAATGATAAATCGAAAGAAATGAACCTATCCGTACATAACGGACCTAAATTGAAAGAAAGGAATTCTATTTGTACGACTTATAACTTATAACTTAATACGGAATTTAAAATTAGGAATGATATACTTATATTCAAATGACACAAATTAAAAGACAAGAGTCTATCCGTACTGAACTGATAACTTATATCAAAAAGGACATAAATCGAAAGAAAAGAAGCTATCCGTACTGAACTGATAACTTATATCAAAAAGAACATAAATCGAAAGAAAAGAAGCTATCCGTACTGAACTGATAACTTATATCAAAAAGGACATAAATCGAAAGAAAAGAAGCTATCCGTACTGAACTGATAACTTATATCAAAAAGGACATAAATCGAAAGAAAAGAAGCTATCCGTACTGAACTGATAACTTATATCAAAAAGGACATAAATCGAAAGAAAAGAAGCTATCCGTACCTTAAATTTTCCAAGTGATGCTACCTTGTTTTCAATTGTAGATTTATACGGGCAGAGTTTAGCCTACTGATTATTCTCTTAACCTAATTTGCTCACAAACTAGGTATTTAACTTAATACAGCATTTACGATAACTCACGAGATCAAATTCTCACAATGAATGACAAAATGCAATACTTTGCCCATCGAATTAACGATGATCCGTTGAATTAACAACGAACGACAAGGTATAATACTTTACCCATCGAATTAACGATGATCCGTTGAATTAACAACGAACGATAAAGTATAATACTTTACCTATCGAATTAACGACAATCCGTCAAATTAATGACGAACGATAAAGTATAACCCTAATGTGGGCGGCACTTAAACATTCATTAGATATTTGAATCAATCGGACAATGAATCGTAGCAGCGATTGAGTTAATACCCTGTTCTGCAGCACCCTGCTATACTTAATTAGTGTTTCGTGTGTGTTTGGAGAGTAATCGGACGGAATCTCAGCGTAATTTTGGAGTTTGATCGAAGTTTTTGTGCCCAGAATCGAGTGCCAATGCCTGCTATTTATACACGAAAATTGAGTTGCTTACGGACCGTAACACTCCCAACGTTGAGGTCCGTATGGATGCTTACGGACCGTAAGCTTGATAACCTTACGGTCCGTAAGGTACACTTAAGGCTTATATTGTTGCCACGTGTGGGACTAGGCTAGGTGACTCGACACATTCTGAAATTTCAACTTGGATAGCACGTAATTTAGGATAATCGTTATGTAGGGAATACCCCCCCTGAGTTTTAGGGGCCCTAATCCTGATTCTGAAAATTCTGAAAATCTTAGGGTTTGTACAGAATTACTTAGGTGTCTTAATTAGGGTTTCCTAGTGGACTATAAATCATAAGAGTTGTTACTTTTAAAATTTTCGGATGTTACAGATCTTTCAGGATGTGTATCGATTATCGTGAGCTTAACAAGCTTACCATTAAGAATCGATATCCCCTACCTCGCATTGATGATCTCTTTGATCAGTTACATGGTGCCACTTGTTTCTCAAAGATTGATCTACGTTCTGGGTATCATCAGTTTCGTGTGCATGAAGAAGATACTCCCAAGACTGCTTTCCGCACTCAATATGGGCATTATGAGTTCACAGTTATGCCATTCGGTTTAACTAATGTTCCTGTTGTTTTCATGGACTTGATGAATAGGGTTTGCAAGCCTTATTTAGATAAGTTCATCATCGTTTTCATTGATGACATTTTGATTTATTCTAAGACGCAAGCTGATCATGAGCAACATCTTTGTCTTACTCTGGAACTCCTGAAGAAAGAGCAACTTTTCGCCAAATTCACCAAGTGTGAATTCTGGCTTAAGGAAGTTAAATTTTTGGGTCATATCGTCAACGAACAAGGTATTCATGTAGATCCCTCCAAGATCAGTGCGATTAAGGATTGGGATACGCCTACTACTCCTACTGAAGTTCGTTCTTTTCATGGTCTTCCGGGTTATTACCGCCGCTTCATCGAAAACTTCTCAAAGATTGCAGTTCCTCTAACTTCTCTAACTCAGAAGAACAAACCCTACGAATGGGGATCCAAGCAGGAAGAAGCGTTTCAGACCTTGAAGCAGAAGCTTTGTGATGCGCCTATTCTATCTTTGCCTGAGGGCAATGATGATTTTGTCGTGTATTGTGATGCATCAAATTTGGGTCTTAGCTATGTTCTCATGCAAAGGAACAAAGTCATAGCATATGCATCGAGGCAGTTGAAAATACACGAAAAGAACTACACCACTCATGATCTTGAGTTAGGTGCAGTTGTATTCGCTCTCAAAATCTGGAGACACTATTTGTATGGTACAAAATGTGTGGTTTTCACTGACCACAAGAGTCTTCAGCACATCTTCAATCAGAAAGAACTCAACATGAGACAACTACGTTGGGTTGAACTTCTAAACGACTATGACTGCGAAATTCGCTACCATCCTGGTAAGGCGAATGTCATGGCTGACGCATTAAGTCGTAAAGAACGTGTCAAGCTTCACTGTGTCAAAGTTCGATCTGATATTCAAACCCGCATTTCTCAGGCTCAACATACTTGTGTTTCACAAGGATTGATGGGTAAGGAATTCCCCTATCACATTAAGCCTGATCTTGAACTGAAAAACAATGGATTATATTATTTCATGGATCATTTGTGGGTCCCAAGTCAAGACAATCTTCGCACCTTGCTTATGGATGAAGCTCATAAGTCTCGTTATTCTATTCATCCATGTGTAGATAAAATGTATAAGGATCTTCGTACTCAGTATTGGTGGACTGGTATGAAGAAATACATTACCTTATACGTATCAAAATGCCTTACTTGTCTTAAGGTTAAGGCTGAACATCAACATCCCTCTGGTTTATTGGAGCAACCAGAGATTCCAGTTTGGAAATGGGAAAACATTGCTATGGATCTTATTACCAAACTTCCGCGCACAAAGAGAGGTCATGATGTCATCTGGGTAGTTGTTGATCATCTTACAAAGTCAGCACATTTCTTCCCAATCCGTGAGGATCTATCTACTGACAAGCTTGCTAAAATTTATGTGGATGAAATTGTATCTAGACATGGTGTTCCTTTGAACATTATTTCTGACAGAGATGCTTGATTCTCGTCTTGTTTTTGGAGAACCATGCAATCTTCTATGGGAACCCAACTTAATTTGAGCACAACTTATCATCCACAATCAGATGGCCAAACTGAAAGAACAATCCAGACTTTGGAGGATATGCTTAGAGCTTGTGTGATCGATTTTGGTGGTAGTTGGGATTCGTATCTTCCGTTGATTGAATTCTCCTACAACAATAGTTATCACTCCAGCATCAACATGGCTCCTTTCGAGGCTCTCTATGGTCGAAAATGTCATTCACCAGTCTGCTGGAATGAGATCGGTGAGGCTCAGCTTACTGGACCTGACCTCATTTTAGAGACAACAGATAAGGTTAAGAAAGTTAGCAATAACCTTCAGACAGCTAGAAGCCGTCAAAAGAGTTATGCGGACCGACGACGTAAGCCCTTGGAATTTCAAGTTGGTGATCGTGTATTACTTAAGGTCTCACCTTGGAAAGGTGTGATCAGATTTGGAAAGACAGGTAAACTTGCACCTAGATATGTTGGACCATTCAAGATCGTCGAAAGAATCGGAAAGGTAGCCAACTGTCACACCCCGACCACGTGAAACATCAAATCGTGGCGGAAACGTCGGGGAGTGTTGTAACAGAATTAATTGTTTCACAACCATGGAAATTAAAGTTACGTTTTATTTATCAAACAAGAGAGTTACATTGTCTTAAAACAAGAAACAAAGAGTTCATAACATAATTTAACTAGTTCTTGCTTCGTTTTAAGTCACTAAGGCACAGGTCCGCCTAAGTGTGTCACGATCATCCTATGCAACAGCTCCTGAAAACACATGTGAAAATAGGTACGTCAGCATAAAAATGCCTGTGAGATACATAGGATTTGTGAAAATAGGATTCATGACTTGAGTTTAAAGAACTGTTTAATAAAAAGTAGTCATGAATCTTGTTGAGTGTTTTCTTTCATAAATCATTTGAAAAGCGATGAATAAATCAGATGATATATATATAAAAGAGTAAGGTATGGTTAAGTGAACAACCAAGTAAAATGAGTTTGTATAAATTAAGTTATTTGTAAAACGATGTCTATGTGAAAATGTATTGTAAATGTAATATGTCTAAACTGAAATGGTTTAAATAACGCTACGATATGTAATACCATAAAAGCACTTATATATAGGAAGTACCAGCGGTGTATCCACCATGTTTTTATCGTATTACACGTCGCCTCGTTATATAAATCACTTACCGAAACAAACCACCAAGATGTAATGTTTAATAATTGTAGAAATGTTTATGTATGGTCAAATGTTTATGTATGGTCAAATGTAAATCAGGTAATGTGTAAACAATGTTATGTATGGTAAGTAGAATGAGACTACTTAAACCACAAGTAAAAATGTACAAAACAAAGTATTTTGAATAATCAAAAGTCATGTTTTGCAAAATAACTGCATGCTTTACTGATACAAACACTTATGTGGTAAGTTAAACGTCTACATCCAAGCCTTGAGACAGTAGGATAAACCTTAGAACAGATCAAAGGTTATCAAAAATGTTTTCGGATCCGGTCATTCCTTACGTCCAAACAAACCCAGGATTTCAGGAATGGGAGTTGTCAAGTCCTATGGTACCACTACCTACTACCGAGCGGCATAATCGGTGTTAATGAATGTATTAGTTTCGTTAAACAACCAAATGTTATACCAAATGTAAACATGTTTTATGAAAACAGTGTACCTAGTATGCTAAGTGAACATACAAGGCAGAAATGTAAAACAATGTGTCCATATGCTGAGTAAACATATGCAACAGAAATGTAATGTAAAACAATGTACTAAGTATGCACTAAATGGACATACATAGCATAAAATGTAATGTAAAACAATGTGCTAGCATGCTAAGTGAACATACATAGCAAAACATGCAAGAAATCATGTACTATATGTGTACTAATGAACATAACAAGCATATGATGTAAAAGCATGAAAAGCACGAAAGGAACAAGTACGCACATGTGTTTCACCCCAAAACATTTGAAAACATAAAAGAGGGGTCTATGTACTCACTTGAGATTGCCTAGAAGTCCTTGAGTAACAACCAAACAATGCTAGATGTAACACCTGTGCCTTCACGGCCATCAAACAAATACCAAACCAATGAAATATTATAATTCATACTTGGGATTTGTAAAAATATGTGTATCATTTGCACATATCAATTCTCGTTCAATTTTCAAACTCTAAATCGCTTTCTGGAAGGTTATACGCGCACCGATGCGTAAATATAACCAGTTTAATGCAACGAACACTCCGGAATAGTGAAATAGGCTTAACATACCTTAAATAACCTTTACATAACTTAGATATAAGTTTTGGAAGGTTTGGTGTGGTGAAATCAAAGTTATATCGCTTACAGGGACTAAATATGACAAACTGCGAAAGTATGCCAATTTGAACTGTAACAGACATTCCGGAACATGACCATAAGTTAAACATACCATAAATATCCTTTACATAGCTTAGAAATAGGCTTTGAGGGGTTCGGTGTGCTAAAATAAACTTTTGTGTCATTCAGGGACTAAAAGTGTCAAAAAGTGCACAAGTTTGCATTTTCGCGCATAACTTACGTTCTGAATACATCTGGACATCCAAAAATTTATGTAAGCATGACTACATTATATTTTAGTGTTCGCCTTAAGAAAAATCCATGCGTTGCGTCATTTGGATCGTTTTTCGCGCTTATGCGCATTCCGCCGTAATTAAGCGAACATCGCGTTCGTACGGCCAAACGAACCAACCTCCGGCATATTTTTGAGCATGTTTTGAGTTCCCTATACTTTAACTTCATTTTAGAGCCTTGAAATGAGGTTAACGGGGTTCAAACGCATCGAAAATCGCTTAAACGGGCTGCAGGGACCATTTCTGCCAATTTTGAAAGTTTGCTGAAACAAGGGGGCAGTGGCGTAGCGCCACTGCATGTGGCCTTACCAGTCGCGCTACGCGACTGCCTATTCTGGGCAGAAACATGCAGAAACTCAGTTTTTCGCATTCGGGACCAGATTCGACGTATTAAACAGCTGTTAACAGCTGTTCTCCACTCCTTAATCCCTTGCCACATGTTGATACCCTATGGTGAGTGGCCAATTTAGTCACCATGAGTTTCCGACAAGTGTACGGGTTGGATCATGGCACGTTTTCCATAAAACGATCCTAAGGGTTACCCGAAAACTATATATACCCCATGCCTTTCATTGTTTTAAAGCACTAGAATTCTGATTTGAGAGCTCTAAGTTGAAACCATTGTTTCATACCTGAGTTCTTGGATCGGGATTAGCATTCGGGGACCCTTCGTAAGTATTCTTTCGTTCTTTTATTGCTTTTCGAGTCTTTCGAGTCTGAAAGTCAAACTTTGTTTGACTTTCTACATTGACCAGTTATGGTCAATGCGAAGTTCGTTTGAACTTCGCAACGTGAGTGTAATCACGTTGGTTATAGTCCCTTGGGACTATGCCCACTGATTACCACGTTGTATAGGGTCGTAGGGTAGGCGATCTAATAAATCGCCTATACCTTCGAACCCGACCCAGTTTGGTCGATCATTAGGATCCGACCAAATACATTAGGTGACCCTAGTATAGGGCATAACCTTCCAAGGTTATACCCTATGGTCACATCGTTTAAGTAGTTGTGTGATAGGTAGTTTATATGCCTTAGGTAAATTACCAGAATACCCTTTTCATGTATAATTGGTAATTAAGCATATGTAACCTAAACCTTTGTCACATAACCGATTATGTAACATGTTTAGGCATATAACACTTGTCATAGGGCTAGTTAGGCGGTCCGAACGCGTTTCACGCGAACGACGCGTTAAAGTAGCATAAGCTACCTAAACGGGTCGTAATGGTTCGTAAACAATTATGTTAGGTTTCATTTAGTATGTGGGCTTTGTTAAACCAAATGACACGAGTCTCTACACTCGTTTGGTTTACAAACCCTAATGCTACCCAATCTTCCGATCTAGGTCCGGTTAATTAACATAGTTACCTATATTAGGTGCCGTTTGATATCCGCGATCTCTAGCATTGTTTGGTTGTTACCCAAGGACTACTGAGCAATCTCAAGTGAGTACATAGACCCCTCTTTTACTGTTTTCCAAACTGTTTTGGGGTGAAACACATGTGCCTACTTGTTACATTCATGCTTTCCTGTTTTCACATCATATACCTGCTATGTTCGTTAGTACATTATAGTACATGATTTCATGACATTTCCTGCTAGGTGTGCCCATTATGTGCATTACTTAGTACATTGTTTTACATGACATTTCCTGCTAGGTGTGCCCATTATGTGCATTACTTAGTACATCGTTTTACATGACATTTCACGCTATGTATGTTCATTTGATTACATACTTAGTGCATTGTTTTCACATGCTTACATTTTGGTATGACATTTGGTTTGTTTACATGGGACAATACATTCATTAACATTAGCTACGCCGTTCGTTAGTAGGTAGTGGTACCATAGGAATTGACAACTCCCGTTCCGGACGTCCCAGGGAAAGGGGATGAAAGGAATGACCGAATTCGATGATATAAGACAGATAGACCTTTAATTTGTTTAAAGGGTTTATCACCACAGTCGCAAGGCTTGGATGTATGCATTTTCACAATACCGCATAGATGTTCATATTAAATAGTTGGATGCATTTACACAAAACATAGCGTTGATTTAAACCAAGTTTTACTTCAATACTTTGTTTTTGTGCATATGGTTTAGTTGAGACATTTCACTTGCCATACATGACATTTTGACATAGACATTTGACATAGACATTTGACATAGACATTTCGGCATAGACATTTTAACATGATTGACATTTGATCATGCATTTCCCACAAAACATAACTTTGATTTAAACCAAGTTTTACTTCAATACTTTGTTTTTGTGCATATGGTTTAGTTGAGACATTTCACTTGCCATACATGACATTTTGACATAGACATTTGACATGGATATTTGACATAGACATTTGACATGGATATTTGACATAGACATTTGACATGGATATTTGACATAGACATTTTGACATGATTTACATCTTGACATGAACACTTTGACATATTATTCAATACATTTGACAATTCGTTTAAACATAGACTTATTACATTGGTTTGGTTTGATTAAGTGATTAAGTAACGATGCGTGTGTAATATGATACAAACATGGTGGATACGCCGCTGGTACTTCCTATATATAAGTGTTTGTATGGTATTACATATTGTAGCGTTATTTGAATCATTTCAGTTTGAGACATAGAACATTTTATACAAGTAACATACTTTTCACAAGACAATTATTTACAAACAACTTATCTTATACAACTCATTTCTACATGGTTATTCATTTAACCATACATTATTCTTATTTATACATATCATCTGAACTTATTATTTTTCAAATGATTTATAAAGACAAAGCAAACTAAAAGGTTCATGACTAAACATTTTCTTAAACATAAGTCATGAATCTCATTTTCACAAAACCTATGTATCTCACAGGCATTTTTATGCTGACGTACCTATTTTCACATGTGTTTTTCAGGAGCTGTTGCATAAGATGATCAAGATACATATAGACAGACTTGGGCTTTAGTGACAATAAAAGATACAAGACTAGTTAATTATGTCGTTTTTCCTTGTTTAATTAAGACATTGTAACACTTTTTATCAATAAAAACGAAACTTAAATTTCCATGGTTGTGAAACATAAATTCTGTTACAACACTCCCCGATGTTTCCGCCACGTTTGGTTGTCCTACGTGGTCGGGGTGTGACAGAAAAGATGGTATCAGAGCCAATGGTTATAGGGAATTAGGTTATTAGTAATGCTTTGACCTAGTCTATAACTTTCTTAGGACCCTAACGCGAGTTTACTTGCGTTTAGTCATAAAACAATACCGTCGCCTATCCTTAGGCGACTACCACAACAAGAACATGAATTTCAAAACCGCTTTGAAAACTAATCATCTGTTCTAGGATGATTGATTACTAGGTTTTGAACCCTCTATTGTAAGGTTTTGAACTCTCTGTTATATGGTTTTGAACCCCTTTGAGTTTTCAAAATCTCGTCAAGGTTTTGGGTTTTAAATAGTGTGAACACGTGCAAACTGGAAGGGTGAATGCCTGTATTCTGGGTTTTCTGGCTAGGCAAGCACTTCGTATACATCTCATCAGACGCGAGACCAGTTGTGCTTACCTGGGAATTCTTGGGATGAGTGTTCACTTATAGGCGAGCATGTCTTCGCAATACATTATTTTTGACCCATTTACTTTGAATTGTCACCATCTCATTTGTTTGCCTTAGGTAACAAACAAATGATCACAATTTTCATTCGTTACCATTCTGTATTGATTATCCAATAACCTTTCACTTGCTTCTTCCTATGTCTTTCATTTTCTTCTAGAATGTCTCTTCCTCTTGGCACTGGTCAAACGTCTGAGCGAACAGCCAAATTTGTCCAACAAATAGGCGAAGTGATTCAGAAGACTGTGGATCTAGGCATTGCCATGGCTCGTCTTAACAATGAAGCCTCTCGTCTCGACAATGAAGCCACTCAAGAGCCACCAAAGGAAGCAGAAGTCAAGCTTGCACCAACATCAAGGAAGCGTAAGGCTTCAAGGAAACCCGCAGCGGTTACACCTAATCAAGCTGGACCTAGCCAAGTGGCAAGGCCACCAGCTAGGAAGCCGTACTTAGGAACTGCTCCTAGGTGCAAGCGATGCAACGGTCATCATTCAAACCTCATACCCTGCTGGAAATGTACCTACTGTGGACGGCGGGGACATTTGGTCAACACATGCCGCTTTGCTATCCAGAACAAAGCTGTTGCAAATCTTGCTGCTACCCAACTCCAAGTCAACCCTACTCAAGCTCGTTTCCCGCGTGGTACTTGCTACAACTGTGGCGATACGAGCCATTTCAGGAACAACTGCCCGAAGATAGTCAGTGCAAATCCAACCCTTGGATGAGCATTCGACTGAACAAAGGATGTTGCTGTCTTATGCCTTTGTTTCTTTTGTTTTCGTGTATTGTGAAACAATATGTCTTGTTCATAAATAAAAATCGGTGTTCACAAATTCTGATATACAAGTATAGTTACATGTGTTTATGGCTTTTCCCTATAATACCTGCACTAAGGAACTATGTTCCTTACAAACTACTCTTGTGAGTCTCTCTTTCAAGTGATTGCTCATGATTCCCTCAAAAATTTTAAGTACTCGTTTCACTCTAAGAAACAAAGTACAGAAAATTAAGTGACATTATGAGTAATCGTGCTTTTCGCACATCTGTGCCTTTGAATCCTTGGTTAGATAACTAAGGGTATTTTCATATCTCATACCCATTACGTTTTGATTTTTCAACATACACAGTACCAGTATTTCAAAACAATCTTCATGATCTCAAAACATTTCATATAGTTTGAAAACAATTTTTCTAGATGCATTGTCTATGTTATTTCAAAAACATTGGCCATGTTATCAAAACCAACCTTTCTAATTTCAAAATATTTCATATAGTCTGAAGACAATATTAACACAATACATTTTCTGATCAAGTGCATGATTTCGAAAAGCATCATTCATGTCTTTCAAAAACCTTATACATAATTTCAAAATTCATCTCGCATGATTTTAAAACATTTTTGTAAATATATCTACCTAATACACCTACTTTATGATTTCAAAAAAGTATTATATATAAGGTTTCAAAAACGTTAAACACATTTTTCTTAAAAGAACCCCATGCATAGTTTTCCAAATATATTTTCCTCATACAGTGACTTAACCTTCAAATTCTGCTTCACATGTCACCTTGACATATCTAGCATCTCAACTTCATAAGCATTTCAACTTCATGTTTTGACCTAAGCACATCCAGTGCAAGGTTTCAAAACATCTTCAACTTCAAAAATTCATATGGGATCTTTTTATCTTCACAATTAGATCCTTGTGGATGATTATCGTTCAAATCAAAGTCCTTAATTGGATTCCTTATGTACCTTAATTCGAACACTTCGGTTCCTAGTAATCGAAATCGAATTTTCTTTTAGAATCTTTCTACCTTTATAGTTGGATTCTTGATAATGTTTAAAGTACCAAATGAAATCCACGGAATGGATTCCAAGTGTGCTTTAAATGCATGTACGCAATTTACAAGACAAATTAACAAACAATTTTGTGGTTATGTGATTATGTGTTTACATATTTGGTGTTTTCATTTATGCATTTTTGTGTTTTTAATACTCTGGATATTCGTTATCCAAATCCTCGCAGGATCTTTCATATCTTCATATGAGAGATTCGTAGCAGGATATTCAAAAGGTACTACCTTCAATCCTTAATGGGCTTCTATGTAATAGTTAAGACCCTTGGGTTATATAGTACCATTCCATGTTTCATAAGAGACCCTCTTAGTGGTCTAGTCAAAAAGATTGATTCACAATTTGGTTAAAGAACGACATCTAGTGATGTAGCTGAGCAGACTCCTTGATAGTCTATTTAGATCATTTATTGATTTAATTCAAAGGACTCTATGGCGGTCTAGTCACACTCATCACAGGTTCATTCATTTGGTTTTCCCCTGCACATTATAAAATAGACTGTGTGGACTATGCAAGGAATTGTCTAATTATGGACGCGTACATAATTATGAAATTTAGTGCACAGAAACCCAGTAAGATTTGTTATGTGTAAGAACCGATAGTGACAACAATAACGAAATAAGAACGATGTAATGGAGGTACGGTGGACGCACCAATGACGCTTCATATACTTGTATATAAGTATCCCTCTTACATTGCAATCATGATGTTATTAAAGTTACTAGAAGTTCAGAACCCAAACCAATGTTGTTCGATCTTTTCAACTTCATGATTTCAAGCTCTCACAAGTTTCCTCTAAATAAATTTCGGGACGAAATTTCCTAAAGTAGGGGAGACTGTAACACCTGTGCCTTCACGGCCATCAAAAAAATACCAAACCAATGAAATATTATAATTCATACTTGGGATTTGTAAAAATATGTGTATCATTTGCACATATCAATTCTCGTTCAATTTTCAAACTCTAAATCGCTTTCTGGAAGGTTATACGCGCACCGATGTGTAAATATAACCAGTTTAATGCAACGAACACTCCGGAATAGTGAAATAGGCTTAACATACCTTAAATAACCTTTACATAACTTAGATATAAGTTTTGGAAGGTTTGGTGTGGTGAAATCAAAGTTATATCGCTTACAGGGACTAAATATGACAAACTGCGAAAGTATGCCAATTTGAACTGTAACAGACATTCCGGAACATGACCATAAGTTAAACATACCATAAATATCCTTTACATAGCTTAGAAATAGGCTTTGAGGGGTTCGGTGTGCTAAAATAAACTTTTGTGTCATTCAGGGACTAAAAGTGTCAAAAAGTGCACAAGTTTGCATTTTCGCGCATAACTTACGTTCTGAATACATCTGGACATCCAAAAATTTATGTAAGCATGACTACATTATATTTTAGTGTTCGCCTTAAGAAAAATCCATGCGTCGCGTCATTTGGATCGTTTTTCGCGCTTATGCGCATTCCGCCGTAATTAAGCGAACATCGCGTTCGTACGGCCAAACGAACCAACCTCCGGCATATTTTTGAGCATGTTTTGAGTTCCCTATACTTTAACTTCATTTTAGAGCCTTGAAATGAGGTTAACGGGGTTCAAACGCATCGAAAATCGCTTAAACGGGCTGCAGGGACCATTTCTGCCAATTTTGAAAGTTTGCTGAAACAAGGGGGCAGTGGTGTAGCGCCACTGCATGTGGCCTTACCAGTCGCGCTACGCGACTGCCTATTCTGGGCAGAAACATGCAGAAACTCAGTTTTTCGCATTCGGGACCAGATTCGACGTATTAAACAGCTGTTAACAGCTGTTCTCCACTCCTTAATCCCTTGCCACATGTTGATACCCTATGGTGAGTGGCCAATTTAGTCACCATGAGTTTCCGACAAGTGTACGGGTTGGATCATGGCACGTTTTCCATAAAACGATCCTAAGGGTTACCCGAAAACTATATATACCCCATGCCTTTCATTGTTTTAAAGCACTAGAATTCTGATTTGAGAGCTCTAAGTTGAAACCATTGTTTCATACCTGAGTTCTTGGATCGGGATTAGCATTCGGGGACCCTTCGTAAGTATTCTTTCGTTCTTTTATTGCTTTTCGAGTCTTTCGAGTCTGAAAGTCAAACTTTGTTTGACTTTCTACATTGACCAGTTATGGTCAATGCGAAGTTCGTTTGAACTTCGCAACGTGAGTGTAATCACGTTGGTTATAGTCCCTTGGGACTATGCCCACTGATTACCACGTTGTATAGGGTCGTAGGGTAGGCGATCTAATAAATCGCCTATACCTTCGAACCCGACCCAGTTTGGTCGATCATTAGGATCCGACCAAATACATAAGGTGACCCTAGTATAGGGCATAACCTTCCAAGGTTATACCCTATGGTCACATCGTTTAAGTAGTTGTGTGATAGGTAGTTTATATGCCTTAGGTAAATTACCAGAATACCCTTTTCATGTATAATTGGTAATTAAGTATATGTAACCTAAACCTTTGTCACATAACCGATTATGTAACATGTTTAGGCATATAACACTTGTCATAGGGCTAGTTAGGCGGTCCGAACGCGTTTCACGCGAACGACGCGTTAAAGTAGCATAAGCTACCTAAACGGGTCGTAATGGGTCGTAAACAATTATGTTAGGTTTCATTTAGTATGTGGGCTTTGTTAAACCAAATGACACGAGTCTCTACACTCGTTTGGTTTACAAACCCTAATGCTACCCAATCTTCCGATCTAGGTCCGGTTAATTAACATAGTTACCTATATTAGGTGCCGTTTGATATCCGTGATCTCTAGCATTGTTTGGTTGTTACTCAAGGACTACTGAGCAATCTCAAGTGAGTACATAGACCCCTCTTTTACTGTTTTCCAAACTGTTTTGGGGTGAAACACATGTGCCTACTTGTTACATTCATGCTTTCCTGTTTTCACATCATATACCTGCTATGTTCGTTAGTACATTATAGTACATGATTTCATGACATTTCCTGCTAGGTGTGCCCATTATGTGCATTACTTAGTACATTGTTTTACATGACATTTCCTGCTAGGTGTGCCCATTATGTGCATTACTTAGTACATCGTTTTACATGACATTTCACGCTATGTATGTTCATTTGATTACATACTTAGTGCATTGTTTTCACATGCTTACATTTTGGTATGACATTTGGTTTGTTTACATGGGACAATACATTCATTAACATTAGCTACGCCGTTCGTTAGTAGGTAGTGGTACCATAGGAATTGACAACTCCCGTTCCGGACGTCCCAGGGAAAGGGGATGAAAGGAATGACCGAATTCGATGATATAAGACAGATAGACCTTTAATTTGTTTAAAGGGTTTATCACCACAGTCGCAAGGCTTGGATGTATGCATTTTCACAATACCGTATAGATGTTCATATTAAATAGTTGGATGCATTTACACAAAACATAGCGTTGATTTAAACCAAGTTTTACTTCAATACTTTGTTTTTGTGCATATGGTTTAGTTGAGACATTTCACTTGCCATACATGACATTTTGACATAGACATTTGACATAGACATTTGACATAGACATTTCGGCATAGACATTTTAACATGATTGACATTTGATCATGCATTTCCCACAAAACATAACTTTGATTTAAACCAAGTTTTACTTCAATACTTTGTTTTTGTGCATATGGTTTAGTTGAGACATTTCACTTGCCATACATGACATTTTGACATAGACATTTGACATGGATATTTGACATAGACATTTGACATGGATATTTGACATAGACATTTGACATGGATATTTGACATAGACATTTTGACATGATTTACATCTTGACATGAACACTTTGACATATTATTCAATACATTTGACAATTCGTTTAAACATAGACTTATTACATTGGTTTGGTTTGATTAAGTGATTAAGTAACGATGCGTGTGTAATATGATACAAACATGGTGGATACGCCGCTGGTACTTCCTATATATAAGTGTTTGTATGGTATTACATATTGTAGCGTTATTTGAATCATTTCAGTTTGAGACATAGAACATTTTATACAAGTAACATACTTTTCACAAGACAATTATTTACAAACAACTTATCTTATACAACTCATTTCTACATGGTTATTCATTTAACCATACATTATTCTTATTTATACATATCATCTGAACTTATTATTTTTCAAATGATTTATAAAGACAAAGCAAACTAAAAGGTTCATGACTAAACATTTTCTTAAACATAAGTCATGAATCTCATTTTCACAAAACCTATGTATCTCACAGGCATTTTTATGCTGACGTACCTATTTTCACATGTGTTTTTCAGGAGCTGTTGCATAAGATGATCAAGATACATATAGACAGACTTGGGCTTTAGTGACAATAAAAGATACAAGACTAGTTAATTATGTCGTTTTTCCTTGTTTAATTAAGACATTGTAACACTTTTTATCAATAAAAACGAAACTTAAATTTCCATGGTTGTGAAACATAAATTCTGTTACAACACTCCCCGATGTTTCCGCCACGTTTGGTTGTCCTACGTGGTCGGGGTGTGACACTAGAGATCACGGAAATCAAATGACACCTAATATAGGTAACTATGTTAATAAACCGGACCTAAATCGGAGGATCGGATAGAATGAGGGTTCGTAACCCAAACGATTATGGGAACTCATGTAATATGGTTTAACAAAGCCTACATACTAAAATGAAACCTAACCTAAGTGCTTATGACCCATTACGACCCGTTTAGGTAGCTTATGCTACTTTAACGCGTCGTTCGCGTTAAATGCGTTCGGAACGCCTAACTAGTCCTATGATAAGTAAAATATGCCTTAACATGTCTAATATTGTTTCCAAATCAGTTTAGATATAAAAAAAATATGTTACATATGCTTAAAATGAATTTTGGCATAAAAAGGGCATTTTGGTAATTTACCTAAGGCATATAAACTACCTATCATACAACTAACTAACGTCGTGACCATAAGGTATAACCTCGGAAGGTTATTCCCTATACAACTATGGTCACCTAATGTGTTTGGTTGGATCCTAATGATCGACCAAACGGGTCAGGTTCGAAAGTCTAAGCGATTGTTTAGATCGCCTATCTTACGACCCTATATAAGCACTATGTTGATACATGAAATGTCTGTTAACTACGTCTTAGTTAAGTCTTAGGTCTTGATAGGTTAGATTGGAGCTCGGAAATGAAAAAGTGGATATTAGAATGTAATTCCGCTCCAAATGACATTTATGTCATTAGGAGCGAAATCAGGTTATCTTGTAGCATGTTATTCCGCTCCTGATGAACTTGCTGATTCCGCTCCTGATGTTATTAGGTAATTCCGCTCGTAATGATCATGTCATTAGGAGCGAAATCAAGTAGCCTATATATAGGGTTCGGCTGTTGTCATTTGTAACGTTTGGAGCGGAAACAGATCATAGTGTAGATGTCGAACTTCTGTCAAAATTCATTCAGAACACTTGTAAAGACGTGAAAAGAAGCAATAGAAAGAAGTTAAAAGGATCCGAGCTGTTGTGACATTGTTTACTTTGATTCCGCCTCTGTATTCAATGATGAACTACCTTATACTGACTGTTTAGGGTTTCAACACGGTCCAACAAGTGGTATCAGTGTGACAACCGTCACTTTTCCGTACATTCCGTACACGAAATGAACAGTAATTTGTGCTTAAATGACTGTGCATGATCTGGTTTACCAGACAAATAAATTTCTGAATTCCATGCAAGTGAATTCATGCACATTTTGTGCTACAAAATATAGCTTTATGCATAAACGAGAGCGTTGCGTCAGAAATATTAGTAAACTCACCGGTAAGACACATCGTGTCAACAGAACTGCAGAAAGCAGTCAGACCTTAGAATTGAGGCCTAGGTGTAGGTCCGACGACAAAAGTACATTAAAACCCAAGAGTACATGTAAGGGTTTAATTTATAGACAATGCGAAAGCAAAAATAAGCACTAAAAAGCACCCGAAACGCACTTTAAGTGCATAATTTTGTATAATTCAGCTATAATCAGCATTATAGCACTAAAATATTATGCAGAAATTATGTTTTATTATCCAGAATACTTCCCCAAGTGTTGGGAATTGAAAGGGTACAAGAAAGGTACTTAAAAGACACTAAAAAGTGTGATTTAGCACTTTAACGAATCGGTGTCTAACCGCACAACCGGATATTACCCGGAACACCAAAATAATGCTAGAAGCATTGTTTTTATTTTTATAAGCTAGTTAGGGTCCCCGAATACCCTAACACACTATATGTTACTTAACATACTTAAACACTAAACCAAATACTTAACATGTAACTAGATAGTGTAAGTAACATTTAGGATGGAACTAGGACCCCCCCCCCCACTTACGGTTAGGAGACAAGGGGTACACCCCCTTTGATTTCTTTGAATATAATATGGGATCATGTTTGATATCTTGAGGACATATTGTCTAGAGGATAATGCTATGTTGGAAGATAATTATAAAAACCACAAGACCATGATTCATACTTATCATTCAACACCAACAAAACACTCTCACCTTACCCCCCTCTCTAGCTCACGGCCATAAGGGTCCCTCAAGCCACCACCATTTTCGATCCATATCCATCCATTCCAAGGTGATATTATGGTGTAAGAAGGTCGCTAACGAGGCTCGGTGCTCACGGAACTTGAAGGACCTTCACCATTTGCTTTTACCCACCCCATTTGCACTCTTGAACTTCCCTAGCCTTGAGCTAGTAGTAAGTGTTCTAAAACACCTTCTTGATCTTGTCTAGAGTGGTTAATAAGAACTTTGTCGGTTAAAATCTATGAACATACAAGAAGACATGCTAAAAGTTTACTAAAATGTTAAAAATGTTGGATAAAAGCTATGTTGTTGTGTAAATCTTGTAAGACTTGTCTTGTTATGATTATTTAGTGCCGATCTATGTTGTGGTAGCTCGGATCATCATCTAACCCGGATTAGTCATGTTCATGAAACATGACATAGAACATGTTAAGAATGAAAAGGGTTAAATGATGAAACTCTACTACACACTAAACATGAACTTGAGTAAAAGTAATTTTTCTTGTAAAATAAGACTCTAAACATGTAGATCTAAAGATTTACAAGTGGTTTTTCGGAAGAACCAAGCAAAAATATTAGTCTTGTTTAAAACCCGGATCTTACATGAACTAAATTTATTTTAGTAAATAAACAAGTGTGTAAACACTTGTGTAACAAGGAAGTCCGACAAAGAAATATTTTTGTGAATCTTGACTAGAAGTTGTGAAACTTCAAGATCTTTAAAAATAAAGTTTTTAAGAAATTAAACTTATTTTTAAGGATAACAAGACTTACTAAAGGTGCTAGTAAGTTACTACACATTTTTGTAAATATTCAAGTTCATGAAATGGAGAAATTAGTGATCATTATTGATGATTATTGTTGATAATTGTTGTTGATGATTGTTGACAATTTAAAAGAAAATAAACACATGTTTTGAAAACATGGGAAACCTCCATTTTTAGGGGAAACTCTGTCAAAATTTTTATAAATTTTGACACTTAGAAAAATATAAGTTTTTGGGAAACTTATTCCCTAAAAATGTATTTAAAGTATTACCAAGGTTTCCCTAATTTTTGGTGATAAGAAATGAGGATTTCTTCAAGAATAAAAATGGATATAAGTATGTATATTTTTGAGAGAAAAATATATATTATTTTATCACCAACTTTTGTGCTAAGTGTATATAGTATGTGTTATACGTGCTAGTGTATTAAGACTTAAAAATACACTAAATACTCATGAGAAGTATAAACACAAAATACACATACAACATACAAGATACATAATTCGGGTGCAAAGTGCAAAACACGAGATACTTATATTAATTTTAGAGAAAATAATATAAGTAAGATACGTAGTTAAAAATATAGAATATTTTTAACACAAGAATACGTACAGAAGAGAGTGACTGTACTTGTGCGACGCAAGTCTAGTGACTAACGTTAAGAAAACGCGTATAGGTTACGACGTTAATTAAGCAAATCCGGTGAAGTTTACGACGCACAGGAACGCAAAGTTGTGAGTTCATGCTCCCCCTTTTCTTTAACTGTTTTTGGTTTTATAACTCTCGGGGGTGAAATACATGTTACAAATATTATAATTTTTACAAATGGTAAAAATACGAGAAGCACTCTTGGTGAGAACGAATACCTAGTGCAATATGATTTGAGAATACAAAAGAATACGAGAAGCACTCGTGGTGAGTGCAATATGATGAGCTTTAAGAAAAGCCTAGAAAATACTAGATCATGTGAGCTTAAACTAGATATTGAGATGCCATTAATACTTAATTAGGGACGAGGGTTAGATCTAACGGGTACGGCCGAGCCCCACTCATGGTCCTTATGTGACCACTTGAGTGCTTCGGTGTCCCAGTCGAGGGAAATCGACGCAGTCGAGGTTAATCGACACAGTCGAGGGTAATCGACACAGTCAAGGGAAATTGACACAGTCGAGGTTAATCGACACAGTCGAGGGAAATCGACATAGTTAGAGGGAGAATATACTAATGCTCCTATGTCCTCACATGCCTTGAAGGAGAAAATACTAATGCTCCTATGTCCTCACATGCCTTGAAGGAGAAAATACTAATGCTCCTATGTCCTCACATGCCTTGAAGGAGAATATACTAATGCTCCCTATGTCCTCACGTGCCTTAATGTCCTTGTAGAAACAATCATTTAAAACGTGGGGTACACAAGAAAACTAAATGATACTTGAGTACGTGGGGTACTCAAGAAAGACTTGAATAATACATGACACATATTATGTTTTCATACAAAGTATAAAAACATGAAATACAAAAACGCATGAACTCGCTCAACTTTATGTTGATGTTTTCCAAAATTACATGTATTTCAGGTGACAGGATGGATCTTGGGTGCAAGTGTCGTAACTAGAAGTAGACTACAAGTTTAGATGTCATCCACTTTTGTTGAATAGTAACCTTGTCAAAGGTCGTGTTTTGAAAACTTAAATAACAAGTGTTTGTAATACTCAAATTTTCATGAATGGATGAACATCGTTTTGATCATGTAGTTGTTTATTACGATTGAATGCAATGATAACAAGCTAGTCACACATCATACGCTTCCGCAAAAGACAGGGTGTGACAGTTTGGTATCAGAGCTTCGATTGTAGTGAACTAGGATTCTTTCTCGAGTCTAGACTACAATCACTAGAGTTCTCTCACGAAAACATTTTTACAAAAAGGTTTTCATTGCATTCACTAAAGCGCCAAGATCCACAAGTCAGACACTTTTCAAAAAGTGACAAGGCAAGGACATTAGTGAGGAATACCTTTAAAATAAGGTGCCAACCAAAGCATAGTCTACACGAGTTAGACTTGCCAAAAACAAAATGACCCCCAAAAACGAGAGTTATACGTAATATAATGCATTAAATTGCTTGATTATGCTAAGTAGCATATATGTTATTGATATACATACATACAAATAAGTGTACGGAATGATTATTGACGTGAATAAAATACTTTCGACTCCGACTCCTATTACTATACGTAACTCGCACGATGAAGCTACCGACCTCGCATCCTTTTGCAAAGCTCATGAGTGGGAGTGATTACCAAATAAGATGCTGAGCTTGCTTCCGTAGGAGAAGGCTGCTCTTCCCTCTCGATTGTGAAGATGCCTAACTACGGTGATGATGACGAGGCAGAGGCGGCAACCTTGATCGAATTCTTAATCAACGGGACGAGATCCCTGCGGCTTATGTGAAGCAAGATTGACGACATACTTGGCCAGAAAAGGAAGATAAAGTATTCATCTCGAAGGTGCCCCTCCAACTACTAGGAATTCTCTCTATTCCTATTCCATCTAATCATCGTGCCTATACGCGCGTAACGATAACGAATGTTAGCGCGTGGACCATCGCAAAGGTCCTTTCCATGACAAGAGGTACAAGGACAATAGTGTCCCCTCCTTGATTGATCATCTGCTTGGACGAGAGAAAATTTGGGGTAACTGTGCAAGACAATTTATTATTACGGGGGCCCACGTAATAACGACTTGTAGTGCACAGGAATCCTGGTGGACTCTGCGGGCCGAGCTAATGAAAACCATACAAATTAATCTATAGGTGTCCTCACCTTCATCTGGTAGAACAGCACATAGATCAGTGCTTTAGCACGTTGGAAAGTAGGAAGCTTGTCTTAGCCTACTTCGTGACTGACGCTTCTACCTGCATACGAGACGTTTGAGAAGACGATATTTAAGCAAGAGAGGTGGAATGACATTCAGGAAAGAATCAGCGACGATACACTTCCTATCACCTCCACCCAAGCAACCCCATCAAAGGGGAAATATACGCACCAGTAAAGCTAAAGACCTAAGAAAATCAATGAAGCAGGAAATAACTGAAACTTGAATGACCAAGGCGATGTAGCCTTGAGTTCATTTCAAACAATAAGCCAAGTTGGCAAGCCTATGTGAGGGCTCAGTAACTGTTTCCTCGCTCATACATTGATTACATATACATGTGAAATTGGGTGATTACATGATGGCTTATGGTGCTATGTATCTCATAGACAATTGGAATGTTGTCTAACCTACTTCATACCATTTTGGCAGAAGAAAATGCCGCCCAGGCGAGACACAAACACCAGTACGCCGCCAAGAACAGAAGCCGAGCTGCAAGAATGCATCTCACAGGCGATTGCTCGACATGAAGCCCTCCGCTCTAAGCACAACGATGGCACTGCTGGGAATAACCCTCCAACTGGCTGCACCTATAAACAATTCCTGGACTGCAAGCCACTGAATTTTGATGGCACAGGAGGTGCCGTTACATTTGTACGTTGGGCAGAAAAGACTGACTCCATTCTAAGAATGAGTAACTGCTCACCTCAACAGAGTGTTACTTATATCTCAGGGTTATTCGTAGACGGCGCACTCTCCTGGTGGAACCTTCAGGTTCAAACCCTTGGTGCGGAATGCTGCTTATGCACTAAACTGGGACGAGCTCAAGGAAATGATGGAAAAGAAATACTGTTCTAGGGCTGAAATCCAGAAGATTGAGGTGGAGTTCTGGAACTTAAAAATGGACGGACCAAAGATTTCTGAGTACGTCCAACGGTTTCACGACTTGTCTAGGGTCGTCCCCTACTTAGTCAAACCAGAATTTAAAAGGGTTGAACGATTCATTTGGGGACTTGCACCTCAGATCAGGAGCATGGTGACTACCTCAAAGCCCTCAACCATTGCAGAGGCTATTGATATGAGTGTCGCCCTTACTGAAGAAGCTCTACGTGCGGGAAAATTTTCGAAATCTGAGGATAACAAGAAAGAGACTCATGAGGAGTCGTCAAGCAATAAGAAGAGGAAGTCTTCGAATCTAAAGATGAGCACCCAAGTCAACTATGGAAGCTCTAAAACAGGCAAAAGAAAGAAAGTGAATCCACCACATGACAGGGAAACTGATGGAGCCACTAATAAGGCCGGTGGTAGAATATACTCAGGGACTAAACCGAAGTGCGAAGAATGCAATTTTCACCATGAAGGTCGATGTCCGAGGCCTAAGTGCGGAAAGTGTGGAAAAG
The DNA here is from genome assembly GCA_030545235.1 of Helianthus tuberosus. Classification (NCBI taxonomy): domain Eukaryota; kingdom Viridiplantae; phylum Streptophyta; class Magnoliopsida; order Asterales; family Asteraceae; genus Helianthus; species Helianthus tuberosus. The sequence goes on along the minus strand of CM060356.1, from coordinate 70,301,997 downwards.
AAGGGCACAGCATGGTTGCCTGTTGGGCAAAGGACCCAGATGGGAGAAATAAAAGAATACCAGGTTGCTACAAATGTGGTGAAGCAGGGCACTTTAGGAAAGATTGCCCTAGGAAGAAACAAGCAAGGAAGGGTTTTCACGATCAAAACTCGTGAAGAACGCCAGGATCCAGATGCGGTTACGGGTACGTTCCCTATTAACCAACCTTATGCATCTATTTTAATACTGGCATCAACTTCAACCTTGCATGCTTAGAACTTAAGAAACTGCTTGGCCTAGTCTCAAGTAAGATTGACGTCCCGTATTCTTTAGAAATGGGCATATAGAAGGATAGTTTAAACAGTCGAAGCGATTAAGGATTGTATTTAGGGACTCAGAAGGCCGGAACCTTCTGTTACCATTGACTCGCGAAGTCATGAAATGATAGTCAGTATGGATCAGAAGTCCAAGTACAGCTGAAGTCGTTCGACATGAGAAAATCAGACGCAACCCTCTTGCGGATGATGAAACCCAACTTTCCTGCAATAGGTGTAAGGGTGCTAGACCCCACAAGGTGGCAGATCTACGACCCCCCTCATTGGTCGAAGAGGCATGGAAACGCCTCCGAGTAGACTGCAGAGACTGGGAACATCCCTGCGACGGAAGGAGTCCCAGTAGCCTTTTCGGAAGACTTGCCAGGAACGCCTCTCTGTAGCGACGAGAGGAGTTCAGGATAAATCGCGTGCCAGGAGCAGCACCAGTGACGAATGACGCCATACCGACTAGCTTCACCAGCGAAGCATGAACCTCTGGTATGACTGCAAGAGCTGCTAGACAGAGGAAATTAAGGACATAACATCCTTAGTTAAGGAGACGAGGAGAAAGTTGGTAGTCTCCACTTTACATAAACTTCAGAAAATTTAGAATCAGAATCCTTTGCCAAGGAGCAACTTAAGGACAGGATGTCCCCCACTGTGAATACAAGAGGGAAATATCCCTAAAACGACCTTTAGGACTTGCTTCGAGCATTACGAGATCCTTGTCGTATCATTTGGCCTAACACATGCATCGACAATATTCATGGACCTCGTGAATCGAACGTGTGAGCCATAACTGGATAAGTCATATACTTATTGACTACATTCTTATATGGCCAACGACCAAGGAAGGTCGTGAGCAACAGCCGCAATTTACCTTGCAACTCTTAGAGAAAGCACAGTTACGTGCAATGATGACGGAAAACGGATTTCGAGTTCGCGAAGGGAAAACTGAAGATACATGGTGGATAAGAACGAATTTCACGCCAACCCTGCAACCATGAGCTAAGGAGCTAGAGTTGCAATTATGTGACGTCTCTCGACAAGTCTCGATTGTACGTCAATGCAACGGGACCACAACATTGCACACGCGGCACATTGATTAAGGAATCACGAGAAGAGATCTTGAGATAGATACAGTGATTGCGCGCCGCAATTGGACGTCATTACCTGAAAGAAAACGTTGCACGATCTATATTGATCACAAGGGTTGCAACACACCGATGATCGTAAGAACTCGAATATGAACTGAGCTGCTGAACAATGCAGACTGTATGAACACAATGCGTTCTTGTGTGATAAACTTTGACGAAAAGTCGGAACACTCACTTACCCTTAGTGGAGTTTTCCGACAACGGTATCTATCACACCGTCGTCTAAACCGCTTCGTGTAAAGCTTTAGACGGAACATATTGAGTAAATTCCCATCATGTTGAACGGAGACGAGAAATAAACAATCAACTGGCCCGAGATGGCCCAGGAAAACTAGAGGCCAGATCCTTCAGATATGTAATCATATCAGGACAGCCCGTAGAATACAGAAAGATTACGCCGATGAAGCGGCAGAAATCGTAAGAATATGAGACAAGAAGTATGACTTAAATGAGAGCCTCGCCTAGAGAAGGCGTAGTGTGAGTTGAAAAACGAAAAGGTTGAATCCCCGGTGTAGGGATCAGAACCATTGCTCACAAGATAAAGCTCCCAGAAAAAGATCAGTAGTGATCGCGACACATTCATGTGTCTAGTCTGTAGAGGAGTCTGACTTAAGGAACAGTCGTTGTTCCCACAAATAAGATTCACGTCAATGACAAACGACAAGAATTATAATAAAGAAACCTGCTAAGGTCTTGGACCAAGAGTCCGTGATAATATAGAAACCTGTTGAGGTTTTGGACCAAGAGTCCGTGATAGTATAGAAACCTGCTGAGGTTTTGGACCAAGAGTCCGTGATACGATAGAAACCTGTTGAGGTTAGAGACCAAGAGTCCACAAGACACAGAAAAGTCATGATTGATCTACTTGAGTATGATAGAATTCATGACATGACCCAGAGATTTCATGGGAACATGAAGACAAATCATGTATCTAAGTGACCATATTGGTTTCACAACTCCCCTGCGACCAATGGCATCGCTTGAATTTCGGGACGAAATTCTTTTAACGGGGGGAGACTGTGACAACCGTCACTTTTCCATACATTCCGTACACGAAATGAACAGTAATTTGTGCTTAAATGACTGTGCATGATCTGGTTTACCAGACAAATAAATTTCTGAATTCCATGCAAGTGAATTCATGCACATTTTGTGCTACAAAATATAGCTTTATGCATAAACGAGAGCGTTGCGTCAGAAATATTAGTAAACTCACCGGTAAGACACATCGTGTCAACAGAACTGTAGAAAGCAGTCAGACATTAGAATTGAGGCCTAGGTGTAGGTCCGACGACAAAAGTACATTAAAACCCAAGAGTACATGTAAGGGTTTAATTTATAGACATTGCGAAAGCAAAAATAAGCACTAAAAAGCACCCGAAACGCACTTTAAGTGCATAATTTTGTATAATTCAGCTATAATCAGCATTATAGCACTAAAATATTATGCAGAAATTATGTTTTATTATCCAGAATACTTCCCCAAGTGTTGGGAATTGAAAGGGTACAAGAAAGGTACTTAAAAGACACTAAAAAGTGTGATTTAGCACTTTAACGAATCGGTGTCTAACCGCACAACCGGATATTACCCGGAACACCAAAATAATGCTAGAAGCATTGTTTTTATTTTTATAAGCTAGTTAGGGTCCCCGAATACCCTAACACACTATATGTTACTTAACATACTTAAACACTAAACCTAATACTTAACATGTAACTAGATAGTGTAAGTAACATTTAGGATGGAACTAGGACCCCCCCCCCCCCATTTACGGTTAGGAGACAAGGGGTACACCCCCTTTGATTTCTTTGAATATAATATGGGATCATGTTTGATATCTTGAGGACATATTGTCTAGAGGATAATGCTATGTTGGAAGATAATTATAAAAACCACAAGACCATGATTCATACTTATCATTCAACACCAACAAAACACTCTTACCTTACCCCCCTCTCTAGCTCACGGCCATAAGGGTCCCTCAAGCCACCACCATTTTCGATCCATATCCATCCATTCCAAGGTGATATTATGGTGTAAGAAGGTCGCTAACGAGGCTCGGTGCTCACGGAACTTGAAGGACCTTCACCATTTGCTTTTACCCACCCCATTTGCACTCTTGAACTTCCCTAGCCTTGAGCTAGTAGTAAGTGTTCTAAAACACCTTCTTGATCTTGTCTAGAGTGGTTAATAAGAACTTTGTCGGTTAAAATCTATGAACATACAAGAAGACATGCTAAAAGTTTACTAAAATGTTAAAAATGTTGGATAAAAGCTATGTTGTTGTGTAAATCTTGTAAGACTTGTCTTGTTATGATTATTTAGTGCCGATCTATGTTGTGGTAGCTCGGATCATCATCTAACCCGGATTAGTCATGTTCATGAAACATGACATAGAACATGTTAAGAATGAAAAGGGTTAAATGATGAAACTCTACTACACACTAAACATGAACTTGAGTAAAAGTAATTTTTCTTGTAAAATAAGACTCTAAACATGTAGATCTAAAGATTTACAAGTGGTTTTTCGGAAGAACCAAGCAAAAATATTAGTTTTGTTTAAAACCCGGATCTTACATGAACTAAATTTATTTTAGTAAATAAACAAGTGTGTAAACACTTGTGTAACAAGGAAGTCCGACAAAGAAATATTTTTGTGAATCTTGACTAGAAGTTGTGAAACTTCAAGATCTTTAAAAATAAAGTTTTTAAGAAATTAAACTTATTTTTAAGGATAACAAGACTTACTAAAGGTGCTAGTAAGTTACTACACATTTTTGTAAATATTCAAGTTCATGAAATGGAGAAATTAGTGATTATTATTGATGATTATTGTTGATAATTGTTGTTGATGATTGTTGACAATTTAAAAGAAAATAAACACATGTTTTGAAAACATGGGAAACCTCCTTTTTTAGGGGAAACTCTGTCAAAATTTTTATAAATTTTGACACTTAGAAAAATATAAGTTTTTGGGAAACTTATTCCCTAAAAATGTATTTAAAGTATTACCAAGGTTTCCCTAATTTTTGGTGATAAGAAATGAGGATTTCTTCAAGAATAAAAATGGATATAAGTATGTATATTTTTGAGAGAAAAATATATATTATTTTATCACCAACTTTTGTGCTAAGTGTATATAGTATGTGTTATACGTGCTAGTGTATTAAGACTTAAAAATACACTAAATACTCATGAGAAGTATAAACACAAAATACACATACAACATACAAGATACATAATTCGGGTGCAAAGTGCAAAACACGAGATACTTATATTAATTTTAGAGAAAATAATATAAGTAAGATACGTAGTTAAAAATATAGAATATTTTTAACACAAGAATACGTACAGAAGAGAGTGACTGTACTTGTGCGACGCAAGTCTAGTGACTAACGTTAAGAAAACGCGTATAGGTTACGACGTTAATTAAGCAAATCCGGTGAAGTTTACGACGCACAGGAACGCAAAGTTGTGAGTTCATGCTCCCCCTTTTCTTTAACTGTTTTTGGTTTTATAACTCTCGGGGGTGAAATACATGTTACAAATATTATAATTTTTACAAATGGTAAAAATACGAGAAGCACTCTTGGTGAGAACGAGTACCTAGTGCAATATGATTTGAGAATACAAAAGAATACGAGAAGCACTCGTGGTGAGTGCAATATGATGAGCTTTAAGAAAAGCCTAGAAAATACTAGATCATGTGAGCTTAAACTAGATATTGAGATGCCATTAATACTTAATTAGGGACGAGGGTTAGATCTAACGGGTACGGCCGAGCCCCACTCATGGTCCTTATGTGACCACTTGAGTGCTTCGGTGTCCCAGTCGAGGGAAATCGACGCAGTCGAGGTTAATCGACACAGTCGAGGGTAATCGACACAGTCAAGGGAAATTGACACAGTCGAGGTTAATCGACACAGTCGAGGGAAATCGACATAGTTAGAGGGAGAATATACTAATGCTCCTATGTCCTCACATGCCTTGAAGGAGAAAATACTAATGCTCCTATGTCCTCACATGCCTTGAAGGAGAAAATACTAATGCTCCTATGTCCTCACATGCCTTGAAGGAGAATATACTAATGCTCCCTATGTCCTCACGTGCCTTAATGTCCTTGTAGAAACAATCATTTAAAACGTGGGGTACACAAGAAAACTAAATGATACTTGAGTACGTGGGGTACTCAAGAAAACGGGAATTATACTTGAGTACGTGGGGTACTCAAGAAAGACTTGAATAATACATGACACATATTATGTTTTCATACAAAGTATAAAAACATGAAATACAAAAACGCATGAACTCGCTCAACTTTATGTTGATGTTTTCCAAAATTACATGTATTTCAGGTGACAGGATGGATCTTGGGCGCAAGTGTCGTAACTAGAAGTAGACTACAAGTTTAGATGTCATCCACTTTTGTTGAATAGTAACCTTGTCAAAGGTCGTGTTTTGAAAACTTAAATAACAAGTGTTTGTAATACTCAAATTTTCATGAATGGATGAACATCGTTTTGATCATGTAGTTGTTTATTACGATTGAATGCAATGATAACAAGCTAGTCACACATCATACGCTTCCGCAAAAGACAGGGTGTGACAATCAGAGCTCAGGACAAGGAGTTCATACCATAGCAGCTTGATTCTACCAGAATTTCTCATTTCTACTCACTTCTTCTTATACTTTTCTGTTCTGAACTAGTTCCAACGGTCGGAATGGCCTGAATTTCGAGTATATTGTGTAAAACATAGTTTTAACAAAGCCTACAAAGAATCAGATTAAAACTAGACTTAAAACTGGTAAAAATGGCTTAAGAACCTGATTCCGCTCGTAAAGTTCTTCGCAAATTATACTTAAAAGTTAATTTCGCTCGAAATTTAGTTGTTGATTTCGCTCGTAATCAGTTAAAGTCTGATTCCGCTCGAAAACATATCAGTTCTGATTCCGCCTGAGAGATAATTCTGATTCCGCTCGTAATCAGAACAAGTCTGATTCCGCCTGAAACGTATTATCTGATTCTGCTCGAAATCAGACTAAAGCTGATTTCGTTCGAATTCATTCTGATTAATTTCGCTCATAAGCTGATTCCGCTCTAATTAGCTGTGTTTCAAAAATTTCGAAAGTTTTCTAAGTGTTTGCTGATTTTTCAGGTACATACAAGATGGATGATTTCAATCCATTTTATGATGTATTTGCGTTTGCTGGAGACGGTGGAAATGATACATCTTCGAGTAACACCAATGAGAACACGCCGAATCCAAAGAAAAAGCTATCGGATGCATTGGAGGTTGAAAGTGCTTTCGGAACCTACAACAAACCCCCGAAGTTGATGGCTATCGAAGAATACAGTCGGTGGGCCAAGAAGTTTGAAGATTGGTTGATGGCCTTTGCTTTTCCTAGTTGGAAGAGTATAAAAAATGGATACCATAATGGAAACAAAAAAGGCGAAACCTTAACAACAAATGAGGAGATAGAATTGTTTGTTGCTGAGCAAAAATGTATTGCGTTGCTGTTTCAGTCCGTCAGAGAAGATATAATATCTTTGATCGAATACTCTAGTGCTACAGATCTCTGGAACAAATTGAAAAACAAATGTATAGGAAGCACAGAAATTGTGAAAAACAAAAAGGAACTACTTAGAAAAGAGTTTGATTTGTTTGGGTGTTTAAAGAATGAATCAGTTTGTAAAATGATTGAGAGGTTTGGGCATCTGAAGCTGGAACTGGCGAGACATGATATTTCCTATTCTCGAGAAGAGCTAGTCGACAAACTGTTTGACGCATTGCCAGACGAGATGGATTGGCAATATTATGCTTTGATGTTGAAGAATACTATCAAGCCACCAAAAAGCGTTAACAGTAGACTTGCTGATTGAGAGACTAGAAAGTCACGAGTTGGAGTTAAAGAAGACGCACAAAGTCAATCATTCGTCTTATCAGCAGAACTTGGATTTGTATTATCCAAAGAGCATGATGCCAAAGAACACATCTCCCAAGATAGCGTTTTCTGCTGAGAATGTCTCCACAACGAGCAAAGAAAGTCAAGGCAGTGGTTATCACAATGGATATCACAGTGGGTCTTCATCAAATTCAAACCAGTCTGATGCAAAGAACTTATTTCAATGCAACATCGCTGTAGACTAAAGAACGCTCAGAACTTCAGCGAGGAGTCTGCCAAACAACAGATGGTTTTCCTAGCATCTGTGCTAGAATCTTATGAAAGTCTTGTAGCAGGGAAGATAGGCAACACCAACCTGACGAAAGAAGATTATGATCAGATAGATCCTGAGGAGATGGAACTAATTGACATAAGGTGGTGTATGGCCAGTGCAGTTCGTCGAGCACAGCGTTTCACGGAGATAACTGGAAGGAAGTCAATTGGTGGACCATCAACCAAGTTGGGCTTTGATGTCACACCCCGACCGCGTAAAACAACAAATCGCGGCGGAAACATCGGGGCGTGTTGCAACAGAATTAATGTTTCATAACCATGGATATCAAAAGTGTTTCGTTTTATTAAACATTGAATAATTACATCGTTTGGAAATCTAAATACACAATTTAAACATAATCTATCATTGTTATTGAGTCACTAAGGCCTTGTCCAGTCCTATGTGAGCATGCATCTTATCAAACGATATCATTCAACAATACCTGAAACATATGTGAAAACGAGGTCAGCAAAGAAATGCTGGCGAGTACATAGGTTTTGTGAAAATAAGATTCATGACTTCTGTTTAAGAAAATGTTTAGTCATGAACCTTGTAATTTGCTTTGTCTTTGTAAATCATTTGAAAAATAATAAGTTCAGGTGATATGTATAATAAGAGAATAATGCATGATTAAATGAATAACCATGTAAAATGAGTTTGTATAAGATAAGTTGTTTGTAAATAAATGTCTTGTGAAAAGTATGTTACTTGTATAAAATGTTCTATGTCTCAAACTGAAATGATTCAAATAACGCTACAATATGTAATACCATACAAACACTTATATATAGGAAGTACCAGCGGCGTATCCACCATGCTTGTATCATATTACACACGCACCGTTACTCAAATCACTTACCCAAACAAACCACCAATGTAAGATGTCCATGTTTAAACAAATTGTCAAATGTATTGAATAATATAACAAAATGTTTATGTTAAGATGTAAATCATGTCATGTATAATCAATGTCAAAAGTGTTTGTGTTAAATGTAAACCATGTAATGTGTAACCAAAATGATATGTATGGCTAGTGGAATGCATCAACTAAACCATAGGAGAAACGCACAAAACAAAGTATTGAAGTAAAACTTGGTCTAAATCAATACTATGTTTCGTGGAAATGCATGATCAAATGTAAATCATGTCCAAATGTTTACCCAATCGTTAAACCATCTTGTTTTAATCGTTCAAATCGTTCTTGTTTTAATTGTTCAAATCGTTCTTGTTTTAATTGTGAAACTACTTAATGGTCGATTCTCTAATAACATTCAAACCTTCTTGACGCGTTCATCGTTCCAACTTGCTCTCGTTCTCGTTCTTAACAAACCCTTACCAAAGGGTAAATTAATAATTACAGATTCAGTCGTTACCCAAAATACCCACACATAACCATGGGTATAGAAAATAACGGGATTTGTCAGATCCTATGGTACCATAACCTAATACTGGTCGGCTTGATCATTGCTAATGAATGTCATTGGTTATGTAACTACAACCAACAAGTTCGTTCACTTTATTGAAATCGTTCTTGAAACCATTGTAATTGTTTTTGAAACCATTGTTATCGTTCTTGAAACTATTGTTATCGTTCTTGATACTACATTGTAATTGTTTTTGAAACCATTGTAATCGTTCTTGAAATCATTGTTAAGATATTTAGCACATATGAGTCACCCCAAAACAGTTGAAAACAGTAAAAGAGGGGAATAATGTACTCGCCTGAGAATGCTTAGAGGTCTTGAACAACAACCAAACAAAGCTTGAGGGAGCACGGAAATCAGTCGGCAATCTAAAACTATATAAATAAACCGGACTTAAATCGGGAGATCGGATAGGATGAGGCTTGGTAAACCAAATGAGTATTGGAACTCATATGATATGGTTTAACAAGGCCTACATACTACATGAAACCTAACCTAAGTGCTTTCGACCCATCGTGACCCATTAAGGTAGCTTATGCTACTTTAACGCGTCGTGCACGTGAAACGCGTTCGGACCGTCTAACTAGTCCTATGACAAGTGTTATATGCCTAATCATGTTACATAATCAGTTATGTGACAAAAGTTTAGGTTACATATGCTTAATTACCAATTATACATTAAAAGGGTATTCTGGTAATTTACCTAAGGCATATAAACTACCTATCATACAACTACTTAAACGAAGCGACCATAGGGTATAACCTCGGAAGGTTATTCCCTACCTACTATGGTCACCTAATATATTTGGTCGGATCCTAATGATCGACCAAATGGGTCGGGTTCGAGGTATAAGCGATTTATTAGATCGCTTACCCTACGACCCTAGACAACGTGGTAATCAGTAGGCATAGTCCCAAGGGACTATAACCAACGTGATTACACTCACGTTGCGAAGTTCCTACGAACTTCGCATTGACCATAAGCTGGTCAACGCTGAAAGTCAAACAAAGTTTGACTTTCTGACTCGAAAAGCAATAAAATAAGGAAAAGAACGAAAGAATACTTACGAAGGGTCCCCGAATGCTAATCTCGATCCAAGAATCTCAGCTATGAAACAATGGTTTCAACTAAGAGTTCCTAAGATCAAGATTCTAGTGATTTTAGCAATGGGGGTGGATGGGTATTTATAGGAATACCCGAACCGTTAAGATCGCTTGTCGAATATCGTGCCTTAATCGTATCCGTACAAGTGTCGGAAAGTTATGGTGCCTAAAATCCATCCTTATCAGCTGACTAAGCATGTTAGAATGTGTGGTGGTGGATCAACCAGCTGCAACTTGCTGAAAACAACATTGAATCTGGTCAGAAGGTGCCTCCCGGGCCGCCTAAGGATGCTCAGGAACTGAGGCGGGCCGCCTAGCAGTCACAGATCAGCAATAAGTTTCAGAAATTACAGTTTCAGTCCCTGCACGTGTTTAAGGCCATTTCTGACACTTCCAAGGCCCGTAAAGCCAACTTTAAGGCCCTAAAATGATGCCTAAACATTGTGGACATGAAACATGCTCAAAAATATGCCGGGTGTTGGTTCGTTTGGTCGTACGAACGCGATGTTCGCTTAATTACGACGGAATGCGCATAAGCGCGAAAAACGATCCAAATGACGCAACGAATGGATTTTTGGCAAGCCAAACACTAAAGAATAATATAGTCATGCTTACATAAATTTTTGGATGTCCGGATGTATTCAGAACGTAAGTTATGCGCGAAAATGCAAACTTGTGCACTTTTTGACACTTTTAGTCCCTGAATGACACAAAAGTTTATTTTAGCATACCGAACACCTCAAAGCCTATTTCTAAGCTATGTGAAGGATATTTATGGTATGTTTAACTTATGGTCATGTTCTGGAATGTCTGTTACAGTTCAAATTGGCATACTTTCGCAGTTTGTCAACTTTAGTCCCTGTAAGCGATTAAACTTTGATTTCACCACACCAAACCTTCCAAAACTTATATCTAAGTTATGTAAAGGTTATTTAAGGTATGTTAAGCCTATGTCACTATTCCGGAGTGTTTGTTGCATTAAACTGGTTATATTTACGCATCGGTGCGCGTATAACCTTCCAGAAAGCGATTTAGAGTTTGGAATTGAACAAAAATTGATATGTGCAAATGATACACATATTTTTATAAATCCCAAGTATGAAATATAATATTTCATTGGTTCGGTATTTGTTTGATGGCCGTGAAGGCACAGGTGTTACAGTCTCCCCTACTTTAGGAAATTTCGTCCCGAAATTTATTTAGAGGAAACTTGTGAGAGTTTAAAACATGAAATTGAAAAGATCGAACAATATTGGTTAGGGTTCTGAACTTCTAGTAACCTTAATAACATTATGCTTGCAATGTAAGAGGGACACTTATATACAAGTATATGAAGCGTCATTGGTGCGTCCACCGTACCTCCATTACATCGTTCTCATTTCGTTATTGTTGTCACTATCGGTTCTTACACATAATAAATCCTACTGGGTTTTTGTGCACTAAATTTCATAATTATGTACGCGTCCATAATTAGACAATTCCTTGCACAGTTCACACAGTCTATTTTATAATGTGTAGGGTAAAACCAAATGAACAAACCTGTGATGAGTGTGACTGGACCACCATAGGGTCCTTTCAGCTGTATCATCACATGCCATTCTTAACCAGGTCTTGAATCAATCTTTAACTAGACCTCTCAAGGGTCTATCATCGAATCATGGAATGGTACTATATAACCCAAGGGTCTTAACTACCAGGTAGAAGCCCATAAGGATTTAAGGTAGTACCTTTTGAATATCCTACTATGAATCCCTCATATTAAAACATGAAAGATTCTATGAGGATTTGAAAATCGGATCACACAAAATCATAGAGGAGAACACATATACACATATCACATAACCACAAAATTGTTTGTTAATTTGTCTTGTAAATTGCGTACATGCATTTAAAGCACACTAGGAATCCATTCCGTGGATTTCATTTGGTACTTTAAACGTTATCAAGAATCCAACTATAAAGATAGAAAGATTCAAAAGAAAATTCGATTTCGATTATTAGGAACCGAAGTGTTCGAATTAAGGTACATAAGGAATCCAATTAAGGACTCTGATTTGAATGATAATCATCCACAAGGATCTAATTGTGAAGATAAAAAGATCCCATATGAATTTTAGAAGTTGAAGATGTTTTGAAACGTTGCACTGGATGTGCTTAGGTCAAAACATGATGTAAAATGCTTATGAAGTTGAGATGCTTGATATGTCATGGCGACATATGAAGCAGAATTTTGAAGGTTAAGTCAACGTATGAGGAAAATATTTTTGAAAACTATGCATGGGGTTCTTTTAAGAAAAATGTGTTTAACGTTTTTGAAACCTTATATATAATACTTTTTGAAATCATAAAGTAGGTGTATTAAGTAGATATATTTACAAAAATGTTTTAAAATCATGCGAGATGAAAGTTTGAAATTATGTATAAGGTTTTTGAAAGACATGAATGATGCTTTTCGAAATCATGCACTTGATAAGAAAATGTATTGTGTTAATATTGTCTTCAGACTATATGAAATATTTTGAAATTAGGAAGGTTGGTTTTGATAACATGGCCAATGTTTTTGAAATAACATAGACAATGCATCTAGAAAAATTGTTTTCAAACTATATGAAATGTTTTGAAATCATGAAGATTGTTTTGAAATACTTGTACTGTGTATGTTGAAAAATCAAAACGTAATGGGTATGAGATTTGAAAATACCCTTAGTTATCTAACCAAGGATTTAAAGGCACAGATGTGCGAAAAGCACGATTACTCATAATGTCACTTAATTTACTGTACTTTGTTTCTTAGAGTGAAACGAGTACTTAAAATTTTCGAGGGAATCATGAGCGATCATGGCGAAGTTCTGAGAAGCCTTTCGCTTCTTTGACTTCTTAGGTGATCGTTCATCCATGGTCTTTGATTCCTCGATTGGTTTATTGGCTGATGGTGTTGTCGCCTGACTAGGTCCTGCTTGTCTTGGTGACTCTTGAGTGACTTCATCCTGGAGATGATACATGGCAGTAGCTAATTCAACAGTCTTCAGGACTACTTCGCCTATTCGCTGAGCGAATTTGGCTGCTTGCTCAGATATCTGGGTGTCATCGTGATGAAGAGACATTCTTGAAGAAAAAGAAAGGCATAGGGAGAAACAGGTGAAAGATTATTGGACATTCAAAACAGAATGATAACGCATGAAAATTGCGATCATTTGTTTGTTACCTAAGGCAAACAAATGAGACGGTGACTAATCAAAGTAAATGGGTCAAAAATAATGTATCGCGAAGACATGCTTGCCTATAAGTGAACACTCACCCCAAGAATTCCCAGGTAAGCACAACTGGTCTCGCGTCTGATGAGATGTATACGAAGTGCTTGCCTAGACAGAAAACCCAGAATACAGGCATTCACCCTTCCAGTTTGCACGTGTTCTCATTATTTAAAACCCAAAACCTTGACGAAGTTTCGAAAACTCAAAGGGGTTCAAAACCATATAATAGAGAGTTCAAAACCTTAAAATAGAGGGTTCAAAACCTAGTAATCAATCATCCTAGAACAGATGATTAGTTTTCAAAGCGGTTTTGAAATTTTTGTTCTGGTTGTGGTCGTCGCCTAAGGATAGGTGACGGTATTGTTTTATGACTAAACGCAAGTAAACTCGCGTTAGGGTCCTAAGAAGGTTATAGACTAGGTCAAAGCATTACTAATAACCTAATTCCCTATAACCATTGGCTCTGATACCATCTTTCTGTCACACCCCGACCGCGTAAAACAACAAATCGCGGCGGAAACATCGGGGCGTGTTGCAACAGAATTAATGTTTCATAACCATGGATATCAAAAGTGTTTCGTTTTATTAAACATTGAATAATTACATCGTTTGGAAATCTAAATACACAATTTAAACATAATCTATCATTGTTATTGAGTCACTAAGGCCTTGTCCAGTCCTATGTGAGCATGCATCTTATCAAACGATATCATTCAACAATACCTGAAACATATGTGAAAACGAGGTCAGCAAAGAAATGCTGGCGAGTACATAGGTTTTGTGAAAATAAGATTCATGACTTCTGTTTAAGAAAATGTTTAGTCATGAACCTTTTAATTTGCTTTGTCTTTGTAAATCATTTGAAAAATAATAAGTTCAGGTGATATGTATAATAAGAGAATAATGCATGATTAAATGAATAACCATGTAAAATGAGTTTGTATAAGATAAGTTGTTTGTAAATAAATGTCTTGTGAAAAGTATGTTACTTGTATAAAATGTTCTATGTCTCAAACTGAAATGATTCAAATAACGCTACAATATGTAATACCATACAAACACTTATATATAGGAAGTACCAGCGGCGTATCCACCATGCTTGTATCATATTACACACGCACCGTTACTCAAATCACTTACCCAAACAAACCACCAATGTAAGATGTCCATGTTTAAACAAATTGTCAAATGTATTGAATAATATAACAAAATGTTTATGTTAAGATGTAAATCATGTCATGTATAATCAATGTCAAAAGTGTTTGTGTTAAATGTAAACCATGTAATGTGTAACCAAAATGATATGTATGGCTAGTGGAATGCATCAACTAAACCATAGGAGAAACGCACAAAACAAAGTATTGAAGTAAAACTTGGTCTAAATCAATACTATGTTTCGTGGAAATGCATGATCAAATGTAAATCATGTCCAAATGTTTACCCAATCGTTAAAACATCTTGTTTTAATCGTTCAAATCGTTCTTGTTTTAATTGTTCAAATCGTTCTTGTTTTAATTGTGAAACTACTTAATGGTCGATTCTCTAATAACATTCAAGCCTTCTTGACGCGTTCATCGTTCCAACTCGCTCTCGTTCTCGTTCTTAACAAACCCTTACCAAAGGGTAAATTAATAATTACAGATTCAGTCGTTACCCAAAATACCCACACATAACCATGGGTATAGAAAATAACGGGATTTGTCAGATCATATGGTACCATAACCTAATACTGGTCGGCTTGATCTTTGCTAATGAATGTCATTGGTTATGTAACTACAACCAACAAGTTCGTTCACTTTATTGAAATCGTTCTTGAAACCATTGTAATTGTTTTTGAAACCATTGTTATCGTTCTTGAAACTATTGTTATCGTTCTTGATACTACATTGTAATTGTTTTTGAAACCATTGTAATCGTTCTTGAAATCATTGTTAAGATATTTAGCACATATGAGTCACCCCAAAACAGTTGAAAACAGTAAAAGAGGGGAATAATGTACTCGCCTGAGAATGCTTAGAGGTCTTGAACAACAACCAAACAAAGCTTGAGGGAGCACGGAAATCAGTCGGCAATCTAAAACTATATAAATAAACCGGACTTAAATCGGGAGATCGGATAGGATGAGGCTTGGTAAACCAAATGAGTATTGGAACTCATATGATATGGTTTAACAAGACCTACATACTACATGAAACCTAACCTAAGTGCTTTCAACCCATCGTGACCCATTAAGGTAGCTTATGCTACTTTAACGCGTCGTGCGCGTGAAACGCGTTCGGACCGTCTAACTAGTCCTATGACAAGTGTTATATGCCTAATCATGTTACATAATCAGTTATGTGACAAAAGTTTAGGTTACATATGCTTAATTACCAATTATACATTAAAAGGGTATTCTGGTAATTTACCTAAGGCATATAAACTACCTATCATACAACTACTTAAACGAAGCGACCATAGGGTATAACCTCGGAAGGTTATTCCCTACCTACTATGGTCACCTAATATATTTGGTCGGATCCTAATGATCGACCAAATGGGTCGGGTTCGAGGTATAAGCGATTTATTAGATCGCTTACCCTACGACCCTAGACAACGTGGTAATCAGTAGGCATAGTCCCAAGGGACTATAACCAACGTGATTACACTCACGTTGCGAAGTTCCTACGAACTTCGCATTGACCATAAGCTGGTCAACGCTGAAAGTCAAACAAAGTTTGACTTTCTGACTCGAAAAGCAATAAAATAAGGAAAAGAACGAAAGAATACTTACGAAGGGTCCCCGAATGCTAATCTCGATCCAAGAATCTCAGGTATGAAACAATGGTTTCAACTTAGAGTTCCTAAGATCAAGATTCTAGTGATTTTAGCAATGGGGGTGGATGGGTATTTATAGGAATACCCGAACCGTTAAGATCGCTTGTCGAATATCGTGCCTTAATCGTATCCGTACAAGTGTCGGAAAGTTATGGTGCCTAAAATCCATCCTTATCAGCTGACTAAGCATGTTAGAATGTGTGGTGGTGGATCAACCAGCTGCAACTTGCTGAAAACAACATTGAATCTGGTCAGAAGGTGCCTCGCGGGCCGCCTAAGGATGCTCAGGAACTGAGGAGGGCGGCCTAGCAGTCACAGATCAGCAATAAGTTTCAGAAATTACAGTTTCAGTCCCTGCACGTGTTTAAGGCCATTTCCGACACTTCCAAGGCCCGTAAAGCCAACTTTAAGGCCCTAAAATGATGCCTAAACATTGTGGACATGAAACATGCTCAAAAATATGCCGGGTGTTGGTTCGTTTGGTCGTACGAACGCGATGTTCGCTTAATTACGACGGAATGCGCATAAGCGCGAAAAACGATCCAAATGACGCAACGAATGGATTTTTGGCAAGCCAAACACTAAAGCATAATATAGTCATGCTTACATAAATTTTTGGATGTCCGGATGTATTCAGAACGTAAGTTATGCGCGAAAATGCAAACTTGTGCACTTTTTGACACTTTTAGTCCCTGAATGACACAAAAGTTTATTTTAGCATACCGAACACCTCAAAGCCTATTTCTAAGCTATGTGAAGGATATTTATGGTATGTTTAACTTATGGTCATGTTCCGGAATGTCTGTTACAGTTCAAATTGGCATACTTTCGCAGTTTGTCAACTTTAGTCCCTGTAAGCGATTAAACTTTGATTTCACCACACCAAACCTTCCAAAACTTATATCTAAGTTATGTAAAGGTTATTTAAGGTATGTTAAGCCTATGTCACTATTCCGGAGTGTTTGTTGCATTAAACTGGTTATATTTACGCATCGGTGCGCGTATAACCTTCCAGAAAGCGATTTAGAGTTTGGAATTGAACAAAAATTGATATGTGCAAATGATACACATATTTTTATAAATCCCAAGTATGAAATATAATATTTCATTGGTTCGGTATTTGTTTGATGGCCGTGAAGGCACAGGTGTTACATTTGATAAGTCTAAGGTGACATGCTTTAAGTGCAAACAGAAAGGTCACTTTAAGCGTGAATGCAGAAACGCGTATGCTGATGAATCTGAAAATCCGTTCAGAGAAGATTACTACAAGAAGGCGATTTATCATCAGAATAAATCAGAACCGCCAAGGAAGAAGCAGATTGAAGATAACAAAGAAAAATCTAGAGCTCTTGCGGTGATTCATGACGATGAAGGTTACGACTGGAGTGAGTTGTTACCTGAGGAGGATGCGGTTGGATATGCTTTCATGGCAAAAACTGAACCTATTCCTTGGAAAGATGATAGAACTGAAGAACAGAAGTATAAACACAGAAGGATGTTAGCCACGAAAAAATTGATCAGAATATGTGGTATTTTTTCTGAGGCAAAAAGAGCAAATAGATGGGATCCAGACAGAGAATGTTATCTTGACCCCTATGGAAACATTGCTATTGATCATAACACTCTTGATATGGAAACCATAATCCAAGAGTATAAAGTTGAAGATGATTATTGGTAGAAGAAATGGTGGGGAAGTGGAGAAGATGAAGAGAAAGAGAAGAAGGAGAAAGAAGAGAAAGAAAAGTCAAAGAAGATTGACATTGGGATCATTGACACGACACAGGAGTTGAATGCATAAAACATGGGAAAGATGGCTGACAAGGTGCTGGCTGCTAATGCACTTGAGGTAGATTCTAAATCCGTTTCTGAGTCTAAAAGCCAAGTCAGTTCAAACGCGTCAACGACTGAGTCAGGTAAGAAGGTCAGTGGTGATGTTGACTGCAAAAATTGCATCAAAGAATGCAAGGTTTGTAGTACAAACACTTATCTCAAAGGTAAGAAGATTGAGGATCTGACTGCTAAAGTCAGAAGTGTTGAGGATCAAATCCTTGATCGTGACAAAATGGTGAAAGCTTCAACTGAACGGTTAAAAGAATTAACTAACAAAATTGAAACTGATAAAATTGATCAGGAAAGTTTAGGAAAGAAAATGAAAGGTTAGTTCTTGAAAATCGTCAGATCACTGAAAAATTTGAGAAGCTTAAAAGCACGATTAAAGATAATGATGATAGAAACGGTAAAACTGACAAAGAAAATTGCCAATTGCAGTGTGTTTTGAGAATAAAAGAAGCCAAGATTGAGAATGAGCGAATCAATTTGAAATTGAACAGTTACAACTCTGCAAGCTTTGTTTTGCAACATATTATTCCCAAACCCATCGGGAAAGACAAAGTAGGCGAAGATGTATACTGTGATGGAACTGGGGTTGTGTTTCATCAAGTACCACCACCAGTTCTAGAAAAATATTCGAAAAAACAATCTGGGTTGGTTAATCTTGAGGAAGAAAATGAAGTGAAACTTCCTGATTCAATTGATGTTACATTTTCTTCATCATCATCTGATGATAGTGTTCAAACTGAGATTGTTAAAGGCATGGCTGAAAGTGTTTTGGATAGTGATTCAGCTAGAGATGATGAATGTTTTCTGGACAAGTACATTCAGAAACCAAAATCCAAAAACAACTTAGGTGATGAACTGGGTCTTGTGATGTACAAGATGGCTGGATCTGATAAGTTGTATTCGGATTCTGAGTTTCCTCTGGAGAATGTAAATGTTTCAAAATTGACAAATGTGTTCAAAATGGTTGAAATCGATTTGTCTGAAGTAAAAGGTTTAAAACAAACAAAAAGGCAAATGAATTTTGAGAAAGATAAAGCTTACTACAAGAAACCTGTAGTTCCACCACGTTTTTATAACAACAATCGAAACAATTGGTCGGGTGGATATCAGGGTGGTAAGAGTTATCAGAAAAGGAGTTTTCAAAACAAAAGGTTTGCTGAAAAGAAAGTGTTTGTGAACGGTTCAAGTTCACTTTCTGATGAGGAAAATGAATTTTTTTCAAAATCAAATGAAGAATTTTTTCTAAAAGGGTTTCACAACCTCAGTCTGAAGGCACAAGTCGGGTAGTTGATACTTGTACATGTTTTAGATGCAACAAAGTTGGTCACATTGCAAGAAATTGCACCAACTCCAAGCCTAAGACTGAAGTTGTTGAGAATCGACAGAAGAAGGTTGATTCAAAAGGCAAAGCTCCAATGGTTGTTGAGAAAATTTTGAAAAATGAGAAAACAAAAGTCAAAATTGAACCTGTTAAGAATGTGGTAACTAAAAATGAAAAATTTTATAAACGGGTTGCATCATCTCAACAAACATGGAAGCCAAAAGTTGTTGAAAAACCAAAGGTTTCAGTGTCGGAAAAACAATCGTCTTCTACCACATCGGTAAAGATGGATGTTCCTTTGGATTATTATGAAAAGTTGGAGAAACAATCTTCTACTCCACCAGAGAAGAAGAATGTTCAAAAGAAAAATCAACCAACCGGTCAACTTAAGAAAGATGAGTTTTTCTTATACAAAAAGGTTGAGGTTGGATCAGATGAAAGCTTGAAAATGAATGATAAAAATTTTCCGCCACTTTACACTGCTAAAA
Organism: Helianthus tuberosus; assembly: GCA_030545235.1. NCBI lineage: Eukaryota > Viridiplantae > Streptophyta > Magnoliopsida > Asterales > Asteraceae > Helianthus > Helianthus tuberosus. Next base: position 70,282,081 of record CM060356.1, on the reverse strand, counting down.
CTCACATTAAAGTCAAGTTACCCGAGTCAAAAGAAGCTTGGGTGGCATCAAAATCTCACTAAAGATTTTGGACTTGCCGGAGCTTCCTAGCTGGTAATTGTGAAGCATAAATCGGCATCTTTATTGAATTGTTTGTGATATGTGCAGGAACTTCCGAGAGCTATTTCAAGATGGATTATGGATAGAGGAGCGTCTCGACATATGACAGGGAAGACTGCATTGTTGTACGATGTTAGAAATTTCAATGGAGGTTACGTGGGATTCGCAGGAAATCAAGGTGGTAGAATTGTCGGTGAAGGAACGTTATCCAATGGGATTGTTACGTTTGAAAGAGTTAATTACGTTGCTGAGCTGGAGAATAATCTGTTGAGTATCTCACAGATTTGTGACAGGATGTATACTACTCACTTCACTGATAAAGAATGTTTGATCTTGAAGCCAAGATTTGTTATCCCTGAAGAATGGATTATCATGCGGGCACCAAGAGTCAATGATCTGTACGTGTTGGACATGAGCGTAGCTACTACAACCACGGGTCAGGCTTGTTGTTTTGTGTCTAGAGCAACAGAGAAAGAATCGAAGTTGTGGCACCGGAAGATGGGGCATATACATCTTAGAAAAATGAATCACTTGGTGCACAATGATTTAGTTCTTGGAGTTAATATCAAAGGTTTTCATCTGGAAGGGGAGTGCATTAGTTGCATCAAAGGCAAGCAGAAGAAAAAGTCACACCCTAAAAAGCAAGTTAATTCAGTTTCCAGACCGTTAGAGAGACTACATATGGATTTGTTTGGTCCAGTAAACGTCAAAAGTATTACAGGGGATCTCTACTGTCTTGTGGTTACTGATGATTATTCCTGATTTTCGTGGGTATCATTTTTGAAGTCGAAAGATGAAACGTTTGATAGTTTGATGGCGTTGTTCAGAAAGATTGAAAATCGGTACCAAAGGCGTATCAGAAGAATTAGAAGTGATAATGGTACTGAATTCAAGAACAACAAGATGGAAGAATATTGCGATGAAAGAGGTATATTGCATGAGTTTAGTGCTCCATACACTCCATAGCAGAATGGAGTCGCAGAACGTAAAAATAGGACGCTAATCGAAACGGCCAGAACGATGCTTGCTGATTCAAAGTTACCGATAAATTTTTGGGCAGAAGCAGTTTCCGCCGCATGCTATACACTCAACCGGGTTCTCACTGTAAAGAAATTCAACAAGACATGCTTTGAGTTGATCAATAACCGCAAACCGAACCTGAAGTTTCTAGAACCGTTTGGGTCTCCTTGTACAGTTCTAGAGCCTTTTGGTAAATTTGGTCCAAAGAGTATCGAAGGAATATTTGTGGGTTACTCAAGTCCACAAAGACGAGTCTTTGTTCCAAGCATGAAGCAGATCATCGAAGCACAACATGTTGAGTGTCAAGGGTATACTATGCCGCCTCAAAATCCCGGTGACTCATGGCGTTTTAATTACGATAAATTGTGGGATTCGTTTGACATGGAAGAAGAAAAGGAAGAAGAAGAGGATTTCTTTGACGAGTTGGATATTCTGAGAGAGTATGAAGAATCGCAGGAAAGGTTTCCAGCTGAGTATTTAAGAAGACCGCAACGAGCTTCAAATGATGATGAAGCAGGTCCAAGCAATGCTGGTGAACATGATGATGTCCAACAAAATGAAGTTGCTCAAGATAATCAGTCGGCACAGAATGATAATCAAGAATCTGAGAACATGCCAGTATTTGATCATGGTGATTCAGATTCTGAGGGGGTGCAAATTCAGATCTCAAGTCAAACAAACCCAGTCAGTGAACAAGATGCAAATTAGAATGTTACTAATCTGGAAGGTGATGTAGATGTTCCAGGCGAAGTGATGCCACGAACCATTTCATATCATCCAGAGGAATTGATCATTGGAGAACTGCAGAAAGGCGTTCGCACTCGAAGACAGATTGATAAAGGGCTTACATGTTTTTATACAAAAGTTGCTCTTTTGCAAACTGAATTCTCATTGAGTTGTTTTATCTCGCAGGTTGAACCAAGGGCTTACAAAGAGGCGCTTACTGAAGATTCTTGGGTCAATGCAATGCAGGAGGAACTGAGTCAATTCGAGAAATTAGGAGTGTGGAAGTTAGTGGATTTGCCAGATGGTCAAAGGAAGATAAACACCAAGTGGGTGTTCAAGTGTAAGAGAGTCGATAGAGGAGTTGTGGTTCGTAACAAAGCTCGACTCGTAGTCCACGGTTTCAGTCAACAGGAGGGGATAGATTTTACCGAAGTGTATGCTCCTGTAGCTAGACTAGAAGCTATCAGAATCTTTCTAGCATTTGCATCATGGAAAAACTTCAAAGTATATTGTTGGTGCACACATCTGTCGTCTTCGTCTTATATCGAGTCTCTGGTTGCGTTGCAGATCTGAAATTGTAATTTGTCTGTTAGCTTGAGATGTCTGATAGCTTGAACATGCCTGATAGCTTGAACATGCCTGATAGCTTGAACATGTCTGATAGCTTGAACATGTCTGATAGCTTGAACATGTCTGATAGCTTGAACATGTATGTGTAATTTCAAGCTAACAAGCATGCAGTATAAATAGATGTCATGAGTTGTCATTTGAAGCTAACAGACTAGAGAACAGGAATTGATACCGAGGTGCTGCCGGTATTCCTTGTGATTGTAATCGATAGTAAATCAATACACAAGACGTTTATAGTGATATTCAAGCTGTTTTTACATCCGTTTCTTAGTTTCCGCCTCTGAAACGGACTAGAGCTCTTCCGAACGACTCATTCAGGTCGAGACACGATCCTATAAGTGGTATCAGAGCTCAGGACGAGGAGTTCTTGCCATATTCAGCTTGAAAATCTGTTTTCTACACCTTCTTTCACAAAATTAAAAATTTTTTAAGGTTAAAATCGGCTCAAAATTTCATATCTTCTGCGTAATCATGATTTAACGAATCCTGGAAAGTTTCAGCACTAAAATCGACTTAAATCTGGTTCAAATCGGTCTGTTAGCTTGAAATTGGTTCGAAATTGCTGACATCATCAACATTTCAAGCGAACATAACACTGTGTGTTCGCTTGAAACTGCTGCTCGCTTGAGTTTTCACCGTATGATAGCTTGAAATTGACTGGTCGCTTGAAAAATCAACCTTGTTAGCTTGAAAATACATCGTCTGATCGCTTGAGTTTACACCCTGGTCGCTTGAAAAACTACACCTTGTTCGCTTGAAATCATTGACAGATTGAAAACACGTCTCGGTTATTGTGAATCATTCTAATCAAAGTTGTCAGTAGATTGGGAATAGAAATCACATGTTTGTATTAGTTTGAAAGTGTTTCTCGTGTTTGTCAATTCATGATTTAACAAGACAACAGCATGTGGTAATATGAGTGTGCATGTGAATGTTTTGAGAGGTCCAATTAAATCAATCGGTGCATCATAGGGTGTCAGCAAACATTGAAAGTAATCAACAGTTGTCAGACAGTTAAAAATTTGTTTTGTTCCATATTTGTGTCAGCCCATGTGATTGTGTTTAGTATTCAAAGCTCTCGACCCAAGATCCAAGAAAGTTATATTGATAAAATGTTTGTCTGCCATGTGACCTGAACTTAATAGAGTTGTCCGCTCACTTTACATGTTGAGGCCCAATCATAGTTAATTTTGAACAATTAAAGTTGCTGAGAAGTTTAAATTGTATACATATATCTTCGGTTCACTAAAGTCAAGTTTGGTGAGATCTTTAAGTGTGCTGTCAGCCTAAGTAATTCAACGGCCCAAGTTTGAACATTATAAAGTCCTCGGCTCAATCATCATTGTGTATTGTCAGCCCAAGCCCATTCATTCAGTTTGCGGAATACATTAAACGAGTCCACAAATTTTTCGAGACGAGTCCTAGATCGATTCAATCATCACACACTTTTACGTATTCAGTTCATTTAAAAACTAATTGTTTGTTTGTTTTCATTCAGGTGTTTCCCGAATTATATCAAATTTTCCGAAGACATGGACGAGGAATTCTACAATGCGTTTGCTACATCTGTTGCACCTGTCACTACTGCTGAGACTATATACAGTGAGAATGAGACGGGTACTCATCAGAAACCACCAAAGTTGATGTATATCGAATATTTTCAGGGTTGGAAAAATCGTTTTGAGAATTGGGTTCAGACTTACAGATTCGATGCTTGGTGTTCTTTACTGAAAGATTACGAGAAACCTAAGAATGAACGTGGGTTGGAAAAGGGTTTCAATGATTTTACTGAAGCTGATAAGTTGAAATACACTAGTGAGAAGATGATGATCAGCATTTTACAGCAAGCAGTTATGTCACACCCCGACCACGTATAACATACAAGACGTGGCTGAAAACGTCGGGGAGTGTTGTAACAGAATTAATTGTTTCAAATCCATGGCAAACAAAGTTGTATTTTATTTCTAAAACAAGAGTTACATTGTCTTAACACAGGAAATACAGAGTTTATAACATAATTAAACAAAGTCTATCATCGTTTTTAGTCTCTAAGGCACAGGTCCGCCCTAGTGTCCTGATCAACATCCTATGGAAAAGCTCCTGAAAACACATGTGAAAATAGGTACGTCAGCATAAAAATGCCTGTGAGATACATAGGTTTGTGAAAATAGGATTCATGACTTAAGTTTAAGAAAATGTTTAGTCATGAACCTTGTAAATTGTTTTGTCTTGTAAATCATTTGAAAAACGATAATATCAGATGATATGTATAAATAAGATCATAAAGTATGATTAAATAAATAACCAAGTAAAATGAGTTTGTATAAGATAAGTTGTTTTGTAAAACAATGTCTTGTGAAAAGTATGTTATTTGTATAAAATGTCATATGTCCAATTTGAAATGATTTAAATAACGCTACAATATGTAATACCATACAAACACTTATATATAGGAAGTACTAGCGGCGTATCCACCATGCTTGTATCATATTACACATGCCTCGTTACTTAATTCACTTAAACAAACCACCAATGTATAAAGTCTATGTTTAAACCAATAGTCAAAAGTCCTTGTATAAGCCATGTCAAATGTTTATAAGTCCAAGAGTAGTCAAGTAATGTGTAACAAATGTTATGTCTTGTAAGTAAAGTATTGTCAAATAGTCCAAAAGTAGAAATGTACGAAACAAAGTAATTTGAATATATCAAAAAGTTATGTTTTGTAAAGTAATGCATGTTACATTGATACAAACATTTATGTGGTAAGTTAACGCATACATTCAAGCCTTGAGACAGTCGGATAACCCTTTCAGTCAAGGTTATCAAAAGAAATGTTTTCGGATTCAGTCATTCCTTACATCCAAACAAACCCGGGATGTCAGGAATGGGATTTGTCAAGTCCTATGGTACCAGTACTTACTACCGAGCGGCGTAGCTAATGTTAATGAACGTATAATAGTCTCGTTTATGCAAACCAAATGTCATAGCAAAAGTGAACATGTTATAAGAAAACAATGTACTAAGTATGCTAAGTTAACATACAAAGCAGAAAGTCATGTAAATCAATGTGCTAGCATGCTGTCAGTCAACATACATAGCAGAAATGTAAAGTAAAACAATGTACTAAGTATGCACACAATGGACATACATAGCATGAAACGTAATGAAATCATGTACTATAATGTACTAACAAACATAGCATGTATATGATGTGAAAACAGGAAAGCACGAAAGTAACAAGTAGGCACATGTGTTTCACCCCAAAACAGTTTGAAAACAGTAAAAGAGGGGTCTATGTACTCACTTGAGATTGCTCAGAAGTCCTAAGATAACCACCAAGCAATGCTAGAGATCTCGGAATAACAAACGGCACCTAATATAGGTAACTACATTAATAAACCGGACCTAAATCGAAAGATCGGATAGAATGAGGGTTCGTAAACCAAATGAGTATGGGAACTCATGTAGTATGGTTTAACAAAGCCTACATACTAAATGAAACCTATCCTAAGTGCTTGTGACCCATTACGACCCGTTTAGGTAGCTTATGCTACTTTAACGTGTCGTTCGCGTGAAACGCGTTCGGACCGCCTAACTAGTCCTATGACAAGTAATATATGCCTTAACATGTCTAATATGGTTGTCAAACCAGTTTAGATGTCAAAAGTTATGTTACATATGTTTAAAATGAATTTTGGCATCATAGGGGTATTTTGGTAATTTACCTAAGGCATATAAACTACCTATCAAACAACTACTTAAATGAAGCGACCATAAGGTATAACCTCATAAGGTTATTCCTTATATACTATGGGCACCTAATGTGCTTGGTCGGATCCTAATGATCGACCAAACGGGTCGGGTTCGAAAGTATAAGCGATTGTTTAGATCGCTTACCTTACGACCCTATATAAGCACTAAACTAAAAGTGACGAGCTAAGCATGCTAAAACATGCTTAACTTAGTTTAGAAAACAGGTTTGGTATCAAAACAAACGGTTTTGATACCCTTAAGTAGTTTGGTTACAAAATACGCAAGAATACGTATTCTGTCCGAAACTACGGCTCGTCACTGAGCCTAGATAACGTGGTAATCAGTAGGTATAGTCACTAGGGACTATAACCATCGTGATCACGCTCACGTTATGAAGTTCAAACGAACTTCGCATCAACCATAAACTGGTCAATGCAGAAAGTCAAACAAAGTTTGACTTTCGGACTCGAAAGCGATAAAAGAACGAAAGAATACTTACGAAAGGTCCCCGAATGCTAATCTAGATCCAAATAACTCAGGTATGAAACAATGGTTTCAACTTAGAGTCTTTTAGATCAGATTCTAGTGAGGAATGAGTGAAAATGGGTTGGGTGTTTATAGTAAACCCACAACCGTTAGGATCGTTTCTTGGAAAAGGAGGCACGATCTAGGCCGTACACTTGTCAAAATGTTGTGGTAACTAATTTTGGCCACCATAGGAGATTAACATGTGGCACTTGACCTTTGGGAAGTGTTAGGGGCTGCTAACTTATGTTTAAAATGGCTTTTTGCTGCATTTTTTTTTATTTATTTATATTTTTTTTTATATTTTTTTTTTGCAGTTTTGGTTCCTGAGCGCGTATCGTCGTGTTTTGGCACTTCTAACACCCGTCAAGCCCATTTTTAAGCTTCACAAGGATGTTAAAGTATAGGGAACATGAAACATGCTAAAAAATATGCCGGATGTCGGTTCGTTTAGCTGTACAATCGCGTTGTTCAGTTAATTATGACGGAATGCGCATAAGCGTGAAAAACGATCCAAATTGCGTGACGAATGGATTTTTCTCATGCCAAACACTAAACTAAAATATTTTAGTGCTTACATAAATTTTTGGATGTCCGGATGTATTCAGACCGTAAGTTATGCGCGAAAATGCAAACTTGTGCATTTTTTTTGACACTTTTAGTCCCTGAATGACCCAAAAGTTTATTTTAGCACACCGAACACCTCAAAGCCTATTTCTAAGATATGTAAAGGATATTTAAGGTGTGTTTAACTTATGGTCATGTTCCGGAATGTCTGTTACAGTTCAAATTGGCATACTTTCGTAGTTTGTCAAGTTTAGTCCCTGTAAGCGAATTAACTTGTTTTTGCCATACCAAAGCCTTCAAAACTTATTTCTAAGTTATGTAAAGGTTATTTAAGGTATGTTAAGTATATGATGATGTTCCGGAGTATTTGTCGCGTTAAACTGGTTACGTTTACGCACCAGTTTGCGTATAACTCTCCAGAAAGCGATATAGAGTTTGAAATTGAATAAAAGTCAAAACATGAAAAATGTAAAACACAACCAAACAAACATTGGGATCAAATAACATTGTTTTATTGATAATAGAACTATTCATAATGATTACAAGCACAGATGTTACAGTCTCCCCTACTTGTGGAAATTTCGTCCCGAAATTTATTTAGAGGAAACTCGTGGAAAAAGATGCGGATATTTCGCCTTCATTTGATCTTCGCGTTCCCAAGTAAACTCGGGTCCACGTTTAGCTTCCCAACGAACTTTGACCAAAGGAATGCGCATACGTTTGAGCCACTTGACTTCACGTTCCATGATTTCCACTGGCTTCTCAACAAATTTCAGTGTTTTACCAACACGAATTTCGTCAAGTGGTATGTGGAGGTTATCATCAGCTAAACACCTCTTGAGATTGGATACGTGAAAAGTTGGATGAACATTTCCAAGTTCAGGAGGTAACTAAAGTCTGTAGGCTACCTTTCCGATTCTTTCGACGATCTTGAATGGTCCAACGTATCTAGGTGCAAGTTTTCCTTTCTTTCCAAATCTGATCACACCTTTCCAAGGTGAGACCTTAAGTAATACTCGATCACCGACTTGAAATTCCAAGGCCTTGCGTTTTGGGTCCGCGTAACTCTTCTGACGGCTTCTAGCTGTCTGAAGGTTATCACGCACTTTCTTGATCTTGTCAGTTGTCTCTAAAATGAGGGCAGGTCCAGTAAGTTGAGCCTCGCCGATCTCATTCCAGCAGACTGGTGAACGACATTTTCGACCATAGAGAGCCTCGAAAGGAGCCATTTTGATGCTGGTGTGATAACTGTTGTTGTAGGAGAATTCAATCAACTTAAGATGTGAATCCCAACTACCACCAAAATCGATCACACAAGCTCTTAGCATATCCTCCAGAGTCTGGATTCTTCTTTTAGATTGACCATCCGTTTGCGGATGATAAGCTGTGCTCAGATTAAGTTGGGTCCCCATAGCAGATTGCATGGTTCTCCAAAAATGAGAAGTGAAACGAGCATCTCTGTCAGAAATGATATTCAAAGGAACACCATGTCGAGCTACAATTTCATCCACATAGATTTGAGCAAGTCTGTCAGCAGGAAAATCCTCACGGATTGGCAAGAAATGCGCTGACTTAGTAAGACGATCAACAACTACCCAGATGGCATCATGACCTTTCTTTGTGCGCGGAAGTTTAGTAACAAGATCCATAGTAATGTTTTCCCATTTCCAAACTGGGATCTCTGGTTGCTCCAATAAACCAGAAGGACGCTGATGTTCAGCCTTAACCTTAAGACAAGTGAGGCATTTTGATACGTATAAGGCAATGTCTTTCTTCATACCAGGCCACCAATAATGAATACGAAGATCCTTATACATCTTATCTGAGCCCGGATGAACAGAATAACGCGACTTATGGGCTTCATCCATAAGTAAGGTACGAAGATCATCCTGGCTTGGGACCCACAAACGGTCCATGAAGTAATACGATCCATTGTCCTTCAGTTCCAAAGCAGGCGTTATGTGATAGGGAAATTCCTTATCCATTAAACCTTGTGAAACACAAGATTGTTGAGCCTGAGAAATGCGTGCTTGGATATCGGATCGAGCTTGAATAACAGATTGAACACGTACACAATGAAGCTTAGTACGTTCCTTACGACTCAATGCATCAGCCACGACATTCGCCTTACCAGGATGGTAGCGAATTTCGCAGTCATAGTCGTTTAAAAGCTCAACCCAACGTCGTTGCCTCATGTTGAGTTCTTTCTGATTGAAGATATGCTGAAGACTTTTGTGGTCCGTGAAAACCACACATTTTGTACCGTACAAATAGTGTCTCCAGATCTTTAGAGCGAAAACAACTGCACCCAACTCAAGATCATGAGTGGTGTAGTTCTTCTCATGTATCTTCAACTGCCTCGATGCATATGCTATGACTTTGTTCCTTTGCATAAGAACACAGCCAAGACCTAGTTTAGATGCATCGCAATAAACAACGAAATCATCATTGCCCTCAGGCAAAGTTAGAACAGGCGCGTCACAAAGCTTCTGCTTCAAGTTTTGAAAAGCTTCCACTTGTTTGAATCCCCAATAAAAGGGCATTTTCTTCTGAGTTAGAGCAGTTAGAGGAACTGCAATCTTCGAGAAGTTTTCTATGAAGCGGCGGTAATAACCCGCTAGACCAAGAAAAGACCGAACCTCAGTAGGAGTAGTAGGCGTATCCCAATCCTTGATCGCACTGATCTTGGAGGGATCCACATGAATACCTTGTTCGTTGATAATATGTCCTAAGAATTGAACTTCTTTAAGCCAGAATTCACACTTGGAGAATTTGGCGAAAAGTTGCTCTTTCTTCAGGAGTTCCAGAGTAAGACGAAGATGTTGCTCGTGATCAGCTCGCGTCTTGGAGTAAATCAAGATGTCGTCAATAAAAACAATGACGAATTGATCCAAATAAGGTTTGCAGACCCTATTCATTAAGTCCATGAAAACAGCAGGAGCATTAGTCAAACCGAATGGCATGACTGTGAATTCATAACGCCTATAACGAGTACGGAACGCTGTCTTGGGAATATCTTCTTCATGCACCCGAAGTTGATGATATCCGGAACGTAGATCAATCTTCAAAAAATAAGAAGCGCCCTGTAACTGATCAAAGAGGTCGTCTATGCGAGGTAGGGGATATCGATTCTTGATGGTAAGCTTGTTAAGCTCACGATAATCGATACACATCCTAAAAGATCCATCCTTCTTCTTGACAAAAAGAACGGGAGCACCCCAGGGTGAAAAGCTAGGACGGATAAAGCCTTTGTCAGAGAGATCCTGAAGCTGCTTAGACAACTCTTGCATCTCAGACGGTGCAAGACGATATGGGGCTCTGGCAATGGGATTTGCACCAGGTACGAGATCAATACGGAACTCGACTTGGCGTGCTGGAGGTAGACCAGGTAACTCTTCAGGGAAAACTTCAGAATAATCCCGAACGACAGGAATATCTGAAATAGACTTACCCTTGCCTTTATCTGCTATAACATGTGCTAAGAAAGCCACATAGTTCTTCCGTAGATACTTCCGAGCCTTAAAACAAGACATGAGTTTGAGACCACCGACAGGTTTCTCACCTTGAACCTGTAGGATCTCGCCTGTCGAAAGCGGCACACGAACAATCTTCTCAGAACAAACTATCTCTGCGCGATGCTTAGATAACCAATCCATACCCACAATAACGTCGAAGCTTCCAAGTTGCATAGGCGTGAGGTCGATTGGAAAAAGATGATCGTTAAGGTTCAACTGGCAGTTGTGAAGAACAGAATCAAGAACAATGGGTTCACCACTAGCAACTTCTACTGTCAAAGGTTTACCTAGTTTTGTTCTAGACACGCGAAGCATAGGCTCAAAAGACAATGACACAAAACTCTTGTCGGCACCCGAATCAAAAAGAACAGATGCAGGCTGATTATTAATAAAGAACGTACCGTTCACCACGTTATCATCCACCTGCGCCTCTTGGGCATTCAAGTTAAAAGCTCGTCGTCGAGCCTGAGCCTGATTTTGGATCTGATTCTGGTTTTGGTTGACTAGCCTTGGGCACCGGTTCCTGTAGTGGGTCAGATCCCCACAGTTGTAGCACGAACCAGGAGGAAAATGAGGTCGTGCAGCTTGACCTTGTTGCTGAGCAAGAGGCTGAGCAACTTGTAGTGCTTGGTTCTGAACTGCCTGGTTCTGGTTAACAGGAATGCGGCAGGTGGCAGCAAGATGACCAGGCCTTCCGCAGTTAGTGCACTGACGACACTGGAGGTGTGGTTGATGATGGCCGTTACACCTGTTGCACAAAGGTGCATTGCCAAGATAAGGCTTCTTGGCTAGTGGTTGCGCAGGCTGATTTGGTGCAGCTTGAGCCTGTGCAGTAACGGCATAGTTTTGGGAAGCCTTCCGCTTCCTAGACCCTCCAGAATTCTTTCCCTTCTTGTTTTGACCTTTCTTGCCATCCTCATTATCAGCTGACTGCTTCTTGCCCTTGTCACCCTTCTTATGCAGTTTTCCCTTACGAACCTGCGACTCAGTCAATGTCGCTGATAACTCGATCGCCTGACGGAGTGTGGTAGGGTTACTACCAGTAATGATGTCTTGTACTGAGTCAGGTAGGCCGTCGATGTATCTCTCGATAGCCTTGTCGAGTGGGGTAACCATAGTTGGGCAAAGCAGACTCAACTCTTCAAACCTATCAGTATAAGCCCTGTGCTCGCCACTGTCTTGTTTCAAGTCCTCAAACTCTTTCTCCAACGCTCACTGTTCATGACGAGGACAGAATTCCCTCATCATAAGGGCCCTGAGTTGAGCCCAAGTTTGCGCTAGAGCAACTTCTGCACCCCGATCTCTCATAACCCTGTTCCACCATGTGAGAGCCCTCTTCTGAAACACGCTCGAAGAAAACTCGACCTTGCGATTATCCGGACACTGCACGTGGTGGAAAGTATTCTCAATGCTCTCAAACCATTGAAGAAGCCCAGTCGCTCCCTCAGAACCACTAAACTTGAGTGGTTTAGCCGAGTTAAAATCCTTGTATTTGCATGGAGCATTGTTGTTGTTGTTGGCTTGGTGCCATTGAGCAAAGAGATTTGGAAATTGAGAAGCCATCTGCTCCGCAATAATTTCTGCCAGTTCGGCAGTCGCAATCAGATTGTCGCGTCGAGGAGGCATTCTAAAAGAGGAAACATGAAAAGAAACGAGTGAGATGATGGGATGAAAAGAATGAGATGAAACAAAATCAACAAAAGCAAAGATGGTGGTCATTTGTCCGTATCACAAAGTAAACAAACGACACACAGTGACTAATCAAAGTAAATGGATCAAAAATAATGTATCATGAAGACATGCTCGCCTATAAGTGAACACTCATCCCAAGAATTCCCAGGTAAGCACAACTGGTCTCGCGTCTGATGAGATGTATACGAAGTGCTTGCCTAGACAGAAAACCCAGAATACAGGCATTCACTCTTCCAGTTTGCACGTGTTCACATTATTTAAAACCCAAAACGTTGACGAGATTTTGAAAATTTGAGGGCACAAGGCCAAAATTTTAGTCAAACTGGAAGGGTTCAAAACCATATAACAGAGGGTTCAAAACCTTGTAATAAATTATTCAAAAGCAGATGATTGTTTTTCAAAAATCGTTTCGGAAAAATTTGGTTCTTGTTTTGATAATCACCTAAGGATAGGTGATGTACATGTTTTAAGATCAAAACACAAGATAACTCGTGTTAGGGTCCTAGAAAGGTTATAGTCTAGGTCAAAGCATTTCTAATAACCTAATTCCCTATAACCATTGGCTCTGATACCAACTCTTCTGTCACAACCCGACCACGTATAACATACAAGACGTGGTGGAAAACGTCGGGGAGTGTTGTAACAGAATTAATTGTTTCAAATCCATGGCAAACAAAGTTGTATTTTATTTATTAAACAAGAGTTACATTGTCTTAACACAGGAAATACAGAGTTTATAACATAATTAAACAAAGTCTATCATCGTTTTTAGTCTCTAAGGCACAGGTCCGCCCTAGTGTCCTGATCAACATCCTATGGAAAAGCTCCTGAAAACACATGTGAAAATAGGTACGTCAGCATAAAAATGCCTGTGAGATACATAGGTTTGTGAAAATAGGATTCATGACTTAAGTTTAAGAAAATGTTTAGTCATGAACCTTGTAAATTGTTTTGTCTTGTCTTGTAAATCATTTGAAAAACGATAATATCAGATGATATGTATAAATAAGATCATAAAGTATGATTAAATAAATAACCAAGTAAAATGAGTTTGTATAAGATAAGTTGTTTTGTAAAACAATGTCTTGTGAAAAGTATGTTATTTGTATAAAATGTCATATGTCCAATTTGAAATGATTTAAATAACGCTACAATATGTAATACCATACAAACACTTATATATAGGAAGTACTAGCGGCGTATCCACCATGCTTGTATCATATTACACATGCCTCGTTACTTAATTCACTTAAACAAACCACCAATGTATAAAGTCTATGTTTAAACCAATAGTCAAAAGTCCTTGTATAAGCCATGTCAAATGTTTATAAGTCCAAGAGTAGTCAAGTAATGTGTAACAAATGTTATGTCTTGTAAGTAAAGTATTGTCAAATAGTCCAAAAGTAGAAATGTACGAAACAAAGTAATTTGAATATATCAAAAAGTTATGTTTTGTAAAGTAATGCATGTTACATTGATACAAACATTTATGTGGTAAGTTAACGCATACATTCAAGCCTTGAGACAGTCGGATAACCCTTTCAGTCAAGGTTATCAAAAGAAATGTTTTCGGATTCAGTCATTCCTTACATCCAAACAAACCCGGGATGTCAGGAATGGGATTTGTCAAGTCCTATGGTACCAGTACTTACTACCGAGCGGCGTAGCTAATGTTAATGAACGTATAATAGTCTCGTTTGTGCAAACCAAATGTCATAGCAAAAGTGAACATGTTATATGAAAACAATGTACTAAGTATGCTAAGTTAACATACAAAGCAGAAAGTCATGTAAATCAATGTGCTAGCATGCTGTCAGTCAACATACATAGCAGAAATGTAAAGTAAAACAATGTACTAAGTATGCACACAATGGACATACATAGCATGAAACGTAATGAAATCATGTACTATAATGTACTAACAAACATAGCATGTATATGATGTGAAAACAGGAAAGCACGAAAGTAACAAGTAGGCACATGTGTTTCACCCCAAAACAGTTTGAAAACAGTAAAAGAGGGGTCTATGTACTCACTTGAGATTGCTCAGAAGTCCTATGATAACCACCAAGCAATGCTAGAGATCTCGGAATATCAAACGGCACCTAATATAGGTAACTACATTAATAAACCGGACCTAAATAGGAAGATCGGATAGAATGAGGGTTCGTAAACCAAATGAGTATGGGAACTCATGTAGTATGGTTTAACAAAGCGTACATACTAAATGAAACCTATCCTAAGTGCTTGTGACCCATTACGACCCGTTTAGGTAGCTTATGCTACTTTAACGCGTCGTTCGCGTGAAACGCGTTCGGACCGCCTAACTAGTCCTATGACAAGTAATATATGCCTTAACATGTCTAATATGGTTGTCAAATCAGTTTAGATGTCAAAAGTTATGTTACATATGTTTAAAATGAATTTTGGCATCATAGGGGTATTTTGGTAATTTACCTAAGGCATATAAACTACCTATCAAACAACTACTTAAACGAAGCGACCATAAGGTATAACCTCATAAGGTTATTCCCTATATACTATGGGCACCTAATGTGCTTGGTCGGATCCTAATGATCGACCAAACGGGTCGGGTTCGAAAGTATAAGCGATTGTTTAGATCGCTTACCTTACGACCCTATATAAGCACTAAACTAAAAGTGACGAGCTAAGCATGCTAAAACATGCTTAACTAAGTTTAGAAAACAGGTTTGGTATCAAAACAAACGGTTTTGATACCCTTAAGTAGTTTGGTTACAAAATACGCAAGAATACGTATTCTGACCGAAACTACGGCTCGTCACTGAGCCTAGATAACGTGGTAATCAGTAGGTATAGTCACTAGGGACTATAACCATCGTGATCACGCTCACGTTATGAAGTTCAAACGAACTTCACATCGACCATAAACTGGTCAATGCAGAAAGTCAAACAAAGTTTGACTTTCGGACTCGAAAGCGATAAAAGAACGAAAGAATACTTACGAAAGGTCCCCGAATGCTAATCTAGATCCAAATAACTCAGGTATGAAACAATGGTTTCAACTTAGAGTCTTTTAGATCAGATTCTAGTGAGGAATGAGTGAAAATGGGTTGGGTGTTTATAGTAAACCCACAACCGTTAGGATCGTTTCTTGGAAAAGGAGGCACGATCTAGGCCGTACACTTGTCAAAATGTTGTGGTAACTAATTTTGGCCACCATAGGAGATTAACATGTGGCACTTGACCTTTGGGAAGTGTTAGGGGCTGCTAACTTATGTTTAAAATGGCTTTTTGCTGCATTTTTTTATTTATTTATTTTCTTTTTATATTTTTTTTTGCAGTTTTGCAGTTTTGGTTCCTGAGCGCGTATCGTCGTGTTTTGGCACTTCTAACTCACGTCAAGCCCATTTTTAAGCTTCACAAGGATGTTAAAGTATAGGGAACATGAAACATGCTCAAAAATATGCCGGATGTCGGTTCGTTTAGCCGTACAATCGCGTTGTTCAGTTAATTACGACGGAATGCGCATAAGCGTGAAAAATGATCCAAATTGCGTGACGAATGGATTTTTCTCATGCCAAACACTAAACTAAAATATTTTAGTGCTTACATAAATTTTTGGATGTACGGATGTATTCAGACCGTAAGTTATGCGCGAAAATGCAAACTTGTGCATTTTTTTGACACTTTTAGTCCCTGAATGACCCAAAAGTTTATTTTAGCACACCGAACACCTCAAAGCCTATTTCTAAGCTATGTAAAGGATATTTAAGGTGTGTTTAACTTATGGTCATGTTCCGGAATGTCTGTTACAGTTCAAATTGGCATACTTTCGTAGTTTGTCAAGTTTAGTCCCTGTAAGCGAATTAACTTGTTTTTGCCATACCAAAGCCTTCAAAACTTATTTCTAAGTTATGTAAAGGTTATTTAAGGTATGTTAAGTATATGATGATGTTCCGGAGTATTTGTCGCGTTAAACTGGTTACGTTTACGCACCAGTTTGCGTATAACTCTCCAGAAAGCGATATAGAGTTTGAAATTGAATAAAAGTCAAAACATGAAAAATGTAAAACACAACCAAACAAACATTGGGATCAAATAACATTGTTTTATTGATAATAGAACTGTTCATAATGATTACAAGCACAGATGTTACAAGTTAAAGAAGACATCTTTGTCTTACTTCAACAAAATGGAACTGCTAGATCAATCTGGGAAGCTTTACTTCAGAAATTTCGAGGGAGTGCTGATATGATAAAAAACAAAAAGGCCTTATTAAAGAAGTCGTTTGACATATTTACTACATTTGATCATGAAACCACAAAGGAAACAATAGATAGATACTGTCATCTGGTTCTAGAAATGAAAAGATTGGATATTCAGAAAGATGATGATGAGTGGGTTGATAAGTTAGCAGAGGCATTACCCCAACAGAAGTGGGGAACTTATCTGATGATTGTGAAACTCATGAGGAAGACTGAGAGTATGAATTTGGCACAGTTTATTCAGAAGATTGAGGAACAAGAGCTGGATATTCAAAAGACTGCTATAATGACGAATCCAAATGCAAAACAAGATGTCAGTTTGTATTACAGAGGTAACAAGTTTGAGGCCACTCCCAGCCATAGTCCAAAGATTCAAACTGGTTTTAGTGCTGACAGCTCATCTGGAACAAAGGTTAGTAATGCGACTCAAAGTGGTGGATTTTCTTCATCATTTTCAAGTTTTGATCCAAATAGCGCAACATCAACTTCTCAACGACAAAATTCAACACATCTTCAGTGCAATGTTACATTAAACATTCAAAATGGTCAGAATTTGTCTCCAGAAGTTGCCAAGCAGCACATGGCATCACTGGTTACTATGTTAGAATCTTACGAAAGTTTGATTGATGGGAAGATTGGCAATCCGATGCTTACCAAAGAAGATTATGACCAAATTGATGCTGAAGAACTTGAAGTGATGGATATCAAATGGTGCTTAGCAAGTGCTTGGAGGAGAGCTGAAAAGTTTCAAGAGATTACTGGTAGGGATGAATTTCGAGGAATGGCTACCTCTCCATTGGGATTTGATAAATCAAAGGTTACCTGTTTCCTTTGTAAAGGAAAAGGTCATTTTAAACGAGAGTGTAAAAGTAAAGAATCTACCGGGAATCAAGATAGAAACAATTATTATCAGAAATCAATCTTCCATCAGACTGCTCAACAACCTCAAATTGCACATGCTCATGCTACTAATGATGGAAAGAAGAAAGCTTTACTGATTCATCAAGTTGATGAAAAAGTTGCAGAGGGATTTAGTTGGGATAAATACATTCCATCTGATTCAGCCTTTGTTGCTAGAATACTAGATGAAAAGGCTAGTGAGAAAAGAATCCCGATATTTCCTGATCTTGGAAGCGATGTGGATACCGATGATGAGGAAGAACATCTCAACAAAGCTAGAAAAGGCATTGATCTAACTAGTTTTAATTTGTTTTTTGCAGATAAAATGGAAATGTTGTACCAGAAGAAGATGGCAAGATTGAGGAAAGAGCTGGAAGCAGCAAAATTGCAAGCTGCTGAAAAGACAGAAGCAGGAGAAGAAATTTTCAAAGTAGAGAAAGAAATTGATAAGATTGTTGAGGTTGAAAAGATTGTTGAAATTGAAAAACTTGTCGAAGTTGAAAAGATTGTCGAGATTGAGAAAATCGTTGAAGTTGAAAAAATTGTTGAAGTTGAAAAGTTAGTTGAAAAACTTGTTGAAGTCGAAAAGGTTGTTGAAATTGAAAAGATTGTTGAAAAGGTGGTTGAGATCACTAAACCTTGTGAGAAATGTTCTGAATTCTGCAAAGTTTGTGAAGAAAAAGATAAGAAGATTGCTGAATTAGAGAAGATTAAAGAAGATTTATTGTCCGATGTGAAGTATGTGAAGGAATCTTATGATGTACTGAACAGAACAGTTGATGGTTTGAAGAAGACAAATTCAGAAACCGAAAAAGCAATGGATAAAATGAGTGCAACTTTAATGACAAAGCAGAGCGTCATCAATGATTATATTGAAGATTGTGCCAATCTGAAGAAGGAACTGGAACTTGAGAAGATTGAGAGTGAAAGGATTAAACGATTATTGTTGAGTTACACTACTTGTGATTATTTGATTGATCGTGTTTATCCTACTGTTGCAGGTCTTGAGGCATTCAAGGAGAAAAAGACTGAAGATACTAATACTGGTAAGAAACCAAGTGTCAAGTATAACAGATGTCCGCCTCCGATCCATGAAACTTATTATCCCAGGAATCCTAATGAGGAGCGTCTAAAAAAGGCAGTCAACATCAAGTTAAAGTCTGAAATCATTGATGAATTACCAGACAATATTGATGTTACATTCACAGCGTCTGACACTGATCATGAGTCTGAGTTATTAAAGAAAGTTGTCGATCAGGTGTTGGATACGGATGAAGAGTCAAAACCGGAGTCTGAGTCTGAAAGTCCGAGTTCATCAGAAAAGAGTCCAAGTTCATCGGTTAATAGGGTTTACAATAGAGAATTCCTGTTATCAAAATCTAATTTGAATGACGGATCAATCAAAGTGGTTTATACTTTGTATGATTCAGACAAATTATATTCTGATGAGGAATTTCCAAAAAGAAGTGTTAAAACTGAAATGATAAAACAGGTTTTCAAATTAACAGAAATTAATATTTCTGAAATAAAAGATTTAAATCTTGCTAAAAAACCTAAAAAGTACACTTCAAGAGTTCAACAGAGATTGAACAAGAAAAAGGGTTACGGTCATGGTTCAGGTTTTCAAAAGAAATCAAACCATAATGGTAATCTCAAAAAGAAAGGTCTTGGTTTTAATTCTTCAGAAAATTATAAAAATCAGAAAACTTATAAACCAAAAACAAAATTTGTTTCAGGAGGAAGTTCAGAGGATGAACAGAAGAAACCGTTCTGGAAGCAGTCAAATCAAGAGTTTCTTGCTGAAGTAAAGAAGAATGTGAGAAAATTTGCTTCAAGAGTTGACAGAAGAACCTGTTTCAAATGCCAAGAAGTTGGACATATAGCTTGGAATTGCTCCAAGACCAATTACCAAAAACAGGAAGTTTCTTCTAACTTTTTTTTGAGAAATACTTGTGTTGATAAGAAAGAACAACTTGTAAAAAATGTTAAAAAGTTTGAAAATTCTACTTCTGAGGAAGGTGAAAGTTCAAAACGGTTTTACAAAAAAAGTGTCGATTTAACAAAACAAAAATGGGTTGTAAAATCTGAAAGAAGTTCTGACAATGAATCTGATTCCATAAAATCAGAGGAGTCATGTGTTGAGAAAAAGATTGATAATTCCGTTCCTGAGTTGAACGAGGAAAACTTTCCGTCATTGACAAAAGATTATTTGAAATCAAAAGGTAGGTTGAGATTTCAGATCAATTCTTTGATGATAAGAAAGAATTTGATGCTGAAAAGGTGTTTAATGGAAATGTTAAACATATTTTTGGTAAGATGGTTGCAGGAAAAGTAAAAGGTGCTAAAGAATTCTACAAATCTAAGTGCTGGTGGGACAGATGTGTTCCAGAATCTCCCAAGGATGGTCAGCCTTGGGGGAAAGTATTTCCAAACTAAAAATCTGACTTGCCGGAGCTCCCAGGTTGGTAAGAGTGGAGCAGGAATCGGCATCTTTCTTAGCAATTGATCCTACATGTGGTAAAGTTGGTAAAGTATAGGTGGTATATTTAAATTGTTATATTTTGATGTGCAAGTGGTTAAGATTGATAAGTAAACCTGTAAGTGGTTGAAAGAGATTTTCATTGACAAGTGGTTAATCAAGATCATTAAGTTGAACTTGATTGGACTATACTTACAAGTGATATTCTGGAGAACAATGTGATGAACCCCTAACCTACAAATGGTTTGAATATCAACAAAACTAATTTTCCGGAAAAACCATTTGATGAAAACAAACTTAAGTGTTTTGAAATCACAATGGGAAAATAGTTTGTTGTAAGGGGGTGTTCTGATTGTTTATGCCAAGAGGATGGCGAATTGAAGTGATTTGATATCGGTTGTCACTTTATTGTATAGTTTGTTTTCAAATTTCCTAAAATGTGTTTGCATTTTAGGGGGAGTAAAAATTTTCAGAAAATCCAAAAACATTAGAAAATTTGAAAAAGCCAAAAACATGGTAAAATGAAAAATGAGTTTTGTTGTACAAAAGAGGAAATGATAGTACATCAGTGGACTATCACAACATGCTAAAGAAATGTAAAATTAAAAAAGTGATAAACAATCTCACTGCGGATATGCCAGTAGGTTTTTGCACATTTAGTAGATTGTGACGGGATATAAACCTAAATTCAAACTTGCTTATATCGTGGGGAAACATCTCTCGGATATATGGGTAACCCCCGAAGTCTCGTTTGAAAGGTCTCATAATCTGATATACTAGGTCTATATACTCAATGATGTCTGGGGTATTATTCCGGGACTTCTCCTGAACGGTAGTTCTGACCTAGTCCTTGGATAATATTTTTCTCAAATGCTTGAAACATAGCATAAACCCTCAGCATGCAGATGAAACAATAAAATTGATAGTCGCTGCTGTTGTAGCTTAAAGATCCTCTAAAGGGGACATACCGTAAAGTCGAAGCTGATATCTCTCTGCGTATACGGAAGTATCGACCTGAGATCCCTCAGCCCTTGCATTACCTAATTTATGTACAGATATCATTGTAGTATACTCACCTGTAAGACTGAATATTGGGATCTGGATACGGGAGTATATTCAAGTGGTGAGACACGCGATTGAGTTTAAGTTCCTAAAACATTAATATCGTATCTCGAAACAGTTGAACTTTGTGTGAAAATTTAAGTGGACCAATATACTGACAATCTAGGTGAATTGTTTAGAACTTAAAATGAAATGAAGCTTAACGGTGTTGGTGATCTGTCTCAGAAACTGATATGATCCTCTTGCACGAACTCACAAAAATATTATCTGTTAATATTTCTTTATTGCATTACATTTCTTTATATTAAAAAATCCAAAAAGAGTTTCAGTGTGTTTTAGCATAAATTTTTTGAAAAATCCAAAAAGATTTTCGACAACTGGTGTTGAAGAGCTAATTTTCAAAATTCCGAGTGCTAAACATGATGAACAGATGGTTTGGGAGAGTGTGTTGTTTTGAATATAAAAATGATATATTTTCAAGTGGTTCATCAAAAGATTAACATTGAAAAATCATTCTTTGATTGTTTAATTCCTGCAAGTGATTCATTAGATGGTGAGATTGTTTTACAAGTTATCATCAGAAAATTTATTTTTGGGTAGAGAATGTGCAGGTTATTTGAATGATAGAAAGTCAGTTTCTGATACCTGAGGAATGTGTGATTTCAACATGCCAGACTGCGATCCCAGCATATCGAAAGGGGGAGTCTGAAGACATCCGGGAGATTGTTCGTGGAGAGTTTGTTTGATGCTGAAGAGGAGAAGAGAAAGTTAGAGGATGCTTACATTGTGAGATATTTCAGAGAGCATTCAGACTGATAAAGACTGAAGATGCGAAGACTCGACACTTAAGACTCGTCAACATCTGAGGGGGAGTCTGTTGGTGCACACATCTGTCGTCTTCGTCTTATATCGAGTCTCTGGTTGCGTTGCAGATCTGAAATTGTAATTTGTCTGTTAGCTTGAGATGTCTGATAGCTTGAACATGCCTGATAGCTTGAACATGCCTGATAGCTTGAACATGTCTGATAGCTTGAACATGTCTGATAGCTTGAACATGTGTGTGTAATTTCAAGCTAACAAGCATGTAGTATAAATAGATGTCATGAGTTGTCATTTGAAGCTAACAGACTAGAGAACAGGAATTGATACCGAGGTGCTGCCGGTATTCCTTGTGATTGTAATCGATAGTAAATCAATACACAAGACGTTTATAGTGATATTCAAGCTGTTTTTACATCCGTTTCTTAGTTTCCGCCTCTGAAACGGACTAGAGCTCTTCCGAACGACTCATTCAGGTCGAGACACGATCCTACATATATCAGTTAGATGTAAAATCGGCTTTTCTCTATGGGAAGGTTAAAGAGGAGGTTTATGTCGGTCAGCCACCGGTCTTCACCGATCCACTTCACAAAGACAAGGTCTACTTGTTAGACAAAGCGCTGTATGGTTTACACCAGGCCCCGAGAGCTTGGTACGAGACATTGTCTCAACACCTACTAGCCAACAGTTTCATTCGTGGAAAAGTGGATGCCACTCTCTTCACCAAAGAGGTCGATGGACATCTTCTGATTGTTTAAATTTATGTGGACGACATCATATTTGGGTCAACAAATGAGGATCTATGCAAAGATTTTGAACAAGTTATGAAGCAGAAATTCGAAATGTCATCGATGGGTGAGATGAAATTCTTTTTGGGATTGCAGGTTGATCAACTACCCAAAGGAATTTTCATACATCAAACGAAGTACGTTCATGATATCTTGGAGAAATTCAGGATGTCAGGTTCTACTCCAGCTTCCACCCCATTAGCAACGAATCATGGGATAAACCCTGATCTCACCGGAGAGAAGGTAGATGAAACGTTGTATCGTTCCATGATCGGATCGCTGATGTATTTGACAGCTTCAAGACCCGATATCATGTACCCAACCTGCCTCGCAGCAAGATTTCAGTCTAACCCGAGAGCTTCGCACATGATGATTGTCAAAAGGATATTACGCTACCTTAAAGGAACTCCATCATTGGGGTTGTGGTATCCAAGAGAAAGCGATTTCACGCTCGAAGGGTATTTCGATTCCTATTTCGGATGCTGCAAAGTTAATGCTAAATCAACAACAGCAGGGTGCCAGTTTTTCGGACCACGATTGGTCACTTGGCAATGCAAAAAGCAAACCTCTGTGGCTTTATCCACATGTGAAGCGGAGTATGTATCTGCTAGCAGTTGCTGTTCACAGATCTTGTGGATCCAGCAACAGATGCGCGACTACGGTTTGCAATTTCTAAACACCCCTATCTTTGTTGATAATGAGGCAGCGATTAACATTACTAAAAATCCAGTTCATCATGCTAAAACGAAACACATAGAGATTCGTCATCACTTCATTCGAGATTGTTTCGAGAAGAAGTTGATACGAATTGAGAAAATCCACACTGATGATCAAAAAGCTGATTTACATACCAAAGCATTTGATAAAACACGTTTTCAGTATTTGCTAAAACTGAATGGTATGAAGCTTTTATCGGTGTTGGAGGAGATCATTGGCATTGATGAAGGAGACATTGTAGATGATGTTGAGAAGCAATCTGCAATGGTTTGTCGATTTTTTACCTGTTTTGGTATTTAGGGGGAGTATAGGGTAATATTTTTAGAAAATACAAAAACAATAAAAAAATGACAAAAATACAAAAACATGAGATATTTTCAAAATCCAAAAATATTAGAAAACCAGAAAAAGAGCTTGTGTAAAAAGGAAAAATGATAGTACATCGGCTTGACAGTCACGGTATGCTAAAGAAATGGAATGTTTAAATGCATTAAACAGTCTCGCTGGTGATATGCCGATAAGTTTTTACACATTTAGTAGGTTTGTTCGGGATATAAACCTAAATCTTTACTTGCTTATTTCGTGGGGAACACTACTTGGATATATAGGTAACCCCTGAAATCTCGTTTGAAAGATTTTTTTTCTGATATACTAGGTTTTTATACTCAGTGATATCTGGGGTATTATTCCAGGACTTCTGCTGAATGGAAGTTCTGACCTAGTCCTCGAATAATACTTTCCGCAATGCTTGAAACATAGCATCACCCTCAGCATATATGATAAGACAATAAAATTGCTTAGCAATGCTATTGTAAAAAAGATCCTCTAAAGGGGACACACCTAAGTTGAGTCATGATCTCTCTGCTGAATGGTAGTTCTGACCTGAGCTCTCATGATTCTTCATAATTTATTAACCCCTTACAGATATCATTTGTGTTATAATTACCTGTCAGACTGAATATTGGGATCTGGATACGGGAGTATATTCAAGAGGTGGGACACATGTATAAGTTTAAGTCTTTAAAACACTAAATCCGTATCCTGAACAGATTGAAATTTGTGTGAAAATTTAAAGTGGATCAGTATATCGACAATCTAAGCGAATTGTTTAATTCTGAGTATGTAATTGAAGCTTAACGGTATTTGTGATTTGTCGGATAGCT
Source organism: Helianthus tuberosus (assembly GCA_030545235.1). Lineage (NCBI taxonomy): Eukaryota > Viridiplantae > Streptophyta > Magnoliopsida > Asterales > Asteraceae > Helianthus > Helianthus tuberosus. The sequence continues at coordinate 70,257,379 of CM060356.1, read as the reverse complement.
GATATGATTCCCTAACACGCTCATCAAAAATAAGTTTGTAAATAGTTTACTTTCATTGCATTTTAGTTCTATATTTCATTTCTAGTTTAGAAGCTGTATTAAAAATCCAAAAAGATTTTTCATTTCTGCTTTATTTTTGACAAACCAAAGTGGAGAGTTGATCTTCGGATTCGAAAGTTGAAAGCAGATGAAGGAGATTTCTGGACTGGAGGATGAGTCGTGAGCTAATCTTGATAAGTTTGAGAAGTTGAAAAGATAAAGCAAGTTCATTAATTTGAAACTTGTGATTTTCAGAAATGTTTGAACTTATTTTTTTTTAAATGTCAGTGTGATTTGTCTCAGATCAACCAAGGTCATTAAATTGGACTTGGTAGATAAATTGAGTAATCAGGGTCATTAATTTGGACCTGAATACTTAAGTGGATTTCTAACACTGAAGGTTTAAGGTAAGTTTTGGATTAAAACTGTTATTATTATATATCTTATTTTTGGGTAGAGATTATACAGGAATTCCCATGGCAATGATAATGCAAAAGTTTGAACCAGAATTCAAGTCCTAGCATTCCGAGAGGGGGAGTCAGTGAAAGGGGGAGTTAGAGTTCTGGATCAACAATCAAAGGGAAGACTGAAGATGGAGCTAGATTGAGTTTCTGAATTTGTGTGAAGAAAGAGTTTTTGCAATGAGAAGACAGAGTTGAAAAGAGACCAAGACTGAAGACTCAATGCCGAAGACTTTGTCAACATCCAAGGGGGAGTCTGTTGATACATGAAATGTCTGTTAACTACGTCTTAGTTAAGTCTTAGGTCTTGATAGGTTAGATTGGAGCTCGGAAATGAAAAAGTGGATATTAGAATGTAATTCCGGTCCAAATGACATATATGTCATTAGGAGCGAAATCAGGGTATCTTGTAGCATGTTATTCCGCTCCTGATGAACTTGCTGATTCCGCTCCTTATGTTATTAGGTAATTCCGCTCGTAATGATCATGTTATTAGGAGTGAAATCAAGTAGCCTATATATAGGGTTCAGCTGTTGTCATTTGTAACGTTTGGAGCGGAAACAGATCATAGTTTAGATGTCGAACTGCTGTCAAAATTCATTCAGAACACTTGTAAAGACGTGAAAAGAAGCAATAGAAAGAAGTTAAAAGGATCCGAGCTGTTGTGACATTGTTTACTTTGATTCCGCCTCTGTATTCAATGATGAACTACCTTATACTGACTGTTTAGGGTTTCAACACAATCCAACACACTAAACCTAAAGTGATGAGCTAAACATGTTAGAACATGTTTAACGAGGTTAGAAAACAGGTTTGGTATCAAAACAAACGGTTTTGATACCTAAAAGTAGTTTGGTTACAAAATACGCAAGAATACGCATTTTGGCCGAAACTACGACTCGTCACTGAGCCTAGATAACGTGGTAATCAGTAGGTATAGTCACAAGGGACTATAACCATCGTGATTACGCTCACGTTGCGAAGTTCAACCGAACTTCGTGTTGACCATAAACTGGTCAACGCAGAAAACGCTAAAGGAACGAAAGAGGACTTACAACGGGTCCAAGAACGGAAGTTTTGATCCGAATATTCTCAGGTATGAAGTGATAAACACATCAACTTAGAGAAGAAATTCAGATTCAAAGGTGTGGGTTTTGAGTTGTGATCTTGAGGGGTATTTATAGATTTCTTAGGACCGTTAAGATCGTTCATCGAAAACCGAGCTTCAATCTCATCCTTACATGTGTACCCATGGTTTTGTAATACCATGGGAACATCAAAATGGCCCCTCGTATCAGGAAATACCATTTGCAATTGGGTTTTGAGTGTTTAACAGCTGTAAACAGCTGTTAAAACCAGTTTTGCATATCTGGGAGGGCCTCGCGGCTCGCGTAAGAGACTGAGGAAGTCTACGCACCCCGCCTGGGTAGTCTGATCAGCAAACAACTTTGGAAAATGATAGTTTCAGTCCCTGCACGTGTTTTAAGCTCATTTCGACACTTCTAAGGCCCGTTAAGCCAACTTTAAGGCCCTAAAATGATGCCTAAACATTGTGGACATGAAAGCGCATAAGCGCGAAAAAACGATCCAAACTACGCGACGAATGGAATTTTCTCATGCCAAGTGCTAAAATAAAATATTCTAATGATTGCATAAATTTTTGGATGTCCGGATGTATTCAGGATGTAAGTTATGCGTGAAAATGCAAACTTGTGCACTTTTTGACGCTTTTAGTCCCTGAATGACCCAAAAGTTTATTTAAGCACACCGAACCCCTCAAAGCCTATTTCCAAGCAATGTAAAGGATATTTATGGTATGTTTAACTTATGGTCATGTTCTGGAATGTCTGTTACAGTACGAATCAGCATACTTTCGCAGTTTGTTGAATTTAGTCCCTGTAAGCGGTTAAACTTGATTTGCCATACCAAAGCCTTCAAAACTTATTTCTAAGTTATGTAGAGGTTATTTAAGGTATGTTAAGAATATGTTGATGTTCCGGAGTGTTTGTCGCGTTAAACTGATTACGTTTACGCACCAGTTTGCGTATAACTCTCCAGAAAGCGATGTAGAGTTTAAAATTGAACGAAAGTCAAAACATGAAAGATGTTAAACATTAATAAACAAACATTGGGATCAAATAACATTATTTTATTGATAACTGAACTGTTTACAATGATTACAAGCATAGGTGTCACAGTCTCCCCTACTTGTGGAAATTTCGTCCCGAAATTTATTTAGAGGAAACTTGTGAGAAAAGATGTGGGTATTTCACCTTCATTTGATCTTCACATTCCCAAGTAAATTCTGGTCCACGTTTAGATTCCCAGCGAACTTTGACCAATGGAATGCGCTTGCGTTTGAGCCATTTGACTATATGGTCCATGATTTCCACTGGTTTCTCAACAAAATGCATCGTGTTATCAACACGAATCTCATCGAGTGGTATGTGGAGGTTCTCATCAGCTAAACACTTCTTGAGATTGGATACGTGAAAGGTTGGATGAACATTTCCAAGTTCAGGAGGTAACTCAAGTCTGTAGGCTACCTTACCGATTCTTTCGACGATCTTGAATGGTCCAACGTATCTAGGTGCAAGTTTTCCTTTTTTTCCAATTCTGATCACACCTTTCCAAGGTGAGACCTTAAGTAATACGCGATCACCGACTTGAAATTCCAAGGGCTTGCGTCGTTGGTCTGCGTAACTCTTTTGACGGCTTCTAGCTGTCTGAAGGTTATCACGAACTTTCTTAACCTTATCAGTTGTCTCTAAAATGAGGTCAGGTCCAGTAAGCTGAGCCTCACCGATCTCATTCCAGCAGACTGGCGAATGACATATTCGACCATAGAGAGCTTCAAAAGGAGCCATGTTGATGATGGAGTGATAACTGTTGTTGTAGGAGAATTCAATTAATGGAAGATGTGAATCCCAACTACCACCGAAATCGATCACACAAGCTCTAAGCATATCCTCCAGAGTCTGGATTGTTCTTTCAGATTGACCATCCGTTTGCGGATGATAAGCTGTGCTCAGATTCAGTTGGGTCCCCATAGCAGATTGCATGGTTCTCCAAAAATGAGAAGTGAAGCGAGCATCTCTATCAGAAATAATGTTAAAAAATAATGTCGAGATACGATTTCATCCACATAGATTTTAGCCAACTTTTCAGCAGATAGATCCTCACGGATCGGCAAGAAATGCACTGATTTAGTAAGACGATCAACAACTACCCAAATGACATCAAGACCTTTCTTAGTGCGCAGAAGTTTGGTAATGAGATCCATAGCAATGTTTTCCCATTTCCAAACTAGGATCTCTGGTTGCTCCAAAAGAGCAGAGGGACGTTGATGTTCAGCCTTAACCTTAAGACAAGTAAGGCATTTTGATACATATAAGGCAATGTCTTTCTTCATACCAGGCCACCAATACTGAATACGAAGATCCTTATACATCTTATCTGAGCCAGGATGAATAGAATAACGAGACTTATGGGCTTCAACCATAAGCAAGGTGCGAAGATCATCTTGGCTTGGGACCCATAAACGGTCCATGAAGTAATACGATCCATTGTCCTTCAGATCAAGATCAGGCGTAATGTGATAGGGTAACTCCTTACCCATCAAATCTTGTGAAACACAAGTGTGTTGAGCCTGAGAGATGCGGGTTTGGATATCAGACCTAGCTTGAATATCAGATTGAACACGAACACAATGAAGCTTGACATGTTCTTTACGACTCAAAGCGTCAGCCACGACATTCGCCTTACCAGGATGGTAGCGAATTTCGCAGTCATAGTCATTTAGAAGCTCAACCCAACGTCGTTGCCTCATGTTGAGTTCTTTCTGATTAAAAATATGCTGAAGACTTTTGTGGTCAGTGAAAACCACACATTTTGTACCATACAGATAGTGTCTCCAGATTTTGAGAGCGAAAACAACTGTACCTAACTCAAGATCATGAGTGGTGTAGTTCTTCTCATGTATCTTTAACTGCCTCGATGCATATGCTATGACTTTGTTCCTTTTCATGAGAACACAGCCAAGACCCAAGTTTGATGCATCACAATATATGACAAAATCATCATTACCCTCAGGCAATGATAGAATAGGCGCATCACAAAGCTTCTGCTTCAAGTTCTGAAAAGCTTCCTCTTGTTTGGATCCCCAATCAAAGGGTTTGTTCTTCTGAGTTAGAGCAGTTTGAGGAACTACAATCTTCGAGAAATTTTCGATGAGTCGGTAGTAATAACCCGCCAGACCAAGAAAAGAACGAACTTCAGTAGGAGTAGTAGGCGTATCCCAATCCTTAATCGCACTGATCTTGGAGGGATCTACATGAATACGTTGTTCGTTGACGATATGCCCCAAAAATTGAACTTCCTTAAGCCAAAATTCACACTTGGAGAACTTGACGAAAAGTTGTTCTTTCTTCAGGAGTTCCAGAGTGAGACGAAGATGTTGTTCATGATCAGCTTGCGTCTTGGAGTATATCAAAGATGTCATCAATGAAAACGATGATGAACTTATCTAAATAAGGTTTGCATACCCTATTCATTAAGTCCATGAAAACAGCAGGAGCATTTGTTAAACTGAATGGCATAGCTGTGAACTCATAATGCCCATATCGAGTGCGGAAAGCAGTCTTTGGAATATCTTCTTCATGCACACGAAGCTGATGATACCCAGAACGTAGATCAATCTTTGAAAAATAAGAAGCACCTTGTAATTGATCAAAGATATCATCAATGCAAGGTAGGGGGTATCGATTCTTGATGATAAGCTTGTTAAGCTCACGATAATCGATGCACATCCTAAAAGATCCATCTTTCTTCTTGACAAAAAGAACGGGAGCACCCCAAGGTGAAAAGCTAGGATGGATAAAACCTTTGCCAGAGAGCTCTTGAAGCTGCTTAGACAACTCTTGCATCTCAGGTGCAAGACGATATGGAGATCTGGCAATGGGATTTGCACCATGTACGAGATCAATACGGAACTCGACTTGGCGTGCTGGAGGTAAACCAGGTAACTCTTCAGGAAATACTTCAGGATAATCCCGAACATCAGTGATATCTTGAATAGACTTACCTTTGCCCTTATCTGCTACAACATGTGCCAAAAAGGCCACATAGTTCTTTCACAGATACTTCCGAGCTTTAAAACAAGACATGAGTTTGAGACTACCAGCAGGTTTCTCACCATGAACTTGTAGGATCTTACCTGTCGAAAGCGGTACACGAACAATCTTGTCGAAACAAACTATCTCTACGTGATGCTTGGCTAACCAATCCATACCCACTATAACGTCGAAGCTTCCAAGTTGCATTAGCGTGAGGTCGATAGGAAAAAGATGGTTGTTAAGGTTCAACTGGCAGTTGTGAAGAACAGAATCAAGAACAACGGGTTCACCACTAGCAACTTTTACTGTCAAGGGTTTTCCTAGTTTCGTTCTAGACATGCAAAGCAATGGCTCAAAAGATAATGACACAAAACTCTTATCGGCACCCGAATCAAAAAGAACAGATGCAGGCTGATTATTAATAAAGAACGTACCGTTGACCACATTATTGTCTGCTTGAGCCTCTTGTGCATTCATGTTGAAGACTCGACCTCGAGTGTGAGAACCCGAACTTTCAAGGTCAGTTACGTCTTAATCTTATGACCTTAACTCCGTTAAGCTGTGGTAACTCTGTTGTATGTCATGTATTGGGCCACACTACCGACCACGATTAGATTTGGGCCTGTTGACTGGGCCGGTTGTTGTTGGTGTTGGCTGGGCCGGTTGTTGTTGTATTGCCCAAACCAAACCCTTTTACCAAACCCATTGTGTTGTAACACCCAGCCCAATCCCTCGATTTCCCCTAGTATCTCTCGGCCCAAACCCATTGAGCGAATTAGTGGCCCAAATCTGATTATACCCTTCTTATATTTATGTAAATATTATACTAGGCCTCACATCTCCACTGGTCGCTAACCCTAAACATCTCTATAGTTGAGTACGACAGAAGAGACCTCTCGAAACATAATCTGGTTCCATCTAATCATTGGTTAGTAAATCTTGATTGTTAAAGCTATTGTTAATTGCTAGTTGATGACGATGTTTATGTGTAGTCTTGATTGTTAAAGTTATTACTCCGTGTTAAGCACTTAACTGTTTCGTGATTCCTAATTTAGTATTGATATGGGAGCGATCGACTGTTGATTGTGATCATGTGAGTATGTTGCTCGATGAATGAGAACCGTGATGTTTTAATACGTAGAACTCAGTAATTGTTAAATGTTATTGTGAGACTTGTTAGGGTTAGTGTTGATAAATGTTATAATGAGATGAAACGGTTGGGCCAGGGAGGGGGTAATTGGATCCGATGAAAGATGGGCTTCACATGGTAACATGAATCGAATACCTGGGCAGAATGCATACCCGATAGTTGGATCATTATATATTAGAAGGATTTCTAATATTTACTGGATTAGCTCATTGGGATCGGACCATTCAATGGGGTTAGGGAATTTAATATTCCACATTCAAATGTTATAATGTGTATAACTTACCTGGTTCTACATAAACATATGATAGGTGTGCATGATTTATTTACAAATTTATGTGTTGCTAGTGTGGCCTGAAATTTATTGGGCTGGTATGACGTAAAGTACTAAATGAATATTAACAGTGGACTGTAAAAATGGATTATGGGCCGATGAGTGGCTGTGATTAGTGCCAAACTGAAGTGTAATTATTAACATGATTATTATGGTATTCTTGTATTGCTAAATTGATTGTGTGACTTGAACTACATGTTACATGTACAGTAAGTGTGTGTGATATGTGAACAAATTTTAAATGAAATATATGGTTCATTTGCACATAAAACTGATTACTACTGGTAACCATGATAGGACATGAATAATCAAGTGTTGACAGGTAGATAATCCTGCCGAGCAAACCAAGGTGAGTTCACACTTTCTCCAAGGCATGGGATTCCCAAGGGTTGGGAATGGGTTAATGAATTAAACGGTAACTACAACCTCACGTATTCTCCTTGGGTAGGATACGTACAACCATCCTCCGTAGGTAGGATGCCAAGATTTCACACTGGACCAAACCTCTATCATGAAGTCCCTCATATATATCGACTTAATCACCGAGGCCTATGGCGAGCGGGTCATTAGTTAATAGCGCTATTAGGTTTAACAAACCTCACACCGTGCAAGTCGAACGGGCGTGTACTAATGGACTAAGGGCAAAGGGTCAATGCTGATAGACATTGACTTAGGGTACCACTTACATTTTCATAGTAGTCGATACACACGGTCTAGTAACACATGGGAAGCCCCCACTAATCTTCGCAAACATGTCTGGGAGACCGCGATACGAATTAATACGATACATGGTTTACAAAATGAACATATGATTTACGAAACGAATGCTATAACTAAACAACCAACTGTGAACTCGCTCAACTTTGTTGTTGACTCGTTGTTACATGCCTTGCAGGTCGTTAGGTACTTATGGAGCTTGCACAGGGAGGCGCGGTTGTCACACCCCCAAAATCCACCTGCGGAGTACCACCGCTTGGAGGCGTGACTGACCAGGATCCAGCCACCAATCATATTGAACAAGCATATAAGTAGTTATAAAAATCCACCCAATACAATTGGTGTTCAAACAAAACATAGTTAAGTTGCAAGCGGAAGCATAAGTCTTAAGTCAAAGCATAAGTTTCATTGTTTCAAAGTTTAACATGGCACACAGTCGTCCATGTCCCACAACGATCCTCCTCCATGCAAGCTCCAGCTAAGAACCTAAGGACCTGCAAAGCATGTAGTAACGAGTCAACAACAAGTTGAGTGAGTTCACGGTTGGGTGTTCGTTTTAAGTTGTTTCGAAAACAGTTTCCTTTATCTGGCATCCTGCCGTGGGGGTTACCCCATAGTTAAAAACGTGACTTGTTTATTCTCGGTTACTCTGGCTATCCAGCCGTGGGGGCTACCCCGTGTTAGTTATCTGGCATTTCGGCCGTGGGGGCTACCCCATGTATCTACTAGACTCGTTACCATATCGACTGCTGACTGTAGTCATGTTTATGTGCCCTGAACTGTCAATGTCTATCATCATTGACGTGCCAGTAGTCCATTAGTTCACGCCCGTCCTCTGCGGCACGGTGTGAGGTTTGTCAAACCTAAATAGCGCTATCTAACTAATGACCCGCTCGCCATTGGCCTCGGCGATTAAGTCGATACAAAGATGAGGGACTTCGTGATAGAGTTTTGGTCTAGTACGAGTTATCTGTCCGTGAGGACAAGGAATTACATTCCTGAACCTTTGCTGTCCTACCCAAGGAGGACGAGGAACCCAGTTCCTTAACCCCAATTCCCGACCCAGGGAATCCCATGCTTTGTAGAGGGTGTGAACTCACCTTGGTTTGCTCGGTAGAAACACATAAAAGTTAAACAACCAATGCTGAGGCTACTCACGTCCTATCATAGTTGTATCATACAATCAGGTTCGTATTCAAGCAGTGCACGTATGACATACACGTTTAATCATGGCAGTTAGCAAGTAATGCATACGGGTTGAACGAACAGTAACATGCCCAGAATTAAACAAAGTCCAAGGCCCGGCCCAAACACTAAGCCCATAATTAAACAAGTCCAAACAGTGTGTATCCGCGTATTGTCTCGAGTCGCAACTAGGCGTTTGCGACTCGCAACCGGAGTCGCAATCATGGTTTCGGTTCGTGCTGTTTTGGTCTCGAGTCGCAACCGGACTCGCAACAGTGGTTTCGAGTCACAAGGTTGGTGTGCTGATCATGTGTGGTTTCGAGTCGCAACCAGGTGTTTGCGACTCGCAATCTGTGTCGCAACCGGGGGTCTCGACTCGTCATGCTGTGGTTTCGAGTCGCAACCAGAGGTTTCGAGTGGACAATTGCTGATTCGGTACAGTGTACTACCCACTAACATTCTGATTTCATGTAACAGTTTGTACTATCCAACCAAAATCCTTAAACATGTTTCTTGTCTAGCAAATTACTAAAAATGGATCAAACATATCAGATTTCAAATATTCAACATGTTCATATGATATTCAACAAGTTCTTCATGTGTTCATCATGTTCATCTTGTTCTTCAAATATTCAAGTAGTTCATCTTCATTCATATGAACCTAAGTCTAACAAAACTCATGAATAACTTATCAATAAATCACCCTAATAGCAAGCTTTCGGTTCTTACCACAAGAGTACACAATCCGATTTATATGAACATCAACAACCATGGTTTAAATCACATTTAGACACAAGACATCATGAGTTCATTATGCCACATATCCGAAATCAAGGCTTGTTAACCGATTATCATCATCATACATACGATTCACAAGCACATCATCATTGTACAAACGGTTCTAGTTCAATCATGTCATCCATAACATCAAACATCATAAACACTAACCAACCAACATCATAAACACTAACAAGCATCATAAACACTAACAAGCATCATAAACACTAACAAGCATCATAAATACTAACAAACATCATAAACACTAACCGGTTGATGAGGAGTGTGTGAAGCTTCCGAGTGTGTGTGTGTGAGAGCCGATCCGCTAGTCCTAGTGTCTCCGGTTTGGATCCGAGATGGAGGGAAACAATGTTGTGGTTTAGGGTTTTAGTGTGAGAGAGTGGAGAGTGTGTGTTGGAGAGTATGTGTGTTGTCCAAAATGGCAACATGTCTAACTATCAAGTATATATATACCCGCTCCAAGTAATATACCCTAGTGGGCTCTCGGATAGGCTAAGTGTGTGTGTGGCCCAACCGGCCCAATGTTACACTAGTTCACTCGAGACCACATGGTCTCGAGTCGAGTTCATGTCGTCTCGGTTCGTATACATACTCGCATACATACACACAAGCATACCCAAATAATACATAATCACATAAAGGTTCATTTGTTATTAATCACATAAGCTAACTAGCCACGCGTTTAAGCATACAGGAAAGGTTCTAGATTTCGAGTTGTCACATCATCCCCAAGTTGAAAGAAATTTCGTCCCGAAATTTGGTAGGCACTCACTGAGGAAGCTAGTTAAGTTGTATGGTTTTCCTGGTTTTTCCTGGGGTGTCACATCCATCCCCCGTTGATCTGGAATTTCGTCCCGAAATTTCGTAGCTTCGGCCTCAGTAGTGGGTGTACTGTTTGCGAACAGTTGGGGATACTTTTGTTTCATCTGATCTTCGCGCTCCCAGGTGAACTCTGGGCCGCGACGTGAGTTCCAACGAACTCGAACGAGAGGTATTCTGGTGCTCTTGAGGACCTTAACATCCCGGTCCGTGATTTCGACTGGTTCCTCGACGAATCGTAACTGCTCGTCGATCGGGAGTTCTTTCAAAGGAACTACGTGGGTCTCATCTGACGGGCACTTCTTCAGATTCGACAAGTGAAAAACGTTGTGAACTGCACCGAGTTCCGCTGGTAAGTTCAGTCTGTAGGCCACCCTGCCTATTTTCTCAATGACCTCGAAAGGGTCCAACGTATCGTGGGTTAAGTTTACCGCGTTTGCCAAAACGAATCACACCCCTCCAGGGTGAAACTTTGAGTAGTACCCGCTCCCCAACCTGGAGCTCAAGTGGTTTCCTGCCCCTGTCGGCGTAAACTTTCTGACGTTCGCGGGCTGCCGTCATGCGTTTTCGTATCTGAGCGATCTGTTCGGTTGTATCTACCACATATTCTGGACCAGTGATCTGACTTTCTCCCACCTCTGCCCAGCAAAGAGGAGACCGGCATTTACGTCCGTACAATGCCTCAAACGGAGCAGCTCCAATGCTGGTGTGGTAGCTGTTATTGTACGAGAATTCCACAAGTGGCAGGTGCTTTTCCCAGCGGTTGCCAAAGTCGATTACACATGCACGAAGCATGTCTTCTAAGGTTTGAATAGTGCGCTCGGACTGCCCGTCCGTCTGAGGATGGTACGCTGTGCTCATGTCTAATCGTGAGCCAAAGGATTTGTGCATCGCTTGCCACAGCTCAGAAGTAAAACGTGCATCTCGATCTGAGATAATGGAGGTGGGCACCCCGTGCCTCGAAACAATTTCTTTGATGTAGATTTCTGCAAGAGTGGAGAACTTATCCGTTTCCTTGATAGCCAAGAAGTGTGCAGATTTTGTGAGTCGATCCACGATCACCCAAATAGTATCGTTCCCGCGCTGGGATCTAGGTAGGCCAGTAACAAAATCCATGGAAATTTGCTCCCATTTCCATTGAGGTATCTCTGGTTGTTGGAGTAGGCCTGATGGTTTCTGGTATTCGGACTTGACTCTCGCACAAGTCAAACACTTGCTGACGTAAGTTGCTATGTGGGCCTTCATGCTAGGCCACCAATACGTAGTTTTGATGTCGTGGTACATTTTATCCGATCCAGGATGTACCGAGTAGCGAGACTTGTGTGATTCGTCCATCACAAGCTCTCGTAGGTTGCCATAAAGTGGGACCCAAACGCGTCCCGTCACGTAGTAAGCACCGTCTTCCTTCTGTTCTAATCGTTGCCTTGATCCACGTAGGGCTTCAGCCCTGACGTTTTCTGGTTTCAGTGCTTCTATCTGAGCTGCTCGTATCTGGAAAGGGAGACTAGAGTGGATCGTGAGTTGTAAAGCTCGCACGCGTTTAGGCGCAGTGTCCTTCCGACTGAGGGCGTCTGCCACAACATTGGCCTTGCCCGGGTGATACCTGACTGAGCACCCGTAGTCATTTAGTAGCTCGACCCATCGTCGTTGCCGCATATTCAGTTCCTTCTGCTTGAAGATATGCTCGAGGCTCCTGTGGTCAGTGTAGATCGCGCACTTGGTACCATACAGGTAATGCCGCCATAACTTAAGTGCAAAAACAACAGCTCCCAGCTCTAAATCGTGCGTCGTGTAGTTCTTTTCATGAACCTTGAGTTGGCGTGAGGCGTAGGCTATAACTTTATCTCGTTGCATCAACACACAACCAAGACCTTGAATTGATGCGTCACAATAAACCACAAAATCGTCTGTGCCCTCCGGCAAGGAAAGGATAGGTGCGCTACAAAGTCTATCCTTTAGGTGCTGAAATGCTGATTCCTGTGCGTTTCCCCAGCGATAAACAACGCCCTTCTGCGTTAGTGAGGTGAGAGGCTGTGCAATCTTAGAAAAATCCTTCATGAATCTCCGGTAGTATCCCGCCAAACCCAAGAATTGGCGAATTTCCTTTGGTGTACGAGGTGCAGGCCAGTTCTTAATCGAGCCTACCTTGGATGGATCAACATGAATCCCATCCTTGTTCACCACGTGGCCTAGGAAATGGACTTCCCGAAGCCAGAAGTCGCATTTCGAGAACTTTGCATAAAGCTGTTCTGTTCGAAGGAGTTCCAGAATAAGTCGCAGATGCTGCTCGTGCTCCTCCCGACTCTTGGAATAGATCAGGATGTCGTCGATGAAGACTATAACGAACTTGTCCAGGTAAGGCTTGCACACTCGGTTCATCAAGTCCATGAAAACCGCAGGTGCATTTGTCATCCCAAAAGGTATGACCAAAAACTCATAGTGTCCGTAACGAGAGCCAAAATAGCAGTGTGGCCCTTTCGCAAGCACTTTTGGGCCTTAAGGAGAGAAATGACGTTCTCAACAGCACTCCTCTTGTCGCCATGAATCATGAGAGGTTCACCATCGGGACCCGGAATACGGACAACCTTCTCGTTGCAAAGAATCTCGGCTCGGTGTTGGGATAACCAATCCATCCCAATGACAACGTCGAAACTACCCAAGACAATAGGAATGAGGTCGATAGAGAAGGTCTGGTCAGCGAGAATAAGTTTACAACCCTTGACTACGTGTGTGGCCTCTAACTCTTACCATTTGCTAGCTCTATAGCGTGCTTGTTGTTCAAGGGTGTTGGAATACGCTTAAGCATTCGGCTAACTTCTAGTGACATGTAGCTAGTATCGGCACCCGAATCAAATAAAACTGAAACATAAAAGTCGTCGAGAAGGAACTTACCCGCCACAACATTGGGGTCGTTCCTAGCTTCACCTTGGCCGATCACGAACGCCCGCCCCCGGGCTCCATTGTTGATGTTGTCGCGTTTCTGCCTCATCTGCGGACAGTTCCTCTTGAGATGGCCTTCAGCCCCACAACGGAAACACCCCTTTTTGTTACCCTGCTGCTGCTGGTTTCGGTTTGTAGGATATGGGCTCCTACAATCTCTAGCCATATGTCCCGTCTTCTTGCACCTATGGCAACACGATTCCGCACATGACCCGGTGTGGTGTTGATGGCATTTGCGGCATTTCGGCTTATTCCCAAGGTATCCCCCTGGAATTTGGTAGTCCAGCCCCTGCTGGACGAGTTTCCCGTGCGGGTCCTGTTGTATAGAGCTACATCCCTCGCCCTGGTGATCTCCCCAAACATGCTTGTTGTTAATAAGATTTTTCGTATTGGAAGAGTTACGCTTGGGCAACTTGCCCTCTTCCACTGCCTGATCAGTGAGCTGGTGCGCCAAACGAACGACTTGTTGGATCGTGGAAAAGTTGGCCGCAATTACGGACCCTTGGATTTCTGGGGCTAAGCCTCTGAGGTATAGCTCGAGTCGTCTAGAAATGGGTTGTGACAAGTTAGGACATAAGGCAGCCAAATCGTTGGACCTTTTCGTGTACGCTTCGATCTCAGATCCTTCCATTTTCAAGCCAAGGTACTCTATTTCAAGTTTTAAGATGTCGTCCGGGTGACAGAATTCTTCCTTGATCAAATCCTTGAAGTCGCTCCAGGGGGTGGCATTCGCATCCGCCAATCCGAGCATCTGAACTTGTGTGTTCCACCAAGAATACGCTTTCCCTTGCAAGGTACCAACAGCGTACTCTACTCGTTTACTGGTAGGGCTTTCACTTTCTTCGAATGCAGATTCGATCCTGCGAATCCAGTGTAGGAGACCTATCGCTCCTTCGGTGCCACTAAAGGTACTAGGTCGACAGTCCATAAAAGTTTTAAAGGTGCACACAGGTGGCTGAGCATGCTGACCTATTGTGGGCGAAAGAAAGGCAGAGTTTAACACAAAGGTTGGTTCACGAGAGTAGGATCCTAAGATCCTAGAATGAGTTCGGACTGCAGGATATACCTCCTGCGTGTGCAGCTGCAAGTGCTGCGGCAACTCGTTCGTTGATCAGAGCCGTCAACTGGGCTTGTGTCAGGTTAACGCGTCCAGACATGATCTTCATACCAAGAAGAACGTGAGTGAGAGGGGTTTGCGAAAGCACGACGATAAAATTGAGCAAGCACGCACGTGTTCAAGCAACAGTAGCTATACTAACCAGGCATACCATAAGCAATGTACTATGTAACTAACAAGTAGGCAATATATACACAGATCATATCACCTAGAATGTCGAGCCTTGCATGTGGAGTGAAGCATCGTTGTGGACCGTTGAGCACTGTACAGGTTATAGTCTGGTTTTAACAAAAACGTTTTCCCCTTTATTAAAACCAAGTTCTCTATAACCAATGGCTCTGATACCAATCTGTCACACCCCCAAAATCCACCTGCGGAGTACCACCGCTTGGAGGCGTGACTGACCAGGATCCAGCCACCAATCATATTGAACAAGCATATAAGTAGTTATAAAAATCCACCCAATACAATTGGTGTTCAAACAAAACATAGTTAAGTTGCAAGCGGAAGCATAAGTCTTAAGTCAAAGCATAAGTTTCATTGTTTCAAAGTTTAACATGGCACACAGTCGTCCATGTCCCACAACGATCCTCCTCCATGCAAGCTCCAGCTAAGAACCTAAGGACCTGCAAAGCATGTAGTAACGAGTCAACAACAAGTTGAGTGAGTTCACGGTTGGGTGTTCGTTTTAAGTTGTTTCGAAAACAGTTTCCTTTATCTGGCATCCTGCCGTGGGGGTTACCCCATAGTTAAAAACGTGACTTGTTTATTCCCGGTTACTCTGGCTATCCAGCCGTGGGGGCTACCCCGTGTTAGTTATCTGGCATTTCGGCCGTGGGGGCTACCCCATGTATCTACTAGACTCGTTACCATATCGACTGCTGACTGTAGTCATGTTTATGTGCCCTGAACTGTCAATGTCTATCATCATTGACGTGCCAGTAGTCCATTAGTTCACGCCCGTCCTCTGCGGCACGGTGTGAGGTTTGTCAAACCTAAATAGCGCTATCTAACTAATGACCCGCTCGCCATTGGCCTCGGCGATTAAGTCGATACAAAGATGAGGGACTTCGTGATAGAGTTTTGGTCTAGTACGAGTTATCTGTCCGTGAGGACGAGGAATTACATTCCTGAACCTTTGCTGTCCTACCCAAGGAGGACGAGGAACCCAGTTCCTTAACCCCAATTCCCGACCCAGGGAATCCCATGCTTTGTAGAGGGTGTGAACTCACCTTGGTTTGCTCGGTAGAAACACAGAAAAGTTAAACAAGCAATGCTGAGGCTACTCACGTCCTATCATAGTTGTATCATACAATCAGGTTCGTATTCAAGCAGTGCACGTATGACATACACGTTTAATCATGGCAGTTAGTAAGTAATGCATACGGGTTGAACGAACAGTAACATGCCCAGAATTAAACAAAGTCCAAGGCCCGGCCCAAACACTAAGCCCATAATTAAACAAGTCCAAACAGTGTGTATCCGCGTATTGTCTCGAGTCGCAACTAGGCGTTTGCGACTCGCAACCGGAGTCGCAATCATGGTTTCGGTTCGTGCTGTTTTGGTCTCGAGTCGCAACCGGACTCGCAACAGTGGTTTCGAGTCACAAGGTTGGTGTGCTGATCATGTGTGGTTTCGAGTCGCAACCAGGTGTTTGCGACTCGCAATCTGTGTCGCAACCGGGGGTCTCGACTCGTCATGCTGTGGTTTCGAGTCGCAACCAGAGGTTTCGAGTGGACAATTGTTGATTCGGTACAGTGTACTACCCACTAACATTCTGATTTCATGTAACAGTTTGTACTATCCAACCAAAATCCTTAAACATGTTTCTTGTCTAGCAAATTACTAAAAATGGATCAAACATATCAGATTTCAAATATTCAACATGTTCATATGATATTCAACAAGTTCTTCATGTGTTCATCATGTTCATCTTGTTCTTCAAATATTCAAGTAGTTCATCTTCATTCATATGAACCTAAGTCTAACAAAACTCATGAATAACTTATCAATAAATCACCCTAATAGCAAGCTTTCGGTTCTTACCACAAGAGTACACAATCCGATTTATATGAACATCAACAACCATGGTTTAAATCACATTTAGACACAAGACATCATGAGTTCATTATGCCACATATCCGAAATCAAGGCTTGTTAACCGATTATCATCATCATACATACGATTCACAAGCACATCATCATTGTACAAACGGTTCTAGTTCAATCATGTCATCCATAACATCAAACATCATAAACACTAACCAACCAACATCATAAACACTAACAAGCATCATAAACACTAACAAGCATCATAAACACTAACAAGCATCATAAATACTAACAAACATCATAAACACTAACCGGTTGATGAGGAGTGTGTGAAGCTTCCGAGTGTGTGTGTGTGAGAGCCGATCCGCTAGTCCTAGTGTCTCCGGTTTGGATCCGAGATGGAGGGAAACAATGTTGTGGTTTAGGGTTTTAGTGTGAGAGAGTGGAGAGTGTGTGTTGGAGAGTATGTGTGTTGTCCAAAATGGCAACATGTCTAACTATCAAGTATATATATACCCGCTCCAAGTAATATACCCTAGTGGGCTCTCGGATAGGCTAAGTGTGTGTGTGGCCCAACCGGCCCAATGTTACACTAGTTCACTCGAGACCACATGGTCTCGAGTCGAGTTCATGTCGTCTCGGTTCGTATACATACTCGCATACATACACACAAGCATACCCAAATAATACATAATCACATAAAGGTTCATTTGTTATTAATCACATAAGCTAACTAGCCACGCGTTTAAGCATACACGAAAGGTTCTAGATTTCGAGTTGTCACAGCGGTCGTTGTGGGACATTGCAGTGTGTGCAATGCTAAAGACATTACCTTATTTCGTACATAATACTTACATTGGGTTTTACAATTATGCTTCCGCTAAACACTTAACTACGTTTTTTATTTGAAACACCTTTCATATTGGGTGGTTGAATTTTACTTACTTGTTATGTTCAATATGATTGGTGGCTTGATCCTGGTCAGTCACACCTCCAAGCGGCAATACTCCGCATGTGGATTTTGGGGGTGTGACATCGAGCCTGAGCCTGATTCTGATTTGGATTTGCGTTAGCTAGTCTTGGACACCGGTTTCGGTAGTGGGTCAGATCCCCACAATTGTAGCACGAACCAGGAGGAAAATGAGGTCGTGCAGCCTGAGCTTGTTGCTGCGCAGGAGGTTGTGCAGCTTGCTGAGCTGGGTTTTGAGCTGCCCAATTCTGATTAGCAGGAAGACGACAGGTGGCAGCAAAATGGCCAGATCTTCCACATTTGTACACTGACGACACTGAATGTGCGGCTGGTGATGACCGTTACATCTGTTGCATAGAGGTGCATTGCCAAGGTATGGTTTCTTGGCAGGTGTTTGCGCGGCCTGATTTAGAGCAGTTTGGTTGGCCTGCACTGTAACAGCGAAGTTTTGGGAAGCCTTGCGCTTCTTGGACTTCTTTGTAGATCCAGCTTCCTTACCTTTCTTGTTCTCACCATTTACAGACAACTGTTTCTTATCCTTGTCACCCTTCTTGTGTACTTTACCCTTTCGGACCTGTGACTCAGTCAATGTTGCAGCTAACTCGATTGCTTGACGAACTGTGGTAGGGTTATTTCCAGTGACGATGTCTTGTATGGAGTCAGGTAAGCCATCAATATACCTTTCGATAGCTTTGTCGATTGGGGTAGCCATGGTTGGGCAAAGCAGACTCAACTCTTCATACCTATCAGTGTAAGCCCGATGCTCACCACTATCTTGCTTCAAATCATCAAATTCCCTTTCTAGAGCCCTTAGCTCATGACGAGGACAGAATTCCTTCATCATAAGAGCCCTAAGCTCGGCCCAAGTCTGTGCTAAAGCAACTTCAGCACCACGATCTCTCATCACCCCGTTCCACAATGTAAGAGCCCTCTTCAGAAACACACTGGAAGCAAACTCGACCTTGCGATTATCAGGACACTGAACGTGACGAAACGTACTCTCAGTGCTCTCGAACCACTGTAGGAGCCCAGTTGCTCCTTCAGAACCACTAAACTTGAGTGGCTTAGCCGAATTGAAACTCTTGAAATTGCATGGAGCATTATTGTTGTTGTTGGCTTGGTTCAGTTGAGCAATAAGATTTGGGAAAGCAACAGCCATTTGTTGCGTGATGATTTCTGCCAGTTCGGCAATCGCTATCTGATTGTCGCGTCGATGAGGCATTCTAACAGAGGAAACATGAAAGGAAACGAGTGAGATGATTGGATGAAAAGAATGAGATGATACAAAAATTGACAAAAGCAAAGATGGTGGTCATTTGCCCGTATCACAAAGCAAACAAACAACTCACAGTGACTAATCAAAGTAAATGGGTCAAAAATAATGCATCGCGAAGACATGCTTGCCTATAAGTGAACACTCACCCCAAGAGTTCCCAGGTAAGAGTGACTGGTCCGATTATGTGGATTTGTACGAACACTCTAGCCTTAGACACAAAACCCAGGGTACAGGCATTCACTCTTCCAGTTTGCACGTGTTCACACTATTTAGAACCCAAAACTTTGACGAGATTTTGAAAACTTGGAAGGCACAGGGCCAAAAAAATCATTCAAAAATGGATGGTAAATTTTCAAAATCATTCAGAGAAATTGAAGGGTTCAAAACCTTACAATAAATTATTTAAAAACAGATGATTGATTTTCAAAAAGCGTTTCGGAAAATTGGGTTCTTGTTTGGTGATCACCTAAGGATAGGTGAAGTGCATGTTTTAAAATCTAAACACAAGACAACTTGTGTTGGGGGTCCTAGAAAGGTTAAAATCTAAACATAGGATGATCGTGATCACCTAAGGATAGGTGAAGTGCATGTTTTCTGTCACACCCCGACCACGTGAAACATCAAATCGTGACGAAAACGTCGGGGAGTGTTGTAACAGAATTAATTGTTTCACAACCATGGAAATTAAAGTTACGTTTTATTTATCAAACAAGAGAGTTACATTGTCTTAAAACAAGAAACAAAGAGTTCATAACATAATTTAACTAGTTCTTGCTTCGTTTTAAGTCACTAAGGCACAGGTCCGCCTAAGTGTGTCACGATCATCCTATGCAATAGCTCCTGAAAACACATGTGAAAATAGGTACGTCAGCATAAAAATGCCTGTTAGATACATAGGATTTGTGAAAATAGGATTCATGACTTGAGTTTAAAGAACTGTTTAATAAAAAGTAGTCATGAATCTTGTTGAGTGTTTTCTTTCATAAATCATTTGAAAAGCGATGAATAAATCAGATGATATATATATAAAAGAGTAAGGTATGGTTAAGTGAACAACCAAGTAAAATGAGTTTGTATAAATTAATTTATTTGTAAAACAATGTCTATGTGAAAATGTATTGTAAATGTAATATGTCAAAACTGAAATGGTTTAAATAACGCTACGATATGTAATACCATAAAAGTACTTATATATAGGAAGTACCAGCGGCGTATCCACCATGTTTTAATCGTATTACACGTCGCCTCGTTATATAAATCACTTACCCAAATAAATCACCAAGATGTAATGTTTAATAATTCTAGAAATGTTTATGTATGGTCAAATGTTTATTGTCAAATGTAAATCAGGTAATGTGTAAACAATGTTATGTATGGTAAGTAGAATGAGACTACTTAAACCACAAGTAAAAATGTACAAAACAAAGTATTTTGAATAATCAAAAGTCATGTTTTGCAAAATAACTGCATGCTTTACAGATACAAACACTTATGTGGTAAGTTAAACGTCTTCATCCAAGCCTTGAGACAGTAGGATAAACCTTAGAACAGATCAAAGGTTATCAAAAATGTTTTCGGATCTGGTCATTCCTTACGTCCAAACAAACCCAGGATTTCAGGAATGGGAGTTGTCAAGTCCTATGGTACCACTACCTACTACCGAACGGCATGATCGGTGTTAATGAATGTATTAGTTTCGTTAAACACCCAAATCTTATACCAAATGTAAACATGTTTTATGAAAACAGTGTACCTAGTATGCTAAGTGAACATACAAGGCAGAAATGTAAAACAATGTGTCCATATGCTGAGTAAACATATGCAACAGAAATGTAATGTAAAACAATGTACTAAGTATGCACTAAATGGACATACATAGCATAAAATGTAATGTAAAACAATGTGCTAGCATGCTAAGTGAACATACATAGCAAAACATGCAAGAAATCATGTACTATATATGTACTAATGAACATAACAAGCATATGATGTAAAAGCATGAAAAGCACGAAAGTAACAAGTACGCACATGTGTTTCACCCCAAAACATTTGAAAACATAAAAGAGGGGTCTATGTACTCACTTGAGATTGCCTAGAAGTCCTTGAGTAACAACCAAACAATGCTAGAGATCACGGAAATCAAATAACACCTAACATAGGTAACTATGTTAATAAACCGAACCTAAATCGGAGGATCGGATAGAATGAGGGTTCGTAAACCAAACGAGTATGGGAACTCATGTAATATGGTGTAACAAATCCTACATACTAAAATGAAACCTAACCTAAGTGCTTATGACCCATTACAACCCGTTTAGGTAGCTTATGCTACTTTAACGCGTCGTTCGCGTAAAATGCGTTCGGAACGCCTAACTAGTCCTATGATAAGTAAAATATGCCTTAACATGTCTAATATTGTTTCCAAATCAGTTTAGATATCAAAAATTATGTTACATATGCTTAAAATGAATTTTGGCATAAAAAGGGCATTTTGGTAATTTACCTAAGGCATATAAACTACCTATCATACAACTAACTAACGTCGTGACCATAAGGTATAACCTCGGAAGGTTATTCCCTATACAACTATGGTCACCTAATGTGTTTGGTCGGATCCTAATGATCGACCAAACGGGTCGGGTTCGAAAGTCTAAGCGATTGTTTAGATCGCTTACCTTACGACCCTATATAAGCACTAAACCTAAAGTGACGAGCTAAACATGTTAGAACATGTTTAACGAGGGTAGAAAACAGGTTTGGTATCAAAACAAACGGTTTTGATACCTAAAAGTAGTTTGGTTACAAAATACGCAAGAATACGCATTTTGGCCGAAACTACGACTCGTCACTGAGCCTAGATAACGTGGTAATCAGTAGGTATAGTCACAAGGGACTATAACCATCATGATTATGCTCACGTTGCGAAGTTCAACCGAACTTCATGTTGACCATAAACTGGTCAACGCAAAAAACGCTAAAAGAACGAAAGAGGACTTACAACTGGTCCAAGAACGGAAGTTTTGATCCGAATATTCTCAGGTATGAAGTGATAAACACATCAACTTAGAGAACAAATTCAGATTCAAAGGTGTGGGTTTTGAGTTGTGATCTTGAGGGGTATTTATAGATTTCTTAGGACCGTTAAGATCGTTCATCGAAAACCGAGCTTCAATCTCATCCTTACATGTGTACCCATGGTTTTGTAATACCATGGGCACATAAAAATGGCTCCTAGTATCAGGAAATACCATTTGTGTGACACCTGTGCCTCCACGGCCATCAAACAAATACTAAATCAATGAAATATTGTATTTCATACTTGGGATTTGTATAAATATGTGTATCGTTTACACATATCAATTCTTGTTCGGTTTCGGGCTCTAAATCACTTTCTGGAAGGTTATACGCAAACTGGTGCTTAAACGCAATTAGTTTAATGCGACGTACACTCCGGAACTGTGACGTAAGCCAAACATACCCTAAATATCCTTTACATAACTTAGAAATAAGTTTCGAAGGATTCGGTATGGCAAAAACATGTTTATTTGAACTAAAGAACTATTTACGACAAAACTGCGAAACTAACGTTGGTGACCACCCGGATAATATTTAAATCCCAAAAATATTCTGCTATGATTAAAATTTTATTTCTAATCAGGTCCGTGTTGAAAAATAAATTAAAACGCCTAAAAACATTATTTTTCAAGTTTAAAGCACATACCGCGTGTTACTGCGTAACATAGTGCTTCTACTGCAAAACACGGACAACGCAACCAGTCTTGGCAACTGAAAATTTTTTCAGTAATATTTTGGCGAGTTTATTTTTATAGTATAATAAAAATAATTTAGAACGCCATAAACCGGGGTTTAAACGCTAGATAAAATACCCGGTATCCAGTTAAATACCCGTTTTAGCCTACATATAGCATATTTATATAAAACTTTACACTTTGGCCCCTCCCCCCTTGATATTTACGGTCATGTATGGTGAGGTCCCACCAAATTTTTGTAAGATCTTGCAATATATTTCATTTGATCCTTGGTGACACTTGTATGTGCATGCCATGTCCATATCTCTACATAATCTCCTACATATATCTTCACAATCTAACCAAGATCATTCACACTCAACATCCTCACTCTCTCTCCTCCCTCAAAACCGTCCCATCTCTCTCTCTCTCTCTACCTTCAAATCTTCAAGTCTTGTTCTTCACATTCAAGTCCCTTTCCTAGCAACCTTCATGTTAGTATGAAGATCTAAAGGTGATTCCAAGGTGTTGTCAAGTGATTACAAGCTTCCTATCATCAAAATCTCATCCTACAACCTACTTGAATCTTGAAGGTATAACATTTATTTTTAAATCATACTTTTGATTCTTGGTTGTTCTTGATGATTTGGAGTTTCTCTTGAATCTTGGGATTTTCATTAAACTTGAAATCTAAAATGAAATGGGTCTTGAAAAAAACAAAAATGATGGTGTATATATATGTATATAACCGTACATATATATGTGTGTATATGAGTTTATTTTTGAGTTAGAGTTTGATATCTTGTTAAGTACTTGTTTATGTTGTTACATGTTCATGAATGGTGGTAAAAATGCAAGTATTTGGTGATTTATGTAGGATATGTTAAATGTAAATAACATCAGCAAATAAACCTGAATATATCACATATTTGATGCATCTAAACCCATATAAAATGATGTTGCTATGATAGTATGCTTTAGGCACTTGTACATGAAGATACATGTTCATGTAAAGCTCAAGAAATGATGAAAATGGCTATATGACAAAACTGTTTTAGATCAGGTTACAAACACTAAAAATAATATTATTTGATGTATTATAATGGCATGAAACTTTGACATAGGTTTGATAGCTTTGCATGTTGTACATATAGCTTAAAAAGTGGTAAATTAGGTGAAATTTGCATGATTTATGTGCTTTGTTTAAGACCTGCACTATCATGAGTATAACCATTATTTTATTCAGTAAATAACATGGGTTGTGTTAAAATTTCAAGTCATTTCGATTTGGGATGGTTCGGGTAACGTTTGATGCAAAACTATGCGGTAAAACGGTTAAAAATCGCCTTTTCGGAGGACTTTTATAAAACTGTTTTAGATCAGTAACCAAACTGATATTTTTGATATAAAAATAAGTATTTTAACTTATATTAAGTTTACTTGGTGTTTGGTTAGTCATACGTGACTTCCGACGCCCAAAAATGTCACTAAATCACTAAAATAAGTGTTTTTCGACATACACTAGAATGGGTTGTTTGTCACACCCCCAAAAATCCACACGCGGAGTATCACCGCTTGGAGGCGTGACTGACCAGGATCAAGCCACCAATCATATTGAACATATAAGTAATAAGTAAAAGTAAATGTAATCCATCACAATACAATTGGTGTTCAATCAAAAACATAGTATAGGTAGCGGAAGCATAGTATGAGAATCCAACACAAGTGTTAAATTTAAAGAGTCATAAAGTTTTCATCAAAACATCCACAATCCGTGCCAACAATGACCGCGCCTCCCGTGCAAGCTCCATGAGTACCTATGGTCCTACAAGGCATGTAACAGAAAGTCAACAACTAGTTGAGCGAGTTCACAGTAAGTAAGTTCGTTGCATAACTATGCGTTACTAACTAAGCCGTTGTATAGGTTCAACTGGTGGGGGCTTCCCATGTTGTATGCACTATTAGTGGGGGCTTCCCATGTTTGTATTTACTATTAGTGGGGGCTTCCCATGTTTGTATTTACTAGACGAGTTGTACCATAAGTGTTCTTCTCGACCCGAGAACAGGATTGCGTAAGAGGTTTACGTAGGCTTTACGTAAGTGCCCTTCTCAACCCGAGGACAGTAGTACGCGGGGGTTTACGTAGGTTTTACGTAAGTGTCCTTCTTGACCCGAAGACAGTAGTATATATGAGTTTACGTAGGTTTTACGTAAGTGTCCTTCGCCACCTGAGGACAGTGGTAAGTACAAGTATACGTAGGTTTTACGTATTTGTCCTTCGCATCCGAGGACGATGGTAGGTAGTCTAGTAATAGTGAAAGTCCAAGTAATTGTTCAACCTCATTTCTTTCAATCCCATTCCCTATCCTCCGGGAATCCCATGCCTTGGTAAGAGTGTGAACTCACCTTGGTTTGCTCGGTATGCTAAAGTATATGCTCACAGTTAATCAATCAGGTCCTATAGTACGCACGTGTATAAAATCAGTTTTCGTTCGTAACAATCTTGCACACAAATCTGACGTCACATAGTGTGTTTGGCAGTTAATCATTATGCAGCATATAAGCAGTCAGTCAAATCCACGTAAATTCATGCTTGAAAGGATTAACAGGCAGTTAACATACTTTACCAGGTTAACACATTTAACAGGGTTTATGCAGTTAACAGAGTTAATAAACTTAACTCAGTTAATAGACTAAACATAGTCGGTAACTAACGGTATTAACAAACTATCAGATTTAATTAATTAACAGAGTGAACTAGCTAATTCACGTTACTGTGCAGAACCCCTCAACGAAATCACAAAGTGGCGAAAACCCTTTGGTTTTCGTTGGACATGAGGTGTGACGAAAACACAGAAGTGTTTTCGTCTGATCCCTGTGTTTTCACCCGATCACATCATCATCAACAACAGCAGTTACGAATCAAAACCCTAATAATCATCAAACATTACAGTAAACATGCATCGAGATCTAAACAATCATTACATGCATAGTTTGACCCCTCGGTTATGTTATGCCGCCTAAATCAAAGAATTGATTAACTATATGATTCCACAAAAGTCAAGTTCCCACATGGATCAATCATTACCCACTGACTCATAGCATCATAACTTTTATCAAAACCAACATCCATGACCGACAATAGTTAATGTTTACATGCTGATATTTGACCTAATATATGTAGTGGGCTGCAGCTTTATTCACATGACACATACATTCTAACAAGTCACCAAGATTCATCACATAAGGTCAAACAATCTAATCCACATAAACAACATTCATCACACAACAGATTTTTACATCGGATCAATACAATTCATACATTCACAATCATTACGTGCTAACTGTTCATTCATAATATCAAATAAACCAGTGATTCCGATCAGATAATCATAAGTAATCGATTACTAACCCAAACAGAAAGGTGGTACTTCAATCGATGTATTGGACTCGGATGTTCAAAACTGCCGTAGGGTTTCACAAGATAGCGAGAGAGATTGTGAGAGGAGACTAGGGTTTCTGCCGACTACCGTTTTTGCGTGAAGATAAGGAACAACATTATAACTAATCACTACTGGGCCTAAAGCCCATTTACTGTTTTCGGCTATTATCAGTGGACGAAAACTCTTTGGTGTTTTCACCACAGGGTGTTTTCGGGTGAGGCATTTGGGTTGGGGTGATTTCGACTATAGTTCCATTCACAACAATTAATACCAAACCAAATATTAATAATAACGAAAACATATATTAACTTGCACACTTATAAAGCACACCATGTGTAACATATAAATCACATTACGATTTAACATATCACGAACGTGTATAGTTGTGAAACAACCAAGTCGATCAGCAAACAAACAACTTAAATAATTAACGTGAAATTAATGCGAAGATGGAATCTTGGAAACTCGAGTTGTCACATTATCCCCAACTTGAAAGAAATTTCGTCCCGAAATTTAGTACGTGGTTACTGAGGAAGCTAGTTGTGTTGAATAGTTTACTGGTTTTCCTGGGGTGTCACATCATCCCCCCGTTGATTTGGAATTTCGTCCCGAAATTCTGTAGTAGCTTCAGCCTCAGTAGTGGTTGCACTGTTTCCGAATAACTGGGGATACTTGAGTTTCATTTGATCTTCTCGTTCCCAGGTAAACTCTGGGCCACGACGGGAGTTCCAACGAACTCGAACAAGAGGTATTCTGGTGTTCTTGAGGACCTTAACATCCAGGTCCATGATTTCAACTGGTTCCTCGACGAATCGCAACTGCTCGTCGATAGTGAGCTCCTTCAAAGGAACTATGAGGGTCTCATCTGACAGACACTTCTTCAGATTCGACACGTGGAAAACGTTGTGAACTGCACTGAGTTCAGCTGGTAGGTTTAGTCTGTAGGCCACCCTGCCTACCTTCTCAATAATTTTGAACGGTCCGACATATCGCGGATTGAGCTTGCCTCGTTTTCCAAAATGAACAACACCCTTCCAGGGTGAGACTTTGAGTAGTACCCGCTCCCCAACCTGGAGCTCGAGTGGTTTCCTGCCCTTATCGGCGTAGCTTTTCTGACGGTCACGAGCTGCCGCCATTCGTTGTCTTATTTGAGCAATTCGTTCTGTTGTGTCTACCACAAGTTCTGGACCAGTGATCTGACTATCTCCCACCTCTGCCCAACAAAGAGGTGACCGGCATTTACGCCCGTACAATGCCTCAAACGGAGCAGCTTTAATGCTGGTGTGGTAGCTGTTATTATACGAAAATTCTACAAGTGGCAGATGCTTTTCCCAGCCGTTGCCAAAGTCAATCACGCATGCCCTAAGCATGTCTTCAAGAGTCTGGATGGTGCGTTCAGACTGCCCATCCGTTTGCGGGTGATAAGCTGTGCTCATGTCTAATCGTGAGCCGAAAGATTTGTGCATCGCTTGCCAAAGTTCTAAAGTGAAACGTGCATCACGATCGGAAATAATAGAGGTGGGCACCCCGTGCCTCGAAACCACTTCCTTCAAGTAAACGTTTGCTAAAGTAGAGAACTTGTCTGTTTCCTTGATAGCCAAGAAGTGTGCAGATTTTGTGAGTCGGTCCACGATCACCCATATAGTGTCATTTCCGCGCTGAGATCTGGGTAGGCCAGTAACAAAATCCATGGAAATTTGCTCCCATTTCCATTGTGGTATCTCTGGTTGTTGGAGTAGGCTCGATGGTTTCTGATATTCCGATTTGACTCTCGCACAAGTCAAACACTTGCTAACGTAAGTTGCTATATGAGCTTTCATGCTAGGCCACCAATATGTAGTTCTCAAGTCGTGGTACATCTTATCCGAACCAGGATGTACTGAGTAGCGAGACTTATGAGCTTCATCCATTACAAGCTCGCGTAAGTTGCAATAGAGTGGGACCCAAATGCGTCCCGTTACATAGTAGGCGCCGTCTGCCTTTTGTTCTAACCGTTGCGTTAAGCCGCGTAGAGCTTCAGCCCTGACATTTTCTGGTTTCAATGCTTCTACCTGAGCATCTAGTATATGTGAAGGAAGACTAGACTGAATAGTGAGTTGCAACGCTCGTACACGCCTAGGTGTAGTATCCTTTCGACTGAGGGCGTCGGCCACCACATTGGCTTTGCCCGAATGGTACTTTATAGCACATTCGTAATCATTCAGTAACTCGACCCATCGACGCTGTCGCATGTTCAACTCTTTCTGCTTGAAGATATTGTCGAGACTCCTGTGGTCGGTGTAGATGGTGCACTTGGTGCCATACAGGTAATGTCGCCATATCTTGAGCGCAAAAACAACAGCTCCCAACTCTAAATCATGTGTAGTGTAATTCCGTTCGTGGATCTTAAGTTGGCGCGAAGCATAAGCAATGACTTTATCCCGTTGCATCAACACACATCCAAGACCTTGGATGGATGCGTCGCAGTAGACTACAAAATCGTCTGTGCCTTCAGGCAATGAGAGGATAGGTGCGCTACAAAGTCTATCCTTTAAGTGCTGGAACGCTGTTTCCTGTGTATTACCCCAACGGTAGGCAACACCTTTCGGCGTCAGTAATGTAAGCGGCTGTGCAATCTTTGAGAAGTCTTTGATGAACCTTCTATAGTAGCCTGCCAAACCTAAGAATTGGCGAATTTCTGTTGGTGTGCGTGGTGCAGGCCAGTTCTTGATCGAATCTACCTTGGATGGATCAACATGAATCCCATCCTTGTTTACCACGTGGCCTAGAAAGTGGACTTCGCGAAGCCAGAAGTCGCATTTCGAAAACTTGGCGTACAGCTGTTCCGTTCGAAGAAGTTCCAAAATAAGTCGTAAATGATGCTCGTGTTCCTCCTGACTCTTCGAGTAGATCAGGATGTCATCGATGAAAACAATAACAAACTTGTCAAGATAAGGTTTGCACACCCTGTTCATAAGATCCATGAAAACCGAAGGCGTGTTTGTTAGCCCGAATGGCATGACTAGAAACTCGTAGTGGCCGTAGCGAGTTCTAAATGCTGTTTTGGAGACATCCTCGTCCCGGACTCTCAATTGATGATAGCCTGACCTCAGGTCAATCTTCGAGTAATAGCTCGACCCTTGCAACTGGTCGAATAAGTCGTCGATGCGTGGAAGAGGATAGCGATTCTTCACGGTCACCTTGTTCAGTTCGCGGTAGTCAATACACATGCGGAAGGTACCGTCTTTCTTCTTCACAAATAATACTAGAGCTCCCCAGGGCGAAGAGCTAGGACGTATGAAACCCTTTTCCAAAAGTTCTTGCAATTGCTTAGATAGTTCTTCCAGTTCAGTTGGAGCTAAGCGATAAGGTGCTCGAGCTATGGGTGCTACTCCTGGAGCTAGCTCGATCTGAAATTCGACCTGGCGATGAGGCGGTAACCCAGGTAACTCTTCAGGAAACACTTGAGGAAAGTCGCGTACAACAGGAATATCCTCTAACTTCTTCTCTTTCGTCGATGTATCTGTAACGAGTGCTAAAATAGCTGTGTGGCCCTTTCGCAAACACTTCTGTGCCTTCAAGAAGGTGATGATGCCACTCACGACACCACTCTTATCGCCTTGAACTTCGAGAGGTTCTTTTCCAGTACGGGGAATGCGAATGATCTTCTCCTTGCATAGGATCTCTGCTTGTTGTTGAGATAACCAATCCATACCAATGACGATGTCAAAACTACTCAGAGTTATGGGAATGAGATCGATAGAGAAAGTTTGACCAGCGAGGATAAGATTACAACCCTGAACTACGTGTGTGGCCTCTAGACTTTTACCGTTAGCTAACTCTACGACATGTTTGGTGTTCAAAAGTGTTGGTGCGCGTTTAAGCATTTGACTAACTTTCAGAGACATATAACTGGTATCCGCACCCGAATCAAATAATACAGTAACATAAAAGTCGTCGAGAAGAAACTTACCCATAACCACATTAGGATCGTTCCTTGCATCACCCTGACCAATCACAAATGCACGACCCCTAGCACCATTGTTGTTGTTGTTTCCCCCATTGTTGTTCCCATTGCCCTGATTATTGTTGTTGTTGTTCTGGTTTCGGTTTAACTAGGGGCAGTGTCTCTTGAAGTGACCTTCAGCACAACAATGAAAACATCTCTTGTTACCCTGTTGTTGGTTCTGCTGCGTTTGCTGCTGCTGATTCTGAGTTACAGGCCGTGGGCTCCTACAATCCTTGGCCTCATGACCCATCTTGAGACACCTCTGACAACGACCCTTGTTGCACTGGCCACTGTGGTGTCTGTTACAATTGTTGCACCTTGGGTGATTTCCTTGATATCTTTTCTGCCCCTGACTACCAGAGGATTGCTGACCCGGACTCTGGTAGTCATTAGTCTTGCGTTGCTGAGCTTGAGACTGAACGGTAGCTGAACCCCTGCTGGAATCCCCCTCCCATTTCCGCTTGTTGTCACTGGGAGCAGCAGGAGTAGCTGAAGTGGTAGCGGTAGTAGTAGCTATGATACGTTTAGGCAGCCTGTTCTGTTCCACTGCCTGATCGGTGAGGCGATGAGCTTACTTGACGATCTGTTGAATGGTGCCAAGATTCGCTGAGGTTACATGACTTTGAATCTCTGGCACTAGACCCTTGAGATACAGCTCGATACGCTTAATGGGAGGGTCTACCATAGTGGGACACAGAATAGCCAACTCATTCGATCTTTTGGTGTACGCTTCAATTTCCGATCCCGTCATCTGCAAATTGTAAAACTCTACCTCCAGCTTATGAATGTCATCACGGCTACAGTATTCCTCTTTGATCAACTCCTAGAAATCATTCCAGGGTGTGGCGTTAGCAACTGCCAACCCTAATATCTGAACTTGCGCCTTCCACCAAGTCAGCGCTGTCACACCCCCAAAATCCACACGCGGAGTATCACCGCTTGGAGGCGTGACTGACCAGGATCAAACCACTAATCATATCGAACAAGTAAATAATTAAAATGCAAAAGTCCAACCAACACGTTTTGTGTCCAAAACAAACATAGTTAAGTTATGAGCGGAAGCATAATGTTTAAAACCAAATCAAAAGTTCAAATGTTCAAATGTTAACATGGCACACAACGGTCCATGTCCCACAACGACTCTCCCTTGTGCAAGCTCCAGCTAAGTACCTATAGACCTGCAAAGCATGTAGTAACGAGTCAACAACAAGTTGAGTGAGTTCACGGTTGGGTGTTCGTTTTAAGTTGTTCCAAAAACAGTTTCCTTTAACTGGCGTTCCTGCCGTGGGGGTTACCCCATAGTTGAAAAACGTGATTTGTTTAACCCTTTTGTTTAACCCATTTGCTCTGGCAATCCTTCCGTGGGGGCTACCCCATGATAGTTATCTGGCATTTCGGCCGTGGGGGCTACCCCTTGTATACACTAGACTCGTTACCATATCGACTACTGACTGAAGTCATGTTTAAGTGCCCTGAAACTGTCAATGTCTATCAGCATTGACATGCCCCAGATCCATTAGTTCACGCCCGTCCTCTGCGGCACGGTGTGAGGCTTGTCAGACCTAAATAGCGCTATCTAACTAATGACCCGCTCGCCATTGGCTCGGCGATTAAGTCGATATAAAAAGGAGGGACTTCGTGATAGAGAGTTTTGGTCTAGTAAAGTTATCTGTCCGTGAGGACGAGGAATTACATTCCTGAACCAATACTGTCCTACCCAAGAAGGACGAGGAATCCATATTCCTTAACCCCATTCCCAACCCCTGGGAATCCCATGCTTTGTAGAGTGTGAACTCACCTTGGTTTGCTCGGCAGATACACAAAAGGGTTTCTTGAACTATGAGTGGTCAACCACGTCCTAACAGGGTTACCATACAAGTCAGGTTTTGACTCAAGTAATGCACATAGGTTTACGTACAGTCTAACAAGTTATGTACCCGTACTGATCATGGCAACCACATAACAAACAAGCATACAACATATCTGACTTGTGCAATATAAATAAGCCCAATAGAAACCGTCCCAATTAGTTAAGCAGTCCAACAGCCTACTCGGCCCAACAGTTTAACAATTAAACAACTTGTGCGACTAGACCAGACTTGTGCGATCAGCTTTATTACCCAGCCCATGTCTACGGCCCAAATAACAACAAGCATCCTTGTGCGACTGGAGGTCCCTTGTGCGATCAGGGCCTATTGTGCGACCAGGTCTGCTTATGCGACTGATCTTCTTGTGCGAGTGGGCATCTTGTGCTACCAAGATGCCTTGTGCGATTAGTTTTAAATTCCAGATTTCATGCAATCAGTTAACACTTCCGAATATCATGCATATTAGTTACATTGTTTCCAAATATTCGATTCAGTTATGATTATACAATGGTTTCCAATTTATGAATTTTATCAATTATTAAATAACTCTAACCGAAATAAAAGTATGAATATTATAATTAATTGGTCCAATAGTATTCAACCACATTCAACATATGGATCAGATTTGTTCACGTGATCCTCTAACCATACTAGTCAACAACAAGATCATTCAGTTCGCAGGAATAATATGAGTGTCATCTACTAAGTTGAATTCACACATGATCATCATCGAATTTAACAACAATGGCCGACAACTATCTTCACCTCTCAATCTCATTGGACCTATTACAACACATGGACTAATCATGGCATTTCACATGCCATTAAGAGCACATGGCGACACACACATTCATATATATATACCACTCACATATAAAATTAGAAGTTCAAGAAGTGGCCGACAATCATACTTTATCACATATCTCAACTATGGCCAATTTAAGAATCATGTGAAATGTCAGAAATTAGTATATAATGAATCATCCATTATCTATGTATGATATCGATATCATGCATCCACATTCTCACCAAGTTATTAATTAGATCATATTCCAATCATACTAGCACAACATCAAACCATTCGGATCTAAACATGTATATTATTCATACCAATATAACAACACATCATTATATGAACATCAATCGAACAAAACACATAACATGAAGCACTAACCGATTAAAGAAGGAGTAGAGGATTGATCCGAATACAAAGATCTTTGATGGAGAGAATGTTTGGCTGCCGTCGGGTTCTAGAGAGAAGGAAGAGAGCTAGGGTTTTTGTGTGTTGTGTGATTGCAAGTAATGAGAAACAACTCTCAAAGGATCCATGTATGCGTATGGTGGGGGTGGGCCGAACCCTTCACATGGGCTCCCCTTTGGTTCGGGTTCAAGAGAAGTAAGCCGAGATTTGTAAAGCCCAAAGGCTTGTGCGGTTGCGTTGTGTTGTGCGACTACAACATACATATATACACATAGACAGATAATCGTAACATTCAATAAATCCATCAAGTTCATATAATCGAATCACGTTCACCTAGGTTACATCAATGTACAAAGATAGGTTCGGAAATACGAGTTGTCACATTATCCCCAAGTTGAAAGAAATTTCGTCCCGAAATTTAGCACGTACCCACTGAGGAAGCTAGTTAGTTTGCATGGTTTTCCTGGTCTTCCTGGGGTGTCACATCCTCCCCCCGATGATCTGGAATTTCGTCCCGAAATTCCGTAGCTTCAGCCTCAGTAGTGGTTGTACCGGTTGCGAACAGTTGGGGATACTTTTGTTTCATCTGATCTTCGCGTTCCCAGGTGAACTGTGGGCCGCGACGTGAGTTCCAATGAACTCGAACGAGAGGTATTCTAGTATGCTTGAGGACCTTAACATCCCGGTCCGTGATTTCAACAGGTTCCTCGACGAATCGCAACTGCTCGTCGATCGTGAGCTCCTTCAGAGGAACTACGTGGGGCTCATCTGATAAACACTTCTTCAGGTTTGACACGTGGAAAACATTGTGAACTGCACTGAGTTCTGCTGGTAAATTCAGTCTGTAGGCCACCTTGCCTATTTTCTCAATGACTTTGAAGGGTCCAACGTATCGTGGGTTAAGTTTGCCGCGTTTGCCAAAACGAACCACACCCTTCCAGGGTGAAACTTTGAGTAGCGCTCGATCCCCAACTTGGAATTCGAGTAGTTTCCTGTCTTTATCAGCGTATGCTTTCTGACGGTCACGAGCTGCCGCCATTCGTTGTCGTATCTGGGCAATTTTCTCTGTTGTGTCTACCACATGTTCTGGACCAGTAATCTGACTATCCCCCACCTCTGCCCAACAAAGAGGTGACCGGCATTTACGCCCGTACAATGCCTCAAACGGAGCAGCTTTAATGCTGGTGTGGTAGCTATTGTTGTACGAAAATTCCACAAGTGGCAGATGCTTTTCCCAGCCGTTGCCAAAGTCAATCACACATGCCCTAAGCATGTCTTCGAGGGTCTGGATGGTACGTTCCGACTGCCCATCCGTTTGTGGGTGATAAGCTGTGCTCATATCTAGCCTTGAGCCAAAGGACTTGTGCATTGCTTGCCACAATTCTGATGTAAAACGTGCATCTCGATCCGAGATAATAGAGGTGGGCACCCCGTGCCTCGAGACAACTTCCTTGAGATATACTTCTGCTAGGGTGGAGAACTTATCTGTTTCTTTGATGGCCAAGAAGTGAGCAGACTTCGTGAGTCGATCCACGATCACCCAAATAGTATCGTTACCACGTTGTGATCTAGGCAGGCCAGTAACAAAATCCATGGAAATTTGCTCCCATTTCCATTGTGGTATCTCTGGTTGTTGAAGGGGGCCTGAAGGTTTCTGGTACTCCGCCTTGACTCTCGCACAAGTCAAGCACTTGCTAACGTATGTTGCTATGTGTGCCTTCATGCTAGGCCACCAGTATGTGGTTTTGATGTCGTGGTACATTTTGTCCGAACCAGGGTGCACCGAGTAGCGAGACTTGTGTGCCTCATCCATCACAAGCTCTCGTAGGTTGCCATAAAGTGGGACCCAAATACGTCCTGTTACATAGTAAGCACCGTCTTCCTTCTGTTCTAAGCGTTGCCTCGAGCCGCGTAGGGCTTCAGCCCTGACCTTTTCTGGTTTCAATGCTTCTATCTGAGCATTTCGTATTTGGGAAGGAATGTATAGTAAGTTGTAAAGCTCGTACGCGCTTAGGCGCAGTGTCCTTTCGACTGAGGGCGTCAGCCACAACATTGGCTTTGCCCGGGTGATACCTGATCGAGCATTCGTAATCATTCAGCAGTTCGACCCATCGTCGCTGTCGCATGTTGAGTTCCTTCTGTTTGAAGATGTGCTCGAGGCTTCTGTGGTCAGTGTAGATAGCACACTTGGTGCCATACAAGTAGTGTCGCCATATCTTAAGTGCAAAAACAACCGCTCCCAGCTCTAGATCGTGTGTAGTGTAGTTCTTTTCATGTACTTTGAGTTGACGTGAGGCGTAGGCTATAACTTTATCCCGCTGCATCAATACGCAACCAAGACCCTGAATGGATGCGTCGCAATAAACCACAAAGTCGTCTGTGCCCTCTGGCAATGAAAGGATAGGTGCACTGCAAAGTCTATCCTTTAAGTGTTGAAATGCTAACTCCTGTGCGTTTCCCCAACGATAAACAACGCCCTTCTGCGTTAGTGAAGTAAGAGGCTGAGCAATCTTAGAAAAATCCTTGATAAATCTCCTGTAGTAACCTGCCAATCCCAAGAATTGGCGAATTTCCGTTGGCGTGCGAGGTGCAGGCCAGCTCTTGATCGATTCTACCTTGGATGGATCAACGTGAATCCCATCCTTGTTCACCACGTGGCCTAAGAAATGGACTTCACAAAGCCAGAAGTCACATTTTGAAAACTTGGCATACAGTTGTTCCTTTCGAAGGAGTTCCAAAATAAGTCGTAAATGTTGCTCATGTTCCTCCTGACTCTTCGAATAGATCAGGATGTCATCAATGAAGACAATAACGAATTTGTCTAAGTAAGGCTTGCACACTCGATTCATCAAGTCCATGAAGACCGCCGGTGCGTTTGTCATCCCAAAAGGCATGACCAAAAACTCATAGTGGCCATATCGAGTTCTGAAGGCTGTTTTGGAGACGTCCTCTTCTCGGACTCTCAGCTGGTGATATCCCGATCTCAAATCAATCTTCGAATAGTAGCTCGACCCTTGTAGCTGGTCGAACAAATCGTCAATGCGTGGAAGAGGGTAGCGGTTCTTCACAGTCACCTTGTTCAGTTCGCGGTAGTCGATACACATTCTGAACGTACCGTCTTTCTGTTGGACTCTGTATGCCCAAGACACATATTAAATTGATGTGGCTAGTACGTTATGATCCAAGTCGGGTCATACCCAATAACAAGCTAGACAAACACCTACAATATTTATTTATGATATGATCAAACAAATAAATATTAACACTTACAATATTTAGAAATTGGTTTTCTAAATAATTACACTTGACAAACTAATAAATTATGTGGATAATTTATTTTGAGAGAATATTTTATTTTGTTATTTAATAGGTTAAATAACAAATTAAAAGGTTGCATATTGTTTATAAAATGTTATATTAAGTTTTATAAAAGTTATAAAACTTAAATTAAAGACAAAGAGACAAGCTTTAAAATTCTAATTGGGTGAAATGGGTGGTGGCTTGGGCCGCCCCTAATACCTCTTCCCAAGGTGTCTTCCCCACTAAAATTACATGCAAATTTTAGTTTTACAAGGCACTTGATTTAAAAGGTTTGCAACTCTCTCTCTCTCTAAGAAGAACACAACATTTTTCAAGTGTATGAACTCCTTTTTCTCTCTAATATTTTCGGCCAAGAGCTGATTTTAGAGGGATTTTTGTGAGCTTCAAGTGTAGAAATCCTAGCAATCTCAAGGTGTTTGTTGGAGCTTTCGGGTATACTAGCTTGAGGCTTTCTCGTTTGGAAGCTACCATTCAAGATTCATCATCATCTTCCATCTCCTTGCTCCAAAGAAAGGTTGAACTCTCAAACACCCTATGGTTGTATTTTGATAGCATGTATGTCATATATGGATCCGGTTTTGGGTTTTTGCATTTAAAAGAGTTTTAAATCTTGTAAAGTAACATGTTTTAAATCCTTCTTCCGCTGCGTTTTAATTTTATTCGGATAAAATTAGCTTTGATAAACATGTACAAAACCCATCAATGGCATCTAGAGCCGCTTATATGAGTGCATGCTTCATTGGATTTAAAATTTTCGGGTTTTGGGTTTGGTTAAACCCTATGGCCGAAAGTTTTGACCATGGTTCTCCTTTTATTTTTCAAGATTTATTTCCTACATGCATAAAGGAATCTTGAAAAAATTATATCATATTGATGATTAGTTTTGTTTGGACAAAAACCCACAATTTTCGGTTTTTCATTCTTGGCCGAAAATGTAGGTTATAAAAGGAAACCATTTTGCTCTTGAAATATATATATATTTGGATATATTTTTTGGTGTTCATAACCTAGCCATGACCTTGTGTGAATATGTTTGTGTTTGTGATTTTAGATAATTATTCAATGGGTTGTAATTATTATTTTGTCTTCCATTTGTAAAAATATGTAATTTATTTATTTCATTTGGTATGTAAGTAAATAGATTAGATGCATTTATTTTACTA
Organism: Helianthus tuberosus; assembly: GCA_030545235.1. Taxonomy (NCBI): domain Eukaryota; kingdom Viridiplantae; phylum Streptophyta; class Magnoliopsida; order Asterales; family Asteraceae; genus Helianthus; species Helianthus tuberosus. Next base: position 70,219,677 of record CM060356.1, on the reverse strand, counting down.
GAAAAATGTATTAGGATACCTTTTGTAAAAGAAGATGCACACAAAAATGCGGTTTTGGTTTTTGCCAATTTCGGGCAAAAAGGACTTCATAGTTCTTAACGGGATTTTAGCCCGATAACCAAAACACATTTTGAAGTCCAAAGGAGTTTGGAGCTGAATTTAAAAGACATTTGGAAGCTCAAAAGAAGTGAAGAAATCACAACACAAGATGAAGACTTGAAGCATTTGGATGCGGGATCAAGTGGGAGTTCACCGACACCTTTTGTGTCCATATTCACCCTTAAGGAAGGACCTTTTGACACACTTGTTTCGGCTAACAAGTGTGGTCAAAATAGTTGGCTATGGTTATGCACCTTTTATCATATGTGTTGTGCTTGTATGGTTATATTTTATTTATGGTTGTTTGGATGATATTTGGATATGCATACTTAACAACTAATAATCCGTAACAAGCTTAAAATTGGTTCTTACAAAATCATTAAAACGATTAATAAAAGGTTTATTAAAAATTAATGATTTTATAATAAAATGGGTTTTATTAAAAGAACCTTGAAAATTGGTTTTCACTAAAGTACCATTGATTTGAATGCATGCAAATATATGGTACATAAATTTTTTTCTAAACTAGAATTTTGAAAAAAAATAAAAATCCCTTTTATAAAACAAGTCAAACACCATCCTTTTATACAACACTCAAATTACTTGGGAACTCTTTGTGGGATAAAGGTCACCTAACCACATTTGAGGAAACTTGTATATTCGAGGTGGGTTTACCATGTTTGTGGGATAAAGGTCACCTAACCACTTATGTGTATAAACTCACACGTGTGTGTAAGTTGGACGACTTGATTTGGAAACCATGAACTTAGGGTCACCGAAGCATGGGGAACAAAAGGTGTTGATGGGATTAAACATGCCAACTAAACATAAAGATGTTTAACCGATCCCATATGACTAGAAGTTGCAAAGGGTTGCAATCGTCAAACGTTGACTACCTTGTTAATTTAAATAATGGGATAAAGGTCACCTAACCAATATTTAAATGTAACGTTGGATTCTAGATTTTAATTGTTAATTGTCTATGAGACGTTAAAAGGGTATTAATGATTAAAATTTTAATAATATCGAAAATACTAAAATTGAACTTTGTTAAATTTTGTAGATGGCCGCTAACAATGCAAACCCGATTAACCAAACCGTCCGTAACCTATCACTATGAACCATCCTTGAAAAGGATCGTCTCAACCATAACAACTTCATGGATTGGTTTCGAAACTTGAGAATTGTTCTCAAGCAAGAGAAAATATCCTATGTGTTGGACGATCCTATTCCCGATCAACCCGACGAGGAAGATCTAGAAGCCTACAATGATTGGGTTAAGTATACCGAGGACTCCATGCAAGCCTCTTGCCTCATGTTGGGAACTATGATTCCCGAGATTCAAAAGGACTTTGAACATCATGGGGCATACGACATGATTACCCAATTGAAGGAAATGCTCCTACAACAAGCAAGGGTAGAACGCTTCGAAACGGTTCGAGCGCTTCATGCATGTCGGATGGAGGAAACCCAATCGGTCTCATCTTATGTCCTTAAGATGAAAAGCCACATTGATCGCCTCGAAAGGCTCAATTGTCCCGTCTCAAAAGAGTTGGCTACGGATTTGATCCTCAACTCTTTAACAAAGAAATTTGAGAGCTTTGTTATGAACTATAACATGAATGGATGGGACAAGAGCATTGGTGAGCTTCATGCAATGCTCAAAACGGCCGAAGCGGGAATGGGTAAAAAGGCTTTACCTGTTCTAACGATCAATGAGGGAGGCAAGAAGGGACATCACTCCGACTCCAAGGCAAATGTTGCCAAAGGGAAGGGGCACGTCAAAGGGAAGGGAAAAAGAAAGGCTAAAGCAGAACCACCAAAACCAAAAGAGAAGAAGGCAAAGGTTGCCACGAGCGATCCATGCTTTGAGTGTGGAGAGATAGGGCATTGGAAAAGGAATTGTCCAACCTATCTCAAAGAGTTGAAAAACAAGAGGGATGCAGGGCAAACCTCAGGTACAATCTTTATGATACATATTGATCTAAATGTTATTTCTTCTAACACATGGGTATTAGATACCGGATGTGGAACTCATATTTGCAATTCGTTGCAGGGGTTCAAAAGAAATAAGCATTACAAGAAGGGAGACACTAGTCTCTTCATGGGCAATGGAGCGAAGGTTCAAGTTGAAGCCCAATGAGACTATGTTTTAAAACTTCCAAGTGGTTTGGAAATTTGTTTGAAAAATGTTTTGTATGCTCCTAGTTTGACTAGGAACATTATTTCTGTTTCCCTTTTAAGACAATATGGATTTGATTTGAAGTTTGTGAACAATGAAATTTATGCTTTGATGAATGACATGTTCTACTTTAAAGCTACGCCTTCAAATGGTATTTATGAATTGGTTCATGATAATACATCATTTGATAATTCGATGTACCAAGCAAACACCAAGAAACTCAAAATGGATTTGAGTGAGACCTATCTTTGGCATTGTCGTCTTGGTCATATAAACAGAAAACGCATGCAAACACTTCAAAAGAATGGTCTTTTGGAAACAAATGAAATTGGTTCATTTGATACATGCGAATCTTGTTTACAAGGTAAAATGACCAAGAAACCCTTTAGTGGCACAAACCAAAGGGCAAAAGATTTATTAGGCATCATACATTCGGATGTATGTGGTCCTTTTAAGCCAATGACTAGGAATGGTGAAAGATACTTCGTAACTTTTACCGACGACTTCAGTCGTTATGGTTATGTGTACTTGCTAAGACACAAAGATGAAGTTTTTGAAACGTTCAAAATCTTCCAAAACGAAGTAGAGAATCAACTCACCAAGACAATCAAAGTTCTTCGTTCCGATAGAGGAGGTGAATACCTTAGTGATGCTTTTCAAGATCATCTTAGGAGTTGTGGGATCATCTCACAACTTACTCCACCTGGAACACCACAACATAATGGTGTGTCTGAGAGGAGGAATCGAACTCTATTGGATATGGTTCGATCAATGATGGCTAGAAGCACATTGCCTCTATCATTTTGGGGTTACGCTTTGCTCTCCGCGGCTCGTATATTAAATATGGCCCCAACCAAGAAAGTGGATAAGACACCTTTTGAAATATGGCATGGAACGGTTCCATCATTATCATATTTGAAGGTATGGGGTTGTGATGCTTATGTGAAGCAATACACCCCAAACAAGTTAGAAGTACGATCCATTAAGTGTATCTTCGTAGGATATCCTAAAGATGATATAGGATATTATTTCTACGATCCAACAGAGCAAAAGGTATTTGTTGCTCGAAAGGGCAAGTTCTTGGAGGATAAGTTCCTTATGGAAGGAACTAGTAGAACAGTGGAACTTGATGAGGATCAAGAACCACAAGCCGATACACGTTTGGTTGATACTAGCATTCAACAAGAGGTTGTTGAAAATGATCAAATGGTTGATCAACATACACAAAACGTTCGCAAATCTGGTAGAATTAGTAATCCACCTGAAAGATATGGATTTTTCATGGACGAATGCTATGTGGTAGCTTCAGATGAACCAACCACATACCATGATGCAATGTCGAAATCCGATTGCGACAAATGGCTTGAGGCTATGAACGTAGAGATGCAATCCATGTATGACAACCAAGTTTGGGAATTGGTTGTGCCACCTCTTAACTCCAAAGTAGTTGGAAGTAAGTGGGTTTTCAAGAAGAAAACAGATATGCATGGTAACTTGGATACTTATAAAGCGAGACTTGTAGCAAAAGGTTTCACTCAAACTCAAGGGGTTGATTATGATGAGACCTTCTCGCCAGTGGCAATGCTAAAGTCGATTAGGATATTATTTACCATAGCTGCATATTATGACTATGAGATTTGGCAAATGGATGTCAAAACGGCTTTCCTCAATGGATATCTTGATGAAGATGTCTATATGGTTCAGCCTGAAGGTTTTGTCGATCCAAAACATCCTAACAAAGTGTGCAAGTTAAAGAAATCAATCTATGGATTGAAACAAGCATCGAGAAGTTGGAATCACCGCTTTGATGAAGAAATTAGGAATTTTGGGTTCATCAAGAACGGGGATGAAGCTTGTGTGTATAAGAAAGCTAGTGGGAGCACCGTCACTTTCTTAGTATTGTATGTCGATGACATTCTACTATTTGGAAATGACATTCCAACCATGGAAGGTGTAAAAGCCTGGCTTGGAAGATGTTTTTCCATTAAAGATCTTGGAGAAGCTACCTATATTTTGGGAATAAAGATCTATAGGGATAGATCAAGGCGCTTGATAGGTTTAAACCAAAGTGCATACATTGACAAAGTCTTGAAAAGGTTCAAGATGGAGAACTCTAAGAAAGGTTTGGTACCTATTCAAAAGGGGACAATTTTGAATGTGACTCAATGTCCAAGCTCAAAGGATGAGCAAGAAAGAATGAAAGGAATCCCATATGCGTCTACTATAGGATCCATAATGTATGCAATGATATGCACTAGACCGGACGTGTCATGCGCTTTAAGCATGACAAGTAGATACCAGCAAAATCCAGGAAACAGTCATTGGATGGCTGTTAAGAGCATATTGAAATACCTTAGGAGGACTAAGGATATGTTTCTAATATATGGATCTGGTGAAGAGGAACTCGTTGTAAAAGGTTACACGGATGCGAGTTTCCAAACTGATCGAGATGGTTCTCGATCACAATCTGGGTATGTCTTCATTTTGAATGGAGCTGCAGTCTCTTGGAAGAGCTCGAAGCAGGATGTTGTAGCATTGTCCACTACAGAATCAGAATACATCGCCGCCTCATTGGCAGCACAAGAAGCTGCGTGGTTAAAGAAGTTCATTGCCGACCTAGGGGTAGTCCCTACCATTCAAGACCCCCTAGAGATCTTTTGTGATAACGAGGGTGCGATTGCTCAAATCAAGGAACCTCGTGCACATCAAAAGACTAGGCACATTGAGCGGAGATTCAACTACATAAGGGATGAAGTTGAAAAAGGAAAGATATGTATTCGCAAAGTTCACACCGATCAAAACATTGCGGATCCACTCACGAAGCTCCTTGAACGGCCTAAACATGAGGGTCATACTTGTGCCTTAGGACTTCGGTATTCTAGTGATTGGATTTGATCTATTTTGTATTTGGATATTGGAACAATTGTTATTTTAACTCTTTTATGGTATTTTGAGTTATGTTCCATTTTAGCATGTTTAAATCCTTGAATAAATTAATTATTCTAAATGTCCGTAGTCGATCATACTTGTGGGAACAAATATGAATGTAAGACTATTATGAACTTGGATTGGTGGATATTCATTAGGTATGAATATAGAGCAAAGTGTTGCTGCCAAAGTTCATAGATATTTGTGGGATACAAATATTGGACTGACCCGCTCTCAAATGTTACTGCATGGAATCATTTATGATTGATCATAAGTAAATTTGAGCAAAGGCGAATATCATAGTATCCTCTGACCTGAGATACATATTGGGTCTTGATATTCACCAAATATTATGCCTTGACTTAGTTCTTCGCTGTCTGTTATAAGATAGTACATAAGACTAAGCTCAGGTATGGTACGAGGTGATTGTGAGAGACGTATGTAGTCAAGAAGGGATTTGTTCCTCTTATTCGTTGAGAGTAAGATGTCTAAGGCCTGCTTAAGTTAAATCAACAGAGAATGATCACACTGTGTCTCTGGATTTGACATGACATCTGTAACGAAAGGATAAATGATAGATTCACCTAAATCATTTTCAAGTAAGGGACTTGAAGGGGATGATGTTATTGAATGGCACTTCGTCATACGTATTAGGGGTAGTAAACCGTTGTTAGGCGTCATTTACTGCTTGCATCAATCTTCTATGTATCTTGTGCAAGTGGGAGATTGTTGGACTCTGTATGCCCAAGACACATATTAAATTGATGTGGCTAGTACGTTATGATCCAAGTCGGGTCATACCCAATAACAAGCTAGACAAACACCTACAATATTTATTTATGATATGATCAAACAAATAAATATTAACACTTACAATATTTAGAAATTGGTTTTCTAAATAATTACACTTGACAAACTAATAAATTATGTGGATAATTTATTTTGAGAGAATATTTTATTTTGTTATTTAATAGGTTAAATAACAAATTAAAAGGTTGCATATTGTTTATAAAATGTTATATTAAGTTTTATAAAAGTTATAAAACTTAAATTAAAGACAAAGAGACAAGCTTTAAAATTCTAATTGGGTGAAATGGGTGGTGGCTTGGGCCGCCCCTAATACCTCTTCCCAAGGTGTCTTCCCCACTAAAATTACATGCAAATTTTAGTTTTACAAGGCACTTGATTTAAAAGGTTTGCAACTCTTTCTCTCTCTAAGAAGAACACAACATTTTTCAAGTGTATGAACTCCTTTTTCTCTCTAATATTTTCGGCCAAGAGCTGATTTTAGAGGGATTTTTGTGAGCTTCAAGTGTAGAAATCCTAGCAATCTCAAGGTGTTTGTTGGAGCTTTCGGGTATACTAGCTTGAGGCTTTCTCGTTTGGAAGCTACCATTCAAGATTCATCATCATCTTCCATCTCCTTGCTCCAAAGAAAGGTTGAACTCTCAAACACCCTATGGTTGTATTTTGATAGCATGTATGTCATATATGGATCCGGTTTTGGGTTTTTGCATTTAAAAGAGTTTTAAATCTTGTAAAGTAACATGTTTTAAATCCTTATTCCGCTGCGTTTTAATTTTATTCGGATAAAATTAGCTTTGATAAACATGTACAAAACCCATCACTTTCTTCTTCACAAATAGCACTGGAGCTCCCCAGGGCGAAGAACTAGGACGAATAAAACCCTTATCTAAGAGTTCTTGTAATTGCGTAGATAGCTCTTTCAACTCTGATGGAGCTAAGCGATACGGTGCACGAGCTATAGGTGCCGCTCCAGGAGCTAACTCGATTTGAAACTCGACCTGACGATGAGGCGGGAGGCCAGGTAGTTCCTCAGGAAATACCTCAGGATAATCGCGTACAACTGGAAAGTCTTCTATCTTTTTCTCTTTCTTCGAGGTGTCAGTAACAAGAGCCAGAAAGGCAGTGTGGCCCTTACGCAAACACTTTTGAGCCTTAAGGGAAGAAATGATGCTCGTAACAGCACCACTCTTGTCGCCACGAATCCTAAGAGGTTCCTCACCTGGGCACGGAATACAGACAATCTTTTCGTTGCAAAGGATCTCAGCTTGATGTTGGGATAACCAGTCCATCCCAATGACAACGTCGAAACTACCCAGAGTAATAGGAAGGAGGTCGATCGAGAAAGTGTGATCAGCAAGAACGAGATTACAACCTTTTACTACGTGTGTGACCTCTATACTTTTACCATTAGCTAACTCTACAGCATGTTTGGGGTTCAAAGGTGTTGGGGTACGCTTAAGAAGTTGACTAACTTTTTGGGACACATAACTAGTATCAGCACCCGAATCAAATAAGACAGTAACGTAAAAGTCGTCGAGAAGGAACTTACCCGTCACAACATTGGGATCATTCCTTGCTTCTCCATTGCCAATAACGAATGCACGACCCCTTGCCCCATTGCCATTGTTGCCCCCATTGTTCCCATTCCCCTGATTGTTGTTATTATTGTTGTTCTGGTTCCTGATCAGCTGGGGACAATCTCTCTTGAAGTGGCCTTCAGCTCCACACTGAAAGCACCCTTTGTTATTACCCTGCGGCTGCTGTTGCTGGCGTTGATTCTGTTGATCTTGCTGTTGCTGACGATTCTGGTTTGCTGGGTATAAACTTCTGCAATCTTTGGCTGCGTGGCCTGGTTTGTTGCACCGATGACAGTTACCCCTGGTGCATGGCCCACTGTGATGTAGGTTACAGCGATTGCACTTAGGGTGATTCCCCTTGTACACCCCGCGGCTTTGGCTGCCAGATGATTGCTGACTAGGACTCCTATAGTCGTCAGTCCTTCTTTGTTGAGACTGTGACTGCACAGATGTTGAACCTTTGCTTGAAGCCCCATCCCATTTACGTTTGTTATCACTGGAAGGTTCAGAGGTAGCGGTAGCACTAATGCGTTTTGGTAGCTTATTCTGCTCCACCGCCTGATCAGTGAGACGGTGAGCCAATTGAACAACCTGCTGGTAAGTGGCGAGGTTTGCTGAAGTCACATGACTTTGGATTTCTGGCTTCAGACCCTTGAGGTAAAGTTCAATACGCTTAATTGGAGGGTCCACCATAGTAGGACACAGTAATGCAAGCTCATTAGATCTCTTTGTAAAGGCCTCAATTTCCGACCCCGTCATCTTGAGGTTGAAAAACTCGACTTCCAGTTTATGAATGTCGTCACGACTGCAGTATTCCTCCTTGATCATCTCTTTGAAATTGTTCCATGGGGTGGCGTTAGCAGCAACCAACCCCAGCATTTGCACTTGGGCGTTCCACCATGTGAGGGCTAAACCCTCGAGAGTGCCGGTAGCATATTTCACCCTGCGTGCCTCAGGGCATTCACACATTTCGAACACAGATTCCAGTTTCTCAAACCAGTGGAGGAGACCTACTGCTCCTTCAGTGCCGCTAAAAGTAGTGGGTCGGCAGTCCATGAAAGTTTTAAAGGTACACACAGGTGGCTGAGCATGCTGACCTGTTGCGAGTGTAAGAAAGGACAAAGTTTAACACAAGGATATGTTCACGAGAGTAGGATCTAAAGATCCTAGAATGAGTTATAAACTGCAGGGTATACCTCCTGCCTGTGCGGCTGCAAGTGCCGCAGCAACCTGTTCGTTAATCAGAGCCGTCAACTGGGCTTGAGTCATGTTGATGCGTCCAGACATGATCTTCATATCAAAGGAAGCATGAGTGAGAAGGGTTCGCGAAAGTGCGATGACAGAAGAGAGTAAGCACACACGTGTTCAGGCAAGAGTAGCTATACTAGCTAAGCATATCATGAGCAAAGTTCTACGTAATCTAGCATGTAGGTAATATAACATAAACTACATCACCTAGAATGTCGAGTCTTGCACGTGGAGTGAAGCGTCGTTGTGGATCGTAGAGCACTGTACAGGTTATAGTCTGGTTTTAACAAAAACGTTTTCCCTTATTAAAACCAAGTTCTCTATAACCAATGGCTCTGATACCAATCTGTCACACCCCCAAAATCCACACGCGGAGTATAACCGCTTGGAGGCGTGACTGACCAGGATCAAACCACTAATCATATCGAACAAGTAAATAATTAAAATGCAAAAGTCCAACCAACACGTTTTGTGTCCAAAACAAACATAGTTAAGTTATGAGCGGAAGCATAATGTTTAAAACCAAATCAAAAGTTCAAATGTTCAAATGTTAACATGGCATACAACGGTCCATGTCCCACAACGACTCTCCCTTGTGCAAGCTCCAGCTAAGTACCTATAGACCTGCAAAGCATGTAGTAACGAGTCAACAACAAGTTGAGTGAGTTCACGGTTGGGTGTTCGTTTTAAGTTGTTCCAAAAACAGTTTCCTTTAACTGGCGTTCCTGCCGTGGGGGTTACCCCATAGTTGAAAAACGTGATTTGTTTAACCCTTTTGTTTAACCCATTTGCTCTGGCAATCCTTCCGTGGGGGCTACCCCATGATAGTTATCTGGCCTTTCGGCCGTGGGGGCTACCCCTTGTATACACTAGACTCGTTACCATATCGACTACTGACTGAAGTCATGTTTAAGTGCCCTGAAACTGTCAATGTCTATCAGCATTGACGTGCCCCAGATCCATTAGTTCACGCCCGTCCTCTGTGGCACGGTGTGAGGCTTGTCAGACCTAAATAGCGCCATCTAACTAATGACCCGCTCGCCATTGGCTCGGCGATTAAGTCGATATAAAAAGGAGGGACTTCGTGATAGAGAGTTTTGGTCTAGTAAAGTTATCTGTCCATGAGGACGAGGAATTACATTCCTGAACCAATACTGTCCTACCCAAGAAGGACGAGGAATCCATATTCCTTAATCCCATTCCCAACCCCTGGGAATCCCATGCTTTGTAGAGTGTGAACTCACCTTGGTTTGCTAGGCAGATACACAAAAGGGTTTCTTGAACTATGAGTGGTCAACCACGTCCTAACAGGGTTACCATACAAGTCAGGTTTTGACTCAAGTAATGCACATAGGTTTACGTACAGTCTAACAAGTTATGTACCCGTACAGATCATGGCAACCACATAACAAACAAGCATACAACATATCTGACTTGTGCAATATAAATAAGCCCAATAGAAATCGTCCCAATTAGTTAAGCAGTCCAACAGCCTACTCAGCCCAACAGTTTAACAATTAAACAACTTGTGCGACTAGACCAGACTTGTGCGATCAGCTTTATTACCCAGCCCATGTCTACGGCCCAAATAACAACAAGCATCCTTGTGCGACTGGAGGTCCCTTGTGCGATCAGGGCCTATTGTGCGACCAGATCTGCTTATGCGACTGATCTTCTTGTGCGAGTAGGCATCTTGTGCTACCAAGATGCCTTGTGCGATTAGTTTTAAATTCCAGATTTCATGCAATCAGTTAACACTTCCGAATATCATGCATATTAGTTACATTGTTTCCAAATATTCGATTCAGTTATGATTATACAATGGTTTCCAATTTATGAATTTTATCAATTATTAAATAACTCTAACCGAAATAAAAGTATGAATATTATAATTAATTGGTCCAATAGTATTCAACCACATTCAACATATGGATCAGATTTGTTCACGTGATCCTCTAACCATACTAGTCAACAACAAGATCATTCAGTTCGCAGGAATAATATGAGTGTCATCTACTAAGTTGAATTCACACATGATCATCATCGAATTTAACAACAATGGCCGACAACTATCTTCACCTCTCAATCTCATTGGACCTATTACAACACATGGACTAATCATGGCATTTCACATGCAATTAAGAGCACATGGCGACACACACATTCATATATATATACCACTCACATATAAAATTAGAAGTTCAAGAAGTGGCCGACAATCATACTTTATCACATATCTCAACTATGGCCAATTTAAGAATCATGTGAAATGTCAGAAATTAGTATATAATGAATCATCCATTATCTATGTATGATATCGATATCATGCATCCACATTCTCACCAAGTTATTAATTAGATCATATTCCAATCATACTAGCACAACATCAAACCATTCGGATCTAAACATGTATATTATTCATACCAATATAACAGCACATCATTATATGAACATCAATCGAACAAAACACATAACATGAAGCACTAACCGATTAAAAAAGGAGTAGAGGATTGATCCGAATACAAAGATCTTTGATGGAGAGAATGTTTGGCTGCCGTCGGGTTCTAGAGAGAAGGAAGAGAGCTAGGGTTTTTGTGTGTTGTGTGATTGCAAGTAATGAGAAACAACTCTCAAAGGATCCATGTATGCGTATGGTGGGGGTGGGCCGAACCCTTCACATGGGCTCCCCTTTGGTTCGGGTTCAAGAGAAGTAAGCCGAGATTTGTAAAGCCCAAAGGCTTGTGCGGTTGGGTTGTGTTGTGCGACTACAACATACATATATACACATAGACAGATAATCGTAACATTCAATAAATCCATCAAGTTCATATAATCGAATCACGTTCACCTAGGTTACATCAATGTACAAAGATAGGTTCGGAAATACGAGTTGTCACAAGCGCAATGCCTTCTAGAGTACCAGTGGCGTACTTCACCCTACGAGCCTCAGGGCATTCACACATCTCAAAAACGGACTCGAGCTTTTCAAACCAATGGAGGAGTCCAACTGCTCCTTCCGTGCCACTGAAGGTAGTAGGACGACAGTCCATGAAAGTCTTGAAGGTGCAAACAGGTGGCTGACCTGTTGGGTATAAGAATCAGGACAAGATTAAGCACAAGAGTTGGTTTAGGAATGTAGGATCTAAAGATCCTAGTGTGAGTTACAACTGCAGGGTATACCTCCTGCTTGTGTGGCTGCAAGTGCCGCAGCAACTTGTTCGTTAATGAGAGCCGTCAACTGGGCTTGTGTCATGTTGATACGTCCAGCCATGATCTTCATAGCAAAGATAACATAAGTAAGAGAGGTTCGCGAATAGTGCGATGACAGAAGAGAGTAAGCACATAAGTATTCTCAAGCAATAGGGGTTATGTGTATCTAAGCATACCATGAGCAAAGTTCTATGTAATTCTAGCAAGTAAGCAATAAAACATATACCATATTACCTAGAATGTTGAGTCTTGCACGTGGAGCGAGGCGTGGTTGTGGATTGTTGAGCACTGTACAGGTTATAGTCTGGTTTTAATAAAAACGTTTTCCCCTTATTAAAACCGAGTTCTCTATAACCAATGGCTCTGATACCAATCTGTCACACCCCCAAAAATCCACACGCGGAGTATCACCGCTTGGAGGCGTGATTGACCAGGATCAAGCCACCAATCATATTGAACATATAAGTAATAAGTAAAAGTAAATGTAATCCATCACAATACAATTGGTGTTCAATCAAAAACATAGTATAGGTAGCGGAAGCATAGTATGAGAATCCAACACAAGTGTTAAATTTAAAGAGTCATAAAGTTTTCATCAAAACATCCACAATCCGTGCCCAAAACGACCGCGCCTCCCGTGCAAGCTCCATGAGTACCTATGGTCCTGCAAGGCATGTAACAGAAAGTCAACAACTAGTTGAGCGAGTTCACAGTAAGTAAGTTCGTTGCATAACTATGCGTTACTAACTAAGCCGTTGTATAGGTTCAACTGGTGGGGGCTTCCCATGATGTATGCACTATTAGTGGGGGCTTCCCATGTTTGTATTTACTATTAGTGGGGGCTTCCCATGTTTGTATTTACTAGACGAGTTGTACCATAAGTGTTCTTCTCGACCCGAGAACATGATTGCGTAAGAGGTTTACGTAGGTTTTACGTAAGTGTCCTTCTTGACCCGAAGATAGTAGTATGTATGAGTTTACGTAGGTTTTACGTAAGTGTCCTTCGCCACCTGAGGACAGTGGTAAGTACAAGTATATGTAGGTTTTACGTATGTGTCCTTCGCATCCGAGGACGATGGTAGGTAGTCTAGTAATAGTGAAAGTCCAAGTAATTGTTCAACCTCATTTCTTTCAATCCCATTCCCTATCCTCCGGGAATCCCATGCCTTGGTAAGAGTGTGAACTCACCTTGGTTTGCTCGGTATGCTAAAGTATATGCTCACAGTTAATCAATCAGGTCCTATAGTACGCACGTGTATAAAATCAGTTTTCGTTCGTAACAATCTTGCACACAAATCTGACGTCACATAGTGTGTTTGGTAGTTAATCATTATTCAGCATATAAGCAGTCAGTCAAATCCACGTAAATTCATGCTTGACAGGATTAACAGGCAGTTAACATACTTTACCAGGTTAACACATTTAACAGGGTTTATACAGTTAACAGAGTTAATAAACTTAACTCAGTTAATAGACTAAACATAGTCGGTAACTAAAGGTATTAACAAACTATCAGATTTAATTAATTAACAGAGTGAACTAGCTAATTCACGTTACTGTGCAGAACCCCTCAACGAAATCACAAAGTGGCGAAAACCCTTTGGTTTTTGTTGGACATGAGGTGTGACGAAAACACAGAAGTGTTTTCGTCTGATCCCTGTGTTTTCGACCGATCACATCATCATCAACAACAGCAGTTACGAATCAAAACCCTAATAATCATCAAACATTACAGTAAACATGCATCGAGATCTAAACAATCATTACATGCACAGTTTGACCCCTCGGTTATGTTATGCCGCCTAAATCAAAGAATTGATTAACTATATGATTCCACAAAAGTCAAGTTCCCACATGGATCAATCATTACCCACTGACTCATAGCATCATAACTTTTATCAAAACCAACATCCATGACCGACAATAGTTAATGTTTACATGCTGATATTTGACCTAATATATGTAGTGGGCTGCAGCTTTATTCACATGACACATACATTCTAACAAGTCACCAAGATTCATCACATAAGGTCAAACAATCTAATCCACATAAATAGCATTCATCACACAACAGATTTTTACATCGGATCAATACAATTCATACATTCACAATCATTACGTGCTAACTGTTCATTCATGATATCAAATAAACCAGTGATTCCGATCAGATAATCATAAGTAATCGATTACTAACCCAAATAGAAAGGTGGTACTTCAATCGATGTATTGGACTCGGATGTTCAAAACTGCCGTAGGGTTTCACAAGATAGCGAGAGAGATTGTGAGAGGTGACTAGGGTTTCTGCCGACTACCGTTTTTGCGTGAAGATAAGGAACAACATTATAACTAATCACTACTGGGCCTAAAGCCCATTTGCTGTTTTCGGCTATTATCAGTGGACGAAAACTCTTTGGTGTTTTCACCACAGGGTGTTTTCGGGTGGGGCATTTGGGTTGGGGTGATTTCGACTATAGTTCCATTCACAACAATTAATACCAAACCAAATATTAATAACAACGAAAACATATATTAACTTGCACACTTATAAAGCACACCATGTGTAACATATAAATCACATTACGATTTAACATATCACGAACGTGTATAGTTGTGAAACAACCAAGTCGATCAGCAAACAAACAACTTAAATAATTAACGTGAAATTAATGCGAAGATGGAATCTTGGAAACTCGAGTTGTCACAATATCCCCAACTTGAAAGAAATTTCGTCCCGAAATTTAGTACGTGGTTACTGAGGAAGCTAGTTGTGTTGAATAGTTTACTGGTTTTCCTGGGGTGTCACATCATCCCCCCGTTGATTTGGAATTTCGTCCCGAAATTCTGTAGTAGCTTCAGCCTCAGTAGTGGTTGCACTGTTTCCGAATAACTGGGGATACTTGAGTTTCATTTGATCTTCTCGTTCCCAGGTAAACTCTGGGCCACGACGGGAGTTCCAACGAACTCGAACAAGAGGTATTCTGGTGTTCTTGAGGACCTGAACATCCCGGTCCGTGATTTCAACTGGTTCCTCGACAAATCGCAACGGCTCGTCGATAGTGAGCTCCTTCAAAGGAACTATGAGGGTCTCATCTGACAGACACTTCTTCAGATTCGACACGTGGAAAACGTTGTGAACTGCACTGAGTTCAGCTGGTAGGTTTAGTCTGTAGGCCACCCTGCCTATCTTCTCAATAATTTCAAACGGTCCGACATATCGCGGATTGAGCTTGCCTCGTTTTCCAAAACGAACAACACCCTTCCAGGGTGAGACTTTGAGTAGTACCCGCTCCCCAACCTGGAGCTCGAGTGGTTTCCTGCCCTTATCGGCGTAGCTTTTCTGACGGTCACGAGCTGCCGCCATTCGTTGTCGTATTTGAGCAATTCGTTCTGTTGTGTTTACCACAAGTTCTGGACCAGTGATCTGACTATCTCCCACCTCTGCCCAACAAAGAGGTGACCGGCATTTACGCCCGTACAATGCCTCAAACGGAGCAGCTTTAATGCTGGTGTGGTAGCTTTTTATTATACGAAAATTCTACAAGTGGCAGATGCTTTTCCCAGCCGTTGCCAAAGTCAATCACGCATGCCCTAAGCATGTCTTCAAGAGTCTGGATGGTGCGTTCAGACTGCCCATCCGTTTGCGGGTGATAAGCTGTGCTCATGTCTAATCGTGAGCCGAAAGATTTGTGCATCGCTTGCCAAAGTTCTGAAGTGAAACGTGCATCACGATCGGAAATAATAGAGGTGGGCACCCCGTGCCTCGAAACCACTTCCTTCAAGTAAACGTCTGCTAAAGTAGAGAACTTGTCTGTTTCCTTGATAGCCAAGAAGTGTGCAGATTTTGTGAGTCGGTCCACGATCACCCATATAGTGTCATTTCCGCGCTGAGATCTGGGTAGGCCAGTAACAAAATCCTTGGAAATTTGCTCCCATTTCCATTGTGGTATCTCTGGTTGTTGGAGTAGGCCCGATGGTTTCTGATATTCCGATTTGACTCTCGCACAAGTCAAACACTTGCTAACGTAAGTTGCTATATGAGCTTTCATGCTAGGCCACCAATATGTAGTTCTCAAGTCGTGGTACATCTTATCCGAACCAGGATGTACTGAGTAGCGAGACTTATGAGCTTCATCCATTACAAGCTCGCGTAAGTTGCCATAGAGTGGGACCCAGATGCGTCCCGTTACATAGTAGGCGCCGTCTGCCTTTTGTTCTAACTGTTGCCTTGAGCCGCGTAGAGCTTCAGCCCTGACATTTTCTGGTTTCAATGCTTCTACCTGAGCATCTCGTATCTGTGAAGGAAGACTAGACTGAATAGTGAGTTGCAACGCTCGTACACGCCTAGGTGTAGTATCCTTTCGACTGGGGGCGTCGGCCACCACATTGGCTTTACCCGGATGGTACTTTATAGCACATTCGTAATCGTTCAGTAACTCGACCCATCGACGCTGTCGCATGTTTAACTCTTTCTGCTTGAAGATATGCTCGAGACTCCTGTGGTCGGTGTAGATGGTGCACTTGGTGCCATACAGGTAATGTCACCATATCTTGAGCGCAAAAACAACAGCACCCAACTCTAAATCATGTGTAGTGTAATTCCGTTCGTGGATCTAAAGTTGAAGCGAAGCATAAGCAATGACTTTATCCCGTTGCATCAACACACATCCAAGACCTTGGATGGATGCGTCGCAGTAGACTACAAAATCGTCTGTGCCTTCAGGCAATGAGAGGATAGGTGTGCTACAAAGTCTATCCTTTAAGTGCTGGAACGCTGTTTCCTGTGTATTACCCCAACGGTAGGCAACACCTTTCTGTGTCAGTAATGTAAGCGGCTGTGCAATCTTTGAGAAGTCTTTGATGAACCTTCTATAGTAGCCTGCCAAACCCAAGAATTGGCGAATTTCTGTTGGTGTGCGAGGTGCAGGCCAGTTCTTGATCGAATCTACCTTGGATGGATCAACATGAATCCCTTCCTTGTTTACCACGTGGCCTAGAAAGTGGACTTCGCGAAGCCAGAAGTCGCATTTCGAAAACTTGGCGTACAGCTGTTCCGTTCGAAGAAGTTCCAAAATAAGTCGTAAATGATGCTCGTGTTCCTCCTGACTCTTCGAGTAGATCAGGATGTCATCGATGAAAACAATAACAAACTTGTCAAGATAAGGTTTGCACACCCTGTTCATAAGATCCATGAAAACCGCAGGCGCGTTTGTTAGCCCGAATGGCATGACTAGAAACTCGTAGTGGCCGTAGCGAGTTCTAAATGCTGTTTTAGAGACGTCCTCGTCCCGGACTCTCAATTGATGATAGCCTGACCTCAGGTCAATCTTTGAGTAATAGCTCGACCCTTGCAACTGGTCGAATAAGTCGTCGATGCGTGGAAGAGGATAGTGATTCTTCACGGTCACCTTGTTCAGTTCACGGTAGTCAATACACATGAGGAAGGTACCGTCTTTCTTCTTCACAAATAATACTGGAGCTCCCCAGGGCGAAGAGCTAGGACGTATGAAACCCTTTTCCAAAAGTTCTTGCAATTGCTTAGATAGTTCTTCCAGTTCACTTGGAGCTAAGCGATAAGGTGCTCGAGCTATGGGTGCTGCTCCTGGAGCTAGCTCGATCTGAAATTCGACCTGGCGATGAGGCAGTAACCCAGGTAACTTTTCAGGAAACACTTGAGGAAAGTCGCGTACAACAGGAATATCCTCTAACTTCTTCTCTTTCGTCGATGTATCTGTAACGAGTGCTAAAATAGCTGTGTGGCCCATTCGCAAACACTTCTGTGCCTTCAAGAAGGAGATGATGCCACTCACGACACCACTCTTGTCGCCTTGAACTTCGAGAGGTTCTTTTCCAGTACGGGGAATGCGAATGATCTTCTCCTTGCATAGGATCTCTGCTTGTTGTTGAGATAACCAATCCATACCAATGACGATGTCAAAACTACCCAGAGTTATGGGAATGAGATCGATAGGGAAAGTTTGACCAGCGAGGATAAGATTACAACCCTGAACTACGTGTGTGGCCTCTAGACTTTTACCGTTAGCTAACTCTACGACATGTTTGGTGTTCAAAAGTGTTGGTGCGCGTTTAAGCATTTGACTAACTTTCAGAGACATATAACTGGTATCCGCACCCGAATCAAATAATACAGTAACATAAAAGTCGTCGAGAAGAAACTTACCCATAACCACATTAGGATCGTTCCTTGCATCACCCTGACCAATCACAAATGCACGACCCCTAGCACCATTGTTGTTGTTGTTTCCCCCATTGTTGTTCCCATTGCCCTGATTATTGTTGTTGTTGTTCTGGTTTCGGTTTAACTGGGGGCAGTGTCTCTTGAAGTGACCTTCAGCACCACAATGAAAACATCCCTTGTTACCCTGTTGTTGGTTCTACTGCGTTTGCTGTTGCTGATTCTGAGTTACAGGCCGTGGGCTCCTACAATCCTTAGCCTCATGACCCATCTTGAGACACCTCTGACAACGACCCTTGTTGCACTGGCCACTGTGGTGTCTGTTACAATTGTTGCACCTTGGGTGATTTCCTTGATATCTTTTCTGCCCCTGACTACCAGAGGATTGCTGACCCGGACTCTGGTAGTCATTAGTCTTGCGTTGCTGAGCTTGAGACTGAACGGTAGCTGAACCCCTGCTGGAATCCCCCTCCCATTTCCGCTTGTTGTCACTGGGAGCAGCAGGAGTAGCTGAAGTGGTAGCGGTAGTAGTGGCGCTGATACGTTTAGGCAGCCTGTTCTGTTCCACTGCCTGATCGGTGAGGCGATGAGCTAACTTGACGATCTGTTGAATGGTGCCAAGATTCGCTGAGGTTACATGACTTTGAATCTCTGGCACTAGGCCCTTGAGATACAGCTCGATACGCTTAATGGGAGGGTCTACCATAGTGGGACACAGAATAGCCAACTCATTCGATCTTTTGGTGTACGCTTCAATTTCCGATCCCGTCATCTGCAAACTGTAAAACTCTACTTCCAGCTTATGAATGTCATCACGGCTACAATATTCCTCTTTTATCAACTCCTTGAAATCATTCCAGGGTGTGGCGTTAGCAACTGCCAACCCTAACATCTAAACTTGCGCCTTCCACCAAGTCAGCGCAATGCCTTCTAGAGTTCCAGTGGCGTACTTCACCCTGCGAGCCTCAGGGCATTCACACATCTCAAAAACGGACTCGAGCTTTTCAAACCAATGGAGGAGTCCAACTGCTCCTTCCGTGCCACTGAAGGTAGTAGGACGACAGTCCATGAAAGTCTTGAAGGTGCAAACAGGTGGCTGACCTGTTGGGTATAAGAATCAGGACAAGATTAAACACAAGAGTTGGTTTAGGAATGTAGGATCAAGATCCTAGTGTTAGTTACAACTGCAGGGTATACCTCCTGCTTGTGCGGCTGCAAGTGCCGCAGCAACTTTTTTGTTAATGAGAGCCGTCAACTGGGCTTGTGTCATGTTGATACGTCCAGCCATGATCTTCATAGCAAAGATAACATAAGTAAGAGAGGTTCGCGAATAGTGCGATGACAGAAGAGAGTAAGCACACAAGTATTCTCAAGCAATAGGGGTTATGTGTATCTAATCATACCATGAGCAAAGTTCTATGTAATTCTAGCAAGTAGGCAATAAAACATATACCATATTACCTAGAATGTTGAGTCTTGCACGTGGAGCGAGGCATCGTTGTGGATTGTTGAGCACTGTACAGGTTATAGTCTGGTTTTAATAAAAACGTTTTCCCCTTATTAAAACCGAGTTCTCTATAACCAATGGCTCTGATACCAATCTGTCACACCCCCAAAAATCCACACGCGGAGTATCACCGCTTGGAGGCGTGACTGACCAGGATCAAGCCACCAATCATATTGAACATATAAGTAATAAGTAAAAGTAAATGTAATCCATCACAATACAATTGGTGTTCAATCAAAAACATAGTATAGGTAGCGGAAGCATAGTATGAGAATCCAACACAAGTGTTCAATTTAAAGAGTCATAAAGTTTTCATCAAAACATCCACAATCCGTGCCCACAATGACCGCGCCTCCTGTGCAAGCTCCATGAGTACCTATGGTCCTGCAAGGCATGTAACAGAAAGTCAACAACTAGTTGAGCGAGTTCACAGTAAGTAAGTTCGTTGCATAACTATGCGTTACTAACTAAGCCGTTGTATAGGTTCAACTGGTGGGGGCTTCCCATGTTGTATGCACTATTAGTGGGAGCTTCCCATGTTTGTATTTACTATTAGTGGGGGCCTCCCATGTTTGTATTTACTAGACGAGTTGTACCATAAGTGTTCTTCTCGACCCGAGAACAGGATTGCGTAAGACGTTTACGTAGGCTTTACGTAAGTACCCTTCTCAACCCGAGGACAGTAGTACGCGGGGGTTTACGTAGGTTTTACGTAAGTGTCCTTCTTGACCCGAAGACAGTAGTATGTATGAGTTTACGTAGGTTTTACGTAAGTGTCCTTCGCCACCTGAGGACAGTGGTAAGTACAAGTATACGTAGGTTTTACGTATGTGTCATTCTCATCCGAGGACGATGGTAGGTAGTCTAGTAATAGTGAAAGTCCAAGTAATTGTTCAACCTCATTTCTTTCAATCCCATTCCCTATCTTCCGGGAATCCCATGCCTTGATAAGAGTGTGAACTCACCTTGGTTTGCTCGGTATGCTAAAGTATATGCTCACAGTTAATCAATCAGGTCCTATAGTACGCACGTGTATAAAATCAGTTTTCGTTCGTAACAATCTTGCACACAAATCTGACGTCACATAGTGTGTTTGGCAGTTAATCATTATGCAGCATATAAGCAGTCAGTCAAATCCACGTAAATTCATGCTTGACAGGATTAACAGGCAGTTAACATACTTTACCAGGTTAAAACATTTAACAGGGTTTATGCAGTTAACAGAGTTAATAAACTTAACTCAGTTAATAGACTAAACATAGTCGGTAACTAACGGTATTAACAAACTATCAGATTTAATTAATTAACAGAGTGAACTAGCTAATTCACGTAACTGTGCAGAACCCCTCAACGAAATCACAAAGTGGCGAAAACCCTTTGGTTTTCGTTGGACATGAGGTGTGACGAAAACACAGAAGTGTTTTCGTCTGATCCCTGTGTTTTCGCCCGATCACATCATCATCAACAACAGCAGTTACGAATCAAAACCCTAATAATCATCAAACATTACAGTAAACATGCATCGAGATCTAAACAATCATTACATGCACAGTTTGACCCCTCGGTTATGTTATGCCGCCTAAATCAAAGAATTGATTAACTATATGATTCCACAAAATTCAAGTTCCCACATGGATCAATCATTACCCACTGACTCATAGCATCATAACTTTTATCAAAACCAACATCCATGACCGACAATAGTTAATGTTTACATGCTGATATTTGACCTAATATAAGTAGTGGGCTGCAGCTTTATTCACATGACACATACATTCTAACAAGTCACCAAGATTCATCACATAAGGTCAAACAATCTAATCCACATAAACAGCATTCATCACACAACAGATTTTTACATCGGATCAATACAATTCATACATTCACAATCATTACGTGCTAACTGTTCATTCATGATATCAAATAAACCAGTGATTCCGATCAGATAATCATAAGTAATCGATTACTAACCCAAACAGAAAGGTGGTACTTCATTCGATGTATTGGACTCGGATGTTCAAAACTGCCGTAGGGTTTCACAAGATAGCGAGAGAGATTGTGAGAGGTGACTAGGGTTTCTACCGACTACCGTTTTTGCGTGAAGATAAGGAACAACATTATAACTAATCACTACTGGGCCTAAAGCCCATTTGCTGTTTTCGGCTATTATCAGTGGACGAAAACTCTTTGGTGTTTTCACCACAGGGTGTTTTCGGGTGGGGCATTTGGGTTGGGGTGATTTCGACTATAGTTCCATTCACAACAATTAATACCAAACCAAATATTAATAATAATGAAAACATATATTAACTTGCACACTTATAAAGCACACCATGTGTAACATATAAATCACATTACGATTTAACATATCACGAACGTGTATAGTTGTGAAACAACCAAGTCGATCAGCAAACAAACAACTTAAATAATTAACGTGAAATTAATGCGAAGATGGAATCTTGGAAACTCGAGTTGTCACAGTTAACGCCGGCATCAATGCGAACCCGCAACCAGGGCCGGGAGGTCAAAAAAATAATCAAAACAATGTTAGGCAGGTTGCACGTATAAACACTTTATGGAGTGCAAACCAATGGAGTTTAATGGAACTGAAGGACCGAACGGGTTTGTGAATTGGATCGAGAAGTCGGAATCGGTCCTTAACATAAGTAATTGTCCGGGTGACTGTGCGGTAAAGTATACGACTTGCACTTTTACCGACCACGCTTTGAACTGGTGGAATGCTATTGTGCAATCTCGCGGACATGATGCGATTAATGTTATGACTTGGGGTGATCTTAAGATACTAATGAGAGAAAGGTTCTGCCCAGCTCACGAAATTCAGAAGCTAGAGCATGAGTTTTGGAACCTGCAGATGCAAGGTGCGGTTCATGCAGGTTACACAAATCGCTTCAATGAACTGGCACGCATCTTGCCAGATATGGTTCGACCGGAGTCCAAGAGGATCGAGAGGTATATCTGGGGACTAGCCCCGGAAGTAAGAAGTATCATTAATTCGGTGGAGCACCTGACCATGCACGGAGTGGTAGCTAGGTCAGGCACGGTTACGTACGACCTGGTTAGACGCAAGATTTTGACAATGCCGGGAAAGCTGGCAGGAAATAAGCGAGAGGCCCCGGAAAGTAGTCGAGCAGGGGCAGCCATACCGAAGAGGGGGAGAGCCACTAGTCAAAGCTACGCCATGACTACACCAACGGGAAACTCTGGTGGCTATAAAGGAACAGCCCCAAAATGCAACAAGTGCACTTTGCACCACTATGGTGCATGTCGAGCAGGGATCTGCTCGAGGTGCCATACAAGTGGACATTATACCCGAAACTGTAAGACACTATTGGAACCCAACCGTTTCCAAACCCCAAGGCCTCAGCCTCTTCAGCAACGACCCCAACCACCAACGCAACAGATTACCTACCCCCGTACTTGCTACGGATGTGGCAGTACGGAGCACTTCCAAAGAAGCTGCCCAAAGTTAGCTCAACAGCCAGCAGGAAGGGATACCCAGGGCCAAGCTTCTACCTCAAATGCAGCTCGAGGTTGTGCCTTTATACTTGGGTCTGGTGACGCACGCCAAGATCCGAATGTGGTGACAGGTACCTTTCTCATTTCCGATCAGTATGCTTCAGTATTGTATGATACGGGCGCAGATAGGAGCTATGTTTCCATTAATTTCTTACCCTTATTAAATATGCCGGCTATTGAATTAACAAGTCCCTATTCCATAGAACTTGCTAACGGTAAACCTATAACTAGTCACCAAATCATTCGTGATTGTCCTTTAATTCTTAACGACCACCAATTCCTTATTGACCTACTACCTGTTGAGCTCGGAAGTTTCGATATAGTAGTGGGAATGGACTGGTTGTCCAAGTACAAGGCGGAGATTATATGTGAGCAAAAGATTGTTAGGATCCCTTTTCCTAACGATGAAGTTATTATGGTACAGGGAGAGAAGTCTGGTACCATATTAAACCTTATATCCCACCTTAAAGTGTTGAAATGTATACGTCAAGGATGTGATGTGTTCTTAGCAAGTGTAATGATGACCGAACCAGAAGAACAACGTATTAAGGATATCCCAATAGTGTGTGATTACCAGACGTGTTTCCCGATGAATTGCCTGGATTGCCACCCAATCGGCAAGTCTAGTTCCGTATCGACTTAATACCGGGAGCAGCTCCAATTGCAAAAGCCCCTTACCATTTAGCACCTTCAGAGATGCAAGAACTATCATCTCAGTTACAAGAACTGCTAGACCGAGGTTTTATCCGTCCCAGTTATTCACCTTGGGGAGCACCAGTGTTATTTGTGAAGAAAAAGGATGAAAGCTTTCGGATGTGTATTGACTACCGGGAGCTGAACAAGGTTACCATAAAGAATCGATATCCTCTTCCACGAATCGATGATTTATTTGATCAGTTGAAAGGAGCCTGTTACTTTTCCAAAATTAATCTTAGATCCGGTTATCATCAAGTGAAAGTTCAAGAGGACGATATCCCTAAAACAGCCTTTCGAACTCGGTACGGTCACTATGAGTTCCTGGTTATGCCCTTTGGGTTAACCAACGCACCCGCGATATTTATGGACCTCATGAACCGAGTTTGTAAACCATATCTAGGCAAATTCGTCATAGTCTTTATTGACGATATTTTGATCTATTCCAAGAGTAAAAAGGAACACGAGCACCATCTACGAGCCATACTAGAGATATTGAGGAAAGAGAAGTTGTACGCCAAGCTTTCAAAGTATGACTTCTGGTTACAAGCGGTGCAATTCTTAGGACATTTGGTAGCTCAACAAGGGATTCATGTTGACCCTAGTAAGATCGAAGCTATTAAGAATTGGCAAGCGCCTAAATCTCCGAAAGAGATACGCCAATTCTTGGGATTGGCTGGATATTACCATCGATTTATTGAAAACTTTTCCTGCATTGCTCAATCCTTAACTGCCTTGACACAGAAAGATCGAAAGTACGAATGGGGCGAAGAACAGGAAACAACTTTTCAGCTGTTAAAACAAAAGTTATGTGAGGCGCCAATTTTGACTTGGCCAGAGGGCAATGAGGACTTTGTAGTGTATTGCGACGCATCTCGACGTGGTCTAGGATGCGTATTGATGCAGAGAAACAAGGTTATTGCATATGCTTCCAGACAATTGAAAGTGCATGAAAAGAACCATACAACGCATGATTTAGAGCTGGGCGCAGTTGAAAGTGCATGAAAAGAACCATACAACGCATGATACAAGCGCACTAGAATACCTCTCGTTCGAGTTCGTTGGAACTCCCGTCGTGGCCCAGAGTTCACCTGGGAACGCGAAGATCAAATGAAACAAAGGTATCCCCAACTATTCGCAAACAGTACAACCATTACTGAGGCTGAAGCTACGGAATTTCGGGACGAAATTCCAGATCAACGGGGGAAGGATGTGACACCCCAGGAAAACCATGCAACTTAACTAGCTTCCTCAGTGAGTACGTACCAAATTTCGGGACGAAATTTCTTTCAACTTGGGGATAATGTGACAACTCGTATTTCAGAACCTAATTATGTGCTTAATGTAACGAATGTGAACACTATGTGACTATGTGAACTTGATGAGTAATGAAATGTTATTTGTTTTGTGTAATGTATGTATGTATGTATGTATGTATGTAAACAAGCCCAAACGCACAACACGAACCGATCACACAAGCCCATTCGGGCCACATGTTTGTACTCGAACCATGAGGGCAGCCCATGAAAGGGTTCGGCCCACTCCATCAACTCACACAACACTAGGGTGTTAGTATAAGTCTCACACTTTACCAAATCACTCAAAGTTTACAAACCCTAGCTCTCTTTCTCTCCTCTCAAACTCGACGGCAACACACCCTCTCTCAATCGAAGATCTGGTTATTCGGATCATCCTCGTTATACTTTCTTAACCGGTTAGTGTAACACATTTGATTTGCATGATTGAATGATATTCGGCTTATGTTCTACATAATGATTTAGTGATATCTTGTGATTGAATATGATGAAAGTTGTTGAGTTTTAGTTTGTGTAAATCGACTCACATGTATAGCATCTTAGATCAATATGGAATCGTTAATCATGTGATGATGTTCTAGCTAATCGGAGGTGTATGATGATGTTAATCGGCTATCATGACTTGTTGTTTACATAATGATTTAGGATTGAATGAAGTGTAATCGGCCATATATGTGTTTAGATCCGAATGGTTTGATTTTGTGTTAGTATGAATTGGATTTGTAGATGATGAATGAAAACCGAATGCTTGTTAATCGGCTGTGAGATGTTTAAGATAGGATGTTTGCTAGTGATCGAGATTATGAATCATGTTAATATGGTTGGGGTTGTGATTATTATTCATGTATTGATTATGTTATTCATTAGGGTTCATATGAATTGAGTGATAAAAACCTTGTTTTGATCGAATAATGGGTTGATTAGAAATTATTGATTTTGTTAGTTGACTTATTTCGAATATGGAAACTGTTAATTTTGGTCAAAAGAATTGATTGGAGCTAGTAACTGAATTGCATGAGTTTAGGGAAGTTGGTAACAAATCGCACAAGATCAGATCTTGCCATACAAGCTTTCTGATCGTACAAGGTCCTTGATCGCACAAGGACCAATCGCACAAGTTGTTGATCGCACAAGATCAGGTCGCACAAGACCTGATCTGATCGCACAAGGTACCATCAGTCGCACAAGATTAAACGCATCGCACAAGATGTTGTTATGTTTAATTGTTTGGGCGGGGCTTTTACTGGATCGCACAACATGCTGTGGATCACACAAGGTTGTGCTGATCGCACATCATGTTGGGCCGGGTTATGTGTGGGCTTCATATGTATGTTAAACTGATATCGTTTAAAATGTGTATGCTATGTTGCCATGATCAATACGTGTTCATAACCTGTTAAACTATGTGTAATCATACGTGTATTACTTGAACCTAGACCTGACTTGTATGGTAACCATGTTAGGACGTGGTTGACCTCTAGCAGCTCGATTGAGCCTTTGTTTATCTGCCGAGCTAACCTAAGGTGAGTTCACACTTTCTACAAAGCATGGGATTCCCAGGGGTTGGGAATGGGTTAAGGAACATGGATTCATCGTCCTTTCTTGGGTAGGACAGTACGGGTTCAGGAATATAATTCCTCGTCCTCTTGGACAGTTTACTTTTACTAGACCAAAACTCTATCACGAAGTCCCTCCTTTTTATATCGACTTAATCGTCGGGCCAATGACGAGCGGGTCATTAGTTAGATAGCGCTATTTAGGTCTGACAAGCCTCACACCGTGCCGCATAGGACGGGCGTGAACTAATGGATCTGGGCACGTCAATGATGATAGACATTGACAGTTCAGGGAACATAAACATGACTACAGTCAGCAGTTGATATGGTAACGAGTCTAGTAGTATATACATGGGGTAGCCCCCACGGCCGAAAAGCCAGATAACTAAACACGGGGTAGCCCCCACGGCTGGATTGCCAGAGTAAATGGGTTAAACAATCACGTTTTCAATTATGGGGTAACCCCCATGGCAGGATGCCAGTTAAAGGAAACTGTTTTTGAAACAACTTAAAACGAACACCCAACTGTGAACTCGCTCAACATTGTTGTTGACTCGTTACTACATGCTTTGCAGGTCAATAGGTTTAGCAGGAGCTTGCATGGAGAAGGGTCGTTGTGGGACATGGACAATTGTGTGCCATGTTAAACATTGAAACATTTGAACTTATATTTTGGATTTTGGATTTAATCGTTATGCTTCCGCTTGCAACTTAAACTATGTTTTTTTGGACACCAATTGTATTGGTTGGACTTTTATAATTACTTACTTGCTTGTTCAATATGATTGGTGGCTTGATCCTGGTCAGTCATGCCTCCAAGCGGTGATACTCCGCAGGTGGATTTTGGGGGTGTGACAGGTTGGTATCAGAGCCATTGGTTTTAGAGAACTTGGTTTTAATAAGGGAAAACGTTTTTGTTAAAACTAGACTATAACCTGTACAGTGCTCTACGATCCACAACGACGCTTCGCTCCACGTGCAAGGCTCGAAATTCTAGGTGATATGGTTTATGTTTTATTGCCTACTTGCTAGATTACATAGAACTTTGCTTTTGGTATGCTTAGATAAACGTAGCAACGATAGTTTGGAAACACGTGTGTGCTTACTCTCTTCTGTCATCGCACTTTCGCGAACCCCTCTCACTCATGTTTCCCTTGATATGAAGATCATGGCTGGACGCATTAACATGACTCAAGCCCAGTTGACGGCTCTGATTAACCAACAAGTTGCTGCGGCACTTGCAGCCGCACAGGCAGGAGGTATATCCTGCAGTCGAAACTTACTCTAGGATCCTTAGATCCTACTCTCGTGAACCAACCCTTGTGTTAAACATTATCCTTTCTTACTCTCACGACAGGTCAACCTGCACAGCCTCCTGTGTGCACTTTCAAAACTTTTATGGACTGCCAACCAACTACTTTCAGCGGCACTGAAGGAGCTGTAGGCCTCCTCCACTGGTTTGAAAAGCTTGAATCTGTTTTCGAGATGTGTAAATGCCCTGAGGCTCGCAGGATGAAGTATGCTACCGGTACTCTCGAGGGTTTAGCGCTCACGTGGTGGAACGCTCAGGTCCAAATGCTGGGGTTGGTTGCTGCTAACGCCACCCCATGGAACAATTTTAAGGAAATGATTAAGGAAGAGTACTGCAATCGTGATGATATTCACAAGTTGGAGGTAGAGTTCTTCAACCTCAAGATGACGGGGTCAGAAATTGAAGTGTAGATCAAAAGATCGAATGAGCTTGCTATTCTGTGTCCTACTATGGTGGACCCTCCCATTAAACGTATCGAACTATACCTTAAGAACTTAGTGCCAGAGATCCAAAGTCATGTGACTTCGGCTAACCTCGCCACCATCCAGCAAGTTGTTCAATTGGCTCATCGTCTCACTGATCAGGCGGTGGAGCAGAATAGGTTACCAAAGCGCATTAGTGCTACTACTTTTGATACTCCCAACGACAACAAGCGTAAGTGGGATGGAGTTTAAAGCAAAGGTTCAACTTCTATTCAGTCCCAGTCTCAGTAGAGGAGGACTGACGACTACAAGAGCCCTAGTCAGCAATCAACTGGTAGTCAAAGTCATGGTGGGTACAAGGGAAATCACCCCAAATGCAATCGCTGTAACCTACACCACAGCGGGCCATGCACCAGGAGTAACTGTCATCGGTGCAACAAGCCAGAATCGTCAACAACAACAAGCCCCATAGAATCAACGCCAGTAGCTGCAGCAGCAAGGTAACAACAAAGGGTGCTTTCAGTGTGGAGCTGAAGGCCACTTCAAGAGAGATTGTCCCCAACTGAACAGGAACCAGAACAACAACAACAACAACAACAACCAGGGGAATGGAAACAACGGGGGTAATAACGGCAATGGTGCAAGGGGTCGTGTGTTCGTTATTGGCCAAGGTGAAGCAAGGAACGATCCCAACGTGGTGACGGGTAAGTTCCTTCTCGACGACTTCTACGTTACTGTATTATTTGATTCGGGTGCTGATACTAGCTACGTGTCCTTAAAAGTTAGCCAAATGCTTAAGCGTACCCCAACCCTATTGAACGCCAAGCACATTGTAGAGTTAGCTAATGGTAAAAGTGTAGAGGTCACACACGCAGTCAAGGATTGTAATCCTGTTCTTGCTGGTCACACCTTCTCTATCGACCTCCTTCCTATCGTTCTGGGTAGTTTCGACGTTGTCATTGGGATGGACTGGTTATCCCAACATCAAGCAGAGATTCTTTGCAACGAGAAGATTATCCGCATTCCTCGTTCAGGTGATGAACCTCTTATGATTCGTGGCGACAAGAGTGGTGCTGTTGTGAGCATCATCTCTTTCCTTAAGGCCCAAAAGTGTTTGAGAAAGGGCCACACTGATATTTTGGCTCTCGTTACTGACACCTCGAAGAAAGAGAAGAAGATAGAAGATTTTTCGATCGTACGCGACTTTCCTGAGGTATTCCCTGAGGAATTACCTGGCCTTCCGCCTCATCGTCAAGTCGAGTTTCAAATCGAGCTAGCTCCTGGAGCAGCACCTATAGCTCGTGCACCTTATCGCTTAGCTCCATCAGAGTTGGAAGAACTCTCTACGCAACTACAAGAACTCTTAGATAATGGTTTTATTCGTCCTAGCTCTTCACCCTGGGGAGCTCCATTGCTATTCGTAAAGAAGAAAGACGGTACCTTCAGAATGTGCATCGACTACCGTGAACTCAACAAGGTGACCGTAAAGAATCGCTATCCTCTTCCACACATCGACGACCTATTCGACCAGCTGCAAGGGTCGAGCTTTTATTCGAAGATTGATTTGAGATCAGGATATCACCAGCTGAGAGTCCGAGAAGAGGACGTCTCCAAAACAGCCTTTAGAACTCGTTATGGACACTACGAGTTTTTGGTCATGCCTTTTGGGCTGACAAACGCACCTGCGGTCTTCATGGACTTGATGAATCGAGTGTGCAAGCCTTACCTGGACAAGTTCGTTATTGTTTTCATCGACGACATCCTGATCTATTCTAAGAGTCAGGAGGAATACGAGCAGCATCTATGACTTATTTTGGAACTCCTTCGAACAGAACAGCTTTACGCAAAGTTCTCGAAATGCGACTTCTGGCTTCGTGAAGTCCATTTCCTAGGCCACGTGGTGAATCAGGATGGGATTCATGTTGATCCATCTAAGGTAGACTCGATTAAGAACTGGCCTGCACTTCGTACACCAACGGAAATTCGCCAATTCTTGGGCTTGGCAGGTTACTACAGGAGGTTCATTAAGGATTTTTCCAAGATTGCACAACCTCTCACCTCACTAACGCAGAAAGGCGTTGTTTATCGATGGGGAAATGCATAGGAATTAGCATTTCAGCATTTAAAGGATAGACTTTGCAGTGCACCTATCCTTTCATTGCCAGAGGGCACAGATGACTTTGTGGTCTACTGCAACGCATCAATTCAGGGTCTTGGTTGTGTATTGATGCAACGAGATAAAGTTATTGCGTATGCCTCACGCCAACTCAAAGTTCATGAAAGGAACTACACTACACACGATTTAGAGCTGGGAGCTGTTGTCTTTGCACTTAAGATATGGAGACATTACCTGTACGGTACCAAGTGCGCCATCTACACCGATCACAGGAGTCTCGAACATATCTTCAAACAGAAGGAACTGAATATGCGACAACGACGATGGGTCGAGCTACTGAATGACTACAAATGCTCGATCAGGTACCACCCAGGCAAAGCCAATGTTGTGGCTGACGCCCTCAGTCGAAAGGACACTACGCCTAAGCGCGTACGAGCTTTACAACTCACTATCCAATCTAGTCTTCCTGCACAGATACGAGATGCTCAGGTGGAAGCATTGAAACCAGAAAACATCAGGGCTGAAGCCCTACGTGGCTCAAGGCAACGATTAGAACAAAAGGAAGACGGTGCTTACTACGTAACAGGACGCATTTGGGTCCCACTTTATGGAAACCTACGAGAGCTTGTGATGGATGAGGCACACAAGTCTCGCTACTCAGTACATCCTGGTTCGGATAAGATGTTCCACGACCTCAGAACTACATACTGGTGGCCTAGCATGAAGGCCCATATATCAACTTACGTCAGCAAGTGTTTGACCTGTGCGAGAGTCAAAGTTGAATACCAGAAACCTTCAGGCCTACTTCAACAACCAGAGATACCACAATGGAAATGGGAGCAAATTTCCATGGATTTTGTTACTGGCCTGCCTAGATCTCAACGTGGTAACGATACTATTTGGGTGATCGTGGAGCGACTCACAAAGTCTGCACACTTCTTGGCTATCAAAGAAACAGACAAGTTCTCTACTTTAGCAGACGTTTACTTGAAAGAAGTGGTTTCGAGGCACGGGGTGCCCACCTCTATTATCTCAGATCGTGATGCACGTTTTACTTCAGAACTATGGCAAGCAATGCACAAGTCCTTTGGCTCACGTTTAGATATGAGCACAGCTTATCACCCGCAAACGGATGGGCAGTCTGAACGCATCATCCAGACCCTTGAAGACATGCT
Organism: Helianthus tuberosus; assembly: GCA_030545235.1. Classification (NCBI taxonomy): domain Eukaryota; kingdom Viridiplantae; phylum Streptophyta; class Magnoliopsida; order Asterales; family Asteraceae; genus Helianthus; species Helianthus tuberosus. The sequence goes on along the minus strand of CM060356.1, from coordinate 70,187,799 downwards.
TAGGGCATGTGCAATTGACTTTGGCAACAGCTGGGAAAAGCATCTGTCACTTGTGGAATTTCCGTACAATAACAGCTACCACACCAGCATTAAAGCTGCTCCGTTTGAGGCATTGTACGGGCGTAAATGCCGGTCACCTCTTTGTTGGGCAGAGGTGGGGGATAGTCAGATCACTGGCCCAGAACTTGTGGTAGACACAACAGAAAGAATTGTACAAATACGACAACGAATGGAGACAGCTCGTGACCGTCAGAAAAGCTACGCCGATAAGGGCAGGAAACCACTCGAGCTCCAGGTTGGGGAGCGAGTGCTACTCAAAGTCTCACCATGGAAGGGTGTTGTTCGTTTTGGAAAGAGAGGCAAACTTAATCCACGATACGTTGGACCACTCGACATCTTAGAGAAAATAGGCAAGGTGGCCTACAAACTAAACCTACCAGCAGAACTCACTGGAGTTCACAACGTTTTCCACGTGTCGAATCTGAAGAAGTGTCTGTCAGATGAGACCCTCATAGTTCCTTTGAAGGAGCTCACTATCGACAAGCAGTTACGATTCGTCGAGGAACCAATTGAAATCACGGACTGGGATGTTAAGGTCCTCAAGCGCACTAGAATACCTCTCGTTCGAGTTCGTTGGAACTCCCGTCGTGGCCCAGAGTTCACCTGGGAACGCGAAGATCAAATGAAACAAAGGTATCCCCAACTATTCGCAAACAGTACAACCATTACTGAGGCTGAAGCTACGGAATTTCGGGACGAAATTCCAGATCAACGGGGGAAGGATGTGACACCCCAGGAAAACCATGCAAGTTAGAAGGTATCCTCAGATGGTACATCTAGAAGGTAACCCTAGTTCTCTCTCTAGAAGGTAACCCTAGTTCTCTCTCTAGAATGGCGATTTTGTTCCTCATACTATCCTAACTTCTTGTGTCGTGATCTTCTTCGTATAACAGTCTGTGATTAGTAAATTGATTTCTCAATGATCTATAACGAACTCGTTAACGAAATTGTGAACGATCAGGAATTAGGGTTTTGATCTTTTTTTCTTTTCAATCGCTGCCGTAGCTTATTGATTTCGAACAGATTGGATAGTGTTGTTGTTTTGTCGGTCCTTCTGGTAGGGCAGAAACCTTGACTTAACAATTATACTATTCGGTTTTGCTAGTATCATAAGTTAGGGTTTTGTTCTAGTCTAGGGTTTCCTTTCGATATTGGTGGTTCTACTGGTTTTCTGGTCGATTCTTATTGCATGGTTTCTTGTTTTCGGTGCTTTTAGAGAGATTTGCTGTACTCCTTATGGATGAAAAAAAAAATCAAGTGGATACCCGAAGGATGATCGCGGTAAGCCTCCCTTACCTACGGGTATTGCAAGATTTATGGCTCGTAGAGGTACTACGGATAACTCACATGCGGAGATCAAAAAGATAAACGTGATTGATGAACTCACTAAGATAACGAAGCCAGTCATTGTTCAATCATCATCATCAGATCAGGTTCCTGTGTCTGTTACTGGAGAAGCTGATTCGGTTGAGGGAGTAACTAATCGGATATCATATGCAGAAGTGACTATGAAGAAATCGGTGAATAATAGGGAGGTTAATTTCAGGCATATGATCCCGGTTGACACTAATCAGGAAGCTGATGTGGTAATACCACGTGAAGTAGTGCAGAAGGTTCAAGAAAAATTTGAAAATGTGCTCTATGGTTATTTTCTGGGTAATCGTTTGCCGTACCCGGTAGTAGAGTACTATGCGAAGAATGTTTGGTCCAGGTTTGGGTTTGTTAAGCTGATGATGAACTCAGAGGGGTTTTTCTTTTTCAAGTTTGATTCTAAGGAAGGTATGGCTAAAGTTCTAGAGGGTGGTCCGTGGCTTATTCGTAAGATTCCTTTATTTTTGAATGCTTGGTCACCTTCGGAGGTCCTAAAGAAAGAAGGAATAAAGTCTGTCCCGGTGTGGATTAAACTTCACAACGTGCCTATTTCTATCTATACGGATGATGGATTAAGCTTGTTAGCATCGAAGCTTGGTGTTCCAAAAAGGCTAGACAGTTATACGGCGGACATGTGTGCAGAAAACTGGGGTAGAAGTAGCTTTGCGAGAGCAATGATCGAAATTAATGCTGAGTCTGAATTGAAGGAACACATTGTGGTGGCAATACCTAAACTAGATCAGGAGGGATATATTATGGAAAAAATTCGAGTTGAATATGAATGGAAGCCCCAACGTTGTTCTCTATGTTGCATTTTCGGACATGATGATCAATCATGTCCAAAGAATGTTGTGGCTAAACCAAAACAAGTAACAATTGATGCTGATGGCTTTATAACTGACAAGAGAAAGACAGTTAAACCTGGTGGCATTTATAAAAAGCAGAAACAGAAGTTTCAATACCGTCCGAAAAGCTCGAAAGCTGATCCGAGTACATCAGGTACAAAGCCTATCATTAGGCCTGATTCGGAACCCTCAAATTCTACTGGTAATATCCGGACAACAAATTCGTTTGGCACGTTAGAAAACTTGGACGAGGGTGTAGAAAACCTGAATGATCTGAACTGGAAACCTGTTAATCTTAATATCAAATCTGGCCGAATTAATGAGGAAGTGGTGGAAACTATTCCTACAGAAACGTCTCGATTTATGAGTATGGAATACCCGGAAATTTTTTCTGAAGGAGCAAGCACTCCTGGTCAAGGTGTTATTAATGGGTAGCATTCTAACGTGGAATATTAGGGGCCTGAACCGTCCCCTAAAACAAACTGAGGTTCGGTTACTAGTTTGTGAAAATAAAATTAATATTTGTGCTCTGCTCGAGTCTCATGTGAATGTTTCGAAGCTTGCAAAGGTGTGTAAGAATGTTTTCCATAAATGGAGTTGGACTTCTAATGGTGGTCTTTGCGATAAAGGTACCAGGATCATATTAGGCTGGAATGAAGAAGTGGTGGATATTATGGTTCTAGCTCAGACGGATCAAGTAATTCATGCTCAAATCAGAAATAAAAATAACAACACGGTATTCTTCTGTTCTTTTGTTTATGCAAAAAATACTTATCAAGATAGGAGGCAGCTATGGGATGATTTGTGTGTGCATAAGAGTTTCTGTCATAATAAACCCTGGTCTATAATGGGTGATTTTAATGAGACATTGCATGTTGAAGACTCTCTTTTTGGGCCGTCTAATAATTCTCTTGGATCTCGTGAGTTTAGTGAATGTATTAAACACATAGAGATGATGGATTTGAAGGGACATGGCCTCCATTTCACTTGGAACCAAAAACCAAAGAAAGGGGTGGGGTTAATGAAGAAGATAGATCGTGTGATGGGGAATATAAAGTTTCTAGATTTGTTTTCGGAAGCTTTTGTGATGTATCACCCGTTCCGGGTCTCCGACCATACTCCTTGCATACTAAAACTTTCAAGTCAAGTTTACAAGAAACAGAAGCCTTTCAAGTTCCCGAACTTTATTACTTCTAAACCTGACTTCCGGTTGTACGTAGAACAGGAGTGGGCCAAGAAGATTGATGGTTTTATGATGTTTTCGGTTATGAAACGGCTCAGAAACTTGAAGCCATTTTTTAGGAAATTGCTGTATTCTCAAGGAAACCTGCATAAAAAGGTGTCTGAGCTTCGTATTAAACTGGATAATATACATAATCTGATAGATCAGGACCCGTTGAATGCTTCTCTTCGTCAACAGGAGGCTCTGTGTCTAAATGAATTCCAAACAGCTGCTTATGATGAGGAGTGTTATCTCAAACAAAAGTCCAAGGTTGAATGGCTATGTGCAGGAGATTCGAATACCACTTTCTTTCATAATGCTGTGAAAAGTCGCAACGCCAGAGGAAAAATCCATAGCATAACGGATACTAGTGGTACTAGACATGAGGGAGATGGTATCATGGCAGCCTTAGTTGGTCATTATGCTAACTTTTTGGGCACCGAACATCGGGTAGATATGATGGATTGGGACAACCTTCCTCTTAATATTCTGGATGATAGTGCTAGAGATTACATGGTTCGACAGGTTACTCGAGAGGAAATAAAAAGGGCGATGTTCAGTATTGGTGATAATAAGGCGCCTGGCCCTGATGGGTACACGTCAGCTTTTTTCAAGAGAGCTTGGGATATTGTTGGTAATGATATTTCTGATGCCATTATGGATTTCTTTCAAAATGGTAAACTTCTGAAACAAATTAATCACACCATCCTGGCTCTTATTCCAAAGAAGGAGACTCCGGATTCAGTCCTGGATTATCGACCGATATCTTGCTGCAACGTTTTGTATAAATGCATTAGTAAAATCTTAACGGACAGGATTAATGTCAGTCTGAAGTCGCTAATTAGTATCAACCAATCTGCTTTTGTGCCCGGGAGAAAGATATCGGATAATATTCTTCTAACACAGGAACTCATGCACAATTATCATCTTCACAGAGGTCCGTCTCGATGTGCTTTTAAGATTGATATTCAAAAGGCTTATGACACTGTTAGTTGGTCTTTCTTAGAGGACGCTCTCAAACACTTTGGTTTTCATCAGAAAATGGTTGCTTGGATTATGACGTGTGTATCTACTACTTCGTACTCCTTAAACATTAATGGTGATATGCATGGTTATTTTAGTGGTAAGCGGGGCCTTCGTCAGGGAGATCCGATGTCTCCTTATCTCTTTACTCTCATCATGGAGGTTTTGTCGTCTATGCTACAAAGAGCGGCTCAGAGTTCGTTCAAGTTTCATGCTCAGTGTGCGAAACAGAAGATCATTAATCTCTCATTTGCTGATGACCTATTCATCTTCGTCCATGGGGATATTGTTTCGATTCGAAAAATTAAGGATGTGTTACAAAGTTTTTCTGATGTCTCAGGTTTGGTTCCTAATCCTTCAAAGAGCTCTGTTTTCTTTGGGAATGTCCCTATTCAGGTTAGACAAGAGATTCTTCAAGTGATGTCGTTTCAAGAAGGTAGTTTACCTGTTCGCTACTTGGGGGTTCCCCTAATTTCGACCAGGTTAAAATCGAGTGATTGCAAGATTTTAGTGGATTGCATGGATAGAAAAATTGATAAATGGATGACTAAATCCCTCTCATTCGCTGGTCGTCTACAGTTAATTAACTCTGTTCTCTCATCGATGCATATTTTCTGGGCAGCCGTCTTTATTATCCCTGTATACGTTATAAAGGAGCTAGAAAAAAGAATGAGACGCTTCTTATGGAATGCTGGTCCGCAATCTAAAGTTCATGCTAAGGTGGCGTGGAAAAAGGTTTGTTTACCAAAAGAAGAAGGAGGGCTGGGTATAAAACATGTTTCTGATGTTAATAAGGCTCTAATGACGAATCACATTTGGAGTATTCTTAGTAACAGGCACTCTTTATGGGTGCAATGGATTAATATTCACAAGTTAAAAGGCAGAAGCTTATGGGATATTCCTAGTCGTGGAAGCATGACTTGGAGTTGGCGAAAATTATTGTCTATTCGTAGTATTGTTCGGCCTTTTATATGGAAAAAGATTCGGAGTGGAAATCAAACTAATGCATGGAGCGACAACTGGTGCCAATTCAGTCCTTTAAACTCGTTTATTTCTCCTCGGGTTATTGCTAATGCAGGGTTTAACCTTCAAACTTCTGTCAATTCTCTGGTTGATGATCATGGCCAATGGAGGTGGCCGCAAGCGTGGCTTGATCTTTTTCCAGTTTTAATAAATATTGAAACGCCTGATTTGATGCTTCAAATGGAAGACAACCTGATTTGGAAAGATCTAGAAGGTAATCAGCGGCAATTTGGCGCGAGGGAAGTATGGAATAATATCCGAAATCGCAACAATACAGTTAATTGGGCAAATCTCATTTGGTTCGCGCAATGTATTCCTCGACATTCATTCCACATGTGGCTCGTCATAATGAATAAGTTACGTACCCAGGACCGGTTACGGGCATGGGAAGTGGGTAGTGAAACAAATTGTCGTCTAATGTGTTGTCCGCTTTGTAAGTATGATCGAGACTCAAGGGATCACTTGTTTTTCCAATGTTCTTTTGCGGCTCAAGTGTGGAACAATGTGAAGGTTATGGTTGATATGAGTAATGTGAACGACTCATGGGATTCTATTATGAACTGGATGATTAATCATGCTAGCACAAAGAAGATTGAGCATATTATTTGCAAGATGGTTGTTGCTGCTTCAACGTATTTTATTTGGCAAGAAAGAAATACTCGTTTGTTTACTCCAAATCAAAGCACAGTTTATATGGTGACGGAAAAAATTCTGAATGCGGTTAGGTTACGCGTGATGGGGTTCAAGGCTAGCAGGGATGCTAACTTTAGTACGCTGATGAAGAAATGGAAGATTCCAATGCTTGAAGATAACAATGGCCTGGGCTAGCTCAAGACGTTTCTAGGTCGTAGTGTGTAGTTGTTCTGGCTGTGTTTGTTTATTGGTTTCTTGGTTTTGTGTTTGTTCTTTGGGTTGTGACGTTCTGGTTTTCCTAGGCTTGGTATGCCAAGTCTAGCACTGTGTATTCTTTCTGATACACATGTTTATTCTTTGATTATTTATAAAATTCACCGGGGTAACCCTTTACCCAAAAAAAAACTAGCTTCCTCAGTGAGTACGTACCAAATTTCGGGACGAAATTTCTTTCAACTTGGGGATAATGTGACAACTCGTATTTCAGAACCTAATTATGTGCTTAATGTAACGAATGTGAACACTATGTGACTATGTGAACTTGATGAGTAATGAAATGTTATTTGTTTTGTGTAATGTATGTATGTATGTATGTATGTAAACAAGCCCAAACGCACAACACGAACTGATCACACAAGCCCATTCGGGCCACATGTTTGTACTCGAACCATGAGGGCAGCCCATGAAAGGGTTCGGCCCACTCCATCAACTCGCACAACACTAGGGTGTTAGTATAAGTCTCACACTTTACCAAATCACTCAAAGTTTACAAACCCTAGCTCTCTTTCTCTCCTCTCAAACTCGACGGCAACACACCCTCTCTCAATCGAAGATCTGGTTGTTCGGATCATCCTTGTTATACTTTCTTAACCGGTTAGTGTAACACATTTGATTTGCATGATTGAATGATATTCAGCTTATGTTCTACATAATGATTTAGTGATATCTTGTGATTGAATATGATGAAAGTTGTTGAGTTTTAGTTTGTGTAAATCGACTCACATGTATAGCATCTTAGATCAATATGGAATCGTTAATCATGTGATGATGTTCTAGCTAATCGGATGTGTATGATGATGTTAATCGGCTATCATGACTTGTTGTTTACATAATGATTTAGGATTGAATGAAGTGTAATCGGCCATATATGTGTTTAGATCCGAATGGTTTGATTTTGTGTTAGTATGAATTGGATTTGTAGATGATGAATGAAAACCGAATGCTTGTTAATCGGCTGTGAGATGTTTAAGATAGGATGTTTGCTAGTGATCGAGATTATGAATCAAGTTAATATGGTTGGGGTTGTGATTATTATTCATGTATTGATTATGTTATTCATTAGGGTTCATATGAATTGAGTGATAAAAACCTTGTTTTGATCGAATAATGGGTTGATTAGAAATTATTGATTTTGTTAGTTGACTTATTTCGAATATGGAAACTGTTAATTTTGGTCAAAAGAATTGATTGGAGCTAGTAACTGAATTGCATGAGTTTAGGGAAGTTGGTAACAAATCGCACAAGATCAGATCTTGCCATATAAGCTTTCTGATTGTACAAGGTCCTTGATCGCACAAGGACCAATCGCACAAGTTGTTGATCGCACAAGATCAGGTCGCACAAGACCTGATCTGATCGCACAAGGTACCATCAGTCGCACAAGATTAAACGGATCGCACAAGATGTTGTTATGTTTAATTGTTTGGGCCGGGCTTTTACTGGATCGCACAACATGCTGTGGATCGCACAACATGTTGGGCCGGGTTATGTGTGGGCTTCATATGTATGTTAAACTGATATCGTTTAAAATGTGTATGCTATGTTGCCATGATCAATACGTGTTCATAACCTGTTAAACTATGTGTAATCATACGTGCATTACTTGAACCTAGACCTGACTTGTATGGTAACCATGTTAGGACGTGGTTGACCTCTAGCAGCTTGATTGGCCCTTCGTTTATCTGCCGAGCTAACCTAAGGTGAGTTCACACTTTCTACAAAGCATGGGATTCCCAGGGGTTGGGAATGGGTTAAGGAACATGGATTCCTCGTCCTTTCTTGGGTAGGACAGTACGGGTTCAGGAATATAATTCCTCGTCCTCATAGACAGTTTACTTTTACTAGACCAAAACTCTATCACGAAGTCCCTCCTTTTTATATCGACTTAATCGCCGGGCCAATGGCGAGCGGGTCATTAGTTAGATAGCGCTATTTAGGTCTGACAAGCCTCACACCGTGCCGCAGAGGACGGGCGTGAACTAATGGATCTGGGCACGTCAATGATGATAGACATTGACAGTTCAGGGCACATAAACATGACTACAGTCAGCAGTCGATATGGTAACGAGTCTAGTAGTATATACATGGGGTAGCCCCCACGGCCGAAAAGCCAGATAACTAAACATGGGGTAGCCCCCACGGCTTGATTGCCAGAGTAAATGGGTTAAACAATCACGTTTTCAATTATGGGGTAACCCCCACGGCAGGATGCCAGTTAAAGGAAACTGTTTTCGAAACAACTTAAAACGAACACCCAACTGTGAACTCGCTCAACATTGTTGTTGACTCGTTACTACATGCTTTGCAGGTCAATAGGTTTAGCAGGAGCTTGCATGGAGAAGGGTCGTTGTGGGACATGGACAATTGTGTGCCATGTTAAACATTGAAACATTTGAACTTATATTTTGGATTTTGGATTTAATCGTTATGCTTCCGCTTGCAACTTAAACTATGTTTGTTTGGACACCAATTGTATTGGTTGGACTTTTATAATTACTTACTTGCTTGTTCAATATGATTGGTGGCTTGATCCTGGTCAGTCACGCCTCCAAGCGGTGATACTCCGCAGGTGGATTTTGGGGGTGTGACACATATATTCAATCAAAAGGAGCTAAATATGAGACAACGCAGATGGGTGGAGCTAATGAACGATTACGACTGTGAAATAAAATACCATCCAGGTAAGGCTAACGTAGTAGCCGATGCCTTAAGTAGAAAAGATCGAGTAAAGCCACTCAGAGTGCGAGCTCTTGGGATGATTGTTCAAACCAGTCTTAAAGAGCAGATTCGTAATGCTTAAATGGAAGCTTTGGAGGAAGTTGGGATAAGCACCTTCCCCTCATTGAATTCTCTTACAATAACAGCTATCATAGTAGCATACAAGTTGCACCGTACGAAGCACTATATGGCCGGAAGTGCAGATCGCCACTTTGTTGGGTTGAAGTGGGCGATACTCAACTCACGGGGTCTGAACTAATTCAAGAGAAGACAGACAAGGTGCATAAGATCCAAAGTAGACTGAAAGCGGCCCGAGATCGGCAGAAAAGTTATGCCGATGTTCGCAGGAAACCGTTGTCATTTGAAGTAGGTGATAAAGTACTGTTAAAAGTGTCACCGTGGAAAGGAGTGATCAGGTTTGGCAAGACAGGAAAGTTGGCTCCGAGATACATTGGGCCGTATAAAATTATTGCTAAGGTTGGATCTGTAGCGTACCGACTGAAATTACCAGATAAACTGAGCACAATTCACGATGTTTTCCACGTATCCACCATAAAGAAATGTCTCACGGATGAAGCATCTATTATATCGTTAGAAGATGTGCACATTGATGACAAACTCCACTTTGTGGAGGAACCGGTAGAAATAGTAGACGGGAAGACCAAACAACTATGTTATAACAAAATCTCGCTGGTGAAAGTCCGGTGGAACTCGAAGCAAGGACCTGAGTATACCTAGGAACGGAATGATGAGTTCCGTAGAAAATACCCACATCTCTTCCCTAACTAGACGAATTGAATTTCAGGGACGGAATTTCTAAACCAAGGGAGACTGTGACACCCATGACGAAACCAGGTACACCCTAAATGATCAAAAACTGTAAAGCACACTTAACACTTTAATTGCGCGAAAACCCTAAAAACATGTGTGACTTATATGCTTGATTAAATGATATCTGTTATGTCTCGGAGGAATCTGAGAACACGTTATGACTAACATGACAATAATAAGGGCCAACAGTGTGAAGTTGGTGTCCTTAGCCTTGAAACACGTGTTAAACGGGAGTGTTCCGTTTAACAGTGCTTTAAACCTTTGACATTGATTATTAGGTTATCGGTAGCATCATTTAAGATTTCGAGTTCCAGGAACAACTTAGTTTTGTGCCATAGACTATGACATAAGGTTTGAAGCCAATCAGAGATCGGGCACGCAAACCGAGCAGCTTCCCGGTTAGGGAAACGCCTTCGTTTCGGGCAGAACATAAGGCAATCAAACATGCAAGGAATGATCAATCAAGCTTAAAAACACTTAAACCACCCTAATACGAGTCTTTTATGATAAAACGTAACTGGGTTCGGATTTCAAGACGGTTATGCATGATTTTTAAAACCGAGTCTTTTGACACTAATTACGCGTGAAACGGAGTCCGTCACACAAATCGAGAACGCGCGCGGGACCCGTAAACGAACCTAAACACTCAACGGAAGATAAACATCATCTTTTAGCGCTCAAAACAAAGCACGACAAAGCGAGGGTGGGGTAGGGGCAGCCCCCCTATTTTATTATATTTTTTTCTTTTAAATTCCTTTATTTTCCTTTCAAAATTCCTTCATTTTTCAAATCCCTGCACCAAACCCTTCATCTCAGCTGATCCTCATCAAGAAAAAGCCTCAAATCAAAGGTATCAACTTGATTTCATGAGGTTTTAAGCATAATTTCTCGATTAAACATGGTTTAGTCCATGAAAACAATTTTTAATCCATGATTTTGGAAGGTTTAAACAAGTTTCTTGGCTGAATAAGAACACCTTATGGATTCCCTGGTGTTATATGGCAGCCATGGTTATAAATCTTTGGGTTTTGATACCCTAATGAACACCTATTCGACAGAAATCGCTTAACTAGTCGATTAACCGAAAAACAATGAAATAAAGCTTGATTGATCTAAGTTCTAGAATATTTGGATTGTACTTGTTGTGTAGGTACTAAATATAGCCTACACATACTTCTGGACTCACAAGGAACGCTCGGAATCGAAGGAATCGCTAGGTATATGACCCGAAACTTGAATGTAGACTATGCAGAATATTGTTCGGACTATAACTTGGTCCGTGTTACTTGGATTGAGCTGAAATTTTGTGTGGTGATGAAGGGTAGTGTCAGGAAGGTCCACGTAAAATTTTAGAAGTTTTGGCATTTTCTACGATTTTTGGTAAAATTTTGACTATTTAACCAAAAGAATTCTGGAAAAAAATACCAAACGAATTCAATAAATCACCAAATTTTACAGAGACACTAAGGAACATATGAGGAATGCTCTGGTAAAATTCGGAGTCCATTGGTTGGGTTTTGTTTTGGGTAAAAATCCGCGTTTTTGTGAATTTTCGGTTGCCGGAAACGCACCGAAACCAAATCGGAAAAATCTTAAAATTTTTCGAGTTGTTTCTGGAAACATAAGGGATGTCCAAGAATTTTTTCGGAATTTTTGGATCACTGATGGTCATTAATGTTAATGATGTGGTTAAATATGGTTTTATAAATAATTTATTTAGACAAGTAAAATGCCAAAATAAATTCCCAGAAATTTTTCCCATATTCTACAGATTTTTACTGAGTTATATAAAAAGTTTCAGAATTTTATTCAAATTATAGATAAAATGAGAATTTTTGGGATTAAAAATGTGTTATTTTAAATCTATTTCAGCAGTTTACCGTGTAACGAACCTGCCGGAACTGGGAACTGACCCAACCCGAAAAATACTATAATTGAAACACGGGGAGTATTCCGGGAGATTCCAGGGCAGATTGGACACTCGGGGTGTGTCCAATACCATTCCGGGAAATCCCTGACGGTGGAAACGGAAACTCAAAATTGGGCAACCTGGACTCCCCAAACACCCAAACTCCCTTAATGCACTCATTCTTAGATAACAACGTGTTGGCACTATTTGTATTCCCGTACCATTATCCGAACACGTTAAACTACTGACATTGACTGGCACGCGAACCGGTGCCCGGAAGCCAAACTGAAAACTAATACTACCCTGACCTCCATCACCATACCCGTGTCCTATAAACTCAATCCGGGGTGAAAACTCCTGACCAAATCCAAGTTATAACCATTACCGACTTAGATACTGATTTGAGTCCTTACTTGCATGTGTGCTATTAAAGATGATTTCGTTGATTAAACACTCTTTAGCCGAGACTACTATTTGCACTGTGAGTTCCCTTCCCCCACTTTTAAACTGTTTTCCTGTTTTCTGGGGTGAAGTGCATGTACAAACTGTGTTACTCTTTTGAAGTAATTTGCATGTTACAAACGGTGTTAATTGCACCAACTTATGATGATGTGAAATTGCCCAACCCACGAACTACCTCGGCTGATTGTAACACAGACCGGTGAACTATAGGTGTCTGTTGTGACACGGTCCGACAAGCTGAAGGTGTCTGGTGTGACACGGTCCTGCCTACTGAAGGTGTTTGTAACCTCGTGAAATTCCATTTGTGATTGTGACACTCGTGTAATTCCATCTATGAACCGTAATATGTGCAATTAAACATGTTGATACATTTTGAAACGAAACAACCAAACCAGTGGAACTCACCAGCAGCATTTAGCTGACCCTTTTTAAAACTAACATGCATTTCAGGTAACTTGAGACTAATGTGATCCGTGTATGTTGTTCAAGACGTGTTTATTGGCAAATATTGAGATAGACGCATGCAACTTAGAAGACTTATGTGGTTCATGGGAACACGCAGTTGTAACATACATGTAGTATGTAATCAACATTTTGTAATTAATAAAATGTAGTGTCTTTATAAACAATGTGCTTGTACCAGAGGTGTCTGTTGCATCCCACGTATTTTTTTCCTTCCGCTGCAAATCGGGGTGTGACAAGGCTCGACGAACCTAACGAGCTTCACATGCGAGGCTCGAGCTCGTGCTCGATAAACAAACGAGCTTTATTTTAGGCTCAAGCTCGGCTCGGGCTCGGACTCAATAAGGCTCGGCTCATTTCGAGCTTTTTATCGAGCCGATCTCGAGTAGCTCGCGAGCCGCTCGACTCGTTTGCACCCCTAGTTAGTGCACTTGTTAGTTTATGATTCATGATGTGTGTGTATTCACGGCTGTGTTCTTGAGTCATGTATGGTAATAGTTTACTAATTGATTTTCTGATTAGTTCGGATGAATATGTTATTGCTTGAGTTAATTGATAATATGCATTCAAACATGGACGTTGGCTGTGTTTTTGCGATAATCTTGATATCTTATATCTAGGGTTGTGTGATTCTTGATATGCTAAGTGATAATTAATGGGTAATCTACTGTTAGTCGATGATGATGAGTGTCGTGGTCGTTTAAATGCGTTTTAGTATCATATAGATGAAAAACAGAAAGCTGATTAACATTTTCAGCCAACTGAAGTTGGCTGTAAACGGGTCGTTTTATATCGAAAAACTTATTTTCTGAAGTCTAAATCATACGTTTTCGAAGAACGTTTCAAATGGCACTAGAATCACATTTTTCTGAGGTCGTTTTCTATTTTTAAAGAGCCGTTTTACACAGCAGCAAAAGCTGCATTTTTTCTGCAGAAAATACGTGTTATGCTTTTCATTATAACTTGTAATCTAGATAGAGTTAGGTCGTGAACAGTAGCTGGGCACGGATGTTGTCGAAAATCCCCCACTGGAATTTCGCCATTCGGACAGACGATGATTTTTAAATAAATTGTTTCGTGGACTGCAGTCAGAAAGTGACGAATCTGACTGTAGCCCAGTAAATGATTTTTATTAAATAATCGGTAATGAATTAGGTCCCGAGATTTTTACACAAGGTGATGTGGACCACTTATAACGTTTTGTAAATTATTTATAATTTTTGGAATAAGATAACTATTTTATAAAAATACCCGAAAACAGCCCAGTTCTGGACAAAAGAGCTGAAACGTTATACGTTGTTATTTGCGTATCTAAATGTCGTTTATACTATCTGATAATGATCCAACTTGTTTAATGTCAATGAAAGTGTTATGTGAAGTATTGTGTGCTTGATCACGAGTAATTATATGTGAAATATGTGTGTGTACGTAAGTTGTCAAAGTGAGTGCATGGTACGTGTTAGATACGTGTAGGAGCTTTGTGCCTTACTTGAACACACTAATAAACTAAATAGTAATCGTATTAGGAGGTGGTTGACCTACCTTGACTCCTAACCATTTAAAGAGACCAAACGAACAATCGAAGGTGAGTTCACACTTTTCATTAAAGCATGGGATTCCCGGTGGTTTGGGAATGGGTTAAATAACAACTATCCCCCTTGGGTGGGATGCAACTTGCGTATTCTCCTTGGGTAGAATACGTACTGTCGCAACCCCCATCCCAGAATTACTCGAGAACAGGCGGCCGTGGCCAGTATCAGTGGTATCGGTGTTTTATCAATTTGACAGCGGAAATTACATCAGGTCCGTAGTTAGGAAATATTTTATCAGAGTAACATACCACATTTTTATAATATAAAACACATGGGAAATTCCCAAGTTTCCATTACAAACATTTTATAGGGGTAAACCCTATTTTATTAAATAAAACATCTTCTTTATTTAGGTAACTTTTATAGCCACTTTTTCAAGCCTTCAATGCTGTCCAGCTGGCTTCTATTTGACTTTCACATTTAGTTACCTGAAACGCGTTTAAAAACATTTTGTCAGTGGGAAATACTGGTGAGTGAATCCCAATTTAATCAAGACAGGTTTTATCAGTTTACGGTTATTGAGGGCGATCTCGCAATTACATTTGTTTATTCTTCTACTTTAATTACCACCCACGGCACTGTCAACCCGACTTGTGGTCATGTTACTACTCACAGTGTAATAACAAATTTTGTATACAAAACCCCAACATACCGACGATAATTGTAGAATACAAATACTCAATCACTGTTTAATATAATGTAAAAATTGAGGTTTTGTAAAAACAGTTTGCAAAAAGGTTCACAAAAAGGAGATTACTCACATTGCTACTTTAGGGTTTTCCTTTGTGTTTTCCTGGTTATTTTCTATTAATTAAACAATGCACACGCGTTAGTATAATAATCCAATATTTACATTTGTTATACCCTCCCCAAGACAGAACTCCAACGACTACGTCGGGCAGAGCCTCGACAGCCGTTACGGAGCACTAGATCAATCGGGCAGCGTATCTAATACGTAACCGGGGGTTATGATACTTACAAAGAGGCAGAACTTCGTTATTTAGGGGGGTATAATGCCCGAGAATTACTTCTACACTACATAAATTGAGAGAGAATTTGTGTGTTTGAACGATTTCAAATGAGAGCCGAGACTCTCAATTTATAGGGCCTGATCCGGTCTGCCTCGCGGCCCGCGAAGGATCCTTAAGGGGTCTTCGAGCCCCGCGACATAGGGTATGTAGGGCCTAGCTATGTCCAGTCAACAGTATAGGTTCGACACAACACCCGACACGTGGCAACACTGGGTGCGCTCTGATCTTGAGCTGTCGCGGCCCGCGTAAGCCTTGGCTTACTTCTTCGAGGCCCTCGAGCGAGGATTAAATTTCATTTTTATTTAATTTTTATAAAAATAAAGGTATTCGGGACCGGTTTTCATTTACGGGGTGTATTTTAAGGCGCATAGGGATATTATAAATATATTAGGGGTGTCGGAAATATTTTAGGAGGGTTGTTATATCCTCCCCACCTTGTTTTAGAACTTGTACTAGAGGTCTACTGAAACAGGTGTGGGTATTTCCTCTGCATCTCTGATTCAAGCTCCCACCTATATTCTAGTCCTCTCTTGGAATCCCATTTTACTTTGACTAGAACTAGTCTCTTGTGTTTGAGATTCTTGACTTTCCTGTCTTCAATTTGTAGAGGCTTCTCTACAAATTTTAACTTATCATTTACCTCTATATCCTTAAGAGGCACTACTAGTGATTTATCGGCTAAACACTTTTTGAGATTGCATACATGAAATACATCATGTATTCCTGCCATCTCATCTAGCAGTTGTAGCTGATAGGCTACATGTCCTATTCTTCTAATAATTTCAAAAGGTCCAACATACCTAGGGATTAGTGTCACACCCCGACCACGCAAAACAACAAGACGTGGCGGAAACGTCGGGGAGTGTTGTAACAGAATCATTGTTTCATAACACATGGAAATTGAAATATTGTTTTATTGAATAAAAGAGTTACAATGTTTTGACAATCAAAGAAACATAACATAAATAACTAGTCTTGCATCTTTTATTGTCACTAAGGCCCAAGTCCGCCTAAGTGTATCTTGACAAGTCTTATGCATCATCTCCTGAAAACACATGTGAAAATAGGTACGTCAGGATAAAAATGCCTGTGAGATACATAGGTTTTGTGAAAACAGAATTCATGACTTATGTTTGAGAAAATGTTTAGTCATGAACCATGTAGTTTGCTTTGTCTTGTAAATCATTTGAAAAACGATAAGATCAAATGATATGTATAAATAAGAGAATAATGTATGGTTAAATGAATAACCACGTAAAATGAGTTTGTATAAAATAAGTTGTTTGTAAATTAATGTCTTGTGAAAAGTATGTTATTTGTATAAAATGTTATATGTCCAAATTGAAATAATTCAAATAACGCTACGATATGTAATACCATACAATCACTTATATATAGGAAGTACCAGCGGCGTATCCACCATGCTTGTATCATATTACACACGCCTCGTTACTTAAATCACTTACTCAAACCAAACCAATCAACGTAGAATGTTTATGTTTAAACCAATTGCCAAATGTATTGAATAATATGTCAAAATGTTTATGTCAAAATGTAAGTCATGTAATGTATAACCAATGTCAATAATGTTTATGTGTCAAATGTAAATCATGTAATGTGTAACCAATGTCAATAATATTTATGTGTCAAATGTAAATCATGTATTGTGTAACCCAAAATGATATGTATGGCTAGTGAAATATATCAACTAAACCATATGCACAAAAACAAAGTATTGAAGTAAAACATGGTTTAAATCAAAGCTATGTTTTGTGGAACAAATGCATGCTATACTGATACAAACATTTATGCGGTATTGTGAAAATGCATACATCCAAGCCTTGAGACTGTGGCGATAAACCCTTAAACAAATTAAAGGTTTATCTAATTTATGTGTATCGAATTCGGTCATTCCTTCCAATCCAAACAAACCCGGGATTTCAGGAACGGGAGTTGTCAATTCCTATGGTACCACTACCTACTAACGAACGGCGTGATCGGTGTTAATGAATGTATTGTTCCATTGTAAACAACCCAAATGTCATAACAAAATGTAAGCATGTGATGAAAACAACTGTACTAAGTATGCAACAATAGACATACATAGCATGTGATGTGAAACAACTGTACTAAGTATGCAGCAATGAACATACATAGCATGAATTGTAATGTAAAACAATGTACTAAGTATGCACACAATGGACATACATAGCATGAAATGTAATGTAAAACAATGTACTAAGTATGCACACAATGGACATACATAGCATGAAATGTAATGTAAAACAATGTACTAAGTATGCACACAATGGACATACATAGCATGAACACAATGAAATCATGTACTATAATTGTACTAATGAACATAGCAAGTATATGATGTGAAAGCAGGAAAGCACGAAAGTAACAAGTAGGCACATGTGTTTCACCCCAAAACAGTTTGGAAAACAGTAAAAGAGGGGTCTATGTACTCACTTGAGATTGCTTAGTAGTCCTTGAGTAACAACCAAACAATGCTAGAGATCACGGAAATCAAACGGTACCTAATATAGGTAACTACATTAATAAACCGGACCTATAATCGGAGGATTTAGATAGAATGAGGGTTCGTAAACCAAACGAGTATAGGGACTCGTGTCATATGGTTTAACAAAGCCTACATACTAAATGAAACCTAACCTAAGTGCTTTCGACCCATCGCGACCCATTAAGGTAGCTTATGCTACTTTAACGCGTCGTGCGCGCAAAAGCGCACTCGAGACGTCTAACTAGCCCTATGACAAGTGTTATATGCCTAAACATGTTACAAAATCATTTATGTGACAAAAGTTTAGGTTACATATACTTAATTACCAATTATATATGAAAAGGGTATTCTGATAATTTACCTAAGGCATATAACCTACCTATCATACAACTACTTAACGAAGCGACCATAAGGTATAACCTCGGAAGGTTATTCCCTATATACTATGGTCACCTAATGTATTTGGTCGGATCCTAATGATCGACCAAATGGGTCGGGTTCGAAGGTATAAGCGATTTATTAGATCGCTTACCCTTACGACCCTAGACAACGTGGTAATCAGTAGGCATAGTCACAAGGGACTATAACCATCGTGATTACAATCACGTTACGAAGTTCAAACGAACTTCGCATTGACCATAAACTGGTCAACGCAGAAAGTCAAACAAAGTTTGACTTTCGGACTCGAAAAGCAATAGAAGAACGAAAGAATACTTACGAAGGGTCCCTGCAAGCAAATCGTGATCGAATAGCTCAGGTATGAAGCATAGGCCTCAACTTAGAGCATTTAGATCAGATTTGGTGGGTTTTGAATGGAAGGGGGGTTGGGTATTTATAGTGTTTCTCGAACCGTTAGCATCGCTTCTTGGAAACCGTGCTTTGATCTTGGCCATACACCTCAAGATAGTGGTTTTACAATACCATGTGAGCCCCTAGTATTGAGAAATACCATGTGCAAGAGGATTAGGAGTGCAAAACAGCTGATAACAGCCTGTTTAAACATCGAATCTGGTCTGAGAGGCTGACGCGGGCCGCGTAAAGGATAGCCCTGGTTTTACGCGGGCCGCCTGAAGTCTGCAGATCAGCAACAAGTTTCAAAAGTTGCAGTTTCAGTCCCTGTTATGTGTTTAAGCCATTTTCGACATGTTTAAGGCCCGTTAAGCCAACTTTAAGGCCCTAACATGATGTCTAAACATTGTGGACATGAAACATGCTCAAAAATATGTCGGACGTTGGTTCGTTTGGTCGTACGAACGCGATGTTCGCTTAATTACGACGGAATGCGCATAAGCGCGAAAAACGATCCAAATGACGCGACGAATGGATTTTTGACAATCCAAACACTAACGCATAATATTATAATGCTTACATAAATTTTTGGATGTTCGGATGTATTCTGAACGTAAGTTATGCGCGAAAATGCAAACTTGTGCACTTTTTGACGCTTTTAGTCCCTGAATGACCCAAAAGTTTATTTTAGCACACCGAACCCCTCAAAGCCTATATCTAAGCTATATAAAGGATATTTAAGGTGTGTTTAACTTATGGTCATGTTCCGGGATATTCATTACAGTTCAAATTGGCATACTTTCGCAGTTTGTCAAGTTTAGTCCCTGTAAGCGAATTAACTTGTTTTTGCCATACCAAAGCCTTTAAAACTTATTTCTAAGTTATGTAAAGGTTATTTAGGGTATGTTAAATATATATGTTGATGTTCCGGAGTATTTGTCGTATTAAACTGATTACGTTTACGCACCAGTTTGCGTATAACTCTCCAGAAAGCGATATAGAGTTTGAAATTGAATAAAAGTCAAAACATGAAAAATGTAAAACACAACCAAACAAACATTGGGGTCAAATAACATTCTTTTATTGATGAAAGAACTGTTCACAATGATTACAAGCACAGATGTTACAGTCTCCCCTACTTGTGGAAATTTCGTCCCGAAATTTATTTAGAGGAAACTTGTGAGAGTTTAAAACATGAAGTTGAAAAGATCGAACAACATTGGTTAGGGTTCTGAACTTCTAGTAACTTTAATAACATCATGCTTGCAATGTAAGAGGGATACTTATATACAAGTATATGAAGTGTCATTGGTGCGTCCACCATACCTCCTGTACATTGTTCACATTTCGTTATTGTTGCCACTATCGGTTCTTACACATAATAAATCTTACTGGGTTTCTGTGCACTAAATTTCATAATTATGTACGCGTCCATAATTAGACAATTCCTTGCACAGTTCACACAGTCTATTTTATAATGTGTAGGGTAAAACCAAATGAACAAACCTGTGATGAGTGTGACTAGACCGCCATAGAGTCCTTTTAATTAAATCAATAAATGATCTAAATAGACTATCAAGGAGTCTGTTCAGCTACATCACTAGATGTCGTTCTTTAACCAGATCGTGAATCAATCTTTTTGACTAGACCACTAAAAGGGTCTCTTATGAATCATGGAGCGGTACTATATAATCCAAGGGTCTTAACTATTACATAGAAGCCTATTAAGGATTTAAGGTAGTACCTTTTGAATATCCTGCTACGAATCCCTCATATGAAGATATGAAAGATTATGCGAGGATTTGGATAACGAATATCCAGAGTATACAAAAACACAAAATGCATAAAAGAAAACAAAAGATGAATAAACACATAGTCACATAACCACAAAATTGTTTAACTAGAAGTTTGTTCTGCTAACAGAGCACATGTATTTAAAGCACACTAGGAATCCATTCCTTGGATTTCATTTCGTACTTTAAACATTATCAAGAATCTAACTATAAAGATAGAAAGATTTTTAAAAGAAAAATTCGATTTCGATTATAAGGAACCGAAATGTTTGAATTTAGGTACAAAAGGAATCCAATTAAGGACTCTGATTTGAATGATAATCATCCACAAGGGTCTAATTGTGAAGATAAAAAAGATCCCATATTGATTTTAGAAGTTGAAGATGTTTTGAAACCTTGCACTTGATGTGCTTAGGTCAAAACATGAAGTAAAATGCTTATGAAGTTGAGATGCCAGATATGCCAAGGCGACATATGAAGCGAAATTTGAAAGTTAAGTCAATGTATGAAGAAAAATATTTTTGGAAAACTATGCATGGGGTTCTAAAAATGTGTTCAATGTTTTTGAAACCTTATATATAATACCTTTGAAATCATAGCGTAGGTGTATTAGGTAGGTATATATTTTTAAAAATTTGTTCTAAAATCATACGAGATAAATTTTGAAATTATGTACAAGGTTTTTGAAAGACATGAATGATGCTTTTCGAAAAAATGCACTTCATAAGAAAATGTACTGTGTTAATATTGTTTTCAGACTATATGAAACATTTTGAAATTATGAAGGTTGTTTTTTAAAACATAACCAATGTTTCTGAAATAACATAGACAATGCATTAGAGAAAAAAAAATTGTTTTCAAACTATATGAAATATTTTGAGATCATGAAGATTGTTTTTGAAATACCTGTACTGTGTATGTTGAAAAATCAAAATGTAATGGGTATGAGATTTGAAAATACCCTTAGTTATCTAACCAAGGATTCAAAGGCACAGTTGTGCAGGAGCATGATTACTCATAATGTCACTTTATTTTTCTGTACTTCGTATCTTAGAGTGAAACGAGTACTTAAAATTTTTCGAGGGAATCATGAGTAGACACAAAAATGGGAAAATTCACAAAAGTAGTTTGTAAGGAACATAGTTCCTTAATATAGGTATCATAGAGAATTTCCATTTACTCATGTAACTACACTTGTATATCAGAATTGCGAACAACAACTTTTATTTATGAACGAGACATATTGTTTCTCAATACACGAAAACAAAAGAAACAAAGGCATAAGACAGTGACATCTTTTGTTCAGCCGAATGCTCATCCATGGGTTGGATTTGCCTTAGCAAGCTTCGGGCAATACCTTAGGAAATGGCCCATCTCGCCACAGTTGTGGCAGGACCCTGGTGAGAAACGAGCTTGAGCGGGATTGTCGCCAGCTTGATTTGGTGCAGCTGTAGTTGGGCAAACCCTTGCTGTATGACCTATAAGTCCACAAATTTGGCATTTGCGGCACTTAACACTAGCATGATGATGAAGGTTACATTGGTTGCACAAGGGTGCAGTTCCATTGTATGGCTTCCTAGCAGGGGGTTGAGCTGGTTGGTTAGGGATGGCTTGATCATTGTGAGCGACCATGGCGAAGTTCTGAGAAGCCTTTCGCTTCTTTGACTTCTTAGGGGATCGTTCATCCATGGTCTTTGATTCCTCGATTGGTTTCTTGGCTGGTGGTGCTGTCACCTGACTAGGTCCTGCCTGTCTTGGTGACTCTTGAGTGGCTTCATCCTGGAGACGATACATGGCAGTAGCTAATTCAACAGTCTTCAGGACTACTTCGCCTATTCGCTGAGCGAATTTGGCTGTTCGCTCGGACATTTGACCGGTACTGAGAGGAAGAGACATTCTAGAAGGAAATGAAAGATATATGTCACACCCCGACCACGTGGAACATACAAACGTGGCGGAAATGTCGGGGAGTGTTGTAACAGAATTAATTGTTTCAAATCCATGGCAATTGAAGTTTCGTTTTATTGATTACAAGTGTTACAATGTCTTAACAAACAAAGAAATACAACATAATTAACTAGTCTGGCATCTTTTATTGTCACTAAAGCCCAAGTCTGCCTATGTGTATCTTGATCATCTTATGCAACAGCTCCTGAAAAACACATGTGAAAATAGGTACGTCAGCATAAAAATGCCTGTGAGATACATAGGTTTTGTGAAAATAGGTTTCATGACTTGTGTTTGAGAAAATGTTTAGTCATGAACCTTGTTATTTGCTTTGCTTTGTAAATCATTTGAAAATCGATAAGATCAGATGATAAGTATAAATAAATGTAAGGTTAAATGAATAACCAAGTAAAATATGTTTGCATAAGATAAGATGTTTATAAATCAATGTCTTGTGAAAAGTATGTTATTTGTATAAAATGTTCTATGTCTCAAACTGAAATGATTCAAATAACGCTATGATATGTAATACCATACAAACACTTATATATAGGAAGTACCAGCGGCGTATCCACCATGCTTGTATCATATTACACACTCATCGTTACTTAATCACTTAATCAAACCAAACCAACCAATGTAAGAAGTCTATGTTCAAATCAATTGTCAAATGTATTGGGTAATGTGTCAAAGTGTTCATGTCAAGATGTAAATCATATCAAAATGTCTATGTCAAATATCCATGTCAAATGTCTATGTCAAATATCCATGTCAAACGTCTATGTCAAGATGTCATGTATGGCAAGTGAAATGTCTCAACTAAACCATATGCACAAAAACAAAGTATTGAAGTAAATCTTGCTTTAAATCAAAGTTATGTTTTGTGGGAAATGCATGATCAAATGTCAATCATGTTAA
The DNA here is from genome assembly GCA_030545235.1 of Helianthus tuberosus. Classification (NCBI taxonomy): domain Eukaryota; kingdom Viridiplantae; phylum Streptophyta; class Magnoliopsida; order Asterales; family Asteraceae; genus Helianthus; species Helianthus tuberosus. Next base: position 70,164,364 of record CM060356.1, on the reverse strand, counting down.
AATGTCTATGCCGAAATGTCTATGTCAAATGTCTATGTCAAAATGTCATGTAAAACGATGTACTAAGTAATGCACACAATTGGGCATACCTAGCATGAAATTTCATAAAATCATGTACTATAATGTACTAACGAACATAGCAGTATATGATGTTAAAACAGGAAAGCATGAAAGTAACAAGTAGGCACATGTGTTCCACCCCAAAACAGTTTGGAAAACAGTAAAAGAGGGGTCTATGTACTCACCTGAGATTGCTCAGTAGTTCTGGAGTGACAACTAAATAATGCTAGAGATCGCGGATATCAAACGGCACCTACTATAGGTAACTATGTTAATAAACCGGACCTAGATCGGAAGATTGGGTAGCATTAGGGTTTGTAAACCAAACGAGTGTAGAGACTCGTGTCATTTGGTTTAACAAAGCCTACATACTAAATGAAACTTAACCTAAGTGTCTACGACCCATTACGACCCGTTTAGGTAGCTTATGCTACTTTAACGCGTCGTTCGCGTGAAACGCGTTCGGACCGCCTAACTAGTCCTATGACAAGTGTTATATGCCTTAAACATGTTACATAATCAGTTATGTGACAAAGGTTTAGGTTACATATGCTTAATTACCAATTATACATGAAAAGGGTATTCTGGTAATTTACCTAAGGCATATAAACTTCCTATCATACAACTACTTAAACGATGTGACCATAGGGTATAACCTCGGAAGATTATGCCCTATACTAGGGTCACCTAATGTATTTGGTCGGATCCTAATGATCGACCAAACTGGGTCGGGTTCGAAGGTATAGGCGATTTATTAGATCGCCTACCCTACGACCTTAGACAACGTGGTAATCAGTGGGCATAGTCCCAAGGGACTATGACCAACGTGATTACACTCACGTTGCGAAGTTCAAACGAACTTCGCATTGACCATTACTGGTCAACGCTGAAAGTCAAACAAAGTTTGACTTTCTAACTCGAAAAGCAGTAAAATAAGGAAAAGAACGAAAGAATACTTACGAAGGGTCCCCGAATGCTAAACTCGATTCAAAAATCTCAGGTATGAAACAAATGTTTCAACTTAGAGTTTCTCAAATCAAGTTTCTAGTGATTTTAGCAATGGGGGTATGGGGTATTTATAGGAATACCCGAACCGTTAAGATCGTTTCATGGAAAACGTGCCTTAATCCCATCCGTACATGTGTTGCAAAGTCATGGTGTTTAGGTGTTTAAATTCCATCCTTATCCGCTGACTAAGCAAGTTTAGAATGTGTGGTTGTGAATTAAACAACGGCTAATACATCGAATCTGGTCCCGAATGCGAAAAACGAACCAAATGACGCGACGAATGGATTTTTCTTATGGCGAGCACTAAAATAAAATATTTTAGTGCTTACATAAATTTTTGGATGTCCGGATGTATTCAGAACGTAAGTTATGCGCGAAAGTGCAAACTTGTGCACTTTTTGACACTTTTAGTCCCTGAATGACCCAAAAGTTTATTTTAGCACACCGAACCCATTAAAGCCTATTTCTAAGCTATGTAAAGGATATTTATGGTGTGTTTAACTTATGGTCATGTTCCGGAAGGTCTGTTACAGTTCAAATTGGCATACTTTCGCAGTTTGTCAAATTTAGTCCCTGTAAGCGATTAAACTTTGATTTCACCACACCAAACCTTCCAAAACTTATATATAAGTTATGTAAAGGTTATTCAAGGTATGTTAAGCCTATTTCACTATTCCGGAGTGTTCGTTGGATTGAACTGGTTATATTTACGCATTAGTGCGCGTATAACCTTCCAGAAAGCGATTTAGAGTTTGAAATCGAACAAGAGTTGATATGTGCAAAGGATACACATATTTATACAAGTCCAAATTATGAAATACAATATTTCATTGGTTTGGCATTTGTTTGATGGTTGAAATGACACAGGTGTTACAGTCTCCCCTACTTTAGGAAATTTCGTCCCGAAATAAATTCGTAGGAGTCTATTTGTGACTTTGTGTTAAATAACCATCAAAGATGAACAAGACGTAATCCTGTAATTTCTCTTTAACGAACATTTTTCAGAAATGAAAAATGAACAGAGTTATTTTCAACAGGCATTCTTTAGAAACAAAAATGAACAGAATAGTCATTTTCCACAACATCTTCAGAAACAAAAATGAACAGAATAGTCATTTTACATCTTCAGAAACAAAAATGAACGGAATAGTCATTTTACATCTTCAGAAACAAAAATGAACGGAATAGTCATTTTACATCTTCAGAAACAAAAATGAACGGAATAGTCATTTTACATCTTCAGAAACAAAAATGAACGGAATAGTCATTTTACATCTTCAGAAACAAAAATGAACGGAATAGTCATTTTACATCTTCAGAAAAAAAAATGAACGGAATAGTCATTTTACATCTTCAGAAACAAAAATGAACGGAATAGTCATTTTACATCTTTAGAAACAAAAATGAACGGAATAGACTCTAGACACATGACAAAATTCACTGTGGTTTCTGTGCACTGAATTTCATAATTATGTATGCATCCATAATTACGCAATTCCTTGCATAGTCCGCACAATTTGTCTGAAATGTGAAGTGGAGGAAAAATCAAACTTGATGATGAGTGCGACTAAACTACCATAGGGTCCTTTTAACTAGATCGACAAAGGATCCTTTTAAATTAGGCCACCAAGGAGTCCTTTCAGCTATATCATCACATGATATTCCTAACCAGATTTTTGGATCAATCTGTTTACCTAGACCTCTCAGGATCTAATTATGGAATGGTACAATATAATCCAAGGGTCTTTACTATTACGTACAAGCCCGTTGAGGATTTAGTATAGCACCCAAAGATATGGAAGATTCTACGAGGATTTGAATGACAAGAATTTGGATTACACCAAAAACATAAAGGGAACACATAAACACATAATCACATAGTTGTTTAATTTGTTTATTAATTTGTTATCTTTGGACGCGGATACTTAAAGCACACCAGGAATCCAATTCGTGGATTTCATTTGGCACTTTAATCATTTCAAGAATCTATCTATAAAGATAGGATAATCTTAAAAGAATTCGGCTCTGTCCTTATTGAATTGTAATGTACGTATTAAGGCATACGAATAATTCAATTAAGGGCTCCGATTTGAGTGATATTCATCCACAAGGATCTAATTATGAGGATAGAAAGATCCTACATGGATTTTTGGAGTTTGTGTAACGAGAGGTGTTCCGACACCTTGCACTAGGCGTGCTTACGTCGATACACAAGGTAGAAAGTTCATGAGGTTGAGGCGCCAGATATGCCAAGCGACATATGAGGCAGAGTTTGAAGGTTGAGTAGCAGCAGGATTTGTAACAGCTTTGCTTTGGATTGCAAAGCGGCACATGTTAACCAAATGTCTCCATCGTCCACCGGGGGTACATTTGAAACAAGGTATTTGATTTGAATAATGACGATGGCATTGATTGCACCAAGGAGCAGTTCCCTTATACAGCTTCATCCCTGAGGCGAGTCATGGTGATAGCTAAGTCAACGGTCCTCTGGAGTACGACGCCCATTCGCTGGGTAATTGCAGCACCTGGTTCGGACATTGTTGTTGCGATGAAGAAGCATCTTGAAGATAACGAAAGGCATAGGAGGAAACAAGCGAAAGATAGTCAAAAGAAAATGACAAGGCATGTAGATTGTGACCATTTGTTTGTTACCTAAGGCAAACAAATGAGACAGTGACTAATCAAAGTAAGCGGGTCAATATAATGTATCGCGAAGACATGCTCGCCTATAAGTGAACACTCATCCCAAAAATTCCCAGGTAAGCACAACTGGTCTCGCGTCTGATGAGATGTATACGAAGTGCTTGCCTAGACAGAAAACCCAGAATACAGGTATTCACCCTTCCAGTTTGCACGTGTTCACATTATTAGAAACCCAAAACCTTGACGAGAGTTTTGAAAACTCAAAGGGGTTCAAAACCATGTAACAGAGGGTTCAAAACCTTACAATAGAGGGTTCAAAACCTTGTAATAAATCATCCTAGAACAGATGATTAGTTTTCAAAGCGGTTTTGAAATTTGTGTTCTTGTTGTGGTCGTCGCCTAAGGATAGGTGACGGTATTGTTTTATGACTAAACGCAAGTAAACTCGCGTTAGGGTCCTAGGAAGGTTATAGACTAGGTCAAAGCATTACTAATAACCTAATTCCCTATAACCATTGGCTCTGATACCATCTTTTCTGTCACACCCCGACCACGTGGAACATACAAACGTGGCGGAAATGTCGGGGAGTGTTGTAACAGAATTAATTGTTTCAAATCCATGGCAATTGAAGTTTCGTTTTATTGATTACAAGTGTTACAATGTCTTAACAAACAAAGAAATACAACATAATTAACTAGTCTGGCATCTTTTATTGTCACTAAAGCCCAAGTCTGCCTATGTGTATCTTGATCATCTTATGCAACAGCTCCTGAAAAACACATGTGAAAATAGGTACGTCAGCATAAAAATGCCTGTGAGATACATAGGTTTTGTGAAAATAGGTTTCATGACTTGTGTTTGAGAAAATGTTTAGTCATGAACCTTGTTATTTGCTTTGCTTTGTAAATCATTTGAAAATCGATAAGATCAGATGATAAGTATAAATAAATGTAAGGTTAAATGAATAACCAAGTAAAATATGTTTGCATAAGATAAGATGTTTATAAATCAATGTCTTGTGAAAAGTATGTTATTTGTATAAAATGTTCTATGTCTCAAACTGAAATGATTCAAATAACGCTATGATATGTAATACCATACAAACACTTATATATAGGAAGTACCAGCGGCGTATCCACCATGCTTGTATCATATTACACACTCATCGTTACTTAATCACTTAATCAAACCAAACCAACCAATGTAAGAAGTCTATGTTCAAATCAATTGTCAAATGTATTGGGTAATGTGTCAAAGTGTTCATGTCAAGATGTAAATCATATCAAAATGTCTATGTCAAATATCCATGTCAAATGTCTATGTCAAATATCCATGTCAAACGTCTATGTCAAGATGTCATGTATGGCAAGTGAAATGTCTCAACTAAACCATATGCACAAAAACAAAGTATTGAAGTAAATCTTGCTTTAAATCAAAGTTATGTTTTGTGGGAAATGCATGATCAAATGTCAATCATGTTAAAATGTCTATGCCGAAATGTCTATGTCAAATGTCTATGTCAAAATGTCATGTAAAACGATGTACTAAGTAATGCACACAATTGGGCATACCTAGCATGAAATGTCATAAAATCATGTACTATAATGTACTAACGAACATAGCAGTATATGATGTTAAAACAGGAAAGCATGAAAGTAACAAGTAGGCACATGTGTTCCACCCCAAAACAGTTTGGAAAACAGTAAAAGAGGGGTCTATGTACTCACCTGAGATTGCTCAGTAGTTCTGGAGTGACAACTAAATAATGCTAGAGATCGCGGATATCAAACGGCACCTAGTATAGGTAACTATGTTAATAAACCGGACCTAGATCGGAAGATTGGGTAGCATTAGGGTTTGTAAACCAAACGAGTGTAGAGACTCGTGTCATTTGGTTTAACAAAGCCTACATACTAAATGAAACTTAACCTAAGTGTCTACGACCCATTACGACCCGTTTAGGTAGCTTAGGCTACTTTAACGCGTCGTTCGCGTGAAACGCGTTCGGACCGCCTAACTAGTCCTATGACAAGTGTTATATGCCTTAAACATGTTACATAATCAGTTATGTGACAAAGGTTTAGGTTACATATGCTTAATTACCAATTATACATGAAAAGGGTATTCTGGTAATTTACCTAAGGCATATAAACTTCCTATCATACAACTACTTAAACGATGTGACCATAGGGTATAACCTCGGAAGGTTATGCCCTATACTAGGGTCACCTAATGTATTTGGTCGGATCCTAATGATCGACCAAACTGGGTCGGGTTCGAAGGTATAGGCGATTTATTAGATCGCCTACCCTACGACCTTAGACAACGTGGTAATCAGTGGGCATAGTCCCAAGGGACTATGACCAACGTGATTACACTCACGTTGCGAAGTTCAAACGAACTTCGCATTGACCATTACTGGTCAACGCTGAAAGTCAAACAAAGTTTGACTTTCTAACTCGAAAAGCAGTAAAATAAGGAAAAGAACGAAAGAATACTTACGAAGGGTCCCCGAATGCTAAACTCGATTCAAAAATCTCAGGTATGAAACAAATGTTTCAACTTAGAGTTTCTCAAATCAAGTTTCTAGTGATTTTAGCAATGGGGGTATGGGGTATTTATAGGAATACCCGAACCGTTAAGATCGTTTCATGGAAAACGTGCCTTAATCCCATCCGTACATGTGTTGCAAAGTCATGGTGTTTAGGTGTTTAAATTCCATCCTTATCCGCTGACTAAGCAAGTTTAGAATGTGTGGTTGTGAATTAAACAACGGCTAATACATCGAATCTGGTCCCGAATGCGAAAAACGAACCAAATGACGCGACGAATGGATTTTTCTTATGGCGAGCACTAAAATAAAATATTTTAGTGCTTACATAAATTTTTGGATGTCCGGATGTATTCAGAACGTAAGTTATGCGCGAAAGTGCAAACTTGTGCACTTTTTGACACTTTTAGTCCCTGAATGACCCAAAAGTTTATTTTAGCACACCGAACCCATTAAAGCCTATTTCTAAGCTATGTAAAGGATATTTATGGTGTGTTTAACTTATGGTCATGTTCCGGAAGGTCTGTTACAGTTCAAATTGGCATACTTTCGCAGTTTGTCAAATTTAGTCCCTGTAAGCGATTAAACTTTGATTTCACCACACCAAACCTTCCAAAACTTATATATAAGTTATGTAAAGGTTATTCAAGGTATGTTAAGCCTATTTCACTATTCCGGAGTGTTCGTTGGATTGAACTGGTTATATTTACGCATTAGTGCGCGTATAACCTTCCAGAAAGCGATTTAGAGTTTGAAATCGAACAAGAGTTGATATGTGCAAAGGATACACATATTTATACAAGTCCAAATTATGAAATACAATATTTCATTGGTTTGGCATTTGTTTGATGGTTGAAATGACACAGGTGTTACAATATAGGAGGAAACAAATGAAATGTTATCGACAAATAAAACAAAATGACAACGCATAGAAATTGCGATCATTTGTTTGTTACCTAAGGCAAACAAATGAGATGGTGACTAATCAAAGTAAACGGATCATATTAATGTATCATTGAAGACATGCTCGCCTATAAGTGAACACTCTCCCCAAGAGTTCCCAGGTAAGAGTGACTGGTCCGATACTGCGGATTTGTACGAACACTCTAGCCTTCGACAGAAAACTCAGGGTACAGGCATTCACTCTTCCAGTTTGCACCTGTTCACATTATACGACCCAAACTTTGACGAGATTTAAAAACTTAGAGGGTTCAAAACCTTACAATAGAGGGTTCAAAACCTTACAATAGAGGATTCAAAACCTAGTAATCAATCATCCTAGAACAGATGATTAGTTTTCAAAGCGGTTTTGAAATTTATGTTCTTGTTGTGTTCGTCGCCTAAGGATAGGTGACGGTATTGTTTTATGACTAAACGCAAGTAACCTCGCGTTAGGGTCCTAGGAAGGTTATAGACTAGGTCAAAGAATTACTAATTACCTAATTCCCTATAACCATGAGCTCTGATACCAACTTTTCTGTCACACCCCGACCACGCAAAACAACAAGACGTGGCGGAAACGTCGGGGAGTGTTGTAACAGAATCATTGTTTCATAACACATGGAAATTGAAATATTGTTTTATTGAATAAAAGAGTTACAATGTTTTGACAATCAAAGAAACATAACATAAATAACTAGTCTTGCATCTTTTATTGTCACTAAGGCCCAAGTCCGCCTAAGTGTATCTTGACAAGTCCTATGCATCATCTCCTGAAAACACATGTGAAAATAGGTACGTCAGCATAAAAATGCCTGTGAGATACATAGGTTTTGTGAAAACAGAATTCATGACTTATGTTTGAGAAAATGTTTAGTCATGAACCTTGTAGTTTGCTTTTTCTTGTAAATCATTTGAAAAACGATAAGATCAGATGATATGTATAAATAAGAGAATAATGTATGGTTAAATGAATAACCACGTAAAATGAGTTTATATAAAATAAGTTGTTTGTAAATTAATGTCTTGTGAAAAGTATGTTATTTGTATAAAATGTTATATGTCCAAATTGAAATAATTCAAATAACGCTACGATATGTAATACCATACAATCACTTATATATAGGAAGTACCAGCGGCGTATCCACCATGCTTGTATCATATTACACACGCCTCGTTACTTAAATCATTTACTCAAACCAAACCAATCAACGTAGAATGTTTATGTTTAAACCAATTGCCAAATGTATTGAATAATATGTCAAAATGTTTATGTCAAAATGTAAGTCATGTAATGTATAACCAATGTCAATAATGTTTATGTGTCAAATGTAAATCATGTAATGTGTAACCAATGTCAATAATGTTTATGTGTCAAATGTAAATCATGTATTGTGTAACCCAAAATGATATGTATGGCTAGTGAAATATATCAACTAAACCATATGCACAAAAACAAAGTATTGAAGTAAAACATGGTTTAAATCAAAGCTATGTTTTGTGGAACAAATGCATGCTATACTGATACAAACATTTATGCGGTATTGTGAAAATGCATACATCCAAGCCTTGAGACTGTGGCGATAAACCCTTAAACAAATAAAGGTTTATCTAATTTATGTGTATCGAATTCGGTCATTCCTTCCAATCCAAACAAACCCGGGATTTCAGGAACGGGAGTTGTCAATTCCTATGGTACCACTACCTACTAACGAACGGCGTGATCGGTGTTAATGAATGTATTGTTCCATTGTAAACAACCCAAATGTCATAACAAAATGTAAGCATGTGATGAAAACAACTGTACTAAGTATGCAACAATAGACATACATAGCTTGTGATGTGAAACAACTGTACTAAGTATGCAGCAATGAACATACATAGCATGAAATGTAATGTAAAACAATGTACTAAGTATGCACACAATGGACATACATAGCATGAAATGTAATGTAAAACAATGTACTAAGTATGCACACAATGGACATACATAGCATGAAATGTAATGTAAAACAATGTACTAAGTATGCACACAATGGACATACATAGCATGAACACAATGAAATCATGTACTATAATTGTACTAATGAACATAGCAAGTATATGATGTGAAAGCAGGAAAGCACGAAAGTAACAAGTAGGCACATGTGTTTCACCCCAAAACAGTTTAGAAAACAGTAAAAGAGGGGTCTATGTACTCACTTGAGATTGCTTAGTAGTCCTTGAGTAACAACCAAACAATGCTAGAGATCACGGAAATCAAACGGTACCTAATATAGGTAACTACATTAATAAACCGGACCTATAATCGGAGGATTTAGATAGAATGAGGGTTCGTAAACCAAACGAGTATAGGGACTCGTGTCATATGGTTTAACAAAGCCTACATACTAAATGAAACCTAACCTAAGTGCTTTCGACCCATCGCGACCCATTAAGGTAGCTTATGCTACTTTAACGCGTCGTGCGCGCAAAAGCGCACTCGAGACGTCTAACTAGCCCTATGACAAGTGTTATATGCCTAAACATGTTACAAAATCAGTTATGTGACAAAAGTTTAGGTTACATATGCTTAATTACCAATTATACATGAAAAGGGTATTCTGGTAATTTACCTAAGGCATATAAACTACCTATCATACAACTACTTAACGAAGCGACCATAAGGTATAACCTCGGAAGGTTATTCCCTATATACTATGGTCACCTAATGTATTTGGTCGGATCCTAATGATCGACCAAATGGGTCGGGTTCGAAGGTATAAGCGATTTATTAGATCGCTTACCCTTACGACCTTAGACAACGTGGTAATCAGTAGGCATAGTCACAAGGGACTATAACCATCGTGATTACAATCACGTTGCGAAGTTCAAACGAACTTCGCATTAACCATAAACTGGTCAACGCAGAAAGTCAAACAAAGTTTGACTTTCGGACTCAAAAAGCAATAAAAGAACGAAAGAATACTTACGAAGGGTCCCCGCAAGCAAATCGTGATCGAATAGCTCAGGTATGAAGCATAGGCCTCAACTTAGAGCATTTAGATCAGATTTGGTGGGTTTTGAATGGAAGGGGGGTTGGGTATTTATAGTGTTTCACGAACCGTTAGGATCGCTTCTTGGAAACCGTGCTTTGATCTTGGCCATACACCTCAAGATAGTGGTTTTACAATACCATGTGAGCCCCTAGTATTGAGAAATACCATGTGCAAGAGGATTAGGAGTGCAAAACAGCTGATAACAGCCTGTTTAAACATCGAATCTGGTCTGAGAGGCTGACACGGGCCGCGTAAAGGATAGCCCTGGTTTTACGCGGGCCGCCTGAAGTCTGCAGATCAGCAACAAGTTTCAAAAGTTGCAGTTTCAGTCCCTGTTATGTGTTTAAGCCATTTTCGACATGTTTAAGGCCCGTTAAGCCAACTTTAAGGCCCTAACATGATGTCTAAACATTGTGGACATGAAACATGCTCAAAAATATGTCGGACGTTGGTGGTCGTACGAACGCGATGTTCGCTTAATTACGACGGAATGCGCATAAGCGCGAAAAACGATCCAAATGACGCGACGAATGGATTTTTGACAATCCAAACACTAACGCATAACATTATAATGCTTACATAAATTTTTGGATGTTCGGATGTATTCTGAACGTAAGTTATGCGCGAAAATGCAAACTTGTGCACTTTTTGACGCTTTTAGTCCCTGAATGACCCAAAAGTTTATTTTAGCACACCGAACCCCTCAAAGCCTATTTCTAAGCTATATAAAGGATATTTAAGGTGTGTTTAACTTATGGTCATGTTCCGGGATATTCGTTACAGTTCAAATTGGCATACTTTCGCAGTTTGTCAAGTTTAGTCCCTGTAAGCGAATTAACTTGTTTTTGCCATACCAAAGCCTTTAAAACTTATTTCTAAGTTATGTAAAGGTTATTTAGGGTATGTTAAGTATATGTTGATGTTCCGGAGTATTCGTCGTATTAAACTGATTACGTTTACGCACCAGTTTGCGTATAACTCTCCAGAAAGCGATATAGAGTTTGAAATTGAATAAAAGTCAAAACATGAAAAATGTAAAACACAACCAAACAAACATTGGGGTCAAATAACATTCTTTTATTGATGAAAGAACTGTTCACAATGATTACAAGCACAGATGTTACAGTCTCCCCTACTTGTGGAAATTTCGTCCCGAAATTTATTTAGAGGAAACTTGTGAGAGTTTAAAACATGAAGTTGAAAAGATCGAACAACATTGGTTAGGGTTCTGAACTTCTAGTAACTTTAATAACATCATGCTTGAAATGTAAGAGGGATACTTATATACAAGTATATGAAGTGTCATTGGTGCGTCCACCATACCTCTTGTACATTGTTCACATTTCGTTATTGTTGCCACTATCGGTTCTTACACATAATAAATCTTACTAGGTTTCTGTGCACTAAATTTCATAATTATGTACGCGTCCATAATTAGACAATTCCTTGCATAGTTCACACAGTCTATTTTATAATGTGTAGGGTAAAACCAAATGAACAAACCTGTGATGAGTGTGACTAGACCGCCATAGAGTCCTTTTAATTAAATCAATAAATGATCTAAATAGACTATCAAGGAGTCTGTTCAGCTACATCACTAGATGTCGTTCTTTAACCAGATCGTGAATCAATCTTTTTGACTAGACCACTAAAAGGGTCTCTTATGAATCATGGAGCGGTACTATATAATCCAAGGGTCTTAACTATTACATAGAAGCCTATTAAGGATTTAAGGTAGTACCTATTGAATATCCTGCTACGAATCCCTCATATGAAGATATGAAAGATTCTGCGAGGATTTGGATAACGAATATCCAGAGTATACAAAAACACAAAATGCATAAAAGAAAACATAAGATGAATAAACACATAGTCACATAACCACAAAATTGTTTAACTAGAAGTTTGTTTTGCTAACAGAGCACATGTATTTAAAGCACACTAGGAATCCATTCCTTGGATTTCATTTGGTACTTTAAACATTATCAAGAATCTAACTATAAAGATAGAAAGATTTTTAAAAGAAAAATTCGATTTCGATTATAAGGAACCGAAATGTTCGAATTTAGGTACAAAAGGAATCCAATTAAGGACTCTGATTTGAATGATAATCATCCACAAGGGTCTAATTGTGAAGATAAAAAAGATCCCATATTGATTTTAGAAGTTGAAGATGTTTTGAAACCTTGCACTTGATGTGCTTAGGTCAAAACATGAAGTAAAATGCTTATGAAGTTGAGATGCCAGATATGCCAAGGCGACATATGAAGTGAAATTTGAAAGTTAAGTCAATGTATGAAGAAAAATATTTTTGGAAAACTATGCATGGGGTTCTAAAAATGTGTTCAATTTTTTTGAAACCTTATATATAATACCTTTGAAATCATAGAGTAGGTGTATTAGGTAGGTATATATTTTTAAAAATTTGTTTTAAAATCATACGAGATAAATTTTGAAATTATGTACAAGGTTTTTGAAAGACATGAATGATGCTTTTCGAAATCATGCACTTGATAAGAAAATGTACTGTGTTAATATTGTTTTCAGACTATATGAAACATTTTGAAATTATGAAGGTTGTTTTTGAAAACATAACCAATGTTTCTGAAATAACATAGACAATGCATTAGAGAAAAAAAAATTGTTTTCAAACTATATGAAATGTTTTGAGATCATGAAGATTGTTTTTGAAATACCTGTACTGTGTATGTTGAAAAATCAAAATGTAATGGGTATGAGATTTGAAAATACCCTTAGTTATCTAACCAAGGATTCAAAGGCACAGATGTGCAGGAGCATGATTACTCATAATGTCACTTTATTTTTCTGTACTTCGTATCTTAGAGTGAAACGAGTACTTAAAATTTTTCGAGGGAATCATGAGTAGACACAAAAATGGGAAAATTCACAAAAGTAGTTTGTAAGAAACATAGTTCCTTAATATAGGTATCATAGAGAATTTCCATTTACTCATGTAACTACACTTGTATATCAGAATTGCGAACAACAACTTTTATTTATGAACGAGACATATTGTTTCTCAATACACGAAAACAAAAGAAACAAAGGCATAAGACAACGACATCTTTTGTTCAGCCGAATGCTCATCCATGGATTGGATTTGCCTTAGCAAGCTTCGGGCAATCCCTTAGGAAATGGCCCATCTCGCCACAGTTGTGGCAGGACCCTGGTGAGAAACGAGCTTGAGCGGGATTGTCGCCAGCTTGATTTGGTGCAGCTGTAGTTGGGCAAACCCTTGCTGTATGACCTATAAGTCCACAAATTTGGCATTTGCGGCACTTAACACTAGCATGATGATGAAGGTTACATTGGATGCACAAGGGTGCAGTTCCATTGTATGGCTTCCTAGCAGGGGGTTGAGCTGGTTGGTTAGGGATGGCTTGATCATTGTGAGCGACCATGGCGAAGTTCTGAGAAGCCTTTCGCTTCTTTGACTTCTTAGGGGATCGTTCATCCATGGTCTTTGATTCCTCGATTGGTTTCTTGGCTGGTGGTGCTGTCACCTGACTAGGTCCTGCCTGTCTTGGTGACTCTTGAGTGGCTTCATCCTGGAGACGATACATGGCAGTAGCTAATTCAACAGTCTTCAGGACTACTTCGCCTATTCGCTGAGCGAATTTGGCTGTTCGCTCGGACATTTGACCGGTACTGAGAGGAAGAGACATTCTTGAAGGAAATGAAAGATATAGGAGGAAACAAATGAAATGTTATCGACAAATAAAACAAAATGAAAACGCATAGAAATTACGATCATTTGTTTGTTACCTAAGGCAAACAAATGAGATGGTGACTAATCAAAGTAAACGGATCATATTAATGTATCATTGAAGACATGCTCGCCTATAAGTGAACACTCACCCCAAGAGTTCCCAGGTAAGAGTGACGGGTCCGATACTGCGGATTTGTACGAACACTCTAGCCTTCGACAGAAAACTCAGGGTACAAGCATTCACTCTTCCAGTTTGCATGTGTTCACATTATACGACCCAAACTTTGTCGAGATTTGAAAACTTAGAGGGTTCAAAACCTTACAATAGAGAGTTCAAAACCTTACAATAGAGGGTTCAAAACCTAGTAATCAATCATACTAGAACAGATGATTAGTTTTCAAAGCGGTTTTGAAATTTATGTTCTTGTTGTGTTCTTCGCCTAAGGATAGGTGATGGTATTGTTTTATGACTAAACGCAAGTAAACTCGCGTTAGGGTCCTAGGAAGGTTATAGACTAGGTCAAAGCATTACTAATTACCTAATTCCCTATAACCATGAGCTCTGATACCAACTTTTCTGTCACACCCCGACCACGCAAAACAACAAGACGTGGCGGAAACGTCGGGGAGTGTTGTAACAGAATCATTGTTTCATAACACATGGAAATTGAAATATTGTTTTATTGAATAAAAGAGTTACAATGTTTTGACAATCAAAGAAACATAACATAAATAACTAGTCTTGCATCTTTTATTGTCACTAAGGCCCAAGTCCGCCTAAGTGTATCCTGACAAGTCCTATGCATCATCTCCTGAAAACACATGTGAAAATAGGTACGTCAGCATATAAAAGCCTGTGAGATACATAGGTTTTGTGAAAATAGAATTCATGACTTATGTTTGAGAAAATGTTTAGTCATGAACCATGTAGTTTGCTTTGTCTTGTAAATCATTTGAAAAACGATAAGATCAAATGATATGTATAAATAAGAGAATAATGTATGGTTAAATGAATAACCACGTAAAATGAGTTTGTATAAAATAAGTTGTTTGTAAATTAATGTCTTGTGAAAAGTATGTTATTTGTATAAAATGTTATATGTCCAAATTGAAATAATTCAAATAACGCTACGATATGTAATACCATACAATCACTTATATATAGGAAGTACCAGCGGCGTATCCACCATGCTTGTATCATATTACACACGCCTCGTTACTTAAATCACTTACTCAAACCAAACCAATCAACGTAGAATGTTTATGTTTAAACCAATTGCCAAATGTATTGAATAATATGTCAAAATGTTTATGTCAAAATGTAAGTCATGTAATGTATAACCAATGTCAATAATGTTTATGTGTCAAATGTAAATCATGTAATGTGTAACACCTGTGCCTCCACGGCCATCAAACAAATACCGAACCAATGAAATATTATATTTCATACTTGGGATTTGTAAAAATATGTGTATCATTTGCACATATCAATTTTTGTTCAATTTCAAAACTCTAAATCGCTTTCTGGAAGGTTATACGCGCACCGATGCGTAAATATAACCAGTTTAATGCAACGAACACTCCAGAATAGTGAAATAGGCTTAACATACCTTAAATAACCTTTACATAACTTAGAAATAAGATTTGGAAGGTTTGGTATGCCGAAATCAAGTTAAATCGCTTACAGGGACTAAAGTTGACAAACTGCGAAAGTATGCCAATCTGAACTGTAACAGACATTCCGGAACATGACCATAAGTTAAACATACCATAAATATCCTTAACATAGCTTAGAAATAGGCTTGGAGGTGTTCGGTGTGCTAAAATAAACTTTTGGGTCATTCAGGGACTAAAAGCGTCAAAAAGTGCACAAGTTTGCATTTTCGCGCATAACTTACGTTCTGAATACATCCGGACATCCAAAAATTTATTTAAGCATGAATATATTATGCTTTAGTGTTTGGCTTGCCAAAAATCCATTCGTTGCGTCATTTGGATCGTTTTTCGCGCTTATGCGCATTCCGTCGTAATTAAGCGAACGTCGCGTTCGTACGACCAAACGAACCAACACTCGGCATATTTTTGAGCATGTTTCATGTCCACAATGTTTAGGCATCATTTTAGGGCCTTAAAGATGGCTTTACGGGCCTTAGAAGTGTCGGAAATGGCTTAAATACACAACAGGGACCAAAACTGTCATTTTTGAAACTTATTTTCTGTTCAGAACCCCCATGCGGCCCGCATTAGTTTTGGTGTATCCTGAAGCGGGCCGCCTCAGCCTCTGCAGACCAGATTCAATGTTTAACAGCCTGTTTGCAGCTGTTTTGCACCCCCAATCCCAATTCCAAGTGTCAATTTCCTATGGTGAGTGGCAAATGAGCTACCATAAGGTTCCGACAAGTGTACGGCTTTGATCGTGCCCCCTTTTCCAAGAAACGATCTTAACGGTTCTCCGAATACTATAAATACCCAACCCACTTCACTTCTAAACTCACAAGAATTCTGATTTGAGGAGCTCTAAGTTGAAACCATTGTTTCATACCTGAGCTACTTGGATCGGGATTAGCATTCGGGGACCCTTCGTAAGTATTCTTTCGTTCTTTTATTGCTTTTCGAGTCTTTTCGAGTCTGAAAGTCAAACTTTGTTTGACTTTCTGCGTTGACCAGTTTATGGTCAATGCGAAGTTCGTTTGAACTTCGCAACGTGAGTGTAATCACGTTGGTTATAGTCCCTTGGGACTATGCCTACTGATTACCACGTTGTCTAGGGTCGTAGGGTAAGCGATCTAATAAATCGCTTATACCTTCGAACCCGACCCATTTGGTCGATCATTAGGATCCGACCAAATACATTAGGTGACCATAGTATATAGGGAATAACCTTCCGAGGTTATACCTTATGGTCACATCGTTTAAGTAGTTGTATGATAGGTAATTTATATGCCTTAGGTAAATTACCAGAATACCCTTTTCATGTATAATTGGTAATTAAGCATATGTAACCTAAACTTTTGTCATATAATTGATTATGTAACATGTTTAGGCATATAACACTTGTCATAGGACTAGTTAGGCGGTCCGAACGCGTTTCACGCGAACGATGCGTTAAAGTAGCATAAGCTACCTAAACGGGTCGTAATGGGTCGTAAGCACTTATGTTAGGTTTCATTTAGTATGTAGGCTTTGTTAAACCATATGACACGAGTCTCTATACTCGTTTGGTTTACGAACCCTCATTCTATCAGATCTTCCGATTTAGGTCCGGTTTATTAACATAGTTACCTATATTAGGTGCCGTTTGATTCCGTGATCTCTAGCATTGCTTGGTGGTTATCCTAGGACTTCTGAGCAATCTCAAGTGAGTACATAGACCCCTCTTTTACTGTTTTCCAAACGTTTTGGGGTGAAACACATGTGCCTACTTGTTACTTTCATGCTTTCCATGTTTTCACATCATATACCTGCTATGTTCGTTAGTACATTATAGTACATGATTTCATTACATTTTATGCTATGTATGTCCATTAAGTTCATACTTAGTACATCGTTTCACATCACATCACATGCTATGTATGTTCATCTATTGCATACTTAGTACATTTGTTTTCATCACATGCTTACATTTTGTTATGGCATTTGGGTTGTTTACAATGGAACAATACATTCATTAACATTAGCTACGCCGTTCGTTAGTAGGTAGTGGTACCATAGGAATTGACAACTCCCGTTCCTGAAATCCTGGGTTTGTTTGGATTGGAAGGAATGACCGAATTCGATATACATAATTTAGATGAACCTTTAAGTTGTTTAAGGGTTTATCGCCACAGTCTCAAGGCTTGGATGTATGCATTTTCTCAACACCGTATAGATGTTCGTATCAGTATAGCATGCATTTCCACAGAACATAACTTTGATTTAAACCAAGTTTTACTTCAATACTATGTTCTTGTGCATATGGTTTAGTTGATACATTTCACTAGTCATACATATCATTTTGGTTACATATTACATGATTTACATTGATCATGCATTTCCACAGAACATAACTTTGATTTAAACCAAGTTTTACTTCAATACTATGTTCTTGTGCATATGGTTTAGTTGATACATTTCACTAGTCATACATATCATTTTGGTTACATATTACATGATTTACATTGATCATGCATTTCCACAGAACATAACTTTGAGTTAAACCAAGTTTTACTTCAATACTATGTTCTTGTGCATATGGTTTAGTTGATACATTTCACTAGTCATACATATCATTTTGGTTACATATTACATGATTTACATTGATCATGCATTTCCACAGAACATAACTTTGATTTAAACCAAGTTTTACTTCAATACTTTGCTTTGTGCATTTCATCTATGGTCTAGTTGATGCATTTCACTAGCCATACATATCATTTTGGTTACACATTACATGGTTTACATTTGACACATAAACACTTTTGACATTGGTTATACATTACATGATTTACATATTGACATAAACATTTTTGACATATTATTCAATACGTTTGGCAATTGGTTTAAACATAGACATCTTACATTTGTGGTTTGTTTGGGTAAGTGATTTGAGTAACAGTGCGTGTGTAATATGATACAAGCATGGTGGATACGCCGCTGGTACTTCCTATACATAAGTGTTTGTATGGTATTACATATCGTAGTGTTATTTGAATCATTTAAATTTTGACATATAACATTTTATACAATTAACATACTTTTCACAATACATTGTTTTACAAACAACTTATCTTATACAAACTCATTTTTACATGGTTATTCATTTAACCTTACATTTATTTATACATATCATCTGATCTTATCGTTTTTCAAATGATTTACAAGACAAAGCAAATTACAAGGTTCATGACTAAACATTTTCTCAAACATAAGTCATGAATTCTATTTTCGCAAAACCTATGTATCTCACAGGCATTTTTATGCTGACGTACCTATTTTCACATGTGTTTTCAGGATATGATGCATAGGACTTATCAAGATACACATAGGCGGACTTGGGCCTTAGTGACAATAAAAGATGCAAGACTAGTTATTTATGTTATGTTTCTTTGATTGTCAAGACATTGTAACTCTTTTAATCAATAAAACAATATTTCAATTTCCATGTGTTATGAAACAATAATTCTGTTACAACACTCCCCGACGTTTCCGCCACGTTTCGTTGTCTCACGTGGTCGGGGTGTGACAGAAAAGTTGGTATCAGAGCTCATGGTTATAGGGAATTAGGTTATTAGTAATACTTTGACCTAGTCTATAACCTTTCTAGGACCCTAACGCGAGTTTACTTGCGTTTAGTCATAAAACGATACCGTCACCTATCCTTAGGCGACGACCTCAACAAGAACATAAATTTCCAAACCGCTTTGAAAACTAATCATCTGTTCTAGGATGATTGATTACTAGGTTTTGAACCCTCTATTGTAAGGTTTTGAACTGTCTGTTATATGGTTTTGAACCCCTTTGAATTTTCAAAATCTCGTCAAAGTTTGGGTCTTATAATGTGAACATGTGCAAACTGGAAGGGTGAATGCCTGTATTCTGGGTTTTCTGTCTAGGCAAGCACTTCGTATATATCTCATCAGACGCGAGATCAGTTGTGCTTACCGGGGAATTCTTGGGATGAGTGTTCACTTATAGGCGAGCATGTCTTCAGTGATACATTAATAAGACCTGTTTACTTTGATTAGTCACCGTCTCATTTGTTTGCCTTAGGTAACAAACAAATGATCGCAATTTCTATGCGTTGTCATTTTGTTTTATTTGTCCAATAATCTTTCACTTGTTTCTTCCTATGTCTTTCATTTTCTTCTAGAATGTCTATTCCTCTCAGCACTGGTCAAATGTCCGAGCGAACAGCCAAATTTGTCCAGCAAATAGGCGAAGTGATTCAGAAGACTGTGGATTTAGGCATTGCCATGGCTCGTCTCGAAAATGAAGCCTCTCGTCTCGACAATGAAGCCACTCAAGAGCCACCAAAGGAAGCAGAAGTCAAGCCAGCACCAAAATCAAGGAAGCGTAAGGCTTCAAGGAAACCCGCAGCGGTTACACCTAATCAAGCGGGACCTAGCCATGTGGCAAGGCCACCAGCTAGGAAGCCATACATAGGAACTGCCCCTTTGTGCAACCAATGTAGCCTTCATCATCAGGCTAGTGTGATGTGCCGCAAATGCCATATTTGTGGACTTATAGGTCATACGGCAAGGGTTTGCCCAACTACAGCAGTACCAAATCAAGCAGGACCCATCCGGGTGGTAGCACAACCTGCTAAGAAGCAATACAAGGGAACGGCGCCATTTTGCGACAAATGTAATGGGCATCACCAAGCTCACTTACAGTGTCATCTATGTGCATTGTGCGGGCGACTCGGTCACCTGGCAAATGTTTGTCGTTGTAACCCGAACCAAGGTGGTCCAAACCAACCACAAGCCAACTCTGCTCAAGCTCGTTTCTCACCAGGGTCTTGCTACAACTGTGGCGAGATGGGCCATTTCCTAAGGGATTGCCCAAAGCTTGCTAATGCAAATCCAACCCACGGATGAGCAGTTGGCTGACTAGAAGATGTTGTTGTCTTATGCTTTTGTTCTTTTATTTCCTTGTAATGTGAAACAATCTGTTTTGTTTATAAATAAATCGTTGTTCACAAATTCTGATATACAAGTATAGTTACATGTGTGTATGATTTTCCTATGATACCTGCATTAAGGAACTATGTTCCTTACAAACTACTCTCGTGATTTCTCTCTTTCAAATGATCGCTCATGATTCTCTCAAAAATTTTAAGTACTCGTTTCACTCTAAGAAACAAAGTACAGAAAATAAAGTGACATTATGAGTAATCATGCTTCTGCACATCTGTGCCTTTGAATCCTTGGTTAAATAACTAAGGGTATTTCAAAATCTCATACTCATTACGTGTAAATTTTTCAACATATACAGTACAAGTATTTCAAAAACAATCTTCATGATCTCAAAACATTTCATATAGTTTGGAAACAATTTTTCTAAATGCATTGTCTATGTTATTTCAAAAACATTGGCCATGTTATCAAAACCAACCTTCCTAATTTCAAAATATTTCATATAGTCTGAAGGCAATATTAACACAGTACATTTTCCTATCAAGTGCATGATTTCGAAAAGCATCATTCATGTTTTTCAAAAACCTTATACATAATTTCAAAATTTATCTCACATAATTTTAAAACATTTTTAGGAATATACCTACCTAATACACCTACTTTATGATTTCAAAGGTATTATATATAAGGTTTCAAAAACATTTTTAACCCCATGCATGGTTTTCAAAAATATTTTTCCTCATACATTGACTTAACCTTCAAATTCTGCTTCATATGTCGCCTTGACATATCAAGCATCTCAACTTCATAAGCATTCTTACTTCATGTTTTGACATAAGCACATCCAGTACAAGGTTTCAAAACATCTTCAACTTCTAAGATCCATATGGGATCTTTTTATCTTCACAATTAGATCCTTGTGGATAATTGTCATGCAAATCAGAGTCCTTAATTGGATTCCTTATGTACCTTAATTCGAACATTTCGGTTCCTTACAATCGAAATCGAATTTTCTTTTTGAATATTTCTATCTTTATAGTTAGATTCTTGATAACGTTTAAAGTACCAAATGAAATCCACGAAATGGATTCCTAGTATGCTTTAAATGCATGTACGCAATTAACAAGACAAATTAACAAACAATTTTGTGGTTATGTGACTATGTGTTTATGCATCTTATGTTTTCTTTTATGCATTTTTGTGTTTTTGTATACTCTGGATATTCGTTATCCAAATCCTCGCAGAATCTTTCATATCTTCATATGAGGGATTCATAGCAGGATAGTCAAAAGGTACTACCTTAAATCCTTAATGGGCTTCTATGTAATAGTTAAGACCCTTGGATTATATAGTACCACTCCATGATTCATAAGAGACCCTTTAGTGGTCTAGTAAAAAAAAGATTGATTCACGATTTGGTTAAAGAACGACATCTAGTGATGTAGCTGAACAGACTCCTTGATAGTCTATTTAGATCATTTATTGATTTAATTAAAAAGGACTCTATGGTGGTCTAGTCACACTCATCACAGGATTGTTCATTTGGTTTTCCCTACACATTATAAAATAGACTGTGTGAACTATGCAAGGAATTGTCTAATTATGGACGCGTACATAATTATGAGATTCAGTGCACGGTAACCACAGTAAGATTTATTATGTGTAAGAACCAATAGTGACAACAATAACGAAATAAGAACGATGTAATGGAGGTACGGTGGACGCACCAATGACGCTTCATATACTTGTATATAAGTTTCCCTCTTACATTGCAAGCATGATGTTATTAAAGTTACTAGAAGTTCAGAACCCTAACCAATGTTGTTCGATCTTTTCAAATTTCATGTTTTCAAACTCACACAAGTTTCCTCTAGATAAAATTTCGGGACGAAATTTCCTAAAGTAGGGGAGACTGTAACACCTGTTCCTCCACGGCCATCAAACAAATACCGAACCAATGAAATATTATATTTCATACTTGGGATTTGTAAAAATATGTGTATCATTTGCACATATCAATTTTTGTTCAATTTCAAAACTCTAAATCGCTTTCTGGAAGGTTATACGCGCACCGATGCGTAAATATAACCAGTTTAATGCAACGAACACTCTGGAATAGTGAAATAGGCTTAACATACCTTAAATAACCTTTACATAACTTAGAAATAAGATTTGGAAGGTTTGGTATGCCGAAATCAAGTTAAATCGCTTACAGGGACTAAAGTTGACAAACTGCGAAAGTATGCCAATCTGAACTGTAACAGACATTCCGGAACATGACCATAAGTTAAACATACCATAAATATCCTTAACATAGCTTAGAAATAGGCTTTGAGGTGTTCGGTGTGCTAAAATAAACTTTTGGGTCATTCAGGGACTAAAAGCGTCAAAAAGTGCACAAGTTTGCATTTTCGCGCATAACTTACTTTCTGAATACATCCGGACATCCAAAAATTTATGTAAGCATGACTATATTATGCTTTAGTGTTTGGCTTGCCAAAAATCCATTCGTTGCGTCATTTGGATCGTTTTTCGCGCTTATGCACATTCCGTCGTAATTAAGCGAACGTCGCGTTCGTACGACCAAACGAACCAACACCCGGCATATTTTTGCGCATGTTTCATGTCCACAATGTTTAGGCATCATTTTAGGGCCTTAAAGTTGGCTTTACGGGCCTTAGAAGTGTCGGAAATGGCTTAAATACACAACAGGGACCAAAACTATCATTTTTGAAACTTATTTTCTGATCAGAACCCCCATGCGGCCCGCATTAGTTTTGGTGTATCCTGAAGCGGGCCGCCTCAGCCTCTGCAGACCAGATTCAATGTTTAACAGCCTGTTTGCAGCTGTTTTGCACCCCCAATCCCAATTCCAAGTGTCAATTTCCTATGGTGAGTGGCAAATGAGCTACCATAAGGTTTCGACAAGTGTACGGCTTTGATCGTGCCCCCTTTTCCAAGAAACGATCTTAACGGTTCTCCGAATACTATAAATACCCAACCCACTTCACTTCTAAACTCACAAGAATTCTGATTTGAAGAGCTCTAAGTTGAAACCATTGTTTCATACCTGAGCTACTTGGATCGGGATTAGCATTCGGGGACGCTTCGTAAGTATTCTTTCGTTCTTTTATTGCTTTTCGAGTCTTTTCGAGTCTGAAAGTCAAACTTTGTTTGACTTTCTGCGTTGACCAGTTTATGGTCAATGCGAAGTTCGTTTGAACTTCGCAACGTGAGTGTAATCACGTTGGTTATAGTCCCTTGGGACTATGCCTACTGATTACCACGTTGTCTAGGGTCGTAGGGTAAGCGATCTAATAAATCGCTTATACCTTCGAACCCGACCCATTTGGTCGATCATTAGGATCCGACCAAATACATTAGGTGACCATAGTATATAGGGAATAACCTTCCGAGGTTATACCTTATGGTCACATCGTTTAAGTAGTTGTATGATAGGTAATTTATATGCCTTAGGTAAATTACCAGAATACCCTTTTCATGTATAATTGGTAATTAAGCATATGTAACCTAAACTTTTGTCACATAACTGATTATGTAACATGTTTAGGCATATAACACTTGTCATAGGACTAGTTAGGCGTTCCGAACGCGTTTCACGCGAACGACGCGTTAAAGTACCATAAGCTACCTAAACGGGTCGTAATGGGTCGTAAGCACTTATGTTAGGTTTCATTTAGTATGGAGGCTTTGTTAAACCATATGACACGAGTCTCTATACTCGTTTGGTTTACGAACCCTCATTCTATCAGATCTTCCGATTTAGGTCCGGTTTATTAACATAGTTACTTATATTAGGTGCCGTTTGATTCCGTGATCTCTAGCATTGCTTGGTGGTTATCCTAGGACTTCTGAGCAATCTCAAGTGAGTACATAGACCCCTCTTTTACTGTTTTCCAAACGTTTTGGGGTGAAACACATGTGCCTACTTGTTACTTTCATGCTTTCCATGTTTTCACATCATATACCTGCTATGTTCGTTAGTACATTATAATACATGATTTCATTACATTTTATACTATGTATGTCCATTTAGTTCATACTTAGTACATCGTTTCACATCACATCACATGCTATGTATGTTCATCTATTGCATACTTAGTACATTTGTTTTCATCACATGCTTACATTTTGTTAAGACATTTGGGTTGTTTACAATGGTACAATACATTCATTAACATTAGCTACGCCGTTCGTTAGTAGGTAGTGGTACCATAGGAATTGACAACTCCCGTTCCTGAAATCCTGGGTTTGTTTGGATTGGAAGGAATGACCGAATTCGATATACATAATTTAGATAAACCTTTAAGTTGTTTAAGGGTTTATCGCCACAGTCTCAAGGCTTGGATGTATGCATTTTCACAACACCGTATAGATGTTCGTATCAGTATAGCATGCATTTCCACAGAACATAACTTTGATTTAAACCAAGTTTTACTTCAATACTATGTTCTTGTGCATATGGTTTAGTTGATACATTTCACTAGTCATACATATCATTTTGGTTACATATTACATGATTTACATTGATCATGCATTTCCACAGAACATAACTTTGATTTAAACCAAGTTTTACTTCAATACTATGTTCTTGTGCATATGGTTTAGTTGATACATTTCACTAGTCATACATATCATTTTGGTTACATATTACATGATTTACATTGATCATGCATTTCCACAGAACATAACTTTGAGTTAAACCAAGTTTTACTTCAATACTATGTTCTTGTGCATATGGTTTAGTTGATACATTTCACTAGTCATACATATCATTTTGGTTACATATTACATGATTTACATTGATCATGCATTTCCACAGAACATAACTTTGATTTAAACCAAGTTTTACTTCAATACTTTGCTTTGTGCATTTCATCTATGGTCTAGTTGATGCATTTCACTAGCCATACATATCATTTTGGTTACACATTACATGGTTTACATTTGACACATAAACACTTTTGACATTGGTTATACATTACATGATTTACATATTGACATAAACATTTTTGACATATTATTCAATACGTTTGGCAATTGGTTTAAACATAGACATCTTACATTTGTGGTTTGTTTGGGTAAGTGATTTGAGTAACGGTGCGTGTGTAATATGATACAAGCATGGTGGATACGCCGCTGGTACATCCTATATATGTGTTTGTATGGTATTACATATCGTAGCGTTATTTGAATCATTTAAATTTTGAAATATAACATTTTATACAATTAACATACTTTTCACAATACATTGTTTTACAAACAACTTATCTTATACAAACTCATTTTTACATGGTTATTCATTTAACCTTACATTTATTTATACATATCATCTGATCTTATCGTTTTTCAAATGATTTACAAGACAAAGCAAATTACAAGGTTCATGACTAAACATTTTCTCAAACATAAGTCATGAATTCTATTTTCGCAAAACCTATGTATCTCACAGGCATTTTTATGCTGACGTACCTATTTTCACATGTGTTTTCAGGATATGATGCATA
This sequence comes from Helianthus tuberosus, assembly GCA_030545235.1. Classification (NCBI taxonomy): domain Eukaryota; kingdom Viridiplantae; phylum Streptophyta; class Magnoliopsida; order Asterales; family Asteraceae; genus Helianthus; species Helianthus tuberosus. The sequence continues at coordinate 70,138,252 of CM060356.1, read as the reverse complement.
TGACTTATCAAGATACACATAGGCGGACTTGGGCCTTAGTGACAATAAAAGATGCAAGACTAGTTATTTATGTTATGTTTATTTGATTGTCAAGACATTGTAACTCTTTTAATCAATAAAACAATATTTCAATTTCCATGTGTTATATGAAACAATAATTCTGTTACAACACTCCCCGACGTTTCCGCCACGTTTCGTTGTCTCACGTGGTCGGGGTGTGACATAATGTGTAACCAATGTCAATAATGTTTATGTGTCAAATGTAAATCATGTATTGTGTAACCCAAAATGATATGTATGGCTAGTGAAATATATCAACTAAACCATATGCACAAAAACATAGTATTGAAGTAAAACATGGTTTAAATCAAAGCTATGTTTTGTGGAACAAATGCATGCTATACTGATACAAACATTTATGGAGTATTGTGAAAATGCATACATCCAAGCCTTGAGACTGTGGCGAAAAACCCTTAAACAAATTAAAGGTTTATCTAATTTATGTGTATCGAATTGTGACACCTGTGTCACTTCAACCATCAAACAAATTCCAAACCAATGAAATATTGTATTTCATACTTGGGATTTGTAAAAATATGTGTATCGTTTGCACATATCAATTTTTGTTCAATTCCAAACTCTAAATCGCTTTCTGGAAGGTTATACGCGCACCGATGCGTAAATATAACCAGTTTAATGCAACAAACACTCCGGAATAGTGACATAGGCTTAAAATACCTTAAATAACCTTTACATAACTTAGAAATAAGTTTTGAAGGCTTTGGTATGGAAAAAACAAGTTAATTCGCTTACAGGGACTAAAATTGACAAACTGCGAAAGTATGCCAATTTGAACTGGAACGAACATTCTGGAACATGACCATAAGTTAAACACACCTTAAATATCCTTTACCTAGCTTAGAAATAGGCTATGAGGGGTTCGGTGTGCTAAAATATACTTTTGGGTCATTCAGGGACTAAAAGTGTCAAAAAGTGCACAAGTTTACATTTTCGCGCATAACTTACGTTCTGAATACATCCGGACATCCAAAAATTTATGTAAGCACTAAAATATTTTATTTTAGTGTTTGGCATAAGAAAAATCCATACGTCACGCATTTTGGATCGTTTTTCGCGCTTATGCGCATTCCGTCGTAATTAAGCGAACATCGCGTTCGTACGGCCAAACGAACCAACATCCGACATATTTTTGAGCATGTTTCAAGTCCACAATGTTTAGGCATCATTTTAGGGCCTTAAAGTTGGCTTTACGGGCCTTAGAAGTGTCGGAAATGGCCTTAAACATGTGCAGGGACCAAAACTGTAATTTCTGCAAACTTGTTCTGATCAGACAAGGCCAGGCGGCCGCTTGAGTTTTGCCTGATCCTGAAGCAGGCCGCATCAGCCTCCCAGACAGCAGAAACATGCAGAAACATCGAATCTGGTCCGTTCCACTTGTTGCAAATGGTTTTGGGGAATCTATGGGCTGGTATTAAGGGCACATGGTATTACAAAATCATGTGTGCACATGTATTGACAATATCAAAGCACAATATTCGAGAAACGATCTTAACGGTTCTCCGAATCCTATAAATACTCAACCCACCCCATTGCAAAACCCACAAGAATTCTGATTTGAGGAGCTCTTAGTTGAAACCTTTGTTTCATACCTGAGCTACTTGGATCGGGATTAGCATTCGCGGACCCTTCGTAAGTATTCTTTCGTTCTTTTATTGCTTTTCGAGTCTTTTCGAGTCTGAAAGTCAAACTTTGTTTGACTTTCTGCGTTGACCAGTTTATGGTCAATGCGAAGTTCGTTTGAACTTTGCAACGTGATTGTAATCACGATGGTCATAGTCCCTTGGGACTATGCCTACTGATTACCACGTTGTCTAGGGTCGTAGGGTAAGCGATCTAATAAATCGCTTATACCTTCGAACCCGACCCATTTGATCGATCATTAGGATCCGACCAAATACATTAGGTGACCATAGTAGGTAGGGAATAACCTTCCGAGGTTATACCCTATGGTCACATCGTTTGAGTAGTTGTATGATAGGTAGTTTATATGCCTTAGGTAAATTACCAAAATACCCTTTTCATGTATAATTGGTAATTAAGCATATGTAACCTAAACTTTTGTCACATAACTGATTATGTAACATGTTTAGGCATATAACACTTGTCATAGGGCTAGTTAGACGTCTCGAGTGCGCTTTTGCGCGCACGACGCGTTAAAGTAGCATAAGCTACCTTAATGGGTCGCGATGGGTCGAAAGCAGCTTAGGTTAGGTTTCATTTAGCATGAAGGCTTTGTTAAACCATATGACACGAGTCTCTATACTCGTTTGGTTTACGAACCCTCATTCTATCCAATCATCCGATTTAGGTCCGGTTATTAACATAGTTACCTATATTAGGTGCAGTTTGATATCCGCGATCTCTAGGATTGTTTGGTTGTTACTCAAGGACTACTAATCAATCTCAAGTGAGTACATAGACCCCTCTTTTACTGTTTTCCAAACGTTTTGGGGTGGAACACATGTGCCTACTTGTTACTTTCATGCTTTCCTGTTTTCACGTCATATACTTGCTATGTTCATTAGTACATTTATAGTACATGATTTCAATACATTTTATGCTATTTATGTCCATTTAGTGCATATTTAGTACATTATTTTACATTACAATTTGTTGCATATGCTCATCCAGCATATGAACACATTATATTACATTTTGAACCGTTTATAACTATTTGAATATGTGAACCGTTGTAATCATTTGACTATGTGAACCGTTTGTGTCTGTGAACCGTTTTATCTGTGAACCGTTTGTATCTGTGAACCCTTTGTATCTGTGAACCGTTTGTATCTGTGAACCGTTTGTATCTGTGAACCGTTTGAACCGTATTTGATCATACATAAACATTTCTACAATTGTTAAACATTACATCTGGATGATTTGGTTTGAGTAAGTGATTTAAGTAACGAGGCGTGTGTAATATGATACAAGCATGGTGGACACGCCGCTGGTACTTCCTATATATAAGTGTTTGTATGCTCTTACATATCGTAGCGTTATTTGAATCATTTCAATTTGAGACATATAACATATTATACAAATAACATACTTTTCACAAGACATTGTTTTACAAACAACTTATCTTATACAAACTCATTTTACATGGTTATTCATTTAACCATACATTATTCTCTTATTTATACATATCATCTGATCTTATCGTTTTTCAAATGATTAACAAGACAAAGCAAATTACAAGGTTCATGACTAAACATTTTCTCAAACATAAGTCATGAATTCTGTTTTCACAAAACCTATGTATCTCACAGGCATTTTTATGCTGACGTACCTATTTTCACATGTGTTTTCAGGAGATGATGCATAGGATCTATCAAGACATACTTAGGCGGACCTGTGCCTTAGTGACTTAAAACGAGACAAGAACAAGTTAACTTTTGTTATATACTCTTTGTTTCTTGTTTAAAACAATGTAACTCTCTTGTTTGATTAATAAAACGAAACTTTAATTGCCATGGATTTGAAACAATTAATTCTCTTACAACACTCCCCGACGTTTCCGCCACGTTTTGTATGTTCTACGTGGTCGGGGTGTGACAGAAAAGATGGTATCCGAGCCAATGGTTATAGGGAATTAGGTTATTAGTAATGCTTTGACCTAGTCTATAACCTTCTTAGGACCCTAACGCGAGTTTACTTGCGTTTAGTCATAAAACAATACCGTCACCTATCCTTAGGCGACGACCACAACAAGAACATAAATTTCAAAACCGCTTTGAAAACTAATCATCTGTTCTAGGATGATTGATTACTAGGTTTTGAACCCTCTATTGTAAGGTTTTGAACCCTCTGTTATATGGTTTTGAACCCCTTTGAGTTTTCAAAATCTCGTCAAGGTTTTGGGTTTTAAATAATGTGAACACGTGCAAACTGGAAGGGTGAATGCCTGTATTCTGGGTTTTCTGTCTAGGCAAGCACCTCGTATATATCTCATCAGACGCAAGACCAGTTGTGCTTACCTGGGAATTCTTGGGATGAGTGTCCACTTATAGGCGAGCATGTCTTCGTGATAGATTATTTTTGACCTATTTACTTTGATTAATCACCGGGGTCATTTGTTGCTTTGTAGTAACAAACAAATGACCACTATCCTTGCTTTCATCAGATTTGTTTCATCTCTTTCTTTTCGTCTAATTCTCTCACTCGTTTCCTTTCATGTTTCCTCTTTCAAAATGCCTCCTCGACGCGAGAACCAGATAGCGAGTGCCGAGTTGGCAGAAATCATTGCGCAGCAAATGGCTGCTCAATTCCCAAACCTCTTTGCTCAATGGAATCAAGCCAACAACAACAACAATGGTCCATGCAATTTCAAGAGTTTTAACTCGGCGAAACCACTCAAGTTTAGTGGTTCTGAGGGAGCGACTGGGCTTCTTCAATGGTTCGAGAGCATTGAGAATACTTTCCGCCACGTGCAGTGTCCTGACAATCGCAAGGTCGAGTTTGCTTCGAGTGTGTTTCAGAAGAGGGCCCTTACGTGGTGGAACGGGGTTATGAGAGATCGTGGTGCAGAAGTTGCTCTAGCACAGACATGGGCTGAACTTAGGGCCCTTATGATGAAGGAATTTTGTCCTCGTCACGAGATCAGGGCCTTGGAAAGGGAATTCGACAATCTTGAGCAAGACAGCGGTGAGCATCGAGCCTACACGGACCGTTATGAGGAGTTAAGTCTGTTATGCCCAAACATGGTCACGCCTTTGGATAAGGCAATCGAAAAGTACATTGATGGCCTCCCTGACTCAATACAAGACATTGTGACTGGCAGCAACCCTACTACAGTTAGACAGGCCATTGAGCTATCTGCAACCTTGACTGAATCAAAGATCAGGAAAGGTAAACTTTTCCGAAAAGGTGACAAGAAACCGGTCGAGGAATCGAACCCAAGCGAGGAATCAAAGACCATGGATGAACAGACTGGATCCCCTAAGAGGTCAAAGAAGCGAAAGGCTTCTCAGAACTTCGCCATGGTTACTCACAATGATCAAGCCGTCCCCAACCAACCAGCTCAACCCCCTGCTAGGAAGCCATACAATGGAACTGTACCCTTGTGCAACCAATGTAGCCTCCATCATCATGCCAATGTAAAGTGCCGCAAATGCCAAACTTGTGAACTTATAGGCCATACAGCAAGAGTTTGCCCAGCTGCAGCTGCACCAAACCAAGCTGGCAACAACCCTGCTCAAGGTCGTTTTCTACCAGGTTCTTGCTTCAACTGTGGCGAGATGGGTCATTTCCGAAGAAATTGCCCAAAGCTTGCTAATGCAAATCCAGCACAGGGATGAGCATCTGACCGACGACATCGTTTAGAAATAATCACGTCTTATGTATTATTTTCTTTTGTTGTCAAGGTCCATGAAACAGTTGTTATCATTGTTTATAAATAAATCTTTTATTTACATTACAATGTATTTATGTGGTTGTATGTATAAACAACATATCTCTTACAATACCGACAATCAAGGAACCGTATTCCTTGAAGAACAAACTACCCCCAAAATTTTCCCATTCTATGATCTCTTGCGTTTCCACGAAATTCCTAAGTACCCGTTTATTCTAAGGAAACGAAGTACAAGGCGCAAGTTACAACACTGGACGAATACCCAAAGTACCACTATAAATCCTTAATAGGGTACCTAAGGGTATTTCCGTAAATCCTAAAATTGTTGTGTTCCTTAATTCGAATATTACATTTCTTTGAAAACAAAATCGAATTTTTGGGAGATCTTCCTATCTCTTCAGATAGATCCCAGAGGACATTGAAGTCCATCGACTGGTTTCCATATCCGTTCTCTATCGATAACAAATTAATAACCAAGTTAAACAACTATGTGATTATGTGCTTATGAACATTACAAGACAAACTGTGCGGACTGTGCAAGGAATTACGTAATTATGGATGTATACATAATTATGGAATTTAGTGCACAGAAACCACAGCGAGCCTTGTCATGTGCCTAGAAGTTAACTCTATTCATTTCCATTTATGAGGACACACCCGTTGAAAATGACTCCGTTTGTTCATTTTCGTTTATGAAGATTTGTCCATTGAGGAAATGAATATCCGTTTGTCTATCCTTTTCATTTCCATTTCTAAGGAAGCACCCGTTGAAAATGACTCCGTTTGTTCATTTTCGTTTCTGATGATTTGTCCGTTGAGGAAATGAATATCCGTTTGTTTCTCCTTTTCATTTCCATTTCTGATGAAGCACCCGTTGAAAATGACTCCGTTTGTTCATTTTCGTTTCTGAAGATTTGTCCGTTGAGGAAATGAATATCCGTTTGTTTCTCCTTTTCATTTCCATTTCTGATGAAGCACCCGTTGAAAATGACTCTGTTTGTTCATTTTCGTTTCTAAAGATTTGTCCGTTGAGGAAATGAATATCCGTTTGTTTCTCCTTTTCATTTCCATTTCTGATGACACACCCGTTGAAAATGACTCCGTTTGTTCATTTTCGTTTCTGAAGATTTGTCCGTTGAGGAAATGAATATCCGTTTGTTTCTCCTTTTCATTTCCATTTCTGATGACACACCCGTTGAAAATGACTCCGTTTGTTCATTTTCGTTTCTGAAGATTTGTCCGTTGAGGAAATGAATATCCGTTTGTTTCTCCTTTTCATTTCCATTTCTGATGACACACCCGTTGAAAATGACTCCGTAAGTTCATTTTACGTTTCTGAAGATTGCCCGTTGAGGAAATGAATCCCCGTTTGTTTATTTCTTCATTTCCGCTTCTGAAGAATACTCGTTGAGGAAAATGACTCCGTCTGTTCATTTTCGTTCTGAAGAATGTTCGTTAAGGAAATGACAGGATTATGCCTTACATATCTCTGGTGGTTATTTGACACAAAGTCACAAATAGACTCCTACGAATAAATTTCGGGATGAAATTTCCTAAAGTAGGGGAGACTGTGTCACTTCAACCATCAAACAAACGCCAAACCAATGAAATATTGTATTTCATACTTGGGATTTGTAAAAATGTGTGTATCGTTTGCACATATCAATTTTTGTTCAATTCCAAACTCTAAATCGCTTTCTGGAATGTTATACGCGCACCGATGCGTAAATATAACCAGTTTAATGCAACAAACACTCCGGAATAGTGACATAGGCTTAACATACCTTAAATAACCTTTACATAACTTAGAAATAAGTTTTGAAGGCTTTGGTATGGCAAAAACAAGTTAATTCGCTTACAAGGACTAAAATTGACAAACTGCGAAAGTATGCCAATTTGAACTGGAACGAACATTCCGGAACATGACCATAAGTTAAACACACCTTAAATATCCTTTACCTAGCTTAGAAATAGGCTATGAAGGGTTCGGTGTGCTAAAATATACTTTTGGGTCATTCAGGGACTAAAAGTGTCAAAAAGTGCACAAGTTTGCATTTTCGCGCATAACTTACGTTCTGAATACATCCGGACATCCAAAAATTTATGTAAGCACTAAAATATTTTATTTTAGTGTTTGGCATAAGAAAAATCCATTCGTCACGCATTTTGGATCGTTTTTCGCGCTTATGCGCATTCCGTCGTAATTAAGCGAACATCGCGTTCGTACGGCCAAACGAACCATCATCCGACATATTTTTGAGCATGTTTCATGTCCAAAATGTTTAGGCATCATTTTAGGGCCTTAAAGTTGGCTTTACGGGCCTTAGAAGTGTCGGAAATGGCCTTAAACATGTGCAGGGACCAAAACTGTAATTTCTGCAAACTTGTTCTGATCAGACAAGGCCAGGCGGCCCGCCTGAGTTTTGCCTGATCCTGAAGCGGGCCGCATCAGCCTCCCAGACAGCAGAAACATGCAAAAACATCGAATCTGGTCCGTTCCACTTGTTGCAAATGGTTTTGGGGAATCTATGGGCTGGTATTGAGGGCACATGGTATTACAAAACCATGTGTGCACATGTATGGACAAGATCAAAGCACAATATTCGAGAAACGATCTTAACGGTTCTCCGAATCCTATAAATACCCAACCCACCCCATTGCAAAACCCACAAGAATTCTGATTTGAGGAGCTCTCAGTTGAAACCTTTGTTTCATACCTGAGCTACTTGGATCGGGATTAGCATTCGGGGACCCTTCGTAAGTATTCTTTCGTTCTTTTATTGCTTTTCGAGTCTTTTCGAGTCTGAAAGTCAAACTTTGTTTGACTTTCTGCGTTGACCAGTTTATGGTCAATGCGAAGTTCGTTTGAACTTCGCAACGTGATTGTAATCACGATGGTCATAGTCCCTTGGGACTATGCCTACTGATTACCACGTTGTCTAGGGTCGTAGGGTAAGCGATCTAATAAATCGCTTATACCTTCGAACCCGACCCATTTGGTCGATCATTAGGATCCGACCAAATACATTAGGTGACCATAGTAGGTAGGGAATAACCTTCCGAGGTTATACCCTATGGTCACATCGTTTGAGTAGTTGTATGATAGGTAGTTTATATGTGACAACTGGCAAATAACTGGTAATCCCGTACAATCTAATCACTATTTATATTTCTTAATCTCATGCATTTAGCGTAATTTAATTACGTAACAGTGTCGTTAATTGAATAACAAGGTTAGGACAAGGAAACAAAGCTAAAACATAGGTTGGTTTTTGTCGTATGGCGAAACCAAGCTAACAATGTCCTAAAGATGTTGGTAGAAAGTGCTGCGTGCACTATTCACGGTTACACTATTCATGCCAGCAAACCGTGAAACTAGACCAAAACACAGAAAAACGACACTCGGATAACATAACTGAGTCCATTTATATGAGAAAACATTATTGTGAAAACACCTCTTGCCAAGAAACAAGACTTTCCGGTATAACGCCCTAATTGTCAAAATGTCCGTTTCGACTTAAAATATGGTATTTTTAATGCGTCCGAACCTAAAACAAAGCATTTCCGGGACTTTGGAATAATGTCAATTTATGAAAAACATACTAAAATAATAAGATGATGTCAACGGAATGTTCATAATCACAAGTTTCCGGCGTTACGTCGCTATGCACTAAACTGATCCGTTAGCGACTCGAGGGACTAGTAAGCGATATTTTTGGTCACGAAACAAGCAAACGAAGAATCTAGCGAGCTAGTTAAACTAAATTTGGGACTCGGTATCATTTCATACAACTTCCGGATGCAAGAAAACAAACTGCGGAATTACTTGTCGGTACGACATAAAAGCATCGTAGGTGAACCGGCGCTTAACCGGGAACCGTCTAGACTAGTTAAACATTTTTTTAACTAGTCTAGTGAACTAGTTAATGTTAAATAAAGTCCCAATCCCTATTTTACCTCATTAATGGTGTACTTAAACCCTAATCACCCTACACCATTTAATTACCTAAAAATCTAAACTAGTTAACATCTTTTATAAAATAAAAAAAATAAAGATATATTACCCCCATGACTTACGAAAATATGGGGGGGTCCCCATCACTTTGATTTGCTTTGAAAATGAGAAGACTAGGAGCATGGTTCTTATGTAGTTGTTGAAATAAGTCACCACACCATACCTTTGAATTTCCATCATCATACTCCTCATACTTATCATTTTTTTTACAAGAAATCAACAAACCAAAACCTCCCAACAACTTAAAAATTCGGCAGCCCCATCTCTTCCATAAACACACCTTCAAACTTCTTCAAATATCTCATTTTATACCTTTTCAAGCCTTTACAAGATCATTCAAAGAAGGTGTATGCATGGAGAACACTTAGGAGCTTATTTTGGAGCTTAACATCTTCTTATTTTCTTGTTTAAACACTTGCTAGATTGTGAGTCTTCTAAACATCATTTTTTATGCTTCATTTTATTAGTTAATCATAGAAGTACAAGTTGATAATCTTGAAATTTAAGATTAACATAACCAAAAACCCTAAACATAAAGCTAATAAACACTAAATATGAATATATTATGTGTTGATTTATGTTGTTTAGTGTTAATATGTTCTTGTGATCTTGTTAATTAGGTTATTTTTGTTGAGACTAGTAGCTTAAAGTTTATGCTTATGATGATCAAATTAATAGATTCATGTAGTATTTAATATTTGTGTTCATCTTGCCATGATGAACATAAATATGTGATTTAAACATGATTATGTTTAAATCAAGAATGATCATCTACTTCAAATATTATGAGCATTTGTATGTGAAGTTGATTAAGTAAATTTTGGGAAGATTAGACCAAGAATAATCATGTTAACAAGACTTTTGGAAGACACTAATAAACTTGATTTTTGGACATAAAGCAAGTTATAATGTTTTACTTTAAAAAGTAAAGTATAAAAAGTCTTGGAAATCTTCATAAAAATGTGAGAATTTTTATGAATGAAAAACAAGTTTAAACAAGTTCATATACATAATTTACTTGAAAAATGGTTAACTTTAAAGTGTTAAAAGATTTACCAAGGAAATGCTCATAATAAGCTTTGAAGGATAAAGTGTGAGATTATTGTTACAAAATGATATCTAGTGAAACTTGGTAAATTGTGGTGATTTGAGAAAATTGATCATTGATTTAAACGCGTTTTTATAAACGTGGGAATCGTCATAGTTTTAGGGGAAACTATGGCGAATTTTTCTAAAAATCTAATCGCGATTAAAGATGGGATTAAAGGGTGATTAACAATGTTAAACGCGATTAGTGGTCATAAACGTCATTATGGAAACTTTGATGGGAATATTTAATAGTTAAATATTCAAAGAAGCTCTTATGAACTTAAACATATATTTTTACAAGAATAAAGTGAGTAAAAATATAACAAAGTATAAATATAATTTTTGGTAAGAATTATATCTATTCGGAAACTTGCTAAGTACTTGCAATGTGTGCTATATATATGTGTATGTATTAGATACCCATAGGGTGATCAAAATAAATACACGCACATGTTCCTACATGGTCCAAGAAATGCTAGTAAAATCGGACAATTAAATAAAATAGCCGAAATGGAAATACATAACACTTGATGATGACAAATTGGGCGTATTGACATTGTAAACAAGTTACTACAATGCCGAGTCTAAAAATAACGTATTTTTAGACACTAGAACGAACACATAACTAAGTGGTCAAAAACAAGAATCCGGAAAGTCGAAAACTATAAAAATTACCAAGTATTTTTTTCTTGTGAAAAACGAACTTATTAAGTTATATGCTTGGTAAATTTTTGGTAAAAATGTCAAGAATATATTTTACGGACTCACTAGAAAACTAGGGCTAGGCCCAATACCAAGAACACTAGGGCTGGGCCCAATAACAAGAAAACTAGGGCTAGGCCCAATAACAAGAAAACTAGGGCTAGGCCGAATAACAAGAAAACTAGGGCTAGGCCCAATAACATTGATGACAAGCGAAAACATAATAACGAATTCAAGATGAACAACTTGTACGAGGTCCGAAAGACCTAGTGTCTAATAAAGTTAGTACACATGTAGGTAAATTACACGTACGGACACTCGCTACGGTATTACATACAAGGAACGCAAATTTGTGAGTTCATGTCCCTCCTTTCACTGTTTTCAATGTTTTGTTTTCAAAAACATCGAGGGGAAATACATGTTAAACTATTGGTATGTTAATTACGGAGTAGGAAACAGGGTCAATGTGCATAAGTAGGGAATACACACTAATAACCATTAATCACGTAGTGACCGAGGTGCAAAAGGTGTAGATCTATTGGGCTTGAGGCACGCCCCACTCCTAGTTGTTAACCGTGGAGTGCTTTTGTTGATCCCAATGCGAACTAAGTGTCTATGGGTTGGTTATTCTGCTTATGGCGCATTATGTCAGGGGGCTAGCTACCCACTGATAGATCTTAAACAGACTCCATGATTTTAAACCAGGACATACCATGATTACAAGATAACAAGTACTATATTTCATATGATATCCAATACTGCATGAACTCGCTCAACTTTTTGTTGACTTTTTAAAACTACATGTATTTCAGGAAACAGGTCTTGAGCCGGTGATTCACTATGGGATTCGGGAAAACAAATGACAACGATGGCCACTTTTGAGAGGGTTTGTCTTTTATATCCCAACTTCGTATGGGTATATAGGGGACAAAACCTCACTATGTGTTGTGTCAAAAACAATCTTTTGCTATATGTAAAATAACTTAGAACTATGCTTTGTCGAACGTTGGTGAACTTGGAAACTATGTTAAAACTTGAAATCTTTTGTTGAAAACTAGATATATATGGCATCGTTGTTGGTTCATGTAGTTAATACATTTGGATGCAATGATTACCTTTCTTACGTCACACACAATACGCTTCCGCTACTAGCAGGGTGTGACATTATATGCCTTAGGTAAATTACCAAAATACCCTTTTCATGTATAATTGGTAATTAAGCATATGTAACCTAAACTCTTATCACATAACTGATTGTGTAACATGTTTAGGCATATAACACTTGTCATAGGGCTAGTTAGACGTCTCGAGTGCGCTTTTGCGCGCACGACGCGTTAAAGTAGCATAAGCTACCTTAATGGGTCGCGATGGGTCGAAAGCAGCTTAGGTTAGGTTTCATTTAGCATGAAGGCTTTGTTAAACCATATGACACGAGTCTCTATACTCGTTTGGTTTACGAACCCTCATTCTATCCAATCATCCGATTTAGGTCCGGTTATTAACATAGTTACCTATATTAGGTGCCGTTTGATATCCGTGATCTCTAGCATTGTTTGGTTGTTACTCAAGGACTACTAAGCAATCTCAAGTGAGTACATAGACCCCTCTTTTTCTGTTTTCCAAACGTTTTGGGGTGGAACACATGTGCCTACTTGTTACTTTCATGCTTTCCTGTTTTCACGTCATATACTTGCTATGTTCATTAGTACATTTATAGTACATGATTTCAATACATTTTATGCTATGTATGTCCATTTAGTGCATATTTAGTACATTGTTTTACATTACAATTTGTTGCATATGCTCATCCAGCATATGAACACATTATATTACATTTTGAACCGTTTATAACTATTTGACTATGTGAACCGTTGTAATCATTTGACTATGTGAACCGTTTGTGTCTGTGAACCGTTTGTATCTGTGAACCTTTGTATCTGTGAACCCTTTGTATCTGTGAACCGTTTGTATCTGTGAACCGTTTGTATCTGTGAACCGTTTGTATCTGTGAACCGTTTGTATCTGTGAACCGTGTGAACCGTATTTGATCATACATAAACATTTCTACAATTGTTAAACATTACATCTGGATGGTTTGGTTTGAGTAAGTGATTTAAGTAACGAGGCGTGTGTAATATGATACAAGCATGGTGGATACGCCGCTGGTACTTCCTATATATAAGTGTTTGTATGGTATTACATATCGTAGCGTTATTTGAATCATTTCAATTTGAGACATATAACATATTATACAAATAACATACTTTTCACAAGACATTGTTTTACAAACAACTTATCTTATACAAACTCATTTTCCATGGTTATTCATTTAACCATACATTATTCTCTTATTTATACATATCATCTGATCTTATCGTTTTTCAAATGATTAACAAGACAAAGCAAATTACAAGGTTCATGACTAAACATTTTCTCAAACATAAGTCATGAATTGTGTTTTCACAAAACCTATGTATCTCACAAGCATTTTTATGCTGACGTACCTATTTTCACATGTGTTTTCAGGAGATGATGCATAGGATCTATCAAGACATACTTAGGCGGACCTGTGCCTTAGTGACTTAAAACGAGACAAGAACTAGTTAACTTTTGTTATATACTCTTTGTTTCTTGTTTAAAACAATGTAACTCTCTTGTTTGATTAATAAAACGAAACTTTAATTGCCATGGATTTGAAACAATTAATTCTGTTACAACACTCCCTGACGTTTCCGCCACGTTTTGTATGTTCTACGTGGTCGGGGTGTGACAGAATTCGGTCATTCCTTCCAATCCAAACAAACCCGGGATTTCAGGAACGGGAGTTGTCAATTCCTATGGTACCACTACCTACTAACGAACGGCGTGATCGGTGTTAATGAATGTATTGTTCCATTGTAAATAACCCAAATGTCATAACAAAATGTAAGCATGTGATGAAAACAACTGTACTAAGTATGCAACAATAGACATACATAGCATGTGATGTGAAACAACTGTACTAAGTATGCAGCAATGAACATACATAGCATGAAATGTAATGTAAAACAATGTACTAAGTATGCACACAATGGACATACATAGCATGAAATGTAATGTAAAACAATGTAAAACAATGTACTAAGTATGCACACAATGGACATATATAGCAAGAAATGTAATGTAAAACAATGTACTAAGTATGCACACAATGGACATACATAGCATGAACACAATGAAATCATGTACTATAATTTTACTAATGAACATAGCAAGTATATGATGCGAAAGAAGGAATGCACGAAAGTAACAAGTAGGCACATGTGTTTCACCCCAAAACAGTTTGGAAAACAGTAAAAAAGGGGTCTATCTACTCACTTGAGATTGCTTAGTAGTCCTTGAGTAACAACCAAACAATGCTAGAGATCACGGAAATCAAACGGTACCTAATATAGGTAACTACATTAATAAACCGGACCTATAATCGGAGGATTTAGATAGAATGAGGGTTCGTAAACCAAACGAGTATAGGGACTCGTGTCATATGGTTTAACAAAGCCTACATACTAAATGAAACCTAACCTAAGTGCTTTCGACCCATCGCAACCCATTAAGGTAGCTTATGTTACTTTAACGCGTCGTGCGCGCAAAAGCGCACTCGAGACGTCTAACTAGCCCTATGACAAGTGTTATATGCCTAAACATGTTACAAAATCAGTTATGTGACAAAAGTTTAGGTTACATATGCTTAATTACCAATTATACATGAAAAGGGTATTCTGGTAATTTACCTAAGGCATATAAACTACCTATCATACAACTACTTAACGAAGCGACCATAAGGTATAACCTCGGAAGGTTATTCCCTATATACTATAGTCACCTAATATATTTGGTCGGATCCTAATGATCGACCAAATGGGTCGGGTTCGAAGGTATAAGCGATTTATTAGATCGCTTACCCTTACGACCCTAGACAACGTGGTAATCAGTAGGCATAGTCACAAGGGACTATAACCATCGTGATTACAATCACGTTGCGAAGTTCAAACGAACTTCGCATTAACCATAAACTGGTCAACGCAGAAAGTCAAACAAAGTTTGACTTTCGGACTCGAAAAGCAATAAAAGAACGAAAGAATACTTACGAAGGGTCCCCGCAAGCAAATCGTGATCGAATAGCTCAGGTATGAAGCATAGGCCTCAACTTAGAGCATTTAGATCAGATTTGGTGGGTTTTGAATGGAAGGGGGGTTGGGTATTTATAGTGTTTCTCGAACCATTAGGATCGCTTCTTGGAAACCGTGCTTTGATCTTGGCCATACACCTCAAGTTAGTGGTTTTACAATACCATGTGAGCCCCTAGTATTGAGAAATACCATGTGCAAAAGGATTAGGAGTGCAAAACAGCTGATAACAGCCTGTTTAAACTTCGAATCTGGTCTGAGAGGCTGACGCGGGCCGCGTAAAGGATAGCCCTGGTTTTACGCGGGCCACCTGAAGTCTGCAGATCAGCAACAAGTTTCAAAAGTTGCAGTTTCAGTCCCTGTTATGTGTTTAAGCCATTTTCGACATGTTTAAGGCCCGTTAAGCCAACTTTAAGGCCCTAACATGATTTCTAAACATTGTGGACATGAAACATGCTCAAAAATATGTCAGACGTTGCTTCGTTTGGTCGTACGAACGCGATGTTCGCTTAATTACGACGGAATGCGCATAAGCGCGAAAAACGATCCAAATGACGCGACGAATGGATTTTTGACAATCCAAACACTAAAGCATAATATTATAATGCTTACATAAATTTTTGGATGTATGGATGTATTCTGAACGTAAGTTATGCGCGAAAATGCAAACTTGTGCACTTTTTGACGCTTTTAGTCCCTGAATGACCCAAAAGTTTATTTTAGCACACCGAACCGCTCAAAGCCTATTTCTAAGCTATATAAAGGATATTTAAGGTGTGTTTAACTTATGGTCATGTTCCGGGATATTCGTTACAGTTCAAATTGGCATACTTTTGCAGTTTGTCAAGTTTAGTCCCTGTAAGCGAATTAACTTGTTTTTGCCATACCAAAGCCTTTAAAACTTATTTCTAAGTTATGTAAAGGTCATTTAGGGTATGTTAAGTATATGTTGATGTTCCGAAGTATTCGTCGTATTAAACTGATTACGTTTACGCACCAGTTTGCGTATAACTCTCCAGAAAGCGATATAGAGTTTGAAATTGAATAAAAGTCAAAACATGAAAAATGTAAAACACAACCAAACAAACATTGGGGTCAAATAACATTCTTTTATTGATGAAAGAACTGTTCACAATGATTACAAGCACAGATGTTACAATTAGCTTTCCCCTCTTGATGAATCTCAACACTCCTTTCTAAGGAGAGGCCTTTAAGAGTACCTTATTGCCTACCTAAAATTCCAACGGCTTTCGCCTGTTATCAGCATAACTCTTTTGTCGATCACATGCTACCTTCAGCCGTTCTTTTACTTGAACAATCTTGTCTGTTGTTTCTTGTACTTTTTCTGGTCCAGATAGTTGCTTTTCTCCAATTTCTGCCCAACAGACTAGGGTTCGGCACTTTCGTCCATAAAGTGCTTCGAATGGTGCAGCGTTGGTGCTGGTATGATAGCTGTTATTGTAGGAAAATTCTATTAATGGTAGGTGATCATCCCAATTTCCTTCGAAATCAATTACACAAGCTCTAAGCATATCTTCCATTGTCTGAATTGTCCTTTCGCTTTGTCCATCCGTTTGAGGATGATAAGCGGTGCCTAGATTTAGGTTGGTTCCCATTGCTTTTTGGAAACTTGTCCAAAAATGAGAAGTAAAACGTCTATCTCTGTCAGAAACAATAGATAAAGGAATTCCATGTAATGAAACTATTTCATTTACATATAGCTTAGCTAATTGTTCCATACTGAAAGTTTCCTTCATTGGAAGGAAATGAGCTGACTTAGTTAGCCTGTCTACAATCACCCAGATTGTATCATTACCTTTTCTTGTCCTGGGTAATTTGGTAACAAAGTCCATTGTTATCAATTCCCATTTCCATATTGGCATTTCTAATTGCTGCAGCAAACCTGAGGGTTTTTGATGTTCAACTTTAACCTATGAACAGGTTAGACACTTGGCAACATAAGCTGCTATATCTTTTTTCATTCCTATCCACCAGAAATTCTTTCTTAAATCTTGATATATCTTATCACTTCCAGGATGCATCGTATATTTAGACTTATGGGCTTCCTCTAATATACGGTGGCGTAGGTTTCCTAGTTTGGGTATCCATACCCTTTTCTTATGGAATCTCCAAATTCCATCTGTTCCTTGTTCTAATTCCTTAATCATTCCTTTCAATTTTTCAGTATCATCCTCGATTACTGATTCTTGTGCTTCTCTAATTTGCTTATTTAAATCTACTTGTAGATTTAATTTAAGAGAACGTACTCTTTTTGGCTTCTCGTGGTATTTTCGACTTAAAGCATTGGCTACTACATTAGCCTTTCCTGCATGGTACTGGATATTACAATCATAATCACTAAGTATCTCCATCCAGTGTCTTTGTCTCATGTTCAACTCTTTTTGCCCGAAAACATATCTTAAACTCTTATGATCGGTAAAAATGGTAAACTTACTACCGTAAAGGTAATGTCTCCAAATTTTCAGGGAGAAAATTATAGCTCCTAATTCTAAATCATAGGTTGAATAATTCTCTTCATGACTCTTAAGTTGTCTAGACACGTAGGCTATAACCTTTTGACGTTGCATCAACACACATCCATAACCTAACTTAGAAGTGTCACAATAGACTACAAAGACTTCTGTTCCTTATGGTGACACTAGTATGGGTGCGTTGGTTAATCTTTTCTTAAGAATTCCAAAGGCTTTTTCTTGTCTTGGTCCCCATTCGAACTTAATGGATTTACAGGTTAACTTAGTTAAGGGAATGACTACTCTAGAAAAATCTCGGATAAATCTTCTATAATAACCAGCCAATCCTAGAAAACTTCTAACCTCGGTTGGTGACTCAGGGGTTTTCCATTTAGTAATTGCCTCAATCTTTGTGGGATCCACATGAATTCCTTCATGATTAACTAAATGTCCAAGAAACTGTAGTTCTTCTAACCAGAATTCGCATTTTAAAAATTTAGCATAAAGCTTTTCTTTTCTAAGCAAATTTAGAAGTGCATGCAAATGTGCTGCATGTTCCTCTTTACTCTTAGAGTAAATGAGAATATCATCTATAAAGACAATTATGAATTTATACAAATATGGCTTACATACTCGGTTCATCATGTCCATGAATGCGGTTAGAGCATTGGGGTAACACCCCGAAATTTAAAAAGGGCTTTATATTAGCATTATATAAAGTATAAAATAAACGAGAATGAGCTAACCAGGAATAAATAACCTAGTTAGTTAATTGTCCTGTTTTAAAACATGAATGAATTTAAAATGCCAAAGATATAAACTAAATAAAAGTGGAGGGGCCTATGTTGTTAAAATTGAAACTTAAATTATTAAGTTTAATAAAAATAAAAACCAAACACACCATTGAGGTGTCTGGTTCGATCAAGGCAGGAGAAGGGCGACCCCCACTCTCAAATCCCAAACAACTCACAAATCTCACAAATTGAAGGCTCAAACCAAGTTAAAATTGAAAATCGAGCATAGATTACTGATCCCCATTGCGAGGAGATCATAAGGTATGTAAAATTTGATGAAAATTCTCTACTTGAAATTCTCATGAATTTGGGAAATCCGAAATTAGATGTTGCATGTTTGCTATTTGGATAGAATAGAGATGATATAGTATCTAGGAGTAAAACCTAGACAAAAACATGTGAAATCATGCCTAAATTATGGAAATTTCATGAATACATTGAAGGTCATTCATGGGTTTTGTGAGAAAATGATGAACACTAGGGTGTAGAATGCTAATCTAGTGTAAATTGATTCATAGAAACTGATTTCTGAAAATATGATGCGTAATTCTATATGTAATAGCTCAATTGATGTTAATCAAGGCTAAGTAGCAAGCCATGAATTAGAAAATAAAAGATGTAAAATTCTGCCCGTTAAGTGTTTGTAAAAATACCTCAAAGAAGGCTCGATATTGAAATTTAAAGTTAAAATGCATGATTGTGATGATTTGGCAAATTATGCGATATATGATTGAAAAGGAGTTCTAAACGTATCGTGATTGAACTCTATAGGAAAAGATACCGGAGCGTCGAGTGGACAAGCCGGTGGCGATCTGCGTTTGAAGGGCGTGCACTAAAGGTATGTAACTTGATTCGTTACATTGAGTAATTTTGATAATTAGAGCATGTTTAGTTGCGTTGTAGAATAAAGGTTGTGAAAATTGAATGACAATGTTCGTTATTTGAAACAATAGGTTAAGAATCGGTTAGAAGTCGTTTGGTAGTCATCATAATGGAGGACTCCGTAGATGAGCCAAACGGGTTGAATAATGGTGTATTAGTAGCGTTAGAATTATTAATAGTTAGAATAGGTGGTTAAAATCATACTAGCATGAAACCATAAGATTGGTAATAAAATGCTGGTGATATCAAGCCCCGGAAGTTGGGTAGAAAGCGCCCTATGTTAACTATTAAAAAGCTAGCTAATTGAGAGAAGTTAGAATGGGTCGAATAATTTAATAAGTGACTTTTATTGGTTCGGCCCGTAGGTTAAATTTTCGGTATGATAATTGTAATAGGTACGTTGGTAATGAATTTACAGACGCATAGGAAAAAGAATCACCTAAAACGGACTGACGAGTCAAAAGTTATGGACAAACGAAGCTAAAAATCTGAAATCCCAGAGCTGGCAGCAAATGCCGGTCAAAAACCTGCACTTGCTGGAAAAAAAATTCCCCCGCGCCACGCGGCAGGATCCTTTAGATCCCCCCGCGACACACGACAGTCGCCGCGATACGCGACAGAAGGACCGGAACCTGCCGCGACACGCGGCAGGATAACTTTTGAAATTTTATTTTGTTTTTCATGTTTTAATGTTAGAACTTGTTTGTATGATCCAATTCATTGTCAAAACTAACATTTTGAATGGTTTTGACTTTAGGTAATAATGGGAATCTTACAGATGGCGGTCAAGCAAGTAGTTGAAGAACCGAACACAAACTTTTGAGCTTCCGCGTTATCTTAACTTTGATAGATAATGTTTTTGGAATGTAAACATTTTGCTAAACAAATTATAAACATTCGAATTAGTCAGTAGTTGACTAATGTTTGGTTACTTTAGAACTTTGTTTGGGAACTTATGTTTTAATTTAGACGCTTTTAGTTTAAATCGTATGAATTTTCACTAAATTCAAGTAGTAATTAAACGGGTGTTACAAGTTAGTATCAGAGCTTAAGGTTGTCAACAAAGTGTTCGGTTCAAGCTTGATCGATCGTCCGGTAAGAATTAACTTATTATTTTAATAGATTATATCTTATGTAAGAAATGAGAAGTGAATTGATGTGCATGGGAAGAGTGTGTTAATTCACTCAAACCCGGAAAGTGCACCAAATGTGAACGGTTAAAGCAAGTTAGGAACTTGGCTAAGCCGAAACAAATGAAGCAATGCTATAAATGAAATGTTTAACGTTTAATGTAAACATTTCAGTTTCAAGATGTCGGAAAGAAACGATGATGATCCGGTGCAGACAAGCACCGAACAAATGAAAGAGATAATTTCCAAAGAAGTAGGGAAGGCAATTGAAAGTAGTTTATCCGGTTTTATTGACAAAATTCAAAACACGATATTGTCGCTAGTTGAGGAACAAGTCAAAAGGTTGGAGGATAGTGTCAACCTTATGAAAGAGAAATCGGGAGAACGTAAAGGATGTTCTTACAAAGAATTTATGGCGTGTAAACCGCCAATCTACAACGGGGAGGTTGACCCAATAATTTGCCAAAGATGGTTGGGCGATATTGAAGGGGTGTTTGAAAGGACCCATTGCGATGAAAGTGACTTCGTTGGTTACGGAACGGGTCAGTTGAGAGGGCAAGCCAAAGATTGGTGGGACAATAAAAAGAATGAAATAGGGGCTGAAGCGGTAAGGGCCATGACATGGGAGGAGTTTAAGACACCATTTCTTAAACATCGTAGTCCCAAGGCGGTCATTAATAAAATCAAGGAAGAGTTCATGCAACTTAGGCACAAAGGCGAGACCATAGACAAGATAACGGCGACGTTTATGGATAAGATGAAGTTTTGCAATGAACTGGTGATGAATGAAGAGCAGAAGATATACTATTACTATAACATGTTGAGCGCCGAGTATAGGGAGTTCATGACGCCTTCAAAATACGAGACCCTTACCGAGATCATAAACGTTGCTCGGGAAGGGGAAATCGAGTTAAAGAAACAAGTTGAAAGGGGTGAACGAAGGGCACAGGATGCGAATCCAAGCCCTACAAAGAAAGCTTGAACCGTGGAATCGGGAAAGAAGATAGATGCTAAAGGTGGATCGCCAAGTTGTAAAGTGTGTGGGAAAGGACACAAGGGAGAATGTCGGTTCAAAGACAAACCGTGCCCCATATGTAGTAAGATGGGGCACACGGCGTCGCTATGCCTAGGTAAAGTCTCAGTTTGCTACAAATGCTATCAACCCGGCCACAAAAAGTCCGAATGCCCGGACTTAGTTGGAAGGAGAGACATTAAAGAATCTCCAGCAGAAGCTCCAAAGGCAAAGGCTAGATCCTTCCAACTTACATCGGCTGAAGCAAAGACAGAACCCGATGTGGTCTCAGGTATATTCATGATTAACTCAATTCCTGCACGTGTATTGTTTGATACGGGTGCGAATAAATCCTTCATATCGCATGGATTTATTCGACATCCTTCATTTGTATTGACGAAATTATCTGTGCCCTTAGAAGTTGAAATAGGGGACAACAAAAGTTTTATAGTTTGTGATGTTTGTCGAGGCTGCAAATTAAGCGTCGATGAGGAAGAATATTTGATAGACCTAATCCCGATGTCAATGGGGGAGTTTCAAGTAGTCGTTGGGATGGATTGGCTATCTCATCACCATGCAAAGGTCGTGTGCTTTCGTAAGGAGATAAAGATAACATCTCCGAGCGGAAAACACGTCACAATCTATGGCGAAAAGGGAGGCAATCCCATAATATGCTCGATGTTAAAAGCTCACAAGTTTATGAAGCAAGGATGCAAGGCTTTTATGATATACGCGAATGAGCCCGAGAAGGAATCACTGAAGATTGAAGATGTATCGGTAGTACGAGACTACGAAGATGTGTTTTTGGAAGATTTACTGGGGATACCGCCCGAACGGGAAGTAGAGTTCGGAATCAAGTTGATTCCGGGCGCAAAACCCGTAGCTAAAGCACCGTACCGACTCGCGCCGTCGGAATTACAAGAGTTGATGTCGCAAATTCAAGACCTGCTCAACAAAGGATTCATAAGGCCGAGTGTGTCTCCTTGGGGCGCGCCGGTACTATTCGTGAAAAAGAAAGACGGAAGCATGCGCATGTGTATCGATTACCAGGAGTTAAACAAACTCACGGTAAAGAATCGATACCCGCTTCCGAGGATAGATGATCTATTTGACCAATTACAAGGTGCAAACTGGTTTTCAAAAATTGACCTTAGATCGGGGTATCACCAACTAAAGGTCAAGGAGGAAGATGTGCCGAAGACGGCTTTCCGCACGCGATACGGACATTACGAATTCCTCGTGGTGTCATTTGGGCTGACAAACGCACCCGCGGCTTTCATGGATCTCATGAACCGGGTTTGCAAGCCAATGCTGGATAAATCGGTCATCGTGTTTATCGATGATATTTTGGTGTATTCGAAAAACGAAGCTGAGCATGCACACCACTTACAAGAGGTGTTAGAGACACTTAGACGAGAAAGGTTGTATGCGAAATTCTCTAAGTGCGCCTTTTGGTTACGAGAGGTGCAATTCCTCGGTCACATCATAAGTGCCGATGGAATATTGGTAGATCCGTAAAAAATTGAGATCGTGTCGAAATGGAATCCCCCAAAGAACCCTTCATAAATTAGAAGCTTCTTAGGGCTTGCGGGGTACTATAGGAGATTCATTCAAGATTTCTCTAAGATTGCGTCGCCACTAACAAAGTTAACCCGGAAGGAGGAGAAATTCATTTGGGGTGTTGAACAAGAAAGGGCGTTTCAGACGCTAAAAGAGAAGCTAACTCAAGCTCCGGTATTAACGTTACCGGACGGAGTTGAGGAGTTGGTAGTTTATTCGGACGCCTCACTTTTGGGGCTCGGATGTGTTTTGATGCAACGAGGCAAAGTTATAGCTTACGCCTCGAGACAATTGAAGATACACGAAAAGAAATATCCCACGCACGGTCTTGAGTTGGCTGCGGTGGTATTTGCGTTAAAAATATGGAGGCACTATTTATATGGGGTAAAGTGCACCATATTCACCGATCACAAGAGCCTAAAATTCTTCTTTGATCAGAAGGAGTTAAATATGAGCCAGAGACGATGGATAGAAACGGTGAAGGATTTCGACTGCGAAATACACTACCACCCCGGAAAGGCAAATGTGGTGGCAGATGCTCTGAGCAGAAAAGCGGACTATGTCCCAATACGAGTGAGGTCGATGCAGCTTGTGGTGACCTCGGGTATACTTGAACGTATCCGAGAAGCGCAAGTAGAAGCAGTAAAAGAGGAGAACTGGAAGAGGGAAAGAATAATCGGCCAGGTAAAAGATTTGTCGGATGGAAATAGAGGGTTGAAGACTCAATCCGGAAGGATATGGGTTCCAAATACTTGTGGGGTGAAGACGCTTTTACTTGATGAAGCTCATAAATCCCGATATTCTATTCATCCGGGTGCGACCAAGATGTACAATGATCTGAAACAAAATTATTGGTGGCCCGGAATGAAGAGGGATGTGGTGAAATATGTGGAGAAGTGCTTGACTTGCTTACAAGTCAAGGCGGAACACCAGAAACCTTATGGGAAACTGCAACCTTTGGAGATCCCGGTTTGGAAATGGGAACATATCACTATGGACCTATTGACCAAACTACCTAAAACGATTAGGGGGTTCGACGCCATATGGGTAATTGTGGATAGATTGACGAAGAGTGCACATTTTATTCCTATACGCGAAACATATACTTCGGAAAAGATGTCCGAGGTATATACAAATGAAATAGTGGCACGTTATGGAGTACCGGTATCCATCGTGTCGCATAGAGATACCCGATTTACTTCAAATTTTTGGCGAGATTTTCAATAACAAATGGGAATGAAACTTTTCATTAGCACCGCCTACCATCCTCAGACGGATGGGCAGAGTGAAAGGACAATTCAAACGCTAGAGGATATGTTGCGAGCGTGTATCATCGACTTCGGTGGAAGTTGGGATGTTTATCTACCTTTGGCCGAATTTTCATATAACAATAGTTACCATTCGAGTATCAGCATGGCACCTTACGAGATGCTATATGGTAGAAAATGTAGAACCCCGGTGTGTTGGGGTGAAGTGGGACCACGCGAATTGGCTCATACAGATGTAATTCAGGCCACTAATGAGAAAAATGAAGTGGTACGAGCTCATTTGAAAGCATCCCAAGATAGGCAGAAGTCATATGCCGATAAAAGACGAAGACCGATTGAATTTCAGGTGGGCGACATGGTTATGTTGAAGGTTTCCCCATGGAAGGGCGTTATTAGATTCAGAAAAAGAGGGAAACTAAGCCCGAGGTTTATCGGGCCATTTAGAATCATCGAACGAGATGGCAAAGTAGCATATCGCCTCGAGCTACCGGAAGAGTTGAGTGGGATACATGGCACGTTTCATGTGTCACAACTACGGAAATGTCTAGCAGAAGAAACAGCATATATCCACTACGACGATATCGAGGTGGATGGTAGCCTGAACTATGCGGTAAGACCACTAGAGATTCTAGATCGAAAGGTTAAGCACTTGCGAAACAAAAAAATCGATCAAACAAGATCAAGTGGGAGCATAGGAAAGGTTCGGACACTACATGGGAGTCCGAAGAAGAGATGCGACGTCTCTACCCTGCACTATTCGGTACGTACTCTGGTTTCGGGGACGAAACCCTTTTAAGGGGGGTGGACTTGTAACACCCCGAAATTTAAAAAAGGCTTTATATTAGCATTATATAAAGTATAAAATAAACAAGAATGAGCTAACCAGGAATAAATAACCTAGTTAGTTAATTGTCCCGTTTTAAAACATGAATGAATTTAAAATGCCAAAGATATAAACTAAATAAAAGTGGAGGGGCCTATGTTGTTAAAATTGAAACTTAAATTATTAAGTTTAATAAAAATAAAAACCAAACACACCATTGAGGTGTCTGGTTCGATCAAGGCAGGAGAAGGGCGACCCCACTCTCAAAACCCTAACAACTCACAAATCTCACAAATTGAAGGCTCAAACCAAGTTAAAATCGAAAATCGAGCATAGATTACTGATCCCCATTGCGAGGAGATCATAAGGTATGTAAAATTTGATGAAAATTCTCTACTTGAAATTCTCATGAATTTGGGAAATCCGAAATTAGATGTTGCATGTTTGCTATTTGGATAGAATAGAGATGATATAGTGTCTAGGAGTAAAACCTAGACAAAAACATGTGAAATCATGCCTAAATTATGGAAATTTCATGAATACATTGAAGGTCATTCATGGGTTTTGTGAGAAAATGATGAACACTAGGGTGTAGAATGCTAATCTAGTGTAAATTGATTCATAGAAACTGATTTCTGAAAATATGATGCGTAATTCTATATGTAATAGCTCAATTGATGTTAATCAAGGCTAAGTAGCAAGCCATGAATTAGAAAATAAAAGATGTAAAATTATGCCCGTTAAGTGTTTGTAAAAATACCTCAAAGAAGGCTTGATATTGAAATTTAAAGTTAAAACGCATGATTGTGATGATTTGGCAAATTATGCGATATATGATTGAAAAGGAGTTCTAAACGTATCGTGATTGAACTCTATAGGAAAAGATACCGGAGCGTCGAGTGGACAAGCCGGTGGCGATCTGCATTTGAAGGGCGTGCAATAAAGGTATGTAACTTGATTCGTTACATTAAGTAATTTTGATAATTAGAGCATGTTTAATTGCGTTGTAGAATAAAGGTTGTGAAAATTGAATGACAATGTTCGTTATTTGAAACAATAGGTTAAGAATCGGTTAGAAGTCGTTTGGTAGTCATCATAATGGAGGACTCCGTAGATGAGCCAAACGGGTTGAATAATGGTGTATTAGTAGCGTTAGAATTATTAATAGTTAGAATAGGTGGTTAAAATCATACTAGCATGAAACCATAAGATTGGTAATAAAATGCTGGTGATATCAAGCCCCGGAAGTTGGGTAGAAAGCGTCCTATGTTAACTATTAAAAAGCTAGCTATTTGAGAGAAGTTAGAATGGGTCGAATAATTTAATAAGTGACTTTTATTGGTTCGGCCCGTAGGTTAAATTTTCGGTATGATAATTGTAATAGGTACGTTTGTAATGAATTTACAGACGCATAGGAAAAAGAATCACCTAAAACGGACTGACGAGTCAAAAGTTATGGACAAACGAAGCTAAAAATCTGAAATCCCAGAGCTGGCAGCAAATGCCGGTCAAAAACCTGCACTTGCTGGAAAAAAATTTCCCCCGCGCCACGCGGCAGGATCCTTTAGATCCCCCCGCGACACACGACAGTCGCCGCGATACGCGACAGAAGGACCGGAACCTGCCGCGACACGCGGCAGGATAACTTTTGAAATTTTATTTTGTTTTTCATGTTTTAATGTTAGAACTTGTTTGTATGATCCAATTCATTGTCAAAACTAACATTTTGAATGGTTTTGACTTTAGGTAATAATGGGAATCTTACGGATGGCGGTCAAGCAAGTAGTTGAAGAACCGAACACAAACTTTTGAGCTTCCGCGTTATCTTAACTTTGATAGACAATGTTTTTGGAATGTAAACATTTTGCTAAACAAATTATGAACATTCGAATTAGTCGGTAGTTGACTAATGTTTGGTTACTTTAGAACTTTGTTTGGGAACTTATGTTTTAATTTAGACGCTTTTAGTTTAAATCGTATGAATTTTCACTAAATTCAAGTAGTAATTAAACGGGTGTTACAATTGGTTAAACCGAATGGCATGACAGTAAATTCATAATGGCCATACCTTGTTCTAAAAGCGGTCTTAGGAATATCCTCTTCCTGTACCTTTAATTGATGATATCCTGAGCGTAAATCGATCTTAGAAAAGAATCGAGCTCCTTGCAGTTGATCAAACAGATCATCGATTTTCGGTAATGGGTACCGATTTTTAATCGTGACCTTGTTCCATTCGCGAAAATCAATGCACATACGCATTAACCCGTCTTTCTTTTCGACGAATAGGATCGGTGCTCCCCATGTCGATGAACTTGGCTGTATGAATCCCTTCTCCAAAAGTTCGTGAAGTTTTTTCTTTAATTCTTGCATTTATGCTGGTGCCAAACGATAAGGTGCTTTGGTAATTGGGGCTGTTCCTGGTAGCAGATGAATTCTTAATTCGACTACCCTGTCTGGCGGTAGTCCTGGTAATTCTTCTGGGAATACATCTGAAAACTGAGACACTATGGAAATCAAATACACTAGTGATCTTTTTCTGGCATAACTAGCCGTTTTCATCACAGAGATGAATTTTGTGGATCTAGACGGCTTATCTTCTTTAATTGTGATCTTTTCACCTTTTGGTGAATTTACCTGTATCGACTTTTGATCACATAGAATACTGGCTTTGTTGGCTACTAACCAATCCATTCCTGTTAGTGCAAAGATGTCTAAAGCCTATGTCTTAAGTCTAAGGGTCTAATGTGTCAAGTTTGTATAGTTTAGGGGCTGAAATGTAATGTTTATGTTATTTTTAAAGGGTGACCGTTTGAAGGTGGCCTTTCACTTTCAAACAGACAGGATTTAAGTAGTGACCGTTTGAACTGGTCATGACAGTTTGAACAGGTCATGACAGTTTCAAACGAACAGGGGTCTTGCCTATAAATAGGCTTGTTGGTTTCTCATTTGAAACGGTCAGCTCTGTCATGTACTGTTACTCTGCCGGATTTTCAAGTGATTAGTGAATGAGAAACGAGTATTAAAGTTACATTCTTCTGTTTTCTACTCCATTCTATCTGATTCTAAACTGTTTAGGTGTTTCCGCCACTTAAATAGTGTGTATTCACTCAAATTGACTCATTTGATCGGTCAAATCGATCCTATAATTGGTATTAGAGCCAGTTATGAGTAAATACACTTGAACCAGTTGGTTTTTCTACACAAAATTTGATTTCTGGACTTTTGGCCGACAAAATGGACTGATTTTTGAACAGTGCGTGTAAAACTGTGTTTTAACAAACCCTTGAGAATATCAGATCTAAACTCTTATTAAAAATGTTAAAAATGGACTGAAAATTGGTGACCGTTTGAACGAGGCGTGCTTGTCCGTTTGAAAAACTGACCTGACCGTTTGAAAATTGACTTGTCCGTTTGAAAAACTGACCTGACCGTTTGAATGCGTCTGACCTTTTGACATCAAGCACATGACCGTTTGAACAAACACCTGACCGTTTGAACAAACACCTGACCGTTTGAACAAACACCTGACCGTTTGAAAATTACCTGACCGTTTGAGGATCTGATTTCTCTAAAAAGTCCATAGTGTTCGTAATATTGTTCGATAGTCTGATTTTGTGAAAATTGTAAATGGCAGTGGTATGACAGCAGGACAGACTTCGGGAAGCATTATTCAGAACGTTAATATGGAAAATGAATTGGGAACAATGCAGAAACCACCCAAACTGATGAACTTAGATGAATTCTCAGGTTGGCCTGGAAGATTTAGAAACTGGGTTCAGGCTAACCACTTTGAAAGCTGGATGAAGGTTGAGGCACCATATGCTCCACTGGTAGATGCTCGAAATCAACCAAAATCGATTGGAAGTTTGACGCAAACAGAGCAGAATGATTTCAAAGCAGAGAAAAAGATGATTAGCATTCTTGAGCAAGCAATCAAGGAGGATATTTTGGTGCTACTGCAACACGATGATAATGCTTATTCTATTTGGGTGGCATTGAAATTAAAATTTAAAGGAAGTGAATCCATGCTCAAGAACAAAAAGGCGTTGTTAAAGAAAGAATTCGACATTTTCACTTACATGAAAGGTGAAACCACAAAAAGTTTGATTGATAGGTATTGTCATTTAGTATTGGAGTTGAAGAGATTGGAAATAACCAAGACAAATGAAGAATTAATCGACAAATTGGCAGATGCATTGCCATATGATGAGTGGGGTACTTACCTGATGATGTTGAAAAACACTCCAGGCTTTGGTAATCTGAACCTTAGTGGTTTCATAGAAAAAATTGAAGCTCAAGAGCTGGAATTGCTGAAAATCAAGAAAATGAACTTAGCGAGTGTGCAGCAAGATGTGTCTCTGTATTACAAAGGCAACCCTTCAGTTTCAACCAATCAAAGCCCAAAAATACAGACAGGGTTTATTGCTGATAACACCTCAAGTGTTTCTTCAAACACTCCTCAATCCAGCAATTTTTCACCATTTGCGAAATTTGAACCAAATGTCAAAGCTCAGGAACAGCCTTCACCTCAAAGCTCAACAGGATCAAATCATCAGGCATACGTTTCTGGGGTGCATTGCAACATCGCGGTAAATATTAAGAATGGAAATGAAATTACTGAAACAGCCGCGAAACAACACATTGCATTACTTGCTTCCGTTCTTGAGGCGTATGAGGGCTTAGTAGCAGGTAAGATTGGAAATCCTGACATGACCAAAGAGGATTACGATCAGATCGATCCGGAGGAGCTTGAGCTGATAGATATTAAATGGGGCATGGCTAGTTTGGTGAGGAGAGCACAACGCTTCATGGAAATTACTGGAAGAAACAGTCTTTCTGGACCCAATCAGAAGTTAGGTTTTGATAAGTCGAAAGTTACTTGTTTTAAATGCAAAGAACGCGGTCATTTCAAACGAGAATGTCCAAACCATGAAGTAAACAATCATCAAAACCCGTTCACCAACGACTACTACAAGCAGGCAATCTATCATCGACCAAATCAGCAACCTGTAATTCAAAGGCCGCAAATTGAGAATAAACCGGAAAAAGCAATGATCGTGAATCAAGACGATGAGAAGGTAGCTGCAGGTTTCAGCTGGGATAAATATATCCCCGGTAGCGATGGACAGGCAATGATGGCTGAAGTTGTTGAAATTTTTGAGATGGTGTTTGAACCAGAAACAGTTACTGAAGATGTTTCTGTAGTTGTTGAAGAGGTTTTTGCTGAAAATGTGGACAATTTTGAAGAAATAGCTGCTGAAGTTCATTATTCTCAATCTGAGCAGGAGGTATTAGCTAGTTCGTTGAGATCTATCATGCCTCCTAAAATTTTTGAATCTTTTGCAGGTTTTTTTGAAGAACCAAGGACCGGATTGTGTCCAAGATATGAGGAGAAGAAAGAATTTGTTGAAGAAATGATCGATGTGACAAAGGAAATGACCGAAGACACTTTGAAAGAAATTGCTGACAAGGCTCTCATGGCGAAACTAAGAGAGGTAGACACAGAACTTGTGAAACCCGAGTCTGTCGGTACCGAGTCAGTTCAAAAGGAGTCGGATAAGAAGTCGGGAATTGAGGAGACCAAAACTAAGAAAGTGTCTGAGTCAGAGTTCAAAGATGTCGGTAAACAGGAAGTGAAAACTGCTTATAAAGCAGAGGTTGTTGAGAAATTGGATTCAATCTCTGAAACACCATGCCAAAAGTGTTTAGAACCTTGCATTGAGTGTCTTGAAAAAGACACTAAGTTTCAGGAATTGAAAGAACATGCTGAACTGTTAAAATTTGATCTAGAACAAGTCAAAGAAGCATATGATACACTTGCTAGATCAGTTAAAATGATTAAAGAAGAAAGTGTTGAAAATGATAAAGCCACATAACTAGCAAAAGCAACACTTTTTGATAAACAAGTGGAAGTTAATTTTCATATTGACACAATCGCATCATTAAAGAAAGAATTGGAATTGACTAAAATTGAAAATGAGCGAATTGATAAGAAATTGATGAGCTATGTTGCATCGTCCTATGTTCTTGAACAAATTGTTCCACAACAGCCCAATGCTGAATCGGTCTTTAACAGTGTTCCACCCCCAATGTGGAATCATTATACTCAAAAGTATCCAGATGGGGTGGAAGCTGCATTGAATCTCAAACTGAGGACAATTGAGGATGAGTTGCCAGAGAGCATAGATGTTACATTCTCTGCGTCTGACACTGACAGCGAGTCACAGGTCATCAAGACTGTTGTTGATCAGGTGTTAGATGAAGAGAGTGATAACTCTGATGTTGAAGTTATGAAATCTCATTCGGAGAAGTCTGTTACTGATTCTGAAGATGAGGGTAATTTTTTAGAACGTTTCATACCGAAATCAGACAAGAGTACGAATGATGATCCGATTATGGTGGTTTACACTATGATTGGAACTGACAAGCTTTATTCTGATTTTGAGTATCCTCTTCAGAATGTTAAGATTGAAAATGTCGAGAAAGTTTTCAAATTGGTTGAAATGGACATTAATGTGGTAAACAACAAAGAATTCTTTTCAAAAGCTAAAAGGTCATTTGTTACAACACGTGTCAACAACTCGGGGAAAAAGGAATGGGAAGGTAATGGTAACAAGAAAAATGGTAAAAATTTTAAAAACAAAGGAATTGGTTTTGAGAAAAAGATGGCTAAGAAAGTTGTCAAACCAAAAGATAAAATGAATGATGTTTTTGTGTTTGACCAAGTGTGGATGATGAGAAGGAATACATTTTTAGTCAAAAAGCAGTTGACGATTTCAATGCGGCTAAGAAACTGAAAGTAGAGTCATTCAAGTCAACTTTTGTCGAGTATGACAAAAGAGTTTGTTATCGCTGCAATGAAATCGGGCACATGGCAAAACAATGCAAGAAAGTTTTCGAAAAAACTGTCATTAAACCTGTTGTTCAAAAACCTCGACCTAAGTCACCAGATGACAAAAAGGGTAAAAAACAAATGGTTTCACCAATCCGCATCTTGAAGAGGGGTGAATCGTTGAAGTCGGATGATAAGCTAAAATCAACATTCGAGATTGGCGAATCTTCAAAGTCTCATAAGACTTCAAAGATTTATCCAAAAACAAAAATTTTTGAAAATCAATCATGGGTTGCAAAGTCGAAACCATCGGTCGAGGAGAAAAGGATGGAAAACATTTTGAAGAATGAAACAAAGGTTTTTGAAACTCAATCATGGGTGGTTAAACCAAAACAATCAGTTGAGGTGAAGAAAATGGAGAATGAGTTAAAGTTTGATTCAAAAGCCTTTAATCCAAATGTTTTAAATATTTTTGGAAAAATGGTTGACAGAAAAGTCAAAGGGGCAAAGGAATTTTATGCATCAAAAGTGGGTGCTAATGATAAACAAGAATTTGAATTTGAACTTGATAGATTTCTTGCAGAGTTTCCCCCGATCAAAAATGAAGTAAAACTAAAAGCTAAAACTGATGTTCCAAATGTCACGTTTACTTTTCCAAAGATAGATGAGAAATGTGACGTAGAGTTTGGAAGTGTCTCAACAGTTAAAAAGCCATGGGTTTCATTGTTTGAATAAATTTGATATGATGTTTGCAGGGGCTGCCCAAGTCTATACTGTCAAAGTGGATTATGGATAGTGGCGCTTCAAGGCATATGACTGGGACGCTTGCTCTGCTCTATGATGTCAAATCCATCAATGGAGGACATGTAGGATTTGCTGGGAACCAAGGTGGAAGGATCGTTGGTCAACGAATGGTGTCAAATGGCGTGATTTCATTCGACAAAGTGAATTACATAGTGGAGTTAACAAACAATTTACTCAGTATTTCACAAATCTGTGATAAAGACTTTAGTGTACATTTTACAAAAACTGAATGTGTGGTTTTGAAACCAGGGTTTAAAATTCCTGATGAGATGGTGTTGTTGCGTGCTCCACGAGAACACGACTTGTATTATCTTGATATGAGCATCGCAACACCAACAACTCATCAGAAACAGTGTTTTGTGTCAAAGTCTAAAGCGACAGAAAAAGATTTGATAATGTGGCATCGTAAGATGGGACACATTCATGTTCGCAAAATGAACTTTTTGGTACATAATGATTTAGTTGATGGAGTAAATTTGAAGAATTTTCACTTAAATGATGATTGTGTAGCGTGTAAGAAAGGAAAGTAGACTCGGAAGTCACACCCTTTGAAGATTATGAACACAATCAGGTTACCTCTTGAGAGATTGCACATGGATCTCTTCGGGCCTGTCAACATAAAGAGCATCAGCGGGGACTTATATTGCTTGGTGGTGACTGATGACTTTACGAGATTTTCTTGGGTAGTGTGCTTGGAACGAAAAGATCAAACTTTTGAGTCTTTGATGATGCTTTTCAAGAAAATGGAAACGGTGTATAAACTGCCAATCCGGAGGATTCGGAGCGACAACGGAACAGAATTCAAGAACAACAAGATGTACGAGTTCTGCAACGAGAAGGGAATTCTTCATGAATTCAGTGCGCCGTACACACCACAGCAAAATGGCGTAGCTGAACGAAAGAATCAGACCCTGATTGAGACAGCACGTACAATGTTAGCCGATTCCAAGCTACCAATCTTTTTCTGGAGTGAAGCAGTATCAGCAGCTTGTTACACATTGAATAGAGTTCTCACTGTCAAGAAGTATAAAAAGACTTGCTTTGAGCTGTTACACCGTTATAAGCCGAATCTTGAGTTCTTGGAGCCATTCGGGTCTCCTTGTACTTTTATTGGTGAAACGGGTAAATTTGGCGCTAAAGCTAATGGGGGTTTCTTTGTAGGTTACGCTAGCCCACTCAAGAGGGTGTTTGTACCATGCCTGGGTAAAGTGATTCAAGTCCAGCATGTGGATTGTCAGAAGCACACTCCATCACCACAACTTCCCGGATAAAGATTCCTGTTCGACTACGATAAGCTCTGGGAATCGTTTCATCTGCCAGTCGAGCCGAGTGAGGAGGAACTAGCTCTTATGTACCTGTATCAGCAAAATATGTCACAGGAACAAGTATCTAGACCACTAGAAGTTTCTCAACCCACCGTGGGTACTCACGATGATGAAGCAGGACCGAGTGGAACAGTTTAAGAATCACCAGAGGAACCAGCTCCATCGTTTGATGAATCTGACGACTCAGAAGCGGAACCCGCTCCGACTTTTGACGAGGATCCAACAGAAGCTGAGGATCAAACCGTTGATCTTGACATATCGAACTTGGAATCGGAAGTAAATGTGCCTGACAATGCTATGCCACGGACGTTGTCTTATCATCCCTCAGAACAGATTATTGGTGACCTGCAAAGTGGTGTTAAAACCCGACATCAAATAGATCGAGCTCTTACATGTTTCTATTCATCTATTGCTGATATGCAGAAAGAAGTCTCATTAAAATGTTTTATTTCGCAGATAGAGCCCAGAACCTACAAAGAGGCATTGACCGAGGATAGCTGGGTGAATGCAATGCAGGAGGAGCTGCAACAGTTCGAAAAGCTGGGCGTCTGGAGACTTGTTGATCTGCCTAAGAATCAAAAGCTAATAAAGACGAAATGGGTTTTTAAATGTAAGCGTGATGACAGAGGTGTTGTGGTGAGAAACAAAGCGCGACTTGTGGTTCAAGGTTTAAGTCAACAGGAAGGAATAGATTATGATGAAGTTTACGCGCCGGTTGCCAAACTTGAGGCAATTCGGATTTTTCTAGCCTTCGCGTCATGGAAAGATTTTAAAGTATATCAACTTGACGTTAAATCTTCCTTTCTTTACGGAACTATCAGAGAAGAAGTGTATGTGGGGCAACCGCCGGGGTTCACAGACCCACTGCACAAAAACAAGGTGTTTCTACTGGACAAAGCGTTGTACGGACTTCACCAGGCCCCGAGAGCCTGGTACGAGACGCTTTCGACATACTTGCTGGACAACGGGTTCACAAGAGGGATAGTAGACAGCACTTTGTTCACCAAGGAAGAAGCAGGCCACTTGTTGATTATGCAGATATATGTTGACGATATCATTTTTGGATCCACAAACGACGACATGTGCAAAGAATTTGAAAAGGTGATGAAGAAAAATTTCGAGATGAGCTCAATGGGGGAGATGAAGTTCTTCCTCGGGCTGCAAGTGGAACAAATGCCCGAAGGAATCTTCATTCACCAAACGAAATACGTGAAGGACGTGCTTGACAAGTTCGACATGACAGATTGCAGTCCTGCATCCACCCCCCTCGCGCAGAATCATGGAATTTGTCCAGACGAGAATGGTGTGAAGATGGACGAGACATTGTACCGATCAATCATTGGATCTCTAATGTATGTCACAACTTCCCGTCCAGACATCATGTACCCGACGTGTCTCTGTGCCAGATATCAGTCAAATCCAAAACAGTCACACCTGACCATTGTGAAACGTATCTTACGGTATTTGAAAGGATGCCCAAGCATCGGTTTGTGGTATCCTCGATCGGGTGACTTTACTTTATCTGGTTTCGCTGATTCTGACTTTGGAAGCTGCAAGCAAAATGCAAAGTCCACCACTGCTGGGTGTCAGTTCTTCGAAACTCGACTCGTTACCTGGCAGTGTAAGAAACAAACCGCAGTAGCGCTCTCTACATGCGAGGCTGAATACGTTTCAGCCTCCAGTTGTTGCTCACAGATCCTTTGGATCCAACAGCAGATGCGCGACTACGGGTTGCAATTCTTAGATACTCCTATCTACGTGGACAATGAAGCAGCTATTAACATTACTAAAAATCCGGTTCACCATTCAAAAACAAAACACATTGAGATCCCTCACCACTTTATCCGTGATTGTCACGAGAAAAAGTTAATTCGGATTGAACACTTGCACACCGATGATCAGAAAGCGGATTTCTATACTAAACCATTTGACAAAAAGAGATTTTATTATCTTTTAAAATTGAACGGGATTAAAAATATGCAATCTGGGAGGGTTATTGAATGTGAAGCCGAGTTGGGCGGCGATCTGACGTGAACCATGTCGTGTTGTCAAATTTGTTTGTACAGTTTGTTTTCTGCTTTTCGATAAAAACAAAAACACAAAAACATGTTTTAGTTTTAGGGGGAGAAATTTGCAGAAAAATACAAAAACATGATAAAATTAGAAAAACCAAAAACATTTGAAAAAGTAAAAATGAGTTTGTGTAAAAAAGGGAAATGATAGTACATCAGCGAGACAGGTGCAGTACGCTAAAGAAATGAAAAGTATAAATGTGTTAAGCAGTATTGTAGATGATATGCCGAGAGGTTTTTACACATTTAGTAGATTTGTTCAGGATATAAACATAAAAATTACTTTCTTTTGTGTAGGGAACATCTCTCGGATATATGGGTAACCCCCGAAATCTTGTTTGAAAGGTTCCTTTTTCTGATATACTAGGTTTGTTTACTCAGTGATATCTGGGGTATTATTCCAGGACTTCTGCTGAATGGAAGTTCTGACCTAGTCCTCGAATAATACTTTCTACAATGCTTGAAACATAGCATC
Source organism: Helianthus tuberosus (assembly GCA_030545235.1). Taxonomy (NCBI): domain Eukaryota; kingdom Viridiplantae; phylum Streptophyta; class Magnoliopsida; order Asterales; family Asteraceae; genus Helianthus; species Helianthus tuberosus. Next base: position 70,101,398 of record CM060356.1, on the reverse strand, counting down.
ACCCTCAGCATACATGATAAGACAATAAAATTGCTTAGCAATGCTGTTGTAAAAAAGATCCTCTAAAGGGGACACACCCAACAAGTTGAGTCATGATCTCTCTGCTGAACGATGGTTCTGGCCTGAGCTCTCATGATTCTTCATAATTTATTAACCCCTTACAGATATCATTTGTGTTTAAAACTCACCTGTAAGACTGAATATTGGGATCTGGATACGGGAGTATATTCTGAGTTGGGACACATATAAAAGTTTAAGTCCTAAAACATTAAATCTGTATCCTGAACAGATTGAATTTTTGTGTGAAAATTTAAAATGGACCAGTATATCGACAATCAATGCAAACTGTTTAATGCTTAAAATGTCACCTAAAGCTTAACGGTACTTGTATCTTGTCGGCAGCTGATATGATCCCTTAACACACTCACAAAAAGATTGTGTGTACAGTTTATTTGCTTCTCATAGTCAAAATCCAAAAAGATTTTAGTTTCTCATTTTATTTTCGACAACTGACATTGGGAATCGGACGATCAAAGCTTAGTGCAGATCATGTCTATGTTTGATAAGGGCTGGGTAAGCTGGTGATGCAGTATAATGATTGGTACAATGTTTGACAGTTGAAAAGTGTTTGGAAGTTCAAAATGTTCAAAAGTTCATTTGTTTAAACTATTTTAGAATGAAATAAATGTGTACTTCATAGTTCGGTCATCCAAGGTCATTAACTTGGACTTGGTAGGCCAAGCAGTTGACCAAGGTCATTGATTTATACTTGGTTAACTAGGTGTGACGGTGTTTAATCAGAAAAGTGTTAAAAAAATCAAAGTTTAAAATATCTAAAATCATGATCGTTTGAAGATAGTGTGGCCGTTTGAAAAAGATCATCACGTTTGACATTGGCATGACCGTTTGAAAAATATTTTGCCAGCCTCAAACGGACAGGGGCTAGGGGTTATAAATAGCACGTGGCCGTTTGAGAAATCATTTATCACCCTCACCGTTTGAAGTGATTTCAAACGGTCATCAAAAACTCGAATTTACAGCCGTTATTCTGCTAAAATTTCACCAGAATCTTGTGTTTATTGTTGGCTGGTTCAACTCTAAATATGGTGAAGGTTAGTATCTGTTTCGATTTATCATTGATTTCATGTTTTTCTGATGTCGGCAATAACTGTTGTTAGAACTCTTAGATTTAGGGTTTTAAATGTTTAAATCTGAAATCAAATCATAGGGTTTATGTCGGTTTTGGTTATAGATGATTGTGTGTTAGTTTAATTGAATCAGTTTGATGTGCTTGATGAATCTTGTCATTTGAACAGATCTTTAAGGTCAGATCTAGAAATTTTTTAGGAATTGTTGTCTGATAAAATTGGTACACATGTACTCGGAATCTAACAGAGATTTTATCTACATCATCAATTTGACAACAGATAACTTAGAAATTTTTAGGGTTGTGACAATTTCAAATGGTCAAGTGGGTAGTCAGTTTGAAGGCTGTCCGTTTGAGGACATGACCGTTTGAGGAACTGTAAGTTTGAGGAACTATCAGTTTGAGAGCTGTATGTTTGAAGTCTTTCATTTAAAACCTGATTAGGTTTCTGTTTGAATGCATGTGTTGACAGGTTCTGTTTGAAGTGTATTTTTTTTAATATCTGCTTGATATGATGTATAAATGTTGAAATTCTATTAAAGAGTTTTAATTGTGTTGTATGATTATGTGTGTGCAGCCATCTACAGTGTTGTCCAATCCTAATCATAATGTGTGCTGTAATCTGGATGAGCAGCAGAATCCATTGTTGTCTGAATTCAGCTGTATTTTGGATTTTATAAGGAGAGTTCCAATTCAGAAAGCTTTGACTGACAGACGTTTAGTGTTCAGATCTCATATTCAACGGTTTTAGAAAAATGCAACTTATGATGAACAAAGCAAAACAATCAATTCAGTTGTTAGGGTTAATGATGAGAAGAAACCAATTATAATATCTGAAGCCATTGTTCGAGAAGTAATTGATTTCCCGGATGAAGAGGATTCGCCGACGAAGTTTCCCGAAAAGATGGTAAAGGGTTGTATGTTGAGAATGGGATATGCTGGTGAGTTAAACAGTGGAAGTTATTTGAAGTCAAAATTTACAAAGCCGTACAAGTTTCTTATTCATTCCGTGTTGATAGCATCGAGTCACCAAAAAGGAGGATATGATACGATACGTGGCTATTTGATGAATATGATCGTAGCTCTTGTGTTGAATAAGAAATATAATTTTTCTCATGTCATTTTTCATTACATGGTTGATGAAGTAGTTTCGAACAGAAAGACTTGGTTATATCCAAGATTTATTCAGATGTTGATAGATCATGCTTATCCTGAAATTGTTCGAGATGAAGTAAATGATGTGTTGCTGTTATCACATATGGATAATGATTCTATTCGAGCTTTGGCAAGATATCACCCAAAATATCCAGAGTCAACAAAAATTGCTGAATTCTTTGGTGCTATTAGAGACAGAAATTATCAGGATCCTGATCCTGAGAATCATGAACACTGGAGAAACGAAGAAGAAAGAAAAGAGAAAGGTTATTCTGAGGAGCTGAAGGTTCTTGAAAAGTTCATATCAAAGAGAAGTGAATGGTTCTTAAAAGAACAAAAGAAGAGGACCAGGAAAACTACTCCTAAGGTTCAGAAAGATGAAGGTTCTTCTTCACAGCCAAAGAAGAAACAAAAGAAAGCGGCTAAGACTTTGTTAGTGGACGAACCTGAAGAAGAAATCAATGTAGTAGTTGAAACTGAAACTGAAGGAGTTACAGAAAAAGAACAAGATCCAGTTTCTCCTAGTACTGAACAGTTATTGAAAAATATTGGAGATGAATTAGATCGAGAGAAGATTGGTGACATTGAAGGTAGTGATGATGTGGATAAAAGTACCACAAGCTCTTCTAATGATGAAGTAGATGAGATTGAACGAGCTAAAAGAGTTCAAGCTGAGATTGAAAAAGAAAATCAGCTAAAAAGAAAGAGACGAGAAGAAAAACAGAAAGATGACGATTATGTTCCTTCTCAAGAAGAAATGCAAATGTCTACAACGTCTAGCAAAAAGAAGAAAGTTCATAAGAAGAAGAAAATGGTTTCTCCAAAGGTAGCCAAACGAAAGATGATTATCAGATTGCCAAAAAGTATACCAAAAACAAAACAATCATCCCAACCACCTTCACCACCACCTGTTTCTTCACCACCCAAATCACCACACAATTCACCTCTAATACAACCAACTCCACCAGGACAACCCACACCACCAAGACAACCCACACCACCAATACATCAATCACCACAATCACATCAATCACCAATACAATCACCTCCACGACAACCAACACCACCTAGACCACCATCACCATCACCATTACATCTCTCACCACCTCCACAACAAACCTTATTCACATCACAAGAACTTTTCCAAACACCACCTCGCACACAAATACAACTAACACCTAGTTCTTCTAGCAAAGGTCTTCATATTCCTCATGACAATCTTGAAGATATTGGTGTTGGAGATTTTAGCTTTATAAACGATGAACAAGTGAAGAAGTTGGAGAAGAAGATGGATGAAGTGTTGGATGATAACAAGAAATTAGCTGCTGAGAACAAAAAGGTTTCTGATCGTGAACGAATTCTTGAAATGCGAGTAAAGAAGTTGGAAGGTGATAACAAAGAATTGATGAAGAAGATTGAAACTGATGAAACAGAGATGGATTTTATGAAAGTTCAGATAGCAGAGCTGTTAGAAGAGAAGACACGCAAAGATCAACAATATAATTATTTTAAGACGAAGAACAAAGAATTGAAAGATATAAAGGCTAAAAATGATCATGAAAATTATATGTTGAAGATGGTTTTAGAAAGTGTGGTCGGTATGCCTCTGGAGCAGAAGTTTGATGAAATTATGCGTCAAGAAGTTAAAGCTCAGAATCAAGCAGTTATTGTGACAACCCGTACTCCCAAGGTTAGCATTGTCCAAATCTCTTGAACTTGACTCGTATTGCTACTATTCATGTTCTGATATACGTCATCATTGCACCGACGTTGCGTAAACCTGTTAAAACTTGTTTTAATACATTGAATTACTATGATATATATATTGTGAGTTTGTTACTAAGATAATATGTATTTCTATGGTAAATACATATTATTTCTAGATTATAAAATCCTGGTCCATATCCTCGGCCCACCCTAAGCCCAACCGACCCCTAGCCCATTTCCTTGTTAATTGTTTATATGTGAGTGCATGAGATAAAATCACACAACCCTTTTGAAGTCGTACATATATCAGATCATAATAGGAACTTGGGCCGGTCACCTTATGCTCATTTAATAGTGTATATGGCCCTTATGTTACCACAAGCCCAAACTGAGCCCACCTTTTCTATCTATTAGTTACGTACAATAATTTTAAGATCACACAACCGTTTTTGCAAACCCTATTGTTCTCAAAAAGATCATCGACGGCTGACAACCCCCCCCCACACACACACACCAAGGCGATCTGGTAGTGGAGACATCAGGTTGATTAGTCGAGCCTCCCTTGGTTAGTACATCTTTTTTTTTTTTTTTTTTTTTGGGTAAAGGGTTACCCCGGTGATTCTATATATTCACAAAACATAAACACAAGTAGTATGGAAAAACCCATACTAGTTCTAACATGGGACATCCCCCCATGAAAGTAAACAAGAAAACGAAACACTAACTCACAATCCAACACCCACTAGACAATAATCTAGAAAAACAAGTTAAAAAACAAATCAGAAAACACTAGCCACCATCGTCAAGCATCGAGTTTTCATGAATCTCCCACATCTCTAGAAAGCGTCTCACTTTAACCGTGCTCTTGTATTTAGCTCCCATAAGTTTATATCGAATAGTCTGAATGATCAATGAGACAATTACTTCTGGAGGTCTTGTCTGATTTTTAAACAGACGAGCATTCCGCTCCTGCCATATGAAATAAGCTGTAGCTGCTACTATAAGACGACTTGAAATGTTATAAGCCGATTTAGAAGCCCCTCTAGCTAAAAGCCAATTCATGATGTTTAACCACTTAGGATCAACCGTACCCATATTCACCTTATCCCTTACCGAACACCAAATCTGAGCCGAGAATTTACATTCGAAAAACAGATGATCATGAGAATCATTATTCTCGAAGCACAGTAAACAACACATCATATTCATGTTTTTTCTCCTCGTCATATCCCACTGTAAAATCTTATCTTGAGTCAAAAGTTTCCTACGCATGATAAGCCACATAAGGAAAGCATGCCGAGGGATACATTGAGAGAACCATACCACATTCACCCAGTCAACTTCCGTCTCCCTAGCTCTGATAGATTGCCACACACACGAAGACGAATAATCATTCAGTTTATCACCATCTTTCCAAAAGAATCTATCTCTACTATTCGGAATAATTTGTAAGTTATCAATCTGAATCAAAACCGGAAACAAATCACGCCAAGCCGTAGGCCACTTCCAAGAACCATTCGCCCTAACGTCTTTAACCGAATCATGAAGAGAGAACCCAGCTTCATAGATAATGCGAGGAGATATGAAACTTGCCAACGGACCGCACTCACACCAACGATCGTACCATGCGGATGTCATCCCACAGTCTCCAATCTTTGTCCAAACGTGATTTCTGATAACCGGCCGTAACTGGAGGATTTTCCTCCAACTCCAGCAACACACCGAAGGAATTTTACACGCCCAAAAATTAGTATTCCTTAAACGGTTCGAATATATCCATTGAACCCAAAGAGAATCCCTCCTGGTAATAATGCTCCAAACATGCGAGGCCATAAGAGCTATATTTACATCTTGAATTCTTCGCAACCCAAGGCCTCCTTCATACTTCGGCTTACATATAGAACTCCAAGAAACCTTCGTTTTCCCTCTCTGAAAAGAACCATCTTGAGACCACAAAAAATTCCGCATTTTATTTTCTAACTCCTTGATAACTCTAGCTGGAAGAATTAAGACAGAAGCCCAGAAAATATGCATAGAGGATAAAACAGATAAAATCAGCTGAAATCTACCCGCAAAGGACAATAGCCGATTCTTCCAACTTGAAATGCGATTCTCCAATCTTTCAATCAAAACACTACAATCTTTGTATAGGAGTCTAGACGAGATCAACGGAACTCCCAAATACCTGACTGGCAACTCCCCTTCCACAAAAGGAATAATCTCTAAAATAGCCCCCTTGACTTGCTGGGGCACATTACAAAAAAAGCTGGTACTTTTTTGAACATTCGGAATCAACCCAGACATACGAGAGAATTGAGAAAGCGCATTCATGATACATGTAGCCGATCTCACATCACCTCTAGCAAATAAAAACAAATCATCCGCAAAGCACAGGTTGATAATACGTTGACGTTGACACTTGTTATGAAATCTGAAAGACGCATCAATCGAAGAGGCTTGTTGCAACTTACACGTCAAGACTTCCATAACCAATGTGAAAAGATAAGGAGAAATAGGATCCCCTTGCCGGAGCCCCCGTTTGCCCTTGAAGAAACCATGAACACTACCATTCACACAAATAGAATATGACGGAGTAGAAACGCCAAGCATAATCCACTTTATCATTCTCTGGTTAAACCCGAAACCCAGTAACACCTCTTCAAGAAACTTCCAATCAACCGTATCATAGGCTTTTTGGATATCAACCTTAAATGCACACCTAGGCGGCCCATAATCTTTATGATAATTTTTATGGTTAGTACATCTATATTTATGTAATTTTTATGGGTTTGTTTCTTATGTGATTAGTATATCATGCTATGTGAATATTATGTGATATTGAAAGATCATTATATGAGGAAGGTGTTAATAACCAATTGGCATGCTGTTGTCTAGTAGGAACTTAGTGAGAGAATTGTGTTAGGTTTGCATAACCAAGAAAGTTGCTGACAAAATTAATGCCAAGTCAACCTAGATGAATGTGGCACATGATTTCTGAACCAACATAATGATTAGGATGTGTGAGTTATGCCATGTGATTGGACCGAAAGTGTTGATCATAATCATGATTCGGTGATCAAGGAGTTCATATGATAACATGGTTATAGTTGTGATGATGAACCGATTAATATTTGTTGAGAAGCTAGGGGTAATTTGTTATTTGTTTGGGATTGTTAGTTACTGTTAATATTAAAGGGATATGTGGGCTTGCATATTTATTAGATTTACACATTAATTAGTTGTTGATTGGGTCATATGTTACAATGAAACACACTGGGCTCGATGGTAACATCACTATTGTTGCAACATTAAATTGTGAACTAGCATCAACACTTAAGATGGGATATAGATTTAACTTGGGCCTGTTAATAGTTGTGACACACATACATGCTTTACATTTGGGCCGATTACTTGAACAGATTACATATATATTAGTTGGTCTGATCTATGTTAAATGAATTGTTAGAGTATTGGGTTGGTTATTAGTAATGGGCTGCACTAAAATTATCAAAACAGAATAGGTGAAGTATGAGATAATATATGTTTCTAATTAAGTAGGGTGTTGGTTAAACATAACCATTGAGTTGCATATTAACTGTTGGTAGGATTGGGCCGAATGGTCTTGTAAACTCACATTAGTAAACAGAAGGTGCGGTGAACCAAATCATGTATGTTATGAAGAATGATTATATGAGCAGGATGTGAGTAGTTGCAATATGTCAAGTAATGCTTGTGATTTAATGCGTGTAACAGTTTAGATGACATGATTTGATAAATGTTTTCGTGAGACATGGACAATGTTGATTGACTGAAACAACTTGCACAACTCGTTTAATGCTAGTGCACTGTTTGCGTAACATGTGAAAATATTGTATGACATAAGTGAAATTGGAATACTAAACTGAGTGTTCTGGTAAATCATGATAGGGCGTATTTGGTCAACTGTTAAACAAGTAAATAATCTTACCGAGCAAAACCAAGGTGAGTTCACTACATTCGAGCATGCGTCCCAGTGGTTGGGGACAGTCAGTGGTCTGGGTAATAACGGGTATATTGGTTAATATTCTCACCTATCATTTTTGTAAGTCCCTTATCGGGTATTAGTTGGTAGCGCTACTTAGGTTTGGCACCCTCACACCGCTCCTGGATAGGACGGATGTGAACTAATGACCCAGTCGGGCCCAGTACTGGATAGGAGTACGTGGGATAGGGCAGTCATGTACATCAGGAGCCGTCTTGTTCGGAATTGAGATATTAACAATATTACCTGCATTGGTTATTGAACTTATTTACATACAACTGGTAACAAAACGTTTTCTTAAACTGTGAACTCGCCAGCTTTGTCTGATACACTTGTTGCATGCTCGCAGGTCGTTAGGTACTTTGGATGGGAACTTGCTATCTGGATGGCTGGAGTGGTCATGGTTCGCAGTGTTTGGCTACGCGTGTCTCATTCACGGAATTCATTTACATTGGGTTTTGAAACATTTAAACAATGAATTGTTATTTGCTTCCGCTGTCATTATTTAACTTGGATTATATTCTACGAACGTTTTTATTTCATGAATGGGATTTTTATTAAACATATTGTGGTTGGTTCAATGTAATTAGTGGCTCGTTGTTGGTACGTCACACGCCTAGCAGGGACATTCCCTAGGTGGTATTTTGGGGGTGTGACATTTTGGTATCAGAGCCACTGGTTATAGTGAACTTGGTTTTAAAACGTTTTTATAAAACCAGACTATAACCGAACGGATCCGAAATCGACCATGACACTCAGCTCCAGATTGCAAGGTTCGTCTCTCGTATACTCATTGTATTGAGTAACTAGTGAACACTTACATATGATATTGCATGTGATTGCACGTTTAGCACAACATTATGAATTCATTACTTGCATACGTTATGTGATTGGTAGTATGGTGTTTCCTTAGACATTCTTGACTCGCGTTTCGTAATATTCTTTGCTAGCTACACGAGTTTGAGGAACCATTTGACATGAGTTAGGAGGAGCTGAGATGAGCATGCAAATCGCAATATTATTGTGGGTGCACACATAATAATACTGTGGGGTGCATGCGAGTCCCAATGAGCCCTAACAAGTGAAAAAGGGGTTCTGATTTGTTATCTAATCAATGAGAAATGTAACAAACCTAAGTGGGGTCATAGCAGTGATTGTCTTTTACTCGAACGTAATCTTTTCACTCCTTTCTGAATCCTTATGAATCTCGATGCTATCGAGTATTACCTGAACACACATCTGAACGCCTAGCCAAACGTGTAGAATGTTAGGTGCTTGCATAAATGTCCTTGAGTTGGTCTATACCTTTCTTGCTTCTCTTCGTTTGCTAGAACTCTATGTATTGACGTCTTATACACCGAAGTGTGATCACTTCTGCAACACTCTCGCAGCATACCGCGTATTACTCAAACAACTTACAACATTGATGGGCAAGAGGATGAGTGTAGCACTTTACCGACCTCAGTATTTTGACGACCCCAATTTCCAGCGACTCATGGGAGTCAACTCTATGAATCAATCAGGACGTAAGCGATGGCAACTGATTATAGGGTGGAATGAGTTACTTCCCACGCAGTGAGTAGTGTCTTAGGACGTGACACGGAATTAGCCAGGATGGACCCTGTGGTTTAAAGACCGTAAGGCCCCGTTTCAAGCAACAACATTAGAGGCAGCAGTCACGACAACAACCGAGGGAACGACGGCCGTATTGGAAATGCGCGTAACGAAACCAACAGACATTGGAAATGATGCTCATGGAAGGGCGTTTAGGATTGGCGTAGGCAACGCCAGGTGTAATAACAACATGGTAGTGTTCATGTTTTGGGTAACTAATCATTTCGGCTCTGTTCTGCTTGACTCTGATGCTTCTTAAAACCGAACCTGCTGTGGAATCGGCTGATGGTAAGTCAACTGAAACCTCATACGATTGTTGGGATGCAACTCGACCTTGGGGGACAAGTATTCGACGTCGACCTTCCTTCTACTACCCTTGAAAGTTTGATGCAATAGTTAGTATGGATTGGTTATTCATATATCGCGCAGATATACTATGTGAAAAGAAAACTTTGTGTACCCCTCTCCTTAGTAGAGAATCGTCATCTGTTCCAGAATATCAGAGTTGTGTAAAGGCTAGCAACAATTCTGCAATGAAAGCCCAGAAGTGTCTATGGAGGAACTACCCCGCTATGTTGGCAACCGTTACTAATGTTAAGGCTAAGGAAAATAGGATCGGGGATCCACCGATTATTCGTGACTCCTTTCAGTGTGCTGTTCGAGGAACTTTCAGGTCTACTTCCACAACTATTAGTCGGAACCTCAGTTGATTTCACGCCAGAGGCAACTCTGAAGACTCGTACTCTTACCGCCTTGCACCGGGAGGGTTGCAAGAACTGTCTAAGCTACTACGAAAACTGTTGGACAGGAGTTCTATCGGACCTAGTTCTTCGCCTTGGGAAGCCCTAGTTATATCCGTGAAGATAAGCCTTTTCGTAGGTGTACCGATTATCGAGAACTCATCAAGGCGACAGTCGAGAACCGTTTGCCTCGACCATGTATTGACAACCTGTCAACCAATTGCAAGGGATGAGCTTTCATTCGAGGATTGATTTACGAGCGAACTATTATCAGATGGAAATCCAAGGGGGAGAATGTTCCTAAAATGGCATAACGAATGCAGAACGGCCATTGCAACTTGTATTTCACGACCTTGGGTTAATCAACACACCAGCAGCTTTATGGATCACATAAAACGACCGCGTTTATCGATGACGTTTTGGACCATTTCCAGGAGAAAGGAACATCATGGGCGGCATTGGTATCTTATTTTAAAGCTCCCGAGGAAGGAGCCACTCCGTGCGAAGTCTTGTTAGATGTAGTTACTGGATTCGAGAGGTACATTTTTGGTCATGAAATCGATGAAGTGGAATACGTGTGGACCTCGATAAGATCCATTCTGTTAGAAACCGTTTGGCACCAAAGATTCATTAAGGGACGCAACAATTCCTTAGTCTCACTGGTTATCATCGTAGATTCAACGCGGGGTTTTTGAAGATTGCGCCGCTGTAATCTCTTTAGCACGGCGGGGTGCTGTGAGTTTATGGGAGACAGGACAGGAGAACGTCTTTTCAGCCTTCGAATCCCAACTCCACAATGCACTGAGCATCGTTATTACCTAAGGGTACGGGTAATTTAGTGGTATACCATGACGGTCCAAATCAGAATTCCAGTTACACACCGACGCAACACGAGATAGTGATGATTTACGTGATGGAGTTACAAAAAGGAACTGCACGACACACAACCGGCGGTGAAAAATCATGGCCTTTGGACTTACTCGGAGGCATTACTTGGACGGTACCGAAAGCGTTGCTTAGACCGATCACAAGGGCCTCCGGTGTACCCTTGTTCGAAAGAGCTAATCAAGCGACGACATCGCTGGATGGAACCTTTAAATGATTACACTGGGAAACCTGAACGTGTACTAGCTTTGCAACTCACTATCGACTCCAACCTACCTGATCAGATTCGCTCCGTTCAAAAATGGAGAACTGAAGAAAGAGAATTTTCAAGTTAAACCCATGTGAGGCATGGAGAAGCAACCTTTGGCAGGTCAGACGATATGTGCTACCTCATGGAATGAATGTGGGTCTCGTTATACGGCAACTGTAGGGAACTCGTGTTGGGCAGAGCACACCGACCTCGATATTCTAGTTGTCTGGGCTTTGATGAGAGATATTAGGATTTATAAATCTTACACTGGTGATCGGGCATGAAGGCCCACCTAGCTATGTATGTGAATGATGTTTGACTTATGGGAATGTCAAGGGGGAGAATCAACAACTAGAAACCCACATATGGAAATGAGAACAGACTGCCATAGATTCTACAACTTGAAAGGAAACCAATACCACCTGGGTGATCGTTGATTGTCTCAAGCTACCAGCACACTTTCGTACAATCAAGGGGACTGACGAGTCTTCACAGCTGTTAATGTTCCTTTGAGAAAGGCGGCTTTTACGCACGAGGTGTCAACTCCTGTTACTTTTGCTTTTGAGCTATACCTGATTTATGACCGGCAACACACAACACCCTTGGCTCACGTCTAGACATGAGCATTACTTATCACTATGGGACAACCGGACGGAGCAACGAACCATCTTGACACACGAAGACATGCTGTGAGCATGTGCGTGATTGACTTTAGTAAACATATGGAAGGACACCTATCTTTGGGTGAACTCTACTGCAGCCGTTGCCGTATTAGTATGCATACAGCTTTGTTTGAGGCATTGCATAGATGATAATGCCAATCTGCTTGCTGGACTAAGGTGGGTGACAACCTAATCACGGATCCAGGACTTGTACATGAACCCTTGAAGATTGCTTAGATCAGTGTTTGTTTGACGTCAACGCGTGACTGTCAGGAAACACTGGGGGTTCGTTGTAGGCGAACGTATCAAAATCGAAAGTCTCACCCTGGGAGGGTGCGGTACGTTTTTGGGAAGCGTGGCAAGCTTCATCTACGACATGATGGGACACTCAGAATTCTGAATGGAATCGGTGACGTGGCTCACAAACTCGGGTTACCTAGCGAATTGGATAACGTTTGCGATAACATTCATGCCTCGAATCCAAGGAAGTGTTTGGCGGATGAAACACTCGTGGTACCTTTGCAAGAACCATAGATTGATATTAAGTTGCAGAGTGTTGAGGAACCAACTGAGATCATGGACTAGAAGGATAAGGTCCGTGGGCACAGTCGAATTCTAATCACAACCCTTTTGAAGTCGTACATATATCAGATCATAATAGGAACTTGGGCCGGTCACCTTATGCTCATTTAATAGTGTATATGGCCCTTATGTTACCACAAGCCCAAACTGAGCCCACCTTTTCTATCTATTAGTTACGTACAATAATTTTAAGATCACACAACCGTTTTTGCAAACCCTATTGTTCTCAAAAAGATCATCGACGGCTGACAACCCCCCCCCCCCACACACACACACCAAGGCGATCTGGTAGTGGAGACATCAGGTTGATTAGTCGAGCCTCCCTTGGTTAGTACATCTATATTTATGTAATTTTTATGGGTTTGTTTCTTATGTGATTAGTATATCATGCTATGTGAATATTATGTGATATTGAAAGATCATTATATGAGGAAGGTGTTAATAACCAATTGGCATGCTGTTGTCTAGTAGGAACTTAGTGAGAGAATTGTGTTAGGTTTGCATAACCAAGAAAGTTGCTGACAAAGGTGTGTCAGTGTAACACACCAACTAGACTTGACATACCAAGCCTAGGAAAACAAGAACCACAAACCAACAAAACACAACCAGACAAAACACGCACAAAATACACAACCAGACCCAACCGAAAAAACAAAAACAGAAATTAGACTCTAGCCCGGGTCCGCTCCATTATCTTCAATCTTCCATCTTTCGAAAATCCTTTGTTTAGCCGAAGCTAGCCGAAATCTGAATCCCATGAGCTTCAACCGAACCGAAGACTTAATAACCTCAGCCACTTGTTCAGCCGTTCTTTTGTTGTTCTTGAAAAGCCTGTTATTCCGCTCTTGCCATATATAATAAGCCGAAGCAGCAATCAATAATTTGCACACAATATGATCCGCGTTCTTGGATTTTGCATGTTGATCTACCCAAGAAACGACCGACGCCCATGAATCATCAACATTACCCAAAGTAACCAGCTTCTTAACTTCATTCCATGTCTTCGCCGCAAAAGGACATCGGAAAAATAGATGATCCCGCGTATCTCTATCATGGTTACACAGCGGACAACACATCAAATTCCAATTGGTATGACTACCCGCTTCCCAAATCGTCAATCTATCCTGCGTTTTGAGCTTGTTTCTAAATGCCAACCATAGATGAAATGAATGCCTAGGAATACATTGCGTGTACCAAACCATATCAGCCCATAGCACCTGCTCTTCCCGATTCCGAATTGTATTCCAAACACAAGCCGATTGAAAGTCTTGTGTCTTACCTTCCACATCTTTCCATACTAGAGTATCCTCACCATTAGAAACAATTGTCGGAACCGCTATAGTTATTAAGACTGGAAAAAGATCAAGCCAAGCTTGAGGCCATCTCCAGTTACCTTCCTGATCAATCATATCCGCAACTGTTGACCTTAGCGAAAAACCCGCATTCGCTATATTTCTGGGCGATATAAAGGAAATGAGCGGGCTACTCGCACACCACATGTCGCTCCAAATATTCGTTTGTGTACCACTTTTGATTGACGACCAAACATGAGGACGAATGATGTTACGGATGGATAATATTTTACGCCATCCCCAACTCATACTCCCTCTACACGGCACTTCCCAGAAATTCCGACCTCTTAGCTTGTAATCGTGAATCCATTTCACCCAAATAGAATCCCTTTTGGTGAGAATACTCCAAATGTGCTTAGCCATTAGCGATTTATTAACATCGGCTATACTTCTAATACCCAATCCTCCTTCCTGTTTAGGCAAACACACATGTTTCCACGCTACTTTAGCACGGATTCTGCCTTCCGAGCCTGCGTTCCAAAGAAATCTTCGAATCTTCTTTTCAAGATCACTAATAACACGAGCAGGCATTATAAAAACCGAAGCCCAATAGATGTGCATGGATGAAAGGACCGAATTAATGAGTTGAAGCCGGCCGGCAAACGACAAAGCCTTAGAAACCCAATTAACAATCTTTTTTTCCATTCGCTCAATAAGAACCCTGCAATCATTATAAACAAGTCTCGATGATATAAGAGGAACTCCCAAATACCGAACCGGAAGAGTACCTTCTTGAAACGGCATAATATTGAGAATTGCTTGCTTTATCGATTGAGAGACATTGCAAAAAAATACTGTACTCTTAGCTGGACTAGGGACGAGACCAGACATCTTGGTAAAACTCTCCAGCGCCTCCTTAATCTTCTTGACCGAGACCACATCACCATGAACAAAAATAAATAAATCATCCGCAAAAGACACATTAATTATTTTTTCTTTAGCACAGTGAGCATGAAACTTGAACGGACTGACAGCAGCTCGACGAAGCAGCAATGATAAAACCTCCATCACCAAAGTAAACAAATAGGGGGATAACGGATCCCCTTGCCTTAGCCCACGTTTACCCTTGAAAAATCCATGTAAATTCCCATTGATACTCAGCGAGTACGACATTGTGGATACACATGTCATGATCCACTTGACCATCCTGGAGTGAAAGCCGAACCTAACCAGAATACCCTCCAAAAACCTCCAGTTGACTGTATCATAAGCTTTCTGAATATCGATTTTAAAAGCACACCTAGGCTGCCCCTTAGTAAGATGATAATTGTGCATGAGCTCCTGAGTAAGAAGAATATTATCTGAAATCCTTCGCCCGGGCACAAAGGCCGATTGGTTAATGCTGACAAGATACCCCAAACTGCCTTTCAACCTATCCGAAATAACTTTGCTAATACATTTATATAAAACATTGCAGCAAGAAATCGGTCTATAATCCAAAACCGAGTCAGGAACGTCTTTTTTAGGCAATAAAGCAAGGATAGTGTGGTTAATCTGGTTCAGAATTTTACCATTATCGAAAAATTGAAGAACCGCATCCGTCACTTCTTTCCCGACAATATCCCACGCTTTTTTGAAAAAAACCGAAGTATATCCATCAGGCCCTGGCGCTTTGTCATCTCCAATACTGAACATGGTTGTCTTGACCTCCTCTCTAGAAATCGGACGGATCATATGCTCGGCCACCTCATTACTAAGAATTTTAGGGAATAAGTTATCTAGATTGGCGTCTTCCACATGACTCTCGTTGCCCAAAAAGTTTGTATAGTGCAGCACCATAGCGTCTTCCACACCTTTGTACTGATTGGTTTCTTTTATAAAATTTACCGGGGTATCCCTTTACCCAAAAAAAAAAAAGAAAGTTGCTGACAAAATTAATGCCAAGTCAACCTAGATGAATGTGGCACATGATTTCTGAACCAACATAATGATTAGGATGTGTGAGTTATGCCATGTGATTGGACCGAAAGTGTTGATCATAATCATGATTCGGTGATCAAGGAGTTCATATGATAACATGGTTATAGTTGTGATGATGAACCGATTAATATTTGTTGAGAAGCTAGGGGTAATTTGTTATTTGTTTGGGATTGTTAGTTACTGTTAATATTAAAGGGATATGTGGGCTTGCATATTTATTAGATTTACACATTAATTAGTTGTTGATTGGGTCATATGTTACAATGAAACACACTGGGCTCGATGGTAACATCACTATTGTTGCAACATTAAATTGTGAACTAGCATCAACACTTAAGATGGGATATAGATTTAACTTGGGCCTGTTAATAGTTGTGACACACATACATGCTTTACATTTGGGCCGATTACTTGAACAGATTACATATATATTAGTTGGTCTGATCTATGTTAAATGAATTGTTAGAGTATTGGGTTGGTTATTAGTAATGGGCTGCACTAAAATTATCAAAACAGAATAGGTGAAGTATGAGATAATATATGTTTCTAATTAAGTAGGGTGTTGGTTAAACATAACCATTGAGTTGCATATTAACTGTTGGTAGGATTGGGCCGAATGGTCTTGTAAACTCACATTAGTAAACAGAAGGTGCGGTGAACCAAATCATGTATGTTATGAAGAATGATTATATGAGCAGGATGTGAGTAGTTGCAATATGTCGAGTAATGCTTGTGATTTAATGCGTGTAACAGTTTAGATGACATGATTTGATAAATGTTTTCGTGAGACATGGACAATGTTGATTGACTGAAACAACTTGCACAACTCGTTTAATGCTAGTGCACTGTTTGCGTAACATGTGAAAATATTGTATGACATAAGTGAAATTGGAATACTAAACTGAGTGTTCTGGTAAATCATGATAGGGCGTATTTGGTCAACTGTTAAACAAGTAAATAATCTTACCGAGCAAAACCAAGGTGAGTTCACTACATTCGAGCATGCGTCCCAGTGGTTGGGGACAGTCAGTGGTCTGGGTAATAACGGGTATATTGGTTAATATTCTCACCTATCATTTTTGTAAGTCCCTTATCGGGTATTAGTTGGTAGCGCTACTTAGGTTTGGCACCCTCACACCTCTCCTGGATAGGACGGATGTGAACTAATGACCCAGTCGGGCCCAGTACTGGATAGGAGTACGTGGGATAGGGCAGTCATGTACATCAGGAGCCGTCTTGTTCGGAATTGAGATATTAACAATATTACCTGCATTGGTTATTGAACTGTTTTACATACAACTGGTAACAAAACGTTTTCTTAAAGTGTGAACTCCCCAGCTTTGTCTGATACACTTGTTGCATGCTCGCAGGTCGTTAGGTACTTTGGATGGGAACTTGCTATCTGGATGGCTGGAGTGGTCATGGTTCGCAGTGTTTGGCTACGCGTGTCTCATTCACGGAATTCATTTACATTGGGTTTTGAAACATTTAAACAATGAATTGTTATTTGCTTCCGCTGTCATTATTTAACTTGGATTATATTCTACGAACGTTTTTATTTCATGAATGGGATTTTTATTAAACATATTGTGGTTGGTTCAATGTAATTAGTGGCTCGTTGTTGGTATGTCACACGCCTAGCAGGGACATTCCCTAGGTGGTATTTTGGGGGTGTGACAGTTATTGATGCAGAAATGAGAAGATTAGGAAAGCATTATTGAAGAAACCTAAGCCTCATGAAGAGAAATTCAAGTCCCTATGAAGACCAAGACTGAAGACTCCGGCTGTATCCAAGGGGGAGTTTGTTAGTGCAAAGATGTCTAAAGCCTATGTCTTAAGTCTAGGGGTCTAATGTGTCAAGTTTGTATAGTTTAGGGGCTGAAATGTAATGTTTATGTTATTTTTAAAGGGTGACCGTTTGAAGGTGGCCTTTCACTTTCAAACGGACAGGATTTAAGTCGTGACCGTTTGAACTGGTCGTGACCGTTTGAACAGGTCATGACAGTTTCAAACGAACAGGGGTCTTGCCTGTAAATAGGCTTGTTGGTTTCTCATTTGAAACGGTCAGCTCTGTCATGTACTGTTACTCTGCCGGATTTTCAAGTGATTAGTGAATGAGAAACGAGTATTAAAGTTACATTCTTCTGTTTTCTACTCCATTCTATCTGATTCTAAACTGTTTAGGTGTTTCCGCCACTTAAATAGTGTGTATTCACTCAAATTGACTCATTTGATCGGTCAAATCGATCCTACAATTCCTAATACAACATCAAATCCTGTCAGATTCATTGGGTAAAGATTTGCAATAAACTTTTGATTTAAAAATTATATTCTTACTCCCTGCAAGATTTCAATAATCTTAACGGATTCACCATTTGCCGTTTCTACTAGGCATTCTTGTGAGAGTTTAGTTAATGGTTGATTGAGAAATTTGCAAAATGAAGTAATAATAAAACTTTGGTTTGCACCAGAGTCAAATAATACTTTGGCAAAAACATCATTAACTAAAAACGTACCAGCAATCACGTCTAGAATCATCTTTGCTTCTTCGGCTGTCAGGATAAATGCTCTAGCATTTTTAGTAGTCTTGTTGTTCATGGCTGGAGCTAGTTTCAGACAGTTTGGCTTGATGTGACCTTTTTGTCCACAGTTGAAGCATACTCCATTACTAGGTTTCTTCCTACAATCTTCTTCTTTGTGTCCTGGAATCTTGCAGAAGTTGCAGTAGGTGGAGCATCTTCCTGAATGCTTCTTCTTACAGGCCTTACAGTAAGGCGTGGAGGTAGAACCTGCGTTTTTCCCACGGTTGGAATTTCCGTAGCGAAATTCCTGGGTAAGCCTTTGGGCTAGGTTCCTCCTCTGTTTCTCTTCTTGCGTACACACTAACTCATCAGTCAAGGTATTTGCTAGTTCTACAGCTTCTTCTATAGTTTGTGGTCTAACTGCCTTGACTACATGCCTAATCTCACTTATTAATCCCCAAATGTAACAGGAGATTAATACTGGTTCTGGTGATGCAAGGGTTGGCACTATCCTAGCATATTCGAAGAATAAAGTAGTGTAACCCTTACTATCCACTCCAGTCATTCTAAGGTTTAAAAATTTATTCGCTATCTGTTCCTTTTCATTAGGGGGACATAATTTCCTTTCCACCATATTCTTAAACTCGTTCCATTCCATATTATAGGTTCTGTCACTTCCCCTAGACTGGAGGATAGTGTTCCACCATTCTAATGCTGAGTTCTTAAACAGATTGGAGGCAAACATTATCTTATCCTCTTCTACGCACTTGCTTATTTTTAAGACTGCCTCAGTCTTTTCTATCCAGCGTAGAGCTGCAATGGCTCCTTCATTGCCCGAGAATTCCATTGGTTTACAAGACCATAATTCTTTATAAGAACAACCATAAGACATGGTTCTTCTTCGTTTTGGAGGCACTTGAAGTATAGGTCCATTGTTTACACTGTGTTTTGGTTTAGTAGGTGGTCGTTTACTGCCATTATTACTTTTATTATTCGTTTCCTTAACCGTTTTCATAATATATGGCATTGCGTCTATAATCCCTTGTGCCACTATGTGTTGGATGGCACTATTATCTATCTGGTTTCCGTTATTATCGTTATTCTGGTTTTCTTGATTCACTTCGTTGTCCATCTGAATTTTAAACATTTGCCAAGTATTAATATCATGAAACCATATTGAATGCGAGTAATCATACAACAACACATTGATCCAAAATCGTCGTCATTGCGACCTTAACTCTATTTTATATTATGCATCTATATCTATTACAAATACAACTGGAATTGAAAATACAATACTAGTATGCATCAATAATTATAGGATTATCTATTTTAGTTGATTATTATATATTTTTATATTTTATATATTCTTTCAAACATATATATAAATATATATATATATATATATATATATATATATATATATATATATATATATTATTACTACTACTGATAGGGGTTCATCCAATATTGCATGTTGCGCTCGTCATATTTTCCAGACGAGTCTCTCCCCTATCTGTCTCATCCTCCCACTTCCTTCTAATATCTCCTCACCAAAGGTGCGGAGCTCTTGCACATTCTCAGTGCTCATGGGTGGTGCATGTGCTGGTATCGGGTCTGGGTATTGTGGCATTGGTTCTTCATAAGGGTACGGGTTTTCTAGAATCTCCCTGATATATTGGTCATTATCCCAGTAGGGGTCTAGAGGGTTAAGGTCTGGGTAGGGTGCTAGGTTTTGCATGGGTTCGTCTTGTGGATGGAGTTCTGGGTAGCTCCTATGGTCGTCAAACCATGGGTCATAGTCTGGGGGATAGGGTGCTGGTATTCTTTGGATTTCAGCTGGGTGGAAAGCAGGTGCTGGGATTTGGTTTTCTGGGCTGGCTTCGATTTCCATAGGTTATGTGGGAAACAGTGGTAACGGCTTGGGTGCTTTGAGTTGTTCTAGGTTCGGGTCGGCGGCTGTGGTTGCTAGTATGTGGAAGTTTGCTAGTCTCCTATTGATCATATCCTGAGTTTTAGAGTTCATTTCTCTATTAGCGGCTGCTATAGCTCGCTGCTGCTGAAGTTTTCTCATCCTTTTTCTTACGCTCGTGAGCTCCTCTGCTGAACCATCCTCTTTTCTTGGGAGGGAATGGCTCTTCAGATTGTGCTTTGAAAACGAAAATACCTTCTTCGGTGTAACACCTGTGTCATTTCAACCATCAAACAAATGCCAAACCAATGAAATATTGTATTTCATACTTTGGACTTGTATAAATATGTGTATCTTTTGCACATATCAACTCTTGTTCGATTTCAAACTCTAAATCGCTTTCTGGAAGGTTATACGCGCACTAATGCGTAAATATAACCAGTTCAATCCAACGAACACTCCGGAATAGTGAAATAGGCTTAACATACCTTGAATAACCTTTACATAACTTATATATAAGTTTTGGAAGGTTTGGTGTGGTGAAATCAAGTTAAATCGCTTACAGGGACTAAAGTTGACAAACTGCGAAAGTATGCCAATTTGAACTGTAACAGACATTCCGGAACATGACCATAAGTTAAACACACCATAAATATCCTTTACATAGCTTAGAAACAGGCTTTAATGGGTTCGGTGTGCTAAAATAAACTTTTGGGTCATTCAGGGACTAAAAGTGTCAAAAAAAGTGCACAAGTTTGCATTTTCGCGCATAACTTACGTTCTGAATACATCCGGACATCCAAAAATTTATGTGAGCATGACTATATTATATTTTAGTGCTCGCCATAAGAAAAATCCATTCGTCGCGTCATTTGCTTCGTTTTTCGCATTCGGGACCAGATTCGATGTATTAGCCGTTGTTTAATTCACAACCACACATTCTAAACTTGCTTAGTCAGCGGATAAGGATGGAATTTAGGCACCATAACTTTGCAACACATGTATGGATGGAATTTAAACACCTAAACACCATAACTTTGCAACACATGTACGGATGGGATTAAGGCACGTTTTCCATGAAACGATCTTAACGGTTCGGGTATTCCTATAAATACCCCATACCCCCCATTGCTAAAATCACTAGAATTCTGATTTGAGAACCTCTAAGTTGAAACCATTGTTTCATACCTGAGATTCTTGAATCGGGATTAGCATTCGGGGACCCTTCGTAAGTATTCTTTCGTTCTTTTCCTTATTTTATTGCTTTTCGAGTCCGAAAGTCAAACTTTGTTTGACTTTCAGCGTTGACCAGTAATGGTCAATGCGAAGTTCTTTTGAACTTCGCAACGTGAGTGTAATCACGTTGGTCATAGTCCCTTGGGACTATGCCCACTGATTACCACGTTGTCTAGGGTCGTAGGGTAAGCGATCTAATGAATCGCTTATACCTCGAACCCGACCCAGTTTGGTTGATCATTAGGATCCGACCAAACACATTAGGTGACCATGGTAGGTAGGGAATAACCTTCCGAGGTTATACCCTATGGTCACATCGTTTAAGTAGTTGTATGATAGGTAGTTTATATGCCTTAGGTAAATTACCAGAATACCCTTTTCATGTATAATTGGTAATTAAGCATATGTAACCTAAACTTTTGTCACATAACTGATTATGTAACATGTTTAGGCATATAACACTTGTCATAGGACTAGTTAGGCGGTCCGAACGCGTTTCACGCGAACGACGCGTTAAAGTAGCATAAGCTACCTAAACGGGTCGTAATGGGTCGTAGACACTTAGGTTAAGTTTCATTTAGTATGTAGGCTTTGATTAACCATATCACATGAGTTCCTACACTCATTTGGTTTACAAACCCTCATGCTACCCAGTCTTCCGATTTAGGTCCGGTTTATTAATGTAGTTACCTATATTAGGTGCCGTTTGATATTCCGCGATCTCTAGCATTGCTTGGTGGTTATCCTAGGACTTCTGAGCAATCTCAAGTGAGTACATAGACCCCTCTTTTACTGTTTTCCAGACTGTTTTGGGGTGGAACACATGTGCCTACTTGTTACTTTCATGCTTTCCTGTTTTAACATCATATACTGCTATGTTCGTTAGTACATTATAGTACATGATTTTATGACATTTCATGCTAGGTGTGCCCAATTGTGTGCATTACTTAGTACATCATTTTACATGACATTTTGACATAGACATTTGACATAGACATTTCGGCATAGACATTTTAACATGATTGACATTGGATCATGCATTCCCACAAAACATAACTTTGATTTAAACCAAGATTTACTTCAATACTTTGTTTTTGTGCATATGGTTTAGTTGAGACATTTCACTTGCCATACATGACATCTTGACATAGACGTTTGACATGGATATTTGACATAGACATTTGACATGGTTATTTGACATAGACATTTTGATATGATTTACATCTTGACATGAACACTTTGACATATTACCCAATACTTTTGACAATTGATTTAAACATAGACTTCTTACATTGGTTGGTTTGGTTGATTAAGTGATTAAGTAACGATGCGTGTGTAATATGATACAAGCATGGTGGATACGCCGCTGGTACTTCCTATATATAAGTGTTTGTATGGTATTACATATCCTAGCGTTATTTGAATCATTTCAGTTTGAGACATAGAACATTTTATACAAATAACATACTTTTCACAAGACAGTGATTTATAAACATCTTATCTTATGCAAACATATTTTACTTGGTTATTCATTTAACCCTACATTTATTTATACTTATCACCTGATCTTATCGATTTTCAAATGATTTACAAAGCAAAGCAAATAACAAGGTTCATGACTAAACATTTTCTCAAACATAAGTCATGAAACCTATTTTCACAAAACCTATGTATCTCACAGGCATTTTTATGCTGACGTACCTATTTTCACATGTGTTTTTCAGGAACTGTTGCATAAGATGATCAAGATACACATAGGCAGTCTTGGGCTTTAGTAACAATAAAAGATGCAAGACTAGTTAATTATGTTGTATTTCTTTGTTTGTTAAGACATTGTAACAATTGTAATCAATAAAACGAAACTTCAATTGCCATGGATTTGAAACAATTAATTCTGTTACAACACTCCCCGACATTTTCGCCACGTTTGGTATGTTCTACGTGGTCGGGGTGTGACAGAAAAGATGGTATCAGAGCCAATGGTTATAGGGAATTAGGTTATTAGTAATGCTTTGACCTAGTCTATAACTTTCTTAGGACCCTAACGCGAGTTTACTTGCGTTTAGTCATAAAACAATACCGTCACCTATCCTTAGGCGACGACCACAACAAGAACATAAATTTCAAAACCGCTTTGAAAACTAATCATCTGTTCTAGGATGATTGATTACAAGGTTTTGAACCCTCTATTGTAAGGTTTTGAACTCTCTATTATATGGTTTTGAACCCCTTTAAGTTTTCAAAATCTCGTCAAGGTCTTGGGTTTTAAATAATGTGAACACGTGCAAACTGGAAGGGTGAATGCCTGTATTATGAGTTTTCTGTCTAGGCAAGCACTTCGTATACATCTCAACCAGACGCGAGACCAGTTGTGCTTACCTGGGAATTCTTGGGATGAGTGTTCACTTATAGGCGAGCATGTCTTCGCGATACATTATTTTTGACCTATTTACTTTGATTAGTCACCGTCTCATTGGTTTGCCTTAAGTAACAAACAAATGATCGCAATTTTATGCATTGTTATTCTTTTTTCATTTCCCTTGTTCCCTCCCATATCTCCTATGTTCTTCATGGTGTCTCTTCATCGCAACAAGACTCGAGTGTCCGGACCAGGTGCTACAACTGCCCAACAAATAGGCGTAGTACTCCAGAAGACCGTTGATTTAGCTTGTCACACCCCCAAAATCCACCTGCGGAGTACTACCGCTTGGAGGCGTGACTGACCAGGATCCAGCCACCAATCATATTGAACAAGCATGTAAGTAGTTATAAAAATCCACCCAATACAATTGGTGTTCAAACAAAACATAGTTAAGTTGCAAGCGGAAGCATAAGTCTTAAATCAAAACATAAGTTCAATTGTTTCATAGTTTAACATGGCACACAGTCGTCCATGTCCCACAACGATCCTCCTCAATGCAAGCTCCAGTTGAGAACCTAGGGACCTGCAAAGCATGTAGTAACGAGTCAACAACAAGTTGAGTGAGTTCACGGTTGGGTGTTCGTTTTAAGTTGTTTCGAAAACAGTTTCCTTTAGCTGGCATCCTGCCGTGGGGGTTACCCCATAGTTAAAAAACGTGACTTGTTTATTCCCGGTTACTCTGGCTGTCCAGCCGTGGGGGCTACCCCGTGTTAGTTATCTGGCATTTCGGCCGTGGGGGCTACCCCATGTATACACTAGACTCGTTACCATATCGACTGCTGACTGTAGTCATGTTTAAGTGCCCTGAAACTGTCAATGTCTATCATCATTGACGTGCCCCAGATCCATTAGTTCACGCCCGTCCTCTGCGGCACGGTGTGAGGTTTGTCAGACCTAAATAGCGCTATCTGACTAATGACCCGCTCGCCATTGGCCCGGCGATTAAGTCGATATAAAAAGGAGGGACTTCGTGATAGAGTTTTGGTCTAGTACGAGTTATCTGTCCGTGAGGACGAGGAATTACATTCCTGAACCTTTGCTGTCCTACCCAAGGAGGACGAGGAACCCAGTTCCTTAACCCCAATTCCCGACCCCTGGGAATCCCATGCTTTGTAGAGGGTGTGAACTCACCTTGGTTTGCTCGGTAGATACACAGAAAAGTCAAACAAGCAACGTTGAGGCTACTCACGTCCTATCATAGTTGTATCATACAATCAGGTTCGTATTCAAGTAGTGCACGTATGTTTCTAGCATAATGCATTCAAGTATCGTTCATGGCATACATGTTCAATCATGGCAGATCAACAATATTCACGTTCAACAGTAACATATAAGGTCTGGGCATCAGGCCCAAGAGTCCGGCCCAAACAATTAAGCCCGTAATGGAGTGCAAGTCCAAACAGTGTGTATCTGTGTATAGTCTCGAGTCGCAACTAGGCGTTTACGACTCGCAACCTGAGTCGCAATCATGGTTTCGGTTCGTGTTGTTTTGGTTACGAGTCACAACTGGACTCGCAACCGAGATTTCGAGTCATAAGATTTGTGTGCTGATCACCTGTGGTTTCGAGTCGCAACCAGGTGTTTGCGACTCGCAATCTGTGTCGCAACCGGGGGTCTCGACTCGTCATGCAGTGGTTTCGAGTCGCAACTGGAGGTTTCGGTTGGACAGGAGCTGATTCGGTACAGTGTACTATCCAATGGGAATTTGATTTCATGAAACAGTTTGTACTACCCACTTAAACATGTTTATTTGTCTAGCAATTTACCAAAATGGATCAAACACATCAGATTTCAAATATTCAAGCATGTTCATATGATATTCAACAAGTTCTTCAAATATTCATCTAGTTCATCTTTAGGGTTTTCATCCTTTGAACAAACAAACTCATTAAACCGATTTATGTCAACATAATCTACTTAGTTTAATACACCAATGATCCTTATCATTCACATATTCAACCGAGAACATAATAGCACCATATTTAAACATTTTTCTACTTATTCACATGTTAAGTTAGCATGAACATTAGCAACCACTCTAATCATGACTTTGTCTAGAAATCAAGCATATACATCATAGATGAACAACAACAATCTTAACATCGGTTATTCAAGGAGGATATATATTTATCATGTATGAATCTTAACAAGCAAACATGTTATCAAATCATCATCATCAACCGAAAATCATACATCATTATCAACTCAAAATACAATACATAGCATGAATCACTAACCGGTTAGGTTCCCAAGGTGTGAGGGTATGAGGAAATCGAAGAATGAGTTCTCAAGGAAGATCCTAGGCTTGAACCGAAGACCCTTGTTGCCGGTTTTGAATCCGAGAATGAGGAAGGAGGTTTGTGTTTTGTGTTTCTAGGGTTCTAGTGAGAGGAAAAGTGGGAGTGTGTGTAGGAGAGTGTATGTAGATTTGCCCAAAGAATGACAATGTTGGCTAATAACAAGCTTATATACTTGTTCTAAGTTGATGCACCCTAATGGGCTTTTCGGTTAGACTAAGGGGTGTGTGGCCCAACCGGCCCACATGTTGCATCGTTCACTCGAGACCACATGGTCTCGAGTCGGGTTCTCGGCCCACTTAAACATATACACATATTCTACATACTAGCATGCATATAAACATAACACATAATCGCACAAAGGTTCACTTATCATTAATCACACAAGATAACTAGTCACACGTTCATGTTACATCGGGATACAAGAAAGGTTCTAAATTTCGAGTTGTCACATCATCCCCAAGTTGAAAGAAATTTCGTCCCGAAATTTGGTAGGCACTCACTGAGGAAGCTAGTTAAGTTGTATGGTTTTCCTGGTTTTCCTGGGGTGTCACATCCACCCCCCGTTGATCTGGAATTTCGTCCCGAAATTCCGTAGCTTCGGCCTCAGTAGTGGGTGTACTGTTTGCGAACAGCTGGGGATACTTTTGTTTCATCTGATCTTCGCGCTCCCAGGTGAACTCTGGGCCGCGACGTGAGTTCCAACGAACTCGAACGAGAGGTATTCTAGTGCTCTTGAGGACCTTAACATCCCGGTCCGTGATTTCGACTGGTTCCTCGACGAATCGTAACTGCTCGTCGATAGTGAGTTCCTTCAAAGGAACTACGTGGGTCTCATCTGACGGACACTTCTTCAGATTCGACACGTGAAAAACGTTGTGAACTGCACCGAGTTCCGCCGGTAAGTTTTGTCTGTAGGCCACCCTGCCTATTTTCTCAATGACCTCGAAAGGTCCAACGTATCGTGGGTTTAGTTTGCCGCGTTTACCAAAACGAACCACACCCTTCCAGGGTGAAACTTTGAGTAGTACCCGCTCCCCAACCTGGAGCTCAAGTGGTTTCCTGCCCATGTCGGCGTAAACTTTCTGACGTTCGCGAGCGGCCGTCATGCGTTTTCGTATCTGAGCGATTTGCTCGGTTGTGTCTACCACATATTCTGGACCAGTGATCTGACTATCTCCCACCTCTGCCCAGCAAAGAGGAGACCGGCATTTACGTCCGTACAATGCCTCAAACGGAGCAGCTTTAATGCTGGTGTGGTAGCTGTTATTGTACGAGAATTCCACAAGTGGCAGATGCTTTTCCCAGCGATTGCCAAAGTCAATTACACATGCACGAAGCATGTCTTCTAAGGTTTGAATGGTGCGCTCGGACTGCCCGTCCGTCTGAGGATGGTACGCTGTGCTCATGTCTAGTCGTGAGCCGAAGGATTTGTGCATCGCTTGCCACAACTCTGAAGTGAAACGCGCATCTCGATCTGAGATAATGGAGGTGGGCACCCCGTGCCTCGAAACGATTTCTTTGATGTATATTTCTGCAAGAGTGGAGAACTTATCCGTCTCCTTGATAGCCAAGAAGTGTGCAGATTTTGTGAGTCAATCCACGATCACCCAAATAGTATCGTTCCCGCGCTGGGATCTAGGTAGGCCAGTAACAAAATCCATGGAAATTTGCTCCCATTTCCATTGAGGTATCTCTGGTTGTTGGAGTAGGCCTGAGGGTTTCTGGTATTCAGACTTGACTCTTGCACAAGTCAAACACTTGCTGACGTAGGTTGCTATGTGGGCCTTCATGCTAGGACACCAGTACGTAGTTTTGATGTCGTGGTACATTTTATCTGATCCCGGGTGTACTGAGTAGCGAGACTTGTGTGCTTCATCCATCACAAGCTCTCGTAGGTTGCCATAGTGTGGGACCCAAATGCGTCCCGTTACGTAGTAAGCACCGTCTTCCTTCTGTTCTAATCGTTGCCTTGATCCGCGTAGGGCTTCAGCCCTGACGTTCTCTGGTTTCAGTGCTTCTACCTGAGCAGCTCGTATTTGGGAAGGCAGACTAGAATGGATCGTGAGTTGTAAAGCTCGCACGCGCTTAGGCGCAGTGTCCTTCCGACTGAGGGCGTCAGCCACAACATTGGCCTTGCCCGGGTGATACCTGATTGAGCACTCGTAGTCATTCAGTAGCTCGACCCATCGTCGTTGCCGCATATTCAGTTCCTTCTGCTTGAAGATATGCTCGAGGCTCCTGTGGTCGGTGTAGATGGCGCACTTGGTACCATACAGGTAATGCCGCTACAGCTTAAGAGCAAAAACAACAGCTCCCAGCTCTAAATCGTGCGTAGTGTAGTTCTTTTCATGAACCTTGAGTTGGCGTGAGGCGTAGGCTATAACTTTGTCTCGTTGCATCAACACGCAACCAAGACCTTGAATTGATGCGTCGCAGTAAACCACAAAATCGTCCGTGCCCTCCGGCAAGGAAAGGATAGGCGCGCTACAAAGTCTATCCTTTAGGTGCTGAAATGCCAACTCCTGTGCGTTTCCCCAGCGATAAACAACGCCCTTCTGCGTTAGTGAGGTGAGAGGCTGTGCAATCTTGGAAAAGTCCTTTATGAATCTCCGGTAGTATCCCGCCAAACCCAAGAATTGGCGAATTTCCTTTGGTGTACGAGGTGCAGGCCAGTTCTTAATCGAGTCTATCTTGGATGGATCAACATGAATCCCATCCTTGTTTACCACGTGGCCTAGGAAATGGACTTCTCGAAGCCAGAAGTCGCATTTCGAGAACTTTGCATAAAGCTGTTCTGTTCGAAGGAGTTCCAGAATAAGTCGCAGATGTTGCTCGTGTTCCTCCCGACTCTTGGAATAGATCAGGATGTCGTCGATGAAGACTATAACGAACTTGTCCAGGTAAGGCTTACACACTCGGTTCATCAAGTCCATGAAAACCGCAGGTGCGTTTGTCATCCCAAAAGGCATGACCAAAAACTCATAGTGCCCGTATCGAGTTCTGAAAGCTGTTTTGGAGACGTCCTCTTCCCGGACTCTCAGCTGGTGATAACCCGATCTCAAATCGATCTTCGAATAGTAGCTCGATCCTTGCAGCTGGTCAAATAAGTTGTCGATACGCGGTAGAGGATAACGGTTCTTCACCGTCACCTTGTTGAGTTCCCGGTAGTCGATGCACATTCTGAAAGTACCGTCCTTCTTCTTTACAAATAGTACTGGAGCTCCCCAGGGTGATGAGCTAGGACGAATAAAACCCTTATCCAAGAGTTCTTGTAGTTGCGTGGAGAGTTCTTTCAACTCTGATGGAGCCAATCGATAAGGTGCACGAGCTATAGGCGCAGCTCCAGGAGCTAGTTCAATCTGAAACTCGACTTGGCGATGAGGCGGAAGACCAGGTAATTCCTCAGGAAATACCTCTGGATAATCACGTACAACTGGAAAATCTTCTATCTTCTTCTCTTTTTCCGAGGTGTCAGTAACGAGAGCCAAAATGGCAGTGTGGCCCTTTCGCAAGCACTTTTGGGCCTTAAGGAGAGAAATGACGTTCTCAACAGCACTCCTCTTGTCGCCATGAATCATGAGAGGTTCACCATCGGGACCTGGAATACGGACAACCTTCTCGTTGCAAAGAATCTCTGCTCGGTGTTGGGACAACCAATCCATCCCAATGACAACGTCGAAACTACCCAAGACGATAGGAATGAGGTCGATAGAGAAGGTCTGGTCAGCGAGAATAAGTTTACAACCCTTGACTACGTGTGTAGCTTCTAAACTCTTACCATTTGCTAGCTCTACGGTGTGCTTGTTGTTCAAAGGGGTTGGAATACGCTTAAGTATTCGACTAACTTCTAGTGACACGTAGCTAGTATCGGCACCCGAATCAAATAAAACTGAAACATAAAAGTCGTCGAGAAGGAACTTACCCACCACAACATTGGGGTCATTCCTTGCTTCACCTTGGCCGATCACAAACATCCGCCCCCTGGCGCCATTGTTGTTGTTGTTCCCATTGTTACCATTCCCCTGATTGTTGTTATTGTTGTTGTTGTTGTTCTGGTTCCTGTTCAGTTGGGGACAGTCTCTCTTGAAGTGGCCCTCAGCTCCACACTGAAAGCACCCTTTGTTATCACCTTGCTGCTGCTGCTGGCGCTGGTTCTGTTGAGCTTGCTGACGATTCTGATTGGCGGGGTATAAGCTCCTGCAATCCTTTGCAGCGTGACCAGGCTTGTTGCACCGATGACAGTTGCCCCTGGTGCATGGTCCGCTGTGGTGCAGGCTGCAGCGATTGCATTTGGGGTGATTTCCTTTGTACCCACCATGGCCTTGACCGCCAGACGATTGCTGATTAGGGCTCTTGTAGTCATCAGTCTTCCTCTGCTGAGACTGGGACTGAACAGAAGTCGAACCCTTACTTGAAGTTCCATCCCATTTCCGTTTGTTGTCACTAGAGGTACCAGAAGTAGTTGCAGCGCCTATGCGTTTTGGTAACTTGTTCTGCTCCACCGCTTGGTCCGTGAGACGGTGAGCCAACTGAACGGTTTGCTGGTAGGTGGCGAGGTTCGCTGAAGTCACATGACTTTGGATTTCTGGCACTAAGCCCTGAAGAAATAGTTCGATGCGTTTGATGGGAGGATCCACCATAGTAGGGCACAGAATTGCCAGTTCGTTCGACCTTTTCACATAAGCTTCAATTTCGGACCCCGTCATCTTGAGGTTGAAGAACTCCACTTCTAGTTTGTGAATCTCATCACGACTGCAGTATTCTTCCTTGATCATTTCCTTAAAAGTTTCCCAAGGGGTGGCGTTGGCAGCAACCAACCCTAGCATTTGAACCTGAGCGTTCCACCATGTGAGGGCTAAACCCTCGAGAGTACCAGTAGCGTACTTCACCCTGCGTGCCTCAGGGCATTCACACATTTCGAACACAGATTCCAGCTTCTCAAACCAGTGTAGGAGACCTACTGTTCCTTCTGTGCCGCTAAAAGTGGTTGGTCGGCAGTCCATGAAAGTCTTGAAAGTGCACACGGGTGGCTGAACATGCTGGCCTATCGTAGGTGAAAGAAAAGACAGAGTTTAACACAAAGGTTGGTTCACGAGGGTAGGATCCTAAAGATCCTAGAATGAGTTCGGACTGCAGGATATACCTCCTGCGTGTGCAGCTACAAGTGCTGCGGTAACTCGTTCGTTAATCAGAGCCGTCAACTGGGCTTGTGTCATGTTAACGCGTCCAGACATGATCTTCATACCAAGAAGAACGTGAGTGAGAGGGGTTTCGCGAAAGTACAATGATAGGATAGAGTAAGCACGCACGTGTTCAAGCAACAGTAGTTATACTAACCAAGCATACCATAAGCAATGTACTATGTAACTAACAAGTAGGCAATATATACACAGATCATATCACCTAGAATGTCGAGCCTTGCATGTGGAGTGAAGCATCGTTGTGGACCGTTGAGCACTGTACAGGTTATAGTCTGGTTTTAACAAAAACGTTTTCCCCTTTATTAAAACCAAGTTCTCTATAACCAATGGCTCTGATACCAATCTGTCACACCCCCAAAATCCACCTGCGGAGTACTACCGCTTGGAGGCGTGACTGACCAGGATCCAGCCACCAATCATATTGAACAAGCATGTAAGTAGTTATAAAAATCCACTCAATACAATTGGTGTTCAAACAAAACATAGTTAAGTTGCAAGCGGAAGCATAAGTCTTAAATCAAAACATAAGTTCAATTGTTTCATAGTTTAACATGGCACACAGTCGTCCATGTCCCACAACGATCCTCCTCCATGCAAGCTCCAGTTGAGAACCTAGGGACCTGCAAAGCATGTAGTAACGAGTCAACAACAAGTTGAGTGAGTTCACGGTTGGGTGTTCGTTTTAAGTTGTTTCGAAAACAGTTTCCTTTAGCTGGCATCCTGCCGTGGGGGTTACCCCATAGTTAAAAAACGTGACTTGTTTATTCCCGGTTACTCTGGCTGTCCAGCCGTGGGGGCTACCCCGTGTTAGTTATCTGGCATTTCGGCCGTGGGGGCTACCCCATGTATACACTAGACTCGTTACCATATCGACTGCTGACTGTAGTCATGTTTAAGTGCCCTGAAACTGTCAATGTCTATCATCATTGACGTGCCCCAGATCCATTAGTTCACGCCCGTCCTCTGCGGCACGGTGTGAGGTTTGTCAGACCTAAATAGCGCTATCTAACTAATGACCCGCTCGCCATTGGCCCGGCGATTAAGTCGATATAAAAAGGAGGGACTTCGTGATAGAGTTTTGGTCTAGTACGAGTTATCTGTCCGTGAGGACGAGGAATTACATTCCTGAACCTTTGCTGTCCTACCCAAGGAGGACGAGGAACCCAGTTCCTTAACCCCAATTCCCGACCCCTGGGAATCCCATGCTTTGTAGAGGGTGTGAACTCACCTTGGTTTGCTCGGTAGATACACAGAAAAGTCAAACAAGCAACGTTGAGGCTACTCACGTCCTATCATAGTTGTATCATACAATCAGGTTCGTATTCAAGTAGTGCACGTATGTTTCTAGCATAATGCATTCAAGTATCGTTCATGGCATACATGTTCAATCATGGCAGATCAACAATATTCACGTTCAACAGTAACATATAAGGTCTGGGCATCAGGCCCAAGAGTCCGGCCCAAACAATTAAGCCCGTAATGGAGTGCAAGTCCAAACAGTGTGTATCTGTGTATAGTCTCGAGTCGCAACTAGGCGTTTACGACTCGCAACCTGAGTCGCAATCATGGTTTCGGTTCGTGTTGTTTTGGTTACGAGTCGCAACTGGACTCGCAACCGAGATTTCGAGTCATAAGATTTGTGTGCTGATCACCTGTGGTTTCGAGTCGCAACCAGGTGTTTGCGACTCGCAATCTGTGTCGCAACCGGGGGTCTCGACTCGTCATGCAGTGGTTTCGAGTCGCAACTGGAGGTTTCGGTTGGACAGGAGCTGATTCGGTACAGTGTACTATCCAATGGGAATTTGATTTCATGAAACAGTTTGTACTACCCACTTAAACATGTTTATTTGTCTAGCAATTTACCAAAATGGATCAAACACATCAGATTTCAAATATTCAAGCATGTTCATATGATATTCAACAAGTTCTTCAAATATTCATCTAGTTCATCTTTAGGGTTTTCATCCTTTGAACAAACAAACTCATTAAACCGATTTATGTCAACATAATCTACTTAGTTTAATACACCAATGATCCTTATCATTCACATATTCAACCGAGAACATAATAGCACCATATTCAAACATTTTTCTACTTATTCACATGTTAAGTTAGCATGAACATTAGCAACCACTCTAATCATGACTTTGTCTAGAAATCAAGCATATACATCATAGATGAACAACAACAATCTTAACATCGGTTATTCAAGGAGGATATATATTTATCATGTATGAATCTTAACAAGCAAACATGTTATCAAATCATCATCATCAACCGAAAATCATACATCATTATCAACTCAAAATACAATACATAGCATGAATCACTAACCGGTTAGGTTCCCAAGGTGTGAGGGTATGAGGAAATCGATGAATGAGTTCTCAAGGAAGATCCTAGGCTTGAACCGAAGACCCTTGTTGCCGGTTTTGAATCCGAGAATGAGGAAGGAGGTTTGTGTTTTGTGTTTCTAGGGTTCTAGTGAGAGGAAAAGTGGGAGTGTGTGTAGGAGAGTGTATGTAGATTTGCCCAAAGAATGACAATGTTGGCTAATAGCAAGCTTATATACTTGTTCTAAGTTGATGCACCCTAATGGGCTTTTCGGTTAGACTAAGGGGTGTGTGGCCCAACCGGCCCACATGTTGCATCGTTCACTCGAGACCACATGGTCTCGAGTCGGGTTCTCGGCCCACTTAAACATATACACATATTCTACATACTAGCATGCATATAAACATAACACATAATCGCACAAAGGTTCACTTATCATTAATCACACAAGATAACTAGTCACACGTTCATGTTACATCGGGATACAAGAAAGGTTCTAAATTTCGAGTTGTCACATAGCTATCACCATGAGTCAGCTCAGGAATGAAGCCGTGCAAGGGAACCGCTCCTTGGAGAAGTCAGTGAAACCGTCATCATCTAAATCAAATACCATGTTACAAATGTACCCCCGGTGGACGATGGAGACATTTGGATAACATGTGTCGCTTTGCTGTTTAAAGCAAGGCAGTAGCAAACCCTGTTGTTGCTTAACCTTCAAGTTCTGCTTCATATGTCGCCCTGGCATATCTAGCGCCTGAACCTCATGAACTTTCTACCTTGTGTATCGACTTAAGCACGCCTAGTGCAAGGTGTCGAAGCACCTCTCGTTACACAAATTTCAAAATCCATAAAGGATCTTTCTATCCTCATAATCAGATCCTTGTGGATGAATATCACTCAAATCGGAGCCCTTAATTGAATTATTCGTATGCCTTAATACGAACATTACCATTCAATAAGGACAAAGCCGAATTCTTATTTAGATCTTCCTATCTTCATAGTTAGATTCTAAAGATTTAAGTGCCGCATGGAATCCACGGATTGGATTCCTGGTGTGCTTTAAATATCCGTATCCAAAGATAACAAAGTAATGACCAAGTTAAACAATTATGTGATTATGTGCTTATGTGTTCCCTTTTATGTTATTGTGTGATCCAAATTCTTGTCATCCAAATCCTCGTAGAATCTTCCATATCTTTGGGTGCTATATTAAATCCTCAACGGGCTTGTACGTAATAGTAAAGACCCTTGGATTATATTGTACCATTCCATAATTAGACCCTGAGAGGTCTAGGTAAACAGATTGATCCAAAAATCTGGTTAGGAATATCATGTGATGATATAGCTGAAAGGACTCCTTGGTGGCCTAATTTAAAAGGATCCTTTGTCGATCTAATTAAAAGGACCCTATGGTAGTTTAGTCACACTCATCATCAGGTTTGATTTTTCCTCCCCTTCACATTTCAGACAAATTGTGCGGACTATGCAAGGAATTGCGTAATTATGGATGCATACATAATTATGAAATTCAGTGCACGGAAACCACAGCAAATTTTGTCATGTGTCTAGAGACTATTCCGTTCATTTTTGTTTCTGAAGATGTAAAATGACTATTCCGTTCATTTTTGTTTCTGAAGATGTAAAATGACTATTCCGTTCATTTTTGTTTCTGAAGATGTAAAATGACTATTCCGTTCATTTTTGTTTCTGAAGATGTAAAATGACTATTCTGTTCATTTTTGTTTCCGAAGATGTAAAATGACTATTATGTTCATTTTTGTTTCTGAAGATGTAAAATGACTATTCTGTTCATTTTTGTTTCTGAAGATGTTGTGGAAAATGACTATTCTGTTCATTTTTGTTTCTAAAGAATGCCTGTTGAGAATAACTCTGTTCATTTTTCATTTCTGAAAAATGTTCGTTAAAGAGAAATTACAGGATTAGGTCTTGTTCATCTTTGATGGTTATTTAACACAAAGTCACAAATAGACTCCTACGAATTAATTTCGGGACGAAATTTCCTAAAGTAGGGGAGACTGTAACACCTGTGTCATTTCAACCATCAAACAAATGCCAAACCAATGAAATATTGTATTTCATACTTTGGACTTGTATAAATATGTGTATCTTTTGCACATATCAACTCTTGTTCGATTTCAAACTCTAAATCGCTTTCTGGAAGGTTATACGCGCACTAATGCGTAAATATAACCAGTTCAATCCAACGAACACTTCGGAATAGTGAAATAGGCTTAACATACCTTGAATAACCTTTACATAACTTATATATAAGTTTTGAAAGGTTTGGTGTGGTGAAATCAAGTTAAATCGCTTACAGGGACTAAAGTTGACAAACTGCGAAAGTATGCCAATTTGAACTGTAACAGACATTCCGGAACATGACCATAAGTTAAACACACCATAAATATCCTTTACATATCTTAGAAATATGCTTTAATGGGTTCGGTGTGCTAAAATAAACTTTTGGGTCATTCAGGGACTAAAAGTGTCAAAAAAAGTGCACAAGTTTGCATTTTCGCGCATAACTTACGTTCTGAATACATCCGGACATCCAAAAATTTATGTGAGCATGACTATATTATATTTTAGTGCTCGCCATAAGAAAAATCCATTCGTCGCGTCATTTGCTTCGTTTTTCGCATTCGGGACCAGATTCGATGTATTAGCCGTTGTTTAATTCACAACCACACATTCTAAACTTGCTTAGTCAGCGGATAAGGATGGAATTTAGGCACCATAACTTTGCAACACATGTATGGATGGAATTTAAACACCTAAACACCATAACTTTGCAACACATGTACGGATGGGATTAAGGCACGTTTTCCATGAAACGATCTTAACGGTTCGGGTATTCCTATAAATACCCCATACCCCCCATTGCTAAAATCACTAGAATTCTGATTTGAGAACCTCTAAGTTGAAACCATTGTTTCATACCTGAGATTCTTGAATCGGGATTAGCATTCGGGGACCCTTCGTAAGTATTCTTTCGTTCTTTTCCTTATTTTATTGCTTTTCGAGTCCGAAAGTCAAACTTTGTTTGACTTTCAGCGTTGACCAGTAATGGTCAATGCGAAGTTCTTTTGAACTTCGCAACGTGAGTGTAATCACGTTGGTCATAGTCCCTTGGGACTATGCCCACTGATTACCACGTTGTCTAGGGTCGTAGGGTAAGCGATCTAATGAATCGCTTATACCTCGAACCCGACCCAGTTTGGTCGATCATTAGGATCCGACCAAACACATTAGGTGACCATGGTAGGTAGGGAATAACCTTCCGAGGTTATACCCTATGGTCACATCGTTTAAGTAGTTGTATGATAGGTAGTTTATATGCCTTAGGTAAATTACCAGAATACCCTTTTCATGTATAATTGGTAATTAAGCATATGTAACCTAAACTTTTGTCACATAACTGATTATGTAACATGTTTAGGCATATAACACTTGTCATAGGACTAGTTAGGCGGTCCGAACGCGTTTCACGCGAACGACGCGTTAAAGTAGCATAAGCTACCTAAACGGGTCGTAATGGGTCGTAGACACTTAGGTTAAGTTTCATTTAGTATGTAGGCTTTGATTAACCATATCACATGAGTTCCTACACTCATTTGGTTTACAAACCCTCATGCTACCCAGTCTTCCGATTTAGGTCCGGTTTATTAATGTAGTTACCTATATTAGGTGCCGTTTGATATTCCGCGATCTCTAGCATTGCTTGGTGGTTATCCTAGGACTTCTGAGCAATCTCAAGTGAGTACATAGACCCCTCTTTTACTGTTTTCCAGACTGTTTTGGGGTGGAACACATGTGCCTACTTGTTACTTTCATGCTTTCCTGTTTTAACATCATATACTGCTATGTTCGTTAGTACATTATAGTACATGATTTTATGACATTTCATGCTAGGTGTGCCCAATTGTGTGCATTACTTAGTACATCGTTTTACATGACATTTTGACATAGACATTTGACATAGACATTTCGGCATAGACATTTTAACATGATTGACATTGGATCATGCATTCCCACAAAACATAACTTTGATTTAAACCAAGATTTACTTCAATACTTTGTTTTTGTGCATATGGTTTAGTTGAGACATTTCACTTGCCATACATGACATCTTGACATAGACGTTTGACATGGATATTTGACATAGACATTTGACATGGTTATTTGACATAGACATTTTGATATGATTTACATCTTGACATGAACACTTTGACATATTACCCAATACTTTTGACAATTGATTTAAACATAGACTTCTTACATTGGTTGGTTTGGTTGATTAAGTGATTAAGTAACGATGCGTGTGTAATATGATACAAGCATGGTGGATACGCCGCTGGTACTTCCTATATATAAGTGTTTGTATGGTATTACATATCATAGCGTTATTTGAATCATTTCAGTTTGAGACATAGAACATTTTATACAAATAACATACTTTTCACAAGACAGTGATTTATAAACATCTTATCTTATGCAAACATATTTTACTTGGTTATTCATTTAACCCTACATTTATTTATACTTATCACCTGATCTTATCGATTTTCAAATGATTTACAAAGCAAAGCAAATAACAAGGTTCATGACTAAACATTTTCTCAAACATAAGTCATGAAACCTATTTTCACAAAACCTATGTATCTCACAGGCATTTTTATGCTGACGTACCTATTTTCACATGTGTTTTTCAGGAACTGTTGCATAAGATGATCAAGATACACATAGGCAGTCTTGGGCTTTAGTAACAATAAAAGATGCAAGACTAGTTAATTATGTTGTATTTCTTTGTTTGTTAAGACATTGTAACACTTGTAATCAATAAAACGAAACTTCAATTGCCATGGATTTGAAACAATTAATTCTGTTACAACACTCCCCGACATTTCCGCCACGTTTGGTATGTTCTACGTGGTCGGGGTGTGACATTCGGTGTCAGCCGAATACCCCGAGGGGGTAGGCAGTGAAGAGGTTCCTTCGTCCCTAGGTGAGCTGGACAACTGACGATAAGCGTCTGAGGGTCCTTGATCACTCATACCGTAAACTAATAAATTGTCAAATAACACAAAATGATAATATACAGATATGCACGTAACCACGTAGATTATTTCCTAACATAATGGATAAAATTTTGGTGTCAGTAGAACACTTCTATGGCTGAATTAGTGGCTGTAGCTCTAATACCACCTTCTGTTGCAACCCCCGTCCCCAAATTACCTGGAAACAGGCGGCCGCGGCCAGTATCAGTGGTATCGGTGTTTTATCAATTTGGCAGCGGAAATTACATCAGGTCCTGTCACACCCGACCACGTAAAACAACAAATCGTGGCGGAAACGTCGGGGAGTGTTGTAACAGAATTATTGTTTCATAACACATGGAAATTTGAAATTTAGTTTTATTGATTAAAAGAGTTACAATGTCTTAACAACAAGGAAGCATAACATAATTAACTAGTCTCGCATTTTTATTGTCACTAAGTCCAGAGTCTGCCTAAATGTATCTTGATCAATCCTATGCATCATTTCCTGAAACACATGTGAAAATAGGTACGTCAGCATAAAAATGCCAGTGAGATACATAGGTTTTATTGATTTACGATTCATGACTTGTAAGTTTAAAGAAAATGTTTAACAAAAGTAGTCATGAACCTTGTAAAATGTTTTTGTTTTATAAATCATATAAAAATCGATAAGGAAACAGATGATATAAAAGAAATATGTATGGTTAAATAAATAACCAAGTAAAATGAATTTGTATAAAATGTGTTTTTTGTAAAACAATGTGTTGTAAAGATATGTTAATTTGTGTAAAATGTAATATGTCAAAATTGAAATGGTTTAAATAACGCTACGATATGTAATATCATAAAAGCACTTATATATAGGAAGTACCAGCGGCGTATCCACCATGCTTTTATCATATTACACACGCCTTGTTACATAAATCACTTACCCAAACAAACCACCAATGTTAAAAATGTTCATGTATCAAACAAATGTAATGTATAGTGAATAAAAGCAGTTATTGATTTAAAAGCATTTACTCAACCCTATAAGAAATAAATGTACGAAACAATGCATTTGATAAATTATAATCAAAAGTTATGTTTTGTAAAATAATGCATGCTTTACTGATACAAACATCTATGTGGTATTGTGAAAATGCATACATTCAAGCCTTGAGACTGTGGCGATAAACCCTTAAACATATTAAAGGTTTATCTAAGTTATGTGTATCGAATTCGGTCATTCCATCCATCCAAACAAACCTAGGATTTCAGGAATGGGAGTTGTCAATTCCTATGGTACCACTACCTACTAACGAACGGTGTAGCTAATGTTAATGAATGTATTTTTATCCCATTTAAACAAACCAAATGTCATACCAAAATGTAAGCATGTTTTATGAAAATAATGTACTAAGTATGCAACAAATGAACATACATAGCATGAAATGTAATGTAAAACAATGTACTAAGTATGCACTAAATGGACATACATAGCATAAAATGTAATGTAAAATAATGTACTAAGTATGCACTAAATGGATATACGTAGCATAAAATGTAATGTAAAATAATGTACTAAGTATGCACTAAATGGACATACATAGCATAAAATGTAATGTAAAACGATGCACTAAGTATGCACTAAATGGACATACATAGTAAAAACATAATGAAATCATGTACTATAACTAATGAACATAACAAGCATATGATATGAAAACATGGAAAGCATGAAAGTAACAAGTAGGTACATGTGTTTCACCCCAAAATGTTTGAAAAACAGTAAAAGAGGGGTCTATGTTGTCACACCCCGACCGCGTAAAACAACAAATCGCGGCGGAAACATCGGGGAGTGTTGTAACAGAATTAATTGTTTCAAATCCAAGGCAAACAAAGTTGTATTTTATTTATAAACAAAGGTGTTACATTGTTTCAAACAGGTAATTAAAGAGTTCAGAACATAATTAAACATAGTCTATCTTCTTTTAAAGTTTCTAAGGCACAGGTCCGCCCTAGTATCGTGATCAACATCCTATGGAAAAGCACCTGAAAACACATGTGAAAATAGGTACGTCAGCATAAAAATGCCTGTGAGATACATAGGTTTTGTGAAAATAGGATTCATGACTTGAGTTTAAGAAAATGTTTAACCATGAACCCCGTACTTTGCTTTGTCTTGTAAATCATTTGAAAACAATAAGATCAGATGATATGTATAAGTAATTGTCAGGTTAAATAAATAACCATGTAAAAATGTGTTTGTATAAGATAAGTTGTTTGTAAATCAATGTCTTGTGAAAAATATGTTATTTATATAAAATGTTCTATGTATCAATATTGAAATGATTCAAATAACGTTACGCCATGTAATACCATACAAACACTTATATATAGGAAGTACCAGCGGCGTATCCACCATGCTTGTATCATATTACACACGCATCGTTAACTTAATCACTTAATCAAACCAAACCAACCAATGTAAGAAGTCTATGTTTAAACCAATTGTCAAATGTATTGAATAATATGTCAAGATGTAAATCATGTCAAATGTCTATGTCAAATATCCATGTCCAATAGTAGTCAAGTAATTGTGTAGCAAATGTTATGTATGGTAAGTAAAATAAGACTACTTAAACCATAAGTAAAAATGTACAAAACAAAGTAATTTGAATATATCAAAAAGTTATGTTTTGCAAAGTGATGCATGATACATTGATACAAACATTTATGTGGTAAGTTAACGCATACATTCAAGCCTTGAGACAGTCGGATAACCCTTTCAGTCAAGGTTATCAAAAGAATTGTATTCGGATTCAGTCATTCCTTACATCCAAACAAACCCGGGATGTCAGGAATGGGATTTGTCAAGTCCTATGGTACCACTACTTACTCCCGAGCGGCGTAGCAAATGTTAATGAACGTTATAAAGACCCGTTTGTGCAAACCAAATGTCATAGCAGTCGTATACATGTCATAAGAAAACAGTGTACTAAGTATGCCAAGTTAACATACAAAGCAGAAAAGTCTTGTAAATCAATGTGCTAGCATGCTATCAGTCAACATACATAGCAGAAATGTAATGTAAAACAATGTACTAAGTATGCACACAATGGACATACATAGCATGAAATGTAATGAAATCATGTACTATAATGTACTAACAAACATAGCCGGTATATGATGTGAAAACAGGAAAGCATGAAAGTAACAAGTAGGCACATGTGTTCCACCCCAAAACAGTTTGGAAAATAGTAAAAGAGGGGTCTATGTACTCACTTGAGATTGCTCAGTTGTATAAAGATAACCACCAAGTAATGCTATAGATCTCGGAAATCAAACGGCACCTAATATAGGTAACTATGTTAATAAACCGGACCTATCTCGGAAGACTGGGTAGCATTAGGGTTTGTAAACCAAATGAGTGTAGGAACTCACGTGATATGGTTTAACAAAGCCTACATGCTAAATGAAACTAAACATAATTGTATACGACCCATTACGACCCGTTTAGGAAGCTTATGCTACTTTAACGCGTCGTGCGCGTGAAACGCGTTTGGACCGCCTAAGTAGTCCTATGACAAGTATTATATGCCTAAACATGTTACATAATCAGTTACGTGAAAAAAGTTTAGGTTACATATGCTAAATTACCAATTATGTATGAAAAGGGTATTCTGGTAATTTACCTAAGGCATATAAACTACCTATCATACAACTACTTAAACGTCGTGACCATAAGGTATAACCTCGGAAGGTTATTCCCTACACTATGGTCACCTAATGTATTTGGTCGGATCCTAATGATCGACCAAACTGGGTCGGGTTCGAAGGTATAGGCGATTTATTAGATCGCCTACCCTACGACCCTAGACAACGTGGTAATCAGTGGGCATAGTCCCAAGGGACCATGACCATCGTGATTACAATCACGTTGCGAAGTTCATACGAACTTCGCATTGACCATTACTGGTCAACGCTGAAAGTCAAACAAAGTTTGACTTTCTGACTCGAAAAGCAGTAAAAATAAGGAAAAGAACGAAAGAATACTTACGAAGGGTCCCCGAATGCTAATCTAGATCAGTATAGTTCAGGTATGAAACAAGGTTTCAACTTAGAACACAACTAATAAGATTCTAGTGCTTTAAAACAATGAAAGGCATGGGGTATATATAGTTTTCGGGTAACCGTTAGGATCGTTTCTTGAATAACGTGATCGAATCTCGTGCGTACACTTGTCGGAAAGGTTATGGAACCACATATGCTCCTTAACTTAGTGACACAACAACTTAAAACATGTGGTTAAGGATCAATTAGTTGCAACTTGTATTTAAAACATTAAATCTGGTCCAGATCATGCAGTCGCGTAGCGCGACTGGTAAGGCTTTAGGCGTCGCGCTACGCCACTGACCCATCTGATTCAGAAATGTTTCTAAATTGGCAGAAATGGTCCCTGTTGTGTTTTAAGCCCTTTTCCGATGCGTTTGAACCCCGTTAACCTCATTTCAAGGCTCTAAAATGAAGTTAAAGTATAGGGAACTCAAAACATACTCAAAAATATGCCGGATGATGGTTCGTTTGGTCGTACGAACGCGATGTTCACTTAATTACGACGGAATGCGCATAAGCGCGAAAAACGATCTAAATGACGCGACGAATGGATTTTTCTTAAGGCGAACACTAAAATAAAATGTAGTCATGCTTACATAAATTTTTGGATGTCCAGATGTATTCAGAACGTAAGTTATGCGCGAAAATGCAAACTTGTGCACTTTTTGACACTTTTAGTCCCTGAATGTCCCAAAAGTTTATTTTAGCACACCAAACCCCTCAAAGCCTATTTCTAAGCTATGTAAAGGATATTTAAGGTGTGTTTAACTTATGGTCATGTTCCGGAATGTTCGTTACAGTTCAAATTGACATACTTTCGCAGTTTGTCATATTTAGTCCCTGTAAGCGAATTAACTTATTTTTGCCATACCAAAGCCTTCAAAACTTATTTCTAAGTTATGTAAAGGTTATTTAAGGTATGTTGAGTATATGTTGATGTTCCAGAGTATTTCTCGCATTAAACTGAGTACGTTTACGCACTAGTTTGCGTATAACTCTCCAGAAAGCGATGTAGAGTTTGAAATTACATAAAAGTCAAAACATGAAAAATGTAAAACACAATCAAACAAACATTGGGATCAAATAACATTGTTTTATTGATAATAGAACTGTTCATAGTGATTACAAGCACAGTTGTTACAGTCTCCCCTACTTGTGGAAATTTCGTCCCGAAATTTATTTAGAGGAAACTCGTGGAAAAAGATGTGGATATTTCGCCTTCATTTGATCTTCGCGTTCCCAAGTAAACTCAGGTCCACGTTTAGCTTCCCAGCGAACTTTGACCAAAGGAATGCGCTTGCGTTTAAG
The DNA here is from genome assembly GCA_030545235.1 of Helianthus tuberosus. NCBI lineage: Eukaryota > Viridiplantae > Streptophyta > Magnoliopsida > Asterales > Asteraceae > Helianthus > Helianthus tuberosus. The sequence continues at coordinate 70,056,973 of CM060356.1, read as the reverse complement.
CTACTTGACTTCACGTTCCATGATTTCCACTGGTTTCTCAACAAATTTCAGTGTTTTGCCAACACGAATTTCGTCAAGCGGTATGGAGAAGTTCTCATCAGCTGTACACTTCTTGAGATTGGACACGTGAAAAGTTGGATGAACATTTCCCAGTTCAGGAGGTAACTCAAGTCTGTAGGCTACCTTTCCGATTCTTTCGACGATCTTGAATGGTCCAACGTATCTAGGTGCAAGTTTTCCTTTCTTTCCAAATCTGATCACACCTTTCCAAGGTGAGACCTTAAGTAATACTCGATCACCGATTTGAAATTCTAAGGCTTTGCGTTTTGGGTCCGCGTAAATCTTCTGACGGCTTCTAGCTGCCTGAAGGTTATCACGAACTTTCTTGACCTTGTCAGTTGTCTCTAAAATGAGGGCAGGTCCAGTAAGTTGAGCCTCGCCAATCTCATTCCAGCAGACCGGTGAACGACATTTTCGACCATAGAGAGCTTCGAAAGGAGCCATTCCGATGCTAGTGTGATAACTGTTGTTGTAGGAGAATTCAATCAATTTAAGATGTGAATCCCAGCTACCACCAAAATCGATCACACAAGCTCTTAGCATATCCTCCAGAGTCTGGATTGTTCTCTCAGATTGACCATCCGTTTGCGGATGATAAGCTGTGCTCAGATTAAGTTGGGTCCCCATAGCAGATTGCATGGTTCTCCAAAAGTGAGAAGTGAAACGAGCATCTCTGTCAGAAATGATGTTCAAAGGAACACCATGTCGAGCCACAATTTCATCTACATAGATTTGAGCAAGTCTGTCAGTAGGAAAATCCTCGCGGATTGGCAAGAAATGTGCTGACTTTGTAAGACGATCAACGACTACCCAGATGGCATCATGACCTTTCTTTGTGCGCGGGAGTTTGGTAACAAGATCCATAGTAATGTTTTCCCATTTCCAAACTAGGATCTCTGGTTGCTCCAATAAACCCGAAGGACGCTGATGTTCAGCCTTAACCTTAAGACAAGTAAGGCATTTTGATACGTATAAGGCAATGTCTTTCTTCATACCAGGCCACCAATAGTGAGTACGAAGATCCTTATACATCTTATCTGAGCCCGGATGAATGGAATAACGAGACTTATGGGCTTCATCCATAAGCAAGGTACGAATATCATCCTGGCTTGGGACCCACAAACGGTCCATGAAGTAATATGATCCATTGTCCTTCAGTTCCAGAGCAGGTGTTATGTGATAGGGAAATTCCTTATCCATCAAACCTTGTGAAACACAAGATTGCTGAGCTTGAGAAATGCGTGCTTGAATATCGGATCGAGCTTGAATAACAGATTGAACACGTACACAATGAAGCTTAGTACGTTCCTTACGACTCAATGCATCAGCTACGACATTCGCCTTACCAGGATGGTAGCGAATTTCGCAATCATAGTCGTTTAAAAGCTCAACCCAACGTCGCTGTCTCATGTTGAGTTCTTTCTGGTTGAAGATATGCTGAAGACTTTTGTGGTCAGTGAAAACCACACATTTTGTACCGTACAAATAGTGTCTCCAGATCTTGAGAGCAAAGACAACTGCACCCAACTCAAGATCATGAGTGGTGTAGTTCTTCTCATGTATCTTCAACTGCCTCGATGCATAGGCTATGACTTTGTTCCTTTGCATAAGAACACAGCCCAGACCCAATTTCGATGCATCACAATACACGACAAAATCATCATCACCCTCAGGCAATGATAGAACAGGCGCATCGCAAAGCTTCTGCTTCAGGTGTTGAAAAGCTTCCTCTTGTCTGAATCCCCAGTAAAAGGGCATTTTCTTCTGAGTTAGAGCAGTTAGAGGAACTGCAATCTTAGAGAAGTTTTCAATGAAGCGGCGATAATAACCCGCTAGACCAAGAAATGAACGAACTTCAGTAGGAGTAGTAGGTGTATCCCAATCCTTAATCGCACTGATCTTGGAGGGATCTACATGAACACCTCATTCGTTGATAATGTGTCCCAAAAATTGAACTTCTTTAAGCCAAAATTCGCACTTGGAGAATTTGGCGAAAAGTTGCTCTTTCTTCAGGAGTTCCAGAGTAAGACGAAGATGCTGCTCGTGATCAGCTCGCGTCTTAGAGTAAATCAAGATGTCGTCAATAAAAACAATGACGAACTGATCCAAATAAGGTTTGCAGACCCTATTCATTAAGTCCATGAAAACAGCAGGAGCATTAGTCAAACCAAATGGCATGACTGTGAACTCATAGTGCCCATACCGAGTACGGAACGCTGTCTTGGGAATATCTTCTTCTTGTACCCGAAGTTGATGATATCCAGATCGCAAATCAATCTTTGAAAAATAAGAAGCACCTTGTAACTGATCAAAGAGGTCGTCGATGCGAGGTAGGGGATATCGATTCTTGATGGTAAGCTTGTTAAGCTCACGATAATCGATACACATCCTAAAGGATCCATCCTTCTTCTTGACAAAAAGAACGGGAGCACCCCAAGGTGAAAAACTAGGACGGATAAAACCTTTGTCAGAGAGCTCCTGAAGCTGTTTAGACAACTCTTGCATCTCAGATGGTGCAAGACGATATGGAGCTCTGGCAATGGGATTTGCACCAGGTACGAGATCAATGCGGAACTCGACTTGGCGTGCTGGAGGTAGACCAGGTAAATCTTCAGGGAACACCTCAGAATAATCCCGAACGACAGGAATATCTGAAATAGACTTACCCTTGCCTTTATCTTCTGTAACATGTGCTAAGAAAGCCACATAGTTCTTCTGCAGATACTTCCGAGCTTTAAAACAAGACATGAGTCTGAGACCACCGGTAGGCTTCTCACCTTGAACCTGCAGGATCTCGCCTGTCGAAAGTGGCACACGAACAATCTTCTTAGAACAAACTATTTCTGCGTGATGCTTGGATAACCAATCCATTCCCACAATAACGTCGAAGCTTCCAAGTTGCATAGGCGCGAGGTCAATAGGAAAAAGATGGTCGTTAAGGTTCAACTGGCAGTTGCGAAGAACAGAATCAAGAATAATGGGTTCACCGTTAGCAACTTCTACTGTCAAAGATTTGCCTAGTTTCGTTCTAGACACTCGAAGCATTGGTTCAAAAGACAAAGACACGAAACTCTTATCGGCACCAGAATCGAAAAGAACAGATGCAGGCTGATTATTAATAAAGAACGTACCGTTCACCACATTATCGTCAGCCTGTGCCTCTTGGGCATTCATGTTAAAAACTCGGCCACGAGCCGGAGCCTGATTCTGGTTCTGGTTCTGGTTCTGGTTCTGGTTCTGGTTCGCCAGTCTTGGGCACCGATTTCTATAGTGGGTCAGATCCCCACAATTGTAGCATGAACCAGGAGGAAAATGAGGTCGTGCAGCTTGACCTTGTTGCTGAACAAGAGGCTGAGCAACCTGTTGGGCCTGATTTTGAACTGCCTGGTTCTGATTGACAGGAATGCGGCAGTTGACAGCAAGATGACCAGATCTTCCGCAGTTGGTGCACTGACGACACTGGAGATGTGGTTGGTGATGGCCATTACACCTGTTGCACAAAGGTGCATTTCCAAAATAAGGCTTTTTGGCGGGTGGTTGCGCAGGCTGATTCGGTGCAGCTTGGGCCTGTGCAGTAACGGCAAAATTTTGGGAAGCCTTTCGCTTCCTAGAATTCTTTGAGGAACCAGAATTCTTCCCATTCTTGTTTTCACCCTTCTTACCATCCCCTTTGTCAGATGCCTGCTTCCTACCCTTGTCACCCTTCTTATGCAGCTTTCCCTTACGAACCTGCGACTCAGTCAGTGTCGCTGATAACTCGATCGCCTGACGGAGTGTGGCAGGGTTACTACCAGTAAGGATGTCTTGCACTGAGTCAGGTAGGCCGTCGATGTACCTTTCGATGGCTTTGTCGAGTGGGGTAACCATAGTCGGGCAAAGCAGACTCAACTCCTCAAACCTGTCAGTATATGCCCTGTGCTCTCCACTATCTTGCTTCAAAATATCAAACTCCTTCTCCAAGGCTCGCTGCTCATGACGAGGACAGAATTCCCTCATCATAAGGGCTCTAAGTTCAGCCCATGTCTGTGCGAGAGCAACTTCAGCACCTTGGTCCCTCATAACCCCGTTCCACCATGTCAAAGCCCTCTTCTGAAATACGCTCGAAGCAAACTCGACTTTGCGATTTTCGAGACACTGCACGTGGCGAAAAGTATTCTCTATGCTCTCAAACCACTGAAGAAGCCCAGTCGCTCCCTCAGAACCACTAAACTTGAGTGGTTTAGCCGAGTTAAAATCCTTGTATTTGCACGGACCATTGTTGTTGTTGTTGGCTTGTTGCCATTGAGCAAAGAGATTTGGGAATTGGGCAGCCATCTGCTGCGCAATAATTTCTGCCAGCTCGGCAGTAGCTATCTGGTTCTCGCGTCGAGGAGGCATTCTAAAAGAGGAAAACATGAAAAGAAACGGGTGAGATGATTGGATGAAAAGAATGAGATGATAAAAACAAGAATTGCAAACAGCATAGATGGTGGTCATTCGTCCGTATCACAAAGCAAACAAACGACTCACAGTGACTAATCAAAGTAAATGGGTCAAAAATAATGTATAATGAAGACATGCTCGCCTATAAGTGAACACTCACTCCAAGAATTCCCAGGTAAGCACAACTGGTCTCGCGTCTGGTTGAGATGTATACGAAGTGCTTGCCTAGACAGAAAACCCAGAATACAGGCATTCACCCTTCCAGTTTGCACATGTTCACATTATTTAAAACCCAAAACGTTTGACGGGATTTTTGAAAATTTGAAGGCACAAGGCCAAAAACCAATACTGAAAAAGGTTCAAAACCATGTAACAGAGGGTTCAAAACCTTACAATTGAGGGTTCAAAACCTTGTAAAAATTTATTCAAAAACAGATGATTGTTTTTCAAAAATCGTTTCGGAAAAATTTTGGTTCCTTGTTTTGGTAATCACCTAAGGATAGGTGATGTACATGTTTTAAGATCTAAACACAAGATAACTTGTGTTAGGTTCCTAGAAAAGTTATAGTCTAGGTCAAAGCATTACTAATAACCTAATTCCCTATAACCATTGGCTCTGATACCAACTCTTCTGTCACACCCCGACCGCGTAAAACAACAAATCGCGGCGGAAACATCGGGGAGTGTTGTAACAGAATTAATTGTTTCAAATCCAAGGCAAACAAAGTTGTATTTTATTTATAAACAAAGGTGTTACATTGTTTCAAACAGGTAATTAAAGAGTTCAGAACATAATTAAACATAGTCTATCTTCTTTTAAAGTTTCTAAGGCACAGGTCCGCCCTAGTATCGTGATCAACATCCTATGGAAAAGCACCTGAAAACACATGTGAAAATAGGTACGTCAGCATAAAAATGCCTGTGAGATACATAGGTTTTGTGAAAATAGGATTCATGACTTGAGTTTAAGAAAATGTTTAACCATGAACCCCGTACTTTGCTTTGTCTTGTAAATCATTTGAAAACAATAAGATCAGATGATATGTATAAGTAATTGTCAGGTTAAATAAATAACCATGTAAAAATGTGTTTGTATAAGATAAGTTGTTTGTAAATCAATGTCTTGTGAAAAATATGTTATTTATATAAAATGTTCTATGTATCAATATTGAAATGATTCAAATAACGTTACGCCATGTAATACCATACAAACACTTATATATAGGAAGTACCAGCGGCGTATCCACCATGCTTGTATCATATTACACACGCATCGTTAACTTAATCACTTAATCAAACCAAACCAACCAATGTAAGAAGTCTATGTTTAAACCAATTGTCAAATGTATTGAATAATATGTCAAGATGTAAATCATGTCAAATGTCTATGTCAAATATCCATGTCCAATAGTAGTCAAGTAATTGTGTAGCAAATGTTATGTATGGTAAGTAAAATAAGACTACTTAAACCATAAGTAAAAATGTACAAAACAAAGTAATTTGAATATATCAAAAAGTTATGTTTTGCAAAGTGATGCATGATACATTGATACAAACATTTATGTGGTAAGTTAACGCATACATTCAAGCCTTGAGACAGTCGGATAACCCTTTCAGTCAAGGTTATCAAAAGAATTGTATTCGGATTCAGTCATTCCTTACATCCAAACAAACCCGGGATGTCAGGAATGTGATTTGTCAAGTCCTATGGTACCACTACTTACTCCCGAGCGGCGTAGCAAATGTTAATGAACGTTATAAAGACCCGTTTGTGCAAACCAAATGTCATAGCAGTCGTATACATGTCATAAGAAAACAGTGTACTAAGTATGCCAAGTTAACATACAAAGCAGAAAAGTCTTGTAAATCAATGTGCTAGCATGCTATCAGTCAACATACATAGCAGAAATGTAATGTAAAACAATGTACTAAGTATGCACACAATGGACATACATAGCATGAAATGTAATGAAATCATGTACTATAATGTACTAACAAACATAGCCGGTATATGATGTGAAAACAGGAAAGCATGAAAGTAACAAGTAGGCACATGTGTTCCACCCCAAAACAGTTTGGAAAACAGTAAAAGAGGGGTCTATGTACTCACTTGAGATTGCTCAGTTGTATAAAGATAACCACCAAGTAATGCTATAGATCTCGGAAATCAAACGGCACCTAATATAGGTAACTATGTTAATAAACCGGACCTATCTCAGAAGACTGGGTAGCATTAGGGTTTGTAAACCAAATGAGTGTAGGAACTCACGTGATATGGTTTAACAAAGCCTACATGCTAAATGAAACTTAACATAATTGTATACGACCCATTACGACCCGTTTAGGAAGCTTATGCTACTTTAACGCGTCGTGCGCGTGAAACGCGTTTGGACCGCCTAACTAGTCCTATGACAAGTATTATATGCCTAAACATGTTACATAATCAGTTACGTGACAAAAGTTTAGGTTACATATGCTAAATTACCAATTATGTATGAAAAGGGTATTCTGGTAATTTACCTAAGGCATATAAACTACCTATCATACAACTACTTAAACGTCGTGACCATAAGGTATAACCTCGGAAGGTTATTCCCTACACTATGGTCACCTAATGTATTTGGTCGGATCCTAATGATCGACCAAACTGGGTCGGGTTCGAAGGTATAGGCGATTTATTAGATCGCCTACCCTACGACCCTAGACAACGTGGTAATCAGTGGGCATAGTCCCAAGGGACCATGACCATCGTGATTACAATCACGTTGCGAAGTTCATACGAACTTCGCATTGACCATTACTGGTCAACGCTGAAAGTCAAACAAAGTTTGACTTTCTGACTCAAAAAGCAGTAAAAATAAGGAAAAGAACGAAAGAATACTTACGAAGGGTCCCCGAATGCTAATCTAGATCAGTATAGTTCAGGTATGAAACAAGGTTTCAACTTAGAACACAACTAATAAGATTCTAGTGCTTTAAAACAATGAAAGGCATGGGGTATATATAGTTTTCGGGTAACCGTTAGGATCGTTTCTTGAATAACGTGATCGAATCTCGTGCGTACACTTGTCGGAAAGGTTATGGAACCACATATGCTCCTTAACTTAGTGACACAACAACTTAAAACATGTGGTTAAGGATCAATTAGTTTCAACTTGTATTTAAAACATTAAATCTGGTCCAGATCATGCAGTCGCGTAGCGCGACTGGTAAGGCTTTAGGCGTCGCGCTACGCCACTGACCCATCTGATTCAGAAATGTTTCTAAATTGGCAGAAATGGTCCCTGTTGTGTTTTAAGCCCTTTTTCGATGCGTTTGAACCCCGTTAACCTCATTTCAAGGCTCTAAAATGAAGTTAAAGTATAGGGAACTCAAAACATACTCAAAAATATGCCGGATGATGGTTCGTTTGGTCGTACGAACGCGATGTTCGCTTAATTACGACGGAATGCGCATAAGCGCGAAAAACGATCTAAATGACGCGACGAATGGATTTTTCTTAAGGCGAACACTAAAATATAATGTATTCATGCTTACATAAATTTTTGGATGTCCAGATGTATTCAGAACGTAAGTTATGCGCGAAAATGCAAACTTGTGCACTTTTTGACACTTTTAGTCCCTGAATGTCCCAAAAGTTTATTTTAGCACACCAAACCCCTCAAAGCCTATTTCTAAGCTATGTAAAGGATATTTAAGGTGTGTTTAACTTATGGTCATGTTCCGGAATGTTCGTTACAGTTCAAATTGACATACTTTCGCAGTTTGTCATATTTAGTCCCTGTAAGCGAATTAACTTATTTTTGCCATACCAAAGCCTTCAAAACTTATTTCTAAGTTATGTAAAGGTTATTTAAGGTATGTTGAGTATATGTTGATGTTCCAGAGTATTTCTCGCATTAAACTGAGTACGTTTACGCACTAGTTTGCGTATAACTCTCCAGAAAGCGATGTAGAGTTTGAAATTACATAAAAGTCAAAACATGAAAAATGTAAAACACAATCAAACAAACATTGGGATCAAATAACATTGTTTTATTGATAATAGAACTGTTCATAGTGATTACAAGCACAGTTGTTACATATGTACTCACTTGAGGGTGCTTAGAAGTCTGGAACAACAACCAAGCAAAGCTAAAGGGATCACGGAATCAAACGGCACCTAATATAGGTAAATATGTTAATAAGCGGACCTAAATCGGAAGATTGGATAGAATGAGGTTTCGTAAACCAAATGAGTATAGGAACTCATGTAATATGGTCTAACAAAACCTACATTCTAAAATGAAACCTATCCTAAATGCTTACGACCCATTACGACCCGTTTAGGTAGCTTATGCTACTTTAACGCGTCGTTCGCGTAAAACGCGTTCGGGCCGCCTAACTAGTCCTATGACAAGTATTATATGACTTAACATGTCTAATAATCTTACCTAATTAGTTTAGATGTCAAAATTTAGGTTACATATGCTTAAAATGAATTCATGTGCAAAAAGGGTGTAACATCTGTGCTTGTAATCATTGTGAACAGTTCTTTCATCAATAAAATAATGTTATTTGATCTCAATGGTTGTTTGGTTGTGTTTTACATTTTTCATGTTTTGACTTTTATTCAATTTCAAACTCTATATCGCTTTCTGGAGAGTTATACGCAAACTGGTGCGTAAACGTAATCAGTTTAATGCGACAAATACTCCGGAACATCAACATATACTTAACATACCTTAAATAACCTTTACATACCTTAGAAATAAGTTTTAAAGGCTTTGGTATGGCAAAAACAAGTTAATTCGGCTACAAGGACTAAATTTGACAAACTGCGAAAGTATGCCAATTTGAACTGTAACATACATTCCGGAACATGACCATAAGTTAAACATACAATAAATATCCTTTACATAGCTTGGAAATAGGCTTCGAGGGGTTCGGTGTGCTAAAATAAACTTTTGGGTCATTCAGGGACTAAAAGCGTCAAAAAGTGCACAAGTTTGCACTTTCGCGCATAACTTACGTTCTGAATACATCCGGACAACCAAAAATTTATGTAAGCACTAAAATATTTTATTTTAGTGTTTGGCATGAGAAAAATCCATTCGTCGCGTCATTTGGAACGTTTTTCACGCTTATGCGCATTCCGACGTAATTAAGCGAACATCGCGATCGTACGACCAAACGAACCAACATCCGGCATATTTTTGAGCATGTTTCATGTCCACAATGTTTAGGCATCATTTTAGGGCCTTAACGTTGGTTAAACGGGCCTTAAACATGTCGGAAATGGCCTTAAACACCAACAGGGACTGAAACTGTCATTTTGCAAAGTTGTTGTCTGATCAGGACCCTCAGGCGGCCCGCGTAAAACCAGGGTGTATCTTTACGCAGCCCGCGTCAGCCTCTCAGACCAGATTCGATGTTTAAACAGGCTGTTAACAGCTGCATTACCCACAAAACACACTTGCACATGGTAATTCTGATACTAGGGGCTGGTTTTGGATGTGCACATGGTATTACAATACCATGTGTGCAAGTGTATGGCCAAGATCAAAGCACGTTTCCCGATAAACGATCCTAACGGTGCTAGTATTCCTATAAATACCCACCCCCATCACTTGTAAAACCCACAAGAATCCTGATTTGAGAAGCTCTAAGTTGAAACCTTTGTTTCATACCTGAGCTACTTGGATCACGATTAGCATTCGGGGACCCTTCGTAAGTATTCTTTCGTTCTTTTATTGCTTTTCGAGTCTGAAAGTCAAACTTTGTTTGACTTTCTGCGTTGACCAGTTTATGGTCAATGCGAAGTTCGTTTGAACTTCGCAACGTGATAGTAATCACGATGGTTATAGTCCCTTGTGACTCTGCCTACTGATTACCACGTTGTCTAGGGTCGTAAGGGTAAGCGATCTAATAAATCGCTTATACCTTTGAACCCGACCCATTTGGTCGATCATTAGGATCCGACCAAATACATTAGGTGACCATGGTATATAGGGAATAACCTTCCGAGGTTATACCTTATGGTCGCTTCGTTAAGTAGTTGTATGATAGGTAGTTTGCCTTAGGTAAATTACCAGAATACCCTTTTCATGTATAATTGGTAATTAAGCATATATAACCTAAACTTTTGTCACATAACTAATTTTGTAACATGTTTAGGCATATAACACTTGTCATAGGGCTAGTTAGACGTCTCGAGTGCGCTTTTGCGCGCACGACGCGTTAAAGTAGCATAAGCTACCTTAATGGCTCGCGATAGGTCGAAAGCACTTAGGTTAGGTTTCATTTAGTATGTAGGCTTTGTTAAACCATATGACACGAGTCTCTATACTCGTTTGGTTTACGAACCCTCATTCTATCTAAATCCTCCGATTATAGGTCCGGTTTATTAATGTAGTTACCTATATTAGGTACCGTTTGATTTCCGTGATCTCTAGCATTGTTTGGTTGTTACTCAAGGACTACTAAGCAATCTCAAGTGAGTACATAGACCCCTCTTTTACTGTTTTCCAAACTGTTTTGGGGTGGAACACATGTGCCTACTTGTTACTTTCGTGCTTTCCTGTTTTCACATCATATACATGCTATATTCAATAGTACACTTATAGTACATTGTTTTACATTACATTTCATGCTATGTATGACCATTGTGTGCATACGTAGTACATTGTTTTATATTACATTGCATGCTATGTATGCCCATTGTGTGCATATTTAGTACAGTTGTTTCACGTCACATGCTATGTATGTCTATTGTTGCATACTTAGTACAGTTGTTTCACGTCACATGCTATGTATGTCTATTGTTGCATACTTAGTACAGTTCACATGCTATGTATGTCCATTTGTTGCATTGTTCATCCTACTTAGTACATTCGTTTCACATCACATGCTATGTATGTTCATCATACTTAGTACATTTATTATTCATTCACATGCCTACATTTTGATATGATATTTGGTTTGTTTTGATGGATCAATATACATTCATTAACACCGATCACGCCGTTCGTTAGTAGGTAGTGGTACCATAGGAATTGACAACTCCCGTTCCTGAAATCCTGGGTTTGTTTGGATTGGAAGGAATGACCGAATTCGATACACATAACTTAGATAAACCTTTAATTTGTTTAAGGGTTTATCGCCACAGTCTCAAGGCTTGGATGTATGTATTCTCACAATACCGCATAGATATTTATATCAGTATAGCATGCATTTGTTCCACAAAACATAGCTTTGATTTGAACCATGTTTTACTTCAATACTTTGTTTTTGTGCATATGGTTTAGTTGATATATTTCACTAACCATACATATCATTTTGGGTTACACATTACATGATTTACATTTGACACATAAACATTATTGACATTGGTTACACATTACATGATTTACATTTGACACATAAACATTATTGACATTGGTTACACATTACATGATTTACATTTGACACATAAACATTATTGACATTGGTTATACATTACATGACTTACATTTTGACATAAACATTTTGACATATTATTCAATACATTTGGCAATTGGTTTAAACATAAACATTCTACGTTGATTGGTTTGGTTTGAGTAAGTGATTTAAGTAACGAGGCGTGTGTAATATGATACAAGCATGGTAGATACGCCGCTGGTACTTCCTATATATAAGTGATTGTATGGTATTACATATCGTAGCATTATTTGAATCATTTCAATTTGGACATATAACATTTTATACAAATAACATACTTTTCACAAGACATTAATTTACAAACAACTTATTTTATACAAACTCTTTTTACATGGTTATTCATTTAACCATACATTATTCTCTTATTTATACATATCATCTGATCTTATCGTTTTTCAAATGATTTACAAGACAAAGCAAATTACAAGGTTCATGACTAAACATTTTCTTAAACATAAGTCATGAATTCTATTTTCACGAAACCTATGTATCTCACAGGCATTTTTATGCTGACGTACCTATTTTCACATGTGTTTCAGGATATGATGCATAAGATTTATCAAGATACACTTAGGCGGACTTGGGCCTTAGCGACAATAAAAGATGCAAGACTAGTTATTTATGTTATGTTTCTTTGATTGTCAAGACATTGTAACTCTTTTATTCAATAAAACAATATTTCAATTTCCATGTGTTATGAAACAATGATTCTGTTACAACACTCCCCGACGTTTCCGCCACGTCTTGTTGTTTTACGTGGTCGGGGAGTGACAGAAAAGTTGGTATCAGAGCCCATGGTTATAGGGAATTAGGTTATTAGTAATACTTTGACCTAGTCTATAACCTTCCTAGGACCCTAACGCGAGTTTACTTGCGTTTAGTCATAAAACAATACTGTCACCTATCCTTAGGCGACAACCACAACAAGAACATAAATTTCAAAACCGCTTTGAAAACTAATCGTCTATTCTAGGATGATTGATTACTAGGTTTTGAACCCTCTATTGTAAGGTTTTAAACCCTCTGTTATAAGGTTTTGAACCCTCTAAGTTTTCAAATCTCGTCAAAGTTTGGGTCGTATAATGTGAACACGTGCAAACTGGAAGAGTGAATGCCTGTACCCTGAGTTTTCTGTCGAAGGCTAGAGTGTTCGTACAAATCCACATAATCGGACCAGTTTCTCTTACCTAGGAACTCTTGGGGTGAGTGTTCACTTATAGGCGAGCATGTCTTCAGTGATACATTAATATGACCCGTTTACTTTGATTTGTCACCGTCTCATTTGTTTGCCTTAGGTAACAAACCAATGATCGCAATTTCTATGCGTTGTCATTTTGTTTTATTTACCGATAACACTTCATTTGTTTCTTCCTATGTCTTTCATTATCTCCTAGAATGTCTCTTCCTCTCAGCAACGGTCAAATGTCCGAGCAAACAGCCAAATTTGCCCAACAAATAGGCGAAGTGATTCTGAAGACTGTGGAATTAGGCATTGCCATGTATCGTGTCCAGGATGAAGCCACTCAAGAGTCACCAAGACAGGCAGGACCTATTCAGGTGACAGCACCACAAGCCAATAAACCAATCGAGGAATCAAAGACCATGGATGAACGATCCCCTAAGAAGTCAAAGAAGCAAAAGGCTTCTCAGAACTTCGCCGTGGTCGCTCACAATGGTCAAGCCGTCCCCAACCAACCAGCTCAACCCCCTGCTAGGAAGCCATACAATGGAACTGCACCCTTGTGCAACCAATGTAACCTTCATCATCATGCTAGGGTGAGGTGCCGCAAATGCCAGATTTGTGGACTTATAGGTCATACAGCAAGGGTTTGCCCAACTGCAACTATACCAAATCAAGCTGGTGACACTCCTGCTCAAGCTCGTTTCTCACGAGGGTCATGCTACAACTGTGGCGAGATGGGCCATTTCCAAAGGGATTGTCCAAAGCTTGCTAATGCAAATCTAACCCACGGATGAGCAGTTGGCTGAGTAGAAGATGTTGCTATCTTATGCTTTTGTTTCTTTCATTTTCTAGTAATGTGAAACAATCTGTTTTATTCATAAATAAAGTTGTTGTTCGCAATTCTGATATACAAGTATAGTTACATGTGTGTATGGCTTTTCCCTATAATACCTATATTAAGGAACTATGTTCCTTACAAACTACTCTTGTGATTCTCTCTTTCAAATGATCGCTCATGATTCCCTCGAAAATTTTAAGTACTCGTTTCATTCTAAGATACGAAGTACAGAAAAATAAAGTGACATTATGAGTAATCATGCTCCTGCACATCTATGCCTTTGAATCCTTGGTTAGATAACTAAGGGTATTTTCAAATCTCATACCCATTACGTTTTGATTTTTCAACATACACAGTACGAGTATTTCAAAAACAATCTTCGTGATCTCAAAACATTTCATATAGTTTGAAAACAATTTTTTTTTCAAATGCATTGTCTATGTTATTTCAAAAACATTGGCTATGTTTTCAAAAACAACTTTCATAATTTCAGAATATTTCATATAGTCTGAAAACAATATTAACACAGTACATTTTCTTATCAAGTGCATGATTTCGAAAATCATCATTCATGTCTTTCAAAAACCTTATACATAATTGCAAAATTAATCTCGCATGATTTTAAAACAATTTTTTTTTCTAAAATATATACCTACCTAATACACCTACTCTATGATTTCAAAGGTATTATATATAAGGTTTCAAAAACATTGAACACATTTTTTAGAACCCCATGCATAGTTTTCCAAAAATATTTTCCTCATACATTGACTTAACCTTCAAATTCTGCTTCATATGTCGCCTTGACATATCTAGCATCTCAACTTCATAAGCATTTTTACTTCATGTTTTGACTTAAGCACATCCAGTGCAAGATTTCAAACATCTTCAACTTCTAAAAATCCATATCGGATCTTTTTATCTTCACATTTAGATCCTTGTGGATGATTATCATTCAAATCAGAATCCTTAATTGGATTCCTTTTGTACCTAAATTCGAACATTTCGGTTCCTTATAATCGAAATCGAATTTTCCTTTTAAAAATATTTCTATCTTTATAGTTAGATTCTTGATAATGTTTAAAGTACCAAATGAAATCCAAGGAATGGATTCCTAGTGTGCTTTAAATACATGTGCTCTGTTAGCAGAACAAATTTCTAGTTAAACAATTTTGTGGTTATGTGACTATGTGTTTATGCATCTTATGTTTTCTTTTATGCATTTTGTGTTTTTATACTCTGGGTATTCGTTATCCAAATCCTCGTAGAATCTTTCATATCTTTATATGAGGGATTCGTAGTAGGATATTCAAAAAGGTACTACCTTAAATCCTGAATGGGCTTCTATGTAATAGTTAAGACCCTTGGATTATATAGTACTATTCCATGATTCATAAGAGACCCTTTTAGTGATCTAGTCAAAAAGATTGATTCAAAAAAAAATCTGGTTAAGAATGACATGTGATGATATAAGCTGAAAAAACTCCTTGGTTGTCTATTAAAATCATTTATTGATTTAATAAAAGGGACCCTATGGTGGTCTAGTCACACTCATCACAGGTTTGTTCATTTGGTTTTCCCCTACACATTATAAAATAGACTGTGTGAACTATGCAAGGAATTATCTAATTATGGACGCGTACATAATTATGAAATTCAGTGCACGGAAACCACAGTAAGATTTATTATGTGTAAGAACCGATAGTGGCAACAATAACGAAATGTGAACAATGTACAGGAGGTGTGGTGGACGCACCAATGACGCTTCATATACTTGTATATAAGTATCCCTCTTACATTGCAAGCATGATATTATTAAAGTTACTAGAAGTTCAGAACCCTAACCAATGTTGTACGATCTTTTCAACTTCATGTTTTAAACTCTCACAAGTTTCCTCTAAATAAATTTCGAGACGAAATTTCCACAAGTAGGGGAGACTGTAACATCTGTGCTTGTAATCATTGTGAACAGTTCTTTCATCAATAAAAGAATGTTATTTGATCTCAATGGTTGTTTGGTTGTGTTTTACATTTTTCATGTTTTGACTTTTATTCAATTTCAAACTCTATATCGCTTTCTGGAGAGTTATACGCAAACTGGTGCGTAAACGTAATCAGTTTAATGCGACAAATACTCCGAAACATCAACATATACTTAACATACCTTAAATAACCTTTACATACCTTAGAAATAAGTTTTAAAGGCTTTGGTATGGCAAAAACAAGTTAATTCGGCTACAGGGACTAAATTTGACAAACTGCGAAAGTATGCCAATTTGAACTGTAACATACATTCCGGAACATGAAAATAAGTTAAACATACCATAAATATCCTTTACATAGCTTTGAAATAGGCTTTGAGGGGTTCGGTGTGCTAAAATAAACTTTTGGGTCATTCAGGGACGAAAAGCGTCAAAAAGTGCACAAGTTTGCACTTTCGCGCATAACTTACGTTCTAAATACATTCGGACATCCAAAAATTTATGTAAGCACTAAAATATTTTATTTTAGTGTTTGGCATGAGAAAAATCCATTCGTCGCGTCATTTGGAACGTTTTTCGCGCTTATGCGCATTCCGTCGTAATTAAGCAAACATCGCGATCGTACGACCAAACGAACCAACATCCGGCATATTTTTGAGCATGTTTCATGTCCACAATGTTTAGGCATCATTTTAGGGTCTTAACATCGGTTAAACGGGCCTTAAACATGTCAGAAATGGCCTTAAACACCAACAGGGACTGAAACTGTCATTTTGCAAAGTTGTTGTCTGACCAGGACCCTCAGGCGGCCCGCGTAAAACCAGGGTGTATCTTTACGCAGCCCGCATCAGCCTCTCAGACCAGATTCGATGTTTAAACAGGCTGTTAACAGCTGCATTACCCACAAAACCCACTTGCACATGGTAATTCTGATACTAGGGGCTGGTTTTGGATATGCACATGGTATTACAATACCATGTGTGCAAGTGTATGGCCAAGATCAAAGCATGTTTCCCGATAAACGATCCTAACGGTGCTAGTATTCCTATAAATACCCACCCCCATCACTTGTAAAACCCACAAGAATCCTGATTTGAGAAGCTCTAAGTTGAAACCTTTGTTTCGTACTTGAGCTACTTGGATCACGATTAGCATTCGGGGACCCTTCGTAAGTATTCTTTCGTTCTTTTATTGCTTTTCGAGTCTGAAAATCAAACTTTGTTTGACTTTCTGCGTTGACCAGTTTATGGTCAATGCGAAGTTCGTTTGAACTTTGCAACGTGATAGTAATCACGATGGTTATAGTCCCTTGTGCCTATGCCTACTGATTACCACGTTGTCTAGGGTCGTAAGGGTAAGCGATCTAATAAATCGCTTATACCTTCGAACCCGACCCATTTGGTCGATCATTAGGATCCGACCAAATACATTAGGTGACCATAGTATATAGGGAATAACCTTCCGAGGTTATACCTTATGGTCGCTTCGTTAAGTAGTTGTATGATAGGTAGTTTATATGCCTTAGGTAAATTACCAGAATACCCTTTTCATGTATAATTGGTAATTAAGCATATGTAACCTAAACTTTTGTCACAGAACTGATTTTGTAACATGTTTAGGCATATAACACTTGTCATAGGGCTAGTTAGACGTCTCGAGTGCGCTTTTGCGCGCACGACGCGTTAAAGTAGCATAAGCTACCTTAATGGGTCGCGATAGGTCGAAAGCACTTAGGTTAGGTTTCATTTAGTATGTAGGCTTTGTTAAACCATATGACACGAGTCTCTATACTCGTTTGGTTTACGAACCCTCATTCTATCTAAATCCTCCGATTATAGGTCCGGTTTATTAATGTAGTTACCTATATTAGGTACCGTTTGATTTCCGTGATATCTAGCATTGTTTGGTTGTTACTCAAGGACTACTAAGCAATCTCAAATGAGTACATAGACCCCTCTTTTACTGTTTTCCAAACTATTTTGGGGTGGAACACATGTGCCTACTTGTTACTTTCGTGCTTTCCTGTTTTCACATCATATACATGCTATATTCAATAGTACACTTATAGTACATTGTTTTACATTACATTTCATGCTATGTATGACCATTGTGTGCATACGTAGTACATTGTTTTACATTACATTTCATGCTATGTATGCCCATTGTGTGCATATTTAGTACAGTTGTTTCACGTCACATGCTATGTATGTCTATTGTTGCATACTTAGTACAGTTGTTTCATGTCACATGCTATGTATGTCTATTGTTGCATACTTAGTACAGTTCACATGCTATGTATGTCCATTTGTTGCATTGTTCATCATACTTAGTACATTCGTTTCACATCACATGCTATGTATGTTCATCATACTTAGTACATTTATTATTCATTCACATGCTTACATTTTGATATGATATTTGGTTTGTTTTGATGGATCAATATACATTCATTAACACCGATCACGCCGTTCGTTAGTAGGTAGTGGTACCATAGGAATTGACAACTCCCGTTCCTGAAATCCTGGGTTTGTTTGGATTGGAAGGAATGACTGAATTCGATACACATAACTTAGATAAACCTTTAATTTGTTTAAGGGTTTATCGCCATAGTCTCAAGGCTTGGATGTATGTATTCTCACAATACCGCATAGATATTTATATCAGTATAGCATGCATTTGTTCCACAAAACATAGCTTTGATTTAAACCATGTTTTACTTCAATACTTTGTTTTTGTTCATATGGTTTAGTTGATATATTTCACTAACCATACATATCATTTTGGGTTACACATTACATGATTTACATTTGACACATAAACATTATTGACATTGGTTACACATTACATGATTTACATTTAACACATAAACATTATTGACATTGGTTACACATTACATGATTTACATGTGTCACATAAACATTATTGACATTGGTTATACATTACATGACTTACATTTTGACATAAACATTTTGACATATTATTCAATACATTTGGCAATTGGTTTAAACATAAACATTCTACGTTGATTGGTTTGGTTTGAGTAAGTGATTTAAGTAACGAGGCGTGTGTAATATGATACAAGCATGGTGGATACGCCGCTGGTACTTCCTATATATAAGTGATTGTATGGTATTACATATCGTAGCATTATTTGAATCATTTCAATTTGGACATATAACATTTTATACAAATAACATACTTTTCACAAGAAATTTATTTACAAACAACTTATTTTATACAAACTCATTTTACATGGTTATTCATTTAACCATACATTATTCTCTTATTCATACATATCATCTGATCTTATCGTTTTTCAAATGATTTACAAGACAAAGCAAATTACAAGGTTCATGACTAAACATTTTCTTAAACATAAGTCATGAATTCTATTTTCACCAAACCTATGTATCTCACAGGCATTTTTATGCTGACGTACCTATTTTCACATGTGTTTCAGGATATGATGCATAAGATTTATCAAGATACACTTAGGCGGACTTGGGCCTTAGCGACAATAAAAGATGCAAGACTAGTTATTTATGTTATGTTTCTTTGATTGTCAAGACATTGTAACTCTTTTATTCAATAAAACAATATTTCAATTTCCATGTGTTATGAAACAATGATTCTGTTACAACACTCCCCGATGTTTCCGCCACGTCTTGTTGTTTTACGTGGTCGAGGTGTGACAAAGGGCATTTTGGTAAATTTTCCTAAGGCATATAAACCTATCATACAACTAAGTAAACGTTGTGACCATAAGGTATAACCTCGGAAGGTTATTCCCTATACAACTATGGTCACCTAAATATGTTTGGTCGGATCCTAATGATCGACCAAACGGGCCGGGTTCGAAAGTCTAAGCGGTTGTTTAGACCGCTTACCTTTACGACCCTATATAAGCACTAAACCTAAAGTGACGAGCTAAACATGTTAAAACATGTTTAACGAAGTTTGAAAATAGGTTTGGTATCAAAACAAAGGGTCTTGATACCTAAAAGTAGTTTTTTTACAAAATACGCAAGAATACGTGTTTTGACCGAAACTACGACTCGTCACTATGCCTAAATAACGTGGTAATCAGTAGATATAGTCACAAAGGACTATGACCATCGTGATTACGCTCACGTTGCGAAGTTCAAATGAACTTCGTGTTGACCATTGACTGGTCAAAGCTGAAAGTCAAACACAGTTTGACTTTCGTGCTTAAAATGCGAAAGAACGAAAGAATACTTATAAAAGGTCCAAGAAATGGAAGTTTGATCCAATTATTCTCAGGTATGGAGTGTTAGAACTCCAACTTAGAGAACAAATCAGATCAAGGTATGAGTTTGAAGTGAAATGGGTGGTGGTATTTATAGTTTTCGTAGAACGTTAGGATCGTTCATCAAAAACCGAGCTTCGATCTGAGCCGTACACATGCACCCCCTGATTTAGAATACCATGGGCATCCTAAACAAGCCCATAGGAAGCTTAAAACCATGTGCAATTGAGGGAAACAGCTGGAACAAGCTGGAAAACACATTCTACTGGGAGGGGCTTACAGATCGTAAGCAACTCCATATGGTCCGTAAGGACCCTATTTGCTGGCAGTAAGTTTGCAAAGTTGGCAGAACATGCCCATTCATCTCCAAACTTGATTTTTGATGCATCTTGGCATCTTTAAGCCCCGTTAACCCCATTTCAAGGTTCTAAAATGAAGTTAAAGTATTGAGAACTTAAAATATGCTCAAAAATATCTCGGATGTCGGTTCGTTTGGTCGTACGGTTGCGTTGTTCGGTTAATTACGACGAAACACGAACGAACGCGAAAAACGATCCAAATTACGCGACGAATGGAATTTTATCAAGCCAATCACTAAAATAAAATATTTTAATGACTACATAAATTCTTGGATGTCCGGATATATTCAGAACGTAAGATATGCGTGAAAATGCAAACTTATGCACTCTTTGACGCTTTTAGTCCCTGAATGACCAAAAAGTTTATTTTAGCACACCGAACACCTCAAAGCCTATTTATAAGCTATGTAAAGGATATTTAGGGCATGTTTAACTAATGATCATGTTCCGGAATGTTCGTCACAGTACGAATCAGCATACTTTCACAGTTTGTCGAAATTAGTCCCTGTAAGCGAATAAACTTGATTTCTTTTTTTTTTTTGGGTAAAGGGTTACCCCGGTGATTTTATATATCAACAACCATGAAAAACAAGTAGTGTGGTGAAACCCACACTAGTTCAAACATGGGACATCCCCCATGAAAGTACACCAAAAACCAAAAAAAATAACAGCCAAGAACTACTAAAATAAAGCCAACTAGACTAAAATCTAGAACAAATAAACACAAAATGAATCAGCCGCCTTCATCATCCAACTTATTATAGATTTCCCAAGAATCCAATAGCCTTCGCACCCTATTACACTCCTTAAACTTGACTCCAATGAGTTTATACCGAACTGTTTGCAAAATTAAATTAGCCAAAGCATCTGGAGGTCTTGTCTGGTTCCTGAATAGTCGAGCATTCCGCTCCTGCCACACGAAATAAACAGCAGCAGAAACTATGAGCCTGCTAATAAAATTACTCGCTGATTTAGAATTAGCCCTAGCCCTAGCCCCCAACCAGTCAATAATAGCGTTCCATGCTGGACCCACCGAACTCATCCCACCTTTATCACGAATCTTAATCCAAACTTGAGTAGCATAGTTGCAATCAAAGAACAGATGGTCGTGAGAATCAACATTAGCATAGCACAAGAGACAGCACATCATATTCATATTCTTCCTTCTCGCCAAATCCCATTGTAGAATCTTGTCTTGCGTCAAAAGTTTACGACGAATGACAAGCCACATAAGAAAAGCATGCTTGGGAATACACTGAGAGAACCAAATAAATTTAACCCAATCCACCTCTTCTGCCCGACACCTAATCGATTGCCAAACCTGAAACGAAGAATGCTCAACCAAATCATTACCATCTTTCCACATTAGACAATCAGGAGTATTAGGCACCAAATAAACACTATCCAGTTGTATTAAAACTGGAAATGTGTCCCTCCACGCCACTGGCCACCTCCAAGTCCCATTTTCATGAACCTCCTGAACCGAATTGTTAAGAGAAAATCCTGCATTTGATATAGTTCTAGGAGTCAGAATATTACTCAGCGGCCCCAGTTGACTCCAGATATCATACCAGGCTGACGTACTTCCACCATTACCGAGATTGGACCAAACATACTGTCGAATACAAGGTCTCAGTTGTAAAATTTTCAGCCAACTCCAACAACTATTCGCCACCAACTTACAATTCCAAAAACTATTACCTTTGAGCCGATACGAATGAATCCATGCCACCCAAAGAGACTCACGTTTTACTAAGATACTCCATATGTGTGAAGTTATGAGAGCTTTATTGACATCTCCTATCCTGCGAATACCTAGCCCCCCTTCATACTTAGGAACACAGATAGCATTCCAAGACACTTTAGCTTTACCCTTATGGAAAACACCATCAGACGACCAAAGAAAATTTCGCATCCTAGCTTCCAGCTCAAGAGTGATACGAACAGGAAGGATAAACACAGACGACCAGAACATATGCATAGAGGAGAGAACAGAATTAATAAGTTGTAACCTGCCCGCAAACGAAAGAAGTTTATTCTTCCAGTTAGAGATCCGTTGGTCCAATCTTTCAACGAGAATATTACAATCTTTGTACACAAGACCCGAAGATATAAGGGGGACCCCCAAATATTTTACCGGTAACGAACCTTCAACAAACGGCATGAAGCTCAAAATTTGGTTTTTGACATGATCACTGTCACACCCCGACCGCGTAAAACAACAAATCGCGGCGGAAACATCGGGGCGTGTTGCAACAGAATTAATGTTTCACAACCATGGATACCAAAAAGTGTTTCGTTTTATTAAACATTGAATAATTACATCGTCTGGAAATCTAAATACACAAATTAAACATAGTCTATCATTGTTATTGAGTCACTAAGGCCTTGTCCAGTCCTATGTGAGCATGCATCTTATCAATCGATATCATTCAACAATACCTGAAACATATGTGAAAACGAGGTCAGCAAAGAAATGCTGGCGAGTACATAGGTTTTGTAGGAGTGTCGAAATCATGGCTAGTTTAGATGTTGCAATACTTTATTTAAAAACCTTGTTTTGAAAAGAGTATAATATTGCAACTTAATTAACCAACTCAAATCAAGCGGGTTATAATTTGTAAAACCTCGTAGCCATGACTCTTAACTCAAAAACATTTGTTTTAGAAAATCATTTGAAAAATAATAAGTTCATATGATATGTATAAATAAGAGAATAATGCATGATTAAATGAATAACCCTGTAAAAATGAGTTTGTATAAGATAAGTTGTTTGTAAATCAATGTCTTGTGAAAAGTATGTTATTTGTATAAAATGTTCTATGTCTCAAACTGAAATGATTCAAATAACGCTACAATATATAATACCATACAAACACTTATATATAGGAAGTACCAGCGGCGTATCCACCATGCTTGTATCATATTACACACGCATCGTTATTTAATCACTTAATCAAACCAAACCAACAAATGTAAACCATGTATAAATATTTACCCAATCGTTAAAACCAATCGTTTACCCAATCGTTAAAACCAATCGTTTACCCAATCGTTAAAACCAATCGTTTACCCAATCGTTAAAACATCGTGTGAAAACCAATCGTAAATCGTCTAATTCGTTTTAGGTCGTGAAACTACTTAAATGGTCGTCTCGCTAATAACATTCAAACCTTCTTGACTTCGTCGCTTCTCGATTTCGTCGCTTCTCGATTTCGTCGCTTCTCGATTTCGCATTAACAAACCTCCATAGGGTAAGTTAATACTTACAGATTCAGTCGCTACCCACCACACCCACACATAACCACGAGTGTAGTAAATAACGGGATTAGTCAGATCCTATGGTACCATAACCTAATACTGGTCGGCTTGATCATTGCTAATGAATGTCATTGGTTATGTAACTACAACCAACAAGTTTGTTCACTTTTTGAAATCGTTATTAGTTTTGTATAAATCGTTTTAATTGTTTTTGAAACTATTGTTATAACATTGAAAACATTTAGCACATATGAGTCACCCCAAAACAATTGAAAACAGTAAAATAGGGGAAGAATGTACTCGCCTGAGATTGCTTAGAGGTCTTGAACAACAACCAAGCAAAGCTAGAGGGAGCACGGAATCAATCGGCAAATCTGATAACTATATAAATAAACCGAACCTAAATCGGGAGATCGGATAGGATGAGGCTTGGTAAACCAAATGAGTATTGGAACTCATATGATATGGTTTAACAAGGCCTACATACTACATGAAACTTAACCTAAGTATTATCGACCCATCGCGACCCATTAAGGTAACATACGTTACTTTAACGCGTCGTGCGCGCAAAGCGCGTTCGGACCGTCTAACTAGTCCTATGACAAGTGTTATATGCCTAAACATGTTACATAATCAGTTATATGACAAAAGTTTAGGTTACATATGCTTAATTACCAATTATACATGAAAAGGGTATTCTGGTAATTTACCTAAGGCATATAAACTACCTATCATACAACTACTTAAACGATGTGACCATAGGGTATAACCTCGGAAGGTTATTCCCTACCTACTATGGTCACCTAATGTATTTGGTCGGATCCTAATGATCGACCAAATGGGTCGAGTTCGAAGGTATAGGCGATTTATTAGATCGCCTACCCTACGACCCTTGACAACGTGGTAATCAGTGGGCATAGTCCCAAGGGACCATGACCAACGTGATTACACTCACGTTGCGAAGTTCAAACGAACTTCGCATTGACCATTACTGGTCAACGCTGAAAGTCAAACAAAGTTTGACTTTCGGACTCGAAAAGCGGTAAAAATAAGGAAAAGAACGAAAGAATACTAACCCAGGGTCCCCGAATGCTAATCCCGATCCAAGAACTCAGGTATGAAACAATGGTTTCAACTTAGAGCTCTCAAATCAGAATTCTTGTGAGAAATGCAATGGGGGTGTTGGGTTATTTATAGTTTTCGGTCCACCGTTGAGATCGTTTCTTGGAAAAGGGGAAACGATCAAGGCCGTACACTTGTCCAAATGTTATGGTGGCTAAATCTTGATCTTATCTTGCTGATTAGGCGAATTAGAACATGTGGTTGTGGATCAAACAAGTGCAAACAGCTGTTCTGAACATTGAATCTGGTCTGCAGACCCCTAGCGCACCGCTACGCTTAAAGTGTAGCGCACCGCTAGGCACTATTTCGGCAGAATTACACTTTTGGTCCCTGAACTGTATTTAGGCCATTTTCGACACGTTTAAGGCCCGTTAACCCCATTTCAAAGCTCTAAAATGAAGTTAAAGTATAGGGAACTTAAAACATGCTCAAAAATATCTCGGATGTCGGTTCGTTTGGCCGTACGAACGCGATGTTCGCTTAATTACGACGGAATGCGCATAAGCGCGAAAAACGAACCAAAAGACGTGACGAATGGATTTTTCTCATGGCGAACACTAAAATATAATGTAGTCATGCTTACATAAATTTTTGGATGTCCGGATGTATTCAGAACGTAAGTTATGCGCGAAAATGCAAACTTGTGCACTTTTTGACACTTTTAGTCCCTGAATGTCCCAAAAGTTTATTTTAGCACACCGAACCCCTCAAAGCCTATTTCTAAGCTATGTAAAGGATATTTATGGTATGTTTAACTTATGGTCATGTTCCGGAATGTCTGTTACAGTTCAAATTGACATACTTTCGCAGTTTGTCAACTTTAGTCCCTGTAAGTGATTTAGCTTGTTTTTGCCATACCAAAGCCTTCAAAACTTATTTCTAAGTTATGTAAAGGTTATTTAAGGTATGTTAAGCCTATGTCACTATTCCGGAGTGTTTGTTGCATTAAACTGGTTATATTTACGCATCGGTGCGCGTATAACCTTCCAGAAAGCGATTTAGAGTTTGAATTTGAACAAGAATTGATATGTGCAAATGATACACATATTTTTACAAATACTAAGTATGAAATACAATATTTCATTGCTACAGTATTTGTTTGATGGCCGCGAAGGCACGGGTGTTACAGTCTCCCCTACTTTAGGAAATTTCGTCCCGAAATTTATTTAGAGGAAACTTGTGAGAGCTTGAAAATATGAAGTTGAAAAGATCGAACAACATTGGCTAGGTTTCTTGAACTTCTAGTAACCTTAATAACATTATGTTTGCAATGTAAGAGGGACACTTATATACAAGTATATGAAGTATCATTGGTGCGTCCACCGTACCTCCATTACATTGTTCTCATTTTGTTATTGTTGTTACTATCGGTTCTTACACATAATAAACCTTACTGGGTTTCTGTGCACTAAATTTCATAATTATGTACGCGTCCATAATCAGACAATTCCTTGCACAGTTCACACAGTCTATTTTATAATGTGTAGTGTAAAACCAAATGAACAATCCTGTGATGAGTGTGACTAGACCGCCATAGAGTCCCTTTTTTATTAAATCAATAAATGATTTAAATAGACTATCAAGGAGTCTGTTCAGCTACATCACTAGATGTCATTCTTTAACCAGATTGTGAATCAATCTTTTTGACTAGACCACTAAAGGGTCTCTAATGAATCATGGAGCAGTACTATATAATCCAAGGGTCTTAACTATTACATAGAAGCCCATTAAGGATTTAAGGTAGTACCTTTTGAATATCCTGCTACGAATCTCTCATATGAAGATATGAAAAGATCCTGCGAGGATTTGGATAACGAATATCCAGAGTATACAAAAACACAAAAATCATAGAGGAGAACACATAAACACATATCATATAACCACAAAATTGTTCGTTAATTTGTCTTGTAAATTGCGTACATGCATTTAAAGCACACTAGGAATCCATTCCGTGGATTTCATTTGGTACTTTAAACGTTATCAAGAATCCAACTATAAAGATAGAAAGATTCAAAAAGAAAATTCGATTTCGATTATTAGGAACCGAAGTGTTCGAATTAAGGTACATAAGGAATCCAATTAAGGACTCTGATTTGAACGATAATCATCCACAAGGATCTAATTGTAAAGATAAAAAGATCCCATATGAATTTTAGAAGTTGAAGATGTTTTGAAACCTTGCACTGGATGTGCTTAGGTCAAAACATGATGTAAAAATGTTTATGAAGTTGAGATGCTTGATATGTCAAGGCGACATATGAAGCAGAATTTTGAAGGTTAAGTCAATGTATGAGGAAAAATATTTTTGAAAACTATGCATGGGGTTCTTTTAAGAAAAATGTGTTTAACGTTTTTGAAACCTTATATATAATACTTTTGAAATAAAGTAGGTGTATTAGGTAGATATATTTACAAAAAAAATGTTTTTAAAATCATGCGAGATGAATTTTGAAATTATGTATAAGGTTTTTGAAAGACATGAATGATGCTTTTCGAAATCATGCACTTGATAAGAAAATGTATTGTGTTAATATTGTCTTCAGACTATATGAAATATTTTGAAATTAGAAAGGTTGGTTTTGATAATATGGCCTATGTTTTTGAAATAACACAGACAATGCATCTAGAAAAATTGTTTTCAAACTATATGAAATGTTTTGAGATCATGAAGATTGTTTTGAAATACTGGTACTGTGTATGTTGAAAAATCAAAACGTAATGGGTATGAGATTTGAAAATACCCTTAGTTATCTAACCAAGGATTTAAAGGCACAGATGTGCGAAAAGCACGATTACTCATAATGTCACTTAATTTTCTGTACTTTGTTTCTTAGAGTGAAACTAGTACTTAAAATTTTTGAGGGAATCATGAGCAATCATTTGAAAGAGAGAAATCACAAGAGTAGTTTTGTAAGGTACATAGTTCCTTGATGTAGGTATCATAGGAAAAGCCATACACACCTAGCAAGGGGTTGAGCTGGTTGGTTGGGGACTGCTTTACCATTGTGAGCGACCATGGCGAAGTTCTGAGAAGCCTTTCGCTTCTTTGACTTCTTAGGGGATCGTTCATCCATGGCCTTTGATTCCTTGATTGGTTTATTGGCTGATGGTGTTGTCGCCTGACTAGGTCCTGCCTGTCTTGGTGACTCTTGAGTGGCTTCATCCTGGAGATGATACATGGCAGTAGCTAATTCAACAGTCTTCAGGGCTACTTCGCCTATTCGCTGAGCGAATTTTGGCTGCCTGCTCAGATATCTGGGCGTCATCGTGATGAAGAGACATTTTTGAAGAAAAAGAAAGGCATAGGGAGAAACAGGTGAAAGATTATTGGACAATCAGAACAGAATGATAACGCATGAAGATTGCGATCATTTGTTTGTTACCTAAGGCAAACAAATGAGACAATGACTAATCAAAGTAAGCAGGTCAAAAATAATGTATCGCGAAGACATGCTCGCCTATAAGTGAACACTCATCCCAAGAATTCCCAGGTAAGCACAACTGGTCTCGCGTCTGATGAGATGTATACGAAGTGCTTGCCTAGACAGAAAACCCAGAATACAGGCATTCACCCTTCCAGTTTGCACGTGTTCACATTATTTAAAACCCAAAACCTTGACGAGATTTTGAAAACTCAAAGAGGTTCAAAACCATATAATAGAGAGTTCAAAACCTTATAACAGAGAGTTCAAAACCTAGTAATCAATCATCCTAGAACAGATGATTAGTTTTCAAAGCGGTTTTGAAATTTATGTTCTTGTTGTGGTCGTCGCCTAAGGATAGGTGACGGTATTGTTTTATGACTAAACGCAAGTAATTCGCGTTAGGGTCCTAAGAAGGTTATAGACTAGGTCAAAGCATTACTAATTACTAATAACCTAATTCCCTATAACCATTGGCTCTGATACCATCTTTTCTGTCACACCCCGACCGCGTAAAACAACAAATCGCGGCGGAAACATCGGGGCGTGTTGCAACAGAATTAATGTTTCACAACCATGGATACCAAAAAGTGTTTCGTTTTATTAAACATTGAATAATTACATCGTCTGGAAATCTAAATACACAAATTAAACATAGTCTATCATTGTTATTGAGTCACTAAGGCCTTGTCCAGTCCTATGTGAGCATGCATCTTATCAATCGATATCATTCAACAATACCTGAAACATATGTGAAAACGAGGTCAGCAAAGAAATGCTGGCGAGTACATAGGTTTTGTAGGAGTGTCGAAATCATGGCTAGTTTAGATGTTGCAATACTTTATTTAAAAACCTTGTTTTGAAAAGAGTATAATATTGCAACTTAATTAACCAACTCAAATCAAGCGGGTTATAATTTGTAAAACCTCGTAGCCATGACTCTTAACTCAAAAACATTTGTTTTAGAAAATCATTTGAAAAATAATAAGTTCATATGATATGTATAAATAAGAGAATAATGCATGATTAAATGAATAACCCTGTAAAAATGAGTTTGTATAAGATAAGTTGTTTGTAAATCAATGTCTTGTGAAAAGTATGTTATTTGTATAAAATGTTCTATGTCTCAAACTGAAATGATTCAAATAACGCTACAATATATAATACCATACAAACACTTATATATAGGAAGTACCAGCGGCGTATCCACCATGCTTGTATCATATTACACACGCATCGTTATTTAATCACTTAATCAAACCAAACCAACAAATGTAAACCATGTATAAATATTTACCCAATCGTTAAAACCAATCGTTTACCCAATCGTTAAAACCAATCGTTTACCCAATCGTTAAAACCAATCGTTTACCCAATCGTTAAAACATCGTGTGAAAACCAATCGTAAATCGTCTAATTCGTTTTAGGTCGTGAAACTACTTAAATGGTCGTCTCGCTAATAACATTCAAACCTTCTTGACTTCGTCGCTTCTCGATTTCGTCGCTTCTCGATTTCGTCGCTTCTCGATTTCGCATTAACAAACCTCCATAGGGTAAGTTAATACTTACAGATTCAGTCGCTACCCACCACACCCACACATAACCACGAGTGTAGTAAATAACGGGATTAGTCAGATCCTATGGTACCATAACCTAATACTGGTCGGCTTGATCATTGCTAATGAATGTCATTGGTTATGTAACTACAACCAACAAGTTTGTTCACTTTTTGAAATCGTTATTAGTTTTGTATAAATCGTTTTAATTGTTTTTGAAACTATTGTTATAACATTGAAAACATTTAGCACATATGAGTCACCCCAAAACAATTGAAAACAGTAAAATAGGGGAAGAATGTACTCGCCTGAGATTGCTTAGAGGTCTTGAACAACAACCAAGCAAAGCTAGAGGGAGCACGGAATCAATCGGCAAATCTGATAACTATATAAATAAACCGAACCTAAATCGGGAGATCGGATAGGATGAGGCTTGGTAAACCAAATGAGTATTGGAACTCATATGATATGGTTTAACAAGGCCTACATACTACATGAAACTTAACCTAAGTATTATCGACCCATCGCGACCCATTAAGGTAACATACGTTACTTTAACGCGTCGTGCGCGCAAAGCGCGTTCGGACCGTCTAACTAGTCCTATGACAAGTGTTATATGCCTAAACATGTTACATAATCAGTTATGTGACAAAAGTTTAGGTTACATATGCTTAATTACCAATTATACATGAAAAGGGTATTCTGGTAATTTACCTAAGGCATATAAACTACCTATCATACAACTACTTAAACGATGTGACCATAGGGTATAACCTCGGAAGGTTATTCCCTACCTACTATGGTCACCTAATGTATTTGGTCGGATCCTAATGATCGACCAAATGGGTCGAGTTCGAAGGTATAGGCGATTTATTAGATCGCCTACCCTACGACCCTTGACAACGTGGTAATCAGTGGGCATAGTCCCAAGGGACCATGACCAACGTGATTACACTCACGTTGCGAAGTTCAAACGAACTTCGCATTGACCATTACTGGTCAACGCTGAAAGTCAAACAAAGTTTGACTTTCGGACTCGAAAAGCGGTAAAAATAAGGAAAAGAACGAAAGAATACTAACCCAGGGTCCCCGAATGCTAATCCCGATCCAAGAACTCAGGTATGAAACAATGGTTTCAACTTAGAGCTCTCAAATCAGAATTCTTGTGAGAAATGCAATGGGGGTGTTGGGTTATTTATAGTTTTCGGTCCACCGTTGAGATCGTTTCTTGGAAAAGGGGAAACGATCAAGGCCGTACACTTGTCCAAATGTTATGGTGGCTAAATCTTGATCTTATCTTGCTGATTAGGCGAATTAGAACATGTGGTTGTGGATCAAACAAGTGCAAACAGCTGTTCTGAACATTGAATCTGGTCTGCAGACCCCTAGCGCACCGCTACGCTTAAAGTGTAGCGCACCGCTAGGCACTATTTCGGCAGAATTACACTTTTGGTCCCTGAACTGTATTTAGGCCATTTTCGACACGTTTAAGGCCCGTTAACCCCATTTCAAAGCTCTAAAATGAAGTTAAAGTATAGGGAACTTAAAACATGCTCAAAAATATCTCGGATGTCGGTTCGTTTGGCCGTACGAACGCGATGTTCGCTTAATTACGACGGAATGCGCATAAGCGCGAAAAACGAACCAAAAGACGTGACGAATGGATTTTTCTCATGGCGAACACTAAAATATAATGTAGTCATGCTTACATAAATTTTTGGATGTCCGGATGTATTCAGAACGTAAGTTATGCGCGAAAATGCAAACTTGTGCACTTTTTGACACTTTTAGTCCCTGAATGTCCCAAAAGTTTATTTTAGCACACCGAACCCCTCAAAGCCTATTTCTAAGCTATGTAAAGGATATTTATGGTATGTTTAACTTATGGTCATGTTCCGGAATGTCTGTTACAGTTCAAATTGACATACTTTCGCAGTTTGTCAACTTTAGTCCCTGTAAGTGATTTAGCTTGTTTTTGCCATACCAAAGCCTTCAAAACTTATTTCTAAGTTATGTAAAGGTTATTTAAGGTATGTTAAGCCTATGTCACTATTCCGGAGTGTTTGTTGCATTAAACTGGTTATATTTACGCATCGGTGCGCGTATAACCTTCCAGAAAGCGATTTAGAGTTTGAATTTGAACAAGAATTGATATGTGCAAATGATACACATATTTTTACAAATACTAAGTATGAAATACAATATTTCATTGCTACAGTATTTGTTTGATGGCCGCGAAGGCACGGGTGTTACAATCAGGCACATTGCAAAAAAACCCCGTGCTTTTTTGTATACTAGGCACTAATCCAGACATGTTCGTAAAATTAGACAGAGAGTTCATAATACACTGAACCGAATTAATATCCCCTCTAGCAAACAAGAACAAGTCATCAGCAAAACACAAGTTAATGATACGCTGCTTCTCACATTTGTTATGAAACTTGAAAGAATTATCAATTCTAGAGGCCCGTTGAAGAATGCACGTCAAGATCTCCATAACTAGCGTGAAAAGATAAGGAGAAAGAGGATCACCCTGCCGAAGACCACGCTTTCCCTTGAAATAGCCATAGACATTCCCATTAACACATAACGAGTAACTAGTCGTCGAAACACACATCATGATCCATTCCACCATCTTTGATTTAAAACCAAACCCAATCAAAACATTTTTCAGGAAACACCAATCAACCGTATCATAGGCTTTCTGAATGTCCACTTTAAAAGCACACCGAGGGGGGCCTGAGTTTCGATGGTAATTATGCATTAATTCTTGGGTAAGAAGTATGTTATCTGTAATTTTCCTACCAGGAACAAACGCAGATTGATTTATACTGACAACTTGATGAAGCACATCTTTTATTCTGTCCACAATAATCTTACTCACACACTTGAA
Source organism: Helianthus tuberosus (assembly GCA_030545235.1). Classification (NCBI taxonomy): domain Eukaryota; kingdom Viridiplantae; phylum Streptophyta; class Magnoliopsida; order Asterales; family Asteraceae; genus Helianthus; species Helianthus tuberosus. Next base: position 70,024,150 of record CM060356.1, on the reverse strand, counting down.
TAGGACATTACAACAGGCAATAGGCCGAAAATCTGTAACTGTGAGGGGAGAAAGCTTCTTCGGAACAAGAGCAATAAGAGTATGATTAAGCTGGCCAAGTAATTTACCTGTGTTAAAAAAATCAACAACTGCCAAAGAGACATCATTCCCAACAATCGGCCAAGCAACTTTAAAAAACGCAGCAGTGAAACCATCCGGACCTGGGGCCTTGTCATTGCCAATAGAAAACATAGCTTTCTTAACCTCTTCTAAAGTAACCGGTCGAATCATGTGATCAGCATCAATGGGGTTCCCTCGTTTAGAAAATAAATCAGGAGTAGGGTGCATAGATAGCTCATCTTGGCACCCCAGAAAGGCTTCATAATGTTTAACAAATGCAAGTTGAACTGAATCACCTTCATACACCTCTCCATTCACGTCCGAGACCATTTGAATTCTACTTCGATGGTTCCTACTCTTCACGGCAGCATGAAAAAAGGCAGTGTTTGAATCACCTGCTCTCAACCACTCCATTTTAGACTTTTGCTTCAAGAATCTTTCCTCATCAAGAGAAGCAACCTGTAATTCAGAGTTAAGTTTTGTCTCTAGGGTACGAAGATCAACATTCATCGGATCCTTGTCAATTTAAGCTTGAATAGCATCTAAACTATCCCTTAGCTCAGCCACCTTTTTATGAAGATTACCCTGACTAAACAGTAAAGCACGCAATGGACTCTTTAAACACTTGAGCTTTTTCACAACCCGAAACTGGTGAACCCCATTTACATTCATCTCCCAACCATCCTTAACAATTTTCAGGAATTCAGGTTTGTGAATCAAAAAATTCGGAAATTTAAAAGGCTGACGTTTATTGGGGGCAGCTTTATTAATAGTGAGAACACATGGCGAATGATCCAACAACCTGTAAGGGTAAAACACAGCCATAGCATTAGGGAAATCAGTAATAAACGATGTATTACCCATAATGCGATCCAGTTTCTTGAGAAGACCCACACCCCTCTTCGGCTTTTGATTCCATGTGAAATGAAAACCCGACTGATTAATATCCATAACTTCAATCTCCGACACACACGCTTGGAAATCACGCATACCAATAGATATAGAAGACGCATCCATAGATTTATCCTCTAGATACAATGCAGAGTTGAAATCACCCATGATAATCCAAGGTTTGTCACCAACCATCTGTTTATGCAAACACAAATAGGACCACAAATCTCTTCGGTTTATGTAGTAGTTAGCTGCATACACTACCGAGCAAAAAAACCACTTTTTATCCTCCTTAAAAAATACTTGAAGATGCATCACTTGAGGAGTTTGAGCCAAAACCATTATATCAAAGATATCCGGGTTCCAACCTATGATTATACGCGTACCTTTATCACATATGCCTCCATTCGAAGTCCATTCCCATCTACAAAAAACTGAGCTACAAACCTTACTAAGGTTACCCATATCAACATGCGACTCAAGAACTGCACAAAAGCTTAGATTACGTTCCTTAAGAATCTTACGAACCTCTTTCTGTTTTAGAGGGCGGTTCAACCCCCTAATATTCCAGAAAGCTAGACTAACCATTGGAAACCCCTTGAGAAGGAGTGCTTGCCCCTTGTTTTTTATGTGGGTTACGAGTACCTTCCACCATAAATTCATCCGTTTCGTTATAACCTTCAAGAACTTCTTCATCATCCGACAATTGCTTGCCCCTTGTTCAAGAACCTTCCAAAACTTATTTATAAGTTATGTGAAGGTTATTTAAGGTATGTTAAGCCTATGTCACTATTCCGAAGTGTTTGTTGCATTAAACTGATTATGTTTACGCATCAGTTCGCGTATAACTTCCAAGAAAGCGATTTAGAGCTCGAAATCGAACATGAATTGATATGTGCAAATGATACACATATTTATACAAATACCAAGTATGAAATACAATATTTCATTGATTTGTTATTTGTTTGACGGCCGTGGAGGCACAGGTGTTACAGGTCCGTAGTTAGGAAATATTTTATTAGAGTAACATACCACATTTTTATAATATTAAAGACATGGGAAATTCCCAAGTTTCATTTACAAACATTTTATAGGGGTAAACCCTATTTTATTAAATAAAACATCTTCTTTATTTAGGTAACTTTTATAGCCACATTTCCAAGCCTTCAGTGTTGTCCAGCTGGCTTCTATTTGACTTTCACATTTTGTTACCTGAAACGCGTTTAAAAACATTTTGTCAGTGGGAAATACTGGTGAGTGAATCCCAATTTAATCAAGACAGGTTTTATCAGCTTACAGTTATTGAGGGCGATCTCGCAATTACATTTGTTTATTCTTCTACTTTAATTACCACCCACGGTACTGTCAACCCGACTTATGGTCATGTTACTACTCACATTGTAGTAACAAATTTTGTATACAAAACCCCAACATACCGACGATAATTGTAGAATACAAATACTCAATCACTATTTAATATAATGTAAAACATTGAGGTTTTGTAAAAACAGTTTGCAAAAAGGTTCACAAAAAGGAGATTACTCACATTGCTACTTTAGGGTTTTCCTTTGTGTTTTCCTTGTTATTATCTATTAATTAAACAATGCACACGCGTTAGTATAATAACCCGATATTTACATTAGTTATACCCTCCCCAAGACAGAACTCCAACGACTACGTCGGGCAGAGCCTCGACAGCCGTTACGGAGCACTAGATCAATCGGACATCGTATCTAATACGTAACTGGGGGTTGTGATACTTACAACGAGGCTGAACTTCGTTATTTAGGGGGGTATAATGCCCGAGTATTACTTCTACACTACATAAATTGAGAGGGAATTTGTGTGTTTGAACGACTTAAAAATTAGAGCCGAGACTCTCAACTTATAGGGCCTAATCTGGTCTGCCTCGCGGCCCGTGAAGTATCCTTAAGGGGTCTTCGCGCCACGCGACATAGGGTTTGTAGGGCCTAGCTATGTCCAGTCAACAGTATAGGTTCGACACAACACCCGACACGTGGTAGCACCGGGTGCGCTCTGATCTTGAGTTGTCATGGCCCGCGTAAGCCTTGGCTTACTTCTTCGCGGCCCGTGAGCAAGGATTAAATTTCATTTTTATTTAATTTTTATAAAAATGAAGGTATTCGGGACCGGTTTTCATATACGGGGTGTATTTTAAGGCTTATAGGGATATTATAAATATATTAGGGGTGTCAGAAATATTTTAAGAGAGTTGTTATACGTACCTCAGCCCTCCTTGGGAAGGGTGACAACCGTTATAATACATGTCTTAAGCATACTAGACAACAACTCTATCTAAGTCCCCCATAATTTATATCGACTTAATCGTCGGGCCAATGGCGAACGGGTTATTAGTTAAATAGCGCTATTAGGTTTGACAAGCCTCACACCATGCCGCAGAGGAAGGACGTGGACTAATATACTTAGGCACTTAGTCAATGATGATAGACATTGACTCGGGGCACTCAACATAACTTAAGTCAGTAGTCGATATGGTAAAAGTTTAGTGGTTTAAAACAGTGGGGTAGGTCCCCATGGCATGTTTTTATAAATGTACAAGGAACTTAACAACTTATGGTTTTTGGAATAACATTAAGACAAACAACCAACTGTGAACTCGCCAACCTTTTTGTTGACACACTACTGCATGCTTTGCAGGTCGTTAGGTACATGGATGGAGCTTGCACGAGGAGTGGACGTTGTGGCAAGGAACCAATTGTTGGGTTCCTACCAATAAACTTTATGATTTATAAACTGCTTTATGGGTTTTAATACTTTATGCTTCCACTAATATTTAAACTTGGTTTGGGATTTTGATTTCGTAAACACTAAACGTTTGATTGGTCGGTTTACTTTGTTTAACTTTATTCACTTATTGTTCAGTATGATTGGTGGTATGATCCTAGTCAGTCACGCGCCTCGCGGTATTACTCCGCTTGTGGATTTTGAGGGTGTGACAGATTGGTATCAGAGCCATTAGTTATAGTTGTGACAACCCGAGATCTCAAGGGTCCTTCGCCAACTTCACTGCTTGACGAAGAAGGTTCTTTGCTAGGATTATTCTCGATGAAGTATAGTTCTTCGTCAAAGAGAGTCCTTTGCCAGGAAGGTTCTTCGCTGGCCCAAATACCTTCAAAGCTGTTTGAGCATATACAGGCATAGGGTTCATGAAAGTCACCCTATTGCAAACCCTAGCTCCCCTTCTCTCTCAAACGACCGACGGCAGCCCTTTGAAGCTTCATCCACTCGATAAGCCCTTCTCAGCGAAGCACCATCTTTCTCATCTGTAACTATACCTCGGTTAGTATGGTCATACTTGTCTTAATTCTTGTTAATTGCTCTCGGTTTTATGCAAACTGATTGACTGATCATGATCTAGAGTTAGGCTAGAAACATGTTTTGATATTGTTTTGAACAGTTGAATGTTAATCTACCAACTAGGGTAGTATCTGATGAGATGGTGTAATGATTCATGTGTTAACAGATTTATTGATTTAATCGAAAAGAGGATTATGATTGTTTGTTAAGATGCATAGTCATGATCGTGATTCATATGATGATTAGGGTGTGTCAAGAGTGAAACGTGATGCTCGAACTGGTAAGAATGTTGTCGTGATTAGTATGATAATTGGTGTAATTTTTGAACTTGATCTGAATGATTAACATGTGTTAATCGTTGCTGATGATTCGGTTATGATTAGGATTCACATAGATTGACTTAGTAACTGATTAAATTATGATGTTTGATCTGTTTTGGGAATATGGTAAGTGTTCACTGAAATTAAGGAGAGGTGGTTAAACTAGGATCTGTAACCGTCTGTGAGGATAGTGACGAAAGACTCTCCCCTCAGGAACAACCCAAGCTGACGAAGGACCTGATCCTTCGTCGACTGGCCCTTTGACGAACAACTGTGGTTCTTCGTCGCAACACTTCTAGACGAAGTACTGTTCTTCGTCGAGAGGATCATCGCCATGAGAACATCCCACGAAGAACTGGTTCTTCGTGGGGATGCTGCAAGTGAACAATCAAACAGAACAGTTATGATGATGAATTTTTATGTTTGCAAAACTCTAGTTGTTGCATGTTAATAATGTTAATTAGGAATGAGGAACCTGATTTGATTAGTGTGAGTGGTCAACTCACCTGCTTAGTGATGTATGTGACATGCCTGTGAGAAGAGGACTCGAATGAGATTTGAGTACTTGCTATGTGTATATAGTGATCTTTGCGGTGAATGCAATCTGTGAAAATACGTGATCTAATTATTATGAAACTGATTTTATTGGTAGCTACTGTTTGAAACGTGAACTTGTGTTATGAAAGTGTATGAAACCTAAACGTTTGCTATGTGTTACATGACAATGTTGTTACATGTGACTTGTTGAATACGTGATCTAGATATGTGTTTATGAAACTGATCATCTTTGGTAACCACGGTAGGGTTTGGTTGACCAACTTGGAACGGGTAATGTAACGTAACATACCGAGCAAATCTAAGGTGAGTTCACTGCTCTTTTTCAAGCATGCATCCCGGGGAGGGACATCTGGTAAATATTCCGGGGAGGAATATTGGGTAATGGGTTTGACTGGAATGTTAAACCCGAATGTTGGATAATACACTCACTCCTATCACCTTAAGTCCCATCTTCTACCGAAAAGGTTGCCGGGGAGGCAACGGGGTTATTAGTTGATAGCGCTATTAGGTTTGGCACCCTCACACCGTACCGGGGAGGACGGGCGTGAACTAATTACCTTAAATCATGACCAATGCTTTGATAGGGGCATTGGGGACGGGCAAATAATCTGGAGCCATCTTGTACGGTATCGAGTTATTATCAACATTGTTTTCGGAAAAATGCTTTTGAACTGAACTAAACTTTTGGCAGCAAAACATGTAACACGATTCTCGGTAAACAAAACTGTGAACTCACCAGCATTATCTGATACACTTTTCTGCATGCTTGCAGGCCTATAGGTACATGTCGTTGGAACTTGCCGTCTGGGATGCTGGAGTGGTCATGGGTCGAGTTGCATGGAATCACGAGACACGTCTAAAGGCTTTTATACATTTGGGTTATGAAATTCTTAACTATTGTAGTATGTTTCCGCTGATTAGTAAAGAATGTTTTGTAACGCTTATTTAATAAATGAAAAGTTTTATTGAAATATTGTTATGAGTTCAATGTGATTGGTGGCTAGATCCTGGTACATCACACGCCTCGCGGGGGTTCCCGCATGTGGTATTTTGGGGGTGTGACAATAGTGAACTTGGTTTTAAAAAGGGAAAATCTTTTTGACAAAAACCAGACTATAACCTGTTCAGTGCTCAACGATCCACAACGACGCTTCGCTCCACGTGCAAGACTCAACACTCTAGGTGATATGATTTATGTTTGTATTGCCTACTTGCTAGTTTACATTTACATTGAGTGTTGCACATCGTATGCCCAGTTAATGTAGTAGCATGTTGCCTATTAGCTTTAATGTGCACCCTTTGACATTCAACTGTTTACCTGAAACCTTATGTACTCTCTTCTGTCATCCCATACTTTCACACCTCTACGTCACCGATCTCACTTGTGTTTTCTGGATGTGAAGATCATGAGTGGACGCAATGGAGGATGTGGTGGTGGGATCAACTTGACTCAGGCTCAACTGATGGCCCTAATTAATGAACGGGTTGCTGAGGCTTTAGCAGCAGCCCAACCAGGAGGTAAAGCCTGCCATTTCAACCTATCCTAGGATGTTAGATCCTACTCATGTGACGCTCTGTCACTCTTAACCATATCTTTTTTCTTCTTTCTCACGCGACAGGTCAACCTGCTCAGCCTCGAGCATGTACCTTCAAGACCTTTATGGATTGCCGTCCCAGTTCTTTCAGCGGCACAAAGGGAGCCGTGGGTATACTGCAATGGTTTGAGAAGATCGAGTCTGTGTTCGAGATGTGTGAATGCCCCGTCAACAATCGAGTGAAGTTTGTGACTGGAACACTCGAAGGTAGTGCACTTTCTTGGTGGAACGCACAAGTGCAAATGCTAGGGTTGGCAGCTGCAAATGCCACCCCATGGAACGACTTCAAGGAGCTGATTAAGGAAGAATATTATTATCGGGATGATATTCACAAGCTTGAGGTGGAGTTCTACAACTCAAGATGGTGGGGTCTGAGATTGAAGCCTACACGAAAAGATCGAATGATTTGGCTGCTTTGTGTCCCAACATGGCAACACCCGCTTACAAGCGCATTGGGCTCTACATCAAGGGTTTAGTACCAGAGATTTAGAGCATGGTGACTGCAGCGAACCTTCCTATGATCCAGCAGATCATACGACTATCGCACCGTCTCACTGATCAGGCAGTCGAGCAGAACAGGCTGCCTAAGCGGAGTAGTGCTACTACTGATGCTCCAAGTGACAACAAGCGAAAGTGGGATGGAAACTCTAGCAAAGGGTCGAGCTCTACACAGCCTCAGTCCTAGCAGTGAAGGACCGACGATTTCAAAAGTCCTAACCAACAGTCTGCTACCAACCAAAGTCAGGGTGGATACAAAGGAAATCACCCCAAGTGCAACCGTTGTAATTTGCACCACAGCGGGCCATGTAACAAGAACAACTGTCAAAGGTGCAACAAGCCAGGCCACGCAACAAAGGATTGTAGGAGTTTGTATCCTGCAAATCAGAACCGACCACAACAACAACCAGCCCCACAGAATCAGCAGCAGCAGCAGCAGCAGCAACACCAGGGTAACAACAAGGGGTGTTTCCAGTGTGGGGAAGAGGGCCACTTTAAAAGAAACTGACCACAGTTGAACCAGAATTGCAACAACAACAACAATCAAGGCAATGGGAACAACAACGACAACAACAATGCTAATGGGCGCGTGTTTGTGATTGGTCAAGGCGAAGCAAGGAACTATCCCAACGTTGTAAACGGGTAAGTTTCTACTGGATGACTACTTTGTTTCAGTCTTATTTGATTCAGGAGCCGATACTAGTTATGTGTCCTTAAGGGTTAGTCAGATGCTTAAATGTACCCCGACCCCTCTGAACACCAAGCATGTCATAGAACTAGCTAACGGTAAAAGCCTTGAGGACACGTACATTGTCAAGGGTTGTAATCTCACTCTAGCCGGTCAGACTTTCTTTATCGATCTCATTCCCATCCTTCTTGGTAGTTTCGACATTGTCGTTGGGATGGACTGGTTATCCCAACATCGATCGGAAATACTCTGTAAGGAGAAGATTGTCCGCACCCCCCGTCCTGGCAATGAACCTCTTACTATTCATGGCGACAAGAGTGGTGCTGTCGTGGGCATTATCTCGTTCCTTAAGTCCCAGAAGTGTCTGCGAAAGGGCCATACTGTCATTCTAGTCCTTGTCACCGATACTTCAATGAAAGAGCAGAAGATTGAAGACATCCCGATCGTACGCGACTTTCCTGAGGTATTTCCTGAGGAATTACCTGGTCTTCCGCCTCATCGCCGGGTCGAGTTTCAAATCGAGCTAACTCCTGGAGCGGCACCTATAGCTCGTGCACCATATCGTTTAGCCCCATCTGAATTGGAAGAGTTGTCCACGCAACTACAGGAACTTTTGGACAAAGGTTTCATTCGTCCTAGTTCTTCGCCCTGGGGAGCCCAGTCTTGTTTGCTAAGAAGAAAGACGGTACCTTTCATATGCGCATAGACTACCGCAAACTCAACAAGGTGACCGTGAAGAATCGTTATCCCCTTCCACGTATCGATAACCTATTCGACCAGTTGCAAGGGTTGAGCTTCTATTCTAAAATTGATCTCAGATCAGGCTATCATCAGCTGAGTGTCCGAGACGAAGACATCTCCAAGACAACAATCAGGACTCATTACGGACACTACGAGTTTCTGGTTATGCCTTTTGGGTTGACAAACGCACCTGCGGTTTTCATGGATCTCATGAACCGAGTGTGCAAACCATACTTGGATAAGTTCGTTATTGTTTTCATTGACGACATCCTGATCTATTCTAAGAGTCAGGAAGAACACGAGCATCATCTGTGACTTATTCTTGAACTCCTCCGAACAGAACAGCTCTACGCTAAGTTTTCGAAATATGACTTTTGGCTTCGTGAAGTCCATTTCCTAGGCCACGTAGTCAATAAAGATGGGATTCATGTTGATCCATCCAAGATTGACTCAATCAAGAATTGTCCTGCACCTCGAACTCCAACTGAAATCCGTCAATTCTTGGGTCGCTGGTTACTACCGAAGGTTTATCAAGTATTTCTCGAAGATTGCGCAGCCTCTCACTACTCTAACCTAGAAGGGTGTCACCTACCGATGGGGTGATGCTCAGGAATCCGCGTTTCAACAATTAAAGGTGAAACTTTGTAGCGCACCCATTCTTTCATTACCTGAAGGCACAGAAGACTTCATTGTTTATTGTGATGCGTCAATCCAAGGACTTGGTTGTGTGTTGATGCAACGTGATAAAGTTATTGCTTACGCATCACACCAACTCAAGGTACACGAAAAGACTACACTACCCACGATTTGGAGTTGGGAGCAGTAGTGTTTGCACTCAAGATATGGAGACATTACTTGTACGGTACCAAGTGCACTATCTACACCGATCATAAGAGTCTCCAGGATATCTTTGATAAGAAGGAGTTGAACATGTGACAGCGTCGGTGGGTCTGACTTCTGAATGATTATGAGTGCGCAATCAAGTATCACCTGTGACACCCGGCCTCTCAGGCCGTACCGGACAATAGTAATCTGTGTAGTGAACATGTAACATGTCTATTTGTGACTGACTGTGATGTTAATATATGATATTTGATGTGTTGGTAAATTTAGATGTGTATGAAAATTATGTTGGCAACGATAAAACTAACGCTTATCGAGTAACGTTTAAAATGCGAAACGAACGTCGGTGACTCCCTGATCAGTGTTAAAATCCTAAAAATAGTCTGTTATAATTATAATAATAATTTTAATCATATCCGTGTGGAAAAATAATTTAAAACGCTAAGAAACTCTATTTTTCGAGTTTGAGCGTGTACCGCGCGATACTGCGCGAATTAAACAAAATACTGTCTACGCAGCCAGTCAAGGCAACTGGTAATTATTTCAGTAATAATTTTGAGTGATTATTTTTATAGAATGATAAAAATAATTTAAAACGCACTAAAACGGGATTAAAACGCTAGATAAAATACCCGGTAATCAGTAAAATACCTGTTTTCACTCAAATTTACATATAAAATATGTATGTATATGAAATGTATGTGAGAGGGGATGTAGGTGGCGGCATGATGGGCTGCCAAAATGCCCTTGATTCTTGCAATGTGGACACTTTTATTGATTATAGAATAGAAGGTGATGATTAAGACCAATGCATGCATCTATGCACTTTCATTTTTCAAGAAACCCACATTCAAACTTCATTCTCTCTCTCTCTCCTCAAACATTTCGGCCGAACACCCCCTTAACATACAACCATTTCATTTTCAAAATCAAATCTTGAAGAATCATGTCCATTTCAAAGTGATTTCAAGCTTTCAAAAAGGTTTAAAAGTGATTTCGAGAAGATTGGAGCAAGAACAAGGCTTCACATCATCATAAATCTTAAAACCCACTAAGAATCTTGAAGGTATAACATATTTTCTTTTCAATCTTGCTCTTGATTCATGGTGATGAAGATGATAGTGAAAGTTTCTCTTATTCTTGAATCTAAACATAAACTTGAAAATTTCAAACAAATGAGTTTTGAATAAAATAAAAATGGGTGTCTGCATGTATGTATATATGGCCGAGAATGGTGTGTATATGTGTATATTGTATTTTGATTGTTGATGAAAAGTTCTTGATTTGTTTGATTTCTTGAAAAATAAGATGATTAAAGGAAGTGTTAGTTGTCAAATAAGAATGTTCTAAGGTGATTAGAGATTTGAAAGTGGAATATTGAAAAGTGAAATTTTGTAAGTATATGTGTGTATAAATTTCATATATATATGTATGTATAAGTGTATGCATGTATGCTAAAGTTGATGTGTAATCATAAAAGTAAAAGATTTGAGTATGAATGAACATGAATGATTTAAGGATTTAAGGTGTTATGTATGATATTTGAGAGAATAAGATGTTAGTGAGATTTTGATGTATTGAGATCATATTAGATGATAAAATAATGATATGAGCATACTAGATGCATATACTTAGACATGCATGATGATATATGATCTTAAAAAGATGATTTGAGTGTGATTGAGTAAAAATCGGTTATGAGCAGATTATAAACACTAAAATAAAGTTATTTTAAAGTGTTTAGTGACTTATAACTTTGTCATAATGTTTGTTAGCTTTGAATGTTGTACATGGTGCATTAAAAGTTGTAAAATACGTGAAATCGCATGATTTATGTGACTTATATGAAAACTACACTAATCTGATTATAACTATTATTTTAATCAGTAAATAACATGTATTGTGTTAAAATATCAAGTCGTTTCAAGTTGGGATGATTATAGTAACGTTTAACGCAAAACTATGCGTTAAAACGGTCAAAAATCGGCTTTTCGAGTGATTTTTTGTAAAACTGATTTAGATCAGTAAATAAACTGATATTTTTAGTTAAAAACAAGTATTTTAACTAATTTTAAGTTTACCTGGTGTTTGGTTGGTCATACGTGACTTCCGACGCCCGAAAACGTTACCGAATCGCTAAAATACGCATTTTTCAATGAACACTAGTATGGGTAAATTTTGAGCGAACCTTATGTGATTAAATGTGTTAAATGATTTAAACATGTAAATGTGATAATATGTTAACTGTTAACTTGATAGTGGGAAATTTAGACTATGCGTGTATACTTGTGCGTTTTATGCGGTAGAAACAGTGAAAATTGTGTTAGACGTGAAACTTGTTTGTCGAGCATGAAATTTGATACATATATGATATTTTATGTATATTTACTTTAAAAATGACAAAATAGATAAGTTAGTAATATTTCACGTGTTTCGGTGTTAAATTATATAAACGTTTATGTATATATATTACGACGCGCAAATCGTAGATATATTTCGTAGAAATGGGAAAAGTTAACGGATTTACACAATAATGGTCACCCAGAAAATCATTCAAGTCGGAAAATCATAAAAATATATATATATGGACTCATGTATATATTAACGTTCCAACATAATTCAAAAATAAAAACTTTTCGAGATAATCTCAAAGTTATGTGATAATTCTAAGAAACGGAGAAACTTAGGATTTTTGTGTTATGCATATTGATTTAAAATCGTTCCTATATTAGGACGTGTAGAAAATCAATCTTTGGGATTGCGCTATTTAAAATACGCACCCAAAGGTGAGTGTCACTAAACGCCTCTTTTTACTGCTTTGTATATGTTTTGGGGGTAGAACACGTCAATAAAAGGGTTTAATAATGTTTTCGAAATAAAACATACCTTTTAATATAAAATATATATTTTCGTTGAAAATATATGAGATTTGATAAGTCATACGTTTCAAAGTAAAACGTTTTTATGAATGAATATTGAAAGTACGGTGTTTCCTAAGTGAAACATGACCGTACAGTTGGTGACGAATTGTTAACTGGGTCTCAAATAATGGAGTGTCAGGGGAATTCGTACAACGTCGTGTATTAAATTTTCATATTAGTAGGATATATATATTGTACGTGAGGCAGACATCATATTGTTCTTCAAGAGGACCATGCGCCCATGATGTCGTTTAATCATTTAAGTATTGCACGCGATGAATTGTTGGTAGATCTATCGGGTTGACAACCCCGTCGTGACCGGTCGCCCCGTGTCAAGTCAAATGATGAATTTAAATTCTGTTTATTATCTAGCTTTGATTATCCCTGCATGGTTAATATATACAAAACCTGGGCAATATATAAATATCACAGTTGTCGGATTTATGAACCGACGGAAGGCCCATGGATTTTATTAAGGAAGTAAAACAGACTTTCAAAATTATATGGATGTTTTCAAATAAACACCTAAACAGAAAGTTTTCCTTGGATTAAAATTGTGTGTAAGTGAATATGTGAACTCACCTTCCTTTGTGTTGACACTTGATTTTTAACGTGTTCTACAGGTACTTGAGTTCGGCTTCGGGAAATCATGGCGTATCTTATGTTTGATGATGCATGTTGTTTTACTTAAATATGTTGGACAACTTTGAAACTATATGGGACATTTGTAATAAGATCTGCGAGGATCAAAACAACTTAACTTATGTGGTTGTGTCGTGACTTTAAAATGTAATGTATAATACTTATGTTTTAAAATATGTCAAAATGTCCAATAAACGAGTGCATCGTCCGACAAGGTATAAATGGGCACCAACTTCCGTCACCACTACGTTTTATATTCCGCTGCGACGTTTTTGGGGTGTGACAGAAGTTGGTATCAGAGCCATTGGTTGTTAGCGAACTAGATGTTTTCAGGGAAAACACTAGACTTCAATCAGAGAATTTTGAAATGTAAAGTCCAAAATTCTCGAAGCCAAGATTTTTTTTTAAATAAACATAGAAAATATTTTGTTATGTATGAAAACCATTATGTGTTTTATGTGCATACGTGATTTTCTGTTTATTTGACCTTATTGTTACTGTTTATGTTGATTACGCACTTACTCGTACGGTTATATGAGTGTCACAGATGTCGCACGAACACGAGGTCATCGAGATCCACGACTCAGGTTACAAGCCAGATTTCGAGACTTCACCCAGACCTACGCTGCCAGAGACACCTATCATGGCTCCACAGATGGTTGGTACTACTGAGCTTACCTCATCTTTCCATGTCAATCCTGCTGCTTTTGCCAGCCAGGGAGACCCCCGATGCGCTTTCACTAGCAACGGGTGGATAGATGATGATGATGATGTACCTCTCTCAATCCATGAGACGGGACGATCATCTGGCACTGTACCAGTTATCGATGACGTGATCAGGAGTGTCCCTACTGTCGGAGGATCTTCTAGTATCGCACCAGTGGTGGACGCCACTATCGTCACGGCTCGACCCTTAGAGCCATCAGTCGTCCCACCTGCTGTTGTGATCGAGCCTGCTACTAAGATCCCTCCGCTTGTTTTGTCTGAGTTTTGTTTGCCTGTTTTAGAGTCACGCACTTCTTCTACGCCGTTGTTAGTTTATTATCGTCGTAAGAAGAGGATTAGGCCCGCTAGAGATAGGGTAGATCGATATTGCCATTGTGATCGACAGCTCGCCGCCTTGCACAAAGACCTAGACATAGCCAAAGGAAAGGCGAAGTACCTTGAGGAACAGATGGACGATCATGAGGAGTTGAAGGTTATAGACGACATCGCGAGAGATGAGATGCATTGGAGGGTTGTGGATTTGGAGAAGCTTGTCCAGGAGATGTTAGATTCTCTAGGTTTGAGGCGTTGATGATAGTTGTTTGTTTGTTTGTTTGTTTCGTTGTTTGATGGATTGTATAGTTAGACATTTTTTATGTTCTTTGTGTTTGTGGCCTACGTGCCAGTTTCATTTTTGGATATTACTTGGAAATTTTGTGTGAACTTGTTTATGGGTGTCGATGTAGACTTGCCAAGAATAGTCTTTTGTACTGAAAACGAGTTTAAATAATTTCTATAACAAATACCAATGATGTACTTTTGGTTTAAAATTTTTCTCATTAATATGTGGATATTTTGTTGGGTTTTTTCACATGTTTATCAAAGTATTTTATCCATATAAAATAAAAACGCAGCGGAAATTTATTATTTAAAACATGTTACTTACAAGATATAAAAACCATTTTTATTTGTAAAACCCAATCCCGGATCCATATACGAACATGCATGCTATCAAAATAAAACACAACCATAGAGTGTTTAGAATACTACCTTCCAAGGAGTAAAGGACATGAAGATGATGATGCTTCTTGAACGGTTGCCTTCAAGTGTAGAAGACCTCAAGCTTGTATACCCCAAGCCTTCCAATAAACACCTTATCTTTAGCTAGGATTTCTACACTTATGAACTCATTTGAAAAACCCTTATGAAAAAACAACTCTTCGCCGAAATCATCTAGGGAATTTTTAGAGTTCTTGCACTTGAATGTTAAACTTGAAAAGCCCCTTTGATCAACCACACCTTGGCCAAATTTTAGAGATACTTTTACAAGTCCTTCACTTGAAAAATCATCTCCTAAAATTGCACCCTCTTGGCTGATTTTTTAGAGTATTATTTCAAGTCTTCTCAAGTTCATCTCTTTGTAAAATGATCTTACAAAAGTATATAAAAGTATGAGAGAAGTTAGCCACCTCAAACACCCAATGAATGAGCCTCTAACACATGCATATGCATGTAAGATGATTGGACCAAAGCATTTAGGGAAGACCACCCAATTAAGATACATGCAAATGCATGAAATATTATTGGACCAACAATTTTTGGGAAGACCCCAAGGGGGGGGGGGGGTGGCGGCCTAGACTTTTATTTTATAAAAAAATTCAATTCTTTTATAAAATATAAGTCTTGTATATATTTTATACCTTTTATAAAATATAACATCATATGTTTACAAGACTTATGCAACCTTTTAAAATATTATTTAACCCATTAAATAACAAAATAAAATATTCTCTCAAAATAAATTATCCATATAATTTATTAGTTTGTCAAGTGCAATTATTTAGAAAACCAATTTCTAAATATTGTAAGTGTTAATATTTATTTGTTTGATCGTATCACAAATAAATATTCTAAGTGTTTGTCTAGCTTGTATTTGGGTATGACTCGACTTGGATCATAACGTACTAGCCACATCAATTTAATATGTGTCTTGGGCATATAGAGTCCAACAATCTCCCACTTGCACAAGATACATAGAAGATTGATGTAAGTAGTAAATGACACCTAACTACGGTTTACTACCCCCAATACATATGACTATATGTCCCATTCAATAACATCATCCCTTTCAAGTCCCTTACTTGAACATGATTTAGGTGAATCTATCATTTATCCTTTCGTTACAGATGTCATGTTAAATCCAGAGACACAGAGTGATCACTCTCTGTTGATTTAACTTTAGCAGGCCTTAGACATCTTACTCTCAACGAATAAGAGGAACAAATCCCATCTTGACTACATACATCTCTCACAATCACCTTGTACCACACCTGAGCTTAGCCTTATGTACTGTCATATTATAGACAGCTAAGAACTAGGTCAAGGTATAATACTTGGTGAATATCAAGACCCAATATGTATCTCAGGTCAGAGGATACTATGATATTCGTCTTTACTCAAAATTTACTTATGATCAGTCACAAATGATTCCATGCAGTAATATTTGAGAGCGAGTCAATCCAATATTTGTATCCCACAAATATCTATGAACTTTGGCAGCAACACTTTGCTCTATATTCATTCTAAATGAATATCCACCAATCCAAGTTCATAATAGTCTTACATTCATATTTGTTCCCACAATTATGATCGACTACGGACATTTAGAATAATTAACTTATTCATGGATTTAAAGATGCTAAAATGGAACATAACTCAACATACCATAAAGAGTTATAATAACGGTTGTTCCAATATCCAAATACAAAATAGATCAAATCCAATCACTAGAATATCGAAGTCCTAAGGCACAAGTATGACCCTTTCATGCTTTGCCTGTTCAAGGAGCTTCGTGAGTGTATCCGCAATATTTTGATCAGTGTGAACTTTGCGAATACATTTCTTTCCCTTTTTCAACTTCATCCCTTATGTAGTTGAAACTCCGCTCAATGTGCCTAGTCTTTCGATGTACACGAGGTTCCTTGATTTAAGCAATCACACCATCGTTATCACAAAGATTTCTAGGGGTCCTGTAATGGTAGGGACTACCCCTGGATCGGCAATAATTCAAGTGGCAGATCCACATGAATCATCTCGATCAATGAAGCGGCAATGTATTCTAATTTTGAAGTGGACAATGCTACCTTGATTGTGATCGAGAACCATCTCGATCAGTTTGGAAACTCGTTTCCATGTAACCCTTTACAACGATTTCCGAAACTCGCATCCCTGTAACCTTTTACAACGAGTTCTTTTTCACCAGATTTATATATTAGAAATGTATCCTTAGTCCTTCTAAGGTATTTCAATATATTTATAACAGTCACTTAATGACGTTTCTTGCTGGTATCTTCTCGTTATGCTTAAAGCGCATAACTTGTCCGGTCTAGTGCATATCATTACGTACATAATGAATCCTATAGCTGACGCATATGGGATTTCTTTCATTCTTTCCTGCTCATTCTTTGAGCTTGGACATTGAGACGCACTCAATATTGTCCCCTCTTGAATAGGTTCCAAACCTTTCATAAAGTTCTATATCTTGAACCTTTTCAAGATTTTGTCAATGTATGCACTTTAGTTTAAACCTATCGTGCGCCTTGATCTATCCTTATAGATTCTTTATTCCCAAAATATAGGCAACTTCACCAAGATCCTTAATTGATAAACAACTTTCAAGCCAGGCTTTTACACCCTCCAAGGTTGGAATGTTATTTCCAAATAGTGATCGACATATCATACTAAGAAAGTAATGATGCTCCCACTAGCCATCTTATACACACAAGCTTCATCGACGTTCTTGATGAATCCATATTCCCTAATCTCTTCATCAAAACGGTGATTCCAACTTCTAGATGCTTGTTTCAATCTATAGATTGATTTCTTTAACTTGCATACTTTTTCAGGATGTTTTGGATCGACAAAACCTTCAGGCTTAACTATATAGACATCTTCCTCAAGATATCCATTTAGGAAAGCCGTTTAGACATCCAATTGCCAAATCTCATAATCATATTATGCAGGTATGGCAAATAATATTCTAATTGACTTTAGCATCGCCGCAGGCGAGAAGGTCTCATCATAATCAACCCTTTGAGTTTGAGTGAAACCTTCTGCTACAAGTCTCGCTTTACAAGTATCCAAGTTACCATGCATATCGGTTTTCTTCTTGAAAACCCACTTACTTCCAGCTACTTTGGAGTTAAGAGGTAACACAACCAATTCCCATACTTGGTTGTCTTACATGGATGCATCTCTACGTTCATGGCTTCAAGCCACTTGTCACAATCGAATTTTGACATTGCATCATGGTATGTGGTTGATTCACCTGAATCTACCACGTAGCATCCATCCTTGAAAAATCCATATATTTCAGGTGGACTACTAATTCTACCAGATCTGCGAACGTTTTGTGTGTTCTGATCAATCTCTTGATCGTTTTCAACAACCTCTTGCTAGTATCAACCAAACGTGTATCGGCTTGTGGTTCTTGATCCTCATCAAGTTCCACTGTTCTACTAGCTCCTTCCATAAGGAACTTAGCTGCCAAGAACTTAGCCTTTCGAGCAACAAATACCTTTTGCTCTGTTGGATCGTAGAACTAATATCCTATACCATCTTTAGGATATCCTACGAAGATACACTTAGTGGATCGGACTTTCAATTTATTTGGGGTGTATAGCTTAACATAAGCTTTACAACCCCTTCCTTTAAATATGATAATGATGGAACCCTTCCATGCCATATTTCAAAAGATGTCGTATCCACTTTCTTGGTTGGGACCATATGGGCCGTGGAGAGCAAAGCGTAACCCCAAATGATAGAGATGATGCGCTCCTAGCCATCATAGATCGAACCATATCCAAATAGAGTTCGATTCCTCCTCTATCGGAACGAAGAACTTTGATTGAGTTGAGTTGAACTTCACCTTTTGAAGGCTTTGAACATTTCAAAACTTCAACTTTGTGTCTCAGCAAGTACACATAACCATAACTACTATAGTTGTCGGTAAAAGTAATGAAGTATCTTTCACCATTCCTAGTCATTGGCTTAAAAGGATCACATACATCCAAATGTATGATACCTAATAAATCTTTTGCCCTTTCCCACTAAGGGATTACTTGGTCATTTTACCTTGTAAATAAGATTCGCATGTATTGAATGAACCAATTTCATTTGTTTCCAAAAGACAATTCTTCCGAAGTGTTTACATGCGACATCTGTTTATATGAACAAGGCGATAATGCCAAGGATAGGTCTTACTCAAATCCATTTTGAGTTTCTTGGTGATTGATTGGTACATTAAACTATCAAATGATGTATTATTATGAACCGATTCATAAATACCATTTGAAGGCATAGGTTTAAAGTAGAACATGTCATTCATCGATATAAATGTCAATGTTTGCAAACTTTAAGTCAAAACCATATTGTCTTATAAGGGAAACTTTGAATAATGTTCCTAGTCAAACTAGGAGCATTCAAGACATTTTAAAACAATTTCCAAACCATTTGGAAGTTTCAAAACATAGTCTCCTTTCTTGTAATGTTTATTTCTTTTGAACCTTTTGCAACGAATTGCAAACATGAGTTCCACATCCGGTATCTAATACCCATGTGTTAGAAGAAATAACATTATGGTCAATATGTATCATTAAGATTGTACCTGAGGTTTGCCTAGCATCCCTCTTGTTTTTCAACTCTTTGAGATAGGTTGGACAATTTCTATTTAAATGCCCTATCTCACCACACTCAAAGCATGGATCGTTCATGGCAACCTTTGCCTTCTTCTCTTTTGGTTTCGGTGGTTTCGCTTTAGTCTTTCTAGCCATTTCCCTTTGAATTACCCATTTCCATTTTCAACATTTGCTTTGGTGTCGGGGTGATGCCCTTTCTAGTTGCCACCCTCATTGATCGTTAGAATGGATAAAACCCTTTTATCCATATTGAGCCTTTCGAGATGATCAATGTGGCTTTTCATCTTAAAGACATAAGATGAGTCCGATTGGGTTTCCTCCATTCGACATGCATGAAGCGCTCGAACCGTTTCGAAGCTTTCTACCCTTAGGAACATTTCCTACAATTGGGTAATCATGTCGTATGCTCATGATGTTCAAAAACCTTTTGAATCTCGGGAATCATAATTCCTAACATGAGGCAAGAGGCTACGTTGTATCCTCGATATACTTAATCCAATCGTTATAGGCATCCTTATCTTCCATAAGAGGTTCATCGGGATTAGGATCGATTTTAGTGATAGGTTACGGACGGTTTGGGTAATATTGTTAGCGGCCATCTACAAAATTTAACAAGGTTGAATTTTAGTATTTTCGATATTATTATATTTTAATCATTAATACCCTTTTATGTCTCATAGACAATTAATAATTAAAATCTAGAATCCAACGTTACATTTAAATATTGGTTAGGTGACCTTTATCTCTCTATTTATATTAACAAGGTAGTCAACGTTTGATAATTGCAACTCTTTGCAACTTCTACCCATATGGGATCGGTTAAACATCTTTATGTTTAGTTGGCATGTTTAATCCCATCAACACCTTTTGTTCGCCATGCTTTGGTGACCCTAAGTTCATGGTTTCAAATCAAGTCGTGCAACTTACACACACGTGTGAGTTTATACACATAAGTGGTTAGGTGACCTTTATCCCACAAACATGGTAAACCCACCTCGAATATACAAGTTGCCTCAAATGTGGTTAGGTGACCTTTATCCCACAATAAGAGTTCCCAAGTGATTCGAGTGTTGTATAAAAGGATGGTGTTTGACTTGTTTTATAAAAGGGATTTTTGAGTTTTCAAAATTCTAGTTTAGAAAACATTATGTACCATACATTTGCATGCATTCAAATCAATGGTACTTTAGTGAAAACAAATTTTCAAGGTTCTTTTTAATAAAACCCATTTTATTATAAAATCATTAATTTTAATAAAACCTTTATTAACCATTTTAATGATTTTGTCAAGAACCAATTTTACGCTTGTTGTTGATTATTAGTTTGTTAAGTCATGTATATCTACATATCATCTAAACAACAAAATAAGCAACCACACAAGCACAACATTCATAACAATAAGTGCATAACCATAGCCAACTATTTTAACAACACTTGTTAGCCGAAACAAGTGTGCCAAAAGGTCCTTCCTAAAGGGTGAAAAATGACACAAGAAATGTGTCGTTGAACTCCCACTTGATCCCGCATCCAAATGCTTCAAGTCTCCTTCTTGTGTTGTGATTTCTCCACCTTCTTTGAGCTTCCAAAAGTCTTTTATATTCAGCTCCAAACTCTTTTGGACTTCAAAAATGTGTTTTGGTTATCCGGTTAAAATCCCGTTGAGAACGATGAAGTTCTTTGGACCGAATATTATGGTCCAAACCAAAACCGCATTTTTGTGTGCATCTTCTTTTACAAAATATATCCTAATACATTTTTTCTTGTAAAAATAAAATGCACCTAATCTATTTATTTTACATACCAAATGAAAATAAATAAATTACATATCTTACAAATGGAAGAACAAAATAATAATTATTACAACCCATTAAAATAATAAATAAAATAAATCACAACACAATCATTCAACATATTCACATAAGGTCATGGCTAGGTTATGAACACCAAAAATATATATATCCAAATATATAAAATTCAAGAAGCAAAATGGTTCCCTTTTACAACCTACAATTTTTTTGGTCAAGAATGAAAAACCGAAAAATGTGGGTTTTTGTCCAAACAAAATAATCATCCAAATGAAATAATTTTTCAAGATTCATTTATGCATGTATAAATATAATCTTGAAAAACAAAGGGATAACCATGGTGAAAATTTCGGCCATAGGGTTTTACCCAAACCCGAAACCCGAAAATTTCATATCCTATGAAGCATGCACTCATATAAGCGGCTCTGATTCCATTGTTGGGTTTTTCACATGTTTATCAAAGTATTTTATCCATATAAAATAAAAACACAACGGAAATTTATTATTTAAAACATGTTACTTACAAGATATAAAAACCATTTTTATATGTAAAACCCAATCCCGGATCCATATACGAACATGCATGCTATCAAAATAAAACACAACCATAGAGTGTTTAGAATACTACCTTCCAAGGAGTAAAGGACATGAAGATGATGATGCTTCTTGAACAGTTGCCTTCAAGTGTAGAAGACCTCAAGCTTGTATACCCCAAGCCTTCCAACAAACACCTTATCTTTAGCTAGGATTTCTACACTTATGAACTCACTTGAAAAACCCTTATGAAAAACCAACTCTTGGCCGAAATCATCTAGGGAATTTTTAGAGTTCTTGCACTAGAATGTTAAACTTGAAAAGCCCCTTTGATCAACCACACCTTGGCCAATTTTTAGAGATACTTTTACAAGTCCTTCACTTGAAAAATCATCTCCTAAAATTGCACCCTCTTGGCCGATTTTTTAGAGTCTTATTTCAAGTCTTCTCAAGTTCATCTCTTTGTAAAATGATCTTACAAAAGTATATAAAAGTATGAGAGAAGTTAGCCACCTCAAACACCCAATGGATGAGCCTCTAACACATGCATATGCATGTAAGATGATTGGACCAAAGCATTTAGGGAAGACCACCCAATTAAGATACATGCAAATGCATGAAATATTATTGGTCCAACAATTTTTTGGAAGACCCCATGGGGGGGGGGGGGTGGCGGCCTAGACTTTTATTTTTTAAAAAAATTCAGTTCTTTTATTAAATATAAGTCTTGTATATATTTTATACCTTTTATAAAATATAACATCATATGTTTACAAGACTTATGCAACCTTTTAAAATGTTATTTAACCCATTAAATAACAAAATAAAATATTCTCTCAAAATAAATTATCCATATAATTTATTAGTTTGTCAAGTGCAATTATTTGCAATTATTTAACCCATTAAATAACGAGAAAGCCTCAAGCTAGTATACCCGAAAGCTCCAACAAACACCTTGAGATTGCTAGGATTTCTACACTTGAAGCTCACAAAATTCCTCTAAAATTCAGCTCTTGGCCGAAAATATTAGAGAGAAAATAGGAGTTTTTTACACTTGAATATGTTGTGTTCTTAATGAGAGAGAATGTTGCATTACTTTTAAAATCAAGTGCCTTGTAAATGAGAAGTTTTGCATGTAATCTTAGTGGTTGAAACCTCTTGGGAAGAGGTATAAGGGGCGGCCCAAGCCACCTCCCACTTCACCCAATCAAAATTTTAAAGCTTGTCTCCTTGTCTTTAATTTAAGTTTTATAACTTTTATAAAACTTAATATAACATTTTATAAACAATATGCAACCTTTTAATTGTTATTTAACCTATTAAATAACAAAATAAAATATTCTCTTAAAATAAATTATCCATATAATTTATTAGTTTGTCAAGTGCAATTATTTAGAAAGCCAATTTCTAAATATTGTAAGTGTTAATATTTATTTGTTTGATCATATCACAAATAAATATTCTAAGTGTTTGTCTAGCTTGTATTTGGGTATGACTCGACTTGGATCATAACGTACTAACCATATCAATTTAATATGTGTCTTGGGCATATAGAGTCCAACATATTTTACATGCGCAATGTTTGGTCCACTAACATTTAATGATTCAATTATTTTTGGATATCGTCTTATGTGGATATTATTGTTATGATAATAGAAACGACGAAATGCCGCCAAAAGCAAGACAGGGTACCGGATTACCTACCACACCGGAAGAGTTGGCTCAACTCTGTCACACCCCGACCACGTATAACATACAAAACGTGGCGGAAAACGTCGGGGAGTGTTGTAACAGAATTAATTGTTTCATAACCATGGCATACAAAGTTGTATTTTATTTATTAAACAAGAGTGTTACATTGTCTTAAATAGGAAACAAAGAGTTCATAACATAATTAAACTAGTCTATCTTCATTTTTAGTCTCTAAGGCACAGGTCCGCCCTTGTGTCATGATCATCATCCTACGCAATAGCTCCTGAAAACACATGTGAAAATATGTACGTCAGCATAAAAATGCCTGTGAGATACATAGGATTTGTGAAAATAGGATTCATGACTTATAAGTTTAGACAAATTTGTTTAACAAAAGTCAGTCATGAACCTTGTAAGTTGTTTTGTTTTGTAAATCATTCAAAAAGCAATGATATGTATAAATAAGAGACTAATGTAAGGTTAAATGAATAACCAAGAAAAATGAGTTTGTATAAGATAAGTTGTTTTGTAAATCAATGTCTTGTGAAAATAAGTTGTTTATGTAAAGCGTAATATGTCAAATATTGAAATGATTTAAGTAACGCTACGACATGTAATATCATACAAACACTTGTTTATAGGAAGTACCAGCGGCGTATCCACCATGTTTGTATCATATTACACACGCCTCGTTACTCAAATCACTTACTCAAACCAACCACCAATGTAAATTGTTTATGTATAATTGAATTGTCATGTGTTAATGTGTAAACCATATCGAAATGTCTATGTCCAATGTAAACCACTAAATGTGTATATCAATGTCAAAATGTTTATGTTTAATGTAGATCATGTAATGTATACCCAAAAATATAATGTGTGGTAAGTGAAATATATCAACTAAACCATATGTGAAATGCACAAAAACAAGGTATTGAAGTAAAACATGGTTTAAATCAAAGTTATGTTTGGTGGAACAGATGCATGCTATACTGATACAAACATTTATGCGGTATTGTGAAAATGCATACATCCAAGCCTTGAGACTGTGGCGATAAACCCTTAAACAAATTAAAGGTTTATCTAAGTTATGTGTATCGAATTCGGTCATTCTTTCCAATCCAAACAAACCCAGGATTTCAGGAACGGGAGTTGTCAATTCATATGGTACCACTACCTACTAACGAACGGCGTAGCTAATGTTAATGAATGTATTGTTCCATTGTAAACAACCCAAATGTCATAACAAAATGTAAGCATGTGATGAAAACAACTGTACTAAGTATGCACACAATGGACATACATAGCATGAAATGTAATGTAAAACAATGTACTAAGTATGCACACAATGGATATACATAGCATGAAATGTAATGTAAAACAATGTACTAAGTTTGCACATAATGGACATACATAGCATGAAATGTAATGTAAAACAATGTACTAAGTACGCACACAATGGGCATACATAGCATAAAATGTAATGTAAAACAATGTACTAAGTACGCACACAATGGGCATACATAGCATAATCACAATGAAATCATGTACTATAAAGGTACTAATGAACATAGCAAGTATATGATGTGAAAGCAGGAAAGCACGAAAGTAACAAGTAGGCACATATGTTTCACCCCAAAACAGTTTGGAAAACAGTAAAAGAGGGGTCTATGTACTCACTTGAGATTGCTCAGAAGTCCTAAGATAACCACCAAGCAATGCTAGAGATCACGGAATCAAACGGCACCTAATATAGGTAACTATGTTAATAAACCGGACCTAAATCGGAGGATCGGATAGAATGAGGGTTCGTAAACCAAACGAGTATGGAGACTCGTATAATATGGTTTAACAAAGCCTACATACTAAATGAAACCTAACATAAGTGCTTACGACCCATTACGACCCGTTTAGGTAGCTTATGCTACTTTAACGCGTCGTTCGCGTGAAACGCGTTCGGAACGTCTAACTAGTCTTATGACAAGTGTTATATGCCTAAACATGTTACATAATCAGTTATGTGACAAAAGTTTAGGTTACATATGCTTAATTACCGATTACACATGAAAAGGGTATTTTGGTAATTTACCTAAGGCATATACACTACCTATCATACAACTACTTAACGAAGCGACCATAAGGTATAACCTCGGAAGGTTATTCCCTACCTACTATGGTCACCTAAAGTATTTGGTCGGATCCTAATGATCGACCAAATGGGTCGGGTTCGAAGGTATAAGCGATTTATGAGATCGCTTACCCTTACGACCCTAGACAACGTGGTAATCAGTAGGCATAGTCCCAAGGGACTATAACCATCGTGATTACAATCACGTTGCGAAGTTCAAACGAACTTCGCATTGATCATAAACTGGTCAACGCAGAAAGTCAAACAAAGTTTGATTTTCAGACTCGAAAAGCAATAAAAGAACAAAGGAATACTTACGAAGGGTCCCCGAATGCTAATCTCGATCCAAGTAGCTCAGGTATGAAACAAAGGTTTCAACTTAGAGCTTCTCAAATCAGGATTGTTGTGGGTTTTACAAGTTATGGGGGTGGGTATTTATAGGAATACTAGCACCGTTAGGATCGTTTATCAGGAAACGTGCTTTGATCTTGGCCATACACTTGCACCCATGGTATTGTAATACCATGTGCACATCCAAAACCAGCCCCTAGTATCAGAATTACCATGTGCAAGTGGGTTTTGTGGGTAATGCAGCTGTTAACAGCCTGTTTAAACATCGAATCTGGTCTGAGGGGCTGAAGCGGGCCGCGTAAAGGATAGCCCTAGTTTTACGCGGGCCGCCTGAAGTCTGCAGATCAGCAACAAGTTTCAAAAGTTGCAGTTTCAGTCCCTGGTATGTGTTTAAGCCATTTCCGACATGTTTAAGGCCCGTTAAGCCAACTTTAAGGCCCTAAAATGATGCCCAAACATTGTGGACATGAAACATGCTCAAAAATATGTCGGATGTTGGTTCGTTTGGTCGTACGAACGCGATGTTCGCTTAATTACGACGGAATGCGCATAAGCGCGAAAAACGATCCAAATGACGCAACGAATGGATTTTTCTTATGCCAAACACTAAAATAAAATATTTTAGTGTTTACCTAAATTTTTGGATGTCCGGATGTATTCAGAACGTGAGTTATGCGCGAAAATGCAAACTTGTGCACTTTTTGACGCTTTTAGTCCCTGAATGACCCAAAAGTTTATTTGAGCACACCGAACCCATCAAAGCCTATTTCTAAGCTATGTAAACGATATTCATGGTATGTTTAACTTATGGTCATGTTCTGGAATGTCTGTTACAGTTCAAATTGGCATACTTTCGCAGTTTGGCAAATTTAGTCCCTGTAGCCGAATTAACTTGTTTTTGCCATACCAAAGCCTTTAAAACTTATTTCTAAGTTATGTAAAGGTTATTTAAGGTATGTTAAGTATATGTTGATGTTTCGGAGTATTTGTCGCATTAAACTGATTACGTTTACGCATCAGTTTGCGTATAACTCTCCAGAAAGCGATATAGATTTTGAAATTGAATAAAAGTCAAAACATGAAAAATGTAAAACACAACCAAACAAACATTGGGATCAAATAACATTGTTTTATTGATAACCGAACTGTTCACAATGATTACAATCACAGATGTTACAGTCTCCCCTACTTGTGGAAATTTCGTCCCGAAATTTATTTAGAGGAAACTCTTGGGAAAAGATGCGGATAGTTCGTCTTCATTTGCTCTTCGCGTTCCCAAGTAAACTCGGGTCCACGTTTAGCTTCCCAGCGAACTTTGACCAAAGGAATGCGCTTGCGTTTAAGCCACTTGACTTCACGTTCCATGATTTCCACTGGCTTCTCAACAAATTTCAGTGTTTTATCAACACGAATTTCGTCAAGTGGTATGTGGAGGTTCTCATCAGCTAAACACCTCTTGAGATTGGACACGTGAAAAGTTGGATGAACATTTCCAAGTTCAGGAGGTAACTCAAGTCTGTAGGCTACCTTTCCGATTCTTTCGACGATCTTGAATGGTCCAACGTATCTAGGTGCAAGTTTTCCTTTCTTTCCAAATCTGATCACACCTTTCCAAGGTGAGACCTTAAGTAATACTCGATCACCGACTTGAAATTCCAAGGGCTTGCGTTTTGGGTCCGCGTAACTCTTTTGACGGCTTCTAGCTGTCTGAAGGTTATCACGAACTTTTTTGACCTTATCAGTTGTCTCTAAAATGAGGGCAGGTCCAGTAAGCCGAGCCTCACCGATCTCATTCCAGCAGACTGGTGAACGACATTTTTGAACATAGAGAGCTTCGAAAGGAGCCATTTTGATGCTGGTGTGATAACTGTTGTTGTAGGAGAATTCAATTAACGAAAGATGTGAATCCCAACTACCACCAAAGTCGATCACACAAGCTCTAAGCATATCCTCCAGAGTCTGGATTGTTCTCTCAGATTGACCATCTGTTTACGGATGATAAGCCGTGCTCAGATTAAGTTCGGTCCCCATAGCAGATTGCATGGTTCTCCAAAAATGAGAAGTGAAACGAGCATCTCTGTCAGAAATGATGTTCAAAGGAACACCATGTCGAGCTACAATTTCATCCAAATAGATTTTAGCAAGTTTGTCAGCAGGAAAGTCCTCACGGATTGGCAAGAAATGTGCTGACTTAGTAAGACGATCAACGACTACCCAGATGGCATCATGACCTTTCTTTGTGCGTGGAAGTTTGGTAACAAGATCCATAGTAATGTTTTCCCATTTCCAAACTGGGATCTCTGGTTGCACCAATAAACCAGAAGGACGCTGATGTTCTGCCTTAACCTTACGACATGTAAGGCATTTTGATACATATAAGGCAATGTCTTTCTTCATACCAGGCCACCAATAGTGAATACGAAGATCCTTATACATTTTATCTGAGCCAGAATGAACAGAATAACGCGACTTATGGGCTTCATCCATAAGCAAGGTGCGGAGGTTATCTTGGCTTGGGACCCACAAACGGTCCATGAAGTAATACGATCCATTGTCCTTCAGTTCTAGATCAGGTGTTATGTGATAGGGAAATTCCTTATCCATTAAACCTTGTGAAACACAAGATTCTTGAGCCTGAGAAATGCGTGCTTGGATATCGGATCGAGCTTGAATAACAGATTGAACACGTACACAATGAAGCTTAGTACGTTCCTTACAACTCAATGCATCGACTACGACATTCGCCTTACCAGGATGGTAGCGAATTTCGCAGTCATAGTCGTTTAGTAGCTCAACCCAACGTCGTTGCCTCATGTTGAGTTCTTTCTGATTGAAGATATGTTGAAGACTTCTGTGGTCAATGAAAACCACACATTTTGTTCCGTACAAATAGTGTCTCCAGATCTTAAGAGCGAAGACAACTGCACCTAACTCAAGATCATGAGTGGTGTAGTTTTTCTCATGTATCTTCAACTGCCTCGATGCATATGCTATGACTTTGTTCCTTTGCATTAGAACACAGCCAAGACCCAGTTTTGATGCATCACAATACACGACAAAATCGTCATCACCCTCAGGCAATGATAGAACAGGCGCGTCACAAAGCTTTTGCTTCAAGTTTTGAAAAGCTTCCTCTTGTTTGAATCCCCAATCAAAGGGCTTGTTCTTCTGAGTTAGAGCAGTTAGAGGAACTGCAATCTTCGAGAAGTTTTCTATGAAGCGGCCATAATAACCCGCTAGACCAAGAAAAGAACGAACCTCAGTAGGAGTAGTAGGCGTATCCCAATCCTTAATCGCACTGATCTTGGAGGGATCTACATGAATACCTTGTTCGTTGATAATGTGTCCTAAGAATTGAACTTCTTTAAGCCAAAATTCGCACTTGGAGAATTTGGCGAAAAGTTGCTCTTTCTTTAGGAGTTCCAGAGTAAGACGAAGATGTTGCTCGTGATCAGCTCGCGTCTTAGAATAAATCAAGATGTCGTCAATAAAAACAATGACGAACTGATCCAAATAAGGCTTGCAGACCCTATTCATTAAGTCCATGAAAACAGCAGGAGCATTAGTCAGACCGAATGGCATGACTGTGAACTCATAATGCCCATAACGAGTGCGGAAAGCTGTCTTGGGAATATCTTCTTCATGCACACGAAGTTGATGATACCCGGAACGCAGATCAATCTTCGAAAAATAAGAAGCGCCCTGTAACTGATCGAAGAGATCATCGATGCGCGGTAGGGGATATCGATTCTTGATGGTAAGCTTGTTAAGCTCACGATAATCGATACACATCCTAAAAGATCCATCCTTCTTCTTAACAAAAAGAACGGGAGCACCCCAAGGTGAAAAGCTAGGATGGATAAAACCTTTGTCAGAGAGCTCCTGAAGCTGCTTAGATAACTCTTGCATCTCAGACGGTGTAAGACGATATGGAGCTCTGGCAATGGGATTTGCACCAGGTACGAGATCAATGCGGAACTCGACTTGGCGTGCTGGAGGTAGACCAGGTAAATCTTCAGGGAATACTTCAGAATAATCCCGAACGACAGGAATATCTGAAATAGACTTACCCTTGCCTTTATCTGCTGTAACATGTGCTAAGAAGGCCACGTAGTTCTTCCGCAGATATTTCCGAGCTTTAAAACAAGACATGAGCTTGAGGCCACCAGACGGTTTCTCACCTTGAACCTATAGGATCTCGCCTGTCGAAAGCGGCACACGAACGATCTTCTCGAAACAAACTACCTCTGCGTGATGCTTGGATAACCAATCCATACCCACAATGACGTCGAAGCTTCCAAGTTGCATAGGTGTGAGGTCGATAGGAAAAAGATGATCGTTAAGGTTCAACAGGCAATTACGAAGAACAGAATCAAGAACAATGGGTTCACCACTAGCAACCTCTACTGTCAAAGATTTACCTAGTTTCGTTCTAGACACGCGAAGCATTGGCTCAAAAGACAATGACACAAAACTCTTGTCGGCACCCGAATCAAAAAGAACAGATGCAGGCTGATTATTAATAAAGAACGTACCGTTCACCACGTTATTGTCCGCCTGTGCCTCTTGGGCATTCATGTTAAAGACTCGACCTCGAGCCGGAGCCTGATTTTGGTTTTGATTCTGATTCTGGTTAGCCAGCCTTGGGCACCGGCTTCTGTAATGGGTCAGATCCCCACAATTGTAGCACGAACCGGGAGGAAAATGTGGTCGTGCAGCTAGACCCTGTTGCTGAGCAAGAGGCTGAGCAACTTGTTGAGCCGGGTTCTGAACTGCCTGGTTCTGGTTAACAGGAATGCGACAAATAGCGGCAAGATGACCCGACTTCCCACAGTTATTAGAGAAACGGCACGGATGTTGCGGCTGATGGTGACTATTGCATCTATTGCACAAAGGTGCATTCCCTGAATAGGGTTTCTTCGCTGGAGGCTGTGCGGGTTGGTTGGGAGCTGCCTGGTTAGCTTGGGCAGTGACAGCAAAATTTTGGGAAGCCTTACGCTTCCTTGACCCTCTTGAAGAACCAGAATTCTTTCCATTCTTGTTTTGACCTTTCTTGCTATCTTCCTTGTCAGACGACTGTTTCTTGCCCTTGTCACCCTTCCTGTGTAACTTATTCTTCCGAATCTGCGACTCAGCCAATGTCGCTGCTAATTCGATTGCCTAACGGAGTGTGGCAGGGTTATTACCAGTAATGATGTCTTGCACTGAGTCAGGTAGGCCGTCGATGTATCTTTCGATAGCCTTGTCGAGTGGGGTAACCATAGTCGGGCAAAGCAGACTCAACTCCTCAAATCTATCAGTATATGCCCTGTGCTCGCCACTGTCTTGTTTCAAGTCATCGAACTCTCTCTCCAAAGCTCGCTATTCATGACGAGGACAGAACTCCCTCATCATAAGAGCCCTGAGTTCAGCCCATGTCTGCGCTAGAGCAACTTCTGCAACACACTCGAAGAAAACTCGACCTTGCGATTGTCAGTACACTACACGTGGCGGAAAGTATTCTCAATGCTCTCGAACCATTGAAGAAGCCCAGTTGCTCCTTCAGAACCACTAAACTTGAGTGGTTTAGCCGAGTTAAAATCCTTGTATTTGCATGGAGCATTGTTGTTGTTGTTGGCTTGGTTCCATTGAGCAAAGAGGTTTGGGAATTGAGCAGCCATCTGCTGCGCAATGATTTCTGCCAGTTCGGCAGTTGCTATCTGGTTTTCGCGTCGAGGAGGCATTCTAAAAGAGGAAACATGAAAGGGAACGAGTGAGATGATTGGATGAAGAGAATGAGATGAAACAAAATTAACAAAAGAAAAGATGGTGGTCATTTGTCCGCATTACCCTTCCAGTTTGAAGAGAATGAGATGAAACAAAATTAACAAAACAAACGACACACAGTGACTAATCAAAGTAAATGGATCAAAAATAATGTATCGCGAAGACATGCTCGCCTATAAGTGAACACTCATCCCAAGAATTCCCAGGTAAGCACAACTGGTCTCGCGTCTGATGAGATATATACGAAGTGCTTGCCTAGACAGAAGTTTAGACAAAGTTGTTTAACAAAAGTCAGTCATGAACCTTGTAAGTTGTTTTGTTTTGTAAATCATTCAAAAAGCAATGATATGTATAAATAAGAGACTAATGTAAGGTTAAATGAATAACCAAGAAAAATGAGTTTGTATAAGATAAGTTGTTTTGTAAATCAATGTCTTGTGAAAATAAGTTGTTTATGTAAAGCGTAATATGTCAAATATTGAAATGATTTAAGTAACGCTACGACATGTAATATCATACAAACACTTGTTTATAGGAAGTACCAGCGGCGTATCCACCATGTTTGTATCATATTACACACGCCTCGTTACTCAAATCACTTACTCAAACCAACCACCAATGTAAATTGTTTATGTATAATTGAATTGTCATGTGTTAATGTGTAAACCATATCGAAATGTCTATGTCCAATGTAAACCACTAAATGTGTATATCAATGTCAAAATGTTTATGTTTAATGTAGATCATGTAATGTATACCCAAAAATATAATGTATGGTAAGTGAAATATATCAACTAAACCATATGTGAAATGCACAAAAACAAGGTATTGAAGTAAAACATGGTTTAAATCAAAGTTATGTTTTGTGGAACAGATGCATGCTATACTGATACAAACATTTATGCGGTATTGTGAAAATGCATACATCCAAGCCTTGAGACTATGGCGATAAACCCTTAAACAAATTAAAGGTTTATCTAAGTTATATGTATCGAATTCGGTCGTTCCTTCCTATCCAAACAAACCCAGGATTTCAGGAACGGGAGTTGTCAATTCCTATGGTACCACTACCTACTAACGAACGACGTAGCTAATGTTAATGAATGTATTGTTCCATTGTAAACAACCAAAATGTCATAACGAAATGTAAGCATGTGATGAAAACAACTGTACTAAGTATGTACACAATAGACATACATAGCATGAAATGTAATGTAAAACAATGTACTAAGTATGCACACAATGGACATACATAGCATGAAATATAATGTAAAACAATGTACTAAGTATGCACACAATGGACATACATAGCATGAAATGTAATGTAAAACAATGTACTAAGTACGCACACAATGGGCATACATAGCATAAAATGTAATGTAAAACAATGTACTAAGTACGCACACAATGGGCATACATAGCATAATCACAATGAAATCATGTACTATAAAGGTACTAATGAACATAGCAAGTATATGATGTGAAAGCAGGAAAGCACGAAAGTAACAAGTAGGCACATATGTTTCACCCCAAAACAGTTTGGAAAACAGTAAAAGAGGGGTCTATGTACTCACTTGAGATTGCTCAGAAGTCCTAAGATAACCACCAAGCAATGCTAGAGATCACGGAATCAAACGGCACCTAATATAGGTAACTATGTTAATAAACCGGACCTAAATCGGAGGATCGGATAGAATGAGGGTTCGTAAACCAAACGAGTATGGAGACTCGTATAATATGGTTTAACAAAGCCTACATACTAAATGAAACCTAACATAAGTGCTTACGACCCATTACGACCCGTTTAGGTAGCTTATGCTACTTTAACGCGTCGTTCGCGTGAAACGCGTTCGGAACGTCTAACTAGTCCTTTGACAAGTGTTATATGCCTAAACATGTTACATAATCAGTTATGTGACAAAAGTTTAGGTTACATATGCTTAATTACCGATTACACATGAAAAGGGTATTTTGGTAATTTACCTAAGGCATATACACTACCTATCATACAACTACTTAACGAAGCGACCATAAGGTATAACCTCGGAAGGTTATTCCCTACCTACTATGGTCACCTAAAGTATTTGGTCGGATCCTAATGATCGACCAAATGGGTCGGGTTCGAAGGTATAAGCGATTTATGAGATCGCTTACCCTTACGACCCTAGACAACGTGGTAATCAGTAGGCATAGTCCCAAGGGACTATAACCATCGTGATTACAATCACGTTGCGAAGTTCAAACGAACTTCGCATTGACCATAAACTGGTCAACGCAGAAAGTCAAACAAAGTTTGACTTTCGGACTCGAAAAGCAATAAAAGAACGAAGGAATACTTACGAAGGGTCCCCGAATGCTAATCTCGATCCAAGTAGCTCAGGTATGAAACAAAGGTTTCAACTTAGAGCTTCTCAAATCAGGATTGTTGTGGGTTTTACAAGTTATGGGGGTGGGTATTTATAGGAATACTAGCACCGTTCGGATCGTTTATCGGGAAACGTGCTTTGATCTTGGCCATACACTTGCACCCATGGTATTGTAATACCATGTGCACATCCAAAACCAGCCCCTAGTATCAGAATTACCATGTGCAAGTGGGTTTTGTGGGTAATGCAGCTGTTAACAGCCTGTTTAAACATCGAATCTGGTCCGAGAGCCTGACGCGGGCCGCGTAAAGGATAGCCCTGGTTTTACGCGGGCCGCCTGAAGTCTGCAGATCAGCAACAAGTTTCAAAAGTTGCAGTTTCAGTCCCTGGTATGTGTTTAAGCCATTTCCGACATGTTTAAGGCCTGTTAAGCCAACTTTAAGGCCCTAAAATGATGCCTAAACATTGTGGACATGAAACATGCTCAAAAATATGTCGGATGTTGGTTCGTTTGGTCGTACGAACGCGATGTTCGCTTAATTACGACGGAATGCGCATAAGCGCGAAAAACGGTCCAAAGGACGCAATGAATGGATTTTTCTTATGCCAAACACTAAAATAAAATATTTTAGTGTTTACATAAATTTTTGGATGTCCGGATGTATTCAGAACGTGAGTTATGCGCGAAAATGCAAACTTGTGCACTTTTTGACGCTTTTAGTCCCTGAATGACCCAAAAGTTTATTTTAGCACACCGAACCCATCAAAGCCTATTTCTAAGCTATGTAAAGGATATTCATAGTATGTTTAACTTATGGTCATGTTCCAGAATGTCTGTTATAGTTCAAATTGGCATACTTTCGCAGTTTGTCAAATTTAGTCCCTGTAGCCGAATTAACTTGTTTTTGCCATACCAAAGCCTTTAAAACTTATTTCTAAGTTATGTAAAGGTTATTTAAGGTATGTTAAGTATATGTTGATGTTCCGGAGTATTTGTCGCATTAAACTGATTACGTTTATGCATCAGTTTGCGTATAACTCTCCAGAAAGCGATATAGAGTTTGAAATTGAATAAAAGTCAAAACATGAAAAATGTAAAACACAACCAAACAAACATTGGGATCAAATAACATTGTTTTATTGATAACCGAACTGTTCACAATGATTACAAGCATAGATGTTACAAACTCATAGCCCAACACGTTAATACTGCCATGGAACAGCTCAATGCTAACCAAAATGATGGTCAGGAACGTGGACGTGGTGCACACGGGCAAGGCTTTGGTGGGGCACATAATGGAAATCCTCCAGGTAAAATGTGATCGGAAAGTTTTAGTAGTTCATGTGTTATGTTATCATTGGAATGAATTCCTGATTTCTATTAACATTAATGAGCAGTGCACGGATGTACATATAAAACATTCCAGGGCTGTAACCCACGATCATTTGCCGGTGCTGAAGGACCCTTAGATATCACCCGATGGATTGAGAAGATGGAATCTGACATGGTAATCAGTGGTTGTGCTGCTGATCAACGGGTGAGATATACTTCTTGCTCTTTTCTTGATGAAGCGCTGTCCTGGTGGAACTCGCAAGTTCAAATTTTGGGTGAGGACGCTGCCTACGGTCTGACCTGGAACGAACTTAAAGAGATGCTCTTGAAAGAGTACTGCCTGGGCACTGAAATTCAGAAAATCGAGACAGACTTCTGGAACCTAACCATGGAAGGTCTGAATGTCAGAGCTTACACTTCTCGTTTTAACGACTTGGCGAGGTTAGTTCCACGAATGGTTACTCCTGAATATGTAAAGGTAGAAAGGTATATCTGGGGATTGTCGCCACAGATTCGCAATATGGTTACATCTGCGAAACCTACCACCTACCTAGAGGCTACTACATTGGCAAAATCATTAGCCGATGACGCTGCTCGCAAAGGTAGTCTTGATAAAAAGGAGGAAACCGGGAAGTCATCGGGCAAGGCCAAAGCAGACGCGAAATCTGAACGGTCGGGGTGTTCTGAGACTAAGACGGAAGTTACGAAGAAGCGCAAGTCTGAGAGCTCGAGGAAGGAGACTGAAGAGAAGCGCGACAGGAAACGCAGTTCGAAGAAGGCATATGCAGCAAGTTCTAGTGGTACTAGAAAGGATGGCACCAGAGATAGCCGAGGCGGATCTGAGAGAAAGACTCGTGAGGAAGGATAGAAGAAATGTAACCGAAGCGGACGAACTGGGCATGCTACCCGCGAATGCTATGCCAAGAGTACTGTGGAAGGAACGAGGATTGAAGGATGTTTCCAGTGCGGAGAACAAGGACATTTCAAGAAGGATTGTCCCAAGGCGGGAGGATAGAATGCCAGGGGTAGAGCGTTCGAGCTAAATGCTGGGAAGGCACTTGATGATCCTACAGTTGTCACTGGTATGTTTATGATCAATAACCATTCCACGTTCGTACTTTTTGATACTGGAGCTGACTTGAGTTTTGTCTCGAAAAACTTTGAACCATTCCTGTGTTCACCTACAAGTAAGCGAAATAAGAAGTACTCGATAGAACTAGCAAACGGTAAACTGATAGAAACTAGCGAAGTCGTACGCGACTGTAGTATTTTGTTAGGCGATCATAAATTTAGTATTGATTTACTACCAGTGGAATTGGGAAGCTTCAATGTAGTTGTGGGGATGGATTGGCTGTCCAAGAACAAAGCGGAGATTGTTTGCTCGGAGAAGCAAGTGCGGATACCTCGTCCTGGCGGTGGCGAAACGATAGTTATCCATGGAGATCGTTCAAGTCGTGTGTCGAGTGTTGTCAGTGTTATGAAGATGTTGAAGATGTTGCGGAAAGGTTATCCTGCGTTCTTAGTTAACGTGATGGATCAAAGGCTGAATGTAGGAAGATCGAGGAGATTCCTATTGTTCGTGATTATCCAGAAGTTTTTCCTAAAGACTTACCTGGATTACACCCTGCGAGACAAATCGAGTTCCGAATCGACCTGGTACCCGTGCTGCACCAATTGCAAAATCTCCCTATAGATTGGCACCGTCTGAAATGAAAGAAATGTCGAACCAGCTTCAAGAGCTTTCTAGACAAAGGTTTCATTCGATTGAGTTATTCTCCTTGGGGTGCGCCTATTCTGTTAGTGAAGAAGAAAGATGGATCCTTCAGGATGAGTATAGATTACAGGGAGCTGAACAAGTTAACTATCAAGAATCGGTATCCTATGCTGAGGATTGATGATCTGTTTGACCAGCTTCAGGGATCCAGCTACTACTCGAAGATAGATCTGCGTTCAGGCTATCATCAGTTGAAGGTTGCTGACGAAGACATTCCAAAGACAGCCTTTCGAACATGATACAGCCATTATGAGTTCCTAGTCATGCTCTTTGGTCTAACTAATGCGCCAGCTGTGTTCATGGATCTCATGAACAGGGTATGCAAACCCTACTTGGACAAATTCGTGATAGTATTCGTCGACGATATACTTATTTATTCACGAACCAAAGAAGATCATGAGCATCATTTGAGGTTAATTTTGGAGTTGCTGAAGGAAGAGAAGCTGTATGCCAAGTTCTCTAAATGTGAGTTTTGGATTCGAGAAGTTCATTTTCTCGGACATGTCGTAAATGAGAAAGGTATACATGTAGATCCGTCTAAGATCGAAGCAATAAAGAATTGGGAAGCGCCAAAGACTCCGTCAGAGGTGCGACAATTCTTAGGGCTTGCTGGGTATTACCGGAGGCTCATTGAGAACTTCTCTAGAATAGCGCAGCCATTGACGCTATTAACCCAGAAGGAGAGGAAGTTTGACTGGACGGAGAAGCAGGAGAAAGCTTTTCAGTCGTTGAAGGAAAAGCTCTGCAGTGCACCTATTCTTTCCATTCCTGAGGGAAGTGATGATTTCTTACTATGATGCTTCACGTTTGGGTCTTGGATGCGTTTTAATGCAAAGAGACAAAGTGATAGCCTATGCGTCCAGACAATTGAAAGTGCACGAGAAGAATTACACAACACATGATTTGGAGCTTGGAGCTGTTGTGTTTGCTTTGAAGATCTGGAGACACTACTTGTATGGCACGAAGTGTACGATTTACACGGACCATAAGAGCCTCCAGCACATCCTCGATCAGAAGGATCTTAATATGGACAACGACGTTGGGTGGAGTTACTCAACGATTATGAATGTGATATCCGTTATCACCCAGGGAAACAAAACGTTGTTGCAGATGCGCTCAGTAGGAAGGAGCGGGAAAATCCTCTACGTGTGCGTGCTTTGGGTTTGACCGATCGAATTTGTGATGCACAGCGGGAAGCTTTGAAGGATGATGATTTGAGAGGTGAAGGTTTGAAGGGCTTAGAATGTAAACTGATATCGAAAGCGGATGAAGTAATGTACTTCATGAACTGAGTCTGGGTTCCGCTTAATGGTAACCTCCGTGAATTGGTTATGAACGAAGCTCATAAATCCAAGCATTCCATTCACCCAGGTACTACCAAGATGTATCAGGACATTAAGGAGTTTTACTGGTGGCCGTAGATGAGGAGAGACATTGCGGCCTATGTGAGTAAATGTCTGACATGCTCTAAGGTTAAGGCTGAGCACCAGAAGCCGTCTGGACTTCTGCAGCAACCAGAGATTCCTAAGTGGAAATGGGAACATCTTACGATGGACTTTATCACCAAGTTACCCCGTACGTCGCGTGGACACAATAAGATCTGGGTAATTGTGGATTGATTAACAAAGTCTGCTCATTTCCTGGCACTTAAGGAAACAGACAATACGGTGAAGATATCGCAGCTGTACCTTAACGAGATTGTAGCCCGTTATGGAGTACCAGTGTCAATCATTTCGGATAGAGACGGACGATTTGACTCCAGATTTTTGCGATCTCTTCGGAAATCGCTGGGTTCTCGTTTGGATATGAGTACTGCATATCATCCTCAAACGGATGGTCAGAGCGAAAGGACCATTCAGACGTTAGAGGATATGTTGAGAGCGTGTGCGATTGATTTTGGTGGAAGTTGGGATACTCATTTGCCCTTGGCAGAGTTTTCTTACAACAATAGTTACCACGCCAGCATAAAAGTCACTCCGTTTGAAGCCCTATATGGAAGGAAATGTCGATCACCGCTCTGTTGGGCTGAAGTCGGCAAGAAGCATTTGACCAGACCCTAGATCATTCAGGAGACCACGGATAAGGTTGTCCAGATCAAGAATAGGTTGAAGGCTGCCGCGGATCGACAGAAAAGTTATGCAGATAACCGAAGGAAACCGCTGGAGTTTCAAGTTGGTGATAGAATTATGCTGAAAGTATCGCCATGGAAGAGCGTTGTAAGGTTTGGAAAAGGGGGAAAGTTGAGCCCACGTTATATAGGTCCCTTCGAAGTCGTCTCTCGAGTTGGACCAGTCGCGTATTGGCTCAAGTTGCCACAGGAGTTGATTGGAGTCCATGACGTATTTCATGTCTCCAACCTGAAAAAGTGTCTGTCTGATGAGACACTAATTATACCCCCTGGAGAGGTTCGAGTGGACGATAAACTAAGCTTTATCGAAGAACCAGTGGAGGTTCTGGATCGGAAAACCCAGAAACTCAAGAGGAGTAGGATTGAGTTGGTCAAAGTCCGTTGGAATTCTAGGCGTGGACCCGAGTTCACCTGGGAGTGACAAGACCAAATGCAATAGAAATATCCTCACCTCTTCCCACCGAGTGCGAAAACGAAACCTGTGAAGTAGAATTT
This sequence comes from Helianthus tuberosus, assembly GCA_030545235.1. Lineage (NCBI taxonomy): Eukaryota > Viridiplantae > Streptophyta > Magnoliopsida > Asterales > Asteraceae > Helianthus > Helianthus tuberosus. The sequence continues at coordinate 69,984,242 of CM060356.1, read as the reverse complement.
CGGGGACGAAATTCCCTAAACAGGGGGAGACTGTGAAACCCGGCCTCTCAGGTCGTACCGGACAATAGTAATCTGTGTAGTGAACATGTAACATGACTATTTGTGACTGATTGTGAAGTTAATATATGATATTTGATGTGTTGGTAAATTTAGATGTGTATGAAAATTATGTTGGCAACGATAAAACTAACGCTTATCGCGTAACGTTTAAAATGCGAAACGAACATCGGTGACCCCCCGATTAGTGTTAAAATCCTAAAAATAGTCTGTTATGATTAGAATAATAATTTTAATCATATCTGTGTGGAAAAATAATTTAAAACGCTAAGAAACTCTATTTTTCGAGTTTGAGCGCGTACCGCGTAATACTGCGCGAATTAAACAAAATACTGTCTACGCAGCAAGTCAAGGCAACTGGTAATTATTTCAGTAATAATTTTGAGTGATTATTTTTATAGAATGATAAAAATAATTTAAAACGCACTAAAACGGGATTAAAACGCTAGATAAAATACCCGGTAATCAGTAAAATACCTGTTTTAACTCAAATTTACATATAATATATGTATGTATATGAAATGTATGTGAGAGGGGATGTAGGTGGCGGCATGATGGGCTGCCAAAATGCCCTTGATTCTTGCAATGTGGAAACTTGTATTGATTATAGAATGGAAGGTGATGATTAAGACCAATGCATGCATCTATACACTTTCATTTTTCAAGAAACCCACATTCAAACTTCATTCTCTCTCTCTCCTCAAACATTTCAGCCGAACACCCCCTTAACACACAACCATTTCATTTTAAAAATCAAATCTTGAAGAATCATGTCCATTTCAAAGTGATTTCAAGCTTTCAAGAAGGTTTAGAAGTGATTTCGAGAAGATTGAAGCAAGAACAAGGCTTAACATCATCATAAATCTTAAAACCCACTAAGAATCTTGAAGGTATAACATATTTTCTTTTCAATCTTGCTCTTGATTCATGGTGATGAAGATGATAGTGAAAGTTTCTCCTGTTCTTGAATCTAAACATAAACTTGAAAATTTCAAACAAATGAGTTTTGAATAAAATAAAAATGGGTGTATGCATGTATGTATATATGGCCGAGAATGGTGTGTGTATATGTGTATATTTTATTTTGATTGTTGATGAAAAGATCTTGATTTGTTTGATTTCTTGAAAAATAAGATGATTAAAGGAAGTGTTAGTTGTCAAATAAGAATGTTCTAAGGTGATTAGAGATTTGAAAGTGGAATATTGAAAAGTGAAATTTTGGAAGTATATGTGTGTATAAATTTCGTATATATATGTATGTATAAGTGTATGCATGTATGTTAAAGTTGATGTGTAATCATAAAAGTAAAAGATTTGAGTATGAATGAACATGAATGATTGAAGGATTTAAGGTGTTATGTATGATATTTGAAAGAATAATATGTTAGTGAGATTTTGATGTATTGAGATCATATTAGATGATAAAATTATGATATGAGCATACTAGATGCATATACTTAGACATGTATGATGATATATGATCTTAAAAAGATGATTTGAGTGTGATTGAGTAAAAATCGGTTATGAGCATATTATAAACACTAAAATGAAGTTATTTTAAAGTGTTTAGTGACTTATAACTTTGTCATAATGTTTGTTAGCTTTGCATGTTGTACATGGTGCATTAAAAGTTGTAAAATACGTGAAATCGCATTATTTATGTGACTTATACAAAAACTGCACTAATCTGATTATAACTATTATTTTAATCAGTAAATAACATGTATTGTGTTAAAATATCATGTCATTTCGAGTTGGGATGATTATAGTAACGTTTAACGCAAAACTATGCGTTAAAACAGTCAAAAATCGGCTTTTCGAGTGATTTTTTGTAAAACTGATTTAGATCAGTAAATAAACTGATATTTTTAGTTAAAACAAGTATTTTAACTAATTTTAAGTTTACTTGGTGTTTGGTTGGTCATACGTGACATCCGACGCCCGAAAACATTACCGAATCGCTAAAATACGCATTTTTCGATGAATACTAGTATGGGTAAATTTTTTTTTTTTTTTTTTTTTTGGGTAAAGGGTTACCCCGGTAAATTTTATAAATCAATGAATCAACGTACAAGGGTGTGTCAAAGCGAACACACCTACTAGACTTGGCATACCAAGACTAGGAAAAACAAACACAAAAGACAGCCAAACAAACTAAACAAATAGCCACAAACAAACAGCCAAAAGAAACTAGCAAAATCACACGGCCAGCTATTGACTTCGACTTCTAGCCTGGATCTAGATCCTCTTCATTTGAATAAATCTTCCATGCCTTTAGCACTCTGTGCCGAACTGCGCTTCCACGGAACTTGAAACCCATAAGCTTTAACCGAACTGTACTCTTGATTATTTCTATCACCGCTTCAGGCGACTTACGTGAATGAGAGAATAGCCTAGCATTTCGTTCTTGCCATATAAAATACATCGTAGCCGCAATCAGAATCTTTCCCACAATAACATTCGTCATCTTTGAGGAAGCCGCTTGCTCCATCCATGCAAAGACGGATGCCCAAGAGTCATTAACATTCTCCGAACTAACCATATTTTTAACATTATTCCACACATGAGACGCAAACCTGCATTGGAAGAATAGGTGGTCTCGTGAATCATGATCATAGTGACAAAGCGGACAACACATAAGTCTTAAGTTCGTTTCACTCCCCGCTTCCCAAATCATAAGACGATCCTGAGTTTTGAGTTTGTTTCTTATAACCAACCACATATGGAACGAGTGTCTTGGAATACATTGGGGAAACCATATCATGTTAAACCAAGACACCGTAGCACCCCGACTCCTAATATTGTTCCAAACTTCCTTAGAGCTGAAATAACTATCTTTACCATCCAAGTCTTTCCACGTAGGCTTATCTGGAACATTGTGAACAAGAGATGGAGGTTGTAAGTTTATCAACACAGGAAACAGATCATGCCAAGCCTCAGGCCATCTCCAGTGACCCGAATCATCAACTATATCAGCAACTGTAGATTGCATATTGAAACCCGCATTAGTGATGGTTCTCGGCGTGATGAAAGTACTAATCGGACTCAATGGGCACCAGTTATCATACCAAGCGTTAGTCTGAGTACCACTTCTGATGGACATACCCATGTAAGGACGAACCAAATTTCGAATGGATAAGATCTTACGCCATCCCCAACTGACGCTACCCCTGCATGGAACCTCCCAAAAACTTTTACCCTTTAGCTTGTATGAATGAATCCGCCGAACCCAAAGGGACTCTCTGTGAGAAATAATACTCCATATGTGGTTTGTCATGAGCGCCTTATTAACATCCCCCACATTTCGAATACCTAAGCCTCCCTCATTCTTAGGTAAACAAACATCAGACCAAGCAACTTTGGCATGAATTCTGCCAGACGAACCAGCATTCCATAAAAAACGACGCATTCTTTTTTCCAACTCAGTAATAACCCGTGCAGGGAGAATAAAAACTGAAGCCCAGTAGATATGCATTGAAGATAAAACCGAGTTTATAAGTTGGAGGCGGCCTGCAAATGACAACGACTTAGAGATCCAGCTTGTGATTTTGCCCTCCATACGATCAATCAAGATTTTACAATCTTTAAAAATAAGTTTTGTGGAAATAAGAGGCACCCCAAGATATCTAACCGGAAGATTCCCTTCTTGGAAAGACATCAACGAAAGAATCTGTTGTTTCACCAAAGGAGGCACATTCGAAAAATAGGCAGTACTCTTGGTTGGGCTCGGAACTAACCCTGACCAACTAGTAAACAACTCCAAAGCATCTCTAACCTTCTTCACTGAGCAAATGTCAGCATGGACAAAAATAAACAGATCATCCGCAAAGGATACATTAATAATTCTCTGCTTAGCACACTGATGAGGAAATTTAAATGAGGAGTTCGAATCAGCCGCCTGTTGAAGTAAAAGAGATAGCACTTCCATAATAAGGGTAAATAAATAAGGCGACATAGGATCACCCTGTCTCAACCCCCTCTTCCCCTTGAAAAAACCATGGAGATTACCATTAACAGACAAAGAGTAGGAAGCCGTGGTAACACACATCATAATCCACTGCACCATACGCTGATTGAATCCAAAACGAATAAGGATAGCTTTCAAAAAAGACCAACTAACCGTATCATAGGCTTTCTGAATGTCTATTTTAAAAGCACATCTCGCGGGGCCTCTATTTAAATGATAGTTGTGCATCAGCTCCTGAGTTAAGAGAATGTTATCTGAGATTTTTCTTCCCGGCACAAAGGCAGACTGATTAATGCTGACAAGAGCCCCCAAACTCCCTTTAATCCTATCCGTGATGATCTTGCTAATACATTTATAGAGCACATTACAACATGAGATAGGACGATAATCCAAAACCGAGTCCGGAATGTCTTTCTTAGGAATCAAAGACAAAATCGTGTGATTTAGTTGCTTCAGGAGTTTCCCATTGTCAAAAAAATCAAGAACCGCATCCGTAACTTCATTACCGATAATATCCGAAGCCTTCTTGAAGAAAGCTGACGTATACCCATCAGGACCAGGAGCCTTATTTTCACCAATATTAAACATTGCCGTTTTTACTTCCTCTCTAGTAACTTGGCGAACTATATTCGAGGCATCTTCATGGCTAAGAACATTAACAAAAATACTATCCAAATTAATGGAACTTACCTGGTCCTCAACACCAAGAAAGTTGGAGTAGTGATTGACTAAAGCAAGCGCAACCCTACTACCTTCATGACGGTTCCCCGAAATATCTCTGACACTATGGATTTGGCTTCTCGCATTACGGCATTTCACCACATTATGGAAATATTTCGTATTAGAGTCTCCAGCACACAACCATTCAACTTTTGACTTTTGTTTGAGGAAACATTCCTCATCATAAGCAGCAGACTGAAACTCTTGAAGACATGTCGCTTCTAGTTGACGCAGGTTGCCATCCAACGGATTTTTATCAACAAGAACTTGAATCTCATCCAGCTTTTTCCTAAGCTCCGAAACCTTAGCATGTAGGTTTCCCTGGTTAAATAAAATCTTCCTTAAGTGCGGTTTAAGATTACTAAGTTTCTTTGTAACCGAAAACATATTAAACCCTGGTATCGTTTTCCTCCATTCCTGTTCCACACACTTCATGAATTCCGGTTTGGACGTGATGAAATTAGGAAACTTGAATGGCTTAATTTTCTTCTTATTCACGGTCCCCATTTTCAATATACAAGGCGTATGATCCGAGACTCGATACGGGTGGTACATGACAAACGCATTCGGATACAAATCCAAGAACTGAATATTGCCCATAACACGATCTATCTTTTTAAGAAGACCCACTCCATTTTTGGGTTTTTGATTCCAAGTAAACTGTAATCCGTGCCCCTGAATATCCAACAACTCCAAAAACTGAACACAATCTTTAAATTCACACATGCTTACCGTTTGTTGAGAAGAACCGTAAAGAGAATCTTCAAGCTGAAGGGTAGCGTTAAAGTCCCCCATAACAACCCATGGTTTATCATGACATAAGCTTTTATGATTACATAAACTCTCCCAGAGACTTCGACGATCTTGATACTTATTTTCCGCGTATACAAAAGAACAGAATAAAACTTTTTTAAGAGTCTTATCCAAAATCTGTGTATGAATAATTTGATCAGTTTGATCGAGCACCATAAGATCAACCACATCAGAATCCCAACCCAAAATGATTCGGGTACCCCTACTACACAATCCCCCATTCGACGTCCAGTTCCAATTACGAAAAACAGTATTACAAATAGTTCCCAGCTTCATGACATTAACATGGGACTCTAAAATTGCGCAAACTTTTAACTTATTTTCAGCAACAACTTTACGAACTTCGCTTTGTTTCAGGGGGAGATTCAGACCCCTTATATTCCATGACATAATGCTATCCATTAATACCTGCTTGTCCGGGAGTGCCTGCCCCCTCAGAAATCTGACTCTGGTCAGCTGTCATGAATGCGGCCATTTCCGTTTGTAAAGTTTCCTCTACCTCATTCTCGATTCGAGTAGCCTTCCCATTCCCATTTTTTAAATTCTGCCTCAGGTCCTTATCCACTCCAACATCAGCTATAGCCTCTTCCATATCGTTACTTGCCAAAGCTTCAAACGCATTACCAGTTTTAACATTGGGATTTTTGCTATTATCTGATGTATCCTCCTTAGTACCAGATGTACTTGCTCCTGGCTTATTTATCTTAGGTTTGTAGATAAATTTCTGCTTTTGTTTTTTCTGCATCATACCCACTCTCACCACCTTCCTCTTATCAGTAATAAATCCCTCCTCGTCCACAACCACTTGTTTAGCTTTATTATTAACATTCTTGGCACATGTCTGATCGTTATGGCCAAAAATACAACACAAAGAACATCTCTGTGGCTGCCATTCATACTCCACTTTCACTTTTTCTGTGATATAGCCCTCTCCCTCCATTTTCGGAATAGCAACAATGATGTGGTCTTTTAATTCATTTTCCGCATGTATTTCAATTAGAGCCCTTGCAAAACTGCTCCTTCCCCAGTTATCCGCACACATATCCGCCGTATACCCATCTAATCTTTTCGGGGTACCTATCTTAGAAGCCAACAAACTCAAGCCATCATCCGTATAAATAGCAATCGGAACATTATACATCTTAACCCATACTGGAATCGACTTAATACCCTCTTTCCTTAAGCTGACATCCGGAGACCAGACACTTAAAAACAACGGCACTTTCCTGATCAACCATGGTCCCCCTTCCAGAACTTTAGCCATGCCCTCTTTTGTATCAAACTTAAAGAAAAAGAAACCATCCTTATTCATCATAATTTTAGAAAATCCATACTTAGCCCACACATTTTTTGCATAATATTCCACAACAGGAAAAGGTAATCGATTACCCAAAAAGTAGCCATACAAAACATTCTCAAATTTGTCCTGGACCTTTTTAATTACCTCACGGGGAATAAACACATCAGCATCCTGAACCGTCTCTGTAGCATCCAGCTTTCGGAAATTAACCTCTCTTTTCAGCGAATTCTGCATTTTAACCTTGTCCGCATAAGATAAGATGGGTATATCATTCACCACGTTACTCGAACTAGGGTTTGCATGGGTATCCATCTTAGCAGCCGTATACCCAGCTCCCTCCTTATTCTTATTCGCATAAACATTTTCCACAGGAAATGTTACTTTTTCCAACTCATCAATAACATTCAACTTGCGAGATTCAACCTGATTACTTGACACAATTCCACGTCTAGGAGCTAACGGGTTACCATCTATATTCAAAGTTCGAATAGGAGCAAACGGTTTACCATCAATTTTCAAAGACTTAGCATCAAGACTGTTAATAAACGAATCAAGATTAGGACGCCCCTCCTGAAGATTGGACGGCATAGCACTTGTCTTAGATAAAAAAATATCTCCATGCAGCTTTTCGGTGAATGAGTGAAACCCTAAATCCTCCAAATCAGAATCTTTATTACTCTCCATGCACGACAACAACGTAAACCTCAATCACATACGGCACCAAGAAACCCTAAACCGAAAACCCTAGTGTTAATCTTCAACCCTTAACCGATTAATCCAATGTTTTCGATCTAGCTAAATTAAACTCAGTTAACCGCAATCAAAAACAATCAGATTAATAAATCAGAATATCAAATAAAACACTAAGGAGGCGATTGAAAAGAAAGAACAAAAAAACCCTAAATTCGAAAATGGTCACAATTGCTAACTAGTTCGTTATAGAGATTTGATAGATTCAAAACTCCAATCACAGACTGTTATACAAAAGATCACAAAGAAGAATCAAGGATTTCGCGAAGAAGCAAGATCGCCTAGGGTTAGAGAGAAAACGGCCATTTGAATATTGCGTTTTGTGCGGTAGAAACAGTGAAAATTGTGTTAGACGTGAAACTTGTTTGTCGAGCATGAAATTTGATACATATATGATATTCTATGTATATTTACTTTAAAAATGACAAAATAGATAAGTTAGTAATATTTCACATGTTTCGGCGTTAAATTATATGAACGTTTATGTATATATATTACGACGCGCAAATCGTAGATATATTGCGTATAAACGGGAAAAGTTAACGAATTTACACAATAATGGTCACCCATAAAATCGTTCAAGTCTCAAAATCATAAAAATATATATATATGGATTCATGTATATATTAACGTGCCAACATAATCCAAAAATAACAACTTTTCGAGTTAATCTCAAAGTTATGTGATAATTCTAAGAAACGGAGAAACTTAGGATTTTTGTGTTATGCATATTGATTTAAAATCGTTCCTATATTAGGACGTGTAGAAAATCAATCTCTGGGATTGCGCTATTTAAAATACGCACCCAAAGGTGAGTGTCACTAAACCCCTATTTTTATTGCTTTGTATATGTTTTGGGGGTAGAACACGTCAATAAAAGGGTTTAATAATGTTTTCGAAATAAAACATACCTTTTAATATAAAATATATATTTTCATTGAAAATATATGAGATTTGATAAGTCATACGTTTCAAAGTAAAACGTTTTTGATGAATGAATATTGAAAGTACGGTGTTTCCTAAGTGAAACATGACCGTACAGTTGGGGACGAATTCTTGACTGGTCTCAAATAATGGAGTGTCAGGGGAATTTGTACAACGTCATGTATTAAATTGTCATATTAGTAGGATATATATATTGTACGTGAGGCAGACATCATATTGTTCTTCAAGAGGACCCTGCGCCCATGATGTCGTTTAATCATTTAAGTATTGCACGCGATGAATTGTTGGTAGATCTATCGGGTTGACAACCCCTTCGTGACCGGTCGCCCCGTGTCAAGTCAAACGATGAATTTAAATTCTGTTTATTGTCTAGCTTTGATTATCCCTGCATGGTTAATATATAGTTCGTATCGTCTAGCTAACATACGAGTCTGAAAGTTGACGCAATAATTTAATATACAAAACCTGGGCAATATATATATATATATATATATATATATTACAGTTGTCGGATTGATGAACCGACGGAAGGCCCATGGATTTTATTAAGGAAGTAAAACGGACTTTCAAAATTATATGGATGTTTTCAAATAAACACCTAAACAGAAAGTTTTCCTTGGATTAAAATTGTGTGTAAGTGAATATGTGAACTCACCTTCCTTTGTGTTCACACTTGATTTTTAACGTGTTCTACAGGTACTTGAGTTCGGCTTCGGGAAATCACGGCATATCTTGTGTTTGATGATGCATGTTGTTTTACTTAAATATGTTGGACAACTTTTAAACTATCTGGGATGTTTGTAATATGTGACAACCCTCGTAATTACATGTATCCGTACGATTAATTAATTTTAAATTGTGCTTAATGATTGTGCAGAAATTTGACTAAATGGTCCTGAATGTTTTCCTAAGTGTTGGGAATTAATAGTGTCACAAAAAGTTACATAAAAGACACTATACGAAACAACTTAGCACTTTAACGAACCAGTATCTAACCGAACAACCGGACATTACCCGGAACATCAAAATATTACTAGAAGCTTTGTTTATTTATTTCTGAGCTAGTTATTATCACTGGACACCCTTACACACTATATAACACCATATATGTTTAACACCTAAACACTATAGTTGAAATCCAACCATTTAACTTAACTACCCATGAAACTTACACTTTACCCCCCCCCCTACATCTTGTGGACGGTCACATGGAGAGTGACCCCACCAAAAATCTTGTAAATCCCACAATATCCATCATAATCTACCTTGGATTCATTTAGATTGCAAAAGATCTTGGAAGATTGGATTTGATTGGGGAACTAACTTTATGGTAAAAGAAGTTACACTTGGACCCCCTCCCCCCTTGATAATTTACGGCCCATGTTGGGGACCCCACTCATAGATTTTGTTCAATATTTTATTTAGATTTGTTGCTTGTATATCTTGCCAAGATATTGTAAGTAATTATAAGTGTGGCTCCCTAGATCACAATATATTGCCAAATCATTTCATATCTTCTCAAGATCACACCACCTCCCTCACTCTCTCGTCTCCCTCTCGGATCCCACCATAACCGCCACCATCACCACCTTATCACCACCATATCCATCCATTTCAAGCTGATTCATGTGCTAGGAGGTGATACTTGGAGCTTGAAGCTTGGAGATCTTGAAGGAAGTTCATACATTGCTTTTACACACCATCTTCATCATCTTTTGTTCTTGAGTTCTTCCCTAGCTTGAAGCTAGTAGTAAGATTCTTGCTAACTCTTGTTTACTTCATGTGTTAGTGGTTAAAGATTATATCATGATGAAATCATATGAACACTAAAAGAACACAAACATAAATCTTGAACATAAAGATGAAATAGGATGAAATGTTACTAGTATAATGTGGTTTTGCTTATGTTGATGATGGTACTTGACATGATAAATCTGAGTTAAATAACGGTAACCTGCTGCAAGTGATGTTAAATGTCGTTGTTAATCCCTAAACATGTTAACGGAACAAATAGAAGTTGCGTTAGAGAACTATAAGCTGAAAACAGGAAGTTGTCAAACTGTTACAGGCGCCTTCAGTCGGCTGTAACCAGGTCATAACTTAACGAAAAATTGATTTTCTTGAGTTTATAACGTGTTATTTCGAAATACTGTTCTAATGTCACTGTAATCATAATTTTTAGACTTCGTTTGCTATTTTTAAAGGGTCGTTTTTCACAGCAGCAAAAGCTGCGTTTTTACTACAGAAAATGTGTGTTATGTTTTTCGTCATAACTTGATATTTGTGTAGAATTAGCTCATGAAATTTGTACTGTAAATGACCACTGATTTCGTTGTAATGCTCCAACTAGAATTTCATCAATCGGACTTACGATGAATTTTAAATAAATTATTCCGTGGACTGCAGTCAGAAAGTGAGGAATCTAATTGCAGTCCGGTAAATGATTTTTTATAAAATATTGGTAATGAATTGCATCCCGATATTTTTACACAGTAATATTTGGAATGTTTAAAATGTTCTGTAAAAGTTTGGGAATTTTTGGAGTAAGTTAACTATTTTATTAAAATACCCAAAAACAGTCTAGTTTTGGATGTTCAAGCTGAAACAATATAACTAGTGATTTGCATGTCTAAATGTCGGTTATGTTATCCGATAATGATCTAACGTGTTATATGTCAATGAAAGTGTTATGTGCAATATTGTATGCTTGCTCTTGAGTAGCTATAAGTGGAATGTTTATATGGGCGTGAACTATTAAAGTGAGTGCATGTTATGTAGTAGATACGTGTAGGAACTTTGTGTTCTATTTGAAACCACTAAATGACTAACTGGTAATCATATTAGGACGTGATTGACCGACCTTGACTGTTAGCTATTTTTTAGAGTCAAACCGAGCAACCAAAGGTGAGTTCACACACTTTCTAAGGCATGGGATTCCCGGTGGTTGGGAATGGGTTAAAGAACTAAAACGGAACCTGTATATCCTCCTTAGGTAGGATATGTATGGCCATCCTCCATGGGTAGGATGCCAATATTAATCCTGCGTGTTCTCCTTGGGTAGAATACGTACGTTCGTCCTCCTTGGGTAGGACAAGAACCTTAAAACTTACTAGACAAAACTCTATCATGAAGTCCCTCATTTTTATATCGACTTAATCGCCAGGCCAATGGCGAGCTGGTCATTAGTTAATAGCGCTATTAGGGTTGACAAGTCTCACACCGTACCGTTCGTACGGGCGTGTACTAATGGATCTGGGCAAACTGTCAATGATGATAGACATTGACGTAGGGCACAACTATTGTTCGTCAGTTGTCGATATGGTAACGGTCTAGTGGTTCACATGGGGAAGCCCCCACTAATTATGGATATGGTTTGGGAAAAACAAAGATACTGGTTAACTCGTGGTTTACGAAACAACTTACGGTTTTCAAAATAAACTTGCAAAACTAAACGACCAACTGTGAACTCGCTCAACTTTGTTGTTGACTCCTTGTTACATGCCTTGCAGGTCGTTAGGTGCTTAAGGAGCTTGCACAGGGAGGCGTGGTCATTGTGGGACATGGACTGTTGAGTCTCATGTCGAACTTTTAAACTTTATGAACTTATTACTTATGTTTGGATTTTAAAATTTATGCTTCCGCTGTTAACTTAAAGTTGGTTACTTTCTTTTGGTCACCAATTATGTTGTGGTTGGTTTGATTTACTTAATTACATTGTTCAATATGATTGGTGGCTTGATCCTGGTCATGTCATGCCTCCAAGCGGCGATACTCCGCTTGTGGATTTTGGGGGTGTGACAGATTGGTATCAGAGCCATTGGTTATAGTGAACTTGGTTTTAAAAAGGGAAAAGCTTTTTGACAAAACGAGACTATAACCTGTACAGTGCTCAACGATCCAAAACGACGCTTCGCTCCACGTGCAAGACTCGACACCATAGGTGGTATGACTTATGTTTATATTGTCTGTTTGATAGTTCACATAGTGCACTAGTTAACGTGATAACTGCTATTTGAACCTTGTGTGCTTACTCTCTTCTGTCATCCCACGCTTACGCACTTTCGTGACACTTTTCTCACTTACGTTGCTTCGTTGTGAAGATCATGAGTGGACGTTTGAAATTGACTCAAGCCCAGCTGACGGCTCTAATCAACGAACGAGTGGCTGAGGCACTCGCAACTGTCCTTGCAAGAGGTCAACATGCTCCGCCTCCCGTATGTACGTTCAAAACGTTCATGGATTGCCGACCTAGTACCTTCAGCGGCACAGAAGGAGCTGTAGGTCTTCTTCACTGGTTCGAGAAGATTGAGTCTGTTTTTGAGATGTGTGAATGCCCTGAAGATCGTAGGGTGAAATTTGCTATTGGAACACTCGAAGGTGTTGCGTTAACCTGGTGGAAAGCACAGGTTCAACTGCTAGGGCTGGCGGTTGCTAATGCCACCCCATGGAATGACTTCAAAGATTTGATCAAGGAAGAGTACTGTAGTCGTGACGACATCCACAAACTCGAGGTAGAATTTTTCAATCTGAAAATGACGGGGTCTGAAATTGAGGCGTATACGAAGAGGTCAAACGAGCTGGCCATCTTATGTCCTACTATGGTGGACCCTCCCATCAAACGTATTGAGCTATACCTCAAGGGTCTTGTACCAGAGATTCAGAGCCACGTGACCTCAGCTAATCTTGGCACCATTCAGCAAATCATCCGTTTGGCTCATCGTCTCACTGATCAGGCAGTTGAGCAGAACAAGCTGCCCAAGCGTATTAGCGCTACTACTACATCTGATGCTCCTAGTGATAACAAGCGTAAGTGGGATGGAGCCTCCAGCAAGGGTTTGACTTCAGCTCTGTCTCAGTCTCAGCAGCGAAGGACTGATGACTACAAGAGCCCTGGTCAGCAATCTTCGGGTAGTCAGGGGCAGGGTGGATACAAGGGAAACCACCCCAAGTGCAACCAATGCAACAAACATCATAGTGGGCAGTGCAACAAGGGTCGTTGTCTGAGGTGTAACAAGTTTGGTCATGAAGCCAAGGATTGCACAGGGGCTCACGTCCTGCGAATCAGAATCGTCAACAGCAGCCGCAAGCCCCACAGAATCAGCAGCAGTAACAACAGGGTAACAGGGGATGTTATCAGTGTGGTGCTGAAGGTCACTTCAAGAGAAACTGCCCCCAGTTGAACCAGAAACAGAACAACAACAACAATCAGGGGAATGGAAACAATAATGAGGGAAACAATAATGCCAATGGTGCCAGGGGACGTGTGTTCGTGCTGGGTCAGGGTGACGCGAGGAACGATCCCAACGTTGTGATGGGAAAGTTTCTTCTGGATGATTTCTTTGTTACTGTTTTATTCGATTCAGGTGCCGATACTAGTTATGTGTCCTTAAAAGTTAGTCGAATGCTTAAGCGCACCCCAACACTTTTGACCACCAAACACACGGTAGAACTAGCAAACGGTAAAAGCCTTGAGGCCACACACATAGTTAAGGGTTGTAACCTCGTCTTAGCTGGTCAGACCTTTTCTATCAATCTCATTCCTATCGTTCTGGGTAGTTTCAACGTTGTTATTGGGATGGATTGGTTATCTCATCAGCAAGCGAAAATTCTTTGCAACGAGAAGATTGTCCGCATCCCTCGTTCGGGTGAAGAACCCCTCGTAATTACCCCTCGTAATTCATGGTGACAAGAGTGGTGCTATTGTGGGCATCATCTATTTCCTTAAGGCCCAGAAGTGTTTGTGAAAGGGCCACACTGCCATTCTAGCTCTCGTTACTGACGCATCAATGGAAGAGAAGAGAATTTGTTAGACCCAGTTCAGGCTCAAAACAACTTCTTTTCACGTAATATGGCAAGTGATTTCAGTAGATGTGAAAAAGATGTGCGAAAATGGAAATCAGACTTTCAAGAAACAAGACCTACAGAATTATCAAGTTTATATCACTTTGAAACAAAATGGTTTACAAGGTGATTGTAAGATTATTATCTAATACAAACGAATCTTGAATTCTGTGGGGGAGAGAGCAATGGAGTTTAGATGTATGTGTGAATGCTAAGCTTCAAACTCACTTTACTTCTCCTGGTTTAGCCTTCTATTTATAGACGGCTTGGTGTATGAATAAACAATAGTTTATTCATACAATAATTCCTGCAAAAAGTAGCCAATTGACATATTCATTGATTCCAACGTTCAAGTTGCCTTTTTCATCATGATATCATTAAATGTCAACTTGCTTCGGTAAGTGTGGCAGGACAGAGCCAATTTCAGACAAGTGGGTTATTTCATCAGAAATTCTGATAAACCACTTCATCAGAAATTCTGATGAACAAATCATCAGAAAATCCTTGATGATCAGAATCGTCAGATACTGATGATATTTCATCAGAAATATCATCAGATCCATCAGAAATGACCTTTTCTGATAATCCAATTCAGCTCTTGATCAACTTGTGATTCTTTGAAGTAGATGCTATGTATTCCGGTTATCCCATCTGATCTTCTTTTTCTAGTTCGTGATCTTCAGGACTGTGATCTCTTCATAGATCTAGTTGATTGTGTTTTTCTTCAATACTTACAAATAAAGTTTCCTAACAGTTTCCCCCTAAGTATTGTAAGAAAATTAACTACCTCTATATCAAACATAAACAACTTTCTTTGAAAGAGAAATTCAAAAACAACTAAGTTCAGAAACATTGAACATAGTCAAACCAACTTCAAATCAGACATTGATAAAATATTGTTCATAAACAGGAAATTTAATCTTATTAAATCGTTAGTTGATCTTCACTCCACTTCTGTATTTGTCTCCAGGTTTCAGCATTTTCTTGTAGTCAATTTCCTTTTGAGTTTCTTTGTACATTTCTTTATACCATCCTCTTGCTTCCATCCAATTTTCAATGCACTCTTCAATTGTTTTTCTCAACTTTTCATTGTTCTTTCTCTTCTTTTTGAGCTGCTCTTGTTTTTCATTCATGCAGTTTTTTATATATTTCAGAGTTTGATTTGAATACCTGCATATATCACTGATTCTGAACAGAGCTTTCTCTTTATTAGCATCTTTGAAGACTACACTCATTTCTGGTTAATCAAAGAATGCTCCAGTTCTTAATAGTTTAGAAGCAATTTCAGCTGGAATTGAAGTGTTCGGAGGTGGTATTAGCACTTTGTTGCTGTACTCAAAATTGATACATAGATCAAAGTCTGCCAGTGCAGCCCTTTTGTATAACTTTGCTCCTGCACTTTTGAGACTTTCAAGGGCTCTTCTGATTATAACTGAATTACCTTTCATTTCATCAATGATATTCTTCATTTTGACTGTCACACCCCGACCACGTATAACATACAAAACGTGGCGGAAAACGTCGGGGAGTGTTGTAACAGAATTATTGTTTCACAACCATGGCATACAAAGTTATATTTTATTTATTAAACAAGAGTGTCACATTGTCTTAAACAGGAAACAAAGAGTTCATAACATAATTAAACTAGTCTTTCTTCATTTTTAGTCTCTAAGGCACAGGTCCGCCCTAGTGTCACGATCATCATCCTATGCAAAAGCTCCTGAAAACACATGTGAAAATAGGTACGTCAGCATAAAAATGCCTGTGAGATACATAGGATTTGTGAAAAGAGGATTCATGACTTATGAGTTTAGAAAAAGTTGTTTAACAAAAGTCAGTCATGAACCATGTAAGTTGTTTTGTTTTGTAAATCATTCAAAAAGCAATGATATATATAAATAAGGGAATAATGTAAGGTTAAATGAATAACCAAGTAAAATGAGTTTGTATAAGATAAGTTGTTTTGTAAATCAATGTCTTGTGAAAATAAGTTGTTTATGTAAAACGTAATATGTCAAATATTGAAATGATTTAAGTAACGCTACGACATGAAATATCATACAAACACTTGTTTATAGGAAGTACCAGCGGCGTATCCACCATGCTTGTATCATATTACAGACGCCTCGTTACTCAAATCACTTACTCAAACCAACCACCAATGTAAATTGTTTATGTATAAATGAATTGTCATGTGTTAATGTGTAAACCAAATCGAAATGTCTATGTCCAATGTAAACCACTAATTGTGTACATCAATGTCAAAATGTTTATGTTTAATGTAGATCATGTAATGTATACCCAAAAATATCATGTATGATAAGTGAAATATATCAACTAAACCATATGTGAAATGCACAAAAACAAGGTATTGAAGTAAAACATGGTTTAAATCAAAGTTATGTTTTGTGGAACAGATGCATGCTATACTGATACAAACATTTATGCGGTATTGTGAAAATGCATACATCCAAGCCTTGAGACTGTGGCGATAACCTTTAAACAAATTAAAGGTTTATCTAAGTTATGTGTATCGAATTCGGTCATTCCTTCCAATCCAAACAAACCCGGGATTTCAGGAACGGGAGTTGTCAATTCCTATGGTACCACTACCTACTAACGAACGGCGTAGCTAATGTTAATGAATGTATTGTTCCATTGTAAACAACCCAAATGTCATACCAAAATGTAAGCATGTGATGAAAACAACTGTACTAAGTATGTAACAATAGACATACATAGCATGTGACGTGAAACAACTGTACTAAGTATGCAACAAATGGACATACATAGCAAGTGAACTGTACTAAGTATGCAACAATAGACATACATAGCATGTGACGTGAAACAACTGTACTAAGTATGCAACAAATGGACATACATAGCATGAAATGTAATGTAACCATGTACTATAAATGTACTAATGAACGTAGCAAGTATATGATGTGAAAACAGGAAAGCATGAAAGTAACAAGTAGGCACATGTGTTTCACCCCAAAACAGTTGGGAAAACAGTAAAAGAGGGGTCTATGTACTCACTTGAGATTGCTCAGAAGTCCTAAGATAACCACCAAGCAATGCTAGAGATCACGGAATCAAACGGCACCTAATATAGGTAACTATGTTCACCTAATATAGGTAACTATGTTAATAAACCGGACCTAAATCGGAGGATCGGATAGAATGAGGGTTCGTAAACCAAACGAGTTTGGAGACTCGTGTAATATGGTTTAACAAAGCCTACATACTAAATGAAACCTAACATAAGTGCTTACGACCCATTACGACCCGTTTAGGTAGCTTATGCTACTTTAACGCGTCGTTCGCGTGAAACGCGTTCGCCTAACTAGTCCTATGACAAGTATTATATGCCTAAAATGTTTAATTATGTAACATAATCAGTTAAGTGACGAAAGTTTAGGTTACATATGCTTAATTACCAATTACACATGAAAAGGGTATTTTGGTAATTTACCTTAGGCATATAAACTACCTATCATACAACTACTTAACGAAGCGACCATAAGGTATAACCTCGGAAGGTTATTCCCTATATACTATGGTCACCTAATGTATTTGGTCGGATCCTAATGATCGACCAAATGGGTCGGGTTCGAAGGTATAAGCGATTTATTAGATCGCTTACCCTTACGACCCTAGACAACGTGGTAATCAGTAGGCATAGTCACAAGGGACTATAACCATCGTGATTACAATCACGTTGCGAAGTTCAAACGAACTTCGCATTGACCATAAACTGGTCAACGCAGAAAGTCAAACAAAGTTTGACTTTCGGACTCGAAAAGCAATAAAAAAACGAAGGAATACTTACAAAGGGTCCCCGAATGCTAATCTCGATCCAAGTAACTCAGGTATGAAACAATGGTTTCAACTTAGAGTTTCTCAAATCAAAATTCTAGTAGGTTTTGCAATGGCATGGGGGGGTATTTATAGTTTTCGTTGAGCCGTTAAGATCGTTTCTTGGAAACCGTGCTTTGATCTTGGCCATACACCTTAAGATAGTGGTTTTTGAAAACCATTTGAGCCCCTAGTATTGCCCAATACCATGTGCACAAGTGAAAGGGACCTGATTCATTGTTTCTACAAGTTTTCTGCTGTCTGGGGACTGCTTGCGCACCGTAACACTCCCAGTGTTGAGGTGCGCAAGGACCAACTTTGGCAGAATGGCAGATTTGGTCCTTGTTAGTGTTTTGAGCTATTTTCGACACGTTTAAGGCACGTTAACCCCATTTCAAAGCTCTAAAATGAAGTTAAAGTATAGGGAACTTAAAATGTGCTCAAAAATATCTCAGATGTCGGTTCGTTTGGTCGTACGAACGCGTTGTTCGGTTAATTACGACGGAATGCGCATAAGCGCGAAAAACGATCCAAATGACGCGACGAATGGATTTTTCTTATGCCAAACACTAAAATAAAATGTTTTAATGCTTACATAAATTTTTGGATGTCCGGATGTATTCAGAACGTAAGTTATGCGTGAAAGTGCAAACTTGTGCACTTTTTGACGCTTTTAGTCCCTGAATGAGCCAAAAGTTTATTTTAGCACACCGAACCCCTCAAAGCCTATTTCTAAGCTATGTAAAGGATATTTATGGTATGTTTAACTTATGGTCATGTTCCGGAATGTTTGTTACAGTTCAAATTGGCATACTTTCGCAGTTTGTCAAGTTTAGTCCCTGTAAGCGAATTAACTTGTTTTTGACATACCAAAGCCTTCAAAACTTATTTCTAAGTTATGTAAAGGTTATTTAAGGTATGTTAAGTATATGTTGATGTTCCGGAGTATTTTTCGCATTAAACTGATTACGTTTACGCACCAGTTTGCGTATAACTCTCCAGAAAGTGATATAGAGTTTGAAATTGAATAACAGTCAAAACATGAAAAATGTAAAACACAACCAAAAAAACATTGGGATCAAATAACATTGTTTTATTGATAATAGAACTGTTCACAATGATTACAAGCACAGATGTTACAGTCTCCCCTACTTGTGGAAACTTCGTCCCGAAATTTATTTAGAGGAAACTCGTGGAAAAAGATGCGGATATTTCGCCTTCATTTGATCTTCGCGTTCCCAAGTAAACTCGGGTCCACGTTTAGCTTCCCAGCGAACCTTGACCAAAGGAATGCGCTTGCGTTTAAGCCACTTGACTTCACGTTCCATGATTTCCACTGGCTTCTCAACAAATTTCAGTGTTTTGTCAACACGAATTTCGTCAAGCGGTATGTGGAGGTTCTCATCAGCTAAACACCTCTTGAGATTGGACACGTGAAAAGTTGGATGAACATTTCCAAGTTCAGGAGGTAACTCAAGTCTGTAGGCTACCTTACCGATTCTTTCGACGATCTTGAATGGTCCAACGTATCTAGGTGCAAGTTTTCCTTTCTTTCCAAATCTAATCACACCTTTCCAAGGTGAGACCTTAAGTAATACTCGATCACCGACTTGAAATTCCAAGGGCTTGCATTTTGAGTCCGCGTAACTCTTTTGACGGCTTCTAGCTGTCTGAAGGTTATCACGAACTTTCTTGACCTTATCAGTTGTCTCTAAAATGAGGGCAGGTCCAGTAAGCTGAGCCTCGCCGATCTCATTCCAGCAGACTGGTGAACGACATTTTCGACCATAGAGAGCTTCGAAAGGAGCCATTTTGATGCTGGTGTGATAACTGTTGTTGTAGGAGAATTCAATTAACGGAAGATGTGAATCCCAACTACCACCAAAGTCGATCACACAAGCTCTAAGCATATCCTCCAGAGTCTGGATTGTTCTTTCAGATTGACCATCCGTTTGTGGATGATAAGCCGTGCTCAGATTAAGTTGGGTCCCCATAGCAGATTGCATGGTTCTCCAAAAATGAGAAGTGAAACGAGCATCTCTGTCAGAAATGATGTTCAAAGGAACACCATGTCGAGCTACAATTTCATCCACATAGATTTTTGCAAGTCTGTCAGCAGGAAAGTCCTCACGGATTGGCAAGAAATGTGCTGACTTAGTAAGACGATCAACGACTACCCAGATGGCATCATGACCTTTCTTTGTGCGTGGAAGTTTGGTAACAAGATCCATAGTAATGTTTTCCCATTTCCAAACTGGGATCTCTGGTTGCACCAATAAACCAGAAGGACGCTGATGTTCTGCCTTAACCTTAAGACATGTAAGGCATTTTGATACATATAAGGCAATGTCTTTCTTCATACCAGGCCACCAATAGTGAATACGAAGATCCTTATACATTTTATCTGAGCCAGAATGAACAGAATAACGCGACTTATGGGCTTCATCCATAAGCAAGGTGCGGAGGTTATCTTGGCTTGGGACCCACAAACGGTCCATGAAGTAATACGATCCATTGTCCTTCAGTTCTAGATCAGGTGTTATGTGATAGGGAAATTCCTTATCCATTAAACCTTGTGAAACACAAGATTGTTGAGCCTGAGAAATGCGTGCTTGGATATCGGATCGAGCTTGAATAACAGATTGAACACGTACACAATGAAGCTTAGTACGTTCCTTACAAATCAATGCATCGGCTACGACATTCGCCTTACCAGGATGGTAGCGAATTTCGCAGTCATTGTCACACCCCGACCGCGTAAAACAACAAATCGCGGCGGAAACATCGGGGCGTGTCGCGACAGAATTAATTGTTTCATAACCATGGCACACAAAGTGTATTTTATTTATTTAACAAGAGTGCTACATTGATTCAAACAGGAATTTAACGAGTTCAGAACATAATTAAACATAGTCTATCATCTTTTAAAGTCTCTAAGGCACAGGTCCGCCCTAGTATCATGATCAACATCCTATGGAAAAGCACCTGAAAACACATGTGAAAAATAGGTACGTCAGCATAAAAATGCCTGTGAGATACATAGGTTTGTGAAAATAAGATTCATGACTTATGTTTAAGAAAAATGTTTAGTCATGAACCTTGTAATTTGCTTTGTCTTGTAAATCATTTGAAAACAATAAGATCAGATGATATGTATAAGTAAATGTCAGTTTAAATAAAAGGCCATGTAAAAAAAAAATGTGTTTGTATAAGATAAGTTGTTTTGTAAATCAATGTCTTGTGAAAAGTATGTTATTTGTGTAAAATGTTCTATGTCTCAAACTGAAATGATTCAAATAACGTTACGCCATGTAATACCATACAAACACTTATATATAGGAAGTACCAGCGGCGTATCCACCATGCTTGTATCATATTACACACGCATCGTTAACTTAATCACTTAATCAAACCAAACCAATTGTCAAATGTATTGAAAGATATGTCAAAGTGTTTATGTCAAGATGTAAATCATATCAAAATGTCTATGTCAAATATCCATGTCAAATGTCTATGTCAAATATCCATGTCAAATGTCTATGTCAAATATCCATGTCAAATGTCTATGTCAAAATGTCATGTATGGCAAGTGAAATGTCTCAACTAAACCATATGCACAAAAACAAAGTATTGAAGTAAAACATGGTTTAAATCAACGCTATGTTTTGTGTAAATGCATGCAACTCTTTAATATGAACATTTATGCGGTATTGTGAATATGCATACATCCAAGCCTGGCGACTGTGGTGATAACCCTTTAAACAAATTAAAGGTCTATCTGTCTTAATGTCAACGAATTCGGTCATTCCTTTCTGTCCCCTTACCCTGGGATGTCCGGAACGGGAGTTGTCAATTCCTATGGTACCACTACCTACTAACGAACGGCGTAGCAAATGTTAATGGATATATTGTCCCATGTAAACAAACCAAATGTCATAACAAAATGTGAGCATGAGAAAAACAATGCACTAAGTATGTAATCAAATGAACATACATAGCGTGAAATGTCATGTAAAACGATGTACTAAGTAATGCACACAATGGGCACACCTAGCATGAAATGTCATGTAAAACAATGTACTAAGTAATGCACACAATGGGCACACCTAGCATGAAATGTCATGTAAAACAATGTACTAAGTAATGCACACAATGGGCACACCTAGCAGGAAATGTCAAGTAAAACAATGTACTAAGTAATGCACACAATGGGCACACCTAGCATAAGATGAAATGAAATCATGTACTATAATGTACTAACGAACATAGCATGTATATGATGTGAAAACAGGAAAGCATGAAAGTAACAAGTAGGCACATGTGTTCCACCCCAAAACAGTTTGGAAAACAGTAAAAGAGGGGTCTATGTACTCACTTGAGATTGCTCAGTTGTATAAAGATAACCACCAAGCAATGCAAGAGATCTCGGAATCAAACGGCACCTAATATAGGTAACTATGTTAATAAACCGGACCTATCTCGGAAGACTGGGTAGCATTAGGGTTTGTAAACCAAGTGAGTGTCGGAACTCACGTGATATGGTTTAACAAAACCTACATGCTAAATGAAACTTAACATAATTGTTTACGACCCATTACGACCCGTTTAGGAAGCTTATGCTACTTTAACGTGTCGTGCGCGTGAAACGCGTTCGGACCGCCTAACTAGTCCTATGACAAGTATTATATGCCTAAACATGTTACATAATCAGTTACGTGACAAAAGTTTAGGTTACATATGCTAAATTACCAATTATGTATGAAAAGGGTATTCTGGTAATTTACCTAAGGCATATAAACTACCTATCATACAACTACTTATACGTCGTGACCATAAGGTATAACCTCGAAAGGTTATTCCCTACACTATGGTCACCTAATGTATTTGGTCGGATCCTAATGATCGACCAAACTGGGTCGGGTTCAAAGGTATAGGCGATTTATTAGACCGCCTACCCTACGACCCTAGACAACGTGGTAATCAGTAGGCATAGTCCCAAGGGATTATGACCATCGTGATTACAATCACGTTGCGAAGTTCTAACGAACTTCGCATTGACCATTACTGGTCAACGCTGAAAGTCAAACAAAGTTTGACTTTCTGACTCGAAAAGCAGTAAAAATAAGGAAAAGAACGAAGGAATACTTACGAAGGGTCCCCGAAAGCTAACCCAGATCAAAATAGCTCAGGTATGAAACGAAGGTTCCAACTTAGAGCTTTCCTAATCAGATTTGTGGGTTTTGGGGTTGAGGGTGGATGGGTATTTATAGAATTCGGGTAACCGTTGAGATCGTTTCTTGGAAAAGGGGAAAAGATCTAGCCCGTACACTTGTCACAAAGGTTATGGAGCCACATATGCTCCTAATCTTAGTGATTAAGCAAGTTGCAAACATGTGGTTGAGGATTAAATGGGTTGCAACTTGCATTTAAACACTGAATCTGGTCCAGATAGGGGCTCGCGTGACGCTAAGGACCCTCGCGTCACGCTAGGCCCCTGTTTTGGCAGATTTTTGCAGAAATGGTCCCTGTTGTGTTTTTAAGCGATTCTCGATGCGTTTGAACCCCGTTAACCTCATTTCAAGGCTCTAAAATGAAGTTAAAGTATAGGGAACTCAAAACATGCTCAAAAATATCTAGGATGTCGGTTCGTTTGGCCGTACGATCGCGATGTTCGCTTAATTACGACGGAATGCGCATAAGCGCGAAAAACGATCCAAATGACGCGACGAATGGATTTTTCTTAAGGAGAACACTAAAATAAAATATAGTCATGCTTCCATAAATTTTTTTGGATGTCCAGATGTATTCAGAACGTAAGTTATGCGCGAAAATGCAAACTTGTGCACTTTTTGACACTTTTAGTCCCTGAATGTTCCAAAAGTTTATTTTAGCACACCAAACCCCTCAAAGCCTATTTCTAAGCTATGTAAAGGATATTTAAGGTGTGTTTAACTTATGGTCATGTTCCGGAATGTTCGTTACAGTTCAAATTGACATACTTTCGCAGTTTGTCATATTTAGTCCCTGTAAGCGAATTAACTTGTTTTTGCCATACCAAAGCCTTCAAAACTTATTTCTAAGTTATGTAAAGGTTGTTTAAGGTATGTTGAGTATATGTTGATGTTCCGGAGTATTTCTCGCATTAAACTGAGTACGTTTACGCACTAGTTTGCGTATAACTCTCCAGAAAGCGATGTAGAGTTTGAAATTACATAAAAGTCAAAACATGAAAAATGTATAACATAACAAAACAAACATTGGGATCAAATAACATTGTTTTATTGATAACAGAACTGTTCATAGTGATTACAAGCACAGTTGTTACAGTCTCCCCTACTTGTGGAAATTTCGTCCCGAAATTTATTTAGAGGAAACTCGTTGAAAAAAGATGTGGATATTTCGCCTTCATTTGATCTTCGCGTTCCCAAGTAAACTCAGGTCCACGTTTAGCTTCCCAGCGAACTTTGACCAAAGGAATGCGCTTGCGTTTAAGCCACTTGACTTCACGTTCCATGATTTCCACTGGCTTCTCAACAAATTTCAGTGTTTTGCCAACACGAATTTCGTCAAGCGGTATGGAGAAGTTCTCATCAGCTGTACACTTCTTGAGATTGGACACGTGAAAAGTTGGATGAACATTTCCCAGTTCAGGAGGTAACTCGAGTCTGTAGGCTACCTTTCCGATTCTTTCGACGATCTTGAATGGTCCAACGTATCTAGGTGCAAGTTTTCCTTTCTTTCCAAATCTGATCACACCTTTCCAAGGTGAGACCTTAAGTAATACTCGATCACCAACTTGAAATTCAAAGGCTTTGCGTTTTGGGTCCGCGTAACTCTTCTGACGGTTTCTAGCTGCCTGAAGGTTATCACGAACTTTCTTGACCTTGTCAGTTGTCTCTAAAATGAGGGCAGGTCCAGTAAGTTGAGCCTCGCCAATCTCATTCCAGCAGACTGGTGAACGACATTTTCGACCATAGAGAGCTTCGAAAGGAGCCATTCCGATGCTAGTGTGATAACTGTTGTTGTAGGAGAATTCAATCAATTTAAGATGTGAATCCCAGCTACCACCAAAATCGATCACACAAGCTCTTAGCATATCCTCCAGAGTCTGGATTGTTCTCTCAGATTGACCATCCGTTTGCGGATGATAAGCTGTGCTCAGATTAAGTTGGGTCCCCATAGCAGATTGCATGGTTCTCCAAAAATGAGAAGTGAAACGAGCATCTCTGTCAGAAATGATGTTCAAAGGAACACCATGTCGAGCTACAATTTCATCCACATAGATTTGAGCAAGTCTGTCAGTAGGAAAATCCTCGCGGATTGGCAAGAAATGTGCTGACTTTGTAAGACGATCTACGACTACCCAGATGGCATCATGACCTTTCTTTGTGCGCGGGAGTTTGGTAACAAGATCCATAGTAATGTTTTCCCATTTCCAAACTGGGATCTCTGGTTGCTCCAATAAACCAGAAGGACGCTGATGTTCAGCCTTAACCTTTAGACAAGTAAGGCATTTGGATACGTATAAGGCAATGTCTTTCTTCATACCAGGCCACCAATAGTGAGTACGAAGATCCTTGTACATTTTATCTGAGCCCGGATGAATAGAATAACGAGACTTATGGGCTTCATCCATAAGCAAGGTACGAATATCATCCTGGCTTGGGACCCACAAACGGTCCATGAAGTAATATGACCCATTGTCCTTCAGTTCAAGAGCAGGTGTTATGTGATAGGGAAATTCCTTATCCATTAAACCTTGTGAAACACAAGATTGTTGAGCTAGAGAAATGCGGGTTTGAATATCAGATCGAGCTTGAATAACAGATTGAACGCGTACACAATGAAGCTTAGTACGTTCCTTACGACTCAATGCATCGGCTACGACATTCGCCTTACCAGGATGGTAGCGAATTTCGCAATCATAGTCGTTTAAAAGCTCAACCCAACGTCGCTGTCTCATGTTGAGTTATTTCTGGTTGAAGATATGCTGAAGACTTTTGTGGTCAGTGAAAACCACACATTTTGTACCGTACAAATAGTGTCTCCAGATTTTGAGAGCAAAGACAACTGCACCCAACTCAAGATCATGAGTGGTGTAGTTCTTCTCATGTATCTTCAATTGTCTTGATGCATAGGCTATGACTTTGTTCCTTTGCATAAGAACACAGCCAAGACCCAATTTCGATGCATCACAATACACAACAAAATCATCATCACCCTCAGGCAATGATAGGACAGGCGCATCGCAAAGCTTCTGCTTCAGGTGTTGAAAAGCTTCCTCTTGTCTGAATCCCCAGTAAAAGGGCATTTTCTTCTGAGTTAGAGCAGTTAGAGGAACTGCAATCTTAGAGAAGTTTTCAATGAAGCGGCGATAATAACCCGCTAGACCAAGAAAAGAACGAACTTCAGTAGGAGTAGTAGGCGTATCCCAATCCTTAATCGCACTGATCTTGGAGGGATCTACATGAACACCTCGTTCGTTGATAATGTGTCCCAAAAATTGAACTTCTTTAAGCCAAAATTCGCACTTGGAGAATTTGGCGAAAAGTTGCTCTTTCTTCAGGAGTTCTAGAGTAAGACGAAGATGCTGCTCGTGATCAGCTCGCGTCTTAGAGTAAATCAAGATGTCATCGATAAAAACAATGACGAACTGATCCAAATAAGGTTTGCAGACCCTATTCATTAAGTCCATGAAAACAGCAGGAGCATTAGTCAAACCGAATGGCATGACTGTGAACTCGTAATGTCCATAACGAGTACGGAATGCTGTCTTCGGAATGTCTTCTTCTTGCACCCGAAGTTGATGATACCCGGAACGCAGATCAATTTTCGAAAAATAAGAAGCACCTTGTAACTGATCAAAGAGATCATCGATGCGAGGTAGAGGATATCGATTTTTGATGGTAAGCTTGTTAAGCTCACGATAATCGATACACATCCTAAAGGATCCATCCTTCTTCTTGACAAAAAGAACGGGAGCACCCCAAGGTGAAAAGCTAGGACGGATAAAACCTTTGTCAGAGAGCTCCTGAAGCTGCTTAGACAACTCTTGCATCTCAGACGGTGCAAGACGATATGGAGCTCTGGCAATGGGATTTGCACCAGGTACGAGATCAATGCGGAACTCGACTTGGCGTGCTGGAGGTAGACCAGGTAAGTCTTCAGGGAATACTTCAGAATAATCCCGTACGACAGGAATATCTGAAATAGACTTACCCTCGCCTTTATCTTCTGTAACATGTGCTAAGAAAGCCACATAGTTCTTCTGCAGATACTTCCGAGCTTTAAAACAAGACATGAGTTTGAGACCACCGGTAGGCTTCTCACCTTGAACCTGCAGGATCTCGCCTGTCGAAAGTGGCACACGAACAATCTTCTTAGAACAAACTATCTCTGCGTGATGCTTGGATAACCAATCCATTCCCACAATAACGTCGAAGCTTCCAAGTTGCATAGGCGCGAGATCAATAGGAAAAAGATGGTCGTTAAGATTCAACTGGCAGTTGCGAAGAACAGAATCAAGAATAATGGGTTCACCATTAGCAACCTCTACTGTCAAAGGTTTTCCTAGTTTCGTTCTAGACACGCGAAGCATTTGCTCAAAAGATAATGACACGAAACTCTTATCGGCACCAGAATCGAAAAGAACAGATGCAGGCTGATTATTAATAAAGAACGTACCGTTCACCACATTATCGTCAGCCTGTGCCTCTTGGGCATTCATGTTAAAAACTCGGCCTCGAGCCGGAGCCTGATTCTGGTTCTGGTTTGCTAGCCTTGGGCACTGATTCCTATAGTGGGTCAGATCCCCACAATTGTAACAAGCACCCGGTGGGTATTGTGGTCGTGCAGCTTGACCCTGTTGCGGAGCAGGAGGCTGAGCAACTTGTTGAGCCTGGTTCTGAACCGCGGGATTCTGAGCAGATCGACAAACATTGGCGAGATGGCCTGATTTCCCACAGTTAGTACAGAAACGGCATGGAAGTTGCGGCTGGTGGTGACTGTTGCATCTATTGCACAACGGTGCATTCCCTGTATAGGGTTTCTTTGCTGGAGGCTGTGCGGGTTGGTTGGGAGCTGCCAGATTAGCTTGGGCAGTGATAGCAAAATTTTGGGAAGCCTTACGCTTCCTTGACCTCTTCGAAGAACCAGAGTTCTTTCCATTCAAGTTTTGACCTTTCTTGCTATCTTCTTTGTCAGCCGACTGCTTCTTGCCCTTGTCACCCTTCCTGTGTAACTTGTTCTTCCGGATCTGCGACTCAGTCAATGTCGCAGATAACTCGATCGCCTGACGAAGTGTGGCAGGGTTACTACCAGTAAGAATGTCTTGTACCGAGTCAGGTAGGCCATCGTTGTATCTCTCAATAGCCTTGTCGAGTGGGGTGACCATTGTTGGGCAAAGCAAACTCAATTCTTCAAACCGATCAGTATAAGCCCTGTGCTCACCACTGTCTTGCTTCAAAATATCAAACTCTTTCTCCAACGCTCGCTGTTCATGGCGAGGACATAATTCCCTCATCATAAGGGCTCTAAGTTCAGCCCATGTCTGTGCGAGAGCAACTTCTGCACCCCGGTCTCTCATAACCCCGTTCCACCATGTCAAAGCCCTCTTCTGAAATACGCTCGAGGAGAACTCGACCTTGCGATTATCCGGACACTGCACATGGCGAAAAGTATTCTCTATGCTCTCGAACCACTGAAGAAGCCCAGTCGCTCCCTCAGAACCACTAAACTTGAGTGGTTTAGCCTGGTTAAAATCCTTGTATTTGCACGGACCATTGTTGTTGTTGTTGGCCTGGTTCCATTGAGCAAAGAGATTTGGAAATTGAGCAGCCATTTGCTCAGCAATAATTTCTGCCAGTTCGGCAGTCGCAATCAGATTGTCGCGTCGAGGAGGCATTCTAAAAGAGGAAAACATGAAAAGAAACGAGTGAGATGATTGGATGAAAAGAATGAGATGATAAAAACAAGAATTGCAAACAGCATAGATGGTGGTCATTCGTTCGTATCACAAAGCAAACAAACGACTCACAGTGACTAATCAAAGTAAATGGGTCAAAAATAATGTATAATGAAGACATGCTCGCCTATAAGTGAACACTCATCCCAAGAATTCCCAGGTAAGCACAACTGGTCTCGCGTCTGATGAGATATATACGAAGTGCTTGCCTAGACAGAAAACTCAGAATACAGGCATTCACCCTTCCAGTTTGCACATGTTCACATTATTTAAACCCAAAACGTTTGACGGGATTTTGAAAATTTTGAAGGCACAAGGCCAAAAACCAAACTTGAAAAGGGTTCAAAACCATATAACAGAGGGTTCAAAACCTTACAATTGAGGGTTCAAAACCTTGTAAAAATTTATTCAAAAACAGATGATTGTTTTTCAAAAATCGTTTCGGAAAAAAAATTTTGGTTCCATGTTTTGTTAATCACCTAAGGATAGGTGACGTACATGTTTTATGATCTAAACACAAGATAACTTGTGTTAGGTTCCTAGAAAAGTTATAGTCTAGGTCAAAGCATTACTAATAACCTAATTCCCTATAACCATTGGCTCTGATACCAACTCTTCTGTCACACCCCGACCGCGTAAAACAACAAATCGCGGCGGAAACATCGGGGCGTGTCGCGACAGAATTAATTGTTTCATAACCATGGCACACAAAGTGTATTTTATTTATTTAACAAGAGTGCTACATTGATTCAAACAGGAATTTAACGAGTTCAGAACATAATTAAACATAGTCTATCATCTTTTAAAGTCTCTAAGGCACATGTCCGCCCTAGTATCATGATCAACATCCTATGGAAAAGCACCTGAAAACACATGTGAAAAATAGGTACGTCAGCATAAAAATGCCTGTGAGATACATAGGTTTGTGAAAATAAGATTCATGACTTATGTTTAAGAAAAATGTTTAGTCATGAACCTTGTAATTTGCTTTGTCTTGTAAATCATTTGAAAACAATAAGATCAGATGATATGTATAAGTAAATGTCAGTTTAAATAAAAGGCCATGTAAAAAAAAATGTGTTTGTATAAGATAAGTTGTTTTGTAAATCAATGTCTTGTGAAAAGTATGTTATTTGTATAAAATGTTCTATGTCTCAAACTGAAATGATTCAAATAACGTTACGCCATGTAATACCATACAAACACTTATATATAGGAAGTACCAGCGGCGTATCCACCATGCTTGTATCATATTACACACGCATCGTTAACTTAATCACTTAATCAAACCAAACCAATTGTCAAATGTATTGAAAGATATGTCAAAGTGTTTATGTCAAGATGTAAATCATATCAAAATGTCTATGTCAAATATCCATGTCAAATGTCTATGTCAAATATCCATGTCAAATGTCTATGTCAAATATCCATGTCAAATGTCTATGTCAAATATCCATGTCAAATGTCTATGTCAAAATGTCATGTATGGCAAGTGAAATGTCTCAACTAAACCATATGCACAAAAACAAAGTATTGAAGTAAAACATGGTTTAAATCAACGCTATGTTTTGTGTAAATGCATGCAACTCTTTAATATGAACATTTATGCGGTATTGTGAATATGCATACATCCAAGCCTGGCGACTGTGGTGATAACCCTTTAAACAAATTAAAGGTCTATCTGTCTTAATGTCAACGAATTCGGTCATTCCTTTCTGTCCCCTTACCCTGGGATGTCCGGAACGGGAGTTGTCAATTCCTATGGTACCACTACCTACTAACGAACGGCGTAGCAAATGTTAATGGATATATTGTCCCATGTAAACAAACCAAATGTCATAACAAAATGTGAGCATGAGAAAAACAATGCACTAAGTATGTAATCAAATGAACATACATAGCGTGAAATGTCATGTAAAACGATGTACTAAGTAATGCACACAATGGGCACACCTAGCATGAAATGTCATGTAAAACAATGTACTAAGTAATGCACACAATGGGCACACCTAGCATGAAATGTCATGTAAAACAATGTACTAAGTAATGCACACAATGGGCACACCTAGCAGGAAATGTCAAGTAAAACAATGTACTAAGTAATGCACACAATGGGCACACCTAGCATAAGATGAAATGAAATCATGTACTATAATGTACTAACGAACATAGCATGTATATGATGTGAAAACAGGAAAGCATGAAAGTAACAAGTAGGCACATGTGTTCCACCCCAAAACAGTTTGGAAAACAGTAAAAGAGGGGTCTATGTACTCACTTGAGATTGCTCAGTTGTATAAAGATAACCACCAAGCAATGCAAGAGATCTCGGAATCAAACGGCACCTAATATAGGTAACTATGTTAATAAACCGGACCTATCTCGGAAGACTGGGTAGCATTAGGGTTTGTAAACCAAGTGAGTGTCAGAACTCACGTGATATGGTTTAACAAAACCTACATGCTAAATGAAACTTAACATAATTGTTTACGACCCATTACGACCCGTTTAGGAAGCTTATGCTACTTTAACGTGTCGTGCGCGTGAAACGCGTTCGGACCGCCTAACTAGTCCTATGACAAGTATTATATGCCTAAACATGTTACATAATCAGTTACGTGACAAAAGTTTAGGTTACATATGCTAAATTACCAATTATGTATGAAAAGGGTATTCTGGTAATTTACCTAAGGCATATAAACTACCTATCATACAACTACTTATACGTCGTGACCATAAGGTATAACCTCGAAAGGTTATTCCCTACACTATGGTCACCTAATGTATTTGGTCGGATCCTAATGATCGACCAAACTGGGTCGGGTTCGAAGGTATAGGCGATTTATTAGACCGCCTACCCTACGACCCTAGACAACGTGGTAATCAGTAGGCATAGTCCCAAGGGATTATGACCATCGTGATTACAATCACGTTGCGAAGTTCTAACGAACTTCGCATTGACCATTACTGGTCAACGCTGAAAGTCAAACAAAGTTTGACTTTCTGACTCGAAAAGCAGTAAAAATAAGGAAAAGAACGAAGGAATACTTACGAAGGGTCCCCGAAAGCTAACCCAGATCAAAATAGCTCAGGTATGAAACGAAGGTTCCAACTTAGAGCTTTCCTAATCAGATTTGTGGGTTTTGGGGTTGAGGGTGGATGGGTATTTATAGAATTCGGGTAACCGTTGAGATCGTTTCTTGGAAAAGGGGAAAAGATCTAGCCCGTACACTTGTCACAAAGGTTATGGAGCCACATATGCTCCTAATCTTAGTGATTAAGCAAGTTGCAAACATGTGGTTGAGGATTAAATGGGTTGCAACTTGCATTTAAACACTGAATCTGGTCCAGATAGGGGCTCGCGTGACGCTAAGGACCCTCGCGTCACGCTAGGCCCCTGTTTTGGCAGATTTTTGCAGAAATGGTCCCTGTTGTGTTTTTAAGCGATTCTCGATGCGTTTGAACCCCGTTAACCTCATTTCAAGGCTCTAAAATGAAGTTAAAGTATAGGGAACTCAAAACATGCTCAAAAATATCTAGGATGTCGGTTCGTTTGGCCGTACGATCGCGATGTTCGCTTAATTACGACGGAATGCGCATAAGCGCGAAAAACGATCCAAATGACGCGACGAATGGATTTTTCTTAAGGCGAACACTAAAATAAAATATAGTCATGCTTCCATAAATTTTTTTGGATGTCCAGATGTATTCAGAACGTAAGTTATGCGCGAAAATGCAAACTTGTGCACTTTTTGACACTTTTAGTCCCTGAATGTTCCAAAAGTTTATTTTAGCACACCAAACCCCTCAAAGCCTATTTCTAAGCTATGTAAAGGATATTTAAGGTGTGTTTAACTTATGGTCATGTTCCGGAATGTTCGTTACAGTTCAAATTGACATACTTTCGCAGTTTGTCATATTTAGTCCCTGTAAGCGAATTAACTTGTTTTTGCCATACCAAAGCCTTCAAAACTTATTTCTAAGTTATGTAAAGGTTGTTTAAGGTATGTTGAGTATATGTTGATGTTCCGGAGTATTTCTCGCATTAAACTGAGTACGTTTACGCACTAGTTTGCGTATAACTCTCCAGAAAGCGATGTAGAGTTTGAAATTACATAAAAGTCAAAACATGAAAAATGTATAACATAACAAAACAAACATTGGGATCAAATAACATTGTTTTATTGATAACAGAACTGTTCATAGTGATTACAAGCACAGTTGTTACAGTCATAGTCGTTTAGTAGCTCAACCCAACGTCGTTGCCTCATGTTGAGTTCTTTCTGATTGAAGATATGTTGAAGACTTCTGTGGTCAATGAAAACCACACATTTTGTTCCGTACAAATAGTGTCTCCAGATCTTAAGAGCGAAGACAACTGCACCTAACTCAAGATCATGAGTGGTGTAGTTTTTCTCATGTATCTTCAACTGCCTCGATGCATATGCTATGACTTTGTTCCTTTGCATTAGAACACAGCCAAGACCCATTTTCGATGCATCACAATACACGACAAAATCATCATCACCCTCAGGCAATGATAGAACAGGCGCATCGCATAGCTTCTGCTTCAAGTTTTGAAAAGCATCCTCTTGTTTGAATCCCCAATCAAAGGGTTTGTTCTTCTGAGTTAGAGCAGTTAGAGGAACTGCAATCTTCGAGAAGTTTTCTATGAAGCGGCGATAATAACCCGCTAGACCAAGAAAAGAACGAACCTCAGTAGGAGTAGTAGGCGTATCCCAATCCTTAATCGCACTGATCTTGGAGGGATCTACATGAATACCTTGTTCGTTGATAATATGTCCTAAAAATTGAACTTCTTTAAGCCAAAATTCACACTTGGAGAATTTGGCAAAAAGTTGCTCTTTCTTTAGGAGTTCCAAAGTAGGACGAAGATGTTGCTCGTGATCAGCTCGCGTCTTAGAGTATATCAAGATGTCGTCAATAAAAACAATGACGAACTGATCCAAATAAGGCTTGCAGACCCTATTCATTAAGTCCATGAAAACAGCAGGTGCATTAGTCAAACCAAATGGCATGACTTTGAATTCATAATGCCCAAAACGAGTGCGGAAAGCTGTCTTGGGAATATCTTCTTCATGCACACGAAGTTGATGATACCCGGAACGCAGATCAATCTTCGAAAAATAAGAAGCGCATTGTAACTGATCAAAGAGATCATCTATGCGCGGTAGGGGATATCGATTCTTGATGGTAAGCTTGTTAAGCTCACGATAATCGATACACGTCCTAAAAGATCCATCCTTCTTCTTGATAAAAAGAACGGGAGCACCCCAAGGTGAAAAGCTAGGACAGATAAAACCTTTGTCAGAGAGCTCCTGAAGCTGCTTAGATAACTCTTGCATCTCAGACGGTGCAAGACGATATGGAGCTCTGGCAATGGGATTTGCACCAGGTACGAGATCAATACGGAACTCGACTTGGTGTGCTGGAGGTAGACCAGGTAAGTCTTCAGGGAATACTTCAGAATAATCCCGAATGACAGGAATATCTG
Organism: Helianthus tuberosus; assembly: GCA_030545235.1. NCBI lineage: Eukaryota > Viridiplantae > Streptophyta > Magnoliopsida > Asterales > Asteraceae > Helianthus > Helianthus tuberosus. The sequence goes on along the minus strand of CM060356.1, from coordinate 69,949,513 downwards.
AAATAGACTTACCCTTGCCTTTATCTGCTGTAACATGTGCTAAGAAGGCCACATAGTTCTTCCGCAAATATTTCCAAGCTTTAAAACAAGACATGAGTTTGAGACCACCAGTAGGTTTCTCACCATGAACCTGTAGGATCTCACCTGTCGGAAGCGGCACACGAACGATCTTCTCGAAACAAACTACCTCTGCGTGATGCTTGGATAACCAATCCATACCCACTATAACGTCGAAGCTTCCAAGTTGCATTGGCGTGAGGTCGATAGGAAAAAGATGGTCGTTAAGGTTTAACTGGCAGTTGCGAAGAACAGAATCAAGAAAAATTGGTTCACCATTAGCAACTTCTACTGTCAAAGGTTTACCTGGTTTCTTTCTAGACACGCGAAGCATTGGCTCAAAAGACAATGACACAAAACTCTTGTCGGCACCTGAATCAAAAAGAACAGATGCAGGCTGATTATTAATAAAGAACGTACCGTTCACCACTTCATTGTCTGCTTGTGCCTCTTGAGCATTCATGTTGAAGACTCGCCCTCGAGCCTGAGCCTGATTCTGGTTTGGATTCTGATTCTGGTTAGCCAGCCTTGGGCATCGGTTTCTGTAATGGGTCAGATCCCCACAGTTATAACAAGCACCTGGTGGGTAGTGTGGTCGTGCAGCTTGACCCTGTTGCTGAGCAGGAGGCTGAGCAACTTGTTGAGCCGGGTTCTGAACTGCCTGATTCTGAGCAAATCGACAAACATTGGCAAGATGACCCGACTTCCCACAGTTATTACAGAAACGACACGGATGTTGCGGCTGATGGTGACTGTTGCATCTATTGCACAAAGGTGCATTCCCTGAATAGGGCTTCTTCGCTGGAGGCTGTGCGGGTTGGTTGGGAGCTGCCTGGTTAGCTTGGGCAGTGACAACAAAATTTTGGGAAGCCTTACGCTTCCTTGACCCTCTTGAAGAACCAGAATTCTTTCCATTCTTGTTTTGATCTTTCTTGCTATCCTCCTTGTCAGACGATTGTTTCCTGCCCTTGTCACCCTTCCTGTGTAACTTATTCTTCCGAATCTGTGACTCAGTTAATGTCGCTGCTAACTCGATAGCCTGACGGAGTGTGGCAGGGTTACTACCAGTAATGATGTCTTGTATTGAGTCAGGTAGACCATCGATATATCTTTCGATAGCCTTGTCGAGTGGGGTAACCATCGTTGGGCATAGCAAACTCAGCTCCTCAAACCTATCAGTATATGCCCTGTGCTCGCCACTGTCTTGTTTCAAGTCATCAAACTCTTTCTCTAACGCTCGCTGTTCATGACGAGGACAGAACTCCCTCATCATAAGAGCCCTAAGTTCAGCCCATGTCTGTGCTAGAGCAACTTCTGCACCACGGTCTCTCATAACCCCGTTCCACCATGTGAGAGCCCTCTTCTGAAACACACTCGAAGAAAACTCGACCTTGCGATTGTCAGGACACTGCACGTGGCGGAAAGTATTCTCAATGCTCTCGAACCATTGAAGAAGCCCAGTCGCTCCTTCAGAACCACTAAACTTGAGTGGTTTAGCCGAGTTAAAATCCTTGTATTTGCATGGAGCATTATTCTTGTTGTTGGCTTGGTTCCATTGAGCAAAGAGGTTTGGGAATTGAGCAGCCATCTGCTGCGCAATGATTTCTGCCAGTTCGGCAGTCACTATCTGGTTTTCGCGTCGAGGAGGCATTCTAAAAGAGGAAAACATGAAAGGAAACGAGTGAGATGATTGGGTGAAAAGAATGAGATGAAACAAAAATTGACAACAGCAAAGATGGTGGTCATTTGTTTGTTACCATAAGGCAAACAAACAACACACAGTGACTAATCAAGGTAAATGGGTCAAAAATAATGTATCGCGAAGACATGCTCGCCTATAAGTGAACACTCACCCCAAGAGTTCCCAGGTAAGAGTGACTGGTCTGATTATGTGGATTTATAAGAACACTCTAGCCTTAGACAGAAAACCCAGGGTACAGGCATTCACCCTTCTAGTTTGCACGTGTTCACATTATTTAAAACCCAAAACCTTGACGAGATTTTGAAAACTCAAAGGGGTTCAAAACCTTACAATAGAGGGTACAAAACCTTGTAATAAATCATCCAAAAACAGATGATTGTTTTTCAAAAATCGTTTCGGAAAAATTTGGTTTTTGTTTTGATAATCACCTAAGGATAGGTGATGTACATGTTTTAAGATCTAAACACAAGATAACTTGTGTTAGGGTCCTAGAAAGGTTATAGTCTAGGTCAAAGCATTACTAATAACCTAATTCCCTATAACCATTGGCTCTGATACCAACTCTTCTGTCACACCCCGACCACGTATAACATACAAAACGTGGCGGAAAACGTCGGGGAGTGTTGTAACAGAATTATTGTTTCACAACCATGGCATACAAAGTTATATTTTATTTATTAAACATGAGTGTTTCATTGTCTTAAACAGGAAACAAAAAGTTCATAACATAATTAAACTAGTCTTTCTTCATTTTTAGTCTCTAAGGCACAGGTCCGCCCTAGTGTCACGATCATCATCCTATGCAAAAGCTCCTGAAAACAAATGTGAAAATAGGTACGTCAGCATAAAAATGCATGTGAGATACATAGGATTTGTGAAAAGAGGATTCATGACTTATGAGTTTAGAAAAAGTTGTTTAACAAAAGTCAGTCATGAACCTTGTAAGTTGTTTTGTTTTGTAAATCATTCAAAAAGCAATGATATGTATAAATAAGGGAATAATGTAAGGTTAAATGAATAACCAAGTAAAATGAGTTTGTATAAGATAAGTTGTTTTGTAAATCAATGTCTTGTGAAAATAAGTTGTTTATGTAAAACGTAATATGTCAAATATTGAAATGATTTAAGTAACGCTACGACATGAAATATCATACAAACACTTGTTTATAGGAAGTACCAGCGGCGTATCCACCATGCTTGTATCATATTACAGACGCCTCGTTACTCAAATCACTTACTCAAACCAACCACCAATGTAAATTGTTTATGTATAAATGAATTTTCATGTGTTAATGTGTAAACCAAATCGAAATGTCTATGTCCAATGTAAACCACTAATTGTGTATAGCAATGTCAAAATGTTTATGTTTAATGTAGATCATGTAATGTATACCCAAAAATATCATGTATGGTAAGTGAAATATATCAACTAAACCATATGTGAAATGCACAAAAACAAGGTATTGAAGTAAAACATGGTTTAAATCAAAGTTATGTTTTGTGGAACAGATGCATGCTATACTGATACAAACATTTATCCGGTATTGTGAAAATGCATACATCCAAGCCTTGAGACTGTGGCGATAACCCTTAAACAAATTAAAGGTTTATCTAAGTTATGTGTATCGAATTCGGTCATTCCTTCCAATCCAAACAAACCCAGGATTTCAGGAACGGGAGTTGTCAATTCCTATGGTACCACTACCTACTAACGAACGACGTAGCTAATGTTAATGAATGTATTGTTCCATTGTAAACAACCCAAATGTCATACCAAAATGTAAGCATGTGATGAAAACAACTGTACTAAGTATGTAACAATTGACATACATAGCATGTGACGTGAAACAACTGTACTAAGTATGCAACAAATGGACATATATAGCATGTGAACTGTACTAAGTATGCAACAATAGACATACATAGCATGTGACGTGAAACAACTATACTAAGTATGCAACAAATGGACATACATAGCATGAAATGTAATGTAACCATGTACTATAAATGTACTAATGAACGTAGCAAGTATATGATGTGAAAACAGGAAAGCATGAAAGTAACAAGTAGGCACATGTGTTTCACCACAAAATAGTTGGGAAAACAGTAAAAGAGGGGTCTATGTACTCACTTGAGATTGCTCAGAATTCCTAAGATAACCACCAAGCAATGCTAGAGATCACGGAATCAAACGACACCTAATATAGGTAACTATGTTAATAAACCGGACCTAAATCGGAGGATCGGATAGAATGAGGGTTCGTAAACCAAACGAGTGTGGAGACTCGTGTAATATGGTTTAACAAAGCCTACATACTAAATGAAACCTAACATAAGTGCTTACGACCCATTACGACCCGTTTAGGTAGCTTATGCTACTTTAACGCGTCGTTCGCGTGAAACGCGTTCGCCTAACTAGTCCTATGACAAGTATTATATGCCTAAAATGTTTAATTATGTAACATAATCAGTTAAGTGACGAAAGTTTAGGTTACATATGCTTAATTACCAATTACACATGAAAAGGGTATTTTGGTAATTTACCTTAGGCATATAAACTACCTATCATACAACTACTTAACGAAGCGACCATAAGGTATAACATCGGAAGGATATTCCATATATACTATGGTCACCTAATGTATTTGGTCGGATCCTAATGATCGACCAAATGGGTCGGGTTCGAAGGTATAAGCGATTTGTTAGATCGCTTACCCTTACGACCCTAGACAACGTGGTAATCAGTAGGCATAGTCACAAGGGACTATAACCATCGTGATTACAATCACGTTGCGAAGTTCAAACGAACTTCGCATTGACCATAAACTGGTCAACGCAGAAAGTCAAACAAAGTTTGACTTTCGGACTCGAAAAGCAATAAAAGAACGAAGGAATACTTACAAAGGGTCCCCGAATGCTAATCTCGATCCAAGTAACTCAGGTATGAAACAATGGTTTCAACTTAGAGTTTCTCAAATCAAAATTCTAGTGGGTTTTGCAATGGCATGGGGGGGGGGCTATTTATAGTTTTCGGTGAGCCGTTAAGATCGTTTCTTGGAAACCGTGCTTTGTGTGACAACTGCCACTTTCTGGTAATTTACGTACATTTAAAGCAATGATTTACATTATACAAATATGTGTTTGAATATCCGAATTGCTTGATTACATGATATACATCTTAGAAAACTTATGGAATACTCATTTATGATGCACATTATTCATTTTTATTGGTTACATTTGAAATAGTGTAAACAATGCATCGAAACAACTAGATTAGTACCTAGTAAACTAGTGTGCTGACGAAAACTCAGGATCCGCATAAACCATCTAAATGACATCTTTAGGACTCAGAAAGTCCAACATCAAATATACATTAAACCTTGATTGGAAATGCAAGGGTTTGGTATAATACTTTCCCAATGTCCGGTAGCACTAGAAACTGCCTAAAAAGCGCTAAAAGTTACCATTTCAATAATTTTTCCGCAAAATTCAGCATTGGTGCTTTTATTACAAGATGCAAAAGTGTTGTTTAAACACATATTTCATATAAAAATACATAGGGAATATCATTTATATACATAACCGAATTTTTCCCTACAACTTTCATATGTTAACCTTTCGACTATCTACTTGCGGAACGAGCGCTAAACGACTATCCGAACTATATTTTGACATAGATTGCAAATTAGTGAATATTATTTTTGGCCAAATAAAGCTTATTTATGACCATTATTGATCATGAATCATCTCGAAAAATTGCAAAAACTTAAACACCTAAACACTTAACCATTTTACCTCATTTTGAACCATGAGAATTTACTAACACTTTGAAAAAAATACAAGACCCACCCCTCCCTCATATTCACGTTTTTAAGGGGTCCCACACTCTAATTTTGATGTTAAATATCTAGATATTTTGATTAAATTGCAAGTGGATAAGTTAGTGGATGATTATAACATTAAATCTCATAAGTTACTAGCATTTTATCCTCACATTTCACCTTATTCTACACACATTTAAGAATACTCTTTCAACCTTCATCTTTTTCACCAAGAACACCATAAAAACCCATTTAAATTTTATCACATCTTGATGATCAACATGGAGTTTCATGGAGCTTAAGGTGATCTAAAGCATTTGCAAGTTAAAGGAAGTGTATTCATCCATTCAAGAGCCTTAAATCATCAAGATCTTCATCTTTGTATTTCTTAATCATCCTCCAAGATCATCCCTAGCCAAGTGCTAGAAGTAAGCTTCAAGATCTATTTTTTTTTCATACTTATATTATGTTTATGATTGTTATTATAACTAATAAATAACTAAATAATCATACATAATAAACATGAAAAATACAAAGAAGCAAAATTAATAATCATGATATATTTATGTTGGTTTATATTGTGATCTAAGACTTGTTATATGCATATTCGATCTTGTTATGATGATTATGATATAAATAAATTGTTAGAGGATGTTTTAAAAATATGATCTAACAATTATACATGTTTATGCTAAAGGGTTTTTAACATAAAGGTTTAAAGGGATGATCATAACATTTGATCTTGTGAAAGTATTTGAGGTTTTTCACTAAAAACAATACTTTTACAAGATTATAAAAAGTAACATACAACTTGAGATTTTTTATAAAAGTTGTTAAAACTAGAATTAAACTTGGTTTTTGAACTAGTTAGCATATGTTATGATCATGTATAAAATCCTACATGATTTTGAGATCATCTTAATGAGGTTATGTTATAAATCTCATGTGTTTTTTTTTAGAAATGATATGAGAAATTGTTGATGATTTGAAAAGAAAATGATATGTAAATAAACGTGGCAAAGTTCATATTACAAAGGAACTATGGACAACTTTTCTTTGAAATCATATGTTAGAAAAACTATCATTCTTTTTTACAAAGTCTTTACAAGATTAGAAAGTTGGTCTTTCTAAACATAAAAATTGACATAAATATATATTTTGGTAAAATACATATTTATTGAACGTATCAAGTATGTGCTATGTGTTATTATTTGTATTAGTTATATATAAAAGTTAGAGACTTGATAACAATGACACAAATAAATACAAGACATACTTACAACTAAAGACTTACAAGAATACATATAGACACACTTGAAAACAACTTACGGATATTCCGAGCTTTCGGACACAACTTATGGTCAAAACGGACGACAAGCGAATCTATAAACATATCGCCAATCCGAGGACTTACTACGACGTTTAGGCGATCTTTCGACGCGTACACCAAAATTACGTTACCATTAACAAAATTCGGACATTTTGAAACTTATAAAAACTATTATGTTTTTATTTACTAAAAAGTATACTTAGTTATTTTTATAAAAATGTTTTTATAAAAATGAAAGACTTATACTTTCAAATGGGCTATTTTATACAAATGGGCTTACACTTCTTAATGGGCTTACTTTCATAATGGGCTTAACTTAAATACAAGGGCTAAGCCCAATACCAAACATATGGGCCAAGGCCCAATACTATTTAGGCCCAACACTATTTAGGCCCAATACTATTTAGGCCCAACACTATTTAGGCCCAATACTATTTAGGCCCAACACTATTGAGGCCCAACGCTATTTAGGGCCAACACTATTTAGGCCCAACACTATTTAGGCCCAATAACATGAATTCTTGGGCTAAGCCCAATGACATATAATTGGTAAAAATTACAATTGAACAGTTTACTTATACAAAGGCATGAAATAAAGAAGACAAGACCCGATGATACAACTCACAAGATACAAGATTACACATATATATATATATATATTTGGTGAAATATATATATAACCGTTTAACAATTCATTCATCTAATACAAAGTTCAACGAACAATAAAGACATACAAGTCTTACACATATTTAAGACACAAGGCTTGTACTCAAGTCATTTACAAAGACCGAAGTGTCTAACAAATATAAGAACATTTGTAGGTCGCAACATTGTTCAAGACGACCACGCGTAAGATCACAAACACTTATCATTCACGGACACAATACTGTGAGTTCATGTCCCCTATTCATTTAAATGTTTTACAACTTTACAACTATCGGGGAAAATACATGTTCAACGTATGTTAAAGTTAGGGAATGAAACACCTTAGATCATGTGCGAATTAGGGTTATACATCTAAGCACCATTAATCCAGTTTGGACCTAGGTACAAGTGGTTAGATCTAATGGGTTTTGGCGAGCCCCACTCTTGGTCGTGGACCCATACAGAAGAGTGCGTTTGTGTCCCAGTCGATAGTAGTCGACATGAAATCGTCTAGGTTTGGATTGCTTCCTAATTCGTCACACATATTAATGTCCTCGCGAAACATTAATGATCAACGATTTCATTGACGCTTTACATACTACATTATTACATACAGATACATCTTATACAACTCACATTTTATGGATACAATTTATACAACTCACATTTTATGGATACATTTTATACAACTCACATTTTACAGATACATTGTATACATCTCACATTTTACAGATACATTTTATACAACTCACATTTTACAGATACATCTCATACAACTAAACTGCATGAACTCGCCAACTTTTGTTGATGTTTTCAAACTTAACATGTATTTCAGGAAATTAGTGGACCATGCAGACATTTCAGTCAAGGAAAGCAAGTATCAAGACTCCATGCCACCATTTAAAGGGTTTGCCCGTTATATACCGCCTCTTTGCGGTAATATAGTGGTCAAAGCCTTGACATTTTAAGACTTACATTTTGATGTATAAAACAATGACAATTTATTTTCATTTGATGGTTTGTAACCAATGCATTTAACTTATGTTGCGTTCTTTTGAAACGATTATGACAATGGCATTGGAGCTTGTTTTTATTCATTTAGTATGTTCACTTATATTGTTATGCAATGAGAACCAATCAGATCACACCTCGCGCTTCCGCTATGAGCGGGTGTGACAGATTGGTATCAGAGCTTCGATTGTAGTGAACCAGGATTCTTTCTCGAGTCTAGTCTACAATCACTAGGGAACCTCTCACGAAACAATTTACACAAGAACAAGAGTTTTCATTGCATAAACATTTTTCAAGGTCCACTACAAACAAAATTCATTTCATATAAACCAAGCAAGGACATTACCATGAGTGAAGTCTATGAGAAATAGATACATTACATTAACAGACTATGTGCCTACAATACATTACATTATCAGTGCTTATACAAGATAGACACATTACATTATCAGTTTACACATCATAAACAGTTTACAAGTTCAACATATACAAATTCAACTTATGCAAGATAGAAATCCTTGTTAGATAGGATTTCATGTGATTATATATATATATGATTTATTTATATATGTGTTGTACAAAATATTTTGCCAAGGATAAAATACCTTCGACTTCAAACTCTATTATTATTCTTTACTCGCACGATGAAAATATCGACCTCAAGTCTACTGTGGAGCTTATGGCGAACATGATTCCTAAGTGAAATCTTAAACTTAATTCCGTAAAATATGGTTGCTTTCTCCCGAATGCTGAGATGCCTGACCATGATAATGACGACGAGGCGGAGGTGGTAACCTTGGACAACAACTCTATTAGTGGGACGGGATCCCTGTGACTCATACTAGTCAAGGTTGATATACTCTTGTCCCTACAAGGAAGATGAAGTACTCATCTTGAAGGTGCCCCTTCAGTTGTTATTGTTACAGATTCTTTCCATTTCTATTCCATCTAACGCTGTGCTGTTTTGTGAGTAATGAAAACGGACGTTGACATGTGATCTATCACGAAGGTCCCTCCTATGTTGAAGGTATATAGACAATAGTGTCCCCCCTCTGACTGATCGGCTGTTTTGTACGAGAGAACGCTAGGGTGACCATGCAAGGCAATTTATTATTACGGAGGCCTACGTAATAACAACTTGTAGTGCATGGGAATTCTGGTGGACTCTGCGGGCCAAGCTAATGATCACTATTCGTTCAAAATTCTTAAGTTATTACTTGAGATTCAATTTTTCTTATCTATTAGAACACGAACTGAGGTTGTTAGTATAACACCATACAATACAATACAGGAAGACGACACGTATTTGTTCACACCTAACATTCGATCTATATCACGATTCAGTTGAGACTAGTCATTTAAACAAACAAAACTTGTTATCCACTCATGGAGGATTTTCCTCAACATTCTCGAAATTATTGAACATGGGTTGGTTCCATGGTGTCTATGACACTTTACCCTACTTTACCTTACCTTACGTTATCATATTCCACCTTATCATATCTATTGGAAATAATACAATAAATTCCGTCGCTTGACATTTGTCTTTTCCCAATGAATGGTATGGCATGAGCCATGCTGCAACTCCCTCATTGCATTCTATTCGACATTTTTGGAGATTCTAACAATCTTGCTAGATCTCGTGAAACTCAAGCACTATTACCATAATTATCACATGGACAAGTAAGACAAAGGATTTTCTCTACTTAGGACGATCGAGGTCCATAGAGTAGGGAATACATATTATATGGACGAAGACCACTGGTTGGTTTCCCCTCCTCAACGAAATTTTTTTTTTCCATTTAGACATATGACCAATACACGCAAGAGGTATTACACCTTTTGGTTTTGGTTATCCACATTATCATTTATTCAAACATGTATGAACAATGCAGTCTTGAGGTTTCCATGACCGATTGATTGCATTCTTCACTCTTAGGCACCTGATAGACTTTATTTATCCAAATATGTCACACCCCGACCACGTAGAACATACAAAACGTGGCGGAAACGTCGGGGAGTGTTGTAACAGAATTAATGTTTCAAATCCATGGCAATTAAAGTTTCGTTTTATTCATTAAACAAGTGAATTACATTGTCTTTAAACAAGAAATAAAGAGTACATAACATAAATTAACTAGTTCTTGTCTCGTTTTAAGTCACTAAGGCACAGGTCCGCCTAAGTATGTCTTGATAAGTCCTATGCATCATCTCCTGAAAACACATGTGAAAATAGGTACGTCAGCATAAAAATGCCTGTGAGATACATAGGTTTTGTGAAAATAGGATTCATGACTTATGTTTGAGAAAATGTTTAGTCATGAACCTTGTAATTTGCTTTGTCTTGTAAATCATTTGAAAAACGATAAGATCAGATGATATGTATAAATAATTGTAAGGTTAAATGAATAACCATGTAAAATGAGTTTGTATAAGATAAGTTGTTTGTAAAACAATGTCTTGTGAAAAATATGTTATTTGTATAAAATGTTATATGTCTCAAACTGAAATGATTCAAATAACGCTACGACATGTAATACCATACAAACACTTATATATAGGAAGTACCAGCGGCGTATCCACCATGCTTGTATCATATTACACACGCCTCGTTACTTAATCACTTACTCAAACCAAACCAAACAATGTAAGATGTCTATGTTTAAACCAACTTCCAAATGTATTGCAATAATATGTTAAAATGTTTATGTCAAGATGTAAATCATGTAATGTATAACCAATGTCAAAAGTGTTTATGTGTCAAATGTAAACCATGTAATGTGTAACCAAAATGATATGTATGGCTAGTGAAATGCATCAACTAAACCATATGCACAAGAACATAGTATTGAAGTAAAACTTGGTTTAAATCAAAGTTATGTCCTGTGGAAATGCATGATCAATGTAAATCATGTAATATATAACCAATGTCAAAAGTGTTTATGTGTCAAATGTAAACCATGTAATGTGTAACCAAAATGATATGTATGGCTAGTGAAATGCATCAACTAAACCATATGCACAAGAACATAGTATTGAAGTAAAACTTGGTTTAAAGCAAAGTTATGTCCTGTGGAAATGCATGATCAATGTAAATCATGTAATATGCATCCAAAATGTAAGCATGCGAAAACGATGCACTAAGTATGTAATCAAATGAACATACGTAGCGTGAAATGTAATGTAAAACGATGTACTAAGTAATGCACACAATGGGCACACCTAGCATGATATGTAATGTAAAACGATGTACTAAGTAATGCACACAATGGGCACACCTAGCATGAAATGTAATGAAATCATGTACTATAATGTACTAACGAACATAGCAGGTATATGATGTGAAAGCATGGAAAGCATGAAAGTAACAAGTAGGCACATGTGTTTCACCCCAAAACAGTTTGGAAAACAGTAAAAGAGGGGTCTATGTACTCACTTGAGAATGCTCAGTAGTCCTTGAGTGACAACCAAACAATGCTAGAGATCACGGATATCAAACGGCACCTAATATAGGTAACTATGTTAATAAACCGGACCTAAACCGGAGGATCGGATAGGATGAGGGTTTGTAAACCAAACGAGTATGGAGACTCGTGTAGTATGGTTTAACAAAGCCTACATACTAAATGAAACTTAACCTAAGTGTTTGTGACCCATTACGACCCGTTTAGGTAGCTTATGCTACTTTAACGCGTCGTTCGCATGAAACGCGTTCGGACCGTCTAACTAGTCCTATGACAAGTGTTATATGCCTAAACATGTTACATAATCAGTTATGTGACAAAAGTTTAGGTTACATATGCTTAATTACCAATTATACATGAAAAGGGTATTCTGGTAATTTACCTAAGGCATATAAACTACCTATCATACAACTACTCAAACGATGTGACCATAGGGTATAACCTCGGAAGGTTATTCCCTATATACTATGGTCACCTAATGTGTTTGGTCGGATCCTAATGATCGACCAAATGGGTCGGGTTCGAAGGTATAAGCGATTTATTAGATCGCTTACCCTACGACCCTAGACAACGTGGTAATCAGTAGGCATAGTCCCAAGGGACTATAACCATCGTGATTACAATCACGTTGCGAAGTTCAAATGAACTTCGCATTGACCATAACTGGTCAACGCAGAAAGTCAAACAAATTTTGACTTTCAGACTCTAAAAGACTCGAAAAGCAATAAAAGAACGAAAGAATACTTACGAAGGGTCCCCGAATGCTAATCGTGATCAAAATAACTCAGGTATGGAACAATGGTTCCAACTTAGAGTCTTTTTAATCAGATTCTTGTGAGTTTGAAGCAATGGGGGATGGGGTATTTATAGGAATACCCGAACCGTTAAGATCGTTTCATGAAAACCGTGCTCGAATCTCATGCGTACACTTGTCGGAAACTCATGGTAGCTAAAAATGGGTCTAAATGAGCTGAATGTGCAGTTGTGAGTGTGTGGTTGTGGTTAAAACAGCTGGAACATGCTGACTGTTCGATCTGATCTGTTTTGGGAGGCTGAGGCGGCCCGCTTCAGGATCAGACAAATCTAATGCGGGCCGCATGGCCCTTCTGATCAGCATATAACTTTCAAAAATGACAGTTTCAGCCCCTGCACGTGTTTAAGGCCATTCCCGACACTTCTAAGGCCCGTAAAGCCAACTTTAAGGCCCTAAAATGATGCCTAAACATTGTGGACATGAAACATGCTCAAAAATATGTCGGATGTCAGTTCATTTGGTCGTACGAACGCGATGTTCGCTTAATTATGACGGAATGCGCATAAGCGCGAAAAACGATCCAAATGAGGGAACGAATGGATTTTTCTTATGCCAAACACTAAAATAAAATATTTTAGTGCTTACATAAATTTTTGGATGTCCGGATGTATTCAGAATGTAAGTTATGCGCGAAAATGCAAACTTGTGCACTTTTTTGACGCTTTTAGTCCCTGAATGACACAAAAGTTTATTTTAGCACACCGAACCCCTCAAAGCCTATTTCTAAGCTATGTGAAGGATATTTAAGGTGTGTTTAACTTATGGTCATGTTCCGGAAAGTCTGTTACAGTTCAAATTGGCATACTTTCGCAGTTTGTCAAGTTTAGTCCCTGTAAGCGAATAAACTAGATTTTGCCATACCAAAGCCTTCAAAACTTATTTCTAAGTTATCTAAAGGTTATTTAAGGTATGTTAAGCCTATTTCACTATTCCGGAGTGTTCGTTACATTAAACTGGTTATATTTACGCATCAGTGCGTGTATAACCTTCCAGAAAGTGATATAGAGTTTGAAATCGAACAAGAATTGATATGTTCAAACGATACACATATTTTTACAAATCCCAAGTATGAAATACAATATTTCATTGGTTTGGCATTTGTTTGATGGTTGGAGTGACACAGGTGTCACAAAATACATGTGTAGATTCTTTTAATAGTGTGTATTAAAAAGATCATGGCGCCAAAAGAATCAAATGTTTAAGTCAAAAGTTATGTGTTGAAAAGCATTGCTTTTACACAAGACATGGTTTATACAGGACATTGTTACGCAAGACATTGTTATACATGGCATTTGACGTTGGCATACACAAGACATTTTTGGTGGTTATTTGTAAGTGATGAGACGTGTGTAATATGATAAAAGCATGGTGGATACGCCGCTGGTACTTCCTATATATAAGTGCTTATATTATATTGCATATCGTGGTGTTATTCAAACCTCTTTGACAAAGACAAGACATTACATTTTTGCACAAGACGCGACATCCTCTACACAAGACATAATATTCTATTTCAAGACATGATATATTTATACACTACATTTCTTTTGGTTATTTATTTAACCATACATCATTCTTTTATATCATCTGATTTTCATATCTATTTTCATATGATTTTATAAAAGAACTCGATCATAACTGGAGCCAATGTTGATGGTTACACTTGATGCTTCCACGGTCTCTCAAGGGTTGTTCCATACTGGGTAACACCCGAATTCAAACACACTGAGTGTTACATTTTGTGTTTAGCCTCGGAGATCCGAAGCTTGACCGCATCATCCCTCCCTACCTCGATCACTCAAACAATAACTCTCGCCATGAGAGAAATGAAGGCAATTGCTGCCATAAACGATTTTGGCACCAGGATGTATGCTGGTAACTTGCCGAAATCCTAAATGCGACAAGTGAGACGTCCATCATGAGGGCAATTGCAAAAGCGCCAAGAGTAGCAGTGTGCTGAGACCGGGCGCAAAACAAAGACTAGTAAGACGATAATACTTAAGAAGGGATCAAGCTAGTGAATAAGTGTGTGTGTAGTTAGCACTATGAATACTCCACAAAATCCCAATGAAGTCATGAGTACGTACACTCTATGATCATCATGTATCAATTCTTTTAATACCAACACCGAGCTTAGCTATTGTCTTTAGATGTTAAGCATATACTCGAATTAGAGTCATGTTGGACACATTACTATATCAAGTTAGCTATTGGGAATTAGCTGAGACATGTCAAATCATTAAGGGTCACCGGTACGTATCCTATCAATCAACATTTCACATCCATATTATTTGATACCATTGCCGATTTTTAGCTTTATCTCAACATTTCACATGCATAGTTTCATGGCTAGTGAGGGGATTATCCTAGCTACAATTAGGGGATTTGGTTATCCTACATCTGAACATGGGGATTGGGTTATCCTACATCTAAACATTGGAACTGGATTGTTCTACATCTAAAATTATACAGTGAATTTTTCACTACATAGAATTCAAAATGTACTTGGCCTAGAGTCAAGCAAGCTAGACGTCTCCTCATCCTATAGAATTGGCAAATGGTGAACTACTCGAGTCAGGAGCGGAAATTCAATATTGATCTGTTACCCGTTCAGTTGGGTAGGTTCGACGTAGTGCTTAGCATGGAATGACTACCCGATAACCGAACCGAAGTCTTCTGTCATGAGAAGATCATTCACCTACCACTACCGAACGAAGAGACATTTGTTATTCATGGAGAGAAGCACGACACACCATTGCGGACTATAAATTGTATGAAGGCACAAAATTGCTTACGGAAAGGTTGTATTACCTTTCTAGCACTTGTTGTCGACAAGAAGGCCGATGGGCCTCAGATGACAGATATTCCTGTGGTAAAAGAATTCCCTGAAGTCTTTCCTGAAGACTTGCCAGGACTACCACCATATCGACAAGTCGAGTTTCACATCGACTTGGTAACGGGAGCCACACCCATAGCCAGATCTTCATATCGATTAGCACCTTCTGAACCTTGTAGTAGACCGAATAAGGAGGTTGTGAGTCCATAACCCCCACTCTTTACCATTATACATCTTTATAAAGGTTTTGGGGGTGAAAAGACATGCGAGATTTGAAAAAAAAAATGCATAACATTTCGATGAACAAAAATTCATATTTCTAAACCATGTTACAAATAAATTTCTAACTAACTCAGATGGTTTAAGAAAGATTCTAGCTTCTACTCCAAGATAGACTTACGATCGGAGTATCATCAATTATGAATTCAAGAGGAAAGCATACCGAAAACGGCTTTTCGGACTCGTTACGGTCATTACGAGTTTCTCGTTATACCTTTTGGTTTAACGAACGCACCAGCGATCCTTATGGATTTAATGAATCGCGTGTGCAAGCCGTATCTCGACAAATTCGTCATGATATTCATTGATGACATATTAATATACTCAAAATCAACGGATGAGCACGAGCAATAGTTGAGAACCATTTTAGATCTACTAAAGAAGGAGAAACTATTCGCGAAATTTTCCAAGTGCGAATTTGGATTCGCGAGGTACAATTTCTCGGGCATGTAGAGAACGAGAAAGGCATTCATGTAGACCCATCAAAGTTTGAAGCAATCAAGAGTTGGGAAGCGCCCAAGACTCCAACTGGAGTCCGACAATTTTTTTTTGGGATTATCGGGATATCATCGGAGATCTATTGAGAATTTTTTTTAAATTACTCAATTGCTAACCTCCCTCACCAATAAAGACAATAAATTCGCCCCAATCGAAAAACAAGAAATAGCATTACAACTTATTCTTAAGATTGGTGCATAGCATTTTACAACCTTATCATTATCCGACGATACCGATGACTTTGTTGTAAACAATTATGCTTCGCATCAAGGATTGGGTTGCGTACTCGTGCAACGTGAAAAAGTTATCGTGTACACGTCGCGCCAATTAAAAAGTTCATGAGAAGAACTATACCACTCTCGACCTTGAGTTAGGCACGGTGGTATTCGCTTTAAAAATTATGGCGACATTATTTATATGGTACTCAATGCATTATTTTCACGGATCATAAAAGTCTTCAACACATATTCAACCAAAAAGAATTAAATATGCGTCAACGATGTTGGGTTGAATTGTTGAACGACTATGATTGTGAAATAAAGTACCATCCGGGCAAGGCGAACGTTGTAGCTGACGCCATGAGCCGCAAGGAGCGAGTTAGAACATTGAGAACTTAAGCATTAGAGAAGATGATTTCACAAGCGCTCAAGGAAGAGCATATTCAAGTAGAAACACTTCGAGGCATGAAGGAACAATTAGTGCCGAAAGAAGATGGAACTTTATACATTATGGGTCGAAATTGGGTTCCATTCTTTGGCGGCCTTCGAGATGATATTTTGAGGAAGCACATAGGCCTAAGTATTGAAAGAATACTATTGGTGGCCTAACCTCAAAAGTGATATCGCGACTTATGTCGGAGAATGCTTGACTTGCGCGAAAGTCAAAGTCGAGTAGCAAAATCCCTCGGACTTGTTACAACAACCCGAGATTCCCGTTTGGTAATGGGAACAAATATCCATGGACTTCATTACGAAGTTATCCAGGACCTCATGCGGTCATGACATGATTGGGTAATCATCGATAGACTAACAAAGTCCGTACACTTCTTACCGATTCGAGAGGAGGATAGTACAGAGAAACTAGCGGAACCCTATCTCAAGGAAATAGTGGCTCGTCATGGAGTACCTATTTCAATCATCTCTAACCAAGATGGTCGTTTTGTTTCAAGAATTTGGAAATCATTTCAACAGGCCTTTGGATCTCATTTGAATCTAAGTACGGCCTTTCACCCATAAACTGACGGCCAGAGCGAACGGACAATCCAAACACTCGAAGATATGCTTCATGCATGTGTTATGGATTTAGGCGGCAATTGGGATACTCATCTACCTTTAGTTGAGTTTTCCTACAATAACAGCTACCACACTAGTATACAAGCTGCACCGTTCGAAGCTCTTTACGGTCGAAAGTGTCGCTCTCCGCTATGTTGGGTGGTAGCGAGCGATAAACAACTAATCGGTCCGGAATTAGTCCAAGAGACTACAAATAAAATCTTTCAGATCCGAGACCGTATCAAGGCGGCTCGCGATCGACAAAAGAGCTACGCAGACAAGAGACGGAAGCCATTATCTTTCGAGGTCGGAGACAAGGTCTTGTTGAAAGTCTCACCTTGGAAGGGCGTAGCGAGATTCGGTAAGCATGGAAAGCTTAACCCTCGATATGTAGGACCATTTGAAATCTTAGAGAAGATTGGCACTGTTGCCTACAAGCTAAAGTTACCAGAAGAACTTAGTAGTGTACACGACACATTTCATGTGTCGAATCTTAAGAGGAGTCCAACGCAAGAAACGGTTATCATCCCGGCGGATGAGGTTCACATCGATAACAAACTCCAATTCGCCAAAGCACCTGTTGAGGTCATGGACCGGAAGGTCCAGGAAACATGAAGGAGTCGTACCATATTAACAAAAAATCATTGGAACTCTCGACATGGACCCGAATATACTTAGGAACTTGAAAATCAAATCAAAACCAAAACCCCCCCACCTGTTCGAGAATACTCCTGCAAAGGATGACTCAGCTTGAATTTCGGGACGAAATTCTCAATAACAGGGGGAGAATGTGACAACTGCCACTTTCTGGTAATTTACGTACATTTAAAGCAATGATTTACATTATACAAATATGTGTTTGAATATCCGAATTGCTTGATTACATGATATACATCTTAGAACACTTATGGAATACTCATTTATGATGCACATTATTCATTTTTATTGGTTACATTTGAAATAGTGTAAACAATGCATCGAAACAACTAGAGTAGTACCTAGTAAACTAGTGTGCTGACGAAAACTCAGGATCCGCATAAACCATCTAAATGACATCTTTAGGACTCAGACGAAAGTCCAACATCAAATATACATTAAACCTTAATTGGAAATGCAAGGGTTTGGTATAATACTTTCCCAATGTCCGGTAGCACTAGAAACTGCCTAAAAAGCGCTAAAAGTTACCATTTCAATAATTTTTCCGCAAAATTCAGCATTGGTGCTTTTATTACAAGATGCAAAAGTGTTGTTTAAACACATATTTCATATAAAAATACATAGGGAATATCATTTATATACATAACCGAATTTTTCCCTACAACTTTCATATGTTAACCTTTCGACTATCTACTTGCGGAACGAGCGCTAAACGACTATCCGAACTATATTTTGACATAGATTGCAAATTAGTGAATATTATTTTTGGCCAAATAAAGCTTATTTATGACCATTATTGATCATGAATCATCTCGAAAAATTGCAAAAACTTAAACACCTAAACACTTAACCATTTTACCTCATTTTGAACCATGAGAATTTACTAACACTTTGAAAAAAATACAAGACCCACCCCTCCCTCATATTCACGTTTTTAAGGGGTCCCACACTCTAATTTTGATGTTAAATATCTAGATATTTTGATTAAATTGCAAGTGGATAAGTTAGTGGATGATTATAACATTAAATCTCATAAGTTACTAGCATTTTATCCTCACATTTCACCTTATTCTACACACATTTAAGAATACTCTTTCAACCTTCATCTTTTTCACCAAGAACACCATAAAAACCCATTTAAATTTTATCACATCTTGATGATCAACATGGAGTTTCATGGAGCTTAAGGTGATCTAAAGCATTTGCAAGTTAAAGGAAGTGTATTCATCCATTCAAGAGCCTTAAATCATCAAGATCTTCATCTTTGTATTTCTTAATCATCCTCCAAGATCATCCCTAGCCAAGTGCTAGAAGTAAGCTTCAAGATCTATTGTTTTTCATACTTATATTATGTTTATGATTGTTATTATAACTAATAAATAACTAAATAATCATACATAATAAACATGAAAAATACAAAGAAGCAAAAATAATAATCATGATATATTTATGTTGGTTTATATTGTGATCTAAGACTTGTTATATGCATATTCGATCTTGTTATGATGATTATGATATAAATAAATTGTTAGAGGATGTTTTAAAAATATGATCTAACAATTATACATGTTTATGTTAAAGGGTTTTTAACATAAAGGTTTAAAGGGATGATCATAACATTTGATCTTGTGAAAGTATTTGAGGTTTTTCACTAAAAACAATACTTTTACAAGATTATAAAAAGTAACATACAACTTGAGATTTTTTATAAAAGTTGTTAAAACTAGAATTAAACTTGGTTTTTGAACTAGTTAGCATATGTTATGATCATGTATAAAATCCTACATGATTTTGAGATCATCTTAATGAGGTTATGTTATAAATCGCATGTGTTTTTTTTTTTTTAGAAATGATATGAGAAATTGTTGATGATTTGAAAAGAAAATGATATGTAAATAAACATGGCAAAGTTCATATTACAAAGGAACAATGGACAACTTTTCTTAGAAATCATATGTTAGAAAAACTATCATTCTTTTTTACAAAGTCTTTACAAGATTAGAAAGTTGGTCTTTCTTAACATAAAAATTGACATAAATATATATTTTGGTAAAATACATATTTATTGAACATATCAAGTATGTGCTATGTGTTACTATTTGTATTAGTTATATATAAAAGTTAGAGACTTGATAACAATGACACAAATAAATACAAGACATACTTACAACTAAAGACTTACAAGAATACATATAGACACACTTGAAAACAACTTACGGACATTCCGAGCTTTCGGACACAACTGATGGTCAAAACGGACGACAAGCGAATCTATAAACATATCGCCAATCCGAGGACTTACTACGACGTTTAGGCGATCTTTCGACGCGTACACCAAAATTACGTTACCATTAACAAAATTCGGACATTTTGAAACTTATAAAAACTATTATGTTTTTATTTACTAAAAAGTATACTTAGTTATTTTTATAAAAATGTTTTTATAAAAATGAAAGACTTATACTTTCAAATGGGCTTTTTTATACAAATGGGCTTACACTTCTTAATGGGCTTACTTTCATAATGGGCTTAACTTAAATACAAGGGCTAAGCCCAATACCAAACATATGGGCCAAGGCCCAATACTATTTAGGCCCAACACTATTTAGGCCCAATACTATTTAGGCCCAACACTATTGAGGCCCAACACTATTTAGGGCCAACACTATTTTGGCCCAACACTATTTAGGCCCAATAACATGAATTCTTGGGCTAAGCCCAATGACATATAATTGGTAAAAATTACAATTGAACAGTTTACTTATACAAAGGCATGAAATAAAGAAGACAAGACCCGATGATACAACTCACAAGATACAAGATTACATATATATATATATATATATATATATTTGGTGAAATATATATATAACCGTTTAACAATTCATTCATCTAATACAAAGTTCAACGAACAATAAAGACATACAAGTCTTACACATATTTAAGACACAAGGCTTGTACTCAAGTCATTTACAAAGACCGAAGTGTCTAACAAATATAAGAACATTTGTAGGTCGCAACATTGTTCAAGACGACCACACGTAAGATCACAAACACTTATCATTCACGGACGCAATACTGTGAGTTCATGTCCCCTATTCATTTAAATGTTTTACAACTTTACAACTATCGGGGAAAATACATGTTCAACGTATGTTAAAGTTAGGGAATGAAACACCTTAGATCATGTGCGAATTAGGGTTATACATCTAAGCACCATTAATCCAGTTTGGACCTAGGTACAAGTGGTTAGATCTAATGGGTTTTGGCGAGCCCCACTCTTGGTCGTGGACCCATACAGAAGAGTGCGTTTGTGTCCCAGTCGATAGTAGTCGACATGAAATCGTCTAGGTTTGGATTGCTTCCTAATTTGTCACACATATTAATGTCCTCGCGAAACATTAACGATCAACGATTTCATTGACGCTTTACATACTACATTATTACATACAGATACATCTTATACAACTCACATTTTATGGATACAATTTATACAACTCACATTTTATGGATACATTTTATACAACTCACATTTTACAGATACATTGTATACATCTCACATTTTACAGATACATTTTATACAACTCACATTTTACAGATACATCTCATACAACTAAACTGCATGAACTCGCCAACTTTTGTTGATGTTTTCAAACTTAACATGTATTTCAGGAAATTAGTGGACCATGCAGACATTTCAGTCAAGGAAAGCAAGTATCAAGACTCCATGCCACCATTTAAAGGGTTTGCCCGTTATATACCGCCTCTTTGCGGTAATATAGTGGTCAAAGCCTTGACATTTTAAGACTTACATTTTGATGTATAAAACAATGACAATTTATTTTCATTTGATGGTTTGTAACCAATGCATTTAACTTATGTTGCGTTCTTTTGAAACGATTATGACAATGGCATTGGAGCTTGTTTTTATTCATTTAGTATGTTCACTTATATTGTTATGCATTGAGAACCGATCAGATCACACCTCGCGCTTCCGCTATGAGCGGGTGTGACACTTTGATCTTGGCCATACACCTTAAGATAGTGGTTTTTGAAAACCATTTGAGCCCCTAGTATTGCCCAATACCATGTGCACAAGTGAAAGGGACCTGATTCAATGTTTCTGCAAGTTTTCTGCTGTCTGGGGACTGCTTGCGCACCGTAACACTCCCAGTGTTGAGGTGCGCAAGGACCAACTTTGGCAGAATGGCAGATTTGGTCCCTGTTAGTGTTTTGAGCTATTTTCGACACGTTTAAGGCCCGTTAACCCCATTTCAAAGCTCTAAAATGAAGTTAAAGTATAGGGAACTTAAAATGTGCTCAAAAATATCTCTGATGTCGGTTCGTTTGGTCATACGATCGCGTTGTTCGGTTAATTACGACGGAATGCGCATAAGCGCGAAAAACGATCCAAATGACGCGACGAATGGATTTTTCTTATGCCAAACACTAAAATAAAATGTTTTAATGCTTACATAAATTTTTGGATGTCCGGATGTATTCAGAACGTAAGTTATGCGCGAAAGTGCAAACTTGTGCACTTTTTGACGCTTTTAGTCCCTGAATGAGCCAAAAGTTTATTTTAGCACACCGAACCCCTCAAAGCCTATTTCTAAGCTATGTAAAGGATATTTATGGCATGTTTAACTTATGGTCATGTTCCGGAATGTTCGTTACAGTTCAAATTGGCATACTTTCGCAGTTTGTCAAGTTTAGTCCCTGTAAGCGAATTAACTTGTTTTTGACATACCAAAGCCTTCAAAACTTATTTCTAAGTTATGTAAAGGTTATTTAAGGTATGTTAAGTATATGTTGATGTTCCAGAGTATTTGTCGCATTAAACTGATTACGTTTACGCACCAGTTTGCGTATAACTCTCCAGAAAGTGATATAGAGTTTGAAATTGAATAAAAGTCAAAACATGAAAAATGTAAAACACAACCAAACAAACATTGGGATCAAATAACATTGTTTTATTGATAATAGAACTGTTCACAATGATTACAAGCACAGATGTTACATTGACTATTCCCAATGGGTGAATATAATCAGCCAGATCTGCATCAGTAACATTTTGTTGACTGTTGTCTTTTCTGATCAAGGTATACTTGTTTTGTGCTTCATTGCCTAGGATGCCTCCTCCAGTGGTCATTGTATCAATTCTTTCAATTGATACTATTGGATTAGTCATGTGCTTGTGTAAAATTACCCAACCTCCATTGTTTCTGTTTTCAACAATACCTTTGCTCATTGGAGAGAGTGGTCTCTTTGGGTTGTCTTCTGAACCTTTCCAATAGTAATTCTTTAGATGTTCTTCAGGGTACATAATAGTGTGTAAATCACCTTTTAGCACTTCCATTTCTCTGATGTTCCCTTCTGAATCTTCTATCATTTCTTTTCTTGGCCTTTTTTAGGACGTCACTTCATGTTCCATTCTTCTCTTTTCTTTTGTATCCATTAATATGCTCAACTCTGTTTCTCCTGTGATGGTTGTAGAAACTGGTTGTACTGGAACATGATCTTTCGGTTGTACCCTTGATGTGTCTGGCTTTGAGACATTTGGTGGAGGACCCATGAGTATCTTCTGTTTATCTTGAGGTGGACCCATAGGTTGCTTCTGTTTTAGAGCTGTTGAGGTTTCTGTTGGTTTGGTTTGATTTTGTTGAACAATTTCTGGTTGTTGTTGAGAAGTTTCTGATCTTCTTGCTTGTCTTTCTTGTGGAATTGGGGCTTTCAGTTCATGAAGATCAATATTTGTTAGTCTGGCAACATTATACTGCAATCTCTTAACTAACAGATGAACATTAGTAAGAGCTTGAGTATTTGTTTCCTCTTGTTTCTTCATTTTCTGTAACTCTTGATTTTCTTGATTTCTTTGTGCAGCTAATTCCATCAACAGTTTCTCAAAAGCCTCAGTCATGCTGCTGTTGTTGGCTCTGAGGAACTGTATTTCTTCAAGAAGCTTCCCTGAACTTGAGCTTTCTCCTGCAGTTACACCCTCAGCCATCTTTTTCTTGATATCATTCAGTTCCTTGATAGCTTTCTCAATTTCTGATGAGCTTTCTTTGTTTTCTGATGATTTTTGCAATTTGTTGAGAGGCAGTATTGTCTTCAGTTTGCTTCTGCACAGCTTTGACAGTTTCTGACAAAAACTTGATCTCTGACTTTTGATTTCTGCTTTCTTCTAGTATTAAATCAAGTTTTTCTTCTGTTGCTGTTTTCACAGTAGTAGCTTTATCTTCAGGTTCTTTTTGAAATTGTTTAGGTGATATAGATTGATGTTCTTGGGTAATTGGAAAAACAACAGATGTTTCTCTTCTACCACCAGCAGAAAACACATTCTCTGCTGTTTTAAGGTTAAAAGGATTGGACGAATCCAAATTCCCTATATCCTCACCAGAAAATTGAAACAAATTCAAGTTCTGGGTTTCCTCATATCCTTGAACCTTTTCAGGCTCTCCATGAGTTGTTGAGAAACTTTTTGTTTTCTCATCCAGGTTTCCTTGATCAACAGGCTGATCTCCACCTGTTGTTACTACATTTTCCTCCTCAGAATCTGATTCAGAAAATGAGTCTTTTGTTTTACTCACATCTTGTTTTGAAGAAATAGTATCTCTAAGTAAGATTTCATGTTTTCCTTGAATTGATTCATCAGAATCATTCTCAGAATCAAAAAATATGTTTATTTTAGACTGTTGTGCACCTGTTTCTCCAATGTGTGAGTCTTCAGCATGATGTTCTTCAGCCACAGGATTCATATTTATATCTTTATCAGCTAGATGAGGATCAGATTCATCCTGCTGTTCCATTCTTGGTGTGCTTGACTCCTGTGCATCATGCTCCATAGGGGACACTTGTTCAAAAACTCCTTTTCTTTCTGACTTTTTGTTCAACATTTTTAGGTATTCTGCTCTGTATGGTGATTCTTCTGGTATCATACTCATCATTTTTTCTGTCAGAACAGGTACATCATAATCTGACTTCCAAGACCCTGCAGCATTCCAAGGTTTCATAATTTCTGTCTTCCACATATTTTCTGATGCTGGTATTGCCATTTTTCTTTTCAGAAAAGCATCAGAAATTATGATAGATACAAATCTTGGAAAGGGTAGATGAGAATCTATTCTACCATCTTTGGTCAGAATTGATCTCCTGATCAGAATAAATATTTCTGCTCCATAATCAATGTTCAATCCATTAATTAGACTGAACATGATTGTTAGAATGTTCATATTTATCTGATCTGTACCTCCAATCTTTGACGATAGACACTTGTTCAGAATTTCCATTAAGACTTGCCAGAAGGCAGGTAGCTTGTTTCTCTTGAATTTATTGATTGTTGAAATCTTTGTTTTGTATCCCATTACAGCATCAAGTTGTGAAAACATATCTTCTCTTTCTGGTGATTTTTCAAAGTTCTGATGTAAGGGTAGCTCCAAACATTCCCTTATCTTTTCTGGTGAAATTATAATGAAGATATTTCCCCATACATGTGCTGTTAGCTCAGTTTGACTTGAGATTTTGAGAGTTTTTACAACTTGTTGTATGAGTTCTTGTGGTACCTCTCTGGTCTTTGTAAGAGCTTGAGCTAACGGGCATCTTGTTAGAAATTCAATGAGAATTTGACACTTCATATCATATTCTTCGATGTTATCATTCATTGCTTCATTGTTGCTCTTTAATGGAAGAAATTCATCTTCGGTGATGAAAGGAACTGAGTGTTTAATTTGAGGTATGTTGATGTTGATAGCAGCCATTGAGAATTTGGGTTTTGTTTTTGGAAAAGGGTTTTAGGGTTTTGAATTTGAAGGTTGAAGATCAAAGACTCTGTTTTTGAATGAGGTATTTATGGGGTGTATCGACAGAGATTTTTGAGTGTTTGTCGTGGGTTGTTTGAGTTCAGGGTGATTAATGACACCTTTAAGATGTTTTAATCCTTTAAGGAAACAACCGTTTTTGAAAAACCTTTGATTTATCTCTAATTTAATGTATATCCTTTTAAAGATACTTAGAGATTTCAAAGATTTTGCAGATAAACACTAGTTTCCAACTTGCACCTTTTCTCTATGTGGGACCCCTTTTTAAAAGGTCCAATCGAAACCCTTTGTGTGTCTCCCCAGATATTTCTCATAATGATATATATATATATCATCATATATTTTTTTTTGAGATTACAGGGAATAAGTAGAGTTCTGAGATTTTACTTACATTGTAGTCTTGCAGTTCTGAACTCCACACCTTTGTTCTGATATACCAGATGTATATTTATAGCTTGTTCCAGTCCTCAGAAAAAAAAAATTTAAAAAACTTTTTTCTTAAAAATTTGGATTTTCATAAATTCAATTAAATCTGATTAAAAGAATTGTTTTTCTGATGATATGTTTAAACTTTCTGGTTTTTCAAAACAAAATATGATTTTCTGATTTGTAATCAGAATTTTCACAGTTTTCTGATGAATGATCAGTTTTTCTGATTGATCATCAGATTTTGAGTTCTACTAACTTCTGTCAGTATTCATGTGTAATCCACCAGATTTTCTTTGATTTTATCAGTCAAGTTGTGTAAGTTCCCCCTAGATCTATTTACCAATAAAAAATTTAAAACAAACCTGTTGAAAGAAAACATAAAACAAACATGTTAAACGAAAACAAAAACATAAAACAAAGAAAACTACTCCTCCTCCTCCTCTAACACATTGAACATGCACTTCACAAATAACCAAAGACTGGTTACTCGTCCGGTGTGATTTGTTGATGGCGTCAAGGTGGCTACACTGATGTTTTCTTGAAGTACCAGCTCAGCTCTTGAATAGCAGCTTCTCACTCCTCCAAAGTCCAGCTGACTAGTGATCACCTTGGTAACAAATCGAGGGTAAATCAGAAAGGGTTGACGATCGTGGATATTTGCTTCTAGGTCTCTCATTAGAAACTTAGCATAGTTGAAAGGTTTTTCTTGTATCACAGCATGCACCACTTCCATCATCATATTCGACAGCTCATTGAAGTGTCCAATTTTCTTGGAAAAGCAGACACTTAGCTGTGTTACCAAAAACTGGAAAGGTGGTATAAAACAAGACTTGCTAATGGCCCTTGACGAGTTGAGTGTGTGATAGCCCATTTCAGTCAAGGTTTGTTGCACATTTGCTTTTTCCAGAAGTTGGATTTCATGATCATCACCCAGTTTGAGGACATTTCTGATTGTTTCTTCTTTTAGAGTAATTTTTACTCCCATGACCTCACTTTCAATCCACATGGAAGTACCACCAAAAATGATTTGAGAGTTCCACCAGAACTCTTGGAGAAGTTCTGGATATATGGTGACATGTGATGACACAGCAAAGCCTAGAGGACTTCGCATGATCATATTGTACACAAACCTGCAGTCCTCCCATGCAGGTCCTTCCAAGTTGGATCTTAATCTAAGATTGTGAAGTCTGTGAAACGGAAGAGGGAATTGAGTGGCTTTCATCAATTTTGGCGACCCATTTTTTATAAGAAAACAAACTGTTGAAAGGCTTTTGAAGAACTGATTTTTGTTACAAATGTTCTTTTCAGGTTGTTAATATTTATAGGTGAAAGTGATGTTAACAGCCAACCTTTTTCTCTTCAATTAAGAAGATATATGTCCCAGTGAATGTAACAGTGAGTGTAACAGTGATTTTGACAGTCTATTAAGCCCCATGTGTGAGTAAGCATTTAATGACTAGGCATCTATTTTCATAGCTCCTAATGGTTCTAGTGCCTACGTGTCACAATTAAGTTCCTTATGAAGAAATGACGTTGCATGCAAAAAAATGAAATTCAATAAACTGAAAAGAAAATGAGACGGTTGATTATTACAGCTGTATGGAACTCCATCAGTATGCATGTTACTTTTCCCCCCCTTTTTTTAAATTAAAAAACAAAACAAAACAAAAAAAATACACGAAAATAAGTAATTACAATATGTGGAATGTGCATGAGGATGTATTTTCACAGATAATCCTTATGTTTCAACCATAATTTCTGATTTTATATCAGAACTTCTGGTGCTTTTACCAGATATCCTGATATTTCTTCAGAATATCTGATAAACTATCATTTATTGATAGTTCATCAGATTTTCTTGTGTTCCATCAGATTGATGGATTGTTTTATCAGAAACTAGTTGATTTGTTCTATGAATAACAGAATTTTGATTTTCAACAAGTTGGTCTTCAATTTGTGTTTTTGATTTTTCTGAGAAATCTTCATCATTTAGATTAACCATGCCTAGTTTGCTGATTAAAAAATTGTGTCTCTTTTCATCAAGAGGTTTTGTAAAGATATCAGCAATTTGATTTTCAGTTGGAACAAAATACATTTCAATGTTACCTTTCTCCACATGATCTTTTATGAAGTGGTATCTGACATCTATGTGTTTGGTTCTTGAGTGATGAACATGATTTTCAGTTATTGCAATGGCACTCTTTGAGTCACATAGAATTGGAATTCTTGTCAGAGTTACTCCATAATCTTTCAGTTGAGTTTGCATCCACAGCACTTGTGAACAGCAACTTGCTGCTGCTACATATTCTGATTCTGCTGTTGATGTGGCAACACAGTTTTGTTTCTTGCTCGCCCAACATACCAATTTTTCTCCCAAAAGTTGACAGGCACCAGATGTGCTTTTCCTGTCAATTTTGCACCCTGCATAATCTGCATCTGTGTATGCAATTAATTCAAGGTTTGTATCCTTTGGATACCAGAGACCAATTTCTGATGTGCCTTTGAGATATTTAAAAACCCTTTTTACAGCTTTCAGATGGGATTCTTTAGGATCACATTGATATCTGGCTAGAAAACATGTTGCAAACATGATATCTGGTCTGCTTGCAGTTAAATAAAGCAGTGATCCTATCATCCCTCTATAGGTTTTAATATCAACACTTATACCATTTTTATCAGAATCTAACTTGTTCCCTGTTGCCATGGGAGTTTTTGAAACAGAGCAGTTTTCAAGTGAGTATTTTTGTAGAATTGTTTTCACATATTTTGATTGACTCAAAAATATTCCATCAATTCTTTGTTTTACCTGTAACCCTAAGAAAAAGGTTAACTCACCCATCATACTCATTTCAAAGTGGCTGGTCATCAATTTTTGAAATTTGTCACAAAATTTTTCATTTGTTGATCCAAATATAATGTCATCAACATATATCTGGACCAGCAAAGTGTGACCTTTGTGTGTTTTGAGAAAAAGAGTGGTGTCAATAGTTCCTTTGGTAAACCCAGAATTGAGTAAGAAGTTTGATAAAGTTTCATACCAGGCTCTAGGAGCTTGCTTCAACCCATACAAGGCTTTGTTTAATCTATAAACATGATTTTGAAATTTTGGATCAACAAAGCCTTCTGGTTGATGCACATAAACTTCTTCCTCAATTTTACCATTCAGAAAAGCTGATTTTACATCCATTTGATAAACTTTTAAATCCTTAGATGCAGCATAAGCAAGAAAAATTCTTACAGCTTCTAATCTAGCTATTGGTGCAAAGGTTTCGTCATAATCAATACCTTCTTGTTGACAGTAACCCTTGACCACTAACCTTGCTTTGTTCCTGGTGATTATGCCGTTCTCATCAGATTTGTTTCTGAACACCCATTTTGAGCCTATGACAGATTTGTCATTTGGCTTGGGTACCAAATCCCATACCTTGCTCCTTTCAAATTGATCAAGCTCTTCTTGCATGGCTTGAATCCAGTCTGGGTCATTTAGAGCTTCCTTGACAGATTTGGGTTCTATCTTGCTTAAGAACCCAGAGAATGCACATTCATGTGCAGTGGCAGATCTTGTTCTGACACCATCTGCAGGATTGCCTATGATGTCAGAATGAACATGTCCTTTGATCCATCTTAACTTGTTGTGAAATGTTGTTGGTTCTGATGGATTTGAAGTTTCCCCCTGATCAGGTGCTACATTTGTCTGAAAAGAATCAGAAATCTGGATTTCTGATGTACTACATACTTGATTTGCAGGGTTAGAACATGAATAATCTTTTGATTTATTTTTGTAGGCATTATCATGTTCTAGGAAATCTTCATTTAATATTTCAAAGAGATGTTCAAAATTTTCTTGTTTGTCAGAAAAGTTTATTTCTTTTATGTACTCATCAGAAACCTCTGTTTCTGATGAGTCATCAAATGAGACATACAAACTTTCTCTGATGGTCCTGGTGTTGAGAATAAAAACTCTGTATGCTTTTGAGGACAAAGAGTAACCAAGAAAAATGCCTTTTTCTGCTTTTCTGTCAAATTTTTTCAAGGCTTTCAAAATCATTAAAAACAAAACATCTACAACCAAATGTATGCAAAAATTTTATACTTGGTATTCTTCCATTTATAATGTTGTAAGGTGTTTTGTTATGCCTTTTGTTGATAAAGGATCTGTTTTGTGTAAAACATGCATTTGCTATAGCTTCTGCCCAAAAGTGAGTGGGCAATTTAGCATAAGCAAGCATGGTTCTGGCAGCTTTTACCAAGGTCCTATTCCTTCTTTCAACCACACCATTCTGTTGGGGTGTTCTTGGAGCAGAAAAATCATGAGAAATTCCTTTACTTACTAAGAAATTCTCAATTTTTGCATTTTTAAATTCTGTTCCATTGTCTGATCTGATCCTTCTCACTGTTAGTTTTAACAGATTTTCAATTTTCTTAATAAAATTAATGATCAGATCAGGAGTTTCACTTTTCTTTCTCAAAAATTCTACCCATGTGTACCTGGAGAAGTCATCCACAATTACTAGTATGTATTTCTTTCCAGAAAAACTTTCTGTACTTATGGGTCCACACAAATCCATGTGTAAAAGTTCCAAATTTTGTGAAATAGAAGACTAAGAAATTGATTTGTGTGAGCTTCTTTTCGATTTTCCCATTTCACATGCTTCACAAATTTTATCCTTCTTTGAGGATATCAAAGGTAATCCTTTTACCAGACCTTTGCTTGCTAATATGCTTAGGTTTTTGAAATTTAAATGAGCAAGCCTTTTTTGCCATAACCAACTACTACCTTTGTTATGTTTTGAAAATAAACAAAGTTTTGGATGTTCACTTTCTTCTTTGAAGTCAAAATAGTAGATTGATTTTCTTATCCTTTTCCCACTTAAATAAATTTTGTTATCATCTATACCTATTAACAAGCATTTTTCTGGTAAAAAGGTTACCTGAAAACCTTTGTCACAGAATTGACCACAACTCAGCAAATTATACTTTAAGCCTTCAACATAGGCTACTTTCTCTATGGTCAAACATCCATATTTTATGCAACCATATCCCATAATCCTCCCTTTTACTCCATTTCCAAAATTTACCATTCTACCCAGCTTTGAAACAAAGTTGCTGAGTAAGCTCCTGTCCCCAGTCATGTGCTTGGAGCTTCCTGAGTCGCAGTACCAGATCTGCTGCACATGATGGTCAGTTGCTGGAATAGCAGGTATATCAGTCATTGGTGTATGTGCTTTCAATGGATTGAAACAGAGCTCGGTCATGACCATTAAGGAAATTGACCATCCTGATTTTCCACTGGGGGTATTCCTCTCTGACCAGAGTCGGAGGTTTAGACATAGAACCAATGTTAAAAGCAATATTCCAGGATTGAAAGCTGGCCATATTTAGAGAAAAGAAGATGAGCGATTGATCGTTGGCTCAAAACAACTTCTTTTCACGTAATATGGCAAGTGATTTCAGTAGATGTGAAAAAGATGTGCGGAAATGGAAATCAGACTTTCAAGAAACAAGACCTACAGAATTATCAAGTTTATATCACTTTGAAACAAAATGGTTTACAAGGTGATTGTAAGATTATTATGTAATACAAACGAATCTTGAATTCTGTGGGGGAGAGAGCAATTGAGTTTAGATGTATGTGTGAATGCTAAGCTTCAAACTCACTTTACTTCTCCTGGTTTAGCCTTCTATTTATAGACGGCTTGGTGCATGAATAAACAATAGTTTATTCATACAATAATTCCTGCAAAAAGTAGCCAATTGACATATTCATTGATTCCAACGTTCAAGTTGCCTTTTTCATCATGATATCATTAAATGTCAACTTGCTTCGGTAAGTGTGGCAGGACAGAGCCAATTTCAGACAAGTGGGTTATTTCATCAGAAATTCTGATAAACCACTTCATCAGAAATTCTGATGAACAAATCATCAGAAAATCCTTGATGATCAGAATCGTCAGATACTGATGATATTTCATCAGAAATATCATCAGATCCATCAGAAATGACCTTTTCTGATAATCCAATTCAGCTCTTGATCAACTTGTGATTCTTTGAAGTAGATGCTATGTATTCCGGTTGTCCCATCTGATCTTCTTTTTCTAGTTCGTGATCTTCAGGACTGTGATCTCTTCATAGATCCAGTTGATTGTGTTTTTCTTCAATACTTACAAATAAAATTTCCTAACAGAATTGAAGACATTCCTATTGTACGCGATTTTCCTGAGGTATTCCCCGAGGAATTACCTGGTCTTCCGCCTCATAGTCAAGTCGAGTTTCAAATTGAGCTAACTCCTGGGGCAGCACCCATAGCCCATGCGCCTTATCGATTAGCCCCATCGGAACTAGAGGAATTGTCCACTTAATTGCAAGACCTCTTGGACAAGGGTTTTATTCGCCCTAGCTCTTAGCCTTGGGGAGCTCCAGTGTTATTTGTGAAGAAGAAAGACGGTACCTTCAGAATGTGTATTGACTACCGCGAACTCAACAAGGTGACTGTGAAGAATCGTTATCCTCTCCCACGTATTGATGACCTATTCGACCAGCTGCAAGGGTCGAGCTTTTACTCTAAGATTGATTTGAGATCGGGATACCATCAGCTGAGAGTCCGAGATGAGGACGTCTCCAAAACAGCATTCAGAACTCGTTACGGCCATTACGAGTTTCTGGTTATGCCTTTCAGATTGACGAATGCACCTGCGGTCTTCATGGATCTCATGAACCGATTGTGCAAACCTTACCTGGATAAGTTCGTTATCGTTTTCATCGACGATATCCTGATCTATTCGAAGAATCAGGAAGAACACGAGCAACATCTGAGGCTTATTTTGGAACTTCTTCAAACAGAGCAGTTGTATGCCAAATTTTCGAAATGTGACTTCTGGCTTCGCGAAGTCCACTTTCTAGGCCATGCAGTAAACAAGGATGGAATTCATGTGGATCCATCCAAGGTTGACTCGATCAAGAACTGGCCTGCACCCCGTACACCAACATAAATCCGCCAATTCTTGGGTTTGGCAGGATATTACAGAAGGTTTATCAAGGATTTCTCAAAGATTGCGCAACATCTCACTTCACTGATTCAGAAGGGTATCACCTATCGTTGGGGTGATGCACAGGAATCCGCATTCCAGCACTTAAAGGATAGACTTTGTAGCGCACCTATTCTTTCGTTACCTGAAGGCACAGATGATTTTGTGGTTTATTGCGATGCTTCCCTCCAAGGACTTGGTTGCGTGTTGATGCAACGTGACAAGGTCATTGCCTACGCATCGCGCCAACTTAAGGTTCACGAAAGGAACTACACTACGCACGACTTGGAATTGGGAGCAGTTGTTTTCGCACTTAAGATATGGAGACATTAATTGTACGGTACTAAGTGCACCATTTACACCGACCACAGGAGTCTCGAGCATATCTTCAAGCAAAAGGAGTTAAACATGCGACAACGTCGATGGGTCGAGCTCTTGAATGATTACGAATGTGCGATCAAGTACCATCCGGGCAAGGCCAATGTTGTGGCTGACGCCCTCAGTCGAAAGGATACTACACCTAAACGTGGGCGAGCGTTACAACTTACCATCCAATCTAGTCTTCCTACTCAGATACGAGATGCTCAGGTTGAAGCATTGAAAGCAGAGAACATCAGGGCGGAGTCCCTACGAGGATCAATAAAACGGTTAGAACAAAAGGAAGACGGCGCCTACTATGTAAACGGGCGCCTCTGGGTTCCACTTTATGGTAATCTACGTGAGCTTGTGATGGATGAGGCTCACAAGTCTCGTTATTCAGTACATCCTGGTTCGGATAAGATGTACCACAATCTCAAGACTACGTATTGGTGGCCTAGTATGAAAGCCAACATAGCAACCTACGTCAGTAAATGTTTGACTTGTGCGAGAGTCAAGATTGAATACCATAAACCATCAGGCCCACTCCAACAACCAGAGATCCCGACATGGAAATGGGTGCAAATTTCCATGGATTTCGTTACTGGCCTGCCTTCTCAATGCGAAAATGACACTATTTGGGTGATAGTGGATCGATTGACCAAGTCTGCACATTTTCTGGCTATCAAGGAAACGGATAAGTTTTCTACTCTAGCAGACATCTACCTAAAGGAAGTAGTATCAAGGCACGGAGTGCCAACCTCCATCATTTCTGATCGTGACTCACGTTTTACATCTGAGTTGTGGCAAGCTATGCACAAGTCCTTTGGTTCCTGATTAGACATGAGCACGGCATATCATCCATAGACGGATGGGCAATCTGAACGCACCATCCAAACCCTTGAAGACATGCTTAGGGCATGTGTAATCGACTTTGGTAATGGCTGGGAAAAACACCTCCCGTTAGTGGAGTTTTCGTATAACAACAGCTACCACACCAGTATCTAGGCCGCTCCATTTGAGGCATTGTACGGACGTAAATGCCGATCACCTCTTTGTTGGGCAGAAGTTGGTGACAGCCAAATCACAGGCCCAGAACTTGTGGTAGACACGACTGAGAAGATTGCTCGGATACGACAACGAATGGCGGCAGCTCGTGGCCGTCAGAAAAGCTATGCTGATAAGCGAATGAAACCACTCGAGTTCCAGGTTGGGGATCGAGTGCTACTTAAAGTCTCACCTTGGAAAGGTGTAGTTCGTTTTGGCAAACGAGGCAAACTGAATCCGCGTTATGTCGGACCATTCGAAATCTTTGAGAAAATTGGCAAAGTCGCTTACAAGTTGAATCTACCTGAAGAACTCAGCGGAGTACACAACGTATTCCACGTGTCAAATCTGAAAAAGTGTCTGTCAGATGAGACCCTCATAGTTCCCTTAAAGGAGCTCACAATCGACGACCAGTTACGATTCGTCGAGGAACCAGTTGAAATCACAGACCGAGACGTTAAGATTCTCAAGCGTACCAGAATACCCCTTGTTCGAGTTCGTTGGAACTCCCGTCGTGGCCCAGAGTATACCTGGGAACGAGAAGACCAAATGAAACACAAGTATCCCAGTTGTTTGAGAAAAGTGCAACCACTACTGAGGCTGAAGCTACTGCGGAATTTCGGGACGAAATTCCAAACCAACGGGGGGATGATGTGACACCCCAGGAAAAGCCAGTAAACCACGCAACTTAACTAGCTTCCTCAGTAACCACATGCTAAATTTCGGGACGAAATTTTCTTAACAGGGGGAGAATGTGACAACCCTCGTAATTACATGTATCCGTACGATTAATTAATATTAAATTGTGCTTAATGATTGTGCAGAAATTTGACTAAATGGTCCTGAATGTTTTCCTAAGTGTTGGGAATTAATAGTGTCACAAAAAGTTACATAAAAGACACTATACGAAATAACTTAGCACTTTAACGAACCGGTATCTAACCGAACAACCGGACATTACCCGGAACATCAAAATATTACTAGAAGCTTTGTTTATTTATTTCTGAGCTAGTTATTATCACTGGACACCCTTACACACTATATAACACCATATATGTTTAACACCTAAACACTATAGTTGAAATCCAACCATTTAACTTAACTACCCATGAAACTTACACTTTACCCCCCCCCCCCCCTACATCTTGTGGACGGTCACATGGAGAGTGACCCCACCAAAAATCTTGTAAATCCCACAATATCGATCATAATCTACCTTGGATTCATTTAGATTGCAAAAGATCTTGGAAGATTGGATTTGATTGGTGAACTAACTATATGGTAAAAGAAGTTACACTTGGACCCCCTCCCCCTTGATAATTTACGGCCCATGTGGGGGACCCCACTCATAGATTTTGTTCAATATTTTATTTAGATTTGTTGCTTGTGTATCTTGCCAAGATATTGTAAGTAATTATAAGTGTGGCTCCCTAGATCACAATATCATGCCAAATCATTTCATATCTTCTCAAGATCACACCACCTCCCTCACTCTCTCCTCTCCCTCTTGGCTCCCTCCATAACCGCCACCATCACCACCTTATCACCACCATATCCATCCATTTCAAGCTTATTCAAGTGCTAGAAGGTGATACTTGGAGCTTGAAGCTTGGAGATCTTGAAGGAACTTCATACATTGCTTTTACACACCATCTTCATCATCTTTTGTTCTTGAGTTCTTCCCTAGCTTGAAGCTAGTAGTAAGATTCTTGCTAACTCTTGTTTACTTCATGTGTTAGTGGTTAAAGATTATATCATGATGAAATCATATGAACACTAAAAGAACACAAACATAAATCTTGAACATAAAGATGAAATAGGATGAAATGTTAATAGTATAATGCTGTTTTGCTTATGTTGATGATGGTACTTGACATTATAAATCTGAGTTAAATAACGGTAACCTGCTGCAAGTGATATTAATGTCGTTGTTAATCACTAAACATGTTAACGGAACAAATAGAACTTGCGTTAGATCACTATAAGCTGAAAACAGGAAGCTGTCAAACTGTTACAGCCGCCTTCAGTCGGCTGTAACCAGGTCATAACTTAATGAAAAATTGATTTTCTTGAGTCTATAACGTGTTATTTCGAAATACGGTTCTAATGGCCCTGGAATCTTAATTTTTGGACTTCGTTTGCTATTTTTAAAGGGTCGTTTTTCACAGCAGCAAAAGCTGCATTTTTACTGCAGAAAATGTGTGTTATGTTTTTCGTCATAACTTGATATCTGTGTAGAATTAGCTCATGAAATTTGTACTGTAATTGACCACTGATGTCGTTGTAATGTTCCAACAGGAATTTCATCAATCGGATTTACGATGAATTTTAAATAAATTATTCCGTGGACTGCAGTCAGAAAGTGACGAATCTGATTGCAGTCCGGTAAATGATTTTTTATAAAATATTGATAATGAATTGGATCCCGATATTTTTACACAGTAATATTTGGTAGGTTTAAAACGTTCTGTAAAAGTTTGGGAATTTTTGGAGTAAGTTAACTATTTTATTAAAATACCCGAAAACAGTCCAGTTTTGGATGTTCAAGCTGAAACAATATAACTAGTGATTTGCATGTCTAAATGTCGGTTATGTTATCCGATAATGATCTAACGTGTTATATGTCAATGAAAGTGTTATGTGCAATATCGTATGCTTGCTCTTGAGTAGCTATAAGTGGAATGTTTATATGGGCGTGAACTATTAAAGTGAGTGCATGTTATGTAGTAGATACGTGTAGGAACTTTGTGTTCTATTTGAAACCACTAAATGACTAACTGGTAATCATATTAGGACGTGATTGACCGACCTTGAATGTTAGCTATTTTTGTGAGTCAAACCGAGCAAACAAAGGTGAGTTCACACACTTTCTAAGGCATGGGATTCCCGGTGGTTGGGAATGGGTTAAAGAACTAAAACGGAACCTGCATATCCTCCTTAGGTAGGATATGTACGACCATCCTCCATGGGTAGGATGCCAATATTAATCTTACGTATTCTCCTTGGGTAGAATACGTACGTTCGTCCTCCTTGGGTAGGACAACAACCTTAAAACTTACTAGACAAAACTCTATCAAGAAGTCCCTCATTTTTATATCGACTTAATCGCCGGGCCAATGGCGAGCGGGTCATTAGTTAATAGCGCTATTAGGGTTGACAAGCCTCACACCGTGCCGTTCGGACGGGCGTGTACTAATGGATCTGGGCAAACTGTCAATGATGATAGACATTGACGTAGGGCACAACTATTGTTCGTCAGTTGTCGATATGGTAACGGTCTAGTGGTTCACATGGGGAAGCCCCTACTAATTATGGATATGGTTTGGGAAAAACAAAGATACTAGTTAACTCGTGGTTTACGAAACAACTTACGGTTTTCAAAATAAACTTGCAAAACTAAACGACCAACTGTGAACTCGCTCAACTTTGTTGTTGACTCCTTGTTACATGCCTTGCAGGTCGTTAGGTGCTTAAGGAGCTTGCACAGGGAGGCGTGGTCGTTGTGGGACATGGACTGTTGAGTCTCATGTCGAACTTTTAAACTTTATGAACTTATTACTTATGTTTGGATTTTAAAATTTATGCTTTCGCTGTTAACTTAAAGTTGGTTACTTTCTTTTGGTCACCAATTATGTTGTGGTTGGTTTGATTTACTTAATTACGTTATTCAATATGATTGGTGGCTTGATCCTGGTCATGTCACGCCTCCAAGCGGCGATACTCCGCTTGTGGATTTTGGGGGCGTGACATAATAAGATCCGCGAGGACCAAAACAACTTAACTTATGTGGTTGTGTCGTGACTTTAAAATGTAATGTATAATACTTATGTTTTAAAATATGTCAAAATGTCCAACAAACGAGTGCATCGTCCGACAAGGTATAAATGGGCACCAACTTCCGTCACCACTACGTTTTATATTCCGCTGCGACGTTTTTGGGGTGTGACATCACCAAGCAAGGCCAACGTGGTGGCCGATGCCCTCAGTCGTAAAGAAACCAAACCTAAGCGTGTACGTACGTTACAGCTTACTATCTACTCCAGTCTCCCTACCCAAATCCGTGACGCTTAGGTTGAAGCATTGAAGGAGGAGAACCTAAAAGCTGAGTCCCTGCAGGGCATGGAAAAGCAACTCGTACGCAAGGAAGATAGTACCTATTAGTTCATGGAACGTATTTGGGTTCTGTTCTATGGAAACCTACGAGAGCTTGTGATGGACGAAGCACACAAGTCTCGTTACTCGGTGCATCCTGGTTTTGACAAGATGTACCAGGATCTCAAGACTCTGTACTGGTGGCCCCACATGAAAGCTAACATAGCGACCTATGTTAGTAAATGCTTTACCTGTGCTAGGGTTAAGGTTAAATACCAGAAGCCATCAGTACTACTCCAACAACCAGAGATCCCAACATGGAAATGGGAGCAGATTTCCATGGATTTCGTCACTGGCTTACCTAGATCTCAACGAGGAAACGACACCATCTGGGTGATCGTGGATCGACTGACCAACTCTGCACACTTTCTGGAAATCAAGGAAACTGACAAGTTCTCTACACTCGTAGATATCTATTTGAAGGAAGTAATCGCTAGGCACGGAGTGCCAACTTCCATCATCTCTGATCGTGACCCGTGTTTTGCATCTGATTTGTGGCAGGCGATGCACAAATCCTTTGGCTCACGTCTAGACATGAGCACAGCCTATCACCCTCAGACGGATGGACAGACTGAACGCACCATCCAGACTCTAGAAGACATGCTTCGAGCATGTGTTATCGACTTTGGTAACGGCTGGGAAAGGCATCTACCTTTAGTGGAGTTTTCATACAACAATAGTTACCACACCAGCATCAAGGCTGCTCCGTTCGAGGCTTTGTACGGACGAAAATGCCAATCACCTCTATGCTGGGCAGAAGTTGGCGACAACCAAATCACTGGCCCAGAACTCGTTATCGACACAACGGAAAAGATTGCCCAAATCAGACTGTCACACCCCGACCACGTTAAAACAACAAAACCGTGGCGGAAACGTCGGGGAGTGTTGTAACAGAATCATCGTTTCAACAACCATGGTAATTAAAAGTTTCGTTTTATTGAATCATTAAGTAATTTACATTGTCTTAAAACCAAACAAACAAATTAAACATCGTCTACTATCGTTTTTATATCACTAAGGCCACGTCCAGATCCTAAGTGATCATGCTTCCTAGCAATCATCATAAATCACCACCTGAAACATGTGTAAAAATAAAGTCAGCAAAGAAATGCTGGCGAGCACATAGGTTTTATAAGAGTATCGGAATCATGGCTCGTTTATGTATATATTGCAATACCTTGAAAACCTTGTTTTGAAAAGTAAATAATAATGCAACATGATTAACCAACTCAAATCAAGATGGTTATAATTTATAAAATCTCGTAGCCATGATTTAAACCAATTTGTTAAACATCTCGTTAAAAACTCGTTAATAAAACTCGTATGGTTTATATCATTTCAAAAACCTCGTTGTGTGACATCGTTTCAAATCGTTTCCCAAGTGAACTAAATAATGACCCGCAATGTAATATGATAAAAGCACTTATATATAAGATGTACCAGCGGCGTATCTACCATGCTTCTATCATACTACACCCGTCCCATTATCTAATCACTACCCAAAACCAATCGTTCGTTCAATCGTTTTATCTCGTTTAAGTCGTTCCAAATCGTTAAATTCGTCCCAAAATCGTTTTCGTTTTAATTGTGAAACTACTTTTTGTCGCCTCGCTAATAACATTCAAACCTTCGTGACTCGACTACCTCGTTTCTCGTATTAACAAACCCCCAAAGGGTAAGTTAACAATCATTAGATTCGGTCGTTACCTACATAACCCCCACACATAACCATGGGTGTAGTCTGATAACGGGATTTGTCAGATCCTATGGTACCATAACCTAATACTGGTCGGCTTGATCAATGCTAATGAATGTCATTCGTTATGTAGTTACAACCATCAAGTTTCGTTCACAGTATTGAAATCGTATTTAGTTTAATAAAAACCATCTTAATCGTTTTTGAAAACATCGTTAAAATATCGAAATCGTTTTGATACATATGAATCACCCCAAAACAATTGAAAACACTAAAATAGGGGAACTATGTACTCACATTGAATGGAAGGGTATCCTTGATTTAAAGAACTTAGCGAAGCTCAGACAAACCAAGGAAATTCAAGGAGTACCTAGTAATCAAATCGCTAGTAAATAAATCGACACCTAAATCGGAAGATCGGATAGAATGAGGTCTTGTAAACCAAATGAGTGTGGAACTCATGTGATATGGTTTAACAAAGCCTACATCCGAAATCGGAACCTAACCTAAGTGCTTTTGACCCGTTACGACCCATTAAGGTAGCTCATGCTACTTTAACGCGTCGTTCGCGCAAAACTATGTTCGGATGGTTAACTATGTGTTGTGTCAAGTTTTATATGCGCAATAATACCTAAACATGTTACTACATCAGATTATATGTCAAAAACATGTTCACATATGTAAAATATGTATTTATGCTTCAAAAGGGCGTTTTGGTCATTTCCTATGGGCATACAAGCTACTTAACAAATAACTAACCAATCATATGTGATCATAAGGTATAACCTCAGTGGTTATTCCCTATGCAACTATGATCACTAATCAAGCTTGGTCGGATCCTAAAGATCGACCAAACGGGTCAGGTTCGAAAGTCTAAGCGGTTGTTTAGACCGCTTAACTTACGACCTTTAACAAGCACTAAACTAATAATGACGAGTTAAACATGTCAAAACATGTTTAACTAGTTTATAAAACTGATTTGGTATCAAAACAATGGGTTTTGATACCCGAAAATAGCTCCGTTGCAAAATGCATGCTAAAACGCATTTTGACCGAAACTTTGACTCGTCACTATGCTTAGTTAACGTGGTAATCAGTAGGTATAATCGCTAACGATTACAATCACGTTGCAAAGTTCAATTGAACTTTGACTTGACCAGTCGATGGTCAAAACCGAAAGTCAAACTGTTGGCCAAACTGTTTGACTTTCAGCTTAAACATAAAGAATAAGCAAGAAAGAAGACTTACAATAGGTCCTAGCTATCTTTTCTATAAGAATAATCAGATTAGAAAGCTCCAAACACTTGGGAGAGCTCCCAAATCAGATTGTAGAGAAGAGAAGAGAGAAATGAGCAATGAATGAATGAAATTGCTTGGCTATTTATAGTTGTTGCAACTTCATGGGATCATTACACATGTTTGTGTGGCCTCCAAGGATTAAATCATGGCCATACAATTGTTAGGAACTGATTAGAGACCTTGGAGAACACTTAAACTTGCCCATCACACAAAGAATTTACCATAACAGCCCCTGAAGATCAAACAGAATGCTGAAACTGAGTTTCTGTCACTGGGCACACTCACACGGCCCGCGTAAACAATGGGGAGGGGGTTACGCGGCCCGCCTGGGCTCCCCAGTTCAGCACAAGTTTGAAAAATTACAGTTCAGGTCCCTGCATGTGTATTAAGTCCATTTCAGCCCCTTTTGACCCCCGTTAAGCCATTTTCAAGGCTCTACAAGGTCAATAAAGTTTAGAGGACTTAAAATATGCTTGGAACACTCTCGGATGTCGGCTCGTTTGGTCATACGGTCGCGTTGTTCGTTAAATTATGACGAAACTCAAACGGACGTGAAAACGATCCAAATTAAGCGACGAATGGAATTTTTGCTTGCCGATCACTAAAATAAAAATATATTAGTGTGTACAAAAATTTTGGATGTCAAGATTTGGTCAGAACGTAAGATATGCGCGAAAATGCAAACTTACATCGTTTTTGACACTTTTAGTCCCTGAAATATCAAATAAGCATATTTTTGCATACCGAACCCCTCAAAGCTTATTTCTAAGCTATGTTTAGGTTATTTATGGTATGTTTAGCTTATGATCAAGTTCCGGACTCTTCGATACCATACGAATCGGTATAGTTTCGCAATTTGACACAAATAGTCCCTGCGATCTAATAGACTTGTTTTCAACACACCAAACCATCCAAAACTTATTTCTAAGTTATGTGAAGGTTATTTAAGGTATGTTAAGCCTATTTCACTATTCTGGAGTGTTTGTCACGTTAAACTGGCTGCGTTTACGCACCAGTTTGCGTATAACTTTCCAGAAAGCGATTTAAAGCTTGAAATCGAAATCGAATCAAATTGTAAAATCATCAAACACAAATAAACACATAATAACACCAAAACACATTGTTTTATTGATAATTAACATTTTTTTACATTGTTCATCTATTACAGAGCACAGTTGTCACAGTCTCCCCTACTTTAGAAAATTTCATCCCGAAATTTTAACTAGAGGAAACTTGTGAGAACAATTGCGGATATTTCGCCTTCATTTGGTCCTCACATTCCCAAGTAAACTCTGGGCCACGTTTGGTTTCCCAGCGAATCTTGACCAAATGAATTCGTTTGTTCTTCAACTGTTTGTATGTACGGTCCACTATCTCCACAGGTTTCTCGACAAAGTGCATCGTTTCATCGATTTGGATCTCGTCGAGAGGAATGTGAAGATCAGCGTCAGCTAAACACTTTCGCAAATTGGACACGTGAAAAGTCGGATGAATATTTCTGAGCTCTAGAGGTAGCTCTAGTCGATAGGCAACTTTTCCAACTCTTTCAACAATCTTAAATGGTCCAACATATCGTGGTGCAAGTTTTCCTTCCTTTCCAAATCTTACCACTCCCTTCCAAGGTGACACCTTGAGTAGGACATGGTCTCCGACTTGAAATTCTAAGGGCTTGCGTCCTAAATCCGCATAACTCTTTTGACGGCATCTAGCTGTCACAAGATTATCACGAATTTTCTTGATTTTGTCTGTTGTTTCCAGAACAAGCTCTGGCCCAGTAAGCTGAGCTTCACCGGTCTCGTTCCAACAAACAGGTGAACGACATTTTCGACCATAGAGAGCTTCGAATGGTGCCATTTTAATGCTAGCATGATAACTGTTGTTGTAAGAGAACTCGATCAATGGCAGATGAGAATCCCAATTACCACCAAAGTCTATCACGCATGCTCTAAGCATATCCTCCAAAGTTTGAATCGTTCTCTTAGATTGTCCATCTGTTTGGGGATGGTAAGCGGTGCTTAGATTTAGTTGGGTTCCCATAGCAGATTGCATGGTCTTCCAAAAATGAGATGAAAATCGAGCATCACGATCGGATGTGATGTCCAAAGGAACACCATGTCGAGATACAATCTCATCAACATAAATCTTTGCAAGTTTATCAGCAGATAGATCCTCGCGAATCGCAATAAAATGAGCTGACTTCGTTAATCGATCGATAACAACCCAAATAGCATCGTGACCTTTAGACGTTCGCGGTAATTTAGTGATGAGATCCATAGCAATGTTCTCCCACTTCCAAACCGGTATCTCAGGTTGTACAAGCAAACCAGAAGGTCGTTGAGGTTCTGCCTTGACTTTGAGACAAGTTAGGCATTTCGATACATACAAGGCAACATCTTTCTTCATACCAGGCCACCAGAACTTAGTACGAAGATCCTTGTAAATTTTATCAGCACCAGGATGGATAGAATATCGAGACTTGTGAGATTCGTCCATCATTAAAGTGCGAAGATTGTTTTGTTTCGGAATCCACAAACGATCCTTGAAATAGAGCAATCCATCGTCCTTCGCTTCGAGTTTAAGCTCAAGCTGATGTGGTAATTCCTTACCTATCAAATTTTGTGAAACACAAAATTGCTGAGCTTGAAGAACACGAGTTTGAAGATCAGTTAGAGTTC
Source organism: Helianthus tuberosus (assembly GCA_030545235.1). NCBI lineage: Eukaryota > Viridiplantae > Streptophyta > Magnoliopsida > Asterales > Asteraceae > Helianthus > Helianthus tuberosus. The sequence continues at coordinate 69,904,631 of CM060356.1, read as the reverse complement.
GAACATAATGAAGTTTGACTCGCTCCTTTCGACTAAGTGCATCGGCTACGACATTCGCCTTACCAGGATGGTAGCGAATTTCGCAATCATAGTCGTTCAAGAGTTCAACCCAACGTCGTTGCCTCATGTTCAACTCCTTCTGATTAAGAATGTGCTGGAGACTTTTGTGGTCTGTGAACACCACACACTTCGTGCCATAAAGATAGTGTCTCCAGATTTTGAGAGCAAAAACCACAGCACCCAACTCAAGATCATGAGTGGTGTAGTTCTTCTCGTGAACTTTCAATTGTCTAGACGCGTATGCAATAACCTTACCTCGTTGCATAAGAACACAACCAAGGCCTAAGTTGGACGCATCGCAGTAGAGAACGAAATCATCGTTTCCTTCAGGCAAAGATAGAACAGGAGCATCACATAGCTTCTGTTTCAGCGTTTGAAACGCTTCTTCTTGTTTGGGCCCCCACTCAAAAGGCTTATTCTTTTGAGTCAAAGCAGTGAGTGGAACCGCAATTTTTGAGAAGTTAGAAATGAATCGACGATAATAACCAGCGAGACCAAGAAAAGAACGAATCTCTGTCGGTGTCGTTGGTGTGTTCCAATCCTTGATTGCTGCAATCTTGGATGGATCCGCGTGAATACCTTGCTCATTGACTATATGACCCAAGAATTGAACTTCTTTAAGCCAAAATTCACACTTGGAGCATTTAGCAAAAAGTTGTTCCTTCTTCAGAAGTTCCAAAGTCAAACGAAGGTGTTGCTCGTGATCGGCTCGAGACTTCAAATAGATGAGAATATCGTCGATAAACACAATGATGAACTTGTCTAAATAAGGTTTACAGACCCTATTAATTAAGTCCATAAAGATAGCTGGGGCATTCGTCAAACCAAAAGGCATGACAGTGAACTCGTAATGCCCATATTTCATGCGGAATGCAGTTTTGGGAATATCTTCTTCGAATACACGAAGTTGATGATACCCAGAACGCAGATCGATCTTCGAGAAACAGGTAGCACCTTGCAGCTGATCAAAGAGGTCATCGATTCGGGGTAGGGGATATCGATTCTTGATGGTAAGATTATTAAGCTCACGATAATCGATATACATACGAAAATATCCATCTTTCTTTTTCACAAAGAGGATAGGAGCGCCCCAAGGTGAATAACTTGGACGGATGAATCCTTTATCAGATAACTCTTGAAGCTGTTTCGATAACTCTTCCATCTCAGACGGTGCAAGAAGATAAGGTGCTTTCGCAATCGGGTTAGCATTGGGTACAAGGTCAATATGAAACTCGACTTGATGAACTGGAGGCAAACCATGCAGTTCATCAGGAAACACCTCTGGATAATCCTGAACAATCGGAATATCCTGATACTCTTGTTCTTGCCTTTCTCCTCGGTGACATGTGCCAGGAAGGCAACATATCCTTTTCGTAGATAGCTTTGAGCTTTCGTACACGACATGAGTTTCAATCCGCCAGATGGTTTCTCGCCACGAACTTCCAGAACATCGCTAGACGAAAGAGGGATACGAATGATCTTATCGAAACAAACAACCTCAGCATGGTGTTTGGTTAACCAATCCATTCCCACGATAATATCGAAACTCCTAAGTTGCATCGGTATGAGGTCAATGGGAAAAAGATGGTTATCGAGGTTCAATTGACAACCATGAATAACAGAATCGAGTACGAGTGGTTTACCAGTAGCAACCTCGACAGATAAGGGCTTCCTTAGTTTAGTTCTAGGTATCGCAAGTAAAGGCTCAAAGGATAACGAAACGAAACTCCTATCGGCACCAGAATCGAAAAGAACAGATGCAAGTTGATTGTTAACAAGAAACGTACCGTTAACAACTTCGTTGTCCGCCCTCGCCTCGTTCGCGTTTAGATTGAATACCCGTCCACGAGCGGGATTCACATTTGCGTTCGCGTTTGCATTTGGATTTGCATTCGCATTTACCAATCTCGGGCAATTGTTGTGGAAATGACCCATTTCTCCGCAATTAAAACACGAACCAGGTGGGAATCTCGCAGCATTCCCTTGAGCTTGAGCTGGAACCTGGCAGCCTGATTTTGACTAAAACGACAAATGTTGGCCAAATGCCCAAGTCTACCACACATAGCACACTGTTTACAGGCCTGCTGGGCAACATGGTGACCATTGTATCGAGCACAGTGAGGTGCGGTACCAGCATACGCTTTCTTTGCAGGAGGTTGAGTCGGTGGGTTCTGAGCAGTCTGTGCTGTAACAGCAAAGTTCTGAGCACCCTTTCGCTTTCTCGACTTCTTCGACGACTCACCTTTCTTACCCTTACCCTTTTCCTTATCAGAATCGGTTGACTTCTTTGTATCACCCTTGTGGGTGAGTTTACCCTTCCTGACTTGAGACTCAGTCAGGGTAGCAGACAACTCGATTGCATGACGGACGGTAGTAGGATTAACACCGGTCACAATATCCTCAATGGAATCGGGTAAACCATCGATATACCTCTCGATTGCTTTCTTTAGTGGGGTAACCATAGTGGGACACAACAAACTAAGCTCCTCAAATCGATCCGTATAAGCACGGTGTTCTCCCCCGTCTTGTTTCAAATCATCGAATTCTTGTTCTAAAGCTCGAATCTCGTGATGGGGACAGAACTCTCTCATCATGAGAGCTCGGAGCTCTTCCCAAGTTTGCGCTAATGCCACTTCAGCACCCCTATCACGCATCACTCCGTTCCACCATGTAAGTGCTCGCTTCTCAAACACGCTTGAAGCAAACTCAACCTTACACGCATTCGGACATTGCACATGTTTGAATGTGCTCTCGATACTCTCAAACCACTGTAGGAGCGCAGTTGCTCCTTGTGACCCAGAAAACTTAAGCGGCTTCGCAGAATTGAAATTCTTGAAATTACACTGAGCATTATTGTTGTTATTATTGTTATTGTATAGCTCGTGGATTTGGGTCACAACGCCTGGAAGTACAGCAGCCATTTGTTGAGAGACAAGGGCTGCGATTTCCTCAGCAGTAAAAGTTTGAGCATCGCGTCGAGGAGGCATTGTCTAACAAGGAAACATGAGAAACGAGTGAGGTCGACAATTGGAGAAACAAAAGAGGTATTGAAAACATCGACAAAACACAAGGAAGGCGATCATTCGTTTGTTACTTCGAACAAACAAACGACACACAGTGACTAATCAAGGTAAATGGGTCATAATAATGTATCGCCGAAGTCATGCTCGCCTATAAGTGAACACTCACCCCAAGAGTTCCCAGGTAAGAGTGACTGGTCCGATACTGCGGATTTGTACGAACACTCTAGCCTTAGACAGAAAACTCAGGGTACAGGCATTCACTCTTCCAGTTTGCACGTGTTCACATTATTTAGACCCAAACTTTGACGAGATTTCGAAAATTCAGAGGGCACAAAGCCGAAAAATGAATCAAACTGGAAGGGTTCAAAACCTTACAATCAATCATCGAAGGATAGATGATTAATTTTCGAAGCGGGTTTGTTATTGTGTTCTCGTTGTGGTTATCACCTAAGGATAGGTGACGGTATTGTTTTAAAATCTAAACACAGTAAACTTGCGTTGGGGTCCTAGAAAGTTATAGTCTAGGTCAAAGCAATGCTAATAACCTAATTCCCTATAACCATTGGCTCTGATACCAACTCTTCTGTCACACCCCGACCACGTTAAAACAACAAAACCGTGGCGGAAACGTCGGGGAGTGTTTTAACAGAATCATCGTTTCAACAACCATGGTAATTAAAAGTTTCATTTTATTGAATCATTAAGTAATTTACATTGTCTTAAAACCAAACAAACAAATTAAACATCGTCTACTATCGTTTTTATGTCACTAAGGCCACGTCCAGATCCTAAGAGATCATGCTCCCTAGCAATCATCATGCATCACCACCTGAAACATATGTAAAAATAAAGTCAGTAAAGAAATGCTGGCGAGCACATAGGTTTTATAAGAGTATCGGAATCATGGCTCGTTTATGTATATATTGCAATACCTCGAAAACCTTGTTTTGAAAAGTAAATAATATTGCAACATGATTAACCAACTCAAATCAAGATGGTTATAATATATAAAATCTCGTAGCCATGATTTAAACCAATTTGTTAAACATCTCGTTAAAAACTCGTTAATAAAACTCGTATGGTTTATATCATTTCAAAAACCTCGTTGTGTGACATCGTTTAAAATCGTTTCCCAAGTGAACTAAATAATGACCCGCAATGTAATATGATAAAAGCACTTATATATAAGATTTACCAGCGGCGTATCTACCATGCTTCTATCATACTACACCCGTCCCATTATCTAATCACTACCAAAAACCAATCGTTCGTTCAATCGTTTTATCTCGTTTAAGTCGTTCCAAATCGTTAAATTCGTCCCAAAATCGTTTTCGTTTTAATTGTGAAACTACTTTTGGTCGCCTCGCTAATAACATTCAAACCTTCGTGACTCGACTACCTCGTTTCTCATATTAACAAACCCCCAAAGGGTAAGTTAACAATCATCAGATTCGGTCGTTACCTACATAACCCCCACACATAACCATGGGTGTAGTCTGATAACGGGATTTGTCAGATCCTATGGTACCATAACCTAATACTGGTCGGCTTGATCAATGCTAATGAATGTCATTCGTTATGTAGTTACAACCATCAAGTTTCGTTCACAGTATTGAAATCGTATTTAGTTTAATAAAAACCATCTTAATCGTTTTTGAAAACATCGTTAAAATATCGAAATCGTTTTGGTACATATGAATCACCCCAAAACAATTGAAAACAGTAAAATAGGGGAACTATGTACTCACATTGAATGGAAGGGTATCCTTGATTTAAAGAACTTAACGAAGCTCAGAAAAACCAAGGAAATTCAAGTAGTACCTAGTAATCAGATCGCTAGTAAATAAATCGACACCTAAATCGGAAGATCGGATAGAATGAGGTCTTGTAAACCAAATGAGTGTGGAACTCATGTGATATGGTTTAACAAAGCCTACATCCTAAATCAGAACCTAACCTAAGTGCTTTTGACCCGTTACGACCCATTAAGGTAGCTTATGCTACTTTAACGCGTCGTTCGCGTAAAACTATGTTCGGATGGTTAACTATGTGCTATGTCAAGTTTTATATGCCCAATAATACCTAAACATGTTACTACATCAGATTATATGTCAAAAACATGTTCACATATATAAAATATGTATTTATGCTTCAAAAGGGCGTTTTGGTCATTTCCTATGGGCATACAAGCTACTTAACAAATAAATAACCAATCCTATGTGATCATAAGGTATAACCTCAGTGGTTATTCCCTATGCAACTATGATCACTAATCAAGCTTGGTCGGATCCTAAAGATCGACCAAACGGGTCGGGTTCGAAAGTCTAAGCGGTTGTTTAGACCGCTTAACTTACGACCTTTAACAAGCACTAAACTAATAGTGACGATTTAAACATGTCAAAACATGTTTAACTAGTTTATAAAACTGATTTGGTATCAAAACAATGGGTTTTGATACCCGAAAATAGCTCCGTTGCAAAATGCCTACTAAAACGCATTTTGACCGAAACTTTGACTCGTCACTATGCTTAGTTAACGTGGTAATCAGTAGGTATATTCACTAAGGATTATAACCATTGTGATTACAATCACGTTGCAAAGTTCAATTGAACTTTGACTTGACCAATCGATGGTCAAAACCGAAAGTCAAACTGTTGGCCAAATTGTTTGACTTTCTGCTTAAACATAAAGAATAAGCAAGAAAGAAGACTTACAATAGGTCCTAGCTATCTTTTCTACAAGAATAATCAGATTAGAAAGCTCTAAACACTTGGGAGAGCTCCCAAATCAGATTGTAGAGAAGAGAAGAGAGAAATGAGCAATGAATGAATGAAATTGCTTGGCTATTTATAGTTGTTGCAACTTCATGGGATCATTACACATGTTTGTGTGGGCTCCAAGGATTAAATCATGGCCATACAATTGTTAGGAACTGATTAGAGACCTTGGAGAACACTTAAACTTGCCCATCACACAAAGAATTTACCATAACAGCCCCTGAAGATCAAACAGAATGCTGAAACTGAGTTTCTGTCGCTGGGCACACTCACACGGCCCGCGTAAACAATGGGGAGGGGGTTACGCGGCCCGCCTGGGCTCCCAAGTTCAGCACAAGTTTGAAAAATTACAGTTCAGGTCCCTGCATGTGTATTAAGTCCATTTCAGCCCCTTTTGACCCCCGTTAAGCCATTTTCAAGGCTCTACAAGGTCAATAAAGTTTAGAGGACTCAAAATATGCTTAGAACACTCTCGGATGTCGGCTCGTTTGGTCGTACGGTCGCGTTGTTCGTTAAAATACGACGAAACTCAAACGGACGCGAAAACGATCCAAATTAAGAGACGAATGGAATTTTTGCTTGCCGATCACTAAAATAAAAATATTTTAGTGTGTACAAAAATTTTGGATGTCCAGGTGTGGTCAGAACGTAAGATATGCGCGAAAATACAAACTTACGTCGTTTTTTACACTTTTAGTCCCTGAAAGATCAAATAAGCATATTTTTGCATACCGAACCCCTCAAAGCTTATTTCTAAGCTATGTTTAGGTTATTTATGGTATGTTTAGCTTATGATCAAGTTCCGGACTCTTCGATACCATACGAATCGGTATAGTTTCACAATTTGACACAAATAGTCCCTGCGATCGAATAGACTTGTTTTCAACACACCAAACCATCCAAAACTTATTTCTAAGTTATGTGAAGGTTATTTAAGGTATGTTAAGCCTATTTCACTATTTTGGAGTGTTTGTCGCGTTAAACTGGCTGCGTTTACGCACCAGTTTGCGTATAACTTTCTAGAAAGCGATTTAAAGCTTGAAATCGGAATCGAATCAAATTGTAAAATCATCAAACACAAATACACACATAATAACACCAAAACACATTGTTTTATTGATAATTAACATTGTTTTACATTGTTCATCGATTACAGAGCACAGTTGTCACACAGACAACGAATGGCGGCAGCTCGTGACCGTCAGAAAAGCTACGCTGATAAGCATAGGAAACCTCTCGAGTTCCAGGTTGGGGATCGAGTGCTACTTAAAGTCTCACCTTGGAAAGGTGTGGTTCATTTTGGAAAACGGGGCAAGCTTAATCCGCGATATGTCAGACCTTTTGAAATCACTGAGAAAATCGGCAAGGTGGCTTAAAGACTGAATTTGCCCGAGGAACTCAGTGGTGTTCACAACGTCTTTCACGTGTCGAATCTGAAAAAGTGTCTGTCAGATGAGACCCTCATTGTTCCTTTCAAGGAACTCACTATCGACGACCAGTTACGCTTCGTCGAGGAACCGGTGGAAATTATGGATCGGGAAATCAAGACTTTTAAACGAACCAAAATACCTATTGTTCGAGTTCATTGGAACTCCCGTCGTGGCCCAGAGTTCACCTGGGAACGCAAAGATCAAATGAAACGCAAGTATCCTTAGTTGTTCAAGGAAAGTGAGTCCAGTACTAAAGCTACTTCGGAATTTCGGGACGAAATTCCAAACCAACGGGGGGATGATGTGATACCCCAGGAAAACGCACAACACAACTAGCTTCCTCAGTGATTACGTGCTAAATTTCGGGACGAAATTTCTTTCAACTTGGGGATGACGTGACAACTCGTATAAATCCCTGTTATGCTTCGCTTTACTTTGTAATTTCATGTACGTTATATGACTTGAATATGGTGCTTGATTATATTTGAATAGTTGTGAGCGTGGAAATGTGTTATTTGAAAAGTGTATGTACGTATGTGAATTACATGGAAACCGAAACCCGAAACCGAAACTTATAAGAAACCGAAATCCGTTATCTATTGACCCAAACCGAACCCACCCTTTTCCCTACACCAAATGGCGGCCCAAAACAAAATAAAGCCCAACCCGCCACCCCTTCCCCTTGTGTGAATCAAAGCAGCCCAACCCACCTTAAACCCCTTGCGGCCCATTAAGCCCAAATCGCCCCTCCCCTTATGTTTTATTATTTACGTTTGTGTTTTGCATGAGAGCAAGTTCAAAAAAAAAAACATAGAAATCCTACCCCCTTGGTGTGGGAGACGGCAGGAGAAGAACCCCCCCCCCCCCCGTTCGCAAATCAGCTTCTTGTTCGCATATCTCTTCCTCGCTAGTCCTTTGTTCTCCACTTCAAGGTTAGTGCACTTGTTAGTTTATGATTCATGATGTGTGTGTATTCATGGCTGTGTTCTTGAGTCATGTATGGTAATCATTTACTGATTTTATGATTAGTTAGGATGAATATGTCATTGCTTGAGTTAATTGATAATATGCATGCATACATGGACGGTGGCTGCATTTTTGCGATAATCTTGATATCTTATATCTAGGTTTGTGTGATTCTTGATATTCTAAGTGATAATTGATGGGAAATATGCTGTTAGTCGATGATGATGAGTGTCGTGGTCGTTTAAATGCGTTTTAGTATCATATAGATGAAAAACAGAAAGCTGATTAACATTTACAGCCAACTTCAGTTGGCTGTAAACGGGTCGTTTTTTATTGAAAACTGATTTTCTGAAGTCTATATCATACGTTTTCGAAAAACGCTTCAAATGGCACTGGAATCACATTTTTCTGAGGTCGTTTGCTATTTTTAAAGATCCGTTTTACACAGCAGCAAAAGCTGCGTTTTTTTCTGCAGAAAATACGTGTTACGCTTTTCGTTATTACTTGTAATCTGGATAGAGTTAGGTCGTGAAATTTGTAACGTAGGTGGGCACGGATGTTGTCGAAAATCCCCCACTGGAATTTCGCTATTCGGACAGACTATGATTTTTAAATAAATTGTTCCGTGGACTGTAGTCAGAAAGTGACGAATCTGACTGCAGTCTAGTAAATGATTTTTATTAAATAATCGGTAATGAATTAGGTTCTGAGATTTTTACACAAGGTGACGTGGACCACTTAGAACGTTCTGTAAGTTATTTAGAATTTTTGGAATAGGATAACTATTTTATAAAAATACCCAAAAACAGCCCAGTTCTGGATGAAAGAGCTGAAACGTTATAAGTTGTTATTTGCGTATCTAAATATCGTTTATGCTTTCTGATAATGATCCAACTTGTTTAATGTCAACGAAAGTGTTATGTGAAGTATTGTGTACTTGAACACGAGTAATTATATGTGAAATATGTGTGTGTACGTAATGTAACACCTGTGCCTCCACGGCCATCAAACAAATACCGAACCAATGAAATATTATATTTCATACTTGGGATTTGTAAAAATATGTGTATCATTTGCACATATCAATTTTTGTTCAAATCCAAACTCTAAATCGCTTTCTGGAAGGTTATACGCGCACCGATGCGTAAATATAACCAGTTTAATGCAACAGACACTCCATAATAGTAAAATAGGCTTAACATACCTTAAATAACTTTTACATAACTTAGAAATAAGTTTCGAAGGCTTTGGTATGGCAAAATCAAGTTAAATCGCTTACAGGGACTAAAGTTGACAAACTGCGAAAGTATGCCAATTTGAACTGTAACAAACATTCTGAAACATGGCCATAAGTTAAACATACCATAAATATCCTTTAAATAGCTTAGAAATAGGCTTTGAGGGGTTCGGTGTGCTAAAATAAACTTTTGGGTCATTCAGGGACTAAAAGTGTCAAAAAGTACACAAGTTTGCATTTTCGCGCATAACTTACGTTCTGAATACATCCGGACATCCAAAAATTTATGTAAGCACTAAAATATTTTATTTTAGTGTTTGGCATAATAAAAATCCATTCGTCGCGTCATTTGGATCGTTTTTCGCGCTTATGCGCATTCCGTCGTAATTAACCGAACATCGCGATCGTACGGCTAAACGAACCGAAATCCGTGATGTTTCCAAGCATATTTCATGTTCCCTATGCCTTAACATCATTGTGAAGCTTGAAATTGGGTTTGACGGGTGTTAGAAGTGCCGTTACGCAACGAAACAAGGTGCAGGGGCCTGTTCTGCCACTTTTGAAAACTTCAGACCTGCAAGGCCCTTGCGCACCGTAACAAATAATTTGTTACGGTGCGCAAGCAATGTCCAGATGCAGCAAATCGTTTTTGGCTGCTGTTATCTGCCCCTAAACATTCTCCAAAGGTCAAGTGCCACTTGTTAAACTCTTATGGTGGCCAAAAATCAGTCACCACAACATTGCAACAAGTGTACGGTGTAACACCTGTGTCATTTCAACCATCAAAAAAATTCCAAACCAATGAAATAATGTATTTCATACTTTGGACTTGTATAAATATGTGTATCTTTTGCACATATCGACTCATGTTCGATTTCAAGCTCTAAATCGCTTTCTGGAAGGTTATACGCGCACTAATGCGTGAATATAACCAGTTTAATGCAACGAACACTCCGGAATAGTGAAATAGGCTTAACATACCTTAAATAACCTATACATAACTTAGATATAAGTTTTGGAAGGTTTGGTGTGGTGAAATCAAAGTTAAATCGCTTACAGGGACTAAAGTTGACAAACTGCGAAAGTATGCCAATTTGAACTGTAACAGACATTCCGGAACATGACCATAAGTTAAACATACCATAAATATCCTTTACATAGCTTAGAAATAGCCTTTGAGGGGTTCGGTGTGCTAAAATAAACTTTTGGGTCATTCAGGGACTAAAAGTGTCAAAAAGTGCACAAGTTTGCATTTTCGCGCATAACTTACGTTCTGAATACATCTGGACATCCAAAAATTTATGTAAGCATGACTATATTTTATTTTTGTGTTCGCCATAAGAAAAATCCATTCGTCGCGTCATTTAGATCGTTTTTCGCGCTTATGCGCATTCCGTCGTAATTAAGCGAACATCGCGTTCGTACGACCAAACGAACCATCATCCGGCATATTTTTGAGTATGTTTTGAGTTCCCTATACTTTAACTTCATTTTAGAGCCTTGAAATGAGGTTAACGGGGTTCAAACGCATCGAAAAAGGCCTTAAACGCGTGCAGGGACCATTGCTGCCAATTTTGAAACTTTCTGATTCAGGGGGAGTGCTAGCGTAGCGCGACGCCTATAGGGCTACCTGTCGCGCTACGCGACTGCCTAACCAGACCAGATTCAATGTTTTAATCACAAGTTGCAGCTGATTGATCCTTAACCACATGTTTTAAGTTGCTTAGTCACTAAGATAAGGAGCATATGTGGCTTCCATAACCTTTCAACAAGTGTACGGATGGGATCGAATCACGGTTTCCATGAAACGATCTCAACGGTTCACCGAAAACTATATATACCCCATGCCTTTCATTGTTTTAAAGCACAAGAATTCTTATTTGAGAGCTCTAAGTTGAAACCATTGTTTCATACCTGAGTTCTTGGATCGGGATTAGCATTCGGGGACCCTTCGTAAGTATTCTTTCGTTCTTTTCCTTATTTTACTGCTTTTCGAGTCAGAAAGTCAAACTTTGTTTGACTTTCAGCATTGACCAGTAATGGTCAATGCGAAGTTCGTTTGAACTTCGCAACGTGATTGTAATCACGATGGTCATAGTCCCTTGGGACTATGCCCACTGATTACCACGTTGTCTAGGGTCGTAGGGTAGGCGATCTGATAAATCGCCTATACCTTCGAACCCGACCCAGTTTGGTCGATCATTAGGATCCGACCAAATACATTAGGTGACCATAGTGTAGGGAATAACCTTCCGAGGTTATACCTTATGGTCACGACGTTTAAGTAGTTGTATGATAGGTAGTTTGTATGCCTTAGGTAAATTACCAGAATACCCTTTTCATACATAATTGGTAATTTAGCATATGTAACCTAAACTTTTGTCACGTAACTGATTATGTAACATGTTTAGGCATATAATACTTGTCATAGGACTAGTTAGGCGGTCCGAACGCGTTTCAAGCGCACGATGCGTTAAAGTAGCATAAGCTACCTAAACGGATCATAATGGGTCAATAAGACTTAGGTTAAGTTTCATTTAGCATATAGGCTTTGTTAAACCATATCAAGTGAGTTCCTACACTCATTTGGTTTACAAACCCTAATGCTACCCAATCTCCCGAGATAGGTCCGGTTTATTAACATAGTTACCTATATTAGGTGTCGTTTGATTCCGAGATCTCTAGCGTTACTTGGTGATTATCTTTAGACATCTGAGCAATCTCAAGTGAGTACATAGACCCCTCTTTTACTGTTTTCCAAACTGTTTTGGGGTGAAACACATGTGCCTACTTGTTACATTCATGCTTTCCCGTTTTCACATCATATACCTGCTATGTTCGTTAGTACATTATAGTACATGATTTCATTACATTTTATGCTATGTATGTCCATTGTGTGCATACTTAGTACATTGTTTTACATTACATTTTGTTGCATATGCTCATCCAGTATATGAACACATTATATTACATTTTGAACCGTTTATAACTATTTGACTATGTGAACCGTTGTAATCATTTGACTCTGTGAACCGTTTGTATCTGTGAACCGTTTGTATCCGTGAACCGGTTGTATCTGTGAACCGTTTGTATCTATAAACCGTTTGTATCTGTGAACCGTTTGTATCTGTGAACCGTTTGTACTCTGTGAACCGTCTGTATCTGTGAACCGTTTGTATCTGTGAACCGTGTGAACCGTATTTAACCATACATAAACATTTCTACAACTGTTAAATATTACTTTGGTGTTTTGGTTTGATTAAGTGATTAAGTAACGATGCGTGTGTAATATGATACAAGCATGGTGGATACGCCGCTGGTACTTCCTATATATAAGTGTTTGTATGGTATTACATATTGTAGCGTTATTTGAATCATTTCAGTTTGAGACATATAACATTTTATACAAATAACATACTTTTCACAAGACATTGTTTTACAAACAACTTATCTTATACAAACCCATTTTACTATGGTTATTCATTTAACCATACATTATTCACTTATTTATACATATCATCTGAACTCATTGTTTTTCAAATGATTTACAAAACAAAGCAAATTACAAGGTTCATGACTAAACATTTTCTCAAACATAAGTCATGGAACCTATTTTCACAAAACCTATGTATCTCACAGGCATTTTTATGCAGACGTACCTATTTTCACATGTGTTTTTTCAGGAGCTGTTGCATAAGATGATCAAGATACATATAGGCAGACTTGGGCTTTAGTGACAATAAAAGATGCAAGACTAGTTAATTATGTTGTTTTTCCTAGTTTGATAAGACATTGTAACACCATAATCATTAAAACGAAACTTCAATTGCCATGGATTTGAAACAATTAATTCTGTTACAACACTCCCCGATGTTTCCGCCACGTTTTGTATGTTCTACGTGGTCGGGGTGTGACAGAAAAGATGGTATCAGAGCCAATGGTTATAGGGAATTAGGTTATTAGTAATGCTTTGACCTAGTCTATAACCTTCTTAGGACCCTAACGCGAGTTTACTTGCGTTTAGTCATAAAACAATACCGTCACCTATCCTTAGGCGACTACCACAACAAGAACATAATTTTTGAAACCGCTTTGAAAACTAATCATCTGTTCTAGGATGATTAATTACTAGGTTTTGAACCCTCTGTTATAAGGTTTTGAACCCCTTTGAGTTTACAAAAATCTCGTCAAGGTTTTGGGTTTTAAATAATGTGAACACGTGCAAACTGGAAGGGTGAATGCCTGTATTCTGAGTTTTCTGTCTAGGCAAGCACCTCGTATACATCTCAACCAGACGCGAGACCAGTTGTGCTTACCTGGGAATTCTTGGGATGAGTGTTCACTTATAGGCGAGCATGTCTTCGCGATACATTATTTTTGACCTATTTACTTTGATTATTCACCGAGGTCGTTTGTTGCTTTGTAGTAACAAACAAATGACCACTATCCATTGCGTTCATCAAATTTGTTCATCTCATTCTTTTCGTCTAATTCTCTCACTCGTTTCCTTTCATGTTTCCTCTTTTAGAATGCCTCCTCGACGCGAGAACCAGATAGCGACTGCCGAACTGGCAGAAATTATTGCACAGCAAATGGCTGCTCAATTCCCAAACCTCTTTGCTCAATGGAATCAAGCCAACAACAACAACAATGGTGTATGCAATTTCAAGAGTTTTAACTCGGCAAAACCACTCAAGTTTAGTGGTTCGGAGGGAGCGACTGGGCTTCTTCAATGGTTCGAGAGCATTGAGAATACTTTCCGCCACGTGCAGTGTCCTGACAATCGCAAGGTCGAGTTTGCTTCGAGTGTGTTCCAGAAGAGAGCCCTTACGTGGTGGAACGGGGTTATGAGAGATCGTGGTGCAGAAGTTGCTCTAGCACAGACATGGGCTGAACTTAGAGCCCTTCTGATGAAGGAATTCTGTCCTCGACATGAGATCAGGGCTTTGGAAAGGGAATTCGACAATCTTGAGCAAGACAGCGGTGAGCATCGAGCCTACACGGACCGTTATGAGGAGTTAAGTCTGTTATGCCCAAACATGGTCACGCCTTTGGATAAGGCAATCGAAAAGTACATTGATGGCCTCCCTGACTCAATACAAGACATTGTGACTGGTAGCAACCCTACTACAGTTAGACAGGCCATTGAGCTATCTGCAACCTTGACTGAATCAAAGATCAGGAAAGGTAAACTTTTCCGAAAAGGTGACAAGAAGCCGGTCAAAGAATCGGAACCAATCGAGGAATCAAAGATCATGGATGAACAGACTGGATCCCCTAAGAGGTCAAAGAAGCGAAAGGCTTCTCAGAACTACGTTGTGGTCGCTCACAATGATCAAGCCGTCCTCAACCAACCAGCTCAACCCCCTGCCAGGAAACCCTACAACGGAACTGCACCCTTGTGCAACCAATGTGGCCTACACCATCATGCTGGGGTGAAGTGCCGCACATGCCAAGTTTGCGGACTTATAGGTCATACAGCTAGGGTTTGCCCAACCGCAGCTGCACCAAATCAAGCTGGCAACAATCCTACTCAAGCTAGTTTTCCACCGGGATCTTGCTACAACTGTGGCGAGATAGGCCATTTTCGTAGGAATTGCCTAAGACTTGCTAATGCAAATCCAGCGCAGGGATGAGCATATGATCAACCAGAAGACAACATCGTTTAGAAATAATCACGTCTTATGTATTATTTTCTTTTGTTGTCGGGATCCAAGAAACAGTTGTTATCGTTGTTTATAAATAAATCTTTTATTTACATTACAATGTATTTATGTGATTGTATGTATAAACAACATATCCCCTACAATACCGACAATCAAGGAACCGCATTCCTTGAAAAACAGACTACTTCCAAATATTTCTTCCATTGTATGATCTTTTGCGTTTTTTTTTACAAAAATCCTAAGTACCCGTTTCTTCCAAGAGAAACGAAGTACGAGGTGCCAAGTTAATTGCAATCAATAACAAGGTAATAACAATTAAACAACTATGTGTTTATGTGCTTATGAACATTACAAGACAAACTGTGCGGACTGTACAAGGAATTACGTAATTATGGATGCATACATAATTATGGAATTTAGTGCACAGAAACCACAGCGAGCTTTGTCATGTACCTAGAAGTTAACCCTATTCATTTCCAATTCTGATGAAGTATCCGTTGAGGAAAAATGAACTAGCTATTCATTTTTCACTTCTGAAGAATATCCGTTGAGGAAATGAATATCCGTTTATCCTTCATTTCCAATTCTGAAGAATAACCGTTGAGGAAAATGACTCCGTTTGTGCATTTTCGTTCTGAAGAGTATCCGTCGAGGGAAATGAATATCCGTTTATCCTTCATTTCCAATTCTAAAGAATACCCGTTGAGGAAAATGACTCCGTTTGTGCATTTTCGTTCTGAAGAGTATCCGTCGAGGGAAATGAATATCCGTTTATGTAATCCTTCATTTCCGAACCTGAGGAAACAACCGTTGAAAATGACTCCGTTAGTTCATTTTCGTTTCTGAAGATTATCCGTTGAGGAAATGAACATCCGTTTGTCTACCATCTTCATTTCCGAACCTGAGGAAACAACCGTTGAAAATGACTCCGTTAGTTCATTTTCGTTTCTGAAGATTATCCGTTGAGGAAATGAACATCCGTTTGTCTATCATTTTCATTTCCGTTTCTGAGGAAGCAACCGTTGAAAATGACTCTGTTGTTCATTTTCGTTTCTGAAGAATTGTCCGTTGAGGAAATGAATATCCGTTTGTCTATCATTTTCATTTCCATTTCTGAGGAAGCAACCGTTGAAAATGACTCTGTTGTTCATTTTCGTTTCTGAAGAATTGTCCGTTGAGGAAATGAATATCCGTTTGTCTATCATTCTCATTTCCGTTTCTGAGGAAGCATCTGTTGAAAATGACTCCGTTTGTTCATTTTCGTTTCTCAGAATTGTCCGTTAAGGAAATGAATCCCCGTTTGTTTATTCCTTCATTTCCGCCTCTGAAGAATACTCGTTGAGGAAAATGACTCCGTTTGTTCATTTTCATTCTGAAGAATGTCCGTTAAAGAAATGACAGGATTATGCTTCACATATCTCTGGTGGTTATCTGACACAAAGTCACAAATAGACTCCTACGAATTAATTTCGGGACGAAATTTCCTAAAGTAGGGGAGACTGTAACACCTGTGTCATTTCAACCATCAAACAAATTCCAAACCAATGAAATAATGTATTTCATACTTTGGACTTGTATAAATATGTGTATCTTTTGCACATATCGACTCATGTTCGATTTCAAGCTCTAAATCGCTTTCTGGAAGGTTATACGCGCACTAATGCGTGAATATAACCAGTTTAATGCAACGAACACTCCGGAATAGTGAAATAGGCTTAACATACCTTAAATAACCTATACATAACTTAGATATAAGTTTTGGAAGGTTTGGTGTGGTGAAATCAAAGTTAAATCGCTTACAGGGACTAAAGTTGACAAACTGCGAAAGTATGCCAATTTGAACTGTAACAGACATTCCGGAACATGACCATAAGTTAAACATACCATAAATATCCTTTACATAGCTTAGAAATAGGCTTTGAGGGGTTCGGTGTGCTAAAATAAACTTTTGGGTCATTCAGGGACTAAAAGTGTCAAAAAGTGCACAAGTTTGCATTTTCGCGCATAACTTACGTTCTGAATACATCTGGACATCCAAAAATTTATGTAAGCATGACTATATTTTATTTTTGTGTTCGCCATAAGAAAAATCCATTCGTCGCGTCATTTAGATCGTTTTTCGCGCTTATGCGCATTCCGTCGTAATTAAGCGAACATCGCGTTCGTACGACCAAACGAACCATCATCCGGCATATTTTTGAGTATGTTTTGAGTTCCCTATACTTTAACTTCATTTTAGAGCCTTGAAATGAGGTTAACGGGGTTCAAACGCATCGAAAAAGGCCTTAAACGCGTGCAGGGACCATTGCTGCCAATTTTGAAACTTTCTGATTCAGGGGGAGTGCTAGCGTAGCGCGACGCCTATAGGGCTACCTGTCGCGCTACGCGACTGCCTAACCAAACCAGATTCAATGTTTTAATCACAAGTTGCAGCTGATTGATCCTTAACCACATGTTTTAAGTTGCTTAGTCACTAAGATAAGGAGCATATGTGGCTTCCATAACCTTTCAACAAGTGTACGGATGGGATCGAATCACGGTTTCCATGAAACGATCTCAACGGTTCACCGAAAACTATATATACCCCATGCCTTTCATTGTTTTAAAGCACAAGAATTCTTATTTGAGAGCTCTAAGTTGAAACCATTGTTTCATACCTGAGTTCTTGGATCGGGATTAGCATTCGGGGACCCTTCGTAAGTATTCTTTCGTTCTTTTCCTTATTTTACTGCTTTTCGAGTCAGAAAGTCAAACTTTGTTTGACTTTCAGCATTGACCAGTAATGGTCAATGCGAAGTTCGTTTGAACTTCGCAACGTGATTGTAATCACGATGGTCATAGTCCCTTGGGACTATGCCCACTGATTACCACGTTGTCTAGGGTCGTAGGGTAGGCGATCTGATAAATCGCCTATACCTTCGAACCCGACCCAGTTTGGTCGATCATTAGGATCCGACCAAATACATTAGGTGACCATAGTGTAGGGAATAACCTTCCGAGGTTATACCTTATGGTCACGACGTTTAAGTAGTTGTATGATAGGTAGTTTGTATGCCTTAGGTAAATTACCAGAATACCCTTTTCATACATAATTGGTAATTTAGCATATGTAACCTAAACTTTTGTCACGTAACTGATTATGTAACATGTTTAGGCATATAATACTTGTCATAGGACTAGTTAGGCGGTCCGAACGCGTTTCACGCGCACGATGCGTTAAAGTAGCATAAGCTACCTAAACGGATCATAATGGGTCAATAAGACTTAGGTTAAGTTTCATTTAGCATATAGGCTTTGTTAAACCATATCAAGTGAGTTCCTACACTCATTTGGTTTACAAACCCTAATGCTACCCAATCTCCCGAGATAGGTCCGGTTTATTAACATAGTTACCTATATTAGGTGCCGTTTGATTCCGTGATCTCTAGCGTTACTTGGTGATTATCTTTAGACATCTGAGCAATCTCAAGTGAGTACATAGACCCCTCTTTTACTGTTTTCCAAACTGTTTTGGGGTGAAACACATGTGCCTACTTGTTACATTCATGCTTTCCCGTTTTCACATCATATACCTGCTATGTTCGTTAGTACATTATAGTACATGATTTCATTACATTTTATGCTATGTATGTCCATTGTGTGCATACTTAGTACATTGTTTTACATTACATTTTGTTGCATATGCTCATCCAGTATATGAACACATTATATTACATTTTGAACCGTTTATAACTATTTGACTATGTGAACCGTTGTAATCATTTGACTCTGTGAACCGTTTGTATCTGTGAACCGTTTGTATCCGTGAACCGGTTGTATCTGTGAACCGTTTGTATCTATAAACCGTTTGTATCTGTGAACCGTTTGTATCTGTGAACCGTTTGTACTCTGTGAACCGTCTGTATCTGTGAACCGTTTGTATCTGTGAACCGTGTGAACCGTATTTAACCATACATAAACATTTCTACAACTGTTAAATATTACTTTGGTGTTTTGGTTTGATTAAGTGATTAAGTAACGATGCGTGTGTAATATGATACAAGCATGGTGGATACGCCGCTGGTACTTCCTATATATAAGTGTTTGTATGGTATTACATATTGTAGCGTTATTTGAATCATTTCAGTTTGAGACATATAACATTTTATACAAATAACATACTTTTCACAAGACATTGTTTTACAAACAACTTATCTTATACAAACCCATTTTACTATGGTTATTCATTTAACCATACATTATTCACTTATTTATACATATCATCTGAACTCATTGTTTTTCAAATGATTTACAAAACAAAGCAAATTACAAGGTTCATGACTAAACATTTTCTCAAACATAAGTCATGGAACCTATTTTCACAAAACCTATGTATCTCACAGGCATTTTTATGCAGACGTACCTATTTTCACATGTGTTTTTTCAGGAGCTGTTGCATAAGATGATCAAGATACATATAGGCAGACTTGGGCTTTAGTGACAATAAAAGATGCAAGACTAGTTAATTATGTTGTTTTTCCTAGTTTGATAAGACATTGTAACACCATAATCATTAAAACGAAACTTCAATTGCCATGGATTTGAAACAATTAATTCTGTTACAACACTCCCCGATGTTTCCGCCACGTTTTGTATGTTCTACGTGGTCGGGGTGTGACATACGGGCTAGATCATTCCCTCTTTTCCAAGAAACGATCCTAACGGTGGACCGAAAACTATAAATACCCAACCCATTTCACTTCTTTTCTCACTAGAATCTGATCAATTGTGCTCTAAGTTGAAACCTTTGTTTCATACCTGAGCTATTTTGATCTAGATTAGCATTTGGGGACCCTTCGTAAGTGTTCCTTCGTTCTTTTATTACTTTTCGAGTCTTTTCGAGTCCGAAAGTCAAACTTTGTTTGACTTTCTGCATTGACCAGTTTATGGTCGATGCGAAGTTCGTTTGAACTTCATAACATGAGCGTGACCACGATGGTTATAGTCCCTAGTGACTATACCTACTGATTACCACGTTATCTAGGCTCAGTGACGAGCCGTAGTTTCGGTCAGAATACGTATTCTTGCGTATTTTGTAACCAAACTACTCTTAGGTATCACAACCGTTTGTTGTGATACCAAACCTGTTTTCTAAACCTAGTTAAGCATGTTTTAACATGCTTAGCTCGTCACTTTTAGTTTAGTGCTTATATAGGGTCGTCAGGTAAGCGATCTAAACAATCGCTTATACTTTCGAACCCGACCCGTTTGGTCGATCATTAGGATCCGACCAAACACATTAGGTGACCATAGTATATAGGGAATAACCTCCCGAGGTTATACCTTATGGTCACGACGTTTAGTTAGTTGTATGATAGGTAGTTTATATGCCTTAGGTAAATTACCAAATTGCCCTTTTTACGCCAAAATTCATTTTAAGCATATGTAACATAACTTTTGACATATAAACTGATTTGATAACAATATTAGACACATAGAGGCATATTTTACTTATCATAGGACTAGTTAGACGTCTCGAACGCGCTTTGCGCGCACGACGCGTTAAAGTAGCATAAGCTACCTAAACGGGTCGTAATGGGTCATAAGCACTGAGGTTAGGTTTCATTTAGTATGTAGGCCTTGTTAAACCATAATACATGAGTTCTCATACTCATTTGGTTTACGAGCCTCATTCTATCCGATCTTCCGATTTAGGTCCGGTTTATTAATGTTTACCTATATTAGGTGCCGTTTAACATTCCGTGATCTCTAGCATTGTTTGGTTGTTACTCAAGGACTACTAAGCAATCTCAAGTGAGTACATAGACCCCTCTTTTACTGTTTTCCAAACGTTTTGGGGTGAAACACATGTGCCTACTTGTTACTTTCATGCTTTCCTGTTTTCACATCATATACTTCCTATGTTCATTAGTACATTATAGTACATGATTTCATTACATTTTATGCTATGTATGTCCATTGTGGGCATACTTAGTACATGGTTCTACATTACATTTCTGCTATGTATGTTAACTGATAGCATGCTAGCACATTGATTTACATGACTTTTCTGCTTTGTATGTTAACTTAGCATACTTAGTACATTTCTTATTCATCATATGCTTACATTTTGGTATGACATTTGGTTTGTTTAAACTATACTATACATTCATTAACACCGATCATGCCGCTCGGTAGTAGGTAGTGGTACCATAGGACTTGACAAATCCCATTCCTGAAATCTCGGGTTTGTTTGGACGTAAGGAATGACCGAATCCGAATACATATTATTTTGATAACTCATTTTTACATAGTTATCCGACTGTCGCAAGGCTTGGATGTATGAATTTTCACAATACCGCATAAATGTTTATATCAGTATAGCATGCATTTACTACACAAAACATAACTTTGATTTAAACCAAGTTTTACTTCAATACTTTGATTTGTACATTTTTTTTACTTATGGTTTAAGTAGTCTTATTTTACTTACCATACATAACATTTGTTACACATTACTTGACTACTTTTGGACTATTAACATTTGATATGATTTATACAATGACTTTTGACAATTGGTTTAAACATAGACTTATTACATTGGTGGTTTGTTTAAGTGACTTAAGTAACGAGGCGTGTGTAATATGATACAAGCATGGTGGATACGCCGCTGGTACTTCCTATATATAAGTGTTTGTATGGTATTACATATCGTAGCGTTATTTGAATCATTTCAGTTTATGACATATAACATTTTATACAAATAACATACTTTTCACAATACATTGTTTTACAAACAACTTAACTTATACAAACTCATTTTACATGGTTATTCATTTAACCATGCATTATTCTCTTATTTATACGTATCATCTGAACTTATTGTTTTTCAAACGATTTACAAAGACAAAGCAAATTACAAGGTTCATGACTAAACATTTTCTTAAACAGAAGTCATGAATCTTATTTTCACAAAACCTATGTACTCGCCGGCATTTTTATGCTGACGTACCTATTTTCACATGTGTTTCAGGAAATGAAGCATAGGATTGATCAAGATACACTTAGGCGGACATGGGCCTTAGTGACAATAAAAAGATGCAGACTAGTTATTTATGTTATGTTTCTTTGATTGTCAAGACATTGTAACTATTTTAATCAATAAAACAATATTTCAATTCCCATGTGTTATGAAACAATGATTCTGTTACAACACTCCCCGATGTTTCCGCCACGTTTGGTTGTCCTACGTGGTCGGGGTGTGACATGTAAGTTGTCAAAGTGAGTTCATGGTACGTGTTAGATACGTGTAGGAGCTTTGTGCCTTACTTGAACACACTAATAAACTAAATGGTAATTGTATTAGGACGTGGTTAACCTACCTTGACTCCTAACCATTTTAAGAGACCAACCAAGTAATCGAAGGTGAGTTCACACTTTTCATCAAAGTATGGGATTCCCGGTGGTTTGGGAATGGGTTAAATAACAACTATCCCCTTGGGTGGGATGCAACTTGCGTATTCTCCTTGGGTAGAATACGTACCTCCGCCCTCCTTCGAAAGGGCGATAACCGTTATAATAGTTGCCTTAAGCATACTAGACAACAACTCTATCTAAGTCACCCATAATTTATATCGACTTAATCGTCGGGCCATGGTGAACGGGTTATTAGTTAAATAGCGCTATTAGGTTTGACAAGTCTCACACCGTGCCACAGAGGACGGGCATGGACTAATATACTTGGGCACTTAGTCAATGATGATAGACATTGACTCGGGGCACTCAACATAACTTAAGTCAGTAGTCGATATGGTAACGGGTCTAGTGGTTTAAAACAGTGGGGTAGCTCCCCATGGCATGTTTTTATAAATGTACAAGGAACTTAACAACTTATGGTTTTTGGAATAACCAATTGTGAACTCGCCAACCTTTTTGTTGACACACTACTGCATGCTTTGCAGGTCGTTAAGTACATGGATGGAGCTTGCACGAGGAGTGGACATTGTAGCAAGGAACCAATTGTTGGGTTCCTACCAATAAAATTTATGATTTATAAACTGCTTTATGGGTTTTAATACTTATGCTTCCGCTAACATTTAAACTTGGTTTGGGATTTTGATTTCGTAAACACTAAACGTTTGATTGGTCGGTTTACTTTGTTTTACTTTATTCACTTATTGTTCAGTATGATTGGTGGTATGATCTTGGTCAGTCACACGCCTCGCGGTATTACTCCGCTTGTGGATTTTGAGGGTGTGACATTTTTTTATTATTTTTTTATGCCAGAGGTTTGAAATTTTATTATTTTTTTATTATTTGGTAAGTCAACAGTTTTTTTAAGAATTTCCTCTCAATTACAAATACACAACATCTGCTCCTCTAAATGTCTGTCAGAGGTAAACTCTGCCCAAAGAGAACATCTGTTTCAAGTGATCATCTGCTGATGAAGACATAGTCTGAAGAAAGTTTGAAGAAGCAAAGGTCTGCTATGGGTCAACAGATCTTAAAGAACAACAGATGACGAACATTAGATCCTGCTCAACAAAGGTTTTAAAAGACAATTGTTGAAGTTTTGAAATGCGGATAATGGTAAATAATCCCGATGTGGCATAAGAAAAGCTGATGTGGCAGCCAGAGAGGCTGTCCAACAATGCTTTTCTTATCTCATTACTGCATCATAAAGCCTAATAATATATATATAATTATTTTAAAATCTATCTAAAAGTCTGCCTCATCTCAAAACCTCTGCCCATATCTATCATTTAAAGCCAGCAGAGGTTGAAAGTCCTTCCTTTGGCAAATGTATAACTTAGCAGATGTTTTGAAATTGCCGGTAATTTCAAATTCAAAATTCCTGGAATATGTAATTTGCAATTAATGTATGTCACTCACTCACTTCTGTCTTATGGTAAATGCGTCTTATAGTAAATGAAGAGGTTAATTGTAATTATGATAACCTGTTTTTTTTTTTTTTTTGAAGGTTAAAATTTGTCCTTTGGATTTCTTGATATTTAATTTTATACTTTAACCATGGAAACGCACTTTTGAAATATTTTGCATTAAAAGCCTAACCATCGTCGCATCATATTCTTTACACAGTAAGTTAGTCTGATGATGTATTTAGTCATAACCGCCTTCATTGGGTATATAAAATACATTGGGAAACTGCTTTCATCATTACCGCTTTCATCCATCTGCTCAATCATCTTCAAAGTTTTTTGTTTATCAGTATCTTTACAATTTCTTTGGCTTTCAAACACGCATTTGTTCACTGCAAAATGGAAAACATTGGGTTTCAAATGATTGTTGAGGAAATTTTCACAAGGCTCCCTGCAGAAGATATTGGTCGTTTGAAATGTCTTTCCAAAAATTTTTATAGGGAACTGTCAAGTCATGCATTTGAGATGATCCATGCTCTCCGAAGTGGAGATTCGCTACGAAAGAAACTACTCTCCTTTAAAGACACGTCAATTGACATTGACAGCATAGTAGCTGGTAATTTGGATGTCGTTACAAGCAAAACCTTAAGTTTTCCTAAAAATTTCCACCCTACCTTCTTACGTATTCTATCGTCATTTAATGGATTTTTGTTAGTTTGCAATGAAGAGATTTGCTGTGAGCTGATCCTTTGGAATCCAACTACCAGGTGCTATAAGTTTTTGTCTGACGACTACTTAAATTATATTCATGATCGAAACTCTGATACAGGTGGAATTTATTTTGATCAATCCAATGATCTGAAAGTGCTTCACATCAGCTGTTACCATAATGTGGCTACTGCTCGTGTTTACTCACGACGTCGTGAGTCATGGAAAACAATAAATTTCGGTAGCGTAAATAGTTATGGTTCAAGCAGTTAATCATGGTCTCCCGGAATTTATGCTGGTAAAACCATATACTTCATGGTTTCAAATTATTGGTATCCACTAGGTGAGAGGAACATCGTTGCTTTCGATGTTCTTTCTGAGACTTTCAGAATGCTTCGTTTTCCCGAGAGTATCGTAGTCAATCCTTGCCAAGGGCATTTTTTTACCATCGCAAAGAGGTTGCATTTGATTGTTATTGGAAAGTCTGCAGAGCTAACTGCCGATTTGCTCAGATATGAAGAAGAAGGATGGATCAAGGTGTATGCTTTCAATAATCCTTGTGTAGTTGATTATGTAGATAGGCGCCGAAGGACTAATATAATTGAAAACAACAAGTGGCTGATAACAAGCATTTGGGGGGATATGGTTGAAGTTGATCTGAGCAATGAAGTTTTGAAATACCTCCAACATGTTGACAACTACAATGGTCCGAAAGGAGCTTTATTTATCGAGACTACTGTTTCGCCCATTGATTAGAAATTATTATGTTGTATTTTACTGAATGCTGTTTGGTGTTTTGAACTTTGTTTATTATATAGTTACCTTTGTTTGACACTTTCATATTTTATATAATTAGTTCTGTTAAAAATATTAACCATGTTTGTTATTTAAATTAATTAAATAAATATTTAGGTTTGAGAGTTTAAAAGCTTGTAATATTGGCAAAGGTCTGTTTAAATGATGAAAGCTCTGTTGTTGTGAGCAGATGTTTGAAAATAAAACAGTGGTTGATACATCTGTTGACTTTGGTCAACAGATGGATGAAAACGGATGTTTGAAACCACTGTTGGGTTAAAGCAGAGTTTTGTGGAGAAAACAGTGGTTGAAACCGCTGTTGGGTTAAAACAGTGGTTTAAAACCACTGTTGGGTTAAAATAATGTTTTGTGGAGGTTGAAGGGGATTGAAACGACTGTTGAGTTAAAACTTTATTTTTTGGAGAAGGAACATGCTTGAATGCAAATGTTATTTCGTTCACAAAAAATTAATAATTTGTATATTTTTGTATTTTTATACTCTAAACTTTAAGTATTTACTGACTGACTTATCTATTTATAAATCTATAAATATAACCATATTCATCATTTATATGTGTTATGCATGGTTTTCTAAGAAACCACACGTGTTTGCACACGGGTCTTACCGCTAGTACTATATAATAAAAGAAACCTATGTGTGACACGTGTCATTCATTGTAGGCACCAATTTTTGGGGTTTTCCGCCTTTCTTTTATATTTATTATTTAGTATATAAATCAGATTTTTTACTATTATTAGTATTTTCATTATTTATCAAATATATTGATTACTTAAAAATTATATATAAGACTTTATCCAAAATTATATTTATTTAATACACTATTAATCCAAAATTATATTTATTTAATATGCTATTAATCTAAAATTACATTTATTCAACTTGTGTAATACATAGAGTTTTTCAAGATTTAACTTTTTTATTATTTGGTATATAAATTACAATACACGAGTTTCTTAAAAATATAATATTTTTTACTATTTAATATATAAAATTACATTTATTCAACCCGTCTAATAAATGAGGTTTTAAAGATATATTGTTTTATTATTTATAAAAACATTATAAACACATCTGTAAAAAAAAGTAAAAAAAATTGTCGAGTCGGAAGTTTTGACTGATGCAAGTTTTTTTTTTTACGCCTGGGCGTAAATTTTTAACGAAAATAAATATTTTTTTACGCCTCATGTAAATGTGGGTATGCGGCATTTTTTTATTTTTTTATTTTTTACCGAAACAAGTGATTTTTTATGACTTTTGAGAAAAAAAATTCGGAAAAACCTTTTGGATGGCCTAGTTCTCACGGTGCTCGCAACTCGTGGTGGTTCTCATTTTAACCCATCCCTATATATATATGTACTTTTATTATGATTTAATATTAGAAAATTGTGGCAGACTATTATAAATGGGGTGTGATAAATACACCCAATATAAGGATAAATCTACCCATTAGTCAACCTTGGTAATGATTAAGGACTTATTACATTATTTTATTATAAAAGTCAAAAGTAATAATTATGTTTTTTTTTATGTTATTTTATTTTATAATACTTTTGTTATTTTGTTTTTACTACTTCTCTTGTATAACAAAAAGAAATACATATTATACAGTTAACCATTACAATTTTATATATTACTAATGGACGAACTATATTTGTAATTTAACAACGGATTTTTTGTACTATATTAATTATTTATTTAGAAAATGGTCGTTTCCCGTCGGATTCTAATCACCATTTGTTATATATCCCCATTTTATATATGATTAATGAGTTTATATTATAGGAAGGGAGCCCAAAATTTTTGTCTCGCACAGGGCCTAATTAATCAGAAAATATAAAGGTATGTTAATCTTGCGAATGGTCTTATTACACCTTACTATACGGGGACCAAAAGTTGGTTTATTGCGAGATTTTGTACAACCAAATTAATCACAAAATCAGGTAAAAGTTGAGACTAGTCCTCTTGATAGAGACATATCATTCTTAGAAGGGAGACTCGAGATTTTGTATATATCGTTTCTCATCTGAGGCGGCTTCAAAAATATTGCTTAATCTCAAACTAATTACTATTAAACACATAATTACTCTAAAATTAATACACCAAATGATCTAATTAAAAAAACATCTTCATTTACTAAAAAGACTTTCTTTATGAATTAGGATCATCAACTCCAAAAATAAAATCACATTTAAATTTTGAACCACCGATTTTTTCCTTGTTACTTTGATTCCTAGAGTTCTTTTTTTTTTTCTCTCATTTTTATTAAATATTGTTACTGTTATAATTAGTAATTAATATTATGATTTATAAAATTAAAGTTGTGGATAACTTTTTTAAAATTCAAATGGTAATTAATGATTTGGGTAATTAATGCCAACAATTTTCTCTCTCCTACCCACCATTCTCTCTCCTGGGTTGACTTTTGGGTATATTTAACAACACCCTTATAAATTTGATCGTCATAAAGTTTAATACAAATACTAATGAGGTGGTGGTTCATTGGTAAAGACAAAACATTTAAACACTAGGGTTTGGGACGGAGAGTTCTTTGGTTTAAGTTTCACAGACAACCGGAATTAAAAGAAATTAATCGTTAAAAAATTTTTAATACAAATTTTGATGGTGGTAAAATTTTTTATACAACACCTGGGAAAGAAAATAAACTAGTACCTTTAACCAATAGTAATACTTATAGAAATACGCATTGCCTTCGTTTATGTTGTCTTTTCTTCAACCTTTTTGGTGGCTTCAAAGCAACCCTAATTGCTGTGTCAAAGGCAGCCTTCACATTCTGAAAACAGTCACATTTTTAATGTTATAAGTAGTGGTTTGGGTGAATAATGCCCTCACCCTTGGGTATTTTTCGCCATGTGGCAGTACAGTTAGCAAGGGGCATTATTGGGCGTTTTTCTAAAATGAGTGTAGTGGCGATGTGGGCATTATATTAAAAGGGTGTAAAAAATTAAATAAAATAAAAAAACTAACCAAAAAAGGGTATTGGTCAAACCTAAAGAAGATAGCTGTGATTGGTGGGTGTTTAATTGTTCCAGCGTGATTTAAATAACGCTAAAACGAAAAAAGTGATGAAAAACGCCCAGGGGGCGGGTGCTGGGCGTGATTGGGGGGAGAAAACGCCAGGATATAGCCCACTACGGATAGTCTAACAAACTAAGATCAAAATCGGAAGATATAGCCGCCAGTAATGCACAAATGCTCAAAAGTTGAGCGTCAGCTCGTGCGGCTACTTTATTATGTATGAGTAGGTTTACAGCCGCCAGTAATGCACAAATGCTCGAAAGTTGAGCATCAGCTCGTGCGGCAACTTTATTATGTATTAATCTATATAGGTTTACTTGGATCAAAACCGGAAGATATAGCTACCATTAATGCACAAATGCTCGAAAGTTGAGTGTCAGCTAGTGCAGCTACTTTATTATGTATCAATTAATCTATATAGGTTTATAGTAATTTTTATATATGTATAGTTTTAGATTGTATTAATACTGTAATGTAATACACATTATTTTTAGTTTTACGACACTTTTTTTTATATATACATATATATTCATGATACGTTGAATAAAAAAATTATATATAAATGATGAGCACATTTTCAGGGTCGGACACAAACTCGCTCATTAAGCAAATTTATTTCGTGCTATCATTCTTGTTGAAGGTCATTTATTTTGTGCTATCATTCTTGTTGAAGGTCGGCTGAAGTGTAGGTTTTATCACGAACGGTTTAGCTCGTTTACTACACCTATACATACTTTGAGTCATAAGATGGTGATTAAAAATCAATTACGCTAAGAAAATTTACCATAAGGATGCTTTTCTTCGAACACAACACGTACAACAATGGGATTTAATTGGCAAAAGGAAAAGTTGATTTATACCTGTTGAGTTTTTGAGCTACACTCTACGTAAGCAGCTGCACCGATCATGTTTTTGAGTTCTTCTCCCTGTAGTATAGTATAAGACAACTTTTACCGTCGACAAGTACCATTGCACGTGCGTTT
Organism: Helianthus tuberosus; assembly: GCA_030545235.1. Lineage (NCBI taxonomy): Eukaryota > Viridiplantae > Streptophyta > Magnoliopsida > Asterales > Asteraceae > Helianthus > Helianthus tuberosus. Next base: position 69,875,070 of record CM060356.1, on the reverse strand, counting down.
AAAGCAAATCATATATATTTATGTTTGGTATAATAAATACCTCAGACATTGTAACTGGAGTTGCATCTGGATGATTACTCAAATACTCCATATCTTCTCTTAAGTCTGCGTCATCATTCGATTAAATTGAATTGAAGGAAACGAAAGTAGCTAGCTAGTGTTTAATAGAAACTGTAATGTAATGTAATGAAGAATCTGAGATTGAAGCGTGAAACACGATGATGTCTGTAACTTACCAAGTTTAGTTCCCACAAGGACTATAGGTACTGATGGGGCGTAGTGCCTGAGCTCCAAGATCCACTGTCAATACGTAAAACATAATAAGATTGTTAATAATAATAATAATAATAATAATAATAATAATAATAATAATAATAATAATAATAATAATAATAATAATAAAAATAATAATAATAATAATAATAATAGTAATAATAATAATAATTTATCAAAGAGTTATGGAAAAGCAAGTGAAGGCAGGGGACCTTTCCATAGATGTTAATGTAGCTTGCTTTGTTGATAAGAGAAAATGCCAGGAGAAAAACATCTGCTCCTCTGTAACTAAGTGGTCTTAATCTGTTGTATTCCTCTTGGCCTGTTTGATTATATTTACTTTTCAATCCTTCATTTCTCTATATATCTTCTTTATATTAAATTAATTTTATTATTGGACCATTGACATGGCAAAAAAATATGAATTTAACATTTATTTGACATTTTCTATCTAGTTATATTTACATGTTTGATTTGTCATGAGTCTTATTATTCTTCTTTCAAGTACACCTGGCCTGGCCTGTGGTTATTTTACCTGTTGGGTACATTGATTTAGGTGACAAATTTATCATGAAAAAAAAAATACCTTTTAAACAGACGTAAAGATACCTTAATTTCCCTTTATGTTTGTGAATTGTGAAGAGAACATATGATTTGGAAAACTATGTGAAATCTTCCTAAATGGAAAAACTAGAAAGTTCGATCACATTACCAGCAGTATCCCACAATGAAAGGTTTACACTACTGCCATTAACCACCACATTAGCACTGAAGTTGTCAAATATCGTAGGAACATAATCCTACCAGCAACAAGAAAAAAAAATTATCATTTGCATGTGTTCTAACTATATCTCTATTTCGACGACACCCTACTGAAAGAAAGAATCGATCGGTTTTTAACAAAACAATATAAACTCAACTAAACTCATTTGCACGAATATATCGATCATACCGACAGAAACTTGTTGCTTGTATAAGAAACAAGCAAGCACGTCTTCCCCACTGCCCCATCTCCAACGGTGACACATTTGAGAAATCTCACAGTACTTGTACTCGTACTCATTTGATCGTTTTCGGACTCGATCTCGAGAGAACTATAAGCAATGGAATGTTTTGAAAATACGTAATATGCGATCTTGATTGATATAAACGGATGAAAAAAAAAAGTCTTGTTTTCACCAGATTGAAATCTCAACTACTTGGAAAAATCAGTAAGTTTCCTAGGAAATCTTTTACTTCACTTTTAAGTGCAATGCCATATTGGATATAACGAATGATTTGTCAAAAGTTGGTATAGTGGGGCTTTTGTTGGTTGGTTTGGGTGTACGAGAAGGTAGTAGAACTGAAGATAGTGAATAATAATTACACACCTGAATTTATTATTTACATATATCTAGAGGCCTAGCTACATTAAAAAGTACGGAACCCCCGTAAGTGAAAAAAATTATTAGTGTTATACACACGTTTACTTCGATATCGCACCCGTAGAAAGTTTGAGAACCCATAGAAACCTGTACACCAAACCCATAGAAACCTTGGCACCGAACCCTAAAAAAATTGACGATGAACCATAACCTACATTTCATTTAAAAAAAATAACTTGTTAAGCCTACATTCTATTAAAAAATTACCCATTAACTTATTTAGCCCACATTCAATAAAAAAAACTTATTAACGCTTAAGCCCACCACATAAGGCTATAACCCATTTAAATCCTGTTAAAAAAAAGTAACAAACAAACAAACTATTGAAGGGAAGAGAAGAATCAGTTGGTTCATAGAAGCATCTTCACATCATCGACCTCGCCAAAGCAAGTATGTTTATTTTTCTTAATTCACTTTCAATTTAATTGTAGAAAGAATAGGGATTTTTAGTGCGAATGAAATACTAATTTTATAGTTATAGAGAATGAATGCGTGAAATTTGTATGTTAGTGTGTATTTTAGTGGTATCTTGGTGGTGGGATAAGGCTTATGACCATTAGGTCATGAGTTCGATTCTCACAAGGGGGGTTTTTCCCAGATTTATTGGGTTTCCTCCTGAATTGGTGTAGGGCATTATTGCCTAGTGGAGATGGATATGATCGGGTGGGTCCGCTGGTGGCACGATGATACTCCAGTGGTCCGTCAGTGATCCAAATTTGCCGTTCAAAAAAAAAGTGTGTATTTTAGTGATAGTTTCGTTTGTTTTATTGAAAAAAAAATTGATAATAAAGGTTTAGATAGATGATGAAATAGTTAGGTTTCAAAATTTAAAAACCCGGTAGAGAGCAAATTTAATGAATTTCTATTATTCACTTTTAATATCCATTGATGTATTTTTTTTATTAATTGTTTACATTTTAATTTGATTTTTGCTAATTTTATTTGACTTTTGCTACTTTTATTATGTGACCCCAACCACTTAATCGGACCGGACCGAAAAACCCGAAACTTGATGATAGACAATCGTTACTTGTCCCTCAGAAATTTCCGAATCCATAGGAAAAAATTCCTGACTACGCCACTACATATACGTCAACTTCTTTAGATGGGTCTTAATATCAACTTGTTTGTTATTTATTTATTTATATATTAATAAATAAATTTAAAGAAAGGATAATAAGTAAACCTGAAATATAATTGAAAACTACTTTCAACCAATACTATCATAATTTCATTATTTTTATATATTATTAAATAGGTACATCTATATTCTAAAATGAGTCATTTCTAATATATTTTGCTTTATAAGTTATTTTCTATCTTTCCATATTTGAAATCCGTTCTGTGACAACTGTGCTCTGTAATCAATGTACAATGTAAAACAATGTTAATTATCAATAAAAATGTGTTTTGGTGTTATTATGTGTATATTTGTGTTTGGTGATTTTACGATTTGATTCGATTCCGATTTCAAGCTTTAAATCGCTTTCTAGAAAGTTATACGCAAACTGGTGCGTAAACGCAGTCAGTTTAACGCGACAAACACTCCAGAATAGTGAAATAGGCTTAACATACCTTAAATAACCTTCACATAACTTAGAAATAAGTTTTGGATGGTTTGGTGTGTCGAAAACAAGTTTGTTCGATCGCAAGGACTATTTGTGTCAAACTGCGAAACTATACCGATTTGTATAGTAAGAACATTCCGGAACTTGATCATAAGTTAAACATACCCTAAATATCCTTTACATAGTTTAGAAATAGGCTTTGAGGGGTTCGGTATGCTAAAATAAACTTTATTGATCAATAGGGACTAAAAGCGTCAAAAAGTGCATAAGTTTGCATTTTCGCGCATATCTTACGTTCTGAATACAGCCGGACATCAAAAAAATTTATGTAATCATTAAAATATTTTATTTTAGTGATTTGCATGATAAAATTCCATTCGTCGCTTAATTTGGATCGTTTTTGCGTTCGTTACAACTTCCGTCGCAATTAACCGAATAACGCAACCGTACGACCAAACGAACCGACATCCGAGATGTTTTTGAGCATATTTCAAGTTCCCTATACTTTAACTTCATTTTAGAGCTTTGAAATGGGGTTAACGGGGCTTAAACGTGTCAAAAATGCATCAAAAATCAAGTTTGGGGCTTCAGGGACTAAATCTGCCAGTTTGTGAAAGTTGCTGACCTGCAGGTCCCATACGGACTGTGACAACCCGGTTTCCCAAGGTCTTTAACTACGTATCATTTTCTTCACGTTCCGTTTCACGTAGTTACACTGAGTGCAACAAGCAAACGATGTTTATATTTTGTGGTTACTTGTGTATGAGTAGGAGTTATCGAAGGGTGTATGCTTATGCTTTTCAATACAACTTATGCTTTTCAATACATGGTCGTACACCACACATGATTCACACATTCCGTTTGCGGGCCAAACACCTTCCTTTCTTTACTTATTAACCTCGGCCCAATTACCTCGAGCCTGAGCTAGGCCCGGTCCACTTAGTGAGGCGCATACACCCATGTAATCCCACGTTGGCTCTCATAGCTAGGTATTGTTGCAAGAAGAGCAAACCCTAGTACTTCTCCCTCTCTGGAAATCAACGGCAGACTACCCCCATTGAAGCACACCTTCCCTCTCGGATTTGTCCCTCTTGTCTAGCAACACTCATCACTCGGTTAGTATGCTTATACTTGTTTTAATCCTGACAGATTGTTCACGGCTATGTGTGGTTGTTACCGAATTGCATTAATATTCATGAGTTCTTGTATGATTTAGGGTTTGCTAGAACCATGACTAGGTATTGTTAGGATCGTATGAATGCTGATTATGAACTAGGATTTTATATGAAGATGATAAACTGCTGAATACATGCGATCCGATCTGAATGTTATGAGGATGATTAATCGATAATTCCTTGTATTGATTATGACGAGATGTGATAAAATAATGTATGTGATGATAGTGGATGTACATAAGAAACTAGGATTCTTGTCAACCAAATTTGATGTCTCAAATATTCTGTTATGTGCGCATAGATAGCTATGTATAGATTAGGGTTATAGTTTTGATAATTTGATGAGGTGTGCATTGATATAACAAACTGTACGTTGACTTAGAGGTATCTATGCAATGATAATGGATGGCATAGGGCTGTTTGTATATTAAACTGATGTAAATTAATGGATGACAACTAACCCATTGTGTGATAACATGTGTTTTCTTTGGGATTAATAGAAATTATAAGTGAACCAATAGCAAACAATTGCTAAGACCAGAGCATATGTATGTATGCGTGCTTTTTGAATTAAGCTAAAAGCAAATTAATAAGTTGTTGTAAGTCATACATTGATTAGAATTTGTTATAGTGAAATAAAGGAACCGGATTTACTATTAATCAATGTAGAGTTATTGGATCAAGTTGGTCTGAGTTACTTTAATTAATATATGGGCCGCACATAATGAAACATATGGGTGTGAGTACCTATATTCTGATTCATTCACTTAAGTTTAAATTGTGAACACATGGGCCGATTACCTTTTCTTTGTCGATGAGATTTTAACATTTAATTGTTAGTGGAGGGTATGATTTCTAGTGTTAGAAACTTACAAGTTTAATAATTAGAATGGGATTCAACATATGCTTGTTAATTGAATTTGTATATAAAAACAGTTGGGTTACATATGGAACTGTTATGAAATGGGCCACACGAGAACTGTTTAAACATTGGGTTGTACACTCGGACTTGGCCGAATACTTCTTTGGGCCTGAACTGTTAGGCTGGTGTAATTGGGTCGCACCGTCGGGTGTGTGACCGAAACGAAATTAAATGGAATGTTAACTGTTACGTGTCTTGTGAGGTATGAACTTGTAATGTGGATGTATAAATGAACCAACCACCTACTATGTGTATACATGATGATAATAGACTGGTATGTTACATGAATTACCATTGTGACTTGTATGATGTTATGTGAAATCTGTGTAAATTATAAGTGTGGTATGTATAGAGAATACGTGTTTTATGTGCGTATTAAACTGACTGTTACTGGTAACCACACTAGGGTTTGGTTGATCAACGCGAAACAAAGTAATAAAACATACCGAGCAATCTCAGGTGAGTTCACTGCTCTTTTTCAAGCATGCATCCCGGGAAGGGATATCGGGTAACGTTCCAGGGAGGAATGCAGGTTAATGGGATGTTGGTTATTACTCAGTTTCTATCATATAAGACCCCTTACATCTACCGATTGTTGCCGGTAAGGCAACGAGGTATTTAGTTGATAGCGTTATTAGGTTTGGCACCCTCACACCAGGCCGGAATGGACGGGCGTGAACTATTTACCTTGACCACTTGACCAATGCTTTGATAGAGGCATTGGGGTTTGGGCAAACACATCTTGTAGCCGCATACGGTAATCGAGTTAATAACAACATCAAAACAAAACGATGAACTGTTTTAAACACACATCTGGTAACTAAACGCGTTAACAAAACTTTGAACTCACCAGCGTCGTCTGACACACTTGTCTGCATGCTTGCAGGTCTGTAGGGTTATATCATGGAACTTGCTGTCTGGAAGGCTGGAGTGGTCATGGGTCGAGATACATGGAATCGCAACACAAGTCTAATAGTCTATTATGCGTGGTTTAAGAAACACTTAACAAATGAGTCATGCTTCAGCTGTATACGATGAATGATAGATATGTAACGTATGTAACTCTTTATGTTAATGAATGAAAGTTTTATTTAAACCTATTTAAGAGTTCAATGTGATTGGTGGCTTGGATCCTGGTACGTCACACGCCTCGCGGAGCTTTCCGCGTGTGGTATTTTGGGGGTGTGACACGGACCGTATGGGATGTTTCTTACGGTCCGTAAGCATTATCAGAGACAACAGATTTGCAGAAACATTGAATCTGGTCATTACCACCTATTCTAATGGTTTTAATCCCTGGTTTTTTCACTCTATGGACTGGTATTTGTGTACCCCTTGTATTCTAATACCACTAGCCCACATGTATAGCCAAGATCATTCCCTCTTTAGCAAGAAACGTTCCTAACGGTAAACCAAAAACTATAAATAGGCATGCCCTCCTTCCATTTCTACTCACCCTTGATCTGATTTCTCTAAGTTGAAGTTACAATACTTCATACCTGAGATTTTAAGATCAAGTTCTCCCTAGCAAGGACCCTTTGTAAGCTTCTTTCGTTCTTTTATCGCTTTTCGAGCGTGAAAGTCAAACAATGTTTGACTTTCTGCTTTGACCACGAGTTGGTCAACACAAAGTTCGTTTGAACTTCGCAACGTGAGTGTAATCACGATGGTTATAGTCCCTAGTGCCTATACCTACTGATTACCACGTTGACTAGGCGTAGTGACGAGTCGTAGTTTAGGTCAAAATGCGCATTTAAGCGTATTTTGCAACCAAACTACTCTCGGGTATCAAAACACTTTTGATTTCAAAACCTGTTTTCTAACTTAGTTAAGCATGTTTTAACATGCTTAGCTCGTCACTTTTGGTTTAGTGCTTGTTTAGAGTAGTAAGTCAATCGATCTAAACCACCGCTTAGACTTTCGAACTCGACCCGTTTGGTCGATCATTAGGATCCGACCAAGCATGTTTAGTGACCATAGTTGCATAGGGAATAACCTTCCGAGGTTATACCTTATGGTCACCTAGTTTAAGTAGTTGTATGGTAGGTTGTTTATATGCCTTAGGTAAATGACCAAAATGCCCTTTTCATGCATAATTGGACTTTAAGCATATGTAACTTAACTTTTGTCACCTAAACTGATTATGCAACCTATTTAAACATGTTAGGGCATATAATACTTGTCATAGGACTAGTTAGACGTCTCAAATGCGCGTTTGCGCGAGAACGACGCGTTAAAGTAGCATAAGCTACCTTAATGGGTCGTAACGGGTCGAAAGCACTTAGGTTAGGTTCCGATTTAGAATGTAGGCTTTGTTAAACCATATCACATGAGTTCCAATACTCATTTGGTTCATAAGACCTCATTCTGTCCGATCTTCCGATTTAGGTGTCAATTTATTTACTAGTGATTCGATTATTAGGTGCTGCTTGAGTTTCCTTGGTTTGATTGAGCTTGTTGAGTTCTTTAGATTGAGGATACTTTGCACTTCGATGTGAGTACATAGTTCCCCTATTTTACTGTTTTCAATTGTTTTGGGGTGATTCATATGTATTAAACGATTTCGAGGTTTAAACGATGGTTTCAAAAACGATTTAAATGGTTTATATTAAACTAATAACGATTTCGATAATGTGAACGGACTTGTTGGTTGTAGTTACATAACGAATGACATTCATTAATTTTGGCCGAACCGACCAGTATTAGGTTATGGTACCATAGGATCTGACAAATCCCGTTATCAGACTACACCCATGGTTATGTTTGGGGGTTATGTAGGTAACGACCGAATCTGATGATTGTTAACTTACCCTTTGGTGGTTTGTTAATGCGAGTTTCGAGATAGTCGAGTCACGAAGGTTTGAATGTTATTAGCGAGACGACCATAAGTAGTTTCACAATTAAAACGAATACGATTTTGGGATGAGTTAAACGATTTGATACGACTTAAACGAGATAAAAGAATTGGATAAACGATTTGTTTTGGGTAGTGATTAGATAATGGGACGGGTGTAGCATGATAAAATCATGGTAGATACGCCGCTGGTATATCTTATATATAAGTGCTTTTATCATATTACATTTCATGTCATTATTTAGTTCACTTGGGAAACGATTTTGAAACGATCTCACACAACGAGGTTTTCGAAATGATATAAACCATACGAGTTTTATTAACGAGTTTTTACGAGTTGGTTTACTAAAACAAATGTTTTTGGGTTAAGAATCATGGCTACGAGATTTAATAAACTATAACCAATTTGATTTGAGGTGGTTAATTATGTTGCAATACACTTTTCAAAACGAGGTTTGTACTTTTGACTCTTGTAGTCTAATAAGGTACTGCAACATATAAACGAGCCATGAATCCGATACTCTCCTAAAACCTATGTGCTCGCCAGCATTTCTTTGCTGACTTTGTTTTTACATATGTTTCAGGTGATGTTGCATGATGTTGATTGCTAGGAAGCGTGTTCACTTAGGATCTGGACGTGGCCATAGTGACATAAAAACAATAATAGACGATATGTAACTTGTTTGTTTGGTTTTAAGACAATGTATATTATTATATAAATCAATAAAACGAAACATTTGATTACCATGGTTGTGGAACAATGATTCTGTTACAACACTCCCCGACGTTTCCGTCGCGGTTTCGTTGTTTTAACGCGGTCGGGGTGTGACAGAAGAGTTGGAATCAGAGCCAATGGTTATAGGGAATTAGGTTATTAGTAATGCTTTGACCTAGACTATAACTTTCTAGGACCCCAACGCAAGTTTACTTGTGTTTAGATTTTAAAAAAATACCGTCACCTATCCTTAGGTGATAACCACAACGAGAACACAATAACAAATCTGCTTCGAAAATTAATCATCTATCCTTGGATGATTGATTATAAGGTTTTGATCCCTCTTAGTTTTCAAAATCTCATCAAAGTTTGGGTCTAAATAATGTGAACACATGCAAACTGGAAGAGTGAATGCCTGTACCCTGAGTTTTCTGTCTAAGGCTAGAGTGTTCGTATAAATCCGCAGTATCAGACCAGTCACTCTTATCTGGGAACTCTTGGGGTGAGTGTTCACTTATAGGCGAGCATGTCTTCAGCGATACATTATATTGACCCATTTACTTTGATTAGTCACTGCGTGTTGTTTGTTTGTTCGAGGTAACGAATGAATGATCGCCTTCCTTGTGTTTTGTCGATGTTTTCAATACCTCTTTTGTTTTTCCAATTATCAACCTCACTCGTTTCCCATGTTTCCTTGACTAGACAATGCCTCCTCGACGTGATGCACAACCTTTTACTGTTGAAGAAGCCGCAGCCCTTGTTGCTCAACAAATGGCTGCAGTGCTTCCAGGTGTAGTAACCCAGATCCATGAGTTATACAACAACAATAATAACAACAATAATAAACAATGTAGTTTCAAGAATTTTAATTCTGCTAAGCCGTTGAAGTTTTCTGGGTCGCAAGGAGCAACCGCGCTCCTGCAATGGTTCGAAAGTTTGGAAAGCACATTCAGACAAGTGCAATGTCCGAATGAGCGTAAGGTTGAGTTTGCATCAAGTGTGTTCGAGAAGCGTGCTCTTACATGGTGAAACGGTGTGATGCGTGATAGGGGTGCCGATGTGGCGATGGCACAAACTTGGGAAGAGCTTCGAGCTCTCATGATGAGAGAGTTCTGTCCTCGTCATGAGATTCGAGCTTTGGAACGAGAATTCGATGATTTGAAACAATACGGGGGAGAACACCATGCTTATACGGATCAATATGAGGAGCTCAGTTTGTTGTGTCCTACGATGGTTACCCCGTTGGAGAAGGCAATTGAGAGGTATATCGATGGGTTACCCGATTCTGTGCAAGATATTGTGACTGGCAGTAATCCTACCACTGTCCGTCAAGCGATTGAATTGGCTGCTACTCTGACCGAGTCTCAGGTCAGAAAGGGTAAATTGACCCGTAAGGGTGATAAAAAGAAGTCCGCCGATTCTGCTCAAGACAAGGGTAAGGGTAAGGGTAAGAAGCAGGTGAGTCTTCTAAGAAGTCAAGGAAGCGCAAGGTTTCCCTGAACTTTGTTGTCACCAACCAGAACCCTCAGAACCCACCGGCTCAACCGCCTGCGAAGAAAGTGTATGCTGGTACCGCACCTCACTGTGCTCGATGCAATGGTCACCATGTTGCCCAACAGGACTGTAAACAGTGTACTACATGTGGTAGACTTGGGCATCTGGCCAACATTTGCCGTTTTGGCCAAAATCAAGCTGCTCAGGTTCCAGCATAAGCTCAAGGGAATGCTGCGAGATTCCCACTTGGTTCGTGTTTGTGACAACCTGTACTCTCGACCTTGATCGTCGAGAGAAGAATATTTTATTGCTATTCTTATTTATTATTACTATTATTATTATTGTTTAAATAATAATAACCGCATCGAGTAAAACGTGCCATTTATCTAATAACCTGAACCGAACGTGTTTACGTTAAATATATATATATACATTTGCCGTTATAGTTAATTGTTAATTAAACGAGCCAGTTCCTTACACATAATATTTTACGGGTTTATACACGGGCCAAGCTCAACACAAATCCTTTACGCACAAACCCTACCCTATAAATATATATTAAACCCAATTTAATATTCTCATAACCCTAAATCCCCTTTGCAAAGTTTCAGCCGCACAAGACATCCCTGTGCTCTCTCCCTCTCGAGCTTCAGTCATTGGCGACCGGATATGTTTGCCGGCTGCCGACGATTGTCCATCTCAGCCAAACACCCACCCCCATACGCCCTTACCCCCGTACCCTTGCCTTCCAGCGATGAAGACGAGAAGAGACAGAAAAAGAAAAAGGACGATGAGAAGGAAAGAAGGGCGGCGGCAGCGGCGACCTCCCACGGCGGCTGGTCCCCTCGCTTTTCTGATTTCGGTGGCGAGACTGAGACGAATTACGGAGTCACCGTCCGGTGACGTCTTTTTCCGGTGTCGGTGACGGTGCTGATGGCAGCGTATAGTCGCCGCAGTGACCGTCAGCGGCGGTGACCGTGATGATGGTTATGTTTTTTTTTCTGATTTGGGTTTGGGTAAAGCCTGGTCAAACCGGGTCAGAATTTGTTTGGTTCAGACCTGGTTCAGACATCGGGTCCGAGCTAGGGATGTTTCGGGTTCTTGTTTGTGTTAGCGGGTCAAAGAATTGGGTCGAGTTCCGTTTTGATTCTGGTTCGAGGTTCATGGCAGCAGGTCAAATGTTCGACTACTGTACGCATTCTTTTAATCCCTGATCTTGTATAACTATGACTGCTTGTTTGATTTAGATGTTGTTTGTGTATTGGTGATTATAAATATTTGTTTATTGAACTGTTTGGAGAATGGCCAGCGGGTATATTTTTCCGATTTAGATTACGTTTATGAAATTGAACATTGTGATCTGATTATATGTGTTTTGATTAAAGGAAGTGTGGTATTTTGTGGTTTTGACTAGAAACGTTTATGTATTCATTAACTGTTTTAGCATAAATGGTGTTTAAAAGTGAATTTAGGATTTGGTATGTTTTGATTTGTGGAGTTCGAGGCTGATGTTAATTGGCTAAGTGATATGCTAGTGGTTTATTTATTTGTTGCTTTTATAATAATATGATGTAAATGTAGCATGAGTGGTTTTTAAAGTGTACATCTTGAAACCTCGTGACTCTTAGTTGAAATATCATATTTATAGATAATATGTATGATAGTAATAGGTTGTGTGGAATGTGAATTCAGAATAAGAATGTAACAACTGCTGATTAGGATTGATGGTATGACTGATGTGTGTAGAACTTTTGGGATAAACTGTTGTGAATGTGGTTAGTGTCTGGTTATTGTTGTTGTTCATGAAAGTGTATAATTGTTGCTGATTGTTTGATTAGATATGGGAATTTTTTTGATGGTATCGATTTAATATGGAGAGAATGGTTTAAATGTTGTTTATAGGTAACTAATTTTTATTTGTAATTTATAATTTAGTTAAACCGCACACTCTTAGTGGGCCGCACACTAATATAAGCCCATGTTTTATTTGTTTAGCACTGATGCAGTACATTTGAGTAATGGGTAACTGAGATGAGAATTATAAATGTCCAAGTGTAACGTACGATAGTTGATATTCGTCCACTACTTGATGAATATGTGTTAGATTACGTGTAGGATTATACGTGACACTACTTGCATACGAACCTAATGAATATTAATAACCATAATAGGGTATGGTTGGCCAAAGTAACACGAGTAAATTTACTACCGAGCAAAGCAAAGGTGAGTTCACTACTTTTTACTTAAAGCATGCGTTCCCGGTGGATTGGGAAACGGAACAAAACACTTTTCCTGGTTTGGGATTGCTTACTATCTCCTTGTGTGGAATACGGGTAACAACGCTATCCCCTTATGAGGGATACAAACTTACTTTTCTTCCCTTGTTACTGGGAACAAACTTACTTACTTCCCTTGTTACTGGGAACTTTTAGTTAATTACTGTTTATACTGGATGCAACAAGCAACACTAAACAAAACTCTATCACTCAAGTCCTCACTTCTTAATACCGATTAGTCGCCGGGGTCAGGCGAACGGGTTATTAGTTGATATCGCTATTTAGGTCTCACCAACCTCACACCGTGCCAAGGTATGGGATCGGTCGTGAACTAATGTACTCTGGCAACCGTCAATGATGATAGAACATTGACAAACGGGGCACTCTACGGTAACGTACGGATGAATAGTATTCGGTATTGTAAAAACAGTTTAGTCGCTTACTTATGGGGTAGCTCCCCATCGCAGGTATAAACGGATAAATTAACTGGTTAAAACAAGTTTTTGGAATTAAAAACTGGAAAACTACAAACACGTGAACTCGCCAACGTTATGTTGACACCCTACTGCATGCTTTGCAGGTTGCTCGATACAGCTCTGGACGGACGTTGCAATCGGATGGAGTGCGTGGTTCGTAAGTTTCGCATGAACAACTTGCGGGTTTAAATTATGATATGTATTCCTTTCCCTTCCGCTGTGAACTTAAACTATGTTTTGAAAAATTTAAATTAGGTCACTAATTATGCTAATGTTCATAACAATAACTAATCCGTTCAAAATAATTAGTGGCTAAGATCCTGGTCGGTCACGCCTCCAAGCGGTGGTACTCCGCATGTGGATTTTGGGGGTGTGACAGATTGGTATCAGAGCCATTGGTTATAGCGACCTAGGTTTTAAATATAAAATATTTTTGGCTTGGGAAATAAAAATATTTTTATATGGAAACCAGACTATAACCGTTCTTTAGTGTGAACCACAACGACACCACACTCCGGATTGCAAGGTTCGTCAACTTCAGATGCTCACCTGGTAATGGTAGACTAACGAACTTTTACTTGTGCATAACTTATGTGTGTGAATACGCATGTGTGTATGTATATAATTAGCATATATGTGCGTATGTTTAGTATTTAACACAGTGGATCATACGAAGGCTAGGCTAGCGTGTTACGTGTTAAACAGGAGCGAGTCCTCCTAAACCTGGTTCGAAACCACAATACACTATGGGCAGGGAACCCATTTATTCCAAGCACTCGTCCACGTATTTCCTGATATCATCCCTAGACTGCCACTCGACGCGAGGGACGTTCACTCGATAGGCCTGCCCAGGGAAGGCCTGCTACGAAGCACACAGAGAAGTTACGAGAACGAACCGACGAAGGGAAGCCACCCCTATATCGTGAAATATTAGAAAGAACGACGACGTCATTCGCATCCTTTTTACTTGCGTATTTCTTTTCTCGACTTAAGTAGTGAGACTTGTTCCCTCATACGACTGATCACCTAGATTCTTGAAGCATTCTAGTAAGTCTACACCTTTCGGGTTTCTGATTGCACATCTCAAACACACGAAGCCTGCGCGGTGTATGCTCCTCATTGCTGTACCAACGATCGTACCGCATTCTCATCGATCACGAAGCTAGTTCCACACATTCCTCGTTACCTGGTGAAAACTTGTTCTAGTTCAACCTTACACCTCAGCACACCCCAAAACCCCGCAAATTGATAATCTTTTCCACAAATCGGCACATGTGGAGGCGTGACACGACGAAGACACAAACCAGTCAACCCACCGACAAGCATGGTGATCTAGGTGCTTACCTTATCCTTCATTTGCTAGAGCCGTTATTCCTTGACGACTTTTCGGATTCTGTGAATAATTTCGCTAGCTTTCGTACAAACCAACAATTATTGCTTAGGGGCAGAATCCTCGCTTCCGGCGTTTCTTTATCACGACGTCCACGTTTCTTCGTATAGAAACCTTGACCAGATCTCTTTTCAGTTTGGTGAATTCAACAAACTCGACCTTTAGTCAACAAACTGTTTAGCCCTTGAAATTCAACGTGTTACTTCAATCGCGCTTTCTCGAAAACCTGTTTTCGCAGTTTCACACCAACCCCCCCCCCCTCGACGACACAAGCGCTACTCCGAACTCATTCGCACGACCTTGAACCATCCGCTCGAGCTTGATTTCCCACCCGTTTGAGGAATCACATCCTGCCAGACATCTTAGTAGATCCAAAAACCTACAGATCTGCACGACGATCATCCCTCTCTAGCTACTTATTGTGCTAACCACATCAACGTAACACCCCTTAACAGCAAGCAACGTTCTGTATTCTAAACGCCCATAGCTTGTGTACGACCAACTACCTCATCGACATCAGATAAATCCCTATTGCCGATCCCAAAGCCTTTATGTTTTGTCTCAAGTTGAACGCATCAGATTTGACTACCCGTCTCGCATGTTCTCGCTACTCGCGTTATGCTTCACGAATCTCGTGATTCTTACCCTACTCTATTCTGCACAATTCTACGTTTGGACGAATTACTTTCTACGAACGTCACTCGTTGGAGCAACGAGCCAAGTATACCCCGAAGGAAAAAGGTATTGCAAGAACTGTTATTCGAACTCGATACGATCAACACCTAGTCACAACTCTCGAGCTTATTCCATCCTGTCAAAGTTCGACACTTGTTTCTATCGACGACGTCCGAACCTGTTCTGAAAACCAGTGGGAATCAGGAGGACTCCTACGCTCTACCCTGGTACTTCTACGACGCAAACCACCTTACGCTAAGTTTTCAACACGCGACCTTGGGCATCGCGAAGCCCGCATTTCTCGTCCATATACGCAACCCCTCGCGATTTGAACTCGAAAGGGGCATCACCTAGCATTCGAGAGATGCTCAAATATCCGCAACTCCAGCAATTGGAAGATGATCTACGAGGTGCTTCTATCTTATTCTATCCCGTCCAAGGCATTGATGAAATGTCTGCCAGTAACGGCATGCGACCAAAGAAATCGACAAGTTTTCGAACTCACAACCACCCACTTGATGAAAGTAGATGTCGGGCACGAAGTGCCAACTTCTACCACTTTTGATCGAAACTCACGTTTTGCATCCGATTCGTCGCAGGTTGTGCACAAATTCCTTTGGCTCACAGTTAGGCAGGAACATCGTTTATCACCCGCTGATGGGTGGTCAAATTGAACGCACACTCCGAAACCCTTGAAAGCATGCTGATAGCATATGTCACCAACTTTGGGAAAACGAGAGACACTTGACTTTTGTAGAAATCTCTTCCCACTAGCATTCAGGTGGCACCATTTGAGGCATTGCACGGGTGCCAATGCCGATCACCCCTGTGTGGGGCGGAAGACAAATTACCGGCCCAGAACTTGCACTTGACACAACGGGTAGGATTGCCTAGAACAGACAACGCATGGCGGCAGCTCGTGACCGTCAGAAAAGCTACGCAGAATTCCTAGTCGGAGACTGGGTTCTACTAAAAGGTTCACCCTGGAAGTGTGTGCTACGTTTTGGCAAATAGGGCAAGCTTAATCCGCGAATCGTTGGACCATTCGAAGTTACCGAAAGGATCGGTAAGGTAGCATACTGACTAAACCTGCCTGAAGAAGCTGAATGCGGTACACAGCGTCTTTCACGTGCCTAATCTGAAGAAGTGTCTGTCAGATGAAACGTTTGTTGTTCCTTTTTAGGAACTCGTGATCAACAACAAACTACGCTTCATTGAGGAACCGATTGAGATCAGGGGTCAAGAAATCAAAACCCTCAAGCGTGGTACAATATGCCAACGGACCGAGTTCGTTGGATCTCGCGCCGTGGCCCAGAGCTTACCTGGGAACGGGAAAACCAGATGATGCGCATGCATCCCCAGCTGTTACGAACATTACTTCTAGCACTGAGGCTACAGTTGAAATCCGGGAAGAAATTCCAAACCAACAGGGGATGATGTGACGCCCCACGAAAACGTTTAAACACACTAGCTTGTCAGTGGCTGCGTGCTAAATTTCGGGACGAAATTTCTTGAACTTGGGGATAATGTGACACTTCGAGTCTTCCTGTGCATTTCTTGGATGTTATAATTAAATTTGTGAAATTCTATACTATGAGAAATACGTACAAACTCTGTGGATCTTGTGCTGCGTGATTTTTCGTTCTATGTGATTTTTATGTGCTATGTGGCTTACATGATTTGTTTTGTGAACTTTTGTGAAACTACGTGTATTTACGTGTAACAATACGGTCATTAACGAATCTATAAACAAGAGCGTGTCGTATATCTTAGCTTAAATTTCGAGGACGAAATTCCTGTAACATGGGGAGAATGTGACAACCTGTACTCTCGACCTTGATCGTCGAGAGAAGAATATTTTATTGCTATTCTTATTTATTATTACTATTATTATTATTGTTTAAATAATAATAACCGCATCGAGTAAAACGTGCCATTTATCTAATAACCTGAACCGAACGTGTTTACGTTAAATATATATATATACATTTGCCGTTATAGTTAATTGTTAATTAAACGAGCCAGTTCCTTACACATAATATTTTACGGGTTTATACACGGGCCAAGCTCAACACAAATCCTTTACGCACAAACCCTACCCTATAAATATATATTAAACCCAATTTAATATTCTCATAACCCTAAATCCCCTTTGCAAAGTTTCAGCCGCACAAGACATCCCTGTGCTCTCTCCCTCTCGAGCTTCAGTCATTGGCGACCGGATATGTTTGCCGGCTGCCGACGATTGTCCATCTCAGCCAAACACCCACCCCCATACGCCCTTACCCCCGTACCCTTGCCTTCCAGCGATGAAGACGAGAAGAGACAGAAAAAGAAAAAGGACGATGAGAAGGAAAGAAGGGCGGCGGCAGCGGCGACCTCCCACGGCGGCTGGTCCCCTCGCTTTTCCGATTTCGGTGGCGAGACTGAGACGAATTACGGAGTCACCGTCCGGTGACGTCTTTTTCCGGTGTCGGTGACGGTGCTGATGGCAGCGTATAGTCGCCGCAGTGACCGTCAGCGGCGGTGACCGTGATGATGGTTATGTTTTTTTTTCTGATTTGGGTTTGGGTAAAGCCTGGTCAAACCGGGTCAGAATTTGTTTGGTTCAGACCTGGTTCAGACATCGGGTCCGAGCTAGGGATGTTTCGGGTTCTTGTTTGTGTTAGCGGGTCAAAGAATTGGGTCGAGTTCCGTTTTGATTCTGGTTCGAGGTTCATGGCAGCAGGTCAAATGTTCGACTACTGTACGCATTCTTTTAATCCCTGATCTTGTATAACTATGACTGCTTGTTTGATTTAGATGTTGTTTGTGTATTGGTGATTATAAATATTTGTTTGTTGAACTGTTTGGAGAATGGCCAGCGGGTATATTTTTCCGATTTAGATTACGTTTATGAAATTGAACATTGTGATCTGATTATATGTGTTTTGATTAAAGGAAGTGTGGTATTTTGTGGTTTTGACTAGAAACGTTTATGTATTCATTAACTGTTTTAGCATAAATGGTGTTTAAAAGTGAATTTAGGATTTGGTATGTTTTGATTTGTGGAGTTCGAGGCTGATGTTAATTGGCTAAGTGATATGCTAGTGGTTTATTTATTTGTTTCTTTTATAATAATATGATGTAAATGTAGCATGAGTGGTTTTTAAAGTGTACATCTTGAAACCTCGTGACTCTTAGTTGAAATATCATATTTATAGATAATATGTATGATAGTAATAGGTTGTGTGGAATGTGAATTCAGAATAAGAATGTAACAACTGCTGATTAGGATTGATGGTATGACTGATGTGTGTAGAACTTTTGGGATAAACTGTTGTGAATGTGGTTAGTGTCTGGTTATTGTTGTTGTTCATGAAAGTGTATAATTGTTGCTGATTGTTTGATTAGATATGGGAATTTTTTTGATGGTATCGATTTAATATGGAGAGAATGGTTTAAATGTTGTTTATAGGTAACTAATTTTTATATGTAATTTATAATTTAGTTAAACCGCACACTCTTAGTGGGCCGCACACTAATATAAGCCCATGTTTTATTTGTTTAGCACTGATGCAGTACATTTGAGTAATGGGTAACTGAGATGAGAATTATAAATGTCCAAGTGTAACGTACGATAGTTGATATTCGTCCACTACTTGATGAATATGTGTTAGATTACGTGTAGGATTATACGTGACACTACTTGCATACGAACCTAATGAATATTAATAACCATAATAGGGTATGGTTGGCCAAAGTAACACGAGTAAATTTACTACCGAGCAAAGCAAAGGTGAGTTCACTACTTTTTACTTAAAGCATGCGTTCCCGGTGGATTGGGAAACGGAACAAAACACTTTTCCTGGTTTGGGATTGCTTACTATCTCCTTGTGTGGAATACGGGTAACAACGCTATCCCCTTATGAGGGATACAAACTTACTTTTCTTCCCTTGTTACTGGGAACAAACTTACTTACTTCCCTTGTTACTGGGAACTTTTAGTTAATTACTGTTTATACTGGATGCAACAAGCAACACTAAACAAAACTCTATCACTCAAGTCCTCACTTCTTAATACCGATTAGTCGCCGGGGTCAGGCGAACGGGTTATTAGTTGATAGCGCTATTTAGGTCTCACCAACCTCACACCGTGCCAAGGTATGGGATCGGTCGTGAACTAATGTACTCTGGCAACCGTCAATGATGATAGAACATTGACAAACGGGGCACTCTACAGTAACGTACGGATGAATAGTATTCGGTATTGTAAAAACAGTTTAGTCGCTTACTTATGGGGTAGCTCCCCATCGCAGGTATAAACGGATAAATTAACTGGTTAAAACAAGTTTTTGGAATTAAAAACTGGAAAACTACAAACACGTGAACTCGCCAACGTTATGTTGACACCCTACTGCATGCTTTGCAGGTTGCTCGATACAGCTCTGGACGGACGTTGCAATCGGATGGAGTGCGTGGTTCGTAAGTTTCGCATGAACAACTTGCGGGTTTAAATTATGATATGTATTCCTTTCCCTTCCGCTGTGAACTTAAACTATGTTTTGAAAAATTTAAATTAGGTCACTAATTATGCTAATGTTCATAACAATAACTAATCCGTTCAAAATAATTAGTGGCTAAGATCCTGGTCGGTCACGCCTCCAAGCGGTGGTACTCCGCATGTGGATTTTGGGGGTGTGACAGTGTTTCAATTGCGAAGAAATGGGTCATTTCCGCAACAACTGCCCGAGGTTGGTAAATGCAAACGCGAATCCAAACGCGATCGCGAATGTGAATCCCACTCGTGGACGAGCATTCAATCTGAACGCGAATGAGGCGAGGGCCGACAACGAGGTTGTTAACGGTACGTTCCTTGTTAACAATCAACTTGCATCTGTTCTTTTTGATTCTGGTGCCGATAGGAGTTTTGTGTCATTATCTTTTGAGCCTTTACTTGCGATACCTAGAACTAAACTGAGGAAACCCTTATCTGTCGAAGTTGCTACTGGTAAACCTCTTGTACTCGATTCTGTCATTCGTGGTTGTCAATTGAACCTCGATAACCATCTTTTTCCTATCGACCTCACACCGATGCAACTTGGGAGTTTTGACATTATTGTGGGGATGGATTGGTTAACCAAACATCATGCTGAGGTGGTTTGTTTTGACAAAAAATTCCGTATTCCTCCTTTGTCTGGCGATGTCCTAGAGGTTCATTGTGAGAAACCATCTGTTGGTTTGAAACTCATGTCATGTACGAAAGCCCGAAGTTATCTACGAAAAGGATATGTTGCTTTTCTGGCACATGTCACCGAGGAGAAAGGCAAGAACAAGAGTATTCAGGAAATTCCGATTGTTCGGGATTATCCAGAGGTATTTCCTGATGAACTGCCTGGTTTGCCTCCAGTTCGTCAAGTCGAGTTTCATATTGACCTTGTACCCAATGCCAACCCGATTGCGAAAGCACCTTATCGTCTTGCACCGTCTGAGATGCAAGAATTATCGAAACTGCTTCAAGAATTATCTGATAAAGGATTCATCCGACCAAGCTTTTCACCTTGGGGTGCTCTTGTCCTCTTTGTGAAAAAGAAAGATGGATCTTTTTGAATGTGTATCGATTATCGTGAGCTTAACAAGCTTACCATCAAGAATCGATATCCGAATCGATGATCTCTTTGATCAGCTGCAAGGTGCTACGTGTTTTTCCAAGATCGATCTGCGTTCTGGGTATCATCAACTTCGTGTACTCGAAGAAGATATTCCCAAAACTGCATTCCGCATGAGATATGGGCACTACGAGTTCACTGTCATGCCTTTTGGTTTGACAAATGCTCCAGCTATCTTCATGGTCTTAATGAATAGGGTTTGTAAACCTTATTTAGACAAATTCATCATTGTGTTCATCGACGATATTCTCATTTATTGGAAGTCTCGAGCCGATCACGAGCAACACCTTCGTTTGACTCTGGAACTCCTGAAGAAGGAACAACTTTTTTGCTAAATTCTCCAAGTGTGAATTCTGGCTTAAAGAAGTTCAATTTTTGGGACATATTGTCAACGACCAGGGTATTCATGTGGATCCATCCAAAATAGCAGCTATTAAGGATTGGAAAACACCAACGACACCCATAGAGATTCGATCTTTTCTTGGTCTTGATGGATATTATCGTCGTTTTATTTCGAACTTCTCGAAGATTGTGGTTCCACTCACTTCTTTGACTCAAAAGAATAAGCCTTTTGAGTGGGGACCCAAACAAGAAGAAGCGTTCCAAACGCTGAAACAGAAGCTGTGTGATGCTCCTATTCTATCTTTGCCCGAGGGAAACGATGATTTCGTTGTCTTTTGTGACGCATCGAATCTAGGCCTTGGTTGTGTTCTCATGCAACAGGCAAAGTCATAGCATATGCGTCTAGACAAATTAAAGTTCACGAGAAGAACTACACCACTCATGATCTTGAATTGGGTGATGTGGTTTTTGCTCTAAAAATTTGGAGACACTACCTCTATGGCATGAAGTGTGTGGTTTTCACAGACCACAAAAGTCTCCAGCATATTCTTAATCAGAAGGAGCTGAACATGAGGCAACGACGATGGGTTAAGCTCTTAAACGATTACGATTGCGAGATTCGCTACCATCCTGGTAAGGCGAAGGTCGTAGCTGATGCGCTTAGTCGAAAAGAGCGAGTCAAGCTTCATTCTGTTCGAACTCTATCTGATATTCAAACCCGTGTCCTTCAAGCTCAGCAATCTTGTGTTTCACAAAATTTGATGGGTAAGGAATTACCATGTCAACTTGAGCTTAAACTCGAAGCGAAGGACGATGAGTTACTCAATTTCAATGATCACTTGTGGATTCTGAAACAAGACGATCTTCGCACCTTAGTGATGGACGAATCTCACAAGTCTCGATATTCTATCTATCCTGGTGCTGATAAAATGTACAAGGATCTTCGTACTCAGTATTGGTGGCCTGGTATGAAGAAGGATATTGCCTTGTATGTATCAAAATGCCTAACTTGTCTCAAAGTCAAGGCTGAACATCAACGACCTTCTGGTTTGCTTGTACAACCAGAGATACCGGTTTGGAAGTGGGAGAACATTGCGATGGATCTCATCACTAAATTACCGCGTACATCAAAAGGTCACGATGCTATTTGGGTTGTTATCGATCGATTAACGAAGTCAGCTCATTTTATTCCGATTCGCGAGGATCTATCTGCTGATAAACTTGCAAAGATTTATGTTGATGAGATTGAATCTCGACATGGTGTTCCTTTGGACATCATTTCTGATCGTGATGCTCGATTTTCATCTCATTTTTGGAAGACCATGCAATCTGCTATGGGAACCCATCTAAATCTAAGCACTGCTTATCATCCCCAAACAGATGGACAATCTGAGAGGACGATTCAAACTTTGGAGGATATGCATAGAGCATGCGTGATACACTTTGGAGGTAATTGGGATTCTCATCTTCCATTGATCGAGTTCTCTTACAATAATAGTTATCATGCTAGCATTAATATGGCACCATTCGAAGCTCTCTACGGTCGAAAATGTCGTTCACCTGTCTGTTGGAATGAGATCGGTGAAGCTCAGCTACTGGACCTGAGCTCATTCTGGAAACGACAGACAAAATCAAGAAAATTCGTGATAATCTTTTGACAGCTAGAAGCCGTCAAAAGAGTTATGCGGATGTGCGACGTAAGCCTTTGGAATTTCAAGTCGGAGACCATGTCCTACTGAAGGTGTCACCTTGGAAGGGAGTGGTGAGATTTGGAAAGAAAGGAAAACTTGCACCTCGATACGTTGGACCATTTAAGATTGTTGAAAGAATTGGAAAGGTTGCCTACCGACTAGAGCTACCTCCAAAGCTTGGAAATATTCACCTGAATTTTCACGTGTCCAATTTGCGAAAGTGTTTAGCTGACGCTAGTCTTCACATTCCTCTCGACGAGATTCAAGTTGATGAAACGATGCACTTTGTCGAGAAACCTATGGAGATAACGGACTGTGCAGTCAAACAGTTGAAGAACAAACGGATTCGATTTGTCAAGGTTCGCTGGGAATCCAAACGTGGCCCAGAGTTTACTTGGGAACGTGAGGACCAAATGAAGGCGAAATATCCGCAATTGTTCTCACAAGTTTCCTCTAGTTAAAATTTCGAGACGAAATTTCCGAAAGTAGGGGAGACTGTGACAACTGTGCTCTGTAATCGATGTACAATGTAAAACAATGTTAATTATTGATAAAAATGTGTTTTGGTGTTATTATGTGTATATTTGTGTTTTGTGATTTTACGATTTGATTCGATTCCGATTTCGAGCTTTAAATCGCTTTCTAGAAAGTTATACGCAAACTGGTGCGTAAACGCAGTCAGTTTAACGCGAAAAACACTCTGGAATAGTGAAATAGGCTTAACATACCTTAAATAACCTTCACATAACTTAGAAATAAGTTTTGGATGGTTTGGTGTGTAGAAAACAAGTTTGTTCGATTGTAGGGACTATTTGTGTCAAACTGCGAAACTATACCGATTTGTATAGTACCGAACATTCCGGAAATTGATCATAAGTTAAACATACCCTAAATATCCTTTACATAGCTTAGAAATTGGCTTTGAGGGGTTCGGTATGCTAAAATAAACTTTATTGATCATTAGGGACTAAAAGCGTCAAAAAGTGCATAAGTTTGCATTTCCGCGCATATCTTACGTTCTGAATACATCCGGACATCAAAAAATTTTATGTAATCATTAAAATATTTTATTTTAGTGATTTGCATGATAAAATTCCATTCGCCTCTTAATTTTGATCGTTTTTGCGTTCGTTACGACTTTTGTCGTAATTAACCGAATAACGCAACCGTACGACCAAACGAACCGACATCCAAGATGTTTTTGAGCATATTTCAAGTTCCCTATACTTTAACTTCAATTTAGAGCTTTGAAATGGGGTTAACGGGGGGCTTAAACGTGTCAAAAATGCATCAAAAATCAAGTTTGGGGCTTCAGGGACTAAATCTGCCAGTTTGTGAAAGTTGCTAACATTCAGGTCCCATACGGACCGTATGGGATGTTGCTTATGGTTCGTAAGCTTTATCAGAGACAGCAGATTTGCAGAAACATTGAATCTGGTCATTACCACCTATTCTAATGGTTTTAATCCCTGGTTTTTTCACTCTATGGACTGGTATTTGTGTACCCCTTGTATTCTAATACCACTAGCCCACATGTATGGCCAAGATCATTCCCTCTTTAGCAAGAAACGATCCTAACGGTGAACCGAAAACTATAAATAGGCATGCCATCCTTCCATTTCTACTCACCCTTGATCTGATTTCTCTAAGTTGAAGTTACAATACTTCATACCTGAGATTTTAAGATCAAGTTCTTCCTAGCAAGGACCCTTTGTAAGCTTCTTTCGTTCTTTTATCGCTTTTCGAGCAAAGTCAAACAGTGTTTGACTTTCTGCTTTGACCATGAGTTGGTCAACACAAAGTTCGTTTGAACTTCGCAACGTGAGCGTAATCACGATGGTTATAGTCCCTAGTGACTATACCTACTGATTACCACGTTGACTATGCGTAGTGACGAGTCGTAGTTTCGGTCAAAATGCGCATTTAAGCATATTTTGCAACCAAACTACTATTGGGTATCAAAACACTTTGTTTTGATATCAAAACCTGTTTTCTAACTTAGTTAAGCATGTTTTAACATGCTTAGCTCGTCACTTTTAGTTTAGTGCTTGTTTAGATTCGTAAGTCAATCGGTCTAAACCACCGCTTAGACTTTCGAACTCGACCCGTTTGGTCGATCATTAGGATCCGACCAAGCATGTTTAGTGACCATAGTTGCATAGGGAGTAACCTTTCGAGGTTATACCTTATTGTCACCTAGTTTAAGTAGTTGTATGATAGGTAGTTTATATGCCTTAGGTAAATGACCAAAATGCCCTTTTCATGCATAATTGGACTTTAAGCATATATAACTTAACTTTTGTCACCTAAACTGATTATGCAACCTATTTAAACGTGTTAGGGCATATAATACTTGTCATAGGACTAGTTAGACGTCTCAAATGCGCGTTTGCGCGAACGACGCGTTAAAGTAGCATAAGCTACCTTAATGGGTCGTAACGGGTCGAAAGCACTTAGGTTAGGTTCCAATTTAGAATGTAGGCTTTGTTAAACCATATCACATGAGTTCCAATACTCATTTGGTTCATAAGACCTCATTATGTCCGATCTTTCGATTTAGGTGTCAATTTATTTACTAGTGATTCGATTATTAGGTGCTGCTTGAGTTTCCTTGGTTTGATTGAGCTTGTTGAGTTCTTTAGATTGAGGATACTTTGCACTTGGATGTGAGTACATAGTTCCCCTATTTTACTATTTTCAATTGTTTTGGGGTGATTCATATGTATTAAACGATTTCGAGGTTTAAACTATGGTTTCAAAAATGATTTAAATGGTTTATATTAAACTAATAACGATTTCGATAATGTGAACGAACTTGTTGGTTGTAGTTACATAACGAATGACATTCATTAATTTTGGCTGAACCGACCAGTATTAGGTTATGTGTGGGGGTTATGTAGGTAAGGACCGAATCTGATGATTGTTAACCTACCCTTTGGTGTTTTGTTAATGCGAGTTTCGAGATAGTCGAGTCACGAAGGTTTGAATGTTATTAGCGAGACAACAATAAGTAGTTTCACAATTAAAACGAATACGATTTTGTGACGAGTTAAACGATTTGATACGAGATAAACGAATTGGATAAACGATTTGTTTTGGGTAGTGATTAGATAATGGGACGGGTGTAGCATGATAAAAGCATGGTAGATACTCCGCTGGTACATCTTATATATAAGTGCTTTTATCATATTACATTTCGTGTCATTATTTAGTTCACTTGGGAAACGATTTTGAAACGATGTTACACAACGAGGTTTTGAAATGATATAAACCATACGAGTTTTATTAACGAGTTTTTACGAGATGTTTTATGAGTTGGTTTTCTAAAACAAATGTTTTTGGGTTAAGAATCATGGCTACGAGATTTAATAAACTATAACCAATTTGATTTGAGTAGGTTAATTATGTTGCAATACACTTTTCAAAACGAGGTTTGTACTTTTGACTCTTGTAGTCTAATAAGGTACTGCAACATATACACGAGCCATGAATCCGATACTCTCCTAAAACCTATGTGCTCGCCATCATTTCTTTGCTGACTTTGTTTTTACATATGTTTCAGGTGATGTTGCATGATGTTGATTGCAAGGAAGCGTGTTCACTAAGGATCTGGACGTGGCCTTAGTGACATAAAAACAATAATAGACGATATGTAACTTGTTTGTGTGGTTTTAAGACAATGTAAATTATTATATAAATCAATAAAACGAAACATTTGATTACCATGGTTGTGGAACAATGATTCTGTTACAACACTCCCCGACGTTTCCGCCGCGGTTTCGTTGTTTTAACGCGGTCGGGGTGTGACACGTTTCTTTGTAGTTAGGTCAAGAAAGAACCTTCATATTTCAATCTAATACAACCATATTTCGATCTAATACAACGCTGCATGAGTTAGTGATTCCAATCATTTCCTTCATTGTTCATTTTCGTTGATCGAACAAATTTTCCTATTCTTACTTGTTACTAGATGACTAACCATTACCCCACTCCGGCAGACTATGTTGTCTTAACTGGACTCCCGCTGGCTTCAGAGTTTGGCTTGGGCATTCCCCTGGGAAACCATACCGCCGGCTGCCACATGGAAATCGTTATGTCACCACAAGAGCAGAACTCTCTGACGTTACACATGGTGGGACGAAAACTCGGGTGGACTCGGGATTTGAACTGACAACCTTGCACAATGTCTAACTCAAATATTTTATTGCCTTAATCCACCCAAAATAGTACAACTGGGATCGAACTTTGGTCTCCGCTGAAATAACCAAGTCTCCAACCACTAGGCCTAGAGATAATGTTGCTTTGTGATATTGATTAATTGTTATCATAAATCCAAAAGCATATTAAGCTGCAAAATAAATAGAGGTGCCATCTTTTTTCCTTTGGTTAAACACGTACAACCAAAATAAACGAAAAACCTTCCCAGCTCCAAAGTTAAGACGCCAAATCAAAAGGTGCCATTCACTTTATGATTTCTTTTGTGAAGTCCACCGCCCAAGTTAAAGTTGCTGCACCGCTGTGAGCCGTCTGACCCCGCCTCTATCCGTGTTAGTCTTCTAGCATTTTTTCGTTGAACCTCGGTGTCTCAAAGGATTAATCTTAACCACTAAGGTATATTTAATCTTTTCAATAGATTAATATATGTATCTTATTTGGATGTTTGTAACCATTGTAACACCCCGTGTTTCGGAAAGTCAAAGTACAAGTCAAAGTCAAAGGAAGAAAAGATTGCTAATTGTGATCTCTCACTCCTTGCTTAACTATTGATCGTACACCTTGACCCGTAACCAAATTCTATTATTTGTTTGCTTTAGTTGTATTATGTGGAGTATCTATAATAATCGAGGTTTAATCGCATGTTTAATTGCTAATCTATTTTATTGTTAATCGCATCGCAATCGCATTCGTAACTTGATTTATAGGTTCTGTATATTGTTTTACGTGTGTGCTATTTAATTATTACTTGTGCATGTTTATATTATGTTTGTGGTGATTAATCGAAAACGCAATCGCAACTCTATCGCAACGCAACCTGATCGCAACGCTAAACGCAAGTTATTTATGTTGATTGTATGTTAGATATAGTATTTGTGTGAATATTATTAATCTATCGCATCGCTTAATCGACACTCGCTCAAACGCATTGCAATGCTCAACACGCAAAACGAAACGCTGAAACCTAACTCGCCGGACCACTTCGATCGAAGGACCATTCGATCGAATGGTCATTCGAACGGATGACCATCCGATCGGATGGCCATCCGATCCATCACCTGTGCCACTTTCCTCTTTTGGCAACCTATAAATACCCCTGTCACATCACAAACAGTGATGTGACAGCTCTCTCTTCCGACCAGCGTGCTCATGCTCCCTTTTCTCTCGATTTCTTCTACTCAAATCTTGTACATCCATCATCCACACGTACTTCTTCATCACTTTCACCTTTGAATCTTAACTTTTAACCGTGAAATCAGCGTATTTGAGGCGTTCTAGGGTGATGTCATCATGGAGTTCTTATGAACTTCAAGATTTGGCCTCATTCTACCAAGAACAACTCAGATCTAAATGATTTCAACATGATTTAACACTATTTTCGCATAGATCTAAACATTTTCAAGGTTAAAAGGATTGAAAGATGGTTTTGTAACTTTCTTTCAACTCTTTTACACTCAATGCACTCAAAACCGATAGAATCGGAGCTCGTTCAGGCCTTCTACTCGTTTCTAGTGAAGTGTCGGTTTGAGATCTGATTCCTATCAACGAGATAACCGATTCACAGGTTGAACATGAACAACCGGCACGAACAGTTAACTGATCGGATTGGGGTGATTCCCATTCGATCGGATAACCTGGGTCTTGGTGGAGTCCTCGTTGTTTAACACGTTGTCATACCATCTCGGTCAAACCGCAAACTTTTCAAACTTAACAAAATATTCAAGTTTCAAAACGATCAGATTGTTAGACAAAATGTTCACTTGTTCTTAACTGAAATGTCTCGCTGATCGGATCGCTATCCGATCGAACGACCGTTCGATCGAACGACTTGAAAGGTAGAGATACTTCTCTGATTTTAAAATGCTACAACGAAAACTTCAAAGCCATCATACACAAACACATCCATCCCAAACGAATGTCAACCCGACCGAATGGCCATCCGAATGGATGACCATCCGAACAGATTAACATCCGATCGAATGACCATCCGTTCGGATTATCATCCGATCGGATTACCGTTCGTCACTCAGTCATTTTCACCGTTAAATACGCCATTCATCGCTTATTCTATCGTTCTGTAATCAGGCTAATCTCTCAGCGCTCCCTTTAATCCAAGAGAGTTTTTATTTACTAAACACAATTTGTGAGTATACTCGAACCCTTGTTTGCTTTATGCACTTTTGGGTGTTACATACGTTACTTATTCAAATCACAATCAACACACAACGCAAACACATTTATACGCTGACCGATATTGCATGCTACGTGTTATTCGATGAATGCTTGTATGTTATGTTGACATAGTGATTGTTGCCTGACACCTTAGCAACGATAGTACTATAGTTTGGACTCAGCACCTGTCATGGACAGGGGTTGTTAAGGGCTTTTCTTCACGTGTCACAGTGGTGGTATGTGTTGCGCATTCTACAACTCGCAGTCACGTCTGTGCATATTTCATTGTCGATAACCTACTAGCTTCACCTTGCTACATGTTACATGCTGGTCATGCGTAAACGTTTTCGCTATCTATTATACTATCAAACTTTTATGCTCACCTTTACACTATGTGTATTGACCTGTATTTTAACGTATGTGACAGGTGTTTAGGATGCTTATACTTTGCTTGCTTTTGTGGAATGCAGCTAGGATGGAGTCTAGAAACAAATTTAATAATTCTGAGTTGTCGAAACAATTTATTTGTCTTTGGGATATCTCTGTCTGTAATAATTGCTTTATTAGATAAGTTATGGTATGGGACATGTCACACCCCCAAAATCCACACGCGAAGTATCACCGCTTGGAGGCGTGACTGACCAGGATCAAGCCACCAATCATATTGAACAACGTAATTAAGTAATTAAAACCAAACACAATATAATTGGTGTCCAAAAGAAAGTAACCAACTTTAAGTTAACAGCGGGAGCATAAAAGGTAAAACCCAAACATAAGCAATAAGTTTATAAATTTTGAATGTTTGACATGGAACTCAACAGTCCATGTCCCACAACAATCACTCCTCCCTGTGCAAGCTCCATAAGCACCTAACGACCTGCAAGGCATGTAACAACGAGTTAACAACAAAGTTGAGCAAGTTCACAGTTGGTTGTTTAGTTTTAGTGTTTGTTTCGAAAACCATAACTTGTTTCATAAACCACGAGTTAACCAATATCCTTGTTTCCCAAACCATATCCATAACCAGTGGGGGCTTCCCCAAGTAAACCACTAGACTGTTACCATATCGAAAACTGACGAACAATAAGTTGTGCCCCACGTCAATGTCTATCATCATTGACTAAGTGCCCAGATCCATTAGTACACGCCCGTCCGACCGGCACGGTGTGAGGCTTGTCAACCCTAATAGCGCTATTAACTAATGACCCGCTCGCCATTGGCCCGACGATTAAGTCGATATAAAAATGAGGGACTTCATGATAGAGTTTTGTCTAGTAAGTTTAAGGTTGTCGTCCTTCCTATGGAGGAGCGGAGGTACGTAATCTACCCAAGGAGATTACACAGGTTCAATGTTGTCGTCCTTCCTATGGAGGAGCGGAGGTACATATTCTACCCAAGGAGAATATGCAGGTTCTATTTAGTTTCTTAACCCATTCCCAACCACCGGGAATCCCATGCCTTATAAAGAGTGTGAACTCACCTTGGTTTGCTCGGCAGATACACAAAATGGTCACTCGAGCTATTTGTGGTCAACCACGTCCTAACATGGTTACCATACAAGTCAGGTCTAGGTTCAAGTAGTGCACATAAGCTTACACAGAACTTAACAAATCAAGAACACGTAGTGATCATGGCATACACATTGAACATGTTAAACAAATCAGTTAAACACATAAAAGTCAAACTTTTGCGATCAGGATGTATTGGGCTGAAGTAACAATGTAAGCCCAATAACATCTTGTGTGATTGGGTAGTTGAAACCCAAACAACTACCCGGCCCAACATGTTGTGCGTTCAGCACTCCCTTGTGCGATCCACAACATGTTGTGCGATCCAACATAATCCCGACGCAATATCATAAGTAACCCAACAGCATACGCGGCCCAAACAATAACAAGATTCAACTTGTGCGATCTACTTAATCTTGTGCGTTTGATATGGCCTTGTACGATTACAATATGTCTTGTGCGACTGAGGTTTGGGCTTTAAGGCCCAACAGCATAAAAACGTTCAACAGATGTGTGTGTGGCCCAAGCCTTGTGCGATCGGCACTGTCTTGTGCGATCCACAAGGTCTTGTGCGATCATGCATAACATAGTTGTCTTGTGCGTCTATCTTGTGCGATTGCCCTTGTGCGACTAAGGGACTTGTGCGATCAGTTTTAATTATCCCGAAATCGTGGCAAATCAGTTACATGGTTTCCATTTATGCAATCAGTTTACCAATTCCAATTAATTTGCAAGATTCCATTAACAGTTTCCAATCCTAACATAATCGATCAAACTAGGGCTTTAAACATCCAATTCTTATGAACCCTAATCATATTCAAACCTTGAACAATAACCTATACATTAGACTACCCAATCATTGGTTTCAAACCATCATACAACACCTCATGTTCGATCCTATAGTGAGTCCGATTACACATACATACAGCCGATTAACATCTACTCGGTTCTAGATCAATAACATGTAAATTCCGAATCATATGAACATTATCAAATACACATGTGAGCCGATTTTATGAACACTAATCTCATCAGTTAACATTTATATTCAAATCATATGCCATCACCAACATCTTCATGTAAACACATATAAACTACAACCTCATCGTACAATCAATAGTTAAAACACTAACCGGAGTATCGAATGGATGATTTGGGCGAGATACAAGAGCTCCAAATGGTGGGGCTGCCGTCGAACAAAGAAGGAGAAGAGGAGAGGACTAGGGTTTGTGTGTGTTGTGTGTTTTGTAGAATATGAGAAAACAAAACCCCACTAATGGGCATGTGTGCGCAAATAAGAGGAGAAGGGGGTAGTGGGCCGAACCCTAACTTGGGCTGCCCTCTTGATTCGGATTCAAGCAAAAATGGGCCGAACCCAAGGGTGTTGTGCGATTGAGTAATGTTGTGCGATTCAAGTTATATAACCACATACATAAATTCACATAATACGAACATAATATTTCATTTCAAAATCACATATCACGTAATCACATATTGTTCAAACAAGTTACATCAAAGCACACAAAAGAGATCTAAAACACGAGTTGTCACATTATCCCCAAGTTGAAAGAAATTTTGTCCCGAAATTTAGCACGTACTCACTGAGGAAGCTAGTTAAGTTGCTTGGTTTTCCTGGGGTGTCACATCCTTCCCCCGTTGGTTTGGAATTTCGTCCTGAAATTCCGCAGTAGCTTCAGCCTCAATAGTGGTTTCGCTGTACTCGAACAACTGGGGATACTTGTGTTTCATCTGGTCTTCTCGTTCCCAGGTAAACTCTGGGCCACGACGGGAGTTCCAACGAACTCGAACATGGGGTATTCTGGTACGTTTGAGAACCTTAACGTCTCGGTCTGTAATTTCTACTAGTTCCTCAACGAATCGCAGCTGATCGTCGATAGTGAGCTCCTTCAAGGGAACCATGAGGGTCTCATTTGACAGACACTTCTTCAGATTCGACACGTGGAAGACGTTGTGAACTCCACTGAGTTATGTGGGAAGGTTCAGTTTGTAGGCCACTTTGCCTATTTTCTCTACGATTTCGAAAGGTCCAACGTATCGCGGGTTGAGTTTGCCTCGTTTGCTAAAACGAACAACACCTTTCCAAGGTGAGACTTTGAGTAGCACTCGATCCCCAACCTGGAACTCGAGTGGTTTCCTTCGCTTATCAGCATAGCTTTTCTGACGGTCACGGGCTGCAGCCATTCGTTGTCGTATCTGAGCCATTTTCTCGGTTGTCTCTACTACAAGTTCTGGACCAGTGATTTGGCTATCACCAACTTCTGCCTAACAAAGAGGTGATCGGCATTTACGTCCATACAATGCCTCAAACGGAGCGGCCTGGATACTGGTGTGGTAGCTGTTATTATACGAAAACTCCACTAAAGGTAGATGTCGTTCCCAGCCGTTACCAAAATCAATCACACATGCCCTAAGCATGTCTTCAAGGGTTTGGATGGTGCGTTCAGACTGCCCATCCGTTTGCTGGTGATATGCTATGGTCATGTCTAAACGTGAGCCAAAGGACTTGTGCATTGCTTGCCACAGTTCAGAAGTAAAACGCGCATCACGATCGGAAATAATAGAGGTTGGCACCCCGTGTCTCGAAACCACTTCTTTTAGGTAAACGTCTGCTAAAGTAGAGAACTTATCCGTTCCTTTGATAGCCAAGAAGTGTGCAGACTTAGTCAATCGATCCACTATCACCCAAATAGTGTCATTTCCGCGTTGAGATCTAGGCAAGCCAGTAACGAAATCCATGGAAATCTGTTCCCATTTCCATTTCGGGATCTCTGGTTGTTGAAGTAGGCCGGATGGTTTCTGATATTCAATCTTGACTCTCGCACAAGTCAAACATTTACTGACCTAAGTTGCTATGTTGGCTTTCATGCAAGGGCACCAGTATGTAGTCTTTAGGTCGTGGTACATCTTATCCAAACCAGGATGTACTGAGTACCGAGACTTGTGCGCTTCATCCATCACAAGCTCACGTAAGTTCCCGTAAAGTGGAACCCAGATGCGTCCGTTTACATAGTAAGCGCCGTCTTCCTTTTGTTCTAACTGTTTCCTCGATCCTCGCAGAGACTCGGCCTTGATATTCTCTGCTTTCAATGCTTCAACCTGAGCATCTCATATCTGAGTAGGAAGAATAGATTGGATGGTCAGTTGTAACGCGCGCACTCACTTAGGTGTAGTATCCTTTCGACTGAGGGCGTCGGCCACAACATTGGCTTTGCCCGGATGGTACTTGATTGCGCATTCGTAATCATTCAAGAGCTTAACCCATCGACGTTGTCGCATGTTTAACTCCTTTTGCTTGAAGATATGCTCGAGACTCCTATGATCGGTGTAAATGGTGCACTGGGTACCGTACAGGTAATGTCTCCATATCTTAAGTGCGAAAACAACAACACCCAGCTCCAGATCGTGTGTGGTGTAGTTCCTTTCATGAACTTTAAGTTGGCGTGATGCGTAAGTAATGACCTTATCGCGTTGCATCAACACACAACCAAGTCCTTGGATGGACGCGTCGCAATAAACCACAAAATCGTCTGTGCCTTCAGGCAATGAGAGGATTGGTGCGCTACAAAGTCTATCTTTTAAGTGCTGAAATGCAGATTCATGTGCATCACCCCAACGATAGGTGACACCCTTCTGAGTTAGGGAAGTGAGAGGTTGCGCAATCTTGGAGAAATCTTTGATGAACCTTCTGTAGTAACCCGCCAAACCCAAGAATTGGCGGATTTCTGTTGGTGTGCGAGGCGCAGGCCAGTTCTTGATCGAGTCAATCGTGGATGGATCAACATGAATCCCATCCTTGTTTACCACGTGGCCTAGAAAGTGGACTTCGTGAAGCCAAAAGTCACATTTCAAAAATTTGGCATACAGCTGCTCTGCTCGAAGGAGTTCCAAAATAAGTCTCAAGTGATGCTCATGCTCTTCCTGACTCTTAGAATAGATCAGGATGTCGTCGATGAAAACAATTACAAACTTATCCAGGTAAGGCTTGCACACTCTGTTCATAAGATCCATGAATACCGCAGGTGCATTCATCAATCCAAAAGGCATAACCAGAAACTCGTAATGCCCATACCGAGTCCTGAATGTTGTC
The DNA here is from genome assembly GCA_030545235.1 of Helianthus tuberosus. Classification (NCBI taxonomy): domain Eukaryota; kingdom Viridiplantae; phylum Streptophyta; class Magnoliopsida; order Asterales; family Asteraceae; genus Helianthus; species Helianthus tuberosus. The sequence continues at coordinate 69,840,144 of CM060356.1, read as the reverse complement.
TTAGAGATATCCTCATCTCGGACTCTCAGTTGATGGTAGCCTGACCTTAGATCAATCTTTGAGTAGAAGCTCGACCCTTACAACTGGTCAAATAGGTCATCGATACGCGGAAGAGGATAACGGTTCTTCACAGTCACCTTGTTGAGCTCACGATAGTTGATACACATACGGAAGGTACCATCCTTCTTCACAAACAATACTGGAGCTCCCCAGGGTGAAGAGCTAGGACGAATGAAACCTTTGTCCAAGAGTTCTTGTAGTTGCGTAGACAGCTCTTCTAGTTCTGATGGGGCTAATCGATAAGGTGCACGAGCTATGGTTGTTGCTCCAGGGGCTAGCTCGATTTGAAACTCGACTTGACGATGGGGCAGAAGATCAGGTAATTCCTCAGGAAATACCTCAGGGAAGTCGCGTACGATCGGAATATCTTCTAACTTCTTCTATTTCGTTGAGGTGTCAGTAACAAGGGCTAGAATAGCAGTGTGGCCCTTTCGTAAACACTTTTGGGCCTTAAGAAAAGAGATGATGCCTACGACAGCACCACTCTTATCACCACGAATAACGAGAGGTTCATCACCTGAATGGGAAAAACGAAAGATTTTCTCCCTGCAAAGAATCTCCGCTCTATGTTGGGATAACCAATCCATCCCAATGACGATGTCGAAGCTACCCAGAGCGATAGGAATAAGGTCGATAGAGAAGGTCTGACAAGCTAAAACGAGATTACAACCCTTAACTATATGCGTGGCCTCGAGACTTTTACCGTTTGCTAGTTCTACAACGTGCTTGGTGTCTAAGGGAATTGGGGCACATTTAAGCATCTGACTAACTTTTAGGGACACATAACTAGTATCGGCAACCGAATCAAATAAAACAGTAACAAAGAAGTCATCCAGTGTGACGACCCGTAATCTTTAGGCGTGTCCTTATTTTCCGAATCACTTTCTGTTACGATTGGGTTGCATTGTAGCTAGGTATGCTCGCGCGTTTATTTGTTTAACTCGGTTAAGTTTAGTGTTAGCGTTTTAATTAAACGACTGTTAACCTAGACCGCATCTTCACGCGTACACCTTGAAATATTGTTAATTTGGACTTTGCATTGGGCCGGTTAGATGTGATTCCTTATACATATGCGCACACACCCGAAGCCCAAATACCACCCCTTTGTGCACCGGACCTATGTTGGGCCTGGTAGAGCCCAATTAAATGGTGTGTTGGGGCCGGCTTGTGACTTCAGAACATACACACGCATACATATAGTGAATGATGGGCTGATTTGTTGGGCCAGTAAGTAATCACGTGCATGAGAGATTATTAGGCTATTACTTAGCAATATCTCAAACAAAAATCAAACCCTACCTATTCTAAACATACATACGGCAGTGGGCATACCCCTCTCGATACATCACCTTGTTCGATCAAGGTTACTGGTTAGTAAACCCATATTTGTGTTAATTATTAAGTGTTAATGATTGTGTGTATGAATGATACTGATTAGCAAAAATTGTTGGTATGGTTTATATACGTAAAGAACTTGTTTTCATGTTTGATCATGTCTTTGTATGCTAAAGTATGTTTAGGGTCACATGTTATTAATGAACATTCCTCAAATTATTAATGAATCTGTTATAATCTTGGGTGATGTTTAATTGGGATCTGTATGAATCATCATAGGAATTACACATGACATGAAACTGGTTATTTGGATGAATCTGTCGAAGCATGTGTGATTAATTGATACGTATATGATAGGAGGTTTATTATGATGATTTATCCGAGGTAAACGTGTTGTGAACTACTAAACCACTGCTTGAAGATTCATGTAGATCAATGATGTTATGTGATTATTGGGCCGTTACATGTATTGAATTATTAGTTCAGTGTGGTATGTGATAGGATTTAGTTAGCTTAACTTGGTTTAATATTGATAATTGTGACATGATTATTCGAGGAGATTAGGGAGTGCAATGATAAACACTAAGGTTACATGATTGATCAGAAGGTGTGGTGAACATGAATTATATGAGTTAGAAATATTTGGAGTTTTGTTTTGGGCATTATATGTTAATCGAACTACCTTAGTATTTAGAGCATAAATAAAATTGGATTGGGCCGGCCAGCTTCTTCAATACATGCTAAATTGGGTAGTAATCTTGGATAGATTTGTTGTTGGGCCTGTTAAGGATTTGTGACCCACACAAACATCTTGTGTGCACTTGTAAGTGGGCCGGAAATCAACTAGACTATAGCTGGGCCGGGTTTAAAGGCGGATCACAATTTGGGTTGAGTTAAAAAAAATATTGGGGCCACACCGTATTTTTAATTGGGCCTAACAGCAGTGGGGCTGGGTCATGTTAGAGCTCCGAAATGGGCTGCCAGGTGATGGCAGACCATATGTAATTTCGACACAAGAGTGGTGACCAAAGTGGATATGTGATGTTATGAGTATATGCGTATTCTTTTGAATAAAATGTGAACTGTTATGTGTGTATCATGTTATATGTACGTGTAATGTGAGAATAACTAGGGCCCGAATACTTTTTTTAGAGTGTGAGATAATATGTGTCATACGTGCTTACCACATGTGAAATATATGAATACGTGAATTCTATGTAAACGGAACTGAATATCATTGAAACCATTCTAGGGTTGGGAAATCCACAGAGATAAACAAGTAATTAGTCTTACCGAGCAAACCAAGGTGAGTTCACACACTTTCTAAGGCATGGGATTCCCGGTGGTTGGGAATGGGTTAAAGAATTAAAACGGAACCTACATATCCTCCTTGGGTAGGATATGTACCGCCATCCTCCTTGGGTAGGATGCCAATATTAATCATGCGTATTCTCCTTGGGTAGAATACGTACGTTCGTCCTCCTTGGGTAGGACAACAACCTTAAACTTACTAGACAAAACTCTATCATTAAGTCCCTCATTTTTATATCGACTTAATCGTCGGGCCAATGGCGAGCGGGTCATTAGTTAATAGCGCTATTAGGGTTGACAAGCCTCACACCGTGCCGTTCGGACGAGCGTGTACTAATGGATCTGGGCAATCAGTCAATGATGATAGACATTGACTTAGGGCACAACTTACTTTCGTCAGTTGTCGATATGGTAACGGTCTAGTGGTTCACATGGGGAAGCCCCCACTGGTTATGGATATGGTTTGGGAAACAAGGAACTGATTAACTACTGGTTTTCAAATGAACTTATGGTTTTGAAACAACATTAAACTAGACAACCAACTGTGAACTCGCTCAACTTTGTTGTTGATTCGTTGTTACATGCCATGCAGGCCTTTAGGTGCATATTATTGGAACTTGCTGTCTGGGAAGCCGGAGTGGTCATGGGTCGAGATACATGGAATCACAACACAAGACTAATGGCTTTTACATGTGGTTTATAAACACTTAACGAATAAATTATGCTTCCGCTGTATACTGTGAATTATTTGTAACGTTCTAACATTTAATGTTAATAAATGAAAGCTTTATTTAAATATTACTATGAGTGCAATGTGATTGGTGGCTAGATCCTGGTACGTCACACGCCTCGCGGGAGTTTTCGCATGTGGTATTTTGGGGGTGTGACATCCAGTAGGAACTTACCCGTTACAACGTTGGGATCATTCCTCGCTTCACCCTGACCAATCACGAAAACACGTCCCCTAGCACCATTACCTTCATTGTTACCCCCATTGTTTCCATTCCCTTGATTGTTGTTGTTCTGATTCTGGTTCAGCTGAGGGCATTTCCTCTTGAAGTGGCCTTCAGCACCACACTGAAAGCATCCCCTATTACCCTGCTGTTGCTGCTGCTGGTTCTGTGGAGCCTGTTGTTGCTGCTGACGATTTTGATTTGCAGGATATGGGCTCCTGCATTCCTTTGCTGCGTGACCAAGCTTGTTACATCGATGGCAGCGACCTTTGTTGCACTGCCCACTGTGGTACAGGTTACATCGATTGCACTTAGGGCGATTTCCCTTATACCCACTTTGACTTTGATTCTGACTACTTGAGAATTGCTGACCAGGACTCTTAAAGTCATCAGTCTTTCGCTGCTGAGTCTAGGACTGAACAGAGGTAGAACCTTTGCTCGAGGTTCCATCCCATTTTCTCTTGTTGTCACTAGGAGCATCTAAAGTAGCTGTAGCCTTAATACGTTTGGGTAGCCTGTTTTGCTCCACTGCCTGGTCAGTGAGACGATGAGCTAGTCGTATAACTTGCTGAATGGTTCCAAGGTTGGCTGAAGTCACATGGCTCTGAATTTCTGGCACTAAACCCTTGAGGTACAGCTCGATACGTTTGATGGGAGGGTCCACCATAATAGGACACAGGATAGCCAGCTCGTTTGATCTCTTCGTGTATGCTTCGATTTCGGACCCCGACATCTTCAAATTGAAAAACTCCACCTATAGCTTGTGGATGTCATCACGATTGCAGTACTCCTCTTTAATCAGCTCCTTGAAGTCGTTCCATGGGGTGGCGTTAGCAGCTGCCAACCCTAGCATTTGAACTTGTGCTTTCCACCAGGTCAGTGCGATACCTTCAAGTGTTCCAGTGGCAAATTTCACCCTTCGAGCTTTAGGGCAAATTTCACCCTTCGAGCTTCAGTGCCTCAGCAACTCGTTCATTGATAAGAGCCGTCAGCTGGGCTTGAGTCAAGTTCAGACGTCCACTCATGATCTTCACATTGAAGGAAACACAAGTAAGAAATGTGTCGCAAAAGTGCGTAAGTGTGGAGTGACAGAAGAGAGTAAGCACACAGAGTTCAAGCAAAAGTTGTTATACTAACTAAGCATACCATGATCAATGCACTACTTAAACTATCAGGCAGGCAATACAATCGCCAACAATATCACCTATTGCGTTGAGTCTTGCACGTGGAGCGAAGCGTCGTTGTGGATTGTTGAGCACTGTACAGGTTATAGTCTGGTTTTGTCAAAAAACATTTCCCTTTTTAAAACCAAGTTCACTATAACCAATGGCTCTGATACCAATCTGTCACACCCCCAAAATCCACACGCGGAGTATCACCGCTTGGAGGCGTGACTGACCAGGATCAAGCCACCAATCATATTGAACAACGTAATTAAGTAATTAAAACCAAACACAATATAATTGGTGTCCAAAAGAAAGTAACCAACTTTAAGTTAACAGCGGAAGCATAAAAGGTAAAACCCAAACATAAGCAATAGGTTTATAAAGTTTGAATGTTTGACATGGAACTCAACAGTCCAAGTCCCACAACGATAACCCCAACTAAAACCCTAGCTCTCTCTCCTTTTTGGCGATTTTTTGCTCACCATGAATCCTTGGTTTTTCTTTGAGATCTGATGCATAACAGTCTGTGATTAGAATCTTGTGTATTCAAAATTCTATAACGAACTAGTTAGCATCAGGGATCGATCTAAAACTAGGGTTTTTTTCGTTTCTTTCTCAAATCGTCGGCCTAGTTATTCAGTTCGAAATCTTGATTTATTAAGCTGGTTGATTTTGATTGCGGTTAACTGAGATTAACTTAGCTAGATTGAGATCACTGGTTTAATCGATTAAAGGTAGTAGATTGAATATAGGGTTTTAAAAGGATTAGGGTTTTCTGTTTTCTTGCTCGTTGGATTTCTGGTTTCTTCGTTTGTTTGCGTGCATGGTTGTTTGTGTATTTGATTAATGGAGAGAGTTGATTATCCTGATGTATCTGATCGTCCCAAAGTGAATGATGGAGAAGTGCATGATCGTGGGAAACCTCCTAATTCGAACAAGGGGTTTGCAAATAGGGTGTTGAATATTGATGGGAATACTCGTCTCCCACGTAGAGGTACTGTTCAGAATATGCAATCGGAACCGAAGAAAATCAATGTGATTGATGAACTAATAAAGATTACGGAGCCGGTGATGGTTGATAATCTGGATAAAGGGGTAGCGGCTACGGTTGAAGATGCTAGTAAGGATGCGGATGTCAGTAAACCTAAGTCTTATGCAGATTCTGTGAAAAACAATAATGTTCAAAAAGTTAATTTCAGGTCACTTGCTTCGGCTCAGCACGAGGATTGCGATATTGTTCTTCCTGTTGAATCTGTTCGGGTAGTTCAGGATAAACTAGCGAATACATTGTATGGATATTTTTTGGGAGATCGTATTGCGTATCCAGTCGTGGACTATTTTGTTAAAGTGAACTGGAAAAAGTTTGGATTGCAGAAGTCAATGATGAATGCAAATGGTTTTTGTGACAACTCGAAATTTAGAACCTTTCATGTATGCTTAAACGTGTGGCAAGATAACTTATGTGATTAATGGCAAATGAACCTTTACGTGATTATGTGTTATTCGTGTGTATGCTTATGTGTATGTATGCGATGTATGGATATAGGAACCGAGATAACACGAACCCGACTCGAGACCATGTGGTCTCGAGTGAACTAGTATAACATACGGGCCGGTTGGGCCGCACACACATACACACTTAGCCTAACCGAGAGCCCACTAGGGTATTTTGCTTGGAGCGGATATATATACACTTGATAGATGGCCATGTTACCATTTTGAACAACATTCATACTCTCCTCTACACACATACTCTCCACCCTCACACTAAAACCCTAAACCACAACAATACTCTCCTTCATTCTCGGATCCAATCAACAACCGTAAGAAGCTCTCGGATCGTCTCTCACACACACCGGTTGGAAGCCTCACTCGCACCTTTGAACCCACACTTGAACCGGTTAGTGAAACTATGATGTTTGTTGTTGTTTAATAATAGTATGAATGATAGAACTTAACTAGTGTAGTGTATGTTTGATGATGTTTGTGAACCGGATGTGTATTGTGTTTTGAGTTGATAATGATGTATGATTTTCGGTTGATGATGATGATTTGATACCATGTTTACTTGTTAAGATTGTTGTTGTTCATCTAGGATGCATATGCTTGATTTCTAGACAAAGTCATGATTAGAGTGGTTGCTAATGTTTCATGATAACTTAACATATGAATAAGTAGAAAAATGTTTGAATGTGGTGCTATTATGTTCTCGGATTGAATATGTTCAAATGTTTGATTGTTGTTCATGATTATATGTTGTGATTAAGGATAAAAACCCGGAAATAAGATGAACAAATGTTGAATGAAGATATGAATATCCGAATAGGTGTTGAATGTGTTTTGAATATTTGATGAACATGAAGAACATGGTTGAATATTTGAATTCTGATTTGTTTGATCCATTTTTAGTAAAATTGCTAGACAAGAAACATGTTTAAGGGTTTTGGTTGGATAGTACAAACTGCATGAAATCAGAATGTTAGTGGATAGTACACTGTTCCGAATCAGCTCCTGTCCACTCGAAACCGCCAGTTGCGACTCGAAACCATTTCATGATGAGTCGAAACCGCCCAGTTGCGACACCAGTTGCGAGTCGCAAACACCTGGTTGCGACTCGGAACCACACATGACCAACACATAAACCTTGTGACTCGAAACCACTGTTGCGAGTCCGGTTGCGACTCGTAACCAAACCAGCACGGACCGAAACCACGATTGCGACTCAGATTGCGAGTCGCAAACGCCTAGTTGCGACTCGGGATCGTATGCGGGTACACACTGTTGGACTTGTTTAATTATGGGCTTATTTGATTGGGCCGGACTCTTGGGCCTAGTGTACAGACCTGATATATTGCTGTTGAACGTAAATGTGGATGAACTGCTATGATTAAACGTGTAAACCATACGTGCACTACTTGAATACGAACCTGATTGTATGATACAACTATGATAGGACGTGAGTAGCCTCAACGTTGCTTGTTTGACTTTCTGTGTTTTCTACCGAGCAAACCAAGGTGAGTTCACACCCTCTACAAAGCATGGGATTCCCAGGGGTCGGGAATTGGGGTTAAGGAACATGGGTTCCTCGTCCTCCTTGGGTAGGACAGCAAAGGTTCAGGAATGTAATTCCTCGTCCTCACGGACAGATAACTCGTACTAGACCAAAACTCTATCACGAAGTCCCTCCTTTTTATATCGACTTAATCGCCGGGCCAATGGCGAGCGGGTCATTAGTTAGATAGCGCTATTTAGGTCTGACAAACCTCACACCGTGCCGCAGAGGACGGGCGTGAACTAATGGATCTGGGGCACGTCAATGATGATAGACATTGACAGTTTCAGGGCACTTAAACATGACTACAGTCAGCAGTCGATATGGTAACGAGTCTAGTAGATACATGGGGTAGCCCCCACGGCCGAAATGCCAGATAACTAACACGGGGTAGCCCCCACGGCAGGATTGCCAGAGTAACCGGGAATAAACAAGTCACGTTTTTAACTATGGGGTAACCCCCACGGCAGGATGCCAGCTAAAGGAAACTGTTTTCAAAACAACTTAAAACGAACACCCAACCGTGAACTCACTCAACTTGTTGTTGACTCGTTACTACATGCTTTGCAGGTCCTTAGGTTCTTAAGCTGGAGCTTGCATGGAGGAGGATCGTTGTGGGACATGGACGACTGTGTGCCATGTTAAACTATGAAACAATTAAACTTATGTTTTGTTTTGAGACTTATGCTTCCGCTTGCAACTTAACTATGTTTTGTTTGAACACCAATTGTATTGGGTGGATTTTTATAACTACTTATATGCTTGTTCAATATGATTGGTGGCTGGATCCTAGTCAGTCACGCCTCCAAGCGGTAGTACTCCGCAGGTGGGTTTTGGGGGTGTGACAGATTGGTATCAGAGCCATTGGTTATAGAGAACTTGGTTTTAATAAAGGGGAAAACATTTTTGTTAAAACCAGACTATAACCTGTACAGTGCTCAACGGTCCACAACGATGCTTCACTCTACATGCAAGGCTCGACATTCTAGGTAATATGATCTGTGCATATATTGCCTACTTGTTAGTTACATGGTACATTGCTTATGGTATGCTGGGTTAGTATAACTACTGTTGCTTGAACACGTGCGAGCTTACTCTATCCTATCATCGCACTTTCGCGAAACCCCTCTCACTCACGTTCTTCTTGATATGAAGATCATGTCTGGACGCGTTAACATGACACAAGCCCAGTTGACGGCTTTGATCAACGAACGAGTTGCCGCAGCACTTGCAGCTGCACACGCAGGAGGTATATCCTGCAGTCCGAACTCATTCTAGGATCTTTAGGATCCTACTCTCGTGAACCAACCTTTTGTGTTAAACTCTGTCTTTTCTTTCGCCTACGATAGGTCAGCACGTTCAGCCACCCGTGTGCACTTTTAAGACTTTCATGGACTGCCGACCAACTACTTTTAGCGGCACTGAAGGAGCAGTAGGTCTCCTACATTGGTTTGAGAAACTAGAGTCTGTCTTCGAAATGTGTGAATGCCCTGAGGCGCGCAGGGTGAAGTATGCTACTGGTACTCTCGAGGGTTTAGCCCTCACGTGGTGGAACGCTCAAGTTCAGATGCTAGGGTTGGTTGCTGCCAACGCCACCCCATGGGAAACTTTTAAGGAAATGATCAAAGAGGAATACTGCAGTCGTGATGAGATTCACAAACTCGAGGTGGAGTTCTTCAACCTCAAGATGACCGGGTCGGAAATTGAGGCTTATGTGAAAAGGTCGAACGAACTGGCAATTCTGTGCCCTACTATGGTGGATCCTCCCATCAAACGCATCGAACTATTTCTTCAGGGCTTAGTGCCAGAAATCCAAAGTCATGTGACTTCAGCGAACCTCGCCACCTACCAGCAAACCGTTCAGTTGGCTCACCGTCTAACGGATCAGGCGGTGGAGCAGAACAAGTTACCGAAACGCATTGGCGCTGCAACTACTACTGGTACCTCAAGTGACAACAAACGGAAGTGGGATGGAACTTCAAGTAAGGGTTCGACTTCTGTTCAGTCCCAGTCTCAGCAGAGAAAGACTGAGGACTACAAGAGCCCTAATCAGCAATCGTCTGGTGGTGGATACAAAGGAAATCATCCCAAATGCAATCGCTGCAGCCTGCACCACAGCGGACCATGCACCAGGGGCAACTGTCATAGGTGCAACAAGCCTGGTCATGCTGCAAAGGATTGCAGGAGCTTATACCCCGCCAACCAGAATCGCCAGCAAGCTCAACAGAACCAGCGCCAGCAACAGCAACAGGGTGATAACAAAGGGTGCTTTCAGTGTGGAGCTGAGGGCCACTTCAAGAGAGATTGTCCCCAACTGAACAGGAACCAGAACAACAACAACAACAATAACAATAATCAGGGGAATGGTAACAATGGGAACAACAACAACAATGGCGCCAGGGGGCGGGTGTTTGTGATCGGCCAAGGTGAAGCAAGGAATGACCCCAATGTTGTGGCGGGTAAGTTCCTTCTCGACGACTTTTATGTTTCAGTTTTATTTGATTCGGGTGCCGATACTAGCTACGTGTCACTAGAAGTTAGTCGAATGCTTAAGCGTATTCCAACACCTTTGAACAACAAGCACACCGTAGAGCTAGCAAATGGTAGGAGTTTAGAAGCCACACACGTAGTCAAGGGTTGTAAACTCGTTCTCGCTGACCAGACCTTCTCTATCGACCTCATTCCTATTGTCTTGGGTAGTTTCGACGTTGTCATTGGGATGGATTGGTTATCCCAACACCGAGCAGAGATTCTTTGCAACGAGAAGGTAGTCCGTATTCCAGGTCCCGGTGGTGAACCTCTCATGATTCATGGCGACAAGAGGAGTGCTGTCGAGAATGTCATTTCTCTCCTTAAGGCCCAAAAGTACCTGCGAAAGGGCCATACCGCCATTTTGGCTCTTATTACTGACACCACGGAGAAAGAGAAGAAGATAGAAGATTTTCCAGTGGTACGCGACTATCCTGAGGTATTTCCTGAGGAATTACCTGGTCTTCCGCCTCATCGCCAAGTCGAGTTTCAGATTGAACTAGCTCCTGGAGCTGCGCCCATAGCTCGTGCACCTTATCGTTTAGCTCCATCAGAGTTGAAGGAACTCTCCACGCAACTACAAGAGCTTCTGGATAAGGGTTTTATTCGTCCTAGCTCGTCGCCCTGGGGAGCTCCAGTACTATTTGTAAAGAAGAAAGACGGTACTTTCAGAATGTGCATCGACTACCGAGAACTCAACAAGGTGACGGTGAAGAATCGTTATCCTCTACCGCGTATCGACGACTTGTTCGACCAGTTGCAAGGATCGAGCTACTATTCGAAGATCGATTTGAGATCGGGTTATCACCAGCTGAGAGTCCGGGAAGAGGACGTCTCTAAAACAGCTTTCAGAACTCGATACGGGCACTATGAGTTTTTGGTCATGCCTTTTGGGATGACAAACGCACCTGCGGTTTTCATGGACTTGATGAACCGAGTGTGCAAGCCTTACTTGGACAAGTTCGTTATAGTCTTCATCGACGACATCCTGATCTATTCCAAGAGTCGGGAGGAACATGAGCAACATCTGCGACTTATTCTGGAACTCCTTCGAACAGAACAGCTTTATGCAAAGTTCTCGAAATGCGACTTCTGGCTTCGAGAAGTCCATTTCCTAGGCCACGTGGTAAACAAGGATGGGATTCACGTTGATCCATCCAAGGTAGACTCGATAAAGAACTGGCCTGCACCTCGTACACCAAAGGAAATTCGCCAATTCTTGGGTTTGGCGGGATACTACCGGAGATTCATAAAGGATTTTTCTAAGATTGCACAGCCCCTCACCTCACTAACGCAGAAGGGCGTTATTTATCGCTGGGGAAACGCACAGGAGTTGGCATTTCAGCACCTAAAGGATAGACTTTGTAGCGCACCTATCCTTTCCTTGCCGGAGGGCACAGACGATTTTGTGGTTTATTGTGACGCATCAATTCAAGGTCTTGGTTGCGTGTTGATGCAACGAGATAAAGTTATAGCCTACGCCTCACGTCAACTCAAGGTTCATGAAAAGAACTACACTACGCACGATTTAGAGCTGGGAGCTGTTGTTTTTGCACTTAAGTTATGGCGGCATTACCTGTATGGTACCAAGTGCGCCATCTACACCGACCACAGGAGCCTCGAGCATATCTTCAAGCAGAAGGAACTAAATATGCGGCAACGACGATGGGTCGAGTTGCTAAGTGACTACGAGTGCGCGATCAGATATCACCCGGGCAAAGCCAATGTTGTGGCTGACGCCCTCAGTCGGAAGGACACTGTACCTAAGCGCGTGCGAGCTTTACAACTCACGATCCATTCTAGTCTTCCCTCCCAGATACGAGCAGCTCAGATAGAAGCACTGAAACCAGAAAACGTCAGGGCTGAAGCCCTACGCGGATCAAGGCAACGATTAGAACAAAAGGGAGACGGTGCTTACTACGTAACGGGACGCGTTTGGGTCCCACTCTATGGCAACCTACGAGAGTTTGTGATGGATGAAGCACACAAGTCTCGCTACTCGGTACATCTGGGGTCGGATAAAATGTACCACGACATCAAAACTACGTACTGGTGGCCTAGCATGAAGGCCCACATAGCAACTTACGTCAGCAAGTGTTTGACTTGCGCGAGAGTCAAGTCGGAATACCAGAAACCGTCAGGCCTGCTCCAACAACCAGAGATACCTCAATGGAAATGGGAGCAAATTTCCATGGATTTTGTTACTGGCCTACCTAGATCCCAGCGCGGGAACGATACTATTTGGGTGATCGTGGATCGACTCACGAAATCTGCACACTTCTTGGCCATCAAGGAAACGGATAAGTTCTCCACTCTTGCAGAAATATACATCAAGGAAATTGTTTCGAGGCACGGGGTGCCCACCTCCATTATCTCAGATCGAGATGCACGTTTTACTTCGGAACTGTGGCAAGCCATGCACAAATCCTTTGGCTCACGACTAGACATGAGCACAGCGTACCATCCTCAGACGGACGGGCAGTCCGAGCGCACGATTCAAACCTTAGAAGACATGCTTCGTGCATGTGTGATTGACTTTGGCAACCGCTGGGAAAAGCATCTGCCACTTGTGGAATTCTCGTACAATAACAGCTACCACACCAGCATTGGAGCTGCTCCGTTTGAGGCATTGTACGGACGTAAATGCCGGTCTCCTCTTTGCTGGGCAGAGGTGGGAGAAAGTCAGATCACTGGTCCAGAATATGTGGTAGATACAACCGAGCAGATCGCTCAGATACGAAAACGCATGACGGCCGCTCGTGAACGTCAGAAAGTTTACGCCGACATGGGCAGGAAACCACTTGAGCTCCAGGTTGGGGAGCGGGTACTACTCAAAGTTTCACCCTGGAAGGGTGTGGTTCGTTTTGGTAAACGCGGCAAACTTAACCCACGATACGTTGGACCTTTCGAGGTCATTGAGAAAATAGGCAGGGTGGCCTACAGACTTAACTTACCAGCGGAACTCGGAGCAGTTCACAACGTTTTTCACGTGTCGAATCTGAAGAAGTGTCCGTCAGATGAGACCCACGTGGTTCCTCTGAAGGAACTCACTATCGACGAGCAGTTACGATTCGTCGAGGAACCAGTCGAGATCACGGACCGGGATGTTAAGGTCCTCAAGAGCACTAGGATACCTCTCGTTCGAGTTCGTTGGAACTCACGTCGCGGCCCAGAGTTCACCTGGGAGCGCGAAGATCAGATGAAACAAAAGTATCCCCAACTGTTCGCAAACAGTACACCCACTACTGAGGCCGAAGCTACGGAATTTCGGGACGAAATTCCAGATCAACGGGGGGTGGATGTGACACCCCAGGAAAACCAGGAAAACCAAACAACTTAACTAGCTTCCTCAGTGAGTGCCTACCAAATTTCGGGACGAAATTTCTTTCAACTTGGGGATGATGTGACAACTCGAAATTTAGAACCTTTCATGTATGCTTAAACGTGTGGCTAGATAACTTATGTGATTAATGACAAATGAACCTTTACGTGATTATGTGTTATTCGTGTGTATGCTTATGTGTATGTATGCGATGTATGGATATAGGAACCGAGATAACACGAACCCGACTCGAGACCATGTGGTCTCGAGTGAACTAGTATAACATACGGGCCGGTTGGGCCGCACACACATACACACTTAGCCTAACCGAGAGCCCACTAGGGTATTTTGCTTGGAGCGGATATATATACACTTGATAGATGGCCATGTTACCATTTTGAACAACATTCATACTCTCCTCTACACACATACTCTCCACCCTCACACTAAAACCCTAAACCACAACAATACTCTCCTTCATTCTCGGATCCAATCAACAACCGTAAGAAGCTCTCGGATCGTCTCTCACACACACCGGTTGGAAGCCTCACTCGCACCTTTGAACCCACACTTGAACCGGTTAGTGAAACTATGATGTTTGTTGTTGTTTAATAATAGTATGAATGATAGAACTTAACTAGTGTAGTGTATGTTTGATGATGTTTGTGAACCGGATGTGTATTGTGTTTTGAGTTGATAATGATGTATGATTTTCGGTTGATGATGATGATTTGATACCATGTTTACTTGTTAAGATTGTTGTTGTTCATCTAGGATGCATATGCTTGATTTCTAGACAAAGTCATGATTAGAGTGGTTGCTAATGTTTCATGATAACTTAACATATGAATAAGTAGAAAAATGTTTGAATGTGGTGCTATTATGTTCTCGGATTGAATATGTTCAAATGTTTGATTGTTGTTCATGATTATATGTTGTGATTAAGGATAAAAACCCGGAAATAAGATGAACAAATGTTGAATGAAGATATGAATATCCGAATAGGTGTTGAATGTGTTTTGAATATTTGATGAACATGAAGAACATGGTTGAATATTTGAATTCTGATTTGTTTGATCCATTTTTAGTAAAATTGCTAGACAAGAAACATGTTTAAGGGTTTTGGTTGGATAGTACAAACTGCATGAAATCAGAATGTTAGTGGATAGTACACTGTTCCGAATCAGCTCCTGTCCACTCGAAACCGCCAGTTGCGACTCGAAACCATTTCATGATGAGTCGAAACCGCCCAGTTGCGACACCAGTTGCGAGTCGCAAACACCTGGTTGCGACTCGGAACCACACATGACCAGCACATAAACCTTGTGACTCGAAACCACTGTTGCGAGTCCGGTTGCGACTCGTAACCAAACCAGCACGGACCGAAACCACGATTGCGACTCAGATTGCGAGTCGCAAACGCCTAGTTGCGACTCGGGATCGTATGCGGGTACACACTGTTGGACTTGTTTAATTATGGGCTTATTTGATTGGGCCGGACTCTTGGGCCTAGTGTACAGACCTGATATATTGCTGTTGAACGTAAATGTGGATGAACTGCTATGATTAAACGTGTAAACCATACGTGCACTACTTGAATACGAACCTGATTGTATGATACAACTATGATAGGACGTGAGTAGCCTCAACGTTGCTTGTTTGACTTTCTGTGTTTTCTACCGAGCAAACCAAGGTGAGTTCACACCCTCTACAAAGCATGGGATTCCCAGGGGTCGGGAATTGGGGTTAAGGAACATGGGTTCCTCGTCCTCCTTGGGTAGGACAGCAAAGGTTCAGGAATGTAATTCCTCGTCCTCACGGACAGATAACTCGTACTAGACCAAAACTCTATCACGAAGTCCCTCCTTTTTATATCGACTTAATCGCCGGGCCAATGGCGAGCGGGTCATTAGTTAGATAGCGCTATTTAGGTCTGACAAACCTCACACCGTGCCGCAGAGGACGGGCGTGAACTAATGGATCTGGGGCACGTCAATGATGATAGACATTGACAGTTTCAGGGCACTTAAACATGACTACAGTCAGCAGTCGATATGGTAACGAGTCTAGTAGATACATGGGGTAGCCCCCACGGCCGAAATGCCAGATAACTAACACGGGGTAGCCCCCACGGCAGGATTGCCAGAGTAACCGGGAATAAACAAGTCACGTTTTTAACTATGGGGTAACCCCCACGGCAGGATGCCAGCTAAAGGAAACTGTTTTCAAAACAACTTAAAACGAACACCCAACCGTGAACTCACTCAACTTGTTGTTGACTCGTTACTACATGCTTTGCAGGTCCTTAGGTTCTTAAGCTGGAGCTTGCATGGAGGAGGATCGTTGTGGGACATGGACGACTGTGTGCCATGTTAAACTATGAAACAATTAAACTTATGTTTTGTTTTGAGACTTATGCTTCCGCTTGCAACTTAACTATGTTTTGTTTGAACACCAATTGTATTGGGTGGATTTTTATAACTACTTATATGCTTGTTCAATATGATTGGTGGCTGGATCCTGGTCAGTCACGCCTCCAAGCGGTAGTACTCCGCAGGTGGGTTTTGGGGGTGTGACAGTTTTTTCTTTTTTAAGTTCGAAAACCATAAAGGAATGTTGGATGCTTTAGCGGCTGGCCCGTGGATTATTAGGTCACAACCATTTTTTCTTCAAGAATGGACACCTAATACGAAATTAGAGAAAAAGGAGGTTAAGAAGGTTCAAGTTTGGGTTAAAGTTCATGAAGTTCCAATTGCTGCCTATACGGAAGATGGGCTTAGTATGATTGCTACGGCTATAGGTGAACCGAAGATGCTTGACTCATACACTACGTCTATGTGTGTGGACAATTGGGGCAGGAGTAGCTTTGCTCGGGCTCTGATTGAAGTGACGGCGGAAAAAGAGCTTAAAGAGAGAATAACGATGGCGATCCCCAACTTGAGTGGTGATGGATTTATGAAGGAAACAATGTATGTTGAATATGAATGGAATCCTTTTAGGTGCTCAACATGTTGTGTGTTCGGTCACTCTAATGATACCTGTCCTAAGAATCCGAAACCAGTTGTTCAGAAAGGTGGTAAGTTACCTGGTAATCAAGGTAAGTCTCAAACTAAAGCCAATCCTAAAGTAGATGATGATGGATATATGGAAGTGCAAAACAAGAAAATGGCCAGGAAAACGGGTATTAATATTCCTAAACCGAAACAAAAATTTGAGTATAGACCTATTTCCAATATACGTAAAGCTGATTTAAAACTTAAATCATCTGGGCCGAGTTTTCAATCCACGAACCCATTTAATGTTTTAAATTCGGTTGAAGAGGATGAAGGGCAAAGTAGTAAACAACCGAATGGAGATGGGTTTGTAGACTCCGATGATGAGGAGGTGACAGAAGTTTATAATGAAACAAATGATTTTCTGGTGGGTGATACCTACAAACCGAAAGACACTAAAGGGGCAAGCACTCCTCCTACTATTGTTACTGATGGTTAGTCTTGCTACATGGAATATTAGGGGGTTGAACCGCCCTCTTAAACAAAAGGAGGTTCGTCAAGTGGTGCAAGAGAATGGTGTTAGTTTTTTTGCGGTTCTGGAGTCTCATGTTGAGATTGGTAAACTTGATAAAGTGTGCAATTCAGTTTTTCGAAATTGGGAATGGACGTCTAATGGAGGCCAATGTGACAAAGGTACTCGTATCATTATTGGGTGGAACCCGGATGTGTTTGATATAATGGTGTTAGCTCAAACATCTCAAGTTATTCATGTGCAAATGATGTTTAAAAGTGATAGAAAGGTTATTTTCTGTTCGATTGTTTATGCATCTAATTTTTATATCACTAGAAGAGAGTTGTGGAATCATTTGGCTAGACATAAAAATCTGGTAGGGAATAAACCTTGGGTTATTATGGGGGATTTTAACTCCGCTTTGAAGTTAGAAGATAAGTCTATGGGTTCGTCAGGTATATCTACTAGTATGCGGGAGTTTCAAGAATGTGTTAATCAGATTCAAGTGGCGGATATTAAGAGTATAGGGTTCCATTACACGTGGACCCAAAAGCCGAAGAAAGGGGTTGGGTTATTAAAGAAGATCGATAGAGCCATGGGTAATATTCAGTTTGTCAGTGAATTTCCAGAAGCGGTGGCGATGTTTCAACCGTACCGAGTTTCTGACCATTGCCCGTGCATCCTTAGAATAAACAAGATGGTAAAGAAAAAACCTAGTTCATTCAAGTTCGCAAATTTCTTGGTCCACAAACCGGGTTTTTTGGATGTTGTGAAGAATAATTGGGATCTCGCTATTATGGGTGTTCATCAGTTTCGGTTGGTTAAAAAGCTCCGTGCTTTAAAGTCCCCTCTTAGATCTCTTTTATTCATGCAAGGAAACCTTCATAAAAAAGTTGAAGAATTAAGAGGTAAACTAGATGCGATTCAAAAGTGAAGAAACACTAACTAAATGGTCGGAACCGAGATAGTTAGGGGGTTTGAATCCGCATAAAAGGTTAGCTCTCTCTCGGTTGATTCAGTTGCAAGGGAATTTCTTCTCCGGTGATTCTGCAAAAAAGAACACCGTTAGCCTCGTCAAGGGGAGAAGAGGGTTCTCTCCTTGACCCGACTCCGGCGTGAGAATAAGTATTGGTATCGAAGAAGATAAGTATTTGAGGAGTGAGAGTAATCTGAGTTTATACCTGAACAGTTCTCTTATTTATAGCCGGGGATTTGGGAGGGAAAACCTGTTATCGAAAAGATAACGGAAAATGCTTAACGCCGTAGCGGTTATTTTTCTTCCGTTTAAGTTCTTTGATCTGACGTCAATTAGCCTCGATCCTATGTGAATGCACACGGATCATGGTTTGATCTGTGGCTGGGGAATCGCCACGTGGAAAGTGATTAATTGGAGATTACTCTCCAATTGCATGCCTTCGTTGTGATTCCAGGGTTGTCTGTGGTGATGACACGTGTCCAGACGGTTATAACCGTCTGGGTGGTGCATGATTGTATTCTTTCTAGAAGATTACTGCTGCAATCCAGTGTGATATCTTACTGTGTGGACACAGACAAATAAACCCCAAGCCTGGGTAAAATAATATCTAAGTCTGGACGTTGTGGCGGAAGTATTGGACAAAGGCTTTTTAATCCTTTGTTGAATGGGAGAAGGCGCAAGGATTTATGTTATCCTTTGGGCGCGCGACTGTAAGTTACTAATTTCTTTGTTCCTTTAGTAGGACCAGTGCGCGGCCGCGCAAGGTCAAAAGGCTAGAAAGGTTAGTTTGTGGTATGGTCCAAATCCTTTTTTATGAGGTTTTTGGGACCTTAGCCCTTCAAGTCTCCCCAGTCTAGTGTTGTACTAATGCAAGTAAGTGGAGCACTGGACTTATGAGAGGGAAATGTTTTTGGGCGCGAAAAAATAAGAAATCGTTTCTGAGAAGATTTGAATTTACTGAGTTTGTAAAGATTTTTTGTAAAAAATATTTGACTTGACATTATATCAGTAAATTGATTTTGACAACCTGTCATTGTCAGTTGTTTTTTACCATTCGTGTCTTACACGCGCGCGTGTAAACGCGTGTATGTTCTGACATCTGCTTTTTCTGTTGCTTGGGTAATCGTCATACCCGGAACAGTACTGCGACGATTACCGATGCTTATTTATTGCGATGGGTATATAATCGTTTGGGTAACCCCTTCTGTGTAATCATTGTTTCATTTGAAAACTTTTCCCCTTTCCTTGTTCTTAAGAAAAACTTTCCGTCATTCCCCTGCTTATGTCAACCGGAGAACGTCAAGAGGATCTAGTTGAAGAGATGTCGACTGAGCTTCCACCATTGAAGTGGCCCAGGGCGTCTTTTGAGGGTTTAATCCAGAATCTTAAATTCCCGGAGAATTGGGGTGCCTTGTATCCCGAAGAAGGACAAACGGCAGCGAATGCTCCGGCCGGGTATATTACTCTTTTTTGGGATTTTTTCTGCGATGGTAACTTTCGCTTGCCTGTTACCAGATTTTTTCTTGAGATTCTTGGATTCTACAATCTGCATATCTCCCAACTTCACCCTATTGGTATGGTTAGGGTTCGTCACTTTGAATTTGTATGTCGGACGATGCATGTGGAGCCAACTGTTCCCCGATTTAGGGTTTTTTATCAGATGCACTGTACCCAAGGATTTTACTCATTTGTTCAGAGGGCTTCTGCAAAGAAGATTCTTCATCAACCCCCAAAATCGTTTCATGATTGGAAACAGAAATTTTTCTTCATTAAGGCTGGAGTGATTCCGGTGAAGATGACTCTAAGAGGGAAGGACGATGTTCCGATTGAATCACTTCAGACTCCTGTTGATGAGAACTGGTACCAAGATCTGAAGGATGTTCCTAATATTGCTTTGCCGGAGAAAGCCCTAGTCGGAGCCTTTTAGGTGCTCAACATGTTGTGTGTTCGGTCACTCTAATGATACCTGTCCTAAGAATCCGAAACCAGTTGTTCAGAAAGGTGGTAAGTTACCTGGTAATCAAGGTAAGTCTCAAACTAAAGCCAATCCTAAAGTAGATGATGATGGATATATGGAAGTGCAAAACAAGAAAATGGCCAGGAAAACGGGTATTAATATTCCTAAACCGAAACAAAAATTTGAGTATAGACCTATTTCCAATATACGTAAAGCTGATTTAAAACTTAAATCATCTGGGCCGAGTTTTCAATCCACGAACCCATTTAATGTTTTAAATTCGGTTGAAGAGGATGAAGGGCAAAGTAGTAAACAACCGAATGGAGATGGGTTTGTAGACTCCGATGATGAGGAGGTGACAGAAGTTTATAATGAAACAAATGATTTTCTGGTGGGTGATACCTACTAACCGAAAGACACTAAAGGGGCAAGCACTCCTCCTACTATTGTTACTGATGGTTAGTCTTGCTACATGGAATATTAGGGGGTTGAACCGCCCTCTTAAACAAAAGGAGGTTCGTCAAGTGGTGCAAGAGAATGGTGTTAGTTTTTGTGCGGTTCTGGAGTCTCATGTTGAGATTGGTAAACTTGATAAAGTGTACAATTCAGTTTTTCAAAATTGGGAATGGACGTCTAATGGAGGCCAATGTGACAAAGGTACTCGTATCATTATTGGGTGGAACCCGGATGTGTTTGATATAATGGTGTTAGCTCAAACATCTCAAGTTATTCATGTGCAAATGATGTTTAAAAGTGATAGAAAGGTTATTTTCTGTTCGATTGTTTATGCATCTAATTTTTATATCACTAGAAGAGAGTTGTGGAATCATTTGGCTAGACATAAAAATCTGGTAGGGAATAAACCTTGGGTTATTATGGGGGATTTTAACTCCGCTTTGAAGTTAGAAGATAAGTCTATGGGTTCGTCAGGTATATCTACTAGTATGCGGGAGTTTCAAGAATGTGTTAATCAGATTCAAGTGGCGGATATTAAGAGTATAGGGTTCCATTACACGTGGACCCAAAAGCCGAAGAAAGGGGTTGGGTTATTAAAGAAGATCGATAGAGCCATGGGTAATATTCAGTTTGTCAGTGAATTTCCAGAAGCGGTGGCGATGTTTCAACCGTATCGAGTTTCTGACCATTGCCCGTGCATCCTTAGAATAAACAAGATGGTAAAGAAAAAACCTAGTTCATTCAAGTTCGCAAATTTCTTGGTCCACAAACCGGGTTTTTTGGATGTTGTGAAGAATAATTGGGATCTCGCTATTATGGGTGTTCATCAGTTTCGGTTGGTTAAAAAGCTTCGTGCTTTAAAGTCCCCTCTTAGATCTCTTTTATTCATGCAAGGAAACCTTCATAAAAAAGTTGAAGAATTAAGAGGTAAACTAGATGCGATTCAAAAGGAAGTCGAGAGAGATCCGTTTAATGAAAATGCTAGACGTGAAGAGGTTGAAGTTACTCGAGATTTTCAAGAAGCATGCCTAGATGAGGAACGATTTTTAAAGCAAAAATCCAAAGTGGCTTGGTTAAGAGCCGGGGATGCTAATACTAAATTTTTTCATTTGTCGCTTAAAACTAGGAATCATCGAACAAGAATTGAAGGTATTTCAGATAGTAATGGGATTTTTTGTGAAGGAGACTCCGTTCCAGATGCGTTTGTCAAGCACTTTGAGACGTTTTTAGGTAGTGAAGGTGATATCTCTTTGAGTCTGTCGCCGGAAATATTTACGAATCGTCTGAGTCAGAATGTTGCCGATAGTATGGTTCGCCCTATTACAGTGGAGGAGATCAAAACGGCTATGTTTACTATTGGTAATGATAAAGCTCCAGGTCCGGATGGGTACACAGCGGCTTTTTTTAAGAGTTCTTGGGAGATAGTGGGTGCTGATGTGACGAATGCTGTTATGGATTTCTTTATTGCAGATCGGTTGCTTCAGGAGATAAACCATACACTTATTGTTCTTTTGCCCAAAATGACTACCCCTGCTACGGTAAAGGATTTCGTCCTATTGCTTGTTGCAATGTCATATATAAGTGTATTAGCAAAATTGTGTCTGATCGTTTAAAGGTGGCCCTTAATGATATTGTTAGCATAAATCAATCAGCGTTTGTTCCTGGTAGGAAAATATCGGACAATATTCTTCTCACGCAGGAATTAATGCATAATTATCATAAAGATTATGGGCCGCCTAGGTGTGCATTTAAGGTTGATATCCAAAAAGCCTATGATACGGTTGATTGGAAGTTTCTTGAAGAGGTGTTACTGGGTTTCGGGTTTAACCAGAGAATGATAAAGTGGATTATGCTTTGCGTTTCTACTCCGTCATATTCTATTTGTGTGAATGGTAGTGTTCATGGTTTCTTCAAGGGCAAACGGGGGCTCCGGCAAGGGGATCCTATTTCTCCTTATCTTTTCACATTGGTTTCTTCAAGTTGCAACAAGCCTCTTCGATTGATGCGTCTTTCAGATTTCATAACAAGTGTCAACGTCAACGTATTATCAACCTGTGCTTTGCGGATGATTTGTTTTTATTTGCTAGAGGTGATGTGAGATCGGCTACATGTATCATGAATGCGCTTTCTCAATTCTCTCGTATGTCTGGGTTGATTCCGAATGTTCAAAAAAGTACCAGCTTTTTTTGTAATGTGCCTCAGCAAGTCAAGGGGGCTATTTTAGAGATTATTCCTTTTGTGGAAGGGGAGTTGCCAGTCAGGTATTTGGGAGTTCCGTTGATCTCGTCTAGACTCCTATACAAAGATTGTAGTGTTTTGATTGAAAGATTGGAGAATCGCATTTCAAGTTGGAAGAATCGGCTATTGTCCTTTGCGGGTAGACTTCAGCTGATTTTATCTGTTTTATCCTCTATGCATATTTTCTGGGCTTCTGTCTTAATTCTTCCAGCTAGAGTTATCAAGGAGTTAGAAAATAAAATGCGGAATTTTTTGTGGTCTCAAGATGGTTCTTTTCAGAGAGGGAAAACGAAGGTTTCTTGGAGTTCTATATGTAAGCCGAAGTATGAAGGAGGCCTTGGGTTGCGAAGAATTCAAGATGTAAATATAGCTCTTATGGCCTCGCATGTTTGGAGCATTATTACCAGGAGGGATTCTCTTTGGGTTCAATGGATATATTCGAACCGTTTAAGGAATACTAATTTTTGGGCGTGTAAAATTCCTTCGGTGTGTTGCTGGAGTTGGAGGAAAATCCTCCAGTTACGGCCGGTTATCAGAAATCACGTTTGGACAAAGATTGGAGACGGTGGGATGACATCCGCATGGTACGATCGTTGGTGTGAGTGCGGTCCGTTGGCAAGTTTCATATCTCCTCGCATTATCTATGAAGCTGGGTTCTCTCTTCATGATTCGGTTAAAGACGTTAGGGCGAATGGTTCTTGGAAGTGGCCTACGGCTTGGCGTGATTTGTTTCCGGTTTTGATTCAGATTGATAACTTACAAATTATTCCGAATAGTAGAGATAGATTCTTTTGGAAAGATGGTGATAAACTGAATGATTATTCGTCTTCGTGTGTGTGGCAATCTATTAGAGCTAGGGAGACGGAAGTTGACTGGGTGAATGTGGTATGGTTCTCTCAATGTATCCCTCGGCATGCTTTCCTTATGTGGCTTATCATGCGTAGGAAACTTTTGACTCAAGATAAGATTTTACAGTGGGATATGACGAGGAGAAAAAACATGAATATGATGTGTTGTTTACTGTGCTTCGAGAATAATGATTCTCATGATCATCTGTTTTTCGAATGTAAATTCTCGGCTCAGATTTGGTGTTCGGTAAGGGATAAGGTGAATATGGGTACGGTTGATCCTAAGTGGTTAAACATCATGAATTGGCTTTTAGCTAGAGGGGCTTCTAAATCGGCTTATAACATTTCAAGTCGTCTTATAGTAGCAGCTACAGCTTATTTCATATGGCAGGAGCGGAATGCTCGTCTGTTTAAAAATCAGACAAGACCTCCAGAAGTAATTATCTCATTGATCATTCAGACTATTCGATATAAACTTATGGGAGCTAAATACAAGAGCACGGTTAAAGTGAGACGCTTTCTAGAGATGTGGGAGATTCATGAAAACTCGATGCTTGACGATGGTGGCTAGTGTTTTCTGATTTGTTTTTTAACTTGTTTTTCTAGATTATTGTCTAGTGGGTGTTGGATTGTGAGTTAGTGTTTCGTTTTCTTGTTTACTTTCATGGGGGGATGTCCCATGTTAGAACTAGTATGGGTTTTTCCATACTACTTGTGTTTATGTTTTGTGAATATATAGAATCACCTGGGTAACCCTTTACCCAAAAAAAAAAAAAGTCCCACAACGATCACTCATCCCTGTGCAAGCTCCATAAGCACCTAACGACCTGCAAGGCATGTAACAACGAGTCAACAACAAAGTTGAGCGAGTTCACAGTTGGTTGTTTAGTTTTAGTGTTTGTTTCGAAAACCATAAGTTGTTTCATAAACCACGAGTTAACCAATATCCTTGTTTCCCAAACCATATCCATAACCAGTGGGGGCTTCCCCATGTAAACCACTAGACTGTTACCATATCGACATCTGACGAACAATAAGTTGTGCCCTACGTCAAGGTCTATCATCATTGACTAAGTGCCCAGATCCATTAGTACACGCCCGTCCGACCGGCACGGTGTGAGGCTTGTCAACCCTAATAGCGCTATTAACTAATGACCCGCTCGCCATTGGCCCGGCGATTAAGTCGATATAAAAATGAGGGACTTCATGATAGAGTTTTGTCTAGTAAGTTTAAGGTTGTCGTCCTTCCTATGGAGGAGCGGAGGTACGTAATCTACCCAAGGAGATTACGCAGGTTCAATGTTGTCGTCTTTCCTATGGAGGAGCGGAGGTACATATTCTACCCAATGAGAATATGCAGGTTCTATTTAGTTTCTTAACCCATTCCCAACCACCGGGAATCCCATGCCTTATAAAGAGTGTGAAGTCAACTTGGTTTGCTCGGCAGATACACAAAATGGTCACTCGAGCTATATGTGGTCAACCACGTCCTAACATGGTTACCATACAAGTCAGGTCTAGGTTCAAGTAGTGCACATAAGCTTACACAGAACTTAACAAATCAAGAACACTTAGTGATCATGGCATACACATTGAACATGTTAAACAAATTAGTTAAACACATAAAACTCAAACTTGTGCGATCAAGATGTATCGGGCTGAAGTAACAGTGTAAGCCCAATAACATCTTGTGCGATTGGGTAGTTGAAACCCAAACAACTACCCGGCCCAACATGTTGTGCGTTCAGCACTCCCTTGTGCGATCCACAACATGTTGTGCGATCCAACATAATCCCGGCCCAATATCATAAGTAACCCAACAGCATACGCGGCCCAAACAATAACAGGATTCAACTTGTGCGATCTACTTAATCTTGTGCGTTTGATATGGCCTTGTACGATTACAATATGTCTTGTGCGACTAAGGTTTGGGCTTTAAGGCCCAACAGCATAAAAACGTTCAACATATGTGTGTGTGGCCCAAGCCTTGTGCGATCGGCACTGTCTTGTGCGATCCACAAGGTCTTGTGCGATCATGCATAACATAGTTATCTTGTGCGTCTATCTTGTGTGATTGCCCTTGTGCGACTAAGGGACTTGTGCGATCAGTTTTAATTATCCCGAAATCATGGCAAATCAGTTACATGGTTCCATTTATGCAATCAGTTTACCAATTCCAATTAATTTGCATGATTCCATTAACAGTTTCCAATCCTAACATAATCGATCAAACTAGGGCTTTAAACATCCAATTCTTATGAACCCTAATCGTATTCAAACCTTGAACAATAACCTATACATTAGACTACCCAATCATTAGCTTCAAACCGTCATACAACACCTCATGTTCGATCCTATAGTGAGTCTGATTACACATACATACAGCCGATTAACATCTACTCGGTTCTAGATCAATAACATGTAAATTCCGAATCATATGAACATTATCAAATACATATGTGAGCCGAGTGTATGAACACTAATCTCATCAGTTAACATTTATATTCAAATCATATGCCATCACCAACATCATCATGTAAACACATATAAACTACAACCTCATCGTACAATCAATAGTTAAAACACTAACTGGAGTATCGAATGGATGATTTAGGAGAGATACAAGAGCTCCAAATGGTGGGGCTGCCGTCGAACAAAGAAGGAGAAGAGGAGAGGACTAGGGTTTGTGTGTGTTGTGTGTTTTGTAGATTATGAGAAAACAAAACCCCAGTAATGGGCATGTGTGCGCAAATAAGAGGAGAAGGGGGTAGTGGGCCGAACCCTAACTTGGGCTGCCCTCTTGATTCGGATTCAAGCAAAAATGGGACTAACCCAAGGGTGTTGTGCAACTGAGTAATGTTGTGCGATTCGAGTTATATAACCACATACATAAATTCACATAATACGAACATAATATTTCATTTCAAATTCACATATCACGTAATCACATATTGTTCAAACAAGTTACATCAAAGCACACAAAAGAGATCTAAAACACGAGTTGTCACAGGACATAATGTTAATTATCCGGTAATTTTGTCGTTATGGATTTCTCTTGGACAATCTGTTTCGCTCAGTGCCACGCCCCGATATTTCCGCCATCGATTGGGGTGTGACAGATTGGTATCAAAGCCATAACTATAGGGAATTACGCAAGACTCGACCTAGTCCGGGTCGATGTCTTTGAAACGACCTAGTCTATAGTCTTAGTACCAACAGACCGCCTTGTGCAAACCCGTTAGGGGTTCCGCGCGAGCCTATTTCTGTTACTCGATCGCCTCGCAATCAGGCTATACTATCACACTGCCTTTCCTAAGGCAGTCGCACCGCACACTATTTTTGAAAGTAAACGAGTGATTAGGTCGAGATTAGGTGTGAAATCCGCAAACTCTCGATTGAATCGCTTGTTTGACTCGCATTCTCACTATAAACAAGAGAATTTGCGTTGAATCAGGAGTGAAATCCGTACTTCGACGCAATTTTCCCCCTCAATCTCGTTATTCTATCACACAAACAGGAACGTAGTCGCTAAGTTAGGGGTGAAACCCGAACCTTGATGACTCGTTCCGCTCTCAAATCTGGTTTTACAAAACTCTCACCAAAGTCTCGGTGGATTCCAACAACTTGAGTTGCGTTAATAACAAAAAAGATGCGTGCCATTCACCGTATGCCGGTGATAGAGCACAGTCTATTAGGCCAAAACATATACTTACAGTCCTTGAGAATAGTGACGTGATTGTCGTGGGTCACGCAAATTTAATCCCAATAACAACTATATAGATAGTGGCAAGTGGGTATCGAACACAGGGAGTTTGTGGAAAATGTGTTATTTCAAAGTTGATCTAAATTAACTAAATTATTCTAATTGTAAAAGAACTAAGATTCGAAAGTTTATGTGATTGAATTGGTTTTAAACTAAATTAAACTAAATAAATTGCAAGAGAAAAGTTTAGTTGTAAGCAAATTAGAGACAAATGACCATCCTAGATTTCCAGTTTGTTTCGACATTCATATTATCATTCCACTAGAAAGAACTACATAGACATAGCTCATGTGTGATTACTTGCAGTGATGAAAGGGAACTAAGTACTCGGATTCCTAGAACGTGAGGTTGTTACCCGATGATCAATCAACCCTTACCCAATCCTAATTCTACCCATGATATCTCGGTTGCCAACGGCACCAAGAACGTATGGTTTCAAACTAGATTAATATAAGAATTAACAAGTTACTAACAAACAATCACACACCATAACTAACCAACCATAAAGATAAGGATTGCTATTCTAGAAATGAGGAAATCAAATACAAAATGTCTCAAACAAACCTTCAATCTAGGACGATCATAAAGTGTTTAGCCACACATGGCTCGAATCAACATCATAACAAAAGTTTCCATGTTCATCCAAATAGAAAACACCAAACAAATGTTAGGAATTGTCCAAAACCAAGCAAGAACAAGCTAAATCGCCCCTAGGATGCTCACCAAACCGACCCCTCCTCAGAAACTTGAAAAGACACCCATAAAACCGATTTAAGAAGGCAGTTACAAAAAATTCCGCAGACACCACCGTAACTTACGGCTCCATCGTAAGTTACGGTGGACTTGATGTTGTTACGGTGCAAATTATCTGATTTACGGTGGAGACTTGTGCACTTCAGGTCCACCAAGTCAACACCAACAACCCACTTAATTGTCCAACATGTGCCATGAATGTTGATGATGATGATGTCTTTCATGTGCCGTCCACTGTATGCGTGTGTATATATGTGCCGCCCCCTATCTGCTCGTTATCGGCCCAATCACTAACATCCACAAGCTTCACAATAATGATGATTTGATGGTTTAATGTTTTCTTATAAAACCCTCAATGTGCACATGATGGCTCCTAGAAAATCGTGAGTCCCCAAACAAAACTCTAATGTTGCCGTCAATTTTGTGATGATGATTGATATTGTTGACAAGAGAGCCCAAGTCCCTCCAAATCGGCCCATGTGAGATTGATGATGATGGATCATGTGAATGTGATGCCTTTTGTTTCTTTGTGATGATGTTGTTGACCAAAACCAAACCCCCTAGAAGTGCACGTGTATTCCCTGACTCCTTTTGATGATGTTTGCTGTTGTTTGGCGGCCCAATCCCACAAGTCCACTTCTTATGGTTTGCATCCAATTGATCTACCATGTGCGGTCCAATTGTCATCGTAGTGGCTCCCCCAATATTCACATGGTGCGGCCCAATCACAAGTCTGCATCTTTGTTCTCCAAGCCCATGTGCGGCCCACTATGGATATGGTAGCCCATATATTCACGTGAATATGGCTGTGTCTCCAAGAAGCCCATCAAAAGCTTGCCCATGTCAATTATAATATTCTCTCTAGACTGCCAACATGTGAGTGCGTGCCTTGCTCCAAGAAGTGATTATAATGATGTTGTCTTTTTGACTTTGCATGCCCCTCAAGAGTCTTGTCTGCGTGAATGTGTAGCCAAAAGTCAATGTGTCTATTGAATTGATATAATGTTGCCAATTAATAAATGAATCAATCTCCTTGGTCTGCGTGAAAGAACATATGCCGTCCAACAAGTCCCACCGACCCTATGCTGATGTCACTTCTTTTCTTTTATTAAATGTCCTTTTCCAACCGTAGCCTACGCGTTCCAATTTAACCGAATTAAGCGATTTACCTGTAAAACACACGAACACTCGTAGTTATCACATTCACGATACATTACCGTGTAAAATATGGGATATGCACGTATTTAGCTCATTTAAGGGTTGTCCTACGGACCACCCGTCACATCCCCACACTTAACCGTTGCTTGTCTCAAGCAACTCATCAAATCAATTTCTCAACAAGTGATCAATGTAACCCAAGCAAAAACAAGCAATCCTTTTACTAACCCCTTTTTAACACCCAACTAATGCACCCCTCACTATGTCTCTCCTCTCGGTTAGAAGTAAGCACTAGCAATATGAGCTAGACACACAAAGGCTAACGGGCGGTTGCACAACTATAGGCTTGTACCTAAATCGATCCTTCTCCTAAAATGTGTCAAACATGAATGCAAATCAAAGGGACTTTCAAGGTTGTAACGTGGCTAGGTGTATGGGTAGGAAATGGAATATATATGAAGTAGCGAAATTTAACCCGGTCTTTTTATTACATAATCAATCAAACTAACAACTACCAAAATAACTAATATATACAAGATAACTAAACATCACTTCTTTTTCATTTTTTCATTGCTTTTTCTCTTTTTTTTTTCTTTTCTTTTCTGACTTTTTTTTTTTTTCAATCAAGCAAACAACTATACAATAAAGCTTCAAACATATCTACATCATACTACTAACGCTAAAAGACCGGGTCAAATTGGGTAAATTTTTAAGTAAGTAGCTAGGGGTAACAAATGATAAGCTTTAAGGCACAAAATTGGGCAACTAAATGTCCAAACCCCCACCCTTCTCACTACCATGCTCATATATATAACTTATGAGGTCCAACCCCCCAAATCCCACACTCACACACACTAAAGACGAGGCTACCTAGACGCCCTTATCCTTTTCGCATTCATGTCTAACTAAGGACTCAAATCGCATTCAAGCACAAGTTCTAATGCACCCCCACCCGAAGCCACTCTCATCAAAGATAAGCATTATTTATATACAAATGAGGCTTCAACTCTCACCAAGAATGAAAAGGGTATCAAGGGTTGCCGGTGCATCAATTTAGGGTTAATCTAGGGTGTTCAAATTTTCACATCGTTTTGCTTGACTCAAAATTTTTTTCAAAATCTTCAAAAAATTCCCCCCATCCCCACACTTGGGATACATTGACCCCAATGTATGGTTTTAGGAGGCTTTGATCACTAAAATTCATTCAACATCAACTAAAAGCTTTTCAACTCAAACCACAAATTTCTTTTTGTATTTTTCAATTTATAATTTTTTTTCTTATATTCTTAAAAACATCAACACCACCAACTAGCACAATCCATAAACACATCAAACATAATAAACACCACCCATCCGCCCAACCGTAAACTTAAACATGAATATATACAAAGGTGCATAAAATGAGAACAAGACACAACCTGATTAGTAAATCAGCAGTGTTGGTAGTGATGCAGCTGCGGTAATCGAACCGGTTCAAAAACATCTCTTAGATTCGCCGATATCTCAACAGGGATGTTGCCAAACATCCCCACACTTGAATCATTGCATCCGCGAGGGTTGAAACGTAATAACCTGCCAAAACACAAACACAACACCAAAACAAAACAAAACAAAACAAAACAAAGCAAAACAAAACACAAATACAATACTCTACATCCTCGGGCTGCCTCCCGAGAGCGCTAAGTTTACACTACGTCAAAAACCACCTACGGCCACACATATGGCCAAACCGTCCAGCCACACTTTTAATTAAATGTGTGGCTAAAGGTCATTTCCAACATTTGAAAAACTTTCACCCTACTTATCGCCACACATTATACGCATTTATGTGACCATTATATAACAACTCAAAACCTTTAGCCACACTTTAAGAAAAATTTGTGACATTTACTAGTCACACTAAATATAGTGTGGCCAAATGTGATCTATGACCACGGTAATTGTTTTATGTGACCAAAAACACATGTTTTTGAAACCTTTAGCCACATTTTAAGAAAAAAATTGTTACGTTTATTAGCCACACCGGAATTGTGTGGCCAAATGTGATCTACGACCATGGTATTTTTTTAATGATGTGGCTAAAAGCACATCTTTGGGGAAAAACCAAGACATTTAGTAGCTATACTAAAAAAGGTGTGACCAAATATGATCTACGGTCACAATATTTGTGTGATGATGTCACTAAAAGGTAATACATATGGCCACATATATTATTTGTGTGATCAAAAGTTAGGCAATAGTCACACTCAAAATTATAAAATTTCATGTGGTTTTACATAAACATTCGTCACACCGTTGTTACTTAGTTTATTTTTGTGTGACGGGATGATAGCAAATGTCATGGAAAATATATGTGACAAAAGGCTATACAATAGTTATATTTAAAATTACAAAATTTTGATATGGTTTACATAATAATTAGCCTCAGCATTAACATATTATTTTTGTTTTATGTGATCGAAATATAGCAAATGCCACACATAAAAAAAATTGTGTGGCCAAATAATATACAAAATAGTCATATATCTAAACTTTAAATCATCTCATAATTGTTCTACCTACCATATCTATTCCTGGTTCCAATTCGAGAAGATAGACTATGTGAATCCCTTTTATCTATGTGATTAGCATTAGTTTCTCAAACGTGTCTGTGGTATTTCTCTGTACCCTCCATACCGGAGATGAGCTAGATTTCTGAATTGTTTGATTATACGCGTTTTAGATCTGCAGAATTCAGTTCGAGTGAAGCAGATTTGAGATTTGGTTCTAATTGCAGGCTACGGGGATTGGAATTTCCGGTGATCCCGTCTCATATTGCGTCCGGAAAAGGTAAAACCTGGTTTCTTATTCATCTTTCAGTTCATATCATATGCTTTGTTTGAACTCCGGTCTAGGGTTTCATATTAGGGGAATTCAAACATTTTGAATTATCACGTGGTGAATAGGGGTTCTCTTATTACGCCTGATGACGGCGAGAAATATTGACGGTATCTTGCTGATTGCAAGTTGCGTGAGAAATATCGTTTCAACATGTGCCCGGTCGGACCGTTGGCCGGAGGACAAACCGGAGAGTCGGTGAAATGCAAGGGTTAAACCGGCTAGATCTAATGCAAAATCCAGAAGCAAGATCAACAAAATCGAAATAA
Source organism: Helianthus tuberosus (assembly GCA_030545235.1). NCBI lineage: Eukaryota > Viridiplantae > Streptophyta > Magnoliopsida > Asterales > Asteraceae > Helianthus > Helianthus tuberosus. The sequence continues at coordinate 69,807,617 of CM060356.1, read as the reverse complement.
TCTGGTTCGATTTTGGCCGGATGGTGAAGTGGCAGTGGCTTGGACTGGGCTATACACCTTGGACGCAATAGCTTAGTTGGAGCTGATGACTGATTCTCCATCTTAGATGGCCGAACCCAAGTCAAACTTTTTTAATTCTGAAGAGATGGTGTGGCGGTGTAGAGTAGTCACATTTAATTGTTTTGTCCAATTTAATTGTTTTGTGCATTAACCTGTATGTTGCAGGCTTTTGTAAGCTATAGTTGTTAAATTGTGAGGAATACATTCAACTCATTTGGCTATTTAGCTGCATGTTTATTTCATAAAAATAAGGGGTCGTAAACAAGTGTTGCTAAGTCTTTGCATTGCATATACGTAGGCTTTTGAAGCCCTTCGATGCCAAGACATGTGTAAGGCCAGCTGAACTTTCGTGTATTTCATAGTTTTCCTTATGTTCTGAATAGGCATGAATAATTGTACTGAATGACTATTATTATTTCCGATCGTTTTCATTTATGGTGATTTGTTTGCATCTGAAATCGAATTTAAGATTATCGAATTCGTTTATTTCAAGATTAGATGATGATTTAGTTTTTTGTTAACTTTTAGTTCTTAGTTTTAGGTATTGATTGTTCGGTGTTTTTTTCGAGGTATTGACATTGTGATATTTAGAATTGATTGAAGATGTGTGATGTGGTGTGATAAATTAATCGTGAAATTAGTGAAAGTTTGCTCAAGGTTTTGGATTGGTGGTACGTGGATATAAAATTGCAAAATCTGTTTATGAAGTTGATGACTTTGGTGTAATTGTTTATTGTAATTGTTAAATAAGTTAGAACTAAGGATAAGTATTTGTATGATCATTCATACTCTTTTAAATGAAATTAATTGGTGTTGGTACCCTGTTTGAAATGGGGTAAAGGTACCCTCTTTACCTAGAAAATGAAATTAGTGAGAGGAAAACTCGTTTTATATATCAATATTGCCATTTTCATAAAATATTTATGGTTGGTTTAATAGATTGTTAGAGAATTTAGTCATTTCAACAATGTTGTAGGGTTAATGGTTAATGCAGGTGGTATAGAATGATATAGATATGATCTTGACTTGTCTGGTGAGTTATTATATCTATAGATATGTAATGAGACTTGTCTGGTGGTTCGAATAATCCAATGTAAACTGGATGGGTCGGCTTGCAAAAGGCATAGGCCATGGTTTAGATGAGGAGTTGGTAGAGGGCGAGGCAGGGGTAGGTTAGAGGGTCAAACCGGTGCGTACATAGCTACTTGATTATCTAGATTTCTTTATATGGTCATTTTTTCCTTGTTCATCCGAGAAGGGGTTTTTTATTATCATCGTTTTGTTATTTTGTTCTGGTTACAGGTGGAGAGCTAAGGCATTAGTAAAGTTGCAAAACGGGCATGGGTGCCACTATTAGAAGGCATATAGCTAATCCAACTATGGTATGCAGTTGAATTTAAAGTGCTTTGAAGCCTTTTTAGTCTTGTCTTACGGAGCCTCGCTATTTTTATTGAAAGGCGTCTTGCGCTTGTTCTTTTTTGCTTGCGGGCAAGCCTTGGTTATAAGATAGAAAGTTATAGCTTTTGTAAAACTCATTAAACTCTGGTTGAAAGATGTCATCCTTGTTGTTGGACTAAAACTACGACTCCAAATCATGGGTCTTTTGCATCATATATAGTAGACGTGCACAAATCGAGGGTTTTTTGTTTCTCAAAACCGGTTCAGGTATGATCAACAAGGTCAAAAAATGGGTATTGAAATAACCGTTTCGGGTGTGGAACCGGGTTTTGAAGAATATACATCTAGACAAAACTAATAATTGATCAAGGAATGAAACATTATATTTAAATGGATTTGGGTTCACTTATTCGTCACGATTAACTAGGTATACTTTTAAAAGAAAAATACCAACACGACAAAAAAGCGAGAACAATGTGAGGATGTATACCATTTGTTTGGAGCAAGAAATATATAGTATATAATCTATAATTCCTAAATTGGGGAGATAAACACCCATCAAAACATAAACCCCAACAACAAGAACGACTAGATGAAAAAATATAAGCACATGCAGCAACGCACGATCATTCCTATTAGTTATAAATAAACATGCTAATATTTTTATTATAAATATATTTAACATTCAAGAATAAAATTAGTAATTTCTACTAGCATGGGTTAACCACTTATCGGTTCAGTTCGGTTTTTTCGGTTGTTAAAAATGGTTATCCGAAAACCAAATCGTCGGTTTTTATTTTGGTTTGTTTTTTGGTTATTTCGGTTACAGTTCAGTTATTTCGGTTTTTTACTCACCTAATAAGGCCATTAATGAAAATATGACATTTTATTAAACGTTCACACCTAACTATGACTCATTACACTCATATAAAACCCTCTTATAGCGATTATGACATGATATAGGCTATAATGGGCTACTAAGACCAATTAAGTCCCAATACGGCCCATTATTATGTTATTGGGTGTTAACACCTAACTGTAACTAATATGATTCACTACACTCATATACGACCCTTTTATAGCAACTATGATACCATAGAGGCTATAGTAGGCAGCTAGCACCAAGCAAGCCTCCAATACGATCCATTAATGAAAGTATAACATGTTATTGGGCGTTCACACCTAACAATGACTCATTACACTCCTATAAAACCTTATTATAGCAATAATGACATGATATAAGCTATAATGGGCCATTGACACCAATGAAGGCCCAATACGGCCCATTAATCAAAGTATGACATGTTATTGGGTATTAAAACCGAACTATGACTCGTATAACTCACTACAGTCTAGGGATGAGCAAAATGGACCCGGTAACGGTACCGAACCGGTACCGGTACTGAATTTACCTTTTCGGTACCGATTCGGTACCGACTTTTGACATTTTCGGTACCGGTTTTTACACTCAAATACTGGTACCGAACCGTACCGTACCGGTTATATTCGGTACCGGTACCAGTACCCACTTTTGAGGATTTTCGGTACCGGTACTTTCGGTTCCGGTACCGGTTCGGTACCGGTCGGTACCGAGCTCATCCCTACTACAGTCCTATACAACCTTTTTAACGCAACTATGACATGATATAAGCTATATTGGGTCGCTAACACAAATCAAGGCCCAATATGGCCCATTAATGAAAGTATGACATGTTATTGGGTGTTCACGCCTAACTATGACTCATTACACTCATATAAAAACCTCTTATAGCAATTATGACATGATATGGGCTATAATGGGCCAGTGACACTAGTCAAGGCCCAATACGGTCCATTAATGAAAGTATGACACGTTATCAGGTGTTAACACCTAACTATGACTAGTATGACTCACTACACTCATATTCAACCCTTATAGAGCAACTATAACACGATATAGCCTATATTGGCCGCTAACACCAATCAAGGCCCAATACGACCCATTAATGAAAGTATGACATGTTGTTAGACGGATTATGTCTTAATGGATAACAATGGGTAATAGGAAGTCATATTTGTCTTAGTGGGCCTAATTGGCCTTAACATTCCCAATAATTCTTAATAGTCCTTTTTGGGTCTTAATAGTCCTAACAACTTATAATAAATCATTAAGGGCCATATTATGTCATAGGAGGTCTCAAATTGTTAGATCGCGATTTGTAAGTAGTCATACTATTATAATGGATAATAGTAGATCATACATATCTTAAGGGACCCAATTGGATCTTGACAATTTTGATAGCTCTTAATGGACCGACGAGGCTCGAGCTCGTCTCAGTTCAAGCGTACTTATTTGAGATCGATCCTGGCTCGAAGGTTCGAGTTCGGATCCAACCTCGACATAATTTGAGAACACTTTCAAACAAGCTAAAAACTCGGCTCGGGTTCGTTAGTAGTTATCTAGCCTAGGGATGAGTAAATAGTACCGGATACCGGTACTGAACCGGTTCATTTTCGGTACTGAATTAGTACCGAATTTTTCCGTTGTTGGTACCGATATGATGCCAATCTTTTCCTAGTTTTTACATTCAAATACCGGTGCTTGTACCGTACTAAGTATTTTTGGTACCGACACCAAGACAGAACTCATCCTTACTTCTTGAGCCTCTCAAAAAAACTTTAAAAAATAATTAAATGTGATTTCCCAAATATTAAGTTCCCCCATGAGGTTCATCTCCCGCCCCATTCCTCTATTCCAAAAGTTAAGTTTTTCTTTTTCCCTCTCATCCTTCCCTCCCTAGTAACCTAAAATCAACTATGTGTTCTCATAAATTTAACCCGCTGAACACATCACCCGTTTCTTTTTTTTTCCACATTCAAACTTCTTAGAAATCCCTCTCTCGCCGAACACATCTGTTTTGTTTCCTGAACTCCGGTGGTGGTATAAGGGTAAGGTTGGTTACTGCCACAGATCCGGCTCAAAATCACTGGCGTTATAGACGTTGATGATGCCATCAATCGTTGAACACTCCTCCGCCTCGATTTTTGTAAGACGGTACAGAGGATCGAAGTGGATCTGGTGCTACACATGAATAGACGGTACAAAGGATTGAAGTGGATCTGGTGCTACATATGATATCTGACATCACAACCGTCGGCTAGGGTTTATTTGGGCAATCCTCGACTGTTAAGGGAAGGTTCTGTGTACATTTGCTCTATTTTAATGATTATATGCTTAGATAAAATTATTTAGTTTGTGGGTTTTATCGAATTCGTTGGGGGTGTTGCATGTTTAGAGATATGTGACTTATATGGGATTTGGGCACATAGGATTAATTGTTGTATTGTTTTTTAAATTGTCCAGTTCTGCTTTAGCATTTTAGATCTGCTGTACAACATATTTTTATCAATGTTGAGGATAGATGGTCTAGTGTCTGATATTGGTGTTACCTTTTTGTTTCCTTGATACTGAATCCATTAGCTCCATTGATTACATTACATCATCCGTTGAAATTTAATCACACATAACATGGACCTTAGCATGTGATCTTACTCTACCAAGTTGTTAGGTTATCCATGATGGTTGGATAAGATAGATCATATATTTCATGACTCATACTCTAGAAGCTACAAGTTTTTTCTTGTTTTAGAACACATTGTTTAACTCACGTCACCCATATGGTTAGTTTGAGCCTCTTATTTAGAACCAGATCATCCTTTAGTTTATGGTAATCGTCCCTGATAATGGTTTGTAATGATGATACCCCAAAATTCAGATGAACAAATTCTTAGATTGCACACAATATTTCTCTTCGTTTAAATCTCATAAGCTTATGTGCACTAATTTCATGAACAATTCTATATTCATCATACTAAGTGCCCATTGTTTTGCATCTGCATGAGTTTTTGACATTTACTTATATGCTTGTCATATCTTTTATCAAGAAGAAGACTTGAAGCAATTCCGTCAACAGGGAAGCAAAACTCCGGGTCATCCCGAGAACTTTGAAACTCCTGGTATTGAGGTTACCACTGGTTAGTACTCGTATGTGTTTAAACGCTACAAAATCGTGATGAAATCTTTTTAAGTCTAAACAGTTATTTGTTGCTATCAGGTCCTCTTGCTCGAGGTATTGCATGTTGGCCTGGCTCTTTTTGAGAAGCATTTGGCTGCTCGTTACAACAAACCTGATGCTAAGATTGTCGATCACTACACGTAAGAATTCATAGTTTTTTTTTGGGTTGTTTGATGTATTTGTTTTTTAAGAGGGGCTGTGACTGTGGTTCGCTCTTTCTCATGTTCTACATGCTTCTTTTTTGCTGTTAATGCTCTCTTTCTATGAGGGGGAATATCGTTGTTTCATTAGTGGCTTGTCATGGTCAACATCCGATAGAGCTCTAAAAGGTGGCTTTTCAAAGTTTGGTCATTTATTGATGCAAATGTAATATGGTTCGTAACTTGTTTCTCAAATTTGCATGATATGGATTTCTAAACATATTTCTTGATATCTACTTCACTTCAATAGTGGAGCACAAGCAGTGTAAAATGAGTTTAGATGATCATGGTTTCTATTTTTTGAGCATGCAATATATTACATTATATTATATCACAATTAAACCAGCAGTTTGCTCATTTTCTAATTAATAATATTTTGATGGCAGGAGCTTCTTTTTAATAAGTCAATATTTCATTTTTGTTTTAAACTTTCCTCAAGGATACATATAACATGTTTAGTTTTATTCTTTCTTACTTAGGGGTGCAAACGAGCCGAGCTACTCGCGAGCTACTCGAGCTCGGCTCGATAAAAAGCTCGAACGAGCCGAGCTTAAACGAGCTCGAGCCCGAGCCTAAAAACAAGCTCGTTTAGTAAACGAGCCCGAGCCCGAGCTTCGCTTATCAAGCTCGAGCCGGCTCGCGAGCCTAAACGAGCTTTCTGTTTATATATTTTTTATTAATATATTAAACATATATTTATATAATAATAATTACCATTTATATAAATATAAAAAATCACTAAATTATATGTATAATAATAATTATAATTAATACAAATTAATTAATAAATATTAAACGAGTCGAGCCCGAGCCGAGCTCGAGCTTGAAAAAGTACCTTCGAGCCGAGCTCGAGCTTTAGAAATAAAGCTCGAATCGAATCGAGCCGAGCTCGAGCTCGAGCTTTCATATGTTAAACGAGCTCGAGCTCGAGCTCGAGCCTGGTCGAGCTCGGGATCGGCTCGGCTCGTTTGCACCCCTATTCTTACTGCATAATTATCCATATTTGTGTGAATTGAGTTTCGATATAACGAAATAGTCACTGTTAGTTAACTGTTTGTAGTCTATCTATAATCTGAAGGAGTTAGTATAGATTATATTGTTTATAGGTTAACGACTCATATAAGATATCATATTTAGTGGGTGTACAAGATATAATTGATATGCAATACTTTCTACAATTATTAAGCAGTTTGTATTCACATGTGCAAATGAATAACTCACTCTTTCTATACTCCAGTATGTTCCATATTTTCTCATCCATTTATTGTTATAAATGTATATTATAACTATGACTTCATTGTGATATTATATCTGCATAATGAGACATTAGCCCTATGTCTAAATGTTGAAATAAACCATCCCTTCAATTTGTGTGCATTCTCTGGTCCAAATTTTGTGTGCATCTTGTTTTGTTAATATACGTTAACCTCACAAAATTGTAGCTTATATTCAAATTACTTTTAGAAAGTATTTCAAGCGTATATTCATTCATCTGTTGTTTTTTAAATCTTTAATGAAGAATTTGAGCAGAAAACCAAGTTTAAATCATCATCAAGACCGTCAAAATGGATTTCTATACGACTTGAGCTTTCAAAGGCCTAAATGGGACAATTTTTTTTTATTTTGACTCACGGTTCAAGTAGGGCATCATAAGGGTATGACTCATTTTTTATTTTGATTCAGGGTTCAAGTAGAGGGCATGATAAGGGTATGGCTCATTATTTATTTTGATTCACGGTTCAAGTAGGGCCTGAATAGATCAATATTTTATTTTTCATTGTGCTCTTACTTTGTTTATTGATTGAAGTTTTTCTTTCTGTTTTGTTAAACTAAAAGATAGAGCTAACAGATGAGTGGAAGGAGTCCTAGTCCCAGAGGTCGCTATGGTGGCTGTAGCCGTTGAAGAGATCTTCCAACGAGTCTTTTAGTTCATAATCTTCATCTTGATTGGCGGTATGTTTCTGATGGCGTTCGCGTTCCTTTTGCTGAAAGTACATACTTAGTTACTTATGTGTACTTTGTTGGTAGGAATTGGATGTTATACTTTTAGCATTATATCACTTATGTGTATTAGGAAAACAAAGTTGTTACAGTTTTAAGAAACTGATCAGTAGACTAAAATGATCACAAAAAAAGTTGTTACAATTTAAATCTAACCTTTTTATGTAATGAATTAATGGTACACTTCGGGTGGCTTTCAACCCACTAAGAAAAAAGATAACCCAAATCAACACCTACAAAAAGAAAAAAATCTAAAACCAATTCTAAATTTCCATGTTTTGTTCGATTTGGTTCTTTAGTTTGTTACTCTGGGATGATTTTTGTTCACCTCTAGTACACACACTTATAATAGCATGAATGATATACATGTGTGTGAGTTTTTAGTACTTAGTAAAAAGTCTATTCTCCATGTTTCTCAAGATGGAAGTTTAATTAATTATTGTGTACTTGTATTTCCCTTGCATTATTTGTGTGCTTCAATGCCTATGCATATCATTTAGTAGCATGGGTATGATGATCATAGAAGATCATATTTTTATTTTTCACACATAAGTCTGCATATCTTGAATTTTATGCCATTGAGTTTAAACATATTTATAAATGAATTACATTTTCATGTTAAATGCAGTTCACAGAGGGGGATTCAGCCCCATGAGCACCACTCGCAAGTAGAGAAGTGGTTGAACAAGATAGGAGCAGATGTCAAATATGCCATTTGCACAAACCAGAAATTTTTGATTCTCCTTAAATTGTTACCTTGCATCCAGAAACTGATCTGTAGATTTCCTTTTTTTGAGCTTGATCCCCAGGTTAGGAGCAAACATTTAATTCAGATAAGCCTAAAAAGTCTAGACTATGTTTTGTGATACACAAGGACATGACAATTACATTTTAAAGATTGATCCTGAAACTTAAACAACGTAAATGTGCAGATTTTGCAAAACCAGAAGGTTGCCATCTAGTCCATACACTCCACAAATGGCTGTGTAATACTCTATTCGTCCACTTGTTTGATGACCATGAACGCAATGCTGTCATATCTCATGAAGAGCGTAGAGGTTCATGAATGCAAGTGGGTTTGCTGTTGTTGCAAGTGCTATGCTGCTAGGAGTGATGCAGGTTTTGTTGCAATTGCTACATCATTTGTAGATAGCTTTTGTTTAGAAGTTTTGTAGCTTTAGTACTCTAATTTTGAGAACTTATGTATGAATTATGGTATGTTATTGTTAATATCATTTGGGTTTTAAGTTTTTTCATGTTTAATGGTTTTATTTAACAAAAAAAAAAATGAAAATAAAATGGATTATTGAACAAAAATAACACAATACCACAATAGATATGTGTGACGAAAGATAAGACATAGTCACACTTAAAAATCTAAAATTTCATGTAACTTTAAATAACAATTAGCCACACCATCGCCACTTTTTTAATGTGACGGAATGATACCAGATGTCATGGGAAACAAATTATGTGTGACCAAAGGTTAGAGAATAGCCACACAATCGTTACTTTGTTTTCTTTGTGTGACCAAATGATAGCAAATGTCATGGAAGAAAAAAAAATATGTGACCAAAGATTAAAAAATAGTCACACTTAAAATTACAAGCTCATGTGTCTATACATAACCATTAGCCACACAATCCTCCGTTGTTTTATTTTATGTGACGAAATGATAACAAATGTCATGGAAGAAAAAAAATACGTGTGACAAAAGTTAGAGTATAGCCACACATAAAGTTACAAAATTTCATGTGGCTATATATAACCATTAGCCACACAATCGTCGCTTTGTTTTATTTTGTGTGACAGAATGATAGCAAATGTCATGGAAGAAAAAAAGATGTGTGACCAAAGATTAGACAACAGGCACAATTATAAAATATGTGTGACCAAAGGATATACATAACCATTAGACAATAGTTTTTAGCCACACTTACAGTACATACCTGTGACTATATAATAGAAACAACCACACATGTAGTAAATTCATGTGGCTGTTGCTACCCTTTAGCCACACTTACCGGACATAATGCTTGATTACAACATCCTTTTTTGTCACACTTTTTTTTAACTGATGTGGCTAAAACAAACTTAACAGTAAATTCATGTAACTATATAACAAAAACTGTCACACATAAACTTAATTCATGTGTCTGTTGTTACCCTTTAGCCACACTTAATGGAAGGAATGTTTACTTCCAGTAAGAAATGTTGATACCCTTTAGCCACACTTTTAATACCCTTTAGCCACTAAAAAGTGGGTGTGGCCGTATGATACCTATGATGACTGGACCTTTGGTCACACTTGACCTGAAAAAAATTGGTGTGGCGAAAGGTATACGGTCACACTTTTTTGGTGTGGCCGTAGCCTATATTTGGCGTAGTGTTAAAGGTCTTCAGCCAGACCATACCTGATATGCGTTATGGTGGTCTTAATGCACACTTACCCACGGCATTTCCAACAAATGCCCGGAAATTTACATGCCATCTCCATAGATTTGTCAGTATATTTGGCATGTTAAAGTTGCTTCTACGGGCTTTGCTAGTCCACTTCATGACATATACCTTAATGTCTGGTAGTTTCACCCTTCTCATCTTGTTCCTCGAACCCTCTTCCCCACACTTGTTAATTTGAATCATTGATATGGGAAGAGGTTCGGTACACATATCCATCCCATCAGCCTGCTCTACCTCATAATCTGCACACGTCATCTGATCTACAAGTGACTCTTCATCAGATAAAGGACTTATTGGTGTGGTATTATCCTCCACAACCTCTTCCTTCATGTGAGAATAATCTCTAATATCGTCAGGTAATGGTGAGAGGCGTTCTTCTATCTCTATCTTCAATTTTAAAGTATGACACTTAGAGACTAAGCAACTGATTCGGTCTTCATCGGACAGGTTGGGTGTTGCTAAATATTGCTCGAGTTTGGACAAAGTTACTTCCAATACAGCAAGCTCTTTCTCCTCCTCGGTCCCATAAACATAAACACCCTCGGGCTTAGAATATTCTTCGGGATGGTATTGTCGATATCCCTGATACGGTCTATAGATGCGCGCTTCCATCATCTTTTTATTCCAATACTTCGGGTTTTCCGAATACACCGAGCACACATCATAATCATAAGTGTCATCACGACCGCAACAAAAACATAGACCATCCATCCTTGCCTCATAATAAACTTCCTCGTCCCGATCGTATCCATATGAATAATAGTCATCCTCCATTTCTGATTCATAATCGTCAACGTATGATGGAGGTGGAAGCTGTGAAACATAAGACACCGGTTTTCCATGTGCCCTCCTGTAGTGAGCCTCGTGGCAACCAATACATGGATGTCGTGGACCCCCGCACAATCTACACATAAATAAGCTGAAATTTGTGTAATGCCCTGTCATCCTGCACAACACAACTCAACTACCAAGTGTAAATCATGAACACAAAAGAAATCTTTTTGGTTTTTTATTTTTAAATTTTTTTTTTTCAAACTAATACACAAGATAACACACGTTGCGCACTACTCCCCGGCAACGGCGCCAAAATTTGACGTGATGTCGCGGTCACAATCAAATTTAATCCCAAAAACAACTATAGATAGCGGTAATAGGGTATCGAACACAGGGAGTTTGTGGAATATGTGTTATCTCAATGTATGTCTAACTAACTAGATTAATCTAAATTGCAAGAAATGTAAATTTCAATGTTTGGGTTGATTGGTTTTAATTAACTAAATTAAACTAAATTAGATTACAAATCAAGGTTAAGTTTTGTACCAAGATAAGAGGATAGTGATCATCCCGAGTTTCAGGTTTTAAGTGACAACTAACGTTCATGTTCAACTGGAAAGAACCACATAGACATGGCTCATGTAAGATCAATTGTTTGTGATGAAAGGGAACTAAGTACTCGGATTCCTAGAACGCGAGGTTGTTACCCGATGACCAATCAACACATATCCAACCCTAATCCCTCCCATGATATCTCGATTGCCAACGGCAACAAGAACGTATGGTTTAGAACTATGATCAAACATACATCAACAATTTACAAACAACCAATCAAACACCATAATAAACTAACAACACATGCACAGTCTAATATTCCAGAAATTAAAGAACAAACATAATTGTCACAAATAAAACCTTACATCCGAGACGATCACCAAGCAAACCTAGCCGCTCATAGTGTTATGAGCCATCATCACAATCGAACCTTTGTCCATTGGGGAATCAAAAACAAAGTATTCATGTTTTAACCACTCAAGAACACAAGAGGAGAGCCAAAAATCGCCCCTCAACTGCTCCAAAACCGTCCCCCTAGAAGTGCACGTGTATTCCTTGACTCCTTTTGATGATGTTTGCTGTTGTTTGGCGGCCCAATCCCACAAGTCCACTTCTTATGGTTTGCATCCAATTGATCTACCATGTGCGGTCCAATTGTCATCGTAGTGGCTCCCCCAATATTCACATGGTGCGGCCCAATCACAAGTCTGCATCTTTGTTCTCCAAGCCCATGTGCGGCCCACTATGGATATGGTAGCCCATATATTCACGTGAATATGGCTGTGTCTCCAAGAAGCCCATCAAAAGCTTGCCCATGTCAATTATAATATTCTCTCTAGACTGCCAACATGTGAGTGCGTGCCTTGCTCCAAGAAGTGATTATAATGATGTTGTCTTTTTGACTTTGCATGCCCCTCAAGAGTCTTGTCTGCGTGAATGTGTAGCCAAAAGTCAATGTGTCTATTGAATTGATATAATGTTGCCAATTAATAAATGAATCAATCTCCTTGGTCTGCGTGAAAGAACATATGCCGTCCAACAAGTCCCACCGACCCTATGCTGATGTCACTTCTTTTCTTTTATTAAATGTCCTTTTCCAACCGTAGCCTACGCGTTCCAATTTAACCGAATTAAGCGATTTACCTGTAAAACACACGAACACTCGTAGTTATCACATTCACGATACATTACCGTGTAAAATATGGGATATGCACGTATTTAGCTCATTTAAGGGTTGTCCTACGGACCACCCGTCAAATAGTCGAATCACTTTGGGTAGTCGACGTCTATCAAGTCGAGACAATCTAATTTCGATTTCAAGCCGCAATCGCTGATTTTATGTGTTTTGATCCTGAGCCCGCAACCGCTGACTCTGATATTTGTTGCTTTTATGTTAACTTTTATGTGTTTTATGTGGTTATATGTTTCAATTTTTGGTGGTTTATATGCTTTTCGCTTTTCGCTCGCTCAACACACACACTCGCACTGCACATCTACCTCAAAACGTTAGCAAATCGCTCGCTATGCTACTCGCTGTGTACTCGCTAATCGCAATAGCTATTCTGGAACACGCGAACTTTGGATGATAGGCGAATATGTACAACAAATGTACGTGAATACGTGCAAAATATAGTGTGGTTTCTGTGGTTTACATGCTTCTGTGCCCTACGTGCTTATGTGTTTCTGTGGTTTATGTGCCTACGTGACTATGTGTTTATGTGTGAATGTGTTCCTGAGCTTTAGTAGTATTAAGTGTGTTGTGAGGTGAGATTCGACATATAGTGTCTGAATCCTATGGCGATGTCTATTGCAGACAATGCCGTCATTTGGATCGCACACTGCTCGCTCTGCCCGAAGAAACTTTGAGGATAAGCGTATCGCCTCTCTGGTCGCAAAACAGATGGCGAAAGTCATACCGCATATTGTCAGTGAGTTGAACGAAAATGCTAGCAAGTCCTCTGACGAGTCCAGGACTGATTCAACTCGAGCTACTTTTAGCTTCAAGCAGTTTAAAGCCTGCGGTCCCAAAGAATTCACCGGAGAAGATGGACCTACTGCCATGTTCCAATGGTTCGATTCTATTGAAGTCACCCTGCGCCAAAGCGGCTGTCCTGATAATCTCCGCACTGTTAACGCCACTGGCGTTTTCTAGTCCAGGGCTCTAGATTGGTGGACTGCCGAAAGAAACAAGCGTGGAAATGATGCAACTTACGGGCTTACGTGGGACGAGTTGAAGGACATCATGATGAAGGAGTTCTGCCCTCCCCACAAGCTTCAAAAGTTAGAGGACGAGTTCTGGCACATCAAACAAGGGGGTGGCGACAACGCTAGTTTAACTGCCCGCTTCAAGTAGCTGAGTATAATCTGTCCGGGCCAAGTTACTACCCCCGAAATCACCATCAAGAAATACATCTGTGCTCTACCGGATTGTGTGGCTGATTTCGTCCAAGCCGCGAAGATGACAACTATTGAGGAAACCTTCCTGCTCGCTGCCGAGATTAATGACAAGCGAGTTCGGGCTGGTTACTTTGATAAAGCCTCCAAGAATCTTCACCAAGTTACCGCTACTCCCACCGCTGAAACCGCCACCGCTCCGCAAGCTTCAAAGTGCTCGCGCCACAAGAGAAAGAACAAAAACAACAGTACCAAGAATTGCGCTGTCACAGCCGCCGCTCTGCTTCAAGCCGTATCTGCTCAACCGCAACCCCAGAACCGCCAAGTAGCGGCCCCGATGACCCATGCAAAGCCAGCCGCAAGCCAAGCGTGCATACACTGGTCCTCACCCACTCTGCCCTACTTGTACCTATCATCATCTTGTAGGGATTGCTTGCAGATTCTGTGTTCATTGCAACCTGTACGGCCATTTTACTGCTAACTGCCGTACCGGTCCTCGCCAAGCTCCAGCTCCAGCTCAAGGTCAAGCTCCTGCACCACAAGCTCTCCTTCCTGCTCCCAAGGGCCAACACGCAGCTCCTACCCCCGCAGCACACGCAAGAGCTTGCTTTGCATGTGGTGATCCCAACCACTTCGCAAATATGTGCCCCAACAGAGTGGTGAAGCAAGAGCCATAGCAACAGCCGCAACAACATCAACAGCAGCAGCCAGCAGCCCGCGGACGTGCTTTCAACATCAACGCCCATCAGGCTCAGGCAGACAACAACGTGGTTAATGGTACGTTCCTTGTGAATGGTTTATATGCTTCGTGTTTATTTGATACAGGAGCCGATAACTGTTTTGTATCGTTTGAATTCGAAAAGCTCCTTAATCGTAAGCGCGCCCATCTCCCCTCGACGTTCGATGTGGAAGTTGCCACTGGAAGAACCGTCGTTGTCAATTCTGTTCTACGTGATTGTACGCTTGAACTCAACAATTACGTCTTCCCTATCGATCTTATCCCGATGCAACTTGGTAGTTTTGATATCATAATAGGCATGTATTTTCTTCGTGAAAATCATGCTGAAGTCGTTTGCTTCGATAAGATGATTCGTTTCTTGCACGCTAATGGTGATCAACTTTGTATGTATGGCAAAAATCCTTCGAAAGGTCTCAAACTCATGTCGTGCATCCAAGAGAGCAAGTATCTCCGCAAGGAGTACAAAGCTTTCTTGGCACACATTGTAATAGCGGAGAAGGAAAACAAAGAGAAGGCAATAGACAAGGTGCCTGTGGTTCGTGATTTTCCTAACGTCTTTCCTGATGATTCACCTGGTTTACCCCCGAGTCGTGATATTGATTTTTGTATTGACCTCATTCCTGGAGCCAACATTGTTGCTAAATCTCCTTATCGCCTCGCTCCATCCGAAATGCACGAACTCTCGAATCAGCTCCAGAAATTACTTGACAAAGGCTTCATTCGCCCTAGCACATCTCCTTGGGGCGCGCCAGTCCTTTTTGTCAAAAAGAAGGATGGGTCGTTCCGGATGTGCATCGACTATAGGGAGTTGAATAAGCTGACTATCAAGAACCACTATCCCCTGCCCCGAATCGATGATTTGTTCTGTCACACCCTGACCACGTTAAAACAACAAACTGTTGCGGAAACGTCGGGGAGTGTCGTAACAGAATCGTTGTTTCACAACACATGGATTGAAGTTCTGTTTTATTGAATTAAGTTTATTACATTGTCTCGAATATTAAAAGTAAAACATGAATATATTGTCCTTCATTGTTATTAAGTCACTAAGGCCTCGTCCATTCCTATGTGAGCATGCATCAATATCATCATCAAACATTATCAACTATGGTACCTGAAACATATGTGAAAATACGTCAGCATAAAAATGCCGGCGAGTACATAGGTTTTGTGAGTGTGTCAGATTCATGGCCTTAAGTTCGTATTGCAATACCTCGTCCAACTGCAAGAGTTGTCAAGTGTGTATCTTGAAAACAAAAGAGTTTGATATTGCAGTATGTTTCTATCAACTTTTACAAGTTGATATATGTGTAAAACAAAAACTATTGTAGCCATGAATCTTAACTGAAAACATTTGTCTTTGTAAACCAAGTAGTAAATCGTCGTTGAAAGTAAACATTGTATGGTTTATATCGTTAAGAAAACCTTGTAGTGTAACTTTGTTTTGAAAAAAAAATCGTCCAAGTGATCTAGATAACGCAACGACATGTAATGTGTTAAAAGCACTTATATATAGGAAGTACCAGCGGCGTATCCACCATGCTTTTATCACATTACACCCGCCCCGTTACCTAATCACTTACCATAACCCAATCGTTTAATAGTTCAATTAGTTCCAATCGTTCAAATAGTTCAAATAGTTCACATAGATCAAATAGTTCCATTGGTTCAAATAGTTCATACAGTTCACATAGTTCCAGTGGTTCAAGTAGTTTCAATAGTTCCAGTGGTTCAATAGTTCATATAATTTAAATCGTTGTGTTTAATATAAACCATAACATTCGTTTTAGGAAACTCGAAATCGTTTAGCACATATGAATCACCCCAAAACATTTGAAAACGGTAAAAGAGGGGAACTATGTACTCACATTGAATGCAAAGTATCCTCGATTAAATGAACTTAACAAAGCTCGGGCAAACCAAGGAAATCAAGTGGTCCCTAGTAATCGGATTGCTAAGTTAATAAATCGACACCTAAATCGGGAGATCGGGTAGAATGAGGTCTTGTAAACCAAATGAGTATTGGAACTCATATGATATGGTTTAACAAAGCCTACATTCTAAATCGGAACCTATCCTAAGTGCTTACGACCCGTTACGACCCATTAAGGTAGTCTAACGCTACTTTAACACGTCGTTCGCGCAAATGCGCGTTCGAGACGCCTAACTAGTCCTATGACAAGTATTATATGCCCTAACATGTTTAAATATGTTGCATAATCAGTTTAAGTGACAAAATTTAGATTGCATATGCTTAAATTCCAATTATGCATGAAAAGGGCATTTTAGTCATTTTCCTAAGGCATATAAACTACCTATCATACAACTAATTAAACTATGTGATCATAAGGTATAACCTCGGAAGGTTATTCCCTATACAATTATGGTCACAATATATGCTTGGTCAGATCCTAACGATCGACCGAACGGGTCGGGTTCGAAAGTCTAAGCGGTTGTCAAGACCGCTTATCGTACGACCCTATACAAGCACTAGACTAGAAGTGACTATTTAAACATGTTAAAACATGTTTAACTAAGTTAGAAAACATGTTTGATATCAAAACAAAGTGTTTTGATACCCAAAAATAGCTTCATTGCAAAATACGCATAAACACGTATTTTGACCGAAACTTTGACTCGTCACTTCGACTAATCGACGTGGTAATCAGTAGGTATAGTCACATGGGACTATAACCATCGTGATTACGCTCACGTTGCAAAGTTTGATTGAGCTTTGACTTGACCAAATCATGGTCAAAGCATAAAGTCAAACACTGTTTGACTTTCACGCTTGAAAAGCATAAACAAGCATGAAAGAAGCTTACAAAAGGTCCAAGCAAGGAAGAATTAATCCAAAACACTCAGGTATGAAGCCTAGACTTTAACTTAGAGCAGATTTTGAATCAAATGTGAGGAATGAATGAGAAACCCACTTCTATTTATAGGAAGTTTGGATCAAGGAGATCATTCCATGTGTTAGGAGGTTCAATCTTGACCCTACACTTGTGGAACATGGTTTCTAATACAATGAGATGCTCTAAAACAAGTCTATAGTATTGAAAAATTTGCATAAAAGACCCTGAAATTCAAGCCAGTTGCTAAAACAAGGTTTCTGTCCAGATAGGGCCGTCACGTCGCGCGACGGCAAAAGCCCTTAGGCATCGTGCAGCGCTATGGCTAGGCTGCTAGTTTCAGAATTTTACAAAACAGGTCCCTGCACACTATTTAGTGTATTTTTGACACGTTTAAACCCCGTTAACCCATTTTCAAGGCTCTACAATGAAGTTAAAGTATAGGGGACATGAAATATGCTTGGAAATATCTCGGATGTAGGTTCGTTTGGTCATACAGTCACGTTATTCGGTTAATTACGACGAAACACGAACGGACGCGAAAAACAATCCAAATTACACGACGAATGGTATTTTTGCATTCCAATCATTAAAATATAATATTTTAATGATTACAAAAAATTTTTGGATGTCCGGATATGTTCAGAACGTAAGATATGCGCGTATATGCAAACTTATGCACTTTTTGACGCTTTTAGTCCCTATTGATCAAATAAGCGTATTTTCGCATAACGAACCCCTCAAAGCCTATTTCTAAGATATGTAAAGGATATTTAGGGTATGTTTAGCTTATGATCATGTTCCCGAATGTTCGTTACTATACGAATTGGCATACAGTTTGACACAAATAGTCCCTACGATCGAATAAACTTGTTTTCGACACATCAAACCCTTCAAAACTTATTTCTAAGTCATGTAAAGGTTATTTAAGGTATGTTAAGCTTATGTCACTATTCCGGAGTGTTTTTCGCATTAAACTGATTACGTTTATGCATCAGTTCGCGTATAACTTTCCAGAAAGCGATTTAAAGCTCAAAATTGAACAAGAATTGATATGTGCAAATGATACTCATATTTATACAAATCCCAAGTATGAAACACAAGATTTCATTGGTTTTGTATTTGTATGATGGTCGTAGGGGCACAGATGTCACATGTTTTACCAATTGCAAGGTGCTACGTGTTTCTCGAAGATTGATTTACGCTCAGGTTATCACCAGTTACGAATTCAGGAGGAAGATATACAGAAAACCGCTTTCCGAAGCCGCTATGGCCATTATGAATTCGTCATAATGCCCTTTGGTTTAACCAATGCTCCTGCAGTTTTCATGGATTTGATGAACCGTGTGTGCAAACCATTTCTTGACCGTTTCGTCATCGTATTCATCGACGACATCGTTATCTATTCGAAGTCGAAAGCCGAACACGCGCAGCATCTACGTTTGGTTCTCGAACTACTCTAGGGGAATCGACTCTATGCCAAGTTCTCAAAGTGCGAATTCTGGCTAGAGGAGGTTCAATTCCTTGGTCACATCGTCAATAGTCAAGGTATACACGTCGACCCCGCAAAGATCAAAGCTGTTAAGAGTTGGGTTACTCCAAAATCACCATCCGATGTTCGCTCGTTCCTCAGATTGATGGGCTATTACCATCGATTCATCGCTGACTTCTCGAAAATCGTTGTCCCGCTTACTTCCTTGACGCATAAAGACAAGCCTTTTGTTTGGGGAACTGAACAAGAGACTGCCTTTCAGACTCTCAAGCATATGCTCTGCAATGCTCCCGTTCTCGCTTTACCCGACGGGAACGATGACTTCATTGTCTATTGTGATGCCTCGAACCTTGGTCTTGGTTGTGTTCTCATGCAATGAGACAAGGTTATCGCTTACGCGTCTCATCAGATCAAGGTCCACGAGAAGAACTATACAACCCACGATCTTTAGCTTGGTGCAGTTGTTTTTGCATTAAAGATTTGGCGACACTACCTTTACGGTACCAAGTGTATGGTCTTCACAGACCATAAGAGCCTACAACACATCATCAGCCAAAAGGAACTAAATATGAGCCAACGCCGATGGGTTGAACTTCTTAATGATTAGAACTGTGAGATTCGTTATCATCCTGGCAAAGCAAATGTCGTTGCCGATGCTCTCAGCAGACGAACCTATTTGCATAGCATTCGTAATATCCAAGCCCAGCACAATCTCGAAACTCTTATCCGTGAGGCTCAACATGCTTGTTTCACCGAACGCACTTTGAAGAAGGAAAGGATTCTTAATGATGGCGCCCAGCTAGAGAATAAATCGAATGGTATATTCCATTATCTAGACCGAATTCGGATCCCCAAGCGCACCAACTTACGACCAATTCTGCTTGACAAAGCCCACAAGTCTCGATATTCTATTCATCCCAGTGCCGATAAAATGTACCAGGACCTTCGCTACAGGTACTGGTGGCCGGGCATGAAGAAATATATCGCTATCTACGTTTCGAAGTGCCTGACTTGCTCGAAGGTCAAGGCCAAACAGCAAAGACCCTCTGGCTTACTCGTCCAACCCAAGATCCTTATGTGGAAATGGGAGAGTATAGCTATGGACTTTATAATGAAACTTCCGCGCACGCCATCAGGTCACGACAGCATCTGGATTGTCGTTGACCGTTTGACTAAATCTGCTCACTTTCTGCCGATACGAGAAGACTTTAAGGTAGAAAAATTAGCCCGAATCTACACTGACGAAATCATCTGTCGACACGGGGCGCCTCGTGACATCATCTCTGACCGCAATGGTCGGTTTACCTCGTGTCTTTGGGAAACATGTCAATCGGCTCTCGGTACTACTCTCAATCTAAGTACCGCTTTTCATCCCCAAACCGACGGTCAGACTGAAAGAACGATTCGTACCCTTGAAGACATGCTTCGCTCGTCTGTCATAGACTTAGGTGTCACACCCCGAAATTATCAGAGCTGGCGTGACTGGACTGGTATCTTCATTGCACAGCGGAAGCAAAAAGCTAAGACTTTCTAGAAATTGAACGCCCACTAAGTACTCGAGTTTCCAATGGTTCTCCTATTCCAACCGTGCCTTGTCTTAGAAAATGCAACCTGAGAAAGAAACATGCGAAAAAGTCAACATAAAGTTGAGCGAGTTCATAGTTTGTTCGTAAAAGATTTGAGATAAATCTTTTGAGTTGTGAAAGGTTTGAAATAAATCTTTGGTATTGTGAAAGATTTGAAATAAATCTTTGGAATAACCGGTTTTTGAAATAGT
The DNA here is from genome assembly GCA_030545235.1 of Helianthus tuberosus. NCBI lineage: Eukaryota > Viridiplantae > Streptophyta > Magnoliopsida > Asterales > Asteraceae > Helianthus > Helianthus tuberosus. Next base: position 69,786,860 of record CM060356.1, on the reverse strand, counting down.
ATTGAGAAAATGAATTTAAAAATCATTTTCTTACCAAGTTATATGGAAACGTTGTGTTTGTAACACGTTATGTTCATAAAACCATGTATTTGTAAAGCCTTGTATTTGTAATGTTCATATAACTGTCAATGCCCACCCTGACTTTGACTCCTTACCCGCATAATCATGTGCTTTGAATTTGTATAAAACATGGTATTTTAATTTGTATGAACAAGTAGTTTCGTAAATATATATGTCCCTGGTATGTAGCAAATAAGGGAATTGAGATCACCAATGGTTTGCAAGGCCACTGATATATGTGAAGGGCAAGTAGGGAGACTCAAACCTAGCAGATTTTTGCCACGGCATTAGTATGTGGACAAAGTCACCCCGAGGTCCGTTTCTAGTTTGGCCTGGGGCTGGGCTCGCTACACCCAGATAGATCTACCGCTCCTGTCCCTCGGTCCTACCATGAGGACTAATGGCCTCATGTTGCTCCTACCCACTCACATGATCTAAGTAGTAAACCTCCTTACGCTAACCATACCATGTATAAAATAAATCCCTGGTCACCCTGACCAGATTCCTGGTCACCCTGACCAGGTTTCCTGGTCACCCTGACCAGGTTTCCTGGCTACCCTAACCAAATCCCCGGTCACCCTGGCCGAATATCATTCACATTTCGAAAATAAGCATTTGTTTTTGTAAAAACCGGTATGTTTAGTATAAACCTTTCGTAATTCATTTGTGTTCCCCGAAATCCCTTCGTAATATGATTTAGAAATAAGAGTTTTGCGTTAGTTCAAAACTTTGTATGTTTTTGCAAAATGTGCATGTCTTTCCACCCCGAAAACACTTATAAAAATGTAAAATAGTAAAGAGTGGGGGTTATGAACTCGCCTGAATATTCCTGTGCAAAGCTAGCTAATTACGACTTCCTTGTTGTCGTTTCCAAAGTGAGACTCGCTAGCGTGCATTCTACAATATTCCTAACACGGAATATCTAATAAGTTTCTAAATCATGCGGTAACTAATCTACGTGTTACCGAGCTCTACCAAATCGTTAGTCGAACGATTTGACGGTAAATGTTTAACTTAATGAAAATGACTAAGTTAAATTGTCGCGAGAAGTCGTTTGAGTATGTAGGAATATTCGTATGAAAGTATTATATAATAAACTTGTATTATATATATATTGCGTCTTGTGTATATTTGCCAAAAATATACGTATATGCCGTTTAGGCGTATAAAATAAATATGAAAAGTTATATTTATTTTATAAAGAAATCGTCGAGTTGTTTTGTTTATAAATAAATATAAACCATATTTATTTTTGTAAAAGGTTTCGCGTTGTACGACATTTAGAATAACTATATTTATTTTAGTAACACAATTGTAGTGTCGTTTGAAATACGGAATAAAGATATGAGCTATATTTATTTGTAAAAGTATACGAGTTGACGACGTTCGAAATAAATATAACATTATATTTATTTGTAAAAGCGTTTGGAATTATCAAGGTTTGAAGTATTATAAACTCGAATTCCGTTAAGCGTCGTTTTTTAAATATAATACGTGTCGTGTTTAAGGGTGTTTCTGGAAAAACGGGCAGAGTTTCCTCTATTTTTGGACGGCCCCGACAACTAGAGTGTCGTTATATTTTCAAAATTCAATCAAGATTCTAACAATATTTACGTATAATCAAATTTATATAAACGAAATAATAAATCAATGTATGCTTTAACTATCGATTCGCCATTTTATTTCGGTTCGAGCTCGTTTTTACGTAATGAGTTAAAAGTATGAAACACGAAATAGTAACGCCGTTAAAATCTTTACCACTTCATCGAGTCGACACGTCGAGTCGCTTGACTGAGTTGACTGAGTCAACTGGTTTGACCCGCTGAGTCGACTCGGTTTGACCGAGTCAACCGAACCGAACCGTCTGACCGAATCGCGAGACCTGAACCGAAACTGCTGTTGACCACGCTTATCTTGCTGTCGACCCGAGTTGACTCAGGTGTTGACTGAGTCAACTGCGTTTGACCCGAACCAGAACCGAGCCGAACCACACCTGCTTAACCGAGAACCCGAACGGAAAACCCAATCCAGAGACGAACCATTCTGAACCAAATCATCAACATTAACAACAACAGCAACATCATCATCATCATCGATCTTCACAGAAAGAAAATGGAGAGTTTACCGTGACATAATCGGACCAATACACCACCACCGTCGTGTCTTGCCGGTGACCACCCGGAACCTGAACCACAGCTGTGACTCGAACCCGAGACCCCGTACCCGAGACCTAAACCGAATCGGAGCCTGCTGACCAGCGGATAAACAAACCGACCGGCGGTCCGAACCTTTGACCGCCGGTTCTCCCTCTCTTCTCGGCTCTCTCTCTCTTCTCCGCTTGTAGCCGCCGCACCACCACCGGTTCGTGGTGGTGGTGGTCCGTTCCGTCAGACGAGGAGGAAGAGGAAAGGGGGGGGGGTTGTTTCACCGGAGAAAGGAAGGAGGAAAGGGGGTGTTTGGCCGGACCTGTTCGCCGGACCACCGCCGCATACGGCGGCTCCACCGCCGTCCAGTTCGCCGGAGAGGGAGAGGAAGTCGGGTGTGTGTGTGTGAGTTTGTCTGTGTAAGTTATCGAGAGAGAGAAGGTAAGGTATGAGGGTGTTGATGTCTCATGTGTGTGTATATTGTATATGTATAGACAGACTTAAAGTCTGTTGGAGGAATGAGGACATAAAAAGCCATGAGGTGCTATATATAGACATTTGAGGATTACAGTTTCTTTGTGTAAAGATATTACATTCAGGTCATACATTTTACATGGTTACATGTTTTATCCATTGGCCTAAAATCTCTTGTAGAGATTTATTGTAGATTTGGTAATATTTTGTTAGATCTCATAAGATTCTGTAGATCTTGTGCATTATGCACGGGTTTAGGCTTGTGGGTTTTGGGCTTGGGCCCAGGGCCTACAAGCCCATCTCATGTGTAAGTGGCCCGTAATTCCTACGAGGCCCGATATCAAATCTTGAACTTCGTTTTAATGTCAAAATTAAAATACACAAAATACGGTCGGTAGTCGTTGTTTGGACGCCCGTTCGTCGATCGCGGTAATAATCACGAAAAATTTTATCGTTGCCGTCTTTAATCCGTTTTTCGATCCGGTTCCGACTGTAGCCACAAAAATTTTATTACGAAGCTAATATATATCGTAAAAAAAAATTTAATATTTGTCGGCGTTGTCAGTATCCTGTTCGGTTTCAATCCGTTGCCGTTTAACGTTTCACCGGTTTCTCTGTAAACCACCATTCGCGCACTGTAAAGACGGATAGACGTTCCCAGGCACTCCAAAGGCCTAATTAAGTTAATTCGCGCTGTAAACACTATTTATTATCGCGTTAATTACCTGTTAATCACGTAATTAAGAGCCGTAAATCACGGGTTGTCACATTCTCCCCCTGTTACAGAAATTTCGTCCTCGAAATTTAGACTATGTTATCCCCTCAGAATTGCGTTGTTTGCAGGTAGGTCCGAATAATAACAAAGTGAATGACCGCGTAATCGAAACAAGACTTATTCGAATCATGTGAATTCAAGGACATTCCTTCACAATAGGAATCCCAACGGTTTAAAAGAAATGTGTCTCAGTAATTGATGTCAAAGGAAACGAGACGTATAGGTACAGTCACTAATGTGATTAAGTTAACAGGGATTCAACAATGAACAGGAACTTCGACCAATCGAATTCCATATGAACGTTTACAACGTGTATATGAGTTCTAGAAGCAATAACATCCACTGGATGAACTTAGAATCAACAATCTCAAATGTAATAGTTTGCATGAGACGTTCGATCGTGATCAGCGCAAGCTGCAAGTTATACCGACGCCACAAGGTGTCGCAATGAATGAAACAATTCAATAATAGGGGTGATCGAACAAGTATCACCTGTGTTTTGCATGAAACGCTCAATCATAATTAGCCCAAGCTACAAGTTTGTACTGACACCACAAAGTGTCGTAGTGATTGAAATAATTCAATAATAGCGGTGATCCAACAAATCCACCGTGTTTGAAGTCAAATGAAAGCGTAACAAGGTGAATCCGAAAGTTTGTTTCAAATGACATCATAGAATTTTCAATTGAAAATTGAACATCAAAGAAATAATGTTTTCGATCGAAGGTGAAGAAGCAATGAATGTCGCAAAGCATTCGATCGATGTTGAAAGAACCGTTATGAGGTACACCGGAATATGAAATGAATTTGTGTACCATTGTCTTAACACACGATTGTGTTAAGACTGCTTTAATATGATAATTCAAAGCGGATTTAAAGCAAATTAATAAAGAAATAGTTAAATCCGTGCGTGAGACGCGTAAACGAGTTTAGCGCAAGCTTCAAGTTAATGAATATCACCATCACATGGTGTCGAAATCAACAATTCAATGGAGTCGAATACCAAACAAGTTTACCACGACTCGGAACAAATGAGGTGTTCGTTAAAAATTGGTTTGAATATGATGCTCCCAATACATCATATGGTGTCTCGAATCGAATAAGTGTGATGAGCAAGTTCAAACAATTGAACTTAGTTTTAGCGCAATCCGACAATAGATATATGTATCGATAAGAAAACTTTCGGCATGGTCACAACGAAAAAACCATGTATGTAACTTGTACAGAAATGATCGTGACACAATGACCATTAAGAGGAGTAGAGATACGAAAATCTACTCAGTAAGTGTGAAATTCGAAATTTCAATAAAAGAAATTTGAGGACTTTACCTGGGGTTTCGTGTGACGACCAATTGTTAGGTGACATTACCATGGAATGTCGAACATAGCGTATTCGTCATTAATTAGGTAGGGGAAAATGCGAAGACAATCGTCTTCTCTCTGGCGTGATTCGTGTCGTTGCAGGATCGCGTGACAAGTTGTCGTTTCCTGATCGTTAGTTCTCCTGCTGACAGAGATCTAGTGTCGTCGTTAAATTTGCGTCATCGTTCCTTCTCAAAGGCCTCGCCTCGATAGTCGTATGTGTCGTACTTCAACCTCCGTTGATGTATAGCTTAAGTTTCACGTATACCTGTGCACTAGCGTTGTGTGCCGCGTAGAATGTGATGTACCCCGACATCCGTTGACGTAGAAATTGAGTTCCATGTATTCATGTGCACTAGCGTTTTGTTATGCGTAGGCTGTCTGCTCAGGAAGTTAAAATATCATAGACAATATGGATAATAGTGTGTACCCGAGTTAATATTCGCGGTTCCTACGTGATGACCTTTAATAAACACACACATGCGCAAATAATCAATCATACAATCAAATAGTCCTCCTAGTCCCACTAGCCTCCCAGCCTCCCAGACTGAATCTCCTAGTCCCACTAGACTATCCTCCCAGCCTCTCAGACTGAATCTCCTGGTCCCACTAGACTATCCTCCCAGCCTCTCAGACTGAATCTCCTGGTCCCACTAGACTATCCTCCCAGCCTCTCAGACTGAATCTCCTAGTCCCACTAGCCTCCCAGCCTCCCAGACTGAATCTCCTAGTCCCACTAGACTATCCTCCCAGCCTCTCAGACTGAATCTCCTAGTCCCACTAGCCTCCCAGCCTCCCAGACTGAATCTCCTAGTCCCACTAGACTATCCTCCCAGCCTCTCAGACTGAATCTCCTAGTCCCACTAGACTATCCTCCCAGCCTCTTAGACTGAATCTCCTAGTCCCACTAGCCTCCCAGCCTCCCAGACTGAATCTCCTAGTCCCACTAGACTATCCTCCCAGCCTCTCAGACTGAATCTCCTAGTCCCACTAGACTATCCTCCCAGCCTCTCAGACTGAATTCCCTTTTCCGAAGGTCTTAAATGCATGTTTCCTAAACTCTCAGAGTGTTGTGTACTGTATGTAATTGTTTTGTGTACCGTGTATAAAACACAACTTTAGCGTATGTTTGAAAACAAAATTTTGACTGTTTGCTTTTCGGCAACGGTTGGAGACCATATTCGAGTACTAGGCGTTCTGTATGTATTCAACGTCTTAATAGTCTAAGTTCCCAGAGGAAAGTGAGGTTAGAGACTAGGTATCACAACAGGAACCTAATTCGCTGTAACCTATAGCTCTGATACCAATCTGTCACACCCCGAAATTATCAGAGCTGGCGTGACTGGACTGGTATCTTCATTGCACAGCGGAAGCAAAAAGCTAAGACTTTCTAGAAATTGAACGCCCACTAAGTACTCGAGTCTCCAATGGTTCTCCTATTCCAACCGTGCCTTGTCTTAGAAAATGCAACCTGAGAAAGAAACATGCGAAAAAGTCAACATAAAGTTGAGCGAGTTCATAGTTTTTTCGTAAAAGATTTGAGATAAATCTTTTGAGTTGTGAAAGGTTTGAAATAAATCTTTGGTATTGTGAAAGATTTGAAATAAATCTTTGGAATAACCGGTTTTTGAAATAGTATTGAGAAAATGAATTTAAAAATCATTTTCTTACCAAGTTATATGGAAACGTTGTGTTTGTAACACGTTATGTTCATAAAACCATGTATTTGTAAAGCCTTGTATTTGTAATGTTCATATAACTGTCAATGCCCACCCTGACTTTGACTCCTTACCCGCATAATCATGTGCTTTGAATTTGTATAAAACATGGTATTTTAATTTGTATGAACAAGTAGTTTCGTAAATATATATGTCCCTGGTATGTAGCAAATAAGGGAATTGAGATCACCAATGGTTTGCAAGGCCACTGATATATGTGAAGTGCAAGTAGGGAGACTCAAACCTAGCAGATTTTTGCCACGTCATTAGTATGTGGACAAAGTCACCCCGAGGTCCGTTTCTAGTTTGGCCTGGGGCTGGGCTCGCTACACCCAGATAGATCTACCGCTCCTGTCCCTCGGTCCTACCATGAGGACTAATGGCCTCATGTTGCTCCTACCCACTCACATGATCTAAGTAGTAAACCTCCTTACGCTAACCATACCATGTATAAAATAAATCCCTGGTCACCCTGACCAGATTCCTGGTCACCCTGACCAGGTTTCCTGGCTACCCTAACCAAATCCCCGGTCACCCTGGCCGAATATCATTCACATTTTGAAAATAAGCATTTGTTATTGCAAAAAACCGGTATGTTTAGTATAAACCTTTCGTAATTCATTTGTGTTCCCCGAAATCCCTTCGTAATATGATTTAGAAATAAGACTTCCTTGATGTCGTTTCCAAAGTGAGACTCGCTAGCGTGCATTCTACAATATTCCTAACACAGAATATCTAATAAGTTTCTAAATCATGCGGTAACTAATCTACGTGTTACCGAGCTCTACCGAATCGTTAGTCGAACGATTTGACGGTAAATGTTTAACTTAATGAAAATGACTAAGTTAAATTGTCGCGAGAAGTCGTTTGAGTATGTAGGAATATTCGTATGAAAGTATTATATAATAAACTTGTATTATATATATATTGCGTCTTGTGTATATTTGCCAAAAATATACGTATATGCCGTTTAGGCGTATAAAATAAATATGAAAAGTTATATTTATTTTATAAAGAAATCGTCGAGTTGTTTTGTTTGTAAATAAATATAAACCATATTTATTTTTGTAAAAGGTTTCGCGTTGTACGACATTTAGAATAACTATATTTATTTTAGTAACACAATTGTAGTGTCGTTTGAAATACGGAATAAATATATGAGCTATATTTATTTGTAAAAGTATACGAGTTGACGACGTTCGAAATAAATATAACATTATATTTATTTGTAAAAGCGTTTGGAATTATCAAGGTTTGAAGTATTATAAACTCGAATTCCGTTAAGCGTCGTTTTTGAAATATAATACGTGTCGTGTTTAAGGGTGTTTCTGGAAAAACGGGTAGAGTTTCCTCTATTTTTGGACGGCCCCGACAACTAGAGTGTCGTTATATTTTCAAAATTCAATCAAGATTCTAACAATATTTACGTATAATCAAATTTATATAAACGAAATAATAAATCAATGTATGCTTTAACTATCGATTCGCCATTTTATTTCGGTTCGAGCTCGTTTTTACGTAATGAGTTAAAAGTATGAAACACGAAATAGTAACGCCGTTAAAATCTTTACCACTTCATCGAGTCGACACGTCGAGCCGCTTGACTGAGTTGACTGAGTCAACTGGTTTGACCCGCTGAGTCGACTCAGTTTGACCGAGTCAACGGAACCGAACCGTCTGACCGAATCGCGAGACCTGAACCAAAACTGTTGTTGACCACGCTTATCTTGCTGTCGACCCGAGTTGACTCAGGTGTTGACCGAGTCAACTGCGTTTGACCCGAACCAGAACCGAGCCGAACCACACCTGCTGAACCGAGAACCCGAACGGAAAACCCAATCCAGAGACGAACCATTCTGAACCAAATCATCAACATTAACAACAACAGCAACATCATCATCATCATCGATCTTCACAGAAAGAAAATGGAGAGTTTACCGTGACATAATCGGACCAATACACCACCACCGCCGTGTCTTGCCGGTGACCACCCGGAACCTGAACCACAGCTGTGACTCGAACTCGAGACCCCGTACCCGAGACCTGAACCGAATCGGAGCCTGCTGACCAGCGGATAAATAAACCGACCGGCGGTCCGAACCTTTGACCGCCGGTTCTCCCTCTCTTCTCGGCTCTCTCTCTCTTCTCCGCTTGTAGCCGCCGCACCACCACCGGTTCGTGGTGGTGGTGGTCCGTTCCGTCAGACGAGGAGGAAGAGGAAGGGGGGGGGGTTGTTTCACCGGAGAAAGGAAGGAGGAAAGGGGGTGTTTGGCCGGACCTGTTCGCCGGACCACCGCCGCCTACGGCGGCTCCACCGCCGTTCAGTTCGCCGGAGAGGGAGAGGGAGAGGAAGTCGGGTGTGTGTGTGTGAGTTTGTCTGTGTAAGTTATTGAGAGAGAGAAGGTAAGGTATGAGGGTGTTGATGTCTCATGTGTGTGTATATTGTATATGTATAGACAGACTTAAAGTCTGTTGGAGGAATGAGGACATAAAAAGCCATGAGGTGCTATATATAGACATTTGAGGATTACAGTTTCTTTGTGTAAAGATATTACATTCAGGTCATACATTTTACATGGTTACTTGTTTTATCCATTGGCCTAAAATCTCTTGTAGAGATTTATTGTAGATTTGGTAATATTTTGTTAGATCTCATAAGATTCTGTAGATCTTGTGCATTATGCACGGGTTTAGGCTTGTGGGGTTTGGGCTTGGGCCCAGGGCCTACAAGCCCATCTCATGTGTAAGTGGCCCGTAATTCCTACGAGGCCCGATATCAAATCCTGAACTTCGTTTTAATGTCAAAATTAAAATACACAAAATACGGTCGGTAGTCGTTGTTTGCACGCCCGTTCGTCGATCGCGGTAATAATCACGAAAAATTTTATCGTTGCCGTCTTTAATCCGTTTTTCGATCCGGTTCTGACTGTAGTCACAAAAATTTTATTACGAAGCTAATATATATCGTAAAAAAAAATTTAATATTTGTCGGCGTTGTCAGTATCCTGTTCGGTTTCAATCCGTTGCCGTTTAACGTTTCACCGGTTTCTCTGTAAACCACCATTCGCGCACTGTAAAGACGGATAGACGTTCCCAGGCACTCCAAAGGCCTAATTAAGTTAATTCGCGCTGTAAACACTATTTATTATCGCGTTAATTACATGTTAATCACGTAATTAAGAGCCGTAAATCACGGGTTGTCACATTAGGTGGTAATTGGGACGCGCACTTACCTTTGGTCGAATTCTCGTACAATAACAGTTATCATTCTAGCATTCAAATAGCACCATTTGAGCATTATACGGAAGAAAATGTCGGTCGCCGATTGTGTGGCATGAGATCGGAGACGTGCAAATAACCGGTCCTGAGCTGTTGCAAGAAACGACTGACAAGATCCTCCAAATTCGAGACAATCTACTGAAAGCTCGAAGTCGTCAGAAAAGTTACGCCGATAGACGCCGCAAGCCCCTTGAATTTGACATTGGCGATCACATACTCCTAAAGGTATCACCTTGGAAGGGTGTGATCAGATTCGGGAAGAAAGGAAAGCTCGCGCCTCGATATATTGGACCCTTTAAGATTCTGGAAAGGATCGGCAAGGTGGCCTACAGACTCGAACTACCGGAGGAACTTAGCTACATCCACCCGACTTTCCACGTTTCGAACCTCAGAAAGTGCCTGGCCGAGCAGGATTTAGAAGTGCCACTTGAGGATCTACAAGTGGACGAAACATTACACTTCGTGGAGAAGCCTGTCGAAATCATGAATCGAGAAACCAAGAAGCTCAGGCGCTCACGCATTCCCATTGTGAAGGTTCGCTAGGAAGGCAAACGATGCACAGAGTTCACCTGGGAACTCTTAAGTGACATGAAGGCGAAGTATCCACAGTTGTTTGATAATTGCGACATGATTATTCGAGGAGATTAGGGAGTGCAATGATAAACACTAAGGTTACATGATTGATCAGAAGGTGTGGTGAACATGAATTATATGAGTTAGAAATATTTGGAGTTTTGTTTTGGGCATTATATGTTAATCGAACTACCTTCGTATTTAGAGCATAAATAAAATTGGATTGGGCCGGCCAGCTTCTTCAATACATGCTAAATTTGGTAGTAATCTTGGATAGATTTGTTGTTGGGCCGGTTAAGGATTTGTGACCCACACAAACATCTTGTGTGCACTTGTAAGTGGGCCGGAAATCAACTAGACTATAGCTGGGCCGGGTTTAAAGGCGGATCACAATTTGGGTTGAGTTAAAAAAATATTGGGGCCACACCGTATTTTTAGTTGGGCCTAACAGCATTGGGGCTGGGTCATGTTAGAGCTCCGAAATGGGCTGCCAGGTGATGGCAGACCATATGTAATTTCGACACAAGAGTGGTGACCAAAGTGGATATGTGATGTTATGAGTATATGCATATTCTTTTGAATAAAATGTGAACTGTTATGTGTGTATCATGTTATATGTACGTGTAATGTGAGAATAACTAGGGCCCTAATACTTGTTTTAGAGTGTGAGATAATATGTGTCATACGTGCTTACCACATGTGAAATATATGAATACGTGAATTCTATGTAAACGGAACTGAATATCATTGAAACCATTCTAGGGTTGGGAAATCCACAGAGATAAACAAGTAATTAGTCTTACCGAGCAAACCAAGGTGAGTTCACACACTTTCTAAGGCATGGGATTCCCGGTGGTTGGGAATGGGTTAAAGAATTAAAACGGAACCTACATATCCTCCTTGGGTAGGATATGTACCGCCATCCTCCTTGGGTAGGATGCCAATATTAATCCTGCGTATTCTCCTTGGGTAGAATACGTACGTTCGTCCTCCTTGGGTAGGACAACAACCTTAAACTTACTAGACAAAACTCTATCATTAAGTCCCTCATTTTTATATCGACTTAATCGCCGGGCCAATGGCGAGCGGGTCATTAGTTAATAGCGCTATTAGGGTTGACAAGCCTCACACCGTGCCGTTCGGACGGGCGTGTACTAATGGATCTGGGCAATCAGTCAATGATGATAGACATTGACTTAGGGCACAACTTACTTTCGTCAGTTGTCGATATGGTAACGGTCTAGTGGTTCACATGGGGAAGCCCCCACTGGTTATGGATATGGTTTGGGAAACAAGGAACTGATTAACTACTGGTTTTCAAATGAACTTATGGTTTTGAAACAACATTAAACTAGACAACCAACTGTGAACTCGCTCAACTTTGTTGTTGATTCGTTGTTACATGCCTTGCAGGCCTTTAGGTGCATATTATTGGAACTTGCTGTCTGGGAAGCTGGAGTGGTCATGGGTCGAGATACATGGAATCACAACACAAGACTAATGGCTTTTACATGTGGTTTATAAACACTTAACGAATAAATTATGATTCCGCTGTATACTGTGAATTATTTGTAATGTTCTAACATTTAATGTTAATAAATGAAAGCTTTATTTAAATATTACTATGAGTGCAATGTGATTGGTGGCTAGATCTTGGTACGTCACACGCCTCGCGAGAGTTTTCGCATGTGGTATTTTGGGGGTGTGACATCCAGTAGGAACTTACCCGTTACAACGTTGGGATCATTCCTCGCTTCACCCTGACCAATCACGAAAACACGTCTCCTCACACCATTACCTTCATTGTTACCCCCATTGTTTCCATTCCCTTGATTGTTGTTGTTCTGATCCTGGTTCAGCTGAGTGCATTTCCTCTTGAAGTGGCCTTCAGCACCACACTGAAAGCATCCCCTATTACCCTGCTGTTGCTGCTGCTGCTGGTTCTGTGGAGCCTGTTGTTGCTGCTGACGATTTTGATTTGCAGGATATGGGCTCCTGCATTCCTTCGCTGCATGACCAAGCTTGTTACATCGATGGCAGCGACCTTTGTTGCACTGCCCACTGTGGTACAGGTTACATCGATTGCACTTAGGGCGATTTCCCTTATACCCACTTTGACTTTGATTCTGACTACTTGAGAATTGCTGACCAGGACTTTTAAAGTCATCAGTCTTTCGCTGCTGAGTCTGGGACTGAACAGAGGTAGAACCTTTGCTCGAGGTTCCATCCCATTTTCTCTTGTTGTCACTAGGAGCATCTGAAGTAGCTGTAGCCTTAATACGTTTGGGTAGCCTGTTTTGCTCCACTGCCTGGTCAGTGAGACGATGAGCTAGTCGTATAACTTGCTGAATGGTTCCAAGGTGGGCTGAAGTCACATGGCTCTGAATTTCTGGCACTAAACCCTTGAGGTACAACTCGATACGTTTGATGGGAGGGTCCACCATAATAGGACACAGGATAGCCAGCTCGTTTGATCTCTTCGTGTATGCTTCGATTTCGGACCCCGACATCTTCAAATTGAAAAACTCCACCTCTAGCTTGTGGTTTTTTTTACGATTGTAGTACTCCTCTTTAATCAGCTCCTTGAAGTCGTTCCATGGGGTGGCGTTAGCAGCTGCCAACCCTAGCATTTGAACTTGTACTTTCCACCAGGTCAGTGCGATACCTTCAAGTGTTCCAGTGGTAAATTTCACCCTTCGAGCTTCAGGGCATTCACACATTTCAAAAACAGATTCGAGCTTCTCGAACCAGTGAAGAAGGCCTACTGCTCCTTCTGTGCCGTTGAAGGTACTGGGTCGGCAATCCATGAATGTTTTGAGCGAGCATACAGGTGGTTGAGCATGCTGACCTGTTGCGCGAGAAAGAAAAGACAAGGTTAAGCACGAGAGTTTGTTCACGAGGGTAGGATCTAAACATCCTAGGATGGGTCGAATTGGCAGGTTATACCTCCTGCAGGGGCTGCTGCGAGTGCCTCAGCAACTCGTTCATTGATAAGAGCCGTCAGCTGGGCTTGAGTCAAGTTCAGACGTCCACTCATGATCTTCACATCGAAGGAAACACAAGTAAGAAAGGTGTTACAAAAGTGCGTAAGTGTGGAGTGACAGAAGAGAGTAAGCACACAGAGTTCAAGCAACAGGTGTTATACTAACTAAGCATACCATGATCAATGCACTACTTAAACTATCAGGCAGGCAATACATTCGCCAACCATATCACCTATTGCGTTGAGTCTTGCACGTGGAGCGAAGCGTCGTTGTGGATTGTTGAGCACTGTACAGGTTATAGTCTGGTTTTTCCAAAAAGCTTTTCCCTTTTTAAAACCAAGTTCACTATAACCAATGGCTCTGATACCAATCTGTCACACCCCCAAAATCCACACGCGGAGTATCACCGCTTGGAGGCGTGACTGACCAGGATCAAGCCACCAATCATATTGAACAACGTAATTAAGTAATTAAAACCAAACACAATATAATTGGTGTCCAAAAGAAAGTAACCAACTTTAAGTTAACAGCGGAAACATAAAAGGTAAAACCCAAACATAAGCAATAAGTTTATAAAGTTTGAATGTTTGATATGGAACTCAACAGTCCAAGTCCCACAACGATCACTCCTCCCTGTGCAAGCTCCATAAGCACCTAACGACCTGCAAGGCATGTAACAACGAGTCAACAATAAAGTTGAGCGAGTTCACAGTTGGTTGTTTAGTTTTAGTGTTTGTTTCGAAAACTATAAGTTGTTTCATAAACCACGAGTTAACCAATATCCTTGTTTCCCAAACCATATCCATAACCAGTGGGGGCTTCCCCATGTAAACCACTAGACTGTTACCATATCGACAACTGACGAACAATAAGTTGTGCCCTACGTCAATGTCTATCATCATTGACTAAGTGCCCAGATCCATTAGTACACGCCCGTCCGACCGGCACGGTGTGAGGCTTGTCAACCCTAATAGCGCTATTAACTAATGACCCGCTCGCCATTGGCCTAGAGATTAAGTCGATATAAAAATGAGGGACTTCATGATAGAGTTTTGTCTAGTAAGTTTAAGTTTGTCGTCCTTCCTATGGAGGAGCGGAGGTACGTAATCTACCCAAGGAGATTACGCAGGTTCATTGTTTTCGTCCTTCCTATGGAGGAGCGGAGGTACATATTCTACCCAAGGAGAATATGCAGGTTCTATTTAGTTTCTTAACCCATTCCCAACCACCGGGAATCCCATGCCTTATAAAGAGTGTGAACTCACCTTGGTTTGCTCGGCAGATACACAAAATGGTCACTCGAGCTATATGTGGTCAACCACGTCCTAACAAGGTTACCATACAAGTCAGGTCTAGGTTCAAGTAGTGCACATAAGCTTACACAGAACTTAACAAATCAAGAACACGTAGTGATTATGGCATACACATTGAACATGTTAAACAAATCAGTTAAACACATAAAACTCAAACTTGTGCGATCAGGATGTATTGGGCTGAAGTAACAGTGTAAGCCCAATAACATCTTGTGCGAATGGGTAGTTGAAACCCAAACTACTACCCGGCCCAACATGTTGTGCGTTCAGCACTCCCTTGTGCGATCCACAACATGTTGTGCGATCCAACATAGTCTCGGCCCAATATCATAAGTAACCCAACAGCATACGCGGCCCAAACAATAACAGGATTCAACTTGTGCGATCTACTTAATCTTGTGCGTTTGATATGGCCTTGTACGATTACAATATGTCTTGTGCGACTGAGGTTTGGGTTTTAAGGCCCAACAGCATAAAAACGTTCAACAGATGTGTGTGTGGCCCAAGCCTTGTGCGATCGGCACTGTCTTGTGCGATCCACAAGATCTTGTGCGATCATGCATAACATAGTTGTCTTGTGCGTCTATCTTGTGCGATTGCCCTTGTGCGACTAAGGGACTTGTGCGATCAGTTTTAATTATCCCGAAATCATGGCAAATCAGTTACATGGTTCCATTTATGCAATCAGTTTACCAATTCCAATTAATTTGCATGATTCCATTAACAGTTTCCAATCCTAACATAATCGATCAAACTAGGGCTTTAAACATCCAATTCTTATGAACCCTAATCATATTCAAACCTTGAACAATAACCTATACATTAGACTACCCAATCATTGGTTTCAAACCGTCATACAACACCTCATGTTCGATCCTATAGTGAGTCTGATTACACATACATACAGCCGATGAACATCTACTCGGTTCTAGATCAATAACATGTAAATTCCGAATCATATGAACATTATCAAATACACATGTGAGCCGATTTTATGAACACTAATCTCATCAGTTAACATTTATATTCAAATCATATGCCATCACCAACATCATCATGTAAACACATATAAACTACAACCTCATCGTACAATCAATAGTTAAAACACTAACCGGAGTATCGAATGGATGATTTGGGCGAGATACAAGAGCTCCAAATGGTGGGGCTGCCGTCGAACAAAGAAGGAGAAGAGGAGAGGACTAGGGTTTGTGTGTGTTGTGTGTTTTGTAGATTATGAGAAAACAAAACCCCACTAATGGGCATGTGTGCGCAAATAAGAGGAGAAGGGGGTAGTGGGCCGAACCCTAACTTGGGCTGCCCTCTTGATTAGGATTCAAGCAAAAATGGGACGAACCCAAGGGTGTTGTGCGATTGAGTAATGTTGTGCGATTCGAGTTATATAACCACATACATAAATTCACATAATACGAACATAATATTTCATTTCAAAATCACATATCACGTAATCACATATTGTTCAAACAAGTTACATCAAAGCGCACAAAAGAGATCTAAAACACGAGTTGTCACATGACATAATGTTAATTATCCGGTAATTTAGTCGTTATGGATTCCTCTTGGACAATCTGTTTCGCTTAGTGCCACGCCCCGATGTTTCCGCCATCGATTGGGGTGTGACAGATTGGTATCAAAGCCATAACTATAGGGAATTAGGCAAGACTCGACCTAGTCCGGGTCGATGTCTTAGAAACGACCTAGTCTATAGTCTAAGTACCAACAGACCGCCTTGTGCAACCCCGTTAGGGGTTCCGAGCGATCCTATTTCTGTTACTCGATCGCCTCGCAATCAGGCTATACTATCACACTGCCTTTCCTAAGGCAGTCGCACCGCACACTATTTTTGAAAGTAAACGAGTGATTAGGTCGAGATTAGGTGTGAATCCGCAAACTCTCGATGGGATCGCTTGTTTGACTCGCATTCTCACTATAAACAAGAGAATTTGCGTTGAATCAGGAGTGAAATCCGTACTTCGATGCAATTTTCCCCCTCAATCTCGTGATTCTATCACACAAACAGGAACGTAGTCACTAAGTTAGGGGTGAAACCTGAACCTTGATGACTCGTTCCGCTCTCAAATCTGGTTTTACAAAACTCTCACCAAAGTCTCGATGGATTCCAACGACTTGAGTTGCGTGAATAACAAAAAAGATGAGTGCCATTCACCGTATGCCAGTGATAGAGCACAGTCTATTAGGCCAAAACGTATACTTACTGTCCTTGAGAATAGTCGAATCACTTTGGGTAGTCGACGTCTATCAAGCCGAGACAATCTAATTTCGATTTCAAGCCGCAATCGCTGATTTTATGTGTTTTGATCCTGAGCCCGCAACCGCTGACTCTGATATTTGTTGCTTTTATGTTAACTTTTATGTGTTTTATGTGGTTTTATGTGTTTATATGTTTCGATTTTTGGTGGTTTATACGCTTTTCGCTTTTCGCTCGATCAACACACACACTCGCACTGCACATCTACCTCAAAACGTTAACAAATCGCTCGCTATGCTACTCGCTGTGTACTCGCTAATCGCAATAGCTATTCTGGAACACGCGAACTTTGGATGATAGGCGAATATGTACAACAAATGTACGTGAATACGTGCAAAATATAGTGTGGTTTCTGTGGTTTACATGCTTCTGTGCCCTACGTGCTTATGTGTTTCTGTGGTTTATGTGCCTACGTGACTATGTGTTTATGTGTGAATGTGTTCCTGAGCTTTAGTAGTATTAAGTGTGTTGTGAGGTGATATTCGACATATAGTGTCTGAATCCTATGGCAATGTCTATTGCAGAAAATGTTGTCATTTGGATCGCACACTGCTCGCTCTGCCCGAAGAAACTTTGAGGATAAGCGTATCGCCTCTCTGGTCGCAAAACAGATGGCGAAAGTCATACCGCAAATTGTCAGTGAGTTGAACGAAAACGCTAGCAAGTCCTCTGACAAGTCCAGGACTGATTCAACTCGAGCTACTTTTAGCTTCAAGCAGTTTAAAGCATGCGGTCCCAAAGAATTCACCGGAGAAGATGGACCAACTGCCATGTTCCAATGGTTCGATTCTATCGAAGTCACCCTGCGCCAAAGTGGCTGTCCTGATAATCTCCGCACTGTTAACGCCACTGGCGTTTTCTAGTCCAGGGCTCTGGATTGGTGGACTGCCGAAAGAAACAAGCGTGGAAATGATGCAACTTACGGGCTTACGTGGGACGAGTTGAAGGACATCATGATGAAGGAGTTCTGCCCTCCCCACAAGCTTCAAAAGTTAGAGGACGAGTTCTGGCACATCAAACAAGGGAGTGGCGACAACGCTAGTTTAACTGCCCGCTTCAAGTAGCTGAGTATAATCTGTCCGGGCCAAGTTACTACCCCCGAAATCACCATCAAGAAATACATCTGTGCTCTACCGGATTGTGTGGCTGATTTCGTCCAAGCCGCGAAGACAACTATTGAGGAAACCTTCCTGCTCGCTGCCGAGATTAATGACAATCGAGTTCGGGCTGGTTACATTGATAAAGCCTCCAAGAATCTTCACCAAGTTACCGCTACTCCCACCGCTGAAACCGCCGCCACTCCGCAAGCTTCAAAGTGCTCGCGCCGCAAGAGAAAGAACAAAAACAACAGTACCAAGAATTACGCTGTCACAGCCGCCGCTCTGCTTCAAGCCGTACCTGCTCAACCGCAACCCCAGAACCGCCAAGTAGCGGCCCCGATGACCCATGCACCGCCAGCCGCCAGCCAAGCGTGCATACACTGGTCCTCACCCGCTCTGCCCTACTTGTACCTATCATCATCTTGTAGGGATTGCTTGCAGATTCTGTGTTCATTGCAACCTGTACGGCCATTTTACTGCTAACTGCTGTACCGGTCCTTGCCAAGCTCCAGCTCCAGCTCAAGGTCAAGCTCCTGCACCACAAGCTCTCCTTCCTGCTCCCAAGGGCCAACACGCAGCTCCTGCCCCCGCAGCACACGCAAGAGCTTGCTTTGCATGTGGTGATCCCAACCACTTCGCAAATATGTGCCCCAACAAAGTGGTGAAGCAAGAGCCATAGCAACATCCGCAACAACATCAACAGCAGCAGCCAGCAGCCCGCGGACGTGCTTTCAACATCAACGCCCGTCAGGCTCAGGCAGACACCAACGTTGTTAATGGTACGTTCCTTGTGAATGGTTTATATGCTTCGTGTTTATTTGATACAGGAGCCGATAACTGTTTTGTATCATTTGAATTCGAAAAGCTCCTTAATCGTAAGCGCGTCCATCTCCCCTCGACGTTCGATGTGGAAGTTGCCACTGGAAGAACCGTCGTTGTCAATTCTGTTCTACGTGATTGTACGCTTGAACTCAACAATTACGTCTTCCCTATCGATCTTATCCCGATGCAGCTTGGTAGTTTCGATATCATAATAGGCATGTATTTTCTTCGCGAAAATCGTGCTGAAGTCCTTTGCTTCGATAAGATGATTCGTTTCTTGCACGCTAATGGTGATCAACTTTGTATGTATGGTGAAACACCTTCGAAAGGTTTCAAACTCATGTTGTGCATCCAAGCAAGCAAGTATCTCCGCAAGGAGTACAAAGCTTTCTTGGCACACATTGTAATAGCGGAGAAGGAAAACAAAGAGAAGGCTATAGACAAGGTGCCTGTGGTTCGTGATTTTCCTAACGTCTTTCCTGATGATTCACCTGGTTTACCCCTGAGTCGTGATATTGATTTTTGTATTGACCTCATTCCCGGAGCCAACATTGTTGCTAAATCTCCTTATCTCCTCGCTCCGTCCGAAATGCACAAACTCTCGAATCAGCTCCAGGAATTAGTTGACAAAGGCTTCATTCGCCCTAGCACCTCTCCTTGGGGCGCGCCAGTCCTTTTCGTCAAAAAGAAGGATGGGTCGTTCCGGATGTGCATCTACTATAGGGAGTTGAATAAGCTGACTATCAAGAACCACTATCCCCTACCCCGAATCGATGATTTATTCTGTCACACCTTGACCACGTTAAAACAACAAACCGTTGCGGAAACGTCGGGGAGTGTCGTAACAGAATCGTTGTTTCACAACACATGGATTGAAGTTCTGTTTTATTGAATTAAGTTTATTACATTGTCTCGAATATTAAAAGTAAAACATGAATATATTGTCCTTCATTGTTATTAAGTCACTAAGGCCTCGTCCATTCCTATGTGAGCATGCATCAATATCATCATCAAACATTATCAACTATGGTAACTGAAACATATGTGAAAATACGTCAGCATAAAAATGCCGGCGAGTACATAGGTTTTGTGAGTGTGTCAGATTCATGGCCTTAAGTTCGTATTGCAATACCTCGTCCAACTGCAAGAGTTGTCGAGTGTGTATCTTGAAAACAAAAGAGTTTGATATTGCAGTATGTTTCTATCAACTTTTACAAGTTGATATATGTGTAAAACAAAAACTATTGTATCCATGAATCTTAACTGAAAACATTTGTCTTTGTAAACCAAGTAGTAAATCGTCATTGAAAGTAAACATTGTATGGTTTATATTGTTAAGAAAACCTTGTAGTGTAACTTCGTTTTGAAAAAAAAATCGTCCAAGTGATCTAGATAACACAACGACATGTAATGTGTTAAAAGCACTTATATATAGGAAGTACCAGCGGCGTATCCACCATGCTTTTATCACATTACACCCGCCCCGTTACCTAATCACTTACCATAACCCAATCGTTTAATAGTTCAATTAGTTCCAATCGTTCAAATAGTTCAAATAGTTCACATAGATCAAATAGTTCCAATGGTTCAAATAGTTCATACAGTTCACATAGTTCCAGTGGTTCAAGTAGTTCAAATAGTTCACATAGATCAACAGTTCCGGTGGTTCAATAGTTCATACAGTTCACATAGTTCCAGTGGTTCAAGTAGTTTCAATAGTTCCAGTGGTTCAATAGTTCATATAATTTAAATCGTTGTGTTTAATATAAACCATAACATTCGTTTTAGGAAACTCGAAATCGTTTAGCACATATGAATCACCCCAAAACATTTGAAAACGGTAAAAGAGGGGAACTATGTACTCACATTGAATGCAAAGTATCCTCGATTAAATGAACTTAACAAAGCTCGGGCAAACCAAGGAAATCAAGTGGTACCTAGTAATCGGATTGCTAAGTTAATAAATCGACACCTAAATCGGGAGATCGGGTAGAATGAGGTCTTGTAAACAAAATGAGTATTGGAACTCATATGATATGGTTTAACAAAGCCTACATTCTAAATCGGAACCTATCCTAAGTGCTTACGACCCGTTACGACCCATTAAGGTATTCTACGCTACTTTAACACGTCGTTCGCGCAAATGCGCGTTCGAGACGCCTAACTAGTCCTATGACAAGTATTATATGCCCTAACATGTTTAAATATGTTGCATAATCAGTTTAAGTGACAAAATTTAGATTGCATATGCTTAAATTCCAATTATGCATGAAAAGGGCATTTTGGTCATTTTCCTAAGGCATATAAACTACCTATCATACAACTAATTAAACTAAGTGACCATAAGGTATAACCTCGGAAGGTTATTCCATATACAATTATGGTCACAATATATGCTTGGTCAGATCCTAACGATCGACCA
Organism: Helianthus tuberosus; assembly: GCA_030545235.1. Lineage (NCBI taxonomy): Eukaryota > Viridiplantae > Streptophyta > Magnoliopsida > Asterales > Asteraceae > Helianthus > Helianthus tuberosus. The sequence goes on along the minus strand of CM060356.1, from coordinate 69,765,547 downwards.
AACGGGTCGGGTTCGAAAGTCTAAGCGGTTGTCAAGACCGCTTATCTTACGACCCTATACAAGCACTAGACTAGAAGTGACTATTTAAACATGTTAAAACATGTTTAACTAAGTTAGAAAACCTGTTTGATATCAAAACAAAGTGTTTTGATACCCAAAAATAGCTTCATTGCAAAATACGCATAAACACGTATTTTGACCGAAACTTTGACTCGTCACTTCGACTAATCCACGTGGTTATCAGTAGGTATAGTCGCATGGGACTATAACCATCGTCATTACGCTCACGTTGCAAAGTTTGATTGAACTTTGACTTGACCAAATCGTGGTCAAAGCATAAAGTCAAACACTGTTTGACTTTCACGCTTGAAAAGCATAAACAAGCATGAAAGAAGCTTACAAAAGGTCCAAGCAAGGAAGAATTGATCCAAAACACTCAGGTATGAAGCCTAGACTTTAACTTAGAGCAGATTTTGAATCAAATGTGAGGAATGAATGAGAAACCCACTTCTATTTATAGAATGTTTGGATCAAGGAGATCATTCCATGTGTTAGGAGGTTCAATCTTGACCCTACACTTGTGGAACATGGTTTCTAATACAATGAGATGCTCTAAAACAAGTCCATAGTATTGAAAAATTTGCATAAAAGACCCTGAAATTCAAGCCAGTTGCTAAAACAAGGTTTCTGCCTAGTTAGGGCCATCACGTCGCGCGACGGCAAAAGCCCTTAGGCATCGCGCAACGCTATTGCTAGGCTGCTAGTTTCAGAATTTTACAAAACAGGTCCCTGCACACTATTTAGTGTATCTTTGACGTGTTTAAACCCCGTTAACCCATTTTCAAGGCTCTACAATGAAGTTAAAGTATAGGGGACATGAAATATGCTTGGAAATATCTCGGATGTAGGTTCGTTTGGTCATACAGTCACGTTATTCGGTTAATTACGACGAAACACGAACGGACGTGAAAAACAATCCAAATTACACGACGAATGGTATTTTTGCATTCCAATCATTAAAATATAATATTTTGATGATTACAAAAATTTTTGGATGTCCGGATATGTTCAGAACGTAAGATATGCGCGTATATGCAAACTTATGCACTTTTTGACGCTTTTAGTCCCTATTGATCAAATAAACGTATTTTCGCATAACGAACCCCTCAAAGCGTATTTCTAAGATATGTAACGGATATTTAGGGTATGTTTAGCTTATGATCATGTTCCTGAATGTTCGTTACTATACGAATCGGCATACTTTCGCAGTTTGACACAAATAGTCCCTACGATCGAATAAACTTGTTTTCGACACATCAAACCCTTCAAAACTTATTTCTAAGTCATGTAAAGGTTATTTAAGGTATGTTAAGCTTATGTCACTGTTCCAGAGTGTTTTTCGCATTAAACTGATTACGTTTACGCATCAGTTCGCGTATAACTTTCCAGAAAGCGATTTAAAGCTCAAAATTGAACAAGAATTGATGTGTGCAAATGATACTCATATTTATACAAATCCCAAGTATGAAACACAAGATTTCATTGGTTTTGTATTTGTATGATGGTCGTAGGGGCACAGATGTCACATGTTTTACCAATTGCAAGGTGCTACGTGTTTCTCGAAGATTGATTTACGCTCAGGTTATCACCAGTTACGAATTCAGGAGGAAGATATACAGAAAACCGCTTTCCGAAGACGCTATGGCCATTATGAATTCGTCATAATGCCCTTTGGTTTAACCAATGCTCCTGCAGTTTTCATGGATTTGATGAACCGTGTGTGCAAACCATTTCTTGATCGTTTCGTCATCGTATTCATCGACGACATCGTTATCTATTCGAAGTCGAAAGCCGAACACGCGCAGCATCTACGTTTGGTTCTCGAACTACTCCAGGGGAATCGACTCTCTGCCAAGTTCTCCAAGTGCGAATTCTGGCTAGAGGAGGTTCAATTCCTCGGTCACATCGTCAATAGTCAAGGTATACACGTCGACCCCGCAAAGATCAAAGCTGTTAAGAGTTGGGTTACTCCAAAATCACCATCCGATGTTCGCTCGTTCCTCAGATTGGCGGGCTATTACCATCGATTCATCGCTGACTTCTCAAAAATCGCTGTCCCGCTAACTTCCTTGACGCATAAAGACAAGCCTTTTGTTTGGGGAACTGAACAAGAGACTGCCTTTCAGACTCTCAAGCATATGCTCTGCACTGCTCCCATTCTCGCTTTACCCGATGAGAACGATGACTTCATTGTCTATTGTGATGCCTCGAACCTTGGTCTTGGTTGTGTTCTCATGCAATGAGACAAGGTTATCGCTTACGCGTCTCATCAGCTCAAGGTCCACGAGAAGAACTATACTACCCACGATCTTGAGCTTGGTGCAGTTGTTTTTGCATTAAAGATTTGGCGACACTACCTTTACGGTACCAAGTGTATGGTCTTCACAGACCATAAGAGCCTACAACACATCATCAGCCAAAAGGAACTAAATATGAGCCAACGCCGATGGGTTGAACTTCTTAATGATTACGACTGTGAGATTCGTTATCATCCTGGCAAAGCAAATGTCGTTGCCGACGCTCTCAGCAGACGGAGCTATTTGCATAGCATTCGTAATATCCAAGCCCAGCACAATCTCGAAACTCTTATCCGTGAGGCTCAACATGCTTGTTTCACCGAACGCACTTTGAAGAAGGAAAGGATTCTTAACGATGGCGCCCAGCTAGAGAATAAATCGAATGGTATATTCCATTATCTAGACCGAATTTGGATCCCCAAGCGCACCAACTTACGACCAATTCTGCTTGATAAAGCCCACAAGTCTCGATATTCTATTCATCCCAGTGCCGATAAAATGTACCAGGACCTTCGCTACAAGTACTGGTGGCCGGGCATGAAGAAATATATCGCTATCCACGTTTCGAAGTGCCTGACTTGCTCGAAGGTCAAGGCCAAACAGCAAAGACCCTCTGGCTTACTCGTCCAACCCGAGATCCTTATGTGGAAATGGGAGAGTATAGCTATGGACTTTATAATGAAACTTCCGTGCACGCCATCAGGTCACGACAGCATCTGGATTTTCGTTGACCGTTTGACTAAATCTGCTCACTTTCTGCCGATACGAGAAGACTTTAAGGTAGAAAAATTAGCCCGAATCTACACTGACGAAATCATCTGTCGACACGGGGCGACTCGTGACATCATCTCTGACCGCAAAGGTCGGTTTACCTCGTGTCTTTGGGAAACATGTCAATCGGCTCTCGGTACTACTCTCAATCTAAGTACCGCTTTTCATCCCCAAACCGACGGTCAGACTGAAAGAACGATTCGTACCCTTGAAGACATGCTTCGCTCGTGTGTCATAGACTTAGGTGGTAATTGGGACGCGCACTTACCTTTGGTCGAATTCTCGTACAATAACGGTTATCATTCTAGCATTCAAATAGCACCATTTGAGCATTATACGGAAGAAAATGTCGGTCGCCGATTGTGTGGCATGAGATCGGAGACGTCCAAATAACCGGTCCTGAGCTGCTGCAAGAAACGACTGACAAGATCCTCCAAATTAGAGACAATCTACTGAAAGCTCGAAGTCGTTAGAAAAGTTACGCCGATAGACGCCGCAAGCCCCTTGAATTTGACGTTGGCGATCACATACTCCTAAAGGTATCACCTTGGAAGGGTGTGATCAGATTCGGGAAGAAAGGAAAGCTCGCGCCTCGATATATTGGACTCTTTAAGATTCTGGAAAGGATCGGCAAGGTGGCCTACAGACTCGAACTACCGAGGGAACTTAGCAACATCCACCCGACTTTCCACGTTTCGAACCTCAGAAAGTGCCTGGCCGAGCAGGATTTAGAAGTGCCATTTGAGGATCTATAAGTGGACGAAACATTACACTTCGTGGAGAAGCCTGTCGAGATCATGAATGGAGAAACCAAGAAGCCCAGGCGCTCACGCATTCCCATTGTGAAGGTTCGCTGGGAAGGAAAACGCTGCGCAGAGTTCACCTGGGAACTCGAAAGTGACATGAAGGCGAAGTATCCACAGTTGTTTGTTATGCTTGCGCCTTAATTTCGGGACGAAATCCCCTAAAATAGGGGAGGCTGTAACACCCCGTGTTTCGGAAAGTCAAAGTACAAGTCAAAGTCAAAGGAAGAAAAGATTGCTAATTGCGATCTGTCACTCCTTGCTTAACTATTGATCGTACACCTTGACCCGTAACCAAATTCTACTATTTGTTTGCTTTAGTTGTATTATGTGGAGTATCTATAATAATCGAGGTTTATTCGCATGTTTAATCGCTAATCTATTTTCTTACTAATCGCATCGCAATCGCATTCGCAACTTGATTTATAGTTTCTGTATATTGTTTTACGTGTGTGTGCTATTTATGTGTTACTTGTGCATGTTTATATTATGTTTGTGGTGATTAATCGAAAACGCAATTGCAACTCTATCGCAGCGCAACCTGATCGCAACGCTAAACGTAAGTTATTTATGTTGATTGTATGTTAGATATAGTATTTGTGTGAATATTATTAATCTATCGGATCGCTTAATCGACACTCGCTCAAACGCATCGCAACGCTCAACACGCAAAATGAAACGCCGAAACCTAACTCGCCGGGCCACTTCGATCGAATGACCATTCGATCGAATGGTCATCCGAACAGATGACCATCCGATCAGATGGCCATCCGATCGATGTGCCATTCGATCTGTCACCTGTGCCACTTTCCTCTTTTGCCAATGTCACACCCCAACCGATGTCGGAAACATCGGGGCGCAGCACTGAGCGAAACAGATTGTCCAGAAGTTTCCATAACAACTATTAATTACCAATTATTTAAAGCATCACGTCCCATACCATGACATAATAAGTAGCATAGTTATTACAGACAAAATCAAAACAAATATTTCTGTTTCGACAACTCAGAATTAAAATACAGACGATTCGTTTATTTGTTTCTAGACCTTTCCTAGCCTCGATTTCACAACAAGCTAAGCATTTAAACATCTTATGCACCTGCCACATAGGTTAAAGTAAAAGTCAATACACATAGTGTAAAGGTGAGCATACAAGTTTAATAGATATAATAGAGTTCGAAATAGTTTACGAATAACCAGTATGTACGATATGTGAAATGAAGCACGTTAGTTATCGACATGATCCTATCATTACCAAGGACTGCGGGTTGACGGCGCAAGGTAGTTCGTAATACATATTCACCACTGTGAACCATGTGATTAATTGTCCTTAACAACCCCTGAGTGAACAGGTGCTGGGTCCAAACTATAGTACTATCGTTGCTAAGGCAGGTAGACAGCAATCCATGTGTAAACATAACAAACAAGCAATCATTGAGTCACGTATAACATGCGGTAACGGTTAGCGTTAAAGTATTGCGTAGTGTGTTCGATGTGATTTAGAATAAGTAACATATGTAACACCCAAAAGTGCGTAAAGCAGAAAGGGTTCGAGTATACTCACAACGATGATGTATTGAAGGGAACGCTAGAGTGAGATTAGCCTGATCAGAACGATAGCATAAACGATAAGCGGCACGTAAAATGATGTAAAGTGAACCAATGATCGGACGGGAATCCGATCGGATGGCAACCCTATCGGATGGCCAGTCGATCGGATGACAATCCGTTCGGATGGTCGTCCGATCAGATGACCACTCGATTGGATTGTCACCTCGTTTGGTGAGGATGTGTTTGTGTATGATGGTTTGCCTTTTGAAGTTTTCGTTGTAGCATTTTGAAAACAGAGAAGTATCTCTACTCTTCAGATCATCCAATTAGCGAGGCTTCTCAGTTTGAGAACAAGTTCACCGCAAGACGGTCACTCGATCGGATGGCTATCCGATCGGGTGGCAATCCGTTGGAACTATTAATGCATTGAATATGTTGAAAATTGTTTAAGTGTTGAAGTCCCAAACGTCATATGGTCGCTCGATCGGGTGGTAACCCGATCGGACGGTAATCCGTTCGACGTTTAGTTCTTCTAAAATTGAACAAATTTTAAGTGTAGGACCAAGGTGCAAGCCGATCGGGTGGCTGTCCTATCGGGTGGTAATCCGATCGGACGGCAATCTGTCCCAGTCGACCTGATCGTCTTTACACTTGGTGGTTTTGATAGTTTACAGTTTTGATCGAGACAATGTGATACGTGCTAAGCAACAGAACCTCGTCAAGTCCCAAGCGATCTGATCGGACAGGAATCACCCTAGTCCGGTCAGTCCGTGGTTCAAGCCGGTGATTCATGCTTAACACGAAATCTGTAGTCTCTTGGATAGAATTTAGATCTGGAACTAACACACCACTAAGAATGAGTAGGAGGACAGAACAAGCTTTGATTCTATCGATTTTGAGTGCATTGAGTGTAAAAGAGTTGAAAGAAAGCTTTGAAACCCATCTTTCAATCCTTTTTACTATAAATATGTTCAGATCTAAGTTGTTCTTGGTGGATTGAAGCCAAAACATGAAGTTCATACGAACTCCATGATGACATCATCCTAGAACACCTCAAATTTAGTGATTTCACGGTTAAAAGTTAAGATTCAAAAGATAGAAAGGTGTAGGAGTGCGTGTAGATCAAGAAAGTACAAGATTTAGGTTGAAAACTTACAAGAATCGTGAGAAATCGGAAGAAAAGTGGGCTAGAGTGAGCTGGGTCGAGTGAGAGCTGTCACATCAAGTGATGTGACATATGAGGGGTATTTATAGGGTTTCCCAAAAAGAAAAGTTTGGGAAGTGGCTGATCGATCAGGTGGTAGCCCGATCGGGTGGTAGCCCGATCGGGTGGCAGCTCGATCGGGTGGCAACTCGATCGGTTGGCCACTCGATCGGCTGGTCACTCGATTCGAGTGTTCAGCGCGACGAGTTTTGCTGTTTCGATTCGCGTGTTGAGCGTTGCGATGCAATAGAATTTCCTTTTTATGTTACTTTTAATCCCAACTACTATATCTAACATACAATCATCATAATTAACCTCCGTTTAGCGTCTGCGATTCGATTGCTATTAAGTTGCAATTGCGTTTCGATTTATCACCACAACATATACGTAAATAAACATGCACAAGTAACACATAAAAGGCACACACACGTAAAACAATATCCAGAACGCATAATTCGAGTTGCGAGTGCGATTGCGATAAGCGTTAAAGCGATAAAACATGCAATAAACATCGATTAGTAACAAGTACTCCACATAATACAACTAACGTAAAAGCACAAATAGACTATCTACAAGTCAAAGAAGTCAAAACAGGAATTGAGCAAGGAGTGACAGATCGCAATTAGCAATCTTTTCTCCCTTTGACTTCAATCTTGACTTTGACTTTTGAAAACACGGGGTGTTAAAGCCTCCCCTACTTAAAGGAATTTCGTCCCGAAATTAGGCCGAAGCCTTAACAAACAACTGTGGGTACTTTGCCTTCATGTCGCTTTCGATTTCCCAAGTGAACTCGGCGCCTCGTTTACCTTCCCATCAAACCTTCACAATGGGAATGCGCGAGCGTCTAAGCTGCTTGGTTTGGCAATCCATGATCTCGACAGGCTTCTCCACGAAGTGTAGTGTTTCCTTTACTTGAAGATCCTCAAGTGGTACGTACAGATCATGTTCAGCCAGGCACTTTCGGAGGTTCGACACATGGAAAGTCGGGTGGACGTTGCTAAGTTCCTCCAGTAGTTCGAGTCTGTAGGCCACCTTTCCGATCCTTTCCAGAATCTTGAAGGGTCTAACATATCGAGGCGCGAGTTTCCCTTTCTTGCCGAATCTGACCACACCCTTCCAAGGTGATACCTTTAGGAGTACGTGTTCGCCAACGTCAAATTCAAGGGGCTTGCGTCGTCTATCGGCGTAACTTTTCTGACGACTCCGAGCTTTCAGCAGATTGTCTTGAATTTGGAGGATTTTGTCAGTCGTTTCTTGCAATAGCTCAGGACCGGTTAATTGCGAGTGTCCGATCTCGTGCCATACAATAGGCGATCGACATTTTCTTCCGTAAAATGCCTCAAATGGTGCCATTTGAGTGCTGGAATGATAACTGTATTGTACGAGAATTCGACTAAAGGTAAGTATGCGTCCCAATTACCACCGAAATCTATGACACACAAACGGAGCATGTCTTCAAGGGTACGAATCGTTCTCTCTGTCTGACCGTCGGTTTGGGGATGAAAAGCGGTACTTAGATTAAGTGTAGTACCGAGAGCCGTTTGAAACGTTTCCCACAGACGCGAGGTAAACCGAGCATCACGGTCAGAGATGATGTCGCGAGGCATCCCATGTCGACAAATGATCTCATTGGTGTAGATTCGGGCTAATCTTTCTACCTAGTAGTCTTCTCGTATTGGCAGAAAATGAGCGGATTTGGTCAAACGGTCAACGACAACCCAGATGTTGTCGTGAGTTGATGGCATGCGCAGAAGTTTCGTTATAAAGTCCATAGCTATACTCTCCCATTTCCACATTGGGATCTTGGGTTGGACGAGTAAGCCAGATGGTCTTTGGTGCTCGGCCTTGACTTTCGAGCAAGTCAGGCACTTCGAAACATAGAGGGCGATATCTCTCTTCATGCCCAGCCACCAGTACTTGTAGCGAAGGTCCTGGTACATTTTATCAGCACCGGGATGAATAGAATATCGGGACTTGTGGGCTTCGTCCATCAAAATCTATCGCAAATCGGTCCGCTTGGGGATCCAAATTCGGTCCAGATAATAGAATATCCCATCAGACTTATTCACAAGTTGAGCTCCATCATTGAGAATCCTTTCCTTCTTCAAAGTGCGCTCGGTAAAACAATCATGTTGGGCTTCGCGGATGAGGGTTTCGAGATGATGATGGGTGGGAATATTACGAGCGCTATGCAAATAGCTTCGTCGGCTTAAGGCGTCGGCAACGACATTTGCTTTGCCTGGATGGTAACGAATCTCACAGTCGTAATCTTTGAGAAGTTCTACCCACCGGCGTTGACGTATATTTAGCTCTTTCTGGTCAAAGATATGTTGTAGGCTCCTATGATCTGTGAAGATCGTACACTTAGTACCATAAAGGTAGTGTCGCCAAATCTTCAACGCAAAAACAACTGCGCCTAGCCCGAGATCGTGGGTTGTGTAGTTCTTCTCTTGGATTTTGAGCTGACGAGATGCGTAGGCGATAACCTTGTCTCGTTGCCTGAGAACACAACCAAGACCAAGGTTCGAGGCATCACAATAGACAATAAAGTCGTCGTTTCCGTCGGGCAAAGTGAGAACAGGAGCATTGCAAAGCATATGCTTGAGGGTTCGAAAGGCAGTCTCTTGTTCAGTTCCCCAAACAAAAGGCTTGTCTTTATGCGTGAGAGAGGTAAGCGGCACAACGATTTTAGAGAACCCTTCGACAAATCGGCGATAATAGCCCGCTAGTCCAAGAAAAGAATGGACTTCAGACGGGTTCTTCGGTGTAACCCAACTCTTAACAGCTTCGATCTTCGCGGGGTCGACATGAATACCTTGACTATTGACAATATGACCAAGGAATTGAACCTCCTCTAGCCAAAATTCGCACTTGGAGAACTTGGCATAGAGTCGATTCCCTTGGAGCAGTTCGAGAACCAAACGTAGATGTTGCACGTGTTCGGTTTTCGACTTGGAATAGATCAGGATATCATCGATGAACACGATGACAAAGCGGTCAAGAAACAGTTTACACACGCGATTCATCAGATCTATGAAAACCGCGGGTGCGTTGGTTAAACCAAAAGGCATAACAACAAACTCATAGTGGCCGTATTGAGTGCGAAAAGCGGTTTTGGGTATATCCTCCTCTTGAATGCGTAGTTGGTGATAGCCTGAGCGTAGATCGATCTTCGAAAAACACGTAGCACCTTATAGCTGGTCAAACAAATCATCGATTCGAGGCAGGGGATAGCGGTTCTTGATTTTCAGCTTATTCAGTTCCCGGTAGTCGATGCACATCCGGAACGACCCATCCTTCTTTTTAACGAGAAGGACTAGTGCGCCCCAAGGAGAGGTGCTTGGGCGAATGAAGCCTTTATCAAGCAGTTCCTGGAGCTGACTCGAGATTTCACGCATTTCGGATGGAGCGAGTCGATAAGGAGCTCTAGCAATAGGATTTGCTTCAGGAATGAGGTCGATACGAAAGTCGATATCATGACTTGGTGGGAGACCTGGGAGATCATCAGGGAACACCTGAGGAAATTCACTCACCACGGGGACATAATTCACTCCCGGGTTACCTTTCTTTTCCTTCTCCGCTACTACAATGTTAGCCAAGAAAGCTCTGTATTCCTTGCGGAGATACTTGCTATCTTGGGCACATGACATGAGTTTGAGACCTTTCGAGGGAGTTTCACCATACACACAAAGTTGGTCACCATTCGCGAGCGAGAATCGAATCATCTTATCAAAGCACACAACTTCAGAATGGTTTTTGCGAAGAAAGTGTGACAACCCTCACTAAACCAGGTATCCGTACGACTTAATTAATAATTAATTACTGCTTAATTACTGTGCTTGCTTGAACTTGTGGATAAACTGCTACTTGAATACTGATACATGTACTTACTTGCATCATACTTTACTTGCTGTCACTCCATGTTTTGCTTACAGCACCTTTGTGACAACCTTGATGCACCAAAAGCACAGTAGCACAATGACCGGATAACCTATTAAACGTGTTGTCATAACTAGCACCAGGCAGGTACTGCCTCTAAGGCCTGTAAGAGCCTGAGATAGTTCGCTACACTAGTGGTGAGTGTAGGGATATAAGGGTTGTAGAACTGCGTCACTAGGGATAAGTTACAGTGACCGGATGTGCCTAAAACGTACTCTAAGTACAAAATTCAGCACTTTAATTAAAATTCAGCATTTGGCTAACTAATAAAGTGCCAAAACAGGAGGAAAATATTCCCGACACTTTGGAAGAATAAGTTGTGTCACTAAAAATAGTAATAACGACACTTTAAAGCTTTGTTAAGCACTTTAACGGATCTCTATCCAACCGAACAACCGGACTTTACCCGGAACATAAAAATATTGCCAATAACATTGTTTATCTTTTTCTGAGCCAGTTAGGGTCCCTGAATACCCTAACACCCGTCATAATGCATGACACACTAGTAACTAAGTTAACCTCCTAAATTAACCTAACTAATACCTAATGTTTAGTTGGAAATGAACTATGGAACCCCCCCCCTCCAACGAAATCGTCCCATGTGGGGACACCCTCACTAATTTTGAATATTTTAATCTTGCATGCTTAATATCTAGATGACACATTAACCATTGGTTAATTTGGAAAGACTTTGTCTATAAGTATAAGCTTAGGTCCATCATATTCATTTCATCACAAACTCAACTTCACACCTCTCTCTCCCTCTCCATAAGCTCTCGGCCGAACACCCCCTATATCATCCATCCATCTTTCGATCTTGATCATCTCATTCCAAGAGCATACAAGTGTTAAGGATCACGTACGAGGAGGCTTGGTGCATTCGGAACGCGAAGGACCTCTTCTCATTGCTTTTATCCACTCATTTTGCGTCTAGATTCTTCCCTAGCCTCGAGCTAGTAGTAAGTTGCTTGAATCACACCCTCGAACTATTTTGAAGTGGTTAAAATGTTATGTAACGGCTAAAACTCGCAAACATACAAGTTGATACATAAAAGTCTACTAAAAATGCTAGTAATGGTGGTTAAAAGCTTGAATGTTGTGTAAATCTTGTAGTACTTGATTTGTGTGGTTATTTAGGCCCGATCTATGTTGTGGTAGCTCGGATCATCGTTTAACCCGGATTGGTCATGATCATGGATTATGACATAAAGCTTGTTTAAGTGTAACAAGGGTTAAGTGATGAAACTCTACCACACATCAAACTTGAACTTGTGTAAAAATGATTTTACTTACGAAATAGTGTTTAAAACTAGTAGATCTACGGATCTACAAGCGGTATTTTCAAAGGACCGAGTGTAAAAGAAACCATATTTTTCTAAAAATGGATCTTACATGAGCAAGAATGATTTTTAGAACACACAAGTGTGTAAACACTTGTGTAGCACTAAGTTTCGACAAAATAACTATCTTTGTAAAAATTGATAAGAAGTTGTAAAGATGGAATTTCTTTAAAAACGGGGTTTTTACGAAACCGGATTGATTTAAATAAAGATCCACTAAAAGTAATGGAATTTACTTTATATTCTTGGATAAAACGCAAGTTCATGTAACTTATGCGATATACATATTTATTTACTAGTTTGTTGTTTTGGACATTGTTTTGATTGAATGAAAAGAATGTTGGTTTGATTTATGAAAGAAAATGATACGCTTCAAAGCGTGGCCACCTCCAGTTACAGGGGAAACTCTGGCGAAATTTTTCCAAAAACCTAACACTTAGAAATATTTTCACTATAAGTGTTAGAAATACTTTTCGACTTGTTTTCAAATTATAGATTTCGCCACGACTTTATTTACAAAACATCGGAGGTGGAATTTCACAAAATAAAACTTGGTAAATATATATTTAGTATATATTTTTCATAAAGTCACTTGATATGTGCTTATGATTATTTTGTGAAAATACTAGTATTATTTTTAGGGTAAAAATAATACTATCGAATGTTAATGGATCCAAAATAATACGAACGTCTCTACGATAAATATATAAGTTACACCGGTAATTATTATTACCACCCGATCATTAAAACGTAACTTACGCATTTTAAGAAAATATGACTTAACGCGTATTTTTGTCAAGGTATCATTTTGGGAAAATTTATGTAATAGAAAATATAATATTTTTGAGAAGAATATTTATATTTTGGAGTTAGAAATAAAATATATTTTAAGTGAGACTTAATAATATATTTCGAACACACATGTATTAAATCCCCCATCCTTGGGAAGGAAAATGATTACCAAGTATTTACTAAATGTAAACACGAAATAGTTGTCTAACTATTTCCCAAAAACTTAAACCATAAAGCTAAGGCACGGCCGTCCGTCTAATACAATTAGTATGTGTAGGTCGTCACACAGCTGCTTGATCAGGAGACATACTTGGTAGAGACGCACCACTGTGAGTTCATGTCCCCCTTTTCTCTTAACTGTTTTCAGTTTTCTAAACTGCGAGGGTGAAATACATGTTACTATGATTACGAGTACTTTATACATGGTATGGTTAGCGTAAGGAGGGTTACTACTTAGATCATGTGAGTGGGTAGGCGGGAACTGGAGGCCATTAATCCTCATTGTAGGACCGAGGGACGTAAGCGGTAAATCTATCTGGGTGTAGCGAGCCCAACTCCAGGTCCAACAGTACGGACCTCGGGGTGACTTTGTGCCCAACGCAAAATCCGCTAGGTTTGAGTCTTCCTACTTGCACTTCACACATATCAATGGCCTTGCAAACCATTGGTGATCTTTTTTTCCTTATTTGCTACATACCAGGATTTTTATATATACAAAGGTTTATTTACTCACTTACACATGAACTCGCTCAACATTATTGTTGATTTTTCAACTTACATGTATTTCAGGGAATTAAAGGATCTGGCGCGGTATGACACGTTTTCCCGCTGCACTAGTTACGAGGTCATCCGGGTTTGGGGAATGTGACTCTTTCCTGGACAAGTCACAGTCCTTAAACTGTGTTTATGTCATGTTGATGTTTGTATTTGTTGAACAATGTCGTTAGGATGTGTTTCCGTTGAGACAATGTTGTTGTATTTGGTTTTTAAAACTTAATTAAATGGATGATCTTGCATGGTTTTATTTCATATAGCTTTGTTATGGTTAAGCTATGGTATTAAGAAGTCACACCAAATTAACCACGCTTCCGCAAAGCCAGGGTGTGACAGCTTGGTATCAGAGCTCTGTTCATAGTGAACTAGGATTCCTTCTCGAGTCTAGACTATGATCACTAGGGCTCTCATGAAAACATTTTTTTTATTGCATACCACTTAAGTCTAGATCCAAAACTTTTTACAAACAAATGTTGAGCACATTTATTTATTTTTATAGGCTCTGTCTGGGAGGCTGAGGCTCGGTCTGGGAGGCCGAGGTAGTTGGCTAGTGGGACTAGGAGAATTGGCTAGTGGGACTAGGAGAATTGGCTAGTGGGACTAGGAAGAGCAGTCTGGGAGGCTGGGAGGCTAGTGGGACTAGGAGAATTATTTGATTGCTTACTTGGTGACTAATGTGCTTACCTGATTGTATGACTGATTATTTGTGCACATTTGTGTTTATGTTACAGACACATGGACTCGACCGGCACTGGTGATTCAGACACCACAGGCCCTAGACCTATAGTATCAGACGACCTAGAGTCTTCAGAGCGCGAGGTTCACACATCCGACGTTACTAGCACAGACGAGGATGACTTTCAGCCCTTTGCGTTACCTGATGGTGCTGATGAGCTCGCTGATGGCCCTTTGGCCGGGGACCTACCACTTGTAGAGATCCCTGCTCCCATACCACTTGCTTCATATCCTGCTTACGATTTGCTTCCCGACGTCGATCTGTTTGATGACGAGCCCTTAGAGGATGAGGTTCAGGGCGAGGCCCTTCTTGCTGCTGGAGATCTTTTGTTGATCGCAGATGCTCCCGCTGAGGAGTCACCTGCTCACTCTCCGGTCCCAGACTCTTTCGAGTCTGTGGCCTCCGCACCTTCACACACTCAGAGTGCGCAGCACTTTTCTCACGGTTCAGATCCAGATAGAGCATCCTCTGTTGCCCCTGCTTCTAGCTTTGCTTTCGACCACGATGTTGAGGATGACTCCGATCCTGTCTTTCCCCCAGGATTCGACCCAGATGAGGATATAGAGTTTATACCCATGGATCAGCCTATGGAGGATCCGGTCGACCCAGTTGACCAGTTGATCCCATCGATCCTGAGTTTGATTTTGAGATGGCCTTTGATGATCCCGAGCCTGCCATGGCCCTTGAGCCAGTGGCTGCTCCTGACCTAGTGCTTGAGCATGACCCTGCTCATGCTGGCATGCCTATTGATCCTGTGATTGCTGACCCACCTATTGATGATCATCCTGTGGATGCCCCGTTGTTGGAGGGCGATCATGTCGTTGCTGCTGATCATGTTGATCCCCCACTTATCGCTGATGTACCTGCTGACCCTCTTGTTGCACCCCACCTTGACCCTATGCCTGTGCAGATTGATCGAGCACTTTTTGATGCACAGATTGACCCACGAGATGAGCACGCCCAGCATGGGTGGATTCCTGCTGATGATGAGGTTCCACCTATTCCCCCTCAGATCACTGATACCCGTCACGTTGATACCTCTTTTACTTTCCCTCAGTTTACACCTCCAGCACGACCTGGAGAGGGTTCTTCGGCCCATACCTTTGGGCATGTGCCGACGTCTGTTCCCGTTATGCCACAGTTTTCACCTGTTTTACCCCCTGTTCCTCCATTTCATGTGACACCTTTTGATCCAGCCAGCGAGCCGTTTCTCTAGACGTCACCTTCTGTTATGCCACCGACCGACCCCTACCATCCTTTCCATATGGGGTATTCTATTGAGGACGTTCTGATGTCGTTTGTTGTCCAGCAGGAGGCGCTCACACGGCGTATTCAGGAGCTCGAGAGAGTTCAGCCACCGCCGTGCCAGTGTCAGGGTCAGACCCACCCTGTTTCTTCGCAGCACTCTCGACCATTGTTACCTGACTATGCTGCACGCCTTTTGGCACTTGAGCAGCAGGTTGCTTCTTGGTTGCGTACCCAGAGAGCCATGGAGGAGGACTGGCTCCAGTTGCGTCGTTTGTTCTACACTCACTTTCCCCCTCCTCCACTGCCATCTGTGTAGGGCTCTTCAGTACCGTATGGGTAGACGTTGGTGAGAAGACGGCGAATGCTTTAGACTGCACAACATTTTTGGAGACTACATTTTGATTCTGACTTTTGTTGATCATGTATATGGGATGTATTGACACTGATTTGATATAGTTTTTGGAGTAGGGTGATGTAGCCCTTAGTCGACTGATGTTGTATGACACTGTGATGTACTTGTACGCTTACTATGTGGTCTCAATATATGGAAATCGCAGTATTCTCATCATATTTGATGCTTGATTTGGTTATTTATATTCTATGACATGGGATGTTGTGTGATTGATGTTTGTGACATGGGATGTTGTGTGATTGATATGATTATAACATGAGATGTTATGTACTATTACTATCATAATAAAGCGTATGTATTATAACATGGGATCTTTACTATGGCCTGACCGACGTAAACACATCTTTTAGAAGATGCCGCCGAGACGTCAAACGCCGATGCCTACCAATGAGGCAGAACTCCAACAAGTCATCGCTGCCGCCATCGCGCAATACGCCGCCTCACAAGGAGGACCCAGCGGAAGCAACTCAAACAACAATGGCAACAACAATCCACCTCATGGTAATACTAAGTCATTAAGACATACCATGACCTAATTGGATATCTATAGCAATGATGCTAATGCCGATCACATGTTATAATGTATGTGCAGGGTGCACCTACAAGCAGTTTCTAGATTGCAAGCCTGTCAACTTTGATGGCACTGGAGGTGCTGTCGCCTTTGTTCGTTGGGCTGAGAAAACTGAATCTGTACTTCGCATGAGCAAAAGTGCACCAGACCAGCAAGTCACCTACATTTCTTGGCTATTTGGAATTTGCAAGTGCAGACACTTGGTGAAGCTGCTGCCTACGCACTAACATGGACCGAACTGAAGGAACTAATGCGCAAAAAGTACTGCTCTCTCGCGCGGAAATCCAAAGATTGGAAACTGAGTTCTGGCATTTGAAGATGGAAGGTCCGAAAATTGCGGAATATGTTCAAAGGTTTCACGACCTGTCACAGGTGGTACCCTATATGGTCACTCCAGAATTCAAGCGGATTGAACGCTTTATTTGGGGTTTAGCTCCTCAAATCATTAGTATGGTAACCTCATCAAAACCGGCAACAATCACTAAGGCGATCGATCTAAGCGTAACTCTCACTGAGGAGGCGATCCGCCTAAACAAGTTTTCTGATGTTGAGCAAACGAAGAAGGAGACTCATGTAGAGTCGTCCGGGGATAACAAAAGGAAATTCTCGAATTTCAAACAAGGCACAAGCAGTGATGGCAGGAAAGGAGAACCAAGCGCACCGGTTCAAGCTATGACTGGTACTAGAAGGAAAGGAAAGGGATATATGGGTGCACATCCCAAGTGTAACTCTTGCCAACGCCATCACCCTGGCCGATGCGGGCCAAAAGTATGTGAAGCTTGTGGAAAGACTGGTCACTTGAAGGATTCTTGCTGGGCTAGTGCTGGCCGGGGAGGCCAAGGAGGATTTGGGAATAGAAATAATAATCGTGGTGGTATTGGGAATCGCCCACAGGGGAACAATGGAGGAAACGGGAATCGAGGCAACAATGTGAATCAAGCTGGTAATGCGAACCAAAACAACAATCAAGCTGGGAATGGAGCAGGAAATGGTCAAAGAATGGGTTGTTTTAACTGTGGTGACATTGGGCATTTTAAAAGGAACTGCCCAGAATTGAACCGAGCACGTGGAAGGGTTTTCAATATCGAAGCGAGGGAAGCGCGCCAGGACCCCAATGTCGTTACTGGTACGTTCCCTGTGAACCAACGCTATGCATCCGTTTTATTTGATACTGGTGCCGATTATAGCTTCGTATCGTTAGAATTTAAGAATATGCTTGGTTTAACCGCTAGTAAGTTAGATATTCCCTACTCAATCGAATTGGCCAATGGGAAGTTAGTAGAAGCCAATGAAGTTGTCAGAGGCTATGTGATCGAATTGGGAGAGCGTGAGTTTGCTCTGGATCTACTACCAGTCCAGTTGGGAAGCTTCGACGTGGTGGTAGGAATGGATTGGTTATCAGGCAACAAGGCTGAGATAGTTTGTCACGAAAAGGTTGTTCGTATCCCAACCGAAGAGGGTGAAACAATTGTGGTTCATGGTGAAAAGCGTGATACGCCATTAAGAATTATCAGCTGCCTGAAAGCGCGAAAGTGTTTGCAGAAAGGATGTGCTGCCTTCCTGGCACACATTGTAGACAAGAAAGCTGCAGAACCGAAGATCGAAGACATCCCTGTCGTGAGGGAATATCCAGAAGTCTTCCCAGAGGACTTGCCTGGACTGCCACCTCAGAGGCAAGTAGAGTTTCACATCGATTTAGTTCCAGGCGCCGCGCCTGTGGCTAAGGCACCTTATAGACTTGCCCCGTCTGAGATGCAAGAATTGTCGACACAACTTCAAGAGTTGTTAGACAAGGGATTTATCCGACCAAGCTTCTCGCCTTGGGGAGCTCCGGTCCTGTTTGTCAAGAAGAAGGACGGTAGTTTTCGTATGTGCATCGACTACAGAGAATTGAACAAGCTGACGATCAAGAATAGATATCCTCTGCCAAGAATCGATGATCTATTCGACCAACTGCAAGGTTCAAGCTTTTATTCAAAGATCGATCTTCGATCTGGATACCATCAGTTAAGGATACAAGAGGAGAGTATCCCGAAGACAGCCTTCAGAACTCGATATGGACACTACGAGTTCCTTGTTATGCCGTTTGGATTGACAAACGCACCTGCGGTCTTTATGGACTTGATGAATAGAGTTTGCAAGCCGTACTTGGACAAGTTCGTGATTGTGTTTATCGACGACATCTTGATTTATTCAAGAACAAAGGCTGAGCACGAACAACATTTAAGAGCTATTTTGGAGTTGCTGAAGAAGGAACAGTTGTATGCCAAGTTCTCTAAGTGCGAGTTTTGGCTACGTGAAGTACAATTTCTTGGACACGTGGTGAACGGAGATGGAATCCATGTGGATCCAACCAAGATTGAAGCGATCAAGAATTGGGAAACGCCAAAGACGCCAACCGAAATTCGACAATTCTTAGGTTTGGCTGGTTACTACCGAAGATTCATTGAGAATTTTTCAAAAATCGCTCAACCATTGACGCTCCTCACGCAGAAAGATAAGAAGTTTGATTGGGGAATCAAACAGGAAGAAGCGTTCCAGATATTGAAGGATAAGCTCTGCAATGCGCCAATCTTAGCACTACCAGAAGGTACAGATGATTTCGTGGTATACTGTGACGCCTCACGTCAAGGATTGGGTTGTGTGTTGATGCAACGCCAAAAGGTTATTGCTTACGCATCGCGTCAATTGAAAGTACATGAAAAGAACTATACCACACATGATTTGGAACTTGGCGCAGTGGTTTTTGCATTAAAGATATGGAGACACTACCTTTATGGTACGAAATGTACAATCTTCACAGATCACAAGAGCCTACAACACATATTCAATCAGAAGGAGTTGAATATGAGGCAGAGACGATGGGTTGAGTTGTTGAATGATTACGACTGCGAGATAAAGTACCACCCAGGGAAGGCGAATGTGGTCGCCGATGCCCTAAGTCGAAAGGAGAGGATCAAGCCCATAAGGGTTAGGGCTTTAGAAATGATTATCCAAACCGATCTTTCCTTGCGCATTCGTGCCGCACAGAAAGAAACTCTTAAGGAAAGAAATCTTGAAGAAGAATATCTCCGTGGGATGGAGAAACTTTTGGTGCCAAACGAGGAAGGAACGTTATGTTTTGAGAAAAGGATTTGGGTTCCTCTGTTTGGTGGTTTAAGGAAAGTTATTTTTGATGAAGCTCACAAATCGTGGTACTCTATCCATCCAGGAGCGGATAAGATGTACCAAGATCTCAAGGATCACTATTGGTGGCCTAGGATGAAAGGCGATGTTGCTGTTTATGTGAGCAAGTGTCTAACGTGTGCTAAGGTGAAAGCGGAATACCAGAAGCCTTCAGGACTTCTGCAACAACCTGAGATTCCCAAGTGGAAATGGGAACAAATCTCAATGGATTTTATTACAAAGTTGCCAAGAACGCCAAGAGGTCATGACACTATCTGGGTGATAGTTGACCGCCTAACAAAGTCCGCACACTTTCTGCCAATCAAAGAGAAGGATAACACTAGCAAATTGGCTGAAATTTACATGAGAGAGATCATCGCACGTCATGGAGTGCCTCTCTCGATCATCTCTGATAGAGACGGAATGTTTGTGTCAAGGATATGGCAATCCTTCCAAGAAGCTTTTGGCTCACAATTAAATCTGAGCACTGCGTTTCATCCGCAAACTGACGGTCAAAGCGAGCGAACGATTCAGACGTTAGAAGATATGCTGAGAGCATGTGTAATGGATTTGGGCGGTAGCTGGGACAAGCATTTGCCTTTGGTCAAATTTTCATACAACAACAACTACCACACCAGTATTGGAGTCGCGCCATTTGAAGCCCTTTACGGACGTAAGTGCCGATCACCCCTATGCTAGGCTGACGCAGGTGATAGGCAGCTTGTTGGTCCCGAAATCGTCCAAGAGACGACATACAAGATTGCGCAGATTCGAAAACGCATCGAAGCAGCTCGCCACAGACCGAAAGCCTATGCAGATCCAAACCGGAAACATTTGGAATTCCAAGTTGGAGATATGGTTTTAATGAAAGTTTCACCCTGGAAGGGTGTGGCACGCTTCGGAAAGCGTGGGAAGTTAAATCCGCGTTACATTGGCCCTTTCAGAATTTTGGAAAGAATGGGGCTAGTAGCATACAAGCTGGACTTACCTGCCGAGCTAAATGGAGTTCACGATACATTTCATGTATCCAACCTGAAGAAAAGTCCAACTCAAGATACCATTGCCATTCCCACCGACGAGATTCATGTTGACGACACGCTCCATTTCGTTGAAGAACCGGTTGAGGTTACGGATTGGAAAGTAAACAAGACCCGCCGGAGCAGTGTCAAGCTCGTCAAAGTTCGTTGGAATGCCAGACATGGTCCTGAATACACCTGGGAGCGTGAGGACCGGTTGAAAGAGAAATACCCCCACTTATTTCCTAAGAACCCTGCATCTACAAGCAGAACTTAAAATTTCGGGACGAAATTTTTCTAACGGGGGGAGAATGTGACAACCCTCACTAAACCAGGTATCCGTACGACTTAATTAATAATTAATTACTGCTTAATTACTGTGCTTGCTTGAACTTGTGGATAAACTGCTACTTGAATACTGATACATGTACTTACTTGCATCATACTTTACTTGCTGTCACTCCATGTTTTGCTTACAGCACCTTTCTGACAACCTTGATGCACCAAAAGCACAGTAGCACAATGAACGGATAACCTATTAAACGTGCTGTCATAACTAGCACCAGGCAGGTACTGCCTCTAAGGCCTGTAAGAGCATGAGATAGTTCGCTACACTAGTGGTGAGTGTAGGGATATAAGGGTTGTAGAACTGCGTCACTAGGGATAAGTTACAGTGACCGGATGTGCCTAAAACGTACTCTAAATACAAAATTCAGCACTTTAATTAAAATTCAGCATTTGGCTAACTAATAAAGTGCCAAAACAGGAGGAAAATATTCCCGACACTTTGGAGGAATAAGTTGTGTCACTAAAAATAGTAATAACGACACTTTAAAGCTTTGTTAAGCACTTTAACGGATCTCTATCCAACCGAACAACCGGACTTTACCCGGAACATAAAAATATTGCCAATAACATTGTTTATCTTTTTCTGAGCCAGTTAGGGTCCCTGAATACCCTAACACCCGTCATAATGCATGACACACTAGTAACTAAGTTAACCTCCTAAATTAACCTAACTAATACCTAATGTTTAGTTGGAAATGAACTATGGAACCCCCCCCCCCCCTCCAACCAAATCATCCCATGTGGGGACACCCTCACTAATTTTGAATATTTTGATGGGTTTTGTACATGTTTATCAAAGCTAATTTTATCCGAATAAAATTAAAACGCAGCGGAATGAGGATTTAAAACATGTTACTTTACAAGATTTAAAACTCTTTTAAATGCAAAAACCCAAAATCGGATCCATATATGACATACATGCTATCAAAATACAACCATAGGGTGTTTGAGAAATCAACCTTTCTTTGGAGCAAGGAGATGGAAGAAGATGATGAATCTTGAATGGTAGCTTCCAAACGAGAAAGCCTCAAGCTAGTATGCCCGAAAGCTCCAACAAACACCTTGAGATTGCTAGGATTTCTACACTTGAAGCTCACAAAATTCCTCTAAAATTCAGCTCTTGGCCGAAAATATTAGAGAGAAAATAGGAGTTTTTTACACTTGAATATGTTGTGTTCTTAATGAGAGAGAATGTTGCATTACTTTTAAAATCAAGTGCCTTGTAAATGAGAAGTTTTGCATGTAATCTTAGTGGTTGAAACCTCTTGGGAAGAGGTATAAGGGGCGGCCCAAGCCACCTCCCACTTCACCCAATCAAAATTTTAAAGCTTGTCTCCTTGTCTTTAATTTAAGTTTTATAACTTTTATAAAACTTAATATAACATTTTATAAACAATATGCAACCTTTTAATTGTTATTTAACCTATTAAATAACAAAATAAAATATTCTCTCAAAAATAAATTATCCATATAATTTATTAGTTTGTCAAGTGTAATTATTTAGAAAACCAATTTCTAAATATTGTAAGTGTTAATATTTATTTGTTTGATCATATCATAAATAAATATTGTAGGTGTTTGTCTAGCTTGTTATTGGGTATGACCCGACTTGGATCATAACGTACTAGCCACATCAATTTAATATGTGTCTTGGGCATACAGAGTCCAACAATCTCCCACTTGCACAAGATACATAGAAGATTGATGCAAGCAGTAAATGACGCCTAACAACGGTTTACTACCCCTAATACGTATGACGAAGTGCCATTCAATAACATCATCCCCTTCAAGTCCCTTACTTGAAAATGATTTAGGTGAATCTATCATTTATCCTTTCGTTACAGATGTCATGTCAAATCCAGAGACACAGTGTGATCATTCTCTGTTGATTTAACTTAAGCAGGCCTTAGACATCCTACTCTCAACGAATAAGAGGAACAAATCCCTTCTTGACTACATACGTCTCTCACAATCACCTCGTACCATACCTGAGCTTAGTCTTATGTATTATCTTATTACAGACAGCGAAGAACTAAGTCAAGGCATAATATTTGGTGAATATCAAGACCCAATATGTATCTCAGGTCAGAGGATACTATGATATTCGCCTTTGCTCAAATTTACTTATGATCAATCATAAATGATTCCATGCAGTAACATTTGAGAGCGGGTCAGTCCAATATTTGTATCCCACAAATATCTATGAACTTTGGCAGCAACACTTTGCTCTATATTCATACCTAATGAATATCCACCAATCCAAGTTCATAATAGTCTTACATTCATATTTGTTCCCACAAGTATGATCGACTACGGACATTTAGAATAATTAATTTATTCACGGATTTAAACATGCTAAAATGGAACATAACTCAAAATACCATAAAAGAGTTAAAATAACAATTGTTCCAATATCCAAATACAAAATAGATCAAATCCAATCACTAGAATACCGAAGTCCTAAGGCACAAGTATGACCCTCATGTTTTGGCCGTTCAAGGAGCTTCGTGAGTGGATCCGTAATGTTTTGATCGGTGTGAACTTTGCGAATACATATCTTTCCTTTTTCAACTTCATCCCTTATGTAGTTGAATCTCCGCTCAATGTGCCTAGTCTTTTGATGTGCACGAGGTTCCTTGATTTGAGCAATCGTACCCTCGTTATCACAAAAGATCTCTAGGGGGTCTTGAATGGTAGGGACTACCCCTAGGTCGGCAATGAACTTCTTTAACCACGCAGCTTCTTGTGCTGCCAATGAGGCGGCGATGTATTCTGATTCTGTAGTGGACAATGCTACAACATCCTGCTTCGAGCTCTTCCAAGAGACTGCAGCTCCATTCAAAATGAAGACATACCCAGATTGTGATCGAGAACCATCTCGATCAGTTTGGAAACTCGCATCCGTGTAACCTTTTACAACGAGTTCCTCTTCACCAGATCCATATATTAGAAACATATCCTTAGTCCTCCTAAGGTATTTCAATATGCTCTTAATAGCCATCCAATGACTGTTACCTGGATTTTGCTGGTATCTACTTGTCATGCTTATGGCACATGACACGTCCGGTCTAGTGCATATCATTGCATACATTATGGATCCTATAGCAGACGCATATGGGATTCCTTTCATTCTTTCTTGCTCATCCTTTGAGCTTGGACATTGAGTCACATTCAATATTGTCCCCTTTTGAATAGGTACCAAACCTTTCTTTGAGTTCTCCATCTTGAACCTTTTCAAGACTTTGTCAATGTATGCACTTTGGTTTAAACCTATCAAGCGCCTAGATCTATCCCTACAGATCTTTATTCCCAAAATATAGGCAGCTTCTCCAAGATCTTTAATGGAAAAACATCTTCCAAGCCATGCTTTTACACCTTCCATGGTTGGAATGTCATTTCCAAATAGTAGAATGTCATCGACATACAATACTAAGAAAGTGACGGTGCTCCCACTAGCTTTCTTATACACACAAGCTTCATCCCCGTTCTTGATGAACCCAAAATTCCTAATTTCTTCATCAAAACGGTGATTCCAACTTCTCGATGCTTGTTTCAATCCATAGATTGATTTCTTTAACTTGCACACTTTGTTAGGATGTTTTGGATCGACAAAACCTTCAGGCTGAACCATATAGACATCTTCATCAAGATATCCATTGAGGAAAGCCGTTTTGACATCCATTTGCCAAATCGCATAGTCATAATATGCAGCTATGGCAAATAATATCCTAATCGACTTTAGCATTGCCACTGGCGAGAAGGTCTCATCATAATCAACCCCTTGAGTTTGAGTGAAACCTTTTGCTACAAGTCTCGCTTTATAAGTATCCAAGTTACCATGCATATCTGTTTTCTTCTTGAAAACCAACTCACTTCCAACTACTTTGGAGTTAAGAGGTGCTATAACCAATTCCCATACTTGGTTGTTATACATGGACTGCATCTTTACGTTCATGGCTTCAAGCCATTTGTCACAATCGAATTTTGACATTGCATCATGGTATGTGGTTGGTTCACCCGAATCTACCACGTAGCATCCATCCATGAAAAATCCATATCTTTCAGGTGGATTACTAATTCTACCAGATCTGCGAACGTTTTGTGTATGTTGATCAACCATTTGATCATTTTCAACAACCTCTTGTTGAGTGCTAGTATCAACCAAACGTGTATCGGCTTGTGGTTCTTGATCCTCATCAAGTTCCACTGTTCTACTAGTTACTTCCATAAGGAACTTATCCTCCAAGAACTTACCCTTTCGAGCAACAAATACCTTTTGCTCTGTTGGATCGTAGAAATAATATCCTATATCATCTTTAGGATATCCTACGAAGATACACTTAATGGATCGTACTTCTAACTTGTTTGGGGTGTATTGCTTCACATAAGCATCACAACCCCATACCTTCAAATATGATAATGATGGAACCGTTCCATGCCATATTACAAAAGGTGTCTTATCCACTTTCTTGGTTGGGGCCATATTTAATATACGAGCCGCGGAGAGCAAAGCGTAACCCCAAAATGATAGAGGCAGTGTGCTTCTAGCCATCATCGATCGAACCATATCCAATAGAGTTCGATTCCTCCTCTCAGACACACCATTATGTTGTGGTGTTCCAGGTGGAGTAAGTTGTGAGATGATCCCACAACTCCTAAGATGATCTTGAAAAACATCACTTAGGTATTCACCTCCTCTATCGGAACGAAGAACTTTGATTGTCTTGGTGAGTTGATTTTCTACTTCGTTTTGGAAGATTTTGAACGTTTCAAAAACTTCATCTTTGTGTCTTAACAAGTACACATAACCATAACGACTGAAGTCGTCGGTAAAAGTTACGAAGTATCTTTCACCATTCCTAGTCATTGGCTTAAAAGGACCACATACATCCGAATGTATGATCCCTAATAAATCTTTTGCCCTTTGGTTTGTGCCACTAAAGGGTTTCTTGGTCATTTTACCTTGTAAACAAGATTCGCATGTATCAAATGAACCAATTTCATTTGTTTCCAAAAGACCATTCTTTTGAAGTGTTTGCATGCGATTTCTGTTTATATGACCAAGACGACAATGCCAAAGATAGGTCTCATTCAAATCCATTTTGAGTTTCTTGGTGTTTGCTTGGTACATCGAATTATCAAATGATGTATTATCATGAACCAATTCATAAATACCATTTGAAGGCGTAGCTTTAAAGTAGAACATGTCATTCATCAAAGCATAAATTTCATTATTCACAAACTTCAAATCAAATCCATATTGTCTTAAAAGGGAAACAGAAATAATGTTCCTAGTCAAACTAGGAGCATACAAAACATTTTTCAAACAAATTTCCAAACCACTTGGAAGTTTTAAAACATAGTCTCCTTGGGCTTCAACTTGAACCTTCGCTCCATTGCCCATGAAGAGACTAGTGTCTCCCTTCTTGTAATGCTTATTTCTTTTGAACCCCTGCAACGAATTGCAAATATGAGTTCCACATCCGGTATCTAATACCCATGTGTTAGAAGAAATAACATTTAGATCAATATATATCATAAAGATTGTACCTGAGGTTTGCCCTGCATCCCTCTTGTTTTTCAACTCTTTGAGATAGGTTGGACAATTCCTTTTCCAATGCCCTATCTCTCCACACTCAAAGCATGGATCGCTCGTGGCAACCTTTGCCTTCTTCTCTTTTGGTTTTGGTGGTTCTGCTTTAGCCTTTCTTTTTCCCTTCCCTTTGACGTGCCCCTTTCCTTTGGCAACATTTGCCTTGGAGTCGGAGTGATGTCCCTTCTTGCCTCCCTCATTGATCGTTAGAACGGGTAAAGCCTTTTTACCCATTCCCGCTTCGGCCGTTTTGAGCATTGCATGAAGCTCACCAATGCTCTTGTCCCATCCATTCATGTTATAGTTCATAACAAAGCTCTCAAATTTCTTTGTTAAAGAGTTGAGGATCAAATCCGTAGCCAACTCTTTAGAGACGGGACAATTGAGCCTTTCGAGGCGATCAATGTGGCTTTTCATTTTTAGGACGTAAGATGAGACCGATTGGGTTTCCTCCATTCGACATGCATGAAGCGCTCGAACCGTTTCGAAGCGTTCTACCCTTGCTTGTTGTAGGAACATTTCCTTCAATTGGGTAATCATGTCGTATGCCCCATGATGTTCAAAGTCCTTTTGAATCTCGGGAATCATAGTTCCCAACATGAGGCAAGAGGCTTGCATGGAGTCCTCGGTATATTTAACCCAATCATTGTAGGCTTCTACATCTTCCTCGTCGGGTTGATCGGGAATAGGATCGTCCAACACATAGGATATCTTCTCTTGCTTGAGAACAATTCTCAAGTTTCGAAACCAATCCATGAAGTTGTTATGGTTGAGACGATCCTTTTCAAGGATGGTTCTTAGTGATAGGTTACGGACGGTTTGGTTAATCGGGTTTGCATTGTTAGCGGCCATCTACAAAATTTAACAAAGTCCAATTTTAGTATTTTCGATATTATTAAAATTTTAATCATTAATACCCTTTTAACGTCTCATAGACAATTAATAATTAAAATCTAGAATCCAACGTTACATTTAAATATTGGTTAGGGGACCTTTATCCCATTATTTAAATTAACAAGGTAGTCAACGTTTGACAATTGCAACCCTTTGCAACTTCTAGCCATATGGGATCGGTTAAACATCTTTATGTTTAGTTGGCATGTTTAATCCCATCAACACCTTTTGTTCCCCATGCTTCGGTGACCCTAAGTTCATGGTTTCCAAATCAAGTCGTCCAACTTACACACACGTGTGAGTTTATACACATAAGTGGTTAGGTGACCTTTATCCCACAAACATGGTAAACCCACCTCAAATATACAAGTTTCCTCAAATGTGGTTAGGTGACCTTTATCCCACAAAGAGTTCCCAAGTAATTTGAGTGTTGTATAAAAGGATGGTGTTTGACTTGTTTTATAAAAGGGATTTTTATTTTTCAAAATTCTAGTTTAGAAAAATTTTATGTACCATATATTTGCATGCATTCAAATCAATGGTACTTTAGTGAAAACCAATTTTCAAGGTTCTTTTAATAAAACCCATTTTATTATAAAATCATTAATTTTAATAAAACCTTTTATTAATCGTTATAATGATTTTGTAAGAACCATTTTTAAGCTTGTTACGGGTTATTAGTTGTTAAGTATGTATATCCAAATATCATCCAAACAACCATAAATAAAATATAACCATACAAGCACACAACACATATGTTAAAAGGTGCATAACCATAGCCAACTATTTTGACCACACTTGTTAGCCGAAACAAGTGTGTCAAAAGGTCCTTCCTAAAGGGTGAATATGGACACAAAAAAAGTGTCGGTGAACTCCCACTTGATCCCGCATCCAAATGCTTCAAGTCTTCATCTCGTGTTGTGATTTCTTCACTTCTTTGAGCTTCCAAATGTCTTTTAAATTCAGCTCCAAACTCCTTTGGACTTCAAAAATGTGTTTTGGTTATCGGGCTAAAATCCCGTTAAGAACTATGAAGTTCTTTATGCCCGAAATTGGCAAAAACCAAAACCGCATTTTGTGTGCATCTTCTTTTACATAAAAGTATCCTAATACATTTTTCTAGTAAAATAAATGCATCTAATCTATTTACTTACATACCAAATGAAAAATAAATAAATTACATATTTTTACAAATGGAAGACAAAATAATAATTATTACAACTCATTGAATAATTATCTAAAATCACAAACACAAACATATTCACACAAGGTCATGGCTAGGTTATGAACACCAAAATATATATATCCAAATATATATAAATTTCAAGAGCAAAAATAATGGTTTCCTTTTACAACCTATATTTTTCGGCCAAGAATGAAAAACCGAAAAATGTGGGTTTTTGTCCAAACAAAACAAATCATCCATATGACATAATTTTTTTTCAAGATTCCTTTATGCATGTAGGAAATAAATCTTGAAAAATAAAAGGAGAACCATGGTCAAAATTTTCGGCCATAGGGTTTAACCAAACCCAAAACCCGAAAATTTTAAATCCAACGAAGCATGCACTTATATAACTTGGCTCTGATACCATTGATGGGTTTTGTACATGTTTATCAAAGCTAATTTTATCCGAATAAAATTAAAACGCAGCGGAATGAGGATTTAAAACATGTTACTTTACAAGATTTAAAACTCTTTTAAATGCAAAAACCCAAAATCGGATCCATATATGACATACATGCTATCAAAATACAACCATAGGGTGTTTGAGAAATCAACCTTTCTTTGGAGCAAGGAGATGGAAGAAGATGATGAATCTTGAATGGTAGCTTCCAAACGAGAAAGCCTCAAGCTAGTATGCCCGAAAGCTCCAACAAACACCTTGAGATTGCTAGGATTTCTACACTTGAAGCTCACAAAATTCCTCTAAAATTCAGCTCTTGGCCGAAAATATTAGAGAGAAAATAGGAGTTTTTTACACTTGAATATGTTGTGTTCTTAATGAGAGAGAATGTTGCATTACTTTTAAAATCAAGTGCCTTGTAAATGAGAAGTTTTGCATGTAATCTTAGTGGTTGAAACCTCTTGGGAAGAGGTATAAGGGGCGGCCCAAGCCACCTCCCACTTCACCCAATCAAAATTTTAAAGTTTGTCTCCTTGTCTTTAATTTAAGTTTTATAACTTTTATAAAACTTAATATAACATTTTATAAACAATATGCAACCTTTTAATTGTTATTTAACCTATTAAATAACAAAATAAAATATTCTCTCAAAAATAAATTATCCATATAATTTATTAGTTTGTCAAGTGTAATTATTTAGAAAACCAATTTCTAAATATTGTAAGTGTTAATATTTATTTGTTTGATCATATCATAAATAAATATTGTAGGTGTTTGTCTAGCTTGTTATTGGGTATGACCCGACTTGGATCATAACGTACTAGCCACATCAATTTAATATGTGTCTTGGGCATACAGAGTCCAACATATTTTAATCTTGCATGCTTAATATCTAGATGAAACATTAACCATTGGTTAATTTGGAAAGACTTTGTCTATAAGTATAAGCTTAGGTCCATCATATTCGTTTCATCACAAACTCAACTTCACACCTCTCTCTCCCTCTCCATAAGCTCTCGGCCGAACACCCCCTATATCATCCATCCATCTTTCGATCTTGATCATCTCATTCCAAGAGCATACAAGTGTTGAGGATCACGTACGAGGAGGCTTGGTGCATTCGGAACGCGAAGGACCTCTTCTCATTGCTTTTATCCACTCATTTTGCGTCTAGATTCTTCCCTAGCCTCGAGCTAGTAGTAAGTTGCTTGAATCACACCCTCGAACTATTTTGAAGTGGTTAAAATGTTATGTAACGGCTAAAACTCGTAAACATACAAGTTGATACATAAAAGTCTACTAAAAATGCTAGTAATGGTGGTTAAAAGCTTGAATGTTGTGTAAATCTTGTAGTACTTGATTTGTGTGGTTATTTAGGCCCGATCTATGTTGTGGTAGCTCGGATCATCGTTTAACCCGGATTGGTCATGATCATGGATTATGACATAAAGCTTGTTTAAGTGTAACAAGGGTTAAGTGATGAAACTCTACCACACATCAAACTTGAACTTGTGTAAAAATGATTTTACTTACGAAATAGTGTTTAAAACTAGTAGATCTACGGATCTACAAGCGGTATTTTCAAAGGACCGAGTGTAAAAGAAACCATATTTTTCTAAAAATGGATCTTACATGAGCAAGAATGATTTTTAGAACACACAAGTGTGTAAACACTTGTGTAGCACTAAGTTTCGACAAAATAACTATCTTTGTAAAAATTGATAAGAAGTTGTAAAGATGGAATCTCTTTAAAAACGGGGTTTTTACGAAACCGGATTGATTTAAATAAAGATCCACTAAAAGTAATGGAATTTACTTTATATTCTTGGATAAAACGCAAGTTCATGTAACTTATGCGATATACATATTTATTTACTAGTTTGTTGTTTTGGACATTGTTTTGATTGAATGAAAAGAATGTTGGTTTGATTTATGAAAGAAAATGATACGCTTAAAAGCGTGGCCACCTCCAGTTACAGGGGAAACTCTGGCGAAATTTTTCCAAAAACCTAACACTTAGAAATATTTTCACTATAAGTGTTAGAAATACTTTTCGACTTGTTTTCAAATTATAGATTTCGCCTCGACTTTATTTACAAAACATCGGAGGTGGAATTTCACAAAATAAAACTTGGTAAATATATATTTAGTATATATTTTTCATAAAGTCACTTGATATGTGCTTATGATTATTTTGTGAAAATACTAGTATTATTTTTAGGGTAAAAATAATACTATCGAATGTTAATGGATCCAAAATAATACGAACGTCTCTACGATAAATATATAAGTTACACCGGTAATTATTATTACCACCCGATCATTAAAACGTAACTTACGCATTTTAAGAAAATATGACTTAACGCGTATTTTTGTCAAGGTATCATTTTGGGAAAATTTATGTAATAGAAAATATAATATTTTTGAGAAGAATATTTATATTTT
The DNA here is from genome assembly GCA_030545235.1 of Helianthus tuberosus. Taxonomy (NCBI): domain Eukaryota; kingdom Viridiplantae; phylum Streptophyta; class Magnoliopsida; order Asterales; family Asteraceae; genus Helianthus; species Helianthus tuberosus. Next base: position 69,733,960 of record CM060356.1, on the reverse strand, counting down.
GGAGTTAGAAATAAAATATATTTTAAGTGAGACTTAATAATATATTTCGAACACACATGTATTAAATCCCCCATCCTTGGGAAGGAAAATGATTACCAAGTATTTACTAAATGTAAACACGAAATAGTTGTCTAACTATTTCCCAAAAACTTAAACCATAAAGCTAAGGCACGGCCGTCCGTCTAATACAATTAGTACGTGTAGGTCGTCACACAGCTGCTTGATCAGGAGACATACTTGGTAGAGACGCACCACTGTGAGTTCATGTCCCCCTTTTCTCTTAACTGTTTTCAGTTTTCTAAACTGCGGGGGTGAAATACATGTTACTATGATTACGAGTACTTTATACATGGTATGGTTAGCGTAAGGAGGGTTACTACTTAGATCATGTGAGTGGGTAGGCGGGAACTGGAGGCCATTAATCCTCATTGTAGGACCGAGGGACGTAAGCGGTAGATCTATCTGGGTGTAGCGAGCCCAACTCCAGGTCCAACAGTACGGACCTCGGGGTGACTTTGTGCCCAACGCAAAATCCGCTAGGTTTGAGTCTTCCTACTTGCACTTCACACATATCAATGGCCTTGCAAACCATTGGTGATCTCTTTTTCCTTATTTGCTACATACCAGGATTTTTATATATACAAAGGTTTATTTACTCACTTACACATGAACTCGCTCAACATTATTGTTGATTTTTCAACTTACATGTATTTCAGGGAATTAAAGGATCTGGCGCGGTATGACACGTTTTCCCGCTGCACTAGTTACGAGGTCATCCGGCTTTGGGCAATGTGACTCTTTCCTGGACAAGTCACAGTCCTTAAACTATGTTTATGTCATGTTGATGTTTGTGTTTGTTGAACAATGTCGTTAGGATGTGTTTCCGTTGAGACAATGTTGTTGTATTTGGTTTTTAAAACTTAATTAAATGGATGATCTTGCATGGTTTTATTTCATATAGCTTTGTTATGGTTAAGCTATGGTATTAAGAAGTCACACCAAATTAACCACGCTTCCGCAAAGCCAGGGTGTGACAGAAAGTCCATGCCTACTATGATGTCAAAACTGTCACACCCCGACCACGTAGAACATAATAAAACGTGGCGGAAATGTCGGGGAGTGTTGTAACAGAATTAATTGTTTCAAATCCATGGCAATTGAAGTTTCGTTTTATTGATTAAAAGTGTTACAATGTCTTAACAAACAAGGAAATACAACATAATTAACTAGTCTTGCATCTTTTATTGTCACTAAAGCCTAAGTCTGCCTATGTGTATCTTGATCATCTTATGCAACAGCTCCTGAAAAAAACACATGTGAAAATAGGTACGTCAGCATAAAAATGCCTGTGAGATACATAGGTTTTGTGAAAATGAGATTCATGACTTATGTTTAAGAAAATGTTTAGTCATGAACCTTTTTAGTTTGTTTTGTTTTGTAAATCGTTTAAAATGCAACAAGATCAGATGATATGTATAAATAAGAGAATATGGTATGGTTAAATGAATAACCATTTTAAAATGAGTTTGTAAAAAAATAAGTTGTTTGTAAATCAATGTCTTGTGAAAAGTATGTTATTTGTATAAAATGTTATATGTATCAAACTGAAATGATTCAAATAACGCTACGATATGTAATACCATACAAACACTTATATATAGGAAGTACCAGCGGCGTATCCACCATGCTTGTATCATATTACACACGCATCGTTACTTAATCACTTAATCAAACCAAACCAACTATGTAATAAGTCTATGTTTAAACCAATAGTCAAAAGTCCTTGTATAAACCATGTCAAATGTTTATAGTCCAAAAGTAGTCAAGTAATGTATAACCAAAATGATATGTATGGTAAGTAAAATTTAGACTACTTAAACCATAAGTAAAAATGTACAAAACAAAGTATTGAAGTAAAACTTGGTTTAAATCAAAGTTATGTTTTGTAAGATATATGCATGCTATACTGAATATGAACATTTATGCGGTATTGTGAAAATTCATACATCCAAGCCTTGAGACAGACGGATAACTATGTAAAAGTGAGTTATCAAGAGAATATGTATTCGGATTCGGTCATTCCTTTCATCCCCTTTCCCTGGGATGTCCGGAACGGGATTTGTCAAGTCCTATGGTACCACTACCTACTACCAAGCGGCATGATCGGTGTTAATGAATGTACATTGTCTCATTTAAACAAACCAAATGTCATACCAAAATGTAAGCATGTTTTATGAAGATAATGTACCTAGTATGCTAGAGTAAACATACAGGGTAGATCTGTAAAACAATGTGTCCATATGTTACTGGAACATATGCAACAGAGATGCAGTATAAAACAATGTACTAAGTATGCAAAGTCATCATACAAAGTAGAAAAGTCATGTAAAACAATGTACTAAGTATGCAAAGTCATCATACAAAGCATAGAACACCATGAAATCATGTACTATAAATGTACTAATGAACATAGCAAGTATATGATGTGAAAACAGGAAAGCATGAAAGTAACAAGTAGGCACATGTGTTTCACCCCAAAACAGTTTGGAAAACAGTAAAAGAGGGGTCTATGTACTCACTTGAGATTGCTCAGTAGTCCTTGAGTAACAACCAAACAATGCTAGAGATCGCGGATATCAAACGGCACCTAATATAGATAACTACGTTAATTAACCGGACCTAGATCGGAAGATCGGGTAGTATTAGGGTTTGTAAACCAAACGAGTGTAGAGACTCGTGTCATTTGGTTTAACAAAGCCTACATACTAAATGAAACTTAACCTAAGTGTTTACGACCCATTACGACCCGTTTAGGTAGCTTATGCTACTTTAACGCGTCGTTCGCGTGAAACGCGTTCGGACCGCCTAACTAGTCCTATGACAAGTGTTATATGCCTAAACATGTTACATAATCAGTTATGTGACAAAAGTTTAGGTTACATATGCTTAATTACCAATTATACATGAAAAGGGTATTCTGGTAATTTACCTAAGGCATATAAACTACCTATCATACAACTACTCAAACGATGTGACCATAGGGTATAACCTCGGAAGGTTATTCCCTACCTACTATGATCACCTAAAGTATTTGGTCGGATCCTAATGATCGACCAAACTGGGTCGGGTTCGAAGGTATAGGCGATTTATCAGATCGCCTACCCTACGACCCTAGACAACGTGGTAATCAGTGGGCATAGTCCCAAGGGACTATAACCAACGTGATTACACTCACGTTGCGAAGTTCAAACGAACTTCGCATTGACCATTACTGGTCAACGCTGAAAGTCAAACAAAGTTTGACTTTCTGACTCGAAAAGCAATAAAATAAGGAAAAGAACGAAAGAATACTTACGAAGGGTCCCCGAATGCTAATCTCGATCCAAGAATCTCAGGTATGAAACAATGGTTTCAACTTAGAGTTCCTAAGATCAAGATTCTAGTGATTTTAGCAATGGGGGTGAATGGGTATTTATAGGAATACCCGAACCGTTAAGATCGTTTCATGGAAAACGTGCCTTAATCCCATCCGTACATGTGTTGCAAAGTTATGGTGCTTAAATTCCATCCATACATGTGTTGCAAAGTTATGGTGTTTAGGTGCTTAAATTCCATCCATACATGTGTTGCAAAGTCATGGTGCCTAAATTCCATCCTTATCCGCTGACTAAGCATGTTAGAATGTGTGGTTGTGAATTAAACAGCTGTTTATACATCGAATCTGGTCCCGAAAGTGCAAAACTGATATTTCTGCATGTTTTCTGTCCAGAACAGGCAGTCGCGTAGCGCGACGGGTAAGCCCATAGGGCTCGCGCTACGCTAGCGCCCCCCTGAATCAGAAAAGTTTCAGAATTGGCAGAAATGGTCCCTGCACGTGTTTAAGGCCTTTTTCGATGCGTTTGAACCCCGTTAACCTCATTTCAAGGCTCTAAAATGAAGTTAAAGTACAGGGGACTCAAAACATACTCAAAAATATGCCGGAGGTTGGTTCGTTTGGCCGTACGAACGCGATGTTCGCTTAATTACGACGGAATGCGCATAAGCGCGAAAAACGATCCAAATGACGCGACGAATGGATTTTTCTTATGGCGAACACTAAAATATAATGTAGTCATGCTTACATAAATTTTTGGATGTCCAGATGTATTCAGAACGTAAGTTATGCGCGAAAATGCAAACTTGTGCACTTTTTGACACTTTTAGTCCCTGAATGACCCTAAAGTTTATTTTAGCACACCGAACCCCTCAAAGCCTATTTCTAAGCTATGTGAAGGATATTTAGGGTATGTTTAACTTATGGTCATGTTCTAGAATGTCTGTTACAGTTCAAATTGGCATACTTTCGCAGTTTGTCAACTTTAGTCCCTGTAAGCGATTTAACTTGCTTTTGCCATACCAAAGCCTTCAAAACTTATTTCTAAGTTATGTAAAGGTTATTTAAGGTACGTTAAGCCTATTTCACTTTTCCGGAGTGTTCATTGCATTAAACTGGTTATATCTACGCATCGGTGCGCATATAACCTTCCAGAAAGTGATTTAGAGTTTGGAATTGAACAAAAATTGATATGTGCAAATGATACACATATTTTTACAAATCCCAAGTATGAAATATGGTATTTCATTGGTTCGGTATTTGTTTGATGGCCGTGAAGGCACAGGTGTTACAGTCTCCCCTACTTTAGGAAATTTCGTCCCGAAATTTATTTAGAGGAAACTTATGAGAGTTTAAAACATGAAGTTGAAAATATCAAACAATATTGGTTAGTGTTCTGAACTTCTAGTAACCTTAATAACATTATGCTTGCAATGTAAGAGGGATACTTATATACAAGTATATAAAGCGTCATTGGTGCGTCCACCGTACCTCCATTACATCGTTCTCATTTCGTTATTGTTGTCACTATCGGCTCATACACATAATAAATCTTACTGGGTTTCTGTGCACTAAATTTCATAATTATGTACGCGTCCATAATCAGACAATTCCTTGCATAGTTCACTCAGTCCATTTTATAATGTGCAGGGGAAAACCAAATGAACAATCCCGTGATGAGTGTGACTAGACCGCCATAGAGTCCTTTTAATTAAATCAATAAATGATCTAAATAGACTATCAAGGAGTCTGTCCAGCTACATCACTAGATGTCGTTCTTTAACCAAATTGTGAATCAATCTTTTTGATTAGACCACTAAAGGGTCTCTTATGAATCATGGAGTAGTACTATATAATCCAAGGGTCTTAACTATTACATAGAAGCCCATTTAAGGATTAAAGGTAGTACCTTTTGAATATCCTGCTACGAATCCCTCATATGAAGATATGAAAGATCCTGCGAGGATTTGGATAACGAATATCCAGAGTATTAAAAACACAAAAATGCATAAAAGAAAACATAAGATGAATAAACACATAGTCACATAACCACAAAATTGTTTAACTAGAAGTTTGTTCTGCTAACAGAGTACATGTATTTAAAGTACAATAGGAATCCATCTCGTGGATTTCATTTGGCACTTTAAACATTATCAAGAATCTAACTATTAAGATAGAAAGATTCAAAAAAGAAAATTTGATTTCGATTACTAGGAACCGAAGTGTTCGAATTTAGGTATATAAGGAATCCAATTAAGGACTCTGATTTGAATGATGATCATCCACAAGGGTCTAAATATGAAGATAAAAAGATTCCTGATGGATTTTAGAAGTTGGAGATGTTTTGAAATCTTGCACGGGATGTGCTTAAGTCAAAACATGAAGTAAAATGCTTATGAAGTTGAGATGCTAGATATGTCAAGGCGACATATGAAGCAGAATTTTGAAGGTTAAGTCAATGTATGAGGAAAATATTTTTGAAAACTATGCATGGGGTTCTTTTAAGAAAAATGTGTTTAACGTTTTTGAAACCTTATATATAATACTTTTGAAATCATAAAGTAGGTGTATTAGATAGATATATTTAAAAATGTTTTAAAATTATACGAGATGAATTTTGAAATTATGTATAAGGTTTTTGAAAGACATGAATGATGCTTTTCGAAATCATGCACTTGATAAGAAAATGTATTGTGTTAATATTGTCTTCAGACTATATGAAATATTTTGAAATTTAGAAAGGTTGGTTTTGATAACATGGCCAATGTTTTTTTTTTGAAATAACATAGACAATGCATCTAGAAAAATTGTTTTCAAACTATATGAAATGTTTTGAGATCATGAAGATTGTTTTGAAATACTGGTACTGTGTATGTTGAAAAATCAAAACGTAATGGGTATGAGATTTGAAAATACCCTTAGTTATCTAACCAAGGATTTAAAGGCACAGATGTGCGAAAAGCACGATTACTCATAATGTCACTTAATTTTCTGTACTTTGTTTCTTAGAATGAAACGAGTACTTAAAATTTTCGAAGGAATCATGAGCGATCATGGCGAAGTTCTGAGAAGCCTTTCGCTTCTTTGACTTCTTAGGGGATCGTTCATCCATGGTCTTTGATTCCTCGATTGGTTTATTGGCTGATGGTGTTGTCGCCTGACTAGGTCCTGCTTGTCTTGGTGACTCTTGAGTGGCTTCATCCTGGAGATGATACATGGCAGTAGCTAATTCAACAGTCTTCAGGACTACTTCGCCTATTCGCTGAGCGAATTTGGCTGCTTGCTCAGATATCTGGGTGTCATCATGATGAAGAGACATTCTTGAAGAAAAAGAAAGGCATAGGGAGAAACAGGTGAAAGATTATTGGACATTCAAAACAGAATGATAACGCATGAAAATTGCGATCATTTGTTTGTTACCTAAGGCAAACAAATGAGACGGTGACTAATCAAAGTAAATGGGTCAAAAATAATGTATCGCGAAGACATGCTTGCCTATAAGTGAACACTCACCCCAAGAATTCCCAGATAAGCACAACTGGTCTCGCGTCTGATGAGATGTATACGAAGTGCTTGCCTAGACAGAAAACCCAGAATACAGGCATTCACCCTTCCAGTTTGCACGTGTTCACATTATTTAAAATCCAAAACCTTGACGAAGTTTTGAAAACTCAAAGGGGTTCAAAACCATATAGTAGAGAGTTCAAAACCTTACAATAGAGGGTTCAAAACCTAGTAATCAATCATCCTAGAACAGATGATTAGTTTTCAAAGCGGTTTTGAAATTTATGTTCTTGTTGTGGTCGTCGCCTAAGGATAGGTGACGGTATTGTTTTATGACTAAACGCAAGTAAACTCGCGTTAGGGTCCTAAGAAGGTTATAGACTAGGTCAAAGCATTACTAATAACCTAATTCCCTATAACCATTGGCTCTGATACCATCTTTTCTGTCACACCCCGACCACGTAGAACATACAAAACGTGGCGGAAATGTCGGGGAGTGTTGTAACAGAATTAATTGTTTCAAATCCATGGCAATTGAAGTTTCGTTTTATTGATTAAAAGTGTTACAATGTCTTAACAAACAAGGAAATACAACATAATTAACTAGTCTTGCATCTTTTATTGTCACTAAAGCCCAAGTCTGCCTATGTGTATCTTGATCATCTTATGCAACAGCTCCTGAAAAAAACACATGTGAAAATAGGTACGTCAGCATAAAAATGCCTGTGAGATACATAGGTTTTGTGAAAATGAGATTCATGACTTATGTTTAAGAAAATGTTTAGTCATGAACCTTTTTAGTTTGTTTTGTTTTGTAAATCGTTTAAAATGCAACAAGATCAGATGATATGTATAAATAAGAGAATATGGTATGGTTAAATGAATAACCATTTTAAAATGAGTTTGTAAAAAATAAGTTGTTTGTAAATCAATGTCTTGTGAAAAGTATGTTATTTGTATAAAATGTTATATGTATCAAACTGAAATGATTCAAATAACGCTACGATATGTAATACCATACAAACACTTATATATAGGAAGTACCAGCGGCGTATCCACCATGCTTGTATCATATTACACACGCATCGTTACTTAATCACTTAATCAAAACAAACCAACAATGCACACAAAATCGGCAGGCGATACCCATTGGATGATGATAGGTACATGTCGGGCAAGCAGGGTGAGGACCAGTGTAAACACGCTTTGCAGGCGGTGCTTGGGTAACTGGTGCTGCAGTTGATCAGTGTTGAGGTTACTGGTGAGTTAGTACAGCTTGAAGCGGGGCAGCAGTAGTGACATCACAGTTCTTGTTGCTGGAGTTGCTGTTCTTCCTCTTGCGACGAGAGGACTTTGATGACTGAGAGGCGGTGGCGGTTTCGGCAGCTGCAGCGGTGGTAGCTTGATGCAAGTTCTTCGAGGCTTTGTCCCAGACACCAGCCTTGACTCGCTTATCGTTGATTTCAGCGGCGAGCAGATAAGCTTCCTCAATTGTTGCTGGATTCGAAGCTTGCACAAAATCTGTGACACAATCCGGCAGAGCTCGGATATAATTCTTGATCGTCACATCAGCAGTCTTAACTTGATCAGGACAGATTATACTGAGCTGCTAGAAGCGAGCAGTTAAAGCAGCATTGTCACCATCCTTCTGCTTTATATGCCAGAATTCGTCCTCCAACTTTTGGCGCTCATGGGGAGGGCAAAACTCTTCCAAGATGACGTTCTTCAACTCATCCCATGTTAGACCATAAGCTGCATCATTTCCGTGTTTGTTCCTCTCGGCCATCCACCAGTCTAAAGCGCGGGACTGGAAGACGCCGGTAGCATTCAGAGTGCGGAGATTGTCAGGACAGCCACTCTGGCGCAGGGTGACCTCGATCGAATCGAACTATTGAAACAAAGCCGTAGGGCCATCTTCGCCAGTGAATTCTTTCGGTCCGTAAGCTTTAAACTGCTTGAAGCTGAAAGCAGCTTTAGAGGTTTCAGTCCTGGACTCTTTAGACGATTTGCTCACATTCTCGTATAGTTCACTCACGATCTTAGGAACAACCTTCGCCATTTACTTAGCGACGAGAGTAGCAATGCGTTTGTCTTTCTGGTTTTGGCGGGCAGTTCGGGAGTGACGGGATCCAGATGACGACAATGTCCGCAACAGACATCGCCATAGGACTCAGACACAATATAATCGAATCTCACCTCACATGCCTAATACTACTAAAGCTCAGGAACACGATCACGTATCACATAAACACATAGGCACATAATCACAGATTCACATAAGCACGTATGGCACATAGGGCACTTAAAAGCACATAGAAGCATGTAGAGGCAGTCAGAATACAGAAACCTATCATTCAAAGTCCGCGAGCAGTCGAGAATAGCGATTACGATTAGCGAGTTCACAACGAGTAGTATAGCATGCGTATAATCACCAATAACAGCGATTTGTTAACGTGGTGCGGTGAGTTGTGTGTGTTGTACAAAGCAGAAGCGTTAAATTGAAACCATTAGTACCTCAACACGCTAACAAATAAGCGTATAAAGTCACATAAAACACATAAAATCCACATAAAAGCGACGAATATCAGAGTCGGCAGTTGCGAGCTCAGAATCGAACACATAAAAGTCGAGGATGGATTGTCTGCGGCTGATAGACGTTGACTACCCAAAGTGGTTCAACTATTCACAAGGACTTTTGGTACACACTTTAACCTTTGGACTGTGCTCTCGCCTCGAATTTGGGCGGATGGCACGCATCCTTCCAGTTATGGTGTGACTTCAAGCCGTTGGAGTCCGTCGAGACTTTGGTGAGAGTTTTGTAAAATCCAAAAATAGAGCGGTACCAGTCGTCAAGATTCGGGTTTCACCCCTGACTCAGCAACTTCGTCCCTGGTTTGATAAAATAAGGAAGAATTATGCGCCAAAGTATGGATTTCACTCCTGATTCAAAGCAAATTCTCCTGTTTATAGATAAAAATGCGGGTCGAACAAGCAATTTAGTCGAGAGTTTGCGGTTTTCACACCTAATCTCGACCTAATCGCTCGTTCATTTTCAAAAATTAGAGTGCAGTGATAGTGTAGCGTAAGCGAGAACAGCGAGATATAGCAAGTAAGCTCGTAAAAAACCCCTACATGGCGTGCACAAGTCGGTCTGTTGGTACCTAACTATAGACTAGGTCGTTTCTAAGACACTGACCCGGACTAGGTCGAGTCTTGCCTAATTCCCTATAGTTATGCCTCTAATACCAATCTGTCACACCCTAACCGATGGCGGAAACATCGGGGCGCGGCACTGAGCGAAACAGATTGTCCAGAAGTTTCCATAACAACTATTAATTACCAATTATTTAAAGCATCATGTCCCATACCATGACATAATAAGTAGCATAATTATTACAGACAAAATCAAGACAAATATTTCTGTTTCGACAACTCAGAATTTAAATACAGACGATTCGTTTATTTGTTTCTAGACCTTTCCTAACCTCGTTTCACAGCAAGCCCAACATTTAAACATCTTATGCACCTGCCACATATGTTAAAGTAAAAGTCAATACACATAGTATAAAGGTGAGCATACAAGTTTAATAGATATAATATAGTTAGAAATAGTTTACGCATAATCAGGACGTACGATATATGAAATGAAGCACGTTAGTTATCGACATGATCCTATCAATACCAATGACTGCGGGTTGACTGCGCAAGGCAGTTCGTAATACATATTCACCACTGTGAACCATGTGATTAATTGTCCTTAACAACCCCTGAGTGAACAGGTGCTGAGTCCAAACTATAGTACTATCGTTGCTAAGGCAGGTAGACAGCAATCCATGTGTAAACATAACAAACAAGCAATCATTGAGTCACGTATAACATGCGGTAGCGGTTAGCGTTAAAATATTGCGTAGTGTGTTTGATGTGATTTAGAATAAGTAACATATGTAACACCCAAAAGTGCGTAAAGCAGAAAGGGTTCGAGTATACTGACAGCGATGATGGATTGAAGGGAGCGCTAGAGTGAGATTAGCTTGATCAAAATGATAGCATAAACGATAAGCGGCGCGTAAAATGATGTAAAGTGAACCAAGGATCAGAGGGTAATCCGATCGGATGGCAACCCGATCGGATGGCCAGTCGATCGGATGACAATCCGTTCGGATGGTCGTCCGATCGGATGACCACTCGATTGGATTGTCACCTCGTTTGGTGAGGATGTGTTTGTGTATGATGGTTTGCCTTTTGAAGTTTTCGTTGTAGCATTTTGAAAACAGAGAAGTATCTCTACTCTTCAGGTCGGTCAATCGAACGGCGGTTCGATCGGACGGCGATCCGATTGGCAAGGCTTCTCAGTTTGAGAACAAGTTCACCGCAGGACGGTCACTCGATCGGATGGCTATCCGATCGAGTGGCAATCCGTTGGAACTGTTAATGCATTGAACATGTTGAAAATTGTTTAATTGTTTAAGTGTTGAAAATTGTTAATGCATTGAACATGTTGAAAATGGCTATCCGATCGAGTGGCAATTCGCGTGTTGAGCGTTGCGATGCGATAGAATTTCCTTTTTATATTACTTTTAATCCCAACTACTATATGTAACATACAATCATCATAATTAACCAGTGTTTAGCGTCTGCGATTCGATTGCGATTGAGTTGCGATTGCGTTTCGATTGATCACCACAACATATACGTAAATAAACATGCACAAGTAACACATAGAAGGCACACACACGTAAAACAATATCCAGAACGCATAATTCGAGTTGCGAGTGCGATTGCGATAAGAGTTAAAGCGATAAAACATGCAATAAACATCGATTAAACCTCGATTAGTAACAAGTACTCCACATAATACACCTAACGTAAAAGCACAAATAGACTATCTACAAGTCAAAGAATTCAAAACAGGAATTGAGCAAGGAGTGACAGATTGCAATTAGCAATCTTTTCTCCCATTGACTTCAATCTAGACTTTGACTTTGACTTCCGAAAACACGGGGTGTTACAGGCAACCTATAAATACTATTGTCACATCACAAACAGTGATGTGACAGCTCTCTCTTCCGACCAGCGTGCTCAAGCTCCCTTTTCTCTCGATTTCTCGCGATTCTTGTAAGTTTTCAACTCAAATCTTGTACATCCATCATCCACATGCACTTCTTCATCACTTTCACCTTTGAATCTTAACTTTTAACCATGAAATCAGCGGATTTGAGGTGTTCTAGGGTGATGTCATCATGGAGTTCTTATGAACTTCAAGATTTGGCCTCATTCCACCAAGAACAACTCAGATCTAAAGGATTTCAACATGATTTAACACTGTTTTCGCATAGATATAAACATTTTCAAGGTTAAAAGGATTGAAAGATGGTTTTGTAACTTTCTTTCAACTCTTTTACACTCAATGCACTCAAAACCGATAGAATCGGAGCTCGTTCAGGCCTTCTACCCGTTTCTAGTGAAGTGTCGGTTTGAGATCTGATTCCTATCAACGAGATAACCGATTCACAGGTTGAACATGAACAACCGGCACGAACAGTTAACTGATCGGATTGGGGTGATTCCCGTTCGATCGGATAACATGGGTCTTGGTGGAGTCCTCGTTGTTTAACACGTTGTCATACCATCTCGGTCAAACCGCAAACTTTTCAAACTTAACAAAATATTCAAGTTTCAAAGCAATCAGATTGTTGGACGGATTGACGTCCGATCGGATTGCCATCCGATCGAACGACAATCCGATCGGATTGACACTCGGTCTCAACACTTAACATTTTTTTCATAACTTTCAAGGAACATCAGTTTCTGACGGATTGCCATCCGATCGGAAGACCATCCTGCTGTGGACTTGTTCTCAACTTAAATGTCTCGCTGATCGGATAGCTATCTCGATCGAACGACCTGAAAGGTAGAGATACTTCTCTGATTTTAAAATGCTACAACGAAAACTTCAAAGCCATCATACACAAACACATCCATCCCAAACGAATGTCAACCCAACCGAATGGCCATCCGAACGGATGACCATCCGAACGGATGACCATCCGAAAGGATTAACATCCGATCGAATGACCATCCGTTCGGATTGTCATCCAATCGGATTACCGTTCGTCACTCAGTCATTTTTCACCGTTAAATGCGCCATTCATCGCTTATGCTATCGTTCTGTAATCAGGCTAATCTCTCAGCGCTCCCTTCAATCCAAGAGAGTGTTTATTTACTAAACACAATCTGTGAGTATACTCGAACCCTTTTTGCTTTATGCACTTTTGGGTGTTACCTACGTTACTTATTCAAATCACAATCGACACACAACGCAAACACATTTATACGCTGACTGATATTGCATGCTACGTGTTATTCGATGAATGCTTGTATGTTATGTTTACATAGTGATTGTTTCCTGACACCTTAGCAACGATAGTACTATAGTTTGAACTCAGCACCTGTCGTAGACAGGGGTTGTTAAGGGCTTTTCTTCACGTGTCACACTGGTGGTATGTGTTGCGCATTCTACAACTCGCAGTCACGTCTGTGCATATTTCATTGTCGATAACCTACTAGCTTCACCTTGCTACATGTTACATGCTCGTCATGCGTAAACGTTTTCGCTATCTATTATACTATCAAACTTGTATGCTCACCTTTACACTTTGTGTATTGACCTATATTTTAACGTATGTGACAGGTGTTTAGGATGCTTATGCTTTCCTTGCTTTTGTGGAATGCAGCTAGCATGGAGTCTAGAAACAAATTTAATAATTCTGAGTTGTCGAAACAATTGATTTGTCTTTGGGATATCTCTGTCTGTAATAACTGCTTTATTAGATAAGTTATGGTATGAGATGTAATGTTAATTATCCGGTAATTTAGTCGTTATGGATTTCTCTTGGACAATCTGTTTCGCTCAGTGTCGCGCCCCGATGTTTCCACCATCGGTTGGGGTGTGACAACCATGATCCCGTTCGGGTTCATTTTTTATGTTGTTTAAATATATTATTTCGCTGTGTTTTATTTATTATAAATCTAATTACTATAAATATATATCTAAATAACCCACCTCCCCACTCCATTTTCTTCGATTTTTGACTCTAAATGATTGGGCCTTACGGTGGGCACAGGCCCACCCTCATGTGTATGTGGATCCGCTACAGAAAGACGAAAATCAATGATTTATACAAGTATAATTCAAACTCTAAATGCATGATTTTTTTGCTTATTGTAGTAAAACATGGATACTTTCAAACACCAATGGATAAAAGATATTTTCGATTCTTATTAAATCTGCGAATGTTTTATGACAAACAAAATCCATACCATCAAAGACACTTGGCAAAATTTGTTTCATTAATCCAAATTGTAGTTATGATCTTTAATGTTGGGAAACACAAGTAGGGGTGTTCTTCGGGTTATTTTTTCGGGTTTCGGGTTTTTCTAGTCGGGTTGTTCGGGTTTTTGGTTAGGAAAAAGTGACCCGATAACCAACCCATTTAAAGTTCGGGATGTTTGGGTTCGGGTTAGTTCGGGTCGGGTTGTTTGGTTTTCGGGTTTAGATGTAAAATGAAAAAAAGAATGTATTTATTTAGAAAATATCATTATATATATCATGTTGTTAAAAAAAATATCATCACATATTCAAACATCATTTAACAATATAGTATGATAATATTCAAAAGTCTCAAAACTTAATGTTTCAAATACAAAATGTCACACCCCAAAAACGTCGCAGCGGAATATATAACGTAGTGGAGACGGAAGTTGGTGCCCATTTATATCTTGATGATCGATGCATGAAATTGTTGGACATATTATCTTATTTAAAACCTAAGTTTTAAACATTTCGTTTTTAAATACAATACAACCATGACATAGTTAAGTTGTTTTGATCCTCACGGATCTTATTACATTCGTCCCAAAAAGTTTTTAATAGTCAGTCCAACATTTTAAGTAACAAAACATGCATCAACAACCACAAGATACGCCACAATTCCCGAAGCCGGACTCAAGTTCCTGTAGAACACGTTAAAATCAAGTGTCAACACAAAGGAAGGTGAGTTCACATATTCACATACAAATAATTTTATTCCAAGGAAAACTTTCTGATTAGGTGTTTATTTGAAAACATCCATATAAATTTTAGAAAGTCCATTTTACTTCCTTAATAAAATCCATGGGCCTTCCGTCGGTTCATCAATCCGACAACAGTAATATTGCCCAGGTTTTGTATATTAAATTATTGCGTCAATTTTCAGACTCGTATGTTAGCTAGACAATACGAACTATATATTAACCATGCAGGGATAATCAAAGCTAGACAATAAACAGAATATCAATTCGTCGTTTGACTTGACACGGGGCGACCGGTCACAACGGGGTTGTCAACCCGATAGATCTACCAACAATTCCTCGCGTGCAATACTTAAATGATTAAATGATATCATGGGCGCAGGGTCCTCTTGAAGAACAATATGATGTCTGCCTCACTTACAATATATATATCCTACTAATATGACAATTTAATACATGCTGTTGTACGAATCCCCTGGATCTACATCATTCGAGACCCAGGCCGGTATCCGTCCCAACTATACGGTCATGTTTCGCCTAGGAAATACCGTATCATCCCAATGTCCAACATTTATTTATCAAAAACGTTTTTACTTCAAAACGTATGACTTATCAAATTTCATATATTTTCATCGAAAATATATATTTTATATTAGAAAATATGTTTTATTTCAAAAACATTATTAAACCTTTTTTATTGACGTGTTCTACCCCCAAAATATATACAAAACAGTAAAAAGAGGGGTTTAGTGACACTCACCTTTGGGTGCGTATTTTAAATAGCGCAATCCCAGAGATTGATTTTCTACACGTCCTAATATAGGAACGATTCTAAATCAATATACATAACACAAAAATCCTAAGTTTCTCCGTTTCTTAGAATTATCACATAACTTTGAGATTATCTCGAAAAGTTGTTATTTTTTATTATGTTGGCACGTTAATATATACATGAGTCCATATATATATATATATATATATATTATGATTTTGCGACTTGAACGATTTTATTGGTGACCATAATAGTGAAAATCCGTTAACACTCCCGTTTATACGCAATATATGTACGATTTGCGTGTCGTAATATATATACATAAACTGTAACACCTGTGCCTCCACGGCCATCAAACAAATACCAAACCAATGAAATATTGTATTTCATACTTGGGATTTGTAAAAATATGTGTATCATTTGCACATATCAATTTTTGTTCAATTTCAAACTCTAAATCGCTTTCTGGAAGGTTATACGCGCACCGATGCGTAAATATAACCAGTTTAATGCAACAAACACTCCGGAATAGTGACATAGGCTTAACATACCTTAAATAACCTTTACATAACTTAGAAATAAGTTTTGAAGGCTTTGGTATGGCAAAATCAAGTTAAATCGCTTACAGGGACTAAAGTTGACAAACTGCGAAAGTATGCCAATTTGAACTGTAACAGACATTCCGGAACATGACCATAAGTTAAACATACCATAAATATCCTTTACATAGCTTAGAAATAAGCTTTGAGGTGTTCGGTGTGCTAAAATAAACTTTTGGGTCATTCAGGGACTAAAAGTGTCAAAAAGTGCACAAGTTTGCACTTTCGCGCATAACTTACGTTCTGAATACATCCGGACATCCAAAAATTTATGTAAGCATGACTATATTATGCTTTAGTGTTTGGCTTAAGAAAAATCCATTCGTCATGCCATTTGGATCGTTTTTCGCGCTTATGCGCATTCCGTCGTAATTAAGCGAACATCGCGTTCGTACGACCAAACGAACTGACATCCGACATATTTTTGAGCATTTTTCATGTCCACAATGTTTATACATCATTTTAGGGCCTTAAAGTTGGCTTTACGGGCCTTAGAAGTGTCGGAAATGGCATAAACACATAACAGGGACCAAAACTGTCATTTCTGAAAGATGTTTGCTTATACATCGAATCTAGTCCTTCCCACTTGTTGCACATGGTTTTGGGAATCTATGGGCTGGTATTTTGGGCACATGGTATTACAATACCATGGGTGCTAGTGTATGGCCAAGATTGAAGCACTTTTTCCAAGAAACGATCCTAACGGTTCGGGAAATCCTATAAATACCCCACCCCCCATGCTTCAAAATTACAAGAACTTTGATTTGAGAAACTCTAAGTTGAAACTATTGTTTCATACCTGAGATTTTTGAATCGAAGTTAGCATTCGGGGACCCTTCGTAAGTATTCTTTCGTTCTTTTATTGCTTTTCGAGTCAGAAAGTCAAACTTTGTTTGACTTTCAGCGTTGACCAGTAATGGTCAATGCGAAGTTCGTTTGAACTTCGCAACATGAGTGTAATCACGTTGGTCATAGTCCCTTGGGACTATGCCCACTGATTACCACGTTGTCTAGGGTCGTAGGGTAGGCGATCTAATAAATCGCCTATACCCTCGAACCCGACCCAGTTTGGTCGATCATTAGGATCCGACCAAATACATTAGGTGACCATAGTAGGTAGGGAATAACCTTCCGAGGTTATACCCTATGGTCACATCGTTTAAGTAGTTGTATAATAGGTAGTTTATATGCCTTAGGTAAATTACAAGAATACCCTTTTCATGTATAATTGGTAATTAAGCTTATGTAACCTAAACTTTTGTACATAACTGATTATGTAACATGTTTAGGCATATTCTACTTGTCATAGGACTAGTTAGGCGGTCCGAACGCGTTTCACGCGCATGACGCGTTAAAGTAGCATAAGCTACCTTAATGGGTCGCGATGGGTCGAAAGCACTTAGGTTTGGTTTCATTGTAGTATGTAGGCCTTGTTAAACCATATCATATGAGTTCCAATACTCATTTGGTTTACCAAGCCTCATCCTATCCGATCTCCCGATTTAAGTCCGGTTTATTTATATAGTTTTAGATTGCCGACTGATTCCGTGCTCCCTCTAGCTTTGTTTGGTTGTTGTTCAAGACCTACAAGCATTCTCAGGCGAGTACATTATTCCCCTATTTTACTGCTTTCAATTGTTTTGGGGTGACTCATATGTGCTAAATGTTTCCAAGGCTTTAACGATGATAACAAAACGATTTTCGATGTTATAACGATGGTTTCAAAAACGATTAAGACGACCAATACAAAACTAATAACGATTTCAATAAAGTGAACAAACTTGTTGGTTGGGTTACATAACAAATGACATTCATTAGCAATGATCAAGCCGACCAGTATTAGGTTATGGTACCATAGGATCTGACAAATCCCGTTAGTTACTACACCCATAGTTATGTGTGGGTGTTGTGGGTAGCGACTGAATCTGTAATTGTTAATTTACTCTTTGGTAAGGGTTTATTAATGCGAGTTGTTAATCTATCCTTTGGTAAGGGTTTATTAATGCGAGTTGTTAATCTATCCTTTGGTAAGGGTTTATTAATGCGAATTGTTAATCTATCCTTTGGTAAGGGTTTATTAATGCGAGTCAAGAAGGTTTGAATGTTATTAGCGAGACGACCATTTAAGTAGTTTCACGACCTAAAACGAATTTAACGATTGGGTAAACAATTGGTTTTCACACGATGTTTTAACGATTGGGTAAACGATTGGCTTCAAAGCGATATACGATTGGGTTTTGGTTATACATATTACATGATTTACATTGGGCACGAACATTACTTTGGTGGTTTGGTTTGACTAAGTGATTAAGTAACAATGCGTGTGGAATATGATACAAGCATGGTGGATACGCCGCTGGTACTTCCTATATATAAGTGTTTGTATGGTATTACATATTGTAGCGTTATTTGAATCATTTCAGTTTGAGACATAGAACATTTTATACAAGTAACATACTTTTCACAAGACAATTATTTACAAACAACTTATCTTATACAAACTCATTTTACATGGTTATTCATTTAATCATGCATTATTCTCTTATTTATACATATCACTTGAACTTATTATTTTTCAAATGATTTACAAAGACAAAGCAAATTACAAGATTCATGACTAAACATTTTCTTAAAACAGAAGTCATGAATCTTATTTTCACAAAACCTATGTACTCGCCAGCATTTCTTTGCTGACCTCGTTTTCACATATGTTTCAGGTATTGTTGAATGATATCGATTGATAAGATGCATGCTCACATAGGACTGGACAAGGCCTTAGTGACTCAATAACAATGATAGATTATGTTTAAATTGTGTATTTAGATTTCCAAACGATGTAATTATTCAATGTTTAATAAAACGAAACATTTTTGGTATCCATGGTTATGAAACATTAATTCTGTTGCAACACGCCCCGATGTTTCCGCCGCGATTTGTTGTTTTACGCGGTCGGGGTGTGACATAAACGTTCACAAAATTTATCACTGAAACACACGAAATCTTGTTAACTTTTCTATTTTGTCATTTTTAAATCAAATATACATAAAATTCCTCATATGTATAAATTTTCATGCTCGACACACAAGTTACACATTTAACGCGATTTTTACCGTTTCTACCGCACAAAACGCACAAATATATACATGCATAATCCAATCTTTAAAATCATGTTAAAACTTAACATATTTTCACATTCTCATGTTTAAATCACATAACACATTTTAACACATAAGGTTTACCCAAAAATTTTCCCATACTAGTGTTCATTGAAAAATGCGTATTTTAGTGATTTGGTAACGTTATCGGGCATTGGAAGTCACGAATGACTAACCAAACACCGAGTAAACATAAAATTAGTTAAAGTACTAATTTTTAAACTAAAAATATCAGTTTACTTACTGATCTAAATCAGTTTTTATAAAAATCATTCGAAAAGCTGATTTTTGACCGTTTTAACGCATAGTTTTGCGTTAAACGTTACTATAATCATCCCAACTCGAAATGACTTGATATTTTAACACAGTGCATGTTATTTACTGATTAAAATAGTGGTTATAATCAGATTAGTGTAGTTTTTGTGTAAGTCACATAAATCATGCGATTTCACGTATTTTACAACACATAAAGCACCAAGTACAACATGCAAAGCTAGCAAACTTTATGACAAGGTTTTATACCATTTTAACACTTCAAGTATTCATATTTTTAGTGTTTAGATTCTGATTAAAATTTATTTTTATCAAATCATAACTTAATCATCATTTCATGACCATAATCCAACATGCATGCTCAAGTACAAGCATCTAATGCACCCATATTATGTCAAAATCAACTTGCATGAACTTAATGCATCTACATATTTATTTAACTTATGTTTTAAATATTCAAAGACTTCTTCATCACATTATCATCATGTTAACATAAATGCAAGATTTACTCTATTCATGAACATATGATAAAATTTCCCACATGCATGTATACACACATATACATACACGACATACACACACATGTGCATACAAAAATCTAAAACTTCAATTTTCATAACATTATTTTATCATAGAACTTCCTATAACATCAATCTTTAATCATGCATGCATCAAAATTTGCATATATCACATCATAAAAATCAAGAATCGTCAAAAATTCAATCTCTAATCCATACACTCTAACATTTTCGGCCATATTAACATACACACAAGTTCCATTTTAAATTTTGTATAAAAACCCATTTGTTTAGAATTGAAGTTTGTGAATCATTCCAAGATTTAAGAGAAACCTTCCAACATCATGAACATCACCAAGAATCAAGAATATGTTTTAAAAAGTAATTTTATACCTTCAAGATTCAAGTGTGTTTTTGACAAGACTTTTGATGTTTGGAGCTTGTTTCCTCTTGTATCCACCTTAGAAACTGTAACATATGTGCTTGTAATCATTGTGAACAGTTCAATTATCAATAAAACAATGTTATTTGATCCCAATGTTTGTTTGGTTGTGTTTTACATTTTTCATGTTTTGACTTTTATTCAATCTCAAACTCTATATCGCTTTCTGGAGAGTTATACGCAAACTGGTGCGTAAACGTAATCAGTTAAATGCGACAAATACTCCGGAACATCAACATATACTTAACATACCTTAAATAACCTTTACATAACTTAGAAATAAGTATTAAAGGCTTTGGTATGGCAAAAACAAGTAAATTCGCTTACAGGGACTAAACTTGACAAACTGTGAAAGTATGCCGATTTGAACTGTAACGAACATTTCGGAACATGACCATAAGTTAAAAACACCTTAATTATCCTTTATATAGCTTAGAAATAGGCTTTGAGGGCTTCGGTGTGCTAAAATAAACTTTTGAGTCATTCAGGGACCAAAAGTGTCAAAAAGTGCACAAGTTTGCATTTTCGCGCATAACTTACGTTCTGAATACCTCCGGACATCCAAAAAATTTATGTAAGCACTAAAATATTTTATTTTAGTGTTTGGCATAAGAAAAATCCATTCGTCGCGCAATTTGGATCGTTTTTCGCGCTTATGCGCATTCCGTCGTAATTAAGCGAACATCGCGAACGTACGACCAAACGAACTGACATCCGGCATATTTTTGAGCATGTTTCATGTCCACAATGTTTAGGCATCCTTGTGGAGCCTTGAAAATGATTTAACGAGCCTTAAACATGTCGGAAATGGCCTTAATACGCAACGGGGACTGAAAGGGGAACATTGGAAAGTGTTTGCTGATCGGGTGGACCTTAGCGTGACACCTAGCCCCCTAGGCGTCACGCGAGGCCCCTTCTGATCAGCAAAAGCCATTTTAAACACATGTTAACAGCCCTTAAACCCTCCAAAGGCCAATGCCAAGTGTCAACAAGTCGGATCCGAGTACGTCTGGTACAAAGGAAGTAAACGTCAATGGTAAGAAAAGTGATAATGTCAAAACCCGTAACTCGTTTGACGCTTTATCGAAGATAGATGAGGAAGAGGTCAAGGATGATAACGTTTTCATGGAAACTGGTAACAATAATAAGGGGATGCAAACTAAGAACGATGAGGAGGTGGTGGAGATAATTCCTACGGAAACGGCTGAGTTCATGAAAAATGATAACCTGAATAAGGTTGCTGAGGGGGCAAGCACTCCCGGTCATGGTGGTCTACATGGATAGCATCCTCTCATGGAATATAAGGGGTTTGAACCAACCCCTAAAACAAAGTGAGGTTCGTGTAATGCTATCAGAAAATAAAATCTCGGTTTGTGCTATTCTAGAATCACATGTGGAAGTCGCAAAGCTGGATACAGTTTGTAAAAATGTCTTTAGAAAGTGGAGTTGGACGTCAAATGGGGGATTATGTGATCGGGGGGCTAGAATTATTCTTGGGTGGGATAATGAATTGGTGGATATTATGATATTATCACAAACAGATCAAGTAATCCACTCGCAAATCTGGTCCAAAGCTGATAATTCGAGTATTTTTTGCTCATTTGTTTATGCGAAAAATAAGTACCAAGAGCGAAGAAGTCTTTGGGAGGACTTATGTAGACACAAACTTTTCTGTTCGGATAAGGCATGGTTCGTCTTGGGGGATTTTAATTCAGCTCTCCATGCGGATGACTCGTTGTTTGGTCCTTCTAGTCAATCAATTGGCATGAGGGAATTCTGTGAATGCATTGAAGAGTCGGAACTTATTGATGTTAAAGGCCATGGTTTTCACTTCACGTGGAACCAGAAGCCAAAGGAAGGGATCGGATTGCTGAGGAAAATTGATCGAGTGATGAGTAATGTTAAGTGTCTAGATTTATTTCCGGACGCTTACGTTATTTATCACCCGTATCGAGTCTCTGATCATACTCCGTGCATTTTGAAGCTGACTAATTATTCAAAAAGTTCTCAACCTAAGCCATTCAAGTTTGCAAATTTTATTGTCTCAAAACCTGAGTTTAAAATTTGTGTGGAGCAAGAATGGGCGAAAAAGATTGATGGGTTTGCTATGTTCTCGGTCGTTACTAAATTAAAAAATCTGAAACCAGGACTCAGAAAGATCCTCTTCCAACAAGGTAACTTGCATAAAAGAGTTCTTGAGTTACGTATGAAACTAGATGATATCCAGAATATGGTTGATGCTAATCCGATGGATGAGGATATTCGGAAAATGGAGCTCGAGTGCCTTCAGGAGTTCAAAGTTGCGGCTTACGACGAGGAATGCTTTTTGAAACAAAAATCGAAGGTGGAATGGCTATGTGCTGGGGATTCTAACACGGCTTTTTTTCACAATAGTGTTAAATGCAGAAATAATCGAACCAAAATTCAATGCATTCGGGATGTGGCTGGTAATCGGTTTGAAGGTGAGGAAGCTGTGGCCGCTCTTGTTGATCATTATTCAGCGTTTTTAGGCAAGGAGGACCTGGTTATTACCATCAATATGGATGATGTGTTTGTTAATGTTATTAATTCGGAGGAAGCTGTTAATATGGTTCGCCAGGTTACGCGGGAAGAAGTAAAGAATGCTATGTTCAATATTAGTGAAAACAAAGCTCCTGGCCCAGATGGTTATACGTCAGCCTTCTTTAAACATGCTTGGGAGATAGTGGGTAATGAGGTAACGAATGCAGTTCTAGATTTTTTTGAAAATGGGAAAATTCTAAAACAGTTGAATCACACGATCTTGGCTCTTATTCCAAAAGTGGATACCCCTGACTCTGTTCTTGATTATCGGCCTATTTCATGTTGTAATGTTATTTACAAATGCATTAGCAAGATTATCACGGATAGGGTAAAAGGGAGCTTGGAGTCGTTGGTTAGTATTAACCAATCTGCTTTTGTCCCAAGCAGACGGATTTCTGATAATATCCTGTTAACTCAGGAATTGATGCACAACTATCATTTGAATAAAGGCCCTCCTAGATGTGCATTTAAAATCGACATTCAGAAGGCGTATGATACAGTTAGTTGGTCGTTTTTGGAGAAGATTCTTGTCCAGTTTGGGTTTCACAGTAAGATGGTGAAATGGATTATGGCGTGTGTTACTACGGCTACGTATTCATTGAGTATAAACGGCAATCTGCATGGCTTCTTTAAAGGTAGAAGGGGTCTTCGACAAGGGGATCCAATGTCTCCGTACCTGTTCACACTCGTCATGGAGGTTCTCACCTTATTGCTCCAAAAGAATGCTGGTTCGAGCTCTGCGTTTAAGTACCATGCTTATTGTATGAAACAAAAAATAATAAATGTTTCTTTTGCTGATGACCTCTTTATTTTCGTTCATGGGAATGTTCATTCGGTGAGGAAGATTAAAGCCGCTTTGGAGTTATTCACGAGTTTGTCCGGTCTTGTTCCGAGTCAGGCCAAAAGCACGGTGTTTTTTTGTAATGTTCCTCAACAGGTCAAACATGAAATTCTTAATGAAATGCCGTTTCAGGAAGGTTACTTGCCAGTTCGATACTTAGGAGTGCCGTTAATCTCTTCTAAGTTGAGTGCTGGGGATTGCAAGTTGTTAGTGGACCGATTGGATAAGAAAATTAATAATTGGATGACAAAATCATTATCTTTTGCGGGTAGAGTGCAGCTTATCAATTCAGTCCTCTCGGCTATGCACATATATTGGGCCTCAGTTTTTGTTATTCCGACTCGGGTTGTAAACGAGCTGGAGAAGCGAATTAGGAGGTTCCTTTGGAATGCAGGAAGTGCGGGTAAAATAAAAGCAAAAGTGGCATGGAGTGACATCTGTCTTCCTAAGTTGGAGGGTGGTTTAGGAATT
This sequence comes from Helianthus tuberosus, assembly GCA_030545235.1. Taxonomy (NCBI): domain Eukaryota; kingdom Viridiplantae; phylum Streptophyta; class Magnoliopsida; order Asterales; family Asteraceae; genus Helianthus; species Helianthus tuberosus. The sequence continues at coordinate 69,709,380 of CM060356.1, read as the reverse complement.
CAGAGAATTGGGGATGTGAATAGAGCCCTTATCTCTAATCATATTTGGAGTATTCTTGTTAGAAGGAAATCTCTATGGGTGCAATGGATTTATGCTCAAAAATTAAAGAATCAAAATTTTTGGGATGTTCAATGTAGAGGTTCCGTGAGTTGGGGTTGGAGGAAGCTTCTATCGATTCGCAATATGGTTCGCCCTTTCATTTGGAAGGTCATTCGGAGTGGATTGCAAACAAATGCCTGGAGTGACAACTGGTGCCACTTGAGCCCCCTTAGGGCATTTATTACTCCTCGACACATTGCAAACGCCGGCTTCAATCTTCAGTCTTCTGTGGCAGATATCGTAGATGATAACGGCCAATGGAGATGGCCCCAAGCTTGGTATGATATTTACCCAGTTTTAATTGGCTTGACAATAGATCAGAGTAGTTCACAATTACATGACCGCACGGTTTGGAAAGATTTGGAGGGTAATGAACGGCATTTTAGTTCATTGGAAGTTTGGCATACCATTCGGTTGCGTAGCAATCCAGTTAGCTGGGCTAATATGGTCTGGTTCAGTCAATGTATTCCGAGGCATTCTTTTCAGCTATGGTTAGTGATCAAGAATAAGTTGAAGACTCAAGATCGGTTGAAAGTCTGGGAAGCGGGTAGTGAAACAAACCTAAGATTGATGTGTTGTCCCCTATGCCAGCAGGATCGCGACTCTAGAGACCATCTTTTCTTCTCTTGCAAGTTTGCTTCGCAGGTTTGGATGAATGTTAAATCTATGGTTGAGTTGAATTCTGTTAATGAGTCGTGGTATTCAGTTTTGGAGTGGATAGATCAATACTCGAACTCAAAGAGATTGGAGCAAATCGTATGCAAATTGGTGGTAGCGGCTTCGGTTTATTTTATTTGGCAAGAAAGAAATAACCGGTTATTCTCCCGTCTACAATGCTCGGCTAATCAGGTGACGGAGAAAATTAAAAACTCAGTGCGTCTTCGGTTGATGGGCTTCAAGTTCCAAGGGCATGTCGATCACAAGAGAGTTTTGAAGAAGTGGCAGATCCCGTCAAGGGCAATGGATGAAGACCCAGGTTGAGTAGTTCGATTGTAGGGTCTAGTTAGTGTCTGTCTGATGTGGTAGTTTATTTGGGTTGTGTTTTTGTTTAGCTGGTTGTGTTGGTTCTGGTTTTGTTTGTTTCTGGTTTTCCTAGTCTTGGTATGCCGAGGCTAGCTGTGTGTGTTATTTCTGGCACACCTGTACTCTTAATGGTTTCTTTATAAAATTTTACCGGGGTAACCCTTTACCCAAAAAAGTGTCAAACTCTTATGGTGGAAGCAAAATGAGCTACCACAACATTCCAACAAGTGTAGGGATGTGATCATTCCCTCTTCTCCAAGAAACGATCCTAACGGTGAACCGAAATCTATAAATACCCACCTCAACTTCACTCATTCCTCACAAGAATCTGATTTGAGAAGCTCTAAGTTGAAACCTTTGTTTCATACCTGAGCTACTTGAATCAAGATTAGCATTCGGGGACCCTTTGTAAGTGTTCCTTCGTTCTTTTATTGCTTTTCGAGTCCGAAAGTCAAACTTTGTTTGACTTTCTGCATTGACCAGTTTATGGTCAATGCGAAGTTCGTTTGAACTTCGCAACGTGATTGTAATCACGATGGTTATAGTCCCTTGGGACTATGCCTACTGATTACCACGTTGTCTAGGGTCGTAAGGGTAAGCGATCTAATAAATCGCTTATACCTTCGAACCTGACCCATTTGGTCGATCATTAGGATCCGACCAAACACATTAGGTGACCATAGTATATAGGGAATAACCTTCCGAGGTTATACCTTATGGTCGCTTCGTTTAAGTAGTTGTATGATAGGTAGTTTATATGCCTTAGGTAAATTACCAAAATACCCCTTTGATGCCAAAATTCATTTTAAACATATGTAACATAACTTTTGACATCTAAACTGATTTGACAACAATATTAGATATGTTAAGGCATATGTTACTTGTCATAGGACTAGTTAAGCGGTCCGAACGCGTTTCACGCGAACGACGCGTTAAAGTAGCATAAGCTACCTAAACGGGTCGTAATGGGTCGTAAGCACTTAGGTTAGGTTTCATTTAGTATGTAGGCTTTGTTAAACCATACTACATGAGTTCCCATACTCATTTGGTTTACGAGCCCTCATTCTATCCGATCCTCCGATATAGGTCCGGTTTATTAACACAGTTACCTATATTAGGTGCCGTTTGATTCCGAGATCTCTAGCATTGCTTGGTGGTTATCTTAGGACTTCTGAGCAATCACAAGTGAGTACATAGACCCCTCTTTTACTGTTTTCCAAACATTTTGGGGTGAAACACATGTGCCTATTTGTTACTTTCATGCTTTTCCATGTTTTCATATCATATGCTTGTTATGTTCAATAGTACATTTATAGTACATGATTTACATTACATTTCATGCTATGTATGCCCATTGTGTGCATACTTAGTACATTGTTCTACATTACATTTTATGCTATGTATGCCCATTGTGTGCGTACTTAGTACATTGTTTTACATTACATTTCATGCTATGTATGTCCATTGTGTGCATACTTGGTACATTGTTTCACATTACATTTCATGCTATGTATGCCCATTGTGTGCATACTTAGTACAGTTGTTTTCATCACATGTTTACATTTTGGTATGACATTTGGGTTGTTTAAAATGGAACAATACATTCATTAACATTAGCTACGCCGTTCGTTAGTAGGTAGTGGTACCATAGGAATTGACAAATCCCGTTCCGGACTTCCTGGGTAGGTTTGGATGAAAGGAATGACCGAATTCGATACACACAACTTAGATAAACCTTTAATTTGTTTAAGGGTTTATCGCCACAGTCTCAAGGCTTGGATGTATGCATTTTCACAATACCGCATAGATGTTTGTATCAGTATAGCATGCATTTGTTCCACAAAACATAACTTTGATTTAAACCATGTTTTACTTCAATACCTTGATTTTGTGCATTTTAAATATGGTTTAGTTGATATATTTCACTTACCATACGTGATATTTTTGGGTACACATTACATGATCTACATTAAACATAAACATTTTGACATTGATATACACATTTAGTGGTTTACATTGGACATAGACATTTCGATATGGTTTACACATTAACACATGACAATTCATTTATACATAAACAATTTACATTGGTGGTTGGTTTGAGTAAGTGATTTGAGTAACGAGGCGTGTGTAATATAATACAAGCATGGTGGATACGCCGCTGGTACTTCCTATATATAAGTGTTTGTATGACATTACATGTCGTAGAGTCACTTAAATCATTTCAATATTTGACATATTACGTTTTACATAAACAACTTATTTTCACAAGGCATTGATTTACAAAACGACTTATCTTATACAAACTCATTTTACTTGGTAATTCATTTAACCTTACATTATTCTCTTATTTATACATATCATCGCTTTTTGAATGATTTACAAAACAAAACAATTTACAAGGTTCATGACTGACTTTTACTAAACAACTATTTCTTAAACTTAAGTCATCAACCCTATTTTCACAAAACCTATGTATCTCACAGGCATTTTTATGCTGACGTACCTACTTTCACATGTGTTTTCAGGAGCTTTTGCATAGGATGATGATCGTGACACTAGGGCGGACCTGTGCCTTAGAGACTTAAAATGAAGATAGACTTAGTTTCACTATGTTATGAACTCTATATTTCCTGTTTAAGACAATGTAACTCTTATGTTGATAAATAAAATACAACTTTGTATGCCATGGTTATGAAACAATTAATTATGTTACAACACTCCCCGACATTTTCCGTCACGTTTTGTATGTTATACGTGGTCGGGGTGTGACAGAAGAGTGTTGGACTCTGTATGCCCAAGACACATATTAAATTGATGTGGCTAGTACGTTATGATCCAAGTCGGGTCATACCCAATAACAAGCTAGACAAACACCTACAATATTTATTTATGATATGATCAAACAAATAAATATTAACACTTACAATATTTAGAAATTGGTTTTCTAAATAATTACACTTGACAAACTAATAAATTATATGGATAATTTATTTTTGAGAGAATATTTTATTTTGTTATTTAATAGGTTAAATAACAATTAAAAGGTTGCATATTGTTTATAAAATGTTATATTAAGTTTTATAAAAGTTATAAAACTTAAATTAAAGACAAGGAGACAAGCTTTAAAATTTTGATTGGGTGAAGTGGGAGGTGGCTTGGGCCGCCCCTTATACCTCTTCCCAAGAGGTTTCAACCACTAAGATTACATGCAAAACTTCTCATTTACAAGGCACTTGATTTTAAAAGTAATGCAACATTCTCTCTCATTAAGAACACAACATATTCAAGTGTAAAAAACTCCTATTTTCTCTCTAATATTTTCGGCCAAGAGCTGAATTTTAGAGGAATTTTGTGAGCTTCAAGTGTAGAAATCCTAGCAATCTCAAGGTGTTTGTTGGAGCTTTCGGGTATACTAGCTTGAGGCTTTCTCGTTTGGAAGCTACCATTCAAGATTCATCATCTTCTTCCATCTCCTTGCTCCAAAGAAAGGTTGATTTCTCAAACACCCTATGGTTGTATTTTGATAGCATGTATGTCATATATGGATCCGATTTTGGGTTTTTGCATTTAAAAGAGTTTTAAATCTTGTAAAGTAACATGTTTTAAATCCTCATTCCGCTGCGTTTTAATTTTATTCGGATAAAATTAGCTTTGATAAACATGTACAAAACCCATCAATGGCATCTAGAGCCGCTTATATGAGTGCATGCTTCATTGGATTTAAAATTTTCGGGTTTTGGGTTTGGTTAAACCCTATGGCCGAAAGTTTTGACCATGGTTCTCCTTTTATTTTTCAAGATTTATTTCCTACATGCATAAAGGAATCTTGAAAAAATTATATCATATGGATGATTTATTTTGTTTGGACAAAAAACCACAATTTTCGGTTTTTCATTCTTGGCCGAAAAATGTAGGTTGTAAAAGGAAACCATTTTGCTCTTGAAGTTTATATATATTTGGATATATATTTTGGTGTTCATAACCTAGCCATGACCTTGTATGAATATGTTTGTATTTGTGATTTTAGATAATTATTCAATGAGTTGTAATAATTATTATTTTGTCTTCCATTTGTAAAAATATGTAATTTATTTATTTTTCATTTGGTATGTAAGTAAATAGATTAGATGCATTTATTTTACTAGAAAAATGTATTAGGATACTTTTATGTAAAAGAAGATGCACACAAAATGCGGTTTTGGTTTTTGCCAATTTCGGGCATAAAGAACTTCATAGTTCTTAACGGGATTTTAGCCCGATAACCAAAACACATTTTTGAAGTCCAAAGGAGTTTGGAGCTGAATTTAAAAGACATTTGGAAGCTCAAAGAAGTGAAGAAATCACAACACGAGATGAAGACTTGAAGCATTTGGATGCGGGATCAAGTGGGAGTTCACCGACACTTTTTTGTGTCCATTTTCACCCTTTAGGAAGGACCTTTTGACACACTTGTTTCGGCTAACAAGTGTGGTCAAAATAGTTGGCTATGGTTATACACCTTTTAACATATGTGTTGTGTGCTTGTATGGTTATATTTTATTTATGGTTGTTTGGATGATATTTGGATATGCGTACTTAACAACTAATAACTCATAACAAGCTTAAAATTGGTTCTTACAAAAATCATTAAAACGATTAATAAAAAGGTTTTATTAAAAATTAATGATTTTATAATAAAATGGGTTTTATTAAAAAGAACCTTGAAAATTGATTTTCACTAAAGTACCAAGGATTTGAATGCATGCAAATATATGGTACATAAAGTTTTCTAAACTAGAATTTTGAAAACTCAAAATCCCTTTTATAATACAAGTCAAACACCATCCTTTTATACAACACTCGAATCACTTGGGAACTCTTTTGTGGGATAAAGGTCACCTAACCATATTTGAGGGAACTTGTATATTCGAGGTGGGTTTACCATGTTTGTGGGATAAAGGTCACCTAACCACTTATGTGTATAAACTCACACGTGTGTGTAAGTTGGACGACTTGATTTGGAAACCATGAACTTAGGGTCACCGAAGCATGGGGAACAAAGGTGTTGATGGGATTAAACATGCCAACTAAACATAAAGATGTTTAAGCGATCCCATATGGCTAGAAGTTGCAAAGAGTTGCAATTGTCAAACGTTGACTACCTTGTTAATTTAAATAATGGGATAAAGGTCACCTAACCAATATTTAAATGTAACGTTGGATTCTAGATTTTAATTATTAATTGTCTATGAGACACAAAAGGGTATTAATGATTAAAATATAATAATATCGAAAATACTAAAATTGAACCTTGTTAAATTTTGTAGATGGCCGCTAACAATGCAAACCCGATTAACCAAACCGTCCGTAACCTATCACTAAGAACCATCCTTGAAAAGGATCGTCTCAACCATAACAACTTCATGGATTGGTTTCGAAACTTGAGAATTGTTCTCAAGCAAGAGAAGATATCCTATGTGTTGGACGATCCTATTCCCGATCAACCCGACGAGGAAGATGTAGAAGCCTACAATGATTGGGTTAAATATACCGAGGACTCCGTGCAAGCCTCTTGCCTCATGTTGGGAACTATGATTCCCGAGATTCAAAAGGACTTTGAACATCATGGGGCATACGACATGATTACCCAATTGAAGGAAATGTTCCTACAACAAGCAAGGGTAGAACGCTTCGAAACGGTTCGAGCGCTTCATGCATGTCGAATGGAGGAAACCCAATCGGTCTCATCTTACGTCCTAAAAATGAAAAGCCACATTGATCGCCTCGAAAGGCTCAATTGTCCCGTCTCTAAAGAGTTGGCTACAGATTTGATCCTCAACTCTTTAACAAAGAAATTTGAGAGCTTTGTTATGAACTATAACATGAATGGATGGGACAAGAGCATTGGTGAGCTTCATGCAATGCTCAAAACGGCCGAAGCGGGAATGGGTAAAAAGGCTTTACCCGTTCTAACGATCAATGAGGGAGGCAAGAAGGGACATCACTCCGACTCCAAGGCAAATGTTGCCAAAGGAAAGGGGCACGTCAAAGGGAAGGGAAAAAGAAAGGCTAAAGCAGAACCACCAAAACCAAAAGAGAAGAAGGCAAAGGTTGCCACGAGCGATCCATGCTTTGAGTGTGGAGAGATAGGGCATTGGAAAAGGAATTGTCCAACCTATCTCAAAGAGTTGAAAAACAAGAGGGATGCAGGGCAAACCTCAGGTACAATCTTTATGATATATATTGATCTAAATGTTATTTCTTCTAACACATGGGTGTTAGATACCGGATGTGGAACTCATATTTGCAATTCGTTGCAGGGGTTCAAAAGAAATAAGCATTACAAGAAGGGAGACACTAGTCTCTTCATGGGCAATGGAGCGAAGGTTCAAGTTGAAGCCCAAGGAGACTATGTTTTAAAACTTCCAAGTGGTTTGGAAATTTGTTTGAAAAATGTTTTGTATGCTCCTAGTTTGACTAGGAACATTATTTCTGTTTCCCTTTTAAGACAATATGGATTTGATTTGAAGTTTTTTTTTGGGTAAAGGGTTACCCCGGTGATTCTATATATTCACAAACCAAACAAAACAAGTAGTGTAGAAATTCTACACTAGTGCAATCATGAGACATGCCCCATGAAAGTAAACCACAAAACAACCAAAAACAACCACTAAAAAGTTAAACAAAAAACGCCCAACTAGACTATCCACTAGACAAACGCAACCGCATACTGACTCAAACTTAATCAGCCGCCATCGTCTTCCGTTTGATCTCCATTTATCTCCCACTCCTCAAGAAGTCTCCGCACACTTAAAGTGTTCTTTAATCTAGCGCCCATCAGTTTGTATCTGACCGTGTTTAAAATAATTTCACTTAGTTTCTCCGGAGGTCTCAACTGATTTTTGAAAATTCTAGCATTTCTTTCCTGCCAAATAAAGTACACAGCAGCCGCAACCAGAATTTTAGCAACATAAGTCGAAGCCGATTTAGATCTAGACCGAACCAGCAACCAATCCACTATATCAGTCCATTTCGGACTAACATCACCCATGTTCACTTTATTTCGAATTAGATGCCAAACTTGAGAAGCAAAGTTGCATTCAAAAAATAAATGCTGATGTGAGTCGAAATTCTGATAACACAACATGCAACACATCATATTCATGTTCTTCCTTCGCGAGATATCCCACTTAAGAATTTTATCTTGCGTTAACAACTTACATTTAAGGACCAACCACATCATAAAAGCATGCCGAGGAATACACTGTGAAAATCAGACAATATTACACCAATTAACTTCCGGAGCTGTGTACCGAACCGACTGCCACACACATGAAGTTGAAAATTCCTTTGTATCGCTACCATCTTTCCATACCAATTTGTCAGGTTTTGTTGGATTTAATTGTAGTTGATCTAACTGAATTAGAACTGGAAATAGATCTCTCCAAGCCACAGGCCAAGACCAAGACCCCTGCGAAAATATGTTTGCCACAGAATCATCCAGATGGAAATCAGCATCGGTTATAGTTCTAGGCGATATAAAATCACCAAGAGGCCCTATATCACACCAATAATCGAACCAAGCAGATGTATCGACTCCATTACCTAAAATCGACCATATATGCTTTCTGATAAGAGGCCGTAACTGCACTAACTTTCTCCAAGACCAGCAACAATTAGCTTGAAGTTTATACACCCAAAAACTCTTACCTTTCAACCTGTAACTGTGCACCCAATCTACCCATAAAGAATCCCGTTTAGACACGATGCTCCAAATATGAGAAGACATAAGAGCCATATTCATATCCCCAATCCGTCTAATTCCCAACCCTCCTTCATATTTCGGAGTACAAACAGTTTTCCAAGAAACTTTAGATTTACCTTTAGAATACACACTATCTTGAGACCAAAGGAAATTTCGCATACAAGCTTCAAGCTCAAGAACAATACGAGACGGCAACATAAAAACAGAAGACCAATAGATGTGCATAGCTGAGAACAATGAAATTTATGCTTTGATGAATGACATGTTCTACTTTAAAGCTACGCCTTCAAATGGTATTTATGAATTGGTTCATGGTAATACATCATTTGATAATTCGATGTACCAAGCAAACACCAAGAAACTCAAAATGGATTTGAATGAGACCTATCTTTGGCATTGTCGTCTTGGTCATATAAACAGAAATCGCATGCAAACACTTCAAAAGAATGGTCTTTTGGAAACAAATGAAATTGGTTCATTTGATACATGCGAATCTTGTTTACAAGGTAAAATGACCAAGAAACCCTTTAGTGGCACAAACCAAAGGGCAAAAGATTTATTAGGGATCATACATTCGGATGTATGTGGTCCTTTTAAGCCAATGACTAGGAATGGTGAAAGATACTTCGTAACTTTTACCGACGACTTCAGTCGTTATGGTTATGTGTACTTGTTAAGACACAAAGATGAAGTTTTTGAAACGTTCAAAATCTTCCAAAACGAAGTAGAAAATCAACTCACCAAGACAATCAAAGTTCTTCGTTCCGATAGAGGAGGTGAATACCTAAGTGACGCTTTTCAAGATCATCTTAGGAGTTGTGGGATCATCTCACAACTTACTCCACCTGGAACACCACAACATAATGGTGTGTCTGAGAGGAGGAATCGAACTCTATTGGATATGGTTCGATTGATGATGGCTAGAAGCACACTGCCTCTATCATTTTGGGGTTACGCTTTGCTCTCCGCGGCTCGTATATTAAATATGGCCCCAACCAAGAAAGTGGATAAGACACCTTTTGTAATATGGCATGGAACGGTTCCATCATTATCATATTTGAAGGTATGGGGTTGTGATGCTTATGTGAAGCAATACACCCCAAACAAGTTAGAAGTACGATCCATTAAGTGTATCTTCGTAGGATATCCTAAAGATGATATAGGATATTATTTCTACGATCCAACAGAGCAAAAGGTATTTGTTGCTCGAAAGGGTAAGTTCTTGGAGGATAAGTTCCTTATGGAAGGAACTAGTAGAACAGTGGAACTTGATGAGGATCAAGAACCACAAGCCGATACACGTTTGATTGATACTAGCACTCAACAAGAGGTTGTTGAAAATGATCAAATGGTTGATCAACATACACAAAACGTTCGCAGATCTGGTAGAATTAGTAATCCACCTGAAAGATATGGAATTTTCATGGATGGATGCTACGTGGTAGATTCGGGTGAACCAACCACATACCATGATGCAATGTCAAAATTCGATTGTGACAAATGGCTTGAAGCCATGAACGTAAAGATGCAGTCCATGTATAACAACCAAGTATGGGAATTGGTTATAGCACCTCTTAACTCCAAAGTAGTTGGAAGTGAGTTGGTTTTCAAGAAGAAAACAGATATGCATGGTAACTTGGATACTTATAAAGCGAGACTTGTAGCAAAAGGTTTCACTCAAACTCAAGGGGTTGATTATGATGAGACCTTCTCGCCAGTGGCAATGCTAAAGTCGATTAGGATATTATTTGCCATAGCTGCATATTATGACTATGAGATTTGGCAAATGGATGTCAAAACGGCTTTCCTCAATGGATATCTTGATGAAGATGTCTATATGGTTCAGCCTGAAGGTTTTGTCGATCCAAAACATCCTAACAAAGTGTGCAAGTTAAAGAAATCAATCTATGGATTGAAACAAGCATCGAGAAGTTGGAATCACCGTTTTGATGAAGAAATTAGGAATTTTGGGTTCATCAAGAACGGGGATGAAGCTTGTGTGTATAAGAAAGCTAGTGGGAGCACCGTCACTTTCTTAGTATTGTATGTCGATGACATTCTACTATTTGGAAATGACATTCCAACCATGGAAGGTGTAAAAGCATGGCTTGGAAGATGTTTTTCCATTAAAGATCTTGGAGAAGCTGCCTATATTTTGGGAATAAAGATCTGTAGGGATAGATCTAGGCGCTTGATAGGTTTAAACCAAAGTGCATACATTGACAAAGTCTTGAAAAGGTTCAAGATGGAGAACTCAAAGAAAGGTTTGGTACCTATTCAAAAGGGGACAATATTGAATGTGACTCAATGTCCAAGCTCAAAGGATGAGCAAGAAAGAATGAAAGGAATCCCATATGCGTCTGCTATAGGATCCATAATGTATGCAATGATATGCACTAGACCGGACGTGTCATGTGCCTTAAGCATGACAAGTAGATACCAGCAAAATCCAGGTAACAGTCATTGGATGGCTGTTAAGAGCATATTGAAATACCTTAGGAGGACTAAGGATATGTTTCTAATATATGGATCTGGTGAAGAGGAACTCGTTGTAAAAGGTTACACGGATGCGAGTTTCCAAACTGATCGAGATGGTTCTCGATCACAATCTGGGTATGTCTTCATTTTGAATGGAGCTGCAGTCTCTTGGAAGAGCTCGAAGCAGGATGTTGTAGCATTGTCCACTACAGAATCAGAATACATCGCCGCCTCATTGGCAGCACAAGAAGCTGCGTGGTTAAAGAAGTTCATTGCCGACCTAGGGGTAGTCCCTACCATTCAAGACCCCCTAGAGATCTTTTGTGATAACGAGGGTGCGATTGCTCAAATCAAGGAACCTCGTGCACATCAAAAGACTAGGCACATTGAGCGGAGATTCAACTACATAAGGGATGAAGTTGAAAAAGGAAAGATATGTATTCGCAAAGTTCACACCGATCAAAACATTGCGGATCCACTCACGAAGCTCCTTGAACGACCAAAACATGAGGGTCATACTTGTGCCTTAGGACTTCGGTATTCTAGTGATTGGATTTGATCTATTTTGTATTTGGATATTGGAACAATTGTTATTTTAACTCTTTTATGGTATTTTGAGTTATGTTTCATTTTAGCATGTTTAAATCCGTGAATAAATTAATTATTCTAAATGTCCGTAGTCGATCATACTTGTGGGAACAAATATGAATGTAAGACTATTATGAACTTGGATTGGTGGATATTCATTAGGTATGAATATAGAGCAAAGTGTTGCTGCCAAAGTTCATAGATATTTGTGGGATACAAATATTGGACTGACCCGCTCTCAAATGTTACTGCATGGAATCATTTATGATTGATCATAAGTAAATTTGAGCAAAGGCGAATATCATAGTATCCTCTGACCTGAGATACATATTGGGTCTTGATATTCACCAAATATTATGCCTTGACTTAGTTCTTCGCTGTCTGTAATAAGATAGTACATAAGACTAAGCTCAGGTATGGTACGAGGTGATTGTGAGAGACGTATGTAGTCAAGAAGGGATTTGTTCCTCTTATTCGTTGAGAGTAGGATGTCTAAGGCCTGCTTAAGTTAAATCAACAGAGAATGATCACACTGTGTCTCTGGATTTGACATGACATCTGTAACGAAAGGATAAATGATAGATTCACCTAAATCATTTTCAAGTAAGGGACTTGAAGGGGATGATGTTATTGAATGGCACTTCGTCATACGTATTAGGGGTAGTAAACCGTTGTTAGGCGTCATTTACTGCTTGCATCAATCTTCTATGTATCTTGTGCAAGTGGGAGATTCATGTCGTGTGCTCATGATGTTCAAAAACTTTTTTTATTTTGTCTTCGTGCTTATGAGTTTTGCATGTAATCTTAGTGGTTGAAACCTCTTGGGAAGAGGTATAAGGGGCGGCCCAAGCCACCTCCCACTTCACCCAATCAAAGAGTTGGTATCAGAGCCAACGGTTATAGGGAATTAGGTTATTAGTAATGCTTTGACCTAGACTATAACCTTTCTAGGACCCCAACACAAGTTATCTTGTGTTTAGATTTTAAAACATGCACTTCACCTATCCTTAGGTGATAACCACAACGGGAACATCAAGTTTGAATCCGCTTTGAAAATCAATCATCTGTTTTTGGATGATTGATTACTAGGTTTTGAACCCTCTGTTGTAAGGTTTTGAACCCTTCCAGTTTGATTTTTGGCCTTGTGCCTTTCAAATTTTCAAAATCTCGTCAAAGTTTTGGGTTCTAAATAGTGTGAACACATGCAAACTGGAAGAGTGAATGCCTGTACCCTGGGTTTTCTATCTAAGGCTAGAGTGTTCGTACAAATCCACATAATCGGACCAGTCACTCTTACCTGGGAACTCTTGGGGTGAGTGTTCACTTATAGGCGAGCATGTCTTCGCGATACATTATTTTTGACCCATTTACTTTGATTAGTCACTGTGTTTCGTTTGTTTGCTTTGTGATGCAAACAAATGACCACCATCTTTGCCATTATCAATTTTTGCATCATCTCATTCTTTTCACCCAAACATCTCACTCGTTTCCTTTCATGTTTTCCTCTTTTAGAATGCCTCCTCGACGCGAAAACCAGATAGCGACTGCCGAACTGGCAGAAATCATTGCACAGCAGATGGCTGCTCAATTCCCAAACCTCTTTGCTCACTGGAACCAAGCCAACAATAACAACAATGCTCCATGCAAATTCAAGGATTTTAACTCGGCTAAACCACTTAAGTTTAGTGGTTCTGAGGGAGCGACTGGGCTTCTTCAATGGTTCGAGAGCATTGAGAATACTTTCCGTCATGTGCAGTGTCCTGACAATCGCAAGGTCGAGTTTTCTTCAAGTGTGTTTCAGAAGAGGGCTCTCACATGGTGGAACGGGGTTATGAGAGACCGTGGTGCAGAAGTTGCTCTAGCACAAACTTGGGCTGAACTTAGGGCCCTTATGATGAGGGAGTTCTGTCCTCGTCATGAACAGCGAGCTTTGGAAAGAGAGTTCGATGACTTAAAACAAGACAGTGGCGAGCACAGGGCATATACCGATAGATTTGAGGAGTTGAGTCTGCTTTGCCCAACAATGGTTACCCCACTCGACAAGGCTATCGAAAGGTACATCGACGGCCTACCTGACTTAGTGCAAGACATCATTACTGGTAGTAACCCTGCCACACTCCGTCAGGCTATCGAGTTAGCAGCGACATTGACTGAGTCGCAGATTCGGAAGAATAAGGGCAAGAAACAGTCGTCTGACAAGGAAGATAGCAAGAAAGGTCAAAACAAGAATGGAAAGGATTCTGGTTCATCAAAAAGGGCAAGGAAGCGTAAGGCTTCCCAAAACTATGCTGTCACTGCCCAAGCTAACCAGGCAGTCCCAACCAACCCGCACAGCCTCCAGCGAAGAAGCCCTATTCAGGGAATGCACCTTTATGCAATAGATGCAACAGTCACCATCAGCCGCAACATCAGTGCCGTTTCTGTAATAACTGTGGGAAGTCGGGTCATCTTGCCAATGTTTGTCGGTTTGCTCAGAATCAGGCAGTCCAGAACCCGGCTCAACAAGATGCTCAGCCTCTTGCAGCAACAGGGTCAAGCTGCACGACCTCATTTTCCTCCTGGTTCGTGCTACAATTGTGGGGATCTGACCAACTACAGAAACTGGTGTCCAAGGCTAGCCAACCAGAATCAGAATGCAAATCAGAATCAGGCTCAGGCTCGAGGTCGAGTCTTCAACATGAATGCCCAAGAGGCGCAGGCAGACAATGAAGTGGTGAACGGTATGTTCTTTATTAATAATCAGCCTGCATCTGTTCTTTTTGATTCGGGTGCCGATAAGAGTTTTGTGTCATTATCTTTTGAGCCATTACTTCACGTGTCTAGAACGAAACTAGGTAAACCTTTGACAGTAGAGGTTGCTAGTGGTGAACCCATTATTCTTGATTCTGTTCTTCGCAACTGCCAGTTGGACCTTAACGACCATCTTTTTCCTATCGACCTCACGCCTATGCAACTTGGAAGCTTCGACGTTATTGTGGGTATGGATTGGTTAGCCAAGCATCACGCAGAGGTAGTTTGTTTTGAGAAGATTGTTCGTGTGCCGCTTTCGACAGGCGAGATCCTACAGGTTCGTGGTGAGAAACCTGCTGGTGGTCTCAAACTCATGTCTTGTTTTAAAGCTCGGAAGTATCTGCGAAAGAATTATGTGGCCTTCTTGGCACATGTCACAACAGATAAAGGCAAATGTAAGTCTATCCAAGATATTCCCGTTGTTCGAGATTATTCTGAAGTATTCCCTGAAGAGTTACCTGGTCTACCTCCAGCACGCCAAGTCGAGTTCCGTATTGATCTCGTACCTGGTGCAAATCCCATTGCCAGAGCTCCATATCGTCTTGCACCATCTGAGATGCAAGAGTTGTCTAAGCAGCTTCAGGAGCTCTCTGACAAAGGTTTTATCCGTCCTAGCTTTTCACCTTGGGGTGCTCCCGTTCTTTTTGTCAAGAAAAAGGATGGATCTTTTAGGATGTGTATCGATTATCGTGAGCTTAACAAGCTCACCATCAAGAATCGATATCCCCAACCTCGCATCGATGATCTCTTTGATCAGTTACAGGGCGCTTCTTATTTTTCGAAGATTGATCTGCGATCTGGATATCGTCAACTTCGGGTGCATGAAGAAGACATTCCCAAGACAGCGTTCCGCACTCGTTATGGGCATTATGAGTTCACAGTCATGCCATTCGGTTTGACTAATGCTCCTGCTGTTTTCATGGACTTAATGAATAGGGTCTGCAAACCTTATTTGGATCAGTTCGTCATTGTTTTTATTGACGACATCTTGATTTACTCTAAGACGCGAGCTGATCACGAGCAACATCTTCGTCTTACTTTGGAACTCCTAAAGAAAGAGCAACTTTTCGCCAAATTCTCCAAGTGCGAATTTTGGCTTAAAGAAGTTCAATTTTTAGGGCATATCATCAACGAACAAGGTATCCATGTAGATCCCTCCAAGATCAGTGCGATTAAGGATTGGGATACGCCTACTACTCCTACTGAAGTTCGTTCTTTTCTTGGTCTTGCGGGTTATTACCGCCGCTTCATTGAAAACTTCTCAAAGATTGCAGTTCCTCTAACTGCTCTAACTCAGAAGAACAAACCCTTTGATTGGGGAGTCAAACAAGAAGAAGCGTTTCTGACTTTGAAACAAAAACTTTGCGACGCGCCTGTTCTGACTCTGCCTGAGGGCAATGATGATTTCGTCGTTTATTGCGATGCATCTAAATTGGGTCTTGGCTGCGTTCTGATGCAAAGGAACAAAGTTATAGCATACGCATCGAGGCAGTTGAAGATACATGAGAAGAACTACACCACTCATGATCTTGAGTTGGGTGCAGTTGTCTTCGCTCTTAAGATCTGGAGACACTATTTGTACGGTACAAAATGTGTGGTTTTCACGGACCACAAAAGTCTTCAGCATATCTTCAACCAGAAAGAACTCAACATGAGGCAACGACGTTGGGTCGAACTTCTAAACGACTATGACTGCGAAATTCGCTACCATCCTGGTAAGGCGAATGTCGTAGCCGATGCATTGAGTCATAAGGAACGTACTAAGCTTCATTGTGTTCGTGTTCAATATGTTATTCAAGCTCGATCCGATATCCAAGCACGCATTTCTCAGGCTCAACAATCTTGTGTTTCACAAGGTTTAATGGATAAAGAATTTCCCTATCACATAACACCTGATCTGGAACTGAAGGACAATGGATCGTATTACTTCATGGACCGTTTATGGGTCCCAAGCCAAGATAACCTTCGCACCTTGCTTATGGATGAAGCCCATAAGTCTCATTATAAGATGTATAAGGATCTTCGTATTCAGTATTGGTGGCCTGGTATGAAGAAAGACATTGCCTTATATGTATCAAAATGCCTTACTTGTCTTAAGGTTAAGGCTGAACATCAGCGTCCTTCTGGTTTATTGGTGCAACCAGAGATCCCAGTTTGGAAATGGGAAAACATTACTATGGATCTCATTACCAAACTTCCGCGCACAAAGAATGGTCATGATGCCATCTGGGTAGTTGTTGATCGTCTTACTAAGTCAGCACATTTCTTGCCAATCCGTGAGGATTTTTCTGCTGACAAACTTGCAAAAATCTATGTGGATGAAATTGTAGCTCGACATGGTATTCCTTTGAACATCATTTCTGACAGAGATGCTCGTTTCACTTCTCATTTTTGGAGAACCATGCAATCTTCTATGGGGACCCAACTTAATCTGAGCACAGCTTATCATCTGCAAACGGATGGTCAATCTGAAAGAACAATCCAGACTCTGGAGGATATGCTTAGAGCTTGTGTGATCGATTTTGGTGGTAGTTGGGATTCACATCTTCCGTTAATTGAATTCTCCTACAACAACAGTTATCACACCAGCATCAAAATGGCTCCTTTCGAAGCTCTCTATGGTCGAAAATGTCGTTCACCAGTCTGCTGGAGTGAGATCGGTGAGGCTCAGCTTACTGGACCTGCCCTCATTTTAGAGACAACAGATAAGGTTAAGAAAGTTCGTGATAACCTTCAGACAGCTAGAAGCCGTCAAAAGAGTTACGCGGACCCAAAACGAAAGCCCTTGGAATTTCAAGTCGGTGATCGAGTATTACTTAAGGTCTCACCTTGGAAAGGTGTGATCAGATTTGGAAAGAAAGGAAAACTTGCACCCAGATACGTTGGACCATTCAAGATCGTCGAAAGAATCGGTAAGGTAGCCTACAGACTTAAGTTACCTCCGGAACTTGGAAATGTTCATCCAACCTTTCACGTGTCCAATCTCAAGAGGTGTTTAGCTGATGAGAACCTCCACATACCGCTTGACGAAATTCGTGTTGACAAAACACTGAAATTTGTTGAGAAGCCAGTGGAAATCATGGAACGAGAAGTCAAGTGGCTCAAACGCAAGCGCATTCCTTTGGTCAAAGTTCGCTGGGAAGCTAAACATGGACCCGAGTTTACTTGGGAACGCGAAGATCAAATGAAGGCGAAATATCCGCATCTTTTTCCACGAGTTTCCTCTAAATAAATTTCGGGACGAAATTTCCACAAGTAGGGGAGACTGTAACATCTGTGCTTGTAATCATTGTGAACAGTTCAATTATCAATAAAACAATGTTATTTGATCCCAATGTTTTTTTGGTTGTGTTTTACATTTTTCATGTTTTGACTTTTATTCAATCTCAAACTCTATATCGCTTTCTGGAGAGTTAAACGCAAACTGGTGCGTAAACGTAATCAGTTTAATGCGAAAAATACTCCGAAACATCAACATATACTTAACATACCTTAAATAACCTTTACATAACTTAGAAATAAGTTTTAAAGGCTTTGGTATGGCAAAAACAAGTAAATTCGCTTACAGGGACTAAACTTGACAAACTGCGAAAGTATGCCGATTTGAACTGTAACGAACATTTCGGAACATGACCATAAGTTAAACACACCTTAATTATCCTTTATATAGCTTAGAAATAGGCTTTGAGGGCTTCGGTGTGCTAAAATAAACTTTTGAGTCATTCAGGGACCAAAAGCGTCAAAAAGTGCACAAGTTTGCATTTTCGCGCATAACTTGCGTTCTGAATACCTCCGGACATCCAAAATATTTATGTAAGCACTAAAATATTTTATTTTAGTGTTTGGCATAAGAAAAATCCATTCGTCGCGCAATTTGGATCGTTTTTCACACCTAGCCCCCTAGGCGTCACGCGAGGCCCCTTCTGATCAGCAAAAGCCATTTTAAACACATGTTAACAGCCCTTAAACCCTCCAAAGGCCAATGCCAAGTGTCAAACTCTTATGGTGGAAGCAAAATGAGCTACCACAACATTCCAACAAGTGTAGGGATGTGATCATTCCCTCTTCTCCAAGAAACGATCCTAACGGTGAACCGAAATCTATAAATACCCACCTCAACTTCACTCATTCCTCACAAGAATCTGATTTGAGAAGCTCTAAGTTGAAACCTTTGTTTCATACCTGAGCTACTTGAATCAAGATTAGCATTCGGGGACCCTTTGTAAGTGTTCCTTCGTTCTTTTATTGCTTTTCGAGTCCGATTTGTTTGACTTTCTGCATTGACCAGTTTATGGTCAATGCGAAGTTCGTTTGAACTTCGCAACGTGATTGTAATCATGATGGTTATAGTCCCTTGGGACTATGCCTACTGATTACCACGTTGTCTAGGGTCGTAAGGGTAAGCGATCTAATAAATCGCTTATACCTTCGAACCCGGCCCATTTGGTCGATCATATAGATCCGACCAAACACATTAGGTGACCATTGTATATAGGGAATAACCTTCCGAGGTTATACCTTATGGTCGCTTCGTTTAAGTAGTTGTATGATAGGTAGTTTATATGCCTTAGGTAAATTACCAAAATACCCCTTTGATGCCAAAATTCATTTTAAACATATGTAACATAAATTTTGACATCTAAACTGATTTGACAACAATATTAGACATGTTAAGGCATATGTTACTTGTCATAGGACTAGTTAAGCGGTCCGAACGCGTTTCACGCGAACGACGCGTTAATGTAGCATAAGCTACCTAAACGGGTCGTAATGGGTCGTAAGCACTTAGGTTAGGTTTCATTTAGTATGTAGGCTTTGTTAAACCATACTACATGAGTTCCCATACTCATTTGGTTTACGAGCCCTCATTCTATCCGATCCTCCGATATAGGTCCGGTTTATTAACACAGTTACCTATATTAGGTGCCGTTTGATTCCGAGATCTCTAGCATTGCTTGGTGGTTATCTTAGGACTTCTGAGCAATCTCAAGTGAGTACATAGACCCCTCTTTTACTGTTTTCCAAACATTTTGGGGTGAAACACATGTGCCTACTTGTTACTTTCATGCTTTTCCATGTTTTCATATCATATGCTTTTTATGTTCAATAGTACATTTATAGTACATGATTTACATTACATTTCATGCTATGTATGCCCATTGTGTGCATACTTAGTACATTGTTCTACATTACATTTTATGCTATGTATGCCCATTGTGTGCGTACTTAGTACATTGTTTTACATTACATTTCATGCTATGTATGTCCATTGTGTGCATACTTAGTACATTGTTTAACATTACATTTCATGCTATGTGTGCCCATTGTGTGCATACTTAGTACAGTTGTTTTCATCACATGTTTACATTTTGGTATGACATTTGGGTTGTTTAAAATGGAACAATACATTCATTAACATTAGCTACGCCGTTCGTTAGTAGGTAGTGGTACCATAGGAATTGACAACTCCCGTTCCGGACATCCTGGGTAGGTTTGGATGAAAGGAATGACCGAATTCGATACACACAACTTAGATAAACCTTTAATTTGTTTAAGGGTTTATCGCCACAGTCTCAAGGCTTGGATGTATGCATTTTCACAATACCGCATAGATGTTTGTATCAGTATAGCATGCATTTGTTCCACAAAACATAACTTTGATTTAAACCATGTTTTACTTCAATACCTTGTTTTTGTGCATTTTATATATGGTTTAGTTGATATATTTCACTTACCATACGTGATATTTTTGGGTACACATTACATGATCTACATTAAACATAAACATTTTGACATTGATATACACATTTAGTGGTTTACATTGGACATAGACATTTCGATATGGTTTACACATTAACACATGACAATTCATTTATACATAAACAATTTACATTGGTGGTTGGTTTGAGTAAGTGATTTGAGTAACGAGG
Organism: Helianthus tuberosus; assembly: GCA_030545235.1. Classification (NCBI taxonomy): domain Eukaryota; kingdom Viridiplantae; phylum Streptophyta; class Magnoliopsida; order Asterales; family Asteraceae; genus Helianthus; species Helianthus tuberosus. Next base: position 69,688,725 of record CM060356.1, on the reverse strand, counting down.
CATGTGTAATATGATACAAGCATGGTGGATACGCCGCTGGTACTTCCTATATATAAGTGTTTGTATGACATTACATGTCGTAGCGTCACTTAAATCATTTCAATATTTGACATATTACGTTTTACATAAACAACTTATTTTCAGAAGGCATTGATTTACAAAACGACTTATCTTATACAAACTCATTTTACTTGGTAATTCATTTAACCTTACATTATTCTCTTATTTATACATATCATCGCTTTTTGAATGATTTACAAAACAAAACAATTTACAAGGTTCATGACTGACTTTTACTAAACAAGTATTTCTTAAACTTAAGTCATGAACCCTATTTTCACAAAACCTATGTATCTCACAGGCATTTTTATGCTGATGTACCTACTTTCACATGTGTTTTCAGGAGCTTTTGCATAGGATGATGATCGTGACACTAGGGCGGACCTGTGCCTTATAGACTTAAAATGAAGATAGACTTAGTTTCACTATGTTATGAACAATATATTTCCTGTTTAAAACAATGTAACTCTTATGTTGATAAATAAAATACAACTTTGTATGCCATGGTTATGAAACAATTAATTATGTTACAACACTCCCCGACGTTTTCCGTCACGTTTTGTATGTTATACGTGGTCGGGGTGTGACAGAAACCTTCTTGGATCTTCAAAATAACTTGGAAACTTCTTGAAATGTGCTTGGTTCTTACAAAGGAAGCTTGAATTTTCGAAAATGGAGGTGTGAAGGGTTATGTTCAGCCGAGAGTGGGTGTAGGAAGAAGTGAGATGTGTTTTTGATTTTCAAATGTCTTGTATGGAGTGTTTAGGGAACATAATCATCACTTATACTCCAAATGTTCAACACATGGCATGACCCAAAGAGAGGTGGCTCCTCATGTTGCCACATGCCCTCTTTCTCTCTCTCTCTCTTATACACACACATATTCGTATACATACATATATATATACAATCTAGACCAAAAACTGGTATTTTACGGGATACCGGGTATTTTATCTTGCGTTTTAACCCGTTTTAACGCGTTTTAAATTATTTTTAACACTATATAAAAATAAAATCACCAAAATATTATTGAACAATATTTTGTTTACCTGGACTGGCTACGTTGTCGGTATTTGGCAGTACGCGCGCTGTGTTGTGCGGTACGCGCTTATAATCACAAAAATAGATATTTAAGCGTTTTTATTTATTTTTATTATTCTATAATAATAAACTTATCAAATTATTACTAAAATGATTATCAATTGCCTTGATAGGCTGTGTTGACAGTATTTTGTCGGTACACGCGCTGCATCGCGCGGTACGCGCTCAAACTCGAAAAATAGAGTTTCCTAGCGTTTTAAATTATTTTTCCACACGGATATGATTAAAATAATTATTCTAATCATAACAAACTATTTTTAGGATTTTAACACTGATCGGGTGGTCACCGACGTCCATTTCGCATTTTAACCGTTACGCGATAAGCGTTTATCTTACCGTTGCCAACATAATTTTTGCCATGGTTTAAATTTACCAACTCATTAAATTTCACATATAAACATCATATTCAGTCAAATACAGCCTGTTATCTATTCACAACACGTGTTACAATTGTACGGTACGGCCTGAGAAGCCGGGTGTCACACAAAACACTCCAAATCAAATCACATATATAAAAAAAGACAACTAATGTTCGGGTTTTTATTCGGGTTTCAAGTTTCGGGTTATTCGGGTCGGGTTGTTCGGGTTTTTGGTTGAGAAAAAATGAACCGATAACCGACCCATTTAAGGTTCGGGTTGGTCGGGTTTGGGTTGGTCGGGTTTGGGTTGTTCGGCTTCGGGTTTTTCGGTTATTCTCTAATTCAAGTTCGGGTGATTTCGAATTCGGTTCGGTTTTCGGGTTTCGGATAAAAAAGAACAGCCCTAAACACAAGCGTCCGGTTCTAGACAGACTTAACAAATTCCCTTCATCATACGTCGTCATCCATGTTCAGATTCCACAAATTTGGAAACCCCTATTTATTTAGACCATGCATATTTTTGGTTTGGTGGATTTTAATTAAAATATCTATCATAGCCTAGGCATTGCTTAACTCATTAAGACTTTATTCAGAAAGAAACTTTATCAGGCTAGTGTCACGGGCCAAATGTTTGAAGATCGCAATGCTATGGGCTATGCTTGAACGCTTGGGTTACTGGCTAGTCCTGGACTTTATCAGGGGACGGAGTCAGTGTCAATGAAGAGGTGTACGTGCCTAGTCGTGCAAACGACGAACGCACCACTGGTCGAGAGCTGGCGCCGCTCTCCTGATGAGTCCAAGGCAGGACGAAACCAGTGACCCACACAAAGAAGCGGGATGGATTGGCTGGTCGAAAAGTAACCCCGTGACAACTTGGTATCAGAGCAGAACGATTCTCGGATACGTTGGAACGTGACTCTTAACCAAATGAGCTTAACATTTAGAGTATGGTTGCGCAATGGTGGTGGGAGAAGACCAAATATGGGTTTGCTTCGGCAAAGGTCTTTGTACTCCGCGAGTATGGGATCGTGAGAGCCGCTCAAGTATAGTTGCAGTGAAGCCCTCTGTGTTATGTTCAAAAATCTACGGTTCAAGCAGCGCCGTAAAAAGGAAGTTTTGTGAAAGCTGCTACAACTATTCAGGTCCCCGTATTCCTGAAACAAGGTGAATCATCGGCACCTAATCCGATGCAGCGGACGTCAGCGCCACTTAAAACCAAAACTGACGTACTATATTGAACACACATGACAGAAGATCATTGTTGCTGTGCTTTCAGGTGTCCTAACCTCCCAAAGTGAATCATGCTCAACATAAGGGAATCATGCATTGTCAAGTATGCGAGCTGGTATGGAACGGCGAGCATGCACGAGGACGTGCATGAAATGGTGGTGGGAAAGTGTCACGGGCCAAATGTTTGAAGATCGCAATGCTATGGGCTGTGCTTGAACGCTTGGGTTACTGGCTAGTCCTGGACTTTATCAGGGGACAAAGTCAGTGTCAATGAAAAGGTGTACGTGCCTAGTCGTACAAACGACGAATGCACCACTGGTCGAGAGCTAGCGCCGCTCTCCTGATGAGTCCAAGGCAGGACGAAACCAGTGACCCACACAAAGAAGCGGGATGGATTGGCTTGTCCCCGGGGACTTGGGGACGCCACAAGGTGAATCATCGGCACCTAATCCGATGCGGCGGACGTCAGCGCCACTTAAAACCAAAACTGACGTACTATATTGAACATGCACGACAGAAGATCATTGTTGTTGTGCTTTCGGGTGTCCTACCCTCCCAAAGTGAATCATGCTTAACATAAGGGGATCATGCATTGTCAAGTATGCGAGCTGGTATGGGACGGCGAGCATGCACGAGGACGTGCATGAAATGGTGGTGGGAGAGTGTCACGGGCCAAATGTTTGAAGATCATAATGCTATGGGTTGTGCTTGAACGCTTGGGTTACTGGCTAGTCCTGGACTTTATCAGGGGACGGAGTCAGTGTCAATGAAGAGGTGTACGTGCCTAGTCGTGCAAACGACGAACGCACCACTGGTCGAGAGCTGGCGCCGCTCTCCTGATGAGTCCAAGGCAGAACGAAACCAGTGACCCACATAAAGAAGCGGGATGGACTGGCTTGTCCCCAGGGACGCCACACGGGGGTCGAAAAGTAACCCCGTGACACTAGGCTCCTTAAGTTGATGGCAAGTTCAAGAATGGCAAGGTTTGTAAGTGAAGTGGCCCCACCCCAGTTTATGAGTGTTATGAGGCGGCGGCGAACAACTAATATGTTGGAAACAATAAGTGAAGATGAGCGGGAATCCGAATCTCATCAAGCAACAAGTAGAATCAAGTCAGTCTACTTTTTCAAGGGGCGGACTTACCCCTAGTCCAAGGTGGGCGGGTGCACCCCCGGGAAAAAACAATTAGTGTTATTTTTCGTTGAAAATCTCGTCCGCACCTGTTGGATTTTTTCGTCCGCACTCCTTGAATTTTTTCATCCGCACCTCTTGGAATTTTTCGTCCACACACCTTAGGTAAAAAATGTTATTGATTTATATTTTAAATTTTTTTAGTAAACTCTAATTAAAAAAAACTACCTAAATTATATAAACTTATACTACCCAACTTAATCCAAATACCCAATACCTTAACCCACTATTTCATTAAACTTAATTAGCCCACTAATTACTAGCCCATTAACCAAACTCAACATAAGTTTAAACTATAATAATTAAAATAAGCCCAATAGTCCCTTAGAATTCCTCCCGCCTTCCCTCTATTGGGTCGTCTCCTGCCAGCGATCATCGAACACAACAACAACCACAATAGCAGCTGCGAACCACCGTCGTCCGACACCAAAAGGTAACAAAAATCTTAAATAGGTTTGAAATTTCATGTGTTTTGACGTTGTTTATGGTTGTTTAGATAATTTTTAGGGTGATTATGTTGTTTAGATGATTTTTAGGGTGATTACACACGATTTCTAGGGTTGAAAATTAAAATTGAAACATTATGTTATGGAGCGATGAACTTATGGATCAATTTGTTTGTGATAGGAACCATGAGTAGGGACGTTATGGCGTGATTTCTTTTGTTTTACATGACCCAACCTGACACGACCCGAACCGACCCGATACGAACCGATTTTTTTTACTTATATATACCTAGGGGCCTAAAATTTTTAAAAACGTTCCGCACCCACATGGAAAAATTTCTGGGTCCGCTTACAAGAAAAGGAAGTATTCTGAGTTTGGAAGTTGATGTTCCTCCCGCACTAATGTTTTACAACCCACTCTCTTTTGAAGTAGTGGGGTTTTATTAGTTTATGTGTGTGCTCGTAACCTTCCAATTCCTATGTGTTTAGTTATCTTCCAAGATGCGGTTTTTTTTCTTTTTACTTTTCTTTATGATTTCTATTAGATTAAAAGGAAAATCACTCAATATTGCTCTCTTTCTTTTTATAAGATTTTATTTGGCTTTATTATGCAATATCCGCTTAGGCTGCTTTCGATCGTTTTCCTTTCCTTTCCTGGTTTTCATGATCAACGAGGTGGTTTGTTTTTTTTTTTTTTTTTAAGAAAAAGCCTAATATTTATTTTCCATGAATAATTCCTTGAATAATTTATTTTCAATGAAATTTAAATTCCACTGTGAATTCACATCCAACAGAACTAGGTAAGAGCACCTCAAATTCTTGTCATTTTATTTTAGTACCCTCCTTTATACAGAATAATAGTTCCAAACAATTTTGTGTATACCTATTATTATATGCGAAGAAATATTTATTTTAATATTCACTTATAATCACATTACAAATAGACAATTTCTTTTAGTTTTTACTCGTCCTTATTACAATCTAATCATTAACAAATTACGCACTCGCTGCATCATTAATGTAAGTCTAGGCATATATGAGCTCACTTTAATAAATCTGATTACGAACTTGTCAAATTAGATGGATCAAAAACAAGAAACTTTTATTAACGACAAATAGATAAACAACAAAGATTCAAATACGAACAATCACTCTTCTCACAAGCAGGTCATCAATATGATGATCTGCATACACTCAACAACTAGATCCTACTAAAATGACACTCGATCTCAACAAGAGATCATCACAAAATATCAATTAGAAGTGTAACCCTAAGAGAGAGAAAGTATGAGTTGTAAGAAAGCTCTGGAAGACTTAATGAACTCATCATCGTGATGAGTTTCATTTATATAGTGGCCCACGCTAGGGTTTGACGAAAATATCAAGTCACGCGTTCAAGCCCGTCTTTAACTCTGTTCAGTAGCCCAACTTGTACAGTAGCCCAACAGCTTTAAGTCCATGCTCCACTCCACACGTTCAGTCCAATCTTACATGAAAAATCAATATAAGAAATTAATAACAAGTGTAATAAAAGTGCATGTTATACTATAACTTTTCAATAGAGCTTTACTCAAAGTTACCATTGACTTGTCCAACTCTAATCACCTACGTGTGAGTATACATCGGTTATTGAAAAAACAAACATTACATAGAAAGCTGTAGAAAGTTTGGGTAACATAAATAGTAGTATTTTTATTATTAAATAAGTAATAAATTTTAGGTTACATTACTCATCATATCACATAATCTACTAGTGGGAATATTTGCACGTTGTCGCGGTATTTATGCCTAGAAATAAAAATTCGTCTTGTACCAAAACTTGTTTTGTCAAAAATGAAACGGACTTCTAGTTCAAATCCCATATCAAGCATCCGATCTGCTTCATCAAGCACCTGCAAATTTTTTTTATCAAAGTGCATGTTATACTATAACTTTTCAACCCCCCTGTCACACCCCGACCACGTAGAACATACAAAACGGGCGGAAACGTCGGGGAGTGTTGTAACAGAATTAATTGTTTCAAATCCATGGCAATTAAAGTTTCATTTTATTAATCAAACACGAGAGTTACATTGTTTTAAACAAGAAACAAAGAGTACATAACAACAATTAACTAGTTCTTGTCTCGTTTTAAGTCACTAAGGCACAGGTTCGCCTAAGTATGTCTTGATAAGTCCTATGCTTCATCTCCTGAAAACACATGTGAAAATAGGTACGTCAGCATAAAAATGCCTGTGAGATACATCGGTTTTGAGAAAATAGGATTCATGACTTATGTTTGAGAAAATGTTTAGTCATGAACCTTGTAATTTACTTTGTCTTGTAAATCATTTGAAAAACGATAAGATCAGATGATATGTATAAATAAGAGAGTAATGTATGGTTAAATGAATAACCATGTAAAATGAGTTTGTATAAGATAAGTTGTTTGTAAATCAATGTCTTGTGAAAAGTATGTTATTTGTATAAAATGTTATATGTCTCAAACTGAAATGATTCAAATAACGCTACGACATGTAATACCATACAAACACTTATATATAGGAAGTACCAGCGGCGTATCCACCGTGCTTGTATCATATTACATACGTCTCGTTACTTAAATCACTTACTCAAACCAAACCACCAAAGTAAAATGTTTAACAATTGTAGAAATGTTTATGTATGATCAAATACGGTTCACACGGTTCACAGATACAAACGGTTCACAGATACAAACGGTTCACATAGTCAAATGATTACAACGGTTCACATAGTCAAATAGTTATAAACGGTTCAAAATGTAATATAATGTGTTCACATGCTGGGTGAGCATATGCAACAGAAATGCAATGTAAAACAATGTACTAAGCATGCACACAATGGACATACATAGCATAAGTGTAATGTAAAATAATGTACTAAGCATGCACACAATGGACATACATAACATAAGTGTAATGTAAAATGATGTACTAAGTATGCTAAGTTAACATACAAAGCAGACAAGTCATGTAAATCAATGTAATAATAGTGTACTAATGAACATAACAAGTATATGATGTGAAAACATGGAAAGCATGAAAGTAACAAGTAGGCATAGTGTTTCACCCCAAAACGTTTGGAAAACAGTAAAAGAGGGGTCTATGTACTCACTTGAGATTGCTCAGAAGTCCTAAGATAACCACCAAGCAATGCTAGAGATCTCGGAATATCAAACGGCACCTAATATAGGTAACTACATTAATAAACCGGACCTAAATCGGAAGATCGGATAGAATGAGGGTTCGTAAACCAAACGAGTATGGGAACTCGTGTAATATGGTTTAACAAAGCCTACATACTAAATGAAACTTAACCTAAGTGTTTGTGACCCATTACGACCCGTTTAGGTAGCTTATGCTACTTTAACGCGTCGTTCGCGTAAAACGCGTTCGGAACGCCTAACTAGTCCTATGACAAGTAAAATATGCCTTAACATGTCTAATATGGTTGTCAAATCAGTTTAGATGTCAAAAGTTATGTTACATATGTTTAAAACGAATTTTGGCATCAAAGGGGTATTTTGGTAATTTACCTAAGGCATATAAACTACCTATCATACAACTACTTAAACGAAGCGACCATAAGGTATAACCTTGGAAGGTTATTCCCTATATACTATGGTCACCTAATGTGTTTGGTCGGATCCTAAAGATCGACCAAATGGGTCGGGTTCGAAGGTATAAGCGATTTATTAGATCGCTTACCCTTACGACCATAGACAATGTGACAACTCGAGTTTCCAAGATTTCCATCTTCGCATTTAGTGCACGTTAATTTTTTTTATTGTTTATGTTGTTTGTTTACACGACTCGTTGTTTCACAACGCTTACCTTTGTAATACGTTATATCGTATTTCGATTGATATTTTATACTTGGGATCCATAATATTTATTATATGTGAGTGTATGTTAATAAGGTTTTGTATTAATTAACATGTTAAATAAAGATGGAACTCTTACTGAAAACAAGTACCCATGAAATCACCCAAGTGGTGAAAACACCTTATGTGTTTTCGTCCATGTGGCTGACGAAAACAGAGATGGGCCTTGGCCCAGTATTGAGATATTTCATATAATCATTTTTATAAACAAATCTTCTCGGAGAAGTTTCTCACTTACCAAACCTTATCTTATCACTTTGTTTCTCTCTCTACCTCTGAAACCCAACAAAGAGAATTCCTCATTTGAAGCCAAAACCTCTGTTTAAATCCTTGGTTAGTGATTTCATGATTCAGTTGTTTTAGTTGCATATCGTATGATTATTGGATGTTTAATCATGATGTATGTATATATGTGATTATGTGATTGATCATTGTGTGCTTGTTGGATAATTATTATCTATGAACTGTCTGTGTATTTGATGTTTTGATCAACAGTGGGTGTATGTTAATAAATGATAAACTGATTAAATCGGGATCCTGGTATCATATGATGTTGGCAAATTATATATTACATATCAATGATTTATTATATGACTTGTAAATGATTAATCATGTAACTGTAATGAGATTTAGTTGCTGGGTTTAAGTTACAGTGAGTGTTGGTGAAGATGATGTTCTGGACGAAATCACCCACCACATTTAAAGTGGACGAAATCACTTTAGGTGATTTCGGCCCACCTAGAGATTTCGGCCCACTTAAGGTGATTTCGGCCACATGGGGGATTTCGGCCACATGAGTGGATTTCGGCACCTATGTGTTTTCGGCCCCTAAAGAGGATTTCGGCTAAAGTGGATTTCGGCCCATAGTGTTTTCGGCTCATGTGTTCTGTGTTGTAATTAATCTGTTAGTTTATTAATTCAGTTAGTTTTTGATGCAGTTAGTTGTCAACTCTGTTAAGCTAGTAAGTTGTTAACTTTTATGGTTTGTTAACCTTGTTAAGTTGTTAACTCTATTTATTTAATTTACACAGTTAGTTATTAAACTTGTCTGTATGTAACTCTGTTTGTTCTTAACTACATTTGGTTGTTAATCCAGTTACATATGTTAACTCTGTTAGTTCTGATCCAACCATGTTATGGCTCATTAACTATGCCATGTCAGTAACTGTATTAAGTATGTTATTGAATAATATGCTATAATAAACTGTGATTAACTGTTATGTGATGTGTGATTAACTGCCAAACACACTTTGTGATATTACTGTGACACTAGTTCAATGTGAAACTTTACAAACAATGTGAACTGATTGAGTATACGTGCACTGTAGGACTTGACTGATTTATTGTGAGCACTTAACTTAGCATACCGAGCAAATAAGCTGAGTTCACACTTCTACCAAGGCATGGGATTCCCGGGGTTGGGAATGGGTTGATTGATTATTTATGCTTAAGAGTTATCGGAATTACATACCATAGGCCTCAGGAGAGGAAGGTCAATGGTAGATACTACTAGACTAGTGATACATATACTTCTCTTCGCACACATGCCGGGATCGGCCGCGATACTAGAAAAATCTTCGCAAACATGCCTGGAATGGCCGCGAACTATACTTTAATCTTCGCAAACATGCCTGGAGGGCCGCGATACAAATATACCTAGTCTAGAGAACATATGGGAAACCCCCACTAAACTTCGCAAACATGCCTAGAGGGCCGCGATGCTATTACATACGATACATGATTACTAAACGAACATACGATTTACGATACGAACATTATAACTAAATAACCAACTGTGAACTCGCTCAACTAGTTGTTGACTCTCTGTTACATGCCTTGCAGGACCTTAGGTACTTTTGGAGCTTGCACGGGAGGCACGGTCGTTGTGGACATGGATCGTGAATGTGTTGTTAAACATTATGGCATTTTGTACTTAAACTTATGTTGGGTCTTACATTATTGCTTCCGCTACACACTTGCTTTATGTCTAGTTTTGAAAACACCTATCGTATTGATGAATGACTTTTACTATTTACTTATGTTCAATATGATTGGTGGCTTGATCCTGGTCATGTCACGCCTCCAAGCGGTGGTACTCCGCGTGTGGATTTTGGGGGTGTGACAGACAACGTGGTAATCAGTAGGCATAGTCACAAGGGACTATAACCATCGTGATTACAATCACGTTGTGAAGTTCAAACGAACTTCGCATTGACCATAAACTGGTCAACGCAGAAAGTCAAACAAAGTTTGACTTTCGGACTCAAAAAATAATAAAAGAACGAAGGAATACTTACGAAGGGTCCCCGAATGCTAATCGTGATCCAAGTAGCTCAGGTATGAAACAATGGTTTCAACTTAGAGCTTCTAGGATCAGATTCTTGTGGGTTTTGTAATGGGGGTGGATGGGTATTTATAGTTTTCGGGTAACCGCTAAGATCGTTTCATGGAAACCGTGCTCGAATCTTGTGCGTACACTTGTTGGAAAGTTATGGTGACTAAAAATGACCCTTAATGATCAGAATGGGCAATTGTGGGTATGTGGTTGTGGATTAAACAGCTGGAATCTGCTGACTGATCGTTCTTATCTGTTCTGGGAGCTTGACGCGGCCCGCTTCAGGATCAGACAAAGCTCAGGCGGGCCGCCTGGAGCTTCTGATCAGAAAACAAGTTTCCATTTTGACAGTTTCAGTCCCTGTTGTGTTTTAAGGCCATTCCCGATACTTCTAAGGCCCGTAAAGCCAACTTTAAGGCCCTAAAATGATGCCTAAACATTGTGGACATGAAACATGCTCAAAAATATGTCGGATGTCAGTTCGTTTGGTCGTATGAACGCGATGTTCGCTTAATTACGACGGAATGCGCATAAGCGCGAAAAACGATCCAAAATGCGTGACGAATGGATTTTTCTTATGCCAAACACTAAAATAAAATGTTTTAGTGCTTACATAAATTTTTGGATGTCCGGATGTATTCAGAACGTAAGTTATGCGCGAAAGTGCAAACTTGTGCACTTTTTTACGCTTTTAGTCCCTGAATGACCCAAAAGTTTATTTTAGCACACCGAACCCCTCAAAGCCTATTTCTAAGCTATGTGAAGGATATTTATGGTATGTTTAACTTATGGTCACGTTCCAGAATGTCTGTTACAGTTCAAATTGGCATACTTTCGCAGTTTGTCAAGTTTAGTCCCTGTAAGCGAATAAACTAGATTTTTGCCATACCAAAGCCTTCAAAACTTATTTCTAAGTTATGTAAAGGTTACTTAAGGTATGTTAAGCCTATTTCACTATTCCGGAGTGTATGTGGACATGGATCGTGAATGTGTTGTTAAACATTATGGCATTTTGTACTTAAACTTATGTTGGGTCTTACATTATTGCTTCCGCTACACACTTGCTTTATGTCTAGTTTTGAAAACACCTATCGTATTGATGAATGACTTTTACTATTTACTTATGTTCAATATGATTGGTGGCTTGATCCTGGTCATGTCACGCCTCCAAGCGGTGGTACTCCGCGTGTGGATTTTGGGGGTGTGACAGATTGGTTTCAGAGCCATTGGTTATAGAGAACTCGGTTTTAATAAAGGGAAAACGTTTTTATTAAAACCAGACTATAACCAGAATAGTGCTCAATGATCCACAACGACGCTTCGCTCCACGTGCAAGACTCAACATCCTAGGTAATATGGTACTTGTTTTATTGCCTACTTGCTAGAATTTCATAGAACTTTGCTCAGGGTATGCTTAGATTAACGTAACACTATTGCATGAGAATACTTGTGTGCTTATTCTCTTCTGTCATCGCACTACTCGCGAACCTCTCTCACTTATGTTATCTTTGCTATGAATATCATGTCTGGACGTATCAACATGACGCAAGCCCAATTGACGGCTCTCATTAACGAGCGAGTTGCTGCGGCACTTGCAGCCGCACAAGCAGGAGGTCAGCACGCTCAGCCACCTGTTTGCACCTTCAAAACTTTCATGGACTGTCGTCCTACTACTTTTAGTGGCACGGAAGGAGCGGTTGGACTCCTCCATTGGTTTGAAAAGCTCGAGTCCGTATTTGAAATGTGTGAATGCCCTGAGGCTCGCAGGGTGAAGTACGCCACTGGTACTCTAGAAGGCATTGCGCTGACCTGGTGGAATGCACAAGTTCAGATGTTAGGGTTGGCTGTTGCTAACGCCACACCCTGGAATGATTTCAAGGAGTTGATCAAAGAGGAATACTGTAGCCGTGATGATATTCATAAGCTGGAGGTAGAGTTTTACCACTTGAAAATGACGGGGTCAGAAATTGAAGCGTACACCAGAAGATCGAATGAGTTGGCTATTTTGTGTCCTACTATGGTAGACCCTCCCATTAAGCGTATCGAACTGTATCTCAATGGACTGGTGCCGGAAATTCAAAGTAACGTAACCTCAGCGAATCTTGGCACCATTCAACAGATTGTCAAGTTAGCTCATCGCCTCACCGATCAGGCAGTCGAACAGAACAGGCTGCCTAAACGTATCAGCGCTACTCCTACCGCTACCACTCCAGCTACTCCTGCTAATCCCAGTGACAACAAGCGGAAATGGGAAGGGGATTCCAGCAGGGGTTCAACTACTGTACAGTCTCAAGCACAGCAGCAGCGCAAGACTAGTGATTACCAGAGTCCGAGTCAGCAATCGTCTGGTGGTCATGGGCAGAGTGGATATCGGGGAATTCATCCACTGTGTAACAAGTGCAACAAACACCACAGTGGTCAGTGTCGTAAAGGCCGCTGTCAGAGATGTCTAAGGGTAGGTCATGAGGCTAAAGATTGCAGGAGCTCAAGGCCTGCGAATCAGAACCAGCAACAACCGCCACCCGTTCCACGAAACCAGCCACAGCAACAACAGCAAGGAAATAAGGCATGCTTTCAGTGTGGGGCTGTAGGTCACTTCAAGCGGAACTGCCCCCAGTTAAACCAGAATCAGAATAACAACAACAATAATCAGGGCAACGGGAACAACAATGGGGGAAACAACAACGACAATGGTGCTAGGGGTCGTGCATTTGTGATTGGTCGGGGTGATGCGAGGAACGATCCTAATGTGGTTACGGGTAAGTTTCTTCTCGACGACTTTTATGTTACCGTATTATTTGATTCGGGTGCGGATACCAGTTATATGTCTCTGAAAGTTAGTCAAATGCTTAAATGCGCACCAACACTTTTGAACACCAAACATGTCGTAGAGTTAGCTAACGGTAAAAGTCTAGAGGCCACACACATAGTTCAAGGTTGTAATCTTATCCTCGCTGGTCAGACTTTCTCTATAGATCTCATTCCTATAACTCTGAGTAGTTTTGATATCGTCATTGGTATGGATTGGTTATCCCAACAGCAAGCAGAGATCTTATGCAAGGAGAAGATCATTCGTATTCCCCGTACTGGAAAAGAACCTCTCGAAGTTCAAGGCGACAAGAGTGGTGTCGTGAGTGGCATCATCTCCTTCTTGAAGGCACAGAAGTGTTTGCGAAAGGGCCACACAGCTATTTTAGCACTCGTTACAGATACATTGACGAAAGAGAAGAAGTTAGAGGATATTCCAGTTGTACGCGACTTTCCTCAAGTGTTTCCTGAAGAGTTACCTGGGCTACCGCCTCATCGCCAGGTCGAATTTCAGATCGAGCTAGCTCCAGGAGCAGCACCCATAGCTCGAGCGCCTTATCGCTTAGCTCCAACTGAACTGGAAGAACTGTCTAAGCAATTGCAAGAACTCTTGGAAAAGGGTTTCATACGTCCTAGCTCTTCGCCCTGGGGAGCTCCAGTATTATTTGTGAAGAAGAAAGACGGTACCTTTCGTATGTGCATAGATTACCGCGAACTAAACAAGGTGACCGTAAAGAATCGCTATCCTCTTCCACGCATCGACGACTTATTCGACCAGTTGCAAGGGTCGAGCTATTACTCGAAGATTGATCTGAGGTCAGGTTACCATCAACTGAGAGTCCGGGATGAGGACGTCTCCAAAACAGCATTCAGAACTCGCTACGGCCATTATGAGTTTTTGGTCATGCCATTCGGGCTAACGAACGCGCCTGCGGTTTTCATGGATCTTATGAACAGGGTGTGCAAACCTTACCTTGACAATTTTGTTATTGTTTTTATTGATGACATCCTGATCTACTCGAAGAATCGGGAGGAGCATGAGCAGCATTTACGACTTATTCTGGAACTCCTTCGAACGGAACAGCTGTACGCAAAATTTTCAAAATGCGACTTCTGGCTTCGTGAAGTCCACTTTCTAGGCCACGTGGTAAACAAGGATGGGATTCATGTCGATCCATCCAAGGTAGATTCGATCAAGAACTGGCATGCACCTCGCACACCAACCGAAATACGCCAATTCTTGGGTTTGGCGGGTTATTATAGACGGTTCATCAAAGACTTCTCAAAGATTGCACAGCCACTTACATTACTGACACAGAAAGGTGTTGCTTATCGTTGGAGTAATACATAGGAAACAGCATTTCAGCACTTAAAGGATAGACTCTGTAGCGCACCTATCCTCTCATTGCCTGAAGGCACGGATGATTTTGTAGTCTACTGCGACGCATCTATCCAAGGTCTTGGATGTGTGTTGATGCAACGGGATAAAGTTATTGCTTATGCTTCACGCCAACTTAAGATTCACGAACGGAATTACACTACGCACGATTTAGAGCTTGGAGCTGTTGTTTTTGCGCTCAAAATATGGCGACATTACCTGTATGGCACTAAGTGCACCATTTACACCGATCACAGGAGTCTTGAGTATATTTTCAAGCAGAAAGAATTGAACATGCGACAACGTAGATGGGTCGAGCTACTGAACGATTACGAGTGTGCCATAAAGTACCATCCAGGCAAAGCCAATGTGGTGGCCGACGCCCTCAGTCGAAAGGATACTACACCTAGGCGTGTACGAGCGTTGCAACTCACTATTCAGTCCAGTCTTCCTTCACAGATACGAGATGCTCAGGTAGAAGCATTGAAACCGGAAAACGTCAGGGCTGAAGCCCTACGCGGCTCAAGACAACGGTTAGAACAAAAGGCAGACGGCGCCTACTATGTAACAGGACGCATCTGGGTCCCACTCTATGGTAATTTACGCGAGCTTGTAATGGATGAAGCTCATAAGTCCCGCTACTCAGTACATCCTGGTTCAGATAAGATGTACCACGACCTCAGAACTACATATTGGTGGCCTAGCATGAAGGCCCACATAGCAACTTATGTTAGCAAGTGTTTGACTTGTGCGAGAGTCAAAGCGGAATATTAGAAACCATCAGGCCCACTCCAGCAACCTGAGATACCACAATGGAAATGGGAACAAATTTCCATGGATTTTGTTACTGGCCTACCTAGATCTCAACGTGGGAATGATACTATTTGGGTGATCGTGGATCGACTCACAAAGTATGCTCACTTCTTGGCTATCAAGGAAACGGATAATTCTCCACTCTAGCAGACGTATACCTTAAAGAAGTTGTCTCGAGGCACGGGGTGCCCACCTCTATTATCTCTGATCGTGATGCACGTTTTACTTCAGAACTGTGGCAAGCAATGCACAAATCTTTTGGCTCTCGTTTAGACATGAGCACAGCTTATCATCCTCAGACAGACGGGCAGTCTGAGCGCACTATTCAAACTCTAGAAGACATGCTTCGGGCGTGCGTAATTGACTTTGGCAAGGGCTGGGAAAAACATCTGCCACTTGTGGAATTTTCGTACAACAACAGTTACCACACCAGCATTAAAGCTGCTCCATTTGAGGCATTGTACGGGCGTAAATGCCGATCACCTCTTTGTTGGGCAGAGGTGGGTGACAGTCAGATCACAGGTCCAGAAATGGTAGTTGATACTACTGAAAAGATTGCTCAAATACGACAACGCATGGCGGCAGCTCGTGACCGTCAGAAAGCATACGCCGATAAAGACAGGAAACTACTCGAGTTCCAGGTTGGGGATCGAGCGCTACTCAAAGTTTCACCCTGGAAGGGCGTTGTTCGTTTTGGCAAAAGGGGCAAACTCAATCCACGATACGTTGGACCATTTGAAGTCATAGAGAAGACAGGCAAAGTGGCCTACAGACTGAACTTACCAGCTGAACTCAGTGCAGTTCACAACGTCTTTCATGTGTCGAATCTGAAGAAGTGTCTGTCAGATGAGACCTTCATAGTTCCTTTGAAGGAGCTCACTATCGACGAACGGTTGCATTTCGTCGAAGAACCAGTTGAAATCACGGACCGGGATGTTAAGGTCCTCAAGAACACCAGAATACCTCTTGTTCGAGTTCGTTGGAACTCCCGTCGTGGCCCAGAGTATACTGGGAACGAGAAGACCAAATGGAACTTAAATATCCCCAGTTGTTCGAAAACAATGCAACTACTACTGAGGCTGAAGCTACTACAGAATTTTGGGAAGAAATTCCAAATCAACGGGGGGATGATGTGACACCCCAGGAAAACCAGTAAACGATAACTTACCCAGCTTCCTCAGTAACCGCATGCTAAATTTCGGGACGAAATTTCTTTCAAGTTGGGGATAATGTGTCAACTCGAGTTTCCAAGATTTCCATCTTCGCATTTAGTGCACGTTAATTTTTTTTATTGTTTATGTTGTTTGTTTACATGACTCGTTGTTTCACAACGCTTACCTTTGTAATACGTTATATCGTATTTCGATTGATATTTTATACTTGGGATCCATAATATTTATTATATGTGAGTGTATGTTAATAAGGTTTTGTATTAATTAACATGTTAAATAAAGATGGAACTCTTACTGAAAACAAGTACCCATGAAATCACCCAAGTGGTGAAAACACCTTATGTGTTTTCGTCCATGTGGCTGACGAAAACAGAGATGGGCCTTGGCCCAGTATTGAGATATTTCATATAATCATTTTTATAAACAAATCTTCTCGGAGAAGTTTCTCACTTACCAAACCTTATCTTATCACTTTGTTTCTCTCTCTACCTCTGAAACCCAACAAAGAGAATTCTTCATTTGAAGCCAAAACCTCTGTTTAAATCCTTGGTTAGTGATTTCATGATTCAGTTGTTTTAGTTGCATATCGTATGATTATTGGATGTTTAATCATGATGTATGTATATATGTGATTATGTGATTGATCATTGTGTGCTTGTTGGATAATTATTATCTATGAACTGTCTGTGTATTTGATGTTTTGATCAACAGTGGGTGTATGTTAATAAATGATAAACTGATTAAATCGGGATCCTGGTATCATATGATGTTGGCAAATTATATATTACATATCAATGATTTATTATATGACTTGTAAATGATTAATCATGTAACTGTAATGAGATTTAGTTGCTGGGTTTAAGTTACAGTGAGTGTTGGTGAAGATGATGTTCTGGACGAAATCACCCACCACATTTAAAGTGGACGAAATCACTTTAGGTGATTTCGGCCCACATAGAGATTTCGGCCCACTTAAGGTGATTTCGGCCACATGGGGGATTTCGGCCACATGAGTGGATTTCGGCACCTATGTGTTTTCGGCCCCTAAAGAGGATTTCGGCTAAAGTGGATTTCGGCCCATAGTGTTTTCGGCTCATGTGTTCTGTGTTGTAATTAATCTGTTAGTTTATTAATTCAGTTAGTTTTTGATGCAGTTAGTTGTCAACTCTGTTAAGCTAGTAAGTTGTTAACTTTTATGGTTTGTTAACCTTGTTAAGTTGTTAACTCTATTTATTTAATTTACACAGTTAGTTATTAAACTTGTCTGTATGTAACTCTGTTTGTTCTTAACTACATTTGGTTGTTAATCCAGTTACATATGTTAACTCTGTTAGTTCTGATCCAACCATGTTATGGCTCATTAACTATGCCATGTCAGTAACTGTATTAAGTATGTTATTGAATAATATGCTATAATAAACTGTGATTAACTGTTATGTGATGTGTGATTAACTGCCAAACACACTTTGTGATATTACTGTGACACTAGTTCAATGTGAAACTTTACAAACAATGTGAATTGATTGAGTATACGTGCACTGTAGGACTTGACTGATTTATTGTGAGCACTTAACTTAGCATACCGAGCAAATAAGCTGAGTTCACACTTCTACCAAGGCATGGGATTCCCGGGGTTGGGAATGGGTTGATTGATTATTTATGCTTAAGAGTTATCGGAATTACATACCATAGGCCTCGGGAGAGGAAGGTCAATGGTAGATACTACTAGACTAGTGATACATATACTTCTCTTCGCACACATGCCGGGATCGGCCGCGATACTAGAACAATCTTCGCAAACATGCCTGGAATGGCCGCGAACTATACTTTAATCTTCGCAAACATGCCTGGAGGGCCGCGATACAAATATACCTAGTCTAGAGAACATATGGGAAACCCCCACTAAACTTCGCAAACATGCCTAGAGGGCCGCGATGCTATTACATACGATACATGATTACTAAACGAACATACGATTTACGATACGAACATTATAACTAAATAACCAACTGTGAACTCGCTCAACTAGTTGTTGACTCTCTGTTACATGCCTTGCAGGACCTTAGGTACTTTTGGAGCTTGCACGGGAGGCACGGTCGTTGTGGACATGGATCGTGAATGTGTTGTTAAACATTATGGCATTTTGTACTTAAACTTATGTTGGGTCTTACATTATTGCTTCCGCTACACACTTGCTTTATGTCTAGTTTTGAAAACACCTATCGTATTGATGAATGACTTTTACTATTTACTTATGTTCAATATGATTGGTGGCTTGATCCTGGTCATGTCACGCCTCCAAGCGGTGGTACTCCGCGTGTGGATTTTGGGGGTGTGACAGACAACGTGGTAATCAGTAGGCATAGTCACAAGGGACTATAACCATCGTGATTACAATCACGTTGTGAAGTTCAAACGAACTTCGCATTGACCATAAACTGGTCAACGCAGAAAGTCAAACAAAGTTTGACTTTCGGACTCAAAAAATAATAAAAGAACGAAGGAATACTTACGAAGGGTCCCCGAATGCTAATCGTGATCCAAGTAGCTCAGGTATGAAACAATGGTTTCAACTTAGAGCTTCTAGGATCAGATTCTTGTGGGTTTTGTAATGGGGGTGGATGGGTATTTATAGTTTTCGGGTAACCGCTAAGATCGTTTCATGGAAACCGTGCTCGAATCTTGTGCGTACACTTGTTGGAAAGTTATGGTGACTAAAAATGACCCTTAATGATCAGAATGGGCAATTGTGGGTATGTGGTTGTGGATTAAACAGCTGGAATCTGCTGACTGATCGTTCTTATCTGTTCTGGGAGCTTGACGCGGCCCGCTTCAGGATCAGACAAAGCTCAGGCGGGCCGCCTGGAGCTTCTGATCAGAAAACAAGTTTCCATTTTGACAGTTTCAGTCCCTGTTGTGTTTTAAGGCCATTCCCGATACTTCTAAGGCCCGTAAAGCCAACTTTAAGGGCCTAAAATGATGCCTAAACATTGTGGACATGAAACATGCTCAAAAATATGTCGGATGTCAGTTCGTTTGGTCGTATGAACGCGATGTTCGCTTAATTACGACGGAATGCGCATAAGCGCGAAAAACGATCCAAAATGCGTGACGAATGGATTTTTCTTATGCCAAACACTAAAATAAAATGTTTTAGTGCTTACATAAATTTTTGGATGTCCGGTTGTATTCAGAACGTAAGTTATGCGCGAAAGTGCAAACTTGTGCACTTTTTGACGCTTTTAGTCCCTGAATGACCCAAAAGTTTATTTTAGCACACCGAACCCCTCAAAGCCTATTTCTAAGCTATGTGAAGGATATTTATGGTATGTTTAACTTATGGTCACGTTCCGGAATGTCTGTTACAGTTCAAATTGGCATACTTTCGCAGTTTGTCAAGTTTAGTCCCTATAAGCGAATAAACTAGATTTTTGCCATACCAAAGCCTTCAAAACTTATTTCTAAGTTATGTAAAGGTTACTTAAGGTATGTTAAGCCTATTTCACTATTCCGGAGTGTTTGTTGCATTAAACTGGTTATATCTACGCATCAGTGCGCGTATAACCTTCCAGAAAGCGATTTAGAGCTTGAAATCGAACAAGAATTGATATGTGCAAAAGATACACATATTTATACAGATCCCAAGTATGAAATACAATATTTCATTGGCTCGGCATTTGTTTGATGGTCACAGTGACCCAGGTGTCACAGTCTCCCCTACTTTAGGAAATTTCGTCCCGAAATTTATTCGTAGGAGTCTATTTGTGACTTTGTGTCAAATAACCACCAGAGATATGTAAGGCATAATCCTGTTATTTCCTTAACGGACATTCTTCAGAACGAAAAATGAACGGACGGAGTCATTTTCCTCAACGAGTATTCTTCAGAAGCGGAAATGAAGGAATAAACAAACGGGGATTCATTTCCTCAACGGACAATCTTCAGAAACGTAAAATGAACTGACGGAGTCATTTTCAACGGGTGCTTCCTCAGAAGTGGAAATGAAAATGATAGACAAACGGATATTCATTTCCTCAACGTACAATCTTCAGAAACGAAAATGAACAAACGGAGTCATTTTCAACGGGTGCTTCCTCAGAAACGGAAATGAAAATGATAGACAAACGGATATTCATTTCCTCAACGGACAATCTTCAGAAACGAAAATGAACAAACGGAGTCATTTTCAACGGGTGCTTCCTCAGAAATGGAAATGAAAATGATAGACAAACGGATATTCATTTCCTCAACGGACAATCTTCAGAAACGAAAATGAACAAACAGAGTCATTTTCAACGGGTGCTTCCTCAGAAATGGAAATGAATAGAGTTAACTTCTAGGCACATGACAAAGCTCGCTGTGGTTTCTGTGCACTAAATTCCATAATTATGTATGCATCCATAATTACGTAATTCCTTGCACAGTCTGCACAGTTTGTCTTGTAATGTTCATAAGCACATAATCACATAGTTGTTTAACTTGGTTATTAATTTGTTATCGATTGAGAACGGATATGGAAACCAGTCGATGGACTTCAATGTCCTCTGGGATCTATCTGAAGAGATAGGAAGATCTCCCAAAAATTCGATTTTGTTTTCAAAGAAATGTAATATTCGAATTAAGGAACACAACAATTTTAGGATTTACGGAAATACCCTTAGGTACCCTATTAAGGATTTATAGTGGTACTTTGGGTATTCGTCCAGTGTTGTAACTTGCGCCTTGTACTTCGTTTCCTTAGAATAAACGGGTACTTAGGAATTTTGTGGAAACGCAAGAGATCATAGGATGGGAAAATTTTGGGGGTAGTTTGTTCTTCAAGGAATACGGTTCCTTGATTGTCGGTATTGTAAGAGATATGTTGTTTATACATGCAACCACATAAATACATTTCAGTGTATATAAAAGATTTATTTATAATATGATGGCAGCTGATTACCGATTTTATATGTGGTAGTTTGTCTAGAAAGTGGTTGTCTAGTGGCGTGACTTTTTAGTGGTTGTTTTTGCTTTGGTTTTGTTGTTTTTCTGGTTGTACGGTCTTAGGGCATGTCCTTTGACTGAACTAGTGTAGGCTCTCTACACTACTTGTGTTTTTTGATGTGAATATATAGAATCACCGGGGTAACCCTTTACCCAAAAAAAAAAAGATTTATTTATAAACAACGATAAAAACTGTTTTTTGGACCTTGACAATTACAGAAAATAATACATAAGGATTGATTATTTCTAAACAGCGTTGTCTTCCATTCGGTCAGATGCTCATCCCTGTGCTGGATTTGCATTAGCAAGTTTTGGGCAATTTCTTCGGAAATGACCCATCTTGTAACAACTGTGCTTGTAATCACTATGAACAGTTCTATTATCAATAAAACAATGTTATTTGATCCCAATGTTTGTTTGGTTGTGTTTTACATTTTTCATGTTTTGACTTTTATGTAATTTCAAACTCTACATCGCTTTCTGGAGAGTTATACGCAAACTGATGCGTAAATGTACTCAGTTTAACGCGACAAATACTCCGGAACATCAACATATACTCAACATACCTTAAATAACCTTTACATAACTTAGAAATAAGTTTTAAAGGCTTTGGTATGGCAAAAACAAGTTAATTCGTTTACAGGGACTAAACTTGACAAACTGCGAAAGTATGCCAATTTGAACTGTAACGAACATTCTAGAACATGACCATAAGTTAAACATACCATAAATATCCTTTACATAGCTTAGAAATAGGCTTTGAGGGGTTCGGTATGCTAAAATAAACTTTTGGGTCATTCAGGGACTAAAAGTGTCAAAAAGTGCACAAGTTTGCACTTTCGCGCATAACTTACGTTCTGAATACATCCGGACATCCAAAAATTTATGTAAGCATGACTATATTATGCTTTAGTGTTTGGCTTGCCAAAAATCCATTCGTTGCGTCATTTGGATCGTTTTTCGCGCTTATGCGCATTCCGTCGTAATTAAGCGAACATCTCGTTCGTACGACCAAACGAACCATCATCCGGCATATTTTTGAACATGTTTCATGTCCACAATGTTTAGGCAACATTTTAGGGCCTTAAAGTTGGCTTTACGGGCCTTAGAAGTGTCGGAAATGGCCTTAAACACGTGCAGGGACCAAAACTGTAGATTCTGAAACTTATTTCTAATCTGAGCAGCCCAGGCGGCCCGCCTCAGTTTCTGTGCTTTCCCACGCGGGCCGCGTCCGACCTTCTGACCAGGTTAAATGTTTCTAACAGCAGATTGCAGCAGTTTGATCCACCACCACACATTCTCAATTGTCTAGTCAGCTGATAAGGATCATCTTTTAGTCACCATAAGGTTCCAACACTTGTACGGTTACGATTAAAGCACGGTTTCCATGAAACGATCTTAACGGTGGACCGAAAACTATAAATACCCCATACCCCCCATTGCTTAAACCACTAGAATTTTGATCTTAGAAACTCTAAGTTGAAACCATTGTTTCATACCTGAGATTCTCGGATCGAAATTAGCATTCGGGGACCCTTCGTAAGTATTCTTTCGTTCTTTTATTGCTTTTCGAGTCTGAAAGTCAAACTTTGTTTGACTTTCTACATTGACCAGTTTATGGTCAATGCGAAGTTCGTTTGAACTTCGCAACGTGAGTGTAATCACGTTGGTTATAGTCCCTTGGGACTATGCCTACTGATTACCACGTTGTCTAGGGTCGTAGGGTAAGCGATCTGATAAATCGCTTATACCTCGAACCCGACCCATTTGGTCGATCATTAGGATCCGACCAAAAACATTAGGTGACCATAGTAGGTAGGGAATAACCTTCCGAGGTTATACCCTATGGTCACATCGTTTGAGTAGTTGTATGATAGGTAGTTTATATGCCTTAGGTAAATTACCAGAATACCCTTTTCATGTATAATTGGTAATTAAGCATATGTAACCTAAACCTTTG
Source organism: Helianthus tuberosus (assembly GCA_030545235.1). Lineage (NCBI taxonomy): Eukaryota > Viridiplantae > Streptophyta > Magnoliopsida > Asterales > Asteraceae > Helianthus > Helianthus tuberosus. The sequence goes on along the minus strand of CM060356.1, from coordinate 69,664,985 downwards.
TCACATAACTGATTATGTAACATGTTTAGGCATATAACACTTGTCATAGGGCTAGCTAGGCGGTCCGAACGCGTTTCACGCGAACGACGCGTTAAAGTAGCATAAGCTACCTAAACGGGTCGTAATGGGTCGTAATCATTTATGTTAGGTTTCATTTAGTATGTAGGCTTTGTTAAACCATATTACACGAGTTTCCATACTCGTTTGGTTTACGAACCCTCATTCTATCCGATCTTCCGATTTAGGTCCGGTTTATTAACATAGTTACCTATATTAGGTGCCGTTTGATTCCGTGATCAATATCATTGTTTGATTATCACTCCAGGACTACTGAGTAATCACAAGTGAGTACATAGAACCCCTCTTTTACTGTTTTCAAAACTGTTTTGGGGTGAAACACATGTGCCTACTTGTTACTTTCATGCTTTCCTGTTTTCACATCATATACCGACTATGTTTATTAGTACATTATAGTACATGATTTCATTACATTTCATGCTATGTATGTCCATTGTGTGCATACTTAGTACATTGTTTTACATTACATTACTGCTATGTATGTTGACTGATAGCATGCTAGCACATTGATTTACAAGACTTTTCTGCTTTGTATGTTAACTTAGCATACTTAGTACATTGTTTTCATATGACATGTATACAACTGCTATGACATTTGGTTTGCACAAACGGGTCTTTATAACGTTCATTAACATTTGCTACGCCGCTCGGTAGTAAGTAGTGGTACCATAGGACTTGACAAATCCCATTCCTGACATCCCGGGTTTGTTTGGATGTAAGGAACGACTGAATCCGAATACAATTCTTTTGATAACCTTGACTGAAAGGGTTATCCGACTGTCTCAAGGCTTGAATGTATGCGTTAACTTACCACATAAATGTTTGTATCAATGTATCATGCATCACTTTGCAAAACATAACTTTTTGATATATTCAAAATACTTTGTTTTGTACATTTTTACTTATGGTTTAAGTAGTCTTATTTTACTTACCATACATAACATTTGTTACACATTACTTGACTACTTTTGGACTATCAACATTTGACATGGTTTATACAAGGACTTTTGACTATTGGTTTAAACATAGACTTCATACATTGGTGGTTTGTTTAAGTGATTTAAGTAACGAGGTGTCTGTGACAACCCGCACAAAACCAGGTATCCGTACAACTTAATTAATGATTAATTATTACTTGATTACTGTGCTTGATTGAAACTAGCTGATAAACTGCTACCTGCATACTGATACATGCACTTACTTGCATCATACTTTATTTGCTGTCACTACATTATTTACGTGCTGAACCCTAGTGACAAACATGATGCACAAAAAGCACAGTAGCACCAAACGGATACACAGTAAACATGCTGATATAACCAGCATCAGGCAAATACTGCCTCAAGGCCTGTTAAGAGCCTCATATATTTTGGCTACACTGGTAGTGAGTGTAGGATATAAGGGTTGTGTTACCGCGTCTCTAGGGGATAAGATACACTGATTCGGATGTGCCAGAACGTACTTTAAGTACCAAACACAGCACTTTAAATAATTTAACCAGCTTCTAGCTGACTAGTAAAGTGCCAAAAATGAGAAAATATCACTAGACACTTTCTAAAGTGTCGGGAAAACAAATTGTGTCACTAAAAATGTAATAACGACACTTTAAAGTCTTTTGTAACACTTTAACGGATTACCATCCAACCGGACACCCGGACTTTACCCGGAACATGAAAACTATACTATTTTTATTATTACTCTTTTTCTGAGCCAGTTAGGGTCCCTGGTTACCCTAACACCAGTCATAACACACTATTTATTACTAACTAAGTTAACATCTAACCTAACTTAGTTAACCTTAACTAAACTCCTAATTACCTACTTGAAATCGGACCAAAGGCCCCCACTCCCCAACCGATCGGTCACCTAGGGAGCACAAAATGGTACTTGAAATCTTGCCAAGATCTTGCCATGTTTAATATCCACCCTACACATGAACCATTGGACACTAACACTAAGTTTGCCTATATAAACCCTCACTAACCTCTAGAGATCTTTATCACTAATCCACACCACAACTTTCACTCTCTTTCTCTCTTGTGGCTCTCGGCCGAACCCCAACCCACACACCACCACAATTTCGGTTCTTGCTTCCATCATTCCAAGACCATTCAAACATCACAAGACACGTATAAGGAGCTTTGGTGCAAGCGGAACGCGAAGGACCACTCTCGTTGGCTTTTACCCACGCGGTTTTCGTCACAACTCTTCCCTAGCCTTGAGCTAGAGGTATAACCTTTAAAACTTGTTTTTACACTCATCTAAAGTGGTTAAAAGAACTTTCGTCGGTTAAATATCGTTAACATGCGTTTTGAATCTTTAAAGTCTAGTAAAATCACTAAAATGGTGGATAATAGCTTACGTCTTGTGTAAAAGTCGTAGGACTTGAAATTTGTGCTTATTGTGACCCGATCTATAATGTGGTAGCTCAAATCTTCGTTTAACCCGACTTTGTAAAATCACGTATCTTCACATAAGCTTGTTTTTGAAAGACACAAGGGTTAAAGGTAAACACTACCACATTTTAGAGACATGAACTTGTAAAGAATTATTTTACTTGTGTAAAAGTGTTTTAACCGGTAAAAGGGTGTTTAAAACTCGCGGATCTACGTATCCGCAAGTGGTATTTTTGAAAGACCACACTTTAAAGAAATCATGTTTTTCTAAAAGATGGATCTTGCACTAATAAATATGATTTTATAAACCACAAGTGTATAGACACTTGTAAAATAAAGAGATCCGACAAAGAAGTGTATTTGTCACTTATTACTAGAAGTTGTAAAGACGGTTTTCTCTAAACACGGGGTTTTTACGAGATTAAAGTTACCCTATATAGAAATCTACATATATAAGGATGATTTACATTATTAATGCGGAAAAACTGCAAGTTCATGCGATTATGCAAATTTACATACTTGTTGACTAGTTTGATGTGTCGGAAAATTGTTTGATTGAAATAAAGAAGTTGATTGAGTTGATTTGTTAAAAGAAAATGATACGCTTGAAAGCGTGGCCACCTCCAGTTACAGAGGAAACTCTGGCGAAATTTTCTAAAAACCTAACACTTAGACTTTTTACACAACAAGTGTTAGAACTATTTTTGGGCATACTTTTGAAACATAAATTTCGCCAGTACTATATTTTACTAAACATTCGGAGGTGGGATTTTCACAAAGATTAACGTGATAAATATATTTGTCACAACACTGTTTATGATTATTTTGTGAAATACATAAATATTATTTTAGAGTGAAAATAATATTTACAAGCGTTAATGATTCCAAAACTTTGCGAACGCTTCCACAAACATATAAGTTACACCGGTAATTACATTACCACAAGATTGATAAAACGTAACTTACGCACATGTATTGTATCCCCCATCCTTGGGAAGAAGAATAACTATCAAGCATATACAAAATGTAACACGAAATAGTTGTCTAACTATTTCCCGCAAACATAAACTGTAAAGCTAAAGCACGGCCGTCCGTCTAATAGAATTAGCACTTGTAGGTCGTTGCACAGATTACTGTTTCAGAGACGCTTGATAGAGTTTACGCATCCACTGTGAGTTCATGTCCCCCTTTTCTCTAACTGTTTTCAGTTTTCTTAACTGCGGGGGTGAAATACATGTTACTTTGTTTACAAGTACTTTATACACGGTATGAATAACGTAAGGAGGTTTAGATCATGTGAATGGGTAGTTAGAACACCGAGGGACTCGAGCGGTAGATCTATCTGGGTGTAGCGAGCCCAGCTCCCGGTCCAACAGAACAGGCCTCTCGGAGGACTAACAGAACGGATCCGGAGTGACTTGGTACCCAACGCAAAATCGGCTAGGGTTGTATCTTACTTACTTGCATTTCACAACATGCTAATGGCCTTGCAAACCATTGGTGATCACAAGTCCTCTTACACTGCTACATACCAGGAAACTTTTATACTTACAAGTGTTTTTACTTACTCACTTGCACATGAACTCGCTCAACATTATTGTTGATTTTTCAACTCACATGTATTTCAGGAAATTAACGGATTCTGGCACGGTATGAACGTTTTCCGCTGCAATCTTCATGAAGTCATCAAGGATTAGGGGTTGTGTTCTCTTACCTGGACAAGACACAATCCTTAACCCTCATTTATGTTTTGTTATTAGATGTAATGTTACTAAACATGGTTTTGGTCTTATGTTTAAAACAATGGTATTGTATGTTGATTTCTAAACTTAATGATGACTTGCATGGTTTTTAAATTCATATAGCTTTGTTATGATTACGCTATGGTATTAAGAAGTCACACCAAAGTTAACCACGCTTCCGCAAAGCCAGGGTGTGACAGCTTGGTATCAGAGCTCTGATCATAGCGAACTAGGATTCTGTCTCGAGTCTAGACTATGATCACTAGGGCTCTCACGAAAACATTTTCTGCATACCACTTAAGTCCAGATCCACACTTTTTACAAACAAATGTTGAGCACATTTTATTAATTATAAGTTCAGCTTGGAGGGCTGAGGATCGGTCTGGAGGATCGAAGTGATTGAGGTAGTTGAGCACGTTGGTTTGTTATAGGATCGATCTGGAGGATCGAGATGGTCAAGGTAGTTGAACACGTTGGTTTGTTATAGGATCGATCTGGAGGATCGAGATGGTCAAGGCAGTTGAACACGTTGGTTTGTTATAGGATCGATCTGGAGGATCGAGATGGTCAAGGCAGTTGAACACGTTGGTTTGTTATAGGATCGATCTGGAGGATCGAGGTTTGGTTTAAGTGAAGGATAGAGCAGTCTTGTAGACTGAATGAAATTGGCTAGTAAAGCTAGGAAAAGTATGTGATACCTTACTTGGTGACTTATGTGATTAACTGATTATATGATTGATTATTATACGTATATGTGTTTGTGTTACAAACGTTATACTTTCATCAAGTACTAGAAGGATGGGCACTACGAACCCCATGACCATAGTATCAGACGGCATAGTTCAACAAAGCACGAGGTGTACATTTCTGATACTACCGGCACAGACAATGACGACTTTCAGCCCTTTGTGCACTGCCTGAAGTCGTAGCAGAGCCCACTGATGGCCATCTTGTTGGGATTTTACCACTGGCGGTGATCCCTGCTCCTGTGCCCCTTGCCGCCTATCCTGTTGATGATACGCCCTCCCAACGAGGCCTCTGGAGACGATAACGATCTACTGAAGGAGGACCCATTCGAGGGCAGGGCCTTATTACTGCTGGAATTAGACTACTACATGCGGACGCTCCTATAGGGGAAACTTATGACCATTCCCCTATCCCAGGCTCATTTGAGTTCTGACATCCGCGTCTTCGCACATACAGGGAATGCAGCACTACTTACACGACGCCGACCCTGATACGGCATCACTAGCTGCACCGGACCCCGCACACAGTTCTGAGTATTGATCGTGATTATGAGGACAATTCTGTTTTTCCGCCTGGTGTTGATCCAGACCATGACATTGAGTTCATGCACTTAGACAAGCCCTTGGGGGATCCTGTAACCCCTGTGATTGTTGATCCAGCTGATTTTGAGATGGAGTTTTTGATTCAAAGCTAGCCGTGGCCCCTGAGCCAGGCATTGCTCCTGACCCCGCATTGGAGTATGACCCTGTTCATGCCAATGCACCGGCTGTTGCTCCTTGATTGATCATCTGCTTGGATGAGAGAAAATTTGGGGTAACTGTGCAAGACAATTTATTATTACGGGGGCCCACGTAATAACGATTTGTAGTGCACAGGAATCCTGGTGGACTCTGCAGGCCAAGCTAATGATAACCTAAACACAAATGACCTAGGCGATGTAGCCTCGAGTTCATTCTATTACAAGCAACAAGCCAAATTGACGAGCCTATGTGAGGGCTCAGGAATTTATTTCCCCACTTATACAGTGAGTATATTTGCGTGTGAAATGGGGTGATTACATGATGGCTTACGTTGCTATATATATACCCCATAGACAATTGAAACATTGTCCAACCCGCTTCACACTATTTCGACAAAAAGGGAATGTCACCCAGACGTGACACAAGCACCGGTACATTACTGAGGACAGAAGACGAGCTGCAAGAACGCATCTCACAGATAAATGCACGACATGAAGCCCTCCACTCTAAGCACAACGATGGCATTACTAGAGATAATCCTCCAACTGGCTGCACCTATAAACAGTTCTTGAACTGCAAGCCTTTAAACTTTGTCGGAACCGGAGGCACCGTTGCATTTGTTCGTTGGTCCGAGAAGACCGACTCCACTCTAAGGATGAGTAACTGATCGCCAACAGAGTGTTACCTACATCTCAGGGATATTTCTAGATGGCACACTCTCTTAATGGAACCTCCAGGTTCAGACCATTGGCACAGACGCTGCTTATACACTGAGCTGGGACGAGCTCAAGGAAACGATTGAGAAGAAATGTTGTTTTAGGACAGAAATTCAGAAACGTGACGTGGAGTCCTGAAAATTGAGAAAGGACGAACCAGAGACTCCTGAACATGACCAGCAATCGCACGACTTGTCTAGGGTCGTCCCCTACTAAGTCATTGATGTAGTATGATATAGTAGTGCATTTGTGAGCTTTACATTGTGGTCTCGAATTATAGCAATACAACCGCGGTATTCTCATCACATGCGATGTTCAATCAATTGTTTATGTCCTATAACATAAGAGGTTATGTGATTGACTTGTTGATAACATGAAATGTTATGTGTTGGTATTGTTGAATGCATACGTACACTCCACTAACCTATGTGAAACATCTTTTAGAAGATGCCGCCAAGACGCGCAATGCGCATGCCCACCTCTGAGGCAGAACTTAAAGAGATAATTGCTGCAGCTATAGCGCAGCACGAGGCCTTATGCTCCGAACCAATCAAAGGTACCTCAGAAAATAATGGTTGTTCCTACTGGCACTTCCTCAACTACAAGCCTCCGACGTTCGACGGCACTGGGGGTGCCATAACTTTTGTAAAATGGATTGAAAGTATGGAATCCATCTTTCGAATGAGTGGCTGTACGCCAGAACAACAGGTCCCATACGTTTCTGAGTTGTTTCAAGATGGAGCTCGATTATGGTGGAATCTTCAGATTCGAATAATGGGCCTAGCTACAGCATACGCTTTAACTTGGGATGAGTTGAAAGGAATGATGTATAAGAAGTATTGCCCCCACACGGAAACCCAGAAGTGGGAAGATGAATTTCGGAGCCTAATGATGGAAGGTCCGAAGGTGTTGGAGTACGTGCAACGACTCCATGATCTGTCACAAATTGTTCCATACCTGGTAAAACCAGAACTGAAGAAATTGGAACAATTCATTTGGGAACTGGCGCCTCAAGTCTTGAGCTTGATGACAGCATCTACGCCACCAACAACCATTGTTGCAAGTAAGATGGGTTTGGCACTCGTTACGGAAGCAAATAGACTAGAAAAACTTGCAAACCCTGACAAGAAAACTCAGGTAGAGTCGTCTGGAAAGAACAAAAGGAAGCTTACCGAAGATACCCGAATGAACAACGATGAACAAAGATCTATTCGAGGTTGCTTTGACTGCGGGGACAAAGGGCATTTCAAGAAAGATTGCCCTAACAACAAACAGGCCAATGATAAGATTTACTTAGAAACCAAACCAAGATATGCTGAGTACAAGTGTCACCGTGATGGTGGATGTCAGAAGCCTTGGTACGAGAGGAAAGGACACAACAAGGAAGGTTGTGGGATGAAGAGTTTCATACAAGGAGAAAACAGTAACAACGCTCTAGGTGGAAATGGGAAAGGAGATGGCCGAATGATAGGATGCTACCATTGTAAGGAAGTTGGACATTTTAAGAGGGAATGCCTGAAGTTGAAACAAGACCGTGAGAGAAAGTCCAACATCAGGGCTTGTGAGGCATGCCAGGATCCAGGTGTGATTTCTGGTACGTTCTCTAATAACCAAAACTTTTGCACCTATTTTGTTTGATGCTGGTACCGGTTATGTCTTCGTGTCATTAGAATTTAAGAATATACTTGGTTTAACCGCTAGTAAGTTAGATAACCCCTACTCGATCGAATTAGTTAATGGAAAGTTAGTTGAAGCCAACGAAGTAATCAGAGGCTGTGGGATAGAACTGGGAGAACGTGAGTTTACTTTGGATCTACTACCAGTCGAATTGGGAAGCTTCGACGTGGTGGTAGGAATGGATTGGTTATCCGGAAACAAGGCTATGATAGTATGTCACGAGAAAGCTGTTCGTATTCCAACTAATGATGGTGAGACAATTGTGGTTCACGGGGAGAAGCGTGACACACCGCTAAGATTTATCAGCTGCTTGAAAGCAAGGAAGTGTTTACAGAAAGGATGTGTTGCTTTTCTAGCACTCATCGTGGATGAAAAGGCTGCTGAGCCAAGAGTCGAAGACATCCCTGTCGTAAGGGAGTACCCAGAAGTCTTCCCAGAAGACTTACCCGGACTGCCACCTCAGAGACAAGTCGAGTTTCACATCGACTTAGTTCCAGGCGCCGCGCCTGTAGCTAAGGCACCTTACAGACTTGCTCCATCTGAGATGCAGGAACTGTCAACACAACTTCAGGAGTTGTTAGACAAGGGTTTTATCCGACCAAGCTTCTCGCCTTGGGGAGCTCCGGTCTTGTTTGTCAAGAAGAAAGACGGAAGTTTCCGCATGTGTATTGACTACAGAGAATTGAACAAGCTGACGATCAAGAACAGGTATCCTCTGCCTAGAATCGACGATCTGTTCGATCAACTTCAAGGTTCAAGCTGTTACTCTAAGATCGATCTTCGATCTGGATACCATCAACTGAGGATACAGGAGGAAAGTATCCCGAAAACAGCCTTCCGAACTCGTTATGGACACTACGAGTTCCTCGTATGCCATTTGGTTTGACAAACGCACCTGCAGTCTTTATGGACTTGATGAATAGGGTTTGCAAGCCATACTTAGACCAGTTCGTGATTGTATTCATCGACGACATCCTGATTTACTCAAAGACGAAGGCTGAACACGAACAACATCTTAGAACCATATTGGAGCTGCTAAAGAAGGAACAGCTGTACGCCAAATTCTCCAAGTGCGAGTTCTGGCTACGCGAAGTCCAGTTTCTTGGACATATGGTTAATGGGAATGGAATTCATGTTGATCCCACAAAGATCGAGGCAATCAAGAATTGGGAAACGCCTACAACGCCAACCGAGATTCGACAATTCTTGGGTTTGGCTGGCTACTATCGAAGGTTCATCGAGGATTTTTCAAAAATCGCTCAACCGTTGACGCTCCTGACCCAGAAGGATAAGACGTTTGATTGGGGAAATCAAACAGGACGAAGCGTTTCAGATATTGAAGGATAAGCTCTGCAACGCGCCAATCTTAGCTCTACCGGAAGGTACCGACAATTTTGTGGTATACTGCGACGCATTGCGTCAAGGATTGAGTTGCGTGTTGATGCAACGCCAAAAGGTCATTGCCTACGCATCGCGCCAACTGAAGGTACACGAAAAGAACTATACCACCCACGATATGGAGCTTGGCGCAGTGGATTTTGCACTAAAGATCTGGAGACACTACCTGTATGGTACGAAGTGCACAGATCACAAAAGCCTACAGCATAAATTCAACCAGAAGGAGTTGAATATGAGGCAAAAACGATGGGTTGAGTTGCTAAACGACTACGACTGCGAGATAAAGTGTCACCCAGGGAAGGCGAATGTAGTCGCCGATGCCCTAAGTCGTAAAGAAAGAATCAAACCCATAAGGGTTAGAGCCTTGGGAAATGATCATACGAACCGATCTTTCCTCGCGCATTCGTGCTGCACAAAAGGAAGCTCTCAAAGGAGGGAAACCTTGAGGAAGAATATCTCCGTGGAATGGAGAAGCTTTTGGTACCAAACGAGGAAGGGACACTATGTTTTGAGAAAAGGATTTGGGTTCCTCTGTTTGGTGGACTAAGGGAAGTTATTTTCAACGGAGCACACAAGTCACGGTACTCTATCCACCCTGGATCGGATAAGATGTACCAGGATTTAAAAGATTACTATTGGTGGCCTAGGATGAAAGGCGACGTTGCTGTTTACGTGAGCAAATGTTTAACTTGCGCTAAGGTCAAGGCAGAATACCAGAAGCCTTCGGGACTTCTGCAACAGCCTGAGATTCCCAAGAGGAAGTGGGAACAAATCTCCATGGATTTTGTTACAAAACTGCCAAGAACGCCAAGAGGCCATGATATGATTTGGGTGATTGTTGACCGTCTAACAAAGTCCGCACACTTTCTGCCAATCAAGGAGAAAGACAGTACTAGTAAACTTGCGGAAATTTACATGAGAGAGATCGTAGCACGTCATGGAGTACCACTCTCGATCATCTCTGATAGAGACGGAAGATTTGTGTCAAGAATATGGCAATCTTTCCAAGAATCTTTTGGCTCACAATTGAATCTGAGCACTGCATTCCATCCGCAAACTGATGGCCAGAGCGAGCGAACGATACAAACTCTGGAAGACATGCTGAGGTCATGCGTTATGGATTTAGGAGGTAGCTGGGATAAACACTTACCTTTGGTCGAATTTTCATACAACAACAGCTACCACACCAGTATTGGTGTCGCGCCATTTGAGGCCCTATACGGACGCAAGTGCCGATCACCACTATGTTGGTCTGACGCAGGTGATAGGCAGCTTGCTGGTCCCGAGATCGTCCAAGAGACGACAGACAAGATCGCGCAAATACTTAAACGCATCGAAGCCGCTCGCCACAGACAAAAGGCCTACGCGGATCCAAACCGGAAGCACGTGGACTTCCAAGTCGGAGAAATGGTGTTATTGAAAGTTTCACCCTGGAAGGGGGTGGCACGTTTTGGTAAGTATGGAAAGTTAAATCCACGCTACATTGGTCCCTTCAGAATTCTAGAAAGAATTGGGACGGTAGCATACAAGTTGGACCTACCCGCTGAATTAAATGGCGTTCACGATACATTTCATGTATCAAATTTAAAGAAAAGTCCAACTCAAATTGACGTTGCCATTCCTATCGACGAGATTCATATTGACGACACGCTCCACTTCGTTAAAGAACCTGTTGAGGTCACGGATTGGAAAGTTAACAAGACCCGCCGGAGCAGTGTCAAGCTCGTCAAAGTACGTTGGAATGCCAGACATGGTCCTGAATTCACATGGGAACGTGAGGACCGGATGAAAGAAAAATACCCCCACCTATTTCCTAAGAACCCTGCTTCTACAAGCAGAACTTAAATTTCGGGACGAAATTTATTTAACGGGGGGAGAATGTGACAACCCGCACAAAACCAGGTATCCGTACAACTTAATTAATGATTAATTATTACTTGATTACTGTGCTTGATTGAAACTAGCTGATAAACTGCTACCTGCATACTGATACATGCACTTACTTGCATCATACTTTATTTGCTGTCACTACATTATTTACGTGCTGAACCCTAGTGACAAACATGATGCACAAAAAGCACAGTAGCACCAAACGGATACACAGTAAACATGCTGATATAACCAGCATCAGGCAAATACTGCCTCAAGGCCTGTTAAGAGCCTCATATATTTTGGCTACACTGGTAGTGAGTGTAGGATATAAGGGTTGTGTTACCGCGTCTCTAGGGGATAAGATACACTGATTCGGATGTGCCAGAACGTACTTTAAGTACCAAACACAGCACTTTAAATAATTTAACCAGCTTCTAGCTGACTAGTAAAGTGCCAAAAATGAGAAAATATCACTAGACACTTTCTAAAGTGTCGGGAAAACAAATTGTGTCACTAAAAATGTAATAACGACACTTTAAAGTCTTTTGTAACACTTTAACGGATTACCATCCAACCGGACACCCGGACTTTACCCGGAACATGAAAACTATACTATTTTTATTATTACTCTTTTTCTGAGCCAGTTAGGGTCCCTGGTTACCCTAACACCAGTCATAACACACTATTTATTACTAACTAAGTTAACATCTAACCTAACTTAGTTAACCTTAACTAAACTCCTAATTACCTACTTGAAATCGGACCAAAGGCCCCCACTCCCCAACCGATCGGTCACCTAGGGAGCACAAAATGGTACTTGAAATCTTGCCAAGATCTTGCCATGTTTAATATCCACCCTACACATGAACCATTGGACACTAACACTAAGTTTGCCTATATAAACCCTCACTAACCTCTAGAGATCTTTATCACTAATCCACACCACAACTTTCACTCTCTTTCTCTCTTGTGGCTCTCGGCCGAACCCCAACCCACACACCACCACAATTTCGGTTCTTGCTTCCATCATTCCAAGACCATTCAAACATCACAAGACACGTATAAGGAGCTTTGGTGCAAGCGGAACGCGAAGGACCACTCTCGTTGGCTTTTACCCACGCGGTTTTCGTCACAACTCTTCCCTAGCCTTGAGCTAGAGGTATAACCTTTAAAACTTGTTTTTACACTCATCTAAAGTGGTTAAAAGAACTTTCGTCGGTTAAATATCGTTAACATGCGTTTTGAATCTTTAAAGTCTAGTAAAATCACTAAAATGGTGGATAATAGCTTACGTCTTGTGTAAAAGTCGTAGGACTTGAAATTTGTGCTTATTGTGACCCGATCTATAATGTGGTAGCTCAAATCTTCGTTTAACCCGACTTTGTAAAATCACGTATCTTCACATAAGCTTGTTTTTGAAAGACACAAGGGTTAAAGGTAAACACTACCACATTTTAGAGACATGAACTTGTAAAGAATTATTTTACTTGTGTAAAAGTGTTTTAACCGGTAAAAGGGTGTTTAAAACTCGCGGATCTACGTATCCGCAAGTGGTATTTTTGAAAGACCACACTTTAAAGAAATCATGTTTTTCTAAAAGATGGATCTTGCACTAATAAATATGATTTTATAAACCACAAGTGTATAGACACTTGTAAAATAAAGAGATCCGACAAAGAAGTGTATTTGTCACTTATTACTAGAAGTTGTAAAGACGGTTTTCTCTAAACACGGGGTTTTTACGAGATTAAAGTTACCCTATATAGAAATCTACATATATAAGGATGATTTACATTATTAATGCGGAAAAACTGCAAGTTCATGCGATTATGCAAATTTACATACTTGTTGACTAGTTTGATGTGTCGGAAAATTGTTTGATTGAAATAAAGAAGTTGATTGAGTTGATTTGTTAAAAGAAAATGATACGCTTGAAAGCGTGGCCACCTCCAGTTACAGAGGAAACTCTGGCGAAATTTTCTAAAAACCTAACACTTAGACTTTTTACACAACAAGTGTTAGAACTATTTTTGGGCATACTTTTGAAACATAAATTTCGCCAGTACTATATTTTACTAAACATTCGGAGGTGGGATTTTCACAAAGATTAACGTGATAAATATATTTGTCACAACACTGTTTATGATTATTTTGTGAAATACATAAATATTATTTTAGAGTGAAAATAATATTTACAAGCGTTAATGATTCCAAAACTTTGCGAACGCTTCCACAAACATATAAGTTACACCGGTAATTACATTACCACAAGATTGATAAAACGTAACTTACGCACATGTATTGTATCCCCCATCCTTGGGAAGAAGAATAACTATCAAGCATATACAAAATGTAACACGAAATAGTTGTCTAACTATTTCCCGCAAACATAAACTGTAAAGCTAAAGCACGGCCGTCCGTCTAATAGAATTAGCACTTGTAGGTCGTTGCACAGATTACTGTTTCAGAGACGCTTGATAGAGTTTACGCATCCACTGTGAGTTCATGTCCCCCTTTTCTCTAACTGTTTTCAGTTTTCTTAACTGCGGGGGTGAAATACATGTTACTTTGTTTACAAGTACTTTATACACGGTATGAATAACGTAAGGAGGTTTAGATCATGTGAATGGGTAGTTAGAACACCGAGGGACTCGAGCGGTAGATCTATCTGGGTGTAGCGAGCCCAGCTCCCGGTCCAACAGAACAGGCCTCTCGGAGGACTAACAGAACGGATCCGGAGTGACTTGGTACCCAACGCAAAATCGGCTAGGGTTGTATCTTACTTACTTGCATTTCACAACATGCTAATGGCCTTGCAAACCATTGGTGATCACAAGTCCTCTTACACTGCTACATACCAGGAAACTTTTATACTTACAAGTGTTTTTACTTACTCACTTGCACATGAACTCGCTCAACATTATTGTTGATTTTTCAACTCACATGTATTTCAGGAAATTAACGGATTCTGGCACGGTATGAACGTTTTCCGCTGCAATCTTCATGAAGTCATCAAGGATTAGGGGTTGTGTTCTCTTACCTGGACAAGACACAATCCTTAACCCTCATTTATGTTTTGTTATTAGATGTAATGTTACTAAACATGGTTTTGGTCTTATGTTTAAAACAATGGTATTGTATGTTGATTTCTAAACTTAATGATGACTTGCATGGTTTTTAAATTCATATAGCTTTGTTATGATTACGCTATGGTATTAAGAAGTCACACCAAAGTTAACCACGCTTCCGCAAAGCCAGGGTGTGACAGTGTCACACTCTAGGTTTTCCCGAGCAAACACCTTGTAATCACTTAGCGTATATGTATATTATTATTAAATGGAAGTTATTATTCCTCTGTGCTATATGTCGATAACGTGTATGTAATATATATATATGTGTGTGTGTAAGGATACTTGTGAACCGAAACCATGACTCGAGACCACCCGGTCTCGAGTAAACGGTGTAACAATGGGCCGGTTGGGCCGTAACCTTAGCCCACCCGAAACCTCCCACTCGAAACCACCCTAAAACCCACTTTTGGTGCATTACCTCCTATTTAAACCTAAAACCCTCACACACACTCCCCTTTTTACACTCTCTCACTTCATCCTCACTCACTCTCTCTAGAAAACCCTAGCAAATCAAGCTCACCTCCTCTCTCTCCCTCTCGGATCCAACCGACAACGACAAGGAGGATCGGTCAAGCTCATCATCACCACTCGGACGCTTCTTTTCCTCACTTCCTTCCTAAAAATCGGCACCTTTCCACAACCGGTTAGTACCTTAGATCATCACTATGTGTTTATATGTATATTATTGCTATTTGCCTTGAAGAATTGAAGTGATGAATGAAATATGTGAACCCTTGCATGATAACAAAGTGATAAGACATTTGAATGATAAATGATGGTTAGGATAGGGTGTTCGATGTTTAGAATAAATGTTTACATGATATGTTTACATGATATGTTAACCGATGATTGTATGTTATGTTGTAAATATGTTTAGGTGAATGATAAAGAATGAATATTAGCCATGTTGATGATGATTATGTGCTAAAGCTAGGGCCGAAGATGATGCCTACATTATGTTTTGACTTAGAGTTGTGTATCTGCAACAAAGGATGAATATAGGATGAATATATGATGAATATGTGATGAATGTGCTTGATTCAACTATTTGATGATCAATGAAAATATTTGAAAATGTAATGTTTGATCTGATGTAGTTGGAAATTAGACAATAAAACATGTTTATTGGGGGTAGTACACAATTTGCATGAAAACTCATTTCCATTGGATAGTACATCGGGCAAGTTCTAGAAGGTCTGGTTCATCAGGTGTGCGAGTCGAAACCGCCCGGTTGCGACTCAAGACTGAGTGGTTGCGACAAAACTATGACAACTCGAGACCGCCCGGTTGCGACTCGAGACTAGGTGGTTGCGACTCGAAACCAGACCATGACAAGTCGAAACATCCGGTTGCGACTCGAAACCAGACCATGACAAGTCGAAACATCCGGTTGCGACTCGAAACTGTGTGTTCTCGAGTCGAGACCTCCTGGTCTCGACTGGACTGCTTGCCTCCGTTATTGGGCCAAGGACGTGTGGGCTGCGCATACCGTTCTATTTGGATTCTGTGAAGCCGTTAACTGTTAGTGTGATCTGATAGGCCCAATAACACTTATGATTCATATGATAGTTGTTGATGTTCACTGTTTCACTACTACGTATCAGAATAGGCCCGATAACTTGCTGGATGATCATGTGTTGTGTATGCTATGTGTTAGTTATGTGTAGGTTATACGTGAATACTTGTACCCCAACTTGACCTGTATTGGTGACCATGCTAGGACGTGGTGACCAACGTGATTGACCAAGTAAATAATCTACCGAGCAACCTAAGGTGAGTTCACAACTAATAAAGCATGCGTTCCCGGTGGTTGGGAAACGGAAACTTAAGCAACGCTATCCCCTCGTAAGGGATACAAACCTACTTCTCTCCCCTTAAACGGGACTTTTAGTTAATTACTGTTTATACTGGATGCAACAAGCAACACTAAACAAAACTCTATCACTCAAGTCCTCACTTCTTAATACCGATTAGTCGCCGGGGTCAGGCGAACGGGTTATTAGTTGATAGCGCTATTTAGGTCTCACCAACCTCACACCGTGCCCGCGTATGGGATCGGGCGTGAACTAATGTACTCTGGCAACCGTCAATGATGATAGAACATTGACAAACGGGGCACTCTACGGAAACGTACGGATGAATAGTATTCGGTATTGTAAAAACAGTTTAGTCGCTTACTTGTGGGGTAGCTCCCCATCGCATGTATAAACGGATAAATTAACTGGCGAAACAAGTTTTTGGAAATTAAAACTGGACAACTCGTGAACTCGCCAACATTTTTGTTGATACCCTACTGCATGCTTTGCAGCTACCCAGTGACTCAGGAGCTTGCAGCTTGGGAAGTGTAGTGGTCGTCTAAACCCGCGTGTTGGGTTCTAAATAACTTGAACTATGAACTTTGTTTAAACTGTTTTGCCTATGCTTCCGCTACTTACTTAAAATGTCATTTGAACTTAAACTATTACACCTTAATGTTTACTAACCATTTTGGTTGATGAACATTCTTACTCTTAACCAATACTCAGTATAATTGGTGGCTGGATCCTGGTCAGTCACGCCTCCAAGCGGTAGTACTCCGCATGTGGATTTTGGGGGTGTGACAGATTGGTATCAGAGCCATTGGTTATAGTGAACTTGGTTTTAAAAAGGAAAGTCTTTTTGAGAAAAAAAAAACCAGACTATAACCCGTGACTCGTGACGACACTACACTCCAAGGGCAAGACTCGGCATATTAGACCTCATAGCTCGGACTTGTGCTTACATGCTTATTTATCCTATGTTGACTGCTCTATCATACATACTAGTGTGCCTGATTAGATAGATACACGTCTCCCTTCTAACTCATTCTCGCTACATTACGACATCACACTCATACTGTGTTTTCTGGTTATGAAGACAATGAGTGGACGCGGAAGAGGAAGCGTTAACATGACTCAGGCTCAATTCGCTAACTTGCTCAACACGGTGGCTGCAGCTTTCGCAGCACACCCTGGAGGTAAACTCGTTACTTTAGGATGTTTAGATCCTACCCCCACATCGTCTTCTCGCCTCTAAACCTATTCGCTTCGCTTCTCACAACAGGTCAGCCTGCGCCCGCGCAGCCACATGTTTGTACTTTCAAAACCTTCATGGATGGCAAGCCTCTCCCTTTCAACGGCACTGAGGGTGCCATAGGCCTTCTACACTGGATTGAAAAGGCCGAAGCTGTCTTTGCTGTCTGTGAGTGTCCCCCTGCTAACTGGGTAAAGTTCGCGACTGGTACGCTTGAGGGGAACGCGCTTTCATGGTGGAAAGCACAGATTCAGATGCTTGGTCTGGAAACTGCTAATGCTACTGCGTGGGAAGATTTCAAGGACATGATCAAAGAGGAATACTGTCACAGGGATGACATCCACAAGCTCGAGAACGAGTACTATGCGCTCAAGATGGTTGGATCAGAGATTGAGACCTACACCAAGCAGTCCAACGACTATGCTGCACTTTGCCCAAACATGTCCCGACCTATGTACCGAAGGATTGAATTGTACATCAAAGGCTTGGTCCCTGAAATCAGAAGTCATGTGACCTCAGCCAACCTCAATACCATACAGCCCGTGGTTCGTCTTGCTCACAAACTCACCAATCAGGCTGTGGAAGAGGGCAAGCTGCCCAAGAGGATCGGTGCTACTGCTGGAACTTCTGGTGATAACAAGCGAAAGTGGGATGGAAGTCAGGGAAAGGATGCTAACCCCACTCAGGCCCCAGTTCAACAAAGGAAGACTGAAAGCAACAAGGGCCCTCAGCAACAGGGTGGCTATCGAGGAAACCACCCTAAGTGTAACAAATGTAACCGACATCACAGTGGGCCATGTGGAAAAGGTCAGTGTCAGCGATGCAACAAGATGGGGCACGAAGCCAAAGACTGCCGAAGCCAGTTCCCAGCTAGGCAGAATCAGCAACAACCACAGCAACAGCAGCAACAAGGAAACAACCGTGGATGCTTCAAGTGTGGAGCAATGGGGCACATGCGAAAGGATTGCCCTGAACTGAATCAAAACAACAACAATCAGGGTGCTGGGAACAATAACAACAATGCTGGAAATGGTGCTAGAGGAAGGGCTTTCGTGATTGGAGCTGGGGAAGCAAGGAATGACCCCAACGTTGTGGCGGGTAAGTTCCTACTTAATGATCGTTATGTTTCCGTACTATTTGATTCCGGAGCAGATGCTAGTTATGTATCCCTACG
Source organism: Helianthus tuberosus (assembly GCA_030545235.1). Lineage (NCBI taxonomy): Eukaryota > Viridiplantae > Streptophyta > Magnoliopsida > Asterales > Asteraceae > Helianthus > Helianthus tuberosus. Next base: position 69,646,263 of record CM060356.1, on the reverse strand, counting down.
TATTAGAAGGAAACTTAAGCTCACTCTTACGCCGCTAAGCTCTAAGCACACCGTTGAAATAGCTAATGGTAGAAACCTCGAGGCCTCACACATAATTCGTAACTGTAAATTAGAGTTGTCTGGTCAGACCTTCTGTATCGATCTCTTCCCCATCATTCTTGGAAGCTTCGACGTCATCATTGGTATGGATTGGTTATCCAAACATCGAGCTGAAATCCTCTGCCAAGAGAAAGCTATTCGTATTCCCCGTCCCCCTGGCAAACCTCTTATAGTTCAAGGCGACAAGAGCGGAGAAGTCACAGGCATCATTTCATTCTTAAAAGCCCAGAAGTGTCTACAAAAGGGACACACCGCTATCTTGGCACTCGTGGCTGACACACAGAAAAAGGAAAACAGGATTGAAGATTTTCCAGTTGTACGCGACTATCCCGAGGTATTCCCGGAGGAACTACCTGGACTCCCTCCTCACCGTCAGGTCGAATTCCAAATCGAGCTAGCTCCCGGAGCAGCACCTATAGCTCGTGCACCTTATCGCCTAGCTCCTGCAGAACTCAAGGAACTCTCTACTCAGCTACAAGAACTTTTGGACAAAGGTTTTATCCGTCCTAGTTCATCACCCTGGGGAGCCCCAATGCTCTTCGTCAAAAAGAAAGACGGCTCATTCCGAATGTGCATTGACTACCGCGAGCTTAATAAGGTTACCATCAAGAATCGTTATCCACTTCCCCGTATCGACGACCTGTTCGACCAGCTGCAAGGATCGAGCTATTATTCCAAGATCGATCTGCGATCGGGTTATCACCAGCTGAGAGTCCGCGATGAGGACATCTCTAAGACTGCCTTCAGAACCCGCTATGGTCACTACGAATTCCTTGTTATGCCTTTCGGAATGACCAACGCACCTGCGATCTTCATGGATCTCATGAACCGAGTATGCAAACCCTACCTCGACAAGTTCGTAATTGTGTTTATCGACGACATCCTAATCTACTCGAAGAGCCAAGAGGAGCATGAACAACACCTACGTCTTATTCTCGAACTCCTTCGCAATGAGCAACTGTACGCCAAATTCTCGAAATGTGACTTCTGGCTTAGAGAAGTCCATTTCCTTGGGCACATCGTCAATCAGGAAGGGATTCATGTTGACCCCGCTAAGATTGAGTCCATTAAGAATTGGCCTGTACCTAAGACTCCGACCGAAGTTCGCCAATTCTTGGGATTGGCAGGATACTATCGAAGATTTATCAAGGGATTCTCTAAGATCGCTCAACCACTTACGGCCCTCACTCAGAAGGGTGTTACTTACAAATGGAGCGATGCTCAGGAATCTGCCTTCAAGGAACTAAAGAAAAATCTTTGTAGTGCTCCTATTCTTTCCTTACCTGAAGGTACCGACGACTTTGTTGTTTACTGCGATGCTTCTATTCAAGGGCTTGGTTGCGTGTTGATGCAACGCGAGAAAGTTATTGCTTACGCCTCGCGACAACTCAAGGTCCACGAACGGAACTATACGACGCATGACTTAGAATTTGGAGCTGTGGTCTTCGCGCTCAAGCTTTGGAGACACTACTTGTACGGCACCAAGTGCACGATTTACACTGATCACAAGAGTCTCCAGCACATAATGGGACAAAAGGAGTTGAATATGCGGCAACGCCGATGGGTCGAACTCCTAAATGACTACGAGTGTGCAATCAAATATCACCCAGGCAAGGCTAATGTGGTAGCCGATGCCCTCAGCAGAAAGGAGACCAAACCCAAGCGTGTTCGTGCCTTACAGCTCACTATCCACTCGAACCTCCCTAATCAAATTCGGAATGCTCAGGTTGAAGCATTGAAAGCCGAGAACATCAGGGCTGAGTCCCTGCGAGGATCGAGACAACGATTGGAACAAAAAGAAGACGGTGCTTACTACGTAGCCGGACGCATATGGGTTCCGCTTTATGGAAATTTACGTGACCTTGTGATGGATGAAGCCCATAAGTCCCGTTACTCGGTGCATCCGGGTTCAGATAAGATGTACCACGACTTGAGGGCTACCTATTGGTGGCCTGGCATGAAAGCCCACATAGCAACCTATGTCAGAAAATGTTTAACTTGTGCAAGAGTCAAGGCTGAGTATCAGAAACCATCAGGCCTACTCCAACAGCCAGAGATCCCGCAATGGAAATGGGAGCAGATTTCCATGGATTTTGTTACTGGCCTGCCTAGGTCTCAACGCGGAAATGACACCATTTGGGTAATAGTGGATCGCTTAACTAAGTCTGCACACTTTTTGGCTATCAAAGAAACAGACAAGTTCTCTACCCTAGCAGAGGTATACCTAAAAGAAGTGGTTTCGAAGCATGGAGTACCAACCTCTATCATTTCCGATCGAGACGCGCGTTTTACCTCTGAGTTGTGGCAAGCTATGCACAAATCTTTTGGCTCACGTTTAGACATGAGCACCGCTTATCACCCGCAGACGGATGGGCAGTCTGAACGCACCATCCAAACCCTCGAAGACATGCTTAGGGAATGTGTGATTGATTTTGGCAAGAATTGGGAGAAGCACCTACCGTTAGTAGAATTCTCCTACAACAACAGCTACCACACCAGCATTCAGGCGGCACCCTTTGAGGCATTGTACGGTCGTAAATGTCGATCGCCTCTCTGCTGGGCGGAGGTTGGTGACAGCCAGATCACAGGCCCGGAACATGTAGTCGACACCACAGAAAAGATTGCCCAGATTAGGCAACGCATGGCGGCAGCTCGTGACCGTCAAAAGCACTACGCTGATAAAGATAGGAAACCGCAAGAGTTCCAGGTCGGTGAACGGGCTCTACTTAAGGTGTCACCCTGGAAGGGTGTGGTTCGTTTTGGAAAACGGGGTAAGCTTAATCCAAGATATGTCGGACCCTTTGAAGTTACCGAAAAGATCGGTACGGCCGCTTACAGATTGAATCTGCCTGAAGAACTGAGTGCTGTGCACAACGTCTTCCATGTGTCTAATCTGAAGAAGTGTCTGTCAGATGAAACACTCGTCATTCCTTACAAGGAGCTTACTATTGACGAACAGCTACACTTTACTGAGGAACCGGTTGAGATCACGGATCGTGAGATCAAAACCCTCAAACGTAGCCAGATACCCCTCGTGCGAGTTCGTTGGAACTCACGCCGTGGCCCAGAGTTTACCTGGGAGCGGGAAGACCAGATGAAGCGCAAGTATCCCCAGCTGTTCCCAAATGAAACCCCCAGCACTGAAGCTACAACTGAATTTCGGGACGAAATTCCAAACTAACGGGGGGATGATGTGACACCCCGTTGAAACGCTGTCACTTTTACTAGCTTGTCAGTGGCTGCTTTAACTTTTGGGACGAAAGTTCTTAAAACTTGGGGATAATGTGACACTCTAGGTTTTCCCGAGCAAACACCTTGTAATCACTTAGCGTATATGTATATTATTATTAAATGGAAGTTATTATTCCTCTGTGCTATATGTCGATAACGTGTATGTAATATATATATGTGTGTGTGTAAGGATACTTGTGAACCGAAACCATGACTCGAGACCACCCGGTCTCGAGTAAACGGTGTAACAATGGGCCGGTTGGGCCGTAACCTTAGCCCACCCGAAACCTCCCACTCAAAACCACCCTAAAACCCACTTTTGGTGCATTACCTCCTATTTAAACCTAAAACCCTCACACACACTCCCCTTTTTACACTCTCTCACTTCATCCTCACTCACTCTCTCTAGAAAACCCTAGCAAATCAAGCTCACCTCCTCTCTCTCCCTCTCGGATCCAACCGACAACGACAAGGAGGATCGGTCAAGCTCATCATCACCACTCGGACGCTTCTTTTCCTCACTTCCTTCCTAAAAATCGGCACCTTTCCACAACCGGTTAGTACCTTAGATCATCACTATGTGTTTATATGTATATTATTGCTATTTGCCTTGAAGAATTGAAGTGATGAATGAAATATGTGAACCCTTGCATGATAACAAAGTGATAAGACATTTGAATGATAAATGATGGTTAGGATAGGGTGTTCGATGTTTAGAATAAATGTTTACATGATATGTTTACATGATATGTTAACCGATGATTGTATGTTATGTTGTAAATATGTTTAGGTGAATGATAAAGAATGAATATTAGCCATGTTGATGATGATTATGTGCTAAAGCTAGGGCCGAAGATGATGCCTACATTATGTTTTGACTTAGAGTTGTGTATCTGCAACAAAGGATGAATATAGGATGAATATATGATGAATATGTGATGAATGTGCTTGATGAACTATTTGATGATCAATGAAAATATTTGAAAATGTAATGTTTGATCTGATGTAGTTGGAAATTAGACAATAAAACATGTTTATTGGGGGTAGTACACAATTTGCATGAAAACTCATTTCCATTGGATAGTACATCGGGCAAGTTCTAGAAGGTCTGGTTCATCAGGTGTGCGAGTCGAAACCGCCCGGTTGCGACTCAAGACTGAGTGGTTGCGACAAAACTATGACAACTCGAGACCGCCCGGTTGCGACTCGAGACTAGGTGGTTGCGACTCGAAACCAGACCATGACAAGTCGAAACTTCCGGTTGCGACTCGAAACCAGACCATGACAAGTCGAAACATCCGGTTGCGACTCGAAACCAGACCATGACAAGTCGAAACATCCGGTTGCGACTCGAAACCAGACCATGACAAGTCGAAACCTCCGGTTGCGACTCGAAACTGTGTGTTCTCGAGTCAAGACCTCCTGGTCTCGACTGGACTGCTTGCCTCCGTTATTGGGCCAAGGACGTGTGGGCTGCGCATACCGTTCTATTTGGATTCTGTGAAGCCGTTAACTGTTAGTGTGATCTGATAGGCCCAATAACACTTATGATTCATATGATAGTTGTTGATGTTCACTGTTTCACTACTACGTATCAGAATAGGCCCGATAACTTGCTGGATGATCATGTGTTGTGTATGCTATGTGTTAGTTATGTGTAGGTTATACGTGAATACTTGTACCCCAACTTGACCTGTATTGGTGACCATGCTAGGACGTGGTGACCAACGTGATTGACCAAGTAAATAATCTACCGAGCAACCTAAGGTGAGTTCACAACTAATAAAGCATGCGTTCCCGGTGGTTGGGAAACGGAAACTTAAGCAACGCTATCCCCTCGTAAGGGATACAAACCTACTTCTCTCCCCTTAAACGGGACTTTTAGTTAATTACTGTTTATACTGGATGCAACAAGCAACACTAAACAAAACTCTATCACTCAAGTCCTCACTTCTTAATACCGATTAGTCGCCGGGGTCAGGCGAACGGGTTATTAGTTGATAGCGCTATTTAGGTCTCACCAACCTCACACCGTGCCCGCGTATGGGATCGGGCGTGAACTAATGTACTCTGGCAACCGTCAATGATGATAGAACATTGACAAACGGGGCACTCTACGGAAACGTACGGATGAATAGTATTCGGTATTGTAAAAACAGTTTAGTCGCTTACTTGTGGGGTAGCTCCCCATCGCATGTATAAACGGATAAATTAACTGGCGAAACAAGTTTTTGGAAATTAAAACTGGACAACTCGTGAACTCGCCAACATTTTTGTTGATACCCTACTGCATGCTTTGCAGGTACCCAGTGACTCAGGAGCTTGCAGCTTGGGAAGTGTAGTGGTCGTCTAAACCCGCGTGTTGGGTTCTAAATAACTTGAACTATGAACTTTGTTTAAACTGTTTTGCCTATGCTTCCGCTACTTACTTAAAATGTCATTTGAACTTAAACTATTACACCTTAATGTTTACTAACCATTTTGGTTGATGAACATTCTTACTCTTAACCAATACTCAGTATAATTGGTGGCTGGATCCTGGTCAGTCACGCCTCCAAGCGGTAGTACTCCGCATGTGGATTTTGGGGGTGTGACACGAGGCATGTGTAATACGATACAAGCATGGTGGATACGCCGCTAGTACTTCCTATATATAAGTGTTTGTATGGTATTACATATTGTAGCGTTATTTAAATCATTTCAATTTAGACATATGACACTTTATACAAATAACATACTTTTCACAAGACATGGTTTTACAAAACAACTTATCTTATACAAATTCATTTTACATGGTTATTCATTTAACCATACATTATTCTCTTATTTATACATATCAACTGAACTTATCGTTTTTCAAATGATTTACAAGACAAAGCAAAGTACGGGGTTCATGATTAAACATTTTCTTAAACTCAAGTCATGAATCCTATTTTCACAAAACCTATGTATCTCACAGGCATTTTTATGCTGACGTACCTACTTTCACATGTGTTTTCAGGTGCTTTTCCATAGGATGACGATCATGACACTAGGGCGGACCTGTGCCTTAGAGACTAAAAATGATGATAGACTTTGTTTAATTATGTTATAAACTCTGTATTTCCTGTTTAAGACAATGAAACTCTTGTTTAATAAATAAAATACAACTTTGTTTGCCATGGATTTGAAACAATTAATTCTGTTACAACACTCCCCGACGTTTTCCGCCACGTCTTGTATGATATACGTGGTCGGGGTGTGACACATCTCGCCACAGTTGAAGCAAGAACCTGGTAGAAAACGACCTTGAGCAGGATTGTTGCCAGCTTGGTTTGGTGCAGCTGCAGCTGGGCAGACTCTTGTTGTATGGCCTATAAGCCCACAAGTTTGGCATTTGTGGCACTTTACATTGGCATGATGATGGAGGCTACATTGGTTGCACAAGGGTGCAGTTCCATTGTATGGCTTCCTAGTAGGGGGTTGAGCTGGTTGGTTGGGGACGGCTTGATCATTGTGAGTAACCATGGCGAAGTTCTGAGAAGCCTTTCGCTTCTTTGTCTTCTTAGGGGATCCAGTCTGTTCATCCATGGTCTTTGATTCCTCGATTGGGTTCGATTCCTCGACCAGTTTCTTGTCACCTTTTCGGAAAAGTTTACCTTTCCTGATCTTTGATTCAGTCAAGGTTGCAGATAGCTCAATGGCCTGTCTAACTGTAGTAGGGTTGCTGCCAGTCACTATGTGTTGTATTGAGTCAGGGAGGCCATCGATGTACTTTTCTATTGCCTTATCCAAAGGAGTGACCATGTTTGGGCATAACAGACTTAACTCCTCATATCGATCAGTGTATGCTCGATGTTCACCGCTGTCTTGCTCAAGATTGTCGAATTCCCTTTCCAAGGCCCTGATCTCGTGACGAGGACAGAATTCCTTCATCATAAGGGCCCTAAGTTCAGCCCATTGTCAGGACACTGCACGTGGCGGAAAGTATTCTCAATGCTCTCGAACCATTGAAGAAGCCCAGTCGCTCCCTCAGAACCACTAAACTTGAGTGGTTTCGCCGAGTTAAAACTCTTGAAATTGCATGGACCATTGTTGTTGTTGTTGTTGGCTTGATTCCATTGAGCAAAGAGGTTTGGGAATTGAGCAGCCATTTGCTGCGCAATGATTTCTGCCAATTCGGCAGTCGCTATCTGGCTTTCGCGTCGAGGAGGCATTCTAAAAGAGGAAACATGAAAGGAAACGAGTGAGAGAATTAGATGAAAAGAATGAGATGAAAGAAATCTGATGAAAGCAAGGATAGTGGTCATTTGTTTGTTACTACAAAGCAACAAACGACCCCGGTGATTTAATCAAAGTAAATAGGTAAAAAAATAATGTATCGCGAAGACATGCTCGCCTATAAGTGGACACTCATCCCAAGAATTCCCAGGTAAGCACAACTGGTCTCGCGTCTGATGAGATATATACGAAGTGCTTGCCTAGACAGAAAACCCAGAATACAGGCATTCACCCTTCCAGTTTGCACGTGTTCACATTATTTAAAACCCAAAACCTTGACGAGATTTTGAAAACTCAAAGGGGTTCAAAACCATATAACTGAGGGTTCAAAACCTTACAATAGAGGGTTCAAAACCTAGTAATCAATCATCCTAGAACAGATGATTAGTTTTCAAAGCGGTTTTGAAATTTATGTTCTTGTTGTGGTCGTCGCCTAAGGATAGGTGACGGTATTGTTTTATGACTAAACGCAAGTAAACTTGCGTTAGGGTCCTAAGAAGGTTATAGACTAGGTCAAAGCATTACTAATAACCTAATTCCCTATAACCATTGGCTCTGATACCATCTTTTCTGTCACCCCCCGACCACGTAGAACATACAAAACGTGGCGGAAACATCGGGGAGTGTTGTAACAGAATTAATTGTTTCAAATCCATGGCAATTAAAGTTTCATTTTATTAATCAAACACGAGAGTTACATTGTTTTAAACAAGAAACAAAGAGTACATAACAACAATTAACTAGTTCTTGTCTCGTTTTAAGTCACTAAGGCACAGGTTCGCCTAAGTATGTCTTGATAAGTCCTATGCATCATCTCCTGAAAACACATGTGAAAATAGGTACATCAGCATAAAAATGCCTGTGAGATACATAGGTTTTGAGAAAATAGGATTCATGACTTATGTTTGAGAAAATGTTTAGTCATGAACCTTGTAATTTGCTTTGTCTTGTAAATCATTTGAAAAACGATAAGATCAGATGATATGTATAAATAAGAGAGTAATGTATGGTTAAATGAATAACCATGTAAAATGAGTTTGTATAAGATAAGTTGTTTGTAAATCAATGTCTTGTGAAAAGTATGTTATTTGTATAAAATGTTATATGTCTCAAACTGAAATGATTCAAATAACGCTACGACATGTAATACCATACAAACACTTATATATAGGAAGTACCAGCGGCGTATCCACCGTGCTTGTATCATATTACATACGCCTCGTTACTTAAATCACTTACTCAAACCAAACCACCAAAGTAAAATGTTTAACAACTGTAGAAATGTTTATGTATGATCAAATACGGTTCACACGGTTCACAGATACAAACGGTTCACAGATACAAACGGTTCACATAGTCAAATGATTACAACGGTTCACATAGTCAAATAGTTATAAAAGGTTCAAAATGTAATATAATGTGTTCACATGCTGGGTGAGCATATGCAACAGAAATGCAATGTAAAACAATGTACTAAGCATGCACACAATGGACATACATAGCATAAGTGTAATGTAAAACAATGTACTAAGCATGCACACAATGGACATACATAGCATAAGTGTAATGTAAAATGATGTACTAAGTATGCTAAGTTAACATACAAAGCAGACAAGTCATGTAAATCAATGTACTAATAGTGTACTAATGAACATAATAAGTATATGATGTGAAAACATGGAAAGCATGAAAGTAACAAGTAGGCACATGTGTTTCACCCCAAAACGTTTGGAAAACAGTAAAAGAGGGGTCTATGTACTCACTTGAGATTGCTCAGAAGTCCTAAGATAACCACCAAGCAATGCTAGAGATCTCGGAATATCAAACGGCACCTAATATAGGTAACTACATTAATAAACCGGACCTAAATCGGAAGATCGGATAGAATGAGGGTTCGTAAACCAAACGAGTATGGGAACTCGTGTAATATGGTTTAACAAAGCCTACATACTAAATGAAACTTAACCTAAGTGTTTGTGACCCATTACGACCCGTTTAGGTAGCTTATGCTACTTTAACACGTCGTTCGCGTAAAACGCGTTCGGAACGCCTAACTAGTCCTATGACAAGTAAAATATGCCTTAACATGTCTAATATGGTTGTCAAATCAGTTTAGATGTCAAAAGTTATGTTACATATGTTTAAAACGAATTTTGGCATCAAAGGGGTATTTTGGTAATTTACCTAAGGCATATAAACTACCTATCATACAACTACTTAAACGAAGCGACCATAAGGTATAACCTCGGAAGGTTATTCCCAATATACTATGGTCACCTAATGTGTTTGGTCGGATCCTAAAGATCGACCAAATGGGTCGGGTTCGAAGGTATAAGCGATTTATTAGATCGCTTACCCTTACGACCCTAGACAACGTGGTAATCAGTAGGCATAGTCACAAGGGACTATAACCATCGTGATTACAATCACGTTGTGAAGTTCAAACGAACTTCGCATTGACCATAAACTGGTCAACGCAGAAAGTCAAACAAAGTTTGACTTTCGGACTCGAAAAACAATAAAAGAACGAAGGAATACTTACGAAGGGTCCCCGAATGCTAATCGTGATCCAAGTAGCTCAGGTATGAAACAATGGTTTCAACTTAGAGCTTCTAGGATCAGATTCTTGTGGGTTTTGTAATGGGGGTGGATGGGTATTTATAGTTTTCGGGTAACCGTTAAGATCGTTTCATGGAAACCGTGCTCGAATCTTGTGCGTACACTTGTTGGAAAGTTATGGTGACTAAAAATGACCCTTAATGATCAGAATGGGCAATTGTGGGTATGTGGTTGTGGATTAAACAGCTGGAATCTGCTGACTGATCGTTCTTATCTGTTCTGGGAGCCTGACGCGGCCCGCTTCAGGATCAGACAAAGCTCAGGCGGGCCGCCTGGAGCTTCTGATCAGAAAACAAGTTTCCATTTTGACAGTTTCAGTCCCTATTGTGTTTTTAGGCCATTCCCGATACTTCTAAGGCCCGTAAAGCCAACTTTAAGGCCCTAAAATGATGCCTAAACATTGTGGACATGAAACATGCTAAAAAATATGTCGGATGTCAGTTCGTTTGGTCGTACGAACGCGATGTTCGCTTAATTACGACGGAATGCGCATAAGCGCGAAAAACGATCCAAAATGCGTGACGAATGGATTTTTCTTATGCCAAACACTAAAATAAAATGTTTTAGTGCTTACATAAATTTTTGGATGTCCGGATGTATTCAGAACGTAAGTTATGCGCGAAAGTGCAAACTTGTGCACTTTTTGACGTTTTTAGTCCCTGAATGACTCAAAAGTTTATTTTAGCACACCGAACCCCTCAAAGCCTATTTCTAAGCTATGTGAAGGATATTTATGGTATGTTTAACTTATGGTCATGTTCCGGAATGTCTGTTACAGTTCAAATTGGCATACTTTCGCAGTTTGTTAAGTTTAGTCCCTGTAAGCGAATAAACTAGATTTTTGCCATACCAAAGCCTTCAAAACTTATTTCTAAGTTATGTAAAGGTTACTTAAGGTATGTTAAGCCTATTTCACTATTCCGGATTGTTTGTTGCATTAAACTGGTTATATCTACGCATCAGTGCGCGTATAACCTTCCAGAAAGCGATTTAGAGCTTGAAATCGAACAAGAATTGATATGTGCAAAAGATACACATATTTATACAGATCCCGAGTATGAAATACAATATTTCATTGGCTCGGAATTTGTTTGATGGTCACAGTGACCCAGGTGTCACCCCCCCACCCCACACACACACACACTTTTATTCCTGAACAAATCATTAAATTGAGCCAATTGCATACAACTTCATGTTGAGAAACAAACAATCCTTTAGTGAAAATATATGCTCTTTGTTTATCAGTTGTTATACTTACTGTTTTAATGCAACCCTTTTGTATTTGTTCCCGCAAAAAGAACAAGTCTAGCTCAAAATGTTTTGTTATGTCGTGAAGAAACCGGATTAGCAGCAATGGATATAGCTGTTGTAGTACACATAGCATGATACTAAGCTTCTGCTATAGATCGTGAAATCATAGACTTGGTTTTTATAAACTCTTTTACACTTTCAATCTCAGCCTCACTATTACCAGTGACCACTATGTCGTCAACATAAACAAGTAACACAATAAACGCATTGTCTACAGATTTAACAAATAAGGAGTGATCGCATTTACTTTGAATAAAACCCAACTCTACTAACACACCAACTAACTTGGTATTCCACATTCTTGGAGCCTGTTTTAAACCACACAACGACTTATTCAATTTACACACTCTTGTATCACTTGGTTCATAGTAGCCCTTAGGTAATTTCATATATACATCCTCAACTAAATCACCATATAGAAACGCATTATTGATATCAAGTTGATAAATAGACCAATTAGAATTAACAACAACAACTAATACACACCTAACAGTAGTCATTTTAACAACAGGTGAGAAGTTTCCTCATAGTCAATCCCTTCCCTATAACTATACCCTTTAGCAACTAATCTTGATTTATATCTTTCTATGTCACGTGACGACTTATACTTAATCTTATATACCCACTTACAGCCTATAGGTTTTCTACCAGCAGGAAAATCAACAAGATTCCAGGTTTTATTTCTATTAAGTGCCTCAATTTCATCATTCATGGCATTTATCCAGTTTGGATCTTTACATGCCTCTACATACTATTTAGGCTCAACTATTTTATTCAACAACCAAGTAAAACAAAAACTTTCATTAGACAAAAACGAGTAATTTACTACTTTTTCTATACCATACTTGACCTTACCTTCAATAATAATGTAACAACTGCCACTTTCCGGCAACATTCATACACTTAAAGTACTCATTTTAGCTACATTTTTATGCATTTTGAACACCCGAACTGTGTATTTTGTAACATACACTTAGAATACTCATGGAATACTTACTTAGGATGCACATGATTCATTTTTATTGAATACATTTGAAACAGTTTAAACAATGCATCGAAACTACTAGAAAAGCACCTAGTAAACTAGTATTCTGACGAAAACGCAGGATCCGCAGAAACCATCTAAACGACATCTTTAGGACTCAGACGAAAGTCCAACATCTAATATATATTAAACTGTAACTAGGAATGCAAGGGTTTGATTTAAAACCTTTCCGAAGTCCGACAACACTAAAAATTGCCCGAAAAGCACTAAAAGCGACGATTTCAACACTTTTCCGCAGAAATTCTGCAGAAATCAGCTTTTTAATATTTTTACAACATGTGAAAATGATGTTTAACATAGAATTCATATGAGGATACCTTCGGGTATCATCCGAACCAATAACTACAACAATTCACACAAGTGACACAAGCTTAGCGTTCAAATAACGACTATCGGAAACAAAGCGAAACGATTATCCGAACAATACCGGATCTTTTTTTTAGTGACCATCTAATATTATTTAGATCATATTAGACTAATAATGGTCACTTAACACCTTCTTAACACTTAAACACATGTACATACAAGTATTCCTAACATAACATCTCAAAAACTAACACATTTTTACCTAAGGAAACAAGTTGCAACTTACCCATGTGGGACCCACTTTTTTTTACCATTGTTCCCATAAATATCTTAGGTATTACTAAGGTGTTGCAACTTGCACAAGTTGGTGAACTTGGTGGAAGACTTATAACATTAGTTACCATAATCACTATAGCATTTCATCTCACTTTTCACCTTATTTTTCACATAGTTAAGAAACTCTCTCAACCTTCATATCCTAGCCAAGAACACCCACCAAAATCATTCATCTTTTTAACACTTTTTGATGATCAACATGGAGCTTGAAGATACATAAGATAATCTAAGGATACTACAAGAAGAAGAAAGTCTTTCCATCCATTCCAAAGCTTTCAAAACCCCAAGATCAACACTTTTTCTTTTCTTTAATCATCATATAGATCATCCCTAGCCACAAGTGCTAGTAGTAAGCTTCTAAAATCCTTTTTTTCACACTTATTTATGTATTATTTGTTTAAAGAACATGAAATAAACTAAATAATCATACAAAATAATATGAAAATACAAAGAAGCAAAATAATAATCATGATATAAAAGTATGTTTATGTTATGATTTAAGGATGATTACTTGCATATTTGATATAGTTTTGATGATTAGAATATGAATAACTTGTTATATGATGTTTAAAAACATAATCTAACAAGTATACAAGTTAATGTTTAAGGGTTTTGTTAAACATAAATGTTTAGATGGATGATCATAATCTTGGATTTTGTTAAAGTATAAGAGGTTTTGCACTAAAAATAATACTTTTACAAAGTTATAAAAAGAAACATACAAGATGGGTTGTTATAAAAAGTTTGTTAAAACTAGAAGTAAATCATGGATTTTGAACTAGTTAACTGTTATGATCATACCAAATCCCTACATGTTATTGATTTCATCTTGTTAAGATTTTGATATAAATCTCATATGTTTTTATTAAGAAAAATATGAGACGATTATTGGTGATTTTATAAGAAAAAGATATGTTTTATATAAACATGGCAAAGTATATATTTCAAAGGAAATATGGCCATTTTTCTTAAAAATCATAAGTTATAAAAACTATTATTTTTGACAAAATCTTTATTAGATTAAAAAGATTTTAAAGAATAGTTTTTATAAAAGCAAAGTTTGATATAAATATATATTTTTGAGAAAATATATATTTAGTTAACTTAACAAATTATGTGCTATGTGTTATTTGTTTGTATTAGTTATATGTATGATAACTAGGAACTTGAATACAATGATACAAATAAACACAATGTACATTTAGACTAAAGCCTTACAAGACTACATGTAAATATGCCTTAAAAACAACTTACGGACATTCCGAGCCTTCGGACACAACTTATGGTTAAAACGGACGACGGGCAAATCTATAAACATATCGCCATTCCGAGGAGTTACTACGACGCTTAGGCGATCTTTCGACGCGGATACATATATATATTACCGTTAACAAAAGTCAAAAATTTAGAAACTTATAAAACCTTATATGTCTTCTATTTAACTAAAAACTCCATGTATGGTGATTTTTATAAAATGAAAGATGTTTTATAAATGGGCTTATAATTACAAATGGGCTTATTTTTATAAATGGGCTTATACTTACAAATGGGCTTATTTTTATAAATGGGCTTATATTTACAATTGGGCTTATCTTCATAAATGGGCTTATCAAAATACTTGGGCTAAGCCCAATAACATGAATACATGGGCTAAGCCAAATGTCAAAATATATGGGCTAAGGCCCAATAACATTAAGCCCAATAACATGAATACATGGGCTAAGCCCAATGTCAAAACATATGGGCTAACGCCCAATAACATTAAGCCCAATAACATGAATACATGGGCTAAGCCCAATGTCAAAACATATGGGCTAAGGCCCAATAACATGAATACATGGGCTAAGCCCAATGACAAAACATATGGGCTAAGGCCCAATAACATTTGGGCCCAATAATATTTAGGCCCAATAACATAAATTCATGGGCTAGGCCCAATAACATTAAGTCATAGGCTCGGCCCAATGACATATAATTGATGAAAATACAATTATACAATTTATTCATAAAAGACATGAAATCAAGAGGACAAGACCCGATGATACAACTCACAAGATACAAGATTACATATATGTATTTGGTGAAATATATATATATATATATAACAGTTTAACAAATCATACATCTAATACACAGTTCAACGAAAAACAAAGACATACAAGTCTTACACACATTCAAGACACAAGACTTGTACTCAAGTCATTTATAAAGACCGAAGTGTCTAACAAATATAAGAACATTTGTAGGTCGCAACACTATTCAGGACGACCGCACGTGAGATCATAGTTACTTCTATTCACGGACGCGATTCTGTTAGTTCATGTCCCCTATTCATTTTAAATGTTTTACAACTTTACAACTATCGGGGAAAATACATGTTTATAGTATGATAAGTCATGGAATGAAACACCTTAGATCATGTGCGATTAGGGTCATACATCAAAGCACCATTAATCCAGTTTGGACCTAGGTACAGAGGGTTAGATCTAATGGGTATTGGCGAGCCCCACTCTTGGTCGTGGACCCATACCGAAGAGTGCGTTTGTGTCCCAGTCGATAGTAGTCGACACGAAATCGTCTAGGTTTGGATTGCTTCCTAATTCGTCACACATATTAATGTCCTAGAGAAACATTAATGATCAACGATTTCATTAACGCTTTACATACTACATCATTACATACAGATACATCTTATACAACTCACATTTTATGGATACAGTTTATACAACTCACATTTTATGGATACATTTTATACAACTCACATTTTACAGATACATTTTATACAACTCACATTTTACAGATACATTTTATACCACTCACATTTTACAGATACATCTCATACAACTAAACTGCATGAACTCGCCAACTTTTGTTGATGTTTTCAAACTTAACATGTATTTCAGGAAATTAGTGGACCATGCGGACATTTTAGTCAAGGAAAGCAAGTTTCAAGACTCCATGCCACCATTTGAAGGGCTTGCCCGTTATATACCGCCTCTTTGCGGTGATATAGTGGTCAAAGCCTTGACATTTTAATACTTACATTTTGATGTATAAAACAATGACAACTTATTTTCATTTGATGGTTTGTAACCATTACATTTAACTTATGTCGCGTTCTTTTGAAACGATTATGACAATGGCATTGGAGCTTGTTTATACTCATTTAGTATGTTCACTTATATTGTTATGCAATGAGAACCAATCAAATCACACCTCGCACTTCCGCTATGAGCGGGTGTGACAGATTGGTATCAGAGCATCGATTGTAGTGAACCAGGATTCTTTCTCGAGTCTAAGTCTACAATCACTAGGGACCTCTCACGAAAACCTCTTGTTCATGTTAAACAGATTATAAATAAAATTGGACAGGTCAAAAGGTTTTCATTGCATAAACATTTTTTTAAGGTCCACTACAACAAAAATTCACTTCACATAAATCAAGCGAGGACATTTCCATGGGTGAAGTCTATGAGAAATAGACACATTACATTAACAAACTATGTGCCTACAATACATTACATTATCAGTTTACGCATTATAACAGTCAACAAGTTCAGCTTATACAAGATAGAAATCCTTGATTGATAGGATTTTACATGATTATATATAAGTTATTCATATATGTGTTGTACGAAATATTTGGCAAGAACAAAATGCCTTCGACTTCGAATTCCATTGTCATCCTTGACACACATAACATGGTTAAGACACGACATCTTTTACACAAGATATGATACTCTATTTTCAAACATGACATATTTTATACAATACATCTTCCATGAGAATACCGACCTCACATCTATTGCGGAGCTTATGACGAACGTGGTTCCTAAGTGAGACCATAAAGCATTGATCCCGTGGAAGGTGGTTGCTTTCTCACGGATGCTGAGATACCTGACTTCGGTAGTGACGATGCGGTGGAGGTGGTAGCCTTGGACAACAACTCCATTAGTGGGACGAGGTCCCTGTGACTCATATAAACCGTGATTGACGACACTCTTATCCAGACAAGGAAGATGAAGTACTCATCTTGAAGGCGTCCCTTCAGATGTTATTTTTACAAATTCTCTCTATTTTTATTTCATCTAACGCCGTGCCATTCCGCGAGTAATGACAACAGACGTTGACACATGAACTATCATAAAGTTCCCTCCTGTGTTAAACATATACAATAGTGTCCTCTCTCTGACTGATCGTCTGCTCTGAATGAGAGAATCCTAGAGTGACCATGCAAGACAATTTATTATTATGGGGCCCACGTAATAACAAATTGTAGTGCATGGGAATCCTAGTGGACTTTGCGGGCAAAGCTAAGTGATCACTATCCATTCAAAATTATTAAATTGTTCAAGTTTCTATCCAGTAGAACATTAACCGAGATGGTTACTATAACACCCTACTATACAATACAGGAAGACCATACGTATTTGTCCGCGTCTAACATTCGATCTATAACACGAGTTGTTCGAGACTAGTCATCTAAACAAACAAAACTTGTTAACCACTCATGGAGGATCTTTCCTCAACATTCTAGAATTCTTGTACATGAGTTGGTTCTTTGGTGTCTATGACACCTTATCTTACTTATTGGAAATGAATACGATAAATTCCGTCATTTGACATTTGTCCTATCCAAAGGGATAGTATGGCATGCGCCATGCTACAACTCCCTCATTGCATTCTATTCGACATCTACGAAGATATTAATGATCTTGTTGGAGCTCGTGAAGCTCAAGCAATAATACCATATTCGTCACATGGGCAAGTACGACAAAGGAATTTCTCTACTTCGGATGATCAAAGCCTATGCAGTATGGAATGCATACTATAGGGACGGAGGCCACTGGTTGGTTTCCCCTCCTCAACAAATTATTTCGTTTTCCACTTAGACATATGTCCAGTACACGCAAGAGGCGCTACGCATTTTGGTTGCGGTTATCCACATTATCATTTATTCAAACATGTATGAACAATACGATCTTGAGGATTTTATGACCAATTTCCTTCTTCATTCTTGGGCACATGATAGACTATATTTATCTAAAATATATGTCTAGATTCTTTTAATGTTGTATATTAAAAAGATCATGGCGCCAGGAGGATGGTCTACACCCAAAAAGGGGTTAACTAATCAACATCTCACAGTCAAACTAAAGTTCTTATAGAACAACACGAGGGTGCAGAAATTGCACAACATGAGGTTAATCAGGATGACACTATTGATAGTACTGGTGATACTGGTAGTTCAAGTGATTTAAATCCCGATGGATCGGGAATGAATAGCAATGCCACACCAGAAGATGCGACCACACAAGGCCTTAATTTTAAGACTTTTCGGACTGTAAGCGACAAGACCTCGTTAATACGAGAGGTGCGGTAGGTTCTGTCTGCCACGTAAAGACAATGAAGTCGGTTAGTCATACTAGGAAACACATTCCTAAGTAGACAATTAGATACACAGAGAGTCTCCTGCTAAACGCAACCTTAACTTGGTGGAATCTCCAGGTACAAACGCTAGGAAGGGATACAATGAATAGGTTGTTGGGGGAAGAACTCAAGGATCTTATACGAGAAGAGTATTGCTCGCTGATTTAAATTCAAAGGTTGGAAACAAAATTCTAGAACTCGATCATGATTAGAGCCAATGTTGTTGGTTACACTCGAGGCTTTCACGATATCTCAAGGGTTGTTTCCATACTACGTAACACCCGAATTCAAACGCATTGCGCGTTACATATGGGATTTAGCCCTGGAGATCCGAGGCATGACCGCATCATCCCACCCTACCTCGATCACTCAAACAGTAGTTACTCGACACGTTTCCAATCAACCAACATTTCACATCCATGTTATTTGATACTGGTGCCAATTTTAGCTTCATCTCAACATTTCACATACATGAGTTTCATGGCTAGGGACGGGATTGTCCTAGCTACAATTAGGGATTGGGTTATCCTACATCTAAACATATGGATTGGGTTATCCTACATTTAAACATAGGGTTCCTAAAACTATACAGTGAAGTCCTCGCCACACAGAATTTAAAATGTACTTGTCCTAGAGCCAAGTAAGCTAGACGTCCCCTCATTCTATAGAATCGACATACGATGAACTAGTCGAGTCAGGGAAAGTTGTAAAGGATGTTCCTTGGAACTTGGCGAGCGAAGATTCAGTATCGATCTCTTACCCGTTGAGTTGGGTAGTTTCGACGTAGTGGTTGGCATGGATTGGTTATCCGATAACCAAGCCGAAGTCTTTTGTCATGAGAAGGTCATTCGCCTACCACCACTGAACAAAGAGACACTTGTTATTCACGGAGAGAAGCACGACACACCATTGCGGATCATCAATTGGATGAAGGCACAGAAGTGCTTACGGAAGGTTGGTATTGCATTCCTTGCGCATGTTGTCGACAAGAAGGCCCAGGGGCCGCAGCTGAAAGACATTCCTGTGATAAGAGACTTTCTTGAAGTCTTTCCTGACGACTTGCCGGGACTACCACCAATTCGACAAGTCGAGTTTCACAACGACTTAGTACCGGGAGCAGCACCTGTAGCCAGATCTCCATATCGATTAGCACCTTCTGAGATGCACGAATTGTCCACACAACTTCAAGAGTTGTTCGATAAGGGATTCATTAGACCAAGCTTCTCGCCTTGGGGAGCTCCAGTTCTTTTTGTGAAGAAAAAGGACGGGACATTCAAAATGTGTATCGACTACAGAGAGTTGAATAAACTCACCATCAAGAATCGGTATCCACTACCGAGGATTGATGACTTATTCGACCAACTGCAAGGTTCGAGCTTCTACTCCAAGATAGACTTACGATCGGGGTATCACCAGCTATGAATACAAGAAGAAAGCATACCGAAAACGGCCTTTCGAACTCGTTATGGTCATTACGAGTTTCTCGTTATGCCTTTTGGTTTAACGAACACACCGGCAGTCTTCATGGATTTAATGAGCCGCGTGTGCAAGCCGTATCTCGACAAATTCGTCATAGTGTTCATTGACGACATCTTGATATACTCACGATCGACAGACGAGCATGAACAACATTTGAGAACCATCTTAGAACTACTCAAGAAGGAGAAACTATACGCGAAGTTTTCCAAATGTGAGTTTTGGATTCGTGAAGTGCAATTTCTCGGGCATATAGTGAACGAGAAAGGCATTCAAGTAGACCCCTCAAAAATCGAAGCGATTAAAAACTGGGAAGCACCCAAGACTCCAACTGAAGTCCGATAGTTCTTGGGATTAGCAGGGTATTATCGGAGGTTTATCGAGAATTTTTCAAAAATTGCTCAACCACTAACCTCCCTTACCCAAAAAGACAATAAGTTCGATTGGGGTGAGAAACAAGAAGAGTCGTTTCAACTACTCAAGGATAAGTTGTGCGAGGCACCAATCTTATCACTACCCGATGGTACCGATGACTTCGTAGTATACTGTGATGCATCGCATCAATGTTTGGGATGCATACTTATGCAACGGGATAAAGTTATCGCGTACGCATCACGACAGCTAAAAGTTCATGAGAAGAACTATACCACTCACGACCTCGAGTTAGGCACAGTGGTATTCGCTTTGAAGATTTGGCGGCATTACCTATATGGTACTCAGTGTACAATTTTCACGGATCATAAGAGTCTTCAGCACATATTTAATCAAAAGGAACGTAATATGCATCAGCGACGCTGGATTGAATTGCTGAATGACTATGATTGTGAAATCAAGTACCATCCGGGCAAGGCAAACGTTGTAGCAGACGCCTTGAGCCGCAAGGAACGGGTTAGAACTTTGAGAGTTCGAGCCTTAGAGATGACAATTCACACGGATCTTACCACACGAATCCGTGATGCACAACAAGAGGCACTTAAAGAAGAACATCTTAAAGCAGAGTCACTTCGAGGCATGGAAAAACGGTTAGTGCCAAAGGAGGATGGAACTTTGTACGTTGCAGGTAGAATTTGGGTTCCATTCTTTGGAGGCCTTTGAGATCTTATTTTTGAGGAAGCACATAGGTCAAAGTACTCGATCCATCCTGGATCAGATAAGATGTACCAAGACTTAAAGGAGTACTATTGGTGGCCTAACCTCAGAAAGGATATCGCTATCTATGTCGGAAAATGCTTGATGTCACACCCCGACCGCGTATAACATGCAACCGCGGCGGAAACGTCGGGGAGTGTTGTAACAGAATTAATTGTTTCATAACCATGGCATTCAAAGTTGTATTTTATTTATAAACATAAGAGTTACATTGTCTTAAATAGGAAACAAAGAGTTCAGAACATAATTAAACTAAGTCTATCTTCATTTTATGTCTCTAAGGCACAGGTCCGCCCTAGTGTCACGTTCAACATCCTACGCAATAGCTCCTGAAAACACATGTGAAAATAGGTACGTCAGCATAAAAATGCCTGTGAGATACATAGGGTTTGTGAAAAGAGGATTCATGACTTATAAGTTTAGAAAAGTTGTTTAACAAGAGTCAGTCATGAACCTTGTAAATTGTTTTGTTTTGTAAATCATTCCAAAAAGCGATGATATGTATAAATAGAGAATAATGTAAGGTTAAATAAATAACCAAGTAAAATGAGTTTGTATAAGATAAGTTGTTTTGTAAATCAATGTCTTGTGAAAATACGTTGTTTATGTAAAA
Source organism: Helianthus tuberosus (assembly GCA_030545235.1). Classification (NCBI taxonomy): domain Eukaryota; kingdom Viridiplantae; phylum Streptophyta; class Magnoliopsida; order Asterales; family Asteraceae; genus Helianthus; species Helianthus tuberosus. The sequence continues at coordinate 69,624,388 of CM060356.1, read as the reverse complement.
CGTAATATGTCAAATATTGAAATGATTTAAGTAATGCTACGACATGTAATATCATACAAACACTTATATATAGGAAGTACCAGCGGCGTATCCACCATGCTTGTATCATATTACACACGCCTCGTTACTCAAATCACTTACTCAAACCAACCACCAATGTAAATTGTTTATGTATAAATGAATTGTCATGTGTTAATGTGTAAACCAAATCGAAATGTCTATGTCCAATGTAAACCACTAATTGTGTATATCAATGTCAAGATGTTTATGTTTAATGTAGATCATGTAATGTATACCCAAAAATATCATGTTTGGAAAGTGAAATATATCAACTAAACCATATGTGAAATGCACAAAAACAAGGTATTGAAGTAAAACATGGTTTAAATCAAAGTTATGTTTTGTGGAACAGATGCATGCTATACTGATACAAACATTTATGCGGTATTGTGAAAATGCATACATCCAAGCCTTGAGACTGTGGCGATAAACCCTTAAACAAATTAAAGGTTTATCTAAGTTATGTGTATCGAATTCGGTCATTCCTTCCAATCCAAACAAACCCAGGATTTCAGGAACGGGAGTTGTCAATTCCTATGGTACCACTACCTACTAACGAACGGCGTAGCTAGTGTTAATGAATGTATTGTTCCGTTGTAAACAACCCAAATGTCATAACAAAATGCAAGCATGTGATGAAAACAACTGTACTAAGTATGCACACAATGGACATACATAGCATGAAATGTAATGTAAAACAATGTACTAAGTATGCACACAATGGACATACATAGCATGAACACAATGAAATCATGTACTATAATTGTACTAATGAACATAGCAAGTATATGATGTGAAAGCAGGAAAGCACGAAAGTAACAAGTAGGCACATGTGTTTCACCCCAAACAGTTTGGAAAACAGTAAAATAGGGGTCTATGTACTCACTTGAGATTGCTCATAAGTCCTAACATAACCACCAAGCAATGCTAGAGATCACGGAATCAAACGGCACCTAATATAGGTAACTATGTTAATAAACCAGACCTAAATCGGAGGATTTAGATAGAATGAGGGTTCGTAAACCAAACGAGTATGGAAACTCGTGTAATATGGTTTAACAAAGCCTACATACTAATTGAAACCTAACATAAGTGCTTACGACCCATTACGACCCGTTTAGGTAGCTTATGCTACTTTAACGCGTCGTTCGCGTGAAACGCGTTCGCCTAACTAGTCCTATGACAAGTATTATATGCCTAAAATGTTTAATTATGTAACATAATCAGTTAAGTGATGAAAGTTTAGGTTACATATGCTTAATTACCAATTACACATGAAAAGGGGTATTTTGGTAATTTACCTAAGGCATATAAACTACCTATCATACAACTACTTAACGAAGCGACCATAAGGTATAACCTCGGAAGGTTATTCCCTATATACTATGGTCACCTAAAGTATTTGGTCGGATCCTAATGATCGACCAAATGGGTCGGGTTCGAAGGTATAAGCGATTTATTAGATCGCTTACCCTTACGACCCTAGACAACGTGGTAATCAGTAGGCATAGTCCCAAGGGACTATAACCATCGTGATTACAATCACGTTGCGAAGTTTGAACGAACTTTGCATTGACCATAAACTGGTCAACGTAGAAAGTCAAACAAATTTTGACTTTCGGACTCGAAAAGCAATAAAAGAACGAAGGAATACTTACGAAGGGTCCCCGAATGCTAATCTTGATTCAAGTAGCTCAGGTATGAAACAAAGGTTTCAACTTAGAGCTTCTCAAATCAGATTCTAGTGAGTTTGAAGCAAATGGGGGTGGGGTATTTATAGTATTTCCCGAACCGTTAAGATCGTTTCTTGGAAAACGTGCTTCAATCTTGGCCATACACTTGGAACGGACCAGATTCGATACCATGTGCACATCAAAACCAGCCCATATATTCCCCAAAACCATGTGCAACAAGTGGAACGGACCAGATTCGATGTTTCTACACATTCTGCTGTCTGGGACCCTGACGCGGGCCGCGTAAAGGATGGCCTTGGTTTTACGCGGGCCGCCTGAAGTCTGCAGATCAGCAACAAGTTTCAAAAGTTGCAGTTTCAGTCCCTGTTATGTGTTTAAGCCATTTCCGACATGTTTAAGGCCCGTTAAGCCAAATTTAAGGCCCTAAAATGATTCCTAAACATTGTGGACATGAAACATGCTCAAAAATATGTCGGATGTTGGTTCGTTTGGTCGTACGAACGCGATGTTCGCTTAATTACGACGGAATGCGCATAAGCGTGAAAAACGATCCAAATGACGCAACGAATGGATTTGTCTTATGCCAAACACTAAAATAAAATATTTTTGTGCTTACATAAATTTTTGGATGTCCAGATGTATTCAGAACGCGAGTTATGCGCAAAAGTGCAAACTTGTGCACTTTTTGACACTTTTAGTCCCTGAATGACCCAAAAGTTTATTTTAGCACACCGAACCCCTCAAAGCCTATTTCTAAGCTATGTAAAGGATATTCATGGTATGTTTAACTTATGGTCATGTTCCAGAATGTCTGTTACAGTTCAAATTGGCATACTTTCGCAGTTTGTCAAATTTAGTCCCTGTAGCCGAATTAACTTGTTTTTGCCATACCAAAGCCTTTAAAACTTATTTCTAAGTTATGTAAAGGTTATTTAAGGTATGTTAAGTATATGTTGATGTTTCGGAGTATTTATCGCATTAAACTGATTACGTTTACGCATCAGTTTGCGTATAACTCTCCAGAAAGCGATATAGAGTTTGAAATTGAATAAAAGTCAAAACATGAAAAATGTAAAACACAACCAAACAAACATTGGGATCAAATAACATTGTTTTATTGGTTACCGAACTGTTCACAATGATTACAAGCACAGATGTTACAGTCTCCCCTACTGGTGGAAATTTCGTCCCGAAATTTATTTAGAGGAAACTCGTTGGAAAAGATGCAGATATTTCGCCTTCATTTGATCTTCGCGTTCCCAAGTAAACTCGGGTCCACGTTTAGCTTCCCAGCGAACTTTGACCAAAGGAATGCGCTTGCGTTTGAGCCACTTGACTTCACGTTCCATGATTTCCACTGGCTTCTCGACAAATTTCAGTGTTTTTTCAACACGAATTTCGTCAAGTGGTATGTGGAGGTTTTCATCAGCTAAACACCTCTTGAGATTGGACACGTGAAAGGTTGGATGAACATTTCCAAGTTCAGGAGGTAACTCAAGTCTGTAGGCTACCTTACCGATTCTTTCGACGATCTTGAATGGTCCAACGTATCTAGGTGCAAGTTTTCCTTTCTTTCCAAATCTGATCACACCTTTCCAAGGTGAGACCTTAAGTAATACTCGATCACCGACTTGAAATTCCAAGGGCTTGCGTTTTGGGTCCGCGTAACTCTTTTGACGGCTTCTAGCTGTCTGAAGGTTATCACGAACTTTCTTGACCTTATCAGTTGTCTCTAAAATGAGGGCAGGTCCAGTAAGCGGAGCCTCGCCGATCTCATTCCAGCAGACTGGTGAACGACATTTTCGACCATAGAGAGCTTCGAAAGGAGCCATTTTGATGCTGGTGTGATAACTGTTGTTGTAGGAGAATTCAATTAACGGAAGATGTGAATCCCAACTACCACCAAAGTCGATCACACAAGCTCTAAGCATATCCTCCAGAGTCTGGATTGTTCTTTCAAATTGACCATCCGTTTTCGGATGATAAGCCGTGCTCAGATTAAGTTGGGTCCCCATAGCAGATTGCATGGTTCTCCAAAAATGAGAAGTGAAACGAGCATCTCTGTCAGAAATGATGTTCAAAGGAACACCATGTCGAGCTACAATTTCATCCACATAGATTTTAGCAAGTTTGTCAGCAGGAAAATCCTCACGGATTGGCAAGAAATGTGCTGACTTAGTAAGACGATCAACGACTACCCAGATGGCATCATGACCTTTCTTTGTGCGTGGAAGTTTAGTAATGAGATCCATAGTAATGTTTTCCCATTTCCAAACTGGGATCTCTGGATAAGATCAGATTTTGTGGATGGAAGGTGATAAGCTATCCGAGTATTCCTCTTCTGAAGTTTGGAATTCGGTTCGAAATAGGGAGCAGGAGGTGAATTGGGCCAGCCTTGTTTGGTTCTCTCAGTGCATCCCTCGGCATGCTTTTTTGATGTGGCTCATTGTTCGACGAAAACTCTTAACGCAAGACAAAATCTTGCAATGGAGCTATACACGGAGAAACAATATGAACATGATGTGTTGCCTCTTGTGTTATGAAAATGTGGATTCGCATGATCATCTGTTTTTTGAATGTAAGTTATCCTCACAAGTTTGGTATACGGTTCGTTCTAAAGCTGGTATAGATAGAGTAGATTCAAGGTGGACCGATATTGTGGAGTGGTTAGATCATCGTGCTCGGTCAAAATCAGCGAAAAATCTGATTTGCAGATTGTTAGTTGCTGCTTCAGCTTACATAATTTGGCAGGAGAGGAACAATCGTCTGTTCAGAAACCATGCGAGGCCTCCTGATACCATATCCAAAGCGATTTTAGAAAGTGTGAGGTACAAATTGATGGGGCTCAGATTCAAGAATACAATCAGAGTTCGAGAGTTGCTGGAAGAATGGGATGTTCATGACGCTGATTTACTTATAGCGAATGGCTGATTCTTGATGTCTAGTGTCGTGATGGTCTAGATAGTTGTCTAGTGGTTTTTTGTTTCGTTTCTCCTTTGTTTGGTTGCTTTATTTTTGCTCTACTTTCATGAGGGTATGTCTCATGTCTGAACTAGTAAGGATGTCACCTTACTACTTGTTTTGTTTGTTTGTGAATATATAAAATCACCGGGGTAACCCTTTACCCAATAAAAAAAACTGGGATCTCTGGTTGCACCAATAAACCAGAAGGACGCTGATGTTCAGCCTTAACCTTAAGACAAGTAAGGCATTTTGATACATATAAGGCAATGTCTTTCTTCATACCAGGCCACCAATAGTGAATAGGAAGATCCTTATACATCTTATCTGAGCCCGGATGAATAGAATAACGAGACTTATGGGCTTCATCCATAAGCAAGGTTCGAAGATCATCCTGGCTTGGGACCAACAAACGGTCCATGAAGTAATACGATCCATTGTCCTTCAGTTCCAGATCAGGTGTTATGTGATAGGGAAATTCCTTATCCATCAAACCCTGTGAAACACAAGATTGTTGAGCCTAAGAAATGCGGGCTTGGATATCGGATCGAGCTTGAATAACAGATTGAACACGAACACAATGAAGCTTAGTACGTTCCTTACGACTCAATGCATCGGCTACGACATTCGCCTTACCAGGATGGTAACGAATTTCGCAGTGATAGTCGTTTAGAAGCTCGACCCAACGTTGTTGCCTCATGTTGAGTTCTTTTTGGTTGAAGATATGCTGAAGACTTTTGTGGTCCGTGAAAACCACACATTTTGTACCGTACAAATAGTGTCTCCAGATCTTAAGAGCGAAAACAACTGCACCCAAATCAAGATCATGAGTGGTGTAGTTTTTCTCATGTATCTTCAACTGCCTCGATGCATATGCTATGACTTTGTTCCTTTGCATGAGAACACAGCCAAGACCCAATTTAGATGCATCGCAATAAACGACGAAATCATCATTGCCCTCAGGCAAAGTCAGAACAGGCGCATCACAAAGCTTTTGCTTCAGGTTTTGAAAAGCTTCCTCTTGTTTGAATCCCCAATCAAAGGGCTTGTTTTTATGAGTTAGAGCAGTTAGAGGAACTGCAATCTTTGAGAAGTTTTCAATGAAGCGGCGATAATAACCCGCTAGACCAAGAAAAGAACGAACCTCAATAGGAGTAGTAGGCGTATCCCAATCCTTAATTGCACTGATCTTGGAGGGATCTACATGAATACCTTGTTCGTTGATAATATGTCCTAAGAATTGAACCTCTTTAAGCCAGAATTCACACTTGGAGAATTTGGCGAAAAGTTGCTCTTTCTTTAGGAGTTCCAGAGTAAGACGAAGATGTTGCTCGTGATCAGCTCGCGTCTTAGAATAAATCAAGATGTCGTCAATAAAAACAATGACGAACTGATCCAAATAAGGCTTGTAGACCCTATTCATTAAGTCCATGAAAACAACAGGAGCATTAGTCAGACCGAATGGCATGACTATGAACTCATAATGCCCATAACGAGTGCGGAAAGCTGTCTTGGGAATATCTTCTTCATGCACACGAAGTTGATGATACCCGGAACGTAGATCAATCTTCGAAAAATAAGAAGCGCCCTGTAACTGATCAAAGAGATCGTCAATGCGCGGTAGGGGATATCAATTCTTGATGGTAAGCTTGTTAAGGTCACGATAATCGATACACATCCTAAAAGATCCATCCTTCTTCTTAACAAAAAGAACGGGAGCACCCCAAGGTGAAAAGCTAGGACGGATAAAACCTTTGTCAGAGAGCTCCTGAAGCTGCTTAGATAACTCTTGCATCTCAGACGGTGCAAGACGATATGGAGCTCTGGCAATGGGATTTGCACCAGGTACGAGATCAATGTGGAACTCGACTTGGCGTGCTGGAGGTAGACCAGGTAACTCTTCAGGGAATACTTCAGAATAATCCCGAACGACAGGAATATCTAAAATAGACTTACCCTTGCCTTTATCTGCAGTAACATGTGCTAAGAAGGCCACATAATTCTTTCGCGGATACTTCCGAGCTTTAAAACAGGACATGAGTTTGAGACCACCAGACGGTTTCTCACCTTGAACCTGTAGGATCTCGCCTGTCGAAAGCGGCACACGAACAATCTTCTCAAAACAAACTACCTCTGCACGATGCTTGGATAACCAATCCATACCCACTATAACGTCGAAGCTTCCAAGTTGCATTGGCGTGAGGTCGATAGGAAAAAGATGATCGTTAAGGTTCAACTGACAATTACGAAGAACAGAATCAAGAACAATGGTTCACCACTAGCAACCTCTACTGTCAAAGATTTACCTAGTTTCGTTCTAGACACGCGAAGCATTGGCTCAAAAGACAATGACACAAAACTCTTGTCGGCACCCGAATCAAAAAGAACAGATGCAGGCTGATTATTAATAAAGAACGTACCATTCACCACGTTATTGTCCGCCTGCGCCTCTTGGGCATTCATGTTGAAGACTCGACCTCGAGCCTGAGCTTGATTCTGATTTGGATTCTGATTCTGGTTAGCTAGCCTTGGGCACCGGTTTCTGTATTGAGTCAGATCCCCACAATTGTAGCACGAACCGGGAGGAAAATGAGGTCGTGCAGCTTGACCCTGTTGCTGAGCAAGAGGCTGAGCAACTTGTTGAGCCGGGTTCTGAACTGCCTGGTTCTGGTTAACAGGAATGCGACAAGTAGCGGCAAGATGACCCAACTTCCCACAGTTATTACAGAAACGGCACGGATGTTGCGGCTGATGGTGACTATTGCATCTATTGCACAAAGGTGTATTCCCTGAATAGGGTTTCTTCGCTGGAGGCTGTGCGGGTTGGTTGGGAGCTGCCTGGTTAGCTTGGGCAGTGACAGCATAGTTTTGGGAAGTCTTTCGCTTCCTAGAACTCTTTGAGGAACGAGAATTCTTTCCATTCTTGTTTTGACCTTTCTTGCTATCTTCCTTGTCAGACGACTGTTTCTTGCCCTTGTCACCCTTCCTGTGTAACTTATTCTTCCGAATCTGCGACTCAGTCAATGTCGCTGCTAATTCGATAGCCTGACGGAGTGTGGCAGGGTTATTACCAGTAATGATGTCTTGTACCGAGTCAGGTAGGCCGTCGATGTACCTTTCGATAGCCTTGTCGAGTGGGGTAACCATCGTCGGGCAAAGCAGACTCAACTCCTCAAATCTATCAGTATATGCCATGTGCTCGCCACTGTCTTGTTTCAAGTCATCAAACTCCTTCTCCAAAGCTTGCTGTTCATGACGAGGACAGAACTCCCTCATCATAAGAGCCCTGAGTTCAGCCCATGTCTGCGCTAGAGCAACTTCTGCACCACGGTCTCTCATAACCCCATTCCACCATGTGAGAGCCCTCTTCTGAAACACACTCGAAGAAAACTCGACCTTGCGATTGTCAGGACACTGCACGTGGCGAAAAGTATTCTCAATGCTCTCGAACCATTGAAGAAGCCCAGTCTGTAATAACCATAAAATTAAAAATCATTATTCTAAAAATAAAAGAATAATAATAATTTATAATAAACTAAACATTTATCTTATGATCCATCTTTCTGTATATCAACGAAAACTATTATTTTTATTTATAAATTATCCAATAGGAAACCCTAATTAAAACACCCAAGTGATTCTACACAAACCCTAAAATTTTCAGAACAATCCGAATCAGGATCAGGGCCCCTAAAACTCAGGGGGGGGGGGGTATTTCCTAGTTAACGATTATCTAAATTAAGTGCTGTTAAAATTAAAATAATAAAATTCATCGACTCAGCTAGGCTAGTCCCACGCGTGGCAACCCTATAGTGCTTTGGTGTCCCTTACGGACCGTAACAATATGAGGCTTACGGTCCGTAAGCACCCTTATGGACCGCAACATTGTGAGGCTTACGGTCCGTAAGCAAAGTGAAATTTCGACTATAAATAGCAGACATTGGCACTTGAATCTGGGCGCTGAAACGACGAAAGAATTCGTAATATACTTCGAGTTATCGTCTGTTTACTACAATTAACACACACGAAAACACTAATTAGTCTAGCAAGGTGCTGCAGAACAGGGTATTAACTCAATCGCTGATACGATTCAATGTCCGATTGATTGAAATCAATCCAATGGATGTTTAAGTGCTGCTCAAATTTGGGTTATGCTTTGTCATTAGTCGTGATTCCGATGGATGTTTAAGTAATTTCACTTTGTCATTAATTGTGATTCCGATGGATGTTTAAGTGTTTGCACTTTGTCATTCATTGTGAATCCGATGGATGTTTAAGTGATTTCACTTTGTCATTAATTGTGAATCCGATGGATGTTTAAGTATCGCACTTTGTCATTCGTTGTGAGGATTTTAATCTCATGAGTTATCGTAAATGCTGTATTAAGTTACTGACCTAGTTTGTCTGCATGTTATTTAAATTAGGTTAAAAGCTTAATCAGTAGTCTAAACTCTGCCCGTATAAATCTGAAATATTATCACAAGGTAGCATCACTTTGGAATTATTAAGGTACGGATCCTTACCCCCACTCCTTATTGCTTCATATTCGAATTGTTATAAACCCATTAAATTCATATATCTTTTAAAACTCCTCACGTCTTTGATTATCGATTCATTTGACAGTCCGTTGAATTCCTATTCTAATCATTGGATTTAGCTTTCATGTCATGCGATAGTATTATGTTAGTTGTACTCATTATCGCATGTTCCAATATATGTTACGTCTTGTTATGAAAATATTTTTGATAAGTTATGTGAATAAGACCATTTGTACTCTGATACCCTGAGTATCGCTTCTCGTGGTGTGTCCCACGAGCATGTTGTTGCGGCATCGACATCATGTGCTCCATCCGTGACGGAGAGATCAGTTCACGGCGTCCCTAGGTACAAGTGAGGTACAAAGCTACTAGGAGGCGTATGGATCGATCCTAGGATTTAAGTTAAGGAGGTGGATAACGGGTATGCCAACTCGCCATCTCATGTGATAATTATGCAGGAGTAGCTACCTGTGTATTGTCACATTTTAAGTTTTGCTCATAGGTACATCCGTAAGATATGATTATGAAATTACGTTACTTGCATCATATCATTTTAACATAAAGTTCCATCCGGATAACATTTCATATAAAGCGTTATTTGTTATTTGAGCCTATTATTCCGTACTGAGCATTTGGCTCATTCCGTAAACTTTTTGTATATACAGGTTCACAGGTTACTTCGGGCGGGGTAAAGAGAGAAGAATAAAGCCTAGGACTAAATCTGAAGATGTTAGTTAATTAAGTCGAATGTCTCCGTTTGTATATTAACCTTAAGTTTAGTTGTCGTTGTATTCTTATCAAATAAATAAATGGAATTATGACTTTTGTTTATGATACTACTGTTATTGTGACACGTCAGCCCTTCCGGGTTGGGGTGTTACAGCTATGGTATCAGAGCAAAGGCTCTTTCCTGTAGAAAACTTGAAGATAGTAATTAAAACCTGTGAGGAATGGGTAGATATCTATGATAGGATTCAACTTGGTCTCTTATTTGTTTAACTCTTATGTCTATTATTATAGATGCCTCCTTGTCGTCCGCTACGTAGGAGTACTCGTACTAACCATGTACGTAACAACACTTCTTCGAATGAGACTCCAGTTGATCCAAACGTAATTAATGCTATCAACCAGGCTGTTGCCGGGTTGCTTCCAAACCTTGTTGCTCAAACAGCTGAGGCCGTTATTCAACAAACTCGTCATCCAGAACGTAATAACACGAATCTAATCTCTGGTGAAGAAATTCGTGAGAATACCACGAACCATACTACCTATAGTATAGACATATGGATCGCTAAATTCCAAAAACAAAAGCCGAAATCCTTTAGTCACGCTACTAATCCAGTCGAAGCAAGAAACTGGATAGCTCATGTTGAAAAGATCTTCAGAGTTCTTGGAGTTCCGGAGCAATACAAAGTTAGATTGGCTACCTACAAACTTGAAGATGACGCACAAACTTGGTGGGAAGGATATAAGCAAGTCAAAGGAGGGGATGATTTCGACGCTAATCTTTCATGGGTCGATTTTCGTACCATCTTTTATGACAAGTATTTTTCTACCGCTGATAAAGAAGCTTATATCAGGGAGTATGCAGTGATTCGACAGGGGAGTGATGAACCAGCCTCTGAGTTCATTACTCGATTTTCAAGGTTAGCTAGTATTGTAGGAGACGTTGCAGGATCGGCAGAAGCCCAGGCAGAGAAATGCAAGTGGGCAGTCAATGATCGAATTTGGAAGTCGATCATGTACATGAAATTTAAGGATATCACCGAAGTTGCCGATGCAATCAAAACTTTTGAGTTCGAGAGGAAAGAATTTTTATCTCGAACTGAGGATAATAAGAAGAGAAACAGAGAAGGACAATTTAAGCAGGCAATCGGCCAATCAACCACTACGCCACAGCATCAAGACCGCAAAGTGCAAGGAAATCAAAACTCTGGAAATCAGGCACGTCCATGGCAATCTAGACCGCAAAACCCGAGGCCTGCTCAAAACCAGATTCAGTTGTATGCAGAACCTATTAGAGCTCAACCACTGAATCAACATGTAAGCCCGAATCAGATTACATATCCTCTATGTAATACTTGTGGTAAGAGACATCAGGGCGTATGTCACCGAGGTACAGGAGCATGCTTTAGATGTGGCCAAACTGGACACATGATCAAGGAGTGTACAAAGAAAGACACTAAGAAGAATAACCAACCCAATGTTGGAGGAAGAGTTTTCGCACTTTCTGCTACTGACGCTGCTAATGCCCCAGGTACTGTGTCGGGAACCCTTCAGCTTGGTAAACATAGTATCTATGTGTTATTCGATACAGGAGCGACCCATTCTTTAGTATCCCACTCGTTTACTAAGTACCTTCCGATAAGACCAACTCTCTTAAATCATACTTTAACCATTTCCACTCCCATGGAAAATTCATCCGTAATCACTTACGTATATAAAGATTGTCCGATCCGTATTGAATCTATTGTGTGTAAGGCAGACCTATTTCCAATACATATGTGTGACTTTGATGTTATTCTAGGGATAGATTGGTTGTCTCGACATTACGTAACTATAGATTGTCATTCCCGCCGTGTTATTTTCGGTAATCTTCATCATCCTGATATTATATATCAGGGAACTCAAGCTCATAAATCTCTTAAAATTATTTCTGCGCTCAAAGCTCGAAAATTCATATCAAACGGTTGTGCTGGTTTCCTAGCATCGATTAAGGATACTTCTGCTAGTGTTAAGAGTATCGATAACCACTCCGTTGTTCGTGAATATCCTGATGTATTTCCGGATGAACTACCAGGATTACCACCCGACCGTCAGGTAGAATTCACCATCGACTTGATCCCTGGTGCCGAACCTATTTCTAAAGCTCCATACCGTATGGCCCCGATGGAACTGAAGGAGTTGAAGGAACAATTGCAAGAATTGTTAGATCTGGGATTCATAAGACCCAGTGTTTCACCTTGGGGTGCTCCGGTCTTATTTGTGAAGAAGAAAGACGGTAGTATGCGTTTATGTATTGACTACCGAGAGCTGAACAAGATTACTATTCGTAATCAGTATCCTCTGCCTCGCATTGATGATCTCTTTGATCAACTTCAGGGGGCTCAGTTCTTTTCAAAAATCGACCCGAGGTCCGGATACCATCAGCTAAAGATAAAAAATGATGATGTTCCCAAGACCGCCTTTCGTACTCGTTATGGTCATTACGAATTCTTGGTTATGCCCTTTGGGCTAACTAATGCACCAGCAGTCTTCATGGATTTGATGAATCGCGTATTTCACAAATTCCTAGATAAATTCGTTATTGTTTTTATCGATGACATTCTGGTATATTCTAAGAGTCGTGAAGAGCATGAAGCACATCTACATGCAGTACTTGGAATCTTGCGGCATGAGAAGTTGTACGCTAAGTTTTCCAAATGTGACTTTTGGCTTAGCCAAGTGGCATTTCTAGGCCATGTCATATCAGCAGAGGGAATTATGGTAGACCCAACAAAGGTTGAAGCTATTACAAAATGGCCAAGACCCACTTCTTTTACCGAAATACGAAGTTTCTTGGGTCTTGCTGGCTATTACCAAAGATTTGGTGAAAGATTCTCGGTAATTGCTTTACCACTCACAAAACTCCTAAGGAAAGGGGTGAAGTACTCATGGAATGAGGAACAAGAGAAAAGCTTTGAAGAATTGAAGAAACGACTCGTATCCTCTCCGATACTCGCTCTCCCTTCTGGATCAGGAGGTTACCAAGTCTATAGTGATGCCTCAAAGAAAGGATTAGGTTGTGTGCTAATGCAACATGGGAAGGTTATCGCTTATGCCTCCCGTCAGTTGAAGCCTTATGAAGTTAACTACCCTACACATGATTTAGAACTAGCCGCAGTCGTCTTTGCACTTAAGATTTGGCGACACTATCTGTATGGTGAATGTTGTGACATTTTTACCGACCATAAGAGCCTCAAATACATATTCACGCAGAAGGAGCTAAATATGAGGCAAAGAAGGTGGTTAGAACTTTTAAAAGATTACGACACAAATATTCAATACCATCCAGGCAAAGCCAATGTTGTAGCTGACGCATTGAGCCGAAAGAATTCCGGGACTATATCTTGCTAACAAATTCAGCCTCGTATTAGGAGGGATCTCGAAAGGATGAACATTTGGCTTCAGGTTAGTAAATCTGATGGATATCTAGCTAGAATGCAGATTGAACCCGACCTCATATCACGGATCAAAGATGCACAGAAACAAGATGGAGAACTTTGGGCAATTGTGCAAAATCTTGAGGTGGGTAAGCAATCTGAATTTCGTATAGACCATCATGGGGTGATTTGGTGCGGTAAAAGACTTTGTGTACCCGATGACTCCACCCTTCGTGAGTCATTGTTAGCCGAAGCTCACAGCTCACCATTTTCAATTCACCCAGGATCTACCAAGATGTATCGAGACTTAAGACAGAACTTCTGGTGGAATGGCATGAAGGAAGACGTTGCTCGATACGTAAGTAAATGCCTCACTTGCCAACAAGTGAAAATTGAACACAAACGAGCAAGCGGTCTGTTGCAGCCATTGGATATTCCCATATGGAAGTGGGATGAGATCACAATGGATTTTGTTACCGGTTTGCCTAAGACTTTCAAGAAGAATGATGTTGTGTGGGTTGTTGTCGATAGATTGTCGAAGTCAGCACATTTTCTACCGATTCAGCAAGGATTTTCGGTTAATAAGTTATCCGAAATATTTCTTCAAGAGATTATTCGACTCCATGGCACACCATCTTCCATTGTTTCCGATAGAGACCCACGTTTCACCTCACGATTTTGGAAAGGTTTTCAGGCAGCTTGGGGTACACGACTGAAGTTTAGTACGGCTTTCCATCCACAAACAGATGGGCAGTCAGAACGCACGATTCAGACCTTGGAAGACATGCTCCGAGCATGTGCACTTGAATGGTCTGGAAACTGGGATGAATATCTATGCCTTGTTGAGTTCGCTTACAACAATAGTTGGCAAGCAAGTATTGGTATGGCCCCTTTTGAGCTTTTGTACGGTCGGAAATGTCGCGCACCGATCTGCTGGGATGAAGTTGGAGAAAAGATTATTGAAGGGCCAGAACTAGTTCAGATTACAAATGAAAAAGTCACTATGGCATGAGAAAAACTGAAAGAAGCTCAGAGCAGACAAAAGAGCTATGCAGATCAAGATAGACGACCACTAGAATTTAAAATTGGTGACCACGTATTCTTAAAGGTATCACCTTGGCGTGGCGTTCGTAGATTTGGAATTAAAGGGAAGCTTAGTCCTCGTTTCATTGGTCCGTTTGAAATCCTTGAAAGAATTAGAGAAGTATCATATCGAATAGCTCTACCGCCTCAACTCTCTCACGTTCATAACGTTTTTCATGTCTCCTCGTTAAGAGGATATAATTATCATCCACTCCATGTCCTTAGTTATCCGTTACTTACAATTCACGAAGATTTGTCCTACGAAGAGGAACCAGAAGCCATCTTAGATCGACAAGAAAGGGTTATGCGTAGGAAAGTAATTCCGTTTGTTAAAATCCTCTGGAAAAATCACTCTGAACGCGAAGCAACATGGGAATCTGAAGAATCAATTCGCTCTCTTTACCCTAATCTATTCTAGCAATAGAATTTTAGTCAAGGTAACGGTGAACCTTGCTCTTTGATCTATGTTCAATTGTTTATGTTTGTGGTCATTCATGCTTTGCCTTATGTGAATATATCTTAGTTATGATTAAGCATATTTAAGTAGGAGATATCAGTACCAATAGTCACTCTTGTTATCTGCAAGTCTATGTTGATTTTCTGCATGATTAAATATGTTATTAAGATACGTAGAGGAAGAACCATTAGGACATGATGGTAAGGTAATTGACAATTATGGTCATGAACGTAATTATAAATTTCAGATACACATGTGTGTTTAGGAGATTCTTGTTATATAAGTTAGTAACTTTGCTATGAAAGTTCCGTTACTTATGCGATATGTTATATTCTTATTTGAAAAATTTTGAGGACGAAATTTCTTTTAAGGGGGTAATAGTTGTAATAACCATAAAATTAAAAATCATTATTCTAAAAATAAAAGAATAATAATAATTTATAATAAACTAAACATTTATCTTATGATCCATCTTTCTGTATATCAACCAAAACTATTATTTTTATTTATAAATTATCCAATAGGAAACCCTAATTAAAACACCCAAGTGATTCTACACAAACCCTAAAATTTTCAGAACAATCCGAATCAGGATTAGGGCCCCTAAAACTCAGGGGGGGTATTTCCTAGTTAACGATTATCTAAATTAAGTGCTGTCAAAATTAAAATAATAAAATTCATCGACTCAGCTAGGCTAGTCCCACGCGTGGCAACCCTATAGTGCTTTGGTGTCCCTTACGGACCGTAACAATATGAGGCTTACGGTCCGTGTCACACCCCGACCGCGTAAAACAACAAATCGCGGCGGAAACATCGGGGCGTGTTGCAACAGAATTAATGTTTCATAACCATGGATATCAAAAGTGTTTCGTTTTATTAAACATTGAATAATTACATCGTCTGGAAATCTAAATACACAATTTAAACATAATCTATCATTGTTATTGAGTCACTAAGGCCTTGTCCAGTCCTATGTAAGCATGCATCTTATCAATCGATATCATTCAACAATTACCTGAAACATATGTGAAAACGAGGTCAGCAAAGAAATGCTGGCGAGATACATAGGTTTTGTGAAAATAAGATTCATGACTTCTGTTTTAAGAAAATGTTTAGTCATGAACCTTTTTGTTTGCTTTGTCTTTGTAAATCTTTTGAAAAATAATAAGTTCGGATGATAAGTATAAATAAGAGAATAATGCATGATTAAATGAATAACCATGTAAAATGAGTTTGTGTAAGATAAGTTGTTTGTAAATCAATGTCTTGTGAAAAGTATGTTACTTGTATAAAATGTTCTATGTCTCAAACTGAAATGATTCAAATAACGCTACAATATGTAATACCATACAAACACTTATATATAGGAAGTACCAGCGGCGTATCCACCATGCTTGTATCATATTACACCCGCATCGTTACTTAATCATTTACTCAAACCAAACCAACCAATGTAAGAAGTCTATGTTTAAATCAATTGTCAAATGTATTGGGTAATATGTCAAAGTGTTCATGTCAAGATGTAAATCATATCAAAATGTCTATGTCAAATATCCATGTCAAATGTCTATGTCAAAATGTCATATATGGCAAGTGAAATGTCTCAACTAAACCATATGCACAAAAACAAAGTATTGAAGTAAAACTTGGTTTAAATCAAAGTTATGTTTTGTGGGAAATGCATGATCAAATGTCAATCATGTTAAAATGTTTACCCAATCGTTAACCCTTTTTGTAAAATCGTTCTAGTCGTTCTTGTTTTAATTGTGAAACTACTTTATAGTCGATTCTCTAATAACATTCAAACCTTCTTGACGCGTTCCTCGCTCCATCTCGCTCTCGCTCTCGTTCTTAACAAACCCTTACCAAAGGATAAGTTAATAATTACAGATTCAGTCGCTACCCACAACCCCCACACATAACAATGGGTGCAGTAAATAACGGGATTTGTCAGATCCTATGGTACCATAACCTAATACTGGTCGGCTTGATCATTGCTAATGAATGTCATCGGTCATGTAAACTACAACCAACAAGTTTGTTCACTTTTTGAAATTGTTATTAGTTTTTGAAATCATTGTATTCGTTCTTGAAATCATTGTATTCGTTCTTGAAATCATTGTTAGCGTTCTTGAAATAATTGTTATTGTTCTTGAAACCACATAGTAATTGTTATTGAAATCATTGATAAAGCATTTAGCACATATGAGTCACCCCAAAACAGTTTGGAAAACAGTAAAAGAGGGGAATAATGTACTCGCCTGGGAGTGCTTAGGAGTCTTGAACAACTACCAAGTAAGCTAGAGGAGTCCCGGAAATCAAACAGTACCTAATATAGGTAACTACATAATTAACCCGGACCTAAATCGGAAGACTGGGTAGCAGGAGGGTTTGTAAACCAAATGAGTGTAGGAACTCATATGATATGGTTTAACAAAGCCTACATACTAAATGAAACTTAACCTAAGTATTATCGACCCATCGCGACCCATTAAGGTAACTTATGCTACTTTAACGCGTCGTGCGCGTGAAACGCGTTTGGACCGTCTAACTAGTCCTATGACAAGTGTTATATGCCTAAACATGTTACATAATCAGTTATGTGACAAAAGTTTAGGTTACATATGCTTAATTACCAATTATACATGAAAAGGGTATTCTGGTAATTTACCTAAGGCATATAAACTACCTATCATACAACTACTTAAACGATGTGACCATAGGGTATAACCTCGGAAGGTTATGCCCTATACTAGGGTCACCTAATGTATTTGGTCGGATCCTAATGATCGACCAAACTGGGTCGGGTTCGAAGGTATAAGCGATTTATCAGATCGCTTACCCTACGACCCTAGACAACGTGGTAATCAGTAGGCATAGTCCCAAGGGACTATAACCAACGTGATTACACTCACGTTGCGAAGTTCGAACGAACTTCGCATTGACCATTACTGGTCAACGCTGAAAGTCAAACAAAGTTTGACTTTCTGACTCGAAAAGCAATAAAATAAGGAAAAGAACGAAAGAAGACTTACGAAGGGTCCCCGAATGCTAACCTCGATTCAAAAATCTCAGGTATGAAACAATAGTTTCAACTTAGAGTTTCTCAAATCAAAGTTCTAGTGATTTTAGCAATGGGGGTGGATGGGTATTTATAGGAATACCCGAACCGTTAAGATCGTTTCATGGAAAACGTGCCTTAATCCCATCCGTACATGTGTTGAAATGTCGTGGTGTTTAGGTGTTTAAATTCCATCCATACATGTGTTGAAATGTCATGGTGTTTAGGTGTTTAAATTCCATCCATACATGTGTTGAAATGTCATGGTGTTTAGGTGTTTAAATTCCATCCATACATGTGTTGAAATGTCATGGTGCCTAAATTCCATCCTTATCCGCTGACTAAGCATTGTTAGAATGTGTGGTTGTGAATTAAACAACGACTAATACATCGAATCTGGTCCCGAAAGTGCAAAACTGATCCAAAAGACGCGACGCATGGATTTTTCTTATGCCGAACACTAAAATAAAATGTTTTAGTGCTTACATAAATTTTTTGGATGTCCGGATGTATTCAGAACGTAAGTTATGCGCGAAAATGCAAACTTGTGCACTTTTTGACACTTTTAGTCCCTGAATGACCCAAAAGTTTATTTTAGCACACCGAACCCCTCAAAGCCTATTTCTAAGCTATGTAAAGGATATTTATGGTATGTTTAACTTATGGTCATGTTCCGGAAGGTCTGTTACAGTTCAAATTGGCATACTTTCGCAGTTTGTCAACTTTAGTCCCTGTAAGCGATTAAACTTGATTTCACCACACCAAACCTTCCAAAACTTATATATAAGTTATGTAAAGGTTATTTAAGGTATGTTAAGCCTATTTCACTATTCCGGAGTGTTCGTTGCATTAAACTGGTTATATTTACGCATTAGTGCGTGTATAACCTTCCAGAAAGCGATTTAGAGCTTGAAATCGAAACAAGAGTTGATATGTGCAATCGATACACATATTTTTACAAATCCCAAGTATGAAATACAATATTTCATTGGTTTGGTATTTGTTTGATGGCCGTGGAGGCACAGGTGTTACAGTCTCCCCTACTTTAGGAAATTTCGTCCCGAAATTTATTTAGAGGAAACTTGTGAGAGTTTAAAACATAAAGTTGAAAAGATCAAATAACATTGGTTAGGGTTCTGAACTTCTAGTAATCTTTAATAACATCATGATTGCAATGTAAGAGGGATACTTATATACAAGTATATGAAGCGTCATTGGTGCGTCCACCGTACCTCCATTACATCGTTCTCATTTCATTATTGTTGTCACTATCGGTTCTTACACATAACAAATCTTACTGGGTTTCTGTGCACTAAATTTCATAATTATGTACGCGTCCATAATCAGACAATTCCTTGCATAGTTCACACAGTCTATTTTATAATGTGTAGGGGAAAACCAATGAACAATCCTGTGGTGAGTGTGACTAGACCGCCATAGAGTCCTTTTAATTAAATCAATAATTGATCTAATAGACTATCAAGGAGTCTGTCCAGCTACATCACTAGATGTCGTTCTTTAACCAAATTGTGAATCAATCTTTTTGATTAGACCACTAAAGGGTCTCTTATGAAACATGGAATAGTACTATATAATCCAAGGGTCTTAACTATTACATAGAAGCCCATTTAGGATTTAAGGTAGTACCTTTTTGAATATCCTACTACGAATCCCTCATATGAAGATATGAAAGATTCTGCGAGGATTTGGATAACGAATATCCAGAGTATTAAAAACACAAAAATGCATAAAAGAAAACGTAAGATGAATAAACACATAGTCACATAATTGCATACTCGTTCAATCGCATAATCGTTCAATTTGACCTTTAAATTTGTTATCTTTGGACACGGGTATTTAATGCATACAAGGAATCAATTCTTAATTGCATCAATTTGGATGAATCCACATGAATACCTGCTTGTTGACTACATGACCCAAAAAAAACTGAACTTCTTTAAGCCAAAATTTCCTTTTGGAGGAATTAGCGAAAAGTTTGTTCCCTCTTTAAGGGTTCCAGTGTCAATGAAGGTGTTGATCGTGATCGGCTCGGAATATGATTAGATCAAGATGTCATTAATAACAATGACGAACTGATCCAAATAAGGCTTGCAGACTCTATTTATTAAGTCCTTGAAGATGGCTAGAGTATTTGTCAACCTAAAAGGCATGACTGTAAACTCGTAATGGCCATACTTCGTGCAGAAAACCGTTTTGGGAATATCTTCTTCGAGAATACAAAGTTGATGATACCCAAAACGCAAATCGATCTTGGAAAAGCATAAAACGCTATGCAGTTGATCGGAGAAATCGTTGATTTAAGGTAGGGGGATATCAATTCTTGATGGTAAGCTTACTAGGCTTACGTTAATCGATATACATTTGAAAAGATCCATTTTTCTTTTCACAAAGAAAATAGGAGTTTCTCCAAGGTGAAAAGTTCGGACGGATGAATCCTTTATCAGACAACTCTTGAAGCTGTTTTGATAATTCTTGCATCTCGAACGGTGCAAGACGATAAGATACTTTAGATTTAAAAGAAACAAGTGTTTGAGATTCTTAGGGAGATCACAAGTGATCATAAAAATGACAGAACCACACAAGTAGTTTTGTCTTTGTGTTGACATCATAAGGTTGAATCAAACATTCATACAATTGCATTAGTTAAAAATAAAACCACAAATTTTATTTATATAACAACCGCATTGTCTTTAAATGTTACAAGATACCAACCAGAGGAAAAACAAAATACTAATTGTTCACTCCTTCATCATTGAGTGCCTCATTGATGTTAAACACTCGACCACGTGCTGGATTCACATTGACGTTGACATTCGCATTTGGGTTTGCGTTAGCATTTGCATTCACCAGTCTTGGGCAGTTGTGGCGGAAGTGACCAATCTCTCCGCAGTTGAAACATGAACCCAGTGGAAATCTCGCAGCATTCCCTTGAACTGGAGCTTGAACCTGAGCAGCCTGATTTTGTCCCAAACGACAAATCTTGGCCAAATGCCCAAGTTTACCACACGTCGTGCATTGCCAGCAAGCTTGTTGTACTGCGTGATGACCGTTGCAGCGTGCACAATAAGGTGCGGTACCGGCATATGCTTTCTTTGCAGGTGGCTGAGCTGGTTGGTTCCGCGGGTTCTGTGCAGTCTGTGCTGTAACAGCAAAATTTTGGGTACCCTTTCGCTTCTTTGATTTCTTTGACGTCTCACCTTCCTTACCCTTCTTGTTTTGGCCTTTCTTGCTATCCTCCTTGTCAGCTGACTGTTTCTTGCCCTTGTCACCCTTCCTGTGTAACTTGTTCTTCCGAATCTGCGACTCAGTCAATGTCGCTGATAACTCGATCGCCTGGCGGAGTGTGGCAGGGTTACTACCAGTAAGGATGTCTTGTACCGAGTCAGGTAGGCCGTCGATGTACCTTTCGATAGCTATGTCAAGTGGGGTAACCATTGTAGGGCAAAGCAGACTCAGCTCCTCAAACCTATCAGTATACGCCCTGTGCTCACCACTATCTTGCTTCAACTCATCAAATTCCTTCTCCAAAGCTCGCTGCTCATGACGAGGACAGAATTCCCTCATCATCAGAGCCCTAAGTTCAGCCCAGGTCTGTGCGAGAGCAACTTCCGCACCTCGGTCTCTCATTACCCCATTCCACCATGTAAGAGCCCTCTTCTGAAACACACTCGAGGAGAACTCGACCTTGCGATTATCCGGGCACTGCACGTGGCGAAAAGTATTCTCAATGCTTTCGAACCACTGAAGAAGCCCAGTTGCTCCTTCAGAACCACTAAACTTGAGTGGTTTAGCCTGGTTGAAATCCTTGTATTTGCATAGCACATTGTTGTTGTTGTTGGCTTGGTTCCATTGAGCAAAGAGGTTTGGGAATTGAGCAGCCATTTGCTGCGCAATGATTTCTGCCAGCTCGGCAGTCTCTATCTGGCTTTCGCGTCGAGGAGGCATTGTCTAAAAGAGGAAACATGAAAGGAAACGAGAGAGAGAATTAGACGAAAAGAATGAGATGAAACAAATCTGATGAAAGCAAGGATAGTGGTCATTTGTTTGTTACTACAAAGCAACAAACGACACACAGTGACTGATCAAAGTAAATGGGTCAAAAATAATGTATCGCGAAGACATGCTCGCCTATAAGTGAACACTCATCCCAAGAATTCCCAGGTAAGCACAACTGGTCTCGCGTCTGATGAGATGTATACGAAGTGCTTGCCTAGACAGAAAACCCAGAATACAGGCATTCACCCTTCCAGTTTGCACGTGTTCACATTATTAAAAACCCAAAACCTTGACGAGATTTTGAAAACTCAAAGGGGTTCAAAACCATATAATAGAGAGTTCAAAACCTTACAATAGAGGGTTCAAAACCTAGTAATCAATCATCCTAGAATAGCTGATTAGTTTTCAAAGCGGTTTTGAAATTGATGTTCTTGTTGTGGTCGTCACCTAAGGATAGGTGACGGTATTGTTTTATGACTAAACGCAAGTAAACTCGTGTTAGGGTCCTAGAAAGGTTATAGACTAGGTCAAAGCATTACTAATAACCTAATTCCCTATAACCATTGGCTCTGATACCATCTTTCTGTCACACCCCGACCGCGTAAAACAACAAATCGCGGCGGAAACATCGGGGCGTGTTGCAACAGAATTAATGTTTCATAACCATGGATATCAAAAGTGTTTCGTTTTATTAAACATTGAATAATTACATCGTCTGGAAATCTAAATACACAATTTAAACATAATCTATCATTGTTATTGAGTCACTAAGGCCTTGTCCAGTCCTATGTAAGCATGCATCTTATCAATCGATATCATTCAACAATTACCTGAAACATATGTGAAAACGAGGTCAGCAAAGAAATGCTGGCGAGATACATAGGTTTTGTGAAAATAAGATTCATGACTTCTGTTTTAAGAAAATGTTTAGTCATGAACCTTTTTGTTTGCTTTGTCTTTGTAAATCATTTGAAAAATAATAAGTTCGGATGATAAGTATAAATAAGAGAATAATGCATGATTAAATGAATAACCATGTAAAATGAGTTTGTGTAAGATAAGTTGTTTGTAAATCAATGTCTTGTGAAAAGTATGTTACTTGTATAAAATGTTCTATGTCTCAAACTGAAATGATTCAAATAACGCTACAATATGTAATACCATACAAACACTTATATATAGGAAGTACCAGCGGCGTATCCACCATGCTTGTATCATATTACACCCGCATCGTTACTTAATCATTTACTCAAACCAAACCAACCAATGTAAGAAGTCTATGTTTAAATCAATTGTCAAATGTATTGGGTAATATGTCAAAGTGTTCATGTCAAGATGTAAATCATATCAAAATGTCTATGTCAAATATCCATGTCAAATGTCTATGTCAAAATGTCATATATGGCAAGTGAAATGTCTCAACTAAACCATATGCACAAAAACAAAGTATTGAAGTAAAACTTGGTTTAAATCAAAGTTATGTTTTGTGGGAAATGCATGATCAAATGTCAATCATGTTAAAATGTTTACCCAATCGTTAACCCTTTTTGTAAAATCGTTCTAGTCGTTCTTGTTTTAATTGTGAAACTACTTTATAGTCGATTCTCTAATAACATTCAAACCTTCTTGACGCGTTCCTCGCTCCATCTCGCTCTCGCTCTCGTTCTTAACAAACCCTTACCAAAGGATAAGTTAATAATTACAGATTCAGTCGCTACCCACAACCCCCACACATAACAATGGGTGCAGTAAATAACGGGATTTGTCAGATCCTATGGTACCATAACCTAATACTGGTCGGCTTGATCATTGCTAATGAATGTCATCGGTCATGTAAACTACAACCAACAAGTTTGTTCACTTTTTGAAATTGTTATTAGTTTTTGAAATCATTGTATTCGTTCTTGAAATCATTGTATTCGTTCTTGAAATCATTGTTAGCGTTCTTGAAATAATTGTTATTGTTCTTGAAGCCACATAGTAATTGTTATTGAAATCATTGATAAAGCATTTAGCACATATGAGTCACCCCAAAACAGTTTGGAAAACAGTAAAAGAGGGGAATAATGTACTCGCCTGGGAGTGCTTAGGAGTCTTGAACAACTACCAAGTAAGCTAGAGGAGTCCCGGAAATCAAACAGTACCTAATATAGGTAACTACATAATTAACCCGGACCTAAATCGGAAGACTGGGTAGCAGGAGGGTTTGTAAACCAAATGAGTGTAGGAACTCATATGATATGGTTTAACAAAGCCTACATACTAAATGAAACTTAACCTAAGTATTATCGACCCATCGCGACCCATTAAGGTAACTTATGCTACTTTAACGCGTCGTGCGCGTGAAACGCGTTTGGACCGTCTAACTAGTCCTATGACAAGTGTTATATGCCTAAACATGTTACATAATCAGTTATGTGACAAAAGTTTAGGTTACATATGCTTAATTACCAATTATACATGAAAAGGGTATTCTGGTAATTTACCTAAGGCATATAAACTACCTATCATACAACTACTTAAACGATGTGACCATAGGGTATAACCTCGGAAGGTTATGCCCTATACTAGGGTCACCTAATGTATTTGGTCGGATCCTAATGATCGACCAAACTGGGTCGGGTTCGAAGGTATAAGCGATTTATCAGATCGCTTACCCTACGACCCTAGACAACGTGGTAATCAGTAGGCATAGTCCCAAGGGACTATAACCAACGTGATTACACTCACGTTGCGAAGTTCGAACGAACTTCGCATTGACCATTACTGGTCAACGCTGAAAGTCAAACAAAGTTTGACTTTCTGACTCGAAAAGCAATAAAATAAGGAAAAGAACGAAAGAAGACTTACGAAGGGTCCCCGAATGCTAACCTCGATTCAAAAATCTCAGGTATGAAACAATAGTTTCAACTTAGAGTTTCTCAAATCAAAGTTCTAGTGATTTTAGCAATGGGGGTGGATGGGTATTTATAGGAATACCCGAACCGTTAAGATCGTTTCATGGAAAACGTGCCTTAATCCCATCCGTACATGTGTTGAAATGTCGTGGTGTTTAGGTGTTTAAATTCCATCCATACATGTGTTGAAATGTCATGGTGTTTAGGTGTTTAAATTCCATCCATACATGTGTTGAAATGTCATGGTGTTTAGGTGTTTAAATTCCATCCATACATGTGTTGAAATGTCATGGTGTTTAGGTGTTTAAATTCCATCCATACATGTGTTGAAATGTCATGGTGCCTAAATTCCATCCTTATCCGCTGACTAAGCATTGTTAGAATGTGTGGTTGTGAATTAAACAACGACTAATACATCGAATCTGGTCCCGAAAGTGCAAAACTGATCCAAAAGACGCGACGCATGGATTTTTCTTATGCCGAACACTAAAATAAAATGTTTTAGTGCTTACATAAATTTTTTGGATGTCCGGATGTATTCAGAACGTAAGTTATGCGCGAAAATGCAAACTTGTGCACTTTTTGACACTTTTAGTCCCTGAATGACCCAAAAGTTTATTTTAGCACACCGAACCCCTCAAAGCCTATTTCTAAGCTATGTAAAGGATATTTATGGTATGTTTAACTTATGGTCATGTTCCGGAAGGTCTGTTACAGTTCAAATTGGCATACTTTCGCAGTTTGTCAACTTTAGTCCCTGTAAGCGATTAAACTTGATTTCACCACACCAAACCTTCCAAAACTTATATATAAGTTATGTAAAGGTTATTTAAGGTATGTTAAGCCTATTTCACTATTCCGGAGTGTTCGTTGCATTAAACTGGTTATATTTACGCATTAGTGCGTGTATAACCTTCCAGAAAGCGATTTAGAGCTTGAAATCGAAACAAGAGTTGATATGTGCAATCGATACACGTATTTTTACAAATCCCAAGTATGAAATACAATATTTCATTGGTTTGGTATTTGTTTGATGGCCGTGGAGGCACAGGTGTTACAGTCCGTAAGCACCCTTACGAACCGCAACATTGTGAGGCTTACGGTCCGTAAGCAAAGTGAAATTTCGACTATAAATAGCAGACATTGGCACTTGAATCTGGGCGCTGAAACGACGAAAGAATTCGTAATATACTTCGAGTTATCGTCTGTTTACTACAGTTAACACACACGAAAACACTAATTAGTCTAGCAAGGTGCTGCAGAACAGGGTATTAACTCAATCGCTGATACGATTCAATGTCCGATTGATTGAAATCAATCCAATGGATGTTTAAGTGCTGCTTAAATTTGGGTTATGCTTTGTCATTAGTCGTGATTCCGATGGATGTTTAAGTAATTTCACTTTGTCATTAATTGTGATTCCGATGGATGTTTAAGTGTTTGCACTTTGTCATTCATTGTGAATCCGATGGATGTTTAAGTGATTTCACTTTGTCATTAATTGTGAATCCGATGGATGTTTAAGTATCGCACTTTGTCATTCGTTGTGAGGATTTTAATCTCGTGAGTTATCGTAAATGCTGTATTAAGTTACTGACCTAGTTTGTGTGCATGTTATTTAAATTAGGTTAAAAGCTTAATCAGTAGTCTAAACTCTGCCCGTATAAATCTGAAATATTATCACAAGGTAGCATCACTTTGGAATTATTAAGGTACGGATCCTTACCCCCACTCCTTATTGCTTCATATTCGAATTGTTATAAACCCATTAAATTCATATATCTTTTAAAACTCCTCACGTCTTTGATTATCGATTCATTTGACAGTCCGTTGAATTCCTATTCTAATAATTGGATTTAGCTTTCATGTCATGCGATAGTATTATGTTAGTTGTACTCATTATCGCATGTTCCAATATATGTTACGTCTTGTTATGAAAATATTTTTGATAAGTTATGTGAATAAGACCATTTGTACTCTGATACCCTGAGTATCGCTTCTCGTGGAGTGTCCCACGAGCATGTTGTTGCGGCATCGACATCATGTGCTCCATCCGTGACGGAGAGATCAGTTCACGGAGTCCCTAGGTACAAGTGAGGTACAAAGCTACTAGGAGGCGTATTGATCGATCCTAGGATTTAAGTTAAGGAGGTGGATAACGGGTATGCCAACTCGCCATCTCATGTGATAATTATGCAGGAGTAGCTACCTGTGTATTGTCACATTTTAAGTTTTGCTCATGGGTACATCCGTAAGATATGATTATGAAATTACGTTACTTGCATCATATCATTTTAACATAAAGTTCCATCCGGATAACATTTCATATAAAGCGTTATTTGTTATTTGAGCCTATTATTCCATACTGAGCATTTGGCTCATTCCGTAAACTTTTTGTATATACAGGTTCACAGGTTACTTCGGGCGGGTTAAGAGAGAAGAATAAAGCCTAGGACTAAATCTGAAGATGTTAGTTAATTAAGTCGAATGTCTCCGTTTGTATATTAACCTTAAGTTTAGTTGTCGTTGTATTCTTATCAAATAAATAAATGGAATTATGACTTTTGTTTATGATACTACTGTTATTGTGACACGTCAGCCCTTCTGGGTTGGGGTGTTACACAGTCGCTCCTTCAGAAGCACTAAACTTTAGTGGTTTAGCCGAGTTAAAATCCTTGAATTTGCATGGAGCATTGTTGTTATTGTTGGCTTGGTTCCATTGAGCAAAGAGGTTTGGGAATTGAGCAGCCATCTGCTGCGCTATGATTTCTGCCAGTTCGGCAGTCGCTATTTGGTTTTCGCGTCAGGGAGGCATTCTAAAAGAGGAAAACATGAAAGGAAATGAGTGAGATGATTGGATGAAGAGAATGAGATGAAACAAAATTAACAAAAGAAAAGATGGGGGTCATTTGTCCGCATTTCCAAGCAAACAAACGACACACAGTGACTAATCAAAGTAAATGGATCAAAAATAATGTATCGCAAAGACATGCTCGCCTATAAGTGAACACTTATCCCAAGAATTCCCAGGTAAGCACAACTGGTCTCGCGTCTGATGAGATATATACGAAGTGCTTGCCTAGACAGAAAACCCAGAATATAGGCATTCACTCTTCCAGTTCGCACGTGTTCACATCATTTAGAACCCAAAACCTTGACGAGATTTTGAAAACTCAGAAGGCAATAAGTCAAAAATTTTAGTTAAACTGGAAGGGTTCAAAACCTTACAAAAGAGGGTTCAAAACCTTACAATAGAGGGTTCAAAACCTTGTAATAAATCATCCAAAAACAGATGATTGTTTTTCAAAAAATCGTTTTGGAAAAATTTGGTTTTTGTTTTGATAATCACCTAAGGATAGGTGATGTACATGTTTTAAGATCTAAACACAAGATAAGTTGTGTTAGGGTCCTAGAAAGGTTATAGTCTAGGTCAAAGCATTACTAATAACCTTATTCCCTATAACCATTAGCTCTGATACCAACTCTTCTGTCACACCCCGACCGCGTATAACATGCAACCGCGGCGGAAACGTCGGGGAGTGTTGTAACAGAATTAATTGTTTCATAACCATGGCATTCAAAGTTGTATTTTATTTATAAACATAAGATTTACATTGTCTTAAATAGGAAACAAAGAGTTCAGAACATAATTAAACTAAGTCTATCTTCATTTTATGTCTCTAAGGCACAGGTCCGCCCTAGTGTCACGATCAACATCCTACGCAATAGCTCCTGAAAACACATGTGAAAATAGGTACATCAGCATAAAAATGCCTATGAGATACATAGGGTTTGTGAAAAGAGGATTCATGACATATAAGTTTAGAAAAGTTGTTTAACAAGAGTCAGTCATGAACCTTGTAAATTGTTTTGTTTTGTAAATCATTCCAAAAAGCGATGATATGTATAAATAGAGAATAATGTATGGTTAAATAAATAACCAAGTAAAATGAGTTTGTATAAGATAAGTTGTTTTGTAAATCAATGTCTTGTGAAAATACGTTGTTTATGTAAAACGTAATATGTCAAATATTGAAATGATTTAAGTAATGCTACGACATGTAATATCATACAAACACTTATATATAGGAAGTACCAGCGGCGTATCCACCATGCTTGTATCATATTACACACTCCTCGTTACTCAAATCACTTACTCAAACCAACCACCAATGTAAATTGTTTATGTATAAATGAATTGTCATGTGTTAATGTGTAAACCAAATCGAAATGTCTATGTCCAATGTAAACCACTAATTGTGTATATCAATGTCAAGATGTTTACGTTTAATGTAGATCATGTAATGTATACCCAAAAATATCATGTATGGTAAGTGAAATATATCAACTAAACCATATGTGAAATGCACAAAAACAAGGTATTGAAGTAAAACATGGTTTAAATCAAAGTTATGTTTTGTGGAACAGATGCATGCTATACTGATACAAACATTTATGCGGTATTGTGAAAATGCATACATCCAAGCCTTGAGACTGTGGCGATAAACCCTTAAACAAATTAAAGGTTTATCTAAGTTATGTGTATCGAATTCGGTCATTCCTTCCAATCCAAACAAACCCAGGATTTCAGGAACGGGAGTTGTCAATTCCTATGGTACCACTACCTACTAACGAACAGCGTAGCTAGTGTTAATGAATGTATTGTTCCGTTGTAAACAACCCAAATGTCATAACAAAATGCAAGCATGTGATGAAAACAACTGTACTAAGTATGCACACAATGGACATACATAGCATGAAATGTAATGTAAAACAATGTACTAAGTATGCACACAATGGACATACATAGCATGAAATGTAATGTAAAACAATGTACTAAGTATGCACACAATGGACATACATAGCATGAACACAATGAAATCATGTACTATAATTGTACTAATGAACATAGCGAGTATATGATGTGATAGCATGAAATGTAATGTAAAACAATGTACTAAGTATGCACACAATGGACATACATAGCATGAACACAATGAAATCATGTACTATAATTGTACTAATGAACATAGCAAGTATATGATCTGAAAGCAGGAAAGTACGAAAGTAACAAGTAGGCACATGTGTTTCACCCCAAACAGTTTGGAAAACAGTAAAAGAGGGGTCTATGTACTCACTTGAGATTGCTCAGAAGTCCTAAGATAACCACCAAGCAATGCTAGAGATCACGGAATCAAACGGCACCTAATATAGGTAACTATGTTAATAAACCGGACCTAAATCAGAGGATTTAGATAGAATGAGGGTTCGTAAACCAAACGAGTATGGAAACTCGTGTAATATGATTTAACAAAGCCTACATACTAATTGAAACCTAACATAAGTGCTTACGACCCATTACGACCCGTTTAGGTAGCTTATGCTACTTTAACGCATCGTTCGCGTGAAACGCGTTCGCCTAACTAGTCCTATGACAAGTATTATATGCCTAAAATGTTTAATTATGTAACATAATCAGTTAAGTGACGAAAGTTTAGGTTACATATGCTTAATTACCAATTACACATGAAAAGGGGTATTTTGGTAATTTACCTAAGGCATATAAACTAACTATCATACAACGACTTAACGAAGCGACCATAAGGTATAACCTCGGAAGGTTATTCCCTATATACTATGGTCACCTAAAGTATTTGGTCGAATCCTAATGATCGTCCAAATGGGTCGGGTTCGAAGGTATAAGCGATTTATTAGATCGCTTACCCTTACGACCCTAGACAACGTGGTAATCAGTAGGCATAGTCCCAAGGGACTATAACCATCGTGATTACAATCACGTTGCGAAGTTCGAACGAACTTCGCATTGACCATAAACTGGTCAACGCAGAAAGTCAAACAAAGTTTGACTTTCGGACTCGAAAAGCAATAAAAGAACGAAGGAATACTTACGAAGGGTCCCTGTCACACCCCCAAATTCCACCTGCGGAGTACCGTCCGCTTGAGGGCGTGACCGACCAGGATCCAGCCACCAATTATACTGAGCATTGGATAATAGTAAGGATGGTCACCAACCATAATGGTTAGTAAGCACCATAGTTAAAGTTCAAATGTTTAGGTTCAAATAACAGTTAAGTAAGTAGCGGAAGCATAAAATAGTTTAAACAAAGTTCATAGTTCCAATTATTTAGAACCCAACATGCGGGTTTAGGCGACCACTACACTTCCCAAGCAGCAGCTCCTCAGTCACTGGTTACCTGCAAAGCATGCAGTAAGGGGTCAACAATAATGCTGAGTGAGTTCACTAGTTGTCCAGTTTTAATTACCAAAAACTTGTTTCACCAGTTAATTTATCCGTTTATACATGCCATGGGGAGCTACCCCAAAAGTTAGCAACTAAACTGTTTTTCCAATACCGAACACTAGGTGACCGTTGCGTATCCGCAAGAGAGTGCCCCGATGTCAATGTTCTATCATCATTGACGGATGCCTGAGTACATTAGTTCACGACCGATCCCATACCTTGGCACGGTGTGAGGTTGGTAAGACCTAAATAGCGCTATCAACTAATAACCCGTTCGCCTGGCCCCGGCGACTAATCGGTATTAAGTAGTAGGGACTTTAAGTGATAGAGTTTCGTTTAGTGCCGTTTGTTGCAATCCGTATAAACAGTAATTAACTAAAAGGTTCCCAATAACAAGGGAAGAAAAGTAGGTTGTATCCCTCATAAGGGGATAGTGTTGTTTTTAGTTCCGTTTCCCAAACCACCGGGAATACATGCTTTAGGTTGTGAACTCACCTTGGGTTGCTCGGTAGATTAATTACCCGGTTGATCACGTTGGTCACCACGTCCTAGCATGGTTACCAATATAGGTCAAGTTGGGGTAGAAGTATTCACGTATAATCTACACATAACTAACACATAGCTTGCATCACATAAAGTCATTGGGCTGGTCTAAGTTTCTTAACAGCAACAGTTAACAGTTAACACGTAGCCCACTTAAACAGTAACAAGCCTGCACAGTAAATACACTTGGGCCCAATAACTAACAGCCCAGTCGAGACCAGGACACTCAGTTGCGAGTCGCAACCGGAGGTTGCGGCTTGTCACGTCTTGGTTACGAGTCGCAACAAGTGTTTCGTCCTGTTATGTCTTGGTTACGAGTCGCAACAAGGGTTTCGACTTGTCATGTTGTGGTTGCGAGTCGCAACCGGGCGATTTCGAGTCGCAACCGATGGTCTTGAGTTGTCATGGTTTGGTTGCGAGTCGCAACCGGAGGTTTCGAGTCGCAACCTTGGAAACGTGCACAAGAAACTTTCTAGAACCTGTTCCAACAGTACTATCCAATAGAATTGCAATTTCATGTAATTTTGTACTAACCAATAGAATGCTTAAAACATGTTTTATTGTCTAATTTCCAACAATTCAGATCAAACACAGCATTTTCAAATATTTTCATGATCTTCAAACTGTTCTTCATATGTTCATTCATCATATATTCAAACAGTTCATCCAATATTCATACACATTAAACACATATTCATCATATTCAAATCCTAATTCTAGCATACCTTTCACCCAAAACAGGGACATGTACGACAACTTGCATATTATCACTAAGGCAACATTTGTCTCACACTATCTAGCATGCATTATCTAGTCATGAACACACTAAGCTATCCATATCAATTTTGGCAAGAAATATCATCATTTTAAACAACATCTTAAACAACATTCTAAACAACATAACATACAATCAAGTGCGTTCATAAATCATCATTTCGACCAACAACTACAAGGGAACTAACCGGCTAGATGAAAGGGTATGAGGGATGGGTGGACTAAGTTCCGAGTGATGACCACAAGCTTGAACTGAGATGATCCGAGATGATCCGAGAGCTCCTTGTTGTTGTTTCCGGTTTGATCCGAGAGAGGGAGAGGAGAGGAGGTGAGTTTGATGTTATGACCTTAGGGTTTTAGGGTTTTAGTGAGAGAGAGAGAGGGGGAGTGTGTGAGATGAGAGAGTGTGGGAGTGGTGTAAAAGAGGAGTGTGTGTGAGGTTTGCCGGTTATAAACTTCAAGTGGGTAAGGGGGTGTTTCCGGCTGGGCTAAGGTTACGGCCCAACCGGCCCATGTCGTTACTTGTTTACTCGAGACCGAGTGGTCTCGAGTCGGGTTCTGTTCGGTTCACACACATATACTTATATATATAATACATACACAAAATTTTAATACAAGGATCACATAGCACGCCAAAATAATTCATAACTTTCATTTAATATTATATATATACACGCACATACATTCATTTAAGGACGACAGTTGGTTCGGGAAAACCCGAAGTGTCACATTATCCCCAAGTTTTAAGAACTTTCGTCCCGAAAGTTAAAGCAGCCACTGACAAGCTAGTAAAAGTGAGAGCGTTTCAACGGGGTGTCACATCATCCCCCCGTTAGTTTGGAATTTCATCCCGAAATTCAGTTGTAGCTTCAGTGCTGGGGGTTTCATTTGGGAACAGCTGGGGATACTTGCGCTTCATCTGGTCTTCCCGCTCCCAGGTAAACTCTGGGCCACGGCGTGAGTTCCAACGAACTCGCACGAGGGGTATCTGGCTACGTTTGAGGGTTTTGATCTCACGATCCGTGATCTCAACCGGTTCCTCAGTAAAGTGTAGCTGTTCGTCGATAGTAAGTTCCTTGTAAGGAATGACGAGTGTTTCATCTGATAGACACTTCTTCAGATTAGACACGTGGAAGGCATTGTGCACAGCACTCAGTTCTTCAGGCAGATTCAACCTGTAAGCGGCCGTACCGATCTTTTCGGTAACTTCAAAGGGTCCGACATATCTTGGATTAAGCTTGCCCCGTTTTCCAAAGCGGACCACACCCTTCCAGGGTGAGACCTTAAGTAGAGCCCGTTCACCAACCTGGAACTCTTGCGGTTTCCTGTCTTTGTCAGCGTAGTACTTTTGACGATCACGAGCTGCCGCCATGCGTTGCCTGATCTGGGCAATCTTTTCTGTGGTGTCGACTACATGTTCCGGGCCTGTGATCTGGCTGTCACCAACCTCAGCCCAGCAGAGAGGCGATCGACATTTACGGCCGTACAATGCCTCAAAGGGTGCTGCCTAAATGCTGGTGTGGTAGCTGTTGTTGTAGGAGAATTCCACCAACGGTAGGTGCTTCTCCCAATTCTTGCCAAAATCGATCACACAAGCCCTAAGCATGTCTTCGAGGGTTTGGATGGTGCGTTCAGACTGCCCATCCGTTTGCGGGTGATAAGCGGTGCTCATGTCTAAACGTGAGCCAAAAGATTTGTGTATGGCTTGCCACAACTCAGAAGTAAAACGCGCGTCTCGATCAGAAATAATAGAGGTAGGCACTCCGTGCTTCGAGACCACTTCTTTTAAGTATACCTCTGCTAGGGTAGAGAACTTGTCTGTTTCTTTAATGGCCAAGAAGTGTGCAGACTTAGTTAGGCGATCCACTATCACCCAAATGGTGTCATTTCCGCGCTGAGACCTAGGCAGGCTAGTAACAAAATCCATGGAAATCTGCTCCCATTTCCATTGCGGGATTTCTGGCTGTTGGAGTAGGCCTGATGGTTTCTGATACTCAGCCTTGACTCTTGCGCAGGTTAAGCATTTTCTGACATACGTTGCTATGTGGGCTTTCATGCCAGGCCACCAATAGGTAGCCCTCAAGTCATGGTACATCTTATCTGATCCCGGATGTACTGAGTAACGGGACTTGTGGGCTTCATCCATCACTAGGTCACGTAAATTCCCATAAAGCGGAACCCATATGCGTCCGGCTACGTAGTAGGCACCATCCTCTTTTTGTTCCAGTCGTTGTCTTGATCCTCGCAGGGACTCAGCCCTGATGTTTTCGGCTTTCAATGCTTCAACCTGAGCATTCCGAATCTGATTAGGGAGGTTCGAGTGGATAGTGAGCTGTAAAGCACGAACACGCTTGGGTTTGGTCTCCTTTCTGCTGAGGGCATCGGCTACCACATTAGCCTTGCCTGGGTGATATTTGATTGCACACTCGTAGTCATTTAGGAGTTCGACCCATCGGCGTTGCCGCATATTCAACTCCTTTTGTCCCATTATGTGCTGGAGACTCTTGTGATCAGTGTAAATCGTGCACTTGGTTCCGTACAAGTAGTGTCTCCAAAGCTTGAGCGCGAAGACCACAGCTCCAAATTCTAAGTCATGCGTCGTATAATTCCGTTCGTGGACCTTGAGTTGTCGCGAGGCGTAAGCGATAACTTTCTCGCGTTGCATCAATACGCAGCCAAGTCCTTGAATGGAAGCGTCGCAGTAGACGACGAAGTCGTCGGTACCTTCGGGTAAGGAGAGAATAGGAGCACTACAAAGGTTCTTCTTTAGTTCCTGGAAGGCAGATTCCTGAGCATTACTCCATTTGTAAGCAACACCCTTCTGAGTGAGTGTCGTAAGTGGTTGAGCGATCTTAGAGAATCCCTTGATAAATCTTCGATAGTATCCCGCCAATCCCAAGAATTGGCGAACTTCGGTCGGAGTCTTAGGCACAGGCCAATTCTTAATGGACTCAATCTTAGCAGGGTCAACATGAATCCCTTCCTGATTGACGATGTGTCCAAGGAAATGGACTTCTCTAAGCCAGAAATCACATTTCGAGAATTTGGCGTACAGTTGCTCATTACGAAGAAGTTCGAGAATAAGACGCAGGTGTTGATCATGCTCCTCTTGGCTCTTTGAGTAGATCAGGATGTCGTCGATGAACACAATTACGAACTTATCGAGGTAGGGTTTGCATACTCGGTTCATGAGATCCATGAAGATTGCAGGTGCGTTGGTCATACCGAAAGGCATAACAAGGAATTCGTAGTGACCATAGCGGGTTCTGAAAGCAGTCTTAGAGATGTCCTCATCGCGGACTCTCAGCTGGTGATAACCCGATCGCAGATCAATCTTGGAATAATAGCTCGACCCTTGCAGCTGGTCGAACAGGTCGTCGATACGGGGAAGTGGATAGCGGTTCTTGATGGTAACCTTGTTAAGCTCGCGGTAGTCAATGCACATTCGGAATGAGCCATCTTTCTTTTTGACGAAGAGCACTGGGGCTCCCCAGGGTGATGAACTAGGACGGATAAAACCTTTGTCCAAAAGTTCTTGTAGTTGAGTAGAAAGCTCCTTGAGCTCCGCGGGGGCTAATCGATAAGGTGCACGAGCTATAGGCGCTGCTCCGGGAGCTAGCTCGATTTGAAATTCGACCTGACGGTGAGGAGGGAGTCCAGGTAGTTCCTCCGGGAATACCTCGGGATAGTCGCGAACCACCGGAAAATCTTCAATCCTGTTTTCCCTTTTCTGTGTGTCGGTAATGAGTGCTAAGATAGCGGTGTGCCCTTTTCGTAGGTACTTCTGGGCCTTTAAGAATGAAATGATGCCTGTGACTTCTCCGCTCTTGTCGCCTTGGACTATAAGAGGTTTGCCAGGGGGACGGGGAATACGAATGGCTTTCTCTTGGCAGAGGATTTCAGCTCGCTGTTTGGATAACCAATCCATACCAATAATGACGTCGAAGCTTCCAAGAACGATGGGGTAAAGATCGATACAGAAGGTTTGACCAGACAACTCTAATTTGCAGTTACGAATTATGTGTGAGGCCTCGAGGTTTCTACCATTAGCTATTTCAACGGTGTGCTTAGAGCTCAGCGGCGTAAGAGTGAGCTTAAGTTTCTTACTAATACGTAGGGATACATAACTAGCATCTGCTCCGGAATCAAATAGCATGGAAACATAACGATCATTAAGTAGGAACTTACCCGCTACAACGTTGGGGTCATTCCTTGCTTCCCCAGCTCCAATCACAAAAGCTTTTCCTCTAGCACCATTTCCAGCATTGTTGTTATTGTTCCCAGCACCCTGATTGTTGTTGTTTTGATTCAGTTCAGGGCAATCCTTTCGCATGTGCCCCATTGCTCCACACTTGAAGCATCCACGGTTGTTTCCTTGTTGCTGCTGTTGCTGTGGTTGTTGCTGATTCTGCCTAGCGGGGAACTGACTTCGGCAGTCTTTGGCTTCATGCCCCATCTTGTTGCATCGCTGACACTGACCCTTTCCACATGGCCCACTGTGATGTCGGTTACATTTGTTACACTTAGGGTGGTTCCCTCGATAGCCACCCTGTTGCTGAGGGCCCTTGTTGCTTTCAGTCTTCCTTTGTTGAACTGGGGCCTGAGTGGGGTTAACATCTTTTCCCTGACTTCCGTCCCACTTTCGCTTGTTATCGCCCGAAGTTCCAGCAGTAGCACCGATCCTCTGGGGCAGCTCGCCCTCTTCCACAGCCTGATTGGTGAGTTTGTGAGCAAGACGAACCACGGGCTGTATGGTATTGAGGTTGGCTGAGGTCACATGACTTCTGATTTCAGGGACCAAGCCTTTGATGTACAACTCGATCCTTCGGTACATAGGCTGGGACATGTTTGGGCAAAGTGCAGCATAGTCGTTGGACTGCTTGGTGTAGGTCTCAATCTCTGACCCAACCATCTTGAGTGCATAGTACTCGTTCTCGAGCTTGTGGATGTCATCCCTGTGACAGTATTCCTCTTTGATCATGTCCTTGAAATCTTCCCATGCCGTAGCATTAGCAGTTTCCAGACCAAGCATCTGAATCTGTGCTTTCCACCATGAAAGCGCGTTTCCTTCAAGCGTACCAGTTGCGTACTTAACCCAGTTAGCAGGGGGACACTCGCAGACAGCGAAGACAGCTTCGGCCTTTTCAATCCAGTGCAGAAGGCCTATGGCACCCTCAGTGCCGTTGAAAGGGAGAGGCTTTCCATCCATGAAGGTTTTGAAAGTACACACACGTGGTTGCGCAGGCGCAGGCTGACCTGTTGTGAGAAATGGAGCGAATAGGTTTAGAGGTGAAAAGACGATGTGGGGGTAGGATCTAAACATCCTATAGCAACTAGTTTACCTCCAGGGTGAGCTGCGAAAGCTGCAGCCACCGTGTTGAGCAAGTTGGCGAATTGAGCCTGAGTCATGTTAACGCTTCCTCTTCCGCGTCCACTCATTGTCTTCATAACCAGAAAACACAGTATGAGTGTGATGTCGTAACGTAGCGAGAATAAGATAGAAGAGGGAGGTGTATCTATCTAATCAGGCACACTAGTATGTATAGTAGAGCAGTTAACATAAGGTAAACAAGCAAGTAAACACAAGTCCGAGCTACGAGGTCTAGTATGTCGAGTCTTGCCCTTGGAGTGTAGTGTCGTCACGAGTCACGGGTTATAGTCTGGTTTTTCTCAAAAAGACTCTTCTTTTTAAAACCAAGTTCACTATAACCAATGGCTCTGATACCAATCTGTCACACCCCCAAATTCCACCTGCGGAGTACCGTCCGCTTGAGGGCGTGACCGACCAGGATCCAGCCACCAATTATACTGAGCATTGGATAATAGTAAGGATGGTCACCAACCATAATGGTTAGTAAGCACCATAGTTAAAGTTCAAATGTTTAGGTTCAAATAACAGTTAAGTAAGTAGCGGAAGCATAAAATAGTTTAAACAAAGTTCATAGTTCCAATTATTTAGAACCCAACATGCGGGTTTAGGCGACCACTACACTTCCCAAGCAGCAGCTCCTCAGTCACTGGTTACCTGCAAAGCATGCAGTAAGGGGTCAACAATAATGCTGAGTGAGTTCACTAGTTGTCCAGTTTTAATTACCAAAA
Source organism: Helianthus tuberosus (assembly GCA_030545235.1). Taxonomy (NCBI): domain Eukaryota; kingdom Viridiplantae; phylum Streptophyta; class Magnoliopsida; order Asterales; family Asteraceae; genus Helianthus; species Helianthus tuberosus. Next base: position 69,585,800 of record CM060356.1, on the reverse strand, counting down.
ACTTGTTTCACCAGTTAATTTATCCGTTTATACATGCCATGGGGAGCTACCCCAAAAGTTAGCAACTAAACTGTTTTTCCAATACCGAACACTAGGTGACCGTTGCGTATCCGCAAGAGAGTGCCCCGATGTCAATGTTCTATCATCATTGACGGATGCCTGAGTACATTAGTTCACGACCGATCCCATACCTTGGCACGGTGTGAGGTTGGTAAGACCTAAATAGCGCTATCAACTAATAACCCGTTCGCCTGGCCCCGGCGACTAATCGGTATTAAGTAGTAGGGACTTTAAGTGATAGAGTTTCGTTTAGTGCCGTTTGTTGCAATCCGTATAAACAGTAATTAACTAAAAGGTTCCCAATAACAAGGGAAGAAAAGTAGGTTGTATCCCTCATAAGGGGATAGTGTTGTTTTTAGTTCCGTTTCCCAAACCACCGGGAATACATGCTTTAGGTTGTGAACTCACCTTGGGTTGCTCGGTAGATTAATTACCCGGTTGATCACGTTGGTCACCACGTCCTAGCATGGTTACCAATATAGGTCAAGTTGGGGTACAAGTATTCACGTATAATCTACACATAACTAACACATAGCTTGCATCACATAAAGTCATTGGGCTGGTCTAAGTTTCTTAACAGCAACAGTTAACAGTTAACACGTAGCCCACTTAAACAGTAACAAGCCTGCACAGTAAATACACTTGGGCCCAATAACTAACAGCCCAGTCGAGACCAGGACACTCAGTTGCGAGTCGCAACCGGAGGCTGCGGCTTGTCACGTCTTGGTTACGAGTCGCAACAAGTGTTTCGTCCTGTTATGTCTTGGTTACGAGTCGCAACAAGGGTTTCGACTTGTCATGTTGTGGTTGCGAGTCGCAACCGGGCGATTTCGAGTCGCAACCGATGGTCTTGAGTTGTCATGGTTTGGTTGCGAGTCGCAACCGGAGGTTTCGAGTCGCAACCTTGGAAACGTGCACAAGAAACTTTCTAGAACCTGTTCCAACAGTACTATCCAATAGAATTGCAATTTCATGTAATTTTGTACTAACCAATAGAATGCTTAAAACATGTTTTATTGTCTAATTTCCAACAATTCAGATCAAACACAGCATTTTCAAATATTTTCATGATCTTCAAACTGTTCTTCATATGTTCATTCATCATATATTCAAACAGTTCATCCAATATTCATACACATTAAACACATATTCATCATATTCAAATCCTAATTCTAGCATACCTTTCACCCAAAACAGGGACATGTACGACAACTTGCATATTATCACTAAGGCAACATTTGTCTCACACTATCTAGCATGCATTATCTAGTCATGAACACACTAAGCTATCCATATCAATTTTGGCAAGAAATATCATCATTTTAAACAACATCTTAAACAACATTCTAAACAACATAACATACAATCAAGTGCGTTCATAAATCATCATTTCGACCAACAACTACAAGGGAACTAACCAGCTAGATGAAAGGGTATGAGGGATGGGTGGACTAAGTTCCGAGTGATGACCACAAGCTTGAACCGAGATGATCCGAGATGATCCGAGAGCTCCTTGTTGTTGTTTCCGGTTTGATCCGAGAGAGGGAGAGGAGAGGAGGTGAGTTTGATGTTATGACCTTAGGGTTTTAGGGTTTTAGTGAGAGAGAGAGAGGGGGAGTGTGTGAGATGAGAGAGTGTGGGAGTGGTGTAAAAGAGGAGTGTGTGTGAGGTTTGCCGGTTATAAACTTCAAGTGGGTAAGGGGGTGTTTCCGGCTGGGCTAAGGTTACGGCCCAACCGGCCCATGTCGTTACTTGTTTACTCGAGACCGAGTGGTCTCGAGTCGGGTTCTGTTCGGTTCACACACATATACTTATATATATAATACATACACAAAATTTTAATACAAGGATCACATAGCACGCCAAAATAATTCATAACTTTCATTTAATATTATATATATACACGCACATACATTCATTTAAGGACGACAGTTGGTTCGGGAAAACCCGAAGTGTCACATTATCCCCAAGTTTTAAGAACTTTCGTCCCGAAAGTTAAAGCAGCCACTGACAAGCTAGTAAAAGTGAGAGCGTTTCAACGGGGTGTCACAGTCCCCGAATGCTAATCTTGATTCAAGTAGCTCAGGTATGAAACAAAGGTTTCAACTTAGAGCTTCTCAAATCAGATTCTAGTGAGTTTGAAGCAAATGGGGGTGGCGGTATTTATAGTATTTCCCAAACCGTTAAGATCGTTTCTTGGAAAACGTGCTTCAATCTTGGCCATACACTTGCACCCATGGTATTGTAATACCATGTGCACATCAAAACCAGCCCATAGATTCCCCAAAACCATGTGCAACAAGTGGAACGGACCAGATTCGATGTTTCTACACATTCTGCTGTCTGGGACCCTGATGCGGGCCGCGTAAAGGATGGCCTTGGTTTTACACGGGCCGCCTGAAGTCTGCAGATCAGCAACAAGTTTCAAAAGTTGCAGTTTCAGTCCCTGTTATGTGTTTAAGCCATTTCCGACATGTTTAAGGCCCGTTAAGCCAACTTTAAGGCCCTAAAATGATGCCTAAACATTGTGGACATGAAACATGCTCAAAAATATGTCGGATGTTGGTTCGTTTGGTCGTACGAACGCGATGTTCGCTTAATTACGACGGAATGCGCATAAGCGCGAAAAACGATCCAAATGACGCAACGAATGGATTTGTCTTATGCCAAACACTAAAATAAAATATTTTAGTGCTTACATAAATTTTTGGATGTCCGGATGTATTCAGAACGTGAGTTATGCGCAAAAGTGCAAACTTGTGCACTTTTTGACACTTTTAGTCCCTGAATGACCCAAAAGTTTATTTTAGCACACCAAACCCCTCAAAGCCTATTTCTAAGCTATGTAAAGGATATTCATGGTATGTTTAACTTATGGTCATGTTCCGGAATGTCTGTTACAGTTCAAATTGGCATACTTTCACAGTTTGTCAAATTTAGTCCATGTAGCCGAATTAACTTGTTTTTGCCATACCAAAGCCTTTAAAACTTATTTCTAAGTTATGTAAAGGTTATTTAAGGTATGTTAAGTATATGTTGATGTTTCGGAGTATTTTTCGCATTAAACTGATTACGTTTACGCATCAGTTTGCGTATAACTCTCCAGAAAGCGATATAGAGTTTGAAATTGAATAAAAGTCAAAACATGAAAAATGTAAAACACAACCAAACCAACATTGGGATCAAATAACATTGTTTTATTGGTAACCGAACTGTTCACAATGATTACAAGCACAGATGTTACACTTGACCTGCGCGAAGGTCAAGGCAGAGTATCAGAAACCGTCGGGTTTACTACAACAGCCCAAGATTCCCGTTTGGAAATGGGAACGGATATCGATGGACTTCATTACGAAGTTACCCAGGACCTCAAGAGGCCACGATATGATATGGGTAATCGTCGATAGGTTGACAAAGTCCGCACACTTCTTGCCGATTCGGGAGAAGGATAGTACAGAGAAACTGGCGGAACTCTATCTCAAGGAAATAGTGGCTCGTCATAGAGTGCCTATTTCAATCATTTCAAACCGAGATGGTCGCTTCATTTCAAGAATTTGGAAGTCTTTTCAGGAGGCCTTTGGATCACGTTTGAATCTAAGCACGGCCTTTCATCCACAAACTGACGGCCAGAGTGAACGGACAATCCAAACACTCGAAGACATGCTTCGTGCGTGTGTGATGGATTTGGGCGGCAACTGGGATACTTACTTACCATTGGTTAAGTTTTCCTACAACAACAACTACCACACAAGTATACAAGCTGCACCGTTCGAAGCTCTCTACGGTCGAAAGTGTCGCTCTCCGCTACGTTGGGCGGAAGCGGGCGATAAACAACTCATCGGTCCAAAGTTAGTCCAAGAGACTACAGATAAAATCTTCGAGATCAGAGACCATATCAAGGCGGCTCGCGATCGACAAAAGAGCTACGCAGACAAGAGACGGAAGTCGTTATCTTTTGAGGTCGGAGACAAGGTCTTATTGAAAGTCTCGCCTTGGAAGGGCGTTGCAAGATTTGGTAAGCGTGGAAAGCTTAACCCCCGATATGTAGGACCATTTGAAATCTTGGAAAAGATTGGCACAGTTGCCTACAAGCTGAAGTTTCTAGAAGAACTAAGTAGCGTACACAACACATTTCATGTATCGAACCTTAAAAAGAGTCTAACACAAGAAACAGTTATCATCCCGGCGGATGAAGTTCACATAGACGACAAACTCCAATACACTGAAGAACCTATTGAGGTCATGGATTGGAAGATCCAGAAAACACGGAGAAGTCGTATCAAATTGGTAAAAGTTCATTGGAACTCTCGACACGGACCCGAGTATACTTGGGAACGTGAAGATCAAATAAAGGCAAAATATCCTCACCTGTTCGAGAATACTCCTGCAAAGGATGACTCAGCTTGAATTTCGGGACGAAATTCTCAATTACAGGGGGAGAATGTAACAACTGCCACTTTCCGGCAACATTCATACACTTAAAGTACTCATTTTTAGCTACATTTTTATGCATTTTGAACACCCGAACTACGTATTTTGTAACATACACTTAGAATACTCATGGAATACTTACTTAGGATGCACATGATTCATTTTTATTGAATACATTTGAAACAGTTTAAACAATGCATCGAAACTACTAGAAAAGCACCTAGTAAACTAGTATTCTGACGAAAACGCAGGATCCGCAGAAACCATCTAAACGACATCTTTAGGACTCAGACGAAAGTCCAACATCTAATATATATTATGTGACACCTGAGCAAAATCCGAAATAATCTTGATTTCCTCACTTCACTCCTCGTGCTTACTTGTCAAATTTCGGGACGAAATTTCTTTCAAGTTGGGGATGATGTGACAACCCGAGGTTTCAAGGTTAGTGTCTTCGGTTTTGTGTTTTCCCCGTTCCTGTTTTGTCTATCTATTCGACCCGTGAATCTGTTAAACGTGTATTTGGTAGTTGTGTGTTGTATGTGTGTTGTTTGATTAAGAAACCATGGTCATAATCTATCGAACTTGGCCCAAATACGGTTCCACCTGATAGTTAGAATCGGCCCAAATTATTGTTTGATTTGCAATTATAACTGGCCCAATCTATTATTATTGTGACTAGCATTATAGCCGGCCCAAGTCAATTGTTGTGAGTAGCATTTGCAACCGGCCCAAAAACCCCTTGTCCATATATTTGTTTGTTACGTGAAAGATTAGTAGAACACACCCAAACCCTACCTCTTCCCTGATTACTTGGGGATAATGTGGCAACCCGCATTCCAGAACCTTTCTTTGTGTAACTTATTGGAAACTTTCGTGACTAGTTGGTGTTGTATTTGATTGCTATGGAATGAACTTATATGGTTATGTGTTATTTAATTGTATTATCTATAGTAAAAAATGGACTACACAAAAGCGTTGGACCGCACACTCTAAACACAACCATACACCTCTCGGCCCGCTCCACATGAACTCGAGACCAAGAGGGCAACCCAAGTAAGGGTTCGGCCCACTCACTCCTTGCACGCATACAGGAACCTTTAGGGGAACTAGTTTCTCATAACTTGCAAACACTTAACACACACAAACCCTAGGAGCTCTCTCTCTCTCTCTCTCGGACCCGACGGCAACACCTTCACCATCGAAGTTCTTTCGGATCACGGCTTCCATCTTGATCTAGTTAAACACTTCACACAACCGGTTAGCACTTTGTTCTTATTTGGTTGTTGATGGATTGATGTATATTATTATGTGTTTTACCATGAATTCGGAATATGAGTTTTACATGATGTTGTCACATGCAAGGAAACTACTTTGTTATTGATTTATAATCTCATGATTCAATAGTTCATATGTTATACATGATGATGATGTTATCGGAATTGTGACTCTCGAAGTTTAAGGTTTTGATTAGTTTGATTCGTGATTTATAAGAATAGGTTGCATGTTAGTCCTTGAACCCATTAATCATATGATCCGGTTGTAGGTCCCTCATGATATTGATTTACTGATCTTAAATTTAACATGATATGAATATGTTTGAATGCTGAATAATTGATGATTTGATCTAAGTTGAAACTCCCAAACTTGTTAGCAAAGAATACGGAAATTATGGACTGCAAATATGGAAGTTTGTTACACATTCATGGTCTCGACAAAGGGTTGCGAGTCGAGACCCCACTGTCTCGACTCGAGACCACAACACCCTCACACAAGCAGCATAACTCGAGACCATGGTTGCGGGTCCGGTTGCGACTCGAGACCGACTAGTCTCGACTAGTACATGCATGACTCGAGACATCACACAGTTGCGACTCGAGAACTCGTAGGGTATAACTTGAGACCGCACAGTCTCGGCTCGAGATCTCTAGTCTCGACTCGAGACCACGTACACATGCTCACTGATTTGGACTAGCACACTGTTACGGGCTTAGGTGGTTGGGCTGTACTGTTGGGCTTTGTTTGCTACATGATTTCTACTGTTAAACTAGCACTATTGTTGAACTGCCATGCTAGACGTGTATGCCATGATCGTTACTTGTGTACAATACGTGTAGAACATACGTGCACTACTTGAATATGAACCTGACTTGAATGGTAACTATGTTAGGACGTGGTTGACCACTTATAGCTTGACCGACTTTCTGTGTATCTGCCGAGCAAACCAAGGTGAGTTCACACTAGCCAAGGCATGGGATTCCCAGGGGTTGGGAATGGGATTGAATAACTACTTGTACAACTATTACTATTAAACAAATTATTACTGTCCTCGGTTGAAGGGCACGTACGTAAAACCTACGTACAGTCATACTTATTACTGTCCTTGGATTTAAGGGCACGTACGTAAAGCCTACGTACACGATCATAAGACCATCACCTCTATCAAAGGAAGTCCCTCAATTATCGACTTAATCGCCGAGGCCTAGGGCGAGCGGGTCATTAGTTAATAGCGCTATTAGGTTTAACAAACCTCACACCGTGCCAGTCGGACGGGCTTGTACTAATGGACTATGGGCAAAGGGTCAATGCTGATAGACATTGACTTAGGGCACCTCTTACATTTTCGTAGCAGTCGATACGCGTGATCTAGTAACACATGGGAAGCCCCCACTAATCATCGCACACATGCCTGGATTGGCCGCGATAAGGATTAATACGATACATGGTTTACAAAACGAACATACGATTTACGAAATGAATACTATAACCAAACAACCAACTGTGAACTCGCTCAACTTTGTTGTTGATTCGTTGCTACATGCCTTGCAGGTCATTAGGTACTCATGGAGCTTGCACAGGGAGGAGCAGTTGTTGTGGGACATGGCAGTGTGTGCCATGCTTTAAACATTACTTTATTTCATATTTAATACTTGCTATGGGTTTTACAAATTATGCTTCCGCTAAACACTTAACTATGCTTTGGTTTGAACACCTTTCATATTGGTTGGTTGAATTATGTTTACTTACATGCTTGTTCAATATGATTGGTGGCTTGATCCTGGTCAGTCACGCCTCCAAGCGGTGATACTCCGCGTGTGGATTTTGGGGGTGTGACAGATTGGTATCAGAGCCATTGGTTATAGAGAACTTGGTTTTAATAAGGGAAAACGTTTTGTTAAAACCAGACTATAACCTGTATAGTGTTGTACGATCCACAACGACGCTTCACTCCACGTGCAAGACTCGACATTCTAGGTGATATGATTTATGTTTATATTACCTACTTGCTAGTTACATAGAACTTTGCTCATGGTATGCTAAGATAAACGTAACAACTGTTGATTGAAACACTTATGTGCTTACACTCTTCAGTCATCGCACTTTCGCGAACCTTTCTCACTCATATTCCCTTCGATGTGAAGATCATGAGTGTACGTGTGAACCTAACTCAAGCCCAGTTGACGGCTCTTATCAACGAACAAGTTACGGCAGCACTCACAGGCGCTCAGGCAGGAGGTATAACCTGCTATTCCGAACCTATCCTAGGATGCTAGATCCTACTCTCATGACCCAACTCTCGCGCTTAACCCAGTCTTTCCTTCCTCGCGTAACAAGGTCAGAACGCTCAGCCACCTGTATGCATATTCAAGACATTCATGGACTGTCGTCCTAATACTTTCAGTGGCACTGAAGGAGCCGTTGGACTCCTACATATGTGTGAATGCCCTGAGGCTCATAGGGTGAAGTACGCCACTGGTACACTCGAAGGCACTGTGCTAACTTGGTGGAACGCGCAAGTTCAGATGCTGGGGCTGGCGGCTGCTAATGCCACCCCATGGAATGATTTTAAGGAACTGATCAAACGTGAATACTGTAGTCGTGATGACATCCACAAGCTGGAAGTGAAGTTCTCTAACCTGAAGATGACGGGGTCAGAGATAGAAGCGTACACGAAACGATCCAACGAACTGGTAGTGTTATGTCCAACTATGGTGGATCCTTCCATCAAGCGGATTGAGCTGTACCTCAAAGGCTTAGTACTAGAGATTCAACGTCATGTGACTGCTACTAACCTTGCTATTATTCAAGATGTTACTCGTCTTGCTCATCGTCTCACAGACCAGGCAGTGGAACAGAACAAGCTGCCTAAACGTATTGGTGCTACTACTACTACTACTTCTGCTATTCCCAGTGACAACAAGCGAAAATGGGATGGAACCTCCAGCAAGGGTTAGACTTCGGTTCAGTCCCAGGCACAGCAGCGAAAGATCGATGACTACCAGAGTCCTGGTCAGCAATCTTCTGGTAGTCAAGGGCAGGGTGGATATCGAGGAAACCACCCAATGTGGAACACATGCAACAGGCACCACAGTGGTCAGTGCAACAGGGGTCGTTGCCAGAGGTGTCTCAAGATGGGTCATGAAGCTAAGGATTGCAGGAGCTCGCGATCTGCGAATCAGAACCAACAACAACAACCAACAGCTCCACAGAACCAGCAGCGACAGCGAGGTAACATGGGATGCTTTCAGTGTGGTGCTGAAGGCCACTTTAAGCGGAACTGCCCCCAGCTAAACCAGAATCAGAACAACAACAACAATAATCAGGGCAATGGGAACAACATCGGGGGAAACAATGATGGAAACAATGGTGCCGATACCAGTTATGTGTCTCCAAAAGTTAGTCAAATGCTTAAACGTACACCAACACTTTTGAACACCAAACATGTCGTAGAGTTAGCAAATGGTAAAAGTTTAGAGGCCACGCACATAGTCAAAGATTGTAACCTTGTTCTAGCTGGTCAGACCTTCTCTATCGACCTCATTCCCATCGTTCTTGGTAGTTTCGACATTGTCATCGGGATGGATTAGTTATCCCAACAGCAGGCAGAGATTCTTTGCAAGGAGAAGAAAGTTCGTATTCCCCGTTCTGGTAAAGAACCTCTCGTAATTCAAGGCGACAAGAGTGGTGCTGTAGTGGGCATCATCTCCTTCCTTAAGGCCCAGAAGTGTTTACGAAAGGGCCACACTGCTATTTTAGCACTAGTTACTGACGCATCAATGAAAGAGAAGAAGATCGAGGATATCCCAGTAGTACGCGATTTTCCCCAGGTGTTTCCTGAAGATTTACCAGGGCTACCGTCTCATCGCCAGGTCGAATTTCAGATCGAGCTAGCTTCTGGAGCAGCACCCATAGCTCGAGCACCTTATCGCTTAGCTCCAACCGAACTGGAAGAACTGTCCAAACAATTGCAAGAACTCTTGAATAAGGGTTTCATTCGTCCTAGCTATTCGCCCTGGGGAGCTCCAGTATTATTTGTGAAGAAGAAAGACGGTACCTTCCGCATGTGCATAGATTACCGCGAACTGAACAAGGTGACCGTGAAGAACCGCTATCCTCTTCCATGCATTGACGACTTGTTCGACCAGCTGCAAGGGTCGTGCAACTTTTCAAAGATTGACCTGAGGTCAGGCTAGCATCAACTGAGAGTCCGGGACGAGGACGTCTCCAAAACAGCATTCAGAACACGCTACGGCCATTACGAGTTTCTGGTCATGCCATTCGGGCTAACAAACGCGCCTGCAGTCTTCATGGACCTTATGAACAGAGTGTGCAAGCCTTACTTGGATAAATTCGTGATTGTATTCATCGACGACATTCGGATCTACTCCAAGAGTCAGGAGGAACACGAGCAGCATTTGCGACTTATCTTGGTACTTCTACGTACAGAGCAACTATATGTAAAGTTCTCGAAATGTGACTTCTGGCTTCGTGAAGTCCACTTTCTAGGCCACGTGGTAAACAAGGATGGGATTCATGTTGATCCATCCAAGGTAGACTCGATTAAGAACTGGCCTGCACCGCGTATACCAACAGAAATCCGCCAATTCTTGGGTTTGGCGGGCTACTACAGGAGAATCATCAAAGACATCTCGAAAATTACGCAACCTCTCACCTCACTAACTCGGAAAGGCGTTATCTATCGTTGGGGTAATACACAGGAATCTGCATTTCAGCACCTAAAGGATAGACTTTGTAGCGCACCTATTCTCTCATTGCCTGAAGGCATAGACGACTTTGTAGTTTATTGCGACGCATCCATTCAGGGTCTTGGGTGTGTGTTGATGCAACGTGACAAGGTTATTGCTTATGCGTCACGTCAACTTAAAGTTCATGAAAGGAACTACACTACACACGATCTGGAGCTGGGAGCTGTTGTCTTCGCACTCAAGATATGGAGACATTACCTGTACGGTACCAAGTGCACCATCTACACCGATCACAGGAGTCTCGAGCATATCTTCAAACAGAAAGAATTAAACATGCGACAACGTCGATGGGTCGAGCTACTGAATGATTACGAATGTGCCATCAAGTACCATCCGGGCAAGGCAAATGTTGTGGCCGACGCCCTCAGTCGAAAGGATACTACACCTAGGCGTGTACGAGCGTTGCAACTCACTATTCAGTCTAGTCTTCCTTCTCAGATACGAGATGCTCAGGTAGAAGCATTGAAACCAGAAAACGTCAGGGCTGAAGCCCTACGCGGCTCAAGGCAAAGGTTAGAACAAAAGGCAGACGGCGCCTATTTCGTAACAGGACACATCTGGGTCCCACTCTATGGCAACTTACGTGAGCTTGTAATGGATGAAGCTCATAACTCTCGCTACTCAGTACATCCTGGTTCGGATAAGATGTACCACGACTTGAAAACTACATATTGGTGGCCTAGCATGAAAGCTCACATAGCAACTTACTTTAGCAAGTGTTTGACTTGTGCGAGAGTCAAAACGGAATATCAGAAACTATCAGGCCTACTCCAACAACCAGAAATACCACAGTGGAAATGGGAGCAAATTTCCATGGATTTTGTTACTGGCCTGCCTTGATCTCAATGTGGGAATGATACTATTTGGGTAATCGTGGATCGACTCACAAAGTCTGCACACTTCTTGGCTATCAAGGAAACGGATAAGTTCTCCACTCTAGCAGACGTCTATCTTAAGGAAGTGGTTTCAAGGCACGGGGTGCCAACCTCTATTATTTCCGATCGGAATGCACGTTTTACTTCTGAACTTTGGCAAGCGATGCACAAATCTTTTGGCTCACGTTTAGACATGAGCACAGTTTACCATCCGCAAACAGACGGGCAGTCTGAACGCACCATCCAAACTCTAGAAGACATGCTTCGTGCATGTGTAATCGATTTCGGCAACGGCTGAGAAAAAACAACTCCCGTTAGTGGAGTTTTCCTATAACAACAGTTACCACACCAGCATTAAAGCTGCTCCGTTTGAGGCATTGTACGGGCGTAAATGCCGGTCACCTCTTTGTTGGGCAGAGGTGGGGGATAGTCAGATTACTGGTCCAGAACTTGTGGTAGACACAACAGAGCGAATTGCTCAAATACGACAACGAATGGCGGCAGCTCGTGACCATCAGAAAATCTACGCCGATCAGGGCAGGAAACCACTCGAGCTCCAGGTCGGGGAGCAGGTGCTACTCAAAGTTTCACCCTGGAAGGGTGTGGTTCGTTTTGGTAAACGGGGCAAACTTAACCCACGATACGTTGGACCTTTCGAAGTCATCGAGAAAATAGGCAAAGTGGCCTACAAACTAAACTTACCAGCAGAACTCAGTGCAGTTCACAACGTTTTCCACGTGTCAAATCTGAAGAAGTGCCTGTTAGATGAGACCCACATAGTTCCTTTGAAGGAGCTCACTATCGACGAGCAGTTACGATTCGTCGAGGAACCAGTTGAAATCACGGACCGGGATGTTAAGGTCCTCAAGCACACTAGAATACCTCTCGTTCGAGTTCGTTGGAACTCTCGCCGCGGCCCAGAGTTCACCTGGGAGCGCGAGGATCAAATTAAGCAAAAGTATCCCCAGCTATTCGCAGACAGTACAACCACTACTGAGGCCGAAGCTACGGAATTTCGGGACGAAATTCCAGATCAACGGGGGAAGGATGTGACACCCCAGGAAAACCAGGAGACCCATACAACTTAACTAGCTTCCTCAGTGAGTACGTACTAAATTTCGGGACGAAATTTCTTTCAACTTGGGGATAATGTGACAACCCGCATTCCAGAACCTTTCTTTGTGTAACTTATTGGAACCTTTTGTGACTAGTTGGTGTTGTATTTGATTGCTATGGAATGAACTTATATGGTTATGTGTTATATAATTGTATTATCTATAGTAAAAAATGGACTAGACAAAAGGGTTGGACCGCACACTCTAAACACAACCATACACCTCTCGGCCCGCTCCACATGAACTCGAGACCAAGAGGGCAACCCAAGTAAGGGTTCGGCCCACTCACTCCTTGCACGCATACAGGAACCTTTAGGGGAACTAGTTTCTCATAACTTGCAAACACTTAACACACACAAACCCTAGGAGCACTCTCTCTCTCTCTCTCTCTCTCGGACCCGACGGCAACACCTTCACCATCGAAGTTCTTTCGGATCACGGCTTCCATCTTGATCTAGTTAAACACTTCACACATCCGGTTAGCATTTTGTTCTTATTTGGTTGTTGATGGATTGATGTATATTATTATGTGTTTTACCATGAATTCGGAATATGAGTTTTACATGATGTTGTCACATGCAAGGAAACTACTTTGTTATTGATTTATAATCTCATGATTCAATAGTTCATATGTTATACATGATGATGATGTTATTGGAATTGTGACTCTCGAAGTTTAAGGTTTTGATTAGTTTGATTCGTGATTTATAAGAATAGGTTGCATGTTAGTCCTTGAACCCATTAATCATATGATCCGGTTGTAGGTCCCTCATGATATTGATTTACTGTTCTTAAATTTATCATGATATGAATATGTTTGAATGCTGAATAATTGATGATTTGATCTAAGTTTAAACTGCCAAACTTGTTAGCAAAGAATACGGAAATTATGGACTGCAAATATGGAAGTTTGTTACACATTCATGGTCTCGACAAAGGGTTGCGAGTCAAGACCCCACTGTCTCGACTCGAGACCACAGCACCCTCACACAAGCAGCATAACTCGAGACCATGGTTGCGGGTCCGGTTGCGACTCGAGACCGTCTAGTTTCGACTAGTACATGCATGACTCGAGACCTCCACAGTTGCGACTCGAGAACTCGTAGGGTATAACTCGAGACCGCACAGTCTCGGCTCGAGATCTCTAGTCTCGACTCGAGACCACGTACACATGCTCACTGATTTGGACTAGCACACTGTTACGGGCTTAGGTGGTTGGGCTGTACTGTTGGGCTTTGTTTGCTACATGATTTCTACTGTTAAACTAGCACTGTTGTTGAACTGCCATGCTAGACGTGTATGCCATGATCGTTACTTGTGTACAATACGTGTAGAACATACGTGCACTACTTGAATATGAACCTGACTTGAATGGTAACTATGTTAGGACGTGGTTGACCACTTATAGCTTGACCGACTTTCTGTGTATCTGCCGAGCAAACCAAGGTGAGTTCACACTAGCCAAGGCATGGGATTCCCAGGGGTTGGGAATGGGATTGAATAACTACTTGTACAACTATTACTATTAAACAAATTATTACTGTCCTCGGTTGAAGGGCACGTACGTAAAACCTACGTACAGTCATACTTATTACTGTCCTTGGATTTAAGGGCACGTACGTAAAGCCTACGTACACGATCATAAGACCATCACCTCTATCAAAGGAAGTCCCTCAATTATCGACTTAATCGCCGAGGCCTAGGGCGAGCGGGTCATTAGTTAATAGCGCTATTAGGTTTAACAAACCTCACACCGTGCCAGTCAGACGGGCGTGTACTAATGGACTATGGGCAAAGGGTCAATGCTGATAGATATTGACTTAGGGAACCTCTTACATTTTCGTAGCAGTCGATACGCGTGGTCTAGTAACACATGGGAAGCCCCCACTAATCATCGCACACATGCCTGGATTGGCCGCGATAAGGATTAATACGATACATGGTTTACAAAACGAACATACGATTTACGAAAGGAATACTATAACCAAACAACCAACTGTGAACTCGCTCAACTTTGTTGTTGATTCATTGCTACATGCCTTGCAGGTCATTAGGTACTCATGGAGCTTGCACAGGGAGGAGCAGTCGTTGTGGGACATGGCAGTGTGTGCCATGCTTTAAACATTACTTTATTTCATATTTAATACTTGCTATGGGTTTTACAAATTATGCTTCCGCTAAACACTTAACTATGCTTTGGTTTGAACACCTTTCATATTGGTTGGTTGAATTATGTTTACTTACATGCTTGTTCAATATGATTGGTGGCTTGATCCTGGTCAGTCACGCCTCCAAGCGGTGATACTCCGCGTGTGGATTTTGGGGGTGTGACAGGCAATAACAAACCCCCCCCCCCCTGTTCGAGTTGCATCTTGATTAGCCAGATTTCTAGTTAGTAATTCTCATTTAGTAATCTTTATGTTAGCATAACAATGAATGTTTAGATGAGATTGATTATGTGCTGATTATATCAATCATGTGTATGGATGTTACGTTTCGTTGCAAGTCGTTCACTATGTCAGGATTCTTGATGATTCGTTAATGTAGATATTGGTTATTAATGTTAAAAAAAACATGATAACTATATGATTATGATGTGTTATTAAGTGTGCTACTGAATTGGTATATGATGATATAATTCTTGTTCGTAATGTGAGTTAAGTATACATTTATATGATAGTCGATTTGTAAGGAATTGGTAGGCTTTGTGTCGTGTGTTGAGTATCACTTTGGTTAGTATTGGTGTTATTTGCGTTAAAAGTGTTGCTCATATGTGATCTGATGACGATTGTGCATGTATGAGATGAGTAGACTAGATAACAAAAACTGGGTGTTAAGAAATTAATGGGTTGTAACGATGGTTGGTTGATTGTACGGGTTATTAGTGCACATGTTAATAGGTCTTCTATGAACACAATTTGGTGTTGGGTTGTTTGTGAAAAATGGATTGGGTTCTGTTTAGGAACCGAGACAGGCCTAATGAACAGGCCCATACCCCCTATCGTGATATTGGGCCGTGCACAGCAACTGGACACACGCGCACATCCATTTAAATTGATTTGTTAGTGGGACCACATACAAGCCGGTTTACATCCGGACCACAATAATGAAACTGGGCCACGAGCCTTGGTGTTCGCATACCCCAGCTGCACCAAAACCCACTGAACCGCGTGATCGGGTGTGGGCCAGCAAAGTTTGGGTCGGATGAAGCTGCCAAGGCAGTGGGCCGCACATGATGTAATTTGGGCCGGACCTTAAATGTTTGGATTTGTTAGATATCGTAATACACACATGTTTTAACTTTGGGCCATACACATGCTAATCGATTTTGTAGGTATGTATATAGTGTGTTTGCTTGATTACATGATAAGCATTGTGAATACTTTGAATGGGCGAATGAACTGTCATGAGTCGTAGTACATGTGTGCGTTACAGGGGCAATGATTTTACTTGATGTAAACCTCGAATACGTGAATTAGCTATACGTGAAAGGTGTGGTACATATGCATGTAAAACTGACTGTAACCGATAACCCTTTTTAGGACGTGGTTGTTCAACTGTTAATCAAGTAAACAATCTTACCGAGCAAAACTAAGGTGAGTTCACTACTTTGAGCATGCGTCCCGGTGGTTGGGACAGTCAGTGGGTATCCCGGGGAGGGATAAATCTTTTGGGTAAAACTGGGATGCTGGATAATATTCTCACTCTCTATCTTTTAAGTCCCATCTTTTGCTATCGTGGGTGGTAGCGGGGTATTAGTTGGTAGTGCTACTTAGGTTTGGCACCCTCACCCCGTTCCTGAGGGAGGGCGGGTGTGAACTAATGACCCAGTCGAGCCCAGTGCTTTGATAGGAGCACTGGGGAAGGGGCAAAACATACATCAGGAGCCGTCTTGTTCAGTATCGAGATATTATCCACATTGCTTTCGTATTTGCTAATGAACTGGAATAAATACTTGGTAACAAACATTTTCATAAACTGTGAACTCGCCAGCTTTGTCTGATACACTTGTTGCATGCTCGCGGGTTGTTAGGTATTCTGGGTTGAGGAACCTGCTGTCTGAGGAAGATGGAGTGGTCATGGGTCGACTGAAGAGATTCATGAGATGTTCTTGATATTATAACTTGGTTTATTGATACTGTTTGACTTTAGTTTTCTATTTTGCTTTCGCTGAACTTATTGGGATTTACTAAACTTATTATTGGTATAATTCTTTAATAATTGGTATTTATTTTCAAACTTATCATGAGTTCAATATGATTGGTGGCTCGTTATTGGTTTGTCACACGCCTAGCTGGGACACTCCCTAAGTGGTATTTTGGGGGTGTGACAGTTTGGTATCAGAGCCACTAGTTATAGTGAACTTGGTTTTAAAACGATTTCTATAAAACCAGACTATAACCGAACGGATCCGAAATCGACCATGACACTCAGCTCCAGACTGCAAGGTTCGTTTCTCGCTTACTATTGCATAGTATATCTAGTGTTTGTTTATGAATAACATCACACGTGAATGCACACTTAGCACTGCAGTATGAACTTCTATGTTACCAACTCACGTTACGTGTTTTAAGAGTGCAACTTTTCTTGAACTTTCATGATCTGTGTTGTGGTGTCACCTGCTTTATTGCTTGAATTCGGGGAACCTTTCTAACACGAATTGAGTGGAGCTGAAATGAACATGCAAATTGGATTATTATTTTGGGTGCACACATAATAATAATGTGGGGTGCATGTGAGTCCCAGTGAAACTTGACAAGTGTGAAGAGGGTTCCGCTCTGTTTGTTGATGTTATGTTAGAACTCAGAAACCTGTGGAGATCATAGTAATGCATGACTCCTACTTGAACTTGCTTTTTGAAATCCTTCCTTTACTTGTATAGAATCATGAGTGGACGTGCATGACGTGGTGGAGGCCGCGGTGGTGGACGTGGCCATATAGCTATGACTCAAGCTGAGTTAACCGATCTCATCAACACTCGCGTGGCTGAAGCCTTAGCGGCTTATCAGGCTGGTACGAAATGTACCAAATACTCTTTCTTCTTGTGTCGCATGCTTGAGTCTTACTTGTTTGTTATATGTTCTTTCGTTAATAGGTCAGCAGGTGCAACAGAATCTGCACCATCCACCTGTTTGCATGTTCAAAACCTTCATGGATTGTAAGCCGCAGACCTTCAGTGGGACTGAAGGGGCTGTAGGACTCCTGCGTTGGTTCGAAAAAGCGGAGTTCGTATTTGCGATGTGTAACTGTCCTGTTGGGGACAGAGTGAAGTATACTACAGGCACACTTGAGGATGGTGCCATGACATGGTGGAATGCCCAGGTTCAGCTGTTGGGCATCGAGGCGGCGAACGCCACTACGTGGGACGACTTTAAGGAGTTGATGAGGGAGGAATACTATCCTCGTGATGAGATACAGAAACTAGAGAATGAGTATTATGATCTGAAAATGGTGGGATCTGAGATTGAAGCATACGTGAAGCGGTCGCATGAGTTGGCTGACATGTGTCCGAATTTGTCCCGACCTATGTCTCGAAGAATTGAGTTGTTCATCAAGGGATTACCTCCACGGGTGAAAGGTTTGGTTACTGCAGCAAACCTCAATAACTTAACTCAGATTGTCCGTTTGGCTCACAAGATCGTTGATCAGGAGGTGGAGAGTAATTCGCTGCCACCACGTGTTTCTGCTACTACTACTACTGTCGCTACTACAACTACTACCCCCGCCACTGACAGTAAGCGTAAGTGAAGCGATGTGGACAAGGCGTCCAATTCAGTGCAGTCACAGAAAAGGGGGACACTGGCAGCAATCGCAGTTTCAGCCAGTCGTCTTCAGTGAATCAGAATCAGGGTAATAGTTCTGGACAGGGTTCTTACGCGGGAAAATTACCAAAGTGCAACAAGTGCAACTATCACCATCGGGGGCAGTGTACTCGAGTATGTCACATGTGCAACAAAGATGGGCATATGGCCAAAGATTGTAGGGTTTCACTTCCGAGACAGCAGCAGCAGCCACAGCAACAAGACAGACAGCAACCTCAGCAAAATCAGGGTAATCGCAAGAGTTGCTTTCAGTGTGGTGACGAGGGTCATTTCAGGCGGGATTGCCCTCAGTTGAATCAGAATGCGGGTAATAACAATGGGAATAACAACAATGCTGGGAACAACAATGGGAACAACGGGGGAAACGGTGCGCGTGGGCGCGTGTTTACTATTGGAGCTGGGGAGGCCCGGAATGATGGCAATGTAGTGACTGGTACGTTTTCAGTAAATGGTATAATTGCTTCTATTTAATCGACTCTGGTGCCGCTTGGAGTTATGTATCTTTGGGATTCAGTCGTCAGTTAGGGTTGAGTCCTACACCGCTTGTAACTAAACACATAGTAGAGATAGCTGATGGTAAAACTATTGAAGCTTTATGTGACACCTGGGTCACTGTGACCAACAAACAAATACCAAACCAATGAAATATTGTATTTCATACTTTGGATTTGTATAATAAATATGTGTATCTTTTGCACATATCAATTCTTGTTCGATTTCAAGCTTTAAATCGCTTTCTGGAAGGTTATACGCAATCTAATGCATAAATATAACCAGTTTAATGCAACAAACACTCTGGAACAGTGACATATTCTTAACATACCTTAAATAACCTTTACATAACTTAGAAATAAGTTTTGAAGGCTTTGGTATGGCAAAATCAAGTTTAATCGCTTACAGGGACTTAATTCGACAAACTGCGAAAGTATGACGATTTGTACAGGAACAGACATTCCGGAACATGACCATAAGTTAAACATACCATAAATATCCTTTACATAGCTTAGAAATAGGCTTTGAGGAGTTCGGTGTGCTAAAATAAACTTTTGGGTCATTCAGGGACTAAAAGCGTCAAAAAGTGCACAAGTTTGCATTTTCGCGCATAACTTATGTTCTGAAAACATCCAGACATCCAAAAATTTATGTAATCATTGAAATATTATGTTTTAGTGATTGGCTTGTCAAAAATCCATTCGTCGCGCAATTTTGATCGTTTTCGCGTCCGTTACGACTTCCGTCGTAATTTACCGAACAACGCAACCGTACGACCAAACGAGCCGACATCCGGGATATTTTTGAGCACATTTTAAGTTCACTATACTTTAACTTCATTTTAGAGCTTTGAAATGGGGTTAACGGGGCTTAAACGTGTCAAAAATGCATCGAAAACCAAGTTTGGGGCTTCAGGGGCTAAAACTGTCATTTCTGAAAGTTGCTGGTCTGCAGGTCCCTTACGAACCGTATGGAGACTTGCTTATAGTCCGTAAGCAGGTGCCAGAACATTAGAAAGTGTTTTCCAGCTTGATCCAGCTGTTACCCACCTTTAATCTCACTTGCACATGGTTTTGGGCAATACTAGGGGCTCTAATGGTTTCATAAAACCATGGGTTTGATGTGTACGGCTTAGATCAAAGCTCGGTTTATGAGGAACGATCTTAACGGCTCTCTGAACACTATAAATACCCCATCCCATTTACTTGCAAACCCACTTGATTTCTGAAATTTCTCTAAGTTGGGGTGTTTCATCACCTCATACCTGAGAATACTTGGAAAATCAATCTTACGGGGACCCTTTGTAAGTATTCTTTCGTTCTTTTAGCGTTTTCTGCGTTGACCAGTTTATGGTCAACATGAAGTTCGGTTGAACTTCGCAACGTGAGCGTAATCACGATGGCTATAGTCCCTTATGACTATGCCTACTGATTACCACGTTATCTAGGCTCAGTGACGAGTCGTAGTTTCGGCCAAAATGCGTATTCTTGCGTATTTTGTAACCAAACTACTTTTAGGTATCAAAACCGTTTGTTTTGATACCAAGCTTGTTTTCTAACTTAGTTAAGCATGTTTTAACATGCTTAGCTCGTCACTTTTAGTTTAGTGCTTATATAGGGTCGTAAGGTAAGCGATCTAAACAATCGCTTATACTTTCGAACCCGACCCGTTTGGTCGATCTTTAGGATCCGACCAAATACATTAGGTGACCATAGTTGTATAGGGAATAACCTTCCGAGGTTATACCTTATGGTCACGACGTTTAGTTAGTTGTATGATAGGTAGGTTATATGCCTTAGGTTTATTACCAAAATGCCCTTTTTACGCCAAAATCTACTTTAAAGCATATGTAACATAATTTTTGATATCTAAACTGATTTGGCAACAATATTAGACATGTTAAGGCATATTTTACTTATCATAGGACTAGTTAGGCGTTCTGAACGCATTTTACGCAAACGACGCGTTAAAGTAGCATAAGCTACCTAAACGGGTCGTAATGGGTCGTAAGCACTTAGGTTAGGTTTCATTTTAGTATGTAGGCTTTGTTAAACCATATTACATGAGTTCCTATACTCATTCGGTTTACGAACCCTCATTCTATCCGATCCTCCGATTTAGGTCCGGTTTATTAACGTAGTTACCTATATTAGGTGTCGTTTGATTTCCGTGATCTCTAGCATTGCTTGGTTGTTACTCAAAGACTTCTAGGAAATCTTAAGTGAGTAGATAGACCCCTCTTTTACTGTTTTCAAATTGTTTTGGGGTGAAACACATGTGCCTACTTGTTACTTTCGTGCTTTCCTGTTTTCACATCAAATTCTTGCTATGTTCATTAGTACATTTATAGTACATGATTTACATTACATTGTTTTGCTATGTATGTTTACTTAGCATACTTAGTACATTGTTTTACTTTACATTTCTGCTATGTATGTTGACTGAGCATGCTAGCACATTGATTTACATGACTTTTCTGCTTTGTATGTTAACTTAGCATACTTAGTACATTGTTTTACATTACATTTTGTTGCATATGCTCATCCAGCATATGAACACATTATATTACATTTTGAACCGTTTGTAACTATTTGACTATGTGAACCGTTGTAACCATTTGACTATGTGAACCGTTATAACCATTTGATTATGTGAACCGTTTGTAACTGTTGAACCGTGTGAACCGTATTTGACCATACATAACCATTTCTACAATTGTTAAACATTACATTTTGGTGGTTGTTTGGGTAAGTGATTTAAGTAACGAGGCGACGTGTAATACGATAAAAACATGGTGGATACACTGCTGGTACTTCCTATATATAAGTGCTTTTATGGTATAACATATCGTAGCGTTATTTAAACCATTTCAGTTTAGACATATTACATCTACAATACAATCTTCACATAAACATCGTTTTACAAATAACTTAACTTATACAGACTCGTTTTACTTGGTTATTCACTTAACCATACATTGTTCTTTTATACATATATATCATTTGGTTTATTTATCACTTTTCAAATGATTTATGAAAGGAACACTCAACAAGATTCATGGCTATTTTTTTTATTTATTAAACAGTTTCTTTAAACTCAAGTCATGAATCCTATTTTCACAAAACCTATGTATCTCACAGGCATTTTTATGCTGACGTACCTATTTTCACATGTGTTTTCAGGAGCTGTTGCATAGGATGATCGAGACACACTTAGGCGGACCTGTGCCTTAGTGACTTAAAACGAAGTAAGAACTAGTTAAATTATGTTATGTACTCTTTGTTTCTTGTTTAAGACAATGTAACTCTCTTGTTTGATAAATAAAATGTATCTTTAATTTCCATGGTTGTGAAACAATTAATTCTGTTACAACACTCCCCGACGTTTCCGCCACGTTTCGTTGTTTTACGTGGTCGGGGTGTGACACTTTACATGTTCTGGTTGGGTGCAAACTCGACCTCCTGGGCAGGTGTTCGATATTGACCTACTCCCTGTTACTCTTGGAAGTTTTGATGTGGTTACCGGCATGGACTAGTTGTCCAAGCATCAGGCGGAAATTCTCTGCAAGGAGAAAATCGTGCGTGTTCCTCACCCTAGTGGAGAATCCTTATCGGTTCAGGGTCATCGTAGTGGTGCCACGGTTAGCATTATTTCGGCATTGAAGGCTCAGAAGTGTCTGCGTAAGGGTTATCCTGCTATCTTAGCTCTTGTTACTGACTCGCAATCTGATGAGAGGAAGATCGAGGATTTTCCAGTAGTTCGTGAGTTTCCTGATGTGTTTCCTGAAGAACTCCCTGGTTTACCTCCACACTGTTAGGTGGAATTTCAGATTGACCTCGTGCCAGGAGCAGCCCCGATTGCTCGTGCCCCTTACCGTCTTGCGCCAGGAGAGTTGCAGGAGTTGTCGAATCAACTCCAAGAGCTGTTGGATAGGGGTTTTATTCGACCCAGCTCTTCGCCTTGGGGAGCCCCGGTATTGTTCGTGAAAAAGAAGGATGGGTCCTTTTGGATGTGCATAGATTATCGTGAGCTCAACAAAGTGACGGTCAAGAACCGTTATCCTTTGCCACGTATCGACGACCTGTTTGACCAGCTGCAAGGGTCAAGTTTTTATTCCAAGATCGACTTAAGGTCGGGTTATCATCAGGTACGAGTTAGAGAGGAGGATGTTCCCAGAACGGCGTTTCGGACGCGGTATGGCCACTATGAGTTTTTGGTTTTGCCGTTTGGGTTGACCAACACACCAGCGGTCTTCATGGATCTCATGAACCGCGTGTGCAAGCCATATCTTGACGACTACGTTATTGTTTTCATCGATGACATTTTGATCTACTCCAAGAGCAAGGAGGACCACGAGCGGCATCCACGTCTTATCTTAGAGCTTCTGAGGAAGGAGCAGCTTTACGCGAAGTTTTCTAAGTGTGATTTCTGGATTCGGGAAGTACACTTTCTTGGGCATATTGTTAATGAGATGGGTATACATGTGGATCCTGCCAAGATTGACGCTATTAGGAATTGGGCGGCACCGAAGAATCCTTCGGAGGTGCGATAATTTCTTGGTCTTGCAGGGTACTATCATCGGTTTATTCAGGATTTCTTGAAGATTGCTCAACCTCTCACCTCCTTGACGCAGAAAAACGTTGTTTATTCTTGGGGAACGAGACAGGAGGATGCTTTCCAACTCTTGAAGCAGAAACTATGCAGTGCACCGATCTTGTCTCTACCAGAGGGTACCGAGGATTTCGTGGTTTATTGTGATGCATCGATTCAGGTTCTCGGTTGCGTGTTGATGCAACGCGAGAAAGTGATAGCTTATGCTTCTCATCAGTTGAAGGTACACGAGAAGAATTATACGACTCACGACTTGGAGTTAGGGGCTGTGGTATTTGCGTTGAAGATTTGGAGACATTATCTGTATGGTACCAAATGCACTATCTACACCGATCACAGGAGTCTCCAGCATATCTTCGACCAGAAGGAGTTGAATATAGGGCAACGTCGTTGGATAGAGCTTTTGAATGATTATGAGTGTGACATCAAGTATCATCCGGGGAAAGCTAATGTTGTGGCTGATGCACTTAGCCGAAAGGAGACGAAGCCTAAGCGTGTTCGCGCTTTGCAGCTTACTATTCATTCTGGTTTACCTGCTCAGATTTGTTCCGCTCAGATCGAGGCATTGAAAGAAGAGAACATCGAGGCTGAGTACTTGCAGGGCATGGAAAAACGACTTGTGGTGAGGTCTGACGGCATTTATTATTTTATGGAGCGGGTATGGGTTCCTTTGTATGGTAATCTTCGAGAGCTTGTGATGGATGAAGCGCACAAATCTCGATATTCTGTTCACCCGGGCTCAGACAAGATGTATCAGGATCTTAGGGTTATGTATTGGTGGCCAAAGATGAAGGCTCACATTGCGACGTACGTGAGTAAGTGTTTGACTTGTGCTAAAGTCAAAGCAAAGCATCAGAAACCCTCGGGTCTACTTCAGCAGCCAGAGATACCCACGTGGAAGTGGGAGCAGATCGCCATGGATTTCGTTACAGGGTTACCGAGGACTCAGGTTGGGAACGATACTATATGGGTGATTGTGGACCGCCTTACGAAGTCAGCGCATTTTCTGGCAATCAAGGAAACATATAAGTTTTCCCAGCTTCCAGCAGTTTATCTTAAGGAGGTGGTTTCTAGGCACGGGGTACCAACTTCTATCATCTTAGATCGAGATCCGCGTTTTACTTCTGAATTATGGCAGTCAATGCATAAATCGTTCGGTTCACAACTCGATATGAGTACCGCTTATCACCCACAGACGGATGGTCAGAGTGAGTGCACTATTCAAACACTTGAAGACATGCTGCGGACATGTGTGATTGATTTTGGGAAAGGATGGGAGAAACACTTGTCGTTGATAGAGTTCTCCTACAACAATAGCTACCACACTAGTATTCAGGCAACTTCGTTCGAAGCATTGTACGGGCGGAAATGTCGTTCTCCTCTCTGTTGGGCTGAAGTGGGTGATAGTCAGATCACAGGTCCTGAGCTTGTACTTGAAACTTCAGAAAAGATTGCTCAGATCAGGAATCGTATGGCAGCAGCGCGAGATCGTCAGAAAAGCTACGCCGACAAGCGTAGAAAGCCTTAGGAGTTCGAAGTTAATGATCGGGTCATGTTGAAAGTTTCACCGTGGAAGGGTGTTGTACGCTTTGGGAAGCGCGGTAAGCTTAATTCGCGTTACGTTGGGCCATTTAAAATCTTAGAGCGTATCGGTAAAGTCGCTTACAAGCTTGAATTGCCTGCTGAGTTGGGCAATGTTCACGATGTCTTCCATGTCTCACAGTTGAAGAAGTGTTTGTCTAATGAAACACTGGTTGTGTCGTTTCAAGAGTTAAAGATCGACGACAAGTTACAGCTTGTCGAAGAGCCTATTGAGATCATGGACCGGGAGGTCAAGGTACGTAAACATAGCCGTATTCCGATTGTGAGAGTTCGTTGGAACTCAAAACGCGGGCCGGAATTCACGTGGGAGCGAGAGGATCAGATGAAGCTTAAATATCCTCAACTTTTTCCTGACGACAAGTCTAAACCTGGTAAAGCTGGTAAATTTCGGGACGAAATTCCTCTTCAAGTTGGGCAAAGCCAATGTGGTGGCCGACGCCCTCAGTCGAAAAGATACTACACCTAGGCGGGTACAAGCATTGCAACTCACTATTCAGTCTAGTCTACCTGCACAGATACGAGATGCTCAGGTAGAAGCATTGAAACCAGAAAACGTCAGGGCTGAAGCTCTACGCGGCTCAAGGCAACGGTTAGAACAAAAGGCAGACGGCGCCTACTATGTAACAGGACGCATTTGGGTCCCACTCTATGGCAACTTACGCGAGCTTGTAATGGATGAAGCTCATAAGTCTCGCTAATCAGTACATCCTGGTTCGGATAAGATGTACCACGACTTGAAAACTACATATTGGTGGCCTAGCATGAAAGCTCATATAGCAACTTACGTTAGCAAGTGTTTGACTTGTGCAAGAGTCAAAACGGAATATCAGAAATCATCAGGCCTACTCCAACAACCGGAAATACCACAGTGGAAATGGGAACAAATTTCCATGGATTTTGTTACTGGCCTGCCTAGATCCCAACGTGGGAATGATACTATTTGGGTGATCATGGATCGACTCACAAAGTCTGCACACTTCTTGGCTATCAAAGAAACAGACAAGTTCTCTACTTTAGCAGACGTTTACTTGAAGGAAGTGGTTTCGAGGCACGGGGTGCCCACCTCTATTATCTCTGATCGTGACGCACGTTTTACTTCAGAGCTGTGGCAAGCAATGCACAAATCTTTCGGCTCTCGTTTAGATATGAGCACAGCTTATCACTCCCAAACGGATGGGCAGTCTGAGCGCACTATTCAAACACTAGAAGACATGCTTCGGGCATGTGTAATCGATTTCGACAACGGCTGGGAAAAACACCTCCCGTTAGTGGAGTTCTCGTATAACAACAGTTACCACACCAGCATTCAAGCCGCTCCATTCGAGGCATTGTACGGGCGTAAATGCCGATCACCTCTTTGTTGAGCAGAGGTGGGTGATAGTCAGATCACGGGCCCAGAACTCGTAGTTGATACTACTGAAAGGATCGCTCAGATACGACAACGCATGGCGGCAGCTCGTGACCGTCAGAAAGCATACGCCGATAAGGGCCGGAAACCACTCGAGTTCCAGGTTGGGGATCGAGTGCTACTCAAAGTTTCACCCTGGAAGGGTGTGGTTCGTTTTGGCAAACGAGGCAAACTTAATCCGCGATATGTCGGACAGTTCGAAATCATTGAGAAAATAGGCAAAGTAGCCTACAGACTGAACTTACCAGCTGAACTCAGTGCAGTTCACAACGTCTTTCACGTGTCAAATCTGAAGAAATGTCTGTCAGATGAGACCCTCATAGTTCCTTTGAAGGAGCTTACTATCGACGAACAGTTGCGATTCGTCGAGGAACCAGTTGAAATCACGGACCAGGATGTTAAGGTCCTCAAGCACACCAGAATACCTCTTGTTCGAGTTCGTTGGAACTCCCGTCGTGGCCCAGAGTTTACCTGGGAACGAGAAGATCAAATGAAACTCAAGTATCCCCAGTTATTCGGAAACAGTGCAACCACTACTGAGGCTGAAGCTACCACAGAATTTCGGGACGAAATTCCAAATCAACGGGGGGATGATGTGACACCCCAGGAAAACCAAGAAACAACACAACACAACTAGCTTCCTCAGTAACCTCGCGCTAAATTTCGGGACGAAATTTCTTTCAAGTTGGGGATAATGTGACAACTCGAGTTTCAACGATTTCCATCTTCGCATTAATTGCGCGTTAATTGTTAAGTTGATTGTTAAAACGACTTGTTTGTCCACAACTGTACACGTTTGTATTATGATAAATCGTATTGTTGTTTATATGATTTATATGGTGTGTGGATTAAGTGTGTATGTAATATATGTTTTGTTTAATATCATGCTTAATATCAACAAACTTGGAATCCATGAAATCATCACCCCTAGCCGAAAACACCCTCACTGATGAAAACACATATGTGTTTTCGTCCATGTGAGGCAACGAAAACCAGAAGTGGGCCTTGGCCCTGTGATGGCCTGTTCTAGTATGTTATCACCCAACTTTTACGTAAACTGTTATTTGGCAAACCCTAGACATCTCTTTCTCTCTCGCTCTCCTTTGGAACCCGACGGCTCCCCCCTCTCGTTCGAAGTCGAATCCCCTAGTTGATCATCCTTTGTTGCGGTTAGTGTTTTCCAAATGGATGTCTTTTCTTTGACGTGCTATTTTATTATGCATGATTTGATCAGTCATACAATCGTAGGTGAAACCTAATGATGATTTAGGGTTTTGGTGATAGGAGCTTAATGATTAATCTTGAATGATGTTAAGGTGATCAGGATCCGAGAATAGACTAACTTGCTAATAGTGTACGATTGTGTGGTATGTTATACTAATCGACTGGATGATACATGTTTTCATGTTTAGTTGTTGAACTGAATAATGATTCTGTTTACATGACACTTGAATGATGATTCAGATTATATTGATGGATGATATGGTTATGTGAAACAATGATCTGTTTATATGTAATAAATGCTAGGGATGATGAATTGTGTGCATGTGATCCACTGACAAGTTGTAGGAAATTGTGAAAATGATTAATGGATAGCATGATCATTACCAATACATGTGACTACCAAATAAGCGGCTAGTCTTATACTTTCTAATGGTCAAACCACACATGGATTGTCAGGAGTGTTTATCAAGTTTCATGTGGGGAACTAACATGTACAGCAGTTCTTGTCGGCCATTTTTATAATAACAATATATATATATACATGCGAAATATGATTGATTGAATCGATGTGTGAAACTGATGTTGATGATGATGTAACCCTACGAAAACCCCCACCCCATTTGAGTACACATCGATGAAATCCAAAGTGATTTCGTTGCCCAAGTGATTTCGGCCCAAGAGTTTTCGCCCACTAAATGTTTTTGGTTCATTAACCTGTTAACTCTGTTACTTCAGTAACCTCAGTTAGTTTAGTAATTATGTTTATATGTTAACCCCATTATGTCCATTAAGTTATATATGTTAACTCTGTTAAATTAAGTATGCAACTCTGTTAAGTTGTTAACTCTGTTAAGTTGTAAACTCTGTTTAGTATGATGGTTCTGTTAAGTCTGTTAACTGTCTCAATTATGTTAATATCCATGTTAGACTAAACTGTGAAATCAAAGATGTGACGCATGAATTATGTGAACACGATTAGCTGTTTATGTGATGTATGATGTTAATTACCAAACACTTTGCGGCAATGATTTCATGCGAAACTTTACGAACTTGAACTGATTGAGTATACGTGCGTACTATAGGTCGTGATTGATTAATTGTGAGCGTGTATTCCTTTAGCATACCGAGCAAACCAAGGTGAGTTCACACTCTTACCAAGGCATGGGATTCCCGGGGATTGGGAATGGATTGAATGATGGGATTTAACAATTACTCGTACTTACACGACTACTAGACTATCTACCATCGTCCTCGGGTTAAGCAGGGCACTTACGTAAAACCTACGTAAACAAGTACTTACCACTGTCCTTAGGTTTCGAGGGACACTTACGTAAAACCTACGTAAACTCACACATGCTACTGTCTTCCGGGGTCAGGAAGGACACTTACGTAAAACCTACGTAAACCCCACGCGTACCACTATCCTCGGGTAAAGAAGGGCACTTACGTAAAACCTACATAAACCTTGTACGTACTACTGTTCTCGGGTTAAGAAGAACACTTATGGTTACAAATAGTCTAGTGTAAATACAAACATGGGAAGCCCCCACTGATAGAAAATACAAACATGGGAAGCCCCCACTGATAGTAAATACAAACATGGTAAGCCCCCACTGATAGTACATACAACATGGGAAGCCCCCACCAATTGAATCTACACAACGGCTTAGTTAATAACGCATAGTTATGCAATGAACTTACTTACTGTGAACTCGCTCAACTAGTTGTTGACTTTCTGTTACATGCCTTGCAGGACCATAGGTATTCTTGGAGCTTGCACGGGAGGCGCGGTCGTTGTGGGCACAGATTGTGGATGCTTTTATGAAAACGTTATGGCTCTTTGAACTAAACACTTGTGTTGGATTTTTTTATACTATGCTTCCGCTACCTATACTATGTTTTTGATTGGACACCAATTGTATTGTGATGGATTACATATACTTTTACTTATTACTTATATGTTCAATATGATTGGTGGCTTGATCCTGGTCAGTCACGCCTCCAAGTGGTGATACTCCGCAGGTGGATTTTGGGGGTGTGACAGATTGGTATCAGAGCCATTGGTTATAGTGAACTTGGTTTTAAAAAGGGAGAAAGTTTTTGTTAAAACCAGACTATAACCTGTACAGTGCTCAACGATCCACAACGACGCTTCGCTCCACGTGCAAGACTCAACAATATAGGTAATACTGTTCATGTTTACATTGCCTACTTGCTAGATTTCATAGAACTTTGCTCATGGTATGCTTAGATAAACGTAACAACTATTGCTTGAGAACACTTGTGTGCTTACTCTCTTCTGTCATTGCACATTCGCGAACCTTTCTCACTCATGTTTCCTTCGATGGGAAGATCATGAGTGGACGTGTGAACCTAACTCCAGCCCAGCTAACGGCTCTTATCAACGAACAAGTTACGGCAGCACTCGCAGCTGCCCAGGCAGGAGGTATAGCCTGCCATCACAACTTATTCTACGATCCTTAGATCCTACTCTCGTAAACCAACACTCGTGCTCAAGTATGTTTACTCTTACGCATACGACAAGTCAACACGCTCAGCCACCTGTGTGCACCTTCAAGACTTTTATGGACTGTTGTCCTACTACTTTCAGTGGCACTGAAGGGGCCGTTGGACTCCTCCATTGGTTTGAAAATCTCGAATCGGTCTTCGAAATGTGTGAATGCCCTGAGGCTCGCAGGGTGAAGTACACCACTGGTACTCTCGAAGGCACTGCGCTAACTTGGTGGAACGCGCAAGTTCAGATGTTGGGGCTGGCGGCTGCTAATGCCACTCCATGGAATGATTTTAAGGGACAGATCAAACGTGAATACTGTAACCGTGATGACATTCACAAACTGGAAGTGGAGTTCTTTAACCTGAAGAAGAACACTTATGGTTACAAATAGTCTAGTGTAAATACAAACGTGGGAAGCCCCCACTGATAGAAAATACAAACATGGGAAGCCCCCACTGATAGTAAATACAAACATGGGAAGCCCCCACTGATAGTAAATACAAACATGGGAAGCCCCCACTGATAGTAAATACAAACATGGGAAGCCCCCACTGATAGTACATACAACATGGGAAGCCCCCACCAATTGAATCTACACAACGGCTTAGTTAATAACGCATAGTTATGCAACGAACTTACTTACTGTGAACTCGCTCAACTAGTTGTTGACTTTCTGTTACATGCCTTGCAGGACCATAGGTATTCTTGGAGCTAGCACGGGAGGCGCGGTCGTTGTGGGCACAGATTGTGGATGCTTTTATGAAAACGTTATGGCTCTTTGAACTAAACACTTGTGTTGGATTTTTTTATACTATGCTTCCGCTACCTATACTATGCTTTTTATTGGACACCAATTGTATTGTGATGGATTGGTGGCTTGATCCTGGTCAGTCACGCCTCCAAGCGGTGATACTCCGCGGGTGGATTTTGGGGGTGTGACAGTCATAATCTATCGAACTTGGCCCAAATACGGTTCCACCTTATGGTTAGAATCGGACCAAATTATTGTTTGATTTGCAATTATAACCGGCCCAATCTATTATTATTATTGTGACTAGCATTATAGCCGGCCCAAGTCAATTGTTGTGAGTAGCATTTGTAACCGGCCCAAAAACCCCTTGTCCATATATTTGTTTGTTACGTGAAAGATTAGAAAGATTAGTAGAACAAACCCAAACCCTACCCCTTCCCTGATTACGTGCGGCAATAACAAACCCCCCCCCCCCCCTGTTCGAGTTGCATCTTGATTAGCTAGATTTCCGGTTAGTAATTCTCATTTAGTAATCTTTATGTTAGCATAACAATGAATGTTTAGATGAGATTGATTATGTGCTGATTATATCAATCATGTGTATGGATGTTACGTTTCGTTGCAAGTCGTTCACTATGTCAGGATTCTTGATGATTCGTTAATGTAGATATTGGTTATTAATGTTAAAAAAAAACCTGATAACTATATGATTCAGATGTGTTATTAAGTGTGCTACTGAATTGGTATATGATGATATAATTCTTGTTCGTAATGTGGGTTAAGTATACAATTATATGATAGTCGATTTGTAAGGAATTGGTAGGCTTTGTGTCGTGTGTTGAGTATCACTTTTTTTTTTGGGTAAAGGGTTACCCCGGTGATTCTATTATAGACAACCGCCAAATAAGTACAAGTAGTGAGGATGAGTTCCCCACTAGTTCATATACAGGACATGCCCCATATATGTAAGCAAAAACAAACAAAACAAACCAAGTTACCACCTCAAACTAGCCTACTACAATCATGATAATGACTAACTAGTAGACAAATGAAAAAATCAAACAAACGACTTCAACCGCCATCATCAAAAATGAAATTGCTACCAACCGGCAGCCCCTTAGCATGAACCAAAAGCCACCTATCCATTGGAGTTTATGTGAGAGGTGCTTGCCCCTGTACTAGAAGACATAGGATGTGTACCCGCCTCCTTCGTCTCATCATATACAACCTCTACCTCGTCATCATCAGACTCCTCATTTGGCTCACGTCCCCCTTTATATCTCCCCTTGAAGGAATCCCCGTTCCCCCCAACAAAACCAAGAGCACTAAACGAATTATGAGTTTGAATCTTGGACGAACTATTGCACCGCGCACTCACGTATGAAGAACTCACTGACTTTTTCTTTTTATCCACTGGTCTATATTCAACCTTAGGCTTTTGATTGTTAACTTGAAAACCGCTCTTCTTTACATTCTTCTTTGTCTTGACTT
Source organism: Helianthus tuberosus (assembly GCA_030545235.1). Lineage (NCBI taxonomy): Eukaryota > Viridiplantae > Streptophyta > Magnoliopsida > Asterales > Asteraceae > Helianthus > Helianthus tuberosus. The sequence continues at coordinate 69,553,356 of CM060356.1, read as the reverse complement.
CCATATAACCATCCTCATCTACTTTCGGACTGTTGTTAGGAGGTTTCCCTGTCGATCGAATGCATTTTGGACACTCCTCAGAAGCATGCCCAAATACACAGCAGTGTGCACATCTCGGAGGTTCCCATTCATACTCCACCCGAATAGTCTCATTAACATATGTGTTCCCATCCAATTCAGGTATAGCCATGGTTAGAATCTCTTTCAACTCATGATCTGCTGATATTTCAATGAGAGCCCTAGCATAGCTGCTCCTTCCCCAAGCCTCATTACACATATCCCTAGTATACGAATCCAGGCGCACAGGGGATCCAATTTTTGATGCCAACATGCTTAAACCATCATCAGAATATGCCACTAGAGGAACATCATGTAATTTAACCCAAACTGCAACCTTTTTAACCTCTTCTTTTTTAAGGGTATGTGTAGGAGACCAAATGTTAAGAAACATAGGTTTGTTACGGATCATCCAAGGTCCCCCTTCAAGAACAGTATCCATACCCTTTCTGTCTTCAAACTTGAAGAAAAAGAAACCATTTGAATTCATCATAGTTTTCTGAAGACCATATTTCTTCCAATTTGTTCTGACAAAATAATCAACTACCGGATATGCAATCCTATCCCCCAGGAAATAACCATAAAGAGTGTTAGCTAACCTGTTGTTGACCTGAAGCACAGAGGCGATTGGTAAGACAACATCCACTCCCTCCAATGAGATATCAGACTTAAGTGTCCGAAAATTAATGTTGGGAGTTTGAGCAGCCGATTGAGTATCATTCATAGCTGAATTATCAACTTTTGACGCATCAAAATCCATTCTAGCACCACCCTGTTCAGCTTGTTCATTTGATACCGCATTAGCATACGATTGGCGATGAGTATGAACATGGGGAATAGGGCTAACTTCATTAACCGGTAGAACAAAACCAACTTTTCGTTTATCAACAATCTTAGCGAACTGCTGGTTAGGAGAATCAGACCGACCAGATTCGTGTTCTACATCATTTAATGGTAGCATAAAGGTTACCTTCTTGTGCACTCCCCTAGCCGCCATATGTAACGATTGCCTAGGCACAAAAGGTTTACCATCAATATTCTTGATCTTCCTTTCAAAAACGCCTGACTTGTCTTGACCATCTGTGAATTTTTCATCCATTACCAGCCAACGGAAAGTAACCTGGTTGCCAAGACACGAATACTGATACTAGATTCGAATGAAACAAGGTTTCTGATAATCAAGCCGCCAAACAATCAGTGAATGTAATGAAATTAAATCGCTGAACCCTAATACAAATCGGAAGTAATAAGATTCAGCCGTTGAAACCCCGTAATCTGATCTCCGACGAACAAAAGACAACTAAATCCGAAACCCTAGAAAACGATAGCCCTAATCTGATTTCAATTGGTTAGAAACGAAGGGGCGAATAAGGATTCCTTACCAGTAAAGAATCGAAGACCCTAGTTGCTAAACAAAATCAATCGAGACCAGGATTTGAATGAAGAAATTTTAGGGTTAAGGTTTTCCCCAAATCGCCAAATCGCCCAGAGCTCTCATCTCGTTGGCATAATGTTTTTTTCGCTTTTTTGTGTTGAGTATCACTTTGGTTAGTATTGGTGTTATTTGCGTTAAAAGTGTTGCTCATATGTGATCTGATGACGATTGTGCATGTATGAGATGAGTAGACTAGATAACAAAAACTGGGTGTTAAGAAATTAATGGGTTGTAACGATGGTTGGTTGATTGTACGGGTTATTAGTGCACATGTTAATAGGTCTTCTATGAACACAATTTGGTGTTGGGTTGTTTGTGAAAAATGGATTGGGTTCTGTTTAGGAACCGAGACAGGCCCAATGAACAGGCCCATACCCCCATCGTGATATTGGGCCGTGCACAGCAACTGGACACACGCGCACATCCATTTAAATTGATTTGTTAGTGGGACCACATACAATCCGGTTTACATCCGGACCACAATAATGACACTGGGCCACGAGCCTTGGTGTTCGCATACCCCAGCTGAGCCAAAACCCACTGAACCGCGTGATCGGGTGTGGGCCAGCAAAGTTTAGGCCAGATTAAGCTGCCAAGGCAGTGGGCCGCACATGATGTAATTTGGGCCGGACCTTAAATGTTTGGATTTGTTAGATATCGTGATACACACATGTTTTAACTTTGGGCCATACACATGCTAGTCGATTTTGTAGGTATGTATATGGTGTGTTTGCGTGATTACATGATAAGCATTGTGAATACTTTGAATGGGCGAATGAACTGTCATGAGTCATAGTACATGTGTGCGTTACATGGGCAATGATTTTACTTGATGTAAACCTTGAATACGTGAATTAGCTATACGTGAAAGGTGTCGTACATATGCATGTAAAACTGACTGTAACCGATAACCCTTTTTAGGACGTGGTTGTTCAACTGTTAATCAAGTAAACAATCTTACCGAGCAAAACTAAGGTGAGTTCACTACTTTGAGCATGCGTCCCGGTGGTTGGGACAGTCAGTGGGTATCCCGGGGAGGGATAAATCTTTTGGGTAAAACTGGGATGTTGGATAATATTCTCACTCTCTATCTTTTAAGTCCCATCTTTTGTTATCGTGGGTGGTAGCGGGGTATTAGTTGGTAGCGCTACTTAGGTTTGGCACCCTCACCCCGTTCCTGAGGGAGGGCGGGTGTAAACTAATGACCCAGTCGGGCCCAGTGCTTTGATAGGAGCACTGGGGAACGGGCAAAACATACATTAGGAGCCGTCTTGTTCATGTCACACCCCGACCACGTAGAACATACAAACGTGGCGGAAATGTCGGGGAGTGTTGTAACAGAATTAATTGTTTCAAATCCATGGCAATTGAAGTTTCGTTTTATTGATTAAAAGTGTTACAATGTCTTAACAAACAAGGAAAATACAACATAATTAACTAGTCTTGCATCTTTTATTGTCACTAAAGCCCAGGTCTGCCTATGTGTATCTTGATCATCTTATGCAACAGCTCCTGAAAAACACATGTGAAAATAGGTACGTCAGCATAAAAATGCCTGTGAGATACATAGGTTTTGTGAAAATGAGATTTCATGACTTATGTTTAAGAAAATGTTTAGTCATGAACCTTGTAGTTTGCTTTGTTTTTGTAAATCATTTGAAAAACAATAAGTTCAGATGATACGTATAAATAAGAGAATAATTCATGGTTAAATGAGTAACCATGTAAAACGAGTTTGTATAAGTTAAGTTGTTTGCAAAACAATGTATTGTGAAAAGTATGTTATTTGTATAAAATGTTATATGTATCAAACTGAAATGATTCAAATAACGCTACAATATGTGATATCATACAAACACTTATATATAGGAAGTACCAGCGGCGTATCCACCATGCTTGTATCATATTACACACGCATCGTTACTTAATCACTTAATCAAACCAACAATGTAATAAGTCTATGTTTAAACCAATAGTCAAAAGTCCTTGTATAAACCATGTCAAATGTTTATAGTCCAAAAGTAGTCAAGTAATGTATAACCAAAATGATATGTATGGTAAGTAAAATTAAGACTACTTAAACCATAAGTAAAATGTACAAAACAAAGTATTGAAGTAAAACTTGGTTTAAATCAAAGTTATGTTTTGTAAGATATATGCATGCTATACTGAATATGAACATTTATGCGGTATTGTGAAAATTCATACATCCAAGCCTTGAGACAGACGGATAACTATGTAAAAGTGAGTTATCAAGAGAATATGTATTCGGATTCGGTCATTCCTTACGTCCAAACAAACCCGAGATTTCAGGAATGGGATTTGTCAAGTCCTATGGTACCACTACCTACTACCGAGCGGCGTGATCGGTGTTAATGAATGTACATTGTCTCATTTAAACAAACCAAATGTCATACCAAAATGTAATCATGTGATGAAGATAATGTACCTAGTATGCTAGAGTAAACATACAAGGTAGAGTTGTAAAACAATGTGTCCATATGTTACTGGAACATATGCAACAGAGATGCAATGTAAAATGATGTACTAAGTATGCTAAGTTAACATACAAAGTAGAAAAGTCATGTAAATCAATGCGCTAGCATGCTATCAGTCAACATACCTAGCAGAAATGTAATGTAAATCATGTACTAATAGTGTACTAATGAACATAACAAGTATATGATGTGAAAACAGGAAAGCATGAAAGTAACAGGTAGGCACATGTGTTCCACCCCAAAACAGTTTGGAAAACAGTAAAAGAGGGGTCTATGTACTCACATGAGATTGCTCAGAAGTCCTTGAGTAACAACCAAACAATGCTAGAGATCGCGGATGTCAAACGGCACCTTATATAGATAACTATGTTAATTAACCGGACCTAGATCGGAAGATCGGGTAGCATTAGGGTTTGTAAACCAAACGAGTGTAGAGACTCGTGTCATTTGGTTTAACAAAGCCTACATACTAAATGAAACCTAACATAATTGTTTACGACCCATTACGACCCGTTTAGGTAGCTTATGCTACTTTAACGCGTCGTTCGCGTGAAACGCGTTCGGACCGCCTAACTAGTCCTATGACAAGTGTTATATGCCTAAACATGTTACATAATCAGTTATGTGACAAAGGTTTTGGTTACATATGCTTAATTACCAATTATACATGAAAAGGGTATTCTGGTAATTTACCTAAGGCATATAAACTACCTATCATAAAACTACTCAAACGATGTGACCATAGGGTATAACCTCGGAAGGTTATTCCCTACCTACTATGGTCACCTAAAGTATTTGGTCGGATCCTAATGATCGACCAAACTGGGTCGGGTTCGAAGGTATAGGCGATTTATCAGATCGCCTACCCTACGACCCTAGACAACGTGGTAATCAGTGGGCATAGTCCCAAGGGACTATAACCAACGTGATTACACTCACGTTGCGAAGTTCCAACGAACTTCGCATTGACCATTACTGGTCAACGCTGAAAGTCAAACAAAGTTTGACTTTCTGACTCGAAAAGCAGTAAAATAAGGAAAAGAACGAAAGAATACTTACGAAGGGTCCCCGAATGCTAATCCCGATTCAAGAATCTCAGGTATGAAACAATGGTTTCAACTTAGAGGTTCTCAAATCAGAATTCTAGTGATTTTAGCAATGGGGGGTATGGGGTATTTATAGGAATACCCGAACCGTTAAGATCGTTTCATGGAAAACGTGCCTTAATCCCATCCGTACATGTGTTGCAAAGTTATGGTGTTTAGGTGCTTAAATTCCATCCATACATGTGTTGCAAAGTTATGGTGTTTAGGTGCTTAAATTCCATCCATACATGTGTTGCAAAGTTATGGTGCCAAAATTCCATCCTTATCCGCTGACTAAGCAAGTTAGAATGTGTGGTTGTGAATTAAACAACGGCTAATACATCGAATCTGGTCCCGAAAACGCAAAACTGAGTTTTCTGCATGTTTTCTGTCCAGCATAGGCAGTCGCGTAGCGCGACTGCATAGGCCCTTAGGGCTCGCGCTACGCCACTGCCCCTCTGTTTCAGAAATGTTTCCAAAATGGCAGGTTTAGTCCCTGCAGCCCGTTTAAGCGATTTTCGATGCGTTTGAACCCCGTTAACCTCATTTCAAGGCTCTAAAATGAAGTTAAAGTATAGGGAACTCAAAACATGCTCAAAAATATCTCGGATGATGGTTCGTTTGGTCGTACGAACGCGATGTTCGCTTAATTACGACGGAATGCGCACAAGCGCGAAAAACGATCCAAATGACGCGACGCATGGATTTTTCTTAAGGCGAACACTAAAATATAATGTAGTCATGCTTACATAAATTTTTGGATGTCCAGATGTATTCAGAACGTAAGTTATGCGCGAAAATGCATACTTGTGCACTTTTTGACACTTTTAGTCCCTGAATGACCCAAAAGTTTATTTTAGCACACCGAACCCCTCAAAGCCTATTTCTAAGCTATGTAAAGGATATATATGGTATGTTTAACTTATGGTCATGTTCCGGAATGTCTGTTACAGTTCAAATTGGCATACTTTCGCAGTTTGTCAAATTTAGTCCCTGTAAGCGGTTTAACTTGTTTTTGCCATACCAAAGCCATCAAAACTTATTTCTAAGTTATGTAAAGGTTATTTAAGGTATGTTAAGCCTATGTCACTATTCCGGAGTGTTTGTTGCATTAAACTGGTTATATTTACGCATTAGTGCGCGTATAACCTTCCAGAAAGCGATTTAGAGTTTGAAATCGAACAAGAGTTGATATGTGCAAAAGATACACATATTTATACAAGTCCAAAGTATGAAATACAATATTTCATTGGTTTGGCATTTGTTTGATGGTTGAAATGACACAGGTGTTACAGTCTCCCCTACTTTAGGAAATTTCGTCCCGAAATTTAGTTTTAGAGGAAACTTGTGGAGACAGCTGTGATGGTTTTGCCTTCAGACAAATCCATTGAGCCCTTAAGTAAAACTCTGGGCCATGTTAGGATTCTTAGCAAAGATGTCAACCCTCAAATTGAAGTCATTGTAGTAACAAAACATGGAGTTTTGAACTATAGACAGGAGAACAGTTCCCGTGAAGAATTATCCTAGGAAACTTGTGTGTGCTTGAAATCAGAATTGGGTAGTGTGAGAATAAATGACATTGGTCAAAGTCCAAGACTTCTCCCGTATCATTACTCTTGCCACTGTTGGTCTTAACACATGACAAAACTTCCTGTGGTTCCTATGCACTGAACTCCATAATTATGTAGGCCTCCATAATTACGTAGTTCCTTGCACAGTCCGCACAGTTTATTTCATAATGCGTATGGGGAAAAATCAAACGAATAATCCTGTGGTGAATTAACTTGACTCAATAGAGTCTCTTTAACTAGGTCACCAAAGGATTAGATTAACGAACAATCTCTTGATTTAGACCACCCGAGGGCCTATTTAACTACATAAATACATGACATATTTAACTAGATTGTCGAACCAATCTATTTAACTTAGATCGACGTAGGATCTCTTTAACTAAACTACCCACGGGGAAAATTTAACCACATCGACGTAGGATGTATTTAACTAGATTGTCGGACCAATCTATTTAACTTAGATCGACGTAGGATCTCTTTAACTAAACTATCCACGGGGAAAATTTAACCACATCGACGTAGGATGTATTTAACTAGATTGTCGGACCAATCTATTTAACTTAGATCGACGTAGGATCTCTTTAACTAAACTACTTACGGGGAATATTTAACTACACCGACGTAGGATGTATTTAACTTTAGATCGACGTAGGATCTCTTTAACTCAACTATCTAAGAGAAACATTTAACTACACCGACGTAGGATGTATTTAACTTTAGATCGACGGAGGATCTATTTAACTTTATTACCTAAGAGAAACATTCAACTACACCGACGTAGGATGTATTTAACTTTAGATCGACGTAGGATCTCTTTAACTTTTCAACACATGTTTCCCTTAAACTTTGGAATAGTACTTTATAATCCAAGGGACTTAACTACAATGTGAAAGTCCATTAAGGATTTAAGATAGTACCTTTTTGAATATCCTACTATGAATCCTTCATATGAAGGTAAGAAAGATTCTATGAGGATTTGGATAACGAATATCTAGAGTATACAAAAACACAAAAATGCATAAACACATAGTCACATAACCACAAAATTGTTTATCTAGATCTTTAATTTGTTATCTTTGGACGCGGATACTTAAAGCACACCAGGAATCCAATTCGTGGATTTCATTTGGCACTTTAATTATTTCAAGAATCTATCTATAAGGATAGGATAATCTTTAAAAGAAATTCGGCTTTGTCCCTATTGAATTGTGATGTACGTATTGAATCATACAAAGAATTCAATTTAAGGACTCCGATGAATGATACCCATCCACAAGGATCTAATTATGAGGATAGAAAGATCCTACATGGATTTTGGAATTTGTGTAACGAGAGGTGATTCGACACCTTGCACTAGGCGTGTTTAAGTCGATACACAAGGTAGAAAATTCATGAGGTTGAGACGCTAGATATGCCAAGGCGACATATGAAGCAGAACTTGAAGGTTAAGCAGCAACAGGGTTTTCAACTGCTTTGCTTTGAACAGTAAAGCGACACATGTTAACCAAATGTCTCCATCGTCCACCGTGGGTACATTTGTAACAGGGTATTTGATTTGGATGATGACGGTTACATTGATTTCTCCAAGGAGTGGTTCCCTTGCACGGCTTCATTCCTGAGCTGACTCATGGTGATAGCTAAATCAACGGTCTTCTGGAGTACGACGCCTATTTGTTGGGCAATTGTAGCACCTGGTCCGGACACTCGAGTCTTGTTGCGGTGAAGAGGCATAATGAAGAAAATGGAAGACATAGAAGGAAACAAGCAAAAGATAATCAAAAGAGAATAACAACACATGAAGATTGTGACCATTTGTTTGTTACCAAAGGCAAACAAATGAGATGATGACTAATCAAAGTAAATGGGTCAATATAATGTATCGCGAAGACATGCTCGCCTATAAGTGAACACTCATCCCAAGAATTCCCAGGTAAGCACAACTGGTCTCGCGTCTGATGAGATGTATACGAAGTGCTTGCCTAGACAGAAAACCCAGAATACAGGCATTCACCCTTCCAGTTTGCACGTGTTCACATTATTAAAAACCCAAAACCTTGACGAGAGTTTTGAAAACTCAAAGGGGTTCAAAACTTTACAATAGAGGGTTCAAAACCTAGTAATCAATCATCCTAGAACAAATGATTAGTTTTCAAAGCGGTTTTGAAATTTATGTTCTTGTTGTGGTCGTCGCCTAAGGATAGGTGACGGTATTGTTTTATGACTAAACGCAAGTAAACTCGCGTTAGGGTCCTAAGAAGGTTATAGACTAGGTCAAAGCATTACTAATAACCTAATTCCCTATAACCATTGGCTCTGATACCATCTTTTCTGTCACACCCCGACCACGTAGAACATACAAACGTGGCGGAAATGTTGGGGAGTGTTGTAACAGAATTAATTGTTTCAAATCCATGGCAATTGAAGTTTCGTTTTATTGATTAAAAGTGTTACAATGTCTTAACAAACAAGGAAAATACAACATAATTAACTAGTCTTGCATCTTTTATTGTCACTAAAGCCCAGGTCTGCCTATGTGTATCTTGATCATCTTATGCAACAGCTCCTGAAAAACACATGTGAAAATAGGTACGTCAGCATAAAAATGCCTGTGAGATACATAGGTTTTGTGAAAATGAGATTTCATGACTTATGTTTAAGAAAATGTTTAGTCATGAACCTTGTAGTTTGCTTTGTTTTTGTAAATCATTTGAAAAACAATAAGTTCAGATGATACGTATAAATAAGAGAATAATTCATGGTTAAATGAGTAACCATGTAAAACGAGTTTGTATAAGTTAAGTTGTTTGCAAAACAATGTATTGTGAAAAGTATGTTATTTGTATAAAATGTTATATGTATCAAACTGAAATGATTCAAATAACGCTACAATATGTGATATCATACAAACACTTATATATAGGAAGTACCAGCGGCGTATCCACCATGCTTGTATCATATTACACACGCATCGTTACTTAATCACTTAATCAAACCAACAATGTAATAAGTCTATGTTTAAACCAATAGTCAAAAGTCCTTGTATAAACCATGTCAAATGTTTATAGTCCAAAAGTAGTCAAGTAATGTATAACCAAAATGATATGTATGGTAAGTAAAATTAAGACTACTTAAACCATAAGTAAAATGTACAAAACAAAGTATTGAAGTAAAACTTGGTTTAAATCAAAGTTATGTTTTGTAAGATATATGCATGCTATACTGAATATGAACATTTATGCGGTATTGTGAAAATTCATACATCCAAGCCTTGAGACAGACGGATAACTATGTAAAAGTGAGTTATCAAGAGAATATGTATTCGGATTCGGTCATTCCTTACGTCCAAACAAACCCGAGATTTCAGGAATGGGATTTGTCAAGTCCTATGGTACCACTACCTACTACCGAGCGGCGTGATCGGTGTTAATGAATGTACATTGTCTCATTTAAACAAACCAAATGTCATACCAAAATGTAATCATGTGATGAAGATAATGTACCTAGTATGCTAGAGTAAACATACAAGGTAGAGTTGTAAAACAATGTGTCCATATGTTACTGGAACATATGCAACAGAGATGCAATGTAAAATGATGTACTAAGTATGCTAAGTTAACATACAAAGTAGAAAAGTCATGTAAATCAATGCGCTAGCATGCTATCAGTCAACATACCTAGCAGAAATGTAATGTAAATCATGTACTAATAGTGTACTAATGAACATAACAAGTATATGATGTGAAAACAGGAAAGCATGAAAGTAACAGGTAGGCACATGTGTTCCACCCCAAAACAGTTTGGAAAACAGTAAAAGAGGGGTCTATGTACTCACATGAGATTGCTCAGAAGTCCTTGAGTAACAACCAAACAATGCTAGAGATCGCGGATGTCAAACGGCACCTTATATAGATAACTATGTTAATTAACCGGACCTAGATCGGAAGATCGGGTAGCATTAGGGTTTGTAAACCAAACGAGTGTAGAGACTCGTGTCATTTGGTTTAACAAAGCCTACATACTAAATGAAACCTAACATAATTGTTTACGACCCATTACGACCCGTTTAGGTAGCTTATGCTACTTTAACGCGTCGTTCGCGTGAAACGCGTTCGGACCGCCTAACTAGTCCTATGACAAGTGTTATATGCCTAAACATGTTACATAATCAGTTATGTGACAAAGGTTTTGGTTACATATGCTTAATTACCAATTATACATGAAAAGGGTATTCTGGTAATTTACCTAAGGCATATAAACTACCTATCATAAAACTACTCAAACGATGTGACCATAGGGTATAACCTCGGAAGGTTATTCCCTACCTACTATGGTCACCTAAAGTATTTGGTCGGATCCTAATGATCGACCAAACTGGGTCGGGTTCGAAGGTATAGGCGATTTATCAGATCGCCTACCCTACGACCCTAGACAACGTGGTAATCAGTGGGCATAGTCCCAAGGGACTATAACCAACGTGATTACACTCACGTTGCGAAGTTCCAACGAACTTCGCATTGACCATTACTGGTCAACGCTGAAAGTCAAACAAAGTTTGACTTTCTGACTCAAAAAGCAGTAAAATAAGGAAAAGAACGAAAGAATACTTACGAAGGGTCCCCGAATGCTAATCCCGATTCAAGAATCTCAGGTATGAAACAATGGTTTCAACTTAGAGGTTCTCAAATCAGAATTCTAGTGATTTTAGCAATGGGGGGTATGGGGTATTTATAGGAATACCCGAACCGTTAAGATCGTTTCATGGAAAACGTGCCTTAATCCCATCCGTACATGTGTTGCAAAGTTATGGTGTTTAGGTGCTTAAATTCCATCCATACATGTGTTGCAAAGTTATGGTGTTTAGGTGCTTAAATTCCATCCATACATGTGTTGCAAAGTTATGGTGCCAAAATTCCATCCTTATCCGCTGACTAAGCAAGTTAGAATGTGTGGTTGTGAATTAAACAACGGCTAATACATCGAATCTGGTCCCGAAAACGCAAAACTGAGTTTTCTGCATGTTTTCTGTCCAGCATAGGCAGTCGCGTAGCACGACTGCATAGGCCCTTAGGGCTCGCGCTACGCCACTGCCCCTCTGTTTCAGAAATGTTTCCAAAATGGCAGGTTTAGTCCCTGCAGCCCGTTTAAGCGATTTTCGATGCGTTTGAACCCCGTTAACCTCATTTCAAGGCTCTAAAATGAAGTTAAAGTATAGGGAACTCAAAACATGCTCAAAAATATCTCGGATGATGGTTCGTTTGGTCGTACGAACGCGATGTTCGCTTAATTACGACGGAATGCGCACAAGCGCGAAAAACGATCCAAATGACGCGACGCATGGATTTTTCTTAAGGCGAACACTAAAATATAATGTAGTCATGCTTACATAAATTTTTGGATGTCCAGATGTATTCAGAACGTAAGTTATGCGCGAAAATGCAAACTTGTGCACTTTTTGACACTTTTAGTCCCTGAATGACCCAAAAGTTTATTTTAGCACACCGAACCCCTCAAAGCCTATTTCTAAGCTATGTAAAGGATATATATGGTATGTTTAACTTATGGTCATGTTTCGGAATGTCTGTTACAGTTCAAATTGGCATACTTTCGCAGTTTGTCAAATTTAGTCCCTGTAAGCGGTTTAACTTGTTTTTGCCATACCAAAGCCTTCAAAACTTATTTCTAAGTTATGTAAAGGTTATTTAAGGTATGTTAAGCCTATGTCACTATTCCGGAGTGTTTGTTGCATTAAACTGGTTATATTTACGCATTAGTGCGCGTATAACCTTCCAGAAAGCGATTTAGAGTTTGAAATCGAACAAGAGTTGATATGTGCAAAAGATACACATATTTATACAAGTCCAAAGTATGAAATACAATATTTCATTGGTTTGGCATTTGTTTGATGGTTGAAATGACACAGGTGTTACAGTTCAGTATCGAGATATTATCAATATTGCTTTCGTATTTGCTAACGAACTGGAATAAATACTTGGTAACAAACGTTTTCATAAACTGTGAACTCGCCAGCTTTGTCTGATACACTTGTTGCATGCTCGCAGGTCGTTAGGTATTCTGGGTTAAGGAACCTGCTGTCTGAGGAAGCTGGAGTGGTCATGGGTCGACTGAAGAGACTCATGAGATGTTCTTGATATTATAACTTGGTTTATTGATACTGTTTGACTTTAGTTTTCTATTTTGCTTCCGCTGAACTTATTGGGATTTACTAAACTTATTATTGGTATAATTCTTTAATAATTGGTATTTATTTTCAAACTTATCATGAGTTCAATATGATTGGTGGCTCGTTATTGGTTTGTCACACGCCTAGCCGGGATACTCCCTAGGTGGTATTTTGGGGGTGTGACATATTAAACCGTAACTAGGAATGCAAGGGTTTGATTTAAAACCTTTCCGAAGTCCGACAACACTAAAAATTGCCCGAAAAGCACTAAAAGCGACGATTTCAACACTTTTCCGCAGAAATTCTGCAGAAATCAACTTTTTTATATTTTTACAACATGTGAAAATGATGTTTAACATAGAATTCATATGAGGATACCTTCGGGTATCATCCGAACCAATAACTACATCAATTCACACAAGTGACACAAGCTTAGCGTTCAAATAACGACTAACGGAAACAAAGCGAAACGATTATCCGAACAATATCGGATCTTTTTTTAGTGACCATCTAATATTATTTAGATCATATTAGACTAATAATGGTCACTTAACACCTTCTTAACACTTAAACACATATACATACAAGTATTCCTAACATAACATCTCAAAAACTAACACATTTTTACCTAAGGAAACAAGTTGCAACTTACCCATGTGGGACCCACTTTTTTTACCATTGTTCCCATAAATATCTTAGATATTACAAAGGTGTTGCAACTTACACAAGTTGGTGAACTTGGTGGAAGACTTATAACATTATTTACCATAATCACTATAGCATTTCATCTCACTTTTCACCTTATTTTTCACATAGTTAAGAAACTCTCAACCTTCATATCCTAGCCAAGAACACCCACCAAAATCATTCATCTTTTTAACACTTTTTGATGATCAACATGCAGCTTGAAGATACATAAGATAATCTAAGGATACTACAAGAAGAAGCAAGTCTTTCCATCCATTCCAAAGCTTTCAAAACCCCAAGATCAACACTTTTTCTTTTCTTTAATCATCATATAGATCATCCCTAGCCACAAGTGCTAGTAGTAAGCTTCTAAAATCCTTTTTTTCATACTTATTTATGTATTATTTGTTTAAAGAACATGAAATAAACTAAATAATCATACAAAATAATATGAAAATACAAAGAAGCAAAATAATAATCATGACATAAAAGTATGTTTATGTTATGATTTAAGGATGATTACTTGCATATTTGATATAGTTTTGATGATTAGAATATGAATAACTTGTTAGATGATGTTTAAAAACATAATCTAACAAGTATACAAGTTAATGTTTAAGGGTTTTGTTAAACATAAATGTTTAGATGGATGATCATAATCTTGGATTTTGTTAAAGTATAAGAGGTTTTTCACTAAAAATAATACTTTTACAAAGTTATAAAAAGAAACATACAAGATGGGTTGTTATAAAAAGTTTGTTAAAACTAGAAGTAAATCATGGATTTTGAACTAGTTAACTTATGTTATCATCATACCAAATCCCTACATGTTATTGATTTCATCTTGTTAAGATTTTGATATAAATCTCATATGTTTTTATTAAGAAAAATATGAGAAGATTAATGGTGATTTTATAAGAAAAAGATATGTTTTATATAAACATGGCAAAGTATATATTTCAAAGGAAATATGGCCATTTTTCTTAAAAATCATAAGTTATAAAAACTATTATTTTTGACAAAATCTTTATTAGATTAAAAAGATTTTAAAGAATAGTTTTTATAAAAGCAAAGTTTGATATAAATATATATTTTTGAGAAAATATATATTTAGTTAACTTAACAACTTATGTGCTATGTGTTATTTGTTTGTATTAGTTATATGTATGATAACTAGGAACTTGAATACAATGGTACAAATAAACACAATGTACATTTCGACTAAAGTCTTACAAGACTACATGTAAATATGCCTTAAAAACAAATTACGGACATTCCGAGCCTTCAGACACAACTTATGGTCAAAACGGACGACGGGCAAATCTATAAACATGTCGCCATTCCGAGGAGTTACTACGACGCTTAGGCGATCTTTCGACGCGGATACATATATATATTACCGTTAACAAAAGTAAAAAATTTAGAAACTTATAAAAACTTATATGTCTTCTATTTAACTAAAAACTCCATGTATGGTGATTTTTATAAAATGAAAGATGTTTTATAAATGGACTTATAATTACAAATGGGCTTATTTTTATAAATGGGCTTATACTTACAAATGGGCTTATCAAAATACTTGGGCTAAGCCCAATAACATGAATACATGGGCTAAGCCCAATGTCAAAACATATGGGCTAAGGCCCCATAACATTAAGCCCAATAACATGAATACATGGGCTAAGCCCAATGTCAAAACATATGGGCTAAGGCCCAATAACATGAATACATGGGCTAAGCCCAATGACAAAACATATGGGCTAAGGCCCAATAACATTTGGGCCCAATAATATTTAGGCCCAATAATATTATGGCCCAATAACATAAATTCATGGGCTAGGCCCAATAACATTATGTCATAGGCTCGGCCCAATGACATATAATTGATGAAAATACAATTATACAATTTATTCATAAAAGACATGAAATCAAGAGGACAAGACCCGATGATACAACTCACAAGATACAAGATTACATATATATATTTGGTGAAATATATATATATATATATATATATATATATATATATATAACAGTTTAACAAATCATACATCTAATACACAGTTCAACGAAAAACAAAGACATACAAGTCTTACACACATTCAAGACACAAGACTTGTACTCAAGTCATTTATAAAGACCGAAGTGTCTAACAAATATAAGAACATTTGTAGGTCGCAACACTATTCAGGACGACCGCACGTGAGATCATAGTTACTTTTATTCATGGACGCGATTCTGTGAGTTCATGACCCCTATTCATTTTAAATGTTTTACAACTTTACAACTATCGGGGAAAATACATGTTTATAGTATGATAAGTCATGGAATGAAACACCTTAGATCATGTGCGATTAGGGTCATACATCTAAGCACCATTAATCCAGTTTGGACCTAGGTACAGAGGGTTAGATCTAATGGGTATTGGCGAGCCCCACTCTTGGTCGTGGACCCATACAGAAGAGTGCGTTTGTGTCCCAGTCGATAGTAGTCGACACGAAATCGTCTAGGTTTGGATTGCTTCCTAATTCGTCACACATATTAATGTCCTCGCGAAACATTAATGATCAACGATTTCATTGACGCTTTACATACTACATCATTACATACAGATACATCTTATACAACTCACATTTTATGGATACAGTTTATACAACTTACATTTTATGGATACATTTTATACAACTCACATTTTACATATACATTTTATACAACTCACATTTTACAGATACATTTTATACCACTCACATTTTACAGATACATCTCATACAACTAAACTGCATGAACTCGCCAACTTTTGTTGATGTTTTCAAACTTAACATGTATTTCAGGAAATTAGTGGACCATGCGGACATTTTAGTCAAGGAAAGCAAGTATCAAGACTCCATGCCACCATTTGAAGGGCTTGCCCGTTATATACCGCCTCTTTGCGGTGATATAGTGGTCAAAGCCTTGACATTTTAATACTTACATTTTGATGTATAAAACATTGACAACTTATTTTTATTTGATGGTTTGTAACCATTACATTTAACTTATGTTGCGTTCTTTTGAAACGATTATGACAATGGCATTGGAGCTTGTTTATACTCATTTAGTATGTTCACTTATATTGTTATGCAATGAGAACCAATCAGATCACACCTCGCGCTTCCGCTATGAGCGGGTGTGACAAATAAAGTCATTAAATTTCTTTGGAAAAACATTATTCCTAGCTGATCTTCTAGGAGCATTTACAAATTCAGAATCCTCTTTGTCCCCCTCAGAAGTTTGTTGAGTTTCATATGTAATACTCACAAGCTCTGCCCTATCAACTACTACATGAGGTTCACTTTTCTGCTGTGACTCAGCCATGGCATTAGGTGAACCATGTGAAGTTGATTGCTGAGTATCATGTGTTCTTACATCTACCTCAATGTGATCCCTTCTTTCATCACTGGGATCATCCACAATATTAGAATGTTTGGATTCTATATAACCATACAAGTAAAAAAAGTTCAATGAATTTATATTCTTATTTTGTACAGAATCAAAAGACTCAAAAACAGTTTTCTCTTTAAAAGGAAAAAATGTTTCATAGAATTTAACATCTCTTGAAAAAATGATAGACTTGGTATCAAGACTAAACAACTTATATCCTTTTTTTTCTTATAAGAATACATATTTTTCAACCCTATTATTGAGCTTATTACTTTTCATTTAAGACTGTACAAAAACAAAAACATAAACATCCAAATACTCTTAAATGTTCTAAGAAGGGTTCAAAATTATAAATCGTCTCATAAAGAGTTTTTCCAGCGAGGACAGAGAAGTGAGTCATATTAATAAGATATGCAATAGTTAGTGCACATTCATGCCAAAATCTAACAGGAAGGTTACTTTGAAATAATAAAGCCCTAGTAACATTCAACAAATGTCTATGCTTCCTCTCAACAATTCCATTTTGTTGAGGTGTATAGGCATAAGAAGTTTGATGTATAATTCCATTTTGTTTATAAAACACATCCATTTGATTGTTTTTAAACTCTGACCCATTGTCACTTCAAAACACTTCAATGTTTGTTTAAACTGAGTACGTATTATGTTTACAAAAGTTTTTATATTTTCAAAACGTTCAGCTTTACTTTTCATTAAACATACCCATACAGCCCTAGATAAATCATCAACAATTGTCAAGAAATACTTATGTCTATCCCTGCTTGCAACTCTATAAGGCCCCAAACATCTAAGTGAACCAACTCTCCTATACAAGAACTTTTATGTTCACTTAATGTAAAGGGCTCCCTATGTTGCTTGGCCCTGTGACACACATCTCAGGGACCATGATTAGACTCAATTAAAATGTTTAACTTTTTTTTAAAACCTTAGCAACCTGATCAGCAGGGTGTCCTAACCTAGCATGCCATAACTTGTGATGACTAACACTACTATAACATACCTTATCAGATAAGACAACATTTCCACATATATACAATCCTTTAACTTGACTACCAATCACCAGGACTTCCCGGTGGACAAGTCCTATATGTAACATTTAAACTCATCAAAACCTATGTAAAGTTTATTATCTCTTGAAAGCTTATGAACTGAAATCAAGTTGACACAATACTCAGGGACAACGAACACATCATATAAAATGACACCCTCAACCAGTTTTGAACCAATTTTAGTTACATATGCACTAGTCCCATTAGGATTTTTAACTTGAATTTTCAAACTAGAAACATCTACAAAATCATATAAACTTTCTTCAGACTTTACCATATGATTGTTTGCCCCTGAATCTATGATCCAACCAGTTCCTTTCCCAACATCTAAACCAAAATAATACACATTAGAACAAAATAACTCACCTGAAACATTGTAGCTCTGTGGTGTTTCAGGTGTCTTATCTTTTATCAAACTCAATAATTTGGACAATTGATCAGAAGTGAAGGATGAATCAGGAATATTAGACTCATCAACATAAACATTATTATTAGTACTACTTTTTCCCAAGTTCCCTCTAGGTGGTTTCATCCAAGAGGGATATCCAGTCAATCAAAACACTTATCAATAGAGTGTCCTAACTTGTTACAATGAGAGCATTTTAAATTCTGATTAGATTCTTAACAACTTTCTTCTTATTATCATTAACAGAATTAGTTTTGGAAAAGAAACCAACAATATGATCCTTGGAGACAGTTGTATTAGAGTTCCTATGTGACTCTTCCCTAGAAACAATTGAAAAAGATTCTTTTATAGTTGGAAGAGCCTCTCTAATAAGTAAACTTGTCCAAACAGACTGATATCCATTATCTAAACCCATTAAAAACTGCATGAGTTTAATCAAATGATTAAAATTGTTAAACTGAGCTGAAGCTTTACATGTACAAGTAGGAATTTGTAAAATTTGATCTAGTTTTTTCCACATAATATTTAACTTGTGAAGGTATTCAGCCACAGACAAGCTATTTTGATTAAATGAATTAATTTTCTGATATAAATCAAATACAACCGACCCATCTACGTTCCATAATCTAAACCCATTAAGAAACTGTATGAGTTTAATCAAATAATTGTTAAACTGAGTTGAAGCATTACATGTACAAGTAGGAATTTGTAAAATTTGATCTAGTTTTTTTCCAGATAATATTTAACTTGTGATAGTATTCAACCACAGATAAGCCATTTTGCTTAAATGAATTAATATTCTGATATAAATCAAATACAACCGACCCATCTACTTTATCATATGTGTCCCTTAATTCTTTCCAAACCTCAGCAGCAGATTTGGAATAAACATGACCCAACTAAAGTTCCTCTGAGACTGAATTTAAAAACCAAGTTAAAACTACTGAATTACACCTTTCCCATTGTGTTTCAAGAATTTCATTACTTTCAGGTTTTACAAAAGTCCCATCAATAAATCCAATTTTATTTTTCACCCTTAAAGTAAGAGTCATAGCATTTGCCCATACTGGATAGTTTACTATCCCTTTTAGTTTTATACTAAGAATAGTCAGATTTGTGGAATCACTAGCATGCAAGTATAATGGATTATAAGGTTCAAGCTTACTAATCAAAGTCGCAACAAACAAATTAAGAAGATCAGCCATCAGAACAATCAACACAACACCAAGAAAGGCAAACAAGTTGTTGATGCACTATGTCTATCGCCTACGTCTTTGGGTCATGTCCGAGTCATGTAATAGGGCTTACAATGTTAGATTTTGAAGTTGTATTGTTCACTTCGTACGAAGTAGATGTTCACTTCGTACGAAGATAGCTAGGTTCTCTTCGTACGAAGATGAACTAACTTTGTACGAAGATAGAGGTCAAGATCGCACGAAGGTAGCTTGTCTATAAATAGTAGTGCTAGGGTCATGAGTTTGTATTTGTTTTGTTGACTGATAAGGCGAAGCCCTGTCAAATTATCTTAGGCTTTAAACGTTGATCAATTAATGAAATATTGAGATTGAAAAGTAAATCTTGAACTTGTCATTAGTTTAAAATGAATTTCACGCATATTGAACTAGGTTAACCAAATTAGGACCTGAGCTTATTGGATGAGCAGATCCTCACAAGTGGTATCAGAGGAAGAAGGCCTGATTTGAAGACATTCATCAAGATTCTACTTCTCTTCTACTCATTTTCACTCTTTTTATCATTTTTCAGAGATTTAATGGACGAAATGGACTGATTTTTTCCAGGAATACTTAAAATTCACTAATAACAAACCCTTGAAAGAATCAGACCTAAAATCAACCAGAACCATGATAAAAACATCGAAAAACGTGAAATTGTGAAACTACCTTCACACGATCAAAAACATCACTTCGCACGAAGATAACATTACCTTCGTACGAAGTGAATTCTGTCAAAATTTCGATTTTAACTCTGTACGAAGAGAGATCTTGAAAATTTTAGATTTTATTTTTGCACGAAGATAGATCTAAAAATTGGTATTTTTATCTTCGTACGAACTGGGATGTAATTATTTTTGTGTCTATCTTCGCACTAGGTTAACTTCGTACAAATCTTACTTCGCACCAAGCTGTTTTTGACAAATTTTTTCGACGATGGATAACGAATTCTACAACGCTTTTGCAACAACATTAGTTTCAACAACAGGAGCTCAAAGTCTAAATCTTGACAACGAAATGGGGACTATGACTAAACCCCTAAAGTTGATGTGTTTGGAAGATTATTACGAATGGAACGAGAGATTTGTTAACTGGGTACAAGCAAATTATTTTGATTGCTGGTACACCATTGAGGATAAATATGTTGCACCTACCAGTGAAAATGGGCTTGAAAAGACATTGACTCAGCTTACTACAACAAAGAAAGATAAGTTCGTGAGGGAAAAGAAAATGATGAATATCCTGCAGCAAGCTATTAAAGAAGATATATTTACTCTTTCGTAACATGATGGTGACGCTCAATCTGTTTGGAACGCTGAATCTTACAGTGCAATATTGCTGTGAATTTAGAGAATGCTCAAGATTTCAATGAAAATACTGCTAAACAGCACATGGCCTTACTTGCATCTATTTTAGAATCATACGAGAGTCTGGTAGCTGGAAAGATTGGCAATCCTAACATGACGAAGGAAGATTATGACCAAATCTATCTAGAAGAGTTGGAGCTCATAGATATCAAATGGTGCATGGCCAGCATTGTTCGCAGAGCTCAATGGTTTATGGAGATTACGGGTAGAAATAGTTTGGGAGGTCCAGATGGAAAGCTAGGGTTTAACAAGTCGAAAGTCACTTTAATACCTCCTGACGTGTGTAAATCTTTTGTAGGTTTCTTTGAACCGAACTATAAAGTACGTTGTGATGAAGAGTCTAAGCGAGAGGTAGAAGAAATGATCGATGTGAACAAAGAAATAAATGCTGAGAATCTTACTGAGATTGCAAACAAAGCGATGATGGCAAACTTGAAAGAGGTAATTTCTGAAAAGGTTCAATAGAGAGTGAATGAGTCGGTAAATGAGTCAGTCAAAGAAGAGGGTAAGGTTCAGATCATCGAAATCGAAAAACCTTGCATGAAGTGCTTGGAGCCTTGCAAGGAATGTTCTGAAAAAGATGAAAAATGTAAAGAATTGAAAAAACATACTGATAATTTGTCAAGTGATTTAAGAGATACTAAAGAAGCATATGATAAATTGAGCAAAACTATAAACCAGTTCCATCAAGCTAGTAAAGAAGATAATGCCATACTTTCAATGCTCAAAGCAACGGTTATGGATAAACAAATGGCCATAAATATTCATGTTAACACGATTGCTGAGCTAAAAAGTGAGCTAGAAATAATGAGGATTGAATCAGAACGGGTTAATAAGTTGTTGATCAGTTATTCAACTACTTCATATGTAATTGATCATATTCTTCCTAAACAACTAGAAAAAATTGAAAAGGAAGAAAATGTGTCTGGAAAAAAAATAGGGATCAGGGTTATCATCGTGTTCCACCCCCGATGTGGAACAGTTATTCCAAAATGAAACCTGACGGGGTGGAGAAGGAGCTTAACTTGAAACTCAAAACTGAACAAAAAGAGGAGCTTCCTGAAAACATTGATGTAACCTATGATTGTGAGTCTGATGTAGTAAAAAATGTGGTTGAAAATGATTTGGGAAGTGAGAGTGAAAGCAATGATTTTGAGAGTGCTGAGTCTAACTTGGAGAAAACAAGTTCAAGTTCTCATTCTGAAAATGAAGAAAGTTTTCACTAAAATTATATTTCAAAATCAGAACATAGTTTGAATGATGATCCTAATATGGTCGCATACAAAATGAAAGGATCTGACAAACTATATTCTGACCAAGAACCAAGAATTTCTGATTCAGAACGTGACTCTTGAAAAAGTTGAACAAGTGTTTAAATTGATTGAAGTGAGTACGTCTGAGCTTGAAAATCTCAACACATCTTACTATTCCAAATCCAAAAGTTCTCATTATAACAATCAAAAAGGAAAGAATTATCCTGAGAATAAAAGAAAAGGTGGGATATGTTAAGAAAAACAACCACGGGTTTCGAAAACCAAATTTTCAAAGAATATAAATTTTGTTTTCGAAACAAGCTCAGAGAGTGAGAAGGAAAGTTTAGCAAAGGAGCAGTCAAATGATGAATTTTATGCTGAGAAAAAACGTCGTGAACAGGTTATGAGATCCTCTGTTGGAAATGACAGTAGGACTTGCTTCAAATGCAACCAAGTCATCGCAAGACGATGTCCCCAAAACAACTCTAAACCTGTTTACAACGTTAAGAAGTCTCTAGAAGATGTGAACAAGAAATCGCCAAAGTTTGTTCCTGTGACAACTCAAGTTTCTACGATTTCCATCTACGCATTAATTGCGCGTTAATTGTTTAAGTGTTTGTTAAAATGACTTGTTTGTTTCACAACTGTTAAATCGTATTGTGATTAATATGAGATATTTGGTGTGCATTATATATGTGTATAGTAATAAATTGCTTTGTGTTAATTTGTGTGTTATAATTTAGTATATCAATC
The DNA here is from genome assembly GCA_030545235.1 of Helianthus tuberosus. Classification (NCBI taxonomy): domain Eukaryota; kingdom Viridiplantae; phylum Streptophyta; class Magnoliopsida; order Asterales; family Asteraceae; genus Helianthus; species Helianthus tuberosus. The sequence continues at coordinate 69,530,344 of CM060356.1, read as the reverse complement.
CCTAATTCATAATAGCCGACCCACTATCTTGATTTCTACAAGCACATGATCAGATGATTACAATTAGAATTTTAACAACCTTTTGATGCTTCACGTGACCTTACTCATGCTCTGACATCTTGTGCAAGACATTTATTTCCCTCATTATTAATCCCTAGGATCATGATGCCATCTAAACTCATCAATATTGCAATTGAACTCCCAACATATTTCGTAAATATGTACATAGCATGCAACTCTAAGCCTCCCTTAATGTCCGAAAACACTTTAGTGGGTTTTCGTCCACTCCTAACTGCCGAAAACAACTTATGGGCTGTGGCCCAGAACAGTTCACGGCCCAACTATAGGTGATGATATGACTTTTATAACCGTCTGACTTAAACCAGAAACCCTAGGCTCTCTTCGACGACAGTTTCATTCGGGACGAAACTCTCATTGTTCGCCATCTCTCTCTCTCTCTCTCGAATACGGTCAGTATGTCACATCCATCACTAGAATGATTTACGTGTCGTTGTTGAGATAGATTATGTGATCGTGTGTGTAGCGATAGGTGGTATTATATGATCTTATGCATGTTTGATTGTGTATATGAATCTGGTTGTAAATCATGTATGACATCACGTGAATAATAGGAATAATGCTTCAGGTCAATCAAAATAAGATGATGAATGAGCTGGGTTTTTCTTGTTTTTGCATATGTGAATGATTTCTTGAATCACTTGATACTCGTTAACTGTTAGAATGAAAATGATAAGGTTTTGATATTCACGAAAATGCTTTTGTATCACATTGATATTCATGATTGGAATAAGTGAATCTGGGTTTCTTTTTATGAATATATATATTGTATGGAGCGTACAACCATATGTGCACAAGGCACAAATTTGCGATGCATGTGTATAGGAGAGAGAAGATGATGGACCATGTGATTGATTGAACATTAATTGGTTTTCTTTTGTCTTATCTGTTTCGATCTATATGAGGGTGTTATTTGGAAATTTGTTGCTAGGTACAAGTAGTATATGCGCCAAGTACAACCGATTATTGCATGCTTGTTGATTTTGAAATTAGTGTTGTGAATAATGTGAACTAACCAATAATCGATTATACATGGTTAAATAGTTGTGGTTGTGTTAACTCTATGAATGCAAAGCTGAAAACAAATGTTCATGTGATTAATAGACGATTTAGAGTTCCTTGTGTTCGAAAATTGTTGTGAATCACATTGTTATGCAAGTCTAAACATAGATTACATGTGAAACATTGCGAACTCGAAACTGATTGAATATACGTGCGTACTATATGACTTGATTGATTACTTGCGAGCACATAGTCTAGCATACCGAGCAAACCAAGGTGAGTTCACACTGTTACCAAGGCATGGGATTCCCGGGGTTGGGAATGGGATTGAATGATTACTTGTACTTACATCACTACTGAAATACGTACCACTGACCTCATTAGGTGTAGGACACCTATAGATACAGCTAGACTAGTAAAACATGGGAAGCCCCCACTAACCTTCGCACACATGCCTGGAATGGCCGCGATACGAATACTAATCTTCGCACACATGCCTGGAATGGCCGCGATACGAATACTAATCTTCGCACACATGCCTGGAATGGCTGCGATACGAATACTAAACTTCGCAAACATGCCTGGAGGGCCGCGATACAAATAGAACTAGTCTAGGATACATGGGAAACCCCCACTAACCTTCGCACACATGTCTGGGAGACCGCGATATGAATTAATACGATACCTGGTACAAGCGAACAAATGATTTACGAACGAATACTATAACTAAACAACCAACTGTGAACTTGCTCAACTTTGTTGTTGACTCGTTGTTACATGCCTTGCAGGTCGTTAGGTACTCATGGAGCTTGCACGGGGAGGCACAGTCGTTGTGGGACATGGATCGTGGATGCCATGTTAAACGTTTATGACATTTCAAACTTATTACTTATATTGGGTTTTACATTTATGCTTCCGCTAAACATTGATACTATACTTTTGTTTTGAACACCTTTTCATATTGTTTGGTTGAATTACATTTACTCATTACATTGTTCAATATGATTGGTGGCTTGATCCTGGTCATGTCACGCCTCCATGCGGTGATACTCCGCGTGTGGATTTTGGGGGTGTGACAGTTCCAACACAATTTTTGAAAAGAAATACCGAATCTAACAACAATGTGAAACCAGAAAATGTTAACGTTTCAAACAAAGAAACTGGTGAATCATCAATAAAAAAAGGATCAAAACGATTCGAAATTTTATCCCAAAAGGCAACTTCAAAACAACAAACTTGGGTGTATAAATCAAAACCATCTTCTGAAGAAGTCAAAACAACTGTTTCAACTATGGTCAATGAAAAGACTGAGTCAAAGGTTGAACAGGTTGTTGAAATCAAGAAAGAAAGTAAGAGTGTTTGTGAACCAAAATATGATATCCCAAACCCACCCAAGACCGTCAACGCTTGGGTCTCGCTATTCAAGTAATAGTTTGAATGCATGTGCAAGGGCTCCCGAGATCAATAATTTCCAAGTGGATAATGGATAGTGGAGCTTCCCGGCACATGACGGGGATGTTGGCCCTATTATACGATGTTAAATTAATCCGTAGGGGCTATGTTGGGTTTGCAGGAAATCAAGGTGGGAGAATAGTCGGTGAAGGTATTCTAATAAACAGTGTGGTGTCGTTCGACAAGGTCAATTACATAACAGAGTTAGAGAACAGCTGTCACACCTCGACCGCGTAAAACAACAAACCGCGGCGGAAACATCGGGGAGTGGAGCGACAGAATTATTGTTCCATAACCATGGTACTCAAAGTTTTGTATTATTGAGATTAAAGTGTTTACATTGTCTTAGAATTTAATAGAAACATAACATAATTAACTGTCTTTTAAGTCACTAAGGCCCAAGTCTGCCTAAGTGTAGCACAAACATCATCATGCATTAGCACCTGAAACCCATGTGAAAATAGGTACGTCAGCATAAAAATTCTTGTGAGATACATAGGTTTTGTTTATGCAGGATTCATGACTTGTAGTTAAAGAAGTGTTTATCAAAAATGTAGTCATGAACCTTGTAAAATGCTTTCTTTTATAAAATCATGTGAAAATCGATATGAAAATCAGATGATAATATATAAAATCATGTGAAAATCGATATGAAAATCAGATGATAATAAAAGAAAAATACATGGTTAAACAAATAACTAAGTAAAATGAATTTGTATAGAATATGTGATTTGTAAAACAATGTCGTGTTTTTGTATAAAATGTATCATGTCTTTGTTCCTGTCAAAGTGGCTTAGATAACGCTACAATATGTAATATAATAAAAGCACTTATATATAGGAAGTACCAGCGGCGTATCCACCATGCTTTTATCACATTACACATAGCCTCGTTATATAAGTCACTTATCAATAACCAACCAAAATGTCTTTGTTTAAACCAATGTCATAATGATCATGTGTAAACCATGTCCAATGTCATGTGTAAACTGTGTCATGTATAATCAAATGTAATTTATGGCAAGTAGAAAGTATCTACTCAAACCATATGTATAATGTCAATGTGAAAACAATTGTTATGTATGGTGAATAAATAGTATGTACTCAACCCCATAGGTAAAATGTACAAAACAATGTTTTTGAATAAACCTAAGTTTAAATCAAATGATATGTTTTGCAGAAAACAATGCTTTATGGATACGAACATTTATGCAGTGATGTTTGTCGCATACATTCAAGCCTTGCGACTGTTTGGACAAACCCTTAAACGAATTAAAGGTTTATCAATTTATGTATATCGGATCCTGTCATTCCCAACTTCCAAACAAACCTAGGAAGTCGGAAACCGGATTTGTCAAGTCCTATGGTACCATTACATACTACCGAGCGGCATGATCAGTGTTAATGAATGTATTATTGTCCCGTTAAACATACCAAATGTCATACCAATGTAAGCATGCTAAATGAAAACCATGTACTAAGTATGCTAAGTAAACATACATAGTAGAAATGTTCATAAAATCAATTGTGCTAGCATGCTCAGTAAACATACATAGCAGAAGTGTAATGTAAATCAATGTGCTCATATGCTGAGTAAACATATGCAGCAAAGTGTCTTATGAAATCAATGTGCTAGCATGCTCAGTCAACATACATAGCAAAACACAATTGAAATCATGTACTATATGTGTACTAGGTGAAACTAGCATGTTTATGTCATAAAAAAAAAGCAATGAAAAGCACGAAAGTAACAAGTATGCACATGTGTATCACCCCAAAGTATTTGAAAGCGGTGAAAGAGGGGAACTATGTACTCACTTGGGATTGCCTATTAGTCTTGAGAATAAGACCAAATAAAGCTTCAAGGATCACGGAATCAAACGACACCTAATATAGGTAACTACGTTAATAATCGGATCCTAAATCGGGAGATAGGATAGAATGAGGTTCTATAAATCAAATGAGTATTTGAACTCATATGGCATGATCTAATAGACCTAACATTCTGATTTGGAAGTCTACCTAAGTGCTTTTGACCCGTTTCGACCCGTTACGGTAGTTTAAGCTACAATAACGTGTCGTTTGCGTAAAACTAAGGTCGGATGGTTATCTATGTCCTATGTCAAGTCTTACATGCCCAATTATGCCCAATTATACCTAACGTGATCACATATGCAAAATATGGATTTATGCTTCAAAAGGGCATTTTGGTCATTTTCTATGGGCATATAAACTACTTAACAAATAACTAACCAACCTAAGTGATCATAAGGTATAACCTCAGTAGGTTATTCCCTATGCAACTATAATCACTAACTAAGCTTGGTCGGATCCTAATGATCGACCAAACGGGTAGGGTTCGAAAGTCTAAGCGGTTGTCTAGACCGCTTAACTTACGACCCTAAACAAGCACTAAACTAGTAGTGACGAGTTAAACATGTCAAAACATGTTTAACTAACTTAGAAAACTGATTTGGAATCAAAACAAAGTGTTTTGATACCTAAAAGTAGTTCCGTTGCAAAATGCGCGTAAATACGCATTTTGACCGAAACTTTGACTCGTCACTACACCTAGTCAACGTGGTAATCAGTAGGTATAATCGCTAAGGATTATAACCATCGTGATTACAATCACGTTGCAAAGTTCAATTGAACTTTGACTTAACCAACTGATGGTCAAAACCGAAAGTCAAACTGTTGGTCAAACTGTTTGACTTTCAGCTCTAAATAGCTGAAAATAACTACTAAGCTATGAAAGAACACTTACAAGGTGTTCAAAGGCTGGAAGGAAGGTTTTAGAACTCATGTAGGTGGCTCCTTAGCAGGAATTCCTCCACTAAGAGTTCAAATATGAGAAATGAGCAATGAACAAGGAAGAAAGGATGGGTATTTATAGTTGTAGAGGACTTGTAGGATCACTCCAAGTGTTTGTGTAGCCTCCAAGTAATAAATCTGGTCCATACAAGTGTCTAGGACAGCTAGCATTTGCTTGGAGAGGTGTTAACTTGGTCATTACACAAGGAAATTGCAAGAATGGTCCCTGAGTTATCAAACAGCCACTGAAAATGAAGTTTCTGTCCAGATTAGGGGGTGGTGTGCCGCGACCATGAGGCCTCTAGGCCATCGCGCGATGCGAGGGTATGGGCTGCAACTTTCAGAAGTTGGTAGAAACAGCCCCTGCACACTCTAACTTGCATTTTTAACGTATTTAACCTCCGTTAAGCCATTTTCAAGGCTCTACAAGGTCATCAAAGTATAGGGGACCTGAAATATGCTCGGAAATATCACGGATGTCGGTTCGTTTGGTCGTACGATCACGTAGTTCGGTTAATTACGACGAAACTCGAACGAACGCGAAAACGATCCAAATTAAGCGACGAATGGTATTTTTGCATTCCTATGACTAAACTAAAATATTTTAGTGACTTCAAAAATTTTTGGATGTCCGGATGTGGTCAGAACGTAAGATATGCGCGTAAATGCAAACTTACGCCTTTTTTTACGCTTTTAGTCCCTGCATGATCAAACAAGCGTATTTTCGCACACCGAACCACTCAAAGCGTATTTCTAAGCTATGTTAAGGTTATTTATGGTATGTTTAGCTTATGATCATGTTCCGGAATGTACGTTTTCATATGAAACGGCAGTCTTTTGCAGTTTGACGCAAATAGTCCCTGTAAGCGAACAAACTTGTTTTTGCCATACCAAACCCTTTAAAACTTATTTCTAAGTTATGTAAAGGTTATTTAAGGTATGTTAAGATTATGTTGCTGTTCCGAAGTGTTTGTCGCATTAAACTGATTACGTTTACGCATCAGTTTACGTATAACTTTCCAGAAAGCGATATAAAGTTTAAAATCGATCAAAAATCAAAATATGGAAAATGTCAAACATAAATAAACAAATATTGGGATCAAATAACAATGTTTTATCGACTGCTTATTGTCACCCTTGCGGGTCAGTTTACCTTTTCTGACTTATGACTAAGTCAGAGTAGCAGCCAATTCGATCGCTTGACGAACAGTGGTAGGAGTACTACCAGTCACATTGTCTTGTACAGTATCGGGCAGACCGTCGATATACCTCTCAATCGCTTTCTCCAATGGGGTAACCATAGTAGGACACAACAAACTGAGCTCCTCATAATGATCCGTATACGCACGGTGTTCTCCCCCATCTTGTTTCAGATCATCGAATTCTCATTCCAAAGCCCTAATATCGTGACGGGGACAGAACTCTTTCATCATGAGAGCTCGAAGCTCTTCCCACGTTTGTGCCATTGCCACATCGGCACCCCTATCACGCATCACACTGTTCCACCATGTAAGAGCACGCTTCTCGAAAACACTAGACGCAAACTCAACCTTACGCTCATTCGGACATTGAACATGTCTGAAGGTGCTTTCCAAACTTTCGAACCATTATAGGAGCGCAGTTGCTCCTTGAGACCCAGAAAACTTCAATGGTTTAGCTGAATTAAAAGTCTTAAAACTGCACTGAGCATTGTTATTATTGTTGTTGTTCGCTTGATTGATCTGAGTTACTAGGTTCGGAAGCATAGCTGCGATTTGCTGAGCGACAAGGGCTGCGATTGCAGCATCTTGTTCGGGATCACGTCTAGGTGGCATATTCTAAAAGAACAAGGAAACATGAGAAACGAGTGAGATTGACAATTGGATAAACAAAAGAGGTATTGAAAACGTCGACAAAACACAAGGAAGGCGATCATTCGTTCGTTACCTCGAACAAACAAACGACACGCAGTGACTAATCAAAGTAAATAGATCAATATAATGTATCGCGAAGACATGCTTTAGCCAATAAGTGGACACTCATCTCAAGAGTTCCCAGGTAAGAGTGACTAGTCCGATTATGTGGATTTGTACGAACACTCTAGCCTTAGACAGAAAACTCAGGATACAGGCATCCACCCTTCCAGATTGCACGTGTTCACATTATAAGACCCAAACTTTGACGAGATTTTGAAAATTTAGAGGGTTCAAAACCTTATAATCAATCATCCAAGAATAGATGATTAATTTTCAAATCGGATTTGTTATTGTGTTCTCATTGTGGTTATCACCTAAAGATAGGTGACGGTATTGTTTTAAAATCTAAACGCAAGAAACTTGCGTTAGGGTCCTAGAAAAGTTATAGTCTAGGTCAAAGCATTACTAATAACCTAATTCCCTATAACCATTGGCTCTGATAACAACTCTTCTGTCACACCTCGACCGCGTTAAAACAACGAAACCGCGGCAGAAACGTCGGGGAGTGGAGCGACAGAATTATTGTTTCACAACCATGGATTCAAAAGTTTTGTTTTATTAAGTATTAAACATTAACATTGTCTTTGAAACCAAACAAACAAGATTACATATCGTCTGTCATCGTTATTAAGTCACTAAGGACTCGTCCAGTCCTAAGTGAGCATGCATCCTAGTCTCAATCAACATCATTCGACACCACCTGAAACATATGTAAAAATAAAGTCAGCAAAGAAATGCCGGCGAGAACATAGGTTTTGTGTGAGTGTCAGATTCATGGCTCGTTTACATGTTGAAATAACGCGTACAAGTTCGTTAATCGATAATAGAAACCTTGTTTTGTAAAATGTTTGGATTGTAAAATGAATAACCAAGTCAAAACAGATTGGTTATAGTTTATAAAACCTCGATGCCATGAATCTTAACTCAAAAGATTTGTTTAAGTAAACCAAATCGTAAATCGTTCTCGTAATAAAACTCGTATGGTTTATATCGTTTAGTAAACATTGTTTGTGTAACATCGTTTCAAATCGTTCGCCCAAGCGAACAAAATAACGCCATGGTATGTAATATGATAAAAGCACTTATATATAAGAAGTACCAGCGGCGTATCTACCATGTTTTTTTCACGTTACACCCGTCCCGTTATCTAAACACTAACCAAAAACCAATCGTTTGTTCAAATCTTTTAACTTGTTCAAATCGTTCAAATCGTTCAATCGTTCAAAATCGTTCAATATTGTTTATTCGTTCAAAATCGTTCATTCGTTCAAATCGTTCTCGTTTTAATTGTGAAAACTACTTTTTGTCGTCTCGTGGAATACATTAAAACCTTCGTAACTCGTCCATCGTTCAACTCGTATTAACAAACCACCAAAGGGTAAGTTAACAATCAACAGGTTCAGTCGTTACCTATATAACCCACACACATAACCATGGGTGCAGTCCGATAACGGGATTTGTCAGCTCCTATGGTACCATAACCTAATACTGGTCGGCTTGATCAATGTTAATGAATGTTATTCGTTATGTAAATACGTCCAACAAGTTCGTTCACATTATCGAAACCGTTCTTGTTTAATATAAACCATAGTATTCGTTTTTTAAATCTTCTCTTGAAAGCGTCAAAATCGTTTAACACATATGAATAACCCCAAAACAATTGAAAACAATAAAATAGGGGAACTATGTACTCACATCAAAGTGCAAAGTATCCTTGATTAAATGAACTAGCAAAGCTCGAGTAAACCAAGGAATTCAAGTAGCACCTAGTAATCGAATTGCTAGTTAATAAATCGACACCTAAATCGGAAGATCGGATAAAATGAGGTCTCGTAAACCAAATGAGTATTGGAACTCATGTGATATGGTTTAACAAAGCCTACATTCAAAATCGGAACCTATCCTAAGTGCTTTCGACCCGTTACGACCCATTAAGGTAGCTTATGCTACTTTAAAGCGTCGTTCGCGCAAAATGCGCGTTCAAGACGCCTAACTAGTCCTATGACAAGTATTATATGCCCTAACATATTTAAATATGTTGCATAATTAGTTTATGTGGGAAAAAAGTTAGGTTACATATGCTTAAATACCAATTATGCATGAGAAGGGCATTTTATTCATTTACCTAAGGCATATAAACTACCTATCATACAACTAATTAAACTAAGTGACCATAAGGTATAACCTCGGAAGGTTATTCCCTATACAACTATGGTCACAATACATGCTTGGTCAGATCCTAACGATCGACCAAACGGGTCGAGTTCGAAAGTCTAAGCGGTGGTTTAGACCGCTTGACTTACGACCCTAAACAAGCACTAGACTAAAAGTGACGAGTTAAACATGTTAAAACATGTTTAACTAAGTTAGAAAACAGGTTTTGATATCAAAACAAATTGTTTTGATACCCAATGATAGTTTCGTCTCAAAATGTGCATAAACGACATTTTGACTGAAGCTTTGACTCGTCACTTCGACTAATCAACGTGGTAATTAGTAGGTATAGTCACAAGGGACTATAACCATCGTGATTACGCTCACGTTGCAAAGTTCCAACGAAGTTTGTGTTGACCAAATCGAGGTCAAAGCATAAAGTCAAACACTGTTTGACGTTCATGCTTGAAATACATAAAAAGCATGAAAGAAGCTTACAAAGGGTCCAAGCAATGAAGGTTTGATCTTAAAAATACTCAGGTATGAAGCTAAGGCTTCAACTTAGAGCAATTTTTAGATCAAATGTGAAGAATGAAAGAAAATCAAGTGGGTATTTATAGATTTTCAAGAACCGTTAGGATTGTTTCTCGAAAATTGAGCTTCGATCTGGATCTTACAAGTAAGGCACACTGATTTGGGATACTAGGGGTGTCCAAAACCATCATACTGTCACACCCTGCTAGTAGCGGAAGCGTATTGTGTGTGACGTAAGAAAGGTAATCATTGCATCCAAATGTATTTAACAACATGAACCAACAACGATGCCATAGTTATATAAATTCCAACGAATATTTACATATTTTCCCAAAAGTAGTTTCAAGTACCATACATGTTCACAACATTAGACATAACATAGTTATCAGTTTGTTTTACACATCACCAAAAGATACTTTAACATAAAACTTAGTAAGGTTTTGTTTCCTATATACCCATACGAAGTTGGGATATAGAAGACAAACCCTTCAAAAGTGGCAATCGTTGTCATTTGTTTTTCCCGAATCCCATAGTGAATCACCGGCTCAAGACCTGTTTCCTGAAATACATGTAGTTTTAAAAAGTCAACAAAAGTTGAGCGAGTTCATGCAGTATTTGTTATCATATGAAATCTAGTAATTGTTATCTTGTAATCATGGTATGTTCTGATTCATTCATGGAGTCTGTTAAGGATCTATCAGTGGGTAGCGAGCCCCCTGACATAATGTACCATAAGCAAATAACCAAACCGAGAACACTTTGTCATCATTGGGATCACAAAAGCACTCCAGGGTATACCAACCAGGAGTGGGGCGTGCCTCAAGCCCAATAGATCTACACCTTTTGCACCTTGGTCACTAAGTGATTAATGGTTACTAATGTAGTTTCCCTACTTATGCACATTGATCATGTCATCTACTTCGTAACTAACATACCAATAGTTTTAGCATGTATTTCCCCTCGATGTTTTTGAAAACAAAACATTGAAAACAGTGAAAGGAGGGACATGAACTCACAAGTTTGCGTTCCGTGAAATATGATATCGAAGTGAGCGTCCGTACGTGTCAATAACCTACATGTGTACTAATCTCGTTAGACACTAGGTCTTTTGGACCTCGTACAAGTTGTTCATCTTGAATTCTTTATTATGTTTTCGCTTGTCATCTTTAGAACAACTTTGTCTTTTAGAGCGTTGATAGCTCACTCGCTCGATTGTTATGTGTATTCATGTGTTCTATGTGTATTGGATTATATGCGAACGGCTTCGAACTTATGTAATTGGGCTTAACCCACGTCTTCTTGTTATTGGGCCTAGCCCTAGTTTTAGAAATTTGGGTTTAGCCCAAATCTAATCCTAGTGAGTCCATTAAATATACTCTTGCAATTTTTACCAAAAATTCACCAAGCATGTAACTTAATAAGTTCGTTTTTCACATGAAAAATACTTGGTAATTTTTATAGTTTTCGACTTTCCGGATTCTTGTTTTTGACCACTTAGTTATGCGTTCGCTTTAGTGTCAAAAAATATGTTATTTTTAGACTCGACATTGTAGTAACTTGTTTACGATGTCGATACGCCCAAATTGTTGTCTTCAAGTGTTATGTACTTCCATTTCGGCCATTTTATTTAATTGTCCGATTTACTAGCATTTCTTGGACCATGTAGGAACATGTATGTATATTTATTTCGATCACCCTATAGGTATCTAATACATACACATATATAGCACATATACATATACTTGATATGTTTTCAAAATATATAATTTTTCTTACCAAAAATTATATTTTACATTGTTATATTTTTACCCATTTATTTTTGTAAAAAAAAAAATATAAGTTTAAGTTCATAAGAACTTCTTGAATATTTAAACCTTAAATATTCTCATCAAAGTTTCCATAATGACGTTTAAGACCACTAATCGCGTTTAACATCGTTAATCACCTTTTAATCCTCTCTTTAATCGCGATTAGATTTTTAGAAAAATTCGCCATAGTTTCCCCTAAAATTATGACGTTTCCCACGTTATAAAAACGCGTTTAAATCATAATCACAATCAACTTTCCAAATCAAGTTTCAATTTATCAACTTTTTATGCTTGATAACCTACACTTTAACCCTCATTTCCATGAACTTAACAAGTGTATTTTAACAACTTTATTATGACAAATAATTTTCATATTTTTGCTAGACTTTTTATGGTGATAATTCATAAAAAAATCAACTTATTAAACTTAGCTTGTAAGAACAAGTTTAATAAACTCCCAAAATTAAGTGTTAAATCCATTTAAACACTTGCTTCTTTATGAAATCTAAAAATCACATAATTAGTTCATGAAAGTGAGTATGATGATCTTTCAAGATTTAAACATAACCATGTTTAAATCACATTTTTATGTTCATCATGGCAAGATGAACACTAATCTTGAACACTACATTAATCTACTAGCAAGATCATCATAAACAACATGATCATACAAACTAACTACACTAATCAACACATAATAACACATAATATGATTAGATTTAGTGTTTATTAGTTTTGAGATTAGGGTTTTTGTTTGTGTTTAACTTTAATTTCAAGACAATCAACTTGTACTTCCATAAATTACTAGTAATAAGAAGCTTAAAAATGGTGATTAGAAGACTTACAATATTGCACAAGTTAAATAAGAAAATAAGAAGGAAGTTAAGCTCCAAAAGTACTCCTAATGATGCTCCATGCTTGAAAACCCCTCATATCATCTTAAAATGTCTTAAAAATAGCTTAAATTTGTGTATTTAGTGGATGAAAATGGGGAGTTAGGGTGAGGATATGAGAGCCGTAGGTTAGAGGGAGGTGTGATGGTGTTTGTACTGCAATTCTTTTTGAAAGTATGGAAATGGGTTTGTTGGTGATGATAGGTGATGTTATAATTATAAATCTCTTATGCCACACTTCATATCTACCAGCCATACTCACCCTTACAATTTTTTTTCTACACAAAACAAGTGGGTGGGGACCCACTTGTTGCCGTCAACAAGGAAGGGGGTATGGTGATTGGATTTTTTTTTTTGTTTATTAAACATGTGTGAAATTTAAAAGAAAAGTTAGATATTTTGGTCATTTAGAAAAAGCATGTTCAATTTAGATGCTAATGGTAGTTTAGGATTTTAAATAAGGTTTAACTAGTTTATTAATTTAGTGGTATAGATTTTGGATGGTAAATATACCACTAGTTCGCTCGTTGGTTCGATATCGGGTGATATACAAAAGTTGTAGTGTAATACCGGGAGCTATGGTTTTAATTTACCATCGACACTATAGCATTTATTCAAGGCGTTTACGACGCCAAAATATGGTTAACTAGCTCGCTAGACTAGTGTAAGTTGTATTTTGATACCTTAAATACTTTCCGTTTAGGCGTCGGCTAGTTAATGGCACTTTCATTTCGTACCGACGAAAGTTTGCCGCAAGTTGTCATCCCGCAACCAAACGATGTATGAAGTGATTTCGAGTTCCAAATTAAGCTTAACTAGTTCACTAGCTTCTTCGTTTGGTTGTTTTGTGGCAAAAATACCGCTTACAAGTTTTTCGGGTCGATAACGAACAAGTTATGTGTATAGCGGTATAACACCGGAAGCTTGTTATTTTGGACACCACAATGATATCCTTAAAATGTTTTAGTGTGTTTTTCATCAAGTGACATAATTCCGAAGTCCCGGAAATGCTTTGTTATAGGTTCGGACAAGTTAAAAGTGTTATATTTTTAGCCGAAATAGACATTTTTGAGATTAGGGCGTTATACCAGAAAGTCTTGTTTCTTTGCAAGATGTGTTTTCATAATAATGTTTTCTTATATAAATCGACTCAGTTATGTTATCCAAGTGTCGTTTTTCAGTGTTTCGGTCAGATTTCACGGTTTGCTGGCATGAATAGTGTAACCGTGAATAGTGCCCGTGGCACTTTCTACCAACAATTTTAGGACATTGTTTGCCTGATTTCGCAATGTGGCGAAAACCAACATATGTTTTAGCATTGTTTCCTTGTCCTAACCTTGTTATCCAATTAACGACATTGTTACGTAATTAAATTACGCTAAATGCATGAGATTATGTAAATAAAATAGTGATTAGTTTGTACGGAATTGCCGGTTTATTGCCATTTGTCACATTCTCCCCCTGTTAAAAAGAATTTTGTCCCGAAATTCACGTTGAGTTACCCTTTGCAGGAGTCTTCTCGAACAGGTGAGGATATTTTGCCTTGATCTAATCTTCACGTTCCCAGGTGTACTCGGGTCCGTGACGTGAATTCCAGCAGACCTTGACTCGTTCGATACGACTTCTCCTTGTCTTGTGGACTTTCCTGTCCATAACCTCGACGGGTTCTTCGGTAATCTGGAGTTTGTCGTCTATATGAATTTCATCCGCTGGGATGATAACTGTTTCAACGGTTGGACTTTTCTTGAGATTAGGCCACTAGTAATATTCCTTTACATCCTGATACATCTTATCAGATCCTGGATGTATTGAATATTTTGACTTGTGTGCCTCATCCAGCACTAAGTCTCGCAATCCGCCAAAGTAAGGAATCTAGATTCTTCCCATGAAATACCACGTGCCATCTTTGTTCTCTTCCAATTGTTTCTCTAATCCTCTCAAGGATTCTGCTTGAATGTTCTCCGGCTTTAGAGCTTTTAGTTGTGCATCTTGCACACGAGTAGTGAAGTTCGTCTGAATGGTTAACTCTAAAGCTCGTACTCGTAAAGTTTTGACCCGCTCTTTCTGGCTCAAAGCATCCGCCACAACATTTGCTTTGCCCGGATGGTACTTGATTTCACAGTCGTAGTCATTCAACAATTCTACCCATCGCCGTTGGCGCATGTTTAATGTTGAAGACTTCTATGATCTGTGAATATGGTACACTTAGTACCATAAAGATAATGACGCCAAATCTTTAACGCGAACACCACTGCGCCCAATTCTAGATCGTGAGTGGTATAATTCTTTTCATGAACTTTTAACTGTCGCGACGCGTACGCGATGACTTTTTCACGTTGCATTAACACGCAACCCAAGCCCTGGCGCGATGCCTCACAATACACCACAAAGTCGTCGGTGTCGTCAGGGAATTATAAGATTGGCGCTTGGCATAATTTATCTTTGAGCGTTTGGAATGCCATTTCTTGTCTTTCACCCCAATCAAACTTTTTTTTATCCTTTTGAGTGAGTGAGGTTAGCGGTTGAGAAATTTTAGAAAAATTCTCAATGAATCTTCGATATTATCCCGCTAAACCCAGAAATTGTCTTACTTCTGTTGGGGTCTTTGGAGTGTTCCAGATCTTTATGGCCTCTATCTTAGCTGGATCAACATGTATTCCGTTCTCGTTCACCACATGACCGCGGAATTGCACTTCGCGAATCCAAAATTCGCATTTTGAGAATTTGGCGTACAATTGTTTTTTCTTAAGTAGCTCCAGAATAGTTCTCAAGTGTTGTTCATGTTCCGCCTTGGTTCGTGAGTATATTAAAATGTCATCAATGAATACGATCACGAACTTGTCGAGATATGGCTTACATACCCGATTCATCAAATCCATGAATGCGGCGGGAGCATTTGTTAGGCCAAAAGGCATAACAAGGAACTCGTAATGCCCATAGCAAGTCCTGAACGCTGTCATAGGAATGCTTTCCTCTTGGATCCTCAGCTGATGGTGTCCGGATCTTATATCAATTTTTGAATAGAAGCTAGAACCTTGTAACTGATCCAACAAGTCGTCAATCCTTGGTAAAGGATACCGGTTCTTTATGGTTAACTTGTTCAGTTCTCGGTAATTTATACACATCCGAAAGGTTCCGTCTTTCTTCTTGACAAATAGCACCGGAGCTCCCCAAGGTGAGAAACTCGGTCTATTGAATCCTTTGTCAAACAATTCCTGAAGCTGAGTAAATAATTCCGGCATCTCCAAGGGTGCGAGTCTATACGAAGCTTTCGCCACCGGTGCAGCTCCTGGCACAAGATTGATACTGAATTCGACTTGTCGCTGCGGAGGTAGTCCCGGCAAGTCTTCTGGAAAGACTTCAGGGTATTCCCTTACCACAGGGATGTCCTCCACCTTGCACTACTCGGCCTTCTTGTCGACCACATGGGCAAGAGAGGCAATGCATCTTGCTCTCAGACTCCTCCGAGCCTTCATACAGTTGTTGATCAGCAACCGTGTTCCGTGTTTCTCTCCGTGAACCAAAAGATGTTCTCTCATCAAACAGGGGGGGGGGGGGAAGGAGGATAGTTTTCTCGAAGCAACTACTTCTGCTAGGTTGTCGGCCAACCAGTCTATGCCAGGAGTTTAGTCGTAACAACCCATTTGAATGAGTGAGAGGTCGATACTGAATTTCCGTGCTCCAAGTTCGAGTGTGCATCCTTTAATATCTTCTCCTGATTCACTAATTCACCATTGGCCAATCCTATGGTATGAGAGGACGTCTAGCTTACTTGACTCGGCCAAGCATACTTTGAATTTTATGGGGACGAAGCTAATACCGACACCGGTATTAAACAACACGGATGCAACGGGTCGGTTGATAGGAACGTATCGGCGACCCTTAATGACTTCACATGACTTCGCTAATTCCTCATTAGCTAACTTGATAGAGCAAGACATGTTTAACCTACATGACTCTAATTCGTGTATATGCTTAGTATCTAAAGACACTAAGTTATGCCGATGTTGGTATCCAAAGAATTGATAATGATGGTTGTAGAGTAGAGCATACCCCTAGTCTTGCTTATTCACTAGCTTGATTCATCATTAGCCATCCATGCTCGTAGTGACCTCCTCGCCACAGTAAAAACCACCTCGTTCATTCTTAAATATAGCTAACTCATTAGTTTCTGTTTTGTGCCCAGTCTCACCACACTACTACTCTTGTCACTTTTGCAAGTGCCCTCATGATGAAAGTTTCACCTATCTCATTCCGAATTTTGACAAGTTATTAGCATACTTCTTGATGTCAGCTTTGTATCTCAGGGCTAAACCACAAATGTAGCGCTCAGTGCGTTTGAATTCGAGTGTTATCCAGTATGCAATAATCCTTGAGAGATTGTAGAGGCGTCAGGGGTAACCAACAACACTGGTTCTAATCATGATCGAGTTCTAGAGCTCGGTTCCCAAACTTGGAATTCTCCCGCTAGCGAGCAATACTCCTCTCGTGTAAGATCCCGGAGTTCTTCCAACGATATCCTCTTTGCTGTCTTACTCTCTATAGTTTGTACTTTGAGATTCCATCAAGTTAACGTCTCTCTCAACAGATGACTATTCATTTACCAAATCGTTTACTTATTAGCACCTTTGCTAGCATGGTTAACTGACTCCATTTTCTTTATTTAGCGGACATAACTTACCGCACCTCTCGTATCGATGAGGTCTCGCCACTTGTAATCTGGAGATGCCTTAGAATTAAAATCTGGTGTGATTGCATCTCCAAGTGTGGCATTGCTACTCGTTCTCGTCCCATCGGAATTTGAACCACTTGAACTACCGGTACCATCAGTACCATTACTAGTGTCGACTCAGCAACCTCATGTTGTGCAATTTCCGCAACCTCATGTCGTTCTATAAAAACTTGAGTTCAACTTTAATAGTAGGGTGCTGATTAACTGGCCCTTCCGGGCGTAGATTTTCTTGTCGACGCTACGTTGTTTCCGATACATAGTATCATTGGGTCTAGCCTTTTTATTTGGACAGATATAGCCTACCATGCGCCTAAGAATTAAGAATGTGATTGGTCATGGAAACCTCAAGACAACATTGCTCAGGTATGTTTGAACAATGATATTCATGAATAAACGAATTCCAAAATGCATAGTACCTCTTGAGGGTATTAGCCATATTCCTAAATGGGAAAAGAAGTAATTCGTTGAGGAGGAGAAACCAAACGGTCGTCTCCAATTTTTACAACGTGTATTCCATACTTCCTGGATCTCGATCGTCCAAAGTAGGAAAAAAATCCTTCATCGCACTAGCCCGTGTGACGAATACGTTGATACCCCTTGAGCTCACGAGCTTCGACAAAATTGTTATAATTTCCATAGATGTCAAATAATACAATGAAGGGGTTGTAGCATGGCTCATGCCATAGCATCCCTGGAATAAGACAAATATCGAACGACAGAGTTTAATGTAATCATCTCCGATAACTAAGATAAGGTAAGGTGGCATAGACACCAAAGAACCAGCCCATGTACAAGAATTTCGAGAATGTTGAGGAAAAATCCTCCATGAGTGGCTAACGAGTTTTGTTTGCTTTCGATGACTAGTCTCAAACGACTCCTGTTATAGATCGAATGTTAAGTGCAAACAATACGTGTAGTCTTCCTGTATCGTAGAGTGTTATAGTAACCGTTCCGGTTAGTGATCCACTAGATAGAAACTTGAACAACTTAGGAATTTCTTATGGCTAGTGATCATTAGCTTGACCCGCAGAGCTCACCAGGATTCCCATACACTACAAGTTGTTATTACGTGGGCCCCCATAATAATAAATTGTCTTGTATGGTCACCCCAGCATTCTCTCGTTCAAGCAGTCGATCAGTCAAATAGAGGACACTATTGTCTATAAACTTTCAACACAGAAGGGACCTTCATGATGGTCCACATGCTAACGCCCATTGTCATTGTTCGTGAAAGGGCACAATGTTAGCCGAAATAGGAATAAAAAGAATCCGTAACAATAATAACTGGAGGGGCACCTTTAAGATGAGTACTTCATCTTCCTTGTCTAGACGAGAGTGTCATCAATCACGATTAGTATGAGCCTCAGGGACCTCGTCCCACTAGTAGGGTTGTTGTCCAAGGACGCCACCTCCGCCTCGTCGTCACTACCAGAGCCGGACATATACCATCCAAGGGAAAACAACCATCTTCCATGGGATCAATGCTTTAGGGTCTCTCTCAGGGACCACGCCTGCCATAAGCTTCGTAATAGACGCGAGGTCGTCATTCTCATCGCGTGAGTCAAGTGTAATAATAGGATTCGTAGTCGAATTTATTTTCGTTCATGGCAAAATATTCCGTACAACACATATATAAATACATTATATATATAATCACTAAATCTCATGTTATTTTTGTTCTCGTGTTTCACATGTAATCCTTAATGTTTTCAAGTCTATTCCTTATTGACTATCATGTATTGATCCGTATACGTTACTAGTGGTTGAGCCCGCGTGATAGATCCTCATGTTATAGTGACACAATGAAAACCTTTTGTCATTTTTGTCATACTTTTGAAATCACTTTTGTAATGTTATCGACTTTGTTTTCATGTGAGAGCCCTTCGGTGATTGTAGACCAAACTTTAATAAAAGTTTTTCCCCGATTCACTACAATCGGAGCTCTGATACCAATCTGTCACACCCTGCTAGTAGCGGAAGCGTATTGTGTGTGACGTAAGAAAGGTAATCATTGCATCCAAATGTATTTAACAACATGAACCAACAACGATGCCATAGTTATACAAATTCCAACGAATATTTACATATTTTCCCAAAAGTAGTTTCAAGTACCATACATGTTCACAACATTAGACATAACATAGTTATCAGTTTGTTTTACACATCACCAAAAGATAGTTTAACATAAAACTTAGTAAGGTTTTGTTTCCTATATACCCATACGAAGTTGGGATATAGAAGACAAACCCTTCAAAAGTGGCAATCGTTGTCATTTGTTTTTCCCGAATCCCATAGTGAATCACCGGCTCAAGACTTGTTTCCTGAAATACATGTAGTTTTAAAAAGTCAACAAAAGTTGAGCGAGTTCATGCAGTATTTGTTATCATATGAAATCTAGTAATTGTTATCTTGTAATCATGGTATGTTCTGATTCATTCATGGAGTCTGTTAAGGATCTATCAGTGGGTAGCGAGCCCCCTGACATAATGTCCCATAAGCAAATAACCAAACCGAGAACACTTTGTCATCATTGGGATCACAAAAGCACTCCAGGGTATACCAACCAGGAGTGGGGCGTGCCTCAAGCCCAATAGATCTACACCTTTTGCACCTTGGTCACTAAGTGATTAATGGTTACTAATGTAGTTTCCCTACTTATGCACATTGATCATGTCATCTACTCCGTAACTAACATACCAATAGTTTTAGCATGTTTTTCCCCTCGATGTTTTTGAAAACAAAACATTGAAAACAGTGAAAGGAGGGACATGAACTCACAAGTTTGCGTTCCGTGAAATATGATATCGAAGTGAGCGTCCGTACATGTCAATAACCTACATGTGTACTAATCTCGTTAGACACTAGGTCTTTCGGACCTCGTACAAGTTGTTCATCTTGAATTCTTTATTATGTTTTCGCTTGTCATCTTTAGAACAACTTTGTCTTTTAGAGCGTTGATAGCTCACTCGCTCGATTGTTATGTGTATTCATGTGTTCTATGTGTATTGGATTATATGCGAACGGCTTCGAACTTATGTAATTGGGCTTAACCCACGTCTTCTTGTTATTGGGCCTAGCCCTAGTTTTAGAAATTTGGGTTTAGCCCAAATCTAATCCTAGTGAGTCCATTAAATATACCCTTGCAATTTTTACCAAAAATTCACCAAGCATGTAACTTAATAAGTTCGTTTTTCACATGAAAAATACTTGGTAATTTTTATAGTTTTCGACTTTCCGGATTCTTGTTTTTGACCACTTAGTTATGCGTTCGCTTTAGTGTCTAAAAATATGTTATTTTTAGACTCGACATTGTAGTAACTTGTTTACGATGTCGATACGCCCAAATTGTTGTCTTCAAGTGTTATGTACTCCCATTTCGGCCATTTTATTTAATTGTCCGATTTACTAGCATTTCTTGGACCATGTAGGAACATGTATGTATATTTATTTCGATCACCCTATAGGTATCTAATACATACACATATATAGCACATATACATATACTTGATATGTTTTCAAAATATATAATTTTTCTTACCAAAAATTATATTTTACATTGTTATATTTTTACCCATTTATTTTTGTAAAAAAAAATATAAGTTTAAGTTCATAAGAACTTCTTGAATATTTAAACCTTAAATATTCTCATCAAAGTTTCCATAATGACGTTTAAGACCACTAAACGCGTTTAACATCGTTAATCACCCTTTAATCCTCTCTCTAATCGCGATTAGATTTTTAGAAAAATTCGCCATAGTTTCCCCTAAAATTATGACGTTTCCCACGTTATAAAAATGCGTTTAAATCATAATCACAATCAACTTTCCAAATCAAGTTTCAATTTATCAACTTTTTATGCTTGATAACCTACACTTTAACCCTCATTTCCATGAACTTAACAAGTGTATTTTAACAACTTTATTATGACAAATAATTTTCATATTTTTGCTAGACTTTTTATGGTGATATTTCATAAAAAAATCAACTTATTAAACTTAGCTTGTAAGAACAAGTTTAATAAACTCCCAAAATTAAGTGTTAAATCCATTTAAACACTTGCTTCTTTATGAAATCTAAAAATCACATAATTAGTTCATGAAAGTGAGTATGATGATCTTTCAAGATTTAAACATAACCATGTTTAAATCACATTTTTATGTTCATCATGGCAAGATGAACACTAATCTTGAACACTACATTAATCTACTAGCAAGATCATCATAAACAACATGATCATACAAACTAACTACACTAATCAACACATAATAACACATAATATGATTAGATTTAGTGTTTATTAGTTTTGAGATTAGGGTTTTTGTTTGTGTTTAACTTTAATTTCAAGACAATCAACTTGTACTTCCATAAATTACTAGTAATAAGAAGCTTAAAAATGGTGATTAGAAGACTTACAATATTGCACAAGTTAAATAAGAAAATAAGAAGGAAGTTAAGCTCCAAAAGTACTCCTAATGATGCTCCATGCTTGAAAACCCCTCATATCATCTTAAAATGTCTTAAAAATGGCTTAAATTTGTGTATTTAATGGATGAAAATGGGGAGTTAGGGTGAGGATATGAGAGCCGTAGGTTAGAGGGAGGTGTGATGGTGTTTGTATTGCAATTCTTTTTGAAAGTATGGAAATGGGTTTGTTGGTGATGATAGGTGATGTTATAATTATAAATCTCTTATGCCACACTTCATATCTACTAGCCATACTCACCCTTACAATTTTTTTTCTACACAAAACAAGTGGGTGGGGACCCACTTGTTGCCGTCAACAAGGAAGGGGGTATGGTGATTGGATTATTTTTTTTTTGTTTATTAAACATGTGTGAAATGTAAAAGAAAAGTTAGATATTTTGGTTATTTAGAAAAAGTAGGTTTAATTTAGGTGCTAATGGTAGTTTAGGTTTTTAAATAAGGTTTAACTAGTTTATTAATTTAGTGGTATAGATTTTGGATGGTAAATATACCACTAGTTCGCTCGTTGGTTCGATATCGGGTGATATACAAAAGTTGTAGTGTAATACCGGGAGCTATGGTTTTAATTTACCATCGACACTATAGCATTTATTCAAGGCGTTTACGACGCCAAAATGTGGTTAACTAGCTCGCTAGACTAGTGTAAGTTGTATTTTGATACCTTAAATACTTTCCGTTTAGGCGTCGGCTAGTTAATGGCACTTTCATTTCGTACCGACGAAAGTTTGCCGCAAGTTGTCATCCCGCAACCAAACGATGTATGAAGTGATTTTGAGTTCCAAATTAAGCTTAACTAGTTCACTAGCTTCTTCGTTTGGTTGTTTTGTGGCAAAAATACCGCTTACAAGTTTTTCGGGTCGATAACGAACAAGTTATGTGTATAGCGGTATAACACCGGAAGCTTGTTATTTTGGACACCACAATGATATCCTTAAAATGTTTTAGTGTGTTTTTCATCAAGTGACATAATTCTGAAGTCCCGGAAATGCTTTGTTATAGGTTCGGACAAGTTAAAAGTGTTATACTTTTAGCCGAAATAGACATTTTTGAGATTAGGGCGTTATACCGGAAAGTCTTGTTTCTTTGCAAGATGTGTTTTCATAATAATGTTTTCTTATATAAATCGACTCAGTTATGTTATCCAAGTGTCGTTTTTCAGTGTTTCGGTCAGATTTCACGGTTTGCTGGCATGAATAGTGTAACCGTGAATAGTGCACGTGGCACTTTCTACCAACAATTTTAGGACATTGTTTGCCTGATTTCGCAATGTGGCGAAAACCAACATATGTTTTAGCATTGTTTCCTTGTTCTAACCTTGTTATCCAATTAACGACATTGTTACGTAATTAAATTACGCTAAATGCATGAGATTATGTAAATAAAATAGTGATTGGTTTGTACGGAATTGCCGGTTTATTGCCATTTGTCACACATACGGTATTGAGAAAGTTACACAAAAGACCCCCAAGTTTAAACCCATTGCTGAAACTGAAATTTCTGCCAAAAATAGGCCGTGGCGTCGCGCCACGGCACCACCCCTTTGGGGTCACGCTACGCCACCACAAACCAGAACCAGCAAGTTTTGAAAACTGGCAAAACTGGTCCCTGCAACACTTTTAAGCCATTTTCGATGCGTTTAAACCCCGTTAACCCTCATTTTCAAGGCTCTACATGGATGTTAAAGCATATGGAACATGAAATATGCTCAAAATCATCTCGGGTGTCAGTTCGTTTGGTCGTACGGTTGCGTTATTCGGTTAATTACGACGAAAACTCGAACGGACGCAAAAACGATCCAAATTTCACGATGAATGGTATTTTTGCATTCCAATCACTAAAATAAAATATTTTAATGATTACAAAAATTTTTGGATGTCCGGATATGTTCTGAACATAAGATATGCGCGAAAATGCAAACTTATGCACTTTTTGATGCTTTTAGTCCCTGTTTGATCAAAAAGTTTATTTTCGCATACCGAACCCATCAAAGCCTATTTCTAAGCTATGTAAAGGATATTTAGGGTATGTTTAACTTATGATCAAGTTCTGGAATGTTCGTTACCATACAAATCTGCATAGTTTTGCAGTTTGACGTAAATAGTCCCTGCGATCGAATAAACTTGTTTTCGACACACCAAACCCTCCAAAACTTATTTCTAAGTTATGTAAAGGTTATTTAAGGTATGTTAAGCCTATGTCACTATTCCGGAGTGTTTGTAGCCTTAAACCGAATACATTTACGCATCAGTTTGCGTATAATTTTCCAGAAAGTGATTTAAAGCTTGAAATCGAACTCGAATCAAATCGTAAAATCATCAAACACAAATACACACATATTAACACCAAAACACATCGTTTTATTGATAATTGATATTGTTTTATATCGTACATCGTTCACAGAACACAGTTGTCACAAGATACCCATGTGGAAGTGGGAGCAAATCTCGATGGACTTCATAACCAAATTACCCAGGACCCCTAGAGGGCATGATATGATATGGGTGATAGTTGATCGATTAACGAAGTCTGCACATTTCCTACCAATCCGAGAGAAAGATAGCACTGGAAAGCTTGCTGAGCTATATCTTAAGTAAATTGTCGCACGGCATGGAGTGCCAATTTCGATTATTTCAGAGAGAGATGGACGTTTTGTTTCAAGGATATGGCAATCCTTCCAGGAGGCCTTTGGATCTCAGCTAGATCTAAGCACGGCCTTCCATCCACAAACCGATGGCCAGAGCGAACGAACCATACAAACACTGGAAGATATGCTTCGCGCATATGTTATGGACCTAGGCGGCAGCTGGGATACTCATCTACCTTTAGTTGAGTTTTCCTATAATAACAGCTACCATACGAGTATAAAAGGCGCACCGTTCGAAGCTCTATATGGCCGTAAGTGTCGTTCGCTGTTGTGTTGGGCAGACGCTGGAGACAAGCAGTTGATTGGTCCTGAACTGGTTCAAGAGACGACAGATAAGATTATGCATATCCAAGAGCGCATTAAGGCGGCTCGTGATCGACAAAAGAGCTACGCTGATCGAAGACGAAAACCCTCAGAATTCGAGGTGGGAGACAAAGTTTTGTTGAAGGTCTCACCTTGGAAAGGTGTAGCAAGGTTCGGAAAACGTGGAAAGTTGAATCCACGATATATTGGACCGTTCAAGATCTTGGAAAGAATTGGTACCGTGGCGTACAAATTAGAGTTACCGGAAGAACTTAATGGCGTACATGATACGTTCCATGTGTCAAACCTTAAAAAGAGTCCAACCCAGGAAACAATTATCATCCCTGCGGATGAGGTGCATATCGACGACACACTCCAATTTACAGAACAGCCTGTTGAGGTAACGGATTGGAAGATCCACAAAACAGGGAGGAGTCGCATTAAGCTTCTCAAGGTACGATGGAACTCTAAGCACGGACCCGAGTACACGTGGGAACGTGAAGATCGGTTCAAAGCCAAGTACCCCCATCTGTTCGAGAAAGCTCCTGCGGGAGATAACTCAGCCTGAATTTCGGGACGAAATTCTTTTAACGGGGGGAGACTGTGACAAGTGGCACAAAACCGGTAATTTCCGTACAGTTTTAATTATTATTTATTATCTGCAATTATGTGCTTAAATATCAACATTGTCTGATTACATGCTATATATATGAATTCATGCACGTTTTATACTTCAAATATTTCTTTTTCCATTACTTTAAGCGTTGCGTCAGAAAGACTAGTAAACTCACCGGTAAGACACGCTGTGTCAGCAATTCTGCAGAAAGCAGTCAGATAATAGAATTAGGGCCTAGGAATAGGTCCAACACCTAAAATACATTAAAAACCAAGTGTGGATACAAGGGTTAAAATATAAACTTTCCGGAAGCTAAACTATGCACTAAACAGCACCCGAAACTCACTATAAATGCAGAATTCTGCATAAATCAGCACTAATTCAGCTATAATCAGCTATTTAAAACAATAATATCATGCAGAATTTATGTTTTATTGTCCAAAATAACTTACAAAGTGTCGGGAATTAAAACTGCCACAAAAGGTGCTTCATAGCTACTGAAACTGCGCAATTTAGCACTTTAACGAACCATAACGAAACGAACAACCGGACAATAATCGGGACATCAAAAATTGACTATGAAGGGGTAAGGTCCCAAAAACCTCGCTTCAAGTGCTTGATACCATACCACAACCTCATCCTTCTAACCTTCTTTAGACCTTGCGCGATTGCGCACTGGTCCTACAAAGAGAGCTTAGAAGGAAAACCGCAAGCAGCACCTGCGCGCCAAAAGGAAATTAACAAATCCTTGCGCCAATCTCCATAACAGATAAGGATAAAAACCCTAATAAACACCCCCCGGATAAAATCCAGACTTGGATACTATTTACTTCACTGATACCATACAGTAAGGAGCCACACATGATTACAGCTGTAATCTTCTAGAAGGCTCTATCGTGCATCATCAGACGGTTGTAACCGTCTAGCCACATATCATCATCCCAGGCTCCCTTGAAGTCACGATGATAGCACGGAATTGAAGAGAGATCATCACTTGCCCACTTTCCACGTGGCAATACCCCAACCGTTGATCAAAGATCGCGATCCGTGTGCTCTCACACTCGTTAAGTGATTAACGGAGGGAAAAATAACCGCTGACGGAAATAACACTTTCCGTCAGTATTTCACCAACAAGTTTTCCCGCCAAAACTTTGGCTATAAATAGAAGGATAATTCAGGTATAATCTTCAAGTTACATCCACTTCACTTTCCCTTCTTCTTCTTCATAAACCCTGTACTTATTCTCACGCCGGAGGGTGGTCATGGAGAGAACCCCCATTCTCCCCGTGGCGAGTCTAACGGTGGTTGTTTTGCAGTTACTGTGAAGAAAATAAGACTTGTCACCCACGAACCGAATGAGGAGAGATCAACCCTTTTATGAAGATTCAAACCCCCTGGTTCAGTTGATTCCGGTCAATTAAACCAGTGTTTCGTCATTGGCTCCCACCGATTTCTCAGTTTCATTCATTTCTTCTCGTTTCGATTCATTTTTTCTTCATCCTTTGTTTCATATGGCAGAGAACTCGTCATTTCACCCATCAGGTCCTCGATCTGAAGTCAAGGGTTCTGCAACCCAAGATATCCAGATCGACGGAATCATGGGCAACGAAGGAAGCAACAATAGTCGTCTGGAGGAAAACGGCCTCTTGATACAAATAGGAGTTCGTAACCGCCCAGATCTACTCCTGGAGGAAACTCCAGAGCACTAGTTCGCCAGGTTCCAAATCGCCATGAACCAAATTTTTGCACAAAACGTCAGATCCGAGTCGTTAAACAACAGATCTGATATTCAAGAAGTAAGTAAGAGAAAATTTGACACTACGGTATTGGACCCATTGTTAGCTTGTCAGTGGGACATCCAATCTAGTAGTCACGAAGAGACGGTACGAAAATCAGAAGGTACCAATCACCAGGAAGCCAAACCAAAGCAGATAAATATGGTGCAAGGAGGTCCCTCACGAAGGCCTAACAAACGAAGCCATAATCAGCATTGGAGAGAACAACAAGTTGTATTCCCTGTCGTCCCTAGAGGTCCTCAGGAAGAACGCCCAGTAATTATCACCGGTATCTTCAGCCATTACAGAACTGATTACATGTTCATCTATCCAGGAAGCTCGATGGATATAATCTATGAACAATGTTTCAAGCAACTTGACCCAGAAGATAAAGCACGCTTAGAACCAGTCGATTTCCCTCTCACTGGTTTCTGCAATGAAGCTGTTTTTCCGTTGGGTCAAATCGCTTTTCCTGTGACCCTCTCAGATGGCGAACACTCGCGCACTGTCACAGTGAATTTCATGGTTATGCCAGCAACATCGCGCCATGATGTACTGCTGGGAAGACGATCTCAGAGAGAATTCAGCATGATTACTTCCATACCACACGCTGCTTGCGGCTTTCCGACGGAAACTGGGGTAGCAATTCTATAATCCAGCAAGGAAGTCATGTACGTGGACGATGAACCACCAGCAAAGGTTGCCAAACCTTCAACATCAAACGAACCGGAAAAATGGGTTCTCAATGAGGAGTATCCAAAACCAACCATCTTGCTAGGGTACGCCATTTCACCAGCAATACGGATACAGTTGAAGGAGCTACTTTCAAACAATAGAGACATCTTCGCCTGGTCCCCAGCGGACATGAGTGGAGTACCACGAGATATAGCGCAACACTATTTAAACGTCCGACCTTCAGCAGAACCCGTTGCGCAAGGAAGGCATAGTCTCAGCGCAGAAAAGGCAGAAGCAATGAACGAGCAAGTAACAGAGTTACTTAAAGCGGGGATCCTGCGCAAAGTACAATTCCAAACCTGGGTCGCCAACCCAGTAATGGTTCAAAAACACAATGGCGGGTGGCGCATGTGTGTCGACTTCAAAGACCTCAACAAAGCCTGCCCGAAAGATTGCTATGCGCTTCCGGAAATTGAAAAGAAGGTTGACTCTCTTGCATCCTTCCGTTGGAAGTGTTTTCTAGACTGTTATAAAGGCTACCATCAAGTACAGATGAAAGAGGAAGATGAAGACAAAACAACCTTCCATACAGATAAAGGTATTTTGCTATACGAAAATGCCTTTTGGTCTCCGCAACGCAGGGGCTACTTACCAACGCTTGATGGATAGAGTCTTCGGGTAAGACATTGGTAAAACAGTGGAAGTTTATATGGATAAACTTGTCATTATGAGTCAAGAAGAAGATACCATGTTCGCAAACATTCAGCGTACGTTTGATTGTTTGCGCAGCGTCAATTTTAAACTTAACCCAACAAAATGCTCCTTCGCAATGGAGAAGGGAAAATTTATAGGGTTCATAGTAACCAGATACGGCTTTAAGGTCAATCCGGAGAAAGTACAGGCCATCCAACTAATGCCGTCACCAGCAACAGTTAAAGAGATGCAACGACTTGCGAGACGATTAGCAGCCTTGAACAGATTCTTATCAAACCACGCTGCAAAATCCTACCCGTTCATTAGTACGTTGCGCAATTACGCCAAAAAGAGCCACTTTCAGTGGGCACCAGAAGCGGAGATAGCCTTCAAACAAATGAAGGAATGTCTGATACAGTTACCAACTTTAACAGCGCCACGAGAGGAAGAACCGCTAATCTTATATCTTTCAGCGACAGAAGTAGCGGTTGGCACAGTGTTAATGGTAGAAAGAGATGCCGTCTAAACTTCGATATACTACATTATTAAGATGTTAACCGGCCCAGAGACGCGCTACTCGATGATAGAAAAACTAGTCCTCGCACCGGTACATGCATCACGAAGACTACGACGGTATTTCTCTGGCCATGTTATTACTGTACTCACTAATTATCACCTAGGTCAACTCCTGTCCAAACCCGATGTCGCGGGCGACTGGCCAAATGGGCCATCGAGCTAGGAGGGTACAATATCCTATACAAACCTCGACCGGCAATCAAAGGGCAGGTATTAGCAGACTTCGCCATTGAAGTTCCCGTAGACAAAATACAAGAATGCGAGGCAATCCAAAACCCTATTCCAGTCTTCGACGATAGGGTTTGGACGTTGCACACAGACGGGGCTTCTAACGACGACGGTGCAGGCGCAGGTCTTCGATTTGTTAGCCCAGATAATCATGAGCTTACATACGCCATTCGCCTAGATTTCAAGAGTACAAACAACGAGGCAGAATACGAGGAATTTCTTGCGGGCCTCCGTTTGGCACTGAAAATGGGAGCAAAAAACCTTGAAGCTCACGTCGATTCAAAGCTAGTGGCTGAACAAGTTAATGATCATTACGATGCTAAGGGCAAAGCCATGGCTTTATATCTAGAGCAAGCACGAATGCTTATCAGCCAATTCCAAACTTTCAAGATAGTCCATATAAACAGAAGTGAAAATAAACAAGCGGACGCACTGAGCAAATTGGCCGCCACCAGTTTCAAACATCTGGCAAAAGAAGTACGCATCGAGGTATTATCCAATCTATCCGTCCCTCTAAGACAAGTGAACATCATCGAGGTCGTCAACCCATCCTGGATATCCTCGATCATCATGTACTTACAGCATGGCGTACTTCCAGAAGGAAAAGCGGAAGGTAGGAAGATCCAGAACAAAGCGCTGAACTACGAAATGGCAGATGGTATCTTATACCGAAAATCATTTATGGGTCTGCTCCTACGCTGTGTCGATAAAACAGATGTGCAGTACTTAGTCAGAGAAATTCACAAAGGATTATGTGGAATTCACGCTGGACCACGCATGGTAGTGGCAAAGATAATGAGCGCAGACTACTATTGGCCAGGAATGCATGTGGACGCAGTGGAACTATTGCGCAAATGCGCAGCATGCCAACACCATGCGCCAAAAACTCTCCGTCCGAAAAATCCTCTAGTTCAAGTTACCTCAGCTTAGTCTTTCCAACAATGGGGTATCGACCTCGTTGGGCCTTTTCCCGACGCGCCGGGTGCAGTTAAATTCATTGTTGTGGCAGTTGAATACTTCACCAAGTGGGTAGAAGCTAAGGCGTTAGCGTCAACCACAGCAATGGTAATCCGCAAGTTCATATGGGAGCATATTATCTGTCGATTCGGGTTGCCATTGCGCATCATTTCAGATAACGCCACAAATTTTGCCTCAGAAGACCTCCAAAAGTGGTTTAAAGAAATGAAGATCGAGCACAGCTTTGCCTCTGTGGCGCCCCCACAAGGAAATAGGCAGGTCGAAAGTGTGAATAAATAGATAGTTGATGGCATCAAGGCGAGATTGGGGACGGCGCGCAGAGGATGGGTAGATGAGCTCCCTAGCATCCTATGGGCTCATCGCACCATGCCAAAAACTAGTACGGGGGAAACCCCATTTAGCCTGGTATATGGATCGGAGGCAGTAATATCAGCAGAAATAGGCCTCCCGTCACCGCTCATGATTGCCATGGAGAAATAAGATAATGAAATAGAACGAAGGATGGATCTGGACCTTCTCGAGGAAAGGCGCGAAAATGCAGCCATCGCAGAAGCCAGGTACAAATCCAAATTAGAAAAATACTATAATGCGCGAGTTCGGGTGTGCACCTTCGTCCCAGGAGATTTCGTCCTGCGCGACAACGAAGCGTCCAACGCGGAGAAGCCAGGAAAATTAGCACCTAGATGGGAAGGACCGTACATTATCAATGAGGTCCTGGGCAAAGGGGCATACACCCTAAAAAGACTCGACGGAACAACCGTTTCCCGCACCTGGAACGCGCAGCAGCTGCACAGGTGCTACATATGACCAAGCCAAGCTATTCGCCACAAAAAGCCAGACTTATACAGGCAATGTAATTTTCTTATTTCACTTTGTATCATCGGCCCCGCGCCTTATTAATACAAAGATTATCTTTACATATGTTATTGTTTATTACAAATTGCATGTAACTCCTTTGGTACACGCGAAAACAATATGGTGAAACATTGAAAGCCTCATGAACGGTCCAACGGGCATAAATCCCGCGCACAGTCCAGACCTACGTTCACACATGAGTTCAATACCATTCTTATTCGCTTTACCTAAACAAAGTAATTATACACATGCAACATATTGTAATTCAAACACAATACAAACACAAAACATATATGCATAACATTGCAGCAAAAAGAAAGTTACTAGTGCAGCAAAATCACTTTAACAAAATTTACAAAACACGGCAGTGTACCAGAACATTAGTTACAAATCAAACAAACTAACTACACACCAGGAAACATATCCAAAACACCCAACGGAGTATGCAGAACTTCACCATACTCAGAAAGAGGGTGAGGATCAACAATCCTGGGGTTTGCACCCTCCTCATCACCTGCAACGGGAGCAACCGCATGATCACCAGTCGGAATATCAGCCGGAGGAACTGAGCAGGGACTACGGCGACGCCGCTGGTATACAATCGAGCAACTCCCCCTCCGACCGGCCGGAAATACCCGAGTTACGGCATACGCCGACAGTCGGGTAACTCCCTCGTGGCTATCATCGGCAAAAGGAGAGCGGGAAAGATTCCCTGAAGACTCCGATCGAACAACTCCACGAACGTTTTCGCTTCCAGGAACGTCTTCCGGCGATAAGCCCACAAGCAGAAGTAAACCATCAGCAGCTTCAAAAACATTCAAGATTTCTGAAATTCTCCGGCAACGGAATCGACGCATAACTCTCATATTGACGAAAATTGGTAAAGTTTTAAAACTTCTATATGTATATATAGTGCAAGAAATATAAGGTCAGAGATGGTAGAAATCGTGATGATTAAGTGTCAAATCATCTCTCTTTGAAACGGCGCTGCCACTGCAAGTGTCATATCCCATTAAATACATTATGACAGCTTCTGCACACATTCCAAGAGGCCACAGTTCAGTTAGAAGACAAAGAGGCAATACAAATTACATTTCTACAATGACGTAGGCAGCTGTCAGCTCATAATTAAAGGAAAGCTCCTCACCCAAGGGAACAGTTCAAGGAAAGATACAAAATATCTTTCTCCACAAAATTTCCATTTTTCCAGAGTTAAGATTTTTAAAATCAGAATAATGAGCAAGAGTATCTTCTCTCAAAAGATTCTCCACTTCCGCGCCAAAAACTCTACAGCAAAAGCACCTCTCTCTCATAGTCCAGTGCTCCACTTATTTGCATAAGAGCAACACTAGACAGGGGGGACTTGAAGGGGTAAGGTCCCAAAAACCTCGCTTCAAGTGCTTGATACCATACCACAACCTCATCCTTCTAACCTTCTTTAGACCTTGCACGGCCGCACACTGGTCCTACAAAGAGAGCTCAGAAGGAAAACAACAAGCAGCACCTGCGCGCCAAAAGGAAATTAACGAATCCTTGCGCCAATCTCCATAACAGATAAGGATAAAAATCCTAATAAATACCCCCGCATAAAATCCAGACTTGGATACTATTTACTTCACTGATACCATACAGTAAGGAGCTACACAGGATTACAGCTGTAATCTTCTAGAAGGCTCTATCGTGCATCATCAGACGGTTATAACCGTCTGGCCACGTGTCATCATCCCAGGCTCCCTTGAAGTCGTGATGATAGCACAGAATTGAAGAGAGATCATCACTTGCCCACTTTCCACGTGGCAATACCCCAACCGTTGATCAAAGATCGTGATCCGTGTGCTCTCACACTCGTTAAGTGATTAACGGAGGGAAAAATAACCACTTACGGAAATAACACTTTTCGTCAGTATTTCACCAACAAGTTTTC
Organism: Helianthus tuberosus; assembly: GCA_030545235.1. Taxonomy (NCBI): domain Eukaryota; kingdom Viridiplantae; phylum Streptophyta; class Magnoliopsida; order Asterales; family Asteraceae; genus Helianthus; species Helianthus tuberosus. The sequence continues at coordinate 69,497,171 of CM060356.1, read as the reverse complement.
CCGCCCAAACTTCGGCTATAAATAGAAGGATAATTCAGGTATAATCTTCAAGTTACATCCACTTCACTTTCACTTCTTCTTCTTCATAAACCCTGTACTTATTCTCACGCCGGAGGGTGGTCACGGAGAGAACCCCCATTCTCCCCGTGGTGAGTCTGATGTGTGTAAAATGCAACATATAAATTACATCAAATGAGGCATAAAACTAACCCTTTTTAAGTACTAATATTGGAAAAAGAGTGTTTTTGTCTTCCTTTTGTATTTTCAGTATTAAATGAGCTCAAAAACGCAAAAGAAGCAAAATGACAGCTAAATCCAACATAAATACAAGAAAAGGAATATTAGTGGACTGCCCGAACCCTCAACGGCACCTTCCAAAGCAAAGTAGAGAAATCAGAAGACTGAACACGCCCCGTGCTCAGCCAGCACGGGGCCGTGCCCAAGAAGCAGCAGAAAAGACAAATCTATAGAAGCTTCTATTGCCCATCACGGGGCCGTGCTCAGCGGACACGGGGGCGTGTCGAAAGTACAGCAGGCGCATTTATTGTAATTGCGAATTACAATTAATGAGGAGAGAGATTGTCAGACGGACACGGGGCCGTGCCCAGCGGACACGGGGCCGTGTCCAGCTCTCTGTTCAGCCTATAAATAGGAGTGCTTGGATTCATTTCATCTCATCCCTTGGCACACCACCTCTCTCACACTTCATCCACCACCCACCACCATCACAACACCATCATCCACCACCATCATCCATTGTCCATCGTAGAGTGTGTGAGTCGTCTCGGGATCCAAGATTGATCGTAAGAGTTCTTGACAATCAAGGCCATGTTTGCCTAAGTCTCTTACATCACTTGGTGAAGACAATGTGTCTAGTATAATACTTTTTATTTCTAATCTTTTGCACTTTTTATTTGGTTTTGTATTAATGACTTTAATAACTAGTTACTTATGTTGAAGGTGATCTTTCCTTATCGTTTGTCCGTGGTGTCTTGGCATTATTTTACTGTCTATATAAAATAAAGGATTTTCACCATTCATATCTCCACGGTCTATATGGAGATATGTTGGCTACCTGGTAGGGGGTTAAGGGAACGGTTTGGTAAAGGTCTTACCATTGTTCAGCGTTTAGAGGTCCTGCAATGGACCTGGGTCAAATTTAGTAGGACCTCCTTCAATACTTCACGGTATTGGATGGCGGGGGTCCAAACTCTTTGATCCCCTCATAAGTTAACTACTATTAATACTATAACCCGGCTATTTAGGACTGTATCCCTGCTGACTCAGACTACTTAGCCGAGGGTAACGTCACCGCCAAAAGCGGGGCCTACCACAATACTGCATTAATAACTTAATTCATTATCTTCCAATAATCCACCCTTTTAGGATTGTATCCCTGCTGACTCAAACTACTGGGGTGAGGGTAACGTCGCCTTCAAAAGAGGGGCCTACTACAATAACTAAGATAATCTCTTAATTATGTGCAAAAGTGCGGAAATAATCAAAGGTTATACTAGATACGAGTCGGAACCAAGTGATTCATCTTGTCTATCTGTTTTTCTTTTATTTTTATTTTCAGCATTTTAGTTAGTTTTATTTTTCTTAGTTTAAAACATTTTTTCTAAACTTTTATTTTGGTTAGACGTTGAGGATAAACCGGTACTAAAAGCTCTTGTGTCCTTGGACGACCTCGGTATCTTACCAACGCTATACTACACTCAACGATGGGTGCACTTGCCCATATGTGTGTTTAGTGTTAGTAAAATATCGTGTTTTATAAATTTAAAACTTGGCTAAAATAAGTGTTAAAAATGGCTTAAAATATACACCTAAAATAAGTAACACTTCGCACGCATCAGAGTCTAACGGTGGTTGTTTTGCAGTTACTGTGAAGAAAAGAAGACTTGTCACCCACGAACCGAACGAGGAGAGATCAATCCTTTTATGCAGATTCAAACCCCCTGGTTCAGTTGATTCCGGTCAAATAAACCAGTGTTTCTTCAGACTAGAAGTAATGTTTTTATGATATTAAGCTAGTATTGGTGATAGAACACCTTAAAAATCATAAAAACACCTAAACACACTTAAACTAACTTAAACCCCCTCGTTTGAACTTTAAACCCCTAACTTCCCAAATTTTACACTTTACCCCCCCACCCCTCACCCTTGGCCGGCCCTATGGGCCCCACTTCACTTTTGATTAGTTTATTTCTCCTTGTCCCCTAAAGCTTATACAAAATCTTAATTAAAGATCATGTGTTGGAAAATTTTTCTATAATAACCAAGAGTAGTGCACATTGTCCATTATCACAAAATTCAGCATCTTCTTCCTTGTGCCTCCCCTTGCTGTCGGCTCATATACACCACCAACACACCACCATTTTCAAGCTCCAACTTCACAATCTAAGGTCACTAGGAGGTGTAAGAAGCTCATCTAAGAAGGTGTAAGGTGATAGAAGTGGAAGGACCTCACTTCGGAGCTTTTAACCTCTCATTTTCTTCCTTGATCATCATCTTCATTCTTGTGCCACTTCCCTAGCCATTAGAGCTAGTAGTAAGCTTCTTGATCACTAATATAAGTCATGTTTAAGTTATGTATAAGTTTCACCATCTAAACAACTTAACTTTTAATGATAAAAATGAAAAGATCTAACATATTCATGAAAAAATAAGTGATTACATGAATTTTTGGTGTATGTGATGAAGTTGTTGATGTTATATCTTGTGTCTATGTTTAGATCAAGTATGTTAAAGCTTGGATCTAACAAGTTTAAGCATGGATCTTGAAAGATCCATGGTTAAACTTGAAGATGAACATATGAAGCATTATGTGAACATGAAAAATGAATTTTGATGCATAATCTTGTAATCTTGAAGTTATAAAGTGTGTATAGAAATAATTTTTGAAACTAAAACTCATGGGAAGTTTGTTAAAAATTTAACATAAAGCTTGTTTTTGAAAGATCTAAAGTTATTAAGCATGGATCTTGAAAGATCCATGGTTAAACATGATGTTAAAAATAATGATATTTCTAATAAACATAAAAGTGGTTTTAGAAACATGATTTACAAACTTTGAAACCATTAAACTCACGGATGAGTTGGTTAGTAAAATAAAGTCTCATAAAAGTTTGTTTAAAATACTAAAGAACACTTATTTTTAGAAAGATCGTAATATGTTAAGTGTAGATCTAAAAGACTAGACATTTTTAACATGAATCAAGTTCACCATGATGTTTCATATGGAAATATTTGTGTATGTTGTTGATGATTATTGTTGAAAATTATTTTTGGTCTTGAAAAGAAAATAAACACATGTTTTGAAAACATGGGAAACCTCCATTTTTAGGGGAAACTATGTCAAAATTTTTATAAAATTTTGACACTTAGAAAATATAAGTTTAGGTGAAACTTATTCCCTAAAAATTCACCTAAAAATATTTACCAAGGTTTCCCTAATTTTTGTGTAAAATTACAAGTCAAGAAATGGTGATTTCTTCAAGTTAAAATTAATATTAAGTATGTATATTTTTAGGGAAAATATATATATTTAGTGATCACCAAATTTTGTGCTAAGTGTATATTATGTGTATTATATATATTAGTGTATTAGAAACTTGAAAATACACTAAATACTCCCAAGGAGTATGAATACAAAAAAATACACATACAAATACATGAGAATACTAAAGTATACAAGTATACAAAATTCCTCACAAGGAAATACATGGACAAATACAAGAAAATATATTTATGAAAATATATTCCTTAACATATTATTGAATTTGGACACTATGGACTTAAATATATATTTTTGGACAAAAATATATAACCTATACCAAGTATTGGAATTTATACAAAAATCGGGTGGATATCAAGAATAACCATATATATATTTTATAGCATGATAAAATATATATATTTCATACAAGTCTTAAAAATACATTATTTTTAGGAAATATAATTCTTGAAAGTAATAAAAAAATCACAGTATTGTTTTTTGGTGAAAAATACAAAATACACAAGTGTTTAATTAAAATACAAGTATACTTTCCTAAGAATGCTTGTACAAAAATAATATTGAAAATATTATTTCACAAAATACTTATATTTATTTTTCGGAAAATAATATAGGTAACATACATGAAAAGTTAAAAATATAAATTATTTTTAACACTTATTACCTTGAGAAAGACTTTATAAATGAATATATATTTGAGAAGGAAAATATATATATTTACAAATAAACAATATATACTCAACGGGCAAGACCCGACAAACAAGGGTACGACCCTCACTAAGAATGAAGATACAAAGAACATATACATAAACAAAAGATGGTGACTTGTACTTGTGTGATACAAGTCTAGTGACTAACATTAATAGAACACGTATAGGTCACGACGCTGCAAAACCAACCGGTGAGGTTTACGGCGCTGGATACGAAAAGTTGTGAGTTCATGTCCCCACTTTTTAAACTTTTACTTGTTTTCTAAATTTGGGGAAAATACATGTGCTATGGTATGTTGATTACAAAAACTAAGGAATGATACTATAGATCATGTGACGTATAGGGTGCCATAAGCACCATTAATCAGTTACATACCAAGACCGCGGAACAAAAGGTTAGATCTAATGGGTTTCAGGCAACCACACTCTTGGCCACTCTTTTACCAAGCAGTGCTTTTGTGTCTCTAGTCGTGAATCGACAAGTAAAAATGCCTATGGTTTGGATGCTTTCTATGTCGTTACACATGTTAATGGCCTAGCTAACCATTGGCGATCTCGTATTCCTTACATTTACAGAAATACTTGTTTCATACAATTACATACCATGTTTTCTACAACGAATGCTTAAATGTTTTACACAAAAACTACATGAATTCACACCAACATTATGTTGACGATTTTCCACAACTCACATGTATTTCAGGTAACTAAAGTGGATGTGCGTGCGGTCTTACTCTGGCTCCAGGATGTCGTTTCTGTTTTTAGTTACTATGTGTCAAGACTCCTATGCCCATTTTGCGGGATTTGGTTGTTATGTCCCACCCTGTGTGGTGATATAAGAATCAAAACCTTTATGTTTGTCATTTAAATAAAGTAGTAAACTTTTCAGACAATATTTTATTCGATGTTGTAAACTCTCAACTTAACTTATGTTTTGATTATGTAATGACAATGGCATTTTGGAGTTATTTACGAGCATAAAGTATGTTTACTATTCGTATGCAATGTGAACCTTTCAGGATCACACCTCGTGCTTCCGCCTTAGAAAGGGGTGTGACACAAGTGATCCCACAGCGAATCAAGAGATGAATGAATCTGCGCCCACGTTTGATCAAAGTGATGATTTTGATTCTGATGCTGAACCGACATATGACAATGATGGATCTACTTCTGATGATGGAGCTAAGCAGATTTAAAGTTTGCTAAACAATCAAGCTGCGGGTCTAAGTACTTAGGATGAAGCATCCACTAGTAGTCAAGCTACTAATCAAAACATCACAAATCTGGATAACGAAGTGAGCGTTCCGAATGAAGTTGTGCCAGGGATGTTGTCTTACCACCCATCGGAAAACATCATTGGAGAGTTGCAGACTGGTGTCAAAATGAGAAATCAGATCAATAAGGATCTCAGTTGTTTTTATACTAGTGTAGCACCTGTACAAGATACTGTCTCATCTATTTGTTTTATTTCACAGGTTGAGCCAAAAACGTACAAAGAAGCTCTTACTGAAAAAGTTGGGTGAACGCAATGCAGGAGGAGCTATTGCAGTTTGAGAAACTCGGTGTGTGGAAGCTTGTTGACCTACCTGATGATCACAAGTAGATAAGCACAAAGTGGGTCTTCAAGTTCAAAAGAGATGATAGAGGAGTAATTGTTCGAAATAAAGCTCAACTCGTTGTTCAGGGATTTCATCAATAAGAGGGAATAGATTATAGTGAGGTCTAAACTCCTGTCGCCAGATTGGAAGCCATCCGCATTTTCCTGGCATTCGCGTCATGGAAAGGTTTTAAGGTGTACCAATTGGATATCAAGTCTGCATTCCTTTACGGAAAAGTGAAAGAGGAGGTGTACGTTGGCCAACCATCGGGGTTCGTCGATCCGATACACAAGGAGAAGGTTTATCTACTGGATAAAGCGTTATACGGCTTACACAAGGCCCCGAGAGCCTGGTACGAGACGCTTTCTCAACACTTTATGGACAACGATTTCACCAGAGGAACAGTAGACAGTACCCTCTTTACACGGGAAGAAGCAAGACACATCTTGTATTGTAATTCTATTTTTCAGAAACTCGTTTCCTTTGTAATCGTATTTCGTCTCAAGCCATTTTAAATCCGAGACATTGATCGTAATAAAATGAATATTTTATACATCATTTACACATTGTTTATACTTTGATACGTACATTTGTTGTTACATAATCCCCCTAAACATCAGTTTAACTCATAAACGACGATCGTGTATTTGTAATTCGTAAATGTTCCATACATTCAATCACATGGTTATTCGATTATAAGATTAAGTTACATAACCTTCACTTGATTAATACCTGAATATGAATCATTCATACTTATTACATATGTTATATTTCACACACTTATTTTATTCACATGTTTGTGTAATTAGAACATGCTTATTAATCATTTTGGGCCTTGATAACATGTGAGATATAAACTACACTTTATGTAACATGTTATTTATATAAAATGCACCTCAAATGTACATTATAATGATTTAAACACTTAGAAAATATAATTTTAACAAAGTTCTTACAAGTAAACTTGTTTGAGAATTTTAAATATAAAAATTCCCATATTTTTTGTATAAAAATACAAGTAAAGGAGGTTTAGTTTTCAAAAATAAAAATGAATATAAATATATATTTTAGGAAAAATATATATTTAGAAGTCACATGAACTATGTGCTATGTGTATATTACTTGTATTAGTTATACTAAAATTAGGGACTTGAAATAATATACCCGAACTAATACAATAAAAAATTATAATTAAAGAATTACAAGAATATATATATATATATATATATATATATATATTGGACTCAAATATTTGACTATTTGGACAAATGGACTTGTTGGACAAATTATATAAATATTCCGGAATTAAAATTATATTATAACAAAGCTTGGTAAACTATATTTCCAAAACAAACAAATGACAAAGTATATATTTTTACAAGCATACAAAAATATACTATATTTTTGTCAATCACAAAAATGTATGATTTTTGAAGTGGATGAAATACATATTTCACAAACATCTTAAAAACATATTATTTTAGTAGGAAACTAAAAATATATATTTTTCTAGACTTGATCTTAAAAATAAACTATTTTTAAGATATATGGAAACACTTGTATTTACCAAGCCTAAGATATAGATATTTTCTATAAACATATCTTAAAATGTATATTTTAAGAATACAAGATTTTATGGTTAGAATTATGCAAGAATGATATTTCGGGAAAGTTAAGCATATATTAAGTGTGAAATACTTAAATAAATGCAAGAATATACGTATTCCTATACGTACAAATACATGCCACCATATACTACCGACACTTGGTAAAAATATACCATTATACAAGTATTATACTAAATTATGAGAATGCAAGGTAAACTACACAAAATGCTCATAATACAAGTGTACCTATACTTGGGGATTTTTAAACAAGTATAATACTTAACAAACGGTACCATTGGTCGTGAATATTATAAACACATCATATGGAAATAACATATATCAAAACAAGTTAAGAATATATTATTTTTAACAAACCCCTCGTAGTCACAAATGGTATATAAAACAATGCATGCAAATAATATAAGTTAAAATATAATATTTTAACTAATACATCGAACTTTGAATCTTATATAATTATGAAAAATTATATAAAGATATCATACACCAAAAGTGCAACTCAAAACAAAAACAATTTCAAAACAAGTCTTAACATATATTTAAGACTAAGAACCGTTACAAGACCGAAGTGTCTAACAAAACCTGGCGCGATTGTAGGTTGCAAAACGAACCGAGGAAACCGAACGTGAGTACGCACTAGTACGGACGCAAAACTGTGAGTTCATGTCCAGTGGCGAAGCTTGAAATTTTTTTAGGGGGGGGGGGGGGTCGAAAACGTATATACCCAAAAAATTCTATAGAACCGGGGGGTCGAAAACATATATACCCACAAATTTCTATACGAAAACTACATATATAACACTACTGGCCGAAAAGTTCGGGGGGTTGGACGCCCCTCCCCGCCCCTTCAAAGCATCGCCCCTGTTCATGTCCCCCTTTTCTTTTAACGTTTTCGGTTTTACAACTCTCGGGGGGAAATACATGATAACAAGGGTATGATTAAGCTATGGAATGAATTCTTAGATCACATGAGAATAGGCGCTAACTTAGGCACCATTAATTCTTTTAAGGACCACGGAACAAAGGTTAGATCTAATGGATACGGGCGAGCCCCACTCACGGTCCTTGTGCGGCCACTTAGAGTGTTGTTGTATCCCTGTCGAGGTTAATCGACACTTAAATCGTCTACACGGGTTGAGTGCTTCCTATGTCGTTACACATATTCATGTCCTTGCAAAACATTAATGATCAACATATTCATAGACGCTTTACATACCAACTTACAACACTTGAACTTTCAAATGTTTTTGAGATTCATTTGATGCGCATAAACGTAAAACACATGAACTCGCTCAACTTTTGTTGATGTTTTCAACTTACATGTATTTCAGGGAATTAGATGGATCTTGGTGCTGGCGTTTACTATCAAGCTTTTGGGTTTCAAGTCTTCGATGTCATCCTTTTTGGAGGGTTTGGTCCATATATCACATCTTCCATGTGATATAGGATGCAAAGCCTCATACTTAAATCTTTTGTTAAACTAGTCCTTTTATGGAACTTTAAACTTATGTTGGCGTGTAACTTAAACTTAAAACTTGTTTGTTTTGTTACTTAAACAACTTATGGTTTGTAATATTTTAAACTTATGAATGGATGAACATCGTTTGTTTTAATCATTTAGTTGTTTACTATTATCGTATGCAATGAGAAACTAATCAAGTTCACACCGCACGCTTCTGCAAATAGACGGGTGTGACAACCCCCCACCCGCCTCACCCAAGCTAAATGCTAAAAACTAAACCATAAAGCTAAACCTCACAACTAAATGCTAAAAAGTTTTTTTTTTATATTTTTATTAAAAATCGCTAAATTTCGTCACTTAAAAAAATTGAACAACTGTACCGATGCACATGTGCAAAGGTACTTTTTTTCAATCTTTTATTAAAAAAACGCTAAATTTCGTCACTAAAAAAACAACACTACCGCTGCACATGTGCATGCAGCGGTAATGTTGTTCATTTTTTAGTGACAAAATTTTGCGCTTTTTTATAAAAAAAAAATAGGTATTATTTTTGTGTGTTTTTAATGTTTTTTAAGTATTTTTTGTTGTGTTCACATTGGGTCTCGCGATTTTCGCAATAAAGGGTGGTTCCTAACAGATACTTATCCGATATATATATATATAGGATCAAGATCATTTCAGAACCAAAAAAATTTACAGAACCTGCAGAACTCTTTACAGCCACTCATTTTATTTCATGTTATTTTTTCATTATTTTATTTATGAGGGGCATTAAAGTAATTTTACACCTAGAAAATTATCACATTTTTAATTTAACCTTCCACTATTTTCTCACATTCAAATCTAAAGAAAATTAAATACGTATATTCAATCACACTCAATTATCTTATGATATGAAGTTTGAATTAGTTCCTTTTTTCTCTCACATTTACACCTAAATAAAGTGGATTAAATTCAATCACTTTATTCATCATTTTTATTATTTTCTCACTATTTTAATTTAACCTTCCACTATTTACTCACATATGAAGTTACCACATTATCACAAGAAAAATCAGGTTCTATGAGATTGGTGCGTATAAATTCAATCACTTTGTTTTTATTTGAAGGATAATTTTTGGGCAACTACAACTCTTACATTAAGTAAGCTTTTTATATACTTTTAAGACACTTATTATTTTGATATAGACGATTTGATTAAATCTACCTAAATAAACGATGTGCAAAACCTGTGGCTTGAAAAAGTAGCGATGTTCTTTTTCATAGTTTTGTTTTTATTTCAGGGATAGTTTTTGAAGACTATACTAGTATGAGTATATATATTCAGATACAACATGCATTTCTTGATGTGTAATTCCTTTTATGTACTTGTGTAGTTACTTTTTATCCATATATGTAATATTTACATATATGTATTTGAGTAGTTTACATATAAGTAAATATTGATGTTTTACACATGTAAATTGTGATATATTCGATTACTTATGTGTAATTCTTTTTTTAATATGTACAATTAAACAAGTTATATATGTACACGATTCCTATCTAATTTATATATATATATATATATAACATTGACACATGTAATTATTTTATTTACATACATTTAGTTCTCTTATTTACATATAATTTGTAATTTACATATATGTAATTCCATAAATGTTAAACTGACATATATTACATTACGTTTTTAATGTGTACATTAAATAATCATAAAAAACAAATAATAAATCATTGGCTATAGAAAGTTTGTGGATATAGAAGATTCAGGAGAAAAAGAAGTGGTACGTAGATTAAGGAGGAAAAACGGGATTTACTGGTTTTTACCGAATTCAAGTGATGTGTTTTTTTACTATTATGCCCTTAAACCATCTAAAACAACCGCTTTAATTTCCTTTTAGTTACATTTATAACCTGATTTAGTTTCAGCCAATGATTAATAGATTGGGATCTAAAGAGTTCTAAAAGTTCTATATAAAATGTTAGTTCTGCATTGAACCCATATATATATATATATAGGATAAGGATCATTACAGAACACTAATTATTGCGAGAACAAAAAGAACAACTCTAAATCACTAAATTTTGGGATTTAAGGTTCATATTTCTTAAATTTTATGTTTCTTACTTTCATATGTGTATTATATATACTCAAAAAAATCATATATTTTTCCCTACACATAGTCTACATATATGTAGGTAATTTAGCCTACACATAACCTACATGTGTGTAGGTTATTTAAAAACTGAAGATTTTTCATTTTTGGTTTTAAATTCTAGTTTGAGAAACAATAAATCTTACATTTATAGCAATTTCATTTACTTTTTAGGTTTTTAGGATTGAAAAAATGAATGATTCACTTTGTTCTGTGTGTTCTCGCGATATTTAGTGTTCTGCATAGAACCTTCCCCTATATATATATATATATATATATATATAGGGTAAGTTTCATGCGAGAACCACCTTTATTGCGAGAACCAATGTGAACACAACCTAAAATAGCTAAGAAAACCTATCCCCCCCCCCAAAACCTAACCCCCCCCTCAAGCTAAAATGCTAAAAACTAAACCTCCAAAAAACCTAAAAAAATCTAAAAAAAATCTAAATTTTTTTTAATATTTTTTATGTTAAAATCGCTACTTTTAGTAGCCAAAAAAAATTATTTAAAAAAAATTTTAAACAAATTTTTTTTTTGCTACTAAAAGTAGCGATTTTAGCATAAAAAATATTTAAAAAAAAAAATTTTTGTGTGTTTTTTAGCTATTTTTAGGCATTTTTGGTTGTGTTCACATTGGTTCTCGCGGTTCTCGCAATACGGGGTGGTTCCTAACGGATCTTTGTCCTATATATATATATTAGGTACAAAGTTCATTTTTCAAAAAGTGTAAAAAGTCATAAAACACCATGAAGCCAACCATAAAACACACTCAAAACCCACAAACAACAAAGTGAAAATTAGTAAAACGTCATATTTGTGGGTTTTGTGTTGTTTTATGGATGATAAGGCTTTGATTATCGAATGACTAACATTAGTGTGTTTTATGTTGATTATCATGTTGTGTTTTATATCATAGTTCTATGATGGTGTGTTTGAAGTTTCTATAGACTGTTAGGGTTTGAATATTATGTTTTAGTGATCTTCACTCTGTTATTTGTGGATTTTGAGTGTGTTTTATAGTTGAAATTGTAGTGTTTTATAACTTTATACACTTTGTAGGAAAAATGAATTTTGTAGTCAAACCCCACCCATATATATATGTTTCGCATGCAACAATCTTCAAAAGAATTAGACAAGGTTACATGTTCTAGACCCACAAAATTGATTTAAAGCACGTTGGCAAACACACAAAGTAATTAACACTCTTTTTATTCTCTTAGCAAAGGTTACACATGTATCCAGTTATTCGCTCAAATCATGAAACTATTAAGACTAATATTTATAGCAAAATACGTGAAAATAATATTCGTTATTTAATATGATAGGCACAGAAATTATGTTTTATTTTTTTTAAAGTCAAATTTGGCCCGAGTAAATTACTTTTTGAGTCCCTGAGTTTTAGTGGTTTTAACCACTTGAGTCCAAAATCAAAAAGTTTAACACTCCGAGTCCCTAACCGCTCATTTTATAACGTTTTGAGTCACTGTGTTTTAACGGTTTTAACCAGTTGAGTACAAAATCAAAAGTACAAGTGTTAAAAGTTGGACTCAAAACGTTACAAAATAAGCGATTAATCACTATAATACAGGGACTCAAAAAGTTATTTACTCTAACATAAATTTACTAATAATTATAGTAGAATACGTGAAAATAATATTCATTTTCTAATATGATAGGCACAGAAATTATGTTTTATTTCTTTAAAGTCAAATTCAGCCCGAGTTAATCTACTAGATCCGATTTTGGTCGAGGTTGACCACGCTTGATCGATTTTGAGTAATTAGGCGGAGTTGAAGAAAGTCGCCTCGGTAGCCTACCTTGTAGTGATTACTCGAAGGAGTACTTGGTATTATAGACCTTGTTTTACAACCATGGTTAACGGTGAATGGGGTGGTATGCGTCGGAGTTCTAACCCTCTGTCTGTGGCAATGAGAGCAATCGATAAGGACGGTGGTAGCGAATTTGTTGTTGTGGTGACAAAAGCTTAGAAATAAAGGTCGCCGGTGACTAGTGATGTCACACCCCGACCACGTAGAACATCAAATCGTGGCGGAAACGTCGGGGAGTGTTGTAACAGAATTATTGTTTCACAACCATGGCTACAAAGTTATATTTTATTTATCAAACAAACGAGTTACATTGTCTTTTAAACGAAGGAAAACAAAGTACACAACATTAACTAAACTAATCTTGCTTCTTTTATGTCACTAAGGCCCGAGTCCACCCTAGTGTATCCTGATCAAACCTACGCACTTGCTCCTGAAACACATGTGAAAATAGGTACGTCAGCATAAAAATGCCTGTGAGATACATAGGTTTTGTGAAAATAGGATTCATGACTTGGGTTTTAAAAGAAAGGTTTAATAAAAATTAGTCATGAATCTTATTAAGTGTTTTTTTTTATAAATCATACGAAAACTTGATAAGAAATCAGATTATATAAAAGAAAGGTGTATGGTTAATGAAATAACCAAGTAGAAAGAGTTGTATAAAATAAACTGTTTTGTAAAACAATGTCTTGTGAAAAATATGTTATTTGTGTAAAATGTAATATGTCTATACTGAAATGATTTAATTAACGCTACGATGTGTAATATTATACAAGCACTTATATATAGGAAGTACCAGCGGAGTATCCACCATGCTTGTATCATATTACACACGCCTCGTTACTCAAATCACTTACCCAAACCAACCACCATTGTAAATTGTTCATGTATAAATCAATTGTCAAGTGTTATTGTGTAAACCATATCAAAATGTCTATGTCTAATGTAAATCACTAAATGGGTATATCAATGTCAAAATGTTTATGTTTAATGTAAATCATGAATTGTGTATCCAAAAATATCATGTATGGCAAGTGAAATACATCAATTAAACCATAGGTAAAATGCACAAAAACAGGGTATCGAATTAAACATAGTTTAAATCAAAGTTATGTTTTGTGAAACAAATGCATGCTATACTGATACAAACATCTATGCGGTATTGTTATAATGCATACACTCAAGCCTTGTGACTGTGGTGATAGACCTTTAAACAAATTAAAGATTCATCTGTGTTATGTTTATCGAATTCGGTCATTCCCTCCATCCAAACATACCTAGGATGTCAGGAACGGGAGTTGTCAATTCCTATGGTACCACTACCTACTAACGAATGGCGTGATCAATGTTAATGAATGTACATTGTCCCATTTGAACAAACCAAATGTCATACCAAAATGTAAGCATGTGATGAATAACGAATGTACTAAGTATGCTAAGTTAACATACAAAGCAGAAAAGTCATGTAAATCAATGTGCTAGCATGCTATCATTCAACATACATAGCAGAAATCAATGTAATGTAAATCATGTACTATAAATGTACTAATGAACATAGCAAGTATATGATGTGAAAACATGAAAGCATGAAAGTAACAAGTAGGCACATGTGTTTCACCCCAAAACAGTTTGAAAAACAGTAAAAGAGGGGTCTATGTACTCACTTGAGATTGCTTAGTAGTCCTTGAGTAACAACCAAACAATGCTAGAGATCACGGAAATCAAACGGCACCTAATATAGGTAACTATGTTAATAAACGGACCTATTTGGAGGATCGGGTAGCATGAGGGTTTGTAAACCAAATAAGCATGGGAACTTATCTAATATGGTTTAACAAAGCCTACATACTAAAATGAAACCTAACCTAAGTGCTTACGACCCATTACGACCCGTTTAGGTAGCTTATGCTACTTTAACGCGTCGTTCGTGTGAAACGTGTTCGGACCGCCTAACTAGTCCTATGATAAGTAGAATATGCCTTAACATGTCTAATATTGTTACCAAATCAGTTTAGATGTCAAAAGTTATGTTACATATGTTTAAAATGAATTTTGGCGTCAAAGGGGTATTTTGGTAATTTAACTAAGGCATATAAACTACCTATCATACAACTAACCAAACGTTGTGACCATAAGGTATAACCTCAGAAGGTTATTCCCTATATACTATGGTCACCTAATGTGTTTGGTCGGATCCTAATGATCGACCAAACGGGTCTGGTTTGAAAGTATAAGCGATTGTTTAGATCGCTTACTTTACGACCCTATATAAGCACTAAACTAAAAGTGACGAGCTAAGCATGTTAAAACATGCTTAACTAAGTTTTAGAAAACAAGTTTGGTATCAAAACAAACGGTTTTGATACCTAAGAGTAGTTTGGTTACAAAATACGCAAGAATGCGCATTTTGGCCGAAACTACGACTCGTCACTGAGCCTAGATAACGTGGTAATCAGTAGGTATATGTGACAACTCGAGTTTCCGACTTTCACTTTCGCATTAAGTGCACGTTGACTTTGACTGTGTAGTTGTTTGACTTGTTTAACTTGTAACTGTACACGTTATTTTTTTTATTTTTATTGAACGCATTGTGGTTGCATGATTTTGTGTTTGGCTGTATAACTTGAAACCTGTTGAAAACTTAAACTGTTAACACATAAAAGGACTCGACGAAACAGACAGGACCCGACGAAACAGACTGTTTCGCCATAAGCATCTCGACGAAACAGAAGTCTGTTTCGCCAAGCCCAGTTTCGCCAAGCCCATTAAGGGCCCAGAACGGTAATTCGTTCATATTAACGTGAACCGACTTCCTGTTTCACACTTTAGCAAACAAGAAACCCTAGAACTTTCCACTTTGAAAAGGCGATAACTATCTCCCACCATCATTTTTTCTCTCTCGAATCCTCCCGTGTTCATCCCGGATATCTCGGTTAGTGCGTGCTCGTCTAATCGGTTTCCCTTGTCCTTTGATTTCTTTATACATGTGGTGTTTATGTTTGATGATATTGTCTCATGATTGTTTGGATTTGTTTGTGATGATGATGATATGATCCTTGTTTCATTGATGGTTCGGTTGTGGTGCATAGATTAATGATTGGTAATATAAGACTCATTAGGTTGATTGATGATTGAATGATTTCTGTAAACTGTTGAATCGGCGTTTAGGGTTCTGCACGTAACTGATTCACGACGAAACTGTTTTGGGGCACGAAATGGAATTTACGACGAAACAGGGGTGTTTCGCCAAGGGTTAACAACGAAACAGGGGTGTTTCGCCAAGAATATAATCGACGAAACAGAAGTGTTTCGTCGAAGGGTTTCACGGCGAAACAGGGGTGTTTCGCCGACTGGGTAAACTGTTTGGTAATTTGATTCTGTTAAGCTTAACTGAGTTAACTAACTGCGGTTAGATGCTACGCCTGATCATGTATACGTGCAATGTGCTACTTAATGATTTTTGATGCGTTGTCCACTATGATTATACTTATGTACCAACTTCGTAAATACAAACTGATTATGTATACGTGCGTACTTTAGGACGTGATTGACTTACTTTGAGCACTTACTTAGCATACCGAGCAAAACAAGGTGAGTTCACACTCTTACCAAGGCATGGGATTCCCGGGGTTGGGAATGGGATTGAATGATTACATGTACTTACTTCGCTACTAGAATACGTACCACTGTCCTCGGGTTGGAAAGGACACCTATAGATACAGCTAGACTAGTAATACATGGGAAGCCCCCACTACTCTTCGCACACATGCCTGGGTGGGCCGCGATACAAAAATTAATCTTCGCAAACATGCCTGGGTTGGCCGCGATACAACTACTAAACTTCGCAAACATGCCTGGAGGGCCGCGATACAAATATAACTAGTCTAGAAAACATGGGAAACCCCCACTAAACTTCGCAAACATGCCTAGAGGGCCGCGATACCATTACATACGATACATGATTACTAAACGAGCATACGATTTACGATACGAACATTATAACTAAATAACCAACTGTGAACTCGCTCAACTAGTTGTTGACTCTCTGTTACATGCCTTGCAGGACCATAGGTACTCTTGGAGCTTGCACGGGAGGCGCGGTCGTTGTGGGCACGGATTTTTGGATGTTATGATACACTCTTTTGTGACACTTCAACTTAATACTTATGTTGGGTTTTTACATTATTGCTTCCGCTACACACTTGTAATATGTTTGGTTTTGAAAACACCTATCGTATTAATGAATGACTTTCACTATTTACTTATATGTTCAATATGATTGGTGGCTTGATCCTGGTCATGTCACGCCTCCAAGCGGTGGTACTCCGCGTGTGGATTTTGGGGGTGTGACAGATTGGTATCAGAGCCATTGGTTATAGAGAACTCGGTTTTAATAAGGGGAAAACGTTTTTATTAAAACCAGACTATAACCAGAACAGTGCTCAACGATCCACAACGACGCTTCGCTCCACGTGCAAGACTCAACATCCTAGGTAATATGGTATATGTTTTATTGCCTACTTGATAGAATTGCATAGAATTTTTGCTCAGGTTATGCTTAGATTAACGTAACACTATTGCTTGAGAATACTTGTGTGCTCACTTTCTTCTGTCATCGCACTATTCGCGAACCACTCTCACTTATGTTATCTTTGCTATGAAGATCATGTCTGGACGTATCAACATGACACAAGCCCAACTGACGGCTCTCATTAACGAGCGAGTTGCTGCGGCACTTGCAGCCGCACAAGCAGGAGGTCAGCACGCTCAGCCACCTGTTTGCACCTTCAAAACTTTCATGGACTGTCGTCCTACTACTTTTAGTGGCACGGAAGGAGCGGTTGGACTCCTCCATTGGTTTGAAAATCTTGAGTCAGTATTTGAAATGTGTGAATGCCCTGAGGCTCGCAGGGTGAAGTACGCCACTGGTACTCTAGAAGGCATTGCGCTGACTTGGTGGAATGCGCAAGTTCAGATGTTAGGATTGGCTGTTGCTAACGCCACACCCTGGAATGATTTTAAGGATTTGATCAAAGAGGAATACTGTAGCCGTGATGACATTCATAAGCTGGAGGTAGAGTTTTACCACTTGAAAATAACGGGGTCAGAAATCGAAGCGTACACCAGAAGATCGAATGAGTTGGCTATTCTGTGTCCTGCTATGGTAGACCCTCCCATTAAGCGAATTGAACTGTATCTCAATGGTCTAGTGCCGGAGATTCAAAGCCACATAACCTCAGCGAATCTTGGCACCATTCAACAGATCGTCAAGTTAGCTCATCGCCTCACCGATCAGGCAGTGGAACAGAACAGGCTGCCTAAACGTATCAGCGCTACTACTACCGCTACCACTCCAGTTACTCCTGCTACTCCTAGTGACAACAAGCGGAAATGGGAAGGGGATTCCAGCAAGGGTTCAGCTACCGTACAGTCTCAAGCACAGCAGCAGCGCAAGAATAGTGATTACCAGAGTCCGAGTCAGCAATCGTCTGGTGGTCAGGGACAGAGTGGATATCGGGGAATTCATCCACTGTGTAACAGGTGCAACAGACACCACAGTGGTCAGTGTCGTAAAGGCCGCTGTCAGAGATGTCTAAGGGTAGGTCATGAAGCTAAAGATTGCAGGAGCTCAAGGCCTGCGAATCAGAACCAGCAACAACAGCCACCAGCTCCACGAAACCAGCCACAGCAACAACAACAAGGAAATAAGGCATGCTTTCAGTGTGGGGCTAAAGGTCACTTCAAGCGGAACTGCCCCCAGTTAAACCAGAATCAGAATAACAACAACAATAATCAGGGCAATGGGAACAACAATGGGGGAAACAACAACGACAATGGTGCTAGGGGTCGTGCATTTGTGATTGGTCAGGGTGATGCAAGGAACGATCCTAATGTGGTTATGGGTAAGTTTCTTCTCGACGACTTTTATGTTACTGTATTATTTGATTCGGGTGCGGATACCAGTTATATGTCTCTGGAAGTTAGTAAAATGCTTAAACGCACACCAACACTTTTGAACACCAAACATGTCGTAGAGCTAGCTAACGGTAAAAGTCTAGAGGCCACACACATAGTTCAGGGTTGTAATCTTATCCTCGCTGGTCAGACTTTCTCTATCGATCTCATTCCTATAACTCTGAGTAGTTTTGATATCGTCATTGGTATGGATTGGTTATCCCAACAACAAGCAGAGATCCTATGCAAGGAGAAGATCATTCGCATTCCCCGTACTGGCAAGGAACCTCTTGAAGTTCAGGGCGACAAGAGTGGTGTCGTGAGTGGCATCATCTCCTTCTTGAAGGCTCAGAAGTGTTTACGAAAGGGCCACACCGCTGTTTTAGCATTCGTTACTGATACATCGAAGAAAGAGAAAAAGATTGAGGATATTCCTGTAGTACGCGATTTTCCTCAAGTGTTTCCTGAAGAGTTACCTGGGCTACCGCCTCATCGTCAGGTCGAATTTCAGATCGAGCTAGCTCCAGGAGCAGCACCTATAGGTCGAGCACCTTATCGCTTAGCTCCAAATGAACTGGAAGAACTGTCTAAGCAATTGCAAGAACTCTTGGAAAAGGGTTTCATACGTCCTAGCTCTTCGCCGTGGGGAGCTCCGGTATTGTTTGTGAAGAAGAAAGACGGTACCTTTCGTATGTGCATAGACTATCGAGAACTGAACAAGGTGACCGTGAAGAATCGCTATCCTCTTCCACGCATCGACGACTTATTCGACCAGTTGCAAGGGTCGAGCTATTACTTGAAGATTGACCTGAGGTCAGGTTATCATCAATTGAGAGTCCGGGATGAGGACATCTCCAAAACAGCATTCAGAACTCGCTACGGCCATTACGAGTTTTTGGTCATGCCATTCGGGCTAACGAACGCGCCTGCGGTTTTCATGGATCTTATGAACAGGGTGTGCAAACCTTATCTTGACAAGTTTGTTATTGTTTTCATTGATGACATCCTGATTTACTCGAAGAGTCGAGAGGAACACGAGCAACACTTACGACTTATTCTGGAACTTTTTCGAGCGGAACAACTGTATGCCAAGTTTTCAAAATGCGACTTCTGGCTTCATGAAGTCCACTTTCTAGGCCACGTGGTAAACACGGATGGGATTCATGTCGATCCATCCAAGGTAGATTCGATCAAGAACTGGCCTACACCTCGCACACCAACCGAAATACGCCAATTCTTGGGTTTGGCGGGTTATTACAGACGGTTCATCAAAGACTTCTCAAAGATTGCACAGCCGCTTACACTACTGACACAGAAAGGTGTTGCTTACCGTTGGGGTAATACACAGGAAACAGCGTTTCAGCACTTAAAGGATAGACTTTGTAGCGCACCTATTCTCTCATTGCCTGAAGGCACGGACGATTTTGTAGTCTACTGTGACGCATCCATCCAAGGTCTTGGATGTGTGTTGATGCAACGGGACAAAGTCATTGCTTATGCTTCACGCCAACTTAAGATTCACGAACGGAATTACACTACACATGATCTAGAGATGGGAGCTGTTGTTTTTGCACTCAAGATATGGCGACATTATCTGTATGGCACTAAGTGCACCATCTACACCGATCACAGGAGTCTTGAGCATATATTCAAGCAGAAAGAATTGAACATGCGACAACGTAGATGGGTCGAACTACTGAACGATTACGAATGTGCTATAAAGTACCATCCGGGCAAAGCCAATGTGGTGGCCGACGCCCTCAGTCGAAAGGATACTACACCTAAGCGTGTACGAGCGTTGCAACTCACTATTCAGTCTAGTCTTCCTTCACAAATACGAGATGCTCAGGTAGAAGCATTGAAACCAGAAAACGTTAGGGCTGAAGCCCTACGCGGCTCAAGGCAAAGGTTAGAACAAAAGGCAGACGGAGCCTACTATGTAACAGGACGCATCTGGGTCCCACTCTATGGCAACTTACGCGAGCTTGTTATGGAAGAAGCTCATAAGTCTCGCTACTCAGTACATCCTGGTTCGGATAAGATGTACCACGACCTCGGAACTACATATTGGTGGCCTAGCATGAAAGCTCACATAGCCACTTACGTTAGCAAGTGTTTGACTTGTGCGAGAGTCAAAGCGGAATATCAGAAACCATCAGGCCCACTCCAGCAACCTGAGATACCACAATGGAAATGGGAGCAAATTTCCATGGATTTTGTTGCTGGCTTACCTAGATCTCAGCGCGGAAATGATACTATTTGGGTGATCGTGGATCGACTCACAAAGTCTGCTCACTTCTTGGCTATCAAGGAAACATATAAGTTCTCCACTCTAGCAGACGTATACCTTAAGGAAGTTGTCTCGAGGCACGGGGTGCCCACCTCTATTATCTCTGATCGTGACGCACGTTTTACTTCAGAACTGTGACAAGCAATGCACAAATCTTTTGGCTCTCGATTAGACATGAGCGCACTATTCAAACTCTAGAAGACATGCTTCGGGTGTGCGTAATTGACTTTGGCAAGGGCTGGGAAAAACATCTGCCACTTGTGGAATTTTCGTACAACAACAGCTACCACACCAGCATAAAAGCTGCTCCGTTTGAGGCATTGTACGGGCGTAAATGCCGATCCCCTCTTTGTTGGGCAGAGGTGGGTGACAGTCAGATCACAGGTCCAGAAATGGTAGTTGACACTACTGAAAAGATTGCTCAAATACGACAACGCATGGCGGCAGCTCGTGACCGTCAGAAAGCATACGCAGATAAAGACAGGAAACTACTCGAGTTACAGGTTGGGGATCGAGTGCTACTCAAGGTTTCACCCTGGAAGGGTGTTGTTCGTTTTGGCAAACGAGGCAAGCTCAATCCACGATATGTTGGACCATTCGAAGTCATAGAGAAAATAGGCAAAGTGGCCTACAGACTAAACTTACCAGCTGAACTCAGTGCGGTTCACAACGTTTTCCACGTGTCGAATCTGAAGAAGTGTCTGTCAGATGAGACCCACATAGTTCCTTTGAAGGAGCTCACTATCGACGAACGGTTGCATTTCGTCGAGGAACCAGTTGAAATCACGGACCAGGATGTTAAGGTCCTCAAGAACACTAGAATACCTCTTGTTCGAGTTCGTTGGAACTCCCGTCGTGGCCCAGAGTATACCTGGGAACGAGAAGACCAAATGGAACTCAAATATCCCCAGTTGTTCGAAAACAATGCAACTACTACTGAGGCTGAAGCTACTACAGAATTTCGGGACGAAATTCCAACTCAACGGGGGGATGATGTGACACCCCAGGAAAACCAGTAAACGATACAACTTACTTAGCTTCCTCAGTAACCGCATGCTAAATTTCGGGACGAAATTTCTTTCAAGTTGGGGATAATGTGACAACTCGAGTTTCCGACTTTCACTTTCGCATTAAGTGCACGTTGACTTTGACTGTGTAGTTGTTTGACTTGTTTAACTTGTAACTGTACACGTTATTTTTTTTATTTTTATTGAACGCATTGTGGTTGCATGATTTTGTGTTTGGCTGTATAACTTGAAACCTGTTGAAAACTTAAACTGTTAACACATAAAAGGACTCGACGAAACAGACAGGACCCGACGAAACAGACAGGACCCGACGAAACAGACTGTTTCACCATAAGCATCTCGACGAAACAGAAGTCTGTTTCGCCAAGCCCAGTTTCGCCAAGCCCATTAAGGGCCCAGAACGGTAATTCGTTCATATTAACGTGAACCGACTTCCTGTTTCACACTTTAGCAAACAAGAAACCCTAGAACTCTCCACTTTGAAAAGGCAATAACTATCTCCCACCATCAGTTTTTCTCTCTCGAATCCTCCCGTGTTCATCCCGGATATCTCGGTTAGTGCGTGCTCGTCTAATCGGTTTCCCTTGTCCTTTGATTTCTTTATACATGTGGTGTTTATGTTTGATGATATTGTCTCATGATTGTTTGGATTTGTTTGTGATGATGATGATATGATCCTTGTTTCATTGATGGTTCGGTTGTGGTGCATAGATTAATGATTGGTAATATAAGACTCATTAGGTTGATTGATGATTGAATGATTTCTGTAAACTGTTGAATCGGCGTTTAGGGTTCTGCACGTAACTGATTCACGACGAAACTGTTTTGGGGCACGAAATGGAATTTACGACGAAACAGGGGTGTTTCGCCAAGGGTTAACGACGAAACAGGGGTGTTTCGCCAAGAATATAATCGACGAAACAGAAGTGTTTCGTCGAAGGGTTTCATGGCGAAACAGGGGTGTTTCGCCGACTGGGTAAACTGTTTGGTAATTTGATTCTGTTAAGCTTAACTGAGTTAACTAACTGCGGTTAGATGCTACGCCTGATCATGTATACGTGCAATGTGCTACTTAATGATTTTTGATGCGTTGTCCACTATGATTATACTTATGTACCAACTTCGTAAATACAAACTGATTATGTATACGTGCGTACTTTAGGACGTGATTGACTTACTTTGAGCACTTACTTAGCATACCGAGCAAAACAAGGTGAGTTCACACTCTTACCAAGGCATGGGATTCCCGGGGTTGGGAATGGGATTGAATGATTACATGTACTTACTTCGCTACTAGAATACGTACCACTGTCCTCGGGTTGGAAAGGACACCTATAGATACAGCTAGACTAGTAATACATGGGAAGCCCCCACTACTCTTCGCACACATGCCTGGGTGGGCAGCGATACAAATATTAATCTTCGCAAACATGCCTGGGTTGGCCGCGATACAAGTACTAAACTTCGCAAACATGCCTGGAGGGCCGCGATACAAATATAACTAGTCTAGAAAACATGGGAAACCCCCACTAAACTTCGCAAACATGCCTAGAGGGCCGCGATACCATTACATACGATACATGATTACTAAACGAGCATACGATTTACGATACGAACATTATAACTAAATAACCAACTGTGAACTCGCTCAACTAGTTGTTGACTCTCTGTTACATGCCTTGCAGGACCATAGGTACTCTTGGAGCTTGCACGGGAGGCGCGGTCGTTGTGGGCACGGATTTTTGGATGTTATGATACACTCTTTTGTGACACTTCAACTTAATACTTATGTTGGGTTTTTACATTATTGCTTCCGCTACACACTTGTAATATGTTTGGTTTTGAAAACACCTATCGTATTAATGAATGACTTTCACTATTTACTTATATGTTCAATATGATTGGTGGCTTGATCCTGGTCATGTCACGCCTCCAAGCGGTGGTACTCCACGTGTGGATTTTGGGGGTGTGACAGTATAGTCACTAGGGACTATAACCATCGTGATTACGCTCACGTTATGAAGTTCAAACGAACTTCGCATTGACCATAAACTGGTCAACGCAGAAAGTCAAACAAAGTTTGACTTTAACGCTAAAAGAATAAAAAGAACGAAGGAATATTTACAAAGGGTCCCTGAAAGCTTTGATTTCTCAATTATTCTCAGGTATGAAGTGGTTTCACTTCAACTTAGAGAACTCTCAAGAAATTCAAGTGGGTTTTGCAAGTGAAAGGGTTGGGTATTTATAGGAATGATGGAACGTTAAGATCGTTTATCGAATAACGTGCTTCAATCTCATCCCTACATTTGTTGCAACACCTTGGTACCGAAATTGGCCCCCCATAATCAGGAAATGACAAGTGTGGGTGAGGAGATGGGTGTATAACAGCTGTTAGCAGTTGTTTAAACATGTTTAACTGATCTGGGAGCCTAACACGGGCTGCGTAAGGGATACCCCAGGGCTTACGCAGGCCGCCTGGGTCTTCTGATCAGAAGCAAACTTTCAAAAATGATAGTTTTGGTCCCTGTTATGCATTAAAGCCATTTCCGACACGTTTAAGGCCCGTTAAGCCAACGTTAAGGCCCTAAAATGATGCCTAAACATTGTGGACATGAAACATGCTCAAAAATATGCCGGATGTTGGTTCGTTTGGTCGTACGATCGCGATGTTCGCTTAATTACGACGGAATGCGCATAAGCGCGAAAAACGATCCAAATTGCGCGACGAATGGATTTTTCTTATGCCAAACACTAAAATAAAATATTTTAGTGCTTACATAAATTTTTGGATGTCCGGATGTATTCAGAATGTAAGTTATGCGCGAAAATGCAAACTTGTGCACTTTTTGACGCTTTTAGTCCCTGAATGACTCAAAAGTTTATTTTAGCACACCGAACCCCTCAAAGCCTATTTCTAAGCTATGTAAAGGATATTTATGGTATGTTTAACTTATGGTCATGTTCCGGAATGTCTGTTACAGTTCAAATTGGCATACTTTCGCAGTTTGTCAAATTTAGTCCCTGTAGGCGAATTAACTTGATTTTGCCATACCAAAGCCTTCAAAACTTATTTCTAAGTTATGTAAGGGTTATTTAAGGTATGTTAAGTATATGTTGATGTTCCGGAGTATTTTTCGTGTTAAACTGATTACGTTTGCGCACCAGTTTGCGTATAATTCTCTAGAAAGCGATGTAGAGTTTGAAATTGAACAAAAGTCAAAACATGAAAAATGTCAAACATAAACAAACAAACATTGGGATCAAATAAATTTGTTTTATTGATAACTGAACTATTTACAATGATTACAAACACAGGTGTCACAGTCTCCCCTACTTGTGGAAATTTCGTCCCGAAATTTATTTAGAGGAAACTTGTGGGAATAGATGCGGATACTTCGCCTTCATTTGATCTTCACGTTCCCAAGTAAACTCAGGTCCACGTTTAGATTCCCAGTGAACTTTGACCAAAGGAATGCACTTGCGTTTAAGCCACTTGACTTCACGTTCCATGATTTCCACTGGCTTCTCAACAAATTTCATTGTTTTATCAACACGAATTTCGTCAAGTGGTATGTGGAGGTTCTCATCGGCTAAACACTTCTTGAGATTGGACACGTGAAAGGTTGGATGAACATTTCTAAGTTCAGGAGGTAACTCAAGTCTGTAGGCTACCTTACCGATTCTTTCGACGATCTTGAATGGTCCAACGTATCTAGGTGCAAGTTTTCCTTTCTTTCCAAATCTGATCACACCTTTCCAAGGTGAGACCTTAAGTAATACACGATCACCGACTTAAAATTCCAAGGGCTTACGTTTTAGGTCCGCGTAACTCTTTTGACGGCATCTAGCTGCCTGAAGGTTATCACGAACTTTCTTAACCTTATCAGTTGTCTCTAAAATGAGGGCAGGTCCAGTAAGCTGAGCCTCACCGATCTCATTCCAGCATACTGGTGAACGACATTTTCGACCATAGAGAGCCTCGAAAGGAGCCATGTTGATGCTGGAGTGATAACTGTTGTTGTAGGGGAATTCAATTAACGGGAGATGTGAATCCCAACTACCACCAAAATCGATCACATAAGCTCTAAGCATATCCTCCAGAGTCTGGATTGTTCTTTCAGATTGACCATCCATTTGCGGATGATAAGCTGTGCTCAGATTAAGTTGGGTCCCCATAGCAGATTGCATGGTTCTCCAAAAATGAGAAGTGAAGCGAGCATCTCTGTCAGAAACGATGTTCAAAGGAACACCATGTCGAGATACTATTTCATCCACATAGATTTTAGCAAGTTTGTCAGCAGAAAAATCCTCACGGATTGGTAAGAAATGCGCTGACTTAGTAAGACGATCAATAACTACCCAGATGGCATCATGACCTTTCTTTGTGCGCGGAAGTTTGGTAACAAGATCCATAGTAATGTTTTCCCATTTCCAAACTGGGATCTCTGGTTGCTCCAATAAACCCGAAGGACGTTGATGTTCAGCCTTAACCTTAAGACAAGTAAGGCATTTTGATACATATAAGGCGATGTCTTTCTTCATACCAGGCCACCAATAATGAGTACGAAGATCCTTATACATCTTATCTGAGCCAGGATGAATAGAATAACGAGACTTATGGGCTTCATCCATAAGTAAGGTGCGAAGATCATCTTGGCTTGGGACCCACAAACGGTCAATGAAGTAATACGATCCATTGTCCTTCAGTTCAAGATCAGGTGTTATGTGATAGGGAAATTCCTTATCCATCAAGCCTTGTGAAACACAAGTCTGTTGAGCCTGAGAAATGCGGGCTTGGATATCGGATCGAGCTTGAATATCTGATTGAACACGAACACAATAAAGCTTAGTACGTTCCTTACGACTCAATGCATCGGCTATGACATTCGCCTTACCAGGATGGTAGCGAATTTCGCAGTCATAGTCGTTTAGAAGCTCAACCCAATGTCGTTGCCTCATGTTGAGTTCTTTCTGATTGAAGATATGCTGAAGACTTTTGTGGTCCGTGAAAACCACACATTTTGTACCATACAAATAGTGTCTCCAGATCTTAAGAGCGAAGACAACTGCACCCAACTCAAGATCATGAGTGGTGTAGTTTTTCTCATGTATCTTCAACTGCCTCGATGCATATGCTATGACTTTATTCCTTTGCATCAGAACACAGCCAAGACCCAATTTAGATGCATCGCAATAAACGACGAAATCATCATTGCCCTCAGGCAAAGTCAGAATAGGCGCATTACAAAGTTTCTGCTTCAAGTTTTGAAAAGCTTCCTCTTGTTTGAATCCCCAATCAAAGGGTTTGTCCTTCTGAGTTAGAGCAGTTAGAGGAACTGCAATCTTCGAGAAGTTTTCATTGAAGCAGCGATAATAACCCGCAAGACCAAGAAAAGAACGAACTTCAGTAGGAGTAGTAGGCGTATCCCAATCCTTGATCGCACTGATCTTGGAGGGATCTACATGAATACCTTGTTCGTTGAAAATATGTCCTAAAAATTGAACTTCTTTAAGCCAGAATTCATACTTGGAGAATTTGGAGAAAAGTTCCTCTTTCTTTAGGAGTTCCAGAGTAAGACGAAGATGTTGCTCATGATCAGCTCGCGTCTTAGAGTATATCAAGATGTCATCAATAAAAACAATGACGAACTGATCCAAATAAGGCTTGCAGACCCTATTCATTAAGTCCATGAAAACAACAGGAGCATTAGTCAAACCGAATGGCATAACTATGAACACATAATGCCCATAACGAGTGCGGAACGCTGTCTTGGGAATGTCTTCTTCATGCACACGAAGTTGATGATACCCAGAACGTAGATCAATCTTGGAAAAATAAGAAGCACCTTGTAACTGATCAAAGAGATCATCGATGCGAGGTAGGGGATATAACGAGTGCGGAACGCTGTCTTGGGAATGTCTTCTTCATGCACACGAAGTTGATGATACCCAGAACGTAGATCAATCTTGGAAAAATAAGAAGCACCTTGTAACTGATCAAAGAGATCATCGATGCGAGGTAGGGGATATCGATTCTTGATGGTAAGCTTGTTAAGCTCACGATATACACATCCTAAAAGATCCATCCTTCTTCTTGACAAAAAGAACGGGAGCACCCCAAGGTGAAAAGCTAGGACGGATAAAACCTTTGTCAGAGAGTTCCTGAAGCTGCTTAGCCAACTCTTGCATCTCAGACGGTGCAAGACGATATGGAGATCTGGCAATGGGATTTGCACCAGGTACGAGATCAATACGGAACTCGACTTGGCGTGCTGGGGGTAGACCAGGTAACTCTTCAGGAAACACATCAGGATAATCCCGAACAACAGGGATATCTTGAATAGACTTACCTTTGCCCTTATCTGCTATAACATGTGCCAAAAATGCCACATAGTTCTTTCGCAGATACTTCCGAGCTTTAAAACAAGACATGAGTTTGAGACCACCAGCAGGTTTCTCACCACGAACCTGTAGGATCTCGCCTGTCGAAAGCGGCACATGAACAATCTTCTCAAAACAAACTACCTCTGCGCGATGCTTGGCTAACCAATCCATACCCACAATAACGTCGAAGCTTCCAAGTTGCATAGGCGTGAGGTCAATAGGAAAAAGATGGTTGTTAAGGTTCAACTGGCAGTTGCGAAGAACAGAATCAAGAACAATGGGGTTCACCACTAGCAACTTCTACTGTCAAAGGCTTACCTAGTTTCGTTCTAGACATGCGAAGTAATGGCTCAAAAGATAATGACACAAAACTCTTAACGGCACCCGAATCAAAAAGAACAGATGCAGGCTGATTATTAATAAAGAACGTACCGTTCACCACTTCATTGTCTGCTTGTGCCTCTTGTGCATTCATGTTGAAGACTCGACCTCGAGCCTGAGCCTGATTCTGATTTTGGTTTGCGTCCACCAATCTTGGACACTGATTACGGTAGTGGGTTAGATCCCCACAATTGTAACAAGAACCTGGCGGGTAGTGTGGTCGTGCAGCTTGACCCTGTTGCTGAGCAACTTGTCGAGCCGCGTTCTGAACTGCCTGATTCTGAGCAAAACGACAAACATCAGCAAGATGACCTGACTTCCCGCAGTTAGTACAGAAACGGCACGGAAGTTGCGGCTGATGGTGACTGTTGCATCTATCGCACAAAGGTGCATTCCCTGCATAACACTTCTTCGCTGGAGGCTGTGCGGGTTGGTTGGGAGCTGCCTGGTTAACTTGGGCAGTGACAGCAAAATTTTGGGAAGCGTTACGCTTCCTTGACCCTTTCGAAGAACCAGATTCCTTACCCTTCTTGTTCTTACCATTCTTGCCATCCTCTTTGTCAGACGCCTGCTTCTTACCTTTGTCACCCATTTTATGCAGCTTTCCCTTTCGAACCTGCGACTCAGTCAAAGTCGCTACTAACTCGATCGCCTGACGGAGTGTGGTAGGGTTACTACCAGTAATGATGTCTTGTACTGAGTCAGGTAGACCATCGATGTACCTTTCGATAGCCTTGTCGAGTGGGGTGACCATCGTTGGGCATAGCAAACTCAGCTCCTCATACCTATCAGTATACGCCCGATGTTCGCCACTATCCTGTTTCAGATCATCAAACTCCCTTTCTAGAGCTCGCAGCTCATGACGAGGGCAAAACTCCCTCATCATAAGGGCCCTAAGTTCAGCCCATGTTTGTGCTAGAGCAACTTCTGCACCACGGTCTCTCATAACCCCGTTCCACCATGTAAGAGCCCTCTTCTGAAACACACTGGAAGAAAACTTGACCTTGTGATTTTTAGGACACTGAACGTGACGGAAAGTATTCTCAATGCTCTCGAACCATTGAAGAAGCCTAGTTGCTCCCTCAGAACCACTAAACTTGAGTGGTTTAGCCGAGTTAAAACTCTTGAAATTGCATGGAGCATGATTGTTGTTGTTGGCTTGGTTCCATTGAGCAATAAGATTTGGGAACGCAGCAGCCATTTGTTGCGCGATAATTTCTGCCAGTTCGGCATTAGCTATCTGATTCTCGCGTCGAGGAGGCATTCTAAAAGAGGAAACATGAAAGGAAACGAGTGAGATGATTGAATGAAAAGGATGAGATGAAACAAAATCAACAAAAGCAAAGATGGTGGTCATTCGTCCGCATCACAAAGCAAACAAACGACACACAATGACTAATCAAAGTAAATGGGTGAAAAATAATGTATCGCGAAGACATGCTCGCCTATAAGTGAACACTCACCCCAAGAGTTCCCAGGTAAGAGTGACTGGTCCGATTATGTGGATTTGTACGAACACTCTAGCCTTAGACAGAAAACCCAGGGTACAGGCATTCACTCTTCCAGTTTGCACGTGTTCACACTATTTAGAACCCAAAACTTTGACGAGATTTTGAAAATTCAAAGGGGTTCAAAACCTTATAACAGAGGGTTCAAAACCTTACAACAGAGGGTTCAAAACCTAGTAATCAATCATCCAAGAACAGATGATTAATTTTCAAAGCGGATTCGGAATTGATGTTCTCGTTGTGGTTATCACCTAAGGATAGGTGAAGTGCATGTTTTAAGATCTAAACACAAGATAACTTGTGTTAGGGTCCTAGAAAGGTTATAGTCTAGGTCAAAACATTATTAATAACCTAATTCCCTATAACCATTGGCTCTGATACCAACTCTTCTGTCACACCCCGACCACGTAGAACATCAAATCGTGGCGGAAACATCGGGGAGTGTTGTAACAGAATTATTGTTTCACAACCATGGCATACAAAGTTATATTTTATTTATCAAACAAACGAGTTACATTGTCTTTTAAACGAAGGAAAACAAAGTACACAACATTAACTAAACTAATCTTGCTTCTTTTATGTCACTAAGGCCCGAGTCCACCTTAGTGTATCCTGATCAAACCTACGCACCTGCTCCTGAAACACATGTGAAAATAGGTACGTCAGCATAAAAATGCCTGTGAGATACATAGGTTTGTGAAAATAGGATTCATGACTTGGGTTTTAAAAGAAAGGTTTAATAAAAATTAGTCATGAATCTTATTAAGTATTTTCTTTTATAAGTCATATGAAAACTTGATAAGAAATCAGATTATATAAAAGAAAGGTGTATGGTTTGTTAGGAAACTTTATTTGTAAGTATTGAAGAAAATCACAATCAACTGGATCTATGAAGAGATCACAGTTCTGAAGATCACGAACTAGAAAAAGAAGATCAGATGGGACAACTGGAATGCACAGCATCTACTTCAAAGTATCACAAGTTGATCAAGAGCTGAAAAGGATTATCAGAAAAGGTCAATTCTGATGGATCTGATGATATTTCTGATGAAATATCATCAGTTTCTGACAATTCTGATCATCAGGAGTTTTCTGATGATTTGTTCATCAGAATTTCTGATGAAGTGGTTTATCAGAATTCTGATGAAATACCCACTTGTCTGAAATTGGCTCTGTCCTGCCACACTTACCGAAGCAAGTTGACATTAATTGATATCATGATGAAAAAGGCAACTTGAACGTTGGAAACAATGAATATGTCAATTGACTACTTTTTGCAGGAATTATTGCATGAATAAACTATTGTTTATTCATGCACCAAGCCGTCTATAAATAGAAGTTTCAACCAGGAGAAGCAAAGTAGAGTTTTGAAGCTTAGCATTCACACATACATCAAAAAACTCCATTGCCCTCTCACCTACAAAATTCAAGATTCGTTTGTACTAGATAATAATCTTACAATCACCTTGTAAACCATTTTGTTTCAAAGTGATATAAACTTGATAATTCTGTAGGTCTTGTTTCTTGAAAGTCTGATTTTCATTTCCGCACATCTTTTTCACATCTACTGAAATCACTTGCCATATTACGTGAAAAGAAGTTGTTTTGAGCCCAAACTGGGATCAACAATTGGTATCAGAGAAGACTGAATAAACTATTTTCAAACGATCAATCGCTCATCTTCTTTTCTCTAAATATGGCCAGCTTTCAATCCTGGAATAATGCTTTTAACATTGGTTCTATGTCCAAACCTCCGACTCTGGTCAGAGAAGAATACCCCCAATGGAAAATCAGGATGGTCAATTTCCTTAATGGTTATAACCGAGCTCTGTTTCAATCCATTGAAAGGGGTCCACATACACCAATGACTGATATACCTGCTATTCCAGCAACTGACCAATCACCAGCTATCCCTGCCTCCCGCGCTCCCAAAAGTGAAATAAAATGGACTGCGGAAGACAAGGACCTGGTGGCTGGGATGAAAGGGCAAAGTCACTTTTAATAATGGCCATCCCTAATGTAACACCTGTGCCTTCCCAGCTATCAAACAAATGCCGAACCAATGAAATATTATATTTCATACTAGGGATTTGTAAAAAATATGTGTATCATTTACACATATCATTTCTCGTTAAATTTCAAACTCTAAATCGCTTTCTGGAAGGTTATACGCGCACCGATGCGTAAATATAACCAGTTTAATGCAACGAACACTCCGGAATAGTGAAATAGGCTTAACATACCTTAAAATAACCTTTAGATAACTTAGAAATAAGTTTTGGAAGGTTTGGTATGCCGAAATCAAGTTAATTCGCTTACAGGGACTAAAGTTGACAAACTGCGAAAGTATGCCAATTTGAACTGTAACAGACATTCCGGAACATGACCATAAGTTAAACATACCATAAATATCCTTTACAAAGCTTAGAAATAGGCTTTGAGGGGTTCGGTGTGCTAAAATAAACTTTTGTGTCATTCAGGGACTAAAAGTGTCAAAAAGTGCACAAGTTTGCATTTTCGCGCATAACTTACGTTCTGAATACATCCGGACACCCAAAAATTTATGTGAGCATGACTATATTATATTTTAGTGTTCGCCATAAGAAAAATCCATTCGTTGCGTCATTTGGATCGTTTTTCGCGCTTGTGCGCATTTCGTCGTGATTAAGCGAACATCGCGTTCGTACGGCCAAACGAACCAACATCAGACATATTTTTGAACATGTTTCATGTCCACAATGTTTAGGCAACATTTTAGGGCCTTAAAGTTGGCTTTACGGGCCTTAGAAGTGCCGGAAATGGGCTGAATACACAACAGGGACCAAAACTGTAAATTTCTGATCTGTCATGGCCAGGCGGCCCGCCTCAGTTTCTCTTAACTCTCACGCGGGCCGCGTCCGCCTGTCTGATCAGATAATATCGAACAGTCAGCAACTTCCAGCTGTTTGATCCATACCCACACATTTCCCACTTGCCTAATCTGTTGATAAACATCATTTTTAGCCACCATGAGTTTCCGACACTTGTACGGTTTGGATTAAGGCACGATATTCAACAAACGATCTTAACGGTTACCCGAAAACTATAAATACCCCACCCCCACAACTTCTAAACCCACAAGAATCTGATCTATTTGACTCTAAGTTGAAACCTTTGTTTCATACCTGAGTTATTGTGATCACGATTAGCATTCGGGGACCCTTCGTAAGTATTCTTTCGTTCTTTTCCTTATTTTACTGCTTTTCGAGTCAGAAAGTCAAACTTTGTTTGACTTTCAGCATTGACCAGTAATGGTCAATGCGAAGTTCGTTTGAACTTCGCAACGTGAGTGTAATCACGTTGGTTATAGTCCCTTGGGACTATGCCTACTGATTACCACGTTGTCTAGGGTCGTAGGGTAAGCGATCTAATGAATCGCTTATACCTTCGAACCCGACCCAGTTTGGTCGATCATTAGGATCCGACCAAACACATTAGGTGATCGTAGTGTAGGGAATAACCTTCCGAGGTTATACCCTATGGTCACATCGTTTAAGTAGTTGTATGATAGGTAGTTTATATGCCTTAGGTAAATTACCAGAATACCCTTTTCATGTATAATTGGTAATTAAGCATATGTAACCTAAACCTTTGTCACATAACTGATTATGTAACATGTTTAGGCATATAACACTTGTCATAGGGCTAGTTAGGCGGTCCGAACGCGTTTCACGCGAACGACGCGTTAAAGTAGCATAAGCTTCCTAAACGGGTCGAAATGGGTCGTAAACACTTAGGTTAAGTTTCATTTAGTATGTAGGCTTTGTTAAACCAAATGACACGAGTCTCTACACTCGTTTGGTTTACAAACCCTAATGCTACCCGATCTTCCGATCTAGGTCCGGTTAATTAACATAGTTACCTATATTAGGTGCCGTTTGATATCCGCGATCTCTAGCATTGTTTGGTTGTTACTCAAGGACTACTGAGCAATCCCAAGTGAGTACATAGACCCCTCTTTTACTGTTTTCCAAACTGTTTTGGGGTGAAACACATGTGCCTACTTGTTACTTTCGTGCTTTCCTGTTTTCACATCATATTCTTGCTATGTTCATTAGTACATTTATAGTACATGATTTCATGGTGTTCTATGCTTTGTATGATGACTTTGCATACTTAGTACATTGTTTTACATGACTTTTCTACTTTGTATGATGACTTTGCATACTTAGTACATTGTTTTATACTGCATCTCTGTTGCATATGTTCCAGTAACATATGGACACATTGTTTTACAGCTCTACCCTGTATGTTTACTCTAGCATACTAGGTACATTATCTTCATAAAACATGCTTACATTTTGGTATGACATTTGGTTTGTTTAAACTATACTATACATTCATTAACACCGATCATGCCGTTCGTTAGTAGGTAGTGGTACCATAGGACTTGACAAATCCCGTTCCGGACATCCCAGGGAAAGGGGATGAAAGGAATGACCGAATCCGAATACATATTCTCTTGATAACTCACTTTTACATAGTTATCCGTCTGTCTCAAGGCTTGGATGTATGAATTTTCACAATACCGCATAAATGTTCATATTCAGTATAGCATGCATATATCTTACAAAACATAACTTTGATTTAAACCAAGTTTTACTTCAATACTTTGTTTTGTACATTTTTACTTATGGTTTAAGTAGTCTAAATTTTACTTACCATACATATCATTTTGGTTATACATTACTTGACTACTTTTGGACTATAAACATTTGACATGGTTTATACAAGGACTTTTGACTATTGGTTTAAACATAGACTTATTACATTGGTGGTTTGAG
Source organism: Helianthus tuberosus (assembly GCA_030545235.1). NCBI lineage: Eukaryota > Viridiplantae > Streptophyta > Magnoliopsida > Asterales > Asteraceae > Helianthus > Helianthus tuberosus. The sequence continues at coordinate 69,461,899 of CM060356.1, read as the reverse complement.
TAAGTGATTAAGTAACGATGCGTGTGTAATATGATACAAGCATGGTGGATACGCCGCTGGTACTTCCTATATATAAGTGTTTGTATGGTATTACATATATCGTAGTGTTATTTGAATCATTTCAGTTTGATACATATAACATTTTATACAAATAACATACTTTTCACAAGACATTTATTTACAAACAACTTATCTTTTACAAACTCATTTTACTTGGTTATTCATTTAACCATACATTATTCTCTTACTTATACTTATCATCTGATCTTATTGCTTTTCAAACGATTTACAAAACAAAGCAAACTAAAAAGGTTCATGACTAAACATTTTCTCAAACATAAGTCATGAATCTTATTTTCACAAAACCTATGTATCTCACAGGCATTTTTATGCTGACGTACCTATTTTCACATGTGTTTTTCAGGAGCTGTTGCATAAGATGATCAAGATACACATAGGCAGACTTGGGCTTTAGTGACAATAAAAGATACAAGACTAGTTAATTATGTTGTATTTCTTTGTTTGTTAAGACATTGTAACACTTTTAATCAATAAAGCGAAACTTTAATTTCCATGGTTGTGAAACATTAATTCTGTTACAACACTCCTCGATGTTTCCGCCACGTTTTGTATGTTCTACGTGGTCGGGGTGTGACAGAAAAGATGGTATCAGAGCCCATGGTTATCGGGAATTAGGTTATTAGTAATGCTTTGACCTAGTCTATAACCTTCTTAGGACCCTAACGCGAGTTTACTTGCGTTTAGTCATAAAACAATACCGTCACCTATCCTTAGGCGACGACCTCAACAAGAACATGAATTTCAAAACCACTTTGAAAACTAATCATCTGTTCTAGGATGATTGATTACTAGGTTTTGAACCCTCTATTGTAAGGTTTCGAACTCTCTGTTATATGGTTTTGAACCCCTTTGAGTTTTCAAAATCTCGACAAGGTTTTGGGTTTTAAATAATGTGAACACGTGCAAACTGGAAGGGTGAATGCCTGTATTCTGGGTTTTCTGTCTAGGCAAGCACTTCGTATACATCTCATCAGACGCGAGACCAGTTGTGCTTACCTGGGAATTCTTGGGATGAGTGTTCACTTATAGGCGAGCATGTCTTCGTGATACATTATTTTTGACCTAATTACTTTGATTAATCACCGAGGTCGTTTGTTGCTTTGTAGTAACAAACAAATGACCACTATCCTTGCTTTCATCAGATTTGTTCATCTCATTCTTTTCGTCTAATTCTCTCACTCGTTTCCTTTCATGTTTCCTCTTTTAGAATGCCTCCTCGACACGAGAACCAGATAGAGACTGCCGAACTGGCAGAAATTATTGCGCAGCAGATGGCTGCCCAATTTCCAAATCTCTTTGCTCAATGGCAACAAGCCAACAACAACCACAATGCCCTATGCAAATACAAGGACTTTAATCAAGCTAAACCACTCAAGTTTAGTGGCTCTGAGGGAGCAACTGGGCTCCTTCAGTGGTTCGAGAGCATTGAGAATACTTTCCGCCACGTTCAGTGTCCGGATAATCGCAAGGTCGAGTTTTCTTCAAGTGTGTTCCAGAAGAGGGCTCTCACATGGTGGAACGGGGTTATGAGGGACCGAGGTGCAGAAATTGCTCTTGCGCAAACCTGGGCTGAACTTAGGGCTCTTATGATGAGGGAATTCTGTCCTCGTCATGAGCAGCGAGCTTTGGAGAAGGAATTTGATGAGTTGAAGCAAGATAGTGGTGAGCACAGGGCATATGCTGATAGGTTTGAGGAGTTGAGTCTGCTTTGCCCGACAATGGTTACCCCACTTGACATAGCTATCGAAAGGTACATCGACGGCCTACCTGACTCGGTACAAGACATCCTTACTGGTAGTAACCCTGCCACACTCCGTCAGGCGATCGAGTTATCAGCGACATTGACTGAGTCGCAGATTCGGAAGAATAAATTACACAGGAAGGGTGACAAGGGCGAGAAACAGTCATCTGACAAGGAGGATAACAAGAAAGGTCAGAACAAGAATGGGAAGGATTCTAGTTCATCCAAGAGGGCAAGGAAGCGAAAGGTTTCCCAAAACAATGCCATTACTGCACAGGCCCAAGCTGCATCAAATCAGCCTGCGCAACCACTAGCCAAGAAGCCTTATTTTGGCAATGCACCTTTGTGCAACAGGTGTAACGGCCATCATCAACCACACCTCCAGTGTCGTCAGTGCACCAACTGCGGAAGATCCGGTCATCTTGCTAACACCTGCCGCATCCCTGCTAATCCGAATCGGCCAGTTCAGAACCCGGCTCAACAAGTTGCTCAGCCTCTTGCTCAGCAACAGGGTCAAGCTGCACGACCACACTACCCACCTGGTGCCTGTTACAATTGTGGGGATCTGACCCACTACAGAAACCGATGCCCAAAGCTTGCTAATGCAAATCCGACCCACGGATGAGCATTCAGCTGAACAAAGGATGTTGCTGTCTTACGCTTTTGTTCTTTTGTTTCCTTGTAATGTGAAACAATCTGTTTTGTTTATAAATAAATCGTTGTTCACAAATGTTGATATACATGTATAGTTACATGTGTGTAAGATTTTCCTATGATACCTACATCAAGGAACTATGTTCCTTACAAACTACTCTTGTGATTCTCTCTTTCAAGTGATTGCTCATAATTTCCTCAAAAGTTCTAAATACTCGTTTCATTCTAAGAAACGAAGTACAGGAAATAAAGTGAAATTATGAGTAATCGTGCTTTTTGCACATCTGTACTTTTGAATCCTTGGTTGGATAACTAAGGATATTTTTTTCAAATCTCATACCCATTACGTTTTGATTTTTTCAACATACACAGTACCAGTATTTCAAAACAATCTTTATGATCTCAAAACATTTCATATAGTTTGAAAACAATTTTTCTAGATGCATTGTCTATATTATTTCAAAAACATTGGCCATGTTATCAAAACCAACCTTTCTAATTTCAAAATATTTCATGTAGTCTGAAGACAATATTAACACAATACATTTTCTGATCAAGTGCATGATTTCGAAAAGCATCATTCATGTCTTTCAAAAACCTTATACATAATTTCAAAATTCATCTCGCATGATTTTAAAACATTTTTTGTAAATATATCTACCTAATACACCTACTTTATGATTTCAAAAAGTATTATATATAAGGTTTCAAAAACGTTAAACACATTTTTTCTTAAAAGAACCCCATGCATAGTTTTCCAAATATATTTTCCTCATACATTGACTTAACCTTCAAAATTCTGCTTCATATGTCGCCTTGACATGTCTAGCATCTCAACTTCATAAGCATTTTACTTCATGTTTTGACTTAAGCACATCCCGTGCAAGATTTCAAAACATCTCCAACTTCTAAAATCCATATGGATCTTTTTATCTCCACAATTAGACCCTTGTGGATAATCATCATTCAAATCAGAGTCCTTAATTGGATTCCTTATGTACCTTAATTCGAACGTTTCGATTCTTTATAATCGAAATCGAATTTTCTCTTTGAATCTTTCTATCATTATAGTTAGATTCTTGATAATGTTTAAAGTGCCAAATGAAATCCACGAGATGGATTCCTAGTGTGCTTTAAATACATGTACTCTGTTAGCAGAACAAACTTCTAGTTAAACAATTTTGTGGATATGTGACTATGTGTTTATTCATCTTGAGTTTTCATTTATGCATTTTGTGTTTTAGTATACTCTGGATATTCGTTATCCAAATCCTCGTAGAATCTTTCATATCCTTATATGAGGGATTCGTAGTAGGATATTCAAAAGGTGCTACCTTAAATCCTTAATGGGCTTCTATGTAATAGTTAAGACCCTTGGATTTATAGTACTACTCCATGATTCATGAGAGACCCTTTAGTGGTCTAGTCAAAAAGATTAATTCACAATTTGGTAAAAAAAAATGGCATCTAGTGATGTAGCTGAACAGACTCCTTGATAGTCTATTTAAATCATTTATTGATTTAATCTAAAGGACTCTATGGCGGTCTAAGTCACGCTCATCACAGGATTGTTCATTTGGTTTTACCCTACACATTATAAAATAGACTAGTGTGAACTGTGCAAGGAATTCTCTAATTATGGGTGCGCACATAATTATGAAATTTAGTGCACAGAAATCCAGTAAGATTTATTATGTGAAAGAACCGATAGCGACAACAATAACAAAATGAGGACGATGTAATGGAGGTACGGTGGACGCACCAATGATGCTTTATATACTTGTATATAAGTATCCCTCTTACGTTGCAATCATGATGATTATTAAAGTTACTAGAAGTTCAGAAACCTAGCCAATGTTGTTCGATCTTTTCAACTTCATGTTTTCAAGCTCTCACAAGTTTCCTCTAAATAAATTTCGGGACGAAATTTCCTAAAGTAGGGGAGACTGTAACACCTGTGCCTTCCCAGCTATCAAACAAATGCCGAACCAATGAAATATTATATTTCATACTAGGGATTTGTAAAAAATATGTGTATCATTTACACATATCATTTCTCGTTAAATTTCAAACTCTAAATCGCTTTCTGGAAGGTTATACGCGCACCGATGCGTAAATATAACCAGTTTAATGCAACGAACACTCCGGAATAGTGAAATAGGCTTAACATACCTTAAAATAACCTTTACATAACTTAGAAATAAGTTTTGGAAGGTTTGGTATGCCGAAATCAAGTTAATTCGCTTACAGGGACTAAAGTTGACAAACTGCGAAAGTATGCCAATTTGAACTGTAACAGACATTCCGGAACATGACCATAAGTTAAACATACCATAAATATCCTTTACAAAGCTTAGAAATAGGCTTTGAGGGGTTCGGTGTGCTAAAATAAACTTTTGTGTCATTCAGGGACTAAAAGTGTCAAAAAGTGCACAAGTTTGCATTTTCGCGCATAACTTACGTTCTGAATACATCCGGACACCCAAAAATTTATGTGAGCATGACTATATTATATTTTAGTGTTCGCCATAAGAAAAATCCATTCGTTGCGTCATTTGGATCATTTTTCGCGCTTGTGCGCATTTCGTCGTGATTAAGCGAACATCGCGTTCGTACGGCCAAACGAACCAACATCAGACATATTTTTGAACATGTTTCATGTCCACAATGTTTAGGCAACATTTTAGGGCCTTAAAGTTGGCTTTACGGGCCTTAGAAGTGCCGGAAATGGGCTGAATACACAACAGGGACCAAAACTGTAAATTTCTGATCTGTCATGGCCAGGCGGCCCGCCTCAGTTTCTCTTAACTCTCACGCGGGCCGCGTCCGCCTGTCTGATCAGATAATATCGAACAGTCAGCAACTTCCAGCTGTTTGATCCATACCCACACATTTCCCACTTGCCTAATCTGTTGATAAACATCATTTTTAGCCACCATGAGTTTTCGACACTTGTACGGCTTGGATTAAGGCACGATATTCAACAAACGATCTTAACGGTTACCCGAAAATTATAAATACCCCACCCCCACAACTTCTAAACCCACAAGAATCTGATCTATTTGACTCTAAGTTGAAACCTTTGTTTCATACCTGAGTTATTGTGATCACGATTAGCATTCGGGGACCCTTCGTAAGTATTCTTTCGTTCTTTTCCTTATTTTACTGCTTTTCGAGTCAGAAAGTCAAACTTTGTTTGACTTTCAGCATTGACCAGTAATGGTCAATGCGAAGTTCGTTTGAACTTCGCAACGTGAGTGTAATCACGTTGGTTATAGTCCCTTGGGACTATGCCTACTGATTACCACGTTGTCTAGGGTCGTAGGGTAAGCGATCTAATGAATCGCTTATACCTTCGAACCCGACCCAGTTTGGTCGATCATTAGGATCCGACCAAACACATTAGGTGACCGTAGTGTAGGGAATAACCTTCCGAGGTTATACCCTATGGTCACATCGTTTAAGTAGTTGTATGATAGGTAGTTTATATGCCTTAGGTAAATTACCAGAATACCCTTTTCATGTATAATTGGTAATTAAGCATATGTAACCTAAACCTTTGTCACATAACTGATTATGTAACATGTTTAGGCATATAACACTTGTCATAGGGCTAGTTAGGCGGTCCGAACGCGTTTCACGCGAACGACGCGTTAAAGTAGCATAAGCTTCCTAAACGGGTCGAAATGGGTCGTAAACACTTAGGTTAAGTTTCATTTAGTATGTAGGCTTTGTTAAACCAAATGACACGAGTCTCTACACTCGTTTGGTTTACAAACCCTAATGCTACCCGATCTTCCGATCTAGGTCCGGTTAATTAACATAGTTACCTATATTAGGTGCCGTTTGATATCCGCGATCTCTAGCATTGTTTGGTTGTTACTCAAGGACTACTGAGCAATCCCAAGTGAGTACATAGACCCCTCTTTTACTGTTTTCCAAACTGTTTTGGGGTGAAACACATGTGCCTACTTGTTACTTTCGTGCTTTCCTGTTTTCACATCATATTCTTGCTATGTTCATTAGTACATTTATAGTACATGATTTCATGGTGTTCTATGCTTTGTATGATGACTTTGCATACTTAGTACATTGTTTTACATGACTTTTCTACTTTGTATGATGACTTTGCATACTTAGTACATTGTTTTATACTGCATCTCTGTTGCATATGTTCCAGTAACATATGGACACATTGTTTTACAGCTCTACCCTGTATGTTTACTCTAGCATACTAGGTACATTATCTTCATAAAACATGCTTACATTTTGGTATGACATTTGGTTTGTTTAAACTATACTATACATTCATTAACACCGATCATGCCGTTCGTTAGTAGGTAGTGGTACCATAGGACTTGACAAATCCCGTTCCGGACATCCCAGGGAAAGGGGATGAAAGGAATGACCGAATCCGAATACATATTCTCTTGATAACTCACTTTTACATAGTTATCCGTCTGTCTCAAGGCTTGGATGTATGAATTTTCACAATACCGCATAAATGTTCATATTCAGTATAGCATGCATATATCTTACAAAACATAACTTTGATTTAAACCAAGTTTTACTTCAATACTTTGTTTTGTACATTTTTACTTATGGTTTAAGTAGTCTAAATTTTACTTACCATACATATCATTTTGGTTATACATTACTTGACTACTTTTGGACTATAAACATTTGACATGGTTTATACAAGGACTTTTGACTATTGGTTTAAACATAGACTTATTACATTGGTGGTTTGAGTAAGTGATTAAGTAACGATGCGTGTGTAATATGATACAAGCATGGTGGATACGCCGCTGGTACTTCCTATATATAAGTGTTTGTATGGTATTACATATATCGTAGTGTTATTTGAATCATTTCAGTTTGATACATATAACATTTTATACAAATAACATACTTTTCACAAGACATTTATTTACAAACAACTTATCTTTTACAAACTCATTTTACTTGGTTATTCATTTAACCATACATTATTCTCTTACTTATACTTATCATCTGATCTTATTGCTTTTCAAACGATTTACAAAACAAAGCAAACTAAAAAGGTTCATGACTAAACATTTTCTCAAACATAAGTCATGAATCTTATTTTCACAAAACCTATGTATCTCACAGGCATTTTTATGCTGACGTACCTATTTTCACATGTGTTTTTCAGGAGCTGTTGCATAAGATGATCAAGATACACATAGGCAGACTTGGGCTTTAGTGACAATAAAAGATACAAGACTAGTTAATTATGTTGTATTTCTTTGTTTGTTAAGACATTGTAACACTTTTAATCAATAAAGCGAAACTTTAATTTCCATGGTTGTGAAACATTAATTCTGTTACAACACTCCCCGATGTTTCCGCCACGTTTTGTATGTTCTACGTGGTCGGGGTGTGACACCTAATGACATATTTTCACAAGTTGATGCATGTGCATCAGCTAAGGAAATATGCGATCAGTTGGAAAATCTTTGTGAAGGAGGAGAAAGGATGAGAAGAAACAAGAGAACAAATAATGTCTCATCTTATGAAAGGTTTAAAAGTTTGCCAAATGAAAGGTTAAATGATACATATCAAAGATTTACAAAACTTTTAAACGAGCTAAATAAATTTGGTATAACAAAATCAAACGATGAAAGAAACCTAAAATTTCTTGATGCCCTTCCTAGAGAATGGAGAAGTCTAACCATGACTTTATCATCAACCTTAGAACTAGGAAACATGAGTCTTCATGACTTATACAGCATCTTGATCCCCAGAGAGGAAGAAATATTTGAAGAAACTATTCAAAGAGGGGGATCTTTAGCTCTTATCTCAAACTCACAAAGATCAACAACAACCAATGATCCACAAACATCAAACAGCCAAAATCTTGAAACTTCTGATGCATCATCAGACTTTTCAGCTTTTGCTGAAGCAATAGCACTGCTCACCAAAACATTTGAGCAGAGGTTGAGGGGAGGTAGCCAGAGATACCAAAGGAGTGACAAAGGAAGGATGGATGGAAGATCTAAAGAAGAGATTAGATCTAAGGATAAAGGGAAGGCTGAAGTTGTGTGTTACAAGTGCAAGCAAAAAGGTCATTATGCATCAGAATGCAAGACAAAAAAGCTGAAGGATGTTGCCTATTATGAGAAAAAGCTTGAAGAAGCAAAGAAGTAGCAACAAGTAAGCTTAATTGCTGGAACAGATACATGGTTATCTGATGATTCTTTTGATGATGATGAAGAAGAATTGGCAAATTTCTGCCTCATGGCACTCTCTGAAGGACTACCAGAAACATCATAACAAAAGGTAAATTTAGACAATCTTGATCCTGAACACAAACTAAACAAGCTCATGTCAGATTTTCTAAATCTGCAAGAAAAACATCAATCAGATATTAGAAAATCTGATGAGTTGCAAAGGACTTTGAATAAAATCATTCTTGAAAATCAACTTCTTATAGAGGACAGTTTAGATCAAAGAGCAAAAATTGAGTTTTATGAAAATGAAAGAAAAGATCTTTACAAGAAAATCAATGACAAAGAAATCAATGTAAGAGGTTTTCAACAGGCTAAAGAGTTCATAAATTTTATTGAGTCCACACCAAAGAACAAAGGAGAGGGTTTAGGCTATACAAGTTCTACAAGATCAAATAGACATAAACCCACTATCTTTGTAAAAGCAACTCATCAGATTTCTGATAATTTAGTATCATAATCTGAATCTGAATCTTGCAAAACAACCTGTTCTGAATATTCTTTTTGAAAAACCTAACTTCAAAACAAACAAGAGTGAATGCAGTCAAGAATCTGTAAAAACTCCAGAAGCAGTTCACTCATCTTTTCAAAATTATCCACTCATTCCATCACAAGAGGAACTATCAGAAAATTCTGATAACTCTTGTATGTGTGTTGACATACTGAAGCTTGTCCAACACCATCTTCAAAAGAAAAATGTAAAATCTGTTAATGTCTCAGCATATAACAGAGTTTCTGATGCAAAACCAAGAAGAAGAAAAAATAAAGAAATTAATATTCCATCAGAAACAGTACCCAAGCTTGCCTGGGTACCAAAAACCCTCTAATCATTTCATTTCAGGACCATCATGTGCAGCAGATCTGGTACTGCGACTCATGAAGCTCCAAGCACATGACTGGGGACAGGAGCTTACTCAGCAACTTTGTTTCAAAGCTGGGTAGAATGGTAAACTTTGGAAATGGAGTGAAAGGAAGGATCATGGGATATGGATGCATAAAGTATGGATGTCTGACCATAGAGAAAGTAGCCTTTGTTGAAGGCTTAAAGTATAACTTGCTGAGCTGTGGTCAATTCTGTGACAAAGGTTTTCAGGTAACTTTTGTTTTGGTAAAAAATCACACAAGGATAATGCAACCAAATCTGATTTTGTGAGGTATGATGCTTGGTTAATTGTATGAACGACAAGTATATGAAATCAACGATGAACACCGAGATTTATACGAGGAAAAAGCCCTTGATCTTTAGAAGATCTCCGGCATAAAAAACCTCGGGTGGTGGAAACTACCGATCACCAAATATATTGGAAAAACAATAATGATCCTTGTACAACTTCGGAAGAAAACAAGCTCAATACATTGAATTGCTAGTGTAAGTGTGTATTTTTGCTAAGTGTTTGCAGAGAATTCGAGTGTTGTGTGTTTTTTCTGTGGTGTGTACGACTTATGCCTCAAATGAGCTTGTTTCCCCTTAAAAAGATAAGAAATATCAATTAACAAACTTTCCTAAAAAGGTGGAAATGGCCCATGTTCTCCAAAAATGGTTATATTTCATCAAGCATGTGCCATATGAACTAATATTCCCCGAAATTCCAGCTAAGAATGAGTCCACTACGTCCATTACCTGCATTTAAACATTAAAAACGTGACAATTGTTAGAAAACATAAGTTCTGTTAAGGATCCTGGATCCTCAGACTCGTGATCCTCAGACTCTAGATCCTCAGACTCTCTGCATCATCCATTAAGGATCCGTGATCCATGCCCAGTCTCAGGATAGATGATCCTTAGAATAAAATTCATGCCCTAACAATTGCCCCTAATATGGCAGTTGTGATAAGGATTCACAGCTGTCATATTTCCGTCAGAAGCGGACTAGCCGTTGCTGCTGGTAACTAGTCGTTACATTGCCTGTCGTCACTGATAAGACCTGCTATAATCATCATTGCAAAATATAGAGTTAGAGATAACTCCTCAAATGCCTTTACAGACTAGAAGATCGTTCTGTTTGTTGAAGATGAATCCTTCTACAGCGTTCGCTATAAACCTTCCTGCATTTTAATTTTTGCATAGACACTTTAACTATTAGATAGCCCTGTCTGGCCTGGGTGGATGGTCCACGGTTTTGCTGGTGAAATCCAGGCCAGATGATTTTGATACATAATGAATCGGTAATAACATTAAACATTTTTCGCTACAACTGTTGTTGTTTCTTTCCTCTTTATTTTTCATGTATGCTTTCTATTTTCAAAGATATCATCGCTAAACAACTGGAAAGTTATTGGAAATCTAATGATAATGTTAAACTTTTAACAGAAAACTTGAAGTGTTCATATAAATATGGGTTAATGATCCTTAACCAAAAAGGATAAGAGACAACTTACAGCTTAGAAAAAGTTAGAATATAACATACCAGAGAATCCAAGTTAGGATTCTACATCCTTGTAAATTATTGCTGAATAAGCAAACTATGAAAAGTAAAGCTTCTAGGATCAAGGATCCTTATCGTCAGAACTTGTATAACTTTAGAGTTCCAAGATCCTGTAAGAAAAACAAACTTGGGACCAAGCCAAATAATTGGGAATGAACCCATAATAACTGGGGACAAGCCCAAATAAACTGGGGACAAGCCCAACAAACTGGGGACAAGCCCAAATAAACTGGGGACAAGCCCAAATAAATGGATGTAAACTGGGGTCAAGCCCATATAACTTGTGTAAACTGGAGTATGGCCCTCACTGGCAACTATTTAAACTTGAGCGACATGAAAATGCCGAAACCTTAGCTAACGTGAAAACGTTAGAAACCTTAGGAACGGATGTATGGTACGTCTACCATTATACGTAGGATCCTGAATACAGCCAGTACAATGAAATTGTCAGCCCCTAAAGCAGGTACTGGTCGCATTGCCTTGAACTGCACCAGGGTCATCGTGCGCTACTGGCGAAACTGGGGACAGGCCCAAAAACTGGGGACAAGCCCAAAAACTGGGGACAAGCCCAAATAACTGGGGACAAGCCCATAAACTTTGGAGAGTTGGCCAACCACTTTGATCTTTTGTAAATTGATAACAACTCTGCAAAAGCTTAAACTTTGTGAAAATAGATGTTAACTGATTAACATCTTTAACTTATGATAAGTAATAAGAATAAAATGAATGAAAATGAAAGTAATGTGTTACCAAATGTAGAATCATATATCCTTTTAGGATCCCGGATCCTTAATCAGAATACTGGTATCGCTGAGGATCCCTGATCCTTCTTACTTAAAGTATTTCTTTAGATGAACAGCATTCCAAGCTCTTGGTAAGTGGTCACCATCTATTGTTAACAAATGATATGCCCGATTTCCTGCTTCAGCTTCAATTAAGTAGGGACCTTGAAATCTTCTGAACCTGACATTCTTGTTGTATGCTCCAGCTATTCTTTGTTGATAACTGGCCATCTTTTCTCTGACTTTGAGCAAAAGCTTCTGCTTAGGATGCAGATGTTATGCTGGTTGGTGTAGAATGTTACTGTGTCTTTGATAAGCATCACACTTCTTTGCATATTCCACAGCATACTTCTTCATTGTAATCTAATAATATCATGTTATGAGGATCCTTGAGAATAGTGCTCTGCCCCCAGTGTGATTTCCAAAATCTCCTTCATGAAAATCCTTCAGAACTTCTTGGATTTCTGGATCCTCGATGCACCTTAGATATGGACCTGCAAGAGATTGTTTATATAACATGTTATTTAATATTGTAAATTGAGATACCAAGGGATCTCTCCATGTTGTATATATCTCATGATTGGTAGGATCCATGATCCTGAATGAGATTGTGTATCATTACTAGGGATGATTGCAGAATCCTCCACTATCTTCATGGCTACGTGATCCTCAATTGCAGGATTTAAAACATGGATGATAAGTATTTTCACATCCTCTGGAATCTTCAGTGATGATCCAATATTAGCTAGAGCATCAGCTTCTGCATTTTGTTCCCTGGGTACCTGTGATAGACTGAAAAAAGCAAAAGAATCTGCCAGTTCCCTGACTATTTCTAAGTACTTGATTAGCTTTTCATCTTTGACAGTGTAAGAACTGTTATAATGATTAGTAATTAATAGAGAATCAACATATACTTGAAGATACCTGATCCTCATATTGTTAGCTAATTGCAAACCTGCTATCTAGGCCTCATACTCTGCCTCATTATTAGTGGTTTGGAATTCACATGCAATGGATTGGGGTATAATGTCCCCCTGTGGCGATTTTAGTAGTGTGCTTTTTCCAGTTCCTTTAACATTTGAAGCTCCATCCGTGAGGAGTGTCTAAGGATCCTTGGTCTTCTCAAGTTGTTGAACTTCTAATTCAGCTTCCCTTTGTAGATCACTACTGGAATCAGCCACAAAGTCAGCTAAAGCTTGGGACTTGATGGCAGTCCTGGGTTCATACTTAATGTCATATGCAATAAGCTTGATTGCCCACTTTGCCATTCTACCTGACATTTGAAGTTTCCTGAGAACATTCTTGATAGGAAGGTTAGTTTTCACAATAATGGTGTGAGTTTCTAAATAATGTCTATGTTTAGCAGAAGCCGTAATTAAATCAAGAATTAATTTCTCTAGATGAGAATACCTGGCCTCAGCATCAAGTAGACTTTTACTTACATATTACTGCTTTAGCTGAAATAACTAAGTATAAGGATAACGATTCTCCATTTTCTGGTTTCATCAGGGCTGGTGCTGAGGATAGATAATCCTTAAGAACCTTGAGTGCAGCTTCATGCTTATCAGTCCACTCAAACTTGCATTGAGCAATTTGTCTACCTCTTCTTGGATAATGGCATTCCTTTCAAGTGCAAACTTTCTCCTTTTTTGGTGTATTGGCTTGAAAGACCTGTCAATACCAAGTTTGTGAGTAATAACATTCTTAGATATACCTGTCATATCTTCATGTTTCCAAGCAAAGGTAGATTTTCTTCTTTCCAAGAAGGATACTAAATCCTGCTCAATACTGTCTAGGATCCCGGATCCTATAAAAATTTTGGATTCAGGATCCTCTGGGTTCAACAGAATATCCTTGATGTCTTGCTCTCTTGCCTCCATGACGTCTTGTTCCTTGGAGGTTGGCTTCATTGAAGAAGTGTAACAGTTCTTTGCCTCCTGCTGATCACTTTCTATCTTCACCATATCTCATAGAGTTGGGAGCTTGACACATTGATGATATGTTGAGGGGGACTGCCTTCATATCGTGTATCCATGGCCTGCCAAAGATAACATTACAGCAAGATAAGCAATCAATAACATAGAATTTTTTAACATAATTTACTCCCTCTATATAGATAGGAAGTTTGATGTCCCCCAATGTAATCTTTGTCTCTCCACTGAATCCCACAAGGACATATGATCTTTGGACAATATCGGATTCAAGGATGTCCATTCTATTGAGGACATCCAACTGGATTATGTTCACTAAGCTTTTCCCATCAATGAGAATCCTGCGAACAAAATGGTTAGGTATAAATAATGTAATAACCAAACCGTCATGATGAGGATCATGTATGTCGACACGGTCATCCCCATCAAAGTATATGACTTTTTCCTGGGTAAGGATGGAAGTTCGAACAGGTTTGTCCCTATTCTCCATCTTTGTTTCCTTTGCATGTCTCTTAGCTGCTGAGAACCTCCGGAGATGAAATGGATGATTTGAGCATCAGCTGGTAGAGGAGGAGCTTTTTTAGGAACTCTCTCAGGATCCTTGATCCTTGACTTTTTCCTTCCAAGCAATTCCTTCAAGTATCATTTGCTCAAAAGATAACCTATCTCCTTCCTTAATTCTATGCACTCATCTGTGAGATGACCAGAATCCCCATGGTATGCACACCATTTTGATTCGTCTTTGGTGGCAGGCGGTTTGTCATTCTTCCTTGGCCACCTAACCTTGTCACCTAAACTCTGCATAGAAAGGATTAGTTCATTATTATCAGCAGAAAAACAATATTCAGAAATAGGAGGATAATCCTCATCATCTTCCTCTTGTTCCACAGCATGCACATTCTGGTTCTCATGCTTGGAGTACTGCTTGGATCAGTTATCCTTGAAATAGGATCCTTGTTTGTCTTGCTTTGAGGATCCTGACAACCTCTCCTGGATCCTTTGTCATCCTCTAAATGGATGAACCTAAGGATCCTGTTCCTTACCTCATCTGGGTTCCTGCAAGGTGTCATAACAAGATCATCATAGAACTGAGAATCCTTAAGTAAACCCATTTTAAAAGCTTCAACAGCAGTAGCAATATCTAAGTTAGGGATTTCTAAGGATTCTCTACTGAATTTAGTTATGTAATCTCTAAGTGATTCATTTTAACCTTGTGTTACCCTATATAGATCACTAGTTAATTGTTCAAATTTTCTACTATATGAAAATTGACTATTAAACAGATTAACTAGATTAGCAAATGGAGTAATAGAGTAAGGGGGAAGACTTAGCAGCCATTTAAGAGCAGATCCTGTGAGTGTGGATCCAAAACCCTTGCATAGACATGCTTCTTTTAACCTATCAGGAATGGGATTGATCTCCATCCTTTCCCTTGTGACTTCCATCTGGAATTTCAGGAATGGGCTTAACCACTCCTGGAATGCTGGATATCATATCTTTGAGTTTCTGCAATTCCTTTGCCATAGCTTGGTTGATTCCTGTATCCTGCACGAAGCCATGGTTAGCATTATAAGAAGTATTCAAAGTGTTACCTCCTAATGGATTCAAGGTTGGAATTCCAGATGTGAATCCATATTGACGGGATTCTGGTATAACTGAGGGACCAGAAGAAGCAATAGTCTGCATCGGTATGAAGTCTCCTAGATGAACATCTGAACTTCCGGGTTGCACACTCCTTAAGTATCCTTCATCCTGGAAGATGTTGGATCCTTGATGTGCTGTGAATGAAGGTCTTGGAGGATAATCCATGGATCCGGAAACCTGAGATGAGGATCCTTGAACCTGGAAGGAAGATCCTTGAACGTGAGAGGATCCTTGAACCTGAGAGGATCCTTGAACCCGAGAGGATCCTTGAACCTGAGAGGATCCTTGAACCTGAGATGATCCTTGAATCTGAGAGGATCCTTGAACCTGAGAGGATCCTTGAACCTGAGAGGATCCTTGAACCTGAGAGGATCCTTGAATTGGCTGCGTTCCCATGCATTCTCCTAAACTGGTGAAGAATCCCTGATGCTGAAACGAGGATCCTGAAGGCTGGAAAGAGGATCCTTGAGCCTGAGACATTGCCGATGATCCAGAACGCATTCCTGTTGATCCACCCTGGTATTGGACATCTGGAGCTGCAAAGTGCCGGGAAGTTATGACCGGAGTGTCGAAATTCAGCGACCTCAGCATCAAAGGGGAGTGATCCTCTGCTGGTTTTATTAGTTTCGCAAAGGATCCTGCCATTAGTTTGGTCCTGTTGTTGCATGTATCCTCTCGTCTGCAAAATCAAAGTGTGACACCTGTGTCACTTCAACCATCAAACAAATGCCAAACCAATGAAATATTGTATTTCATACTTGGGATTTGTAAAAATATGTGTATCGTTTACACATATCAACTCTTGTTCGATTTCAAGCTTTAAATCGCTTTCTGGAGGGTTATACGCGCACTGATGCGTAAATATAACCAGTTTAATGCAAGGAACACTCCGGAATAGTGAAATAGGCTTAACATACCTTAAGTAACCTTTACATAACTTAGAAATAAGTTTTGAAGGCTTTGGTATGGAAAAATCTAGTTTATTAACTTACAGGGACTAAACTTGACAAACTACGAAAGTATGCCAATTTGAACTGTAACAGACATTCCGAAACATGACCATAAGTTAAACATACCATAAATATCCTTCACATAGCTTAGAAATAGGCTTTGAGGGGTTCGGTGTGCTAAAATAAACTTTTGGGTCATTAAGGGACTAAAAGCGTCAAAAAGTGCACAAGTTTGCACTTTCGCGCATATCTTACGTTCTGAATACATCCGGGCCTCCAAAAAATTTATGTAAGCATTATAATATGATGCTTTAGTGTTTGGCTTGTCAAAAATCCATTCGTCGCGCAATTTGGACCGTTTTTGCGTTCGTTACGACTCCCGTCGTAATTAACTGAACAACGCAACTGTACGGCCAAACGAACCGACATCCGAGATATTTTTTAGCATGTTTTGAGTTCCCTATACTTTAAATTCATTTTAGAGCTTTGAAATGGGGTTAACGGGCCTTAAACGCGTCGGAAAAGGCCTTATTACACTACAGGGACCAAATCTGCCATTTTTGAAACTTTCTGTGTAGAAACATTGAATCTGGCCTATACCACCTTTGCACATGGTTTTGGGCAATACTATGGGCTGGTTTGATGTGCACATGGTATTACAATACCATGGGTGCAAGTGTATGGCCAAGATTGAAGCACTTTTTCCAAGAAACGATCCTAACGGTTCGGGAAATCCTATAAATACCCCATGCCTTCATTTTCAAAACCCTCAAGAATTTTGATTTGAGAAACTCTAAGTTGAAACCATTGTTTCATACCTGAGTTACTTGAATCGAAATTAGCATTCGGGGACCCTTCGTAAGTATTCTTTCGTTCTTTTATTGCTTTTCGAGTCTTTTCGAGTCTGAAAGTCAAACTTTGTTTGACTTTCTTCGTTGACCAGTTTATGGTCAATGCGAAGTTCATTTGAACTTCGCAACGTGAGTGTAATCACGTTGGTTATAGTCCCTTGGGACTATGCCTACTGATTTTCACGTTGTCTAGGGTCGTAGGGTAAGCGATCTGATAAATCGCTTATACCTTCGAACCCGACCCATTTGGTCGATCATTAGGATCTGACCAAATACATTAGGTGACCATAGTAGGTAGGGAATAACCTTCCGAGGTTATACCCTACGGTCACATCGTTTGAGTAGTTGTATGATAGGTAGTTTATATGCCTTAGGTAAATTACCAAAATGCCCTTTTTATGCCAAAATTCATTTTAAGCATATGTAACATAACTTTTGGTATCTAAACTGATTTGGTAACAATATTAGATGTGTTAAGGCATATTTTACTTGTCATAGGACTAGTTAGGCGTTCCGAACGCGTTTCACGCGAACGACGCGTTAAAGTAGCATAAACTACCTAAACGGGTCGTAATGGGTAGTAAGCACTTATGTTAGGTTTCTTTTAGTATGTAGGCTTTGTTAAACCATATTACACGAGTCTCCATACTCGTTTGGTTTACGAACCCTCATTCTATCTAAATCCTCCGATTTAGGTCCGGTTTTTTTTTTTTTTTTGGTAAAGGGTTACCCCGGTGATTCTATATATTCACAACAGAAAAAACAAGTAGTAAGGTAACATCCTTACTAGTTCAGACATGGGACATACCCCCATGAAAGTAAAACCAAGAAAACCACAAAAACTGTAAGACCAAAACGACTACTAGACACACAATCTAGAACAATAGACTCCTTAACTTATTCGAAATCAACCATTTTCCATGAGAAAATCAGCTCCATGAATATCCCACTTCTCTAGTAATGCCCGAACTCGCGCAGTGTTCTTGTACTTGAGCCCCATTAGCTTATATCTAACACTTTCTATAACCAGCTGACAAAGAACATCCGGAGGCCTTGCATGGTTTCTAAATAAACGGTTATTTCTCTCCTGCCATATGGTATAAGCTAGCGCTGCAATCAACAACCGAGCCACCATATTTGATGCTGATTTTGACCGAGATCGACTACCTAGCCATTCGGAAACATCACTCCACTTTGAATCGACACTCTCCATACCAGCCTTCGCACGAATCATTTCCCAAACTCGCGTGGAAAGTTTGCACTCAAAAAATAAGTGGTCATGAGAATCAATATTCTCATAACACAACAGGCAACACATCATGTTCATGTTGTTACATCGAGTATGATTCCAATGCACAATTTTGTCTTGAGTAAGTAACTTACGTCGCACAATAAGCCACATCAAAAAAGCATGACGAGGAATACAATGAGAAAACCAAATGAAAGCAGCCCAACCCACCTCCGGCTCCCTCGCTCGAACCGAATTCCAAACCACACTAGACGAATAAAAGTCCTCACTATCTCCATCTTTCCAAAGGATACGATCTGGTGCATTTAAATTCCGTTGCATGTTATCTAGCTGAATAAGAACTGGGAATAAATCCCTCCAAGCTAACGGCCAAATCCAAGAACCATTAGGAGACACATCCGCAACTGTAGCACTTAGAGAAAAACCTTCTCGGGTAATAACTCTTGGAGACAAAAAATTGCATAACGGACCAATGCTACTCCATGTATCAAACCAAGCTGAGGTACTACTTCCATCACCAATCATAGACCAAACATGGTGACGAATCAAAGGCCGAAGTTGAACCATCTTTTTCCAGCTCCAACAACAAGTAGCCAGAATCTTATGGTCCCAAAAATTTCTACCTTTTAACCGATAAGAGTGAATCCAAGCAACCCATAACGAATGACGCTTACTTAGAATACTCCAAATATGTGAAACCATAAGAGCTTTATTAAAATCAGCTATACGTCGAATCCCCAAGCCCCCTTCAGTTTTGGGCACACACACAGATCTCCATGAAACTTTCGCCCTACCACGCTTAGAATAAGATTGAGCCCAAAGAAAATTCCGCATTTTAGTTTCCAACTCCTTAACTACTCTAGCTGGTAATATAAAAACCGATGACCAGTAGACATGCATCGATGAAAGAACCGAAATAATAAGCTGAAGTCTACCTGCGAAGGACAACATTTTATTCTTCCAATTATCAATCCGGCATTCAAGCCGCTCCACAAGAATGCTACAATCTTTGTATAAAAGCCTCGAAGAAATAAGAGGGACCCCCAAGTATCTAACCGGCAACGTACCCTCAACAAAGAGCAAAATATTCAAAATCTCACCTTTGACATGATTTGGAACATTAGAAAAACCCTGTACTCTTCTGAATGCTAGGAACTAATCCCGACATTTGAGTGAACTTTGTAAGGGAGAGCATAACACACTTAGCCGAAGCGACACCCCCCCTCGCGAAAAGAAACAAATCATCCGTGAAACACAGGTTAACAATTTTCTGCTTCTCACATTTATTATGGAACCGAAAGGAAGTATCAATTCTTGTCACTTGATTCAGAATGCACGTCAAGACTTCCATCACTAAGGTAAACAGATAAGGGGATAGCGGATCACCCTGCCTTAGACCCCTTTTACCTTTGAAGTAACCATGAATATTCCCATTAACACACACCGAATAAGATGCTGTAGACACACACAACATTATCCAGTGAACCATAGTGCTATTAAACCCAAAGCCAAGTAAAACCGTTTTAAGAAAACTCCACTCCACCGTATCATAAGCCTTTTGAATATCAACCTTAAAAGCACATCTTGGAGGCCCAAAATCACGGTGATAATTATGCATTAATTCCTGTGTAAGAAGAATATTATCGGAAATTTTCCGACCCGGAACAAAGGCTGACTGATTAATGCTGACAATCTCATTCAAATAACCCTTCAAACGATCCGCCAACACCTTACTAATACATTTAAATATAACATTACAGCCCGAAATAGGGCGATAATCAGTAATATAGGTTGGAGACGACACCTTTGGAACCAAAGCAACTAACGTGTGGTTAAGTTGCTGAAGTAGATTCCCCGTGTTAAAGAAATCCAGAATAGCATTCGAAACATCACTCCCTACTATTTGCCAAGTACTCCTGAAAAAAGCAGATGTATAACCATCCGGCCCCGGAGCTTTATCATTCCCAATCGAAAACATAGCAGCCTTTATTTCCTCCAACGTAACCGGTCTAACCATATGATTTGCACTCTCTATATTCAACTTATTACAAAAAAGATCAGGAGAAGGATCCAGAGTAACTTGACCTTCACATCCTAGAAAGTGCTCATAATGATTAACAAAAGCTTCCGCCACCTTATCACCCTCAAACAGGTTTCCACTAGAATCAGAAATAGCCTCAATCCGATTAATGTGATTTCTACACTTAAGCGATGTGTGAAAATAAGCCGTATTAGCATCACCTGCCCGAAGCCATTCAACTTTAGACTTCTGTTTAAGAAATCTTTCCTCATCAAGCGACGCCTCCTGAAAATCACGAAGAATAATAGCTTCTTTGGTACGCAAAGATTCATTCATCGGATCCCTATCAATGTCACGCTGGACCGCCTCCAGATTACCTCTTAGGTTCACAACCTTTTCATGAAGATTCCCTTGTTTAAATAAGAGAGCTCGAAGATGGGACTTCATTAGAGAAAGTTTTTTAACAAGTCGAAACTGGTGAACCCCATCAACATTGACATTCCACTTAGAGCTTACAAGATCCAGAAACCCAGGCTTATGCACTAAGAAATTTGCGAACTTAAATGGTTTCGGTTTAGTCTTTTCAGCCGATAACATCTTCAACACACATAAACAATGATCCGAAATACCATAAGGAGAAAACACAGCAACCGACTGAGGAAACGAACCAGCAAAATCAGCATTACCCAAAATTCTATCAATCTTTTTCAGTAAACCGACACCCCTCTTGGGTTTTTGGGACCAAGTGTAGTGAAAACCTGTTCGTTTGATATCAAACACTTCAATATCCTCAACACATTCTTTAAATTCACGCATACCTGGGGAAATAGAAGAACAACCAAGAGATCTATCTTCAAGATTAAGAGCACAGTTAAAATCACCCAAAATAGTCCACGGCTTGTCATGAACTAGGCCCTTATGCATACGAAGATTATGCCAAAGAGCCCTACGATCAACATAGTAATTTGCAGCATAGACAAACGAGCAAAAAACCATTCTGTTATTAGTTTTACATAAAACCTGAGCATGTAAAACTTGATCCGTTTGAGCAATAACCATAACATCCACCTCCGTAGGATCCCACCCTAAAATTATACGAGCACCTTTCTTACAACAACCCCCATTTGACGTCCAATCCCATCTCCTAAAAACCGCGTTACAAACTTTACGAAGATTGTCCATATCCACATGAGACTCTAAGATTGCACACAAACTTAGCTTATTATTCTTAACCACATGACGAACCTCATTCTGTTTTAGCGGCCGGTTCAAGCCCCTAATATTCCAAACAGCGAAACTAATCATTTAATCACCTTGGCCGAAGGAGTGCTTGCCCCTTTTTTATTAACATCATTAGCTGAATCTTCCTTAAGAAATTCGTTAGTTTCATTGTATCCATCCATCACCTCCTCATCATCAGAGCTCTCGAAACCATCCCCCATGTCTCGACCAGATTTACTCGACTCCCCAACATCATCCCTTAAAGCATCAAAAGGATTATTGGATACAAACTTAGGCGGTTTATCTTGCGGTTTATCAACCTTCTTTGTACCTCCATCCGATTTATTACCAATAGGTCTATATTCAAACTTTTGTTTTTGTTTATTAACTGGAAAACCCGATCTCTTTGCTACCTTTTTATTCTCCACTGTTGTAAAACCATCATCATCAACCATGTTCTTCCCCGGTCTACGATCTTTATGTGCCTCCTTATGTTTGTTTCTGAAATTACCCATGTTCCCATGTTTCACATTAGTTCTAATTTGTTTCGGACAACCTTCATCAGAATGACCAAAGACACAACAGTGACTACATCGATATGGACTCCACTCATATTCAACATACAACTTTTGTTTAACGAAACCATCTCCATCCAGATCTGGAACAGCAATAACTAACTCCTCTTTGAAGTCATTTTCAGCAGAAATCTCAATAAGAGCACGAGCATAGCTACTCCTCCCCCAAGCATCCACACACATATTTGTAGTATACGAATCTAACATTTTCGGAGCCCTAAATTCTCTCTCACTAGCATGGCGACTTTGTTCATCATGACTCCTAAGATTTTTTCGTGATTGAATGTATAACAGTCTGTCATTAGTTGTTGATCTTCAATCATCTATAACGAACTTGTTAGCATGCTTATTGTATGTATAACAATCTGTGATTAGTGGTTGTTTTTCAATCTTCTATAACGAACTAGTTAGCATTCTTGAGTCGATCTAATCTAGGGTTTTTGTTTTTTTCTGCCGCCGCCTGTTTTTGTGAACTCTTCGTTCATGGGATAGGTTTTGCTAGTTTTAGGGTTTCTGTTTCTTGCGTTTTCAGAGTTCTTTGGGTTTCGGGTCTTCTAGGGTTTCTTGTGCATGGTTGTTTGCTGTTTGTTCTAAGGAGAGAGTTGTCGTTTTTCTGCATGGATGTGTCTAAGTCCGCTGCTGAGGTTGCTGCGGGAGATCGTAGTAAACCTCCGTTACAGGTTAAGGGTATCGCTAGTCGCATAGTTAACATTGATGGCAATCCGCTGCTCCCTCGACGTGGTATTGTTACTGAACCTAAAAAGATAAACATTATTGATGAACTCTCTAAGATTACTACTCCAGTTACACTAGAAACTTCAGGTAGTGGGAAAGATGGTCAAGAAAATTCTGGTAGTGGGAAAGACGGTCAAGATGGGTTCACGGGTGACAAGATTGTTAATGATAATATTCCCAAACCTAAAACATATGCGGATTCACTCCGTGTTAATAAGTCAGTGAAGCTGAATTTCCGTTCTCTCGCGAGTGAAAAGGCACATGAGGGATGTGATGTTGTTCTTCCAAGAGAATCTGTCCGGGTTGCTCGGGATAAGATGGCAAAAACGCTTTATGGTTACTTTCTGGGGGATCGTGTTGCGTATCCTGTAGTGGAGTATTTTGTGCGGAACAACTGGAAGAAATATGGTATTCAAAAGTCGATGATGAATGATAATGGATTCTTTTTCTTCAAGTTCTCAGACGAGGAAGGTATGATGAATGTTTTGAAGGATGGCCCATGGATTATTAGGTCACAACCGTTATTTCTAAATGTTTGGAGCCCGACTTCTAAGTTGGAAAAAAAGGGTGTCAAAAAGGTGCAAATATGGGTAAAAATCCATGATGTCCCGATTGCTGCTTACACGGAGGATGGGCTTAGTTTGATTGCAACTACAATTGGTGAGCCGAAAGCTATGGATTCTTATACGTCAGCGATGTGCATGGATATGTGGGGCCGTAGCAGTTATGCAAGAGCCTTAATAGAGGTGTCGGCTGATAAGCAACTAAGAGAGGAGATCACGTTAGCAATACCTGAACCTGAGGGGGAGGGGTTTATTAAGGAGTCGATGTCGGTTGAGTACGAATGGAATCCGCTGCGTTGTGCTCACTGTTGTGTATTTGGTCATTCTGATGATCATTGTCCGTACCAGCCGAAGATTCAGACAAGTGCACGGAATGTTATTAAGACTGGTAAGAAACCGGTGGTGGACAGGAGGGGTATACAGGGGTTTATGGTAAGAAGGCTGCCAGGAAATCTGGATTCACGATTAACAAGCCTAAGCAAAAATTTGAGTACAGGCCCGTGGTAGCAAAGAAGAGTCAACAGAAAGGGAGTGGGTCACGTGAACCGATAGTACAATCGGCTAACCAGTTTGATATTCTTAATGATCCAAGTGTTATTGAGGTAGGGGAGAGTAGTAAGTCAGGTGATGCTCGGGTTAATGTGGAGGACGAGGTGGTGGATGAGGTTTATTCCGAGGGGGATGGGTACGAGTTGGATGAGTTTTTGAGGCAAGATTCTTTTAAAAACGATAAAAAAGGGGCAAGCACTCCTTCTTCACTAGTTATTAATGGTTAACATCGCCTCTTGGAATATTCGGGGTTTGAACCGCCCCATTAAGCAAGCTGAGGTTCGTCAAAATATTAAAGAGTTTAAGTTAAGTTTGTGTGCTGTTCTTGAAACCCATGTCGATCCGAGTAATCTTTCTAATATATGCAAGTCGGTGTTTCGTTCGTGGCATTGGTCTTCTAATGGGGCTCGTTGCAATAAAGGTACAAGAATTATTGTGGGTTGGAATCCATATGTTTTCGATGTTATGGTGCTATCGCAGACGGACCAGGTTATGCACTTGCAATTGTTTTTTAAACAGGAGAAAAAAATGATGTTTTGTTCGATTATCTATGCTGCAAATTATTATATTTCTCGTAGAGAGTTATGGAGCCAGCTCTCGTTACATAAAGCATTGGTCCGTGACGCTCCTTGGGCCATTCTTGGTGATTTTAACTCTGCTCTGAACTTGGAGGATAAATCTATGGGTTGTTCTTCTGTTTCGGCTAGTATGAGGGAGTTTCAGGATTGTGTTGCTGATATAGAGATGCTAGACGTTAATCGTTCGGGCATTCATTTTACGTGGAGCCAAAAACCAAGGAAGGGGATTGGGTTAATGAAAAAAATCGATAGAATCATGGGGAACTCGCAGTTCATGACTATGTTTCCGAATGCTGTGGCGTTGTTTCATCCAGCTAGGCTATCGGATCATTGTTCGTGTGTGTTGAAAATTCAGGAACCTGGGAATCTAAAGCACAAGTCTTTCAAATTTGCTAATTTCTTGGTTCATAAGCCGGAGTTTCTAGACATCGTTAAGCGAAGGTGGGATACGTGTATTAATGGGGTGTTTCAGTTTTCGGTTGTAAAGAAGCTTAGGATGTTAAAGGCCCCTCTTCGTGTTTTACTGTTTCAACAAGGAAATTTGCATAATAAAGTTCAAGACTTGCGGGTTAAGTTGGATGGGATTCAGCGTAGTATTGATAATGATCCGTCTTCTGTGTTACTTCGAGAAGAGGAAATTAATACACATCGTGATTATCAGGAAGCTCTTTTAGATGAAGAGCGTTTTTTGAAACAAAAGTCAAAAGTGGATTGGTTGGCGGCTGGGGACATGAACTCCGCGTTTTTTCACTCGTCTCTTAAAAATAAAGTTCATCATAGCCATATAAATGTCATTCGTGATACTAGTGGCAACGTGTTTGAGGATGCTTTGGTTCACGTAGCGTTTGTTAATCACTATGAGAAATTTTTGGGTGGAACTGAAGACTCGTCTCTTATGCCAGCTCCAGACTTATTCACCAAGTCGTTGGATTTGAATGCAGCGTCTCATATGGTCCGGCCGGTCACTTCTGAAGAGGTTAAGAAGGCAATGTTTTCAATTGGTTCAGATAAAGCTCAGGGTCCTGATGGTTTCACTGCGGGTTTTTTTAAGGGTGCATGGCCTATTGTGGGTAGTGAAGTGACGAAGGCGGTTACTGATTTTTTCGCTACCGGTAAGCTTCTTCGGGAATTAAATCATACGCTTATAGTGTTGCTTCCTAAGTCCTCTTCCCCGACAATGGTTACTGATTATCGTCCTATTGCTTGTTGCAATGTTTTTTATAAATGCATTAGCAAGATTATTGCTGATAGAATTAAAGTGGTTTTGGATGACCTCGTTAGTTTAAACCAATCAGCTTTCGTGCCTGGACGAAGAATCTCTGATAATATTCTGTTAACCCAAGAGTTGATGCATAATTATCATCGGAACATCGGCCCTCCTAAATGTGCTTTCAAAGTTGATATTCAGAAGGCTTATGACACTGTTGATTGGAAGTTTCTCAAAAGTATTTTACTTGGGTTTGGGTTTCATCACAATATGGTACACTGGATTATGCTTTGTGTCTCCACTACTACGTTCTCGATTTGTGTTAATGGGGAGGTTCACGGTTATTTTAAGGGTAGTCGTGGGCTTAGACAGGGTGACCCGGTATCTCCTTACTTATTCACTCTAGTTATGGAAGTTCTAACGGCCATATTAAATCATGCGGTAAGGATTGACTCTTCTTTTAAATTTCATAACAAGTGTGAACGCCAACAAATTATCAACCTTTGTTTCGCGGATGATTTGTTTATATTTTCGAAAGGTGAGATTGCTTCGGCTAGATGCATTATGAAGTCGCTTGATTCTTTTGCTAAAATGTCTGGCTTGTTTCCAAGTGTTCAGAAGAGTACGGTTTATTTTTCGAATGTGCCATCTTATGTGAAGTCCGCTATTTTGAACCTTATGCCGTTTAATGAAGGTTGTTTGCCGGTGAAATATTTGGGTGTGCCTCTTATTTCCTCGAGGCTTCTTTATAAAGACTGTCAAATATTGGTGGAGAAGCTGGAAAAACGTATTATGCATTGGAGGAATAAGTTACTTTCTTTTGCAGGCAGGTTGCAACTTATTGTCTCTGTTTTGTCTTCGTTACATATCTACTGGTCGTCAGTTTTTATGTTGCCGAACCGTGTGATCGTTAACTTGGAGGCTTTGATGCGGAATTTTTTATGGTCCCAAGATAGTGCTTTTCAGAAAGGTCGTGCTAAAGTTTCGTGGAAAACGGTTTGTGTCCCTAAACATGAGGGTGGTTTAGGGATTCGTCGGATAGGAGACGTCAATATTGCTCTTATGGCTACGCATATTTGGAGTATCCTTACAAACCGTCGGTCAATGTGGGTTGATTGGGTTCACGCGTATAGGTTAAGAGGCAAAAGCTTTTGGGCTTGCAAGGTTCCTTCTACTTGCTGTTGGTCTTGGAGAAAAATTCTTCAGCTTCGTCCTTTTATGAGAAACTTTATATGGTCCGAAATTGGTAATGGCTTAGACACCTCTGCTTGGTATGATACTTGGAGCGAATTAGGGCCTCTCGTGCAGATTTTATCTCCTCGGCTTATCGCTAATGCGGGGTTTGACATGAACTCCAAAGTGTCCGATGTTTATTCTGATAATGTATGGAGGTGGCCAGATGCGTGGAGGGATATTTACCCGGTTCTAAATCAGCTTGATCGATTGTCTTTGGATCCGAACAAGTCTGATAAACTTTTGTGGCGTCATGGTGATGATAAACATGACTTTTCCTCTTCTCGCGCTTGGGATTCGGTAAGGCATCAGGAAGAACAGGTTAATTGGTGTAGTATTGTGTGGTTTTCACAGTGCATCCCTCGTCATGCTTTTCTAATGTGGCTAATCATGAGACGGAAGCTGCTTACTCAAGACAAAATATTGAGCTGGGATTTTTCGCGAAGAAAGAACATGAACATGATGTGTTGTTTATTATGTTATGAGGATCACGACTCTCATCATTATTTATTCTTTGAATGTAAGTTTGCGACTAAAGTGTGGGTTATGGTTAGGCATAAGGTTGGCATGGATTTGGTTCAGCCGAAATGGGATGAAGTTGTTAAGTGGTTGCGTGATCGAGCCAAGTCGAAATCCGTTAATGACTATGTTGCAAGACTGTTAGTGGCGGCTAGTGCCTATTTCATTTGGCAGGAGCGTAACGCTAGATTATTCAAGAATCAATTGCGGCCTCCGGAAACTATTAGTGAACTTATTACTCAACAAGTGCGGTATAAACTGATGGGAGCGAAGCTGAAGGATTGTGCTAATGTTCGAAGGTTGCTTGGGGATTGGGAGATAAAGGGGTCCGAATTTCAATATGAGGGCAGCTGATTAACGATTATTATATGTGTCAGTTTGTCTAGAATGTGGTTGTCTAGTGGCGTTACTCTTTAGTGGTTGTATTTGTTTGGTTTTGTTTTTTCTGGTTGTACGGTCTTAGGGCATGTCCTATGACTGAACTAGTGTAGGCTCTCTACACTACTTGTGTTTTTTAGTTGTGAATATATAGAATCACCGGGGTAACCCTTTACCCAAAAAAAAGAATCTAACATTTTCGGTTCACCTATCGCCGTAGCTATAAGACTTAACCCATCTTCCGTGTAAGCAGCTATGGGAACATCATGGATCTTAACCCATAATTGTAATTGTTTAACTTCCGTTTTCTCAAGCTTTGTAGAAGCTGACCAGACATTTAAAAATAATGGTTGTGACCGAATAATCCACGGGCCAGCTTTTAAGGCACTCATCATTCCTGATTGATCCGCAAACTTAAAAAAGAAAAAGCCATTCGCGTTCATCATTGATTTCTGTAATCCAAACTTTTTCCAATTATTACGAACGAAATACTCTACAACCGGGTAAGCAACTCGATCACCCAAGAAGTATCCATATAACGTATTAGCAAGTTTCTCCTGAACAGCCCTAACCGATTCCCGGGGAAGAACTACATCACATCCATCTTGTTTCTCAACACTAGGGAGATTCCGAAAGTTTACCTTTTTAGAGTTATTATTCAGAACTGACGCAGCATAGGACAGTGGTTTCGAAGATCTCCCATCATTTTGATTTCCATTCATCACATCACCTCCTGCATTCACATTCTCTACTGCCTCATTTACCGGTTGCACAGCCTCTGACGGAACTGGAACCGTAGCTTTCAGCAGCTCATCAATCACATTAATGGTTTTTCCCTGCACCTTTTCATTTACGACCGTTCCTCTACGTGGAATAAAAGTTTTACCATCAATATCCAAAACCCTATCCGCAAGACTCTTGAAAGATAGAGTAGGGTTTTGACGGCAATCATGCTGAGGATTACCAGGTTTATCCATGTTGTCAGTTTTAGCAATCGGTAAAGGATACCCATCTTTATCAATTAGAAACGAATTCACCTGACTAACCGGGATGTTACTCCCCTTAATTACATTAGGAGGTTTCCCACGATCATGCAACTGTCTGCCATCAGGCTTTGGACGATCAGACAAAACAGCTTCACCTACTCTCTCCATTAAACGCAGAATCAGCCAAGCATGCACGAGAAAAAACTAAGCGCCTCAATATCCAACGAACAAGAAAACCGAAAACTGAACACTGAAACCCTAATCCTTCAAACCCTAGTATCAATCTTTAACCCTTAATCGATTATACCAGAGTATCAATCTAGCTAAATTAATCTCAGTTAACTGCGACCAATAACAACCAGTATAATAAATCAGGGTTTCGAATTGAAGAACTAGAGCAGCGATTATAGAAAAACAGAAAAACCCTAATTTTAGATCGATCCCAAATGCTAACGAGTTCGTTATAGAGTTATGACGAATCAAAACTCTAATCACAGACTGTTATGCATCAGATCACGAAGAAAAACGAGGATTCCATGAAGAAAGAAAATCGCCAGAAGGAGAGAGAGTTAGGGTTCATTGAAGCATCACCAATAACGGACGGAGAGAGCTAGGGTTTGATGTGTACTCAAGGACTACTAAGCAATCTCAAGTGAGTACATAGACCCCTCTTTTACTATTTTCCAAACGTTTTAGTTACCTATATTAGGTGCCGTTTGATTCCGAGATCTCTAGCATTGTTTGGTTGTTACTCAAGGACTACTAAGCAATCTCAAGTGAGTACATAGACCCCTCTTTTACTGTTTTCCAAACGTTTTGGGGTGAAACACATGTGCCTACTTGTTACTTTCATGCTTTCCTGTTTTCACGTCATATACTTGCTAGGTTCATTAGTACATTTATAGTACATGATTTCAATACATTTTATGCTATGTATGTCCATTTAGTGCATATTTAGTACATTGTTTTACATTACAATTTGTTGCATATGCTCATCCAGCATATGAACACATTATATTACATTTTGAACCGTTGTAATCATTTGACTATGTGAACCGTTTGTATCTGTGAACCGTTTGTATCTGTGAACCGTTTGTATCTGTGAACCATTTGTATCTATGAACCGTTTGTATCTGTGAACCGTTTGTATCTATGAACCGTTTGTATCTGTGAACTGTTTGTATCTGTGAACCGTGTGAACCGTATTTGACCATACATAAACATTTCTACAATTGTTAAACATTACATCTTGATGGTTTGGTTTGAGTAAGTGATTTAAGTAACGAGGCGTGTGTAATATGATACAATCATGGTGGATACGCCGCTGGTACTTCCTATATATAAGTGTTTGTATGGTATTACATATCGTAGCGTTATTTGAATCATTTCAATTTGAGACATATAACATATTATACAAATAACATACTTTTCACAAGACATTGTTTTACAAACAACTTATCTTATACAAACTCATTTTACATGGTTATTCATTTAACCATACATTATTTTCTTATTTATACATATCATCTAATCTTATCGTTTTTCAAATGATTTACAAGACAAAGCAAATTACAAGGTTCATGACTAAACATTTTCTCAAACATAAGTCATGAATTCTGTTTTCACAAAAACCTATGTATCTCACAGGCATTTTTATGCTGACGTACCTATTTTCACATGTGTTTTCAGGAGATGATGCATAGGATTTATCAAGACATACTTAGGCGGACTTGTGCCTTAGTGACTTAAAACGAGACAAGAACTAGTTACTTTATGTTATGTACTCTTTGGTTCTTGTTTAAAACAATGTAATCTTTCATATTTGATTAATAAAACTAAACTTCAATTGCCATGGATTTGAAACAATTAATTCTGTTACAACACTCCCCGATGTTTCCGCCACGTTTTGTATGTTCCACGTGGTCGGGGTGTGACATAAAGCATAAAGATCACTGTTAGTAAGTGTAGAGGAAGAAACAACAGTTGGTTTTGTGAAAACGGGGGTTGTCTTCTTCGGAGCATTCTTCTGGAATGCAGGGGGAAGATGATGCAATGGTAGAATGCCATGTGAGGAAACCGCCGACATGGAACTTGAAGTAGTTTTTCCCTGAGAAGCCATGTGGTTGAAGGTAATGAACCGAAATGAATGAAATGAACAAAATTTCTCAGAATTGAAGCACCAATTGCCACACGGTGGGCGCCAAACTGTTTTGGTCAAAAATCACACAAGGATAATGCAACCAAATCTGGTTTTGTGAGGTATGATGCTTGGTTAATTGTATGAACGACAAGTATATGAAATCAACGATGAACACTGAGATTTATACGAGGAAAAAGCCCTTGATCTTTAGAAGATCTCCTGCATAAAAAACCTCGGGTGATGGAAACTACCGATCACCAAATATATTGGAAAAACAATAATGATCCTTGTACAACTTCGGAAGAAAACACGCTCAATACATTGAATTGCTAGTGTAAGTGTGTATTTTTGCTAAGTGTTTGCAGAGAATTCGAGTGTTGTGTGTTTTTTCTGTGGTGTGTACGACTTATGCCTCAAATGAGCTTGTTTCCCCTTAAAAAGATAAGAAATATCAATTAACAAACTTTCCTAAAAAGGTGGAAATGGCCCATGTTCTCCAAAAACGGTTATATTTCATCAAGCATGTGCCATATGAACGAATATTCCCTGAAATTCCAGCTAAGAATGAGTCCACTACGTCCATTACCTGCATTTAAACATTAAAAACGTGACAATTGTTAGAAAACATAAGTTCTGTTAAGGATCCTGGATCCTCAGACTCGTGATCCTCAGACTCTAGATCCTCAGACTCTCTGCATTATCCATTAAGGATCCGTGATCCATGCCCAGTCTCAGGATAGATGATCCTTAGCATAAAATTCATGCCCTAACAACTTTTTTACCAGAAAAATGCTTGCTAATAGGTATAGATGATAATAAAATCTATTTAAGTGGGAAAAGAATAAGAAAATCAATTTACTATTTTGACTTCAAAGAAGAAAGTGAACATCCAAAACTATGTTTATTTTCAAAAATCAACAAAGGTAGTAGTTGGTTATGGCACAAAAGGCTTGCCCACTTAAATTTCAAAAACCTAAGCAAACTAGCAAGCAAAGGTCTGGTAAAAGGATTACCTTTAATATCCTCAAAGAAGGATAAAATTTGTGAAGCATGTGAGATGGGTAAATCCAAGAGAAGCTCACATAAATCAATTTCTGAGTCTTCTATTTCACAAAATTTGGAACTTTTACACATGGATTTGTGTGGACCCATAAGTACAGAAAGTTTTTCAGGAAAGAAATACATACTAGTTATAGTAGATGACTTTTCCAAGTACACATGGGTATAATTTTTGAGAAAGAAAAGTGAAACTCCTGATCTGATCATAAATTTTATCAAGAAAATTGAAAATCTGTTAAAACTTACTGTCAGAAGGATCAGATCAGACAATGGGACAGAGTTTAAGAATTCAAAAATTGAAAATTTCCTTGTAAGCAAAGGAATTTCTCATGATTATTCTGCTCCCAGAACACCCCAACAGAATGGGGTGGTTGAAAGAAGGAATAGGACCTTGGTAGAAGCTGCCAGAACCATGCTTGCTTATGCTAAGTTGCCCACTCACTTTTGGGCAGAAGCTATAGCAAATGCATGTTTTACCCAAAACAGATCCATAATCAACAAAAGGCACAACAAAACACCTTACAACATTATAAATGGAAGAATACCAAGTATAAAATTTTTGCATACATTTGGTTGTAGATGCTTTGTTTTCAATGATTTTGAAAGCGTTGAAAAATTTGACAGAAAAGCAGAAAAAGGTATTTTTCTTGGTTACTATTCTCAATACAAGAACAATCAGAGAAAGTCTGTATGTCTCATTTGATGATTCATCAGAAATAGAGGTTTCTGATGAATACATGAAAGAAAGAAATTTTTCTGACAAGCAAGAAAAGTATGAACATCTCTTTGAAATGATAAATGAAGATTTCCTAGAACATGATAACTCTTTCAAAAACAAATCAAAAGTTCCATCATGTACTAACTCTGCAGAACAAAGGTATAGTACATTAGAATCTCAGAATTCTGATATCTTACACTCAATTGAAGCACCTGTTCAGGGGGAAACTTCAAATCCATCAGAACCAACAACTTTTCACAACAAGTTAAGATGGATCAAAGGACATGTTCATTCTGACATCATAGGCAATCCTGCTGATGGTGTCAGAACAAGATCTGCCACTGCACATGAATGTGCATTTTCTGGGTTCTTAAGCAAAATAGAACCAAATCTGTCAAAGAAGCTCTAAGTGATCCAGACTGGATTCAGGCTATGCAAGAAGAGCTTGATCAATTTGAAAGGAGCAAGGTATGGGATCTGGCACCCAAGCCAAAAGACAAATCTATCATTGGTTCAAAATGGGTATTCAGGAATAAATCTGATGAGAATGGCATAATCACAAGGAACAAAGCAAGGTTAGTGGTCAAGGGTTACTGTCAACAAGAAGGTATTGATTATGACGAAACTTTTGCACCAGTAGCTAGATTAGAAGCTGTAAGAATTTTTCTTGCTTATGCTGCATCCAAGGATTTAAAAGTTTATCAAATGATGTTAAATCAGCTTTTCTAAATGGTAAAATTGAGGAAGAAGTTTATGTACATCAACCAGAAGGCTTTGTTGATCCAAAATTTCAAAATCATGTTTATTGATTAAACAAAGCCTTGTATGGGTTGAAGCAAGCTCCTAGAGCCTGGTATGAAACTTTATCAAACTTCTTACTCAATTCTGGGTTTACCAAAGGAACTATTGACACCACTCTTTTTCTCAAAACACACAAAGGTCATACTTTGCTGGTCCAGATATATGTTGATGACATTATATTTGGATCAACAAATGAAAAATTTTGTGACAAATTTCAAAAATTAATGACCAGCCACTTTGAAATGAGTATGATGGGTGAGTTAACCTTTTTCTTAGGGTTACAAGTAAAACAAAGAATTGATGGAATATTTTTGAGTCAATCAAAATATGTGAAAACAATTCTACAAAAATACTCACTTGAAAACTGCTCAGTTTCAAAAACTCCCATGGCAACAGGGAACAAGTTAGATTCTGATAAGGATGGTATAAGTGTTGATATTAAAACCTATAGAGGGATGATAGGATCACTGCTTTATTTAACTGCAAGCAGACCAGATATCATGTTTGCAACATGCTTTCTGGCCAGATGTCAATGTGATCCCAAAGAATCCCATCTAAAAGCTGTAAAAAGGGTTTTTAAATATCTCAAAGGCACATCAGAAATTGGTCTCTGGTATCCTAAGGATACAAACCTTGAATTAATTGCATACACAGATGCAGATTATGTAGGGTGCAAAATTGACAGGAAAAGCACATCTGGTGCCTGTCAACTATTGGGAGAAAAATTGGTATGTTGGGCAAGCAAGAAACAAAACTGTGTTGCCACATCAACAGCAAAATCAGAATATGTAGCAGCAGCAAGTTGCTGTTCACAAGTACTGTGGATGCAAACTCAATTAAAAGATTATGGAGTAACTCTGACAAGAATTCCAATTCTATGTGACTCAAAGAGTGCTATTGCAATAACAGAAAATCCAGTTCATCACTCAAGAACCAAACACATAGATGTCAGATACCACTTCATAAAAGATCATGTAGAGAAAGGTAACATTGAAATGTATTTTGTTCCAACTGAAAATCAAATTGCTGATATCTTTACAAAGCCTCTTGACGAAAATAGACACAATTTTTTGATCAGCAAACTAGGCATGGTTAATCTAATTGATGAAGATTTTTCATAAAACACAAAGACACAAATTGAAAACCAACTTGTTGAACATCAAAATTCTGATATTCATAGAACAAATCAACTAGCTTCTGATAAAACAATCCATCAATCTGATGGAACACCAGAAAATCTGATAAATAATCAATAAATGATAGTTTATCAGATAATCTGAGGAAATATCAGAATATCTGGGGAAAGCACCAGAAGTTCTGATATAAAATCAAAAACTATGTTGAAACATCAGAATTTTTGTAATAATTTTTTTTTCATCCTCATGCACATTCCAAATAGTGTAATTACTTATTTTCGTATATATTTTGTTTTTGTATTTTTTTGTTAATTAAAAAAAACAAAAAGGGGGAAAAGTAACATGCATACTGAAGCATACTGATGAAATTCCATACAGCTGTGATAATCAACCGTCCAAATTTTTTTTCAGATTATTGAATTTCATATTTTTTTTTTTGCAAATGCATGCAACGTCATTTTTTTTATAAGAAACTTAAGCGACACGTAGGCACTAGAATCATTAGGAGCTATGAAAGTAGCCGCCTAGTCACATTCACTGCAACAGATATCGTCTTAATTGAAGAGAAAAGGGTTGGCTGTTAACATCACTTTCATATATAAATATTAACAACCTGAAATTCTTTTTCACAAAAATCATCTCTTCAAAAGCCCCTCGACATAATTTTTCTTATAAAAAAAATGGGTCGCCCAAAATTGATGAAAGCCACTCAATTTCCTCTCCCACTTCACAGACTTCATAATCTTAGATTACGATCCAACTTGGAAGGACCTGCATGGGAGGACTGCAGGTTTGTGTACAATATGATCATGCGAAGTCCTTTAGGCTTTGCTGTATCATCACATGTCACCATTTATCCAAAACTTCTTCAAGAGTTCTGGTGGAACTCTTTAATCATTTTTAGTGGTACTTCCATGTGGATTAAGAGTGAGGTTATGGGGGTAAAAATTACCCTAAATGAGGAAACAATCAGAAATCTCCTCAAACTGGGCAATGATCATGAAACTCAATTTCTGGATAAGGTAGATGTACAACAAACCCTGACTGAAATGGGCTATCATACACTCAACTCGTCAAGGGCCGTTAGCAAATCTGGTTTTATACCACCTTTCCAGTTTTTTGTAACACAGCTAAGTGTCTGCTTCTCCAAGAAGATTGGACACTTCAATGAGCTGTCTAATAAGATGATGGAAGTGGTGCATGCTGTGATACAGGAAAAACCTTAAAATTATGCTAAGTTTCTCATGAGAGACCTAGAAGCAAACATCCACGACCGTCAACCCTTTCTGATCTACCCTCGATTCGTAACCAAGGTGATCACTAGTCAGCTGGACTTTGGAGGAGTAAGAAGCTGCTATCCAAGAGTCGAGCTTGTACTTCAAGAAAACATTTGTGAAGCCACCTTGACGCCATCAACGAATCACACCAGTCGAGTAACCAGTCTTTGGTTATATGTGAAGTGCATGTACAACATATTAGAGGAGGAGGAGTAGTTGTTTTTGTTGTTGTTTTATGTTTTTGTTTTCTTTTAACAAGGTTTGTTTTAATATTTTTTTTCTTATTTCTTTTTGGTAAATAGATCTAGGGGGAACTAACACAACATGACTGATAAAAACAAAAAAAAATCTGGTGGATCACACATAAGTACTGACAGAAGCTAGTAGAACTCAGAAAATCTGATGATCAATCAGAAAAACTGATCATTCACCAGAAAACTGTGAAAATTCCGATAACAAATCAGAAAATCAATTTTTGTTTTGAAAACCAGGAAGTTTAACATATCATCAGAAAAACAATTCTTTTAACCAGATTTAATGAAACTTATGAAAATCTAAAATTTTAAGAATAAGTTTCTTTCTAAATTTTTTTTCTGAGGACTGGAACAAGCTATATGAAAAAATTATATACCTCCGGTATATCAGATCAAAGGTGTGGAGTTCAGAACTGCAGACTACAATGTAAGTAAAATCTCAGAAATCTACTAATTCCCTCTCATCATAAAAAAAATGGATGAATTCTGATGATATATGCAGAAAATACAACTCTTAAACGTTTTGTTCAAAATTTTCTGATATAGATATATCATCATGAGAAATACCTGGGGAGACACACAAAAGGTTTCGATTGGACCTTTTAAACAAAAGGGGTCCCACATAGAGAAAAGGTGCAAGTTGGAAACTAGTGTTTATCTGCAAAAACTTTGAAGTTTCTAAGTCTCTTTAAAAGGATATACATTAAATTAGAGATAAATCAAATGTTTTTCAAAAACGGCCGTTTCCTTAAAGGATTAAAACATCATAAAGGTGTCATTAATCACCTTGAACTCAAACAACCCACGACAAACACTCAAAAAGCTATGTCTATACACCCTATAAACACCTCATTCAAAAACAGAGCTTTCCATCTCCAACCTTCAAATTCAAAACCCTAAAACCCTTTTCCGAAAACAAAACTCAAATTCTCAATGGCTGCTATCAACATCAACATACCACAAATTGAACACTCTGTTCCTTTCATCACTGAAGATGAATTTCTACCATTAAAGAGCAACAATGAAGCAATGAATGATAACATCGAAGAATATGATATGAAGTGTCAAATTCTCATTGAATTTCTAACCAGATGCCCGTTAGCTCAAGCTCTTACTAAGTCCAGAGAGGTACCACAAGAACTCATACAACAAGTTGTAAAAACTCTCAAAATCTCAAGTCAAACTGAGCTAACAGCACATGTATGGGGAAATATCTTTATTAAAATTTCACCAGAAAAGATAAGGGAATGTTTGGAACTACCCTTACATCAGAACTTTGAAAAGTCACCAGAAAGAGAAGATATGTTTTCACAACTTGATGCTGTAATGGGTTACAAAACAAAGATTTCAAAAATCAATGAATTCAAGAGAAACAAGCTACCTGCCTTCTGGCAAGTTTTAATGGAAATTCTGAACAAGTGTCTATCGTCAAAGATTGGAGGTACAGATCAGATAAATATGAACATTCTAACAATCATGTTCAGTCTCATTAATGGATTGAACATTGATTATGGAGCAGAAATATTTATTCTGATCAGAAGATCAATTCTGACTAAAGTTGGAAGAATAGATTCACATCTACCCTTTCCAAGATTTCTATCTATCATAATTTCTGATGTTTTTTTGAAAAGACACATGGAAATTCCAGCATCAGAAAATATGTGGAAGACAGAAATTATGAAACCTTGGAATGCTGCAGGGTCTTGGAAGTCAGATTATGATGTACCTGCTCTGACAGAAAAAATGATGAATCTGATACCAGAAGAATCACCATACAGAGCAGAATACCTGAAAATATTGAACAAAAAGTCAGAGAGCAAAGGAGTTTTTGAACAAGTGTCCTCTATGGAGCATGATGCACAGGAGTCAAGCACACCAAGAATGGAACAACAGGATGAATCTAATCCTCATTCAGCTGATGAAGATGTAAATATGAGTCCTGTGGCTGAAGGACATCATGCTGAAAACTCACACATTGGAGAAACAGGTGCACAACAGTCTAAAATATACATATTTTATGATTCTGAGAATGATTCTGATGAATCAATTCAAGGAAAACACGAAATCTTACTTAGAGATACTATTTCTTCAAAACAAGATGTGAGAAACAAAAGACTCATTTTCTGAATCAGATTCTGAGGAGGAAAATGTGGTAACAACAGGTGGAGATCAGCCTGCTGATCAAGGAAACCTGGATGAGAAAACTAAAAGTTTCTCAACAACTCATGGAGAACCTGAAAAGGTTCAAGGATATGAGGAAATCCAGAACTTGAATTTGTTTCAATTTTCTGGTGAGGATATAGGGAATTTGGATTCTGCCAATCCTCTTAACCTCAGAACAGCAGAGAATGTGTTTTCTGCTGGTGTTATAAGAGAAACATCTGTTGTTTTTCCAATTTCCCAAGGACATCAATCTATGTCCCCTAAACAACTTCACAAAGAACCTGAAGATAAAACTGCTACTGTGAAAACAGCAACAGAAGAAAAACTTGATCTGATACTAGAAGAAATCAGAAATCAAAAGTCAGATATCAAGTTTTTGTCAGAAACTGTCAAAGCTGTGCAGAAGCAAACTGAAAACAATACTGCAGCCCTCAACAAATTGCAAAAGTCATCAGAAAACAAAGAAAGCTCATCAGAAATTGAGAAAGCTCTCAAGGAACTGCATGATATCAAGAAAAAGATGGCTGAGGTTGCAACTGCAGGAGAAAGCTCAAGTTCAGGGAAGCTTCTTGAAGAAATACAGTTCCTCAGAACCAACAACAGCAGCATGACTGAGGCTTTTGAGAAACTATTGATGGAATTAGCTGCACAAAGAAATCAAGAAAATTAGGAGTTTCAGAAGATGAAGAAACAAGAGGAAACAAATACTCAAGCTCTTACTAATGTTCATCTGTTAGTTAAGAGATTGGAGTATAATGTTGCCAGACTAGCAAATATTGATCTTCATGAACTGAAAGCCCCAATTCCACAAGAAAGACAAGCAAGAAGATCAGAAACTCCTCAACAACAACCAGAAACCATTCAACAAGGTCAAACCAAACAAACAGAAACTTCAACTGCTCATAAACAGAAGCAACCCATGGGTCCACCGCCAGATAAACAAAAGATACTCATGGGTCCTCCACCAAATGTTCCAAAGCCAGACACATCAAGGGTACAACAGAAAGACCATGTTCCAGTACAACCATCTTCTACAACCATCACAGGAGAAACAGAGTTAAGCATAATGATGGATACAAAAGAAAAGAGAAGAATGGAACATGAAGTGACTTCCTCAAAATGGCCAAGAAAAGAAATGATAGAAGATTCAGAAGGGAACATCAGAGAAATGGATGTGCTGATAGGAGATTTACACACTATTATGTTCCCTGAAGAACATCTAAAGAATTACTATTGGAAAGGTCCAGATGTGACACTTGTGTCACTTCAACCATCAAACAAATGCCAAACCAATGAAATATTGTATTTCATACAAGGTATTTGTAAAAATATGTGTATCGTTTGCACATATCAACTCTTGTTCGATTTTAAGCTTTAAATCGCTTTCTGGAGGGTTATACGCGCTCTGATGGTAAATATAACCAGTTTAATCCAACAAACACTCCGGAATAGTGAAATAGGCTTAACATACCTTAAATAACCTTTACATAACTTAGAAATAAGTTTTGAAGGCTTTGGTATGCCAAAATCAAGTTAATTCGCTTACAGGGACTAAACTTGACAAACTGCGAAAGTATGCCAATTTGAACTATAACGAACATTCCGGAATATGACCATAAGTTAAACATACCATAAATATCCTCTACATAGCTTAGAAATAGGCTTTGATGGGTTCGGTGTGCTAAAATAAACTTTTGGGTCATTCAGGGACTAAAAGCGTCAAAAAGTGCATAAGTTTGCACTTTCGCGCATAACTTACGTTATGAATACATCCGGACATCCAAAAATTTATGTAAGCACTAAAACATTTTATTTTAGTGTTTGGCATAAGAAAAATCCATTCGTCACGCCATTTGGATCGTTTTTCGCGCTTATGCGCATTCCGTCGTAATTAACCGAACAACGCAATCGTACGGCCAAACGAACCGAAATCCGAGATATTTTTTAGCACATTTTAAGTTCCCTATACTTTAACTTCATTTTAGAGCTTTGAAATGGGGTTAACGGGGCTTAAACATGTCAAAAATGCATCAAATAGCAAGTTTGGAGCTTCAGGGGCCTGTTCTGCCATTTTTGAAAGTTTCAGACCTACAAGGTCCTTACGGACCTCAACATTA
The DNA here is from genome assembly GCA_030545235.1 of Helianthus tuberosus. Classification (NCBI taxonomy): domain Eukaryota; kingdom Viridiplantae; phylum Streptophyta; class Magnoliopsida; order Asterales; family Asteraceae; genus Helianthus; species Helianthus tuberosus. The sequence goes on along the minus strand of CM060356.1, from coordinate 69,421,110 downwards.
TTAGTGTTGAGGTCCGTAAGCAGGGGTCAGATGCAGAAACTTGTTTTTAACAGCCTGTTTCCAGCCCTTAAACCCTCCAAAGGCCAAGGCCACTTGTCAATAACTGATGGTGGGAGCAAAATGAGTTACCACAACATTCCGACAAGTGTACGGGTGAGATCAAGGCACGTTATCCAAGAAACGATCCTAACGGTGAACCGAAATCTATAAATACCCATCCATCCCCATTGCAAAACCCACAAGAATCTGATTTGAGAAGCTCTAAGTTGAAACCATTGTTTCATACCTGAGCTACTTGAATCAAGATTAGCATTCGGGGACCCTTCGTAAGTATTCCTTCGTTCTTTTATTGCTTTTCGAGTCTGAAAGTCAAACCTTGTTTGACTTTCTGCATTGACCAGTTTATGGTCAATGCGAAGTTCGTTTGAACTTCGCAACGTGAGCGTAATCACGATGGCTATAGTCCCTTGTGACTATGCCTACTGATTACCACATTGTCTAGGGTCGTAAAGGTAAGCGATCTGATAAATCGCTTATACCTTCGAACCCGACCCATTTGGTCGATCATTAGGATCCGACCAAACACATTAGGTGACCATAGTATATAGGGAATAACCTTCCGAGGTTATACCTTATGGTCGCTTCGTTTAAGTAGTTGTATGATAGGTAGTTTATATGCCTTAGGTAAATTACCAAAATGCCCTTTTAACGCCAAAATTCATTTTTAAGCATATGTAACATAACTTTTGGTATCTAAACTGATTTAGTAACAATATTAAACATGTTAAGGCATATTTTACTTGTCATAGGACTAGTTAGGCGGTCCGAACGCGTTTCACGTGAACGACGCGTTAAAGTAGCATAAGCTACCTAAACGGGCCGTAATGGGTCGTAAGCACTTAGGTTAGGTTTCATTTAGTATGTAGGCTTTGTTAAACCATATGACACGAGTCTCCATACTCATTTGGTTTACGAACCCTCATTCTATCTAAATCCTCCGGTTTAGGTCCGGTTTATTAACATAGTTACCCATATTAGGTGCCGTTTGATATCCGTGATCTCTAGCATTGTTTGGTTGTTACTCAAGGACTACTAAGCAAACTCAAGTGAGTACATAGTTCCCCTATTTTACTGTTTTCCAAATTGTTTTGGGGTGAAGCATGTGTACCTATGTGTTATTTTCATGATTTCAAAGTATAATTGATTATACATGTTATTACTTATCTTTTGACAAACTAAATGACTATCTATGGTTTAAACACTTAATTCTCAAAGAACATAAAATAAAAATGTTGAATTGTACTTATTTTATGTTCACCAGACCGATTGTTAGTTTGATATAACGCTATAGGATTTGACACCCCATTCCTGTTGTCATGGAATGTCTGAAACCAATTTGTTTCTCCATCCAAATAGGGATTGCCTTTGTGGTATCCTTATAGTCTCAAAGGTGTAGTTTGATGCACTAGGTCTGAATGAATTCTTAAATCACACCTTTAAAGTATATTTTGATATACTCCCAAAAGTATATTTTGATATACTCTCATGTGTGGTATTGTACAGAACCAACATATAGATTTTATCAACAAACCAAAACATATTTTTAATATGTTATTTACAAATCCAAAGTATACTTTTAATATGCTACTATAAGGTTATTCGTTTAACCTTACATTATTTTACAAAGCATAACTTTTGATTTATTCAAACACTTTGTTTTGTACATTTTTACTTGTGGTTTAAGGAATCTCATTTTACTTACCATACATAACTTTTGTTTACACATTACATGGTTTACATTTAACTTGAGTTATACAATAACATTGGACTATTGGTTTAAACATGAACATTCTATATTGGTGGTTTGGTTTGAGTAAGTGATTTTAGTAACGAGGCGTGTGTAATATGATACAAGCATGGTGGATACGCCGCTGGTACTTCCTATATATAAGTGTTTGTATGGTATTACATATCGTAGCGTTATTTGAATCATTTCAATTTAAGACATGTAACATTTTATACAAATAACATACTTTTCACACGACATTGTTTTACAAACAACTTATCTTATACAAACTCATTTCACATGGTTATTCATTTAACCATACATTATTCTCTTATTTACACATATCATCTGAACTTATTGTTTTTCGAATGATTTATAAAACAAAACATTTTACAAGGATCATGACTGACTTTTGTTAAACAACTCTTTCTAAACTTATAAGTCATGAATCCTATATTCACAAAAGCTATGTATCTCACGGGCATTTTTATGCTGACGTACCTATTTTTACACATGTTTCAGGTGCTGTCTTGAGATGATTGTTGATACATGCTACATTTAGGATGGACTCGTGCCTTAGCAACTTTAAAACTTGGAAGATCATAGTTGTACTTATTTGATTGTATTAAAACAATGAGTTCATTTATTCAATAAAACAGAATTTATTTATTCCATGGTTATGAAACAATGATTCTGTTACAACACTCCCCGACGTTTCCGCCACGTCTGGTTGTTCTACGTGGTCGGGGTGTGACACCAGAAGACAACCCAAAGAGACCACTCTCTCCAATGAGCAAAGGTATTGTTGAAAACAGAAACAATGGAGGTTGGGTAATTTTACACAAACACATGACTAATCCAATAGTATCAATTGAAAGAATTGATACGTTGACCACTGGAGGAGGCATCTTAGGCAAAGAAGCACAAAACAAGTATACCTTGATCAGAAAAGATAACAGTGAACAAAAGGTTACTGATGCAAATCTGGCTGATGATATTCACCCATTGGGAATAGTCAAAATGAAGAATATCATTGATGAAATGAAAGGTAATTCAGTTATAATTAGAAGAGCCCTTGAAAGTCTCAAAAGTGCAGGAGCAAAGTTATACAAAAGAGCTGCACTGGCAGACTTTGATCTATGTATCAATTTTGAGTACAGCAACAAAGTGCTAATACCACCTCCGAACACTTCAATTCCAGCTGAAATTGCTTCTAAACTAGTAAGAACCGGAGCAATCTTTGATCAACCAGAAATGAGTGTAGTCTTCAAAGATGCTAATGAAGAGAAAGCTCTGTTCAGAATCAGTGATATATGCAGGTATTCAAATCAAACTCTGAAATATATAAGAAACTGCATGAATGAAAAACAAGAGCAGCTCAAAAAGAAGGGAAAGAACAATGAAAAGCTAAGAAAAACAATTGAAGAGTGCATTGAAAATTGGATGGAAGCAAGAGGATGGCATAAAGAAATGTACAAGGAAACTCAAAAGGCAATTGACCACAGGAAAAGGCTGAAACCTGGAGACAAATACAGAGGTGGAGTGAAGATCAATTAATGATTTAATAAGATTAAAATTCCTGTTTGTGAACAATATTTTATCAATGTCTGATTTATAGTTGGTTTGACTATGTTCTATGTTTCTGAACTTAGTTGTTTTTGAATTTTTTTCTTTCAAAGAAAGTTGTTTATGTTAGATATAGAGGTAGTTTATTTTCTTACAATACTTAGGGGGAAACTGTTAGGAAACTTTTTTTGTAAGTATTGAAGAAAATCACAATCAACTGGATCTATGAAGAGATCACAGTCCTGAAGATCACGAACTAGAAAAAGAAGATCAGATGGGACAACTGGAATGCACAGCATCTACTTCAAAGTATCACAAGTTGATCAAGAGCTGAAAAGGATTACCAGAAAAGGTCAATTCTGATGGATCTGATGATATTTCTAATGAAATATCATCAGTTTCTGACAATTCTGATCATCAGGAGTTTTCTGATGATTTGTTCATCAGAATTCTGATGAAATACCCACTTGTCTGAAATTGGCTCTGTCCTGCCACACTTACCGAAGCATGTTGACATTAATTGATATCATGATGAAAAAGGCAACTTGAACGTTGGAAAAAATGAATATGTCAATTGGCTACTTTATGCAGGAATTATTGCATGAATAAACTATTGTTTATTCATGCACCAAGCCGTCTATAAATAGAAGGCTCAACCATGAGAAGCAAAGTAGAGTTTTGAAGCTTAGCATTCACACATACATCTAAAAACTCCATTGCCCTCTCACCCACAGAATTCAAGATTCGTTTGTACTAGATAATAATCTTACAATCACCTTGTAAACCATTTTGTTTCAAAGTGATATAAACTTGATAATTCTGTAGGTCTTGTTTCTTGAAAGTCTGATTTCCATTTCCGCACATCTTTTTCACATCTACTGAAATCACTTGCCATATTACGTGAAAAGAAGTTGTTTTGAGCCCAAACTGGGATCAACATGATTAATGAAATAACCAAGTAGAAAGAGTTGTATAAAATAAACTATTTTGTAAAACAATGTCTTGTGAAAAATATGTTATTTGTGTAAAATGTAATATGTCTATACTGAAATGATTTAATTAACGCTACGATGTGTAATATTATACAAGCACTTATATATAGGAAGTACCAGCGGCGTATCCACCATGCTTGTATCATATTACACACGCCTCGTTACTCAAATCACTTACCCAAACCAACCACCATTGTAAATTGTTCATGTATAAATCAATTGTCAAGTGTTATTGTGTAAACCATATCAAAATGTCTATGTCTAATGTAAATCACTAAATGGGTATATCAATGTCAAAATGTTTATGTTTAATGTAAATCATGAATTGTGTATCCAAAAATATCATGTATGGCAAGTGAAATACGTCAACTAAACCATAGGTAAAATGCACAAAAACAGGGTATCGAATTAAACATAGTTTAAATCAAAGTTATGTTTTGTGGAACAAATGCATGCTATACTGATACAAACATCTATGCGGTATTGTTATAATGCATACACTCAAGCCTTGTGACTGTGGTGATAGACCTTTAAACAAATTAAAGATTCATCTGTGTTATGTTTATCGAATTCGGTCATTCCCTCCATCCAAACATACCTAGGATGTCAGGAACGGGAGTTGTCAATTCCTATGGTACCACTACCTACTAACGAATGGCGTGATCAATGTTAATGAATGTACATTGTCCCATTTGAACAAACCAAATGTCATACCAAAATGTAAGCATGTGATGAATAACGAATGTACTAAGTATGCTAAGTTAACATACAAAGCAGAAAAGTCATGTAAATCAATGTGCTAGCATGCTATCAGTCAACATACATAGCAGAAATCAATGTAATGTAAATCATGTACTATAAATGTACAAATGAACATAGCAAGTATATGATGTGAAAACATGAAAGCATGAAAGTAACAAGTAGGCACATGTGTTTCACCCCAAAACAGTTTGAAAAACAGTAAAAAAGGGGTCTATGTACTCACTTGAGATTGCTTAGTAGTCCTTGAGTAACAACCAAACAATGCTAGAGATCACGGAAATCAAACGGCACCTAATATAGGTAACTATGTTAATAAACGGACCTATTTGGAGGATCGGCTAGCATGAGGGTTTGTAAACCAAATAAGCATGGGAACTTATGTAATATGGTTTAACAAAGCCTACATACTAAAATGAAACCTAACCTAAGTGCTTACGACCCATTACGACCCGTTTAGGTAGCTTATGCTACTTTAACGCATCGTTCGCGTGAAACACGTTCGGACCGCCTAACTAGTCCTATGATAAGTAGAATATGCCTTAACATGTCTAATATTGTTGCCAAATCAGTTTAGATGTCAAAAGTTATGTTACATATGTTTAAAATGAATTTTGGCGTCAAAGGGGTATTTTGGTAATTTAACTAAGGCATATAAACTACCTCTCATACAACTAACCAAACGTTGTGACCATAAGGTATAACCTCGGAAGGTTATTCCCTATATACTATGATCACCTAATGTGTTTGGTCGGATCCTAATGATCGACCAAACGGGTCGGGTTCGAAAGTATAAGCGATTGTTTAGATCGCTTACTTTACGACCCTATATAAGCACTAAACTAAAAGTGACGAGCTAAGCATGTTAAAATATGCTTAAGTAAGTTTTAGAAAACAGGTTTGGTATCAAAACAAACGGTTTTGATACCTAAGAGTAGTTTGGTTACAAAATACGCAAGAATGCGCATTTTGGCCAAAACTACGACTCGTCACTGAGCCTAGATAACGTGGTAATCAGTAGGTATAGTCACTAGGGACTATAACCATCGTGATTACGCTCACGTTATGAAGTTCAAACGAACTTCGCATTGACCATAAACTGGTCAACACAGAAAGTCAAACAAAGTTTGACTTTAACGCTAAAAGAATAAAAAGAACGAAGGAATACTTACAAAGGGTCCCCGAAAGCTTTGATTTCTCAATTATTCTCAGGTATGAAGTGGTTTCACTTCAACTTAGAGAACTCTCAAGAAATTCAAGTGGGTTTTGCAAGTGAAAGGGTTGGGTATTTATAGGAATGTTGGAACCATTAAGAACGTTTATCGAATAACGTGCTTCAATCTCATCCCTACATTTGTTGCAACACCTTGGTAACCAAATTGGCCCCCCATGATCAGGAAATGTGTGGGTGAGGAGATGGGTGCATAACAGCTGTTAACAGCTGTTTAAACATGTTTAACTGATCTGGGAGCCTGACACGGGCCGCATAAGGGACACCCCAGGGCTTACGCGGGCCGCCTGGGTCTTCTGATCAGAAGCAAACTTTCAAAAATGACAGTTTTGGTCCCTGTTATGCATTAAAGCCATTTCCGACACGTTTAAGGCCCGTTAAGCCAACGTTAAGGCCCTAAAATGATGCCTAAACATTGTGGACATGAAACATGCTCAAAAATATGCCGGATGTTGGTTCGTTTGGTCGTACGATCGCGATGTTCGCTTAATTACGACGGAATCCGCATAAGCGCGAAAAACGATCCAAATTGCGCGACGAATGGATTTTTCTTATGCCAAACACTAAAATAAAATATTTTAGTGCTTACATAAATTTTTGGATGTCCGGGTGTATTCAGAATGTATGTTATGCGCGAAAATGCAAACTTGTGCACTTTTTGACGCTTTTAGTCCCCGAATGACCCAAAAGTTTATTTTAGCACACCGAACCCCTCAAAGCCTATTTCTAAGCTATGTAAAGGATATTTATGGTATGTTTAACTTTTAGTCATGTTCCGGAATGTCTGTTACAGTTCAAATCGGCATACTTTCGCAGTTTGTCAAATTTAGTCCCTGTAGGCGAATTAACTTGATTTTGCCATACCAAAGCCTTCAAAACTTATTTCTAAGTTATGTAAGGGTTATTTAAGGTATGTTAAGTACATGTTAATGTTCCGGAGTATTTTTCGCGTTAAACTGATTACGTTTGCGCAACAGTTTGCGTATAATTCTCTAGAAAGAGATGTAGAGTTTGAAATTGAACAAAAGTCAAAACATGAAAAATGTCAAACATAAACAAACAAACATTGGGATCAAATAACTTTGTTTTATTGATAACTGAACTGTTTACAATGATTACAAACACAAGTGTCACAAGTGAAGGCCAAAAGCTGGTGGATGTTCATCTAGGTTTTAGTTAACAGAGAAAGGTTGGCACGTGGGTAGGTAAAAGGGGAGAAATGATAACTGAGAGCTAGGCATGCCTATCCTTTAAATTTCAAATCTTTAAACTTAAATGGGTAAATTACACTTTTCGTCCTTTATGTTTGTATCGAATTGCAATAAATGCCCTTTAGCTTTAATAATTATAGTCACAGTCCTTTATTTGCAAAACTTATTATACCCTGGGTCCTTTAACAGTAACCCGGTTAAATTTATCAGTTAAGTTTGGAATGTGCCTTGCACATGAGGGTATGTTAGTAATTTTACTAGTATAAATGACGAAAAATGTTACTTACCCTTAAACAAATAAACAACCCCAAATCTCTCTGTCTTAATCGTAGTTCTCTCTCTTCCCCCTCTTTCTCTACAACCAACCCCACCGCCACCGCCACCACCACTGCCACTACCAAATCCGTCACATCTGGCCACTGCCACTTTACAAAAGAATTATCGAATATATATATATATATATATATATAAACCAATATATGAGATACCATTCAATTTTGGAGGATACCTACTGCCATATATTACGAACCCACTGTAAAAGTATAAAAATAATTCTTAACTAACAAGCTTCTAATTTTCTAAATATGATTTCTTTCATTATATAAAGCAAATTCTATCTCCTAGTGATCCTCAAACAAGTTCACTTTACCTTCTTCTCAGATCCTAACCGGTTTTCAGCCAAAATTAAGAAATCTAAGAACCGGGTTTTCTAATATTTCTAAAAAATATCGAAACCCAGTGCACAAGATCACACCTTTATTATATTTCATCTTCATTTTGAGATTCACAGGCTAAACCCACTTTCTCTAAGCCAAAATCCATCCGGGTATCCATTGGGATTAAGGGCTGTTTGGCAACATCTGAATGGTTAAGTGCTGAACCAGTAAGAGGTCTGAACCATTAAATGCTGAACCAGCAAGAGGTCTGAACCATTAAGAGCCTGTATAATGCTTAACCATTCAGAGGCAAATGTCTGACCAATTCAGATTAGAGGTCTTAACCATTCAGACTCTGTATAAATCTTAACCATTCAGAGGCAAATGTCTGAACCATTCAGACATCTGCTCATGAAACAAACAGTCTGAACCATTAAGTGCTGAACCAATAAGAGGTCTGAACCATTAAAATCCTCATTAAGAGGTAAACAAACAACCCCTTAGTGTTTTCATGATTCCCCATTTAGGTTTCTTGATAATGGAGCCCGGAAAAACGAACATTAAAGAAAGGATTTACGGGTTTCTGAGTTCCAACGGGGGTTTGTTTGGTAAGGACTTGCAGGTTTCCGGCGCCGTCTTTCCATGATGTATAAGATTTTTTTTGCAGATCCGAGCTTCTGAAAAATGTTTTGGTGGTTCTGGTATTAGGGAAAGGGAGGACGAGATGTGAGAGACTGAAATAGGTGACAATAAAAGTGGTGGTGTTGGTGGGTTGGTGGTGGCAAGTGGAGAAGAAGAAGAATGATAAAAGATAGGGTTTTATTTATAAATATAGTTTAAATAAAGGGTATCGTAAAATGACAGAAATACCCTCATTTGCCTTGCACATGACTACACTTAACTGATATATTTAATAGGGTTAGTGTTAAAGGACGTAGGATGTAATACGTTTTACAAATAAATGATTTAGACTGTAATTATTAAAGTTAAAGGACATCCATTGCAATTTGATACAAACATAAAGGACGAAAAGTGTAATTTACCTGACCTAAATTTCAACATTCCATAATGATAAATATTATTGTATTTAAAATATAAAAGTAATAACGTCATATTTATGTTTTACCTTTTAAAATAAAAGGTTGTATGACTTTATAGCCTAGTGAAATCTTGGAGGTGAGATAAGACTTTAGGACAAATAGGTTTTGGGTTCGATTCCCGCAAGGGGGGGCTTTTTTCCCATATTTATTGAGTTTCTCCTGAATTGGTGTATAGGCATTATGCCTAGTGGTTTCGCTGATGGCACGATATTACTCCACAGGTCCGTCAGTGATCCAAATTTGCGGTTTAGAAAAATAAAAAAAATAAAAGGCTGTGTAAGAATAATATATATTTTTAAATTTATTATCATTACATGTATTGAGATTTCTAAGTATTCTTTTCGTAAATGTTATTTTGATTTCATGTGGACAATGGAATATTTTGTTATAATACTTTAGATTAGATTATGTATAAGATTTCTTTTTATTTAAAATTTAATATTTTTATTATTTACTTTTGGGCATATTTTTTCTTTTTGGTTTTTCTTTTTTATTAGTTAACTTAAATTAAATTAAATAAGAAACTAAAATAAAAACTATGAATCGAGCATGTTTTACTACGCATATGAAACCGACCGACAATGAAAGAAAGTTAAAAGAGTGAGTTTCAGATAATGAACATTATTTACCGTGAGAGAGAGAGAGAAGAAGATGAGCAAGGAGAGGTTGGCGGCTCTGGCTCAGCAGCTCCGGATTTACAAGGTACCGGTGGCGGCTGATGATGATGATGACGATGCAGTGGGTCAGCCCTCAGAAGGATTCAGACCTAAGAAAGCGACTGTTTTGATCTGCCTTTTCGAACAAAATAATAATGAGGGGATTCGCGTGATTCTTACCAAAAGATCTCCTCGCCTCTCTACACATTCAGGTAGGTAATTCAACTTTACTAGCAGAAATTGGATTGGATTGGATTGGAAATAAAATAAAATTGGGCATTAATTGCAGGTGAAGTCGCTTTGCCTGGAGGGAAGGCCGAGGAAGATGACGTAGATGACGTTGACACAGCCACTAGGGAAGCACACGAAGAGATTGGTCTCCATCCTTCACTCGTAGATGTTGTGGCCTTTCTTCAGCCCTTCTTGTCTAAGGTAACAAGTCCTTCCTTCCTTTCTTTTCTAAGATAAGTAGCTGCCTGCACTCACTGTAATTGGTTTGTTTGTTTGTTTGCTTCTGCAGCATCTTCTGCGGGTAATCCCTGTAATTGGAATACTTTCTGACAGAGATGCCTTCAATCCTACTCCTAATGCTGCTGAAGTAGATGACGTCTTTGATGCTCCTTTGGAAATGTTTCTAAAGGTACCCTTTTCACTCTACTCTAGCTTCTACTCAAACATATCTACATGATTTTCTAATGCAGGATGAAAACTGAAGATCTGAAAAGAGAGAATTGATTGGAGAGGAGTATCTGGTTCATTATTTTGACTACGAAACACCACCAGCAGCAGGTGGTGGTGGTGGTGGTAATAAGAAATATCTTATTTGGCGTCTAACTGCTGGGATCTTGATCCGCGCTGCATCCCTTGTGTACCAGAGACCACCTGATTTTCTTGAACAAACCCCCAAATTCAAACTTCCTAGAGTCGTAAGCAAGGGCACCATAATGCCATAAATATTTTAGTATGGATTTATTTCAACTTTACATTTCTTGACTTAATATATTGATATCCCTAGTCTATAAACAACGTGTATGTTCCATGAGTCGAGTGGTGAGAAATAACGTGCATAGAGTTTAAAGAGAAAACCGCATACCACAAACTCGCATCAACATGTGTTTTAAGTTAGATACTAAAAGTGCAATGCTCCTCAAGTGTTCTAAAGACTACAACAGTTCAACGAGTTAGTTATGAAGATAGGATTCAAGATTTGAAGTTTTTCTTTACCATTCTTGAGTTCATATTTTGTTGCGTGTTTCCATAAATAACAACAAAAACAACAACCGTACCCATTATAATCCCACCTATAGCCAAACTATTGGTAGGGTCTGGGGAGGGTGAGATGTAGACATGCCTTACCTCTATCCCAGGGGATAGAGAGGCCGCTTCCAGTGAGACCCTTAGCTCCTAAACCAAATCCACATATAAGAGTCAAATAAACATACAAAAAGTATATAACACAAATGCAAGTGATAACACACATAATTTATCAATATAAAGATGAAAAACCAAGCCTCTAAGTCGAGTATCTAATACAAAATCGAACTATCCTCCTAAATGTCGTTAACCTTAATCTTACGTCTCCAAGAACTCCTATCCTCAACCATTTCCTCAGAAAGGTGCAAGTCTATCAAATCCTGTCTAATCCTCTCATCCCAAGTCAGTTTTGGTTTACCTCTACTCCTTCTCTCCACACTAATGGTTTCCACGGTTCTTACTATGGCTACTGTCGGTCTCCTCCTAATATGGCCAAACCATCTCAACCTCCCTTCCCTTATTTTATCTGATATACTAGCAACCCCTAGTCTTACCCTAAAAACTCATTTCTTATCTTGTCCAGCCTAGTGTGTCCACACATCCACCGCAACATCCTCATCTCTACTACCTCCAGCTTACGCTCTGTTTCCATGAATCATGAAGTTATATCAATCTTAGCAAAATGTCACAAAACATTGATGTCGTTTACATTGCATGACTGATTATATAAGGAATGAGTTGATTTTGACCTGGATCAAGCAGCATTTTAACACCAAATCGTCCACTACCTGTCTTATGACTCCGCCTCCACTGCTGTCATGTACTACCTTCCTCACCATTGGCCGTCGTAAAAGGATATATGAGTGAACCCAAATTTGATATGATATTATTTTTTTAAAAGAAAAACTTGTTTCTACCGGGCCCATTTAGTTTTCACCTGAAACAAAGTGATACTTGTTTACAATGACCCGCCGTGAAACAAATAATTCTGAAAGAAACAACTCACCACAAGCTAGGGGTGTGCACGGTTCGGTTTGGTTTGGTTTTTGGGAAAAATCAAAACCGAAACCAAAATGTCGGTTTTTGGCTTTTTAAAACCGTTCGGTTTTGATTTTTTGGTTTCGGTTTTTATGTCGGTTCGGTTCGGTTTTTTGGTTATTTCGGTTTTTGGAACAAAATTATGTAAGATTCAAAAAAATATAAAGTACAATTTAAAATCTAGAGTTAATTGCCATTTTAGTCCCTGAGTTTTGTCCAAATTTGCCATTTTAGTCCAAATAGTTTTTTTTTCGCCTTTGGGTCCCTGACTTTTTCATTTTGTTGCCATTTTGATCACATACCCTAACTCCATCCAAAAACTTTATTTTTAACCAGAGGTATTTTGTGGATTTTCATTTTAAATCTTTTCAATTGCCATTTTTATCCAATTATAAAAAATAAAAAAAATTCTAAAAAATCAAAAAAATTCTAAAAATAAAAAAAAAATAAAAAAAAATCATAAAAATAAAAAAAAATTCTAAAAATAAAAAAAATTCTAAAAATAAAAAAAATTCTAAAAATAAAAAAAAAATTCTAAAAAATCAATAAAACTCTAAAAAATAAAAAAAATTCTAAAAAAATCAAAAAACTTCTAAAAAAGAAAAAAAATCATAAAAAATCAAAAAATTTCTAAAAAATCAAGAAAATTCTAAAAAATCAAAACAATTCTAAAAAATCATAAATATTCTAAAAAATTAAAAAAAAATCTAAAAGATCAAAAAAAAATCTTAAAAATAAAGAAAAACCTTAAAAATAAAAAAAAAATCTAAAAACTCAAACAAACATATTTTAAAGTTTCAAATTCTAAAAATGACAATATATTCCTCATCCAGCCGAATATATTTTCAAGTTTTATCTATTTTGTTGAGTGAATGAGTGGTCATGATGAGATAGAACCACTAACTAACAAACAAACATGCATGTTATGTTTTAGTTTTTAAAATTTATATTTCATAATATTTATATTTAGTAAATTATATTTACTAAATATAATGAAATATAAATTATATTAAATGATACAAAACTAAAATTTACAAAATTATACTTCATTATATTTAGTAAATATAATTTACTAAATATAAATATCATGAAATATAAATTTTATAAACTAAAACATAACATGCATGTTTGTTAGTTAGTGGTTCTATCTCATTATGACCACTCATTTACTCAACAAAATAGATAAAACTTGAAAATATATTCGTTTGGATGAGGAATATATTGTCATTTTTTTAATTTGAAACTTTAAAATATGTTTGTTTGAGTTTTTAGATTTTTTTTATTTTTAAGGTTTTTCTTTATTTTTTAGATTTTTTTGATCTTTTAGAATTTATTTATTTTTTAGAATTTTTATGATTTTTTAGAATTGTTTTGATTTTTTAGAATTTTCTTGATTTTTTAGAAATTTTTTAGAATTTTCATGATTTTTTTATTTTTAGAAGTTTTTTGATTTTTTTAGAATTTTTTTTTATTTTTTAGAATTTTATTGATTTTTTAGAATTTTTTTTATTTTTATATTTTTTTTATTTTTATGTTTTTTTTATTTTTTTTTTATTTTTAAGAATTTTTTAGATTATTTTTTATTTTTTATAATTGGATCAAAATGACAATTGAAAAGATTTAAAATAAAAATCCCCAAATTACCCCTGGTTAAAAATAAGGTTTTTGGATGGAGTTAGGATATGTGATCAAAATGACAACAAAATGGAAAAGTCAAGGACCCAGAGGCGAAAAAAATGTATTTGGACTAAAATGGCAAATTTGGACAAACCTCAAGGACTAAAATGGCAATTAACTCTAAAATCTAAGAATCTTTATTATATGTTTACATTTAAGTTATTATAGTTAACTTCATTAATTAATATTGTTTACATAAACCTAACCTTCTAATCTATTTTTTTTTTGTTTCTCTAAAGTTTTTATTAAGACATTTTCTTTTATAACAATTTGAAGATCATTTAATTTTTATATAAAATTTTGTTATTTCTTGTAGTTAATAAATAGATCACTTCAATTATAAATAAACATGTAATGTTTTTATTATAAAACTAATAATTTCTAGACTAAATTGCACAAATCAACCTTTATGTCATACCTAAACTATATTTCATATATTTCACTATCAAATCGGTCAATCCCAACCATTATGTTCATGTTTTGTTACATTTCATAACCTTTACAACTAACGTCGTCCAAAAAGTCAGTTAAGTTACCTCACATGCTTTGCATGTGAGGGTATTATGGTCTTTTCCTATTTCATTAATACAATTTATTTATTTGTTTTTGTATTTATATAATTTGAAGAAAACCAAAGATGTTGTCCATCTCTCATTGGTTTCTTTTTCTTATGGGCCCATATTCATCATCTTCCAATCTTCCATACACCTTCCATCACCACTCCACACTACCACTCCGTCAACTGTTCCAACCGATACTAAACACTTCCGGCGACCTTGTTTCGGTATTAAGAGTTCAAATCGATACAAATAATGGGGTTTAATTGCAATTCCTTCCTATATGATTGTAACCGAACCCATTTAGAGACAAAATTATTGTTTAATGATTCAATTTAATGTAACCTGCGAAATCGATTTCTTTTTAATTTGATTAACGACTCTGAATATCAATTCTGTATAAAATGAATGTCCAAAGCACAATTTCGAACCTCTGATCACTCATAACCAACCACAATTTCACGATTTAATTCGCTGTGCGATCATCGGAATCTGGTCGGAATTCAAACTCCGGCGATACCTCCAACCTCAGTAAAGTTCATGAGCTTAGGTACAATTATTCCATGTTTTTTATTCGTTTTGATCCAATGAGCAAAAGCCTATGTCAACTTCTGACCGAATTCCACAACCACCTTCGTACACCCCAACCCAACCGTAGTACTAAATTACTAATAATCACTCACCATATGACCTCCCACCGTTCCACCTCTGTAAAACCATCAAGAAGTTGTGGTTTGTTTTAAGTCTTGTAAAAAGAGAGTTCATGAGAGGATGAGAGAGAATACTGAGAGTTCAGAGAATTAAAAGACAATGAAGTTAGATATGTGTATGTGTGTGCCGTAGATTAAAAAAGAGAGAGATAATAAGGGTGGAGGGTATCATTCAATCACTTCATGCTATGTCAACTCCCCCCCTGCACTGCCCATTTTCTACTCAAACAATAGGGAATGGTTTAAACACCCACTTAATTAAAAAAATTGATTGGTTCTCTCTCTCTCCTCCATTTCTTCTTATTCACCTTCGGTGAATACTCACCGCCCACACCCCTTCTCTCCTACTCCCGCTCACCGATCCACCATCCGGAATCATTCCCCGTGCGGCAAACCCGGTCCTCGATCACACTCCCCGCAATCTTACCGTCCCCCCTAAAAAAATGTTGGTTTCTCTAAAAGGTGGACTTTGTGTTGCAGATGGTAGGTTTCTTCAAGTTTGAGGAGATAAGTGTTGATGATAATTTAGAATAAATATAAAAAGATAAGGGCCCCACAAGAATATTAAAAGAGAAGGGGAAATGAATGAAGTGCCCTCATATGGAACGTATGTGAGTGTATTTAACTGAGTTTTTAGATGAGGTTAGTTGTAAAGGTTATAGGATGTAACAAAATATGAACATAAAGGTTAGGTTTTGTCCGTTTCAAAGTGAAAGGTATAAAGTGCAATTTAGTTATAACATAAAGGTTGATTTGTGTAATTTAGTCTAATTTCTACTAGCATTGGGTTAAACATTTAAACAACTTAAATTTAACTTAAAAATATATGGATTGTAACTTATCGGTTCGGTTCGGTTTTTTTCGGCTATTGAAAATGGTTATCCAAAAACAGAAACAAAATTTTCGGTTATTAAAAATCTAAAAACCGAACAGTCGGTTTTTGTTTCGGTTCGGTTTTGTCGTTTATTTCGGTTACGATTCGGTTATTTCGGTTTTCTACTCACCCCTACTACAAGCTGCAGCTACTTATTAGCAACTATTGACCATAGAAAATAATGGAACTAGGCCCAAATAATCGTTCCATTTTCAACATCGACATTACAATCTATATGATACAGTTCTCAACGTCCATGTATCCCTTTGCTAGCAGCAAACGTTGTTCAACAGAATCATCCCCAGACTTAAAGCTGGAAAGGTGATTAGAGCAGATGCTTGCAGGTATAAGAGTATTTTACTTAAAGAAGTATGTCTATATACATATACAAGCAAGCACATTAACATGTAATAATTGGAGGTTTGAATACATGAAAAGTAGTCAGTCATTTACTATTGCCAGCAGCCATAGGGGGCTTACCTCAAAAAAGACCACTTATTTGTTAGCAAAAGCAGTAGTGTACTTCCATTTTTGCATTTGGATCATCACAAAGCGTTGCAGCTGAATAGGGAAGAAAATTGTCATTGTTGCCATTTCAGAAAGTGACAGTTATGAAGTGTACCTGGTGATGCTTTTGTTTAATCATTGACCAAGCTGTTTCTGGACGACAGTGTCCAAATTGTCTTTTGAGAAACTGAGAACCAAAAGTGCATTATGTGTTTGAGATTCAGTATTATTATGATAAAAGAATGTGAGTGAGTACCTTTAGAAAGGAGCACCTGCTAAGTTGCCTTTTGACCTCGTTACTTTCCTTCTGTAATAATAATAATCAGATTTAAAGGTCCATCCATCATTCACAACACAAGACAAGTGAAAGCATAAAAAAGAAAACATACATACTTGTGCAATGACAAGTGCCTGTTCAAGATGTTGGATCTGAATCCACTGTTGATTCACAATTGCCGTCACCTATGGAATAACAACAGCAATGAGAAATCAAAGTATAAAATCGATGGGAAGTAACTAACCGTTTCAACCCTTGACTTGGTTACTTCCAGCCTAGTCTCAGCAGCATCTTGTGCTTTGGAATCCAAGCTGTGAAGCTCAAAATTGTGTGACAACTGTCACTTCTCCGTACATTTCGTACACTAATTGAACAGTAATCTGTGCTTTAATAACTGTGCGTGATCTAATTTACAAGATGAATGAAATTCTGAATACTGTTATATACATACAATGGCATTTCATGATTATCGTTACTAAATGCAACATGATATAGTTCTAATGATGCACAGAACAGAATTGGCACCATTACCAGACAAACTAAAAATGCTGACGAAGTTCAGTACATAGACAGACAGTGTTTTGAGGCCCAGTATGAGCCAGAGACTACGTATTACACTAGTATAGTGTGTAGGGAAGTAAGGACCACAAAACTGCTTTTCTAGGTGATAGATAAAGTGCCGGAAAGTGCCTAAAACCCACATAAAGTGCAGAATTCTGCATAAATCAGGAAAATTCAGCATTTTAACAAGTTTATTACATGCAAAAATATGGCAAAATGGTCCTGAATGCTTTCCTAAGTGTCGGGGATTAAAAGCGTTACAAAAGGGTACATAATGAACACTAAACGGTATAGTTTAGCACTTTAACGAACCAGTATCTAACCGAACAATCGGACACTACCCGAAACACCAAAATTATACTAGAAGCACTGTTTTATTATTTCTGAGCTAGTTATGGGCCCCGAACACCCTAACACACTATATAATATAACATACACTTATACACTAACCATTACACCTTGGATTTCAACTAGTAACCTAACTTACCATTGGAAACAAACTAAATACCCCCCCCACATGGTGGACGGTCACATATGGCCCCACCTTTGATCCACCAAGATTTTGCACAATCTTCCCATGATCTTCTCTAAGATATTGCTTGATATTGTGGACAAAATATTAGAAGATATGATTATAAGTATGGCATGGGATTTCATAAGATCAACACTTCATCTCACCACATCCACCACACTTCTTCCTCTCCTCCCTCTTGTTCTCGGCCGAAGACCACCACAAGCACCACCATCATCATCCAACTTCATTCATCCAACCTCAAGTATTCACAAGGTGTAAGAAGGTGTCTAACGAAGTGTGAAGCTTGTGGATCATCAAAGACCCTTCTCATTAGCTTTTATCCATCACTTTTATCATCTTCTTCATCAAGTGTTCTTCCCTAGCTTAGAGCTAGTAGTAAGACTCTCATAACCTTTGTTAATTCTAATTTTAGTTGGTTAAAAGATGTATTATGTTGTAAATCACAAGAACACTAAAAGACATGAACATGAATCATGAACATAAAGCTTACATATGATGAAATCTTGATGAAATAATGTTGTTTAAGTATGTGTATGATACTTGTTGTTGGTTACTTGAGATTATGATGTTGAACATCATAAGGAGCTTGCTATATTGTGATTAAACACATGATCTAGCAAGTTAGAGGATGATTATGTGTTAAACAAGAAGATCATCCTCATAAATAAGCATGAATTGGAATAAAAAGATGATTTCTTGAAAAATAATAAACAAAGTAAGCTAGTAATCTTATGAATCAAAGATTTATGAGTGGTTTTCCAAAAGGAATCAAGTTCAAAATATGATTTTTAGAAGATCATGGTTCTTACTAAAACCTACACTATTTTTGGTGGTAAAACAAGTGTAGAAACACTAGAGAAGCAAGAAGACCCATAAAGAAACGTTTTTGTAAAATATGTTTACAAGTTGTAAACATTCAAATCTTTCAAGAATGAGATTTTTGGAGAAGTAAACACACTTTAAGGGGTAACTAAACCTACTAAAAACACTACCAAGTTACTACAAGTTTTTGTGAAAGATCAAGTTCATGTTGTTATGTAAATTGTATAGTTTTGCACTTGGTAAGTGTAAGTTGTATAGGGATTGATTGTTGAATATTTATGATGATTTTTGAAAATAATATGCTTTGATAGCATGGACACCTCCATTTTTAGGGGAAACTATGGCAAAATTTTCTAAAAATATAAACACTTGGAAAAATATTTTCTAATAAATATTTACAAGTGTATTTTGATCATAAGTTTTCAATATAAACTTTGCCATAATTTTTGTAACAAAAATACAAATATTGGAGGTCGGTTTTTGTAAATAAAAATGGGTGAATATATATTTAGAATATATATATATATATATATATATAAAAGACACTTGTGTGAATATTTGTATACGTTGTGAAATAGTTATATTATTTTAGGGTAAAATAATATAACTTAACAAAATACCATGAAGTTTACTATCCAAATTAATACCAAAAATCACAAGGAATAAATATATAAGTTACACACTCAGTATTGTGAAATCAAACGCAAGAACGTAACTTACAAAATATTCCGGAAAATACCGATATAAATATGTTTTTGGTAAACATTATTTTGGGACACAAGGAATGAAAATATGATTTTCATTATTATTACAAAGTATATCGTATTTTCGGCAAAGAGAAAATATATTATTTTGGAAACTACAAATACGAGAATACAAATACACATGTATGAAACACTCCCATCCTTGGGAAGGAAATACGAAAATAAATACTTGAGAAGTATTATAACTTTGGATAATGTTAAAGACATAAAGGAAACGTAACTCAAAACATGAATACTAAGGCAAGGCACGGCCCGCTCGTCTAATAGACCCTAGCACATTGTAGGTAGTCGTGTTTGCTGACGAGATTTAAGTTACGAGTACTGAAGACGCAAAACAATGAGTTCATGCTCCCCCTTTTCTCGTAACTGTTTTTGGTTTTATAACTCTCGGGGGTGAAATACATGTTACGAATGCTTAAACGGTATGAAATGCCTATGAAATACTAGATCATGTGAGCATAGACTTAATATTGAAATGCCATTAATACTTAATTAGGGATGAGGGTTAGATCTAACGGGTACGGCCGAGCCCCACTCATGGTCCTCATGTGATCACTTGAGTGCTTCGGTGTCCCAGTCGAGGGAAATCGACAATAGTCGAGGGAAATCGACATAGTCGAGGTAAATCGACATAGTCAAGGTAAATCGACATAGTCGAGGGAAATCGACATAGTCGAGGGAAAATCGACAAGGGTATAAGCCTATTCATTACGAGTGCTCCCTATGTCCTCACATGCCTTAAAGTCCTTGTAAAACAATTATGTTCATACACGCTTTTCATACCTGTTTACAAAGGAGTCTCTCAAAGATTTACAAGATTACAGTACTCACACAAAACGCATGAACTCGCTCAACTTTTGTTGATGTTTTCCAAAATTACATGTATTTCAGGTGACAGGATGGATCTTGGGCGCGGGTATCGTAACTAGAGGTAGACTTCAAGTTTAGATGTCATCCACTTTTGTTGGTTTGTAACCTAGTCGAAGGTTGTGTTTTAAAACTTAAATAACCGGTGTTTGTAATACTCAAATTTTATGAATGGATGAACATCGTTTTGATCATGTAGTTGTTTATTACGATTGAATGCAATGATATTAAACCAGTCACACATCATACGCTTCCGCAAAAAGTCAGGGTGTGACAGTTTGGTATCAGAGCTTCAATTGTAGTGAACTAGGATTCCTTCTCGAGTCTAGACTACAATCACTAGAGTTCTCTCACAAAAACATTTTTACAAAAAGGTTTTCATTGCATTCACGTAAGCGTCAATATCCATGAGTCAAACATTTTTCAAAGAAGAGACAAGGCAAGGACATTAGTAGGGAATACCCCAAAATAAGGTGCCAACTAAGGCATAGTCTACACGAGTTAGACTTGCCAAAGACAAAATGACCCCCCCAAAGGATAAACGAGAGTTATACGTGATATGATGCATCAAATTGCCTGCTTATGCTAAGTAACATACTTTTCTATTGATATATATACATACGAATAAGTGTACGGAATGATTATTGACGTGAATAAGATACTTTCGACTCCGACTCCTATTATTGTACTTACCCGCACGATGAAGCTATCGACCTCGCGTTCATTGCAAAGCTCATGGCTGGAGTGATTACCAAACGAGATTCTGAGCTTGCTTCCGTAGGAAATGGCTGCTCTTCTCTCTCGATTCTGAAGGTGCTTGACTACGGTAGTGACGGTGAGGCAGAGGCGGCAACCTTGAACGAATTCTTAATCAGCGGGATGAGATCCCTGCGGCTTTTGTGAAGGGAGATTGACGACACACTTGACCAGAAAAGGAAGATGAAGTACTCATCTCAAAGGTGCCCCTCCAACTATTAGGAAATTCTCCTTATTCCTATTTCATTTAATCATCGTGCCTATTCGCGCGTAACAATAACGAGTGTTAGCGCGTGGACCACTGCAATGGTCCTGTCCATGGCGGAGATATAAGGATAGTAGTGTCCCCTCCTTGATTGATCATCTGCTTGGACGAGAGAAAATTGGGGTAACTGTGCAAGACAATTTATTATTACGGGGCCCACGTAATAACGACTTGTAGTGCATGGAAATCCTGGTGGACTCTGCGGGTCAGGTTAAAGATCACCATCTCTCCAAAAATAATCTATAGGTGTTCACACCTTCATCGGGTAGAACAATACATAGATCATTGCTTTATCACTTTATAAAGTAGGAAACCTGTCTTTGCCTACTTCGTGTCTGACACTTCTACCCGTGTACGAGACGTTTGAGAAACGATATTTAAGCAAGTGAAGATGGATAACATTCGGAAAGATTCAGTGATGTTACACTCTCTATCACCCCTACATGAACAACCCCATCTCTGGGAAAATATACACATCAGTAAAGCTAAAGACCTAAGAAAACCAATGTAGCAGGAAATAACTGAAACTTGCGACCAAGGTGATGTAACCTCGAGTTCATTTGGTTACAAGCAATAAGTCAAGTTGCCAAGCTTATGTGAAGGCTCAGTAATTGTTTCCTCGCTCATACATTGATTATATATGCATGTGATATTGGGTAATTACATGATGGCTTATGGTGCTCTGTACCTCATAAACAATTATGGAGTGTTGTCTAACCTACCTCATACCTTTTGACAGAAGAGAATGCCGCCCAGACGAGGCACCAACACCAGTATGTTACCAAGGACAGAAGCCGAGCTTCAAGAACGCATCTCACAGGCAATTGCACGACATGAAGCCCTCCGCTCTCAACACAGCGGTGGCACTTCCGGAAATAACCCTCCAACGCTGCACCTATAAACAATTCCTGGATTGCAAGCCATTAAACTTTGACGGCACAGGAGGCGCCATTGCATTTGTTTGTTGGGCAGAGAAGACTGACTCCATCCTAAGAATGAGAAACTGTTCACCCCAGCAGAGTGTTACCTATATCTCAGGGTTGTTTTTGGATGGCGCACTCTCCTGGTGGAACCTTCAGGTTCAGACCCTTGGTGCAGATGCTGCTCATGCACTGAGCTGGGACGAACTTAAGGAAATGATGGAGAAGAAATACTGTTCTAGGGCTGAAATCCAGAAGCTTGAGGTGGAGTTCTGGAATTTGAAAATGGACGGGCCGAAGATTTATGAGTACGTCCAGTGATTTCACGACTTATCTAGGGTTGTCCCCTACTTAGTCAAGCTAGAATTGAAAAGGATTGAGCGATTCATTTGGGGACTTGCACCTCAAATTAGGAGTATGGTTACTACCTCAAGGCCCACAACCATCGCAGAGGCTATCGATTTGAGTGTCACTCTTACTGAAGAAGCTCTACGCATGGGAAAATTTTCGGAATCTGAGGATAACAAGAAAGAGACTCATGTGGAGTCATCAGGCAACAAGAAGAGGAAGTCTTCAAACCTAAAGTCAAGCACCCAAGTCAGCTATGGAAGCTCTAAGGCAAACAAAAGAAAGGAAGTGAACCAGCCACATGGCAGGAAAGCTTATGGAGCCACTAATA
This sequence comes from Helianthus tuberosus, assembly GCA_030545235.1. NCBI lineage: Eukaryota > Viridiplantae > Streptophyta > Magnoliopsida > Asterales > Asteraceae > Helianthus > Helianthus tuberosus. The sequence continues at coordinate 69,398,090 of CM060356.1, read as the reverse complement.
AGGCTGGTGATAAGGTTTACTTAGGGACTAAGCTAAGGTGTGAGGAATGCAATTTTTACCATGAAGGTCAATGTCTGAGGCCTAAGTGTGGAAAGTGTGGAAAAGAAGGGCACAGCAAGGATGCCTGTTGGGCGAAGGATCCAGATGGAAGAGATAATGGTAGAGTACCAGGTTGCTACAGATGTGGTGAAGCAGGGCACTTTAGGAAAGATTGCCGTAGGAAGAAACAAGCAAGGAAGGGCTTTCACGACCGAAGCTTGTAAAGCACGCCAGGATCCAGATGCGGTTACGGGTATGTTCCCTATTAACCAACCCTATGCATCTATTTTTGATTAATACTGGCACCAACTTTAACCTTGCATGCTTAGAACTTAAGAAACTGCTTGGCCTAGTTTCGAGTAAAATAGACGTCCCGTATTCTTTAGAAATGGGCATATAGAAGGCTAGTTAAGCAGACGAAGCAATTAAGGATTATATTGTGGGGATTCAGAAGGCCGGAACCTTCTGTTACCGTTGACTTGGGAAGTCATGATATGGTAGTCAGCATGGATTGGATATCCAAGTATAGAGCTGGAGCTAGAAGACAACCCCGTGGTGGAGGAAGTTCCAGTAGCCTTTTCTGAAGACTTGCCAGGAATACCTCCACGGCAATAAGAGGAGTTTAGGATGAACCTAGTGCCAGGAGCGGCACCAGTGCCGAATGACGCCATACCGACTAGCTTCGTCCGCAAAGCATGAGCCTCCGATATAACTGCAAGAGCTGCTAGACAGAGGGAATCAAGGACATGACATCCTCAGTTAAGGACACAAGAAGAAAGTTGACAGTTTCCACTTTGTATCAATTCTAGAGAGTTTGTTAGTGCTATATGTGTCTATCGCCTCCGTCAATCAAAACCGTAGCAGAAAATGAAAAATACTAGACTTTATGATGTAATAGTTAGTAAAAAGGGCAAGGTGGCGTTATTGTAAATAAGGAAAACCTCCTTATAACCTTGTGCCTATAAATAGAGCCTTAGACTTAAGAATTAGGACTTTTGCCATTTTAGAGCATTTGGAGAGCTAGAGATCTAGAGAGAGATTCTAGAGAGAGAAAGCTTGTCCAAGGTGATTCAAGGTTCTTGTACGTTATCAGATTTATCAAAGAATCACGTTTATATTACTGTTAGTGTGTTCGGTCTCGATCGTTCACGGATTCCGCACGTCGCACGGTCGATTCGCAATCGTTTCGGAAGTCTAAACCGGTCCTACAAGTGGTATCAGAGCAGGAGCTCGATTGCACGGATCAAACACACTGAATCACACAGGATATCATCAAAATCAGATTCGATTTCATCCTAATTTGATCTATTTTTTCATCTTCTTCACATTCTGTCACGTTTTTCAAAATCTAACGAGATTTTCTGGTTAAAAATGGTTTGAACTTGAAGAATATTGTGCGAAACTGTTTTTTGAATAATCTGTGAAAATTTTAAATCATAAAACAGAGTATAACTCAATCAATTTGTTCAAAAACTGACAAGTTCGTTTGTACGTATGAACCAGAACTTTGAACTCAGATCTACGGCATTTTAGTGGACGATATTGAACAAATTATACTTCATTGCAATCGGAATTCAGTATAGAACAAGCCTTGAAAGTTTCATATCAAAATTCGGCTTGAAAATGGGTTGAAACTTAGGTTCGCTTTTACGGATAGTCGAAAGTCCGCTTGAAATACAGTAGATCCGCTCGAACGAATAGTTCAGGTCCGCTCATCCGAACATTACCAGGTCCGCTTATCCGGATATTATCTGGTCCGCTTATCCGAACAATACCCGGTCCGCTCATTTGAACAAGTGAGATCCGCTCATAGGGACTTGTTTGTTGAGGGTTCGCTCTAGAGGTCCGCTTTTAGAAACATATTTGTTGTAGGTTCGCTCAAGAGGTCCGCTTGTGTTTACATTTAGTTGAGGTCCGCTCTTGTGGCTCGCTCATCTGGTTCGTTCATCTGGTCCGCTTATTTGGACATAAACAGTTCAGCTTATACAGACATTGGAGTTCCGCTCAGATAGACAACAGATAGTTTCGTTTATCTGTCCAACCAGTTTCGCTCATTTGTCACTACATGCTTTAGCTTATCTGGACATCAGTTGGTTTCATAGTTTGTCAGTTAATAATAGTTTGCATGTGAAAAGTTTATGTGATTTTATAATTAAACGGTTCAATAGTTGTTTAAAGGGTTGTTGGGATTTGCAGTTTTGCATGTGCATCTTTTATCGATTCAATCCATTTGCATGTGATGGGTGTTTGTCAGCACATATGATTGGTTAATTGTGAGGTCCTATAGTTTCCAGTTAGTGTACATTGTAAGTGTCGGCCCAATCAAAGTTTGTTGCACGTGATCGTTTTATATGAAGTGATATTTGGTGGTAGTTTTAGTGGAATATTCGGGCCAATCAGCAATTGATTAAAATCGATTTTGTGAGCATGAGATATTAAATCAGTCAAAACAGGTCTCAAGGTTATCCAAGTCACACAAGGTTGTGTGGTTTAGCCAGGTCATTGGAAAAGGTCATAGCAGTCCGCACAGTCTGTCAACTTTCAGTTCGCACAGAAAATTCACCAGTTCGAGTTTTTTTTTATTCAGTTATTTGATAGTGTTTAAACTGATAAGTGTTTGTTTATTTGTTGATCCAAGGTAATTGAAGATGTCAAGCAACGGTGAAGAATTTTACAACACATTCTACAACGCGTTCACTTCCGAATCGTCAGATAGAAGATCTGAGTTGAAAGAATATTCAAGAGAGATTTCGGAGAATTTGAAGTTTGAAAACATGTACGGAAGCCAACAGAAGCCACCAAAGCTAATGAAAGTTGAAGATTATCACTGGTGGAAAAACAAATTTGAGGGTTGGGTAAAAGCTTTCGCTCCTGAAAGCTGGTTAAAAATGACAGATGGATACACTGAACCAGTAAAAGAGGGAGGAGAGTTAATAGATCCAAAAGATTTCTCAGATATAGATGTAAAAAATGTTGTGGCTGAATCTAAAATGATCACATTAATCAAACAGTCAGTGAGAGAGGATATTATCTCATTACTTGAACAAGAGAAGACTTCAAAGAGTTTGTGGGAAGCGTTAGGGAGAAAGTGTGTAGGAAGTAATGAAATTGTCAAAAACAAAAAGAAATTGTTGCGTAAAGAGTTTGATTTATTCAGTTATATGAAAAATGAATCTGTTTGTAGAATGATTGAAAGATTTGGGCATCTGAAAATGGAGTTAGCCAGACATGAAATCACATATTCTGAAGAGGATTTGGTGGATATATTGTTTGATTCATTGCCAAATGATCAAGAGTGGCAATACTTCGCTTTAATGTTGAAGAACACAATCAAGCCTGATTGTTCGAAGACTGAAGAATACTGAAAATGTTCGAAGACTTTGTAGGAAGTGGGAGATTCATGGCAATGACATTATTGATGATGGTGGCTGATTAGTTGTTTGTTTTCCTTTGTGTTTTGTTGGTCTAGAAAGTAGTCTAGTGGGACGTTTGGTAGTTTGGTTTTGTTTTTGGTTCTTTGGTTTACTTTCATGGGGCATGTCCCATGATTGAACTAGTGTAGGCTCTCTACACTACTTGGTTTTTATCGGTTGTGAATACATAGAATCACCGGGGTAACCCTTTACCCAAAAAAAACACAATCAAGCCTGAAGATTTGAAAGTGGATTTGCTGATTGAAAGACTTGAAAGCCATGAGTTGGAGATAAAGAGATCTAAAATCAATAATCCAGCTTATCAGCAAAATGTGGAGCTTTACTACAGAGGAAATGCACCACATGCTGGATCTCCAAAAACAGCATTTTCTGCAGAAAGTTCAAGTTCAGTGAATAATGAAAGTCTTCACAGTGGATCTTCTTCAAATACTTCAAACCAATCTGCTTCAAAGAATTTGTTTCAGTGTAATATCGCAGTGGATCTGAAGAATGGGCAGAATTTCAGCGAAGAATCAGCAAAACAACAGATGGTTTTCTTGGCATCTGTACTTGAATCATATGAAAGCCTCGTTGCAGGGAAGATTGGCAATACCAACTTGACGAAAGAAGATTATGATTAGTTAGACCCCGAGGAGATGGAACTAATGGATATAAGATGGGGCATGGCCAGTGCGGTTCGTCGGGCACAACGGTTCATGGAGATTACGGGGAGAAAGTCAATTGGTGGACCATCTACCAAACTGGGATTTGATAAATCTAAGGTGACATGCTTCAAATGCAAACAAAGAGGTCATTTTAAGCGCAAGTGCAGAAATGCGTATGCTGATGTTGAGTCTGAAAACCCGTTCAACGAAGATTATTACAAGAAAGCGATTTACCATCAGAACAAGTCTGAGCCACCAAGATTGAAACAGCCTGAAGAAAAATCAAGGGCTCTTGCAGTTATATATGACGATGAAGGTTACGACTGGAGTCAGGTTTGCCCTGAAGAAGATGCAGTTGGATATGCATTTGTGGCTGATGCTGATCCTGATAGATATTGGAAAGCAGACTATGCAAGATGGGAAATTGGGAAATTAAACGAACCATTCAAAGAAGCTCAGAGAGCAAAAAGATGGAATGAAGAGTTGGAATGTTACATGGATCCACGGGGTAATCCAGTTGTTGACCCATCAAAAGTGGATTTCGAAGCTGTAACAAAGTTGATTCCAAGGCAAGCTACTTTCAACACACGAAGGTTATCTGATAAAGCATATCTGCCTGATTTGGAGAAGAAGATAAGAGAGGTTTGTGAAGCAAGTCTATCGAAGGTGGTAGAAATGAAGAAGAGAAAAGAAGAAGAATTGAAGAAGTAAAGACTGTTGTGAAGATTGCTGCTGAAGAGGAACAGAAAGCTGAAGAAGAACAGAAGAATGAAGAAGCTCAGAAAGAAGAAAAGGAGAAAGATCAGAAAGTTGAATCAGAAGAACCGGTGCTTAATGAGACTGAGGTTAGAAAATCTTCTGATCTATCGAATGTTGTATTGGTTGAGAACAAATGCAGGAATTGCATAGAAATGTGCAAAGACTGTACTGAAAAAGATGACATCATAAAAACAAAAGAAAATGACATAGTTAAACTTGAAAATGGTTTCATAATGTCACACCCCGACCACGTGGAACATACAAAACGTGGCGGAAATGTCGGGGAGTGTTGTAACAGAATTAATTGTTTCAAATCCATGGCAATTGAAGTTTCGTTTTATTGATTAAAAGTGTTACAATGTCTTAACAAATAAGAAATACAACATAATTAACTAGTCTTGCATCTTTTATTGTCACTAAAGCCCAAGTCTGCCTATGTGTATCTTGATCATCTTATGCAACAGTTCCTGAAAAACACATATGAAAATAGGTACGTCAGCATAAAAATGCCTGTGAGATACATAGGTTTTGTGAAAATAGGTTTCATGACTTATGTTTGAGAAAATGTTTAGTCATGAACCTTGTTATTTGCTTTGTTTTGTAAATCATTTGAAAAACAATGAGTTCAGATGATATGTATAAATAAGTGAATAATGTATGGTTAAATGAATAACCAAGTAAAATGTGTTTGCATAAGATAAGTTGTTATAAAACAATGTCTTGTGAAAAATAAGTTATTTGTATAAAATGTTATATGTATCAAACTGAAATGATTCAAATAACGCTACAATATGTAATACCATACAAACACTTATATATAGGAAGTACCAGCGGCGTATCCACCATGCTTGTATCATATTACACATGCATCGTTACTTAATCACTTAATCAAACCAAACAAATGTCAAAATGTCTATGTCAAATATCCATGTCAAATGTCTATGTCAAATATCCATGTCAAATGTCTATGTCAAAATATCATGTATGGCAAGTGAAATGTCTCAACTAAACCATATGCACAAAAACAAAGTATTGATGTAAAACTTGGTTTAAATCAAAGTTATGTTTTGTGGGAAATGCATGATCAAATGTCAATCATGTTAAAATGACTACGCCGAAATGTCTATGTCAAATATCCATGTCAAATGTCTATGTCAAAATATCATGTATGGCAAGTGAAATGTCTCAACTAAACCATATGCACAAAAACAAAGTATTGATGTAAAACTTGGTTTAAATCAAAGTTATGTTTTGTGGGAAATGCATGATCAAATGTCAATCATGTTAAAATGACTACGCCGAAATGTCTATGTCAAATACGGTTCACACGGTTCACAGATACAAACGGTTCACAGATATCAACGGATCACAGTCAAATGATTACAACGGTTCAATATGTAGTATAATGTGTTCACATGCTGGATAAGCATATGCAACAGAAAAGCAACGTAAAACAATGTACTAAGTACGCACACAATGGGCATACATAGCATGAAATGTAATGAAATCATGTACTATAATGTACTAATGAACATAGCAAGTATATGATGTCAAAACAGGAAAGCATGAAAGTAATAAGTAGGCACATGTGTTCCACCCCAAAACAGTTTGGAAAACAGTAAAAGAGGGGTCTATGTACTCACCTGAGATTGCTCAGTAGTCCTTGAGTAACAACTAAACAATGCTAGAGATCGCGGATATCAAACGGCACCTAGTATAGGTAGCTACATTAATAAACCGGACCTAAATCGGAAGATCGGGTAGCATTAGGGTTTGTAAACCAAACGAGTGTAGAGACTCGTGTCATTTGGTTTAACAAAGCCTACATACTAAATGAAACTTAACCTAAGTGTCTACGACCCATTACGACCCGTTTAGGTAGCTTATGCTACTTTAACGCGTCGTTCGTGTGAAACGCTTTCGGACCGCCTAACTAGTCCTATGACAAGTGTTATATGCCTAAACATGTTACATAATCAGTTATGTGACAAAAGTTTAGGTTACATATGCTTAATTACCAATTATAAATGAAAAGGGTATTCTGGTAATTTACCTAAGGCATATAAACTACCTATCATACAACTACTTAAACGATGTGACCATAGGGTATAACCTCGGAAGGTTATTCCCTACCTACTATGGTCACCTAATGTATTTGGTCGGATCCTAATGATCGACCAAATGGGTCGGGTTCGAGGTATAAGCGATTTATCAGATCGCTTACCCTACGACCCTAGACAACGTGGTAATCAGCGGGCATAGTCCCAAGGGACTATGACCAACGTGATTACACTCACGTTGCGAAGTTCAAAAGAACTTCGCATTGACCATTACTGGTCAACGCTGAAAGTCAAACAAAGTTTGACTTTCGGACTCGAAAAGCAGTAAAATAAGGAAAAGAACGAAAGAATACTTACGAAGGGTCCCCGAATGCTAATCGTGATCGAATAGCTCAGGTATGAAGCGAAGGCTTCAACTTAGAGCTCCTCAATCAGATTCTAGTGGGTTTTTGTGTTGAGTATGGATGGGTATTTATAGTAAATGCACCACCGTTAGGATCGTTTATCGGGAAACGTGCCATGAATCCAACCCGTACACTTGTCGGAACCTTATGGTGGCTAAAAATGATGTTTATCAACAGATTAGGCAAGTTGCAAACATGTGGTTGTGGTTAAAACAGCTGAAAACAGGCTGTTAAGTACTCTGCATCTGGTCTGAACTTGCTTTACGGACCTCAAAGCTGCCAATGTTGAGGTCCGTAAGGTAACAACTTTGGCAGATTTACAGTTTTGGTCCCTGCAGCCCCTAAACTTGGTTTTCGATGCATTTTTGACACGTTTAAGCCCCGTTAACCCCATTTCAAAGCTCTAAAATGAATTTAAAGTATAGGGAACTTAAATTGTGCTCAAAAATATCTCGGATGTCGGTTCGTTTAGCCGTACAGTTGCGATGTTCGGTTAATTACGACGGAATGCGCATAAGCGCGAAAAACGATCCAAATGACGAAACGAATGGATTTTTCTTATGGCGAACACTAAAATATAATATAGTCATGCTCACATAAATTTTTGGATGTCCGGATGTATTCAGAACGTAAGTTATGCGCGAAAATGCAAACTTGTGCACTTTTTGACACTTTTAGTCCCTGAATGACACAAAAGTTTATTTTAGCATACCGAACACCTCAAAGCCTATTTCTAAGCTATGTAAAGGATATTTATGGTATGTTTAACTTATGTTCATGTCCCGGAAGGTCTGTTACAGTTCAAATTGGCATACTTTCGCAGTTTGTCAACTTTAGTCCCTGTAAGCGATTAAACTTTGATTTCACCACACCAAACCTTCCAAAACTTATATCTAAGTTATGTAAAGGTTATTTAAGGTATGTTAAGCCTATTTCACTATTCCGGAGTGTTCGTTGGATTAAACTGGTTATATCTACACATCGGTGCGCGTATAACCTTCCAGAAAGCGATTTAGAGCTTGAAATCGAACGAGAGTTGATATGTGCATACGATACACATATTTTTACAAATCCCAAGTATGAAATACAATATTTCATTGGTTTGGCATTTGTTTGATGGTTGAAGTGACACGGGTGTCACAGTCTCCCCTACTTTAGGAAATTTCGTCCCGAAATTTATTCGTAGGAGTCTATTCGTGACTTTGTGTTAAATAACCATCAAAGATGAACAAGACGTAATCCTGTAATTTCTCTTTAACGAACATTTTTCAGAAATGAAAAATGAACGGAGTTATTTTCAACAGGCATTCTTTAGAAACAAAAATGAACAGAATAGTCATTTTCCACAACATCTTCAGAAACAAAAATGAACAGAATAGTCATTTTACATCTTCAGAAACAAAAATGAACAGAATAGTCATTTTACATCTTCAGAAACAAAAATGAACGGAATAGTCATTTTACATCTTCAGAAACAAAAATGAACGGAATAGTCATTTTACATCTTCAGAAACAAAAATGAACGGAATAGTCATTTTACATCTTCAGAAACAAAAATGAACGGAATAGTCATTTTACATCTTCAGAAACAAAAATGAACAGAATAGTCATTTTACATCTTCAGAAACAAAAATGAACGGAATAGTCATTTTACATCTTCTGAAACAAAAATGAACGGAATAGTCATTTTACATCTTCAGAAACAAAAATGAACGGAATAGTCATTTTACATCTTCAGAAACAAAAATGAACGGAATAGTCATTTTACATCTTCAGAAACAAAAATGAACGGAATAGTCATTTTACATCTTCAGAAACAAAAATGAACGGAATAGTCATTTTACATCTTCAGAAACAAAAATGAACGGAATAGTCATTTTACATCTTCAGAAACAAAAATGAACGGAATAGTCATTTTACATCTTCAGAAACAAAAATGAACGGAATAGTCATTTTACATCTTCAGAAACAAAAATGAACGGAATAGTCATTTTACATCTTCAGAAACAAAAATGAACGGAATAGACTCTAGACACATGACAAAATTTGCTGTGGTTTCTGTGCACTGAATTCCATAATTATGTATGCATCCATAATTATGTAATTCCTTGCATAGTCCGCACAACTTGTCTTGAAATGTTTGTGGGGAGGATAATCAAACCTGTGATGAGTGTGACTAGACTACCATAGGGTCCTTTTAATTAGATCAACAAAGGATCCTTTTAATTAGACCACCAAGGAGTCCTTTCAGCTATATCATCACATGATATTCCTAACCAGATTTTTGGATCAATCTGTATACCTAGACCCCTTAGGGGTCTAATTATGGAATGGTACAATATAATCCAAGGGACTTAACTACAACGTAAAAGCCCATTGAGGATTTAATATAGTACACAAAGATATGGAAGATTCTACGAGGATTTGGATGACAAGAATTTGGATCACACAAAAACATAAAAAGGGAACACATAAGCACATAATCACATAGTTGATCAACTTGGTTATTAATTTGTTATCTTTGGACGCGGGTACTTAAAGCACACCAGGAATCCAATTTGTGGATTTCATTTGGCACTTTAATCATTTCAAGAATCTATCTATGAAGATAGGAAAATCTAAATAAGAATTCGGCTTTGTCCTTATTGAATTGTGATGTACGTATTGAATCATACAAAGAATTCAATTAAGGGCTCCGATGAATGATACCCATCCACAAGGATCTAATTATGAGGATAGAAAGATCCTACATGGATTTTTTTGAAGTTTGTATAACGGGAGGTGTTCCGACACCTTGCACTAGGCGTGCTTACGTCGATACACAAGGTAGAAAGTTCCTGAGGTTGTGGCGCTAGATATGCCAAGGAGACATATGAAGCAGAACTTGAAGGTTAAGTAGCAACAGGGTTTGCAACTGCTTTGCTTTGAACAGCAAAGCGACACATGTTAACCAAATGTCTCCATCGTCCACCGTGGGTACATTTGTAACATGGTATTTGATTTGAATAATGACGATGGCATTGATTGCACCAAGGAGCAGTTCCCTTATACAGCTTCATCCCTGAGGCGAGTCATGGTGATAGCTAAGTCAACGGTCCTCTGGAGTACGACGCCTATTCGCTGGGTAATTACAGCACCTGGTTCGGACATTGTTGTTGCGATGAGGAAGCATCTTGAAGATAACGAAAGGCATAGGAGGAAACAAGTGAAAGATAGTCAAAAGAAAATGACAAGGCATGCAGATTGTGACCATTTGTTTGTTACCAAAGGCAAACAAATGAGACAGTGACTAATCAAAGTAAGCGGGTCAATATAATGTATCGCGAAGACATGCTCGCCTATAAGTGAACACTCATCCCAAGAATTCCCAGGTAAGCACAACTGGTCTCGCGTCTGGTTGAGATGTATACGAAGTGCTTGCCTAGCCAGAAAACTCAGAATACAGGCATTCACCCTTCCAGTTTGCACGTGTTCACATTATTTAAAACCCAAAACCTTGACGAGATTTTTGAAAACTCAAAGGGATTCAAAACCTTATAACAGAGAGTTCAAAACCTTACAATAGAGGGTTCAAAACCTTATAATCAATCATCCTAGAACAGATGATTAGTTTTCAAAGCGGTTTTGAAATTTATGTTCTTGTTGTGGTCGTCGCCTAAGGATAGGTGACGGTATTGTTTTATGACTAAATGCAAGTAAACTCGCGTTAGGGTCCTAAGAAGGTTATAGACTAGGTCAAAGCATTACTAATAACCTAATTCCCTATAACCATTGGCTCTGATACCATCTTTTCTGTCACACCCCGACCACGTGGAACATACAAAACGTGGCGGAAATGTCGGGGAGTGTTGTAACAGAATTAATTGTTTCAAATCCATGGCAATTGAAGTTTCGTTTTATTGATTAAAAGTGTTACAATGTCTTAACAAATAAGAAATACAACATAATTAACTAGTCTTGCATCTTTTATTGTCACTAAAGCCCAAGTCTGCCTATGTGTATCTTGATCATCTTATGCAACAGTTCCTGAAAAACACATGTGAAAATAGGTACGTCAGCATAAAAATGCCTGTGAGATACATAGGTTTTGTGAAAATAGGTTTCATGACTTATGTTTGAGAAAATGTTTAGTCATGAACCTTGTTATTTGCTTTGTTTTGTAAATCATTTGAAAAACAATGAGTTCAGATGATATGTATAAATAAGTGAATAATGTATGGTTAAATGAATAACCAAGTAAAATGTGTTTGCATAAGATAAGTTGTTATAAAACAATGTCTTGTGAAAAATAAGTTATTTGTATAAAATGTTATATGTATCAAACTGAAATGATTCAAATAACGCTACAATATGTAATACCATACAAACACTTATATATAGGAAGTACCAGCGGCGTATCCACCATGCTTGTATCATATTACACATGCATCGTTACTTAATCACTTAATCAAACCAAACAAATGTCAAAATGTCTATGTCAAATATCCATGTCAAATGTCTATGTCAAATATCCATGTCAAATGTCTATGTCAAAATATCATGTATGGCAAGTGAAATGTCTCAACTAAACCATATGCACAAAAACAAAGTATTGATGTAAAACTTGGTTTAAATCAAAGTTATGTTTTGTGGGAAATGCATGATCAAATGTCAATCATGTTAAAATGACTACGCCGAAATGTCTATGTCAAATATCCATGTCAAATGTCTATGTCAAAATATCATGTATGGCAAGTGAAATGTCTCAACTAAACCATATGCACAAAAACAAAGTATTGATGTAAAAATTGGTTTAAATCAAAGTTATGTTTTGTGGGAAATGCATGATCAAATGTCAATCATGTTAAAATGACTACGCCGAAATGTCTATGTCAAATACGGTTCACACGGTTCACAGATACAAACGGTTCACAGATATCAACGGATCACAGTCAAATGATTACAACGGTTCAATATGTAGTATAATGTGTTCACATGCTGGATAAGCATATGCAACAGAAAAGCAACGTAAAACAATGTACTAAGTACGCACACAATGGGCATACATAGCATGAAATGTAATGAAATCATGTACTATAATGTACTAATGAACATAGCAAGTATATGATGTCAAAACAGGAAAGCATGAAAGTAATAAGTAGGCACATGTGTTCCACCCCAAAACAGTTTGGAAAACAGTAAAAGAGGGGTCTATGTACTCACCTGAGATTGCTCAGTAGTCCTTGAGTAACAACTAAACAATGCTAGAGATCGCGGATATCAAACGGCACCTAGTATAGGTAGCTACATTAATAAACCGGACCTAAATCGGAAGATCGGGTAGCATTAGGGTTTGTAAACCAAACGAGTGTAGAGACTCGTGTCATTTGGTTTAACAAAGCCTACATACTAAATGAAACTTAACCTAAGTGTCTACGACCCATTACGACCCGTTTAGGTAGCTTATGCTACTTTAACGCGTCGTTCGCGTGAAACGCTTTCGGACCGCCTAACTAGTCCTATGACAAGTGTTATATGCCTAAACATGTTACATAATCAGTTATGTGACAAAAGTTTAGGTTACATATGCTTAATTACCAATTATAAATGAAAAGGGTATTCTGGTAATTTACCTAAGGCATATAAACTACCTATCATACAACTACTTAAACGATGTGACCATAGGGTATAACCTCGGAAGGTTATTCCCTACCTACTATGGTCACCTAATGTATTTGGTCGGATCCTAATGATCGACCAAATGGGTCGGGTTCGAGGTATAAGCGATTTATCAGATCGCTTACCCTACGACCCTAGACAACGTGGTAATCAGCGGGCATAGTCCCAAGGGACTATGACCAACGTGATTACACTCACGTTGCGAAGTTCAAAAGAACTTCGCATTGACCATTACTGGTCAACGCTGAAAGTCAAACAAAGTTTGACTTTCGGACTCGAAAAGCAGTAAAATAAGGAAAAGAACGAAAGAATACTTACGAAGGGTCCCCGAATGCTAATCGTGATCGAATAGCTCAGGTATGAAGCGAAGGCTTCAACTTAGAGCTCCTCAATCAGATTCTAGTGGGTTTTTGTGTTGAGTATGGATGGGTATTTATAGTAAATGCACCACCGTTAGGATCGTTTATCGGGAAACGTGCCATGAATCCAACCCGTACACTTGTCGGAACCTTATGGTGGCTAAAAATGATGTTTATCAACAGATTAGGCAAGTTGCAAACATGTGGTTGTGGTTAAAACAGCTGAAAACAGGCTGTTAAGTACTCTGCATCTGGTCTGAACTTGCTTTACGGACCTCAAAGCTGCCAATGTTGAGGTCCGTAAGGTAACAACTTTGGCAGATTTACAGTTTTGGTCCCTGCAGCCCCTAAACTTGGTTTTCGATGCATTTTTGACACGTTTAAGCCCCGTTAACCCCATTTCAAAGCTCTAAAATGAATTTAAAGTATAGGGAACTTAAATTGTGCTCAAAAATATCTCGGATGTCGGTTCGTTTAGCCGTACAGTTGCGATGTTCGGTTAATTACGACGGAATGCGCATAAGCGCGAAAAACGATCCAAATGACGAAACGAATGGATTTTTCTTATGGCGAACACTAAAATATAATATAGTCATGCTCACATAAATTTTTGGATGTCCGGATGTATTCAGAACGTAAGTTATGCGCGAAAATGCAAACTTGTGCACTTTTTGACACTTTTAGTCCCTGAATGACACAAAAGTTTATTTTAGCATACCGAACACCTCAAAGCCTATTTCTAAGCTATGTAAAGGATATTTATGGTATGTTTAACTTATGTTCATGTCCCGGAAGGTCTGTTACAGTTCAAATTGGCATACTTTCGCAGTTTGTCAACTTTAGTCCCTGTAAGCGATTAAACTTTGATTTCACCACACCAAACCTTCCAAAACTTATATCTAAGTTATGTAAAGGTTATTTAAGGTATGTTAAGCCTATTTCACTATTCCGGAGTGTTCGTTGGATTAAACTGGTTATATCTACACATCGGTGCGCGTATAACCTTCCAGAAAGCGATTTAGAGCTTGAAATCGAACGAGAGTTGATATGTGCATACGATACACATATTTTTACAAATCCCAAGTATGAAATACAATATTTCATTGGTTTGGCATTTGTTTGATGGTTGAAGTGACACGGGTGTCACACATAACAAAATGTAAAGATATGATTGAAAAAGAAGAAATTTTGAAACTAAAAGTTGAAAAATTGACACAGAAATGTCAAGGTCTTGAAAAGGATAATGATGCTTATAGACAACTGTGTTCAGCAAAATGTGTCGATTGTGTTGAAAAAGAATCTAAATTTCAAGATTTACAAAAACAGTATGATTCTTTAAAGTGGTCAAGTCAGAGAGTACACGAAGCATATGATACTTTGAAGAGCCAAGTCAAAAGTTTTGATCAAAGATTGTCAGAAACTTTAGTTACTAAAGAAATGTATGAAAGAAAGTTTAAAGAAAAGCAAATTGAATTAAACAAATGTGTTGATGAAATTGCTCATCTTAAACAAGTCTTGGCTGAAAAAGAAAAGGTTGTTACAAAACTTCAAAGTTATCATAACTCTTCGTACATTCTCGAACGCATTTTCAACATTACACCCGATGACAAAGATACTGAAAATTGCAAAAAGGGTATTGGTTCAGAGTTTCATCAGGTACCACCACCATTGAGAAACAATTATACTTTTTATGATGAGGAAAAGGTGGCAAAGGGTTTGAACATAGCTGACTAGTTACCTGAAAGTATCGATGTGACTTACTCCAAATCTGATGATGCTAATGATTCAGAGGTGGTAAGTAAGGTTGTTGAAAGTGTTTTGAAAGATGAGTCAACAAAAGGTAAGTCTGAATCACAGGATGAAGATGAAGGAAATCTTTATGATGGTTTTCTGAAAAACACAAAATCCGAGAAAAATTTGAATGATGATTCAAAAGGATTGGTTTATACCATGATTGGATCGGACAAACTATTCTTAGATGTTGTTTTCCCGATTCAGAATGTGATTTCAGAAAAGGTTGATAAAGTTTTTAAATTGGTTGAGATTGAGAAGTCTGAGATTCCAAAGTTTGCTGGTAAAGGTCATAAATCTTTTTATAACAAACCTGGTTTTAAGAAGAAAAACATGAAGGCTGGTTTGGGTTATAAAAAGAAACGGAATTGGAATCAAAGTAAAAAACAAAATTTGCAACAAAAGATGAGTTTTGTTAAAGGAAAAAGCTTGAAAGAAGAGGAAAAACTCAAATTTGGACTACAGTCTAATGAGGAGTTTGATGCTATGAAAAAGAATCAACAACAGGCCAAGGATGTTTCAAAGAAAGTGTGTTTTAAATGTGATCAAATTGGACATGTTGCACGAAAGTGTCCAAATCCAAAGCCTGTTGATGTTGAAAAACAGAAATCTGAGGATGTGAAACCAAGGTCAACCAGATTTGATTCGAAACAAACTTGGAGGTACAATACAAACAAGTTTGCTTCAAATCAAAATTGGAAATTAAACCCGAACAGGTTCGATTCAAGACAGACCTGGAACTCTCACACACCCAGATTCAGAACAACACAGAGTTGGAGAACATCTGTTGATATGACAAAACCTCAAGAGTTTTGGAAACCTAAAGATGTTGTTCAAGATCAAAAGGTTCAAAAAGAGACAAATTTTTACAAAAGAGGTACTCCGAAAGGTCAAATGTGGAGTGCTAAAAAACAAGTGATGTCAGTAAAAGATGTGAAAGTTGAACTTAAAGTTGAAAAAGTTTTTGATGAGGAAGAGTTTCCGAAATTAAATGAACATTATTGTGTTGAAATGCCTAAGGTCCAACAGACCTGGGCTAAATTGTTCAAATAATTGATAAAGTTTGAATGTGCAGGTGCTCAATGAAGCTGAAGATTGTGAGAATGGTAGTTGGAGCAGCCTGGCACAGGAAGAGGTTGCAGGACCCTGGTTTGGTTGAACAGGGATTTTAGTTTGATTGTTTTATGTACATAAATAAACAATATTTTCAAAATCCTAAAAAAAAAATTAAAAATTAAAAACCAAAAATATGTTTCTAGTTTGATAAAATTTGAAAAACCAAAAATATGTTTGTTTTTAATTTTGTTTGAATGTATGTTGATTGAATACGCCGAAACCCTCACGGCTGAACAAACATGATTACTTTCATCAGATTGAAAAATGGTTTTCAAACTGTTAAGATCAATGGGTTGTAAATCATGGGGGTACGTTATATTTTCTGCAAATCAGAGCATGTGAAGCAGAAAATGGATGGCGAGACAAAGCTATCAGTGTTGGTTGTCAAATTTTCTTTAATGGTTTTGCATTTTAGGGGGAGATATATTGTTGTCAGAAAATACAAAAACATTTGAAAATTTTGAAAAAGTCAAAAACATGATAAAATTTAAAAATTGAGTTTTTGCGTAAAAAGAGGAAATGATAGTACATCAGTAAACAGTTACTGTACGCTAAAGAAATGGAAAGTTTAAATGTGTTAAACGATCTCACCGTGGATGTGTCGGTAGGTTTTTATACATTTAGTAAACTTTTTCGGGATATAAATCTAACTTCAAACACTTGCTTATTTCGTGGGGAACACTACTTGGATATATAGGTAACCCCTGAAATCTCGTTTGAAAGGTTCCTTTTTCTGATATACTAGGTTTTTATACTCAGTGATATCTGGGGTATTATTCCGGGACTTCTGCTGAACGGTAGTTCTGACCTAGTCCTTGAATAATACTTTCCGCAAATGCTTGAAACATAGCATCACCCTCAGCATATATGACAAGAGAATAAAATTGCTTAGCAATGCTGTTGTAAAAAAAGATCCTCTAAAGGGGACACACCTACAAGTTGAGTCATGATCTCTCTGCTGAACGGTAGTTCTGACCTGAGCTCTCATGATTCTTCATAATTTATTAACCCCTTACAGATATCATTTGTGTTATAATTACCTGTAAGACTGAATATTGGGATCTGGATACGGGAGTATATTCAAGAGGTGGGACACATGAATGGGTTTAAGTTCTTAATACATCTAATTCATATCCTGAATCAGTTGAAATTTGTGTGAAAATTTAAGTGGATCAGTATATCGACAATCTAAGTGAATTGTTTAATTCTTAATGTGTAAATAAGCTCAACGGTACTTGTGACTTGTCAAAAACTGATATGATCCTCTGATGCATACTCAAACAAAAATATTGTCTGTAAATATGTTTGTACATATTTCTTTACTGCTTTATATTTTCAGAAAATACAAAAAGATTTTGATTTCTGCTTTATTTTCGACAACCAATGTCTGAGTGCTGAGTTTCAAAATCTAAGTAAGCTGATCGTGTTTCTGAGAATAAACCAAGTCCATTAATTTGAAACTTGAAGTTTTAAAATCAAAAATCAAAAATAGTTTGTGATATCTCTAAGGTCATTAATTTGGACTTAGATGATTAACTGTGAGGTTTTGGATGCTTATATTGTTATAGAGCTAGTTTCCGATACGATTCGATGAAACTGCAAAATTCATGAGAAGTGATTTTGAGGAGATTGAATTGTCAGATTACGATATCTGGAAGTTTAAAATGTTGTTACTTATAGTTGTATGAGTGATTGCAGAAAAAGTCCAGACTACGATCCCGAGAGCTAAGTCTAAGGGGGAGTCTAAAGACAAGCTGAAAGTTAGGAGGAGCTTGTAGATGGAAAGCTAGGTGTCGATCCCTAAAAGCACGGAAGCTTGACGAAAGGGGGAGCCTGAAGGAAGAGTCTATCGAGAGAGAGAGCAACGGAAACCTGAAGACAGATCCACGGGGATTCTGTTCGAGAAAGAGGGAGTCTGTGGTTGCTGATAATATCACATTTTCAAGAAGACTCGGAGAAAGAAAAGATAAAACGCTACAAGATTGACTCCGGCAATATCCAAGGGGGAGTCTGTTAGTGCAATATGTATCTATCGCCTCCGTCAATCAGAACCGTAGCAGAAAATGAAAAATACTAGACTTTATGATGTAATAGTTAGTAAAAAGGGCAAGGTGGCGTTATTGTAAATAAGGAAAACCTCCTTATAACCTTGTGCCTATAAATAGAGCCTTAGACTTAAGAATTAGGACTTTTGCCATTTTAGAGCATTTGGAGAGCTAGAGATCTAGAGAGAGATTCTAGAGAGAGAAAGCTTGTCCAAGGTGATTCAAGGTTCTTGTACGTTATCAGATTTATCAAAGAATCACGTTTATATTACTGTTAGTGTGTTCGGTCTCGATCGTTCACGGATTCCACACGTCGCACGGTCGATTCGCAATCGTTTCGGAAGTCTAAACCGGTCCTACAGAGTTGGATATCAAGGATCGGTATCCTTTGCCAAGGATTGATGACATGAGCAAACAAATCGTAAGGTCCTAGTTACCACTCAAAGGTTGACTTGAGGACAGGGTATCCTCAACTGTGAATACGAGAAGGAAATATCCCTAAAACGACCTTTAGGACTCGCTTCGAGTATTACGAGTTCCTTGTCGCACCATTTGGCTTAACACATGCATCAATAATATTCATGGACCTCATGAATCGAATGTGTAAGCCATACATGGATAGATCATGATTATATTTGTTGACTACATTCTTATATGACCAACGACCAAGGAAGGTCGTGGGCAACAACTGCAATTTATCTTGCAACTCTTAGAGAAAGAACAGTTATGTGATAAGATGTCGAAAAACGAATTTCGAAAGAACTTTAGGATACATAGTAGATAAGAACGAGATTCATGCCAACCCTGCAATCAAGAGCTAAGGAGTTAGAATTGCAATTATGTGACGTTTCTCAACAAAGTCTCGATCGCGCGTCGATGCAACGAGACCACGACATTGCATACGCGTCACGTTGATTAAGGGATCATGGGAAGAAACCATGATCTAGATACAGTGATTGCGCGCCGCAAATTTGACAACATTACTTGTAAGAAAACGCTGCACGACCTTTACTAATCACAAGGGTTGCAGCACACCGTTGATCGTAAGAACTTGAATATTAACGTAGATGGACTAAGCTACTGAACGATGCAGACTGTATGGACATGTTACGTGCTTGTGTGATAAACTTTGATGAAAATTTGGAACACTCACTTGCCCTTAGTGGAGTTTTCCTACAACAGTATTTATCACAGCGCTGTTTAAACCGCTTCGAGTGAAGCTTTAGATGGAACATAATAAGTCGACCCCCGTCGTGTTATACGGAGATCGGAGATAAACAATCTACTGGCCCGAGTTGGTTCAGGAAAAATTAGAGGCAAGATCATTCAGATATGTGATCATATCAAGACAGCCCGCAGAATACAGAAAGATTGCGCCGATGAGCGGCGGAAATCGTAGGAATTTGAAATAAGAAGTATGGCTTTAATGGGAGCCTCGCCTAGAGAAGGCGTGATGCGATTTGGAAAATGTTAAAGGTTGGATCCCCGGTATATTAGGCCTTTCGAGGTCCTGGTAGGGATCGAAACCATTGCTCACAAACTGAAACTACCAGAAAAGATCAGTAGTGATCGTGACACATTCCATGTGTCTAGTCTTTAAAGGAGTCTGACTCAAGGAACAGTCGTTGTTCCCACAAATAAGATTCACGTCAACGAATTTACTATAGAACCTGTTAAGGTTACGGACCAAAAGTCCACAAAACATAGAGAAGACATAGTTGATTTACTTGAGTACGATAGAATTCATATCATGACCCCGAGTTACATGGGAACATGAAGACAAATTTTAAACCTAAGTGACCACATTTGATTCACAACTCCCCCGCGACCGATGGCATCGCTTGAATTTCGGGACGAAATTCTTTTAACGGGGGGATGTAACATTCCCAAAATTTTTATTTACATAAAATATATAAAAAAAAAACTTATGCTATTAAAAGGAGGCATCATGGGAAGTTGACCAATGAAAATATGAGGTATTTTTGGGCAAGCGTAGGAACCATTTAATAATTAAATTATAAAAATACATTATATTTGAACTTACTCTGTTTTTAATGAAACTTAGACCAAAATGTAGATAAAAATATTCTCGTCCTAAAGGCATATTAATAATTTTATAAAACGTTATATTTTTAAAGTTATAAGCGCCAAATAAGTAAAGCAGTTAAATGAATTATAATATATATATTAACTAAAATAATACAATAACCAATATCTCACAATTGAAATGCATAAGACTTTAAGTACTATACGTGGACAAAAAGGGATTTAATGTGGGGGGATACGTGGCTTAATTGAAAGACAACATATCAACAAATTGCGTGAACTTTAAGTTCACCAAATGGTATATATAGAAGCATGGAACTCAGTAAGGGCTCACAATTTTCACTCATATCTCTCACTATTTATATGCTCATATGCATATCTTTTTTTTAGTATTACACAAAAGCCTTACCCCGTTTTAAGTATTATAACCCCTGATCACTGATGCCATGTCCGATTGACGTAGGGCCCTGTAACATATGTCAAGGCTCTGCCTAAATTCATTGGGGTTCTGTCTCGTGACGTAGGGATAAAGTTAAACTGGGTTACTATACTTAATATGTGTACACTATATATTCTATTAAATAATCCAAGAATTTTACCAAGATATATTAACCCTCCTAACATATTTTAGACAACCCTACACTCTCCTAAATACACCCCATACGCGGAAACGGGCCCCGAATACCCTAAATATTATTAAATTTAATTTAAAATATGAAATCTAAGTTGAGGCGGGCCGCGTAAGGTACCCCATAACCCTTACGCGGGCCGCGAGAGGCTAAAAAGGTGGCGCAACCCGGTGCGGCCACGTGGCCCAACACCCGGCAGGCCTACTCGATGACTCAGCCCAGCTACGCGTTGACTAGAGTTGACGCGGGCCGCGTAAAATCTTGCCTTGTTTTACGCGGGCCGCGAGAGGACCAGAAATCAGCACTATATATAGGAGGCCTCGGATTTTCAGTCTGTTCGTCCATATTTCTTTTCTCAATCTCAATTTCTAAATATAGGCATTATACTCGGATATTATACCCCCCTAAATAGCGAAGTTCTGCTCCGTTGTAAGTATTATAACCCCTGGATACGTATTAGATACGCTGCTCGATTGATCTAGGGTTCCGTAACGGCTGTCGTGGTTCTGCCCGACGTAGTCGTTGGAATACCGTCTCGGGAAGGGTATTACTAACGTTAAAATGGGTTATTATACTAACGCGTGTGCATTTGTGTAAATTATAGATTGTCACCAGGAAACCCTTACGGAAAATCTAAGACAGCAATGTGAGTTTATCCTCTTTTTGTTAACCTTTTTGTAATGTTTTACAAAACCTTAAATGTTTTACAATATGATTAAGCAGTGATTGAGTCTTTGTAGTTCTTCAATTACTGTCGGTATGTTGGGTTTTTGTATACAAAATTTACTACTGTGAGTAGTAAGTCGGGACGACAATACGTTACCATTGGACAACGAGTTAGCCAATGTGTAATATGACCCACCAGTCAGGATTGACAGTACTGAATGAGTAATTGTGTAGAAATAAACAATGTGATCGCTCTCAATACTGTTTTAATTGATAAAATGTTTCTTGATTAAACTGGGATTCACTCACCAGTATTTCCCACTGACAAATGTTTTTAAACACGTGTTTCAGGTAACACAATGTGACAACCAATTAGTAAAAAGCCAGCTGGAGAGCACTGACGGCTTTGAAAAATGTGGCTTTAAAAGTTACCTAAAATACGATGTTTTAAATTCAATAAAGTAGGGTTTATCCCTATAAATATGTTGTAATAAGAAACTTGGATTTTACCCATGTGATTATTAAAATAAAATATGGTGGTTTTACTCTAATAAATATTTCCTAACTACGGTCCTGATGAAATTTCCGCTGCCAAATTAATAAATATTGATACCACCGCCACTGAGTTCGCGGCCGCCCGTTCCCGGGACAGATAAGGGGGCGGGCGGGGGTTGTGACAGAAGGTGGTATCAGAGCCATGCCACTGGTTCAAGCCAAAGAAGTGTTCTGCTGACACTTAAGTTTTAAATTCTGTGTTAGGAAATAACTTATGTGATTATGTGTTTTATGTTATTTGACTATTTGTTAGTCTACAGTATGGGTAAGCAAAGAATTTCGGACATCTATCGTCAATTAGATAGTTCACCAAAAGATAAGGGAACCTCATTTCAACCAAATCCCTCAGGATACTCAGCAGATACTAAGGAAGGAATATTTATTCGTAAGGCAAAGTCTGAGAAACCATTTACCACTAAGAAGAGAAGTTGGATTATTAGCAAAAGTCGAGAGAAAATAAAGAAGTCACAACCAAAGGGAGCGATAACCAATCAGGAAATAAATGCACAAACTCAGGAAGCAGACAATAACCCACTAGGGGAAAATGAATTAGATAAACAATGGGTAAATCTCAATATGTTAGCCACTACAGCAGTAAATGCTAACTTATATTAAATAGTCGAATGGCCAAACCAGTACCAGCACCCATGCCACCTATGAGCTAGAAACTTTAAAGGAACTTTGCCCATTAGATAACAACTTAGTAGAGACAGGAGATATAATAAATCTTACATAAAAGCATTTTGAGCATAATACTCCTATAACCTAGATAGACTAAAATAAGTTATGGATGCATAATCACTAGTATATTTTGAATTCCAGTTGTAGTTTGTAATAAATATATATATATATATAAGTCGCAATGTTCACCATTTTTAATCAATCTATTTTATGATTGTACCCAAATGTTTGTACTAGAAATTTGTCTGTAATAATTAATACCACCAACTCAAATAATATCATAATATACATTAAAATAAGTTAGTTATTAACAAAGCAGCCATGTTTATGATTCTCTTTTGAAACCAATCATTTACTTTGGTTTAAAATACATATTGAAATATATGGAATAAAACTTTCAAACTTTATGGTTTTAATAATATTGTTTCAAAATAATTTATATTTAATAAATAAAAACTAAGCTATTAAATTAACCAAAAAAAAAGGATTTTTAGAATTAATAAAATTTAAAGATTGCTTTAGTGGATCGAGCCAAAGCAAGTTTTGAAACCTAGGTGTACCAATTCACCACTCTATTTTATCCCTTCTGGTTTATAATCAGTTGGCCATAAGACTTCATACTTTCATGATTTTATGAAATAATTGATGTTGGGATTACTTGTAAAGGTTTCTATTAAAATACTTAGTAATAAAATAGATGGTTAAATGAATGTGATAGGTATTCATGATTAAATAAAATCATTTAAAATTTTTAGAGAATTGGGTTAGTTGGACTACGTAGAAAGGCCTAACTAAACGTTGAAAGCATTTCTACAAATCTTTAATATTAATGTGTGTACAGAATAGGTCTTATGCATGAAGATAGTTAATATAAGATTATAAGATTAACCAGTCATATTAGTTATAGGATTGTGTATCTTAAATTATAAAGAAAAGTATTCGAGTCAACTGGCTAATGTATAATAATTAAATAATACAAATTCTATTATATTTGAAATGTATATATATATACACTATAATACATTTAAATAATATATACGTGTATATAACATAAAAATATATATATTTATATATATATATATATATTAGGATACCTGTAAAATTTATACATTTAAAGCTATAAAGAAAGGGTATGATAAAAAGGGTCATTATATATATCATGATAATCATAAGAGGAGGGAAAATATGGGTTTGATGGTTTAAATAATCGATACATATAAAAGAGATTGAAGAATTAAATTTTTAGAAGTAAAGATATTGCAACAGTGAAAACATCTTTTCTTATCCTACTTAAATCAATAATTTAGTATCTATTTATTTATTTTACTTGGCACGATTAAATATTCCAAAACATTCATTTTTCAAACTAAAATTTAAAATGGATACCCCACATAAAATAGTTGACTCAAATGTGTGTTTAGTACGTTTGTCCTTTATATAACTTTATCTAAAAATCAGATTACAATTTTAATATTGTAATATCTTTAGATAAATTATTATTGTATGGGATATACATACATATTCTAATACATGTATATTACTCAAATATATTTAGAATCAATTTTAGAAATGTCAAACTCTGTATTACTTACCATAAGTACTTCTTTGAATAAATAATATAATATATACAATAAATTGAGAGTTAAGTTTTGATATTTTGAACCCATATGGTTCAACCCACTAGTTAAAAATACATTTATTCCAATGAGTTCAGAAAGTTTATATTTTGACTAATTTATTTCTTTAAACTTTTATCGATCCATCCTTAAATTCTAAAATATTATGAAGTTTATTTCAATATACTACTTTTATAAAAGGATAAAATAAAGTCATGGAAATAAGCTTGATGATTGGTACCATCGGATGTATAGTTATTATTTTTAGTATTATATATATGTGTATATATATTACGTAAGTTTAATATTAACTAGAAATTTGAAATTTTATACACATATATGCATATACCTAATAGAATTTCTTGATGGTATACCCAATATAATATCTTCTGTAAAGATAAACATAAGAGAAAATATAATTAGTGATTCATATGAAAACATGAAGTCATTATAAACCATGAAACCTACTATGTTTTAAAATGCTATCTGTCTCAATAAAATATTCCTTGCGACGGAATCTAAATAAAGTTAGTTGTAATCATGCTCTTCACATCGAACCTAACTATAGTGTCAATGGAGACAATTATATTTTTGTCAAAACTTCATTTTCCAAGCAAAAGAAAAACCACAACCATAATAATATCTATCCTTAAAACAAAAAGATTAGGATATTGATAATTACTGGTAACACCTATAATAGTATCTAGACTTGAACTTAAGAAAAATGTCTTAGTAAAAAGCTTTGAGATAAGCCAATTACTTGTGTATATAAAGTGTGATGGTTATTGGTATCTTGTGAGGATGATGACTAGAACAGTGCCAGTATGATAAATAAGCAATAACACTTGGCCACTGTTATTTCTTGTTTATTGATACTACTCGGTTCTAGAATATGATCCATCATGAGAATACTGATTTCCTTGTTTCTTGATGCAAACTGTAATAAACGATGTACTTTCAAAATCCTAATTTGAGAGAAGTCTATTTATGGGAAATACCATGATAATTACCTCTCCGGTAAAACTGGGCATGGTGTGGTAGACTCTCCAGCTTGTCCGGGTAAGATGTGGTTACCTCTCCGGCAAAACTGGGTATGGTGCGGTAGACTCTCCAGCTTGTCCGGGTGAGATGGGGTTACCTCTCCGGCAAGACCGGATAAGATGGGGTATGTATTATGAAATTCCCTAATAGTACCATGAACTGATATCTGACTTGTTTTAGAAATATGAATTTGTTAAATACATTGACCTTATAAATGGTATGTATGCTACCAGTATGTGAAATATATGATTATATAGACATGTATGTCTATGAGGAAATCCAAAGACCATATTGACTGACAATTAGGAATAAATCACGAACAAGTGTGTCAATGATAATTTTAGACTTATTTATCAGAAATCTCCCGTATACGTCTATAATTCCAATATCAAACATTATTTCGTTTGATCATCCTTCTCAAAATTCATGTGACAAGATGAATGACAGGAACTCTTTAAGTTGGGACGTCATTGAAAGTTTAAGAATTCCTCTTGCATTACCTTAGAGTATTAACGCATTAGGAAACCTGTAACTAAAAGCTGTGTTAAAATACAAAACATATTTCAGTCAAGGATAAAGAATCTCATAGAGAATAGTTCTGGTCAAAGTAAAGTAAAATTCAAAATAAAGACCAGAATATACCTAGAAACTAAACTAACTAAAAATATTCATCTATATTTCAGGAAATCTCGAGGACGAGATTTAAAACAAGGTGGGGATGATGTAACATTCCCAAAATTTTTATTTACATAAAATATATAAAAAAAACTTATGCTATTAAAAGGAGGCATCATGGGTAAGTTGACCAATGAAAATATGAGGTATTTTGGGCAAGCGTAGGAACCATTTAATAATTAAATTATAAAAATTACATTATATTTGAACTTACTCTGTTTTTAATGAAACTTAGACCAAAATGTAGATAAAACTATTCTCGTCCTAATGGCATATTAATCATTTTATAAAACGTTATATTTTTAAAGTTATAAGCGCCAAATAAGTAAAGCAGTTAAATTAATTATAATATATATATTAACTAAAATAATACAATAACCAATATCTCACAATTGAAATGCATAAGACTTTAAGTACTATACGTGGACAAAAAGGGATTTAATGTGGGGGGATACGTGGCTTAATTGGAAGACAACATATCAACAAATTGCGTGAACTTTAATTTCACCAAATGGTATATATAGAAGCATGGAACTCAGTAAGGGCTCACAATTTTCACTCATATCTCTCACTATTTATATGCTCATATGCATATCTTTTTTTTAGTATTACACAAAAGCCTTACCCCGTTTTAAGTATTGTAACCCCTGATCACTGATGCCCTGTCCGATTGACGTAGGGCCCCGTAACATATGTCAAGGCTCTGCCTAAATTCATTGGGGTTTTGTCTCATGACGTAGGGATAAAGTTAAACTGGGTTACTATACTTAATGTGTGTACACTATATATTCTATTAAATAATTCAAGAATTTTACCAAGATATATTAACCCTCCTAAAATATTTTAGACAACCCTACACTCTCCTAAATACAACCCATACGCGAAAACGGGCCCCGAATACCCTAAATATTATTTAATTTAATTTAAAATATGAAATCTAAGTTGAGGCGGGCCGCGTAAGGTACCCCATAACCCTTACGCGGGCCGCGAGAGGCTAAAAAGGTGGCGCAGCCCGGTGCGGCCACGTGGCCCAACACCCGGCAGGCCTACTCGATGACTCAGCCCAGCTACGCGTTGACTAGAGTTGACGCGGGCCGCGTAAAATCTTGCCTTGTTTTACGCGGGCCGCGAGAGGACCAGAAATCAGCACTATATATAGGAGGCCTCGGATCTTCAGTCTGTTCGTCCATCTTTCTTTTCTCAATCTCAATTTCTGAATTATAGGCATTATACTCGGATATTATACCCCCCTAAATAGCGAAGTTCTGCTCCGTTGTAAGTATTATAACCCCTGGATACGTATTAGATACGCTGCCCGATTGATCTAAGGTTCCGTAACGGCTGTCGTGGTTCTGCCCGACGTAGTCGTTGGAATGCCGTCTCGGGAAGGGTATTACTAATGTTTAAATGGGTTATTATACTAACGCGTGTGCATTTGTGTAAATTATAGATTGTCACCAGGAAACCCTTACGGAAAATCTAAGACAGCAATGTGAGTTTATCCTCTTTTTGTTAACCTTTTTGTAATGTTTTACAAAACCTTAAATGTTTTACAATATGATTAAGCGGTGATTGAGTCTTTGTAGTTCTTCAATTACTGCCGGTATGTTGGGGTTTTGTATACAAAATTTACTACTGTGAGTAGTAAGTCGGGATGACAATACGTTACCATTGGACAACGAGTTAGCCAATGTGTAATATGACCCACCAGTCAGGATTGACAGTACCGAATGAGTAATTGTGTAGAAATAAACAATGTGATCGCTCTCAATACTGTTTTAATTGATAAAATGTTTCTTGATTAAACTGGGATTCACTCACCAGTATTTCCCACTGACAAATGTTTTTAAACACGTGTTTCAGGTAACACAATGTGAAAACCAATTAGTAAAAAGCCAGCTGGAGTGCACTGATGGCTTGGAAAGATGTGGCTATAAAAGTTACCTAAAATACGATGTTTTAAATTCAATAAAGTATGGTTTATCCCTATAAATATGTTGTAATAAGAAACTTGGATTTTACCCATGTGATTATTAAAATAAAATATGGTGGTTTTACTCTGATAAATATTTCATAACTACGGTCCTGATGAAATTTCCGCTGCCAAATTAATGACAACTGTCAATTTTCCGTACACTAATTGAACAGTAATCTGTGCTTTAATAACTGTGCATGATCTAATTTACAAGATGAATGAAATTCTGAATACTGTTATATACATACAATGGCATTTCATGATTATCGTTACTACATGCAACATGATATAGTTCTAATGATGCACAGAACAGAATTGGCACCAATACCAGACAAACTAAAAATGCTGACGAAGTTCAGTACATAGACAGACAGTGTTCTGAGGCCCAGTATGAGCCAGAGACTACGTCTTACACTAGTATAGTGTGTAGGGAAGTAAGGACCACAAAACTGCTTTTCTAGGTGACAGATAAAGTGCCGGAAAGTGCCTAAAACCCACATAAAGTGCAGAATTCTGCATAAATCAGCAAAATTCAGCATTTTAACAAGTTTATTACATGCAAAAATATGGCAAAATGGTCCTGAATGCTTTCCTAAGTTTCGGGGATTAAAAGCGTTACAAAAGGGTACATAATGAACACTAAATGGTATAGTTTAGCACTTTAACGAACCAGTATCTAACCGAACAATCGGACACTACCCGAAACACCAAAATTATACTAGACGCACTGTTTTATTATTTATGAGCTAGTTATGGGTCCCGAACACCCTAAGACACTATATAATATAACATACACTTATACACTAACCATTACACCTTGGATTTCAACTAGTAACCTAACTTACCATTGCAAACAAACTAAATACCCCCCCCCCCCACATGGTGGACGGTCACATATGGCCCCACCTTTGATCCACCAAGATTTTGCACAATCTTCCCATGATCTTCTCTAAGATATTGCTTGATATTGTGGACAAAATATTAGAAGATATGATTATAAGTATGGCATGGGATTTCATAAGATCAACACTTCATCTCACCACATCCACCACACTTCTTCCTCTCCTCCCTCTTGTTCTCGGCCGAAGACCACCACAAGCACCACCATCATTGTCACACCCCGACCACGTAAAACATACAAAACGTGGCGGAAATGTCGGGGAGTGTTGTAACAGAATTAATTGTTTCAAATCCATGGCAATTGAAGTTTCGTTTTATTGATTAAAGTGTTACAATGTCTTAACAAACAAGGAAATAAAACATAATTAACTAGTCTTGCATCTTTTATTGTCACTAAAGCCCAAGTCTGCCTATATGTATCTTGATCATCTTATGCAACAGTTCCTGAAAAACACATGTGAAAATAGGTACGTCAGCATAAAAATGCCTGTGAGATACATAGGTTTTGTGAAAATAGGTTTCATGACTTATGTTTGAGAAAATGTTTAGTCATGAACCTTGTAATTTGCTTTGTCTTGTAAATCATTTGAAAAACAATGAGTTCAGATGATATGTATAAATAAGTGAATAATGTATGATTAAATGAATAACCATGTAAAATGAGTTTGTAAAAGATAAGTTGTTTGTAAATAAATGTCTTGTGAAAGGTATGTTACTTGTATAAAATGTTCTATGCCTCAAACTGAAATGATTCAAATAACGCTACAATATGTAATACCATACAAACACTTATATATAGGAAGTACCAGCGGCGTATCCACCATGCTTGTATCATATTACACACGCATCGTTACTTAATCACTTAATCAAACCAAAACACCAAAGTAATGTTTAACAGTTGTAGAAATGTTTATGTATGGTCAAATACGGTTCACACGGTTCACCGATACAAACGGTTCACAGATACAGACGGTTCACAGAGTACAAACGGTTCATAGATACAAACGGTTCACGGATACTAACGGTTAACTGAGTCAAATGATTACAACGGTTCACATAGTCAAATAGTTATTAACGGTTCAAAATGTAATATAATGTGTTCATATACTGGATGAGCATATGCAACAAAATGTAATGTAAAACAATGTACCAAGTAATGCACACAATGGGCACACCTAGCATGAAATGTAATGTAAAACAATGTACTAAGTAATGCACACAATGGGCACACCTAGCATAATATGTAATGAAATCATGTACTAACAAACATAGTCGGTATATGATGTGAAAACAGGAAAGCATGAAAGTAACAAGTAGGCACATGTGTTCCACCCCAAAACAGTTTGGAAAACAGTAAAAGAGGGGTCTATGTACTCACTTGAGATTGCTCAGTAGTTCTGGAGTGACAACTAAACAATGCTAGAGATCGCGGATATCAAACGGCACCTAGTATAGGTAACTATGTTAATAAACCGGACCTAGATCGGAAGATTGGGTAGCATTAGGGTTTGTAAACCAAACGAGTGTAGAGACTCGTGTCATTTGGTTTAACAAAGCCTACATACTAAATGAAACTTAACCTGAGTGATTTCGACCCATTACGACCCGTTTAGGTAGCTTATGCTACTTTAACGCGTCGTTCGCGTGAAACGCGTTCGGACCGCCTAACTAGCCCTATGACAAGTGTTATTTGCCTAAACATATTACATAATCAGTTATGTGACAAAGGTTTAGGTTACATATGCTTAATTACCAATTATACATGAAAAGGGTATTCTGGTAATTTACCTAAGGCATATAAACTACCTATCATACAACTACTTAAACGATGCGACCATAGGGTATAACCTCGGAAGGTTATTCCCTACCTACTATGGTCACCTATCTGTGTTTGGTCGGATCCTAATGATCGACCAAATGGGTCGGGTTCGAGGTATAAGCGATTTATTAGATCGCTTACCCTACGACCCTAGACAACGTGGTAATCAGTGGGCATAGTCCCAAGGGACTATGACCAACGTGATTACACTCACGTTGCGAAGTTCAAACGAACTTCGCATTGACCATTACTGGTCAACACTGAAAGTCAAACAAAGTTTGACTTTCTGACTCGAAAAGCAGTAAAATAAGGAAAAGAACGAAAGAATACTTACGAAGGGTCCCCGAATGCTAATCCCGATTCAAGAATCTCAGGTATGAAACAATGGTTTCAACTTAGAGGTTCTCAAATCAGAATTCTAGTGATTTTAGCAATGGGGGGTATGGGGTATTTATAGGAATACCCGAACCGTTAAGATCGTTTCATGGAAAACGTGCCTTAATCCCATCCGTACATGTGTTGCAAAGTTATGGTGCTTAAATTCCATCCATACATGTGTTGCAAAGTTATGGTGTTTAGGTGCTTAAATTCCATCCATACATGTGTTGCAAAGTTATGGTGCCTAAATTCCATCCTTATCCGCTGACTAAGCATGTTAGAATGTGTGGTTGTGAATTAAACAGCTGTTTATACATCGAATCTGGTCCCGAAAGTGCAAAACTGATATTTCTGCATGTTTTCTGTCCAGAATAGGCAGTCGCGTAGCGCGACGGGTAAGCCCATAGGGCTCGCGCTACGCTAGCACCCCCCTGAATCAGAAAAGTTTCAGAATTGGCAGAAATGGTCCCTGCACGTGTTTAAGGCCTTTTTCGATGCGTTTGAACCCCGTTAACCTCATTTCAAGGCTCTAAAATGAAGTTAAAGTATAGGGGACTCAAAACATGCTCAAAAATATCTCGGATGTTGGTTCGTTTGGTCGTACGAACGCGATGTTCGCTTAATTACGACGGAATGCGCACAAGCGCGAAAAACGATCCAAATGACGTGACGAATGGATTTTTCTTATGGCGAACACTAAAATAAAATATTTTAGTGCTTACATAAATTTTTGGAAGTCCGGATGTATTCAGAACGTAAGTTATGCGCGAAAATGCAAACTTGTGCACTTTTTGACACTTTTAGTCCCTGAATGACCCAAAAGTTTATTTTAGCATACCGAACCCCTCAAAGCCTATTTCTAAGCTATGTAAAGGATATTTATGGTATGTTTAACTTATGGTCATGTTCCGGAATGTCTGTTACAGTTCAGATTGGCATACTTTCGCAGTTTGTCAACTTTAGTCCCTGTAAGCGATTTAACTTTGATTTCACCACACCAAACTTTCCAAAACTTATATCTAAGTTATGTAAAGGTTATTTAAGGTATGTTAAACCTATTTCACTATTCCGGAGTGTTTGTTGCATTAAACTGGTTATATTTACGCATTAGTGCGTGTATAACCTTCCAGAAAGCGATTTAGAGCTTGAAATCGAACATGAGTTGATATGTGTAAAAGATACACCTATTTATGCAAGTCCAAAGTATGAAATACATTATTTCATTGGTTGGGAATTTGTTTGATGGTTGAAATGACACAGGTGTTACAGTCTCCCCTACTTTAGGAAATTTCGTCCCGAAATTAATTCGTAGGAGTCTATTTGTGACTTCGTGTCAGATAACCACCAGAGAATGTAAAGCATAATCCTGTCATTTCCTTAACGGACATTCTTCAGAACGAAAATGAACAAACGGAGTCATTTTCCTCAACGAGTATTCTTTAGAAGCGGAAATGAAGGAATAATCAAACGGGGATTCATTTCCTTAACGGACAATTCTGAGAAACGAAAATGAACAAACGGAGTCATTTTCAACGGTTGCTTCCTCAGAAACGGAAATGAAAATGATAGACAAACGGATATTCATTTCCTCAACGGACAAATCTTCAGAAACGAAAATGAACAAACAGAGTCATTTTCAACGGTTGCTTCCTCAGAAACGGAAATGAAAATGATAGACAAACGGATATTCATTTCCTCAACGGACAAATCTTCAGAAACGAAAATGAACAAACAGAGTCATTTTCAACGGTTGCTTCCTCAGAAACGGAAATGAAAATGATAGACAAACGGATATTCATTTCCTCAACGGATAATCTTCAGAAACGAAAATGAACTCACAGAGTCATTTTCAATGGTTGCTTCCTCAGAAACGGAAATGAAAATGATAGACAAACGGATATTCATTTCCTCAACGGATAATCTTCAGAAACGAAAATGAACTAACGGAGTCATTTTCAACGGTTGTTTCCTCAGGTTCGGAAATGAAGGATTTAATAAACGGATATTCATTTCCCTCGACGGATACTCTTCAGAACGAAAATGCACAAACGGGGTCATTTTCCTCAACGGATATTCTTCAGAATTGGAAATGAAGGATAAACGGATATTTATTTCCTCAACGGATATTCTTCAGAAGTGAAAAATGAATAGCTAGTTCATTTTTCCTCAACGGATACTTCATCAGAATTGGAAATGAATAGGGTAAACTTCTAGGTACATGACAAAGCTCGCTGTGGTTTCTGTGCACTAAATTCCATAATTATGTATGCATCCATAATTACGTAATTCCTTGCATAGTCCGCACAGTTTGTCTTGTAATGTTCATAAGCACATAATCACATAGTTGTTTAATTGTTATTGTCTTGTTATTGATTGCAATTAACTTGGCACCTCGTACTTCGTTTCTCTTGGAAGAAACGGGTACTTAGGATTTTCGTGGAAAACGCAAGAGATCATACAACGGAAGAAATTTGGAAGTAGTCTGTTCTTCAAGGAATGCGGTTCCTTGATTGTCGGTATTGTAGTGGATATGTTGTTTATACATACAATCACATAAATACATTTCAATGTAAATAAAAGATTTATTTATAAACAAATGATAACAACAACTGTTTCATGGATCGTGACAACAAAAGAAAATAATACATGGGACGTAATTATTTCTAAACGATGTTGTCTTCTGGTTGATCATATGCTCATCCCTGCGCTGGATTTGCATTAGCAAGCCTTGGGCAATTCCTACGAAAATGGCCCATCTCGCCACAGTTGTAGCAAGACCCCTGTGGAAAACGAGCTTGAGCAGGATTGTTGCCAGCTTGATTTGGTGCAGCTGCGGTTGGGCAAACCCTAGCCGTATGACCTATATGTCCGCAAACTTGGCATGTGCGGCACTTCACCCCAGCATGATGATGTAGGCCACATTGGTTGCACAAGGGTGCAGTTCCGTTGTAGGGTTTCCTGGCAGGGGGTTGAGCTGGTTGGTTGGGGATGGCTTGATCATGGTGAGCTACCATTGCGAAGTTCTGAGAAGCCTTTTGCTTCTTTGACTTCTTAGGAGATCCAGTCTGTTCATCCATGGTCTTTGATTCCTAGGCCGGTTTCTTGTCACCCTTTCGAAAAAGCTTACGTTTCCTGATCTGAGATTCAGTCAAGGTTGCAGATAGCTCAATGGCCTGTCTAACTGTAGTAGGGTTGCTACCAGTCAAAATGTCTTGTACTGAGTCAGGGAGGCCATCAATGTACTTTTCGATTGCCTTATCCAAAGGCGTGACCATGTTTGGGCATAACAGACTCAACTCCTCATAACGGTCCGTGTAGGCTCGATGCTCACCGCTGTCTTGTTCAAGATTGTCGAATTCCCTTTCCAAAGCCCTGATCTCGTGTCGAGGACAGAATTCCTTCATCATAAGGGCTCTAAGTTCAGCCCATGTCTGTGCTAGAGCAACTTCTGCACCACGATCTCTCATAACCCCGTTCCACCACGTAAGGGCTCTCTTCCACTCGAAGCAAACTCGACCTTGCGATTGTCAGGACACTGCACGTGGCGGAAAGTATTCTCAATGCTCTCGAACCATTGAAGAAGCCCAGTCGCTCCCTCAGAACCACTAAACTTGAGTGGTTTCGCCGAGTTAAAACTCTTGAAATTGCATGGACCATTGTTGTTGTTGTTGGCTTGATTCCATTGAGCAAAGAGGTTTGGGAATTGAGCAGCCATTTGCTGCGCAATGATTTCTGCTAGCTCGGCAGTCGCTATCTGGTTTTCGCGTCGAGGAGGCATTCTAAAAGAGGAAACATGAAGGGAAACGAGTGAGAGAATTAGACGAAAAGAATGAGATGAAACAAATTTGATGAAAGCAATGGATAGTGGTCATTTGTTTGTTACTACAAAGCAACAAACGACCTCGGTGAATAATCAAAGTAAATAGGTCAAAAATAATGTATCGCGAAGACATGCTCGCCTATAAGTGAACACTCATCCCAAGAATTCCCAGGTAAGCACAACTGGTCTCGCGTCTGGTTGAGATGTATACGAAGTGCTTGCCTAGACAGAAAACCCAGAATACAGGCGTTCACCCTTCCAGTTTGCACGTGTTCACATTATTTAAAGCCCAAAACCTTGACGAGATTTTGAAAACTCAAAGGGGTTCAAAACCTTACAATAGAAGGTTCAAAACCTAGTAATCAATCATCCTAGAACAGATGATTAGTTTTCAGAGCGGTTTCGAAAATTATGTTCTTGTTGTGGTAGTCGCCTAAGGATAGGTGACGGTATTGTTTTATGACTAAACGCAAGTAAACTCGCGTTAGGGTCCTAAGAAAGTTATAGACTAGGTCAAAGCATTACTAATAACCTAATTCCCTATAACCATTGGCTCTGATACCACTTTTCTGTCACACCCCGACCGCGTAAAACAACAAATCGCGGCGGAAACGTCGGGGCGTGTCGTAACAGAATTAATTGTTTCAAATCCATGGCAATTGAAGTTTCGTTTTATTGATTAAAGTGTTACAATGTCTTAACAAACAAGGAAATACAACATAATTAACTAGTCTTGCATCTTTTATTGTCACTAAAGCCCAAGTCTGCCTATATGTATCTTGATCATCTTATGCAACAGTTCCTGAAAAACACATGTGAAAATAGGTACGTCAGCATAAAAATGCCTGTGAGATACATAGGTTTTGTGAAAATAGGTTTCATGACTTATGTTTGAGAAAATGTTTAGTCATGAACCTTGTAATTTGCTTTGTCTTGTAAATCATTTGAAAAACAATGAGTTCAGATGATATGTATAAATAAGTGAATAATGTATGATTAAATGAATAACCATGTAAAATGAGTTTGTAAAAGATAAGTTGTTTGTAAATAAATGTCTTGTGAAAGGTATGTTACTTGTATAAAATGTTCTATGCCTCAAACTGAAATGATTCAAATAACGCTACAATATGTAATACCATACAAACACTTATATATAGGAAGTACCAGCGGCGTATCCACCATGCTTGTATCATATTACACACGCATCGTTACTTAATCAAACCAAAACACCAAAGTAATGTTTAACAGTTGTAGAAATGTTTATGTATGGTCAAATACGGTTCACACGGTTCACCGATACAAACGGTTCACAGATACAGACGGTTCACAGAGTACAAACGGTTCACAGATACAAACGGTTCACGGATACTAACGGTTCACTGAGTCAAATGATTACAACAGTTCACATAGTCAAATAGTTATTAACGGTTCAAAATGTAATATAATGTGTTCATATACTGGATGAGCATATGCAACAAAATGTAATGTAAAACAATGTACCAAGTAATGCACACAATGGGCACACCTAGCATGAAATGTAATGTAAAACAATGTACTAAGTAATGCACACAATGGGCACACCTAGCATAATATGTAATGAAATCATGTACTAACAAACATAGTCGGTATATGATGTGAAAACAGGAAAGCATGAAAGTAACAAGTAGGCACATGTGTTCCACCCCAAAACAGTTTGGAAAACAGTAAAAGAGGGGTCTATGTACTCACTTGAGATTGCTCAGTAGTTCTGGAGTGACAACTAAACAATGCTAGAGATCGCGGATATCAAACGGCACCTAGTATAGGTAACTATGTTAATAAACCGGACCTAGATCGGAAGATTGGGTAGCATTAGGGTTTGTAAACCAAACGAGTGTAGAGACTCGTGTCATTTGGTTTAACAAAGCCTACATACTAAATGAAACTTAACC
The DNA here is from genome assembly GCA_030545235.1 of Helianthus tuberosus. Lineage (NCBI taxonomy): Eukaryota > Viridiplantae > Streptophyta > Magnoliopsida > Asterales > Asteraceae > Helianthus > Helianthus tuberosus. The sequence goes on along the minus strand of CM060356.1, from coordinate 69,361,049 downwards.
TGAGTGATTTCGACCCATTACGACCCGTTTAGGTAGCTTATGCTACTTTAACGCGTCGTTCGCGTGAAACGCGTTCGGACCGCCTAACTAGCCCTATGACAAGTGTTATTTGCCTAAACATATTACATAATCAGTTATGTGACAAAGGTTTAGGTTACATATGCTTAATTACCAATTATACATGAAAAGGGTATTCTGGTAATTTACCTAAGGCATATAAACTACCTATCATACAACTACTTAAACGATGCGACCATAGGGTATAACCTCGGAAGGTTATTCCCTACCTACTATGGTCACCTATCTGTGTTTGGTCGGATCCTAATGATCGACCAAATGGGTCGGGTTCGAGGTATAAGCGATTTATTAGATCGCTTACCCTACGACCCTAGACAACGTGGTAATCAGTGGGCATAGTCCCAAGGGACTATGACCAACGTGATTACACTCACGTTGCGAAGTTCAAACGAACTTCGCATTGACCATTACTGGTCAACGCTGAAAGTCAAACAAAGTTTGACTTTCTGACTCGAAAAGCAGTAAAATAAGGAAAAGAACGAAAGAATACTTACGAAGGGTCCCCGAATGCTAATCCCGATTCAAGAATCTCAGGTATGAAACAATGGTTTCAACTTAGAGGTTCTCAAATCAGAATTCTAGTGATTTTAGCAATGGGGGGTATGGGGTATTTATAGGAATACCCGAACCGTTAAGATCGTTTCATGGAAAACGTGCCTTAATCCCATCCGTACATGTGTTGCAAAGTTATGGTGCTTAAATTCCATCCATACATGTGTTGCAAAGTTATGGTGTTTAGGTGCTTAAATTCCATCCATACATGTGTTGCAAAGTTATGGTGCCTAAATTCCATCCTTATCCGCTGACTAAGCATGTTAGAATGTGTGGTTGTGAATTAAACAGCTGTTTATACATCGAATCTGGTCCCGAAAGTGCAAAACTGATATTTCTGCATGTTTTCTGTCCAGAATAGGCAGTCGCGTAGCGCGACGGGTAAGCCCATAGGGCTCGCGCTACGCTAGCACCCCCCTGAATCAGAAAAGTTTCAGAATTGGCAGAAATGGTCCCTGCACGTGTTTAAGGCCTTTTTCGATGCGTTTGAACCCCGTTAACCTCATTTCAAGGCTCTAAAATGAAGTTAAAGTATAGGGGACTCAAAACATGCTCAAAAATATCTCGGATGTTGGTTCGTTTGGTCGTACGAACGCGATGTTCGCTTAATTACGACGGAATGCGCACAAGCGCGAAAAACGATCCAAATGACGTGACGAATGGATTTTTCTTATGGCGAACACTAAAATAAAATATTTTAGTGCTTACATAAATTTTTGGAAGTCCGGATGTATTCAGAACGTAAGTTATGCGCGAAAATGCAAACTTGTGCACTTTTTGACACTTTTAGTCCCTGAATGACCCAAAAGTTTATTTTAGCATACCGAACCCCTCAAAGCCTATTTCTAAGCTATGTAAAGGATATTTATGGTATGTTTAACTTATGGTCATGTTCCGGAATGTCTGTTACAGTTCAGATTGGCATACTTTCGCAGTTTGTCAACTTTAGTCCCTGTAAGCGATTTAACTTTGATTTCACCACACCAAACTTTCCAAAACTTATATCTAAGTTATGTAAAGGTTATTTAAGGTATGTTAAACCTATTTCACTATTCCGGAGTGTTTGTTGCATTAAACTGGTTATATTTACGCATTAGTGCGTGTATAACCTTCCAGAAAGCGATTTAGAGCTTGAAATCGAACATGAGTTGATATGTGTAAAAGATACACCTATTTATGCAAGTCCAAAGTATGAAATACATTATTTCATTGGTTGGGAATTTGTTTGATGGTTGAAATGACACAGGTGTTACAATCATCATCCAACTTCATTCATCCAACCTCAAGTATTCACAAGGTGTAAGAAGGTGTCTAACGAAGTGTGAAGCTTGTGGATCATCAAGGACCCTTCTCATTAGCTTTTATCCATCACTTTTATCATCTTTTTCATCAAGTGTTCTTCCCTAGCTTAGAGCTAGTAGTAAGACTCTCATAACCTTTGTTACTTCTAATTTTAGTTGGTTAAAAGATGTATTATGTTGTAAATCACAAGAACACTAAAAGACATGAACATGAATCATGAACATAAAGCTTACATATGATGAAATCTTGATGAAATAATGTTGTTTAAGTATGTGTATGATACTTGTTGTTGGTTACTTGAGATTATGATGTTGAACATCATAAGGAGCTTGCTAGATTGTGATTAAACACATGATCTAGCAAGTTAGAGGATGATTATGTGTTAAACAAGAAGATCATCCTCATAAATAAGCATGAACTGGAATAAAAAGATGATTTCTTGAAAAATAATAAACAAAGTAAGCTAGTAATCTTATGAATCTAAGATTTATGAGTGGTTTTCCAAAAGGAATCATGTTCAAAATATGATTTTTAGAAGATCATGGTTCTTACTAAAACCTACACTATTTTTTGTGGTAAAACAAGTGTAGAAACACTAGAGAAGCAAGAAGACCCATAAAGAAACGTTTTTGTAAAATATGTTTACAAGTTGTAAACATTCAAATCTTTTAAGAATGAGATTTTTGGAGAAGTAAACACACTTTAAGGGGTAACTAAACCTACTAAAAATACTACCAAGTTACTACAAGTTTTTGTGAAAGATCAAGTTCATGTTGTTATGTAAATTGTATAGTTTTGCACTTGGTAAGTGTAAGTTGTTTAGGGATTGATTGTTGAATATTTATGATGATTTTTGAAAATGATATGATTTGATAGCATGGACACCTCCATTTTTTACGGGAAACTATAGCAAAATTTTCTAAAAATATAAACACTTGGAAAAATATTTTCTAATAAATATTTACAAGTGTATTTTGATCATAAGTTTTCAATATAAACTTTGCCATAATTTTTGTAACAAAAATACAAATATTGGAGGTTGGTTTTTGTAAATAAAAATGGGTGAATATATATTTAGAATATATATATATATAAAAGACACTTGTGTGAATATTTGTATACGTTGTGAAATAGTTATATTATTTTAGGGTAAAATAATATAACTTAAAAAATACCATGAAGTTTACTATCCAAATTAATACCAAAAATCACAAGGAATAAATATATAAGTTACACACTCAGTATTGTGAAATCAAACGCAAGAACGTAACTTACAAAATATTCCGGAAAATACCGTTATAAATATGTTTTTGGTAAACATTATTTTGGGACACAAGGAATGAAAATATGTTTTTCATTATTATTACAAAGTATATCGTATTTTCGGCAAAGAGAAAATATATTATTTTGGAAACTACAAATACGAGAATACAAATACACATGTATGAAATACTCTCATCCTTAGGAAGGAAATACGAAAATAAATACTTGAGAAGTATTATAACTTTGGATAATGTTAAAGACATAAAGGAAACGTAACTCAAAACATGAATACTAAGGCAAGGCACGGCCCGCTCGTCTAATAGACCCTAGCACATTGTAGGTAGTCGTGTTTGCTGACGAGATTTAAGTTACGAGTACTGAAGACGCAAAACAGTGAGTTCATGCTCCCCCTTTTCTCGTAACTGTTTTTGGTTTTATAACTCTCGGGGGTGAAATACATGTTACGAATGCTTAAACGGTATCAAATGCCTATGAAATACTAGATCATGTGAGCATAGACTTAATATTGAAATGCCATTAATACTTAATTAGGGACGAGGGTTAGATCTAACGGGTACGGCCGAGCCCCACTCATGGTCCTCATGTGATCACTTGAGTGCTTCGGTGTCCCAGTCGAGGGAAATCGACAATAGTCGAGGTAAATCGACATAGTCGAGGTAAATCGACATAGTCAAGGGAAATCGACATAGTCGAGGTAAATCGACATAGTCGAGGGAAATCGACATAGTCGAGGGAAAATCGACAAGGGTATAAGCCTATTCATTACAAGTGCTCCCTATGTCCTCACATGCCTTAAAGTCCTTGTAAAACAATTATGTTCATACACGCTTTTCATACCTGTTTACAAAGGAGTCTCTCAAAGATTTACAAGATTACAGTACTCACACAAAACGCATGAACTCGCTCAACTTTTGTTGATGTTTTCCAAAATTACATGTATTTCAGGTGACAGGATGGATCTTGGGCGCGGGTGTCGTAACTAGAGGTAGACTTCAAGTTTAGATGTCATCCACTTTTGTTGGTTTGTAACATAGTCGAAGGTTGTGTTTTAAAACTTAAATAACCGGTGTTTGTAATACTCAAATTTTATGAATGGATGAACATCGTTTTGATCATGTAGTTGTTTATTACGATTGAATGCAATGATATTAAACCAGTCACACATCATACGCTTCCGCAAAAGTCAGGGTGTGACAAATTGTTTCTTCTAGCAGTGGCCCAAAGAAGTCGAACCTGATACATCCCATCCCATCCCGTTGTTGCTAGAGGTATGAATAAATAAAAATATTGTAAAGTAGAGCAGTAAACAAACCTAACCTCTTCCTCCAGTCTTTCATTTGCACAAGATGATGATGAATCATTCTACAACCACAAGAAGCAGTATTATTATTATTTTTATAATTATTATAATAATAATAATAATAATAATTATTATTATTATTATTATTATTATTATTGTTATTATTATTATTGTTATTATTATTATTATTATTCTTACTACTATTATTGTTACTACTATTATTGTTATTACTATTATTGTTATTATTATTATTATTATTATTATTATTATTATTATTATTATTATTATTATTATTATTATTATTATTATTATGTATTCCTTCCTTTTTTCCATGGAAGTTGAAAGATATAAGTGAACCTTGATCTAATTCAGTGGTTAACTCTGTCACAAGCTTCTCACTTTCTTTGATATACATATTTTTGGAATCTAGTATCGAAATGCTTTCCTCAATCATAGATTCTGCAGCATTAAATTGAGTTTCAGAAACCAGGCAGCCAGCTTTAAATCGAAGGTCAAACAAGTTACCTAATCCAACCATCTTCAGCTCCGCTTCTCGAATTTCATCCATCAAATTCACAGCCATAGATTTGTAACAGATTGTTATTAAGATATGAAATAACAAAACGACCATGGACTATGAGATCCCCATTGTATTGTTGTGCTCTTCTTCCCTCAAACCAGAGTCTACCTATTGCTTTTACACATCAAAGAAATGCAGTGTTTGACACATATTGCTACCCGCACTTTGTTGTAAACTAGTCATTGCCGCTCCTGTGTTGTGGGGCATCAAGCCGAACTGTACCTATTTGTTTCGGTTACCTGTACATATTACTGATAACACGATTGCAAAAGAAATAACATCGAGTCAACCAATTAAAACAGAACACTACCATACTTTTACTAAAAAAACTAAAACGATTGAAAGGTTATGATTTTAAACTGGGGCAAAATTGTAAATTTTCAGGTCATATGAGCGTGTGCCAGGCACCCGCCTGTCACAAATAAAAATTACACGGACTAATCAACTAAAATAAAACAGTACCCTAGTTTTGTCAAAAAAAAAAAAAACTAAAACGATAGCATGACTATAGTTTTACATTGGAAAGAAAACAAAAACGATGGCAAAACTGTAAATTTGAATCGATGGCAAAATAGTAATTTGGCTAGGAGGAAAAAAACAAAATCAATGGCAAAGCTGTCAATTTCCGCCACGATTTGTTGTATTACGCGATCGGGGTGTTATAGAGATTGGTATCAGAGCCATGGTTATAGGGAATTAGGTTATTAGTAATACTTTGACCTACTCTATAACATTCCTAGGACTCTAACGTGAGTTTTCTTGCGTTTAGATTCTTAATACAATACCATCACCTATCCTTAGGTGATTGCCAAAAACAAAACATAATTCATTCTCTAGGGTCAAAATTTTTCCAAAACTTAACAAGAAATCATCTATCCTTTGATGATTTATTTTTGGGCTTTATGCCTTCAAAGTTTTCAAAATCCAATCAAAGTTTGGGTTTAATAATGTGAACATGTGCAATCCGGAAGGGTGGATGCCTGTACCCTGAGTTTTATGTCTAAGGCTAGAGTGTTCATACAAATCCACATCACCGGACCAGTCACTCTTACCTGGGAACTCTTGGGGTGAGTATCCACTTATAGGCTAAAGCATGTCTTCGCGATACATTATAAAGACCCATTTACTTTGATTAGTCACTGTGTCGTTTGTTTGTTTTAAGTAACGAACAAATCATCACAATCCTTATGCTTCGTTGATATTTTAACATTCAGTTTTGACTATTCCTTATCGATCTAATTCGTTTTCTCTCATATTTCCACTCTCTTTTAGAATGCCTCCTCGTCGCAACGCTTATCCGGACGCCGATATGGTGGCAATGATCGCTCAGCAGATAGCTGTTGTACTCCAAACCTAGTGGCCGAACTTGGTCAAGCTTACAACAACATTAACAACAATAATGCACCTACTTCGTGCAACTTTAAACAATTCAATTCGGCCAAACCACTCAACTTTAGTGGGCCAGAGGGAGCTACTGGGCTCCTACAATGGTTTGAGAGTATCGAGAGCACTTTCCGCCATGTTCAGTGTCCAAACGAGCGCAAACTAGAGTTTGCTTCGAGTGTATTCCAAAAGAGAGCACTCACATGGTGGAATGGAGTTATGAGGGATAGAGGTGCTGGTGAAGCTTTGTCTCAAACGTGGGAAGAGCTTAGAGCTCTCATGATGAAAGAATTCTGCCCACGTCATCAACAAAGGGCACTTGAAAATGAATTCCACAATCTTAAACAAAATAGTGGAGAACATCGAGCCTACACTAACAGTTATGAGGAGCTAAGTTTGCTTTGTCCTACAATGGTTATGCCTTTGGATAAGGCAATTGAAAAGTACATTGATGGCCTCCCTGACCCAGTTCAGGACATAGTCACTGGTAGCAATCCCGCTACAGTTAGACAGACCATTGAGCTACCCGCTACCCTGACTGATTCTCAAGTAAAAAAGGGTAAACTTTTTCGTAAAGGTGAAAAGAAACCATCAGACAAGACAATACAAGAAAAACCAAAGGAAACCAAAACTGAACCCTCCAAGAAGTGAAAGAAGCGTAAGGCTTCACAAAACTTTGCTGTAGTTGCTCAGAACAACCAAGTTGCTCCCAACCAACCAGCACAACCTCGTGCTAGGAAAACATATGCTGGCACCGCACCTCTATGCAGCAAATGCAACCGTCACCATCTAAATCAATCACCATGTCACCAATGTACCCACTGTGGACGATTGGGACATTTGGTCAATGCATGCCGTTTTGCTACCAACACCCAGAACCAAAGGGTTGTAAACCCTGCTGCTCCCAAAGCACCTCCTACGCGACCTCATTATCCACCTGGATCGTGCTACAACTGTGGTGATCTTACTCACTACCGAAACAACTGCCTGAAGCTCGTTAATGCAAATCCAGCCCGTGGACGAGCATTTTACATAAATGCTAACGAGGCCCGTGCTAATAACAATGCAGCTATGAACATTTAAACTTTTACATTTTCCTTTTGTTGTTTATACAAGAATCTTGAAACATTTCAGTTGGTTTATAAATAATCTTGTTATTTCAATTTTATTTACAAAATCAATGTGGTTACGTGTATGTGTGACACACCCCTACAATACCGACACCAAGGATATTGTTCCTTGTAAAACAAGCTACTCTCGTGGTTTCATCCATTTTTGTGATCGCTCGCGATTTCCACAAAAATACTGTGTACTCGTTTCTTCTAAGAAACAAAGTACAAGGTACAAGTCATAACTCTTAACGAATACTCAAAGTACCACTTTAAATCCTTGATTGGATACCTAAGAGTACTTTCATAAGTCCATAATTGGTCTTATGCAAATGTGTCTATGTGCCTATCGTTACTTCCTTGTTTTCATAACACAATACATGTTTTGCTTATCTAGTACATATAGTACATGATTTCAAAGACCTTCACATGGTTTCAAAACATTTTAACATGGCATATTTACCGAATATACCTAGTGCATGATTTCAAAAACATTATACATGTTTTCAAAGATCTTATGCATAGTTTTCAAATACATTTTGCTTCGTATGTTGACCTAGCATACTTAGTACATGGTTTCAAAACATTTTCATGACATTGTTCTAGACATTTTTGGTGGTGAAACAAAACACAAATCCCAAATCCTTGTAGAATCTTCCATATTTTAATGTGTTAGATTCTTAAAAGGATATCCAAAGTACTATCTTAAATCCTTAATGGGCTTTTCTATGCAAATATTTAGACCCTTGGATTCTAAAGTGCTATTCCAAAACAATGTTTGATTCATATGTTTAAATGTTTTATGTGGATTTATTTGTTTGATTTTTCCCCACACATCACAAAATGAACTATGCGGACTATGCAAAGAATTGAGTAATTATGGGTGCACACATAATTATAAAATTTGGTGCATAGAAAACCATAGCAAGTTTTGTTGTGTGTAAGAACCTATAGTAATAAGAATAACGAAACTGGAACAATGTAATAAGGGCATGGTGGATACACCGCTAGTACTTCCTATATATAAGTGTTGAAGTTACATTGCAAGCATGATGTTATTTAAGTTACTAGAAGTTCTGGACTGTGACCAATTTTGTTTTATCTTACTCTTTCTAACTCCAACTTCGAACACCCAAACAACTTTCCTATAATAGTCTTCATAGGAAACCTCTATATACATTCTTCCATCTGTTATTCGGAACTCCATTTCCCTTTCAAGTTCACACCCTCTTCGAATTCTGCTACAACAAGAATACCACTTTGACATTTACATGGCTTCTTAAGGCTCGGTACAATCGAAAATGCCGTGCACCTGTCTGTTGGAATGAAGTTTAAATCTACGGATCTCGACTCATTCCTAGAAACAACAGACGAATAAAATTGGCAAAGTTCGCTGGAAATCCAAACATGGCCCAAAGTTTACTTGGGAACGAGAGGATCAAATGAAGGCGAAATACCCACATCTGTTTTCACAAACAGTACAAGAAATTTGGTTCTTTACCAACACAAAGTATATGTGGGAAAAAGCATATAATGCGTTGTTAGTTTTCTTTACCTACACATAAAATAAGTGTAATGATGTGTAGGCTCATGACTGTGGATATAGGTCATTATCCACACATAAGTTATAAGTAGGCATATAGCAAGCTATACCTACACATATATGTGTGGCTAAAAGTGTTGGGTTTTTCACATGTTTATCAAAGCTAATTTTATCCAAATAAAATTAAAACGCAGCGGAATATATATTTAAAACATGTTACTTTACAAGATTTAAAACCATTTTAAATGCAAAACCCAATAACCGGATCCATATATGACATGCATGCTATCAAAATACAATCATATGGTGTTTAAGAATACTACCATTCCAAGAGCTAGAAGATATGAAGAAGATGATATTCTTGAATGAAATCTTCAAAGGAGAAGACCTCAAGCTTGCATACCCCAAGCTTCCAACGAACACCTTATGTTGCTAGGATTTGTACACTTGAAACTCACTTGAAAATACCTCTTGATCAAACCACCTTTGGCCGAAAATTTAGATAGAGTTTTGGAGTTCTTCCACTTGATAATTTTGAAAAATTAAATCATCTAGTTCAAGTCTTGCAACAACTTTTCTTAAAAGGATGAGAGAGAAGGTTGCCTTACAATTTGCCCAATGAGAGATCATCTAGCCATGCAAAATGCATGCATTATGATTGGACCAAAAAATTGGTCTTGGGAAGTACATGGGGGGCGGCCCACATGTTATTTTTAAAAAAAATTCAAAATTTGTTTTATAAATTTAAGTCTTGTTTATTTTATAACCTTTTATAAAATATAACATCTTATGTTTACAAGACTTATGCAACCTTTTAAAAAATGTTATTTAACCCATTAAATAACAAAATAAAATATTCTCTCAAAATAAATTATCCATATAATTTAATAGTTTGTCAAGTGCAATTATTTATAAAACCAATTTCTAAATATTATAAATGTTAATATTTATTTGTTTGATCATATCATAAATAAATATTATAGGTGTTTGTCTAGCTTGTTATTGGGTATGACCCGACTTGGATCATAACCTACTAGCCACATCAATTTAATATGTGTCTTGGGCATACAGAGTCCAACAATCTCCCACTTGCACAAGATACATAGAAGATTGATGTAAGTAGTAAATGACGCCTAACAACGGTTTACTACCCCTAATACGTATGACAAAGTGCCATTCAATAACATCATCCCCTTCAAGTCCCTTACTTGAACATGATTTAGGTGAATCTATCATTTATCCCTTTGTTACAGATGTCATGTCAAATCCAGAGACATAGTGTGATCATTCTCTGTTAATTTAACTTTAGCAGGCCTTAGACATCTTACTCTCAATGAATAAGAGGAACAAATCCCTTCTTGACTACATACGTCTCTCACAATCACCTTGTACCACACCTGAGCTTAGCCTTGTGTACTGTCTTTTTACAGACAGCGAAGAACTAAGTCAAGGTATAATATTTGGTGAATATCAAGACCCAATATGTATCTCAGGTCAGAGGATACGATGATATTCGCCTTTACTCAAATTTACTTATGATCAATCACAAATGATTCCATGCAGTAACATTTGAGAGCGGGTCAGTCCATATTTTGTATCCCACAAATATCTATGAACTTTGGCAGCAACACTTTGCTCTATATTCATACCTAATGAATATCCACCAATCCAAGTTCATAATAGTCTTACATTCATATTTGTTCCCACAAGTATGATCGACTACGGACATTTAGAATAAGTAAATTATTCATGGATATAAACATGCTAAAATGGAACATAACTCAACATACCATAAATAGTTTTAATAACCATTGTTCCAATATCCAAATACAAAATAGATCAAATCCAATCACTAGAATATCGAAGTCCTAAGGCACAAGTTGACCCTCTCATGCTTTGCCCGTTCAAGGAGCTTCGTGAGTGGATCCGCAATATTTTGATCAGTGTGAACTTTGCGAATACATATCTTTCCTTTTTTTTTCAAGTTCATCCCTTATGTAGTTGAAACTCCGCTCAATGTGCCTAGTCTTTTGATGTGCACGAGGTTCCTTGATTTGAGAAATCGCACCATCGTTATCACAAAGATCTCTAGGGGTCCTGAATGGTAGGGACTACCCCTAGATCGGCAATAATTCAAGTGGCAGATCCATATGAATTATCTCGATCAATGAAGTGGCGATGTATTCTGATTTTGTAGTGGACAATGCTACCCAGATTGTGATCGAGAATCATCTCGATCAGTTTGGAAACTCGTATCCATATAACCCTTTACAACGAATACCGAAACTCGCATCCTTGTAACCCTCTACAATGAGTTATTCTTCAGCAGATCCATATATTAGAAATATATCCTTAGTCCTTCTAAGGTATTTCAATATATATTTTAATAGTCACCCAATGACGGTTACTCGCTGGTATCTTCTCGTCATGCTTAAAGCGCATGACATGTTCGGTCTAGTGCATATCATTTCATATATTATGGATCCTATAGCAGAAGCATATGGGATTCCTTTCATTCTTTCTTGCTCATCCTTTGAGCTTGGACATTGAGTCACATTCAATATTGTCCCCTTTTGAATAGGTACCAAACCTTTTCATAGAGCTCTAAATCTTGAACCTTTTCAAGATTTTGTCAATGTATGCACTTTAGTTTAAACCTATCAGATGCCTTGATCTATCCCTATAGATCTTTATTCCCAAAATATAGGCGACTTCACCAAGATCCTTAATGGAAAAACAACTTCCAAGCCAGGCTTTTACACCTTCCAAGGTTGGAATGTTATTTCCAAATAGTAGAATGTCATCGACATATAATACTAAGAATGTGATGATGCTCCCACTAGCTTTCTTATACACATAAGCTTCATCGACGTTCTTGATGAATCCAAAATTTTCAATTTCTTCATCAAAATGATGATTCCAACTTCTAGATGCTTATTTCAATCCATAGATTGATTTCTTTAACTTGCATACTTTGTCAGGATGTTTTGGATCGACAAAACCTTCATGCTGAACTAAATAGACATCTTCCTTAAAATATCTATTAAGGAAAGCCGTTTTGACATCCATTTGCCAAATCTTATAATCATATTATGCAGGTATGGCAAATAATATCCTAATTGACTTTAGCATCGCTATAGGCGAGAAGGTCTCATCATAATCAACCCTTTGAGTTTGAGTGAAACCTTTTGCTCTAAGTCTTGCTTTATAAGTATCCAAGTTACCATGCATATCGGTTTTCTTCCTGAAAACCCACTTACTTCCAACTACTTTGGAGTTAAGAGGTAGTATAACCAATTCCCAAACTTGGTTGTCATACATGGATTGCATCTCTACGTTCATGGTTTCAAGCCATTTGTCATAATCATATTTTGACATTGCATCATGGTATGTGGTAGGTTCATCCGAATCTACCACGTAGCATTCATCTATGAAAAATCCATATCTTTCAGGTGGACTACTAATTCTACCAGATATGCGAACGCTTTGTGTGTGTTGATCAACCACTTGATTGTTTTGAACAACCTCTTGTTGAATGCTAGTATCAACCAAACATGTATCGGCTTGTGGTTCTCGATCCTTATCAAGTTCCACTATTCTACTAATTCATTCCACAAGGAACTTAGCTTCCAAGAACTCAGCCTTTTCGAGCAACAAATAGCTTTTGCTCTGTTGGATCGTAGAAATAATATCCTATACCATCTTTAGGATATCCTACAAAGATACACTTAGTGGATCGTATTACCAATTTATTTGGGGTGTGTTGCTTCACATAAGCTTCACAATCCCATACCATCAAATATGATAATGATGGAACCCTTCCATGCCATATTTCAAAAGGTGTCTTATCCACTTTCTTGGTTTGGGCCATATTTAATATACGAGCCACGGAGAGCAAAGCGTAACCCCAAAATGATATAGGTAATGTGCTTCTAGCCATCATAGATCGAACCATATCCAAATAGAGTTCGATTCCTCCTCTATTGGAACGAAGAACTTTGATTGAGTTGATTTTGTACTTCACCTTTTGAAGGCTTTGAACATTTCAAAACTTCAACTTTGTATCTCAGCAAGTATACATAACCATAACTACTATAGTTTTCGGTAAAAGGTAATGAAGTATCTCTCACCATTCCTAGTCATTGGCTTAAAAGGATCACATACATCCAAATGTATGATACCTAATAAATATTTTGCACTTTCCCACTAAAGGTTTTCTTAATCATTTTACCTTGTAAGCCAGATTCACATGTATCAAATGAATCAACTTCATTTGTCTCCAAAAGACCATTCTTTCGAAGTGTTTACATGCGACTTTGTTTATATGACCAAGGCGATAATGCCAAAGATAGGTCTCACTCAAATCCATTTTGAGTTTCTTGGTGATTGCTTGGTTCATTGAACTATCAAATGACGTATTCTCATGAACCAATTCATAAATACCATTTGAAAGCATAGCTTTAAAGTAAAACATGTCATTTATCGAAATATAAATATCATTGTTTACAAACTTTAAATCGAAACCATATTGTCTTGTAAGGGAAATTTGAATAATGTTCCTAGTCAAACTAGGAGCATTCAAAACATTTTTTTAAAACAATTTCCAAACCATTTGGAAGTTTCAAAACATTGTCTCCTAGGGCTTCAACTTGAACTTTCGTTCCATTGCCCATGAAGAGACTAATGTCTCCCTTCTTGTAATGCTTATTTCTTTTGAACTCTTGCAACGAATTGCAAATATGAGTTCCACATCCGGTATCTAATACCCCTGTGTTTGAAGAAATAACATTAAGGTCAATATGTTTCATAAAGATTGTACCTGAGGTTTGCCTAGCATCCCTCTTGTTTTTCAACTCTTTGAGATATGTTGGACAATTCCTTTTCAAATACCCTATCTCACCATACTCAAAGCATGGATTGTTTATGGCAACCTTTGCCTTCTTTTCTTTTGGTTTTGGTGGGTTCTCTTTAGTCTTTCTTTTCTTTTTCCCTTTGAATTTCCCGTTACCATTTGCAACATTTGCTTTGGTGTCGGGGTGATGCCCTTTCTTGTCGCCACCCTCATTGATCGTTAGAATGGATAAAGCCCTTTTACCCATATTGAGCATTTCGAGGCGATTAATGTGGATTTTCATCTTAAAGACATAAGATGAGACCGATTAGGTTTCCTCCATTCGACATGCATGAAGCACTCGAACCGTTTCGAAGCGTTCTACCCTTAGGAACATTTCCTACAATTGGTTAATCATGTCGCATGCTCTTGATGTTCAAAATCCTTTTGAATCTCGGGAATCATAATTCCTAACATGAGGCAAGAGGCTTGCATAGTATCCTCGATATACTTAATCTAATCGTTATAGGCATCCTTATCTTCCATAAGATGTTCATCGGGATTAGGATCGTTCAACACATAGGATATCTTTTCTTACTTGAGAATGATTCTTAAGTTTCGATATTAATCCATGAAGTGTTATGATTGAGATGATCCTCATCAAGGATTGTTCTAAGTGATAGGTTACGGACGGTTTGGGTAATCGAGTTTGCATTTTTAGCGGCCATCTACAAAATTTAACAAGGTTTAATTTTAGTATTTTCGATATTATTATATTTTAATCATTAATACCCTTTTATGTCTCATAGACAATTAATAATTAAAATCTAGAATCCAACGTTACATTTAAATATTGGTTAGGTGACCTTTATCCCATTATTTAAATTAACAAGGTAGTCAACGTTTGACAATTGCAACCCTTTGCAACTTCTAGCCATATGGGATTGGTTAAACATCTTTATGTTTAGTTGGCATGTTTAATCCCATCAACACCTTTGTTCCCCATGCTTCGGTGACCCTAAGTTCATGGTTTCCAAATCAAGTCGTCCAACTTACACACACATGTGAGTTTACACATAGAAGTGGTTAGGTGACCTTTATCCCACAAACATGGTAACCCCACCTCAAACATACAAGTTCCCTCAAATGTGGTTAGGTGACCTTTATCCCACAAAGAGTTCCCAAGTGATTCGAGTGTTGTATAAAAGGATGGTGTTTGACTTGTTTTATAAAAGGGGTTTTTATTTTTTAAAATTCTAGTTTAGAAAAAAATTTATGTACGATATATTTGCATGCATTCAAATCAATGGTACTTTAGTGAAAACCAATTTTCAAGGTTCTTTTAATAAAACCCATTTTATTATAAAATCATTAATTTTTAATAACCTTTAACCAATTTTAATGATTTTCTAAAGAACCAATTTTAAGCTTGTTGTTGATTATTAGTTGTTAAGCATGCATATCCAAATATCATCCAAACAACCATAATTAAAATAACCATACAAGCACAACACATATATAAAAAAGGTGCATAACCATAGCCAACTACTTTGACCACACTTGTTAGCCGAAACAAGTGTGCCAAAAGGTCCTTCCTAAAGGGTGAATATGGACACAAATAATGTGTCATTGAACTCCCACTTGATCCCGCATCCAAATGCTTCAAGTCTTCTTCTTGTGTTGTGATTTCTTCACATTCTTTAGGCTTCCAAATTCATTTTATATTCAGCTCTAAACTCCTTTGGACTTCAAAAATGTGTTTTGTTTATCGGGCTAAAATCCCGTTAAGAACTATGAAGTCCTTTATGCCCGAAATTGGCAAAACCAAAACCGCATTTTTGTGTGCATCTACTTTTACAAAAGGTATCCTAAAACATTTTTCTAGTAAAATTAAATGCACCTAATCTATTTATTTACATATCAAATGAAAATAAATAAATTACATATTTTTACAAATGGAAGACAAAAATAATAATTATTACAACCCATTGAATAATTAAATAAAATCACAAACACAAACATATTCACACAAGGTCATGGCTAGGTTATGTACACCAAAAATATATATATCCAAATATATATAAAATTCAAGAGCAAAAATGGTTTCCTTTTACAACCTACATTTTTCAGCCAAGAATGAAAAAACCGAAAAATGTGGGTTTTTGTCCAAACAAAACAAATCATCCATATAACATAATTTTTTTAAGATTCCTTTATACATGTAGGAAATAAATCTTGAAAAAAAAAGGAAAACCATGGATAAAATTTCGGCCATAGGTTTTCTCTAAACCCGAAAACCCGAAAATTTTAAATTCGATGAAGCATGCACTCATATATGCGGCTCTGATACCATTGTTGGGTTTTTCACATGTGTAACATCTGTGCTTGTAATCATTGTGAACAGTTCTATTATCAATAAAACAATGTTATTTGATCCCAATGTTTGTTTGGTTGTGTTTTACATTTTTCATGTTTTGACTTTTGCTCAATTTCAAACTCTATATCGCTTTCTGGAGAGTTATACGCAAACTGATGCGTAAACGTAACCAGTTTAATGCGACAAATACTCCGGAACATCAACATATACTTAACATACCTTAAATAACCTTTACATAACTTAGAAATAAGTTTTAAAGGCTTTGGTATGGCAAAAACAAGTTAATTCGCGTACAGGGACTAAACTTGACAAACCCGAAGCTTGTAACGGTTAAATATGCTCACTAGAATGCACGATATAAATTTCATAAAGTTTCGTTATCGTACGAGAAAGTTATGATCAAATCTGTGTACAAGGGGTTATAGCGTCAACGTTGAAATTTAGGACCTTTCGGGTTAACCAGAAGTGTCCAGGGGCTTGGCAAAGTGGGTATAAGTCTTGAAGCCCTTGTATGTAAAAATGAAGGGGTCAAATTGCAAGAAATAAGCTTAGTTGGCCTTTCGAAGGGCCAAGGGACAAGTTGCAACAACTTGAAACCTTTTAACCTGAAAACAAGACTGACGCGGGCCGCGTCAAGTTTAACTTGATCTTACGCGGGCCGCGTTAACCGCCCAGATGCAGAAACATTTGACAGCAGCCTGCAGACGCGCATATTCGACCTTTAAACGATTTTCCTCATCTTGGTTGGCCCCTAAACACCCCCTAAACACTTAGGGACACTTGTTAGTAAGGTGTGGTCACTTGTAGACTTGTGTGTCAACAAATTGTGGTGTTGAAATCACTATAAAAGGCCAAAGAGTTGCAAGCTTTCTTCACACTTCACTTCTGCATTCTGGAGCATTTCTGGAGCACAAGTCTTCTCTCAAGTGATCCCTAATCATTCTTAGGACTCTTGTAAGTTTGCCTAACCTTCCTTAGTTTAAGTTTTAGCTTAGTTTAGCTTAAAAGTCAACCGTCGTAATTAACGGTTAATCACTAATGGTCCAGTGATTAGTCGGATCAAAAGTAGTTATAAGTTGGTAATTATGTGGGTAATAAACCCTCAAAAGGGTTCCCTCTGATTCCCATTCTAACTAGGTCAAAAGTCGGGTCAAACTTGCTTATAAAAAGTCAACAGAATTGTTAATTTCTAATTTATGCATAATTAGCAATGTAGAACATATACAACCTGTTTGATCATTAATATAACTTAGAAATTAGTGTAAAAACATGTCCAAACCTGTTCAACCCGACAATTTCCTGTTTAGACCCGGTTCGGAACCGAAAGTCGCATAGTTTGACTTTTACTTTGACTTTCAGTTCTGACCCGTTTAGGCATGTTTTAGAAATGCCTCAGAGCTTTAATTGGACTAGGTTACATACTAGTATAACCCTCTGTGATTATACACCTTGGTTCATTAGTTATCCAATTAATATGCATATTTCCGTTAATTGCTCATATGTTGACCATTATGCCCTTTTTACCTTAAAACGTGATTTTTGAAAATATAAAAGAGTAGAAACCTTTGTTACTGATATATAAACTTGTACCCAAAATTTTAGATCAATTGGTGGTGTAGATTGAGAGTTATGCTCATTAGCGCAAAATGAAAGCTTTATGTTAATTAAATGGCGTAATTAGCGTATAGCCTAGTTTAGCCTACTTTTTGATATCAAACTTATTACCCACTGATGTAATATATTATTTTGGGATTTTCGAAGATTTTTAATTAATTTTAGGCCGAGCATAACTCATAGTCATAGGCTTAATCCGGTAATTGTCGGTTTTGCCCTTACGGGCCATAAAATGAGTTTTACATATCTAAATGAATCCAAACCTTTTGCTACTAATCTTGAATGATAAATAAATTATTTTAAGCCTTCTGGAATAATAAAAATATCAGCTTTGTATGTAGAACCTGGAAACGGCTCCTAATCGCCTTTCTAAGCGTTTTTAACGCATAGTATGTACTAGAACCATTTTAGACATACAAGGGTTGATACCTACTGATATTTTAGGTAAATTATAATGTTTTAACAGTAAGCAAAAGTTGTTTAACTCAGACTTCAGTTTTGAGCTTCACGGCTTATGTGAAATTACCAAAATGCCCTTACGGGGCATAGTTTGTGTTTAAATACGTTTTGGGCATAATGAAAGACATCTTACTGATGTCACAACATATTTGGGGCATAATTAACTTAGGAAACCTGTATATGGCTCTTACGGATACCCGTTACACTTATTACGCATTCGGTTCGGTTTATATAACTAGTTTACATAAATTAGCCGAAGCGGGTCAAACCTTATCGGTTTTATCTAGAAATCCAGAATGTGAATGAAATACCCATATTAAACAAGTCTTCAAACTTGTCGGGTCTAAATCACATTCTATACGATCTTCCTATTTAGGTCCGGTTTATTAATGTAGTTACCTATATTAGGTGTCGTTTGATATTCCGTGATCTCTAGCATTGCTTGGTGGTTATCTTAGGACTTCTGAGCAATCTCAAGTGAGTACATAGACCCCTCTTTTACTGTTTTCCAAACATTTTGGGGTGGAACACATGTGCCTACTTGTTACTTTCGTGCTTTCCTGTTTTCACATCATATACTTGTTATGTTCATTAGTACACTATTAGTACTTGATTTACATTACATTTCTGCTATGTATGTTGACTGATAGCATGCTAGCACATTGATTTACATGACTTTTCTGCTTTGTATGTTAACTTAGCATACTTAGTACATCACTTTACAATACATTCTATGCTATGTATGCCCATTGTGTGCGTACTTAGTACATTATTTACATTACATTCTATGCTATGTATGCCCATTGTGTGCGTACTTAGTACATTATTTTACATTACATTTTATGCTTACATTTTGGTATGACATTTGGGTTGTTTAAACTATACTGTACATTCATTAACACCGATCATGCCGCTCGGTAGTAGGTAGTGGTACCATAGGACTTGACAAATCCCATTCCTGAAATCTCGGGTTTGTTTGGATAGAAGGAATGACCGAATCCGAATACATTTTTTTTATAACCTTGACTAAAAGGGTTATCCGACTGTCGCAAGGCTTGGATGTATGAATTTTCACAATACCGCATAGATGTCTATATAAGTATAGCATGCATTTATTACACAAAACACAACTTTGATTTAAACCATGTTTTACTTCAATACCTTGTTTTTGTGCATTTTACATATGGTTTAGTTGATATATTTCACTTACCATACATAAACATTTTGACATTTACATACACAATTCATGACTTGCATTTGACATAAACATTAGACATAGACATTAGACATTTGATTATACATAAACATTTTACTTTGGTGGTTTGGTTTGTTTAAGTGATTTAAGTAACGAGGCGTGTGTAAAATGATACAAGCATGGTGGATACGCCGCTGGTACTTCCTATATATAAGTGTTTGTATGGTATTACATATCGTAGCGTTATTTGAATCATTTCAATTTGAGACATATAACAGTTTATACAAATAACATACTTTTCACAAGACATTGTTTTACAAACAACTTATCTTATACAAACTCATTTTACTTGGTTATTCATTTAACCATACATTATTCTCTTATTTATACATATCATCTGAACTTATTGTTTTTCAAACGATTTACAAAACAAATCAATTTACAAGGTTCATGACTAAACGTTTTTTTTTCTAAACTTACAAGTCATGAATCCTATTTTCACAAAACCTATGTATCTCACAGGCATTTTTATGCTGACGTACCTATTTTCATATGTGTTTCAGGATATGATGCATAGGATTTATCAAGATACACTTAGGTGGACTTGGGCCTTAGTGACAATAAAAGATGCAAGACTAGTTATTTATGTTATGTTTCTTTGATTGTCAAGACAATGTAACTCCTTTATTTAATAAAACAATATTTCAATTTCCATGTGTTATGAAACAATGATTCTGTTACAACACTCCCCGACGTTTCCGCCACGTTTTATTGTTTTACGTGGTCGGGGTGTGACAACATGTTTATCAAAGCTAATTTTATCCAAATAAAATTAAAAAGCAGCGGAATATATATTTAAAACATGTTACTTTACAAGATTTAAAACCATTTTAAATGCAAAACCCAATAACCGGATCCATATATGACATGCATGCTATCAAAATACAATCATAGGGTGTTTAAGAATACTACCATTCCAAGAGCTAGAAGATATGAAGAAGATGATATTCTTGAATGAAATCTTCAAAGGAGAAGACCTCAAGCTTGCATACCCCAAGCTTCCAACGAACACCTTATGTTGCTAGGATTTGTACACTTGAAACTCACTTGAAAATCCCTCTTGATCAAACCACCTTTGGCCGAAAATTTAGAGAGAGTTTTGGAGTTCTTGCACTTGATAATTTTGAAAAATTAATCATCTAGTTCAAAACTTGCAACAACTTTTTGTGACACCTGTGCCTCCACGGCCATCAAACAAATACTGTATCAATGAAATATTGTATTTCATACTTGGGATTTGTATAAATATGTGTATCCTTTGCACATATCAATTCTTGCTCGATTTCAAGCTTTAAATCGCTTTCTGGAAGGTTATACGCGCACTGATGCGTAAATATAACCCGCTTAATGCAACGAACACTCCGGAATAGTGAAATAGGCTGAACATACCTTAAATAACCTTTACATAACTTAGAAATAAGTTTTAAAGGCTTTGGTATGGCAAAATCAAGTTAAATCGCTTACAGGGACTAAAGTTGACAAACTGCGAAAGTATGCCAATTTGAACTGTAACAGACATTCCGGAACATGACCATAAGTTAAACATACCATAAATATCCTTTACATAGCTTAGAAATAGTCTTTGAGGTGTTCGGTGTGCTAAAATAAACTTTCTGGTCATTCAGGGACTAAAAGCGTCAAAAAGTGCATAAGTTTGCATTTTCGCGTATAACTTACGTTCTGACTACATCCGGACATCCAAAAATTTATGTAAGCACTAAAACATTTTATTTTAGTGTTTGGCATAAGAAAAATCCATTCGTCGCGTCATTTGGATCGTTTTTCGCGCTTATGCGCATTCCGTCGTAATTAAGCGAACATCGCGATCGTACGGCCAAACGAACCGACATCCGGGATATTTTTGAGCATGTTTCATGTCCACAATGTTTATGCATCATTTTAGGGCCTTGAAAATGGCTTAACGAGCCTTAAACATGTTGGAAATGGCCTTAATACACAACGGGGACTGAAATGGAAACATTGGAAAGTGTTTGCTGATCAGGGGGACCTTAGCGTGACACCTAGCCCCCTTGGCGTCACGCGAGGCCCCTTCTGATCAGCAAAAGCCATTTTAAACAGCTATTAACAGCCCTTAAACCCTCCAAGGGCCAATGCCACATGTCAAACTCTTGTGGTGGGGGCAAAATGAGCTACCACAACATTCCAACACATGTACGGATGAGATTCGATCACGTTATTCGAGGAACGATCCTAACGGTTGTCCATTTACTATAAATACCCACCTCAACTTCACTCATTCCTCACAAATCTGATCAAAAGTGCTCTAAGTTGAAGCAAATCACTTCATACCTAAGCTACTCGATCAAGATTTACTAGCGGGGACCCTTTGTAAGTGTTCCTTCGTTCTTTTATCGCTTTTCTAGTCCGAAAGTCGAACTATGTTTGACTTTCTGCATTGACCAGTTTATGGTCGATGTGAAGTTCGTTTGAACTTCATAACGTGAGCGTGATCACGATGGTTATAGTCCCTAGTGACTATACCTACTGATTACCACGTTATCTAGGCTCAGTGACGAGTCGTAGTTTCGGCCAAAATGCGTGTTAATGCGTATTTTGTAACCAAACTACTTATAGGTATCAAAACCATTTGTTTTGATACCAAACCTGTTTTTTTTTTTTGGGTAAAGGGTTACCCCGGTGATTCTATTATAAAAACAACCGCAAATAAGTACAAGTAGTGAGGAAGAGTTCCACACTAGTTCATATATAGGACATGCCCCATATATGTAAAGCCAACCAACAAAGAACCTATGAAAACACATACCCTAGTCTACTAAACATAAAAAATGACTATCTAGTAGACAAACAAAATAAACAAAAGCAAAACATCATCCTCCATCATCAAAAATAAAATCGCCGAGAACCGGCAGCCCCTTCACACGACCCCGAGACAATCTATCCATTGTAAAACTTTGAGGAATATGTGCTTGCTCCTACTCTTGCAGACGAGGAGGTCATATCTCCATTTGTTTCATTGTATACTTCTGTGACTTCCTCATCATCCGAGTCTTGCTGATCATTATGAGCCCCACTAGAAGACTGACCCATAGGAAGACCCTTATCCCGTAAAACTTCGAAAGAATTCTTAGAAACGACGTTCGATTGTTGAGCCGATGGATTGGTCTTGGGCCCAATCGGCCTATACTCAAACTTCTGTTTCTGCTTGCTTACAGGAAAACCTGTTTTCCTAGCCGCTTTCTTACGAACCACATCCATAAACCCATCCTTGTCTATTACCGGCTGTTTCCCTTGCTGCCTATTAGTCCCTTCATATTGTTTCTGAATGTTAACCGGCTCCTTAGGAATCCTCCTAGTCTGCCTCGGGCATGTATCATCAGAATGGCCAAACACTTTGCAATGAGCACACCTATAAGGACTCCATTCATACTCCACATAAAGTTTTTGTTTAACAAAACCTTCACCTTCAAGGTCAGGAACCGCTATAACTATCTCCTCTTTAAAATCATTATCGGCTGAGATTTCTAATAATGCTCTAGCATAACTACTCCTTCCCCAAGTATCCATACACATGGACGAGGTGTACGAGTCCAACATTTTCGGATCACCAATAGCCGTAGCTATCATACTCAAACCATCCTCCGTATACGCAGCAATCGGAACATCATGGATTTTGACCCACAATTGCAATTTCTTGACCTCCTTCTTTTCCAGTTTTGAAGTGGGCGACCAAACATTAAGAAATATAGGCTGACCTCGAATAATCCATGGTCCTTCTTTTAGCACATTCGTCATCCCGTCTTTATCAGCAAACTTGAAAAAGAAGAATCCATTAGCATTCATCATGGATTTTTGCAATCCATGCTTCTTCCAATTTGTCCGCACAAAATAATCCACCACCGGGTACGCAACTCGGTCCCCTAGGAAGTAACCATAAAGAGTATTTGCTAACTTCTCTTGAACTACTTTAACAGAGTCACGAGGCAGCACCACATCACAACCCTCATGCGCATCAGTGCTTGCAAGAAACCTGAAATTTACCTTAACCGACTTGGCTGCACAAACTGAGTCTGCATAAGACATTGGCTTAGAGCTGTTGTTCAGACCACTTCGGTTCCCCTGCGACGCTGCATAACCTTCCAAATTATCCGAAAAACTAATATCAGGCCGCACATTCTCAACCGGAACTGGGTCAGACACCTTGAATAGGTTATCAAGCTGAACCGGTGAAGAAACCCTTGTGAGTTGTTCGATGATGTTGACGCCACGTTTTGGCTGTATAGTGTTCCCATCAACATCGAGAATTCGATCTGCTATTTCTTTAAACGACAGTGGCGGCTTGCCACCAGGATACATGCGTTCATCCATTGAACCCTAATCTGATCAAACAGAAAGGGTATGACGGCTGAAAACCAAAAGAACCCTGATAAAACCCTAGCAGCCGTCAAGCAGGAAAACGTTCAATACCCAAAAACAGATTTAGCAATCGGAACCCTAAACTTCAACAACCGAAAACAATCAATTAACGAATTCAGAAAAGAAACTGGAACCGTAAAGGAAAATTGGAAATCAACAGCTTAGTTGAACGAAACAGACAGAAATCCTATACTCGCGAAACCCTAGACTGATTTCAATCTATTAGAAACTAAGGAATGTAATCTCCCTAGATGCTAAGCAAGATCGATCAGAACCAGGATTGAATTAACGAGAGGATTAATTTCACAGAAACGCCCAAGTCGCCCAAATCGCCCTATTCGCCCAGTGCCCCATCATTCTCTCCTTCGGTATTACCAAACCTGTTTTCTAAACATAGTTAAGCATGTTTTAACATGCTTAGCTTGTCACTTTTAGTTTAGTGCTTATATAGGGTCGTAAGGTAAGCGATCTAAACAATCGCTTATGCTTTCGAACCCGACCCGTTTGGTCGACCATTAGGATCCGACCAAGCACATTAGGTGACCATAGTATATAGGTTATACCTTTTTCCTGGACGAGTCACAGTTCTTAAACTGTGTTTATTTCTTGTTGGTGTTGTGTCTTTTGAACACTGTTTATGTTTGTTAGGATGTGATATCCGTTAAGTCAATGTTGTGGTTCTTTACTCTTCAAACTTATTTTAATGGATGATCTTGCATGGTTTTATTTTCATATAGCTTTGTTATGATTAAGCTATGGTATTAAGAAGTCACACCAAATTAACCACGCTTCCGCAAAGCCAGGGTGTGACAGAACACATGTGCCTACTTGTTACTTTCGTGCTTTCCTGTTTTCACATCATATACTTGCTATGTTCATTAGTACATTTATAGTACATGATTTCATTACATTTTATGCTATGTATGCCCATTGTGTGCATACTTAGTACATTACTTTACATGCTATGTATGCCCATTGTGTGCGTACTTAGTACATTACTTTACATTACATTACATTTTATGCTATGTATGCCCATTGTGTGCGTACTTAGTACATTATTTTACATTACATTACATTTTATGCTATGTATGCCCATTGTGTGCATACTTAGTACATTACTTTACATTACATTTTATGCTATGTATGCCCATTGTGTGCGTACTTAGTACATTACTTTACATTACATTTTATGCTATGTATGCCCATTGTGTGCGTACTTAGTACATTATTTAACATTACATTTTATGCTATGTATGCCCATTGTGTGCGTACTTAGTACATTATTTTACATTACATTCTATGCTATGTATGCCCATTGTGTGCGTACTTAGTACATTATTTTACATTACATTCTATGCTATGTATGCCCATTGTGTGCATACTTAGTACATTTATTATTCATCACATGCTTACATTTTGGTATGACATTTGGTTTGTTTAAATGAGACAATGTACATTCATTAACACCGATCATGTCGCTCGGTAGTAGGTAGTGGTACCATAGGACTTGACAAATCCCATTCCTGTAATCTCGGGTTTGTTTGGATGGAAGGAATGACCGAATCCGGATACATTTTTTGATAACCTTTACTAAAAGGGTTATCCGACTGTCGCAAGGCTTGGATGTATGAATTTTCACAATACCGTATAAATGTTTATATCAGTATAGCATGCATGTATTACACAAAACATAACTTTGATTTAAACCATGTTTTACTTCAATACCTTGTTTTTGTGCATTTTACATATGGTTTTGTTGATATATTTCACTTACCATACATAAACATTTTGACATTTACATACACAATTCATGGTTTACATTAAACATAAACATTAGACATAGACATTAGACATGGTTTTCACATAAACATTCTGACATTTGATTATACATAAACATTTTACTTTGTTGGTTTGGTTTGAGTAAGTGATTTAAGTAACGAGGCGTGTGTAATATGATACAAGCATGGTGGATACGCCGCTGGTACTTCCTATATATAAGTGTTTGTATGGTATTACATATCGTAGCGTTATTTGAATCATTTCAATTTGAGACATATAACATTTTATACAAATAACATACTTTTCACAAGACATTGTTTTACAAACAACTTATCTTATACAAACTCATTTTTCTTGGTTATTCATTTAACCATACATTATTCTCTTATTTATACATATCATCTGAACTTATTGTTTTTCCAACGATTTACAAAACAAATCAATTTACAAGGTTCATGACTGACTTTTGCTAAACAACTTTTTCTAAACTTACAAGTCATGAATCCTATTTTCACAAAACCTATGTATCTCACAGGCATTTTTATGCTGACGTACCTATTTTCACATGTGTTTCAGGATATGATGCATAGGATTTATCAAGATACACTTAGGCGGACTTGGGCCTTAGTGACAATAAAAGATGCAAGACTAGTTATTTATGTTATATTTCTTTGATTGTCAAGACATTGTAACTCTTTTATTCAATAAAACAATATTTCAATTTCCATGTGTTATGAAACAATGATTCTGTTACAACACTCCCCGACGTTTCCGCCACGTTTTGTTGTTTTTCGTGGTCGGGGTGTGACAGAAAAGTTGGTATCAGAGCTCATGGTTATAGGGAATTAGGTTATTAGTAATACTTTGACCTAGTCTATAACCTTCCTAGGACCCTAACGCGAGTTTACTTGTGTTTAGTCATAAAACAATACTGTCACCTATGCTTAGGCGACAAACACAACAAAAACACAAATTTCAAAACCGCTTTGAAAACTAATCACCTGTTCTAGGATGATTGATTACTAGGTTTTGAACCCTCTATTGTAAGGTTTTGAACCCTCTGTTATAAGGTTTTGAACCCTCTGTTATAAGGTTTTGAACCCTCTAAGTTTTCAAATCTCGTCAAAGTTTGGGTCGTATAATGTGAACACGTGCAAACTGGAAGAGTGAATGCCTGTACCCTGAGTTTTCTGTCGAAGGCTAGAGTGTTCGTACAAATCCGCAGTATCGGACCAGTCACTCTTACCTGGGAACTCTTGGGGTGAGTGTTCACTTATAGGCGAGCATGTCTTCAGTGATACATTAATATGATCCGTTTACTTTGATTTGTCAATGTCTCATATGTTTGCCTTAGGTAACAAACAAATGATCGCAAATTCTTATGCATTGTCATTCTGTTTTGATTATCCGATAACCTTTCACCTGTTTCTCCCTATGTCTTTCATTTTCTTCTAAGAATGTCTCTTCCTCTCAGCAACGGTCAAATGTCCGAGCGAACAGCCAAATTTGCCCAGCGATTAGGCGAAGTGATTCTGAAGACTGTGGATTTAGGCATTGTCATGTATCGTCTCCAGGATGAAGCCACTCAGGAGTCACCAAAGGAGACAGAGGCCAAGCCTTCACTAAAATCAAGGAAGCGTAAGGATTCCAGGAAACCCGCAGCAATTACACCTAATCAAGCGTGACCTAGCCTAGTGACAGCACCACCAGCCAAGAAACCAATCAAGGAATCAAAGACCATGGATGAACAGACTGGATCCCCTAAGAAGTCAAAGAAGTGAAAGGCTTCTCAGAACTTCGCTGTGGTCGCTCACAATGGTCAAGCCTTCCCCAACCAACCAGCTCAACCCCCTGCTAGGAAGCCATACAAGGGAACGACACCAATATGCGACAAATGTAATGGGCATCACCAAGCTCACTTACCGTGTCGTCTGTGTGTATCATGTGGGCGAGTTGGTCACCTGGCAAGTGCTTGTCGATGTAACCCGAACCAAGGTGGTCCAAATCAACCACAAGCCAATCCTGCTCAAGCTCGCTTTCAGCCGGGATCGTGCTACAACTGTGGCAAGATGGGTCATTTCGTGAATAAATGCCCGGAGCTTGCTAAGGCAAACCCAACCCACGGATGAGCAGTTGGCTGATTAGAAGATGTTGTTGTCTTATGCTTTTGTTTCTTCTATTTCTTGTAATGTGAAACAATCTGTTTTGATAATAAATAAATTGTTGTTCACAATTCTGATATACAAGTGTAGTTAAATGAGTAAATGGAAATTCTCTATGATACCTATATTAAGGAACTATGTTCCTTACAAACTACTCTTGTGATTCTCTCTTTCAAATGATCACTCATGATTCCCTCGAAAATTTTAAGTACTCGTTTCACTCTAAGAAACAAAGTACAGAAAATAAAGTGACATTATGAGTAATCATGCTTCTGCACATCTGTGCCTTTGAATCTTTGGTTAGATAACTAAGGGTATTTTCAAATCTCATACCCATTACGTTTTGATTTTTCAACATACACAGTACAAGTAATTCAAAAACAATCTTCATGATCTCAAAACACTTCATATAGTTTGAAAACAATTTTTTTTAAATGCATTGTCTAGGTTATTTCAAAAACATTGGCTATGTTTTCAAAAACAACCTTCATAATTTCAAAATGTTTCATATAGTCTGAAGACAATATTAACACAGTACATTTTCTTATCAAGTGCATGATTTCGAAAAGCATCATTCATGTTTTCCAAAAACCTTATACATAATTTCAAAATTTATCTCGCATGATTTTAAAACAATTTTTAAATATATACCTACCTAATACACCTACTCTATGATTTCAAAGGTATTATATATACGGTTTCAAAAACATTGAACACATTTTTAGAACCCCATGCATAGTTTCCAAAAATATTTTCCTCATACATTGACTTAATTTTCAAATTCTGTTTCATATGTCGCCTTGGCATATCTGGCATCTCAACTTCATAAGCATTTTACTTCATGTTTTGACCTAAGCACATTAAGTGCAAGGTTTCAAAACATCTTCAACTTCTAAAATCAATATGGGATCTTTTTATCTTCACAATTAGACCCTTGTGGATGATTATCATTCAAATCAGAGTCCTTAATTGGATTCCATATGTACCTAAATTCGAACATTTCGGTTCCTTATAATCGAAATCGAATTTTTCTTTTTAAAAAAAAAATTCTATCTTTATAGTTAGATTCTTGATAATGTTTAAAGTACCAAATGAAATCCACGAGATGGATTCCTAGTGTGCTTTAAATACATGTGCTCTGGTAGCAAAACAAATTTGCAAACTAAAGATCAAGATAAACAATCTTTGTGGTTATATGACTATGTGTTTATGCATCTTGTGTTTTCTTTTATGCATTTTATGTTTTTGTATACTCTGGATATTCGTTATCCAAATCCTCATAGAATCTTTCATATCTTCATATGAGGGATTCGTAGTAGGATATTCAAAAAGGTACTACCTTAAATCCTTAATGGGCTTCTATGTAATAGTTAAGACCCTTGGATTATATAGTACCACTCCATAATTCATAAGAGACCCTTTTAGGGGTCTAGTCAAAAAGATTGATTCAAAAATCTGGTTAAGAATGACATGTGATGATATAAGCTGAAAAGACTCCTTGGTTGTCTATTAAAATCATTTATTGATTTAATAAAAGGGACCCTATGGTGGTCTAGTCACACTCATCACAGGTTTGTTCATTTGGTTTCCTCCTACACATTATAAAATAGACTGTGTGAACTATGCAAGAAATTGTCTAATTATGGACGTGTACATAATTATGAAGTTTAGTGCATAGAAACCCAGTCAGATTTATTATGTGTAAGAACCGATAGTGACAACAATAACAAAATGAGAACGATGTAATGGAGGTACGGTGGACGCACCAATGACGCTTCATATACTTGTATATAAGTATCCCTCTTACATTGCAATCATGATGTTATTAAAGTTACTAGAAGTTCAGAACCCTAACCAATGTTGTTCGATCTTTTCAAGTTCATGTTTTAAACTCTCACAAGTTTCCCCTAAATAAAAATTTCGGGACGAAATTTCCTAAATTAGGGGAGACTGTGACACCTATGCCTCCACGGCCATCAAACAAATACTGTATCAATGAAATATTGTATTTCATACTTGTGATTTGTATAAATATGTGTATCCTTTGCACATATCAATTCTTGCTCGATTTCAAGCTTTAAATCGCTTTCTGGAAGGTTATACGCGCACTGATGCGTAAATATAACCCGTTTAATGCAACGAACACTCCGGAAAAGTAAAATAGGCTTAACATACCTTAAATAACCTTTACATAACTTAGAAATAAGTTTTAAAGGCTTTGGTATGGAAAAATCAAGTTAAATCGCTTACAGGGACAAAAGTTGACAAACTGCGAAAGTACGCCAATTTGAACTGTAACAGACATTCCGGAACATGACCATAAGTTAAACATACCATAAATATCCTTTACATAGCTTAGAAATAGGCTTTGAGGTGTTCGGTGTGCTAAAATAAACTTTCTGGTCATTCAGGGACTAAAAGCGTCAAAAAGTGCATAAGTTTGCATCTTCGCGCATAACTTATGTTCTGACTACATCCGGTCATCCAAAAATTTATGTAAGCACTAAAACATTTTATTTTAGTGTTTGGCATAAGAAAAATCCATTCGTCGCGTCATTTGGATCGTTTTTCGCGCTTATGCGCATTCCGTCGTAATTAAGCGAACATCGCGATCGTACGGCCAAACGAACCGACATCCGGGATATTTTTGAGCATGTTTCATGTCCACAATGTTTAGGCATCATTTTAGGGCCTTGAAAATGGCTTAACGAGCCTTAAACATGTCGGAAATGGCCTTAATACACAACGGGGACTGAAATGGAAACATTGGAAAGTGTTTGCTGATCAGGGGGACCTTAGCGTGACACCTAGCCCCCTTGGCGTCACGCGAGGCCCCTTCTGATCAGCAAAAGCCATTTTAAACAGCTATTAACAGCCCTTAAACCCTCCAAGGGCCAATGCCACATGTCAAACTCTTGTGGTGGGGGAAAAATGAGCTACCACAACATTCCAACACATGTACGGATGAGATTCGATCACGTTATTCGAGGAACGATCCTAACGGTTGTCCATTTACTATAAATACCCACCTCAACTTCACTCATTCCTCACAAATCTAATCAAAAGTGCTCTAAGTTGAAGCAAATCACTTCATACCTGAGCTACTCGATCAAGATTTACTAGCGGGGACCCTTTGTAAGTGTTCCTTCGTTCTTTTATCGCTTTTCTAGTCCGAAAGTCGAACTATGTTCGACTTTCTGCATTGACCAGTTTATGGTCGATGCGAAGTTCGTCTGAACTTCATAACGTGAGATTGATCACGATGGTTATAGTCCCTAGTGACTATACCTACTGATTACCACGTTATCTAGGCTAAGTGACGAGTCGTAGTTTCGGCCAAAATGCGTGTTAATGCGTATTTTGTAACCAAACTACTTATAGGTATCAAAACCGTTTGTTTTGATACCAAACCTGTTTTCTAAACTTAGTTAAGCATGTTTTAACATGCTTAGCTCGTCACTTTTAGTTTAGTGCTTATATAGGGTCGTAAGGTAAGCGATCTAAACAATCGCTTATGCTTTCGAACCCGACCCGTTTGGTCGACCATTAGGATCCGACCAAGCACATTAGGTGACCATAGTATATAGGGAATAACCTTCCGAGGTTATACCTTATGGTCACGACGTTTAGTTAGTTGTATGATAGGTAGTTTATATGCCTTAGGTAAATGACCAAAATGCCCTTTTTACGCCAAAATTCATTTTAAGCATATGTAACATAACTTTTGATATCTAAACTGATTTGGTAACAATATTAGACATATTAAGGCATATTTTACTTATCATAGGGCTAGTTAGGCGTTCCGAACGCGTTTTACGCGAACGGCGCGTTAAAGTAGCATAAGCTACCTAAACGGGTCGTAATGGGTCGTAAGCACTTAGGTTAGGTTTCATTGTAGTATGTAGGCTTTGTTAAACCATATTACACGAGTCTCCATACTCGTTTGGTTTACGAACCCTCATTCTATCCAATCCTCCGATTTAGGTCCGGTATATTAACATAGTTACCTATATTAGGTGCCGTTTGATTTCCGTGATCTCTAGCATTGTTTGGTTGTTACACAAGGACTTCTAAGCAATCTCAAGTGAGTACATAGACCCCTCTTTTACTGTTTTCCAAACGTTTTGGGGTGGAACATGTGACAGCCCTCACCAAACCAGGTATCCGTACGACTTAATTAATAATTAATTACTGCTTAATTACTGTGCTTACTTGAAATTGTGGATAAACTGCTATTTGAATACTGATACATGTACTTACTTGCATCATACTATACTTGCTGTCACTCCATGTTTTGCTTACAACACCTTTGTGACAACCTTGATGCACCAAACGCACAGTAGCACAATGAACGGATAACCTATTAAACGTGCTGCAATTACTAGCACCAGGCAGGTACTGCCTCTAAGGCCTGTAAGAGCCTGAGATAGTTTGCTACACTAGCGGTGAGTGTAGGGATGTAAGGGTTGTAGAACTGCGTCACTAGGAATGAGATTACAGTGACCGGATGTGCCTAAAACGTACATTAAGTACAAAATTCAGCACTTTAACATAAAAATTCAGCATTAAGCTACCTAATAGAGTGCCAAAACATGAGAAAAACATTACTAGACACTTTCCAAAGTGTCGAGAATAAGTTGTGTCACTAAAAATAATAATAACGACACATTAAAGCTTTGTTAAACACTTTAACGGATCTTTATCCAACCGAACAACCGGACTTTACCCGGAACATAAAAAAATTGCCAACAACATTGTTTTTCTTTTTCTGAGCCAGTTAGGGTCCCTGGATACCCTAACACCCGCTATAATGCATAACACCTCAGTAACCAAGTTAACCTTTAACTCAACTTAACTAATACTTACCTTTTAGTTGAAATCTAACCATAATACCCCCCCCCCCCTAACGAGTTCGGTCCTCATGAGGGACACCTCATGTCCTTCATTTGATTAATTTAATTATACTTGTCCCATATCAAGAGAGCACATGATCCATTGGTTAAATGTATTGGAATTGTCTATAAGTAGGATCATTAAACCATCATAAGCATCCAACACACAAAACTCTCCCTCTCCTCTCTATAAGCTCTCGGCCGAACTCCCCTATATCATCCATCCATCTTTCGACTTCCCTCAAGCTATTACAAGGGTATACAAGTGTTAAGGATCGCGTATAAAGAAGCTTGGTGCACTCGGATTGCGAAGGACCTCACTACATTGCTTTTATCCACGCATTTTTCGACTAGAATCTTCCCTAGCCTCGAGCTAGTAGTAAGTTGCTTTAAACACACTCTCGATCTATTTTAAAGTGGTTAAAAAGAACTATGACGGTTAAAATTCATGAACATACAAGATGATATGAAAAAGTCTACTAAAAATGCTAAAAATGTTGGTTAATAGCACAAGGGTTGTGTAAATCATGTAGGATTTGTCTTGTGTAATTATTTGGGCCCGATCTATGTTGTGGTAGCTCGGATCATCGTTTAACTCGGATTGGTCATGATCATGGATCATGACATAGAGCTTGTTTAAGTGTAACAAGGGTTAAATGATGAAACTCTACCACACACTAAACATGAACTTGTGTAAAATCGACTTTACTCACGAAATAGTGTTTAAAACTAGTAGATCTACGGATCTACAAGCGGTATTTTCAAAGGACCACGTGTCAAGAGAAAACATACTTTTAAAGACGGATCTTTCATAAACAAGAATGATTTTAGCAAACACACAAGTGTGTAAATACTTGTGTAACACTAAGTTTCGACAAAGAACTAGTTTTGTCAAATTTTACAAGAAGTTGTAAAGATGGAATTTCTTTAAAAACGAGACTTTTACGAAACCGGATGGATTTATATAAAGATACACTAAAAGTAAGGAGCTTTACTACATATTGTTGGAAAAACTACAAGTTCATGTAATTCTTGCGATTTACATATATATTGACTAGTTTGATGCTTTGAACATTGTTTTGATTGAATAAGAAAATTGTTGGTTTGATTTGTAAAAGAAAATGATACGCTTGAAAGCGTGGCCACCTCCCGTTACAGGGGAAACTCTGGCGAAATTTTTCCGAAAACCTAACACTTAGAAATATTTTTCACTACAAGTGTTAGAAATACATTTTAGACTTATTTTCGAATTATAGATTTCGCCACGACTTTATTTACAAAATATCGGAGGTGGGATTTCACAAAATAAAACCTGAAATATATATATTTAGAATATATGTTTTTCATAATAACACTTGTGAATTTCTATGATTATTTTGTGAACTATACAAATATTATTTTTAGGGTAAAAATAATATTACCGAATGATAATGATTCCAAAAATAATACATACGCCTTCACAATAATTACTAAGTTACAACGGTATAATTATTACCACCCGATCTCTAAAACGTAACTTACGCATTTTAAGAAAATACTAATGAACGCGTATTTTGTCAAGGATATTATTGTGGAAAATTGTATGAAATAAAATATAATATTTTTGGGAAAAATATTTATATAGAAATAAAATATATTTTAAGTGAGACTTAATGATATATTTCGAAGTTATACGAACGCACATGTATTGAATCCCCCATCCTTGGGAAGGAATAATTACCAAGTATTTACAAAAATATAAACACGAAATAGTTGTCTAACTATTTCCCAAAAACTTAAACCTTAAGCTAAGGCACGGCCGTCCGTCTAACAGAGTTAGTACGTGTAGGTCGTCGCACAGCTGCTTGAGTAGGAGATATACTTGATAGAGACGCACCACTGTGAGTTCATGTCCCCCTTTTCTCTTAACTGTTTTCAGTTTTCTAAACTGCGGGGGTGAAATACATGTTACTACGATTACAAGTACTTTTTATATGGTATGGATAGCATAAGGAGGGTTATTACCTAGATCATGTGAATGGGTAGGCTATTATCGTAAGACCATTAATCCTTGTATAAGGACCGAGAGGCATGAGTGATAGATCTATCGGGTGTTGCGAGCCCCACACATGAGCCAGCGTGTGGCTGCATGTGGTGACTATGTCGTTCCGTCGGAAGGACCGGTATGAAATACGCGTTACAGGTTTGAGTGCTTCCTAGGCCATTTCACTTATTAATGTATTAGCTACACATTAATTGATCTTTTTTTTCCTTATTGCTACATACCAGGAAATTTCATACATACAGACATTTTACAAAGGTTTTACTTACTCACTTACACATGAACTCGCTCAACATTATTGTTGATTTTTCAACTTACATGTATTTCAGGGAATTAAAGGATCTGGCGCGGTATGACACGATTTCCCGCTGCACTAGTTTCGAGGTCATCCGAGTTTAAGGGATGTGACTTTTTCCTGGACGAGTCACAGTTCTTAAACTGTGTTTATTTCTTGTTGGTGTTGTGTCTTTTGAACACTGTTTATGTTTGTTAGGATGTGATATCCGTTAAGTCAATGTTGTGGTTCTTTACTCTTCAAACTTATTTTAATGGATGATCTTGCATGGTTTTATTTTCATATAGCTTTGTTATGATTAAGCTATGGTATTAAGAAGTCACACCAAATTAACCACGCTTCCGCAAAGCCAGGGTGTGACAGCTTGGTATCAGAGCTCTGATCATAGCGAACTAGGATTCTTTCTCGAGTCTAGACTATGATCACTAGGGCTCTCACGAAAACATTTTTACATTGCATACCACTTAAGTCCAGATCCAAAACGTTTTTACTAAAAAATGTTGAGCACATTTTATTTATTATTTATAGGCTCAGTCTGGGAGGCTGAGGCTCGGTCTGGGAGGCCGAGGCTCGGTCTGGGAAACCGAGGTAGTTGGCTAGTAGGAAGAGCAGTCTGAGAGGCTGGGAAAATTTGGCTAGTGGGACTAGGAAAAGCAGTCTGAGAGGCTGGGAGAATTTGGCTAGTGGGACTAGGAAGAGCAGTCTGAGAGGCTGGGAAAATTTGGCTAGTGGGACTAGGAAGAGCAGTCTGAGAGGCTGGGAGAATTTGGCTAGTGGGACTAGGAAGAGCAGTCTGAGAGGCTGGGAGAATTTGGCTAGTGGGACTAGGAAGGGCAGTCTGAGAGGCTGGGAGGCTAGTGGGACTAGGAGAATTGTTTGATTGCTTACTTGGTGACTAATGTGCTTGTCTGATTATATGATTGATTATTTGTACATATTTGTGTTTGTGTTACAGACACCATGGACTCGTCCGGCACAGGTGATTCGGACACCACGGACCCTAGACCCATAGTATCAGACGACTTAGAGTCTTCAGAGCACGAGGTCCACACATCAGATGTTACCAGCACAGACGAGGATGACTTTCAACCCTTTGCGCTGCCCGACGCTGTCGATGAGCCCGCTGATGGCCCTTTTGCTGGGTACCTACCACTCGTAGAGATCCCTGCTCCCATACCTTTGGCCGTTTATCCTGCTTACGATATGCTCCTCGACGCCGACGCTGACGACGACGTCGATCCGTTTGATGATGAGCCCCTAGAGGACGATGCTGAGGGCGAGGCCCTTCTAGCTGATAGTGGTCTTTTGTTACTCGCAGATGCCCCAGCTGAGGAGTCCCCTGCACACTCACCCGCTCCAGACTCCTTCGAGTCTGTGGCCTCCGCACCGTCACACACTCGGAGCGCACAACACTATTCACACGGTTCAGGCTGGCATGCCCATTGATCCTGTGATTGCTGACCTACCCATTGACGATCACCCTGCTGATGCACCACTACTGGAGGGTGACCATGTTATTGCTGCTGATCATGTTGATCCCCCACTTATCGCTGTTATACCTGCTGACTCTCTTGTTGCACCCCACCCTGACCCTGTGCCTGTACAGTTCGATCATGCGCCTTTTGCAACCCAAGTTGATCCTCGATACGCGCACACCCGAAATGGGTGGATAGACGATGACAATGGTTACCCACCTTTCGAGTTTCCTGTGACGCTCTCTTGTGGCCCCTGTTTCAGACCCTGTTCCAGTTCCTATGGATGCACCTTTGCTACCCACACTTACCGCTGATGGCCTCCACACCGTTACATGACCCGGAGCCTGCACTCGAGCCAGCTGCTACACCATTTGGGTCAGCTTGATGTTGCGCCTGCTGAACCTACACCTTTACGTGATCATGACCCTGTTTCTTTTTGGTCTGCCATACATTGCACCCCTTACATCTACCTGCATCGGCCAATCTCCTCATTTGTGAGATGTTCGTTTTTACACCCGAAACCGCTGACATTGCTCCCTTCCCCTATGAAGACCAACGTCCATTGCGCCAAGATGCCTATAGCTTTCTTTCGGAATATAACCATACCTCGAGGAGGTACTTCAGGTCAGCACCCGCATAACGATTCATCTGCTACAACAGCATATTCCCAACTGCACAGGTCGCACCATTTGCTACATTCACCTCTACAACGTCGGACGAGCCATCTCGGTGATTCCTATTGCACACTGTGCTGAAGTTAGACCCTTACATTATAAAGGCCACACGCGAGATGAGTTGCTCTTGTAACATCAACTACAGTTAAGGATATGAGTCACAGAATGTTGGAGCTTGAGCTGACGCCACAATTGGTAACTTCAATTGCGAAACATTACATAACCGAAAACATGACTTGAGTGTCTACATCACAAGACCACATATTGTCTGAAAATTCTATACACAATACCACGTTCTCTAGCCGGTCTATCACCAGCATGCTTTGATCCGCCGCATGCATCAAGACTCCTCTGTGCTCTTGACCTTTGTTCTTTCACCATTCCCGGGATTCCGATGTTCATTTCTAAACTATCAAGCGGCAGAGCAAATGATTACTTCAACGTATATACAAGCTCGAGGAGGGACTCACGCACGTTAACAGTATACTTTTCTTTCCTCCTCCACCTCAGTCACCAGTATAGTTGATTTCTGGATTAAGCGGATTGCATTACGCTTGGGAAAAGACGCTAATGATAAGCGGGGATTTTGGAGACTTTTGAGAATCACTTCTGACCACGTAGTTGTGATGCACTAATATACTTGTTGGACAAGGGTAGGGTGACCCTGAGTCCCTTCTGATGTGATGCATTTTGGTAAGACGCAATGATTGTGGCCGGTGGATAATGAAAGCCCGATCATCTTTAAACACGCGACAATACTTATGACTAATGACCGATGAAAAATATCGTCGCTATGCTCTCACTAAACACGTTGATGATCTACATATTTGTGCTATAACTATAATACCACATGTTTACTTGCTACGTTCCTATTTGCAAGCTGTGCTATAACCGTGAGGATATGTGATTAATTGTTAAACAACTGCGTATTTACGTAAATGTAATATACCTATGAGGTCTTATTCGTTAAATAGAGACTTAGGTGCTCGTGTCCTTACTAAGACCTGACCTAACCGACTTTCTTCTCAGAAGATGTCGACTCGAGGGAACACCGATACCAACAACCCTTTGCCAACGACAGAGGCGGAATTTCAAGAACGCCTCGTGCAGTTTATCGCACAGTACAAGGCCCAGCGCTCCAAACGCAACGGAGGTACCTCAGGAAATAACCCACCCAACGGCTGCACCTACAAGCAGTTCTTAGGCTGCCAACCCCTACATTTCGACGGCACTGGGGGTGCCGTAGCCTTCGTACGCTGGATTGAGAAGACGGACACGGTTTTGCGTGCGAGCAAATGCGCCCCAGAAGATCAGGTCTCGTACATTTCCAGGCTGTTCCGAGATGGGGCTCTGTCATGGTGGAAACTTCAGGTTCAGACAATGGGCGAGGCCGCTGCATATGCTTTATCATGGGACGAGCTGAAAGAACTAATGCATAAAAAGTACTGTTCAAGAACAGAAAGCCAGAAGGTAGAAACTGGGTTCTGGAACTTGAAGATGGAAGGTCCAAAAATAGCTGAGTATGTGGAGAAGTTCCAAGTTCTGTCGCGTATCGTTCCTTACATGGTAGATCCGGAGTTTAAGAGGATTGAGCGTTTCATTTGGGGATTGGCACCCCAAATCATGAGCTTGGTGACGACGTCAAAGCCTGCAACGATCACTGAGGCCATCAATCTAAGTGTAGCCTTGACGGAAGAGGCAATCAGGACGAACAAATTTTCAACCTCTGAGGAGAAGAAGGAGACTCATGTAGAGTCATCTGGGGACAATAAGAGAAAGTTGGCAAATTTCAAACAGGGTACCCAGTCGAGTAGCAACAACAAGGCCAAAAAGAGAAAAGAGTACATGGGTAAGCTACCTAAATGCGATAGGTGCCGACGTCATCATACCGGGCGATGTAAAAATGGGAAGTGTGACAACTGTGGCAAAGTGGGACACAACAGGGAAACGTGTTGGCGTGAGATGAAGCGTGGAAAGAAAGGAAAGGGGAAAGATAAGGGATGTTATACCTGCGGGGATATGAGGCACGTTAGGAAAGATTGCCCAAGGGAGATTAAGCAAAATGATGGGGAAAGATGTCTAACACCGGAGCCAGAGAAGCACGCCAGGAATCCAAGCATGAATATCGGTACGTCCCATACTACCCGATGTTATGCATCTGTATTGCCAAATATGTTGTAAATTTTACGCTTCGCACCCCTAGAGTTCGAGAGTTTAATTGGTTTAAGCAGCGAGTAAGTAGATATTCCAGTACCCATTAGAACTAGCTTAGGGGAAACTAGTGAAAGCCAACACAATAACTGGAATCGGCAAGATAGAACCCGGGAAGCATAAGATTACACTCGATCTACTGCCAGTGAATTGGGAGACTTCAACAAGGTAGTTGGAGGGATTGGTTGACAAATGATCAATAGGAGATCGATATCCGCACCATGATGACGAATGAAGGAACGATCTCGACTCACAAGGCAGGATACGCCTCCTCAGATCACGAATTGCTTGAAAGCACGAAGGTTGTTATGGGAAGAATGTGTTGTTTTCTTGGCTCCTGTCAGGGACAGGAGGAGCCGAAGAACCAAAGCACAGAGATGTTCCTATGATAAGGAAATATCCTGCGGTCTTCCTCGAAGACTTACCGGAATCACCTCCTCAACGATTAGTCGAGTCTCGCATCGATTTAATCCCAGGCACCACGCCTGTAGTTAATGCATCGTAACGACTTACACTTCGGGAAGAGGCAAGGATTGGCAGTGCAACCCCAGTGGTTGATAAAGAAGGAAGATAACAGACCAAAACCTTTGTTTTGGATAACCTCAGTTCTGCTCGCCAAAAGAAAGGACGAATGACCTTCAAATGACCGAGAGTCGGACGAGCTAGCCAACCAGAGTCGGTGGCTCTTGCTGAGGACTAACGAACTTCTTATATAACTAACTATGAGGACCCAACAACTATTACACGACTGGTCCACAATCGAGCGTCGTTAACAGTAAATTCAAGAAGAAAGCTTACCGGTGAAAATTGTGAGACAATGACTAGTCCTTAGACGTACACAAAAACGGTGTTTCCTACACAATGTACAAACCGGATCCACACGGGATACGAAACCTGGAGGATTTGGGAAAACTTATATTTATTACCTTCGTGAACCCAGGTCCAAACTCGTAAGGGTTTTTATTTAGGAACCATATCTGTCAACTCAATCAACCATCATTAACCTGGCGCATATGCCAGTTTTGTTGACCAAACGGAGAGTACTCGGATTTCTTTTACTTCTGGCGAGTAGATGTTTGCATCTCTACTCCCCTTAATGGTAGTTGCATCACACAAGTTTTCTTCGCTGAGAGCGAACACACATTTGTTTCGATACTTGGTCATTTCTTCATTTTAGCAAGCACTCATTGTTTCGGTACTCGGAAACTTTCATGACCCACATGCATCATTTGCTACGCGCGTGGTTTTGTTTCGAACAAACACTTCATTGAAATTTAAATATTACCCTGCTAAACCCAGTTACTGATTCGTGATTCAAATGACCTACATTTTTGTCATTGTTGACTCTTTTGTTATCAAGTCAACACACTTATTGAAACTACCTTCTTTCAAATTACATGTTTGCTATCATGTCAAGATTTCCTTGTTGATATGTACGTTTATTGTTTGGTTACTAGGATTCAACTGCTTGAACTTATCCAGTTCACCTGCTTAATTTGAGACGCCATATGATGCATTGAGAGCATCGTATTCTAACACTTTGGCACATATTCTTTTGTTTTGGGTCGTGGTAGACTTATTTGGTCTAAGACTCCACTAAATCGTGGATAGATTTTGACACCTTACAGTGATACTTTCACAGAACAAAAGCTTGCGCTTATTTGACTACTCACTTCGTACACGGATTTAATTGATTATTTGACAACTTGCCCTAAATCCGTTTCTTTATCACAATTAAATCACTCTCAACACACGTGCGTGCTGAGTCAAAAGTACATAAATTCATTTCATATCATGATGTACCCCCTAACGATTCTTTCGTTGTAAATCAAATGCCTTGCGATACTTAATACATTTCATATTCGATTGGAAACAGTGGATCTTTGATGTTCCGTATTTAACTGAAAACTCTGTAACATGGTATAAATCAAATCTTCAGATTGCCTCAGTACACTTTCATTTGATTTCAAACGCGGTGAACTTGTTCAGTCACCACTATTATTGGGAAATGCCATTACGACACCTTGTGGTGTCATCATAAACTTGTAGCTTGTGCTAATCGTGGTAACCGTTTTACACGAGACCACACATACTTCTGTTTGATTTATCATTTAAACATTTCTGATGCAACTACGAATCAAGACAATGATACACCAGATTCACTTGTATTCCATTCGGTGTATCTCCACTATTCAAAAATGTCGACACACTAAACCTTACCAAACATTTATTCAAGAGTTGACAGATCATTTTACTATTACGTTGAGTTGTTACTTTTGAGTTCATATAACGGGTGCTATGGTTTGTAAAAACCCGTTTGCATATTGTAACCAATCGTTTAAAAGAATCTTATTAGTCAAAACTCCACTTCTGTGGAACCCCTGCTAGCTGATTTACACTAGATTATACGTCAAATACGTCTGGTACCATTGACATCCAATGCTAGAAGCACACACCTTTCAACCCTAGGATTCGGGTTGTTATATATTCTGGGACTCAGCTAATGTGAGTAAGGTTTGTTTCGATTTGATGATTATCTACTTCGATATTATCCATATACATACGTGTGTGACTTAACCATAAGTAGTAGGGTAGTACAAATTTCGAGGACGAAATTTATTTAACGGGGGGAGAATATGACAACCCTCACCAAATCAGGTATCCGTACGACTTAATTAATAATTAATTACTGCTTAATTACTGTGCTTACTTGAAATTGTGGATAAACTGCTAATTGAATACTGATACATGTACTTACTTTCATCATACTATACTTGCTGTCACTCCATGTTTTGCTTACAACACCTTTGTGACAACCTTGATGCACCAAACGCACAGTAGCACAATGAACGGATAACCTATTAAACGTGCTGCCATTACTAGCACCAGGCAGGTACTGCCTCTAAGGCCTGTAAGAGCCTGAGATAGTTTGCTACACTAGCGGTGAGTGTAGGGATGTAAGGGTTGTAGAACTGCGTCACTAGGAATGAGATTACAGTGACCGGATGTGCCTAAAACGTACATTAAGTACAAAATTCAGCACTTTAACATAAAAAATCAGCATTAAGCTACCTAATAGAGTGCCAAAACATGAGAAAAACATTACTAGACACTTTCCAAAGTGTCGGGAATAAGTTGTGTCACTAAAAATAATAATAACGACACATTAAAGCTTTGTTAAGCACTTTAACGGATCTCTATCCAACCGAACAACCGGACTTTACCCGGAACATAAAAATATTGCCAACAACATTGTTTTTCTTTTTCTGAGCCAGTTAGGGTCCCTGGATACCCTAACACCCGCTATAATGAATAACACCTCAGTAACCAAGTTAACCTTTAACTCAACTTAACTAATACTTACCTTTTAGTTGAAA
The DNA here is from genome assembly GCA_030545235.1 of Helianthus tuberosus. Lineage (NCBI taxonomy): Eukaryota > Viridiplantae > Streptophyta > Magnoliopsida > Asterales > Asteraceae > Helianthus > Helianthus tuberosus. The sequence continues at coordinate 69,318,081 of CM060356.1, read as the reverse complement.
TCTAACCATAATACCCCCCCCCCTAACGAGTTCGGTCCTCATGGGGGACACCTCATGTCCTTCATTTGATTAATTTAATTATACTTGTCCCATATCAAGAGAGCACATGATCCATTGGTTAAATGTATTGGAATTGTCTATAAGTAGGATCATTAAACCATCATAAGCATCCAACACACAAAACTCTCCCTCTCCTCTCTATAAGCTCTCGGCCGAACTCCCCTATATCATCCATCCATCTTTCGACTTCCCTCAAGCTATTACAAGGGTATACAAGTGTTAAGGATCGCGTATAAAGAAGCTTGGTGCACTCGGATTGCGAAGGACCTCACTACATTGCTTTTATCCACGCATTTTTCGACTAGAATCTTCCCTAGCCTCGAGCTAGTAGTAAGTTGCTTTAAACACACTCTCGATCTATTTTAAAGTGGTTAAAAAGAACTATGACGGTTAAAATTCATGAACATACAAGATGATATGAAAAAGTCTACTAAAAATGCTAAAAATGTTGGTTAATAGCACAAGGGTTGTGTAAATCATGTAGGATTTGTCTTGTGTAATTATTTGGGCCCAATCTATGTTGTGGTAGCTCGGATCATCGTTTAACCCGGATTGGTCATGATCATGGATCATGACATAGAGCTTGTTTAAGTGTAACAAGGGTTAAATGATGAAACTCTACCACACACTAAACATGAACTTGTGTAAAATCGACTTTACTCACGAAATAGTGTTTAAAACTAGTAGATCTACGGATCTACAAGCGGTATTTTCAAAGGACCACGTGTCAAGAGAAAACTTACTTTTAAAGACGGATCTTTCATAAACAAGAATGATTTTAGCAAACACACAAGTGTGTAAATACTTGTGTAACACTAAGTTTCGACAAAGAACTAGTTTTGTCAAATTTTACAAGAAGTTGTAAAGATGGAATTTCTTTAAAAACGAGACTTTTACGAAACCGGATGGATTTATATAAAGATACACTAAAAGTAAGGAGCTTTACTACATATTGTTTGAAAAACTACAAGTTCATGTAATTCTTGTGATTTACATATATATTGACTAGTTTGATGCTTTGAACATTGTTTTGATTGAATAAGAAAATTGTAGGTTTGATTTGTAAAAGAAAATGATACGCTTGAAAGCGTGGCCACCTCCAGTTACAGGGGAAACTCTGGCGAAATTTTTCCAAAAACCTAACACTTAGAAATATTTTTCACTACAAGTGTTAGAAATACATTTTAGACTTATTTTCGAATTATAGATTTCGCCACGACTTTATTTACAAAATATCGGAGGTGGGATTCAAACAAAATAAAACCTGAAATATATATATTTAGAATATATGTTTTTCATAATAACACTTGTGAATTTCTATGATTATTTTGTGAACTATACAAATATTATTTTTAGGGTAAAAATAATATTACCGAATGATAATGATTCCAAAAATAATGCATACGCCTTCACAATAATTACTAAGTTACAACGGTATAATTATTACCACCCGATCTCTAAAACGTAACTTACGCATTTTAAGAAAATACTAATGAACGCGTATTTTGTCAAGGATATTATTGTGGAAAATTGTATGAAATAAAATATAATATTTTTGGGAAAAATATTTATATTTTGGAGTTAGAAATAAAATATATTTTAAGTGAGACTTAATGATATATTTCGAAGTTATACGAACGCACATGTATTGAATCCCCCATCCTTGGGAAGGAATAATTACCAAGTATTTACAAAAATATAAACACGAAATAGTTGTCTAACTATTTCCCAAAAACTTAAACCTTAAGCTAAGGCACGGCCGTCCGTCTAACAGAGTTAGTACGTGTAGGTCGTCGCACAGCTGCTTGAGCAGGAGATATACTTGATAGAGACGCACCACTGTGAGTTCATGTCCCCCTTTTCTCTTAACTGTTTTCAGTTTTCTAAACTGCGGGGGTGAAATACATGTTACTACGATTACAAGTACTTTTTATATGATATGGATAGCATAAGGAGGGTTATTACCTAGATCATGTGAATGGGTAGGCTATTATCGTAAGACCATTAATCCTTGTATAAGGACCGAGAGGCATGAGTGATAGATCTATCGGGTGTTGCGAGCCCCACACATGAGCCAGCGTGTGGCTGCATGTGGTGACTATGTCGTTCCGCCGGAAGGACCGGTATGAAATACGCGTTACAGGTTTGAGTGCTTCCTAGGCCATTTCACTTATTAATGTATTAGCTACACATTAATTGATCTTTTTTTTCCTTATTGCTACATACCAGGAAATTTCATACATACAGACATTTTACAAAGGTTTTACTTCCTCACTTACACATGAACTCGCTCAACATTATTGTTGATTTTTCAACTTACATGTATTTCAGGGAATTAAAGGATCTGGCGAGGTATGACACGTTTTCCCGCTGCACTAGTTTCGAGGTCATCCGAGTTTAAGGGATGTGACTTTTTCCTGGACGAGTCACAGTTCTTAAACTGTGTTTATTTCTTGTTGGTGTTGTGTCTTTTGAACACTGTTTATGTTTGTTAGGATGTGATATCCGTTAAGTCAATGTTGTGGTTCTTTACTCTTCAAACTTATTTTAATGGATGATCTTGCTTGGTTTTATTTTCATATAGCTTTGTTATGATTAAGCTATGGTATTAAGAAGTCACACCAAATTAACCACGCTTCCGCAAAGCCAGGGTGTGACAGAACACATGTGCCTACTTGTTACTTTCGTGCTTTCCTGTTTTCACATCATATACTTGCTATGTTCATTAGTACATTTATAGTACATGATTTCATTACATTTTATGCTATGTATGCCCATTGTGTGCATACTTAGTACATTACTTTACATGCTATGTATGCCCATTGTGTGCGTACTTAGTACATTACTTTACATTACATTTTATGCTATGTATGCCCATTGTGTGCGTACTTAGTACATTATTTTACATTACATTACATTTTATGCTATGTATGCCCATTGTGTGCATACTTAGTACATTACTTTACATTACATTTTATGCTATGTATGCCCATTGTGTGCGTACTTAGTACATTACTTTACATTACATTTTATGCTATGTATGCCCATTGTGTGCGTACTTAGTACATTATTTAACATTACATTTTATGCTATGTATGCCCATTGTGTGCGTACTTAGTACATTATTTTACATTACATTCTATGCTATGTATGCCCATTGTGTGCGTACTTAGTACATTATTTTACATTACATTCTATGCTATGTATGCCCATTGTGTGCATACTTAGTACATTTATTATTCATCACATGCTTACATTTTGGTATGACATTTGGTTTGTTTAAATGAGACAATGTACATTCATTAACACCGATCATGCCGCTCGGTAGTAGGTAGTGGTACCATAGGACTTGACAAATCCCATTCCTGTAATCTCGGGTTTGTTTGGATGGAAGGAATGACCGAATCCGGATACATTTTTTGATAACCTTTACTAAAAGGGTTATCCGACTGTCGCAAGGCTTGGATGTATGAATTTTCACAATACCGTATAAATGTTTATATCAGTATAGCATGCATGTATTACACAAAACATAACTTTGATTTATACCATGTTTTACTTCAATACCTTGTTTTTGTGCATTTTACATATGGTTTAGTTGATATATTTCACTTACCATACATAAACATTTTGACATTTACATACACAATTCATGGTTTACATTAAACATAAACATTAGACATAGACATTAGACATGGTTTTCACATAAACATTCTGACATTTGATTATACATAAACATTTTACTTTGTTGGTTTGGTTTGAGTAAGTGATTTAAGTAACGAGGCGTGTGTAATATGATACAAGCATGGTGGATACGCCGCTGGTACTTCCTATATATAAGTGTTTATATGGTATTACATATCGTAGCGTTATTTGAATCATTTCAATTTGAGACATATAACATTTTATACAAATAACATACTTTTCACAAGACATTGTTTTACAAACAACTTATCTTATACAAACTCATTTTACTTGGTTATTCATTTAACCATACATTATTCTCTTATTTATACATATCATCTGAACTTATTGTTTTTCCAACGATTTACAAAACAAATCAATTTACAAGGTTCATGACTGACTTTTGCTAAACAACTTTTTCTAAACTTACAAGTCATGAATCCTATTTTCACAAAACCTATGTATCTCACAGGCATTTTTATGCTGACGTACCTATTTTCACATGTGTTTCAGGATATGATGCATAGGATTTATCAAGATACACTTAGGCGGACTTGGGCCTTAGTGACAATAAAAGATGCAAGACTAGTTATTTATGTTATATTTCTTTTATTGTCAAGACATTGTAACTCTTTTATTCAATAAAACAATATTTCAATTTCCAAGTGTTATGAAACAATGATTCTGTTACAACACTCCCCGACGTTTCCGCCACGTTTTGTTGTTTTTCATGGTCGGGGTGTGACACTTTTCTTAAAAGGATGAGAGAGAAGGTTGCCTTACAATTTGCCCATAGAGAGATCATCTAGCCATGCAAAATGCATGCATTATGATTGGACCAAAAAATTGGTCTTGGGAAGTACATGGGGGGGCGGCCCACATGTTATTTTTTTTTAAAAATTCAAAATTTCTTTTATAAATTTAAGTCTTGTTTATTTTATAACCTTTTATAAAATATAACATCTTATGTTTACAAGACTTATGCAACCATTTAAACCCATTAAATAACAAAATAAAATATTCTCTCAAAATAAATTATCCATATAATTTATTAGTTTGTTAAGTGCAATTATTTAGAAAACCAATTTCTAAATATTATAAGTGTTAATATTTATTTGTTTGATCATATTATAATAAAAATTATAGGTGTTTGTCTAGCTTGTTATTGGGTATGACCCGACTTGGATCATAACGTACTAGCCACATCAATTTAATATGTGTCTTGGGCATACAGAGTCCAACAAAAAGCCATTTATATGTGTGGTTAAAAGTACAACAATTTGTTTAGAAGACATCTGATGTGGCAGCTGACGTGGAATCCGACGTAGTAGCTGACATGGCATATGACATGGCATCCGACATGGCAGTTGACGTGACATGAATATATGTTTGGGTAAAAGTAATCTTATGTGTAGGTAAAAGTAATATTATGTGTAGGTAAATGTTGAAGATGTGTAGGTATTAATCTTAATTTGTGTTGAAAAAAAGTTGATGTGTTGGTAAATATATTTTAAAGTGTAGACATTAACCACATTATATGTAGATAAAAATGTTCAATATGTACAAACAAATACCAAAGCATTATGGAAACATACGTGAACACATTATGATTCTTAATTAAACTAATAAACATTAATCTTATAAACAACCAAATAAAAGTACTAGTTATAGAAATTTAAATACTAAAACAAACAAAACTAAAAGTGTTTATAAGTTACTAACGAGTTAGAGAATCTACTAAATCGCCTTCACTCATCAATGTTTTCAACACCCTCTAATGTATCACATTGAGATTGTTCCAGTGTTCTTGATGGACGAGGCATGATGTTATTCTCAATCAACGCTTGTTCCATAATTGCACATTTACCTTTTACCGTTCCAAGTTCTTCCACTAGATCATCGTAAGCATCCTCCAGCTCTTCGTAAGGAAGACGCTTTGATTTTTTAGTAGCACCCATTGTGCTACTAGAACTAACTGGATCACGTCCCCACCCGTGCAAACGAACAGAGCTTCTTCCAAGTACAGTCTCAATAATCGACTTATCGCTCATTGATTCCACAGGATGCTCATTTCTCAGCTTCATCATTTTTTCCTTTAGAAAGAAAAAAAATAAGAAGACATGTACACAAAATTAATTAGGGGTGTTCACGGTCCGATTTTCATGGTTTTAAGGTCAATGCTTAACCGAACCGTTAGTTAACGGTTTTTTATTTGTGTAAACCAAAACCAAACTATAAAACTCTTAAACCGAACCATTAACAGTTTGGGCTCTTTGGAATTTTATAAAAGATGACCAAAATATATGATATATATATATATATATATAAAGTTGTCGAGAATTTGCATAATTTTACAAGTTTTCAAACACAAACTGTCCCAACTCTCGAATAAACTATTAAGATATAAGCAACACAATTTGTTCGAAATTTGCAAAAAAAAAAAAAAAGAACAAGCTGCCAAATAAAAGTTACCCAGACCTTAAAATCATGCTTAATACTTCAATACACAGACAACATGAGCAACTAATGTAAGAAAATAAGGGGCTTTTTGTATCATTCAGATCTGACCCAGTCAGCTCTGATTCCTCCTTTGTCCCATTCAACATCAAACAATGTCTGATTGATTCAGACCCAATTTTAACCATTCAGATGTTTTTTTTGGAACCAAACTGCCTCAAGTCTGACCGAATCAGATGTTTCCCTCTTAATGGTTCAGTTCAGATGCAAACAAACAGCCCCTAACTCTAATTTTGACTAATTATTATATCGTTGGAATATTTGAAACACAAAAGGGCTGAAGAGTTTATAACTGGCTAGAGATTTAAACCAAACCGATAAACAGTTTAGACAATTTCACGGTTTGAAACCAAACCGTGAACACCGATAAAATAAAATTATATACCTAATAATTGATATTTAGCGTAGAAACTAACAAGTAAACTTACATATTTTGCAGCCGCATCAGTAGATATCTAACCTTTTTTTGCGTCCCAATGAGTTAGTCGCCATGTCTCAAGTTGCCCGGTTGAAGATTCCAAATCTAGTCCACGCTCAATATGATAGCGTATTGTACTTTTCGAGCCATTTTTGCTATTTATTTTTCGTTGTACACGTGCCTTAAGTTTCTTTTCTGCATTTTCCTTCAAGGACATACAACCAAACAAAAAATAAAATATTACACTGAATTCATTAATGATTAACAAAAATATAGAACATTGTTAAAACATTACCTTGTATTTTGTCTCAGACCACATATCACAAAGATATTCCCAGTCTTCTTTGCTAACATTAGAAGGAGTTGTAGTCTTTGCCTTAGTCGGATCTTCCAATCCTCCAATCTGTTTGAAGTCTTCATGCAACTTACTTTTGTAACCTCTCCATGCCTTCGCCAAATAGCTATCAATAACTTTGCAAACCTTTGAGTTCTCCACATCAATTTCAAAAAGTGTCTTTAAGTAACAAATGTAACAAACATAAATAACTCATTAGTAAATGTGAATATTAAAATCATATTGAATTATAAAATAAAACTTACGGTTAGCTTGTGGCGTAATGGCAACCTAACTTCAATCGGTACATGTCTCCATTCTTTATATTGTAAGCTACAATTGTTACGCAAAATGTAACCACATTCATGCATGAAAGATGAGGCATTTTCACATATTACTTCCATTGCATTAAAATTGAACTCCAATGTATAATGTCAACAATCAATCACATGAATCCCTCCAGTCAACCCATGACCACTCCAGCTACTCCAGACAGCAAGTTCCCAAATCCAAGATATCTAACGACCTGCGAGCATGCAACAAGTGTATCAGACAACGCTGGTGAGTTCATAGTTTTACGAAAACGTTGGTTACCTAGTGTTTAGTTAATCCATTGAATTTACAATGTTGATAATATCCCGAATACAAGACGGCTTCTGATTTACATTGCCCTTTCTCCAATGCTCCTATCAAAGCATTGGTCATGACTAGGTCATTAGTTCAACACCCGTCCTCCTAGGTACGGGGTGAGGTTGCCAAACCTAAGTAGCGCTACCAACTAATACCCCGTTACCTCTCAGGTAACAAACAACAAGGAGGGACTTTAATGGTGATAGGACGAGTATATTATCCAACATTCCAGATTTTTCCCACAAGACATATTCCTCTCTGGAATACCTATGATTTACCCAAAAACCTATCCCTCTCAGGGATACCCAATGACTGTCCCAACCACCGGGACGCATGCTCAAGAGAAATGAACTCACCTTTGGTTTGCTCAGTTAGATTAAATGCTCGTTAAACAGTTGATCAGTCAAATCCTATCGTGGTTACCAAACACAGTCAGTTTCATGAATTCACAATTCATGTATCTTGTCACACGTATTACTCAAACAATAAACAACCAAACATATAACCATCATGTATGTCATAACAAGCGTTGTTCGTACAATCACACAAGTTGTAGTAAGTATCCATACCGACACATGCTCACATTGCAAGTTAGAGCCGTACACGCATGTTTCGTTTTATCACTTGTATCTGGTGTACCAATCACAAGAGAATGGAACCCAATCGATTAACATGTAACCCAAGTGTCTCTCACCCCTCTTACCCGGCCCAACATATCCTGGCCCGCAACCCTTTAACCAATTATGTTTCACCTTGCGGCCCAGCAGAACAGGCCCAGATCTGTTGTAGTATTAAGCCCCGTTTATATATATAAAGCCCAAGTATGTATGAAGCCTAGTTTATTAAACCCCTTAACCATCCTTTTATCATTCTAAAATCACAACACAATATATGATCATCAGCTTCACATGAGCCCAATTCAACAACAATATTTAGTGACATATAACATTAATATGTTGAAATCATTTATAACCCATGTAATGGATAGCATGTGCAAACACAATATAAAATATATAAACTAGTAACCTATATCACGTATACATCCAATACTCATTAATCATCCTGTCAATTCACGTATAAGCAACCCCAATACATTAATTAATCATCAAGCATATCCTAGGTCGATCATGCAGTTTGTTATACGTAGTTTTCATAAGGACTCCTATTAACATACTCCCTAATCTATACTTCCATCTCATGTAAACCCACACTACATCAAGAACGAACATAATCAATCATTAAAATCATGTATCGGTACACTAGGCATGCATGACACGAGAACTTGATTCAAAACATAAAGATATTACACTAACCGAATGCTGGAAGGTTACTGCTTCGAGGGGGGGTCCACAGCCATTGCACACAAGTAGGAGAAAGTAGGGTTTGCAAAGAGTTGCGAAGCATAATGTACGTAATTAAAGGGAAGGGGAGGTGGGCTCGGTTTGGGTTTGGTCCAATAAACAGTCAACACAAGTGCGGCCCATTTAATGCAATACATCAAAAGTCACATGCAACTAGCTGTTGATTGGAGTCTAATGTCGGCCCATGTGCTGATCAATTAATAAGATTTGTTGAATATTGAAGCAAATACTTTTATGAACAAATTTGGCGGACCATGTGCGTGAGACAGACATTTTATGAATATTGGTTTGCATGAGATGTGTTTAGTGATTTAATAATAGGTCTCGGCCCAATTCTCACACCCTCACTTGGGCTTTACCCGATCCATGACTTACAAAGATATCCTAAGTGTATGTGTGTGCCAAGACGTCCACATGCGGCCCAAATGTAACGTGTGTGCGGTTTGAAACATATATACGATATAGACGGCCCAAAAATATAATCGGCCCAAACGTCTAACAAGTTTAACATGAGAGGAAACGTTGGAAAGGAATAATGAGAAATTAAGATCACGAACGAGATGGCACTAGCCTTGAAAGTCCGGGTTGTCACATCATCCCCAACTTGAAAGAAATTTCGTCCCGAAATTTGACAAGTAAGCACAAAGGAGTGAAGTGATAAATCTGGATTGCTGCAGGTTTTCCCCAGGTGCCACATCATCCCCAACTTGAAATGGAATTTCGTCCCGAAATTCACCAGTAGTACCAGAATTAGATTGATCATTAGGAAAAAGTTGAGGATACTTGAGTTTCATCTGATCCTCACGCTCCCACGTGATCTTCGGTCCACGTCTTGAGTTCCAACGAACTCTCACAATCGGGGTATGACTATGTTTACGCACCTTTACCTCCCGGTCCATGATCTCTATAGGTTATTCGACAAACTGTAACTTTTCGTCAATCTTGAGCTCTTGAAACGACACAAACAGTGTTTCCTGATAGTCACGCGTTGCTGCCAATCGACTCCCGATCCAAACAATCTTCCCAAGAGTTTCGAGTACCAGTCTTGGACCAGTAATTAAGTTGTCAACCATCTCAGTGTAACAAGAATGTTGGCATTATTGTCTATGTAATGCCTCAACAGACCTGTCTGATTACCAAGATGATAACTGCCGCAGTAGTACTCAACCATAGGTAAGATTCCTTCCAATTTGTACCAAATCCAGTCACACACATGCTCGCAGCTTGTCTTCGAGTGCCAGGAGAGTTCGTTTCTTTGATCGTTTGCCCAACGGCGATAAGCAATGCTCTGGTCCTGACGTGAGCCAAGGGTGTTGTGTATTGTCTGACATAAATCATGCATAGATCAAATTCAGAGGTAACAGAAGTTGGTACCTCGTACCTAGAAGCCGCCTCTCTCAGAGGAACATTCACAACTGTGAAGACTCGTCATTTTTCTTGATTGCCAGAAACTGTGCTGGTAACTTGAGTCCATCAATGATCACCCAGGTGATAATGTTTTCATTTCGAGTCGTAAGTAGACCAGTAACCAAAATCCATGGCAGTCTGCTCTCATTTCCATACATGTGTTTCTGGTTGCTAATATCCCACCTTGACTTTCCCACATGTCAAACTTCGTTCCCATGCGTGGCTATGTGGGCCTTCAGGCCCGGTCACCCGTACATGGTCTTCGGGTTTTAATACATCCTATCAAAACTCAGATGAATAGGATATCGAGGCCCGTATGCTTCGCTTGCACCAGTTCCCTAAGGTTGCTGTATAGTGAGATCCATATTTGTTCCATGAAGTAGCAAATATTGTCCGACCTACCAAAAGTTGCTTCCCCATGCCCCGCATGGGTCAATCTTGAGAACTCTCTTCCCTCAGTTCTTCAATTTGAACAGGGCGAGTCTGATCAGGTATGTTAAAGTCGATAGCGAGCTGCAAAGCTCGTGCATGTCCAGGTTTCACGGTCGTATTCATTCAAAAGTTCCACCCAGGGTTGCCATCACATGTTTAGCCCTCTTGAAACAAGGGTACACGGGAGGCCCTTGTGGTCGGTCTAAGTGGTGCATTCGGTACCGCCCAAGTAATGCCTCCAATTTAAATCCAAAGACTACGGCTTCCATCGCAGGTCGTGACTCGTGCAGTTCTTCCTGTAATTCCACCACGTGGGCCATCTCCTTCTCATGTTGCATCGATGTGTAGCTGGGACTCTGATTCGAACCATCATGGTATACCGCCAGATCATCGGTACCCTCAGATAGAAGTGGTGCTCGGTGCGTTGCAGGGTTGGGTTTCAAAAGCTGAAAAGACGTTTCCCTGTTTTATTTCCCATGAATTCACAGCTCCCCGCTGTGCTATGGAGGTTGAAGTTACGTAATTTTCGAAAATCCCATGATGAATATGCGATAGTATCCAGCAAACCCAAGGGATTGCTGTATCCCAGAAGGAATCTAAAATTGCATAAGGTCAATCTGAAATTCCACCTGGAAATGTGGAGGTAAACCAGGCAACTCTTCAGAAAACACGTCAGAAAATTCACAAACAACTGGAAGATACTCGGTCTACCTTTCTTCAGGTTGTGAATCAGTGACAAGAGCTAGTATAGTAGGGTAGCCCTTCCGTAGACACTTCTGGGCTTTCATGGCTGAGATGATGCCAACTATGGCACCACTACAATGATCTTGAACTGATAAGGATTCCCCACTAGGGAGAGGGATACGCACGATTTTCTCTTTACAGAGAATTTCCGGTTGATGCATAGATAACCATATCCATGTCAACGACCACGTCAAAACTTACAAGAGTATCGGGAAGTAGGTCAATGTCGAACACTCGACCCATGAGATCGAGTTTACAACCAAAAAGGACATGAGAAGCTTCTATCGATTTACTATAAGTTAATTCTACTACATGCTTATTTACAAGAGGGGTGGGAGTCAGTCCTAACTGAAGACTGAACCCCAAAGACACATAACTTCAATTGGCACCAGAGTTGAATAAAACAGAAGCAAAAAGATCATTCAAAGAAGACGTATCGGTCACAACGTTGCCAGCATTCTGATTAAGCTGAGGGCAATCCCACTTAAAATGGCCCTCATCACCACACTGAAAACAACCCTTACGATTTCCCTGATTCTGTTGAGGCTGCTGCCTCTCCTGTTGCTGCGGCTGCTGCGGCGGCTTTGGGAGCCAGACCCCACAATATTTAGCCATATGACCCACCTTGTTGCACCTGTGACATACCCGAGTGCACGGCCCGCGATGGTGGAACATACACCTATTACACTTTGGTAGCTTTCCCGCGTAGGAGCCCTGATTTGAATTGTCGCTCTGATTCTGATTCACCGAAGATGGCTGGCTAAAACTGCGGTTGTTACTGTTGTCTTCCCTTTTCTGAGATTGACTGGCACTGGTTGCTTTGTCAGCATCATTCCATTTCTGCTTGTTATCACTAACAGGTGTGGTAGTTGTAGCAGCAGTGGTAGTAGCAGATTTACGAGGCGGCAATGAGCCACGCTCAACCTCTTGGTCAGTAATCTTATGTGCCAAACGAATGATCTGGGGCAGATTGTTAAGGTTTGCAGCAGTGACATAATCCTTTACAGCTGATGCTAGGCCCTTGAGATACAACTCAATTCGTCGATGTGGAGGTCGAGATAGGTTAGGGCACAAAATTGCTAGTTCATGAGATCGTTTCGTGTAAGCCTCGATCTCGGATCCTTCCATCTGCAAATCGTAGTACTCATTCTCAAGCTTCTGAATCTCATCACGAGGACAGTACTCTTCTCGCTTCAACTCCTTAAAATCATCCCAAGTCATTGCATTAACCATCTCGATGCCCAACATCTGCACCTGGGCATTCCACCAAGTTAAGGCACCATCCTCCAAAGTGCCTGTAGCATACTTCACACGGTCCCCCACGGGACAATTACACATAGCGAACACTGACTCAGCTTTCTCGAACCATCGAAGTAGCCCCACAGCCCCTTCAGTCCCACTGAAGGTCTGTGGCTTACAATCCATAAATGTCTTAAACGTGCAAGCAGGCGGATTGTTTTGATTCTGATTCGCTGGCTGACCTAATGGACAAAGGGAAATACAACACAAGGGTAAGAGTTGTGTACGCGACACAAGAGTAAAGATAATTTGACACATATTGTACCAGCTTGGTAGGCTGCTAATGCCTCAGCCACACGGGTGTTGATCAGATTTGTCAACTCAGCCTGAGTCATAGCAATGTGTCCACGTCCATGGCCTCATCCACTCATGATTCTATATAAGGAGAGGGAATAAGTTTAAGGATCGGGATAAGGCAGGAGTCATATATCATGTTGACATCTACAAACTACATAGTTTACACCAAACAATAGGGCAGAACCCTTCTCGCACTCGTTAAGCCTCACTGGGACTCACATGCACCTCACGTTATTATTATGTGTGCACCCATAATAATAAGGCAATTTGCATGCTCATCTCAGTGCCTCTTAACTTGCGCTAAAGGTTTCCCCCACATTCAAATAGCAGACGAAAGGTTTTACAGGATTAAGAATCACAATAGTCGAAGGGTAGTGTCACACTAACAGATCACATAACAGGGGTTGGTAACATAAGGACTCATACTGCAGTGCCAAGTGTGCGTTCACGTGTGATGTTATTCATAAGCAAGCACTAGATATGCTATGCAATAGTAAAAAAAACAAACCTTGCAATCTGGAGCCGAGTGTCATGGTCGATTTCGGATCTGTTCGGTTATTGTCTGGTTTTATAAAAACGTTTTAAAACCAAGTTCACTATAACAGTGGCTCTGAAACCAAACTGTCACACCCCCAAAATACCACCTAGGGAGTGTCCCTGCTTGGCGTGTGACGTACCAACAACGAGCCAATAATTACATTGAACCCATACAAGTTATAAATAAAATCCCCAATTATTAATGAAAAATACCATTAACAAGTTTAAATGGAAACCAACATGTTCAGCGGAAGCAAATAGTAAACCAAAGTTAAATTGTTCAAAACCAATGTATAATGTCAACAATCAATCACATGAATCCATCCAGTCAACCCATGACCACTCCAGCTACTCCAGACAGCAAGTTCCCAAATCCAAGATATCTAACGGCCTGCGAGCATGCAACAAGTGTATCAGACAACGCTAGTGAGTTCATAGTTTTACAAAAACGTTGGTTACCAAGTGTTTAGTTAATCCATTGAATTTACAATGTTGATAATATCCCGAATACAAGACGGCTTCTGATTTACATTGCCCTTTCTCCAATGCTCCTATCAAAGCATTGGTCATGACTAGGTTATTAGTTCAACACCCGTCCTCCCAGGTACGGGGTGAGGTTACCAAACCTAAGTAACGCTACCAACTAATACCCTGTTACCTCTCAGGTAACAAACAACAAGGAGGGACTTTAATGGTGATAGGACGAGTATATTATCCAACATTCCAGATTTTACCCACAAGACATATTCCTCTCAGGAATACCCATGATTTACCCAAAAACCTATCCCTCTCAGGGATACCCAATAACTGTCCCAACCACCGTGACGCATGCTCAAGAGAAATGAACTCACCTTTGGTTTGCTCGGTTAGATTAAATGCTCATTAAACAGTTGATCAGTCAAACTCTATCGTGGTTACCAGAGACAGTCAGTTTCATGAATTCACAATTCACGTATCTTGTCACACGTATTGCTCAAACAATAAACAACCAAACATATAACCATCACATATGTCATAACAAGCGTAGTTCGTACAATCACACAAGTTGTAGTAAGTATCCATATCGACACATGCTCACATTGCAAGTTAGAGCCGTACACGCATTTTTCGTTTTATCACTTGTATCTAGTGTGCCAATCATAAGAGAATGGAACCCAATCGATTAACATGTAACCCAAGTGTCTCTCACCCCTCTCACCCGGCCCAACATATCATGGCCTACAACCCTTTAACCAATTCTGTTTCACCTTGCGGCCCAGCAGAACAAGCCCAGATCTGTTGTGGTATTAAGCCCCGTTTATATATATAAAGCCCAAGTATGTATGAAGCCTAGTTTATTAAACCCCTTAACCATCCTTTTATCATTCTAAAATCACAACACAATATATGATCATCAGCTTCACATGAGCCCAATTCAACAACAATATTTAGTGACATATAACATTAATATGTTGAAATCATTTATAACCCATGTAATGGATAGCATGTGCAAACACAATATAAAACATATAAACTAGTAACCTATATCACGTATACATCCAATACTCATTAATCGGCCCAAATGTCTCGGCCCAATTCTCACACCCTCACTTGGGCTTTACCTGATGGGATTTTAACATGTTCATCAAAGTAATTTCATCCATATGAAATAAAAACGCAGCGGAAAATAAGTTTAAAACATGTTACTTTTATAAGATATAAAACCATTTATATGCAAAATCCCAAAACCCGGATCCATATATGAGATGTATACTTACAAACACAGCCATAGGATGTTTAGAAAACTACCTTCTTGAAGTGCAAGGATTATGAAACGGATGATGCTTCTTGAAATGGTTGTCTTCAAGAGTAGAAGACCTCAAGCTTGTATACCCCAAGCTTCCAACAAACACCACAAGTATAGCTAGGATTTTACACTTGAAAATCAAAATATGAACACTTGAAAGAACCCTCAAATGGCCGAAATTTATGAGTAAAAATTCAGCTCACTATTTATTTTTGGTCATTATATTTATTTATAATCCATGAGAGAATCTTACCATTATCAAGACCCAACCAAAACCCATGCAATTGTAAGGCTTGCATGTAATCTAATTGGACCAAGATGGCCTTGAGAAGACCACCCACATGGGACGGCCCTAAGGGGTTTTATAAAAAAAAATTCTAATTTTTTATAACAAATAAAGTCTTGTTTAATTTTATAACTTTTATAAAATATAACACTATGTTTGCAAGACTTTATATAATCTTTTATAATGTCATTTAACCTATTAAATAAACAGATCATCCGCAAAGGATACATTAATAATTCTCTGCTTAGCACACTGATGATGAAATTTAAATGAGGAGTTCGAATCAGCCGCCTGTTGAAGTAAAAGAGATAGCACTTCCATAATAAGGGTAAATAAATAAGGCGACATAGGATCACCCTGTCTCAACACAGCTGACCAGAGTCAGATTTCTGAGGGGGCAGGCACTCCCGGACAAGCAGGTATTAATGGATAGCATTATGTCATGGAATATAAGGGGTCTGAATCGCCCCCTGAAACAAAGCGAAGTTCGTAAAGTTGTTGCTGAAAATAAGTTAAAAGTTTGCGCAATTTTAGAGTCCCATGTTAATGTCATGAAGCTGGGAACTATTTGTAATACTGTTTTTCGTAATTGGAACTGGACGCCGAATGGGGGATTGTGTAGTAGGGGTACCCGAATCATTTTGGGTTGGGATTCTGATGTGGTTGATTTTATGGTGCTCGATCAAACTGATCAAATTATTCATACACAGATTTTGGATAAGACTCTTAAAAAAGTTTTATTCTGTTCTTTTGTATACGCGGAAAATAAGTATCAAGATCGTCGAAGTCTCTGGGAGAGTTTATGTAATCATAAAAGCTTATGTCATGATAAACCATGGGTTGTTATGGGGGACTTTAACGCTACCCTTCAGCTTGAAGATTCTCTTTA
This sequence comes from Helianthus tuberosus, assembly GCA_030545235.1. Lineage (NCBI taxonomy): Eukaryota > Viridiplantae > Streptophyta > Magnoliopsida > Asterales > Asteraceae > Helianthus > Helianthus tuberosus. The sequence goes on along the minus strand of CM060356.1, from coordinate 69,301,400 downwards.
CGGTTCTTCTCAACAAACGATAAGCATGTGTGAATTTAAAGATTGTGTTCAGTTTTTGGAGTTGTTGGATATTCAGGGGCACGGATTACAGTTTACTTGGAATCAAAAACCCAAAAATGGAGTGGGTCTTCTTAAAAAGATAGATCGTGTTATGGGCAATATTCAGTTCTTGGATTTGTATCCGAATACGTTTGTCATGTACCACCCGTATCGAGTCTCGGATCATACGCCTTGTATATTGAAAATGGGGACCGTGAATGAGAAGAAAATTAAGCCATTCAAGTTTCCTAATTTCATCACGTCCAAACCGGAATTCATGAAGTGTGTGGAACAGGAATGGAGGAAAACGATACCAGGGTTTAATATGTTTTCGGTTACAAAGAAACTTAGTAATCTTAAACCGCACTTAAGGAAGATTTTATTTAACCAGGGAAACTTACATGCTAAGGTTTCGGAGCTTAGGAAAAAGCTGGATGAGATTCAAGTTCTTGTTGATAAAAATCCGTTGGATGGCAACCTGCGTCAACTAGAAGCGACATGTCTTCAAGAGTTTCAGTCTGCTGCTTATGATGAGGAATGTTTCCTCAAACAAAAGTCAAAAGTTGAATGGTTGTGTGCTGGAGACTCTAATACGAAATATTTCCATAATGTGGTGAAATGCCGTAATGCGAGAAGCCAAATCCATAGTGTCAGAGATATTTCGGGGAACCGTCATGAAGGTAGTAGGGTTGCGCTTGCTTTAGTCAATCACTACTCCAACTTTCTTGGTGTTGAGGACCAGGTAAGTTCCATTAATTTGGATAGTATTTTTGTTAATGTTCTTAGCCATGAAGATGCCTCGAATATGGTTCGCCAAGTTACTAGAGAGGAAGTAAAAACGGAAATGTTTAATATTGGTGAAAATAAGGCTCCTGGTCCTGATGGGTATACGTCAGCTTTCTTCAAGAAGGCTTGGGATATTATCGGTAATGAAGTTACGGATGCGGTTCTTGATTTTTTTGACAATGGGAAACTCCTGAAGCAACTAAATCACACGATTTTGTCTTTGATTCCTAAGAAAGACATTCCGGACTCGGTTTTGGATTATCGTCCTATCTCATGTTGTAATGTGCTCTATAAATGTATTAGCAAGATCATCACGGATAGGATTAAAGGGAGTTTGGGGGCTCTTGTCAGCATTAATCAGTCTGCCTTTGTGCCGGGAAGAAAAATCTCAGATAACATTCTCTTAACTCAGGAGCTGATGCACAACTATCATTTAAATAGAGGCCCCGCGAGATGTGCTTTTAAAATAGACATTCAGAAAGCCTATGATACGGTTAGTTGGTCTTTTTTGAAAGCTATCCTTATTCGTTTTGGATTCAATCAGCGTATGGTGCAGTGGATTATGATGTGTGTTACCACGGCTTCCTACTCTTTGTCTGTTAATGGTAATCTCCATGGTTTTTTCAAGGGGAAGAGGGGGTTGAGACAGGGTGATCCTATGTCGCCTTATTTATTTACCCTTATTATGGAAGTGCTATCTCTTTTACTTCAACAGGCGGCTGATTCGAACTCCTCATTTAAATTTCATCATCAGTGTGCTAAGCAGAGAATTATTAATGTATCCTTTGCGGATGATCTGTTTATTTTTGTCCATGCTGACATTTGCTCGGTGAAGAAGGTTAGAGATGCTTTGGAGTTGTTTACTAGTTGGTCAGGGTTAGTTCCGAGCCCAACCAAGAGTACTGCCTATTTTTCGAATGTGCCTCCTTTGGTGAAACAACAGATTCTTTCGTTGATGTCTTTCCAAGAAGGGAATCTTCCGGTTAGATATCTTGGGGTGCCTCTTATTACCACAAAACTTATTTTTAAAGATTGTAAAATCTTGATTGATCGTATGGAGGGCAAAATCACGAGCTGGATCTCTAAGTCGTTGTCATTTGCAGGCCGCCTCCAACTTATAAACTCGGTTTTATCTTCAATGCATATCTACTGGGCTTCAGTTTTTATTCTCCCTGCACGGGTTATTACTGAGTTGGAAAAAAGAATGCGTCGTTTTTTATGGAATGCTGGTTCGTCTGGCAGAATTCATGCCAAAGTTGCTTGGTCTGATGTTTGTTTACCTAAGAATGAGGGAGGCTTAGGTATTCGAAATGTGGGGGATGTTAATAAGGCGCTCATGACAAACCACATATGGAGTATTATTTCTCACAGAGAGTCCCTTTGGGTTCGGTGGATTCATTCATACAAGCTAAAGGGTAAAAGTTTTTGGGAGGTTCCATGCAGGGGTAGCGTCAGTTGGGGATGGCGTAAGATCTTATCCATTCGAAATTTGGTTCGTCCTTACATGGGTATGTCCATCAGAAGTGGTACTCAGACTAACGCTTGGTATGATAACTGGTGCCCATTGAGTCCGATTAGTACTTTCATCACGCCGAGAACCATCACTAATGCGGGTTTCAATATGCAATCTACAGTTGCTGATATAGTTGATGATTCGGGTCACTGGAGATGGCCCGAGGCTTGGCATGATCTGTTTCCTGTGTTGATATACTTACAACCTCCATCTCTTGTTCACAATGTGCCAGATAAGCCTACGTGGAAAGACTTGGATGGTAAAGATAGTTATTTCAGCTCTAAGGAAGTTTGGAACAATATTAGGAGTCGGGGTGCTACGGTGTCTTGGTTTAACATGATATGGTTTCCCCAATGTATTCCAAGACACTCGTTCCATATGTGGTTGGTTATAAGAAACAAACTCAAAACTCAGGATCGTCTTATGATTTGGGAAGCGGGGAGTGAAACGAACTTAAGACTTATGTGTTGTCCGCTTTGTCACTATGATCAGGATTCACGAGACCACCTATTCTTCCAATGCAGGTTTGCGTCACATGTGTGGAATAATGTTAAAAATATGGTTAGTTTGGAGAATGTTAATGACTCTTGGGCATCCGTCTTTGCATGGATGGAGCAAACGGCTTCCTCAAAGATGACGAATGTTATTGTGGGAAAGATTCTGATTGCGGCTACGATGTATTTTATATGGCAAGAACGAAATGCTAGGCTATTCTCTCATTCACGTAAGTCGCCTAAAGCGGTGATAGAAATAATCAAGAGTACAGTTCGGTTAAAGCTTATGGGTTTCAAGTTCCGTGGAAGCGCAGTTCGGCACAGAGTGCTAAAGGCATGGAAGATTTATTCAAATGAAGAGGATCTAGATCCAGGCTAGAAGTCGAAGTCAATAGCTGGCCGTGTGATTTTGCTGGTTTCTTTTGGCTGTTTGTTTGTGGCTATTTGTTTAGTTTGTTTGGCTGTCTTTTGAGTTTGTTTTTCCTAGTCTTGGTATGCCAAGTCTAGTAGGTGTGTTCGCTTTGACACACCCTTGTACGTTGATTCGTTGATTTATAAAATTTACCGGGGTAACCCTTTACCCAAAAAAAACAAAATAAAATATTCTCTCAAAATAAATTATCCACATAATTTATTGGTTTCTCAAGTGCAATTATTTAGAAAACCAATTTCTAAATATTGTAAGTGTTAATATTTATTTGTTTGATCACATCACAAATAAATAATATAAGTGTTTGTCTAGCTTGTTATTGGGTATGACTCGACTTGGATCATAACGTAATAGCCACATCAATTTAATATGTGTCTTGGGCATACAGAGTCCAACAATCTCCCACTTGCACAAGATACATAGAAGATTGATGCAAGTAGTAAATGACGCCTAACTACGGTTTACTACCCCCAATACGTATGACTATATTTGCCATTCAATAACATCATCCCTTTCAAGTCCCTTACTTGAACATGATTTAGGTGAATCTATCATTTATCCTTTCGTTACAGATGTCATGTCAAATCCAGAGACATAGAGTGATCACTCTCTGTTGATTTAACTTTAGCAGGCCTTAGACATCTTACTCTCAACGAATAAGAGGAACAAATCCCATCTTGACTACATATGTCTCTCACAATCACCTTGTACCACTCCTGAGCTTAGCCTTATGTACTGTCATATTACTGACATCGAAGAAAAAGTCAAGGTATAATATTTGGTAAATATCAAGACCCAATATGTATCTCAGGTCTGAGGATACTATGATATTCGCCTTTACTCAAAATTTACTTATGATCAATCACAAATGATTCCATGCAGTAATATTTGAGAGCGAGCCAGTCCAATATTTGTATCCCACAAATATCTATGAACTTTGGCAGCAACACTTTGCTCTATATTCATTCTAAATGAATATCCACCAATCCGAGTTCATAATAGTCTTACATTCATATTTGTTCCCACAATTATGATCGACTACGGACATTTAGAATAATTAACTTATTCACGGATTTAAACATGCTAATATGAAACATAACTCAAAATACCATAAAAGAGTTAAATTAACAATTGTTTCAATATCCAAATACAAAATTAGATCAAATCCAATCACTAGAATATCGAAGTCCTAAGGAACATGTATGACCCTCATGTTTTCCCCTGTCAAGGAGCTTCGTGAGTGGATCCGCAATGTTTTGATCTGTGTGAACTTGGAGGATACATATCTTTCCCTTTTCAACTTCATCCCTTATGTAGTTGAATCTCCGCTCGATATGTCTAGTCTTTTGGTGCGCACGAGGTTCCTTGATTTGAGCAATCGCACCCTCGTTGTCACAAAAGATCTCTAGGGGGTCTTGAATGGTAGGGACCACCCCTAGGTCGGCTATAAATTTCTTCAGCCATGCAGCTTCCTGGGCTGCCAATGAAGCGGCGATGTATTCTGATTCTGTAGTGGACAATGCTACCACGTCTTGTTTTGAGCTCTTCCAAGAGACTGCTCCTCCATTTAAAATGAAGACATACCCCGATTGCGATCGAGAATCATTTCGATCGTTTTGGAAACTCGCGTCCGTGTAACCCTTTACAACGAGCTCCTCCTCACCAGATCCATATATTAAGAACATATCCTTAGTCCTCCTAAGATATTTCAATATGCTTTTAACAGCCATCCAATGACTGTTACCTGGATTCTGCTGGTATCTACTCGTCATGCTTAAGGCGCATGACACGTCCGGTCTGGTGCATATCATTGCATACATGATGGATCCTATAGCTGACGCATATGGGATTCTTTTCATTTTCTCTTGCTCATCCTTTGAGCTAGGACATTGAGATGTGTTCAATATTGTCCCCTTTTGAATAGGTACAAAACCTCTCTTAGAGTTCTCCATTTGGAACCTATTCAAGACTTTGTCAATATATGCACTTTGGTTTAAACCTATCAAGCGCCTTGATCTATCCCTATAGACCTTTATTCCCAGAATGTAGGCGACTTCACCAAGATCCTTAATGGAAAAACAACTTCCAAGCCAAGCTTTTACACCTTCCATGGTTGGAATGTCATTCCCAAATAGTAGAATGTCATCGACATACAGTACTAAGAAAGTGATGATGCTCCCACTAGCTTTCTTATACACACAAGCTTCATCACCATTCTTGATGAATCCAAAATTCTTAATTTCTTCATCAAAACGGTGATTCCAACTTCTAGATGCTTGTTTCAATCCATAGATTGATTTCTTTAACTTGCATACTTTGTCAGGATGTTTTGGATCGACAAAACCTTCTGGCTGAACCATATAGACATCTTCATCAAGATATCCATTAAGAAAAGCCATTTTGACATCCAACTGCCAGATCTCATAGTCATAATATGCAGCTATGGCAAACAATATCCTGATTGACTTTAGCATCGCCACAGGCGAGAAGGTCTCATCATAATCAATCCCTTGAGTTTGAGTGAAACCTTTTGCTACAAGTCTTGCTTTGTAAGTATCCAAGTTACCATGCATATCCGTTTTCTTCTTGAAAACCCACTTACTTCCAACTACTTTGGAGTTGAGTGGTTGCACAACCAATTCCCAAACTTGGTTGTCAAACATGGATTGCATCTCTATGTTCATGGCTTCAAGCCATTTGTCACAATCGGATTTTGACATTGCATCATGGTATGTGGTTGGTTCATCTGAATCTACCACGTAGCATCCATCCATGAAAAATCCATATCTTTCAGGTGGATTACTAATTCTACCAGATCTGCGAAACATTTTGTGTGTTCTGATCAACCTCTTGATCGTTTTCAACAACCTCTTGTTGAGTGCTAGTATCAACCAAACGTGTATCGTCTTGTGGTTCTTGATCCTCTTCAAGTTCCACTGATCTACTACTAGTTCCTTCCATAAGGAATTTAGCTTCTAAGAATTTACCCTTTCGAGCAACAAATACCTTTTGCTCGGTTGGATCGTAGAAATAATATCCTATATCATCTTTAGGATATCCTACAAAGATACACTTAGTAGATCGGACTTCCAATTTATTTGGAGTGTATTGCTTAACATAAGCTTCACAACCCCAAACCCTTAAGAATGATAATGATGGAGGGTTTCCATGCCATATTTCAAAAGGTGTCCTTTCTACTTTCTTGGTAGGGGCCATATTTAGTATACGGACTGCGGAGAGCAAAGCGTAACCCCAAAATGATAGAGGTAATGTGCTTCTAGCCATCATAGATCGAACCATATCTAATAGAGTTCGATTTCTCCTTTCGGACACACCATTGTGTTGTGGTGTTCCTGGTGGAGTAAGTTGTGAAATGATTCCACAACTTCTAAGATGATCTTGAAAAGCACCACTTAGGTATTCACCTCCTCTATCGGTACGAAGGACTTTAATTGTTTTCTTGAGTTGATTTTCTACTTCACTTTTGAAGTCTTTGAACATTTCAAATGCTTCATCTTTGTGTCTTAGTAAGTACACATATCCATAACGACTATAGTCGTCGGTAAAGGTAATGAAGTATCTTTCACCATTCCTAGTCATCGGCTTAAAAGGACCACATACATCTGAATGTATGATGCCTAGTAAGTCTTTTGCCCTTTCAAAAGTTCCACTAAAGGGTGTCTTGGTCATTTTGCCTTGTAAACAAGATTCGCATACATCAAATGAATTATCTTCATTTGTATTCAGAAGACCATTTTTCTGAAGTGTATGCATGCGATTCTTGCTTATATGTCCAAGGCGACAATGCCAAAGATAGGAATCACTCAAATCCATTTTGAGTTTCTTGTTGGTTACTTGGTACATTGAGCTATCATATGATGTGTTATCATGATCTAATTCATAAATACCATTTAAAGATATAGCTTTAAAATAAAACACATCATTCATAGAAACATAAATATCATAGTTAACAAATTCGAAATTGAAACCAGATTGTTTTAAAAGGGAAACAGAAATTATGTTCCTAGTCAAACTAGGAGCATATAAAACATTCTTCAAAATCACTTCCAAACCACTTGGAAGCTTTAAAACGTAGTCTCCTTGAGCTTCGACTTCAACTTTTGCTCCGTTGCCCATAAAGAGACTACTGTCTCCCTTCTTGTAATGTCTACTTCTTCTGAACCCCTGCAACGAATTGCAAATATGAGTTCCACATCCGGTATCTAGTACCCATGTGTTAGAAGAAATAACATTAAGCTCAACATGTATCATAAAGATAGTACCTGAGGTTTGCCCTGCATCCCTCTTGTTTTTCAACTCCTTGAGATAGGTTGGACAATTTCTCTTCCAATGTCCTATCTCACCACATTCAAAACATGGGTCATTTGTAGCAACCTTTTGCTTCTTCTCCTTCGGTTTGGTGGGTTCTGCTTTAGCTTTTCCCTTCCCTTTTCCTTTGACGTGTCCCTTTCTCTTAGCATAGGTTGCTTTAGAGTCGGGGTGGGGCCTCTTCTTGTTGCCTCCTTCATTGATCGTTAGGACGGGTAAAACCTTTTTGCCCATACTTGCTTCGGCCGTCTTGAGCATTGCATGAAGTTCACCAATGCTCTTGTCCCATCCATTCATGTTGTAATTCATTACAAAACTCTCAAATTTCTTTGTTAAAGAGTTGAGGATCAAATCCGTAGCCAACTCTTTAGAGACGGGACAATTTAGCCGTTCGAGGCGATCAATGTGGCTTTTCATCTTGAGAACATAAGATGATACCGATTGGGTTTCCTCCATTCGACATGCATGAAGTGCCCGAACAGTTTCGAAGCGTTCTACCCTTGCTTGTTGTAGGAACATTTCCTTTAACTGGGTAATCATGTCGTATGCCCCGTGATATTCAAAATCCTTTTGAATTTCGGGAATCATAGTTCCCAACATGAGGCATGAGGCTTGCATGGAGTCCTCGGTATACTTAACCCAATCGTTGTAGGCTTCCACATCTTCCACGTTAGGTTCATCGGGAATAGGATCGTCCAACACATAGGATATTTTCTCTTGCTTGAGAACGATTCTCAAGTTTCGAAACCAATCCATGAAGTTGTTATGGTTGAGACGATCCTTTTCAAGGATGGTTCTTAGTGACAGGTTTCGGACGGTTTGGTTAATCGGGTTTGCATTGTTAGCGGCCATCTACAAAATTTAACAAGTCCAATTTTAGTATTTTCGATATTATTATATTTTAATCATTAATACCCTTTTGTGTCTTAAAGACAATTAATAATTAAAATCTAGAATCCAACGTTACATTTAAATATTGGTTAGGTGACCTTTATCCCTCTATTTAAATTAACAAGGTAGTCAACGTTTGACAATTGCAACTCTTTGCAACTTCTAGCCATATGGGATCGGTTAAACATCTTTATGTTTAGTTGGCATGTTTAATCCCATCAACACCTTTGTTCCCCATGCTTTGGTGACCCTTAGTTCATGGTTTCCAAATCAAGTCGTCCAACTTACACACACGTGTGAGTTTATTCACATAAGTGGTTAGGTGACCTTTATCCCACAAACATGGTAAACCCACCTCGAACATACAAGTTCCCTCAAATGTGGTTAGGTGACCTTTATCCCACGATAAGAGTTCCCAAGTGTTTCGAGTGTTGTATAAAAGGATGGTGTTTGACTTGTTTTATAAAAGGGTTTTTAATATTTCAAAATTCTAGTTTAGAAAATATTATGTACCATATATTTGCATGCATTCAAATCAATGGTACTTTGGTGAAAACAAATTTTCATGGTTCTTTTTAATAAAACCCATTTTATTATAAAATCATTAATTTTTAATAAAACCTTTATTAATCATTTTAATGATTTTGTCAAGAACCAATTTTACGCTTGTTGTTGATTATTAGTTTGTTAAGTCATGCATATCTACGTATCATCTAAACAACAAAATAAACAACCACACAAGCATAACAATAGGTGCATAACCATAGCCAACTATTTTTTACCACACTTGTTAGCCGAAACAAGTGTGCCAAAAGGTCCTTCCTAAAGGGTGAATATTGACACAAATAATGTGTCGTTGAACTCCCACTTGATCCCGCATCCAAATGCTTCAAGTATCCTTCTTGTGTTGTGATTACTTCCACTTTCTTTGAGCTTCCAAAAGGTACTTTAATTCAGCTCCAAACTCCTTTGGACTTCAAAAAATGTGTTTTGGTTATCGGGCTAAAATCCCGTTTAGAACTATGAAGTCCTTTATGCCCGAAATTAGCAAAAACCAAAACCGCATTTTTGTGTGCATCTTCTTTTACAAAATATATCCTAATACATTTTTCTAGTAAAAATAAAATGCACCTAATCTATTTATTTTACATACCAAATGAAAATAAATAAATTACATAACTTTACAAATGGAAGACAAATTAATAATTATTACAACCTTTGAAATAATTAAATATAAATCACAAACACAAACATTCAACACAAGGTCATGGCTAGGTCATATGCACCAAAATATATATCCACATATATATTTAATTTCAAGAAGCATAAAAAAAATGGTTCCCTTTTAATAACCATTTTCGGCTATGTCCAAAAAACCGAAAAGGTTAGTTTTGTCCAAACAAACAAATCATCCATATGAAATAATTTTCAAGATTCATTTATGCATGTAAGAATATAATCTTGAAAAACAAAGGGATAACCATACTTAAACTTTCGGCCATAGGGTTTTCACCAAACCCGAAACCCGAAAATTTTAAGTCTATTGAAGCATGCACTCATATAAGCGGCTCTAGATGCCATTGATGGGATTTTAACATGTTCATCAAAGTAATTTCATCCATATGAAATAAAAACGCAGCGGAAAATAAGTTTAAAACATGTTACTTTTATAAGATATAAAACCATTTATATGCAAAATCCCAAAACCCGGATCCATATTTGAGATGTATACTTACAAACACAACCATAGGATGTTTAGAAAACCACCTTCTTGAAGAGCAAGGATTATGAAACGGATGATGCTTCTTGAAATGGTTGTCTTCAAGAGTAGAAGACCTCAAGCTTGTATACCCCAAGCTTCCAACAAACACCACAAGTATAGCTAGGATTTTACACTTGAAAATCAAAATATGAACACTTGAAAGAACCCTCAAATGGCCGAAATTTATGAGTAAAAATTCAGCTCACTATTTATTTTTGGTCATTATATTTATTTATAATCCATGAGAGAATCTTACCATTATCAAGACCCAACCAAAACCCATGCAATTGTAAGGCTTGCATATAATCTAATTGGACCAAGATGGCCTTGAGAAGACCACCCACATGGGACGGCCCTAAGGGGTTTTATAAAAAAAATTCTAATTTTTTATAACAAATAAAGTCTTGTTTAATTTTATAACTTTTATAAAATATAACACTATGTTTGCAAGACTTTATATAATCTTTTATAATGTCATTTAACCTATTAAATAACAAAATAAAATATTCTCTCAAAATAAATTATCCACATAATTTATTGGTTTCTCAAGTGCAATTATTTAGAAAACCAATTTCTAAATATTGTAAGTGTTAATATTTATTTGTTTGATCACATCACAAATAAATAATATAAGTGTTTGTCTAGCTTGTTATTGGGTATGACTCGACTTGGATCATAACGTACTAGCCACATCAATTTAATATGTGTCTTGGGCATACAGAGTCCAACATTACCCGATCCATGACTTACAAAGATATCCTAAGTGTATGTGTGTGCCAAGACGTCCACATGCGGCCCAAATGTAACGTGTGTGCGGTTTGAAACATATATACGATATAGACGGCCCAAAAACATAATCGGCCCAAACGTCTAACAAGTTTAACATGAGAGGAAACGTTGGAAAGGAATAATGAGAAATTAAGATCACGAACGAGATGGCACTAGCCTTGAAAGTCTGGGTTGTCACAATGTGCCACTCATGTGAGGGGCAAAAAGGTCATTTAAACCCAAACCAACCATTAAACCGATCCTATCTTTATTAATAACAAATTCTTCAACTGTTTATAAATAATATCATGGATTTTAAAATCACCAAATAGGAATGAACAGATATGTAAAGAACCAGCTTTTATTCAAGAACAAGAAATTGAAAGACGATACACAAGCAAACTGCAAACAAACCCGACATGCATAAATAAAACCGGATCTAATACCTTACAATAGTGACTGACAACATCTTGTTTAAAAGTTTTCAATTGTACATATACATGTAAACATATTTATACGTACCTCGGTCGTCGCCGTCTTCTTGATCTTTTTTGCCTTGTCTCAACACATGAATGCCTTACATTTGTCAAGTCATTTAATCTTGTATTTAAAAAAAATACGCTCAAACTCAATGCTTCTGGTTCAATAATATATTCTCCATACTTTATCAAAGAACTTTTAACCAACTTTTGTAATATAATCCAAGTTTCTTTCAAGACTACATGATTGTTCTTCTAAATTGTCTCCCCTGAATTTTCTAAAATGGCAACTGATGAAGCAATATACCTCAAATAAACATAATTAATAGGCAAAGACACATTTACCCCTAATTAATATCCTATCCCTAATTTCCATTGGATGCATATTTACCTAGATCTATAGCTAAAATTTTATCTAAGTAAAAACATAAGAAGTTAGAGGATAGGTTCGACACTTTGACCCGCGACCTCCAAGTAGTATGACAAAGGGTGGGTCATTGAACTTCAACGCAAATGGAAGAAAATAAACTAACCAGAATGGACTTCACTATCATTTCAAGTAATTTAATTACATATGAGTAAAGATAAGGATGTGGGAAATCACATGAATATAAATTATAATAACAACTTATAACCAGTAGTATTATAGGAAGAGCACATTAGCAGCAAAGATAAAGAATGGGTTTAAGTCTATGCTTGAAAACCAAAGACCAGTATTTATGCCAGAAAAACCCCACCTCTTTCCACACCCCTTCAAACCTCAATCCAAACCCTCCTCCAATCAATCGAATCAGGCCAATACACCAAAACCCTAACCCCCCAATTACGCCCCATTCCTCTTCAATCTCCCTGAAAAAACTAAAAAGAGAATTATAACTATGTACATCAAGTAAAACAACGGGAATTAAAGAAACAGAGCATGAAATCAGCAACTTTGTGATCAAAATCAACATAAATTAATCAAACAAAAAAGTAAAATTAGGGATAAAACAAGAATTAAAGATGAAGACCTTAATTGAAGCGTAAATGCGAGATTTTCATCGGTAAATGAAGTGATCGAGATGGGTATGTTGTAGAACTTCAGATGGAATCATCTCTTACGATAGCAGTCGAGAATGATCAAAGATGAGTGTTTGTGATTTGTGAGTGAGATGTAACAGGTTAATAGTCTTGTTATAAACATGGGTTTTATGATTTTTGAGTGAGATTTCATTAATTGCTTGAGGTGGTTGGTTTTGACAGATTTCATTAATCACTTGTAGAGAAGAAAGAGAATGATGATGATGGTGTGTGTGTTTTTGTGTGTGTGTTAGTGTGAGTGTGACGGAGAGATGTATAGAGATACAGTGCCACGTAATCGCCATGTAATCTTGTCCATGTAAGCTTGGTTGTGCCACATCGGACAAAAAACAAACTCAGTTAGTGTAGATTTAACTGGGTGGTGCCATTACAAACAAAAAGTCAAGTTAGGGGTGCTGGGTGTCAAAGTGTTAGTTGCGGGTGGCAACGGCCAAAGGCCGATAGTTGGGGTGATAAAATCCAATAACCCTTTTAGGGTTGCTAATTCACTGAGTTTTGTGTGCTGGTGGGGATAAAGGTGAGCGTGGCCTTTTTTTTTACACGCGTAAGAAGACTGACATGACACAAGATGGGCCAATAACCCAGATTAACCCAAGTTAATACACATGGATGATCAGGATCAAAAGACTATTCATTTCCATCCTTCTATTAATAGATATTAATAATTAATATTAGAACTTAGAATGAGTTTTATTAAGGGTATAATAGTAATTTAATAAGAGTAATTTTAATGAAATGGATAAATATGTAATATATATATATATATATATATATATATATATATATATATATATTAAGGAGGGGAAATATGTAATATATATAGGTTAGGGAGGGAAAATATGTAATTGATTTTAAGGATTGGGTAAATATGTAATAAGTGACTTTAATAAGGGGATATATGTAAATGACCCTATTTTTTATGAGTCCAATATCTACACATATTGTACATTTCTAAATATGTGTAGGTATTTTTTGCCACGTCATCTTAAAAAAGATTTAATTATTTATTTTATACGTATTCAATATCTACACATATTGTACATTTTTAAATATGTGTAGATATTTGTTTTGTCACATCATCTAAAAATATATATTTACTTACTTTATAGGTATGTAATATATACACATATTGTACATTTTTACTCGTGTGGGTATTTAATTTGCCACGTCATTTTCAAAAAAAGTATATATTAACTTAGTTTATCTACATATTTTTTTTTAAATTCTTATGTGTTGGTAAACATAATCATTTACCTACACATATATTAGTTTTTTTTACATATGTGTAGATAATTTAGCTACACATGACAAAAATTTGCTACATGTGTAGGCAATTTTGGGAAGGGGGGGGGGGAATTTTCCCACAAACACCAAGTGTGACTAAAATGTATTACCAACACATATTAAGTGTTAATCATTATGAAAATATATCATCAACTATTACACACACATATACAAACATGTGTAGGTAAATTATGTGTGGGTAAACACCCTAATTTCTTGTAGTGAAGTTTCCTCTAATTAAATTTTAGGACGAAATTTCCTAAAGTAGGGGAGACTGTGAAATTTGTGCCTTTCAATCATTGTACAATTCCGAACAATTTCAAATCCAATGAAATCTTGTGTTTCATTTCCGGGATTGTATAATTACATGTGACATTTGCACGTTTTAGTCCTTGTACAATTTCAAACTCTCAAACATTTTCTGGAAGTAAAATCATAAACTATTACGCAAACGTAATCAGTTTAACGAAACGTACACTCCAGAACAAGGACATAAGCTACACATACCCTAAATACCCTTTGCATAACTTAGATATAAGTTTTGAAGGGTTCGGTATGGCAAAAACATGCTTATTCAAGCTCAGGGACTATTTGCGACAAACTGCGAAAGTCTGTCAATTCTCGTATTTTTTAATATGAACCATGTTTACACATCCAAAAATTTTTGTAATAAATAAAATCTCGTATTTTATTGATAAGAATGCAAAAATAGCAATCGTTGCGTAATTTCAGTCATTTTCGTGTTTGTTATAGCATTTTCCGTATTTATGCGAAAAACGTAATCGTACAACTGAAAGAACCAACATCCATAACATTTTTGGGCATAATCCAAGTTACATATGCCTTAACACCTTTATAGAGCCTAAAAATTGGGTTGAAAGGTGTTAAAAGTGATAAAACGCGACGAAACAAGTTCAAGAGCCAAACCTGCCATTTTTGGAAACTTCTGCCCTGACCAGCCCCAAACGGACCATATACCAGGACCCTATGTGGTCCGTAAAGCTTGCCCAGCAAGCATATTTTGGACAACAGCTGGTTTTTCATGTCTTGGAGCCCAAGAATTCGTGTTCTCTAAGCTCTAACCTGCAATTGACAAGTGTTTAAGCCATCTCCTGCTCATGCCACCTAAAGGTACACTTGTGATGATCTTATGGCATCAAGAACACTATAAATAGCCATCAAATTCCACCATTTTCAATGCTCATTTCTCATTCTTCATCTCCCACTCTATTGGAGTTTGTTTCCAGCTTATGGAAGCCTCCTACTGAGTTTCAAGACTTCCTAGAACACAAGTAAGTGTTCTTCCTTAGTCTTGTTCTTTATTTTAGCTTGTTTTGAGCTGAAAGTCAAATAGTTCGACTTTCTATTTGACTTTCGGTTCTGACCTTAATTGGCTAAGTCAAAGTTCAATTGAACTTTGCAACGTGATCATAATCACGAAGGTTATAATCCCTTGAGATTACACCTTCTGATTACCACCTTTACTAGTCGAAGTAACGAGAAGTTTCAATCAAAGATGCACATAATGTGAATTTTACGACGAAACTATTTTCGGCTATCAAAACACCAAGTTTTGATACCAAATCAGATTTATAACTTAGTTAGACATGTTTTGACATGTCTAACTCGTCACTTCAAGTTTAGTGCTTTATTAGGGTCGTAAGTCTAGCGGTCTTGACCACCACTTTGACTTTCGAATCCGACCCGTTTGGTCGATCTTAGGATCCGACCAAACACATATTTGTGACCATATTTTTATAGGGAATAACCTATTGAGGTTATACCTTATGGTCACGTCGTTTGGTTAGTGTCATGATAAGTGGCTTCTATGTTCTTAAAAATGACCAAAATGCCCTTTTTGCACATGAATCCATTTATAGCATATGTAACCCAATTTTTGACATATAAACTGATGTTACAACATTATCAAACATGTTTTGGCGTATAAGACTTATCATAAGACATATTTAACCACCCGAACACGTATTTACGCAAATGAACCGTTAAAGTAGCGTAAATTACCTTAACGAGTCATAACGGGTCGAAAGCACTTAGGATCACTTTCAAATCAAAATGTTAAGTTTATTAAACCATATCATATGAGTTCCAACACTCATTTGGTTTATAAGACTTCATTCTATCCGATCTCCCATTTAAAGTCTCGACACACTAACATAAGTTATCCGACACATTAGGACACGTTTGAGGTTTGTTATTTCCATTGATTCAAGGACGCCTACGCAATCCCAAGTGAGAACATAGTCCCCTCTTTTACGTTTTGCAAATTTTTTGGGGTGATTCATATGTGCCTATTCACTATTTTCATGATTTCGAAACTATATAATTCTACATACATAATACTTTATCCTTTAACGATTTGAAACCGTTACCTATGGCTTAAATAATGATTTTCAAAATTTGTAAGACCCTTGTTGGTGCGTATTTGTATTCATGCCTAAAATACATTCATTAACAATGATCAAGCCGATTGGTAGTATGATATAGCGCTATAGGACTTGACACCCCATTCCCGCTTCCTAGGTTTGTTTGGAAGTTTGATTAGGGAATGTTAGAAACCAAGTTTACACCAAATAGATTTGCCTTCGTGGTAAATCTATAATGTCACCAAAGTATAGTTTGATATACTAAGGTTTGAATGAATTGCCAAACGACCACAATGTGTTGTTACAAAGTTTTCCTATTAAGCCATAAAAATTTATCTTTTATTGTTAAAAAGTATAGTTTGATATACTACCAAATCACAAACCAAAGTATAGTTTGATATACTAACAAAGTATAGTTTGATGTACTACAAATTGTTATATTATTAATCAAAGTATAGTTTGATATACTACCAAAGTATAGTTTGATATACTACCGATTTTGTTGTTCAAAACCAAAGTATATTTTGATATACTACCTATTCTATTATTTCGAAGACCAAAGTATATTTTGATATACTACCTATTATATTATTTCAAAACCAAAGTATATTTCAATATACTACCTATCCTATTATTTCAAAACCAAAGTATATTTTGATATACTACCTATCCTTTTATTTCAAAACCAAAGTATATTTTGATATACTACCTATTCTATTATTTCGAAGACCAAAGTATATTTTGATATACTACTTATTCTATTATTTCAAAACCAAAATATATTTTGTATATACTATAAATCCTTTTTTATCAAAAAGAAAAGTATTTTAGATACCAAACTTTTATCAAGGATTTCATGTCCATTTTTGAAAACGTATAATCTTTTTCTTATAATATCCAAAGCCATGAATCTAAATCACAAAACCTATGTTAATCATGTAACACCTGTGCCTCCACGGCCATCAAACAAATACCGAACCAATGAAATATTATATTTCATACTTTGGGATTTGTAAAAATATGTGTATCATTTGCACATATCAATTTTTGTTCAATTCCAAACTCTAAATCGCTTTCTGGGAGGTTATACGCGCACCAATGCGTAAATATAACCAGTTTAATGCAACAAACACTCCGGAATAGTGACATAGGCTTAACATACCTTAAATAACCTTTACATAACTTAGAAATAAGTTTTGAAGGCTTTGGTATGGCAAAAACAAGTTAATACGCTTACAGGGACTAAAGTTGACAAACTGCGAAAGTATGCCAATTTGAACTGTAACAGACATTCCGGAACATGACCATAAGTTAAACACACCTTAAATATCCTTTACATAGCTTAGAAATAGGCTTTGAGGTGTTCGGTGTGCTAAAATAAACTTTTGGGTCATTCAGGGACTAAAAGTGTCAAAAAAATGCACAAGTTTGCATTTTAGCGCATAACTTACGGTCTGAATACATCCGGACATCCAAAAATTTATGTAAGCACTAAAATATTTTATTTTAGTGTTTGGCATGAGAAAAATCCATTCGTCACGCAATTTGGATCGTTTTTCACGCTTATGCGCATTCCGTCGTAATTAACCAAACAACGCGATTGTACGGCTAAACGAACCGACATCCGGCATATTTTTGAGCATGTTTCATGTTCCCTATACTTTAACATCCTTTTGAAGCTTAAAAATGGGCTTGACGGGTGTTAGAAGTGCCAAAACACGACGATACGCGCTCAGGAACCAAAACTGCAAAAAAAAATAATAATAATAATAAATAAATAAATAAATAAAATGCAGCAAAAAGCCATTTTAAACATAAGTTAGCAGCCCCTAACACTTCCCAAAGGTCAAGTGCCACATGTTAATCTCCTATGGTGGCCAAAATTAGTTACCACAACATTTTGACAAGTGTACGGCCTAGATCGTGCCCCCTTTTCCAAGAAACGATCCTAACGGTTGTGGGTTTACTATAAATACCCAACCCATTTTCACTCATTCCTCACTAGAATCTGATCTAAAAGACTCTAAGTTGAAACCATTGTTTCATACCTGAGTTATTTGGATCTAGATTAGCATTCGGGGACCTTTCGTAAGTATTCTTTCGTTCTTTTATTGCTTTTCGAGTCTTTTCGAGTCTGAAAGTCAAACTTTGTTTGACTTTCTGCATTGACCAGTTTATGGTCAATGCGAAGTTCGTTTGAACTTCGCAACGTGATTGTAATCACGATGGTTATAGTCCCTTGTGACTATGCCTACTGATTACCACGTTGTAGGGTCGAAAGGATAAGCGATCTAATAAATCGCTTATACCTTCGAACCCGACCCATTTGGTCGATCATTAGGATCCGACCAAGCACATTAGGTGACCATAGTATATAGGGAATAACCTTCCGAGGTTATACCTTATGGTCGCTTCGTTTAAGTAGTTGTATGATAGGTAGTTTATATGCCTTAGGTAAATTACCAAAATACCCCTATGATGCCAAAATTCGTTTTAATCATATGTAACATAACTTTTGACATCTAAACTGATTTGACAACCATATTAGACATGTTAAGGCATATTTTACTTGTCATAGGACTAGCTAGGCGTTCCGAACGCGTTTTACGCGAACGACGCGTTAAAGTAGCATAAGCTACCTAAACGGGTCGTAATGGGTCGTAAGCACTTAGGTTAGGTTTCATTTAGTATGTAGGCTTTATTAAACCATACACATGAGTACCCATACTCATTTGGTTTATGAGCCCTCATTCTACCCGATCTTCCGATATAGGTCCGGTTTATTAATGTAGTTACCTATATTAGGTGCCGTTTGATATTCCGTGATCTCTAGCATTGCTTGGTGGTTATCTTAGGACTTCTGAGCAATCTCAAGTGAGTACATAGACCCCTCTTTTACTGTTTTCCAAATGTTTTGGGGTGAAACACATGTGCCTACCTGTTACTTTCACACTTTTCCATGTTTTCATATCATATGCTTGCTATGTTCATTAGTACACTATTAGTACATCGTTTTACATTACATTTTATGCTATGTATGTCCATTTAGTTCATACTTAGTACATCGTTTCACATCACATCACATGCTATGTATGTTCATTTATTTGCATACTTAGTACAATTGTTTTCATCACATGCTTACATTTTGTTATGACATTTGGTTTGTTTAAATGAGACAATGTACATTCATTAACACCGATCATGCCGCTCGGTAGTAGGTAGTGGTACCATAGGACTTGACAAATCCCATTCCTGAAATCTCGGGTTTGTTTGGACGTAAGGAATGACCGAATCCGAATACATATTCTTTTGATAACTCATTATTACATAGTTATCCGACTGTCGCAAGGCTTGGATGTATGAATTTTCACAACACCGCATAAATGTTTATATCAGTATAGCATGCATTTACTACACAGAACATAACTTTGATTTAAACCAAGTTTTACTTCAATACTATGTTCTTGTGCATATGGTTTAGTTGATGCATTTCACTAGCCATACATATCATTTTGGTTACACATTACATGGTTTACATTTGACACATAAACACTTTTGACATTGGTTATACATTACATGATTTACATCTTGACATAAACATTTTAACATATTATTTCAATACATTTGGAAGTTGGGTTAAACATAGACATCTTACATTGTTGGTTTGGTTTGAGTAAGTGATTTAAGTAACGAGGCGTGTGTAATACGATACAAGCATGGTGGATACGCCGCTGGTACTTCCTATATATAAGTGATTGTATGGTATTACATATCGTTGCGTTATTTGAAATCATTTCAATTTAGACATATAACATTTTATACAAATAACATACATTTCACAAGACATTGTTTTACAAAACAACTTATCTTATATATACTCATTTTTACTTGGTTATTCATTTAACCATACATTATTCTCTTACTTATACATATCATCTGATCTTATTGCTTTTCAAACGATTTACCAAAACAAAGCAAACCACAAGGTTCATGGCTAAACATTTTCCTAAACATAAGTCATGAATCTCATTTTCACAAAACCTATGTATCTCACAGGCATTTTTATGCTGACGTACCTATTTTCACATGTGTTTTTCAGGAGCTGTTGCATAAGATGATCAAGATACACATAGGCAGACTTGGGCTTTAGTGACAATAAAAGATGCAAGACTAGTTAATTATGTTGTATTTCCTTGTTTGTTAAGACATTGTAACACTTTTAAATCAATAAAATGAAACTTCAATTGCCATGGATTTGAAACAATTAATTCTGTTACAACATTCCCCGACATTTCCGCCACGTTTTGTATGTTCTACGTGGTCGGGGTGTGACAGAAAAGTTGGTATCAGAGCTCATGGTTATAGGGAATTAGGTTATTAGTAATACTTTGACCTAGTCTATAACCTTCCTAGGACCCTAACGCGAGTTTACTTGCGTTTAGTCATAAAACAATACTGTCACCTATCCTTAGGCGACAACCACAACAAGAACATAAATTTCAAAACCGCTTTGAAAACTAATCATCTGTTCTAAGATGATTGATTACTAGGTTTTGAACCCTCTATTGTAAGGTTTTGAACCCCTTTGAGTTTTCAAAACCTCGTCAAGGTTTTGGGTTTTAAATAATGTGAACACGTGCAAACTGGAAGGGTGAATGCCTGTATTCTGGGTTTTCTGTCTAGGCAAGCACATCGTATACATCTCATCAGACGCGAGACCAGTTGTGCTTACCTGGGAATTCTTGGGATGAGTGTTCACTTATAGGCGAGCATGTCTTCGCGATACATTATTTTTGACCCATTTACGTTGATTTGTCACCATCTCATTGTTTGCCTTAGGTAACAAACAAATGATCGCAATTTTCATTTGTTACCATCCGGTATTGATTATCCAATAACCTTTCACTTGTTTCTTCCTATGACTTTCATTTTCTTCTAGAATGTCTCTTCCTCTCAGCAACGGTCAAATGTCCGAGCAAACAGCCAAATTTGCCCAGCAAATTGGCGAAGTGATTCTGAAGACTGTGGAATTGGGGATTGCCATGTCTCGTCTCAACCATGAAGCCTCTCGTCTCAACAATGAAGCCACTCAAGAGCCACCAAAGGAAGCAGAAGCCAAGCCTTCACCTAAACCAAAGAAACGTAAGGCTTCAAGGAAACCCGCAGCGGTGGCACCAAAACAGGCAAGACCTAGCCAAATGACAGCACCACCAGCCAAGAAACCAATCAAGGAATCAAAGACCATGGATGAACAGGCTGGATCCCCTAAGAAGTCAAAGAAGCGAAAGGCTTCTCAGAACTTCGCCATGGTCGCTCACAATGGTCAAGCCATCCCCAACCAACCAGCTCAACCCCCTGCTAGGAAGCAATACAACGGAACTGCACCCTTGTGCAACCAATGTAGCCTTCATCATCAGACTAGTGTGAAGTGCCGCAAATGCCAAATTTGTGGACTTATAGGTCATACGGCAAGGGTTTGCCCAACTACAGCAGTACCAAATCAAACAGGACCCATCCGGGTGGCAACACCACCTGCTAAGAAGCAATACAAGGGAACGGCACCAATATGCGACAAATGTAATGGGCATCACCAAGCTCACTTACCGTGTCGTCTGTGTGTATCATGTGGGCGAGTTGGTCACCTGGCAAGTGCTTGTCGATGTAACCCGAACCAAGGTGGTCCAAATCAACCACAAGCCGACTCTGCTCAAGCTTGTTTCTCACCAGGGTCTTGCTACAACTGTGGCGAGATGGGCCATTTCCTAAGGGATTGCCCAAAGCTTGCTAATGCAAATCCAACCCACGGATGAGCAGTTAGCTGACTAGAAGATGTTGCTGTCTTATGCTTTTGTTTTTCTATTTTCTCGTAATGTGAAACAATCTGTTTGATTATAAATAAATTGTTGTTCACAGTTCTGATTTACAAGTATAGTTACATGTGTGTAGGATTTTCCTATGATACCTGCATTAAGGAACTATGTTCCTTACAAACTACTCTTGTGATTCTCCCTTTCAAATGATCGCTCATGATTCCCTCGAAAATTTTAAGTACTCGTTTCACTCTAAGAAACAAAGTACAGAAAATAAAGTGACATTATGAGTAATCATGCTTCAGCACATCTGTGCCTTCGAATCTTTGGTTAGATAACTAAGGGTATTTTCAAATTTCGTACCCATTACGTTTTGATTTTTCAACATACACAGTACAAGTATTTCAAAAACAATCTTCATGATCTCAAAACATTTCATATAGTTTGAAAACAATCTTTTTTTCAAATGCATTGTCTATGTTATTTCAAAAACATTGGTTATGTTTTCAAAAACAACTTTCATAATTTCAGAATATTTCATATAGTCTGAAAACAATATTAACACATTACATTTTCTTATCAAGTGCATGATTTTGAAAAGCATCATTCATGTCTTTCAAAAACCTTATACATAATTTCAAAATTCATCTCGCATGATTTTAAAACATTTTTATAAATATACTTACCTAGTACACCTGCTTTATGATTTCAAAAGTATTATATATAAGGTTTCAAAAACATTGAACACATTTTTTTTAGAACCCCATGCATAGTTTTCCAAAAATATTTTCCACATACATTGACTTAACTTTCAAATTTCGCTTCATATGTCGCCTTGACATATCTAGCATCTCAACTTCATAAGCATTTTTACTTCATGTTTTGACTTAAGCACATCCAGTAAAAAGTTTCAAAACATCTTCAACTTCTAAAATCCATATGGGATCTTTTTATCTTCACATTTAGACCCTTGTGGATGATTATCATTCAAATCAGAGTCCTTGATTGGATTCCTTATGTACCTAAATTCGAACATTTCGGTTCCTTATAATCGAAATCGAATTTTTCTTTTAAAAATCTTTCTATCTTTATAGTTAGATTCTTGATAATGTTTAAAGTACCAAATGAAATCCACGAGATGGATTCCTAGTGTGCTTTAAATACATGCGCTCTGTTAGCAAAACAAATTAACAAATTAAAGATCTAGATCAAACAATCTTTGTGGTTATATGACTATGTGTTTATGCATCTTGTGTTTTCTTTTATGCATTTTGGGTTTTTGTATACTCTGGATATTCGTTATCCAAATCCTCGTAGAATTTTTCATATCTTCATATGAGGGATTCGTAGTAGGATATTCAAAAAGGTACTACCTTAATTCCTTAATGGGCTTCTATGTAATAATTAAGACCCTTGGATTATATAGTACTACTCCATGATTCATAAGAGGCCCTTTTAGTGGTCTAGTAAAAAAGATTGATTCAAAAATCTGGTTAAGAATGACATGTGATGATATAAGCTGAAAAGACTCCTTGGTTGTCTATTAAAATCATTTAATGATTTAATAAAAGGGCTCTATGGCGGTCTAGTCACACTCATCACAGGATTGTTCATTTGGTTTTACCCTACACATTATAAAATATACTGTGTGAACTGTGCAAGGAATTGTCTAATTATGGACGCGTACATAATTATGAAATTTAGTGCACAGAAACCCAGTAAGATTTGTTATGTGTAAGAACCTATAGCGACAACAATAACAAAATGAGAACGATGTAATGGAGGTACGGTGGACGCACCAATGACGCTTCATATACTTGCATATAAGTATCCCTCCTACATTGCAATCATGATGTTATTAAAGGTTACTAGAAGTTCAGAACCCTAACCAATGTTGTTCGATTTTTTCAACTTCATGTTTTCAAACTCACACAAGTTTCCTCTATATAAAATTTCGGGACGAAATTTTCTAAAGTAGGGGAGACTGTAACACCTGTGCCTCCACGGCCATCAAACAAATACCGAACCAATGAAATATTATATTTCATACTTTGGGATTTGTAAAAATATGTGTATCATTTGCACATATCAATTTTTGTTCAATTCCAAACTCTAAATCGCTTTCTGGGAGGTTATACGCGCACCAATGCGTAAATATAACCAGTTTAATGCAACAAACACTCCGGAATAGTGACATAGGCTTAACATACCTTAAATAACCTTTACATAACTTAGAAATAAGTTTTGAAGGCTTTGGTATGGCAAAAACAAGTTAATACGCTTACAGGGACTAAAGTTGACAAACTGCGAAAGTATGCCAATTTGAACTGTAACAGACATTCTGGAACATGACCATAAATTAAACACACCTTAAATATCCTTTACATAGCTTAGAAATAGGCTTTGAGGTGTTCGGTGTGCTAAAATAAACTTTTGGGTCATTCAGGGACTAAAAGTGTCAAAAAAATGCACAAGTTTGCATTTTAGCGCATAACTTACGGTCTGAATACATCCGGACATCCAAAAATTTATGTAAGCACTAAAATATTTTATTTTAGTGTTTGGCATGAGAAAAATCCATTCGTCACGCAATTTGGATCGTTTTTCACGCTTATGCGCATTCCGTCGTAATTAACCGAACAACGCGATTGTACGGCTAAACGAACCGACATCCGGCATATTTTTGAGCATGTTTCATGTTCCCTATACTTTAACATCCTTTTGAAGCTTAAAAATGGGCTTGACGGGTGTTAGAAGTGCCAAAACACGACGATACGCGCTCAGGAACCAAAACTGCAAAAAAAAAAAAATAATAAATAAATAAATAAATAAAATGCAGCAAAAAGCCATTTTAAACATAAGTTAGCAGCCCCTAACACTTCCCAAAGGTCAAGTGCCACATGTTAATCTCCTATGGTGGCCAAAATTAGTTACCACAACATTTTGACAAGTGTACGGCCTAGATCGTGCCCCCTTTTCCAAGAAACGATCCTAACGGTTGTGGGTTTACTATAAATACCCAACCCATTTTCACTCATTCCTCACTAGAATCTGATCTAAAAGACTCTAAGTTGAAACCATTGTTTCATACCTGAGTTATTTGGATCTAGATTAGCATTCGGGGACCTTTCGTAAGTATTCTTTCGTTCTTTTATTGCTTTTCGAGTCTTTTCGAGTCTGAAAGTCAAACTTTGTTTGACTTTCTGCATTGACCAGTTTATGGTCAATGCGAAGTTCGTTTGAACTTCGCAACGTGATTGTAATCACGATGGTTATAGTCCCTTGTGACTATGCCTACTGATTACCACGTTGTAGGGTCGAAAGGATAAGCGATCTAATAAATCGCTTATACCTTCGAACCCGACCCATTTGGTCGATCATTAGGATCCGACCAAGCATATTAGGTGACCATAGTATATAGGGAATAACCTTCCGAGGTTATACCTTATGGTCGCTTCGTTTAAGTAGTTGTATGATATGTAGTTTATATGCCTTAGGTAAATTACCAAAATACCCCTATGATGCCAAAATTTGTTTTAATCATATGTAACATAACTTTTGACATCTAAACTGATTTGACAACCATATTAGACATGTTAAGGCATATTTTACTTGTCATAGGACTAGTTAGGCGTTCCGAACGCGTTTTACGCGAACGACGCGTTAAAGTAGCATAAGCTACCTAAACGGGTCGTAATGGGTCGTAAGCACTTAGGTTAGGTTTCATTTAGTATGTAGGCTTTATTAAACCATACTACATGAGTACCCATACTCATTTGGTTTACGAGCCCTCATTCTACCCGATCTTCCGATATAGGTCCGGTTTATTAATGTAGTTACCTATATTAGGTGCCGTTTGATATTCCGTGATCTCTAGCATTGCTTGGTGGTTATCTTAGGACTTCTGAGCAATCTCAAGTGAGTACATAGACCCCTCTTTTACTGTTTTCCAAATGTTTTGGGGTGAAACACATGTGCCTACCTGTTACTTTCATGCTTTTCCATGTTTTCATATCATATGCTTGCTATGTTCATTAGTACACTATTAGTACATCGTTTTACATTACATTTTATGCTATGTATGTCCATTTAGTTCATACTTAGTACATCGTTTCACATCACATCACATGCTATGTATGTTCATTTATTTGCATACTTAGTACAATTGTTTTCATCACATGCTTACATTTTGTTATGACATTTGGTTTGTTTAAATGAGACAATGTACATTCATTAACACCGATCATGCCGCTTGGTAGTAGGTAGTGGTACCATAGGACTTGACAAATCCCATTCCTGAAATCTCGGGTTTGTTTGGACGTAAGGAATGACCGAATCCGAATACATATTTTTTTGATAACTCATTATTACATAGTTATCCGACTGTCGCAAGGCTTGGATGTATGAATTTTCACAACACCGCATAAATGTTTATATCAGTATAGCATGCATTTACTACACAGAACATAACTTTGATTTAAACCAAGTTTTACTTCAATACTATGTTCTTGTGCATATGGTTTAGTTGATGCATTTCACTAGCCATACATATCATTTTGGTTACACATTACATGGTTTACATTTGACACATAAACACTTTTGACATTGGTTATACATTACATGATTTACATCTTGACATAAACATTTTAACATATTATTTCAATACATTTGGAAGTTGGGTTAAACATAGACATCTTACATTGTTGGTTTGGTTTGAGTAAGTGATTTAAGTAACGAGGCGTGTGTAATACGATACAAGCATGGTGGATACGCCGCTGGTACTTCCTATATATAAGTGATTGTATGGTATTACATATCGTTGCGTTATTTGAAATCATTTCAATTTAGACATATAACATTTTATACAAATAACATACTTTTCACAAGACATTGTTTTACAAAACAACTTATCTTATATATACTGATTTTTACTTGGTTATTCATTTAACCATACATTATTCTCTTACTTATACATATCATCTGATCTTATTGCTTTTCAAACGATTTACCAAAACAAAGCAAACCACAAGGTTCATGACTAAACATTTTCCTAAACATAAGTCATGAATCTCATTTTCACAAAACCTATGTATCTCACAGGCATTTTTATGCTGACGTACCTATTTTCACATGTGTTTTCAGGAGCTGTTGCATAAGATGATCAAGATACACATAGGCAGACTTGGGCTTTAGTGACAATAAAAGATGCAAGACTAGTTAATTATGTTGTATTTCCTTGTTTGTTAAGACATTGTAACACTTTTAAATCAATAAAACGAAACTTCAATTGCCATGGATTTGAAACAATTAATTCTGTTACAACATTCCCCGACATTTCCGCCATGTTTTGTATGTTCTACGTGGTCGGGGTGTGACAAATCACAAGCATTTTTATGCTGACGTTTTATTTTCACATATGTTTCAGGTACTATTATGTGATGATTGTTGACGCATGCTACACATAGGATGGACTCGGGCCTTAGTGACTTTAAAACTTGAAAGACAATTACTTGTATTGTTTGATTTCATCCAAACAATGTAACACATTAATTCAAAAAAAAAACAAAACTTTAAATACCATGTGTTGTGAAACAATTTCCTGTAACGTGACTCCCCAATGTTTCCGCCGTGGTTTGTTGTATTACGCGATCGGGGTGTTCCAAGAGGATTGAAGACTGGACTAGATCAGGATCTTGTAGGAGCTTTGCCTTAGTAATTAAAAAGACAAGTTTGATGTATTTACTTGAATATTTGAACTTATATGAAAAGTGTGACATTTAATCATGACATGTTTAATTATGAAATTTTAATAGTACCATAAGCTTTGGGCAATCATCATGACCCGTATCATTCCGATGCGGGTCGGGGAGTGACATCACTCCCCCTCCAATTGATGAGGTTGCACGACTTTTGCAAAGCTCTAATCTTGCATTAATATTTGTTTTATGGTCCTACCAGTTTTTTTAAAACATCTAGTTTGAAATAAGTATTACACATCCAACATTTTTGTTTGGCTGAAGTTACCTTTTTGCCTTGAACTTGAGAAATGTAGTCATCATTCACTGTGGTTAGTGCATGTTTATGATGAACTTGAAGATATCATTTTGGTGAGAATCCTTCAAACTTACATGAATGCCCAAATGAAGTGGATGGGAAGTATGCAACTGCATGCGCCTCTGAAGCAGGAGAATGTGGTATCGTAGTGCTTGATCTTTGTACCCGCAGTTTCCTGATTCGCACAAAGCTTATCTGCAGTACCTTTCTTGGAGATATAATTAATATTATATGGTAGGATTCAATGATTGATTCATAATTTGGATGCAGGGACGAATTAGATATCACCGCAGCTGGAAACGAGACTGTCTTCGAGGAAGTGACGAGAAAGCTGAGGGAAGTGGGGTTGAATCTAGAAGTAGAAACTCTCCCAACTGATGTACCTTTTTTAGGTGCCATTGATCCTAACCCTTAAGGCTTTTCAACAAGATTGAAGTCAATCAAGTTATGTGTTTTGCTGTTGTCGGGGTGATTCAAATTTATTATTACGTAACACTACTAATCGACATTTGGTTATAAGTGTTACTCCCAAAAGGCTTTTCAACCACACCTTATTCTCATAACAGGTGGCTTAGTTGATTGGAACTCCTTTCGGCTCATGAATGAAGTCACTCAAGTTGTGTTTGGGTGATTCAAATTTATTATTTAGTAATACTACGCAATCCACTTATGGTTGTGAAAACCCAAGTTATGTGTTCTGTGACTTGATTAATAGTGCCAAGTAAGTCTGTAATATTATGAATTAAATTAGACTTTATTTAATTCTTTGATAATCCTTGTAAGGAATATTGTAACAGCCCAGCATAACCGCACCATGATATTGTCCGCTTTGGCAGCCAGCATACCCTCAGCGTCTGCCCCTCACGGTTTTAAAAACGCGTCGTGATGGTGAAGGTATCCAGCCCCTTATAAGGAAGCCTTAGTTCCCCTTCACAACCGATGTGGGATATCACAGTCCACCCCCCTTAAGGGGTCCAGCGTCCTCGCGGGACCTGGCACCATCGGTCCGGCCCTGGCTCTGATACCATCTATAACAGCCCAGCGTAACCGCACCATGATATTGTGTCACACCCTGGCTTTTGCGGAAGCGTGGGTTTATTTGGTGTGACTTCTTAATACCATAGCAACAATCACAACAATGCTATATGATAAAAATACGAGATGTTCATCCATTAATTAAAGTGAAAGAATACTACAACACCATTATTTGAAAACATTGACACTTACTACAAGTTACAAACCATGACATGTTTAAACGAGTTCACAAGACTCAAACGAAAGTACTTAAATAAAACCCTGAGTTTAGAATTATGTATCCCGTCCCGGAATGGTATACACCCGCTAAACACAACAACCCTGGATAACATCTTTATTCAACGCAGCTAGACACAATAGCACACTCCGCCAGATCCATTAATTTCCTGAAATACATGTATTTTGAAAAATCAACAAAAGTTGAGCGAGTTCATGTAAAGGTGAGTATGTATAAACCTTCAAAGTATGAATAAACGTCCCTGGTATGTAGCAATAAGGAAAAAGAGATCACCATTGGGTTGCAAAGCCAATGATATGTGTGAAGTGATGCAGGAAGACTCAAACCTAGCAAATTTGTGCGTCGGGCTCAAAGTCACCCCATGGTCCGTACTGTGGACTCAGGAGCTGGGCTCGCTACACCCAAATAGATCTACCGCTCATGACCCTCGGTCCTACAACGAGGATTAATGGCCTTAAGTTCCACCTACCCACTCACATGATCTAAGTAGTAAACCCTCCTTAAGCTAACCATACCATGTATAAAATGTCTGTAATAATTGTAACATGTATTCCACCCCCGAAGTATAAAACTGAAAACTATTAAGAGAAAGGGGGACATGAACTCACCTTAATTACGAGTAAGTCCTAACGAGTATGCAAATGTGAGAGTTCTTGGAAATAAGATTCCACGTCACTCTAATTGATTGAACATGCAACAATATGGGATATGTATCAACAATAATGTTTAATTGGATAATTGGAAATCCTAAATCTATAGGATTCGGTAGTGTTTTGTTTAAATGGTACTTATGTGGTTAGGATAACCTAATAGAGAACTCGGAAAGTGAATATGAGGTAATGGAATTATTTATGAAAAATATTTATTTATCATAAATAATAAAATTACACAAATTGTACAAATGATTTAATATAAACATTTGTAATAATAAACCAAATATATTTAACTAGTATAATAACATAATTAAATATAATGATTATTGGCAAAATATTGTACAAGTGATATAATTAATTTATAAAAATTATAAATTAATTTATATGGTTGAAATATTTACTATTTGAAAAATAAATATTTCGTTTAAAAGAATACATATGATAATTATATGATTAATTATCAGAATAATTATATTAAATCTGAATAATTAAAAATAACATTTTTAATTATTGAACTTTAGTATTACAGATTTAAAATAATTATTATGGCCTTGGAATCATTTTAAATGATTAAAATGAATTAAAATGGTTAAAATAACCATTAATAAGTTTATATAAGTTTAATTATCTAAATAATTAAATATAATAAAAATTCAGATTCTTATTTTATATAAACTCAGAATAATGCATATTTTGTCATAAAAATAATTTTGGATCAAAATTATATAGTTATATAATTTAATTACATTAAATTAAACTATATAAATAAGTATAAATACTGATTTATTTATATAAATATCAAATTTACATAAAATATCAGTAATAATATTATTTTTGTAAAGTCCAACATGTAAAATAATTACTATAAAAATTTCAATAATTAATTCACTAAATTCAAATTATTATAATTTTGTAAAGATTAAACTATTTTTAATTTATAAAAAATAGTTTTATAAACAATTTGACTAACATAATATTTTTAATAATTGAATCAGTAGATAAAGTATATGTGTTAAAATTTTCGGACTTTAATTAATTTGAATCGATTTAATATGAATTAATGAAATAAACTGTTAAATAAAATAAATAACTAAAAGTATAAAAGATGAACACTGTTCATCTTCTTCCCCAAATTAGTCAACGAAGGTCAAACCCGCCCGAATACCCGATCAAAACAAGCATATAATTGAATTAAACTTGCTGGAACATTAAACAAGTATGAACATACAGATTAAACGAGAAAAATTGATCCGGTATCGACTGGAAGTGGCGGCTCGACTATCTCCGGCAACCGAACTCCGGCAACAACTTGCAGAAACGATCAGAGGCGTTTTCGACATTGTTTAGTGTTGTTTGAAGGGTGTGAGAGGTTCAAGGAGGTTCAGGGAACTTATAACATATCTCAATTCAACGAAATCGACAACTGATAGTGGATTGAATTCCACTTTTGAATTCTTTAAAAAAAAACTTTCGGTTATTGGGTTGAAAAGGCGTCGAATTGGGTGGAAAATGGGTTGTAAAGTGGTTGAGGATTAGTGGGTAATGATTTCGTATCATCTAACACATAAACAATGGAACAATTCGATTTTTAAATGGGTTTTCAGTGGATTATTGTTGATGTCCGCGACCTGTAGATCTGAATTATATAATCAGGTATTTTTTAACGTGTATACATATATGATGTAGCCTCAAATAATTCACATCCAAGCTGGTAGTCCAGCCGGTTTGTGCGTTGATGTTGATCCCGAATCGTCGCGGGTTCGAGTCCCCCAGCAGCCGGTTTGTTTAGAATTTAATCCTTTTTTATTTCAGTACATTATTAATAATAATATTAAAAATCTAAATAGTGTGTAAAAGAATTAAAGTTCTAGATATTAATAGCTCTGGACAGAGGATAAACTGGTTAAGTTGTTCGTGTTACAACCGAGAGATTGCGGGTTCGAAACTCACAAGGGCCGGTTCTCACCCAGGAGACCCCCTTTTTATCCGATTTTTGAGAATTTACACTCTGGCCCCTCAAGTTTCGTTTTGTACAAAAATGGCCCTTAAAGTTTCTGGAAATGTCACAAATGGTCCCTGTAATAGTCAGTTAGTTTGACTGACTAGGTTAGTGTTTAAAGAAGGATTTATTATATAGGAACTAACTTAGTTAACCTATTTTAGTTAAAAGAGTTAACTGAGTTAAGCTTTAAAGAAGAAATCCTTATATGAAAGTTAACCAGGTTAGGATCTTTAGTTAAAATGAGTTTAAGAAAGCCAACTTTAGTCCCTAGAGTTTATGTTTGAAAGAATGACCAAATGAACCTTGAACTTTTATTTCAAAACTATATATTTGTTTCTTTATAAAATAAGTTTCCAAAACTTACAAAAAGAACCCAAAACTTATAGTTTGAAGTAATTGCACTTTAACCCTTGTATTTATATAGTTTCAAAAATAACAATTTAGTCCCTAAACTTTATACTTTCAAATAACAACGATTTTAGTCCTCGATGTTTTCTAGCAAGTTTCAAAGAATGTCGAATAGGTCCCTCAACCTATTGTTTGTCTATGTGTTAGCATTGTCAGCATGTTTCTGAGTTATCCGTTCACTGTGCTAACTGTGTTTTGTGCATCAAATTTATCACTAAAGCTTGTGTGTAATAAATGGAGTGACTGTATAAAATATGATGCATGTGTATGTACGATATAAAAATCATAGAGCAGTTTAAATTGTCAGTTGTAATCAAGCACAGTCATTAAGCACGTAATTAAAATTAATTACAGTACCTGTAATTTTGAGGGTTGTCACATTCTCCCCCCGTTAAGAAAATTTCGTCCCGAAATTTATTCGAAAGAGATCATAGAATGGAATTGTAATGATTAACAATATAAGCAAGTCATTGTTTGGTGCTGATAATTTTGAGGAAATTATCATTGTATAGAAATTATTTTGCATGGCACTATGTTATGCTGGATTTGTAATGTAAACATTATGCAAACAATCGTGTGTACAAATGAGCAAATAACGGATAATCACATAACCACATAATGTTTTTATATGCCACCTTACTTAACAAGGCTTACTATGATTCTCATGCATCGAATCCCGTAATTAAGTGTGCACCCAAAATTACGCGTTTCGTTGCATGGTCCACATAGCCCTTCTAGTTAAGTGAGGAAACAAATAAAATTGAGGTATTGTTTAAATCAAACAAGCATCAATATAACATAACATCAACTTAATCAAAAAGTATTTCACATTAGCAATGATAGCATTGTTTGTTTGACAATCTATTGAACAAATTTACATTTGAAATAAATTATGTAATGGATCAAATTCAGGATTATAAGGTGGTGGAAGTGGTAGAGGCAGTTGCATATGATTAGTTATTTGTATCAGCAAGCTTTCCAACCTTTGATTTCTTTCTGCCAACCATCTTATTTGTTGAGACAAATTTTGAACTTGATTGTTTAACCTAGTCACTTCGTCTCCCAATGAATCTGGAGGTAGATTCATTTGAGGCATCGTACTTGGGCCTGCCATATCAGTTGGTGGCAGTTGTTCTACTTCGTTCAACAGTGATTGGAAAGAATGTGGCATTAATGGTGCTTGCAAAAAGGGTTCTGATGCTAACTGATCTTGAGTCGTCATGTTTTCATCAAACCAAGTTCCTTGCATCATTGAATTTTCCTCGAAAGGTAACGGTGGGAAGCTTGGTAAGACGTTCGGTATTAAAGGTTGGGGTAAGTTAGTTGTAATAGGTTCTTGTATGTATGATAGCAGTGGTTGCATATCAAACCGATAAAAGACGGTTGAGGAAACTGCAAAAATGATTGTTGTAAATTTTGTGGGAAGGTATTCTCTAAGATAACTGGAGCTCCCTCCAACTGTGATGATTGTGTTAGTGTACCAATATGAACAGAGGTTAGCCTCATGGTGTAAGGATTTACAATCCCAGGTGCCTTTGGTGGAGATAATCCCTGGATAATCTGATCACTTAAGACACCTAATGATTGTGCTATTTTTGTAATGTAAGACCCTCCCATGAGACTTCTCAGAGGATTTGAATGTTGACTAGAAAAATATTCAGCAAGTTCGTGGGCAATATTACAGGGAACTTGCTCAAAAATACTATACAAATAGAAAAGTTCGATTGTTTTAACTCTGTGTAGATTATGTTTGCGCCCCGTGATAGTGTGGGCTAAAACACGGTGCATATATTGATAACAAGGGTCTATGAAGCTTGTAGAATTATTGTTGATACACCATTCTTTTAATGAATGGTATTGCCAATAATTTACCATATTCACGGAGGAACCAGATGTTGATGCCTCCGTAAAAATGGGTTGTTTGACTTCTTCATCTGTATATATGCCCAGATGAACTGCGAATTCTGTTAATGACATAGTATGAAGTTGCCCACAAAGTTGAAAATGAATGGATTCATTGGTAAGATTTTCATTAGATTTATAATAGAAAGTGGACGAGAACTCATACACTAATTCATCATATGATGGTTCTAGGATGTCGAAGAAATGGCGCCAAGGTGTATTAGGTTGTAGTGATCTTGCCAGCAACCCACTGAAATCAAACATTCCTATTCGTTGCCAATCAATACTGCTAATAGCAAGAACTTCTTTATACTTGAGTTTTTTATACCTCTCTTGATAGTGTAAAGTAGTAAACTGAAGGAAAGGATGAATTTTTGCTGCATTTGAAGATTCAACATATGCTGTTGGGAGATTTGCCATTTGGATATGGGGTTTTGTTGAACTAAGAAAGGTATGGGTATGTGTTGAGTTATATCAGAAGTTTGTAGTTCTTATGTAGATTAGCTCGTGTAGTGAGTTTCTTATATAGATAAGGAGATTCCGGATCACACCATGTGATCGGTTAGTGCTTCCATGCTACGTTCTGCAGCTAGTTTGAAAATTTGAATCTGACAGGTATGGTCTCGAGAAAATTTTGAAACTTTGAAAAAGAGGGAATCGTATCGTAATAAATTGATAGTAGTACAACGTAGATCGATAAAAACTTGGATTGTTCTGAAATGGAGAAAAGAAAAAAAAATCCTTTTGAATTAGGGTAACATGCCTTGAGCCGATAGGCATACTGTACTCTCATCGGTAGTTCCCAGGTAAGCAAACGTGTGTTTCGTCATGGAGGCATTTTCTGAAGGAAAGATTATAGTGATTTCATAATGGGGTAATGTAGTTTCATAAAATCAATGAGGATCAACGAAAACACGTAACAAGATGGATATCATTTATTCCACGAATAAATGACATCAATGACAAGTAGTTGGGTTCTTATAACTTGATGAAGTCATGCTTTAGCCTATAAGTGGATACTCCTCCCAAGAATCCCCAGGTAAGCACAACTGGTCTCGCGTCTGATGAGATTTATACGAAGTGCTTGCCTAGACAGAAAACTCAGAATACAGGCATCCACCCTTCCAGATTGCACGAGTTCGTTATTAGAGCCCAAGACTTTGATGAGAATTTAAAAATCAGAAGAGGTTTTGAAAATAATCACCTAAGGATAGGTGATGAGCATTTGTAAAATCTAAAGATAAGATTTGTGGTGACGAGGCATTGGTTATAAAAGATAAGAATAGAGATGAAGACAAGGCAAAGATAATGGAAGAGTTACTAATGGAAAGTGTCCTAGGTAAGTTATAGTCTAGGTCAAGAGTAATTTCTAATAACCTAAATCCCTATAACCATGGCTCTGTTGCTTGACAACCAATCCATCCCTACTACCACATCGAAGCTTGACTGGCAGTAAGTCTAATGTAAGCTCGTTTTCTCCCAGCTTTATCACGCATCCTCTGATGACTTCATTCGTTTCCACTAGCTTCCCATTAGCCAGTTCAATTGAGTACGGAATGTCTAACTTACTAGTAGTTAACCTAAGTATTTTCTTAGATTCTAGCGATATAAAACTATAGTCGGCACCAGTGTCATAGTAAGTATAGTAAGTAAGTAATATGTGTATGTAATAACACAATAACTCATAACATCCCATGTCATAGCATAAAATAATCCAACAATGCATGTAAGTCACAATCAATGTAAGTAAGTAATCATCCTAGTCTTCCCAAGATTATCCCACCCAGTCTCTAAGACTAACTCCCTAGTTTCTCAAACTAGCTCCCTGGCCTCTAAGACCAAACCTCCCAGTCTCTAAGACTAAACATCCCCAATCTCTAAGATTGAATCCCTCAGTCTCTAAGACTGAACCTCCCCAGCCTCTAAGGCTGTACTCCCTCAGTCTCTAAGACTGAAATATAAATTTTTGGAAATGTGTATTTGTGCCTTTTGTTTGTAAAAATGTTTGTGCCCTGGATCTGGACGTTTAGTGTATGCAATGTAAAAATGTTTGAAAACATTTTCGTGAGAGCCCTAGTGATCATAGTCTAGACTCAAGAATGAATCCTAGTTCGCTATGATCGAGGCTCTGATACCAAGCTGTCACACCCTGGCTTTTGCGGAAGCGTGGGTTTATTTGGTGTGACTTCTTAATACCATAGCAACAATCACAACAATGCTATATGATAAAAATACGAGATGTTCATCCATTAATTAAAGTGAAAGAATACTACAACACCATTGTTTGAAAACATTGACACTTACTACAAGTTACAAACCATGACATGTTTAAACGAGTTCACAAGACTCAAACGAAAGTACTTAAATAAAACCCTGAGTTTAGAATTATGTATCCCGTCCCGGAATGGTATACACCCGCTAAACACAACAACCCTGGATAACATCTTTATTCAACGCAGCTAGACACAATAGCACACTCCGCCAGATCCATTAATTTCCTGAAATACATGTATTTTGAAAAATCAACAAAAGTTGAGCGAGTTCATGTAAAGGTGAGTATGTATAAACCTTCAAAGTATGAATAAACGTCCCTGGTATGTAGCAATAAGGAAAAAGAGATCACCATTGGGTTGCAAAGCCAATGATATGTGTGAAGTGATGCAGGAAGACTCAAACCTAGCAAATTTGTGCGTCGGGCTCAAAGTCACCCCATGGTCCGTACTGTGGACTCAGGAGCTGGGCTCGCTACACCCAAATAGATCTACCGCTCATGACCCTCGGTCCTACAACGAGGATTAATGGCCTTAAGTTCCACCTACCCACTCACATGCTCTAAGTAGTAAACCCTCCTTAAGCTAACCATACCATGTATAAAATGTCTGTAATAATTGTAACATGTATTCCACCCCCGAAGTATAAAACTGAAAACTGTTAAGAGAAAAGGGGGACATGAACTCACCTTAATTACGAGTAAGTCCTAACGAGTATGCAAATGTGAGAGTTCTTGGAAATAAGATTCCACGTCACTCTAATTGATTGAACATGCAACAATATGGGATATGTATCAACAATAATGTTTAATTGGATAATTGGAAATCCTAAATCTATAGGATTCGGTAGTGTTTTGTTTAAATGGTACTTATGTGGTTAGGATAACCTAATAGAGAACTCGGAAAGTGAATATGAGGTAATGGAATTATTTATGAAAAATATTTATTTATCATAAATAATAAAATTACACAAATTGTACAAATGATTTAATATAAACATTTGTAATAATAAACCAAATATATTTAACTAGTATAATAACATAATTAAATATAATGATTATTGGCAAAATATTGTACAAGTGATATAATTAATTTATAAAAATTATAAATTAATTTATATGGTTGAAATATTTACTATTTAAAAAATAAATATTTCGTTTAAAAGAATACATATGATAATCATATGATTAATTATCAGAATAATTATATTAAATCTGAATAATTAAAAATAACATTTTTAATTATTGAACTTTAGTATTACAGATTTAAAATAATTATTATGGCCTTGGAATCATTTTAAATGATTAAAATGAATTAAAATGGTTAAAATAACCATTAATAAGTTTATATAAGTTTAATTATCTAAATAATTAAATATAATAAAAATTCAGATTCTTATTTTATATAAACTCAGAATAATGCATATTTTGTCATAAAAATAATTTTGGATCAAAATTATATAGTTATATAATTTAATTACATTAAATTAAACTATATAAATAAGTATAAATACTGATTTATTTATATAAATATCAAATTTACATAAAATATCAGTAATAATATTATTTTTGTAAAGTCCAACATGTAAAATAATTACTATAAAAATTTCAATAATTAATTCACTAAATTCAAATTATTATAATTTTGTAAAGATTAAACTATTTTTAATTTATAAAAAATAGTTTTATAAACAATTTGACTAACATAATATTTTTAATAATTGAATCAGTAGATAACGTATATGTGTTAAAATTTTCGGACTTTAATTAATTTGAATCGATTTAATATGAATTAATGAAATAAACTGTTAAATAAAATAAATAACTAAAAGTATAAAAGATGAACACTGTTCATCTTCTTCCCCAAATTAGTCAACGAAGGTCAAACCCGCCCGAATACCCGATCAAAACAAGCATATAATTGAATTAAACTTGCTGGAACATTAAACAAGTATGAACATACAGATTAAACGAGAAAAATTGATCCGGTATCGACTGGAAGTGGCGGCTCGACTATCTCCGGCAACCGAACTCCGGCAACAACTTGCAGAAACGATCAGAGGCGTTTTCGACATTGTTTAGTGTTGTTTGAAGGGTGTGAGAGGTTCAAGGAGGTTCAGGGAACTTATAACATATCTAAATTCAACGAAATCGACAACTGATAGTGGATTGAATTCCACTTTTGAATTCTTTAAAAAAAAACTTTCGGTTATTGGGTTGAAAAGGCGTCGAATTGGGTGGAAAATGGGTTGTAAAGTGGTTGAGGATTAGTGGGTAATGATTTCGTATCATCTAACACATAAACAATGGAACAATTCGATTTTTAAATGGGTTTTCAGTGGATTATTGTTGATGTCCGCGACCTGTAGATCTGAATTATATAATCAGGTATTTTTTAACGTGTATACATATATGATGTAGCCTCAAATAATTCACATCCAAGCTGGTAGTCCAGCCGGTTTGTGCGTTGATGTTGATCCCGAATCGTCGCGGGTTTGAGTCCCCCAGCAGCCGGTTTGTTTAGAATTTAATCCTTTTTTATTTCAGTACATTATTAATAATAATATTAAAAATCTAAATAGTGTGTAAAAGAATTAAAGTTCTAGATATTAATAGCTCTGGACAGAGGATAAACTGGTTAAGTTGTTCGTGTTACAACCGAGAGATTGCGGGTTCGAAACTCACAAGGGCCGGTTCTCACCCAGGAGACCCCCTTTTTATCCGATTTTTGAGAATTTACACTCTGGCCCCTCAAGTTTCGTTTTGTACAAAAATGGCCCTTAAAGTTTCTGGAAATGTCACAAATGGTCCCTGTAATAGTCAGTTAGTTTGACTGACTAGGTTAGTGTTTAAAGAAGGATTTATTATATAGGAACTAACTTAGTTAACCTATTTTAGTTAAAAGAGTTAACTGAGTTAAGCTTTAAAGAAGAAATCCTTATATGAAAGTTAACCAGGTTAGGATCTTTAGTTAAAATGAGTTTAAGAAAGCCAACTTTAGTCCCTAGAGTTTATGTTTGAAAGAATGACCAAATGAACCTTGAACTTTTATTTCAAAACTATATATTTGTTTCTTTATAAAATAAGTTTCCAAAACTTACAAAAAGAACCCAAAACTTATAGTTTGAAGTAATTGCACTTTAACCCTTGTATTTATATAGTTTCAAAAATAACAATTTAGTCCCTAAACTTTATACTTTCAAATAACAACGATTTTAGTCCTCGATGTTTTCTAGCAAGTTTCAAAGAATGTCGAATAGGTCCCTCAACCTATTGTTTGTCTATGTGTTAGCATTGTCAGCATGTTTCTGAGTTATCCGTTCACTGTGCTAACTGTGTTTTGTGCATCAAATTTATCACTAAAGCTTGTGTGTAATAAATGGAGTGACTGTATAAAATATGATGCATGTGTATGTACGATATAAAAATCATAGAGCAGTTTAAATTGTCAGTTGTAATCAAGCACAGTC
This sequence comes from Helianthus tuberosus, assembly GCA_030545235.1. NCBI lineage: Eukaryota > Viridiplantae > Streptophyta > Magnoliopsida > Asterales > Asteraceae > Helianthus > Helianthus tuberosus. Next base: position 69,261,320 of record CM060356.1, on the reverse strand, counting down.
ATTAAGCACGTAATTAAAATTAATTACAGTACCTGTAATTTTGAGGGTTGTCACATTCTCCCCCCGTTAAGAAAATTTCGTCCCGAAATTTATTCGAAAGAGATCATAGAATGGAATTGTAATGATTAACAATATAAGCAAGTCATTGTTTGGTGCTGATAATTTTGAGGAAATTATCATTGTATAGAAATTATTTTGCATGGCACTATGTTATGCTGGATTTGTAATGTAAACATTATGCAAACAATCGTGTGTACAAATGAGCAAATAACGGATAATCACATAACCACATAATGTTTTTATATGCCACCTTACTTTTTTTTTTTTTTTTTTTTTGGGTAAAGGGTTACCCCGGTGATTCTATATATTCACAAAACATAAACACAAGTAGTATGGAAAACCCATACTAGTTCTAACATGGGACACCCCCCCATGAAAGTAAACAAGAAAAACAAAACACTAACTCACAATCCAACACCCACTAGACAATAATCTAGAAAAACAAGATAAAGCACAAATCAGAAAACACTAGCCACCATCGTCAAGCATCGAGTTTTCATGAATCTCCCACATCTCTAGAAAGCGTCTCACTTTATCCGTATTCTTGTATTTAGCTCCCATAAGTTTATATCGAACAGTCTGAAAGATCAATGAGATAATTACTTCTGGAGGTCTTGTCTGATTTTTAAACAGACGAGCATTCCGCTCCTGCCAAATGAAATAAGCTGTAGCTGCTACTATAAGACGACTTGAGATGTTATAAGCCGATTTAGAAGCTCCTCTAGCTAAAAGCCAATTCATGATGTCTAACCACTTAGGATCAACCGTACCCATATTCACCTTATCCCTTACCGAACACCAAATCTGAGCCGAGAATTTGCATTCGAAAAACAGATGATCATGAGAGTCATTATTCTCGAAGCACAGTAAACAACACATCATATTCATGTTTTTTCTCCTCGTCATATCCCACTGTAAAATCTTATCTTGAGTCAAAAGTTTCCTACGCATGATAAGCCACATTAGGAATGCATGCCGAGGTATACATTGAGAGAACCATACCACATTCACCCAGTCAACTTCCGTCTCCCTAGCTCTGATAGATTGCCACACACACGAAGACGAATAATCGTTCAGTTTATCACCATCTTTCCAAAGGAATCTATCTCTACTATTCGGAATAATTTGCACGTTATCAATCTGAATCAAAACCGGAAACAAATCTCGCCAAGCCGTAGGCCACTTCCAAGAACCGTTCGCCCAAACGTCTTTAACCGAATCATTAAGAGAAAAACCAGCTTCATAGATAATCCGAGGAGAAATGAAACTTGCCAACGGACCGCATTCACACCAACGATCGAACCAAGCAGATGTCATCCCACCATCTCCAATCTTCGACCAAACGTGATTTCTGATAATCGGCCGTAACTGGAGGATTTTCCTCCAACTCCAGCAACACACCGACGGAATTTTACATGCCCAAAAATTAGTATTCCTTAAACGGTTCGAGTATATCCATTGAACCCAAAGGGAATCCCTCCTGGTAATAATGCTCCAAACATGCGAGGCCATAAGAGCTTTATTAACATCTTGAATTCTTCGCAACCCAAGGCCTCCTTCATATTTCGGCTTACATATAGAACTCCATGAAACTTTCGTTTTCCCTCTCTGGAATGAACCATCTTGAGACCACAAAAAATTTCGCATTTTATTTTCTAACTCCTTGATAACTCTAGCTGGAATAATTAAGACAGAAGCCCAGAAAATATGCATAGAGGATAAAACAGATAAAATCAGCTGAAGTCTACCCGCAAAGGACAATAGCCGATTCTTCCAACTTGAAATGCGATTATCCAATCTTTCAATCAAAATACTACAATCTTTGTAAAGGAGTCTAGACGAGATCAACGGAACTCCCAAATACCTGACCGGCAACTCCCCTTCCACAAAAGGAATAATCTCTAAAATAGCCCCCTTGACTTGCTGAGGCACATTACAAAAGAAGCTCTTATTTTTTTAACATTCGGAATCAACCCAGACATACGAGAGAATTGAGAAAGCGCATTCATGATACATGTAGCCGATTTCACATCACCTCTAGCAAATAAAAACAAATCATCCGCAAAGCATAGATTGATAATACGTTGACGTTGGCACTTGTTATGAAATCTGAAAGACGAATCAATCGAAGAAGCTTGTTGCAACTTACACGTCAATACTTCCATAACCAATGTGAACAGATAAGGAGAAATAGGATCCCCTTGCCGGAGCCCACGTTTACCCTTGAAGAAACCATGAACACTACCATTCACACAAATAGAATATGACGGAGTAGAAACGCAAAGCATAATCCACTTTATCATTCTCTGGTTAAACCCGAAACCCATTAACACCTCTTCAAGAAACTTCCAATCTACCGTATCATAGGCTTTTTGGATATCAACCTTAAACGCACACCTAGGAGGCCCATAATCTCTATGATAATTATGCATTAATTCCTGCGTGAGAAGAATATTGTCCGATATTTTCCTACCAGGAACAAACGCTGATTGATTTATGCTAACAATATCATTAAGGGCCACCTTTAAACGATCAGACACAATTTTGCTAATACACTTATATATAACATTGCAACAAGCAATAGGACGAAAATCCTTTACCGTAGCAGGAGTAGTCATTTTAGGCAGAAGAACAATAAGTGTATGGTTTATCTCCTGAAGCAACCGATCTGCAATAAAGAAATCCATAACAGCATTCGTCACATCAGCACCCACAATCTCCCAAGAACTCTTAAAGAAAGCCGCTGTGTAGCCATCCGGACCTGGAGCTTTATCATTTCCAATAGCAAACATAGCCGTTTTGACCTCCTCCACTGTAATAGGCCGAACCATACTATCAGCAACATTCTGACTCAGACGATTAATAAATATATCCGGCGATAGACTCAACGAGACATCTCCTTCACTACCTAAAAACGTCTCAAAGTGCTTGACAAACGCATCTGGAACGGAGTCTCCTTCACAAAAAATCCCATTACTATCTGAAATACCTTCAATTCTTGTTCGATGGTTTCTAGTTTTAAGCGACAAATGAAAAAATTTAGTATTAGCATCCCCCGCTCTTAACCAAGCCACTTTAGATTTTTGCTTTAAAAATCGTTCCTCATCTAGGCAAGCTTCTTGAAACTCTCGAGTTGCTTCAACTTCTTCGCGTCTAGTATTTTCATTAAACGGATCTCTGTCGACTTCCTTTTGAATCGCATCTAGCTTTCCGCGTAATTCTTCAACTTTTTTATGAAGGTTCCCTTGCATGAATAAAAGAGATCTAAGAGGGGATTTTAAAGCACGAAGCCTTTTAACCAACCGAAACTGATGAACACCCATAATTGCGAGATCCCAATTATTCTTCACAACATCCAAAAAACCCGGTTTGTGGACCAAGAAATTTGCGAACTTGAATGAACTAGGTTTTTTCTTTACCATCTTGTTTATTCTAAGGATGCATGGGCAATGGTCAGAAACTCGGTACGGTTGAAACATCGCCACCGCTTCTGGAAATTCACTGACAAACTGAATATTACCCATGGCTCTATCGATCTTCTTTAATAATCCAACTCCTTTCTTCGGCTTTTGGGTCCACGTGTAATGGAACCCTATACTCTTAATATCCGCCACTTGAATCTGATTAACACATTCTTGAAACTCCCGCATACTAGTAGTTAAACCTGATGATCCCATAGACTTATCTTCTAACTTCAAAGCGGAGTTAAAATCCCCCAAAATAACCCAAGGTTTATTCCCTACCAAATTTTTATGTCTAGCCAAATGATTCCACAACTCTCTTCTAGTGATATAAAAATTTGATGCATAAACAATCGAGCAGAAAATCACCTTTCTATCACTTTTAAACATCATTTGCACATGAATAACTTGAGATGTTTGAGCTAACACCATTATATCAAACACATCCGGGTTCCACCCAATAATGATACGAGTACCTTTCTCACATTGGCCACCATTAGACGTCCATTCCCAATTGCGAAAAACTGAATTACACACTTTATCAAGTTTACTAATTTCGACATGAGACTCCAACACCGCACAAAAACTAACACCATTCTCCTGCACTACTTGACGAACCTCCTTTTGCTTAAGAGGGCGGTTCAACCCCCTTATATTCCAAGTAGCAAGACTAACCATCGGTAACAATAGTAGAAGGAGTGCTTGCCCCTTTAGTGTCATTCGGTTTGTAGGCATCGCCCACCAGAAAATCATTCGTTTCGTTATAAACTTCTGTCACCTCCTCATCATCGGAGTCTTCAAACCCATCCCCCTTCGGCTGTTTACTACTTTGCCCTTCATCCGCTTCAACCGAATTTAAAACATTAAATGGGTTCGTAGATTGAAAAATCGGGCCAGCTGATTTAATTTTTAAATCAGCTTTTCGTATGTTGGAAATAGATCTATACTCAAATTTTTGCTTCGGTTTAGGAATGTTAATACCCACTTTCCTGGCCACTTTCTTGTTTTGCACTTCCATATATCCATCATCATCTACCTTATTGTTGGCCTTAGTTTGAGACTTACTTTGATTACCAAGTAACTTACCACCTTTGTGAAAAACAGGTTTCGGATTCTTAGGACAATTGTCATTAGCATGACCGAACACGCAACATGTTGAGCATCTTAAAGGATTCCATTCATATTCAACATACATCGTTTCCTTCATAAACCCGTCACCACTCAGGTTGGGGATAGCCATAGTTATTTTCTCGTTCAGCTCTTTCTCCGCTGTCACTTCAATTAGGGCCCTAGCAAAGCTACTCCTACCCCAATTGTCCACACACATAGACGTAGTGTATGAGTCAAGCATCTTCGGTTCACCTATGGCCGTAGCAATCATACTAAGCCCGTCTTCCGTATAGGCTGCAATCGGAACTTCATGAACCTTAACCCAAACTTGAACTTTCTTAACCTCCTTTTTCTCTAACTTCGTATTTGGTGTCCATTCTTGAAGAAAAAACGGTTGTGACCTAATAATCCACGGACCCGCAGCTAAAACATCCAACATTCCTTTATGGTTTTCAAACTTAAAAAAGAAAAAACCATTTGCATTCATCATTGACTTCTGCAACCCAAACTTTTTCCAATTCACCTTAACAAAATAGTCAACGACAGGATACGCAATACGATCTCCTAAGAAGTATCCATACAACGTATTCGCTAACTTATCCTGAACTACCCGAACAGATTCCACCGGAAGAACAATATCACAATCCTCATGCTGAGCCGAGCAAGCAAGAGACCTGAAATTCACTTTTTGAACATTATGGTTTTTCACAGAATCTGCATAAGACTTAGGTTTGTTGTCCGCAACCGTATTAACAGCTTCATCCATAGCCGACTCTCCTTTTTCCAGATTATCAATCATCACCGGCTCTGTAATCTTTATTAGTTCATCAATCACATTGATTCTCTTCGGTTCCGATTGTATATTCTGGACAGTACCTCTACGAGGAAGACGCGTATTCCCATCAATATTCAAAACCCTATTCGCAAACCCCTTATTCGAATTAGGAGGTTTTCCACGATCATGCACTTCTCCATCATTCACTTTGGGACGATCTGACACATCAGGATATTCAACTCTCTCCATTAATCAAATACACAAGCAACCATGCATGCAAACAAACGAAGAAACCAGAAAGCCAACGAGCAAGAAATCAGAAAACCCTAATCCTTTTAAAACCCTATATTCAATCTACTACCTTTAATCGATTAAACCAGTGATCTCAATCTAGCTAAGTTAATCTCAGTTAACCGCAATCAAAATCAACCAGCTTAATAAATCAAGTTTTCGAATTGAATAACAAGGCCGACGATTTGAGAAAAAAACGAAAGAAACCCTAGTTTTAGATCGATCCTTAATGCTAACTAGTTCGTTATAGAATTTTGAATACACAAGATTCTAATCACAGACTGTTATGCATCAGTTCACAAAGAAAAACCAAGGATTCATGATGAGCAAAAAATCGCCAAAAAGGAGAGAGAGCTAGGGTTCTCCTTCTATATGCCACCTTACTTAACAAGGCTTACTATGATTCTCATGCATCGAATCCCGTAATTAAGTGTGCACCCAAAATTACGCGTTTCGTTGCATGGTCCACATAGCCCTTCTAGTTAAGTGAGGAAACAAATAAAATTGAGGTATTGTTTAAATCAAACAAGCATCAATATAACATAACATCAACTTAATCAAAAAGTATTTCACATTAGCAATGATAGCATTGTTTGTTTGACAATCTATTGAACAAATTTACATTTGAAATAAATTATGTAATGGATCAAATTCAGGATTATAAGGTGGTGGAAGTGGTAGAGGCAGTTGCATATGATTAGTTATTTGTATCAGCAAGCTTTCCAACCTTTGATTTCTTTCTGCCAACCATCTTATTTGTTGAGACAAATTTTGAACTTGATTGTTTAACCTAGTCACTTCGTCTCCCAATGAATCTGGAGGTAGATTCATTTGAGGCATCGTACTTGGGCCTGCCATATCAGTTGGTGGCAGTTGTTCTACTTCGTTCAACAGTGATTGGAAAGAATGTGGCATTAATGGTGCTTGCAAAAAGGGTTCTGATGCTAACTGATCTTGAGTCGTCATGTTTTCATCAAACCAAGTTCCTTGCATCATTGAATTTTCCTCGAAAGGTAACGGTGGGAAGCTTGGTAAGACGTTCGGTATTAAAGGTTGGGGTAAGTTAGTTGTAATAGGTTCTTGTATGTATGATAGCAGTGGTTGCATATCAAACCGATAAAAAGACGGTTGAGGAAACTGCAAAAATGATTGTTGTAAATTTTGTGGGAAGGTATTCTCTAAGATAACTGGAGCTCCCTCCAACTGTGATGATTGTGTTAGTGTACCAATATGAACAGAGGTTAGCCTCATGGTGTAAGGATTTACAATCCCAGGTGCCTTTGGTGGAGATAATCCCTGGATAATCTGATCACTTAAGACACCTAATGATTGTGCTATTTTTGTAATGTAAGACCCTCCCATGAGACTTCTCAGAGGATTTGAATGTTGACTAGAAAAATATTCAGCAAGTTCGTGGGCAATATTACAGGGAACTTGCTCAAAAATACTATACAAATAGAAAAGTTCGATTGTTTTAACTCTGTGTAGATTATGTTTGCGCCCCGTGATAGTGTGGGCTAAAACACGGTGCATATATTGATAACAAGGGTCTATGAAGCTTGTAGAATTATTGTTGATACACCATTCTTTTAATGAATGGTATTGCCAATAATTTACCATATTCACGGAGGAACCAGATGTTGATGCCTCTGTAAAAATGGGTTGTTTGACTTCTTCATCTGTATATATGCCCAGATGAACTGCGAATTCTGTTAATGACATAGTATGAAGTTGCCCACAAAGTTGAAAATGAATGGATTCATTGGTAAGATTTTCATTAGATTTGTAATAGAAAGTGGACGAGAACTCATACACTAATTCATCATATGATGGTTCTAGGATGTCGAAGAAATGGCGCCAAGGTGTATTAGGTTGTAGTGATCTTGCCAGCAACCCACTGAAATCAAACATTCCTATTCGTTGCCAATCAATACTGCTAATAGCAAGAACTTCTTTATACTTGAGTTTTTGATACCTCTCTTGATAGTGTAAAGTAGTAAACTGAAGGAAAGGATGAATTTTTGCTGCATTTGAAGATTCAGCATATGCTGTTGGGAGATTTGCCATTTGGATATGGGGTTTTGTTGAACTAAGAAAGGTATGGGTATGTGTTGAGTTATATCAGAAGTTTGTAGTTCTTATGTAGATTAGCTCGTGTAGTGAGTTTCTTATATAGATAAGGAGATTCCGGATCACACCATGTGATCGGTTAGTGCTTCCATGCTACGTTCTGCAGCTAGTTTGAAAATTTGAATCTGACAGGTATGGTCTCGAGAAAATTTTGAAACTTTGAAAAAGAGGGAATCGTATCGTAATAAATTGATAGTAGTACAACGTAGATCGATAAAAACTTGGATTGTTCTGAAATGGAGAAAAGAAAAAAAAATCCTTTTGAATTAGGGTAACATGCCTTGAGCCGATAGGCATACTGTACTCTCATCGGTAGTTCCCAGGTAAGCAAACGTGTGTTTCGTCATGGAGGCATTTTCTGAAGGAAAGATTATAGTGATTTCATAATGGGGTAATGTAGTTTCATAAAATCAATGAGGATCAACGAAAACACGTAACAAGATGGATATCATTTATTCCACGAATAAATGACATCAATGACAAGTAGTTGGGTTCTTATAACTTGATGAAGTCATGCTTTAGCCTATAAGTGGATACTCCTCCCAAGAATCCCCAGGTAAGCACAACTGGTCTCGCGTCTGATGAGATTTATACGAAGTGCTTGCCTAGACAGAAAACTCAGAATACAGGCATCCACCCTTCCAGATTGCACGAGTTCGTTATTAGAGCCCAAGACTTTGATGAGAATTTAAAAATCAGAAGAGGTTTTGAAAATAATCACCTAAGGATAGGTGATGAGCATTTGTAAAATCTAAAGATAAGATTTGTGGTGACGAGGCATTGGTTATAAAAGATAAGAATAGAGATGAAGACAAGGCAAAGATAATGGAAGAGTTACTAATGGAAAGTGTCCTAGGTAAGTTATAGTCTAGGTCAAGAGTAATTTCTAATAACCTAAATCCCTATAACCATGGCTCTGTTGCTTGACAACCAATCCATCCCTACTACCACATCGAAGCTTGACTGGCAGTAAGTCTAATGTAAGCTCGTTTTCTCCCAGCTTTATCACGCATCCTCTGATGACTTCATTCGTTTCCACTAGCTTCCCATTAGCCAGTTCAATTGAGTACGGAATGTCTAACTTACTAGTAGTTAACCTAAGTATTTTCTTAGATTCTAGCGATATAAAACTATAGTCGGCACCAGTGTCATAGTAAGTATAGTAAGTAAGTAATATGTGTATGTAATAACACAATAACTCATAATATCCCATGTCATAGCATAAAATAATCCAACAATGCATGTAAGTCACAATCAATGTAAGTAAGTAATCATCCTAGTCTTCCCAAGATTATCCCACCCAGTCTCTAAGACTAACTCCCTAGTTTCTCAAACTACCTCCCTGGCCTCTAAGACCAAACCTCCCAGTCTCTAAGACTAAACATCCCCAATCTCTAAGATTGAATCCCTCAGTCTCTAAGACTGAACCTCCCCAGCCTCTAAGGCTGTACTCCCTCAGTCTCTAAGACTGAAATATAAATTTTTGGAAATGTGTATTTGTGCCTTTTGTTTGTAAAAATGTTTGTGCCCTGGATCTGGACGTTTAGTGTATGCAATGTAAAAATGTTTGAAAACATTTTCGTGAGAGCCCTAGTGATCATAGTCTAGACTCAAGAATGAATCCTAGTTCGCTATGATCGAGGCTCTGATACCAAGCTGTCACACCCTGGCTTTTGCGGAAGCGTGGGTTTATTTGGTGTGACTTCTTAATACCATAGCAACAATCACAACAATGCTATATGATAAAAATACGAGATGTTCATCCATTAATTAAAGTGAAAGAATACTACAACACCATTGTTTGAAAACATTGACACTTACTACAAGTTACAAACCATGACATGTTTAAACGAGTTCACAAGACTCAAACGAAAGTACTTAAATAAAACCCTGAGTTTAGAATTATGTATCCCGTCCCGGAATGGTATACACCCGCTAAACACAACAACCCTGGATAACATCTTTATTCAACGCAGCTAGACACAATAGCACACTCCGCCAGATCCATTAATTTCCTGAAATACATGTATTTTGAAAAATCAACAAAAGTTGAGCGAGTTCATGTAAAGGTGAGTATGTATAAACCTTCAAAGTATGAATAAACGTCCCTGGTATGTAGCAATAAGGAAAAAGAGATCACCATTGGGTTGCAAAGCCAATGATATGTGTGAAGTGATGCAGGAAGACTCAAACCTAGCAAATTTATGCGTCGGGCTCAAAGTCACCCCATGGTCCGTACTGTGGACTCAGGAGCTGGGCTCGCTACACCCAAATAGATCTACCGCTCATGACCCTCGGTCCTACAACGAGGATTAATGGCCTTAAGTTCCACCTACCCACTCACATGATCTAAGTAGTAAACCCTCCTTAAGCTAACCATACCATGTATAAAATGTCTGTAATAATTGTAACATGTATTCCACCCCCGAAGTATAAAACTGAAAACTGTTAAGAGAAAAGGGGGACATGAACTCACCTTAATTACGAGTAAGTCCTAACGAGTATGCAAATGTGAGAGTTCTTGGAAATAAGATTCCACGTCACTCTAATTGATTGAACATGCAACAATATGGGATATGTATCAACAATAATGTTTAATTGGATAATTGGAAATCCTAAATCTATAGGATTCGGTAGTGTTTTGTTTAAATGGTACTTATGTGGTTAGGATAACCTAATAGAGAACTCGGAAAGTGAATATGAGGTAATGGAATTATTTATGAAAAATATTTATTTATCATAAATAATAAAATTACACAAATTGTACAAATGATTTAATATAAACATTTGTAATAATAAACCAAATATATTTAACTAGTATAATAACATAATTAAATATAATGATTATTGGCAAAATATTGTACAAGTGATATAATTAATTTATAAAAATTATAAATTAATTTATATGGTTGAAATATTTACTATTTAAAAAATAAATATTTCGTTTAAAAGAATACATATGATAATCATATGATTAATTATCAGAATAATTATATTAAATCTGAATAATTAAAAATAACATTTTTAATTATTGAACTTTAGTATTACAGATTTAAAATAATTATTATGGCCTTGGAATCATTTTAAATGATTAAAATGAATTAAAATGGTTAAAATAACCATTAATAAGTTTATATAAGTTTAATTATCTAAATAATTAAATATAATAAAAATTCAGATTCTTATTTTATATAAACTCAGAATAATGCATATTTTGTCATAAAAATAATTTTGGATCAAAATTATATAGTTATATAATTTAATTACATTAAATTAAACTATATAAATAAGTATAAATACTGATTTATTTATATAAATATCAAATTTACATAAAATATCAGTAATAATATTATTTTTGTAAAGTCCAACATGTAAAATAATTACTATAAAAATTTCAATAATTAATTCACTAAATTCAAATTATTATAATTTTGTAAAGATTAAACTATTTTTAATTTATAAAAAATAGTTTTATAAACAATTTGACTAACATAATATTTTTAATAATTGAATCAGTAGATAAAGTATATGTGTTAAAATTTTCGGACTTTAATTAATTTGAATCGATTTAATATGAATTAATGAAATAAACTGTTAAATAAAATAAATAACTAAAAGTATAAAAGATGAACACTGTTCATCTTCTTCCCCAAATTAGTCAACGAAGGTCAAACCCGCCCGAATACCCGATCAAAACAAGCATATAATTGAATTAAACTTGCTGGAACATTAAACAAGTATGAACATACAGATTAAACGAGAAAAATTGATCCGGTATCGACTGGAAGTGGCGGCTCGACTATCTCCGGCAACCGAACTCCGGCAACAACTTGCAGAAACGATCAGAGGCGTTTTCGACATTGTTTAGTGTTGTTTGAAGGGTGTGAGAGGTTCAAGGAGGTTCAGGGAACTTATAACATATCTCAATTCAACGAAATCGACAACTGATAGTGGATTGAATTCCACTTTTGAATTCTTTAAAAAAAAACTTTCGGTTATTGGGTTGAAAAGGCGTCGAATTGGGTGGAAAATGGGTTGTAAAGTGGTTGAGGATTAGTGGGTAATGATTTCGTATCATCTAACACATAAACAATGGAACAATTCGATTTTTAAATGGGTTTTCGGTGGATTATTGTTGATGTCCGCGACCTGTAGATCTGAATTATATAATCAGGTCTTTTTTAACGTGTATACATATATGATGTAGCCTCAAATAATTCACATCCAAGCTGGTAGTCCAGCCAGTTTGTGCGTTGATGTTGATCCCGAATCGTCGCGGGTTCGAGTCCCCCAGCAGCCGGTTTGTTTAGAATTTAATCCTTTTTTATTTCAGTACATTATTAATAATAATATTAAAAATCTAAATAGTGTGTAAAAGAATTAAAGTTCTAGATATTAATAGCTCTGGACAGAGGATAAACTGGTTAAGTTGTTCGTGTTACAACCGAGAGTTTGCGGATTCGAAACTCACAAGGGCCGGTTCTCACCCAGGAGACCCCCTTTTTATCCGATTTTTGAGAATTTACACTCTGGCCCCTCAAGTTTCGTTTTGTACAAAAATGGCCCTTAAAGCTTCTGGAAATGTCACAAATGGTCCCTGTAATAGTCAGTTAGTTTGACTGACTAGGTTAGTGTTTAAAGAAGGATTTATTATATAGGAACTAACTTAGTTAACCTATTTTAGTTAAAAGAGTTAACTGAGTTAAGCTTTAAAGAAGAAATCCTTATATGAAAGTTAACCAGGTTAGGATCTTTAGTTAAAATGAGTTTAAGAAAGCCAACTTTAGTCCCTAGAGTTTATGTTTGAAAGAATGACCAAATGAACCTTGAACTTTTATTTCAAAACTATATATTTGTTTCTTTATAAAATAAGTTTCCAAAACTTACAAAAAGAACCCAAAACTTATAGTTTGAAGTAATTGCACTTTAACCCTTGTATTTATATAGTTTCAAAAATAACAATTTAGTCCCTAAACTTTATACTTTCAAATAACAACGATTTTAGTCCTCGATGTTTTCTAGCAAGTTTCAAAGAATGTCGAATAGGTCCCTCAACCTATTGTTTGTCTATGTGTTAGCATTGTCAGCATGTTTCTGAGTTATCCGTTCACTGTGCTAACTGTGTTTTGTGCATCAAATTTATCACTAAAGCTTGTGTGTAATAAATGGAGTGACTGTATAAAATATGATGCATGTGTATGTACGATATAAAAATCATAGAGCAGTTTAAATTGTCAGTTGTAATCAAGCACAGTCATTAAGCACGTAATTAAAATTAATTACAGTACCTGTAATTTTGAGGGTTGTCACATATTGTCCGCTTTGGCAGCCAGCACGCCCTCTGCGTCTGCCCCTCACGGTTTTAAAAACGCGTCATGATGGTGAAGGTATCCAGCCCCTTATAAGGAAGCCTTAGTTCCCCTTCACAACCGATGTGGGATATCACAAATATAAAATGCTAATTTACCAAAATACCTTGTATTAAACTATTATATAGCTTGAGTCATGCTAAATGTATAAGTATGGGCATGTGAAATGTCCATACGTAAAGTGCTCATAGCATTTTTTGCGTGGCACGTGACATTTCACATGAAAAATGTTTAGGCTTATTTGGGGTTTCGGTCTTAGTATAAATAGGTGTGTTGTGTGTTCATCAGTTAGTTTTTGGTGCTCAAAGTTCTTGTACTCACTTTCATACGTTCAATACAATCAAACCGGGGTTTATTTACATCTTTGTGTGTGTGATCGTTCTCGGATTACTTGTGATTGTATTCCACCTTTCACAAGTGATTGTTGCAATCAGAATTTGATCGCAAATTCATTGTTTAGGACATACAATTGGTACAAGCTCTCGATTAAAAGGGTTGCAAGCTATTTCTGGTTGATTTTGAGATGTTTACATACGATATTCGAATTGATTTTGCTTTTTGAGTGGTTATAAAGATGTTCAAAGCTTTTGGTTGAGTTTTTGGATCTGAATTTGCAGATCTATGGTTGGTGTAATATGAGTGAATACGATTGCTCGGTTCACAATTCTACAACTTTTAATCGGTTGAATTTGTCTACTTATAAAACTTGATGGCTAAATTCGGGATTAGAGCTATTTTTAGAGGTTTATTTGGTTGAAGATTTTCACTCCAATTGTTGTAGGACGCAAAGGGAACAATCCAGAAACATTAATCTTTGAACCTATTAATGTAAATATGCAACATCATATTATTTTCGGGTGTGGTGTTACAAAAACCATCATTAAATATGCATAATATAAATCCATACACGAATCTCATAATATGTACACCATGCTTATTGTATATGCATTGCTCCATATGTATTTGGTAGCTTTATTATGTTTATGAATTTATATAGTACTACTACATTCATGGTGCATAAATCGAGATGCCTTTAGCTTCTACACAAGGAGTTGAATCGGGGCATGGTGTATGAACCTTTAAATAAACTCCTATAAATCAATCTATATGCAGCCTCTGTCAAATGTACTCCATCCCAGCTAACGTATGTATCTGGATCAGCACATGTAGTGGATGATGCAGCACCACATTCAACTGTCTCGTTGAAGTTATATGGTCCTCCAGCACCACAACATGCCTTCAAAGCTCCATTCAAAAACCCTGTAATTAATATTTACACACCATGATTCAATTACACATATATTCATACTTAACAAAAAAAATATCATGGAAAGTTATTTAACGAAAAGTTACCAAATTCTTTTGGGGATCGATAAAGCTGCATGGCAGCATTGTAGTAATCAGCATAAATGATATTGACATGGTGGTAATTAAACTTTCGGATTTTCTCTAATTCCCTTTGGAGTAGTTGATTATGGTACTCTGCAAATTTGTTTAACCAAATGATGCAACCAGTTTTGTTATCATACATCTTGGTATCAGAGTTATTGTACATCGCCAAATAGCTTGATGAGCATCCGATGGGAAAGTTTCCAGGAACAATAATGGTTTTAGCACCAAGTTTAATTACTTCCTGCATGAATTTTTCATAAAGTTGATATCTTGTTATCTATCCCACAAACCATTACTAGATAGTATTGCAAATATATATAATTGCTTCGATTATGCTGTATCTTACGTTAACTGCTGCAATGATAGTTTTGATAACAAGAGGAACAAACGACTTGACTTCATTGATGGGTTTACCCGCTCTTAGTTCATGATTGTAGTCATTGCCACCAATCTCACCCATAAGAATTAGTGAATGTTGAAGCAAGTGTTGGCAATCTACTGGAGAAAAATTAGTATAGATTGAATCAGGTAAAGAACAATCATTATGGGCTGTTAAAGTACCTGAAGAAGTGGGACATATGGATTGTTTAAACCATTTGAGTTGAACTTGTAAGCTTGCATTGGTAGTTGGATTTGAAACTCCTCTTGCTTCATGAAAAGATGAACTCAAGGCGGTTGCACCCGCCACCGCGTAGTTCACTCCTTGTCGTACTTCTTTCTTTCTAAGATTGCTCTTGTCACCCACATACGGTGGTATCAACGGCAATCCAAGACCTTCAGCTTCACACCCAAAGAAAGAAAGTATTTCAATTACTAGGAGTAGATAATAACCAAATATTAATTACGTAAAACCTGTTTTACAAAAACTTTCCAGTTATTACTTGTATAATTTGATCAAGTTTGTATATTTATATTAGTATTGTTATCATCCACATCTAAGAGCATTCACACCCCTTCCATCTTTTTTACCCTATAATTTCACTAAAAACAACTATTTTTTCTCTCTCATTTCAATTAAATAATATTTTTTTTATATTTTTATCATTACCTTTTCTCTCTTCTCTACTCACAACCACTTTCAAAATATATTAAAAAATTATAAAGGGTGAACAGTGTCCTCCCAAATTTACAGATGAACAGTAACGGTTTCTCTCTCCTCCACTCACAACCACTTCCAACCACCTACAATCACTTTTCATAATATAAAAAAACTCTCTCACAGAATTTAGGGAACTGATTGTGAATGCTCTAACATCTTTTTTTAAAGTTATTATCTTTATCATTAAATTATATTTTTGCTCCATTGTTATTATATTAACAATTTCTAACAAAATTCTCTATAACTAGAATTAAACACCCCCCGCGTTGCGGCGGGGGCCTAAAACTATGCCAAATAACATCAATGCCACACCGCTGGTAGCGACCACCAACACTGAAGTTGCGGCGTGTTAATGCGAAAATATAAGACCGAAACATATAACATGAAAAAAATAACTATGTCGATTTAGGACACACGCGTTGCGACGAACTTGTTACATGGAAAAAAATAGACGTAAAAATGTTGAACCACACATGCACGTTTCGCCGTGTTAACTCGCAAAATAACATAGAAAAGAATAACTAAGTCAATGTAGGATCCGCCCGTTGCAGCGAACTTGCCAAAGGGGGAAAATAGACACATTGCGACATACCTGTCAAATGTGAAAAAATAGACGAAAAACGTTGAACCACACACGCACGTTGTGACGTATTAGCTCGCAAAATTTAGAACGAAACGTAAAACGAAAAACTTGCGAAAGATAAAAAGTATGGGGACCAAAGTTGTAAATAAAAAAGTTTTAGGTTAAATTACAAAAGATGAAAAGTTTTGGGTTAAAACTAAACAAATTAAAAGTGTTAAAATACAAATGATTAAAACTTTTGGGTTAAAAATGAAAAATCACAATTTTTTTTTTGGAAAACCCCCAATGCTTGGGGTACAACACATAATGCAACAATTTATTGCAAATTTATATTATGGAAATATCCATAGTTTAAATGGCAAAAAATGAGTTTTTTTTTTGTTTTTATATTCAAAATTTCTAACATGTTTCCCTTATTTACCATTCAAACTGTTCAAACCGTTTATACCTTGTTGAGTTCACTGAAATTTTGAATTACCTCAGCGAAGAAGTTGAATAACATAACATGCTACGGGTTCATATAAAAATGAAGCTCAAAGCAACGCCAAATAATGATTTAAACATGTTGAAATATTAAAAATAGGTAATTAGGTTGGAATTCTTATAATCAAGGTAATATTATATTATGTTTTAGCAAGACAAGATATTACCCAAAGCAAATCCAGGTTTATCATATCAATTACATCTGGCTAGCTAGTTAGTAGTTACAAATTTAGGTAAATGTTGTATGGAATGGTTGGTACCTATGAAGTCAATAATGAGGCGGCCATTGGAGCAGCGACCAGTGGGTTTATGAAAGAAAGTTTCTCCATAAGGTGGGAATAAAAAATGCGGAGGCTCGCTGTGATGAATAGCGACTAGATTTTTAACGTTGCCTGTGTCTGCTAGTGAGTTGCCAAAGCTGATGATGGAAGTATAATTGCACTCATAAGCATACGAGATCCTAGACATAAGTAACAATATTGCAAAGCAAATGGAAATGGCCATTGATAACTTGAGTTGGTTTCCTGGATCAATATCTATCTATCTATCTATTTATAAAGAGAAACTTATCACGCATATAGAATTAGTTAAGCTAGTTAACGTAGCCAAGTCACAAATAGACACGTGTAGGGAGTTTAAACAAATTAACAAGTTTTCTTAAATAATCGAATTCTTTAATTAACGCCGGTGGGTGTAGAGGTGGATCATCACTTGGTGCTGAATCGCCATGTAAGCGGCCACGTACCAAGAGGTCATCACCTCACCCAAGTGATGGGCCAAGCCTGGGGTGTGCATAATGAGTTTCCCTTTTTTGATAATTAATATTAAACATATATAAAATTAAAATTAAGTTAAATACTAAAAATAATAATATGGTTTACGTTACATTAAAAAACCTAAACTTAAAAAAAAACCCTTGACTTAAAAAATACAAGATTGCTAAAAATAAAAAATTCATAGTAAAAAATTACAAAATTTAAAAAACTAGGAACTCCATTTTTTGGCGATCTTACGCGTTAATGTCAGTTGTAATTATCTTTCATTCATCTATTTGTGTTGCCTCTTGTTAAAATCTAAGTCGTTCGTCGCTTTATGTTTCTTCATTCTTACCTTTTCGGCTTCGACCTCGGTGAATGCTTTAAATTATGCCATTAAATCTTCCATTTTCGAACAACTCCCTGACGCGACTTGTTTTTTTCCAGCCGTCGCCATTTTGGCTTTGTCACTCCGTACGAGACTTTGCTCCTTTAGAATTTTATTTATATCATCGTCAAGTTTCGGCTGGTCCTTGATATTTATTTGCCCATGTTGTAACTTCCAGACTACGAAGTTTTAGACCGTTTAGCGGTTTCAACCTCTTTTGGAACCGGCGCCCACTTGCTAGATTTCCTCAAAACATCCAATACCCGGATGTCACACCTCAACCGATTGCGTAAACATCTGGGGGGCGTACGAAATAGATTGCAAGCGACTTCATAACGCTATTTGTGACAATAATTAATAAGATCAAAATTTCATTTCATTGCTAAATTCAAGGTATAACGTTTGAAAGCAAATTACAATAATTTAACAAAAGAACAAATACAACAAGTACAAAATTAAGATGAGTTTCTAGTTTATCCTACTAAGTTCCATTCGTCATCATCATCATTAATTTCCTGTAATACGTATTAAATTACATGTCAACACATAAAATATTGGCGAGCATACAAGTTTGTGTACTAGCATATGTATAAAAGTTAAAACGAGTCCATATGGCATAATGGTTATCTAGAATTAACGTACGATATTAGCATGCAACTATAAATGTCAACCTAAAGATTCCCGCTAGCGTAATCTTATCATAGCCACGATAAGACTGTTTTGTTTAATTTAATATGACATAAAGAATATTAACAAAGTACAAATCTTTTGTCAACACATATAGTTATCAGCTTATCCAATAAAGGTTCGTTAACTTATTAACAAAAAAAAAAAACGTGATATGAAGATTGTAACCAAGAAACTATCATCCTTATCGTTAATTATTAAATAAATACAAGTATTACAATAATTGTATATCAAGCACGGTGTCGTTTAATTGTTCTTATATTGATAGAAACGTATGCAAGTGAGTATCGATTCACTCACTGAGATAACTTGTCCTCATAAGTGTTATAACTTGCCCTCCTAAGTGTTATAACTTGCCCTCCTAAGTGGTACGTGTCAAGATACTGCTTAATGTATTAGGTTACTATCCACATCACAACATTTTACAAGTTTTTATACACCTCCTAAGTGGTACGTGTCAAGATACTGCTTAATGTATTAGGTTACTATCCACATCACAACATTTTACAAGTTTTTATACAAAACCCATGTAAGCTTCTCTTCTTATTCTTACCAACCTTTGATGTGATACACAACACTAGTTCAACTATATTCAAAACTAACCAAAATCTTTATACATTTAATATAAATGGCAGGTTTAGATATAGAGTCTACCAACTATTTAAATAACTAGTGGGATTTCTCTGCGTTTCACACTGAAAATTCAATCACTATCGGTTTGTAACAGTACCGCCACTCTCTATAACGAACGAAAGGAAAAAAAACGAAAGTGGTAATATGTCTAAAAGTCTACAAACTCGTGTTTTACATTGATCGAAACTATAAAAACGAATATCAATATCAATGCGATTGTAACACCACAACCGATGACGAAAATGCCAGGGCGTCACGTAACTAGATTGTTCAAAAGCACTTAATAACTAAATTAAAGTTTATATATTGCATTAATCAAATTTAAATATCCAAAAAAACAAAACACTTGTTCAAACAAACAGGACAAACTAGAACAAACAAGGTCCAATTTAAGTTTAAACTAAAGCAAACTCTAAGTGTCCTATGTGATAGCATGTCTTAGCATCATCAAATATTATCACCTAAAACATGTATAAAATCAAGTGTCAACCATAAAGAAGTTGGTGAGAACATAGGATTTAAGCATAAATGAAGTATAAAGAGTATTTCATTTCATATGGTATATGTGTAAAATCTAAACAACAAATGTAATAACATATATGGATGCTAAATGGGCACATTCAAACCTTGTGAAGACTGCTTGTGTGAATTCCAACATGGTGGAACCCATAAAAACAATAAAACAAAATGAGGATACACAGTTTTGATCATTACACAAAGGCATTCTGGTAACACAACAAAACCAAGGATTGGGAATGAGGTGTCAAACCTATAGCGCTATAATCTACAACCGGTCGGCTTGATCATTGTCAATGAACGTACACGTGTTAAGTAAATCACATATTGTAGTACAAGTTTGCAATTAGATATAACAAGACATAATGTAAATTGAAAAGTAACAACTCTAATTGTAAACATGAATCACCCCAAAAATAAAAATTGAAAAAGAGGATTATAAACTCACCTTAGGTGCAAGTGAAATCAACAAGCTGCAAAAAGTATGGTGTCGAGAGAATTCCGAAGTGTTACCCTATCAATTAAATGATAAAGCTTAGTTTGTAAATGAACCCAAGTTGATGTCTAAAGAATGTTAGGCTATAGGGTGTGGTCGTGGCCCTCATGACCACCATGACCATCCACGCCATGTCACCCACCTCTAATCCAACATCCAAAACCACTACCTTAAGGGGGTGGTCATGAACCAAACCACTATCCCCTTATTTATTTTAGTTTATCTTTGTCTTAATAAAAAGTAAACGATTTCTTGAAAAATGGAAAGGAGGACCATGGTTGCCATGGTTTAATCCATGCAAATCATGGTGGATCAAGCAAGGGGATGGTGTAGCCTTCCATTCATGTTCCTAGGTGGCGAATCATGTCTTAACCATGACCCCCACACCATTTAGCCTTAGGATTATAGGAAATTAGTGATTTTAGATTTTATTTGGAAATAACTAGGGTTTTCATTTAAAGGATTTGTATTTATTTATTTGCAAAAGAAAATTAACAATTCTATGTTACAAGTTGTGAAAAACAAGGTACGACATAACTAGCCATGAAAGATTGTAATTGTATTGGTTATATGGGTGGTAGGAGTGGTCATAAGTTGGGGAGTGGTAAACTTATTTTCTAATCAATAATTCACTTCACTCCCCATTTTGCATTCAATCACTAGCAATGATCAAACATATGTAGAGTGGTAAACAATTTTAAAAAAAAAGTTTGATAGGTTGAAAGGGGTTGGGGCCCACCATTAACCCCTCTCTCTCTCCCACTTCTCTCCTCTTCCCCACTCGGTGACTACTCACCGCCTACACCACCGAACAAGGACCGACTACATGTCACACCCGCTCGTAGCGGAAGCGCGATGTGTGATCTGATTGGTTCTCATTGCATAAATCAATATAAGTGAACATACTAAATGAATAAAACATTGCTCCAATGCCATTACCATAGTTGTTTCAAAAGATGGGCAACATACGTTAAGTGTATCGGTTACAAACCATCAACTGAAATTAAATTGTCGTTGTTTCATACATCAAAATGAAAGTTTTAACTATTAAGGTTTTGACCACTATATTGCCGCAAAGAGGCGGTATATAACAGGCAAACCCTTCAAAAGGCAACATGGTGTCTTGATACTTGTTTTCTTGTCTGAAATTCCCGACATGGTTCCATTAATTCCCTGAAATACATGTTAAGTTGAAAACATCAACAAAAGTTGGCGAGTTCATGCAGTTTAGTTGTAAAAGATGAATTTGTAAAATGTATGATGTAGTATGTAAAGCGTCAATGAAATCGTTGATCATTAATGTTTTGCAAGGACATTAATATGTGTGACGAAAAAAGAAGCAATCCAAACCGAGACGATTTTTGTGTCGACTACCATCGACTGGGACACAAACGCACTATTCTGTATGGGTCCACGACCAAGAGTGGGGCTCGCCAAAACCCATTAGATCTAACCCTTTGTATGTCACACCCTGACTTTTGCGGAAGCGTGGTTATTGGTGTGACTTCTTAATACCATAACATTCAATCATAACATTGCTATATGATAAAACCAAAAGATATTCATCCATAAAAGTTAATTTTGAAAGTACCACAACATACTTGTTTGAAAAGTTGACGCCAAACTTAAGTTACAAACCACAACATGTTCAAATGAGTTCATCAAGACTCGACAAAAGATCTTAAATAAAACCGGGTTTTGAAACATATATCCCGTCCAGGAATAGGATACATTTTCTAAACTCTACGTCCACGGATGACATCTTTTATTTATACGCAGCTTGAAAAACATGCACACACCTGCCAGATCCACTAGTTCCCTGAAATACATGTAGTTTAAAAATATCAACAAAAAGTTGAGCGAGTTCATGTGTTCGTGAGTATGTATAAAACCCGGTATGATAGCAAACAAGGAAAATATCACCAATGGTTTGCAAGGCCACTGATATGTGTGACGGTGTAGGAATACTCAAACCTAACAAATTTGTACCGGGTTTCCGGATGGAAGACATAGTCACCACTATGGGCCACCCTGGCCTCATGGGTGTGGGCTCGCTACACCCAAATAGATCTATCACTCATGCCCCTCGGTCCTACAAGAGGATTGATGGCCTCAAGTATACGCCTACCCAATCACATGATCTATGGTTCTTTCCTAGGCTTACCATACCAATTGTATTGTAAGTAATCCTTTGTAACATGTATTTCACCCCCAAAGTAAATAAACAAAACAGTTTAAAGAAAAGGGGGACATCACACTCCTTGTATTCTTAAGATGGGAGACTCGACTAAGGCTAAGCCTAAACCTTTTAAATTTGCAAACTTTATCACTTCTAAACCGGAGTTTAGGTCTTCGGTTGAGCAGGAGTGGAGAAAAACGATTAACGGGGTGGCTATGTACTCGGTTACTAAGAAGCTCAAGAACTTGAAACCGTTGTTGCGGAGAATTCTGTTTAGACAAGGTAATTTGCATGATAAAGTATCTGAGCTGAGAAGTAAATTGGATGATATTCAAAAAAAGATTGATGCTAATCCGCTTAATAGAGAGCTGAGAAACATGGAAGCTGAATTCTTAAAGGAGTTCAAGTCAGCGGCTTATGATGAGGAATGCTTTTTAAAGCAGAAGTCTAAAGTAGAATGGTTATGTGCGGGGGATTCTAATACAGCTTTCTTCCATAACAGTGTGAAATGCAGGAATGCGAGATCAAAAATTCAATCTATTAAGGATGTTGCTGGGAACCGATTTGAGGGTGAAGATGTATCGATTGCTTTAGTCAACCATTATGCAAATTTTCTGGGCAAGGAGGATCAAGTTATTCAACTTAATCAGGAAGATACTTTTGTTAATGTGCTTAGTCCTGCTGTTGCGGTTAATATGGTTAGACAGGTTACGCGCGAAGAGATCAAGAATGCTATGTTTTCTATTGGCGAGAATAAAGCTCCGGGTCCTGATGGTTATACGTCGGCTTTTTTTAAACATACTTGGGACATTGTGGGTGATGAAATCACAAAGGCCATATTAGAGTTTTTTGATAATGGTAAGATCCTGAAACAACTTAATCATACTATTCTGGCTCTTATTCCAAAAGTGGAGACTCCGGATTCGGTTCTTGATTATCGGCCTATCTCTTGCTGTAATGTCTTGTACAAATGTATTAGCAAGATCATCACTGATAGATTGAAGGGGAGTCTGGGTGATTTGGTGAGTATTAATCAGTCTGCCTTTGTTCCGGGTAGGAAAATATCAGATAACATCCTTCTTACTCAAGAATTGATGCACAATTATCATTTGAATCGGGGGCCGGCTAGATGTGCGTTCAAAATAGATATCCAAAAAGCTTATGATACAGTTAGTTGGGCGTTTTTGGAGGATGTTTTGCATGGTTTTGGGTTTCATCAAAAGATGGTTGCGTGGATTATGGCTTGTGTAACCACAACCACTTATTCTCTTAGCATTAATGGTAATTTGCATGGTTTTTTCGGGGGTAAGAGGGGCCTGCGGCAAGGGGATCCTATGTCGCCATACTTATTCACATTGATTATGGAGGTTATCTCAATGCTTCTTCAACAAGCTGCTCAGTCTAGCACTATGTTTAAGTTTCACGCTAACTGTGTTAAGCAGAAGATTATAAACGTTTCATTTGCTGATGATTTATTCATATTTGTGCATGGGGATATTGTTTCGGTGAAAAAGGTTAGAGATGCTCTTGAGAAGTTTACAAATCTTTCTGGATTAGTGCCGAGTTCAGCTAAGAGCACGGCTTATTTCTGTAATGTGCCGAATAATGTCAAGCAAGATATACTTCGGATCATGCCTTTCCAGGAAGGTTCGTTGCCGGTGAGGTATCTAGGGGTGCCGTTAATTTCCACTAAGTTGGGATTTAAGGATTGCAAACCTCTTCTAGATCGGATGGAAAAGAGAATTAATAGCTGGCTGAATAAGTCTCTTTCTTTTGCTGGTAGACTACAACTTATTAACTCTGTTTTATCGGCCATGCATATCTATTGGGCTTCCGTGTTTATTATTCCTTCTCGGGTCATCAATGATCTTGAGAAGCAGATGCGAAGGTTCTTGTGGAATGGCAATAATCTGAGTAGAGTTAAGGCGAAAGTTCCTTGGACTGATGTTTGCTTGCCAAAGAGTGAGGGTGGTTTAGGCATAAAATGTATTTCGGATGTGAATAAGGCACTTATGACTAATCATATTTGGAGCATTTTGGTTAATAGGAAATCTCTTTGGGTCCAATGGATATATACACACAAATTGAAGGGTAGGAGTTTTTGGGATGTTCACAGCAAAGGTAGTATGAGTTGGGGATGGAGGAAGCTCTTGTCTCTTCGCAATGTTGTTAGGCCTTTTATATGGAAGGTTGTTCGAAGTGGGGCTCAAACGAATGCCTGGTGGGATAATTGGTGTCATTTAAGTCCTCTAAGTTCATTCATTACGCCTAGGAGAATAACTAATGCGGGATTTAACTTTTCTTCTTCTATTTCGGATCTTGTGGATGAAAACGGAAACTGGAGGTGGCCTCAAGCTTGGTATGATTTATATCCGGTTTTGATTGGGTTAGATGTTCCTCGGTTGACGCAAAATATGCTGGACCGTACGGTTTGGAAAGATTTGGATGGGAACTCTTGCTCGTTTCGGTCTTCTGAAGTGTGGCATACCATTCGGTGTAGGCAGAGTACAGTCTCGTGGGTTGATGGGGTATGGTTTTCTCAATGTATTCCAAGACATTCGTTTCACTTATGGTTAGTCATAAAGAATAAACTTAAAACCCAAGACCGGCTTGCTGCTTGGGAGGTGGGAAGTGTAACGAATTTAAACCTCATGTGTTGTCCGCTTTGTAGAAGGAATCGGGACTCTAGAGATCATTTATTTTTTCAGTGTTCGTTTGCTTCTAAAGTGTGGAATGAAATTAAGAGTTTGGTTCAAATGGGTAATGTTGATAGCACGTGGCAATCGATTATGATCTGGATGGAACAAAATTCAAGCTCGAAGAAGACGGAGCATATTATATGTAAGCTGGTTATTGCGGCTTCGACGTATTTCATATGGCAAGAGAGAAATAACTGCTTATTTTCAAATGCTTTGGCTGATCAGAATGCGGTGATTCAGAGGATCAAGGAAGTTGTCCGGTTACGTTTAATGGGGTTCAAGTTTAGAAGACAATTGGGTATCGAGAGTCTTCTGAGGACGTGGAAGATATGTTCGGAAGATGAGGCTAATGATCCGGGCTAGCTGATGTTAGTTGTTTTCTCGGTTTTTGTTTAGATCTGGTCGTTTTGTTATAGTTTGTTTTTGAATGGTTGTGTTTGTGGGTTGTGTTGTTTTGTGTTCCTAGGCGTTGGTATGTCAAGCCTAGTTGGTGTGTCCGAGTTGGGCATGCCCTTGTTCTTATTTCATTTATAAAAATTTACCTGGGGTAAACCCTTTACCCAAAAAAAAAAAAGGGGGGGACATGAACTCACAGTATAACGTCTTCAGTACTGGCACTCAAATCTCCTCAGTAAACACGACTACCTACAGTGTACTAACGTCTATTAGACGAACGGGTCGTGCCTTTGCTTAGTATTTACGTTTTTGAGTTACGTTTCTTATGTTATTCCAAGTTGAATAATTATTTGTCAAAATACTTAATATTTCAACTTAAATTATATTTAGTTTTGGAATAATTGTTTAAGCAATATTTCTGTAACAATACTTCTCAAGTATTTACTTTCGTATTTCCTTCCCAAGGATGGGGGTATCTTATACATGTATTTTCGTATTATTGTATTTGTAGTTCCATATTAATATATTTTCAAGTCTCACCTTTAGAAAATATATAATAACTTATTTTGTCCCAATATAATGTATTGTCCAGAAAATATATATTATTCTCAAAAATCATATATCTTCTAAATATACTAAGAAAATATATTTTAACTTCCCCAAAAATAATATTTTCCCTTTTGTCAAAGTATGATATAACTTTGTAATATTTACAAAAATCATATTTTCCTTTCTTGTATCCAAAATAATATTTATCAAAGATATATTTGTAACGGTATTGTTTTGGATAGTAAATTTCATGGTACTTTGTTAAGTTATATTATTTTACCCTAAAATAATATAACTATTTCACCAAGTAGACAAATATTCACACAAGTGTCTTAATACGTATATATATTCTAAATATATATTTACCCATTTTTATTTAAAAAAAACAACCTCCAATATTTGTATTTTTGTTACAAAATTATGGCAAGGTTTATATTGAAAACTTATGATCAAAATACACTTGTAAATACTTGTTAGAAAATATTTTTCTAAGTGTTCATATTTTTAGAAAATTTTGCCATAGTTTCTCCTAAAAATGGAGGTGTCCATGCTATCAAAGCATATCATTTTCTTTTCAAAAATCATCACAAACAATCAACAACCAATCCCTAAATATCTTACACTTACCAAGTGCAAAAACTATACAATGTACATAACAATATGAACTTGATCTTTTATTAAAAACTTGTAGTAACTTGGTAGTATGTTTAGTAGACTTAGTTACCCTTTAAAGTGCGTTTATTACTTTACAATTCTCATTCTTAAATAATTTAGGTGTTTACAACTTGTAAACACATTTTACAAAAACGTTTATTTGTGAGATCTTTTTGTTTCATAAGTGTTTATACACTTGTCTTATCTCTAAAAATAGTGTTTGTTTAACTAAGAACCAATATTCTCTAAAAATCATATTTTGATCTTGGTTCTTTCGAAATACCATTCATAAATCTTGGATTCATAAGATTACTAGCTTATTTTGTTCATTATTTTCTAAGAAATCATCTTTTTGTTCAAGTTCATGCATATATATGAGGAGGATCTTCTTGTGTTATCACATAATTTTTCCTCTAACTTGCTAGATCATGTGTTTAATCACAATCTAGCAAGCTCCTTATGATGATCAACATCATAATCTCAAGTAAACAACAACAAGTATCATACACATACTTAAACAACATTATTTCAACAAGATTTCATCATATGTAAGCTTCAAGTTCATGATTCAAGATTATGTTCTTTTAGGGTTCTTGTGATTTTTAACATAACACATCTTTTAACAAATCAAAATTAGAAGTATCAAGGGGTTGTGAGAGTCTTACTACTAGCTCTAAGCTAGGGAAGAACACTTGATGAAGAAGATGATAAAAAAATGGTGGATGAAAGCAATTTGATGGAGGTTCTTCAAGATTCAAGAGCACCAAGCTTCACAAGACACCGTCTTACAACCTTGAGAGTGTATGGAATGAGTGGATGATGGATGTAAGGTGGTGGTGGTGGCGGCACTATGTTAGGCCGAGAGGAGAGGGAGAGAGTAAGAGAGTGGTGTGGTGTTGTGAAGTGAGAGGAATGTAATGATCTCTTGAAATCATATGCCATACTTATAACCGTACTTCTATATATTTTGGCAAGAGGAGCAAGCAAGATCTTAATATAATAAGAAATCAAATCTTGAGGTATGGTGTGGTGGGGTATGGCCGATGACAAGCATAGGGGGGGTCTAAGTGTAACTTTGAACCACTAGTTAGTTTATAATCCAAAACCAAGTATATAGTTGGTTAATTTAGTTACTAGATATTTTAGTGGGTGTTAAGGTGTTCGGGGATCATGACAAGCTCAGAAATAATTAAACAATGTTTCTAGTATAATTTTGGTGTTTCGGGTAGTGTCTGGTTGTTCGGTTAGATACCGGTTCGTTAAAGTGTCAAACTATTCCGTTTAATGATCTTTATGTTACTTTTTGTGACACTTTTAATTTCCGACACTTAGGAAAGCATTCAGGACCATTTAGTCAAATTTTTGCATATAACTAGCTTGTTAAAAAGCTGAATTTTGCTGAAAAAATGCAGAATTCTGCACTTTAAGTGGATGTTAGGCACTTTCCGGCACTTTATCTATCACATAATGACGCAGTTTTATGGTCCTTACTTCCCTACACACCATACTAGTGTAGTACCCTGTCCTTGGCCCATACTGGGTCTCAAAACACTGTCTGTCTATGTACTGAACCCCGTCAGCATATTCCCGTTCTATCCGTTAACTGTGCTAACCGTGCTTTGTGCATCATGTATGTCAATAAAGTTTGCATGTGATAATAAGGTGACATTATGTAATATGTGATGCACATGTAAGTATGATGCAATAATCAGAAAGCAGTTATGTATAATCCAGCACAGTCATTAAACATTAATTAATATTTATTAATTGTACAGACACCTGGATTTATGAGGGTTGTCACATTGTACCTAGGTCCAAACTGGATTAATGGTGCTTAGTTGTATAACCCTATTCGCACATGATCTATGGTGTTTCATTCCTTGACTTATCATACTATTGAACATGTATTTTCCCCGATAGTTGTAAAGTTGAAAAGCATTTAAAATGAAGAGGGGACATGAACTCACATAATTGCGCCCGAAACTGTAAGTAACTGTGACCTCACGAGCGGGCGTCTTGAATAGTATCACGACCTACAAACGTCCTAGATTTGTTAGACACTTTAGTCTTTGTAATGACTTATGTACAAGTCTTTTATCTTGAATATGTATTAAGACTTGTATGTATTTGTTATTCGTTGAATAGTGTCTTAGATGTATTAACTGATAACTGTTCAATATATATTTCGCCAAATATATATATTCTTGTATCTTGTGAGTTGTATCGTACTTGTATAATTGTGTTTTCACAAAGTGTTGGTGATGTGAGTGAGTATATAGTTGTACGTATAGGAATACGTATATCTTTGTATTCAATATACATGAACTTGTATTCTTAATATATATATATATATATACTAGCCATTTACCCACGCGATGCAGCGGGAGTGACGATTCACAATAGAATACTCGTTTACCTTTAGTTTATCAGTCGTCTCGTGATATATTGTATAGTACTTAAGTTAGTTTTCTTATTCGTGATATGTTGGCACTCGTTTTTCTGTTAGTTTATCGATGTGGTGATATACTTTTATTAATTTTTTTAGCTGTTAGTTTAGCAATCTTTCCATCAAATCAATCATAAGTACATAAGCTTACCAATCCTCTCGTGATATATTGTATAGTAGTTTTATTAGTGGGAATTACTTGCGTGGAGATACAGACATTCAGTCGATATTGGTGTTGTTCGTTACGGTACCGGTAATATAAACCTTTAACTCTTTTTTTATTATTATGTTTTTTTTTGTTTTAAAAGATAAATTTTATGTTTCTTGTGAGACTTGAACCCAAGATCTCACAGTTAAGTGTATTAAAAGATTTGGTCTTGCCACTGGACCACTAACCCAAGTGGTTTTTTTGTTTTTTTATGATGTACAACGTAAATTTGAAGTACATATATAATGATAGCCCAAGTCATTATGACATCAATCACGATGAGTTAACAGTGTGTAAAGATGTGTGCTCTACTCATACTACATCGATTATTTGACTGTTTTCTTTATTCGTTGTTTCACTTTTTCTTGTAAGAAACAAATTCAAAACTCATTTTAATTTCCTTGAATAAAGATTCAAAGCAAATTAGAAGATCAGCTTCAGAAGCTTAAGAACAAAAGTACGAGGTAAAATAAAAGATGTTTGTTAAATATGTCCATGTCAAGCTCTAAGATTTTACAAGCAAGTTCTAGACTTCTAGGTATTTGTTTATTCAATAACCCTTGAAAGTTGAAACGAATAACTAATGGACCTTTCATTCAAATGCACAATATTTTCCATACCTTTTTTTAAGAAGATCAATAACCGTCAAATGTAGCACATGTATATATATCCATTTAAACAACTACAAAATTACAGATTCAAAAAAAAAAAAAAAATACAAATTGGTTACAAGTTAGTCATCAATAAATAATCAGAATTTCACTACATGGCACACAAACTTGTGGGGAAGGATTTTCTCACTCGGTATAAATTAAATCAAAGTTTAAATAAAAATTTACCTCAACACAAACTCAAAATGACGTCAAATGCTAAAATAAAAGCTGAAATTACCAATCTGCATCTCCAAATATACATACATGATTACTGCACTTCAGACATTCGTTTAAATTGCATAAGAAATCCATTCAGATGCGGCTTTTTCGATGTCTAGTTCAATCAGTTGAGAAACAGATATTGGAGTAACAGACACTTGTTGTAAAACAAAAGAATTTTTTTAAACATCAAGCTTGTGCTTTACAATCATTAATGTTGAAAATACTGATAAAGCAAATGCAATATTCTACCAATATTATTCAAGAAACAACAAGATCGTTGTGAAACTGATATACTTACAAATCCGTTCTCAAGGACTCTGAAATCGAGATTTTCATCTGTCTCTTCCTGGTTGCTGTCATGAAACTGCATCACAAATCATAATTACATGCACATCTATTATTAACTGTCTAAATAGACAAAAAGTGTTTACGAGTTAACTCAGCCCGACCGAATCAATTTAACTACCTCTAGCCTGAAGTATTTCACTGTCCTGGTGAGGTCAACTTTCCCGGAAACCCCAACTGATTCAACAATTTCCAAGCTTTTCTTCTGTGAGTTTAACCGCCTTGCTGCGCCCTTATACATAAAACACACTCGTACAATAAGACAAAAGATGCAAAGGGATTTTCTAAGATATAAAACAACTTGAATGTGGATATTAACAACTTACTGCTGCTGATGCATCTCGACCTAGCTGTGCAAATTACAAACCCATGGCTGGTTGATTGGCCATAAAACGGGCTGTTGAAGGGTTCCTGTTGGTTATAATTGCTTGCCAAATAGGTTTGGACCTCCATAAACTCTGTTTTGTTAATTTAAATCCCTGCAAACGTGATACAAGGAGTGAACAAATTTCTGTAAGGAAATAATTCCGACTCACCAAGCACAACGTACGGTTAATATTCATCACAGTCCAACCTTCTATAGCAAGTGACTTAACAAGCAAATGTCTTAAAAGTTGGAGCCAAAATCAACTCAGAGCCTGTAGTTGTGTGGAATGATTCTACAGAGACACATCTCATTTAACTCGTGACCTAATTTAATTAAAAAACAGCATTAATAAGGCATTATACATGTAGACTCACACTTGAAGCTTTATATGACATATGTTCAAATCTTAAAATGGATTTAGAACATTAATCACCGATCTGCTGCTATTGTACTTACCAGAATCTATTCGAAAACCTAGGTTGTGTTATAGGAATCAAAGCTGAGTATAGAAATCTCTGATTTGAAGGGAGATTGCATTTGTTTCACTCATCGGAGTTAGGTTCTACTTCTGCTGAAACCCTTGTGGCTGCGCTCGCTGTGGCGTTGCGTCGGGCTGGCTGGGGTGTGCTCGCTACGCCGATGCGGCTGCGTTCGCTGGGTTGCGCTAGCTGTGGCGTTGCGGATGCGCTCGCTGCGCCGATGTTATATTGCCTTTTCTTGTACTCAATTGTAAGTGCAGCCAAAGCTTTGTCCTATAACCAAATATACCCAATCATTTTTTTTATTTTTTATCAACCATGCGTAAAGTGAAATGTTGCAATTTTTAGAAACAAGTGAAGTTCAAGTTGTTTTAAACTTATAGGTGGAAATTTTTTATTAATCTGAGGTGACAACTCCCAAATGAAATGCTCAACGCGCTTGAATTCCGGACTAACCATGTATGGTACCACGTGAGATTCCAAAACTCTGCACATAATCGACGATCTTCGGGCCGTCCATCTTGAGGTTCCAAAACTCTGTTTCCAATTTTTGGATTTCGGCCCTGGAGCAATACTTTTTACGCATGAGTTCCTTCAATTCATTCCAAGTCAAAGCGTATGCTGTTGCCTCTCCCAGAGTTTGGACTTGGAGATTCCACCACGAAAGCGCTCCGTCTATGAACAATCCGGAGATGTAGGTGACTTGTTGTTCTGGTGCGCATTTGCTCATTCTTATCACTGAATCGGTCTTCTCCGTCCATCGAACAAAAGCCACAGCACCCCCGGTGCCGTCGAAATTTAGAGGCTTACAGTCTAGAAACTGCTTATAGGTACAGCCTGTACATGTTGGATCGTTGTATGACCTAACTGAGTCGTTCAGAAGAGTTTTACATCCAGTTTAAAGGCGGAATCAGTAAACTGGACACGAAAACATCTTGTAATCTTTAATCTGTTGCTTGTATTGATAATAACAATGTTTACAACCTGACAGAAAACCGGCAGCACTTCGTTACACTTCCAGAAGTCGCGTACCGAATGAAATGACAAGTGCCCTATATATAGAGGTGAGGATTTCGCTTGAAGACAACCTGAACATGTTCAAGCGAAATCAATTGTGTGTGATTTCGCTTGAAATATCACATAATCAGTTTCAAGCGAAATCTTCACTTAAACCTCATATATCAGTTTCTCGAACCTCGTGCACTGAATATCCTATTCTATCCTATTACATGATACAAGACGAAGTCAATAGACGTAGTGCACTAACAGACTCCCCCTCGAATATTGACGAAGTCTTCAGTGACTATTTTCTGTTATAACACCTTCTTCAGTCTTGATCATTTTGCCTTTTCACTCAGATTGTAACATTGTACGCATCCATCACTTCTCTTTTCCTATCAGCTTCAGTCTCCCCCTTACATCAAGCTTCCGTGCTTTGGGATCGACACCTAGCTTTCCATCTACAAGCTTTTCTTTGTTTCAAACTTGTCTTCAGACTCCCCCTTAGACTTTGCTTCCGGGATCGTAGACTGGAATCTCATCTGCAATCACTCAAACATTTATAAGTAACAGCATTTTGAATTCTCAATCAAATTCTCTAAACCACTCCCCCTATCAACAAACTTCATAGATTTAGCAGCATTAAAGAATCCAACTCCCTCACAGTTAATCATCCAAGTCCAAATTAATGACCTTGGAAATATCACAAACTGTTTTTTATTTTTGATTTTAAATTCAAGTTTCAAATTAATGAACTTGTTTTATTTTCAGAAACACAATCAGCTTACTTAGATTTTGAAACTCAGTTCTCAGACATCGGTTGTCGAAAATAAAGCAGAAATCAAAATCTTTTTGTATTTTCCTGAAAAATAAAGCAGTAAAGAAATATGTACAAACATATTTACAGACAATATTTTTGTTTGAGTTTGCGTTAGAGGATCATATCAGTTTTTGACAAGTCACAAGTACCGTTGAGCTTAATTTCACTTTAAGAATTAAACAATTCACTTAGATTGTCGATATACTTGTCCACTTAAATTTTCACACAAAGTTCAACTGATTCAGGATACGAATTAGGTGAATTAAGAACTTAAACTCATTCATGTGTCCCACCTCTTGAATATACTCCCGTATCCAGAATCCCAATAATCAGTCTTACAGGTGAGTATACTACAATGATATCTGTATATAAATTAGGTATACGAGGGCCGAGGGATCTCAGGTCGATACTTCCGTATACGCAGAGAGATATCAGCTTCGACTTTACGGTATGTCCCCTTTAGAGGATCTTTTTGCTTACAACAGCAGCGACTATCAATTTTATTGTTTCATCGGCATGCTGAGGGTTTAATGCTATGTTTCAAGCATTGCAGAAAGCATTATCCAAGGACTAGGTCAGAACTACCGTTCAGCAGAAGTCCCGGAATAATACCCCAGACATCATTGAGTATAAAGACCTAGTATATCAGATTATGAGACCTTTCAAACGAGATTTCAGGGGTTACCTATATATCCAAGTAGTGTTCCCCACAAAATAAGCAAGTTTGAATTTAGGTTTATATCCCGAAAAAGTTTACTAAATGTATAAAAATCTACCGACACATCCACGGTGAGATCGTTTAACACATTTAAACTTTCCAATTCTTTAGCGTACTGTAACTGTCTACTGATGTACTATCATTTCCTCTTTTTACGCAAAAACTCAATTTTTTGAATTTTATCATGTTTTTGACTTTTTCAAATTTTCAAATGTTTTTGTATTTTCTAACAATATTACTCCCCCTAAAATGCAAAATCATATAAAGAAAATTTGACAACCAACACTGATAGCTTTGTCTCACCATCCATTTTCTGCTTCAAGTGCTCTGATTTGCAGAAAATATAACGTACCCCCATGATTTACAACCCATTGATCTTAACAGTTTGAAAACCGTTTTTCAATCTGATGAAAGTAATCATGTTTGTTCAGCCGTGAGGGTTTCGGCATATTCAATCAACACATATTTTTTGTATTTTTGAATATTTGACAAAAATTAAAAACAAACATATTTTTGGTTTTTCAAGTTTTCCAATTTTAGGATTTTTGAAATATTGTTTATTTATTTACAGAAAACATATAAACTTCCTGTTTCAACCAACACAGGATCCAGCAGCCTCCTCTCGATGTGCCAGGCTGCTCCAATCTCCAATTTCACAATCTTTGAATTCCATGAGCACCTGCACAAACAAACTACTCAATTACTTGAACAATTTAGCCCAGGCCTGTTGAACCTTAGGCATTTCAACACAATAATTTTCATTCAATGCTGGAAATTCTTTATCATTTTTCACAAAAACTTTCTCAATTTTAACTTCAACTTTCTCATCTTTTACCAAATCAACATGTTTCTTATCACTCCATGTTTGACCTTTTGGTGTTCCTCGTTTGTAAAAATGTGAAACTTTTTGAACATTTTGATTTTGAACAACAACTCTTGGTTTCCAAAACTCTTGGGGTTTTGTCATATCAACAGTTGTTTTCCAACTTTGAGTTGTTCTGACTCTGGGTGTGTGAGAATTCCAAGTCTGTCTAGAATCAAACCTATTCGGGTCTGATTTCCAGTTTTGATTAGAAGCAAACTTGTTTGTATTGTACCTCCAAGTTTGTTTTGATTCAAATCTGGTTGACCTTTGTCTCACATTCTCAGATTTTTGTTTCTCAGCATCAAACTTCTTTTTGTCAACATCCACAGATTTTAGATTTGGACACTTGCGTGCAAGATGTCCTTTTTGATCACATTTGAAACATGTTCTCATGGACACATCTTTGACCTGTGGTTGTTGCTTTTTCTTTTTAGCAAAGAATTCATCATTAGACTGTCTCATTTTAAGTTCTTTTTCTTTTTCTAAACTACCTCCTTGAACAAAAGTCATTTTTGTTTAAAAATTTTGCATCTCATTTTTGTTTCGATTCTGTTTCTTCTTATAACCCAACCCAGCCTTCATGTTCTTCTTTTTAAAACCAGGTTTGTTATACGAACCTCTATGACTCTTACCAACAAACTTTGAAATCTCAGACTTCTCAATCTCAACCATTTTGAAAACTTTGTCAACTTTTTCTGAAATCACATTCTGAATCGGGAATACAACATCTAAGAACAATTTGTCCGATCCAATCATGGTATAAACCAATCCTTTTGAATCATCATTCAAATTTTCCTTGGATTTTGTGTTTTTCAGATAACCATCATGAAGATTTCCTTCATCTTCATCCTGTGATTCAGATTTACCTGTAACAACTGACTCTTCTTTCAACACACTTTCAACGACTTTACCTACCACTTCTGAATCATGAGAATCATCAGATTTGGAATAGGTTATGTCAATGTTGTCTGGCAATTGGTCTACCATGTTGAAAGCTTTTTCGACCTTTTCCTCATCATAAAATGCAAATTTTCCCGGTGGTGGAACTTGATGAAACTCTGAGCCAATGCCTTTCTTGTTCTGCTCAGACTCACCATCACCCGGTTTTATATTGAAAATTCGTTCAAGCACATATGACGACACGTGGTAACTTTTTAACTTGTTGTTATCCTGTTCTAAATCAGCAATCTGTCGCTTCAACTTAGCAACATCCTCAATATAGGAATTAACAACATCTTGTTTTATAGAATACATTCGTTTAAGCTCTTTGGTTGTTTCAGACATATAATTCATTCTTGATTGAGCATATTTCATTTCATCTTTTACTTTATCATATGACTCTTTTGTAATGTGATATGATAATTTCATTGAGTCATATTCCTTTTTCATTTCTTGACAAGCAATTTCTTTTTGTTCACATTCATTTGTCATTTTCAAAACATTCTCTTTCAAAACTTCATTTTCCTTTTCTAATTTGTTACATTTTTCTGAAAGTTTTTCATCATTTTCTTTAAAAACTTTTTCTTTTTCTAGCATTTCTTTGCATTTTTCTTTGAAAATCTTTTCAATTTTTGTGAACTCAAGATCTCTTTTTCTAAATTGCTCATCTTTTTCAGTACAAGCTCTGCACGGTTCCATGCATTTCTTGCACTGATCAACCAGTTTCAAGTTTTCAGAATCAGAATTTACCTCAGTGATTGGCACTTCGGTGTTTTCAGCAACCTCTGTCTGCTTAGCAACATTCTGCTTTTCTTCAATACCGACTTCATCACCAACATTATTAGCTTCCTCATTCTCATTCTTTTCTTCTATCTGCTGTTCTTCAGTTACAGCTTCCTCAATCTCTTTATTCACAACAACTTCTTCACTTTTGATTTCCTTCACAGCTTCAACTTCAACAGTTTCTGTGTTAACCTCTTCAGCAACTTTCTTCAGATTGTTCACCATTTCTTCAACATTCTTCTTCATTCTCTCTTCGTCCCTTTTTCTTAGACATGATAACATGGCATATCTGATATCCTTTTCATATCTCTTAGCGTATGTGTCATCTTTCAATACTCTTCTATAGTATTCAGCTCTTAACGGGACTGCAAGAAGAACATCATCGAAGATTATATCTTTCTTGGGAACAACCGGTTCTCCTTCTCTGTTATAGTAGCATTCTCTCTTTTTATCCCATCTTTTGCTACCGACAGCCATCTCATACTCCTCCTGCATATCATCCATTCTGTTGTAGACCACATTTCTTTCTCTGTAAGTCTTCTCACTCAAGATTTCTTCTCGAGTTTTCTCTTTGATCTCAACATTTTCTTCATGGATTTCAGAAGTGTCTTTATCTTTGTTTTCATCTTGAATCTCAGTAACAAGAGCATAATGTTTATTTAATTCTTCCTGTTTGGCTTCAGCTTTGAACCGTTCATCAACAATGTCATCTATTGGAAGAACCTCACTCCAATCATATCCTTCATCCTCGTAAATTACAGCATAAGCTCTTGATTTTTCTTTCGGTTTATCTTCAATCAACTTTGGCTCTTCTCTGCTTCTATGGTAGATCGCCTTTCGATAATAGTCATCGTTGAACGGATGTTCATTTCCACCAACTACAGAATTAGTGCATTCTCTCTTGAAATGACCTTTCTGTTTGCATTTGAAGCAGGTCACTTTGGATTTGTCGAATCCAAGTTTTGTTGAAGCACCTCCAAGCGATTGTTTTCCAGTAATCTCCATATACCTCTGAGCTCTTCGAATACAACTAGCTAAACACCAACGGATGTCAATGAGCTCCATCTCTTCCGGATCAATCTGGTCGTAGTCTTCTTTGGTCAATTCAGAATTTCCAATTTTGCCAGCTACTAGACCTTCATATGACTCCAAAACAGATGCAAGAAAACTCATTTGCTGCTTCGCTGCATTTATGCTCATTGCAGGAGAATTCTTCAGTTTAAGAGCAATGTTGCACAGAATTTCTTCAGAATCATCAGAATTTGTCTTTGAAGATGAATGATATCCAGAATGATGACTTGTTGACGTTGTTTGTGGTTCTTTCATCTTTTCACCACTAAATGCTGTTTTTGGTGAACCAACGCCTTTATCAGAAAGCACACTGCTTTTGTAGTACAAGCCAACGTTCTGTTGATGTGAAGAATCAGTCATCTTGTTTTGCTTTTGTAGCTCTAGATCATGACTTTCAATCTTTTCAAACAAAGCATCAAGAGTAATTGTATCATACAAAGCATCATTTTTCAAAATAAAAACAAACATTTGCCACTGATCAGCTCGTGGTAACGCTTCAATCACTTTGTCTATCAGTTCCTCTCTTGTTTTATTTATCTCTAATCTTTCCAATTCGATTTTAAGATGACAAAATCTCTCAATCATTTGCCTCACTGACTCTCCTTTTATGTTATCAAACAGATCAAATTCTTTCTTTAATAAAGCGATTTTGTTCTTTTTAATCTGTTTACCCCCTTCAGCTTTAACACGTAAAGCTTCCCAGACAGACTTAGATGACCTGTCATGAGTTAGTAAAGCAAAAATATCGTTTCTGATTGCGGACTGGATCAATGCTATCATTCTCTGTTCAGCTCCAAATTCAGCTTTATCTTCTCTAGTAAACTTTTTGAATACAAGATCTTCGCCTTTATCGTCTTTTGGTTTTTCATACCCATACTCCAGGCAAAACCAACTTTCATGAGCATACGCCTTTGCCCAGTTGAGAAAGCGTTCTTTCCACCAGGTATAATCCTCAATGCTATCAAGAGTTGGAGGCTTCGAATTTGTTCCGTAGAAGTTATCATGCTTGATGTTTTCATTTAGCGCCTTTGTGATGGTTTTTGGTGTAACATTTGTAGCCTCAGACGATTCGGTTGTGAACGCGTTGTAAAACGTATTGAAAAATTCCTCAGCCATACTGCAAACCTGACAGAAATCAAACAAACACAATCAGTATAATCAAATATCAAATAGACTGAAAATTACTGACACTCGATCGACGTGAAATGATCCCGACTCAGAATTTCACTTTTCAAGCAAAATAAGAAACTCAAGCGAAATCTCAAGTTGAAGCAGAATGAGACTTCAAGCGAAATCTTTTGACTAACTACTTCAAGCGAATCCAGCAATCCAATTTCGCTTCAACTTGTTCAATCGAAATCTATGTCCAATTCTGGTTCAAGCGAAAACCCACAAGAGTTTATTCAAGCGAAAACAACTATTTCGCTTCAGATGATTAGAACCTTCAAGCGAAATCCCAAATGATCTATTTCGCTTCAACAATACAAGTTCCAATCGAAACAGCTTCAAGCGAAAACCAGCAGCCCTATTTCGCTTCAGATGAACTCAAGCGAAATCCAAGATCACAACACTATTTCGCTTCAGATGTTCAAGCGAAATAGTCCAAACAGTCTGATTTGAAGCGAAATCAATTATATCCTTCGAACACTTTTCAAGCGAAATCTAGTTTCTGTTCAGTTTTTGTCATTTTTACTTTGAATTTTGCCATGAAACTTTCAAGGATTTGTTAGAATACTGTTTTACACGTTCGGTGAAAAACTCAGATCATTTTGACCGTGAAATCTCGTCCAGATTGAAAAAGAAGGTGTAGAAGTCAGAAAATGGATGATATCAAGCTAAACTCTTCTTCCTGAGCTCTGATACCACTTGTTGGATCGTTGTATGACCTAACTGAGTCGTTCAGAAAAGTTTTACGTCCAGTTTAAAGGCGGAATCAGTAAACTGGACACGAAAACATCTTGTAATCTTTAATCTGTTGCTTGTATTGATAATAACAATGTTTACAACCTGACAGAAAACCGGCAGCACTTCGTTACACTTCCAGAAGTCGCGTACCGAATGAAATGACAAGTGCCCTATATATAGAGGTGAGGATTTCGCTTGAAGACAACCTGAACATGTTCAAGCGAAATCAATTGTGTGTGATTTCGCTTGAAATATCACATAATCAGTTTCAAGCGAAATCTTCACTTAAACCTCATATATCAGTTTCTCGAACCTCGTGCACTGAATATCCTATTCTATCCTATTACATGATACAAGACGAAGTCAATAGACGTAGTGCACTAACAGTACAAGTAACGTCATTCACTGAAAACATTAGCAAGCGCACATGGAATATCCAAAGGTAACGTAATGTGTCCCAAGCGACATAAACATTACCATGTGGTGGGTTGTTCCTCGGGGTACCCCCGCTAGTTTCAGCGCGTGAGGCCTCGTAATCTGCTATCGCTCGTGAAATTCGCTCTTGTAACTCGGCCTCAGTAGTGGGCAATCGAGTTTCTCTTCGTGGAGGCATCTTCTATAAGAAGTTTGTATAGGTCAGGTCTTATGCATATAAGTATGTAGTACGCGTATGTAATAACATTTATCAACGCAAGTAAACACATAACATCCCATGTCATAACACAAACAAGTAATTCCAACAACGTATATAATGAGAATGTTGCGATTGAGCTTTCATATATCAAGACCACAAGTATAGTTTTACATGTTCCATAATATATCATACATCATAAGGGACTAAAGGGTCACATCGCCCCTGTCCAAATCGTCTACCAACTAGAATAATCAAAAGTCAAAAGTCAAAGTGTGGTTTTCAAAAGGCTGTGCAATCTGGCTCAATAGCTGCACTCTCATCAAAAGTATGCTATCTGGATAAAACCAAAAACCTCTAAGCTGATGGTGGAGGAGGAGGAGGTGGAGGAACGAAAATCAACCTGCGCAAATGCGCTAAATCCTCCTCGAGGGCATGAACGATACGCAACAGGTAGCTAACCTACTGCTCCAAAGTAAGAAAACGGAAGTCAGAATCTGGGTATGGCAGGAGAGGAGCAGGGGGAGTCGCGAACGGTGACCGACAAGAACAAGGCGGAGGACGCGGGATCCTCTCTAACTCAATGACTCTCCTACACAGCTGCTGCGACAAAAGCAAATCATCCCTCGTGTATCCAATGTGGAAGGGATGGTATGGATCAGAAATAGGCATCGTGTTGGGCGGAAACCAGATAAATGGCTCGCCCGATTGTGCAGTAGCAAAAGGTGCAGTATGTGTAGCAGGAGCAAACGGTGGCATGAAAGGAAAGGCTGCTGACATAGGTGGTACATGACCAGACGGCTGACTCGATGGACCTTCCCCGGGACGGAGAGGAGGAATATCCTGTAGAAACGTGACTGGTAAATCAGTGCGATGAATGTCAGATACGTGTGAGTGAAACGGGGTGATATCTGTTGGTGCATGTATAGGTGCAGGTGGGGGAGTAACGGGTCTAACAAAAGGAGGTAGGTCATTGTCGTCCTCGATCCACCCATTATGGGTGAACGCATATCTAGGGTCAATCTGGGCTGCAAAAGGAGCGTGGTCTGCGGGTGCAGGTAGAGGGTCAGGCAAAGGTGGTGCAACAACTGGTATGTCAACGTGATCGTGCTCCGGTAGAGGTTCATGAGCAGGTATGGGCTCTGGTGTAATCAAAGGCTCAAGGTCAGCTGGAGCAAGCTCAAGATAAGTGGGTATATCAAAGAGCTGATCGTCAGGAATGACAGGTGCCTCAAAAGGTTGCTCGTCAGGGCCAAACTCAATCTCGTGGTCAGGGTCAAAGTCGTGTGGAAAGACAGGGTCAAACTCATCGTCGAACTCGAAGTACTGCGGAGGGACAGGTGCAGCAGACATAGCGGTGTCAGAATCAGTGTTAGTGGGATAATGATGCACGCCCCGTGCGTGTAAGGTAGTAGATGACACAGACTCAAATGAATCAGGACCAGAATGGTAAGAAGGAGCCTCGACAACAGGAATCTCATCCTGTGGAACAGCAATGAAATCATCGACTGGGATCTCAACAAGTTGAACGACAACAACATCATCGACTGGAGCCCCCTCATCCTGGGCACCCTCAAGGGGACCCTCAATAAAAAGATCGATGTCGTCATCAGACATAGCATCAAGAGGCAGATCCTCTAGAGGAAATGCAGCAAGAGGAAAAGGAGCAGGGATCTGAACAAGAGGTAGATCCCCGTCAGGGAGACCATCAGCTAGTGGTATATCATCTCCAAAATCGGGTAAAGCAAACGGCTGGAATTCATCCTCATCGCTACTCGTAGTGTCTGATGTAAAAACCTCAGGGTCCGTGGCCATCTCGTCATCTGAAACTATGGCCATAGGGTCTATGGTATCTGATACTCCGCTATCAGAAGAGGACATGGTGTCTGTAACAAAACAATCACACATATGCACACATATCAACAATCATCAAATAAACATGTAAGTAATAACAATGTAAGCATGTATGTATCCTAGTCTTCCCAAGACTATCCCACCCAGCCTTTTAGACTGAACTACTTAGTCTCTCAGACTAACCTCCCAGCTTCCCAAACTGAACTACCCAGCCTCTCAGGCTAAACCTCCCAGTCTCTCAGACTGCCCCAACTAGTCTCTCAGACTACCCAGTCTCTTAGACTGAACTACCCAGTTAGTCTCTCAGACTAACTCCCCAGTCTCTCAGACTGAATTACTCAGCTAGTCTCTCAGACTAACTCCCCAGTCTCTCAGACTGCACCAACCAGCTAGTCTCTCAGACTAACTCCCCAGTCTCTCAGACTGAATTACCCAACTAGTCTCTCAGACTAACCCCCCAGTCTCTCAGACTGAAATATAAACGAATTCTTTGAAATGTATTTTGTGTCTTTTATTTGTAAAAATATTTGTTTCCTGGATCTGGACGTTTTGTGTATGCAATGAAAACATGTTCGTGAAAACATTTTCGTGAGAGCCCTAATGATCGTAGTCTAGACTCGAGAAAGAATCCTAGTTCGCTACGATCGAAGCTCTGATACCAAGCTGTCATACCCTGACCTTTGCGGAAGCGTGGTTATTGGTGTGACTTCTTAATACCATAGCATTCAATCATAACATTGCTATATGATAAAACCAAAAGATATTCATCCATAAAATTTAAGTTTGAAAGTACCACAACATACTTGTTTGAAAAGTTGACGCCAAACTTAAGTTACAAACCACAACATGTTCAAATGAGTTCATCAAGACTCGACAAAAGATCTTAAATAAAAGCGGGTTTAGAAACATATATCCCGTCCAGGAATAGGATACATTTTCTAAACTCTACATCCACGGATGACATCTTTTATTTATACGCAGCTTGAAAAACATGCACACACCTGCCAGATCCACTAGTTCCCTGAAATACATGTAGTTTAAAAATATCAACAAAAAGTAGAGCGAGTTCATGTGTTCGTGATTATGTATAAAACCTTTGT
Organism: Helianthus tuberosus; assembly: GCA_030545235.1. Lineage (NCBI taxonomy): Eukaryota > Viridiplantae > Streptophyta > Magnoliopsida > Asterales > Asteraceae > Helianthus > Helianthus tuberosus. The sequence goes on along the minus strand of CM060356.1, from coordinate 69,218,210 downwards.
ACTCAATGTATGTATGAAAGTCCCGGTATGATAGCAAACAAGGAAAATATCACCAATGGTTTGCAAGGTCACTGATATGTGTGACGGTGTAGGAAGACTCAAACCTAGCAAATTTGTACGGAGCTTCCGGCTGGAAGACATAGTCACCACTATGGGCCACCCTGGCCTCATGGGTGTGGGCTCGCTACACCCAAATAGATCTATCACTCATGCCCCTCGGTCCTACAAGAGGATTGATGGCCTCAAGTATACGCCTACCCAATCACATGATCTATGGTTCTTTCCTAGGCTAACCATACCAATTGTATTGTAAGTAATCCTTTGTAACATGTATTTCACCCCCGAAGTAAATAAACAAAACTGTTTAAAGAAAAGGGGGATATGAACTCACAGTATAGCGTCTTCAGTACTGGCACTCAAATCTCCTAAGCAAACACGACTACCTACAGTGTACTAACGTCTATTAGACGAACGGGTCGTGCCTTTGCTTAGTATTTACGTTTTTGAGTTACGTTTCTTATGTTATTCCAAGTTGTATAATTATTTGTCAAAATACTTAATATTTCAACTTAAATTATATTTAGTTTTGGAATAATTGTTTAAGCAATATTTCTGTAACAATACTTCTCAAGTATTTACTTTCGTATTTCCTTCCCAAGGATGGGGGTATCTTATACATGTATTTTCGTATTATTGTATTTGTAGTTCCATATTAATATATTTTCAAGTCTCGCCTTTAGAAAATATATAATAACTTATTTTGTCCCAATATAATGTATTGTCCAGAAAATATATATTATTCCCAAAAATCATATATCTTCTAAATATACTAAGAAAATATATTTTAACTTCCCCAAAAATAATATTTTCCCTTTTGTGAAAGTATGATATAACTTTGTAATATTTACAAAAATCATATTTTCCTTTCTTGTATCCAAAATAATATTTACCAAAGATATATTTGTAACGGTATTGTTTTAGATAGTAAATTTCACGGTACTTTGTTAAGTTATATTATTTTACCCTAAAATAATATAACTATTTCACCAAGTAGACAAATATTGAAAACTTATGATCAAAATACACTTGTAAATACTTGTTAGAAAATATTTTTCTAAGTGTTCATATTTTTAGAAAATTTTGCCATAGTTTCTCCTAAAAATGGAGGTGTCCATGCTATCAAAGCATATCATTTTCTTTTCAAAAATCATCACAAACAATCAACAACCAATCCCTAAATATCTTACACTTACCAAGTGCAAAAACTATACAATGTACATAACAATATGAACTTGATCTTTTATTAAAAACTTGTAGTAACTTGGTAGTATGTTTAGTAGACTTAGTTACCCTTTAAAGTGCGTTTATTACTTTACAATTCTCATTCTTAAATAATTTAGGTGTTTACAACTTGTAAACACATTTTACAAAAACGTTTATTTGTGAGATCTTTTTGTTTCATAAGTGTTTATACACTTGTCTTATCTCTAAAAATAGTGTTTGTTTAACTAAGAACCAATATTCTCTAAAAATCATATTTTGATCTTGGTTCTTTCGAAATACCATTCATAAATCTTGGATTCATAAGATTACTAGCTTATTTTGTTCATTATTTTCTAAGAAATCCTCTTTTTGTTCAAGTTCATGCATATATATGAGGAGGATCTTCTTGTGTTATCACATAATCATCCTCTAACTTGCTAGATCATGTGTTTAATCACAATCTAGCAAGCTCCTTATGATGATCAACATCATAATCTCAAGTAAACAACAACAAGTATCATACACATACTTAAACAACATTATTTCAACAAGATTTCATCATATGTAAGCTTCAAGTTCATGATTCAAGATTATGTTCTTTTAGGGTTCTTGTGATTTTTAACATAACACATCTTTTAACAAATCAAAATTAGAAGTATCAAGGGGTTGTGAGAGTCTTACTACTAGCTCTAAGCTAGGGAAGAACACTTGATGAAGAAGATGATAAAAAAATGGTGGATGAAAGCAATTTGATGGAGGTTCTTCAAGATTCAAGAGCACCAAGCTTCACAAGACACCGTCTTACAACCTTGAGAGTGTATGGAATGAGTGGATGATGGATGTAAGGTGGTGGTGGTGGCGGCACTATGTTAGGCCGAGAGGAGAGGGAGAGAGTAAGAGAGTGGTGTGGTGTTGTTAAGTGAGAGGAATGTAATGATCTCTTGAAATCATATGCCATACTTATAACCGTACTTCTATATATTTTGGCAAGAGGAGCAAGCAAGATCTTAATATAATAAGAAATCAAATCTTGAGGTATGGTGTGGTGGGGTATGGCCGATGACAAGCATAGGGGGGGGTCTAAGTGTAACTTTGAACCACTAGTTAGTTTATAATCCAAAACCAAGTATATAGTTGGTTAATTTAGTTACTAGATATTTTAGTGGGTGTTAAGGTGTTCGGGGATCATGACTAGCTCAGAAATAATTAAACAATGTTTCTAGTATAATTTTGGTGTTTCGGGTAGTGTCCGGTTGTTCGGTTAGATACAGGTTCGTTAAAGTGTCAAACTATTCCGTTTAATGATCTTTATGTTACTTTTTGTGACACTTTTAATTTTCGACACTTAGGAAAGCATTCAGGACCATTTAGTCAAATTTTTGCATATAACTAGCTTGTTAAAAAGCTGAATTTTGCTGAAAAATGCAGAATTCTGCACTTTAAGTGGATGTTAGGCACTTTCCGGCACTTTATCTATCACCTAGTGACGCAGTTTTATGGTCCTTACTTCCCTACACACCATACTAGTGTAGTACCCTGTCCCTGGCCCATACTGGGTCTCAAAACACTGTCTGTGTATGTACTGAACCCTGTCAGCATATTCCCGTTCTATCCGTTAACTGTGCTAACCGTGCTTTGTGCATCATGTATGTCAATAAAGTTTGCATGTGATAATAAGGTGACATTATGTAATATGTGATGCACATGTAAGTATGATGCAGTAATCAGAAAGCAGTTATGTATAATCCAGCACAGTCATTAAGCATTAATTAATATTTATTAATTGTACGGATACCTGGATTTATGAGGGTTGTCACATTGTACCTAGGTCCAAACTGGATTAATGGTGCTTAGTTGTATAACCCTATTCGCACATGATCTATGGTGTTTCATTCCTTGACTTATCATACTATTGAACATGTATTTTCCCCGATAGTTGTAAAGTTAAAAAGCATTTAAAATGAAGAGGGGACATGAACTCACATAATTGCGCCCGAAACTGTAAGTAACTGTGACCTCACGAGCGGTCGTCTTGAATAGTATCACGACCTACAAACGTCCTAGATTTGTTAGACACTTTAGTCTTTGTAATGACTTATGTACAAGTCTTTTATCTTGAATATGTATTAAGACTTGTATGTATTTGTTATTCGTTGAATAGTGTCTTAGATGTAATAATTTATAACTGTTCAATATATATTTCGCCAAATATATATATTCTTGTATCTTGTGAGTTGTATCGTACTTGTATAATTGTGTTTTCACAAAGTGTTGGTGATGTGAGTGAGTATATAGTTGTACGTATAGGAATACGTATATCTTTGTATTCAATATACATGATGTCACACCCCCAAAATACCACCCATGGGAAACCCTATTAGGCGTGTGACAAACCAATAACGAGCCACTAATCATATTGAACCAATCACAAGTTGTTAAATAAAATCATCAATTATTAATGAAAGGTGCCATCAATAAGTTTAAATGAAAACCAACATGTTCAGCGGAAGCGAATAATCAACCAAGTTAAACTATTTCAAAACCAATGTATAATGTCAAGAATTCAATCACGAGAATCTCTCCAGTCGACCCATGACCACTCCTGCTACTCCAGACAGCAAGTTCCAAATCTAAGACAACAAACGACCTGCGAGCATGCAACAAGTGTATCAGACAACGCTGGTGAGTTCATAGTTTTTACGAAAACGTTGGTTACCAAGTGTTTAGTTAATCCATTGAACTTAATTCTGAAAGTAATGTTGATAATATCTCGATACTGAACAAGACGGCTCCTGATGTATGTTTTGCTCGTTCCCCAGTGCTCCTATCAAAGCACTGGGCCTGACTGGGTCATTAGTTCACACCCGCCCTCTCTCAGGAACGGGGTGAGGGTGCCAAACCTAAGTAGCGCTACCAACTAATACCCCGCTACCACCCCCGATAGCAAAAGATGGGACTTAAGAGATAGAGAGTGAGAATATTATCCAACATCATAGTTTTACCCAAAAGACTTATCCCTCCCCGGGATACCCACTGACTGTCCCAACCACCGGGACGCATGCTCAAAAGTAATGAACTCACCTTGGTTTTGCTCGGTTAGACTAGTTATGTGTTTAAGTTGCTCAAAACAATCCTAACATGGTTTATCAGTAATGATTAGTTTCGCATTCATATTGAATCACGTATTTCATCACATAATACACAGGTTGCACTCACGGATTATGCACATAAGTGTCCGCATTATAACAGTTAACCACAACATACATCAATCAAGTTACCACAACTTATCCCCACAACGAATGTTCGTACCCCATACAAGCTTACATAATACACTATACACATTCGGAACATAAGTTATTTGCATCTCGAGTATTATCTACTAAATAAATAACACCTGACAATTTATTGCATCAATCCATTTAAGGTTAATATCAGCCCATTTGGTTTCAGGCCCGGCAATTAACACAAAACCATTTGATATGTTAACCAAAACCTCTATCCGGCCCAAAACAGATGTGCAGCCCAGTTCTCAAAGCCCGGTGAAAAGCCCTGTAGGCTTTGCGGCCCAACTAAGAGCAGAACTAATCCAAATACAAACCCAACCCAATCCGTAACTGTAACACCTGTGTCATTTCAACCATCAAACAAATGCCAAACCAATGAAATATTGTATTTCATACTTTGGACTTGTATAAATATGTGTATCTTGTGCACATATCAACTCTTGTTCGATTTCAAACTCTAAATCGCTTTCTGGAAGGTTATACGCGCACTAATGCGTAAATATAACCAGTTTAATGCAACAAACACTCCGGAATAGTGAAATAGGTTTAACATACCTTAAATAAACTTTACATAACTTAGATATAAGTTTTGGAAGGTTTGATGTGGTGAAATCAAAGTTATATCGCTTACAGGGACTAAATTTGACAAACTGCGAAAGTATGCCAATTTGAACTGTAACAGACATTCCGGGACATGACCATAAGTTAAACATACCATAAATATCCTTTACATAGCTTAGAAATAGGATTTAATGGGTTCAGTGTGCTAAAATAAACTTTTGGGTCATTCAGGGACTAAAAGTGTCAAAAAGTGCACAAGTTTGCATTTTCGCGCATAACTTACGTTCTGAATACATCCGGACATCCAAAAATTTATGTAAGCACTAAAATATTTTATTTTAGTGTTCGCCATAAGAAAACATGCAGAAACTCAGTTTTTCGCATTCGGGACCAGATTCGATGTATTAGCCGTTGTTTAATTCACAACCACACATTCTAAACATGCTTAGTCAGCGGATAAGGATGGAATTTAGGCACCATAACTTTGCAACACATGTATGGATGGAATTTAAACACCTAAACACCATAACTTTGCAACACATGTACGGATGGGATTAAGGCACGTTTTCCATGAAACGATCTTAACGGTTCGGGTATTCCTATAAATACCCCATACCCCCCCATTGCTAAAATCACTAGAATTCTGATTTGAGAACCTCTAAGTTGAAACCATTGTTTCATACCTGAGATTCTTGAATCGGGATTAGCATTCGGGGACCCTTCGTAAGTATTCTTTCGTTCTTTTCCTTATTTTATTGCTTTTCGAGTCCGAAAGTCAAACTTTGTTTGACTTTCAGCGTTGACCAGTAATGGTCAATGCGAAGTTCTTTTGAACTTCGCAACGTGAGTGTAATCACGTTGGTCATAGTCCCTTGGGACTATGCCCACTGATTACCACGTTGTCTAGGGTCGTAGGGCAAGCGATCTAATGAATCGCTAATACCTCGAACCCGACCCAGTTTGGTCGATCATTAGGATCCGACCAAACACATTAGGTGACCATAGTAGGTAGGGAATAACCTTCCGAGGTTATACCCTATGGTCACATCGTTTAAGTAGTTGTATGATAGGTAGTTTATATGCCTTAGGTAAATTACCAGAATACCCTTTTCATGTATAATTGGTAATTAAGCATATGTAACCTAAACCTTTGTCACATAACTGATAATGTAATATGTTTAGGCATAAAACACTTGTCATAGGGCTAGTTAGGCGGTCCGAACGCGTTTCACGCGAACGACGCGTTAAAGTAGCATAAGCTACCTAAACGGGTCGTAATGGGTCGAAATCACTCAGGTTAAGTTTCATTTAGTATGTAGGCTTTGTTAAACCAAATGACACGAGTCTCTACACTCGTTTGGTTTACAAACCCTAATGCTACCCAATCTTCCGATCTAGGTCCGGTTTATTAACATAGTTACCTATACTAGGTGCCGTTTGATATCCGCGATCTCTAGCATTGTTTAGTTGTCACTCGAGAACTACTGAGCAATCTCAGGTGAGTACATAGACCCCTCTTTTACTGTTTTCCAAACTGTTTTGGGGTGGAACACATGTGCCTACTTGTTACTTTCATGCTTTCCTGTTTTAACATCATATACTGCTATGTTCGTTAGTACATTATAGTACATGATTTTATGACATTTCATGCTAGGTGTGCCCAATTGTGTGCATTACTTAGTACATCGTTTTACATGACATTTTGACATAGACATTTGACATAGACATTTCGGCATAGACATTTTAACATGATTGACATTTGATCATGCATTTCCCACAAAACATAACTTTGATTTAAACCAAGATTTACTTCAATACTTTGTTTTTGTGCATATGGTTTAGTTGAGACATTTCACTTGCCATACATGACATCTTGACATAGACGTTTGACATGGATATTTGACATAGACATTTGACATGGATATTTGACATAGACATTTTGATATGATTTACATCTTGACATGAACACTTTGACATATTACTCAATACATTTGACAATTGATTTAAACATAGACTTTTTTACATTGGTTGATTTGGTTTGATTAAGTGATTAAGTAACGATGCGTGTGTAATATGATACAAGCATGGTGGATACGCCGCTGGTACTTCCTATATATAAGTGTTTGTATGGTATTACATATCATAGCGTTATTTGAATCATTTCAGTTTGAGACATAGAATATTTTATACAATTAACATACTTTTCACAAGACATTGATTTATAAACATCTTATCTTATGCAAACATATTTTACTTGGTTATTCATTTAACCTTACATTTATTTATACTTATCATCTGATCTCATTGTTTTTCAAATGATTTACAAAGCAAAGCAAATAACAAGGTTCATGACTAAACATTTTCTCAAACATAAGTCATGAATCTTATTTTTCACAAACCTATGTATCTCACAGGCATTTTTATGCTGACGTACCTATTTTCACATGTGTTTTTCAGGAACTGTTGCATAAGATGATCAAGATACACATAGGCAGTCTTGGGCTTTAGTGACAATAAAAGATGCAAGACTAGTTAATTATGTTGTATTTCTTTGTTTGTTAAGACATTGTAACACTTGTAATCAATAAAACGAAACTTCAATTGCCATGGATTTGAAACAATTAATTCTGTTACAACACTCCCCGACGTTTCCGCCACGTTTGGTATGTTCTACGTGGTCGGGGTGTGACAGAAAAGATGGTATCAGAGCCAATGGTTATAGGGAATTAGGTTATTAGTAATGCTTTGACCTAGTCTATAACCTTCTTAGGACCCTAACGCGAGTTTACTTACGTTTAGTCATAAAACAATACTGTCACCTATCCTTAGGTGACAACCACAACAAGAACATAAATTTCAAAACCGCTTTGAAAACTAATCATCTGTTCTAGGATGATTGATTACTAGGTTTTGAACCCTCTATTATAAGGTTTTGAACCCTTTGAGTTTTCAAAATCTCGTCAAGGTTTTGGGTTTTTAAATAATGTGAACACGTGCAAACTGGAAGGGTGAATGCCTGTATTCTGAGTTTTCTGTCTAGGCAAGCACTTCGTATACATCTCAACCAGACGCGAGACCAGTTGTGCTTACCTGGGAATTCTTGGGATGAGTGTTCACTTATAGGCGAGCATGTCTTCGCGATACATTATTTTTTACCTATTTACTTTGATTAGTCACCGTCTCATTTGTTTGCCTTAAGTAACAAACAAATGATCGCAATTTTATGCATTGTTATTCTGTTTTCATTTCCCTTGTTCCCTCCCATATCTCCTATGTTCTTCATGGTGTCTCTTCATCGCAACAAGACTCGAGTGTCCGGACCAGGTGCTACAACTGCCCAACAAATAGGCGTAGTACTCCAGAAGACCGTTGATTTAGCTATCACCATGAGTCAGCTCAGGAATGAAGCCGTGCAAGGGAACCGCTCCTTGGAGAAGTCAGTGAAACCGTCATCATCCAAATCAAATACCATGTTACAAATGTACCCCCGGTGGACGATGGAGACATTTGGATAACATGTGTCGCTTTGCTGTTTAAAGCAAGGCAGTAGCAAACCCTGTTGCTGCTTAACCTTCAAGTTCTGCTTCATATGTCGCCCTGGCATATCTAGCGCCTGAACCTCATGAACTTTCTACCTTGTGTATCGACTTAAGCACGCCTAGTGCAAGGTGTCGAAGCACCTCTCGTTACACAAATTTCAAAATCCATAAAGGATCTTTCTATCCTCATAATCAGATCCTTGTGGATGAATATCACTCAAATCGGAGCCCTTAATTGAATTATTCGTATGCCTTAATACGAACATTACCATTCAATAAGGACAAAGCCGAATTCTTATTTAGATCTTCCTATCTTCATAGTTAGATTCTAATGATTTAAGTGCCGCATGGAATCCACGGATTGGATTCCTGGTGTGCTTTAAGTATCCGCGTCCAAAGATAACAAATTAATAACCAAGTTAAACAATTATGTGATTATGTGCGTATGTGTTCCCTTTTATGTTTTTGTGTGATCCAGATTCTTGTCATCCAAATCCTCGTAGAATCTTCCATATCTTTGGGTGCTATATTAAATCCTCAACGGGCTTGTACGTAATAGTAAAGACCCTTGGATTATATTGTACCATTCCATAATTAGACCCTGAGAGGTCTAGGTAAACAGATTGATCCAAAAATCTGGTTAGGAATATCATGTGATGATATAGCTGAAAGGACTCCTTGGTGGCCTAATTTAAAAGGATCCTTTGTCGATCTAATTAAAAGGACCCTATGGTAGTTTAGTCACACTCATCATCAGGTTTGATTTTTCCTCCCCTTCACATTTCAGACAAATTGTGCGGACTATGCAAGGAATTGCGTAATTATGGATGCATACATAATTATGAAATTCAGTGCACGGAAACCACAGCAAATTTTGTCATGTGTCTAGAGACTATTCCGTTCATTTTTGTTTCTGAAGATGTAAAATGACTATTCCGTTCATTTTTGTTTCTGAAGATGTAAAATGACTATTCCGTTCATTTTTGTTTCTGAAGATGTAAAATGACTATTCCGTTCATTTTTTGTTTCTGAAAATGTAAAATGACTATTCTGTTCATTTTTGTTTCTGAAGATGTAAAATGACTATTCCGTTCATTTTTGTTTCTGAAAATGTAAAATGACTATTCTGTTCATTTTTGTTTCCGAAGATGTAAAATGACTATTCTGTTCATTTTTGTTTCTGAAGATGTAAAATGACTATTCCGTTCATTTTTGTTTCTGAAGATGTAAAATGACTATTCCGTACTATTCCGTTCATTTTTGTTTCTGAAGATGTAAAATGACTATTCCTTTCATTTTTGTTTCTGAAAATGTAAAATGACTATTCTGTTCATTTTTTTTTCCGAAGATGTAAAATGACTATTCTGTTCATTTTTGTTTCTGAAAATGTTGTGGAAAATGACTATTCTGTTCATTTTTGTTTCTAAAGAATGCCTGTTGAGAATAACTCTGTTCATTTTTCATTTCTGAAAAATGTTCGTTAAAGAGAAATTACAGGATTACGTCTTGTTCATCTTTGATGGTTATTTAACACAAAGTCACAAATAGACTCCTACGAATTAATTTCGGGACGAAATTTCCTAAAGTAGGGGAGACTGTAACACCTGTGTCATTTCAACCATCAAACAAATGCCAAACCAATGAAATATTGTATTTCATACTTTGGACTTGTATAAATATGTGTATCTTGTGCACATATCAACTCTTGTTCGATTTCAAACTCTAAATCGCTTTCTGGAAGGTTATACGCGCACTAATGCGTAAATATAACCAGTTTAATGCAACAAACACTCCGGAATAGTGAAATAGGTTTAACATACCTTAAATAACCTTTACATAACTTAGATATAAGTTTTGGAAGGTTTGATGTGGTGAAATCAAAGTTATATCGCTTACAGGGACTAAATTTGACAAACTGCGAAAGTATGCCAATTTGAACTGTAACAGACATTCCGGGACATGACCATAAGTTAAACATACCATAAATATCCTTTACATAGCTTAGAAATAGGATTTAATGGGTTCAGTGTGCTAAAATAAACTTTTGGGTCATTCAGGGACTAAAAGTGTCAAAAAGTGCACAAGTTTGCATTTTCGCGCATAACTTACGTTCTGAATACATCCGGACATCCAAAAATTTATGTAAGCACTAAAATATTTTATTTTAGTGTTCGCCATAAGAAAACATGCAGAAACTCAGTTTTTCGCATTCGGGACCAGATTCGATGTATTAGCCGTTGTTTAATTCACAACCACACATTCTAAACATGCTTAGTCAGCGGATAAGGATGGAATTTAGGCACCATAACTTTGCAACACATGTATGGATGGAATTTAAACACCTAAACACCATAACTTTGCAACACATGTACGGATGGGATTAAGGCACGTTTTCCATGAAACGATCTTAACGGTTCGGGTATTCCTATAAATACCCCATACCCCCCCATTGCTAAAATCACTAGAATTCTGATTTGAGAACCTCTAAGTTGAAACCATTGTTTCATACCTGAGATTCTTGAATCGGGATTAGCATTCGGGGACCCTTCGTAAGTATTCTTTCGTTCTTTTCCTTATTTTATTGCTTTTCGAGTCCGAAAGTCAAACTTTGTTTGACTTTCAGCGTTGACCAGTAATGGTCAATGCGAAGTTCTTTTGAACTTCGCAACGTGAGTGTAATCACGTTGGTCATAGTCCCTTGGGACTATGCCCACTGATTACCACGTTGTCTAGGGTCGTAGGGTAAGCGATCTAATGAATCGCTAATACCTCGAACCCGACCCAGTTTGGTCGATCATTAGGATCCGACCAAACACATTAGGTGACCATAGTAGGTAGGGAATAACCTTCCGAGGTTATACCCTATGGTCACATCGTTTAAGTAGTTGTATGATAGGTAGTTTATATGCCTTAGGTAAATTACCAGAATACCCTTTTCATGTATAATTGGTAATTAAGCATATGTAACCTAAACCTTTGTCACATAACTGATAATGTAATATGTTTAGGCATAAAACACTTGTCATAGGGCTAGTTAGGCGGTCCGAACGCGTTTCACGCGAACGACGCGTTAAAGTAGCATAAGCTACCTAAACGGGTCGTAATGGGTCGAAATCACTCAGGTTAAGTTTCATTTAGTATGTAGGCTTTGTTAAACCAAATGACACGAGTCTCTACACTCGTTTGGTTTACAAACCCTAATGCTACCCAATCTTCCGATCTAGGTCCGGTTTATTAACATAGTTACCTATACTAGGTGCCGTTTGATATCCGCGATCTCTAGCATTGTTTAGTTGTCACTCGAGAACTACTGAGCAATCTCAGGTGAGTACATAGACCCCTCTTTTACTGTTTTCCAAACTGTTTTGGGGTGGAACACATGTGCCTACTTGTTACTTTCATGCTTTCCTGTTTTAACATCATATACTGCTATGTTCGTTAGTACATTATAGTACATGATTTTATGACATTTCATGCTAGGTGTGCCCAATTGTGTGCATTACTTAGTACATCGTTTTACATGACATTTTGACATAGACATTTGACATAGACATTTCGGCATAGACATTTTAACATGATTGACATTTGATCATGCATTTCCCACAAAACATAACTTTGATTTAAACCAAGATTTACTTCAATACTTTGTTTTTGTGCATATGGTTTAGTTGAGACATTTCACTTGCCATACATGACATCTTGACATAGACGTTTGACATGGATATTTGACATAGACATTTGACATGGATATTTGACATAGACATTTTGATATGATTTACATCTTGACATGAACACTTTGACATATTACTCAATACATTTGACAATTGATTTAAACATAGACTTTTTTACATTGGTTGATTTGGTTTGATTAAGTGATTAAGTAACGATGCGTGTGTAATATGATACAAGCATGGTGGATACGCCGCTGGTACTTCCTATATATAAGTGTTTGTATGGTATTACATATCATAGCGTTATTTGAATCATTTCAGTTTGAGACATAGAATATTTTATACAATTAACATACTTTTCACAAGACATTGATTTATAAACATCTTATCTTATGCAAACATATTTTACTTGGTTATTCATTTAACCTTACATTTATTTATACTTATCATCTGATCTCATTGTTTTTCAAATGATTTACAAAGCAAAGCAAATAACAAGGTTCATGACTAAACATTTTCTCAAACATAAGTCATGAATCTTATTTTTCACAAACCTATGTATCTCACAGGCATTTTTATGCTGACGTACCTATTTTCACATGTGTTTTTCAGGAACTGTTGCATAAGATGATCAAGATACACATAGGCAGTCTTGGGCTTTAGTGACAATAAAAGATGCAAGACTAGTTAATTATGTTGTATTTCTTTGTTTGTTAAGACATTGTAACACTTGTAATCAATAAAACGAAACTTCAATTGCCATGGATTTGAAACAATTAATTCTATTACAACACTCCCCGACGTTTCCGCCACGTTTGGTATGTTCTACGTGGTCGGGGTGTGACAGTAACCCACTCACCAGATCCCCCCAAACAGTAACTATCGATTACATTAGCCCAAACCAATTTATATAAGTTTATTAGTTAAATTTAATATCCACTCCAATTAACTAATGTCACAAACCACCGGCCCAATACACTTCTGTTTATCTCAGCTAGTTAATGTGTAAACAATAAGTAATTCTGTCTAATAATCCTAGCAGCCCACTAAACAAATACTCTATGGATTAACAGCCCATCGAAATAGCAGGTTATTATCTAATTCTTATCATAGTTATCATCATCAAGAATTTATGTAATCAATTAAACCTAACAGCAAGCATATGCGGTTGTTAAACAACTTTGGAAGACACGAGGTTGGGAGCAGACTTCCTTAATTTGGGGACCACCATCCATTGAAACATAGGGGCAATAAGGATTGACTTTTTGGGTGGCCCTTATAATAAAACATCACCATCACTTTGGAACTTTGGAGCCTTACATCATCATAGTCACATGAATAAGAAGTGGAGGCAGACACATAGTGTGATTAATAATTATGTTGGCTAGTGGATAAGAAAACATGCACATGGGCTTATGATTAATTGGCAGCAACATTCACAACATATTCAATTATTCTATCATTAATTATTATCTTAGACTTAATCAAGATCCATCAGTGATTCTTATAAACAAACAAGTCTAATTACGGTTCATCATTCAAAGAAACAGTTTACTTAAGTATCATGTGACCATATAATTTACAAAGCATGGATATAGTTTCATTAACCAAGATTTCACGTAAATACAATTACCAATTAAAAGTTAACATAAACAAGAATCCACCCACCAAGATTCTAATTACAACCTTATGCAAGTTCACTTATAATCAAAACAATCAACAAGGTTAAACACGCATGAGATAGTACTAACCAAGAGATGGTGATGGTGATCATGACTGGAGGGGGTGGTCTTCTACTGCCGCAACTTGGGGAGGGGTAGGGTTTTATTTATGTTATCTTGTTACGTATACATAACATATAAGGAAGAGAGGTTGGGCCTAGTGTGTTTACTAATCAAACAAGGGTTGGGGCCGAGATTACAAAACAGAAGGCGGCCCAGTGACTTTTCTTTCTATCGGACTTGTATAGGCCCAACAACATTGAACGTATAGTTATCCTAACACAAGCTAACCCATTACCCGCACATACACGATTACTCAATCACACTTACACATAACAACCCATGTACTCACAATCAACAAGATGAGCAATCGGGACTAAATGGACTTTATAAAAAGAAACTAACAAGATACAGAACTATTCTACGAGGTAAAGGTAACACTATCAATAAACGTATAATTCATTGCTATAACTGCCAAGTTGTCAATCATTTGTTAGTTTCTTTTTATAAAATGCAGGCTATTGAGCAATTTGTTTACATTGACTATTTGACTGGTCTGTTATTTTCATCTCAGTTGATATCTCTTGACATGGGTGTGCTTATTGCTGGCGCAAAATATCGTGGAGAGTTCGAAGATCGACTCAAGGCAATCTTCAAGGAGGTTACAGAATCAGACAGCCAGATTATTCTTTTCATTGATGAAATCCATACTGTCGTTGGAGCTGGTATATTAAAGTCCAGATAATTCGTTTCATAACCATGGATACAAAAGTGTTTCATTTTATTGAATATTAAACATTAACATTGTCTTAACATAGAACAAACAAGTTACATATCGACTAATATTGTTATTGTGACAACCCTCACTAAACCAGGTATCCGTACGACTTAATTAATAATTAATTACTGCTTAATTACTGTGCTTGTTTGAAATTACTGATGAACTGCTACTTGATTTCCGATACATGCATATACCTGCATCATACTTTACTTACCGTCACTACATTATTTACATGCTGAACCTTAGTGACAAACATGATGCACAAAAAGCACAGTAGCACTATAAACGGATAACCTATTGAACATGCTGATAAAGCCAGCATCAGGCAGACACTGCCTCTAAGGCCTGTATGAGCCATAAATATTTTACTACACTAGTGGTGAGTGTAGGGATACAAGGGTTGTAGAACTGCGTCTCTAGGAATAAGTTACAATGACTGGATGTGCCTAAAACGTACTCTAAGCACAAAATTCAGCACTTTACATAATAATTCAGCATTAAGCTACCTAATAAAGTGCCAAGAGATGAGGAAAATATTCCCGACACTTTGGAGGAATAAGTTGTGTCACTAAAAATGGTATTAACGACACTTTAAAGCTTGTTTAACACTTTAACGGATTACTATCCAACCAAACAACCGGACTATACCCGGAACATGAAAATATTGTTAATAACATTACTTATCTTTTACTGAGCCAGTTAGGGTCCCTGAATACCCTAACACCCGTCACAACACACTACACACTAGTAACCGGTATAACCTCCTAACTTAACGTAACTAGACTTAACTTATCAGTTGGAATCGAACCAAACCCATCCCCTTGTAACCGAGTTCGGTTACCATGTGGGGACACCCCACTAATTCTTTTGATTATTAAAATCCATGTGTCTAATGTCACACCCGCTCGTAGCGGAAACGCGAGGTGTGATATGTATGGTTTTCATTGCATAAATATCGATGTACATGAACAAACTATATGAATAAAACATACTCCATTGCCATTACATAAGTGTTTCAAAAGATTACAACATAAGTTTAGTGTGTCGGTTACAAACCATTAACATAAAAGTAAAGTGTTATTGTTTCATACATTAACATGAAATAAACTACTAAGGTTTAAACCGTCATATTTCCGCAAAGAGGCGGAATATAATAGTTAAACCCTCCAAAAGATGGCATGGAGTTCCGGTACTTGTTATCTTGACTGGGAAATCTGACATGGTCCTTTAATTCCCTGAAATACATGTTAAGTTTGGAAAACATCAACAAAAGTTGGTGAATTCATGCAATTTAGTTGTAAAAGATGTATTTAAAATGTAAGTTGTAGTATGTAAAGCGTCAATGAAATCGTTGATCATTAATGTTTTGCAAGGACATTAATATGTGTGACGAAAAAGGAAGCAATCCAACCCTAGACGATTTTTATGTCGACTCCTATCGACTGGGACACAAACGCATTCTTCTGTATGGGTCCACGACCAAGAGTGGGGCTCGCCAAAACCCATTAGATCTAACCACTTGTACCTAGGTCCAAACTGGATTAATGGTGCTTAGATGTATAACCCTAATTCGCACATGATCTAAGGTGTTTCATTCCCTAACTTTAACATACGTTGAACATGTATTTTCCCCGATAGTTGTAAAGTTGTAAAACATTTAAATGAATAGGGGACATGAACTCACAGTATCGCGTCCTGTGAATAGATGTAAATAAGACCTCACGTGCGGTCGTCCTGAATAGCGTTGCGACCTACAAATGTTCTTATTTTTGTTAGACACTTCGGTCTTTGTAAAGAACTTGAGTACAAGTCTTGTGTCTTCAATATGTGTAAGACTTGTATGTCTTTACTGTTCGTTAACTGTGTATTCGATGAATGAGTTGTTCAAATGTTATATATATATTTTTCACCAAATATATATATATATATATAAATGTTATCTTGTATCTTGTGAGTTGTATAGTCGGATCTAGTCCGCTGAATTTCGTGTCTTATATGTATCAATTGTATAGTTGTGTTTCCAATAATGGTAACATTGGGCCAAGCCCATGTTTTCAAGTTATTGGGCTTAAATAGTGCTGGGCCTTAAATAGTGTTGGGCCTCAATAGTGTTGGGCCTCAAATAGTGTTGGGCCTCAAATAGTGTTGGGCCTCAATAGTGTTGGGCCTCAATAGTGTTGGGCTTGAATAGTGTTGGGCTTGAATAGTATTGGGCTTGAATAGTGTTGGGCTTGAATAGTGTTGGGCTTGAATATTGTTGGGCTTGAATAGTGTTGGGCTTTGGCCCATATGTTTGGTGTTTGGGCTTAGCCCACGAATTTATGTTAAGCCCATTATGAAAAATAAGCCCATTTGTAAAACAATGGCCCATTAAGTGTAAGTAAGCCCATTTGTAATAGAAAATAGTCCATTAAATAAAATAGCCCATTTGTTATAATTTAGCCCACTTGTAAGTGTAAGCCTTTCATTTTTTATAAAAACCTTTTTATAAAATTTTACTAAGTATACTTGTTAGTAAATAAAAACATACTAGTTTTTATAAGTTTATAAACATCCGAAATTTGTTATCGATAGGATACTTATATTTCGTGTCGAAAAATCGTCTAAACGTCGTAGTAACTCCTCGGATTGGCGATTCGTTTATGTATTCGTCCGCCGTCCGTTTTGACCATAAATGGTGTCCGATCCTTCGGATTGTCCGTACTCGTTTTTAAGGCGTTATTATATGAAGTCTTGTAGGACTTTTGTTATAAAGTGTTTTGAGTTTAAATGTGACATTAGATACAAGTTCCTACTTTGATATATATAACTAATACATCAAGTAATACATGTCACAAAAATTGTTAAAGTAAACAAATATATATTTTAAAAATATATATATTTTTCTTGTCTTTTATTTTATAAAAACTTTCTTTAACAACCTTTTTATTCTTGTAGAGATTTACCCAAAAATGTGGTTACTTTATAAAATAAAGTTTTTATGAAAAATGGCTATATAACCTTTGTATTTTTATCTTAACCATGTTTCATAAACATATCATTTTCTTTTTCTTTCAAATCATCATCAATTTACTCAACATCTTAACTAAACATATGAGACTTTTATAACATAATTTTTCAAGATGATATCCAAATCATGTAGGGTTTTAACCATGATCATTTCATATGCTAACAAGTTCAAAAACCAAATTTAATTTTAGTTTTAACAACTTTTATAAAAATCTCTAGTTGTATGTTACTTTTTATAATCTTGTGAAAGTCTTGTTTTTAAATAAAAACCTTAAATACTTTCACAAGATCAATAGTTATGATCATCCATTTAATCCTTTATGTTAAAAACCCTTTAACATAAACATGTATAATAATGTTTTTTTAGATCATATCTTAAAACATCTTCTAACAATTTATTTGTATCATATTCATCATAACAAGATTAAATATGCATATAACAAGTCTTAGATCACAATATAAACAAACATAAATATATCATGATTTTTATCTTTGCTTCTTTGTATTTTTTTCATGTTTATTAAGTATGATCTCTTGGTTATTATTAGTAATAATAACAATCATAAACTTAATATATTTGTATAAAAAAAATAGATATAGAAGCTTACTTCTAGCACTAGGCTAGGGATGATCTTAGAAGATTATTAAGACTAAGAAGATGATGATCTTGTTGGTAGAATACTTTTGTATGGATGGAAACCCTTCCTTTTACTTCCAAAAGCTTTAGATCCTCTTATGTTACTTGGAAATCCATATTGATCATGAAGGAGGTAATAAAAATAAATGGGTTTTTGAAGATGTTCTTATGAAAAAGATGAAGGAAATTAGAGTGTTCTTGGATGATGAAAGATGATAGGGTAAAGTGTAGTAACTTAGTGATTAAGTGTAGAAATTAATCACCATTCACATCCACTTGTAAATAAGAAATATCTAGATATTTACCAACATAAACAAGGGGGTGGGACCCCTTGTTCACGGTCACAAGGTGGGGGGGGGGGGGTCTTATGTGGTAAAAATAAGTTAGTTATTTTTAAGGTTTCAAATGAATTATAAGATGTAAGTATTTAGGTGTTAAGGGTTTGCAATTTTTCCGAGATGTTTCTTGACTTGAAATGACCATAAACTAGCTTTATAAGACCTAAAATAATGATCACTAGTTCGCTACATGTGCCAAAATATAGTTCGGCTAGATGTTTAGCACTCGTTTCACTAGTAAATAGTCGACAGGTACGCTTATGGAAGTTGTAGGAAAAATTCCAGTTATGTGTGTAATTGATATTCCATAATTATTTTTATATGAAGTTGGTGCCTAAACATCAATTTTTGCATCTTGTAATAAAATACAATTGCTGAATTTTGCGGAAAATTCATGAAATGGTCACTTTTAGCGCTTTTCGGATAGTTTTTAGTGCTACCGGGCATTGGTAAAATATTAACCGAACTCTTGTATTCCCATATAGGGTTTAATATATAATTGATATTGGACTCTCATCCGAGTCCTAAAGATGTCATTTTAGATGTTTTCTGCGGATCCGGAGTTTTCGTCAGCACTCTAGTTCACTAGGCACTACTCTAGTTGTTTCGGTGAATTGTTTGCACTATTTCAAATGTACCCAATAAAAGTGAATCATGTGTAATAATAAATGAATATTCCATGAGTTTTCTAAGATGTATATCATGTAATCATGCAGTCCGAATATTCAAAACACATACTTGTATAATGTAAATCATCGTTTTAAATGTAAGTAAATTACCCGAAAGTGGCAGTTGTCACATTCTCCCCTTGTTATTTAGAATTTCGTCCCGAAATTCTAGCTTTGTTATTCTTTGCAGGAGTCTTTGGAAATAGGTGGGGATATTTTGCCTTCATCCGGTCTTCACGTTCCCAAGTATACTCGGGCCCGTGACGAGAGTTCCAACGAACCTTTACTAACTTGATACGACTTCTTCGTGTTTTATTGACCTTCCAGTCCGTGACCTCAACAGGTTCTTCAGTGAATTGGAGTTTGTTGTCAATGTGAATTTCATCCACAGGAATGGTAACGGTTACTTGTATTGGACTCTTTTTAAGATTCGACACATGAAACGTGTGGTGTACACTGCTAAGTTCATCTGGTAACTTCAACTTGTAGGCAACAGTGCCAATCTTTTCTAAGATTTCAAATGGTCCAATGTAACGCGGGTTAAGCTTTCCACGTTTACCGAACCTCGCTACGCCTTTCCAAGGCGAGACTTTCAACAAAACTTTCTCTCCAACCTCGAAAGATGCTGGTTTTCGTTTTCCATCCGCGTAGATCTTTTGTCGATCGCGAGCCGCCTTGATACGGTCTCGGATCTGAAAAATTTTATCCGTAGTATCTTGGACTAGTTCCGGACCAATTAATTGACTATCGCCTGTTTCCGCCCAACATAGCGGAGAGCGACACTTTCGACCATAAAGAGCTTCGAACGGTGCAGCTCGTATACTTGTATGGTAGCTGTTATTGTAGGAAAATTCAACTAGAGGTAGATGATTATCCCAATTGCCACCTAAATCCATAACACATGCACGAAGCATATCTTCGAGTGTTTGGATTGTCCGTTCGCTCTGGCCGTCAGTTTGTGGATGAAAGGCCGTACTTAGATTCAGTTGAGATCCAAAGGCCTGTTGAAATGATTTCCATATTCTTGAAACAAAACGACCGTCTCGGTCCGAAATGATTGAAATAGGCACTCCGTGACGAGCCACTATTTCCTTGAGATAGATTTCTGCTAGTTTCTCAGTACTATCCTTCTCCCGAATCGGTAAGAAGTGTGCGGATTTTGTCAATCTATCGACGATTACCCAGATCATGTCATGGCCTTTCGAGGTCCTGGGTAACTTCGTAATGAAGTCCATAGATATTTGTTCCCATTTCCAAGCGGGAATCTCGGGTTGTTGTAGTAAACCTGATGGTTTCTGATACTCTGCCTTGACCTTAGCGCAGGTCAAGCATTTTCCAACATAGATAGCAATATCCTTTTTGAGGTTAGGCCACCAATAGTACTCCTTTAAGTCTTGGTACATCTTATCTGATCCAGGATGGATCGAGTACTTTGACCTATGTGCTTCCTCAAAAATGAGATCTCGGAGGCCTCCAAAGAATGGAACCCAAATTCTACCTGCAACGTACAAAGTTCCATCCTCTTTTGGCACTAACTGTTTTTCCATGCCTCGAAGTGATTCTGCTAGAATATGTTCTTCCTTGAGCGCTTCTTGTTGTGCATTTCGAATTCGTGCGGTAAGATCTGTGTGAATCGTCATCTCTAGTGCTCGCACTCTTAGTGTTTTAACTCGTTCCTTGCGGCTCAAGGCGTCTGCTACAACGTTCGCCTTGCCCGGATGGTACTTGATTTCACAATCATAGTCGTTTAATAATTCAACCCAACGTCGCTGACGCATATTTAATTCTTTTTGGTTGAATATGTGTTGTAGACTCCTATGATCTGTGAAAATAGTGCACTGTGTACCATATAAGTAATGCCGCCAAATTTTCAAAGCAAATACCACCGCGCCTAGCTCTAGGTCGTGAGTGGTATAGTTCTTCTCGTGAACTTTCAGTTGGCGGGACGCGTACGCGATAACCTTTTTACGTTGCATGAGTACACAACCCAAACCTTGATGCGAAGCATCACAGTATACCACAAAGTCATCGGTACCGTCGGGTAATGATAAGATTCGTGCAATGCACAACTTGTCTTTAAGATGTTGAAATGCTGCTTCTTGTTTCTCTCCCCAATCGAATTTCCTGTCTTTCTGTGTAAGAGAAGTTAGCGGTTGAGCAATCTTTGAAAAATTCTCAATAAATCTCCGATAATATCCCGCTAAGCCCAAAAATTGTAGCACTTCAGTAGGAGTCTTGGGCGCTTCCCAATTCTTAATCGATTCAATCTTCGACGGGTCTACTTGAATACCCTTCTCGTTCACTATATGCCCGAGAAATTGTACTTCACGAATCCAAAACTCACATTTGGAAAACTTTGCGTATAGTTTCTCCTTTTTGAGTAGTTCTAAGATGGTTCTCAAATGTTGTTCATGCTCGGCTGCCGATCGTGAGTATATCAAGATGTCGTCAATGAACACTATGACGAATTTGTTGAGATACGGCTTGCACACGCGGTTCATTAAATCCATGAAGACCGCCGGTGCGTTCGTTAAACCAAAAGGCATAACGAGAAACTCGTAATGACCGTAACGAGTCCGAAAAGCCGTTTTCGGTATGCTTTCTTCTTGAATCCGTAACTGATGATACCCCGATCGTAAGTCTACCTTTGAGTAAAAACTCGACCCTTGAAGTTGATCGAATAAGTCGTCAATCCTCGGTAGTGGATACCGATTCTTGATGGTGAGTTTATTCAACTCTCTGTAGTCGATACACATTCTGAATGTCCCGTCCTTCTTTTTCACAAAAAGAACTGGAGCTCCCCAAGGCGAGAAACTCGGTCTGATGAATCCCTTATCCAACAACTCTTGAAGTTGTGTGGACAATTCCTGCATTTCAGAAGGTGCTAATCGATATGGAGATTTAGCTACGGGTGCGGCTCCTGGTACCAAGTCGATGTGAAATTCGACTTGTCGATAAGGCGGTAATCCTGGTAAGTCTTCAGGAAAGACTTCAGGAAATTCTTTTACTACCGGAATATCTGTCCACTTCGGCCCATCGGCCTTCTTGTCTACAACATGCGCTAGAAAGGCAATATAACCTTTCCGTAAGTATTTCTGTGCTTTCATGCAATTGATGATCCGCAATGGGGTGTCACGCTTCTCTCCATGTATAACAAGTGTCTCTTTGTTCGGTAGTGGTAGGCGAATGATCTTCTCATGGCAAACGACTTCGGCTCGATTGTTGGATAGCCAATCCATGCCAACCACTACGTCGAAACTACCCAATTCAACGGGTAAGAGATCGATATTGAATTTTTGTTCACCAAGTTCTAAGGTACACTCCTTAACAACTTCTCCCGTCTCTATTAGTCTACCGTTAGCCAATTCTATAGAATATGGAACATCTAGCTTACTAGGTTCCAAGTCCAGAATATTTTTAAATTCTATAGAGATAAAACTAAAATCGGCTCCGGTATCAAATAATATGGATGCGAAATGATCATTGAGGAGAAACGTACCAGTGACCACATTAGGGTCTTGGCGCGCATCTTTGGCTCCAATCACAAATGATCGACCACGAGCTTGAATTTCTTTAGGACAGTCTTTCTTGTAGTGATCTTTGCTTCCGCATCCAAAGCATCCTTGACCACGACCATTCCCGTTCCCATTCTTGTTACCAAAACCACTTCCTGATCCAGTATTATTTCCCGTTCCCCAACATGATTCAGTACGGTGGCCAGTCTTGCCACACTTGTCACACTTGACAACCCGACAATCACCCAAGTGATGAAATTTGCATCGCTCGCACTTAGGTAAAGTACCAGCGTACTTCTTAGGACCAGTGTCGTTTGTGGCTACAAACGCCCTTGCATCCTTTTGCGGGTTATTCTGTCGCCTGTTGTTGTTGTTGTTGTTGGGGTTATTGTTATTGTTGTTGTGATTGTTGTTACTGTTGTTGTTGTTATTACCGCGGGTTCCCTTCTTGAAATTCGAGTAACTCCTCTTCCCACGGTTGGAAGACTCAACATGTGTTTCCTTCTTGTCATCACCTTTCTTAGTGAATATCTTCATCCTGACCCCGTCTTCAGTAAGACTCACGGCTATAGTCACAGCCTGAGTAATAGTCGTGGGTTTAGCTGCAGTAACCAGACTTCGAATCTTGTCAGAAAGTCCCCAGATGTAGCGTTCGATACGCTTGTATTCTGGTGTTACAAGATAAGGAATCACGCGGGACAGATCGTGAAATCTTTGCGTATATCCCGTTATATCAGCTCCGACCATGGTAAGGTTCCAAAACTCGTTCTCCAACTTCTGGAATTCAGCACGAGAACAGTACTTATCCCTCATACGTTCCTTCAGTTCATCCCATGTCAACGCATAAGCAGCGTTATCACCCAAAGTTTGCACTTGTAAGTTCCACCAGGTAAGGGCCTCGTTGAGAAACAAGCCAGTAACGAAAGTGACTTGCTGATTAGCAGAACATCTGCTCATTCTGATAGTGGAATCCGTTTTCTCAGTCCATCTCACGTAAGCCACAGCACCGCCTGTGCCATCGTAGTTAAGTGGCTTGCAGTCCAGAAACTGCTTGAATGTGCACCCTGAAATTGGACAACGGATTTTGAATGAGCAAATAGTGAATCGCACGAATAGATTTAGAAAGAAATTTGATGAGTTGTAAAAAAACGAATAAACGTTACCCGTAATATTTGTTCCACCTGAAGGTCCGCTTGGACCCTGGCCTCCCGATCCGCCGGTGCCACCACTTTGTTCGACACGGGATGCCTCATACAGTGCGATAGCTTGAGCGATTCTCTGTTCTATAAGTGCATTCAGTTCCGCCTCGGTCGTAGGCATTTGTGGGGGTGGGGGTGGATTAGTCCGTGAACGTAAGACTCTCCTTGGTGGCATGATTCTTCCAAAGGAGAAATAGGATAAAGATTAGACGTTGATTTTGTTTGTTCAAAAAGAAATATTCATAACATTAACAACAATATCACCACCAAATATATAATGCGAGTAAATAAGTTAACATAAACAATAAGATATGTCCAACCAGACCACTCAAATGCATTTAATAGATAACACCAAGTTTTTCATATATATAGTCAACCGGTTACATAATCGTTTGAAAGGAACAAAAATAGACTCGGACTACATAACCCGGTCATACTAGACTAGTACAACAAAAGAGATAACAAAATCTTCCTTCCAACTGTGTGATCCGCTGTATGTCGGTTGTCTTCAAAACTTGGTGGAGCATCAATATGTACACAAAACGGATATAAATACCCGTCCCAAAAGTATAATACCTGTAAACATAGTCTATGGTGGGGGAAAAACTGGTGGTGGAATCGGGAACAACAACCTGTGAACATCAGAAACCCTACCCTCCAAATCTAGAACCAAACGGTTCAGGAATACAATCTGCTGTTCGAGCGTCAGAACACGAGCAGGTAAATCAACTGGCGGTATATCCACTGGTGGCATCTGAGGTGGTAGTGGGGGTAATGGTGGTGACCCTGGTGGTGGTGGTGGAGCATGGGGTGGTGAATGGGCTGGTGGTGGTGGAGCCAGAAGTACCAAACCAAGCAGGTGAGTAAGCTCATCCCCGAGTTCACTAACTCGACAGATAATAAAGTCTATCTGATGCTCGAGTGTGAGCACACGAGCCGGTAACTCGGTAGTAGCAACTAGGTAATGCAATGGGTGGTATGGGTCTGTGATGGGCATATCATGTGGGTATAGGTCCATGTCCCCGGGTGGTATATGGGCATGTCCAGAGGGTCCTGCCTCGTCAGTATGGTCTATATGTGGTAGAATAAGGGCAATATGATCATGTGCAGGGACAACTGGCTCATCTGGTAGGACATCATCCAACTCAATGTCTGCATTGCGCTGTAGGCCAATGGCCTGCAGTGCAGATGAAGTAACAGATGCATAAGATGAAGCATCTGAATCGGTATCGGAGTCAGAAGAAATGACAATAACCGGGACTACCGGTGCAGCGACCTCCAAAATAACCAAGTCATGAACATCCCTGTCTCCCAACTCATCACCTAAATGCTCCACAGGAATCACAGGAACTACAGCGTCGTCATCCTCGTCGAAGTCGTCAATAAAAGGCATAATAGCAAGAGGAAGGATATCCCAGGGTATAACCTCGACCACATGTTCACCCTCCGGGTGACCCATGATAACTACATCATTGAGTATAGGGGGAATAGCTAACACATCATCATCGATGATGTCGCCCAGAAGTGCGAACGGCTGGAAATCATCCATGTCGCTGTCAGAAGTAGAGTCGCTATCAGATAAGATGACCTGAACCTCCGGCACAACGTCATCGTCAGACACAATCTCCATGGGGTCTACATCGTCGTATACATTACTGCCTTCAGATGAAGACATGATAGCCTGAGAAATAAGTTGTTCGACACGTATGAGTATTTGTTACGTTACATATATACACAAAATGTATTTTTCACATAATGTTCATTTTAAGTTATCCTAATTGAGTTGTGTGGATTAACTTAAAGTTGCATGTCTACCATTTAGATGACTAAGACACTAATGTCCTTGCTTGATTTGTATGAGATGAATTCTTGTTGAAAATGGACCATGAAAAATGTTTATGCAAATGAAAACATGTGTTTGTGTTTAGATGGTTTTCATGAGAGATCCCTAGTGATTGTAGACTTAGACTCAATAAAGAATCCTGGTTCACTACAATCGATGCTCTGATACCAAACTGTCACACCCGCTCGTAGCGGAAACGCGAGGTGTGATCTGTATGGTTTTCATTGCATAAATATCGATGTACATGAACAAACTATATGAATAAAACATACTCCATTGCCATTACATAAGTGTTTCAAAAGATTACAACATAAGTTTAGTGTGTCGGTTACAAACCATTAACATAAAAGTAAAGTGTTATTGTTTCATACATTAACATGAAATAAACTACTAAGGTTTAAACCGTCATATTTCCGCAAAGAGGCGGAATATAATAGTTAAACCCTCCAAAAGATGGCATGGAGTTCCGGTACTTGTTATCTTGACTGGGAAATCTGACATGGTCCTTTAATTCCCTGAAATACATGTTAAGTTTGGAAAACATCAACAAAAGTTGGTGAATTCATGCAATTTAGTTGTAAAAGATGTATTTAAAATGTAAGTTGTAGTATGTAAAGCGTCAATGAAATCGTTGATCATTAATGTTTTGCAAGGACATTAATATGTGTGACGAAAAAGGAAGCAATCCAACCCTAGACGATTTTTATGTCGACTCCTATCGACTGGGACACAAACGCACTCTTCTGTATGGGTCCACGACCAAGAGTGGGGCTCGCCAAAACCCATTAGATCTAACCACTTGTACCTAGGTCCAAACTGGATTAATGGTGCTTAGATGTATAACCCTAATTCGCACATGATCTAAGGTGTTTCATTCCCTAACTTTAACATACGTTGAACATGTATTTTCCCCGATAGTTGTAAAAGTGTAAAACATTTAAATGAATAGGGGACATGAACTCACAGTATCGCGTCCTGTGAATAGATGTAAATAAGACCTCACGTGCGGTCGTCCTGAATAGCGTTGCGACCTACAAATGTTCTTATTTTTGTTAGACACTTCGGTCTTTGTAAAGAACTTGAGTACAAGTCTTGTGTCTTCAATATGTGTAAGACTTGTATGTCTTTACTGTTCGTTAACTGTGTATTCGATGAATGAGTTGTTCAAATGTTATATATATATTTTTCACCAAATATATATATATATATATAAATGTTATCTTGTATCTTGTGAGTTGTATAGTCGGATCTAGTCCGCTGAATTTCGTGTCTTATATGTATCAATTGTATAGTTGTGTTTCCAATAATGGTAACATTGGGCCAAGCCCATGTTTTCAAGTTATTGGGCTTAAATAGTGTTGGGCCTCAAATAGTGTTGGGCCTCAAATAGTGTTGGGCCTCAATAGTGTTGGGCCTCAATAGTGTTGGGCTTGAATAGTGTTGGGCTTGAACAGTGTTGGGCTTGAATAGTGTTGGGCTTGAATAGTGTTGGGCTTAAATAGTGTTGGGCTTTGGCCCATATGTTTGGTGTTTAGGCTTAGCCCACGAATTTATGTTAAGCCCATTATGAAAAATAAGCCCATTTGTAAAACAATGGCCCATTAAGTGTAAGTAAGCCCATTTGTAATAGAAAATAGTCCATTAAATAAAATAGCCCATTTGTTATAATTTAGCCCACTTGTAAGTGTAAGCCTTTCATTTTTTATAAAAACCTTTTTATAAAATTTTACTAAGTATACTTGTTAGTAAATAAAAACATACTAGTTTTTATAAGTTTATAAACATCCGAAATTTGTTATCGATAGGATACTTATATTTCGTGTCGAAAAATCGTCTAAACGTCGTAGTAACTCCTCGGATTGGCGATTCGTTTATGTATTCGTCCGTCGTCCGTTTTGACCATAAATGGTGTCCGATCCTTCGGATTGTCCGTACTCGTTTTTAAGGCGTTATTATATGAAGTCTTGTAGGACTTTTGTTATAAAGTGTTTTGAGTTTAAATGTGACATTAGATACAAGTTCCTACTTTGATATATATAACTAATACATCAAGTAATACATGTCACAAAAATTGTTAAAGTAAACAAATATATATTTTAAAAATATATATATTTTTCTTGTCTTTTATTTTATAAAAACTTTCTTTAACAACCTTTTTATTCTTGTAGAGATTTACCCAAAAATGTGGTTACTTTATAAAATAAAGTTTTTATGAAAAATGGCTATATAACCTTTGTATTTTTATCTTAACCATGTTTCATAAACATATCATTTTCTTTTTCTTTCAAATCATCATCAATTTACTCAACATCTTAACTAAACATATGAGACTTTTATAACATAATTTTTCAAGATGATATCCAAATCATGTAGGGTTTTAACCATGATCATTTCATATGCTAACAAGTTCAAAAACCAAATTTAATTTTAGTTTTAACAACTTTTATAAAAATCTCTAGTTGTATGTTACTTTTTATAATCTTGTGAAAGTCTTGTTTTTAAATAAAAACCTTAAATACTTTCACAAGATCAATAGTTATGATCATCCATTTAATCCTTTATGTTAAAAACCCTTTAACATAAACATGTATAATAAATTTTTTTTTTAGATCATATCTTAAAACATCTTCTAACAATTTATTTGTATCATATTCATCATAACAAGATTAAATATGCATATAACAAGTCTTAGATCACAATATAAACAAACATAAATATATCATGATTTTTATCTTTGCTTCTTTGTATTTTTTTCATGTTTATTAAGTATGATCTCTTGGTTATTATTAGTAATAATAACAATCATAAACTTAATATATTTGTATAAAAAAAATAGATATAGAAGCTTACTTCTAGCACTAGGCTAGGGATGATCTTAGAAGATTATTAAGACTAAGAAGATGATGATCTTGTTGGTAGAATACTTTTGTATGGATGGAAACCCTTCATTTTACTTCCAAAAGCTTTAGATCCTCTTATGTTACTTGGAAATCCATATTGATCATGAAGGAGGTAATAAAAATAAATGGGTTTTTGAAGATGTTCTTATGAAAAAGATGAAGGAAATTAGAGTGTTCTTGGATGATGAAAGATGATAGGGTAAAGTGTAGTAACTTAGTGATTAAGTGTAGAAATTAATCACCATTCACATCCACTTGTAAATAAGAAATATCTAGATATTTACCAACATAAACAAGGGGGTGGGACCCCTTGTTCACGGTCACAAGGTGGGGGGGGGGTCTTATGTGGTAAAAATAAGTTAGTTATTTTTAAGGTTTCAAATGAATTATAAGATGTAAGTATTTAGGTGTTAAGGGTTTGCAATTTTTCCGAGATGTTTCTTGACTTGAAATGACCATAAACTAGCTTTATAAGACCTAAAATAATGATCACTAGTTCGCTACATGTGCCAAAATATAGTTCGGCTAGATGTTTAGCGCTCGTTTCACTAGTAAATAGTCGACAGGTACGCTTATGGAAGTTGTAGGAAAAATTCCAGTTATGTGTGTAATTGATATTCCATAATTATTTTTATATGAAGTTGGTGCCTAAACATCAATTTTTGCATCTTGTAATAAAATACAATTGCTGAATTTTGCGAAAAATTCATGAAATGGTCACTTTTAGCGCTTTTCGGATAGTTTTTAGTGCTACCGGGCATTGGTAAAATATTAACCGAACTCTTGTATTCCCATATAGGGTTTAATATATAATTGATATTGGACTCTCATCCGAGTCCTAAAGATGTCATTTTAGATGTTTTCTGCGGATCCGAAGTTTTCGTCAGCACTCTAGTTCACTAGGCACTACTCTAGTTGTTTCGGTGAATTGTTTGCACTATTTCAAATGTACCCAATAAAAGTGAATCATGTGTAATAATAAATGAATATTCCATGAGTTTTCTAAGATGTATATCATGTAATCATGCAGTCCGAATATTCAAAACACATACTTGTATAATGTAAATCATCGTTTTAAATGTAAGTAAATTACCCGAAAGTGGCAGTTGTCACATCTAATATCTAGAATACACAATAACCTATGGTTAAACTTGATGGAATTGTCTATAAGTAACTAGCTCATATCCATCATTCTTTCACACAACACTTGGACAAATCTCTCTCTCTCCCCTCTCCTTGGTTCTCGGCCGAAGACACAAGCACCACCACCACCACTTTTCGATTTTGATCAAGTAATTCCAAGCATTCACAAGTGTGAAGGATCACCTACAAGGAAGCTTGGTGCAATCGGAAGGCGAAGGACCTCACTCTATTGCTTTTATCCACTCATTTTGCGTCTAGATTCTTCCCTAGCCTCGAGCTAGTAGTAAGTTGCTATAATCACCCTCTCGAACTATTTTGAAGTGGTTAATATGATTTGTAACGGTTAAAACTCGTAATCTTACAAAATGACACACAAAAGTTTACTAAAAATGCTTGTAATGATGGTTAAAAGCTCATATGTTGTGTAAATCTTGTAGTAATTGATTTGTGTGATTATTTGGACCCGATCTATGTTGTGGTAGCTCGGATCATCGTTTAACCCGGATTGGTCATGATCAAGGATTATGACATAAAGCTTGTTTAAGAGTAACAAGGGTTAAAGGATGAAACTCTACCACACGCGAATCATGAACTTGTGTAAAAGCGATTTAGCTTATGAAATAGTGTTTAAAACTAGTAGATCTACGGATCTACAAGCGGTATTTTCAAAGAACCAAGTATCAAAGAAATCATGTTTTCTAAAGACGGATCTTACACTAACACGAATGATTTTTAGAACACACAAGTGTGTAAACACTTGTGTAGCACACACTTTCGACAAAATAACTATCTTTGTAAAAATTGATAAGAAGTTGTAAAGATGGAATTTCTTTAAAAACGGGGTTTTTACGAAACCGGATTGATTTATATAAAGATCCACTAAAAGTAATGGAATTTACTTTATACTCTTGGATAAAACGCAAGTTCATGTAACTTATGCGATCTACATATTTATTTACTAGTTTGTTGTTTTGGACATTGTTTTGATTGAATGAAAAGAATGTTGGTTTGATTTATAAAAGAAAATGAT
Organism: Helianthus tuberosus; assembly: GCA_030545235.1. Lineage (NCBI taxonomy): Eukaryota > Viridiplantae > Streptophyta > Magnoliopsida > Asterales > Asteraceae > Helianthus > Helianthus tuberosus. The sequence continues at coordinate 69,187,108 of CM060356.1, read as the reverse complement.
ACGCTTAAAAGCGTGGCCACCTCCAGTTACAGGGGAAACTCTGGCGAAATTTTTCCAAAAACCTAACACTTAGAAATATTTTCACTATAAGTGTTAGAGATACTTTTCGACTTGTTTTCAAACTATAGATTTCGCCATGACTTTGTTTACAAAACATCGGAGGTGGATTTTCACAAAATAAACTTGGTAAATATATATTTAGTATATATTTTTCTTAACGACACTTGTCATGTGTTTATGAATATTTTGTGAAAATACTAGTATTATTTTTAGGGTAAAAATAATACTATCGAATGTTAATGGATCCAAAATAATACGAACGTCTCTACGATAAATATATAAGTTACACCGGTAATTATTATTACCACTCGATCTCTAAAACATAACTTACGCATTTTAAGAAAATATGACTTAACGCGTATTTTTGTCAAGGTATTATTTTGGGAAAATTATGTGTAATAGAAAATATAATATTTTTGAGAAGAATATTTATATTTGGGATTAGAAATAAAATATATTTTAAGTGAGACTTAATAATATATTTCGAAAGTATACAAACACACATGTATTAAATCCCCCATCCTTGGGAAGGAAAATGATTACCAAGTATACACACATGTCATAGTTTGTTTGGTTTGTTTGGTTTACATATATGGGGCATGTCCTGTATATGAACTAGTGGGGAACACATTCTCACTACTTGTACTTAATTGCGGGTTGTTTTAATAGAATCACCGGGGTAACCCTTTACCCAAAAAAAAATAGTTGTCTAACTATTTCCCGAAAACTTAAACCTTAAAGCTAAGGCACGGCCGTCCGTCTAATAGAATTAGTACGTGTAGGTCGTCACACAGCTGCTTGATCAGGAGACATACTTGGTAGAGACGCACCACTGTGAGTTCATGTCCCCCTTTTCTCTTAACTGTTTTCAGTTTTCTAAACTGCGGGGGTAAAATACATGTTACTATGATTACGAGTACTTTATACATGGTATGGTTAGCGTAAGGAGGGTTACTACTTAGATCATGTGAGTGGGTAGGCGGGAACTGGAGGCCATTAATCCTCATTGTAGGACCGAGGGACGTAAGCGGTAGATCTATCTGGGTGTAGCAAGCCCAACTCCAGGTCCAACAGTACGGACCTCGGGGTGACTTTGTGCCCAACGCAAAATCTGCTAGGTTTGAGTCTTCCTACTTGCACTTCACACATATCAATGGCCTTGCTAACCATTGGTGATCTCTTTTTCCTTATTTGCTACATACCAGGATTTTTATACTTACAAAGGTTTATTTACTCACTTACACATGAACTCGCTCAACATTATTGTTGATTTTTCAACTTACATGTATTTCAGGGAATTAAAGGATCTGGCGTGGTATGACACGTTTTCCCGCTGCACTAGTTACGAGGTCATCCGGGTTTGGGGAATGTGACTCTTTCCTGGACAAGTCACAGTCCTTAAACTGTGTTTATGTCATGTTGATGCTTGTGTTTGTTGAACAATGTCGTTAGGATGTGTTTCCGTTGAGACAATGTTATTGTATTTGGTTTTTAAAACTTAATCTAATGGATGATCTTGCATGGTTTTATTTCATGTAGCTTTGTTATGGTTAAGCTATGGTATTAAGAAGTCACACCAAATTAACCACGCTTCCGCAAAGCCAGGGTGTGACAGCTTGGTATCAGAGCTCTGATCATAGCGAACTAGGATTCTTTCTCGAGTCTAGACTATGATCACTAGGGCTCTCACGAAAACATTTTTACTGCATACCACTTAAGTCCAGATCCAAAACTTTTATAAACAAATGTTGAGCACATTTTATTTATTATGTATAGGCTCAGTCTGGGAGGCTGAGGCTCGGTCTGGAGGACCGAGGCTCGGTCTAGGAGACCGAGGTAGTTGCCTAGTAGGACTAGGGAGAGCAGTCTGAGAGGCTGGGAGAATTTGGCTAGTAGGACTAGGAAGAGCAGTCTGAGAGGCTGGGAGGCTAGTGGGACTAGGAGAATTATTTGATTGCTTGCTTGGTGACTAATGTGCTTATCTGATTGTATGATTGACTGTTTGTGCATGTTTGTGTTTATGTTACAGACACCATGGACACCTCTGGCACTGGTGATTTAGACACCACGGGCCCTAGACCTATAGTATCAGATGACCTAGAGTCTTCAGAGCACGAGGTCCACACATCCGACGTTACTAGCACGGACGAGGACGACTTTCAGCCCTTTGCTTTACCTGATGGTGCTGATGAGCTCGCTGATGGCCCTTTGGCCGGGGACCTACCGTTAGTGGAGATCCCTGCTCCCATACCCTTAGCTGTTTATCCTGCTTACGATTTGCTTCTCGACGCCGACAATGATGGCGACGTCGATCTGTTTGATGACGAGCCCTTAGAGGAGGATGTTCAGGTGTCACACCCCTAATTTCCACGTGTCACCGGTGGGCCCGGTGGGGGTATCGTGACGTAGTTGGTATCATCATAGACAAACAACACAATATAATAATGCACAGCGGAAGCAAAAGATAGATTCGTTTCAACTTTAAATAGAAGTGTAATATTAATTATCACAAGTAGTCGAAACGGATCCACAGGCGGATCGAAAAATAAAATAGGATAATTGTTCAACAGTTTAATGTCGCCCAAGCTGCGTGACTTATTGTGGACGCTCTAGAAGCCTGCCAGCCTATTTCGTATAGTACCTGCACTTAATCTTTTGGGAAAAATACGTCAGTTTACACTGGTAAATACAATTCGACTGACTCATTTTGAAAAGGTTGAAAATTGATTTAAATGCACAAGGCACAAAACATTTTTTTTTATTAACTTGGGTCAATTATTTAATATATTAATCATGTGAACGAATTACATGTTACTTGCGTTCAGTGGCCCGGATCTAGTCCGGGCTAAAGATCAATGGACACACCACATAAGCGAGTTATACACTGACGGGTGCACGCCTACACCCCGTGCTCTGGTCGTGGCCATCTCGTAAGATGATGCCAAGGATATCCGGGACATGGTCATTAACCCCCCAAAGGCTTAAAGTAAGCAAGACTGTTTAAACGAGCCGCACAAATTATTCAAACTAAACACCCAAGGGTGTAGGATTTAACGCTCGATCAAGCGGTATTCTATATACCGTAACCCAAGCCCGTATAGGGAAAATAAGCCAAAGAGTATTTACCTGCGTCTAGTATCAATCACAATCAAGAAAATGCAAGTATCTTTTACTGGTGCTCCTAATCTGGAACAAAGGTTTATAATAACCTATTAGATTTCTAACGGGTCTTTATTTAAGCCTAAGTCTAGACCGGTTAGTTTTAAGGATGACATGGTTTACGCACGATTAAGCGAAGACCGGATGGAATGTGAATTTGACCCGACAAGTTTGAAGACTTGTATAATATGGGTTTACTAAACACATTCTGGATTTTGAGACAAAAGTGATAATGTTTGACCCGTTTCGGCCAATTTATGTAAACTAGTTACATAAACCGAACCGAACGCGAAAAGTGCGTTACGGGCGACCAAGAGAGTCATATGAAAGTTTCCTGAGTTGATATGCTTTAAATATGTTAAGATATCAGTAAAGTAATTTCTATTATGCCCGGAACGGATTTAAACTCAACTTATGCCTCATAGGGGCATTTTGGTCATTTAAAAGATTATAAAAGATCTTATTTGCAAATCTGAGTTACGGGTCTGAATCATACAGTAAATATACTTAATTTGTCTTATTATAACAGTAGGGTATGACCCATATACAAAACTTATCATTTCAAACAAGACTATGCGCCTTAGGGGCATTTTAGTAATTTAACAAGGGCTAAAAATGCCAAAACTGGAAATCTGAGTTTATAAACTTGTACTTACTGTTACTTTATAAAAATATGTTAAACACATCAGTAAATATAAGTCTTATATGTTTAATATGGTTATAGGATATACTATACGTTAAAAATGCCTAAAAAGGCGATTTAGAGCCGTTTCCGGGTTTGTAAAAGAAAGCTGAGATTTTTATACTTCCAGAAGGTTCAACATACTTTATTTAATAAATAAAATCAGTAGGAAGTGGTTTGGGGTCAATCGGATTTATAAAACTCGTTTTATGGCCAAAAAGGGCAATTTCGGTATTAACCGAATCAACTTAGCGACCTATGAAACGATCAGCCAAAAATTAAATAAAAATCATCAAAAATCCCAAAATATTATATAACATCAGTGGGTAAAAAGTTTTATACCAAAAAGTGGCCTTAAATAGGTTATACGCTAAAAGCGCCGTTTATGTACATAAAGATATAGTTTTACGATATCGGCCATAACTCAAAATCTGGACCACCAACTGATCTCAAATTTTCGGTGCAAGTTTAAAATTTAGAAATAAAGATTTCTACTCTTTCACCTTTCCAAAAATCACGTTTTATATCAAAAAGGGCAAAATAGTCAACTTTTAAGCATAATCGGAAACATGCATATGAATCGGTTAAGCATAGACTCAAGATGTAAAAATTCCAGAAAGTTATACATAAATAAAATGGTCAAAAATAAACTCTAATACAGATCTCAAACATGCATGCACGGATCCGAATCGAGAGTCAACGAAAAAGTCGTTTTATAAGACTTTCGGTTCCAATCCGGGTTTATACTAAAGATTGTCGAGTTGATCATGGTAAAACATATTCTTACATTCATTATAAAGCTATTTTTGATGATCAAACTGATTGCATGTCATCTACATTACCATTTATGCTATATTTCACAAAAACAATTTCTGTTGACTTTTTAAGAACAACTTTGACTCGACAAATAGCATGCTTAGAGTGGGAATCAGAGAATACCCTTTTTGAGGGTTTGTTTCCCACATAAATACCAACTTATAAGTGGTTTCAATTTGAGAAATGACTGAGCCAAATTCGTTTAATCGAAAAGTCAAACTATATTTACTACGGATTGACTTTTAGCTAATAATCTATGATAGAACGAATTAGAGAGGGTTATGAATGCTTACCAAGGTCCTAATGAAGCTTAGATAGGACTTGGAAGTAGCCTTGTCGATCAGAATGCTCCTGGAGTTGTCTTGTGAGTTCTTGCAAGTTTGTATGTGTTCTTGTTTCTAACACAAGTGCCCCCAAATGAGGAATTGATCTGAATTTTAATGTGTTTCAGATGTCATGAGAGAGCCACAGGTGTCATAGCATGCATGTACTTCAATTGGTGAGTTTTGGAGGTGGTGCAAGCTGTAAACAACTCAAAAATCGGACCAAAATGGCTACTATTCGCGAATCTGATGCTGGGCGTGGGTCGCGGCCCGCTTAAGGCTGCCCAGGCGGGCCGCCTGGGATCTGCAGGCCCAAAAGTTTGTTAAATGTTGCAGTTTAGTCCCTGGTCTTCGTATACGAGGTTTTGGCCATTTATTTTGACCCTTAGACCCTCAAACTTGATTTTTAGGAACCTTGGGACATTTACCAACATGGTAATGTCCTCGGTTAACTTTGCGCTCACCCGAAAAGCCATGAAATTCGACGTTGACGCTTTTAACTCCTCAAGTACGGTTTTGGCCATAATTTTCTCATACGATAACGAAACTTCATGAAATTTTTACCACATATTCTCATGAGTATATTTTATCATTACAAAGCTTCGGGGCTGCCAAAAGATCACTCAGAGGTATAAATTCAACATGTTGACACTTTTAGTCCCTGTAGTTTGTAATTACTCACTTTCGTGCATTTTCCGCTTCGTATGATCCATGATCTATCCGTTTAGGGTTATAAACACCATGTAGTGTTATTGGAGGACTTATTTATCCATTGTTGACACTTTGAACCCTTGAATTTACATAGTTTCACCGTTTGTCAACTTTAGTCCCTTTAAAGTTTGTTTTCACATATTCCAAGTCCATGACACGTGTCAAGACATTATTGGGCGTAAATTTCCGAGGTGTTACATCAGGGCGAGGCCCTTCTTGCTGCTGGTGATCTCTTGATGATCGCAGATGCTCCCGCCGAGGAGTCACCCGCTCACTCTCCGGTCCCAGACTCTTTCGAGTCTGTGGCCTCCGCACCTTCACACACCTAGAGTGCGCAGCACTTCTCACATGGATCAGATCCCGACCAGGCATCCTCTGTTGCCCCTATTCCTAGTTTTGCTTTCGACCACGATGATGTGGAGGATTCCGATCCTGTCTTTCCCCCAGGATTCGACCCAGATCAGGATATAGAGTTTATACCCATGGATCAGCCTATGGAGGATCCAGTCGACCCAGTAGACCCAGTTGATCCCATCGATCCCGAGTTTGATTTTGGGATGGCCTTTGATGACCCCGAGCCTGCCATGGCCCCTGAGCAGGTAGCCGCTCTAGACCCTGCGTTTGAGCACGACCCAGTTCATGCTGACGCACCTATTATTGAGCCTGTCATTGCTGACCCACCTATTGATGATCACCCAGTGGATGCTCCGTTGTTGGAGGGCGATCATGTCATTGCTGCTGATCATGTTGATCCCCCACTTATTGCTGATGCACCAGTTGACCCTCTTGCTGCACCTCACCATGATCCTATGCCAGTTCAGTTTGATCGTGCACTTTTTGAGGCACAGATGGACCCACGAGATGAGCACGCCCAGCATGGGTGGATTCCTGCTGATGACGAGGTCCCACCTATTCCCCCGCAGATCACTGATACCTGTCACATTGATACCTCCTTTTCATTTCCTCGGTTTACACCTCCAGCGCGACCTGGAGAGGGTTCTTCGGCTCACCCTTTTGGACATGTACCGGTATCTATCCCTGCTATACCACCGTATGTTACTTTTCCCCTTGTTTCTCCATTTCATGTGGCACCTTTTGATCCCACCAGTGAGCCGTTTCTCTGGTCATCACCACCTGCCATGCCACCGACCGACCCCTACCATTCTTTCCATATGGGATATTCCATTGAGGATGTTTTGATGTCTTTTGTCGCCCAGCACGAGGCACACACGCAGCGCATTCAGGAGCTTGAGAGAGCCCAGCCGCCACCGTGTCAGTGCCAGGGTCAGACCCACTCTCCTTTGCAGCCCTCTCGACCTTTACCACCAGACTATGCTGCACGCCTTTTTGCCCTAGAGCAGCAGGTTGCTTCTTTCTTGCGTACCCAGAGAGCCATGGAGGAGGACTGGCTCCATTTGCGTCGCTTGTTTTACACTCACTTTCCCCCTCCTCCACCGCCATCCGTGTAGAGCTCTTCAGTACCGTATGGGTAGACGCTGGTGAGAAGACGGCGATTGCTCTTGACTGCACAGCATTTTTGGAGACTACATTATGATTCTGACTTTTGTTGACATGTATTTGATGTACTGACACTGATTTGATATAGTTTTTGGACTAGGGTGATGTAGCCCTTAGTCGAATGATGTTGTATGACACTGTGATGTACTTGTACGCTTACTATGTGGTCTCAATATATGGCAATCGCAGTATTCTCATCATATTTGATGCTTGATTTGGTTATTTATATTCTATGACATGGGATGTTGTGTGATCGATGTTTGTAACATGGGATGTTGTGTGATTGATATGATTATAACATGAGATGTTATGTACTATTACTATCATTATATACGTACGCTATATTATGACCTGACTTACGTATTATAACATGGGATCTTTATTATGGCCTGACCGACGTAAACCCATCTTTTAGAAGATGCCGCAAAGACGTCAAACGTCGATGCCTACCAATGAGGCAGAACTCCAGCAAATTATCGCTGCTGCCATCGCACAATACGCCGCCTCTCAAGGAGGGACTAGTGGAAGCAACTCTGGCAACACTGGCGACAACAACAACCCGCCTCATGGTAATACTAAGTCATTTAGACATACCATGACCTAATTGGATATCTATAGCAAAGATGCTAATGCCGTTCACATGTTACAATGTGTGTGCAGGGTGCACCTATAAGCAGTTTCTAGACTGCAAACCGGTCAACTTTGATGGCACAGGAGGTGCTGTCGCCTTTGTTCGTTGGGCTGAGAAAACTGAATCTGTTCTTCGCATGAGCAAATGCGCACTAGATCAGCAAGTCACCTACATTTCTGGGCTATTTCTGGATGGAGCCCTCTCTTGGTGGAATTTGCAAGTACAGACACTCAGTGAAGCTGCTGCCTACGCGCTAACCTGGACCGAACTGAAGGAACTTATGCGCAAAAAGTACTGCTCTCGCGCGGAAATCCAAAGATTGGAAACTGAGTTTTGGCATTTGAAAATGGAAGGCCCAAAGATCGCAGAATACGTTCAGAGATCCCATGACTTATCGCATGTGGTACCCTACATGGTCACTCCGGAGTTCAAGCGGATTGAACGTTTCATTTGGGGATTAGCTCCTCAAATCATAAGCATGGTGACCTCATCCAAGCCTGCGACAATTACTGAGGCAATCGATTTGAGCGTGGCACTCACTAAGGAGGCTATCCGCCTGAACAAGTTCGATGAGATCGAGGCAAAGAAGAAAGAGACTCACGTCGAGTCATCCGGAGGTAACAAACGAAAGTTCTCGAACTTCAAACAAGGCACTAGTGGGGTTGTTAAGAAAGGAGAGCCAAACGCGCCAGCTCAGGTTACAGCTGGTAGTGGGAAGAAAGGAAAGGGATATATGGGCACCCAGCCCAAGTGCAACACCTGCCAGCGTCACCATTCTGGCCGATGCGGGCCAAAAGTATGTGAAGCTTGTGGAAAGACTGGTCACTTGAAGGATTCTTGTTGGGCTAGTGCTGGCCGGGGAGGCCAAGGAGGATTTGGGAATAGAAATAATAATCGTGGTGGTATTGGGAATCGCCCACAGGGGAACAATGGAGGTAATGGGAATCGAGGCAACAATGCTAATCAAGCAGGCGCTATGAATCATAACCAAAGGAATAACCAAGCTGGGAATGGAGGTGGAAACGGGCAAAGACTTGGATGCTTTAACTGTGGTGATATCGGGCACTTTAAGAGGAACTGCCCAGAGTTAAACCAAGCCCGTGGAAGAGTATTTCATATTGAAGCGAGGGAGGCGCGCCAGGACCCCAATGTCGTTACTGGTACGTTCCCTGTAAACCAACGCTATGCATCCGTTTTATTTGATACTGGTGCCGACTATAGCTTCGTATCGTTAGAATTTAAGAATATGCTTGGTTTAGCCGCTAGTAAATTAGATATTCCGTACTCAATCGAATTGGCTAATGGAAAGATAGTAGAAGCCAATGAAGTTATCAGAGGTTGTGTGATCGAATTGGGAGAGCGTGAGTTTGCCTTGGATCTACTACCAGTCCAGTTGGGAAGCTTCGACGTTGTGGTAGGAATGGATTGGTTATCAGGCAACAAGGCTGAAATAGTTTGTCACGAAAAAGTCGTTCGTATCCCAACCGAAGATGGCGAAACAATTGTGGTTCACGGGGAGAAGCGTGATATGCCGTTAAGAATTGTCAGCTGCCTGAAAGCGCGAAAGTGTTTGCAGAAGGGATGTGTTGCCTTCCTGGCACACATTGTGGATAAGAAGGCTGCTGAGCCGAGAATAGAAGACATCCCTGTCGTGAGGGAATATCCAGAAGTCTTCCCAGAGGACTTACCTGGACTGCCACCTCAGAGACAAGTAGAGTTCCGCATTGACTTAGTTCCAGGCGCCGCGCCTGTGGCTAAGGCACCTTATAGACTTGCTCCGTCTGAGATGCAGGAACTGTCGACACAACTTCAAGAGTTGTTAGACAAGGGATTTATCCGACCAAGCTTCTCGCCTTGGGGAGCTCCAGTTTTGTTTGTCAAGAAGAAGGACGGTAGTTTTCGTATGTGTATTGACTACCGGGAGTTGAACAAGCTGACGATCAAGAATAGATACCCTCTGCCAAGGATTGATGATCTGTTTGACCAACTGCAAGGTTCAAGATTTTACTCAAAGATCGATTTGCGATCTGGATACCATCAGTTAAGGATACAAGAGGAAAGTATCCCGAAGACAGCCTTCAGAACTCGTTATGGACACTACGAGTTCCTTGTTATGCCGTTTGGGTTGACAAACGCACCTGCAGTCTTTATGGATTTGATGAATAGAGTTTGCAAGCCGTACTTGGATAAGTTCGTGAAAGTGTTCATCAATGATATCTTGATTTATTCGAGGACAAAGGCTGAGCACGAACAGCATCTAAGAGCTATTTTGGAGCTGCTGAAGAAAGAACAGTTGTATGCCAAATTCTCAAAGTGCGAATTTTGGCTACGTGAAGTCCAATTCCTTGGACATGTGGTAAATGGAGATGGAATCCATGTGGATCCAACCAAGATCGAAGCGATCAAGAATTGGGAAACGCCAAAGACGCCAACCGAGATTCGACAATTCTTGGGTTTGGCTGGCTTCTATCGAAGGTTCATTGAGGATTTTTCGAAGATCGCTCAACCATTGACGCTCCTCACGCAGAAAGATAAGAAGTTTGATTGGGGAATCAAACAGGAAGAAGCGTTCCGGATATTGAAGGATAAGCTCTGCAATGCGCCAATCTTAGCACTACCGGAAGGTACAGATGATTTTGTGGTATACTGCGACGCTTCGCGTCAAGGATTGGGTTGCGTGTTGATGCAACGCCAAAAGGTTATTGCTTACGCATCACGTCAATTGAAAGTGCACGAAAAGAACTATACCACACATGATTTGGAACTTGGCGCAGTGGTATTTGCATTAAAGATCTGGAGACACTACCTTTATGGTACAAAGTGTACAATTTTTACAGATCACAAGAGCCTACAACACATATTCAACCAGAAGGAGCTGAATATGAGGCAAAGACGTTGGGTTGAGTTGCTGAACGATTACGACTGCGAGATAAAGTATCATCCAGGGAAGGCGAATGTGGTCGCCGATGCCCTAAGTCGAAAGGAGAGGATCAAGCCCATAAGGGTTAGGGCTTTAGAAATGATCATCCGAACCGATCTTTCCTTGCGCATTCGTGCCGCGCAGAAAGAAGCCCTCAAGGAAGGAAACCTTGAAGAAGAATATCTCCGTGGAATGGAGAAGCTACTGGTACCAAACGAGGAAGGAACGTTATGTTTTGAGAAAAGGATTTGGGTTCCTTTGTTTGGAGGTTTAAAGAAAGTTATTTTCGATGAAGCTCACAAGTCGCGGTACTCTATCCACCCTGGAGCGGACAAGATGTACCAGGATCTCAAAGATTATTATTGGTGGCCTAGGATGAAAGGCGATGTTGTTGTTTATGTGAGCAAATGTCTAACATGCGCTAAGGTTAAAGCCGAGTATCAGAAGCCTTCAGGACTTCTGCAACAACCCGAGATTCCCAAGTGGAAATGGGAACAAATCTCCATGGATTTTATTACAAAGTTGCCAAGAACGCCAAGAGGTCATGACACTATTTGGGTAATAGTGGATCGATTAACGAAGTCAGCACACTTCTTACCTATCAGAGAGAAGGATAATACGAGCAAGTTGGCCGAAATTTACATGAGAGAGATCGTCGCACGTCATGGAGTGCCTCTCTCGATCATCTCTGATAGAGACGGAAGGTTTGTGTCAAGGATATTGCAATCCTTCCAAGAAGCTTTTGGCTCACAATTGAATATGAGCACCGCATTTCACCCGCAGACCGACGGGCAAAGCGAGCGGACGATACAGACTTTGGAAGACATGCTGAGAGCGTGTGTTATGGATTTGGGCGGTAGCTGGGATAAGCATTTGCCTTTGGTCGAATTTTCATACAACAACAGCTACCACACCAGTATTGGTGCCGCGCCATTTGAAGCCCTATACGGACGCAAGTGTCGATCACCCCTATGTTGGGCTGACGCAGGTGATAGACAGCTTGTTGGTCCCGAAATCGTCCAAGAGACGACAGACAAGATTGCGCAGATTCGAAAACGCATCGAAGCAGCTCGTGAAAGACAGAAAGCCTATGCGGATCCAAACCGGAAACACTTGGAATTCAAAGTTGGAGATATGGTTTTATTGAAAGTTTCACCCTGGAAGGGTGTGGCACGCTTCGGAAAGCGTGGAAAGTTAAATCCGCGCTACATTGGTCCTTTCAGAGTTTTGGAAAGAATAGGACTAGTAGCATACAAGCTGGACTTACCTGCTGAACTCCATTCAGTTCACGATACATTTCATGTATCCAACCTGAAGAAAAGTCCAACTCAAGATACCATTGCCATTCCCATCGACGAGATTCATGTTGACGACACGCTCCATTTCGTTGAAGAACCGGTTGAGGTTACGGATTGGAAAGTAAACAAGACCCGCCGGAGCAGTGTCAAGCTCGTCAAGGTTCGTTGGAATGCCAGACATGGTCCTGAATACACCTGGGAGCGTGAGGACCGGATGAAAGAGAAATACCCCCACCTATTTCCTAAGAACCCTGCATCTACAAGCAGAACTTAAAATTTCGGGACGAAATTTTTCTAACGGGGGGAGAATGTGACAACCCTCACTAAACCAGGTATCCGTACGACTTAATTAATAATTAATTACTGCTTAATTACTGTGCTTGTTTGAAATTACTGATGAACTGCTACTTGATTTCCGATACATGCATATACCTGCATCATACTTTACTTACCGTCACTACATTATTTACATGCTGAACCTTAGTGACAAACATGATGCACAAAAAGCACAGTAGCACTATAAATGGATAACCTATTGAACATGCTGATAAAGCCAGCATCAGGCAGACACTGCCTCTAAGGCCTGTATGAGCCAGAAATATTTTACTACACTACTGGTGAGTGTAGGGATACAAGGGTTGTAGAACTGCGTCTCTAGGAATAAGTTACAATGACTGGATGTGCCTAAAACGTGCTCTAAGCACAAAATTCAGCTCTTTACATAATAATTCAGCATTAAGCTACCTAATAAAGTGCCAAGACATGAGGAAAATATTCCCGACACTTTGGAGGAATAAGTTGTGTCACTAAAAATGGTATTAACGACACTTTAAAGCTTGTTTAACGCTTTAACGGATTACTATCCAACCAAACAACCGGACTATACCCGGAACATGAAAATATTGTTAATAACATTACTTATCTTTAACTGAGCCAGTTAGGGTCCCTGAATACCCTAACACTCGTCACAACACACTACACACTAGTAATCGGTATAACCTCCTAACTTAACGTAACTAGACTTAACTTATCAGTTGGAATCGAACCAAACCCATCCCCTTGTAACCGAGTTCGGTTACCATGTGGGGACACCCCACTAATTCTTTTGATTATTAAAATCCATGTGTCTAATATCTAGAATACACAATAACCTATGGTTAAACTTGATGGAATTGTCTATAAGTAACTAGCTCATATCCATCATTCTTTCACACAACACTTGAACAAATCTCTCTCTCTCTCCCCTCTCCTTGGTTCTCGGCCGAAGACACAAGCACCACCACCACCACTTTTCGATTTTGATCAAGTAATTCCAAGCATCCACAAGTGTGAAGGATCACCTACAAGGAAGCTTGGTGCAATCGGAAGGCGAAGGACCTCACTCTATTGCTTTTATCCACTCATTTTGCGTCTAGATTCTTCCCTAGCCTCGAGCTAGTAGTAAGTTGCTATAATCACCCTCTCAAACTATTTTGAAGTGGTTAATATGATTTGTAACGGTTAAAACTCGTAATCTTACAAAATGACACACAAAAGTTTACTAAAAATGCTTGTAATGATGGTTAAAAGCTCATATGTTGTGTAAATCTTGTAGTAATTGATTTGTGTGATTATTTGGACCCGATCTATGTTGTGGTAGCTCGGATCATCGTTTAACCCGGATTGGTCATGATCAAGGATTATGACATAAAGCTTGTTTAAGAGTAACAAGGGTTAAAGGATGAAACTCTACCATACGCGAATCATGAACTTGTGTAAAAGCTATTTAGCTTGTGAAATAGTGTTTAAAACTAGTAGATCTACGGATCTACAAGCGGTATTTTCAAAGAACCAAGTATCAAAGAAATCATGTTTTCTAAAGACGGATCTTACACTAACACGAATGATTTTTAGAACACACAAGTGTGTAAACACTTGTGTAGCACACACTTTTGACAAAATAACTATCTTTGTAAAAATTGATAAGAAGTTGTAAATATGGAATTTCTTTAAAAACGGGGTTTTTACGAAACCGGATTGATTTATATAAAGATCCACTAAAAGTAATGGAATTTACTTTATACTCTTGGATAAAACGCAAGTTCATGTAACTTATGCGATCTACATATTTATTTACTAGTTTGTTGTTTTGGACATTGTTTTGATTGAATGAAAAGAATGTTGGTTTGATTTATAAAAGAAAATGATACGCTTAAAAGCGTGGCCACCTCCAGTTACAGGGGAAACTCTGGCGAAATTTTTCCAAAAACCTAACACTTAGAAATATTTTCACTATAAGTGTTAGAGATACTTTTCGACTTGTTTTCAAACTATAGATTTCGCCATGACTTTGTTTACAAAACATCGGAGGTGGATTTTCACAAAATAAACTTGGTAAATATATATTTAGTATATATTTTTCTTAACGACACTTGTCATGTGTTTATGAATATTTTGTGAAAATACTAGTATTATTTTTAGGATAAAAATAATACTATCGAATGTTAATGGATCCAAAATAATACGAACGTCTCTACGATAAATATATAAGTTACACCGGTAATTATTATTACCACTCGATCTCTAAAACATAACTTACGCATTTTAAGAAAATATGACTTAACGCGTATTTTTGTCAAGGTATTATTTTGGGAAAATTATGTGTAATAGAAAATATAATATTTTTGAGAAGAATATTTATATTTGGGATTAGAAATAAAATATATTTTAAGTGAGACTTAATAATATATTTCGAAATTATACGAACACACATGTATTAAATCCCCCATCCTTGGGAAGGAAAATGATTACCAAGTATACAGAATGTAAACATGAAATAGTTGTCTAACTATTTCCCGAAAACTTAAACCTTAAAGCTAAGGCACGGCCGTCCGTCTAATAGAATTAGTACGTGTAGGTCGTCACACAGCTGCTTGATCAGGAGACATACTTGGTAGAGACGCACCACTGTGAGTTCATGTCCCCCTTTTCTCTTAACTGTTTTCAGTTTTCTAAACTGCGGGGGTGAAATACATGTTACTATGATTACGAGTACTTTATACATGGTATGGTTAGCGTAAGGAGGGTTACTACTTAGATCATGTGAGTGGGTAGGCGGGAACTGGAGGCCATTAATCCTCATTGTAGGACCGAGGGACGTAAGCGGTAGATCTATCTGGGTGTAGCGAGCCCAACTCCAGGTCCAACAGTACGGACCTCGGGGTGACTTTGTGCCCAACGCAAAATCTGCTAGGTTTGAGTCTTCCTACTTGCACTTCACACATATCAATGGCCTTGCTAACCATTGGTGATCTCTTTTTCCTTATTTGCTACATACCAGGATTTTTATACTTACAAAGGTTTATTTACTCACTTACACATGAACTCGCTCAAAATTATTGTTGATTTTTCAACTTACATGTATTTCAGGGAATTAAAGGATCTGGCGCGGTATGACACGTTTTCCCGCTGCACTAGTTACGAGGTCATCCGGGTTTGGGGAATGTGACTCTTTCCTGGACAAGTCACAGTCCTTAAACTGTGTTTATGTCATGTTGATGCTTGTGTTTGTTGAACGATGTCGTTAGGATGTGTTTCCGTTGAGACAATGTTATTGTATTTGGTTTTTAAAACTTAATCTAATGGATGATCTTGCATGGTTTTATTTCATGTAGCTTTGTTATGGTTAAGCTATGGTATTAAGAAGTCACACCAAATTAACCACGCTTCTGCAAAGCCAGGGTGTGATAGTTATTATGTCACTAAGGCCTCGTCCAGATCCTATGTGACTCATGCATCCTAGTAATCATCATCAAGCATCAATTCCTGAAACATATGTGAAAACAAAGTCAGCAAAGAAATGCTGGCGTGTACATAGGTTTTATAGGAGTGTCGGATTCAAGGCTATTTTAAATGTTGCAATACTTTATTAAAAACCTTGTTTTGAAAAGAGTATTATATTGCAACTAAATTAACCAACTCAAATCAAGATGGTTATGGTTTAGAGATCCTTGTAGCCTTGATTCTTAACCCAAAAACATTTGTTTTAGTAAGGCAAATTGTAAAACATCTCGTAATAACTTGTAAATAAAACTCGTATATTGTTTCGAAAACATCGTTAATCGTTTACCCCAAATCGTTTAACATCGTTTCCAAATCGTTCACTCGTTTAAATCGTTTAATCGTTCAAATCGTTCAATCGTTCAAATCGTTCAATCGTTCAAATCGTTCATGTTTTAATTGTGAAACTTATATATGGTCGCTTCGCTAATAACATTCAAACCTTGGTGACTCGTTCATCGTTCAACTCGTTCTTGCATTAACAAACCTCCAACGGTTAAGTTAACAATCATCAGATTCATTCGTTACCCACAACACCCACACAATATAGTGAAATAACGGGATTTGTCAGATCCTATGGTACCATAACCTAATACTGGTCGGCTTGATCAATGCTAATGAATGTCATTCGTTATGTAACTACAACCAACAAGTTCGTTCACATTATCGAAATCGTTATTAGTTTAGTATAAATCGTTCTATTCGTTTTTGAAATCATCGTTTAAACCTTGAAAACATTTTGTACATATGAATCACCCCAAAGTAATTGAAAACCGTAAAATAGGGGAACTATGTACTCACATGTAGTGCAAGGTATCCTCAATCAATAGTACTTCAACAAACTCGAGTAAACCAGAGAAATCACGTAGCACCTAGTAATTGAATCACTAGTCAAACAATAGACGCCTAAATCGGAAGATCGGACAGAATGAGGTCTTGTAAACCAAATGAGTGTTGGAACTCATGTGATATGGTTTAACAAAACCTACATCCTAAATGAAACCTAGCCTAAGTGCTTTCGACCCATCGCGACCCATTAAGGTAGCTTACGCTACTTTAACGCGTCGAGCACGCAAAGCGCGTTCGAGACGTCTAACTAGTCCTATGACAAGTATTATATGCCTATATAAGTCTAATCATGTTGTATAATCAGTTATGTGACAAAAGTTTAGGTTACATATGCTAAATTACCAATTATACATGAAAAGGGTATTCTGGTAATTTACCTAAGGCATATAAACTACTTATCATACAACTACCTAAACTGGGTGACCATAAGGTATAACCTCAGAAGGTTATTGCCTATACTACTATGGTCACTAACCATGTTTGGTCGGATCCTAAGATCGACCAAACGGGTCGTGTTCGGAAGTCTAAGCGGGTGTTTAGTGTGACACCTGGGTCACTGCGACCATCAAACAAATACCAAACCAATGAAATATTGTATTTCATACTTGGGATTTGTACAAATATGTGTATCATTTGCACATATCAATTCTTGTTCGATTTCGGGCTCTAAATCGCTTTCTGGAAGGTTATACGCGAACTGATGCGTAAATATAACCTGTTTAATGCAACAAACACTCTGGAATAGTGAAATAGGCTTCACATACCTTAAATAACCTTTACATAACTTAGAAATAAGTTTTGGAAGGTTTGGTATGCCGAAATCAAGTATATTCGCTTACAGGGACTAAATTCGACAAACTGTGAAAGTATGCTGATTTGAACTGTAACAGACATTCCGGAACATGACCATGAGTTAAACATACCATAAATATCCTTTACGTTGGCTTTGAGGGGTTCGGTGTGCTAAAATAAACTTTTGGGTCATTCAGGGACTAAAAGCATCAAAAAGTGCACAAGTTTGCATTTTCGCGCATAACTTACGTTCTGAATACATCCGGATATCCAAAAATTTATGTAAGCACTAAAATATTTTATTTTAGTGTTTGGTATAAGAAAAATCCATTCGTCGCGCAATTTGGATCGTTTTTCGCGCTTATGCGCATTCCGTCGTAATTAAGCGAACATCGCGATCGTACGACCAAACGAACCAACATCCAGCATATTTTTGTGCATGTTTCATGTCCACAATGTTTAGGCATCATTTTAGGGCCTTAACGTTGGCTTAACGAGCCTTAAACATGTCAGAAATGGCCTTAAAACATAACAGGGACCAAAACTGTCATTTATCAAAGTTGTTTGCTGATCAGAAGGCTCAGGCGGCCCGCGTAAGCCCCCATAAAACCTTAAGCGGCACGCCTAAGCATGTCAGATATGCAAAAATTAGTTTAACAGCTGTTAACAGCTGTTAAGCACTCAAAACCCACTTCCACATGTTGATACCTGATCATGGGGGGCCATTTTGAGGTACCTTGGTGTTCCAACAAATGTAGGGATGAGATTGAAGCACGTTATTCGATAAACAATCTTAACGGTTCCAACATTCCTATAAATACCCCATGATCTCAACCCCAAAAACCCACACCTTTGAAATCTGAAATTTACTCTCTAAGTTGTTGTGTTTAAGACTTCATACCTGAGAGTATTCGGATTCCAAACTTCCGTTCTTGGACCCTTTGTAAGTGTTCCTTTGTTCTTTTTATTCTTTTAGCGTTAAAGTCAAACTTTGTTTGACTTTCTGCGTTGATCAGTTTATGGTCAATGCGAAGTTCGTTTGAACTTCATAACGTGAGCGTAATCACGATGGTTATAATCCCTAGTGACTATACCTACTGATTTCCACGTTATCTAGGCTCAGTGACGAGTCGTAGTTTCGGCCAAAATGCGTATTCTTACGTATTTTGTAACCAAACTACTCTTAGGTATCAAAACCGTTTGTTTTGATACCAAACCTGTTTTCTAAACTTAGGTAAGCATGTTTTAACATGCTTAGCTCGTCACTTTTAGTTTAGTGCTTATATAGGGTCGTAAGGTAAGCGATCTAAACAATCGCTTATACTTTCGAACCCGACCCGTTTGGTCGATCATTAGGATCCGACCAAACACATTAGGTGACCATAGTTGTATAACCTTCCGAGGTTATACCTTATGGTCACAACGTTTAGTTAGTTGTATGATAGGTAGTTTATATGCCTTAGGTAAATTACCAAAATACCCTTTTTACGCCAAAATTCATTTTAAACATATGTAACATAACTTTTAGCATCTAAACTGATTCGGCAACAATATTAGACATGTTAAGGCATATTTTACTTATCATAGGAATAGTTAGGCGTTCCGAATGCGTTTCACGCAAAAGACGCGTTAAAGTAGCATAAGCTACCTAAACGGGTCATAATGGGTAATAAGCACTTAGGTCAGGTTTCATTTTAGTATGTAGGCTTTGTTAAACCATATTACATAAGTTCCTACACTCATTTGCTTTACAAACCCTCATGCTACCCGATCCTCCGAATAGGTCCGTTTATTAATGTAGTTACCTATATTAGGTACCCTTTGATTCCGTGATCTTCTAGCATTGCTGGGTGGTTATCCTAGGACTATTGAGCAATCTCAAGTGAGTACATAGACCCCTCTTTTACCGTTTTCAAACTGTTTTGGGGTGAAACACATGTGCCTAGTTGTTACTTTCATGCTTTCCATGATTTCACATCATATACTTGCTATGTTCATTAGTACATTTATAGTACATCGTTTTACACTACATTTCATGCTATGTATGTCCATTGTGTGCATACTTAGTACATTGTTTTACAGTACATTTCATGCTATGTATGTCCATTGTGTGCATACTTAGTACATTGTTTTACATTACATTTCACGCTATGTATGTTCATTTGATTACATACTTAGTGCATTGTTTTCACATGCTTACATTTTGGTATGACATTTGGTTTGTTTAAATGGGACAAAAATACATTCATTAACATTAGCTACGCCATTCGTTAGTAGGTAGTGGTACCATAGGAATTGACAACTCCCGTTCCTGACATCCTGGGTATGTTTGGATGGAAGGAATGACCGAATTCGATCAACATAACACAGATAGACCTTTAAATTCGTTTAGGGGTTTATCGCCACAGTCACAAGGCTTGGATGTATGCATTTTCACAATACCGCATAGATGTTTATATCAGTATAGCATGCATTTGTTCCACAAAACATAACTTTGATTTAAACCGTGTTTTACTTCAATACCTTGTTTTTGTGCATTTTACATATGGTTTAGTTGATATATTTCACTTACCATACATGATATTTTGGATACACATTACATGATTTGCATTACACATAAACATTTTGACATTGATATACACAATTCATGATTTACATTAGACATAAACATTTTGACATTGATATACACAATTCATGATTTATATTAGACATAAACATTTTGACATTGATATACACAATTCATGATTTACATTAGACATAAACATTTTGACATTGATATACACAACTCATGATTTACATTAGACATAGAAATTAGACATGGTTTTCACACAAACATTTTGACATTTGATTATACATACACATTATACTTTGGTGGTTTGGTTTGAGTAAGTGATTTAAGTAACGAGGCGTGTGTAATATGATACAAGCATGGTGGATACGCCACTAGTACTTCCTATATATAAGTGCTTGTATGGTATTACATATCATAGCGTTATTTGAGTCATTTCAATTTAGACATATAACAGTTTATACAAATAACATACTTTCCACAATACATTGTTTTACAAACAACTTATCTGATATAAACTCATCTTACTTGGTTATTTACTTAACCAGGTATTATTCTTTTATACATATATATCATTTGGTTTATTTATCACTTTTCAAATGATTTACAAGACAAAGCAAATTACAAGGTTCATGACTAAACATTTTCTTAAACATAAGTCATGAATTTTATTTTCACAAAACCTATGTATCTCACAGGCATTTTTATGCTGACGTACCTATTTTCACATGTGTTTCAGGATATGATGCTTAGGATTTATCAAGATATACTTAGGCGGACTTGGGCCTTAGCGACAATAAAAGATGCAAGACTAGTTATTTATGTTATGTTTCTTTGATTGTCAAGACATTGTAACTCTTTTAATCAATAAAACAATATTCAAATTTCCATGTGTTATGAAACAATAATTCTGTTACAACACTCCCCGACGTTTCCGCCACGTTTTGTTGTTTTACGTGGTCGGGGTATGACATTTAGTCCGCTTGACTTACGACTCTACACCAGCACTAAACTAATAAGTGACGAGCTAAACATGCTAAAACATGTTTAGTCAAGATCATGAGTCGTGTAGTTCTTCTCGTGAACTTTCAGCTGCCTAGATGCATATGCAATAACTTTACCTCGTTGCATAAGGACGCAACCAAGGCCTAAGTTGGACGCATCGCAATAGACAACGAAATCATCGCTTCCCTCGGGCAGAGATAGAACAGGAGCATTACATAACTTCTTCTTCAGCGTTTGGAACGCTTCTTCTTGCTTGGGTCCCCACTCAAAAGGCTTATTTTTCTGAGTCAGAGCAGTGAGTGGAACCGCAATCTTCGAGAAATTTGAAATGAATCGACGATAATAACCAGCAAGACCAAGAAAAGATCGAATCTCTGTAGGCGTCGTCGGTGTATTCCAGTCCTTAATAGCAGCAATCTTGGATGGATCCACATGAATACCCTGCTCATTGACTATATGACCCAAGAATTGAACTTCTTTAAGCCAGAATTCACACTTGGAGAATTTAGCAAAAAGTTGTTCCTTCTTCAGGAGTTCCAATGTTAAGCGAAGGTGTTGCTCGTGCTCGGCTCGAGATTTTGAATAAATGAGAATATCGTCGATGAACACAATAATGAACTTGTCCAAATAAGGTTTGCAGACCCTATTCATTAAGTCCACAAAGATAGCTGGAGCATTCGTCAAACCAAAAGGCATGACTGTGAACTCGTAATGCCCATATCTTACGCGGAAAGCAGTTTTGGGAATATCTTCTTCGAGAACATGAAGTTGATGATACCCAGAACGCAGGTCGATCTTGGAAAAGCATGAAGCACCCTGCAGCTGGTCAAAGAGATCATCAATTCAAGGTAGGGGATATCGATTCTTGATGGTGAGCTTATTAAGCTCACGATAATCGATACACATTCGAAAAGATCCGTCTTTCTTTTTCACGAAGAGGACAGGAGCTCCCCAAGGTACAAAGCTCGGTCGGATGAATCCTTTATCAGATAACTCTTGAAGCTGTTTCGATAACTCTTGCATCTCCGACGGTGCAAGACGATAAGGTGCTTTTGCAATCGGGTTGGCATTGGGTACAAGGTCAATATGAAATTCGACTTGACGAACTGGAGGCAAACCAGGCAGTTCATCGGGAAACACCTCTGGATAATCCCGAACAATCGGAATATCCTAAATACTCTTGCTCTTGCCTTTCTCCTCGGTGACATGTGCCAGGAAGGCAACATATCCTTTTCGCAAATAACTTTGGGCCTTTGTACACGACATAAGCTTCAAACCGCCAGATGGTTTCTCGCCACTAACTTCCAGAACATCGCCAGACGGAAGAGGAATACGAACGATCTTATCGAAACAAACCACCTCAGCGTGGTGTTTGGTTAACCAATCCATTCCAACGATAATATCGAAGCTCCCAAGTTGCATCGGTATAAGGTCAATGGGAAAAAGATGGTTATCAAGGTTTAACTGACAATCGCGAATAACAGAATCGAGAACAAGAGGTTTACCAGTGGCAACTTCAACAGATAAGGGTTTCCTCAGTTTAGTTCTAGGTATCGCAAGCAAAGGCTCAAATGAAAATGAAACAAAACTTCTATCGGCACCAGAATAAAAAAGAATAGATGCAGGTTGATTGTTAACAAGATACGTACCATTGACAACCTCGTTGTCAGCCCTCGCTTCGATTGCATTCAAATTGTACGCTCGCCCACGAGCGGGATTCACATTAACGTTGACGTTCGCATTCGGGTTCGCGTTAGCATTCGCGTTTGCATTCACCAGTCTCGGACAGTTGTTGCGGAAATGACCATACTCTCCACATTTAAAACATGAACCCGGTGGGAATCTCGCAGCATTCCCCTGACCCGGAGCTGGAACCTGAGCAAATTGATTCTGTCCAAAACGACAAACATTGGCCAAATGCCCAAGTCTACCACACGTCGTGCATTGCCTGCAAGCTTGTTGTGCAACGTGATGACCGTTGCAACGAGCACAATGAGGTGCGGTACCAGCATACGCTTTCTTTGTAGGTGGCTGAGCCGGTGGGTTCTGCGGGTTCTGAGCAGTCTGTGCTGTAACAGCAAAATTATGGGCACCCTTTCGCTTCCTCGATTTCTTCGACGTCTCTCCTTCCTTACCCTTTTTCTTGTCCTTCCCTGAATCAGTCGCCTTCTTTTTATCACCCTTGCGGGTGAGTTTACCCTTCCTGACTTGAGTCTCAGTCAGGGTAGCAGACAACTCGATTGCTTGACGAAGGGTAGTAGGATTAACACCGGTCACAATCTCCAGAATAGAATCGGGTAACCCATCGATATATCTCTCGATTGCTTTCTCCAGAGGAGTAACCATGGTGGGACACAATAGACTGAGTTCTTCAAAACGATACGTGTAATCACGGTGTTCAGCCCCATCTTGCTTTAAATCGTCAAACTCTCGCTCCAAAGCCCGAGTTTCATGACGGGGACAAAGCTCCTTCATCATGAGAACCCGAAGCTCTTCCCATGTTTGTGCCAACGCCACTTCGGCACCCCTGTCGCGCATAATACCATTCCACCAGGTAAGCGCTCGATTCTCAAACACGTTTGAAGCAAATTCAGCCTTAGGCGCATTCGGACATTGCACATGTCTGAATGTGCTCTCGATACTCACAAACCATTGTAGGAGCGCAGTTGCTCCTTGCGACCCAGAAAACTTAAGCGGCTTCGCAGTATTGAAATTCTTGAAATTACACGGTGCATTGTTGTTGTTATTATTGTTGAATATCTCGTGGACTTGGGTCACAACGCCGGGAAGCACAGCAGCCACTTGCTGAGAGACCATGGCTGCGATTTCTTCAAAAGTAAAAGATTGTGCTTCACGTCGAGGAGGCATTGTCTAACAAGGAAACAAGAGAAACGAGTGAGGTTGAAAAGCAAAAGAGGTATTGAAAATACCGTCAAAACACCAGAAAGGCAATCATTTGTTCGTTACTTCGAACAAACAAACGACACGGAGTGACTAATCAAAGTAAATAGGTCAAAAATAATGTATCACGAAGACATGCTCGCCTATAGGTGAACACTCACCCCAAGAGTTCCCAGGTAAGAGTGACTGGTCCGATTATGTGGATTTGTACGAACATTCTAGCCTTAGACAGAAAACTCAGAGTACAGGCACTCACTCTTCCAGTTTGCACGTGTTCACATTATTTAGACCCAAACTTTGACGAGATTTTGAAAACTCAGAAGGCACTAAGCTAAAAATGAGTTAAACTGGTAGGGTTCAAAACCTTACAATAGAGGGTTCAAAACCTAGTAATCAATCATCGTAGAATGGATGATTAATTTTCAAAGCGGATTTGAAAATTGTGTTCTCGTTGTGGTTATCACCTAAGGATAGGTGACGATTTTGTTTTAAAAATCTAAACGCAAATAAACTTGCGTTGGGGTCCTAGAAGTTATAGTCTAGGTCAAAGACTTACTAATAACCTAATTCCCTATAACCATTGGCTCTGATACCAACTCTTCTGTCACACCCCGACCGCGTAAAACAACAAAGCGCGGCGGAAAACGTCGGGGCGTGTTGCAACAGAATTATCGTTTCATAACCATGGATACAAAAGTGTTTCATTTTATTGAATATTAAACGTTAACATTATCTTAACATAGAACAAACAAGTTACATATCGACTAATATTGTTATTATGTCACTAAGGCCTCGTCCAGATCCTATGTGACTCATGCATCCTAGTAATCATCATCAAGCATCAATTCCTGAAGCATATGTGAAAACAAAGTCAGCAAAGAAATGCTGGCGAGTACATAGGTTTTATAGGAGTGTCGGATTCATGGCTATTTTAAATGTTGCAATACTGTATTAAAAACCTTGTTTTGAAAAGAGTATTATATTGCAACTAAATTAACCAACTCAAATCAAGATGGTTATGGTTTAGAAATCCTTGTAGCCATGATTCTTAACCCAAAAACATTTGTTTTAGTAAGGCAAATTGTAAAACATCTCGTAATAAATTGTAAATAAAACTCGTATATTGTTTCGAAAACATCGTTGTGTGACATCGTTTCACTATCGTTTACCCAAGTGAACTAAATAACGCCACAACATGTAATATGTTGAAAACACTTATATATAAGGAGTACCAGCGGCGTATCTACCATGTTTTCACTACATTACACCAGTCTCGTTATCTAAACACTAACCAAAAATCAATCGTTTACCCCAAATCGTTTAACATCGTTTCCAAATCGTTTACTCGTTTAAATCGTTTAATCGTTCAAATCGTTCAATCGTTCAAATCGTTCAATCGTTCAAATCGTTCTTGTTTTAATTGTGAAACTTATATATGGTCGCCTCGCTAATAACATTCAAACCTTGGTGAATCGTTCATCGTTCAACTCGTTCTTGCATTAACAAACCTCCAAAGGGTAAGTTAACAATCATCAGATTCAGTCGTTACCCACAACACCCACACATAACCATGGGTATAGTGAAATAACGGGATTTGTCAGATCCTATGGTACCATAACCTAATACTGGTCGGCTTGATCAATGCTAATGAATGTCATTTGTTATGTAACTACAACCAACAAGTTCGTTCACATTATCGAAATCGTTATTAGTTTAGTATAAATCGTTCTATTCGTTTTTGAAATCATCGTTTAAACCTTGAAAACACTTTGTACTTATGAATCACCCCAAAGTAATTGAAAACCGTAAAATAGGGGAACTATGTACTCACATGTAGTGCAAGGTATCCTCAATCAATAGTACTTCAACAAACTCGAGTAAACCAGAGAAATCACGTAGCACCTAGTAATTGAATCACTAGTCAAACAATAGACGCCTAAATCAGAAGATCGGACAGAATGAGGTCTTGTAAACCAAATGAGTGTTGGAACTCATGTGATATGGTTTAACAAAACCTACATCCTAAATGAAACCTAGCCTAAGTGCTTTCGACCCATCGCGACCCATTAAGGTAGCTTACGCTACTTTAACGCGTCGTGCGCACAAAGCACGTTCGAGACGTCTAACTAGTCCTATGACAAGTATTATATGCCTATACAAGTCTAATCATGTTGTATAATCAGTTATGTGACAAAAGTTTAGGTTACATATGCTAAATTACCAATTATACATGAAAAGGGTATTCTGGTAATTTACCTAAGGCATATAAACTACTTATCATACAACTACCTAAACTGGATGACCATAAGGTATAACCTCGGAAGGTTATTCCCTATACTACTATGGTCACTAACCATGTTTGGTCGGATCCTAAGATCGACCAAACGGGTCATCTTCGGAAGTCTAAGCGGGTGTTTAGTCCGCTTGACTTACGACTCTACACAAGCACTAAACTAAAAAGTGACGAGCTAAACATGCTAAAACATGTTTAGTTAAGTTAGAAAATAGGTTTTGATTTCAAAACAAACGGTTTTGATATCCTAGAGTAGTTTGGTTACAAAATACGCGTAAATGCGTATTTTGGCCGAAACTACGACTCGTCACTGAGCCTAGATAACGTGGTAATCAGTAGGTATAGTCACAAAGGACTATAACCATCGTGATTACGCTCACGTTTTGAAGTTCAAACGAACTTCTCATTGACCATAAACTGGTCAATGCAGAATGTCAAACGCAGTTTGACTTTAACGCTAAAACGAATGGAAAAGAACGAAAGAACACTTACAACGGGTCCCCGCAAGTTTGATTTCCAAGTAATCTCAGGTAGGAAGTGTATAAACACAACCACTTAGAGAAAAACTCAGATTTCAAGTGGGGTTTGCAAGTGAAGGGTGGGGGTATTTATAGGATTACTAGGACCGTTAGGATCGTTTCTTGAAAACCGGGTTTTAATCTCATCCCTACACTTGTTGAAATGCTAAGGTATGTCAATTGCCCCCCCCCCCCCCCAACATCAGGGAACAACATGTGGAAATGAGATTAGGAGTGGGTAACAGCTGTTAACAGCTGGTTTAGAAGTTTCTGAGCAACTGGGACATGCTTACGGACCGTATGGTCCTCACCCTTACGGTCCGTAAGGACCTACTTTCACAGTTTGGCAGTTTTAGTCCCTGCAGCCCCAAAACTTGGTTTTCGATGCATTTTTACACGTTTAAGCCCCGTTAACCTCATTTCAAAGCTCTAAAATGAAGTTAAAGTATAGGGAGCTTAGAATGTGCTCAAAAATATCTCGGATGTCGGTTCGTTTGGCCGTACGGTTGTGTTGCTCGGTTAATTACGACGGAAGTCGTAACGAACGCAAAAACGATCCAAATTAAGCGACGAATGGAATTTTATCATGCCAAACACTAAAATAAAATATTTTAATGCTTACATAAATTTTTGGATGTCCGGATGTATTCAGAACGTAAGTTATGCGAGAAAATGCAAACTTATGCACTTTTTGACTCTTTTAGTCCCTGAATGAGCATAAAGTTTATTTTAGCATACCGAACCCCTCAAAGCCTATTTCTGTCACACCCCCAAAATCCACCATGCGGAGTACCACCGCTTGGAGGCATGACATGACCAGGATCGAGCCACCAATCATATCGAACAACGTATTTTAGTAAATAAAATCAATCACAATACAATTGGTGACCAAAAGGAAGTTAACCAAGTTCAATTTAAATAGCGGAAGCATAAGACGTTAAACCAAAACATAAGTTTGTAGTTTCATAAGTTTAAAGACCCCAACATAAGTTTCATAAGTTCATAACGTTTATTTAGTAAGTACGGGACATATTAGTTCGCATCCCACAACGACCACCTCCATGTGCAAGCTCCACAGCATCTAACGACCTGCAAGGCATGTAACAACTAGTCAACAACAAAGTTGAGTGAGTTCACGTTTGGTTGTTTAGTTAATGAGTTCGTATCAGGAATCGGAAGTTCGTTTCATAACCAAGTATTACCCATCATCCTTGATTCCCAAACCTTTACGATATTTAGTGGGGGCTTCCCATTATGTATGTTACTAGACTAGGCGTATCCATAAGTGTCCTTCCCAATCCAAGGACGGTGTTAAGTATGAGTGTACGTAGGTTTTACGTACGTGCCCTTCTCATCCGAGGACAGTAGTGAGTGTGAGTGTACGTAGGTTTTACGTACGTGCCCTTCTCATCCGAGGACAGTAGTAAGTGTGAGTGTACGTAGGTTTTACGTACGTGCCCTTCTCAATCCGAGGACAGTAGTTGGTAGTCTAGTAGTGTTGGTAATATAAATAGAGTGATGGTACGAGTAGTTATTCAATCCCATTCCCAACCACCGGGAATCCCATGCCTTAGTAAGGGTGTGAACTCACCTCGGTTTGCTCGGTTAGACTCTCAGATATAGCTAACAGTCAAGGTCGGTCAATCACGTCCTAGTATGATTTACCAGTTAGTCATTTAGTGGCTTTCAAATAGAACACAAAGTTCCTACACGTATCTATCACACAACATGCATCACTTTAACGGTTTATGCCCATCTAAGTTTCCCGTCCATTCCCCACTCAAAATCAAACATACGATAATGCACATAACATATATAACATGTTAAATCATTCACAGATAGCATACTCGACATTTAGACACGCAAGTCACAACTTATGTCAATTCAGCATTAATACTCAAAACCGGCTGTTTTTCGGACATTTAAATAAAATAGTTAGATTATTCCAAAAATTCCCAAATTTTTATGGAATGTCATAAACATTCCATATTTTATTGTGTAAAAATATCGGGGTCCGGTTCATTACCCATATTTTATAAAAAAAATCATATTCGGGACTGAACTCAGATTTATGTATTTCTGACCACAGTCCGCGAAACAATTTATTAAAAATTCATCGAGTGTCCGATTTACGAAATTCCAGTGGGGTAATTACAAATACACAGGTTGTTATTTACTGTACAAATTTCATGGTCCGATTCATCACAAAACTCAGGTTATGACTGAAAGTACGACACCCTTTTATTGCTGTCAAAATTCAGCTTAAGTTGCTGTTACAAATTAACACTTTAAAAATAGTAAACGGAGTCCAAAAATTACGATTCCGGTGCCATTAGAACCGTATTTCATAATAACATATTTTATACTCAAAATATCGATTTTTCGTTGAGGTTAAGACCTGTTTACAGCCAACTGAAGTTGGCTGTAAAGTATGGACAGATTGCTGTTTCTAGTGTTTAACCTTCTAAATCGTGTTCGATCGATTCCGTTAACAAGTTTAGTGACCACAATAACATCACATACTAATATTATTCAGCACAACATCAGAAAATCAGCCAATCATCATAATCACACAAGATCTACATGTTTTATACTAACATTCATCCTTTAACCACCTTGTTCATCACTTTAGTAGACTTTTAGTTGGTGATCTTATATGTTAGTGATTTTTAACCGACGAAACTCTTATTAACCACTCTAGACAAGATCAAGAAGGTGTTTTAGAACACTTACTACTAGCTCAAGGCTAGGGAAGTTCAAGAGTGCAAATGAGGTGGATAAAAGCAATCGGGAGAGGTCCTTCAAGATCCGTTGCTTGCAACCTTCCTAATTAAGCTCGAGACACCTTAGAACAAGCTTGGAAACATTGTTGGATGAATGAAAATGAGAGGAGGTAGAGATGGTGGTGTGGCCGTGAGCTTTGAATGAGGGAAGAAGATGGTGGTGTTGATGAAGTGTTGGTGATTTATGATAGATTGTGATCTAGTGTGTTATTCATATATCCCCCATCATGTGCTTTAACCAAAGGACCTTGTGTCTAAGATGTACATGGCATATCTTACAACCAAATCCTCAAGATCTTTTAACAAGGCCATGTGGCCGATTTTATTAAGGTGTAGGAGGGGTCTATGTGTAATTTTTAGTTATAGAATTATCCAAATCCAAGATTGTGATCTTTGAGAGATCTTGTAAGATCATATGGAATCCAAGAAAGATATGTAGGATCTTGGCAAGATTGTATAAGATTATAGAAATCTTATGGGGTGGGGTCCTTGTGACCGTAAATTGGTATGGGGGGGGGGGTAAAGTGTAAGTTCCAATCCCTAATTACAATTATAAGTTGAGTTTCAAGTAAAAGGGTTTAGGGATTTAGTGTGTTATTATGCTATAAGGGGTGTTATGGTATTCGGGGACCATAACTAGCTCAGTAAAAGTGGAACAATGTGTTTAACAATATTTTTGTGTTTCGGATAATGTCCGGTTGTTTGGTTCGATACTGTTCCGTTAAAGCGTTTAATTATTCCGTAAAGTGTCCTATTTATATATTTTGTACCGTTTTTGCTTTCTAACACTTAGGAAAATATAACGGACTATTTAGTGACCTATCTGTACATTATTAGCATGTTAGCAAATACGTGTAAGCATAACACAGATATCAGAAAGCAGTTAAGTAATTCCACACAGTCGTCAAATACTTTAATTATCATTAATAATTTGTACGGAATACATGTAAATTCGAGGGTTGTCACAATTTCTAAGCTATGTAAAGGTTATTTAGGGTATGTTTAACTTATGATCAAGTTCCGGAATGTTCGTTACTATACAAATCGGCATAGTTTCGCAGTTTGACACAAATAGTCCCTGCGATCGAACAAAGTTGATTTCGACACACCACAACATTGGCTTTGCCCGGATGATACTTGATAGCGCATTCGTAATCATTCAAGAGTTCGACCCATCGGCGTTGTCGCATGTTTAACTCCTTTTGCTTGAAGATATGCTCGAGACTCCTGTGATCGGTGTAAATGGTGCACTTGGTACCGTACAGGTAATGTCTCCATATCTTAAGCGCGAATACAACTGCTCCCAGCTCCAGATCGTGAGTAGTGTAGTTTCTTTCGTGAACTTTAAGTTGGCGCGATGCGTAGGCAATGACCTTGTCACGTTGCATCAATACGCAACCAAGTCCTTGGATGGAAGCGTCGCAATAAACTACAAAATCATCTGTGCCTTCAGGCAATGAGAGGATAGGCGCGCTACAAAGTCTATCCTTTAGGTGTTGAAAAGCGGATTCTTGTGTATCACCCCAATGGTAGATGACACCCTTCTGAGTCAGTGAAGTGAGAGGTTGCGCAATCTTGGAGAAGTCTTTGATAAACCTTCTGTAATATCCTGCCAAACCCAAGAATTGGCGGATTTCTTTTGGTGTGCGGGGTGCAGGCCAGTTCTTGATTGAGTCAACCTTGGATGGATCAACATGAATCCCATCCTTGTTTACTACATGGCCTAGAAAGTGGACTTCTCGAAGCCAGAAGTCACATTTCGAAAACTTGGCATACAACTGTTCTTTTCGAAGAAGTTCCAACATAAGACGTAGATGCTGCTCGTGTTCCTCCTGACTCTTCGAATAGATCAGGATATCGTCGATGAACACAATAACAAACTTATCCAGGTAAGGCTTGCACACTCGGTTCATGAGATCCATGAAGACCGCTGGTGCATTCGTCAGCCCGAATGGCATAACCAGAAACTCGTAATGGCCGTAACGAGTTCTGAACGCTGTTTTGGAGACGTCCTCATCTCGGACCCTCAGCTGATGGTATCCCGATCTCAGGTCAATCTTGGAGTAATAGCTCGACCCTTGCAGCTGATCGAATAAGTCGTCAATACGTGGAAGAGGATAACGATTCTTCACAGTCACCTTGTTGAGCTCGCGATAGTCAATACACATTCTGAAAGTACCATCCTTCTTCTTTACGAACAAGACTGGAGCTCCCCAGGGCGAAGAGCTCGGACGTATAAAACCCTTTTCCAAGAGTTCTTGTAGCTGTGTGGACAGTTCTTCGAGTTCTGATGGAGCTAGACGATATGGTGCTCGAGCTACTGGCGCTGCTCCAGGAGCTAGCTCGATTTGAAACTCAACTTGGCGATGAGGCGGAAGACCAGGTAATTCCTCAGGAAATACCTCGGGAAAATCGCGCACAATAGGGATGTCTTCAATTCTCTTCTCTTCCGTGGATGTGTCAGTAACGAGTGCTAGAATGGCAGTGTGGCCCTTTCGCAAACACTTCTGGGCCTTAAGGAAAGAGATGATGCCTTCGACAGCACCACTCTTGTCGCCACGAATCATGAGAGGTTCTTCACTAGAACGAGGAATGCGGACGATTTTCTCCTTGCAAACAATCTCCGCTTGATGATGAGATAGCCAATCCATCCCAATAACGACGTCGAAACTACCCAGTGTGATAGGAATAAGATCGATAGAGAAAGTCTGACCAGCTAAGACGAGGTTACAACCTTTAACTATGTGTGTGGCTTCAAGACTTTTACCATTTGCTAGTTCTACCTCGTGTTTGGTGTTCAGGAGTGTTGGAGTGCGCTTAAGCATTTGGCTAACTTTTAAGGACACATAACTAGTATCGGCACCCGAATCGAATAAAACGGTAACAAAGAAGTCATCCAAAAGAAACTTACCCATCACAGCGTTGGGATCGTTCCTTGCTTCTCCCTGACCAATCACAAACGCACGACCCCTGGCACCGTTGCCATCATTGTTTCCTCCATTGTTGCCCCCATTATTGTTCCCGTTTCCTTGGTTGTGATTCTGATTCTGATTTAACTGCGGGCAGTGTCTCTTGAAGTGATCTTCAGCACCACACTGAAAGCATCCCTTGTTGCCCTGTTGCTGTTGCTGATTCTGCGGTGCTTGCTGTTGCTGCTGACGATTCTGATTCGTAGGCCGTGGGCTCCTGCAATCCTTGGCTTCATGACCCATCTTGAGACACCTCTGACAGCGTCCCTTGTTGCACTGACCACTGTGGTGTCTGTTGCATTTGTTGCACTTTGGGTGGTTTCCTCGATATCCACCCTGCCCTTGACTACCAGAAGAGTGCTGACCAGGGCTCCTATGGTCCTCAGTCCTTCGTTGCTGAGACTGAGACTGAACAGAGGTAGAGCCTTTGCCGGAATTCCCATCCCATTTTGGTTTGTTGTCGGTAGGTGCATCAGAAGTAGCAGCACCAATACGCTTGGGTAGTCTGTTTTGTTCCACCGCCTGGTCGGTGAGACGATGAGCCAATTTGACGACTTGCTGGATGGTACCCAAGTTGGCTGAAGTTACATGACTTTGAATCTCTGGTGCAAGGCCCTTGAGGTAGAGCTCGTTTGACCTCTTAGTATACGCCTCGATCTCAGATCCTGTCATCTTCAGATTGTAAAATTCCACTTCTAGCTTGTGGATGTCATCCCGACTACAGTACTCCTCTTTGATCAGCTCTTTGAAACCATTCCAGGATGTGGCATTAGCAACTGCCAGTCCTAGTAGTTGAACTTGTGCCTTCCACCAGGTTAACGCAGCTCCTTCAAGTGTACCGGTAGCATATTTCACCCTACGGTCTTCGGGGCATTCGCACATCTCGAAAACAGTCTCTAGCTTTTCAAACCAGTGAAGAAGGCCCACTGCTCCTTCGGTGCCACTGAAAGTGGTAGGTCGGCAGTCCATGAACGTCTTGAACGTGCACACCGGAGGTTGAGCATGTTGACCTCCTGCAGGGTTAGCTGCGAATGCCTCCGCAACTCGTTCGTTGATCAAAGCCGTCAACTGGGCTTGAGTGAGGTTGATACGTCTTTCGCGTCCGCTCATGATCTTCATAATGAAGCAACGTAAGTGAGGAAAGTGTCGCGAAAGTGTGTAAGTGTGTGGGACGACATTAGAGAGTAAGCACACAAGGTTCAAATAGCATTTTTCACATTATCTAATGCACAGTGAGAACTATCTAACCGACAATATAACATAAATCATACCACTTATGGTGTCGAGTCTTGCACGTGGAGCGAAGCGTCGTTGTGGATCGTTGAGCACTGTATAGGTTATAGTCTGGTTTTATCAAAAACTTTTCCCTTTTAAAACCAAGTTCACTATAACCAATGGCTCTGATACCAATCTGTCACACCCCCAAAATCCACCATGCGGAGTACCACCGCTTGGAGGCATGACATGACCAGGATCGAGCCACCAATCATATCGAACAACGTATTTTAGTAAATAAAATCAATCACAATACAATTGGTGACCAAAAGGAAGTTAACCAAGTTCAATTTAAACAGCGGAAGCATAAGACGTTAAACCAAAACATAAGTTTGTAGTTTCATAAGTTTAAAGACCCCAACATAAGTTTCATAAGTTCATAACGTTTATTTAGTAAGTACGGGACATATTAGTTCGCATCCCACAACGACCACCTCCATGTGCAAGCTCCACAGCATCTAACGACCTGCAAGGCATGTAACAACTAGTCAACAACAAAGTTGAGTGAGTTCACGTTTGGTTGTTTAGTTAATGAGTTCGTATCAGGAATCGGAAGTTCGTTTCATAACCAAGTATTACCCATCATCCTTGATTCCCAAACCTTTACGATATTTAGTGGGGGCTTCCCATTATGTATGTTACTAGACTAGGCGTATCCATAAGTGTCCTTCCCAATCCGAGGACGGTGTTAAGTATGAGTGTACGTAGGTTTTACGTACGTGCCCTTCTCATCCGAGGACAGTAGTGAGTGTGAGTGTACGTAGGTTTTACGTACGTGCCCTTCTCATCCGAGGACAGTAGTAAGTGTGAGTGTACGTAGGTTTTACGTACGTGCCCTTCTCAATCCGAGGACAGTAGTTGGTAGTCTAGTAGTGTTGGTAATATAAATAGAGTGATGGTACGAGTAGTTATTCAATCCCATTCCCAACCACCGGGAATCCCATGCCTTAGTAAGGGTGTGAACTCACCTCGGTTTGCTCGGTTAGACTCTCAGATATAGCTAACAGTCAAGGTCGGTCAATCACGTCCTAGTATGATTTACCAGTTAGTCATTTAGTGGCTTTCAAATAGAACACAAAGTTCCTACACGTATCTATCACACAACATGCATCACTGTAACGGTTTATGCCCATCTAAGTTTCCCGTCCATTCCCCACTCAAAATCAAACATACGATAATGCACATAACATATATAACATGTTAAATCATTCACAGATAGCATACTCGACATTTAGACACACAAGTCACAACTTATGTCAATTCAGCATTAATACTCAAAACCGGCTGTTTTTCGGACATTTAAATAAAATAGTTAGATTATTCCAAAAATTCCCAAATTTTTATGGAATGTCATAAACATTCCATATTTTATTGTGTAAAAATATCGGGGTCCGGTTCATTACCCACATTTTATAAAAAAAATCATATTCGGGACTGAACTCAGATTTATGTATTTCTGACCACAGTCCGCGAAACAATTTATTAAAAATTCATCGAGTGTCCGATTTACGAAATTCCAGTGGGGTAATTACAAATACACAGGTTGTTATTTACTGTACAAATTTCATGGTCCGATTCATCACAAAACTCAGGTTATGACTGAAAGTACGACACCCTTTTATTGCTGTCAAAATTCAGCTTAAGTTGCTGTTACAAATTAACACTTTAAAAATAGTAAACGGAGTCCAAAAATTACGATTCCGGTGCCATTAGAACCGTATTTCATAATAACATATTTTATACTCAAAATATCGATTTTTCGTTGAGGTTAAGACCTGTTTACAGCCAACTGAAGTTGGCTGTAAAGTATGGACAGATTGCTGTTTCTAGTGTTTAACCTTCTAAATCGTGTTCGATCGATTCCGTTAACAAGTTTAGTGACCACAATAACATCACATACTAATATTATTCAGCACAACATCAGAAAATCAGCCAATCATCATAATCACACAAGATCTACATGTTTTATACTAACATTCATCCTTTAACCACCTTGTTCATCACTTTAGTAGACTTTTAGTTGGTGATCTTATATGTTAGTGATTTTTAACCGACGAAACTCTTATTAACCACTCTAGACAAGATCAAGAAGGTGTTTTAGAACACTTACTACTAGCTCAAGGCTAGGGAAGTTCAAGAGTGCAAATGAGGTGGATAAAAGCAATCGGGAGAGGTCCTTCAAGATCCGTTGCTTGCAACCTTCCTAATTAAGCTCGAGACACCTTAGAACAAGCTTGGAAACATTGTTGGATGAATGAAAATGAGAGGAGGTAGAGATGGTGGTGTGGCCGTGAGCTTTGAATGAGGGAAGAAGATGGTGGTGTTGATGAAGTGTTGGTGATTTATGATAGATTGTGATCTAGTGTGTTATTCATATATCCCCCATCATGTGCTTTAACCAAAGGACCTTGTGTCTAAGATGTACATGGCATATCTTACAACCAAATCCTCAAGATCTTTTAACAAGGCCATGTGGCCGATTTTATTAAGGTGTAGGAGGGGTCTATGTGTAATTTTTAGTTATAGAATTATCCAAATCCAAGATTGTGATCTTTGAGAGATCTTGTAAGATCATATGGAATCCAAGAAAGATATGTAGGATCTTGGCAAGATTGTATAAGATTATAGAAATCTTATGGGGTGGGGTCCTTGTGACCGTAAATTGGTATGGGGGGGGGGTAAAGTGTAAGTTCCAATCCCTAATTACAATTATAAGTTGAGTTTCAAGTAAAAGGGTTTAGGGATTTAGTGTGTTATTATGCTATAAGGGGTGTTATGGTATTCGGGGACCATAACTAGCTCAGTAAAAGTGGAACAATGTGTTTAACAATATTTTTGTGTTTCGGATAATGTCCGGTTGTTTGGTTCGATACTGTTCCGTTAAAGCGTTTAATTATTCCGTAAAGTGTCCTATTTATATATTTTGTACCGTTTTTGCTTTCTAACACTTAGGAAAATATAACGGACTATTTAGTGACCTATCTGTACATTATTAGCATGTTAGCAAATACGTGTAAGCATAACACAGATATCAGAAAGCAGTTAAGTAATTCCACACAGTCGTCAAATACTTTAATTATCATTAATAATTTGTACGGAATACATGTAAATTCGAGGGTTGTCACAATTTCTAAGCTATGTAAAGGTTATTTAGGGTATGTTTAACTTATGATCAAGTTCCGGAATGTTCGTTACTATACAAATCGGCATAGTTTCGCAGTTTGACACAAATAGTCCCTGCGATCGAACAAAGTTGATTTCGACACACCAAACTATTCAAAACTTATTTCTAAGTTATGTGGAGGTTATTTAAGGTATGTTAAGCCTATGTCACTATTCCGGAGTGTTTGTCGCGTTATACTGACTGCGTTTACGCACCGGTTTGCGTATAACCTTCCAGAACGCGATTTAAAGCTTGCAATTGGAATCGAATCAAATTGTAAAATCACCAAACATAATTGCACACATAATAACATCAAAACACATATAATAACACCAAAGCACATTGTTTTATTAATAATCATCATTGTTTTACATCGGACATCGATTACAGAACACAGTTGTCACAGAAGAAGCGGCGGAATATGAAATTTTTTGAAATGAATGTGAAACCCTAATCCATTTGTGTACCCGTGTGTTTTTTGAGTGAAGGGTATAATTGGAATTGTAAATTATATTGTGCTTTAGAGGGTTGTACTTCATGCTTTATGGGTGTTTTAAAGAAATTTCAATGACCTTAAGAAGTCCTTCTAATTTGCTTATTAATATAGTAAAGATATACATATATATATATATATATATGAAGATATATTTCATATGAATATATAATCTATATTTGGTAAAAGGTATAAAAATCATCTTAAAAATAATCTATTTTTAAGACTAATTCTAGAAATATATATCTTTATATACTTCAAAAATAATATCTTTTTAAGATAAACCAATGAGTAAATTATTTTGTATACTTGTAAAATATATATATGGTCACTTGTTCGGTTTTGAAAAATGTAGTTTACCAAGCTTTGATTATTATATATTGTTGTCCGAAATACTTATATAGTCCGTTCATTTGTCCATACGTCCGATTTGTCCATAAGTTGTATCTGGGTATCCGAATCGTCCGTAATTTGTATTCAAGGTGTGTTTATATGTATTATTGTAAGTCTTTAGTGGTAATGTGTCTGGTGTTTATTTGTATAAATGTATTCAAGTTCCTAACTTTCATATATATAACTAATACAATCAATAAACACATAGCACATAAGTTGTTAAGATCACTAAATATATATTTTCTCAAAAATATATATTTATATCTATTTTTGCTTTTATAAAAACCGTTCTTTCAAATCTTGTATTCTTGTAAAGACTTTGTCAAAAATGATAGTTTTTCTAACATATGATTTCGAAGAAAAATTGGCCATAGTTCCTTTGAAATATGAACTTTGCCATGTTTATTAACATATCATTTTCTTTTCAAATCATCAACATTTACTCATATCATTTCTAAACAAAAATACATGAGATTTATAACATACTTTTAACAAGATGAACTCATAAACATGTAGGGTTGTAGTATGATCTTCACATATGTTTGTTTGCTCAAAAATCATACTTTACTTCTAGTTTTGCCAATCTATTATAGAAAACCCATCTTGTTTGTTTACTTTTATAAATCTTTCAAAAGCATAATTTTTAGTGAAAAACTTTATACACTTTTATGACATCAAATATTTATGTTCATCGTTTAAACATCAAGTTTAACATAACCCTTTAACACTTTCATGTATACTTGTTAGATTATGTTTTTGAACATCATCTAACAAGTTTTCATATGTTATTCATCATAACTAGATCAAATAAGCAAGTAACAAGCTTCAAATCACAACATAAACAATCTTATATATTATGATTTTTAGTTTGCTTTTATGTATTTTCATCTTATTCTTGCATGAAGGTTTTAGTTATAACTTGTTCATAAGTAAAATATACATAAACAAGTATGGAAAAAAAGATTAGAATGCTCACTTCTAGCTCTTGTGGCTAGGGATGATCTTGATGAAAATGAAAAGCAACGAAGATGAAGATTTTGATGGTTGAAAGCTCCAAAGTGTGTGAAAATGGGTGCTTCAACTTGGAGGTGCCTTAGATCTTCTCAAGTTCCATGAAAATGCATCTTGATCATCTTGGAAAGGTTTGAAAATGAAGGTGATATATGAACGTTCTTGGCTGAAAATGGGGGTGAAGATGGGAGCTTATGTGTCTGTAAATGATGGTGTAAAAGATGATGAAAATGATCTAGTAATGGTAAGTTTACAAGTTGTTAATCAATCATCAAGATCACCACTTGCAAATGAGGTGAAATATCTAGATATTTAACCAAGTGGCCAAGGGGGGGGGGGGGGGGGTCCCATGGGGCCGATCGAACAGGGGGGGGGGTCTTGTGTTGTGAATTGTTTCATGTTGTTTAAAGTGTTAGAAATGTAGGAAAAGGATTAGGAAGCTTAGATGTTTAGGGTTCTCAAATGTTTTAAGATGTTTAGATGTCATAACTAGCTTTAAAATGTGACATTTGTGCCTTTACAAACGTCATACAAATACGAATCCAATGAAATCTTGTGTTTCATTCTCGGGATTTGTACAATTACATATAGCATTTCACATATCAAATCTCGTATGATTTCGAACTCTCGAGAAGCTTTTCTGGAAGTTTTACGCAAACTGTTACGCAAACGTAATCAGTTTAACGCAACAAACACTCCGGAATAGTGACATAAACTTAACATACCTTAAATAACCTTTACATAACTTAGAAATAAGTTTTGAAGGGTTTGGTATGGCGAAAACAAGTTTATTCGATCACAGGGACTATTTGCGTCAAACTACAAAAGTTTGCCGTTTCGTATAGCAACATACACTCCGGAACAAGATCATAAGCTAAACATACCCTAAATACCCTTATCATAGCTTAGAAATAAGTTTTTAGGGGTTCGGTATGCGAAAATACGCTTATTTGATCACAGGGACTAAAAGCGTCAAAAACTGTGTAAGTTTGCATTTACGTGCATATCTTGCATTCTGACCATATCCGGACATCCAAAAATTTTTGTAATCACTAAAATATTTTATTTTGGTAAAAGGAATGCAAAAATACCATTCATCGCGCAATTTGGATCGTTTTCGCGTCCGTTCGAGTTTCGTTGTAATTAACCGAACAACGCGATCGTACGACCGAACGAACTGACATCCGTGATATTTCCAAGCATATTTCAAGTCCCCTATGCTTTAAAATCCTTGTAGAGCCTTGAAAATGGACTAACAGGGGTTAAACGCGTCAAAAATGCATTAAAATGCGTGCAGGGACCATTTCTGTAAATATCTGAAAGCTAGCAGCAGGGGGTCACGCCACGCGACAGCCCTGGCCTGCTGCTGTCGTGCCAGAGGACCAGTGGATCTGGGTAGAAAGTTGTTTCTTGAAAAACAGCTGAACTCCTTGTTTTGTTTAATTGTTTTTATGAACTTGATCACCAAGTTTAGTGTTCTCCAAGCCTTCTAATTTGGTCCACACACTTGTATGGATGAGATTATTCCTTGCTAATCACACAATACACATGTAAAGATCTTGTGGCATCTCAACAACTATAAATAGCAAGGCCTTCATGTCACACCCCCAAAATACCACATGCGGAAACCTCGCGAGGCGTGTGACGTACCAGGATCCAGCCACTAATCACATTGAACTAAAAACAAGATTTCGAATAAAGGTTTTCATTCATTAAAAACAAAGTATCACAAAACATTAATTATAAACTCAATGTCTTCAGCGGAAGCATAAATCAATGTTTATTCAATTCAAAGCCCAAGTGTATGTAAACCAATAGTATCGTTTTGTGTTTCTGTGCATCATGATCCATGACCACTCCAGCATCCTAGACAGCAAGTTCCACATCCATATATCTAATAACCTGCAAGCATGCAAACAAGTGTATCAGCAAAAAGCTGGCGAGTTCACAGTTTTGTTTACCGAAAATCATGTTACGTGTTTTGTTGCCAAAGATTTAGTTCAGTTTAAAAGCAATTCAAAAACAATGTTGATAATAACTCGATACCACAAGATGGCGTCAGATTGTTTTGCCCGTCCCCAATGCCCCCTATCAAAGCATTGGTCATGATTAAGGTCATTAGTTCACGCTCGTCCTCTCAGGTACGGTGTGAGGTTGCCAAGCCTAATAGCGCTATCAACTAATACCTCCTTACCTCTCAGGTAACTATTCGGTAGAAGATGGGACTTAAGGTGATGGGAAATGAGTGTATTATCCAACATCCCAGTTTTTACCTAGAAAAGACCTATTCCTCTCAGGAATACCCGTTTGATTATCCCACCCACCGGGATGCATGCTCAAGAGAAGTGAACTCACCTTAGGGTGCATGTTATATCCAAACGTGTTGTGTCAGAGACACGGACTAGCACATCATGCAAATAAGCACCAAGACATCCCTAATAATATTAGCACAACATAAGTAACCAATACCAAGTAAAGTTGTTTCACATGTGATCGAGCTCTACCGAATTGCTAAACGTGCGACTCGATGATAAGGTTAAAACTATGATGCAACAGAAATTCTAAGTTCGTTTATTCTCACATATATCCCATATATGTACTAAGCCTTAAAAATAACTTAGTTCTCAAATGATTAAATATGTACTTAAATATATTCATAAAATTATGTTAACTATCTGTAAGCGTGTGTTTGCATTAGAATGCCACACGTATATCCCATATATGTACTAAGCCTTAAAAATAACTTAGTTCTCAAATGATTAAATATGTACTTAAATATATTCATAAAATTATGTTAACTATCTGTAAGCGTGTGTTTGCATTATTAGAATGCCACACGTTGTAAATGTCACACCCCCAAATTCCACCTGCGGAGTACCGTCCGCTTGAGGGCGTGACCGACCAGGATCCAGCCACCAATTATACTGAGTACTTGGGTGATAATAAAGATGATCACCAACTTAATAGTTCGTAAGCATCAAAGTTTAAAGTTCGAAAGTTAGGTTCAAATAACAGTTCAAGTAAATAGCGGAAGCATAGGCAAAATAGTGTAAACATAGTTCGTAGTTCAAGTTATTTAGAATCCAACACGCGGGTTTAGACGACCACTACACTTCCCAAGCAGCAGCTCCTCAGTCACTGGTTACCTGCAAAGCATGCAGTAAGGGGTCAACAATAATGCTGAGTGAGTTCACTAGTTTTCCAGTTTTAATTGCCAAAAACTTGTTTCACCAGTTAATTTATCCGTTTATACATGCCATGGGGAGCTACCCCAAAAGTTAGCAACTAAACTGTTTTTCCAATACCGAACACTAGGTGACCGTTGCGTATCCGCAAGAGAGTGCCCCGATGTCAATGTTCTATCATCATTGACGGATGCCTGAGTACATTAGTTCACGACCGATCCCATACCTTGGCACGGTGTGAGGTTGGTAAGACCTAAATAGCGCTATCAACTAATAACCCGTTCGCCTGGCCCCGGCGACTAATCGGTATTAAGTAGTAGGGACTTTAAGTGATAGAGTTTCGTTTAGTGCCGTTTGTTGCAATCCGTATAAACAGTAATTAACTAAAAGGTTCCCAATAACAAGGGAAGAAAAGTAAGTTGTATCCCTCATAAGGGGATAGTGTTGTTTTTAGTTCCGTTTCCCAAACCACCGGGAATACATGCTTTAGGTTGTGAACTCACCTTGGGTTGCTCGGTAGATTAATTACCCGGTTGATCACGTTGGTCACCACGTCCTAGCATGGTTACCAATATAGGTCAAGTTGGGGTACAAGTATTCACGTATAGTCTACACATGACTAACACATAGCATGCACAACATATAATTACAGCACACAACATATAATCACAGCAACAGAGTTAACAGTTAACACGTAGCCCCTTTTAAACAGTAACAAGCATGCACAGCTAACACACTTTGGGCCCAATAACTAACAGCCCAGTCGAGAACACACAGTTGCGAGTCGCAACCGGAGGTTGCGGCTTGTCATGCCTTGGTTGCGAGTCGCAACCGGTGTTTCTACTTGTCATGATTTGGTTATGAGTCGCAACCGGAGGTTTCGAGTTGTCGTGATCTGGTTACGAGTCGCAACCGCCGTAGTTTCGAGTTGTCATGTTTTGGTTGCGAGTCGCAACCGGGGGTTGCGAGTCGCAACCTCGGAAACGTGCACGAGAAACCTTCTAGAACCTCTGATGTACTAACCAATAGAATTCTGTTTTCATGAGATTTTGTACTGGCCAATAAGAGTGCATAAACATGTTCTATTGTCTAACAATCAACCAAAACGGATCAAACAGTAGGTTTTTCAAATATTCATTACATATTCAAAATGTTCATCCTACACATTCATATTGTTCTTCATATATTCAAGTTGTCTATTATGCACATTCATTCAAAACAACCCAAATATATTCATTCTTTGTAGCATAGCACAACCCTAAGTCGAATCCTAATTTAGACATCATCATCGGCCCTAGTTCTAGCACATAATCATCATCAACATAACTAGTATTCATTCACTTGATCACATTCATACCATACAATCATCGGTTTAATGGTAATGCATCTCATGCTATACTAACCGTCATTTATTATTCAATGTCTTATGTTCACATATTTCATTCAAACATCCAACTAATCAAATAGTTTGTGCATCAAGAACCATCATTTTAAGTCAAACAACTATAATACACTAACCGGTTGGATGAAGGGGTACAAAAGATCGATGAACCAAGTTCCGAGTGATGACCACAAGCTTGAACCGAGGTGATCCGAGATGATCCGAGAGCTCCTCTTGTTGATGCCGGTTTGATCCGTGA
This sequence comes from Helianthus tuberosus, assembly GCA_030545235.1. NCBI lineage: Eukaryota > Viridiplantae > Streptophyta > Magnoliopsida > Asterales > Asteraceae > Helianthus > Helianthus tuberosus. Next base: position 69,143,332 of record CM060356.1, on the reverse strand, counting down.
GAGGGAGAGGAGAGGGGGGGTGAGTTTGATGTTAGAACCTTAGGGTTTTAGTGGTTTTTAGAGAGAGAGAGAGGGAGAGTGTGTGAGATGAGGGAGTGTGAGAGTGATGTTGCCAAATGGTGCAAGTTGTGAGGGTGGCCGGTTATATATCTCGAATGGGTGAGGGGGGTTTCCGGGTGGGCTAAGGTTACGGCCCAACCGGCCCATATCGTTCCTTGTTTACTCGAGACCGGGTGGTCTCGAGTCGGGTTCGGTTCACACTTATATATATATATATATATATACATACATAATACACACGACACAATCAAAAGATCACATAATGCACAACAATAAATAACAAGTTCTCATTTAATATCATATCTATATATACACATACATTCGTTTAAAGACGAAAGTTGGCTCGGGAAAACCCGAAGTGCCACATTACCCCCAAGTTTTAAGAACTTTCGTCCCGAAAGTTAAAGCGGCCACTGACAAGCTAGTAAAAGTGAGAGCGTTTCAACGGGGTGTCACATCATCCCCCCGTTAGTTTGGAATTTCGTCCCGAAATTCAGTCGTAGCTTCAGTGCTGGGGGTTTCATTTGGGAACAGTTGGGGATACTTGCGCTTCATCTGGTCTTCCCGCTCCCAGGTAAACTCTGGGCCACGGCGTGAGTTCCAACGAACTCGCACGAGGGGTATCTGGCTACGTTTGAGGGTTTTGATCTCACGATCCGTGATCTCAACCGGTTCCTCAGTGAAGTGTAGCTGTTCATCAATAGTAAGTTCCTTGTAAGGAATGACGAGTGTTTCATCTGACAGGCACTTCTTCAGATTAGACACGTGGAAGACGTTGTGCACAGCACTCAGTTCTTCAGGCAGATTCAATCTGTAAGCGGCCGTGCCGATCTTTTCGGTAACCTCAAAGGGTCCGACATATCTTGGATTAAGCTTGCCCCGTTTTCCAAAACGAACCACACCCTTCCAGGGTGAGACCTTAAGTAGAGCCCGTTCACCAACCTGGAACTCTTGTGGTTTTCTATCTTTATCAGCGTAATACTTTTGACGGTCACGAGCTGCCGCCATGCGTTGCCTAATCTGGGCAATCTTTTCGGTGGTGTCGACTACATGTTCCGGGCCTGTGATCTGGCTGTCACCAACCTCAGCCCAGCAGAGAGGCGATCGACATTTACGGCCGTACAGTGCCTCAAAGGGTGCTGCCTGAATGCTGGTGTGGTAGCTGTTGTTGTAGGAGAATTCCACCAACGGTAGGTGCTTCTCCCAATTCTTGCCAAAATCGATCACACATGCCCTGAGCATGTCTTCGAGGGTTTGGATGGTGCGTTCAGACTGTCCATCCGTTTGCGGGTGATAGGCGGTGCTCATGTCTAAACGTGAGCCAAAAGATTTGTGCATAGCTTGCCACAACTCAGAGGTAAAACGCGCGTCTCGATCAGAAATAATAGAGGTAGGCACTCCGTGCTTCGATACCACTTCTTTTAGGTATACCTCTGCTAGGGTAGAGAACTTGTCTGTTTCTTTGATAGCCAAAAAGTGTGCAGACTTAGTCAAGCGATCCACTATTACCCAAATGGTGTCATTTCCGCGCTGAGACCTAGGCAGGCTAGTAACAAAATCCATGGAAATCTGCTCCCATTTCCATTGCGGGATCTCTGGCTGTTGGAGTAGGCCTGATGGTTTCTGATACTCAGCCTTGACTCTTGCGCAGGTTAAACACTTTCTGACATACGTTGCTATGTGGGCTTTCATGCCAGGCCACCAATAGGTAGCCCTCAAGTCGTGGTACATCTTATCTGAACCCGGATGTACTGAGTAACGGGACTTGTGAGCTTCATCCATCACAAGGTCACGTAAATTTCCATAAAGCGGAACCCATATGCGTCCGGCTACGTAGTAGGCGCCGTCTTCTTTTTGTTCCATTCGTTGTCTCGATCCTCGTAGGGACTCGGCCCTGATGTTCTCAGCTTTCAACGCTTCAACCTGGGCATTTCGAATTTGATTAGGGAGGTTCGAGTGGATAGTGAGCTGTAAGGCACGAACACGCTTGGGTTTGGTCTCCTTTCTGCTGAGGGCATCGGCTACCACATTAGCCTTGCCTGGGTGGTATTTAATTGCACACTCATAGTCATTTAGGAGTTCGACCCATCGGCGTTGCCGCATATTCAACTCCTTTTGTCCCATTATGTGCTGGAGACTCTTGTGATCAGTGTAAATCGTGCACTTGGTGCCGTACAAGTAGTGTCTCCAAAGCTTGAGCGCGAAGACCACAGCTCCAAATTCTAAGTCATGCGTCGTATAGTTCCGTTCGTGGACCTTGAGTTGTCGCGAGGCGTAAGCAATAACTTTCTCGCGTTGCATCAATACGCAGCCAAGTCCTTGAATAGAAGCGTCGCAGTAGACGACGAAGTCGTCGGTACCTTCAGGTAAGGAGAGAATAGGAGCACTACAAAGATTCTTCTTTAGTTCCTGGAAGGCAGATTCCTGAGCACTACTCCATTTGTAAGCAACACCCTTCTGAGTGAGTATCGTAAGTGGTTGCGCGATCTTAGAGAATCCCTTGATAAACCTTCGATAGTATCCCGCCAATCCCAAGAATTGGCGAACTTCGGTTGGAGTCTTAGGCACAGGCCAATTCTTAATGGACTCAATCTTAGCGGGGTCAACATGAATCCCTTCCTGATTGACGATGTGTCCAAGGAAATGGACTTCTCTAAGCCAGAAATCGCATTTCGAGAATTTGGCGTACAGTTGCTCATTGCGAAGGAGTTCGAGAATAAGACGTAGGTGTTGTTCATGCTCTTCTTGGCTCTTCGAGTAGATTAGGATGTCGTCGATGAACACGATTACGAACTTATCGAGGTAGGGTTTACATACTCGGTTCATGAGATCCATAAAGATTGCAGGTGCGTTGGTCATTCCGAAAGGCATAACAAGGAATTCGTAGTGACCATAGCGGGTTCTGAAAGCAGTCTTAGAGATGTCCTCATCGCGGACTCTCAGCTGGTGATAGCCCGATCTCAGATCGATCTTTGAATAATAGCTCGACCCTTGCAGCTGGTCGAACAGGTCGTCGATACGGGGAAGTGGATAGCGGTTCTTGATGGTAACCTTGTTAAGCTCGCGGTAGTCAATGCACATTCGGAATGAGCCATCTTTCTTTTTGACGAAGAGCACTGGGCTCCCCAGGGTGATGAACTAGGACGGATAAAACCTTTGTCCAAAAGTTCTTGTAGTTGAGTAGAAAGCTCCTTGAGCTCCGCGGGGGCTAATCGATAAGGTGCACGAGCTATAGGCGCTGCTCCGGGAGCTAGCTCGATTTGAAATTCGACCTGACGGTGAGGAGGGAGTCCAGGTAGTTCCTCCGGGAATACCTCGGGATAGTCGCGTACCACTGGAAAATCTTCAATCCTGTTTTCCCTTTTCTGTGTGTCGGTAATGAGTGCTAAGATAGCGGTGTGCCCCTTTCGTAGGTACTTCTGGGCCTTTAAGAATGAAATGATGCCTGTGACTTCTCCGCTCTTGTCGCCTTGAACGATAAGAGGTTTGCCAGGGGGACGAGGAATGCGAATAGCTTTCTCTTGGCAGAGGATTTCAGCTCGATGTTTGGATAACCAATCCATACCAATAATGACGTCGAAGCTTCCAAGAACAATGGGGAAAAGATCGATACAGAAGGTCTGACCAGACAACTCTAATTTGCAGTTACGAATTATGTGTGAGGCCTCGAGGTTTCTACCATTAGCTATCTCAACGGTGTGCTTAGAGCTCAGCGGCGTAAGAGTGAGCTTAAGTTTCTTACTAATACGTAGGGATACATAACTAGCATCTGCTCCGGAATCAAATAGCATGGAAACATAACGATCATTAAGTAGGAACTTACCCGCTACAACGTTGGGGTCATTCCTGGCTTCCCCAGCTCCAATCACAAAAGCTTTTCCTCTAGCACCGTTTCCAGCATTGTTGTTATTGTTCCCAGCACCTTGATTGTTGTTGTTTTGATTCAGTTCAGGGCAATCCTTTCGCATGTGCCCCATTGCTCCACACTTGAAGCATCCACGGTTGTTTCCTTGTTGCTGCTGTTGCTGTGGTTGTTGCTGATTCTGCCTAGCGGGGAACTGGCTTCGGCAGTCTTTGGCTTCATGCCCCATCTTGTTGCATCGCTGACACTGACCCTTTCCACATGGCCCACTGTGATGTCGGTTACATTTGTTACACTTAGGGTGGTTTCCTCGATAGCCACCCTGTTGCTGAGGGCCCTTGTTGCTTTCAGTCTTCCTTTGTTGAACTGGGGCCTGAGTGGGGTTAGCATCCTTTCCCTGACTTCCATCCCACTTTCGCTTGTTATCGCCAGAAGTTCCAGCAGTAGCACCGATCCTCTGGGGCAGCTTGCCCTCTTCCACAGCCTGATTGGTGAGTTTGTGAGCAAGACGAACCACGGGCTGTATGGTGTTGAGGTTGGCCGAGGTCACATGGCTCCGGATTTCTGGGACCAAGCCTTTGATGTACAGCTCGATCCTTCGATACATAGGTTGGGACATGTTTGGGCAAAGTGCAGCATAGTCGTTGGACTGCTTGGTGTAGGTCTCAATCTCTGATCCAACCATCTTGAGCGCATAGTACTCGTTCTCGAGCTTGTGGATGTCATCCCTGTGACAGTACTCCTCTTTGATCATGTCCTTAAAATCTTCCCATGCCGTAGCATTAGCAGTTTCCAGACCAAGCATCTGAATCTGTGCTTTCCACCATGAAAGCGCGTTTCCTTCAAGCGTACCAGTTGCGTACTTAACCCAGTTAGCAGGGGGACACTCGCAGACAGCAAAGACAGCTTCGGCCTTTTCAATCCAGTGCAGGAGGCCTATGGCACCCTCAGTGCCGTTGAAAGGGAGAGGCTTGCCATCCATGAAGGTTTTGAAAGTACAAACACGTGGTTGCGCAGGCGCAGGCTGACCTGTTGTGAGAAATGGAGCGAATAGGTTTTAGAGGTGAAAAGACGATGTGGGGGTAGGATCTAAACATCCTATAGCAACGAGTTTACCTCCAGGGTGAGCTGCGAAAGCTGCAGCCACCGTGTTGAGCAAGTTGGCGAATTGAGCCTGAGTCATGTTAACGCTTCCTCTTCCGCGTCCACTCATTGTCTTCATAACCAGAAAACACAGTATGAGTGTGATGTCGTAACGTAGCGAGAATAAGATAGAAGAGGGATGTGTATCTATCTAATTAGGCACACTAGTATGTATAGTAGAGCAGTCAACATAAGATAAATAAGCATGTAAGCACAAGTCCGAGCTAGGAGGTCAGATAAGTCGAGCCTTGCACTTGGAGTGTAGTGTCGTCACGAGTCACGGGTTATAGTCTGGTTTTTCTCAAAAAGATTTTTCCCCTTTTTAAAACCAAGTTCACTATAACCAATGGCTCTGATACCAATCTGTCACACCCCCAAATTCCACCTGCGGAGTACCGTCCGCTTGAGGGCGTGACCGACCAGGATCCAGCCACCAATTATACTGAGTACTTGGGTGATAATAAAGATGATCACCAACTTAATAGTTCGTAAGCATCAAAGTTTAAAGTTCGAAAGTTAGGTTCAAATAACAGTTCAAGTAAATAGCGGAAGCATAGGCAAAATAGTGTAAACATAGTTCGTAGTTCAAGTTATTTAGAATCCAACACGCGGGTTTAGACGACCACTACACTTCCCAAGCAGCAGCTCCTCAGTCACTGGTTACCTGCAAAGCATGCAGTAAGGGGTCAACAATAATGCTGAGTGAGTTCACTAGTTTTCCAGTTTTAATTGCCAAAAACTTGTTTCACCAGTTAATTTATCCGTTTATACATGCCATGGGGAGCTACCCCAAAAGTTAGCAACTAAACTGTTTTTCCAATACCGAACACTAGGTGACCGTTGCGTATCCGCAAGAGAGTGCCCCGATGTCAATGTTCTATCATCATTGACGGATGCCTGAGTACATTAGTTCACGACCGATCCCATACCTTGGCACGGTGTGAGGTTGGTAAGACCTAAATAGCGCTATCAACTAATAACCCGTTCGCCTGGCCCCGGCGACTAATCGGTATTAAGTAGTAGGGACTTTAAGTGATAGAGTTTCGTTTAGTGCCGTTTGTTGCAATCCGTATAAACAGTAATTAACTAAAAGGTTCCCAATAACAAGGGAAGAAAAGTAAGTTGTATCCCTCATAAGGGGATAGTGTTGTTTTTAGTTCCGTTTCCCAAACCACCGGGAATACATGCTTTAGGTTGTGAACTCACCTTGGGTTGCTCGGTAGATTAATTACCCGGTTGATCACGTTGGTCACCACGTCCTAGCATGGTTACCAATATAGGTCAAGTTGGGGTACAAGTATTCACGTATAGTCTACACATGACTAACACATAGCATGCACAACATATAATTACAGCACACAACATATAATCACAGCAACAGAGTTAACAGTTAACACGTAGCCCCTTTTAAACAGTAACAAGCATGCACAGCTAACACACTTTGGGCCCAATAACTAACAGCCCAGTCGAGAACACACAGTTGCGAGTCGCAACCGGAGGTTGCGGCTTGTCATGCCTTGGTTGCGAGTCGCAACCGGTGTTTCTACTTGTCATGATTTGGTTATGAGTCGCAACCGGAGGTTTCGAGTTGTCGTGATCTGGTTACGAGTCGCAACCGCCGTAGTTTCGAGTTGTCATGTTTTGGTTGCGAGTCGCAACCGGGGGTTGCGAGTCGCAACCTCGGAAACGTGCACGAGAAACCTTCTAGAACCTCTGATGTACTAACCAATAGAATTCTGTTTTCATGAGATTTTGTACTGGCCAATAAGAGTGCATAAACATGTTCTATTGTCTAACAATCAACCAAAACGGATCAAACAGTAGGTTTTTCAAATATTCATTACATATTCAAAATGTTCATCCTACACATTCATATTGTTCTTCATATATTCAAGTTGTCTATTATGCACATTCATTCAAAACAACCCAAATATATTCATTCTTTGTAGCATAGCACAACCCTAAGTCGAATCCTAATTTAGACATCATCATCGGCCCTAGTTCTAGCACATAATCATCATCAACATAACTAGTATTCATTCACTTGATCACATTCATACCATACAATCATCGGTTTAATGGTAATGCATCTCATGCTATACTAACCGTCATTTATCATTCAATGTCTTATGTTCACATATTTCATTCAAACATCCAACTAATCAAATAGTTTGTGCATCAAGAACCATCATTTTAAGTCAAACAACTATAATACACTAACCGGTTGGATGAAGGGGTACAAAAGATCGATGAACCAAGTTCCGAGTGATGACCACAAGCTTGAACCGAGGTGATCCGAGATGATCCGAGAGCTCCTCTTGTTGATGCCGGTTTGATCCGTGAGAGGGAGAGGAGAGGGGGGGTGAGTTTGATGTTAGAACCTTAGGGTTTTAGTGGTTTTTAGAGAGAGAGAGAGGGAGAGTGTGTGAGATGAGGGAGTGTGAGAGTGATGTTGCCAAATGGTGCAAGTTGTGAGGGTGGCCGGTTATATATCTCGAATGGGTGAGGGGGGTTTCCGGGTGGGCTAAGGTTACGGCCCAACCGGCCCATATCGTTCCTTGTTTACTCGAGACCGGGTGGTCTCGAGTCGGGTTCGGTTCACACTTATATATATATATATATATATACATACATAATACACACGACACAATCAAAAGATCACATAATGCACAACAATAAATAACAAGTTCTCATTTAATATCATATCTATATATACACATACATTCGTTTAAAGACGAAAGTTGGCTCGGGAAAACCCGAAGTGCCACAGTAAACTCGGCTAATATATTAATATGGTTCTCCAAATAATAGTCATACATATAAACAATTAATTGGCATAAAGTGGACTTATCCAGGTTCCCGTAAAGGTATATATATAACATATATAACACACGTAGCATAATAACAAGTCAAGGACACACTTGGGTTTCATTTAAAATCGTTAAAATAAATATCGTTACCTATTTATTTTATTTCATTTGGAAAAATACAATAATATCCCGAATAATATTATATTATTATTATATTTACATTTCGTTCTCGTTTAACCGCTCGAAATAATATAGATAGTTATATATGAATCTTCATAAGCTTGTCCAAGATAAATGAAATGTCAAGTTTTATATTTAAAACTCGTTTGGTGATTCGCAAGCGTCATCTAAATTAAATATATATTTTACAATTATTTGAATCTCGATACGATTTCGTTTGCTTTAAAACACGTAAGTTATACTATATATAGTTTTACTAAAATCGGGCAGAGCTTCCTCTGTTTATAGCACAAAACCTGACAACACAAGTTGTCGATAATTTTCCAAACATCAAAAAGTCCATGTCTGTGTCACGTATTTATAGTTATTCATATATTCACATAAGACATGTACAAGTATGATTACAACCAAATATCTCATTTACAGTCCATAGATCATTATTATACAATTCTACTAATTGGGTCGGGTTTAGAGCTTGTTTCGACTCACAAGTGATTATTATTACAATAACATATAACCGAATTAATAGTTTGTTGCGCGTCTTACCTACTCGAATGAACCGTTCAAAACTGACACGAAATGGTCTCTTCGATAAGCGTGTCACTTGAATCTGACCCATTGTCTCGAGCCTTGACCAGCGTTGACAGAGACCCGACATTGACCTATCAAACCCAGGTTTAACCAATTTTGACTCGAGTCCAATCAACCAGCTAAAGGCTCGGCTTGCATCCACGTCTCTCGGATCTACCGATTCCACCATCAATCACCATCGTTTGAGAAGAAGCTAACCAAGAATTTCAGTTTTGAAAACTAACAGAAGGTATTAGACCTTACCGGAGTTTGCGTCACTTCACCACCGTGCGTCCGCCGTGGTGCCACCTTAGCGTCGCCGTGTCTCCACCTGAGTCGCCCAACGCCATCTTGCACGACAATCCTCGAACCGTCGTCATCACCTACACACCCCAACCATACCACTACTCACCACCACCGAGCCAACGTCACATCCCGCCGCCGCTAACTGCCATGACCACCTCCTACTTGACGTCACCACGAACAACCGTCCACTACCTCACCAGAATCACCCTATCCCTCCGTCTTCTGCCACCCGAACACAACCCAAACAACCCCAAAAACCACCGTCACTGTCCACCGAGCTCCGCCGCCCATGGTGACGGTCGGCCGTTCATCTCCCTCTCACTCTCGTGACTTCTCTCTTATCTCCACTCTCCTAAAATATGAAATTGATGTGTATGTTATGTGAAATCTGATGTGGGTTTGTGTGTTTTTGTGTAGAGAGAAAGAAAAAGTCACGGGGGCTATGGTTTGAAAAGAAAATGAAAGGGAAGGAGAAAGAGATAGTTATAAAGCTAGGGTTTGGGTAGGTGGGTTGGGCTTAAACCACGCATACGAACTGGGTTTTACGTTCTCGCTTAAAATGAACCCGTTCGTTTAAATTACATAAAATAAATATAACGGTTTAAAATATCTTTACTAGTTTAACTTAGAACAAATATTCAGAGTATATATTTTGTATGCGTGTCTACCAGTATATATACATATATATGCTAAATTAAATAAGCTTGGCAAGAATAGTCGTTTTAACTAACATGTTTCACTCGTAACAAGTTGTTATTATTTAAAACCATAATAAAATATTTTAAGATGTGTCACCCTTTCCGATCATTAGGGTCAAAAGTACGAGTTCTCACACTTCATCCTCCATTCTTGCTCATTTCCATTTTCTCATCTCATAACTCAAAGTTGGAGTTTCTACCACTTGTGGATGCCTCCCATCTGAGTTTTCTAGTTCATTTTCCAGCCTTAGCACATTTTGTAAGTGTTCTTTCATCGCTAGTTCTTTTATTTCAGCAATTACAAGCTGAAAGTCAAACAGTTTGACTACCATTTGACTTTCGGTGTTAACCATGAACTGGTTAAGTCAAAGTTCAATTGAACTTTGCAACGTGAGCATAATCACGATGGTTATAATCCCTTGTGATTATACCTACTGATTACCACGTTGACTAGTCGAAGTGACGAGTCAAAGTTTCGGTCAAAATGCACGGTTATGAGCATTTTGCGACGAAACTATTTTCGGGTATCAAAACACTTTGTTTTGATACCAAATAAGTTTTCTAACTTAGTTAAACATGTTTAACTCGTCACTTTTAGTTTAGTGCTTATTTAGCGTCGTAAGTCAAGCGGTCTCAGCAACCGCTTAGACTTTCGAACCCGACCCGTTTGGTCGATCATTAGGATCCGACCAAACATATTTTGTGAGCATAGTTGTATAGGGAATAACCTTCTGAGGTTATACCTTATGGTCACTTAGTTTAATTAGTTGTATGATAGGTAGTTTATATGCCTTAGGAAAATGACCAAAATGCCCTTTTTGCGCATAATCTCAATTTAAACATATGTAACCAAAATTTTGACATTTAATCTGATTATGCAACATAATTAAACATGTTTAGGCATATAATACTTGTCATAGGACTAGTTAGGCCATCCGAACGCGCATTTGCGCAAATGACACGTTAAAGTAGCGTAAACTACCTTAACGGGTCATAAGCACTTAGGATAGGTTTCAAATCAAAATGTAGGCTTTGTTAAACCATATCATATGAGTTCCAACACTCATTTGGTTTAAAAGACCTCATTCTATCTGATCTCCCGATTTAGGCCTCGATTATTAACATAGTGATTCCATACTAGGTGCCACTTGATTCCTTGATTTCCCGAGCTTTGTTAGGACACTTAATCAAGGATACTTGCAATCTCAAGTAAGTACATAGTCCCCTCTTTTATGTTTTCAATGTTTTGGGGTGATTCATATGTGCCTATTCACTATTTTCACGGTTTCAAGCTATATTTGTTCACATGCATAGTACTTATCTTTTGACGAATTGAACTATTATCCATGGCTTAATTACTGATTTTCAAAGTTTTTAAAACTATTGTTGGTTCGTATTGTTACTTATGCATTCATTAACTATGATTAAGCCGATTAGTAGTACGATATAGAGCTATACGTCGACACCCCATTCCTGTTGTATGGAATGTCAGAAACCAAATTTTAAACCAAATAGATTTTGCCTTCATGGTAAATCTATAGTCACCAAAGTGTAGTCTAATACACTAAGGTTTGAATGTATTGCTAAATCACGATCTATGGTATATTTCAGTATACTACTAAGGCATATTTCGATATACTACCAATGTGATATTATCTTAACCAACGTTTGGATTACAAATGTTTTTCAATTAAGCCATAAAAACTTCTCTTATGTTGTTCCCAAAACCAAAGCATAGTTTGATATGCGATCGTTTACTAAAGTATAGTTTGATATACTACTAAATCACAATTTAAGTATATTTGATATACTTCCAAAGCATAGTTTGATATGCTCCTAATGTGATATTGTTTACCAAAGCATAGTTTGATATGCTATTTTCAAAAACTAAAGTATATTTTGATATATTACCAAAGCATAGTTTGATATGCTATTTTAAAACCACAGCATAGTTTGATATGCTATTTTCAAAACCAAAGTATAGTTGGATATACTACCGATTATGTTATTGTTTTACCAAAGCATAGTTTGATATGCAATTTTCAAAACTAAAGTATAGTTCGATATACTACTGACTCAGTTATTACCTAAACTAAAGTATATTTTGATATACTACTTATCCGATTATTTCAAAAACCAAAGTAGATTTTTATATATACTACAAACCTTTTATCAAAACAATGCGCTTTAGAAACCAAAACTTTTTACAAGGATTCATGGCTATTTTTGTAAACATAAAATCTTTTTCTTATGTTATCCAAAGCCATGAATCTAATACACAAAACCTATGTTACTCACATGCATTTTTATGCTGAGATATTATTTTCACATATGTTTCAGGTGCTACTATGTGATGATTGTTGGCGCATGCTACACATAGGATGGACTCGTGCCTACACTTTAAAAGTTAAAAGACAATTATTTGTATTTATCTGGGTTGTATTAAAACAATGAGTTCATTATTGGAATAAAACAAAACTTGATTCACCATGTGTTGTGAAACAATGATTCTGTTACGAAACTCCCCGACGCTTCCGCCGCGGTATGTTGTATTTCACGGTCCGGGTGTGACCGAAGAGTTGGTATCAGAGCTCATGGTTATAGGGAATTAGGTTATTAGTAATGCTTTGACCTAGTCTATAACCTTCCTAGAACCCTAACGCGAGATTCTTACGTTTAGATTCTTAATACAATACCAATCACCTATCTTTAGGTAGTTAACTAAAACAAAACACAAATTCGTTCTCTCGAGTCAAAATTTTTCCAAAACATCACAAGAAATCATCTATCCTTAGATGATTTGTTTCAGGCTTTTAAGCCTTTGGTTTTTTCAAAATGTCGTCAAAGTTTGGGTCTTTATAATGTGAACACGTGCAATCTCGAAGGGTGGGTGCCTATATCTCAAGTTTTCTGCCTAAGGCTAGAGTGTTCGTACAAATCCGTAGTATCGGACCAGTTGTCACACCCCGACCACGTAAAACAACAAAACGTGGCGGAAACGTCGGGGAGTGTTGTAACAGAATCATTGTTACAATGTCTTGACAATCAAAGAAACATAACATAAATAACTAGTCTTGCATCTTTTATTGTCGCTAAGGCCCAAGTCCGCCTAAGTGTATCTTGATAAATCCTATGCATCATGTCCTGAAACACATGTGAAAATAGGTACGTCAGCATAAAAATGCCTGTGAGATACATAGGTTTTGTGAAAATAGAATTCATGACTTATGTTTAAGAAAATGTTTAGTCATGAACCTTGTAATTTGCTTTGTCTTGTAAATCATTTGAAAAGTGATAAATAAACCAAATGATATATATGTATAAAAGAATAATACATGGTTAAATGAATAACCAAGTAAAATGAGTTTGTATCAGATAAGTTGTTTGTAAAACAATGTATTGTGAAAAGTATGTTATTTGTATAAAATGTTATATGTCTAAATTGAAATGGTTTAAATAACGCTACGATATGTAATACCATACAAGCACTTATATATCGGAAGTTCCAGCGGCGTATCCACCATGCTTGTATCATATTTCACACGCCTCGTTACTTAAATCACTTACTCAAACCAAACCACCAAAGTAAAATGTTTATGTATAATCAAATGTCAAAATGTTTGTGTGAAAACCATGTCTAATGTCTATGTCTAATGTAAATCATGAATTGTGTATATCAATGTCAAAATGTTTATGTCTAATGTAAATCATGAATTGTGTATATCAATGTCAAAATGTTTGTGTCTAATGTAAATCAAGAATTGTGTATGTCAATGTCAAAATGTTTATGTATAATGCAAATCATGTAATGTGTATCCAAAATATCATGTATGGTAAGTGAAATATATCAACTAAACCATATGTAAAATGCACAAAACAAGGTATTGAAGTAAAACATGGTTTAAATCAAAGTTATGTTTTGTGGAACAAATGCATGCTATACTAATATAAACATCTATGCGGTATTGTAAAAATGCATACATTCAAGCCTTGTGACTGTGGTGATAGACCTTTAAACAAATTAAAGGTTTATCTGTGTTATGTCTATCGAATTCGGTCATTCCTTCCATCCAAACATACCTAGGATGTCAGGAACGGGAGTTGTCAATTCCTATGGTACCACTACCTACTAACGAATGGCGTAGCTAATGTTAATGAATGTATTTTTGTCCCATATAAACAAACCAAATGTCATACCAAAATGTAAGCATGTGAAAACAATGCACTAAGTATGTAATCAAATGAACATACATAGCATGTGATGTGAAATGTATTGTAAAACAATGTACTAAGTATGCACACAATGGACATACATAGCATAAAATATAATGTAAAACGATGTACTAAGTATGCAACAAAGGACATACATAGCAAAAACATAATGAAATCATGTACTATAAATGTACTAATGAACATAACAAGCATATGATATGAACATGTGTTTCACCCCAAAATGTTTGGAAAACAGTAAAAGAGGGGTCTATGTACTCACTTGAGATTGCTCAATTAGTCCTAGGATAACCACCAAGCAAAGCTAGAAGATCACGGAATCAAACGGTACCTAATATAGGTAACTACATTAATAAACCGGACCTAAATCGGAGGATCGGATAGAATGAGGGCTCGTAAACCAAATGAGTATGGGAACTCATGTAATATGGTTTAACAAAGCCCACATACTAAAATGAAACCTAACCTAAGTGCTTACGACCCATTACGACCCGTTTAGGTAGCTTATGCTACGTTAACGCGTCGTTCGCGTAAAACACGTTCGGAACGCCTAACTAGTCCTATGACAAGTAAAATATGCCTTAACATGTCTAATATTGTTGCCAAATCAGTTTAGATGTTAAAAGTTATGTTACATATGCTTAAAAAGAATTTTGGCGTAAAAAGGGCATTTTGGTAATTTACCTAAGGCATATAAACTACCTATCATACAACTAACTAAACGTCGTGACCAAAAGGTATAACTTCGGGAGGTTATTCCCTATATACTATGGTCACCTAATGTGTTTGGTCGGATCCTAATGATCGACCAAACGGGTCGGGTTCGAAAGTATAAGCGATTGTTTAGATCGCTTACCTTTACGACCCTAGACAAGCACAAAACTAAAAGTGACTAGCTAAGCATGTTAAAACATGCTTAACTAAGTTTAGAAAACAGGTTTGGTATCAAAACAAACGGTTTTGATACCTAAGAGTAGTTTGGTTACAAAATACGCAAGAATACGCATTTTGGCCGAAACTACGACTCGTCACTGAGCCTAGATAACGTGGTAATCAGTAGGTATAGCCACTAGGGACTATAACCATCGTGATTATGTCACACCCGCTCGTAGCGGAAACGCGAGGTGTGATCTGTATGGTTTTCATTGCATAAATATCGATGTACATGAACAAACTATATGAATAAAACATACTCCATTGCCATTACATAAGTGTTCCAAAAGATTTCAACATAAGTTTAGTGTGTCGGTTACAAACCATTAACATAAAAGTAAAGTGTTATTGTTTCATACATTAACATGAAATAAACTACTAAAGGTTAAGCCATCATATTTCCTCAAAGAGGCGGAATATAATAGTTAAACCCTTCAAAAGATGGCATGGAGTTCTTGTACTTGTTATCCTGACTGGGAAATCCGACATGGTCCTTTAATTCCCTGAAATACATGTTAAGTTTGGAAAACATCAACAAAAGTTGGTGAATTCATGTAATTTAGTTGTAAATGATGTATTTAAAATGTGAGTTGTAGTATGTAAAGCGTCAATGAAATCGTTGATCATTAATGTTTTGCAAGGACATTAATATGTGTGACGAAAAAGGAAGCAATCCAACCCTAGACGATTTTATGTCGACTCCTATCGACTGGGACACAAACGCACTCTTCTGTATGGGTCCACGACCAAGAGTGGGGCTCGCCAAAACCCATTAGATCTAACCACTTGTACCTAGGTCCAAACTGGATTAATGGTGCTTAGATGTATAACCCTAATTCGCACATGATCTGAGGTGTTTCATTCCCTAACTTTAACATACGTTGTACATGTATTTTCCCCGATAGTTGTAAAGTTGTAAAACATTTAAATGAATAGGGGACATGAACTCACAGTATCGCGTCCTGTGAATAGATGTAAATAAGATCTCACGTGCGGTCGTCCTGAATAGCGTTGCGACCTACAAATGTTCTTATTTTTGTTAGACACTTCGGTCTTTGTAAAGAACTTGAGTACAAGTCTTGTGTCTTCAATATGTGTAAGACTTGTATGTCTTTACTGTTCGTTAACTGTGTATTCGATGAATGAGTTGTTCAAATGTTCTATATATATTTTCCACCAAATATATATATATAAATGTTATCTTGTATCTTGTGAGTTGTATAGTCGGATCTAGTCCGCTGAATTTCGTGTCTTATATGTATCCATTGTATAGTTGTGTTCACAAAAATGGTATCATTGGGCCAAGCCCATGTTTTCAAGTTATTGGGCTTAAATAGTGCTGGGCCTTAAATAGTGTTGGGCCTCAATAGCGTTGGGCCTCAAATAGTGTTGGGCCTCAAATAGTGTTGGGCCTCAAATAGTGTTGGGCCTCAAATAGTGTTGGGCCTCAAATAGTGTTGGGCCTCAAATAGTGTTGGGCCTCAAATAATGTTGGGCCTCAAATAGTGTTGGGCTTCAAATAGTGTTGGGCTTGAATAGTATTGGGCTTGAATAGTGTTGGGCTTGAATAGTGTTGGGCTTGAATAGTGTTGGGCTTGAATAGTGTTGGGCTTTGGCCCATATGTTTAGTATTTGGGCTTAGCCCATGCATTTATGTTAAGCCCATTATGAAGATAAGCCCATTAAGAAAAATAGCCCATAAGTAATATAAGCCCATTTGTTATAAAAATAGCCCACTAGTATAATAAGCCTATTTATTTTTATAAAAACCTTTTTTATAAAAATCTACTAAGTA
Organism: Helianthus tuberosus; assembly: GCA_030545235.1. NCBI lineage: Eukaryota > Viridiplantae > Streptophyta > Magnoliopsida > Asterales > Asteraceae > Helianthus > Helianthus tuberosus. The sequence goes on along the minus strand of CM060356.1, from coordinate 69,126,745 downwards.
TACTTGTTAGTAAATAAAAACATACTAGTTTTTATAAGTTTATAAACATCCGAAATTTGTTATCGATAGGATACTTATATTTCGTGTCGATAAATCGTCTAAACGTCGTAGTAACTCCTCGGATTGGTGACTCGTTTAAGGATTCGTCCGTTGTCCGTTTTGACCATAATTGGTGTCCGATTATTAGAATCGTCCGTAACTCGATTTAAGGCGTTATTATGTGAAGTCTTGTAGGACTTTTGTTATAAGGTGTTTTGAGTTTAAATGTGACATTAGATACAAGTTCCTACTTTGATATATATAACTAATACATCAAGTAATACATGTCACAAAAATTGTTAAAACAACCAAATATATATTTTCTAAAAAAAATATATATTTCTCTTGTCTAAAATTAACCAAAAATGTTGTTACTTTATAAAATAAAGTTTTTATGAAAAATGGCCATATAACCTTTGTATTTTTATCTTAACCATGTTTCATAAACATATCATTTTCTTTTTCTTTCAAATCATCATCAATTTACCCAACATCTTAACTAAACAAAAACCAAATTTAATTTTTGTTTTAACAACTTTTATAAAAATCTCTAGTTGTATGTTACTTTTTATAACCTTGTGAAAGTCTTGTTTTTAAATAAAAACCTTCAATACTTTCACAAGATCAAAAGTTATGATCATCCATTTAATCCTTTATGTTAAAAACCCTTTAACATAAACATGCATAATTTTTAGATCATATCTTAAAACATCTTCTAACAATTTATTTGTATCACCATCATCATAACAAGACTAAATATGCATATAAAAAGTCTTAGATCACAATATAACCAAACATAAATATATCATGATTTTTATCTTTGCTTCTTTGTATTTTTCTCATGTTTAATATGTATGATCTCTTGGTTATTATTAGCAATAATAACAATCATAAACTCAATATATTTGTATAAAATAAAATAAAAATAGATATAGAAGCTTACTTCTAGCACTAGGCTAGGGATGATCTTAGAAGATTATTAAGAACTAAGAAGATGATAATCTTGATGGTAGAACACTTTTGTATGGATGAAAACCCTTCCTTTTACTTCCAAAAGCTTTAGATCACCTTATGTTACTTGGAAATCCATGTTGATCATGAAGGAGGTAATAATAATAATTGGGTTTTTGAAGGTGTTCTTGTGAAAAAGATGAAGATAGTTAGAGTGTTCTTGGTGTGTAATGAAAGATGAAAGAATAAAGTGTAGTAACTTAGTGATTAAGTGTAGAAATTAATTACCATTCACATCCACTTGTTAAAAAGAAATATCTAGATATTAACCAACATAAACAAGGGGGTGGGACCCCTTGTTCACGGTCATAAGGTGGGGGGGGGGGGGGGGTCTTGTATGGTAAAAATAAGTTAGTTATTTTTTTTAGATTTCCAAAGAATATAAAGATGTAAGTATTTTGGTGTTAAGGGTTTGAAATTTTCCGAGATGTTTCTTGACTTGCAAAGACCATAATTTATCTTTACAAGACCAAAATAATAATCACAAGTTTGCTACATGTGCCAAAATATAGTTCGGCTAGATGTATAGCGCTCGTTTCGCAAGTAGATAGTCGAAAGGTACGCTTAAGGAAGTTGTAGGGAAAATTTCCGTTATGTGTATAATTGATATTCCATAAGTATTCTTATATGAAATTGGTGCCTAAACATCAATTTTTGCATCTTGTAATAAAATACAATTGCTGAATTTTGCGGTAAATTCATGAAATGGTCACTTTTAGCGCATTTCGGACAGTTTTTAGTGCTACCGGGCATTGGTAAAATATTAACCAAACTCTTGTATTCCCATATAGGGTTTAATATATAATTGATATTGGACTCTCATCCGAGTCCTAAAGATGTCATTTTAGATGTTTTCTGCAGATCCGGAGTTTTCGTCAGCACTCTAGTTCACTAGGCACTACTCTAGTTGTTTCGGTGAATTGTTTGCACTATTTCAAATGTACCCAATAAAAGTGAATCATGTGTAATAATAAATGAATATTCCATGAGTTTTCTAAGATGTATACTATGAAATCATGCAGTCCGAATATTCAAAACACATACTTTGTATTATGTAAATCATCGTTTTAAATGTAAGTAAATTACCCGAAAGTGGCAGTTGTCACATTCTCCCCTTGTTATTTAGAATTTCGTCCCGAAATTCTAGCTTTGTTATTCTTTGCAGGAGTCTTTGGAAATAGGTGGGGATATTTTGCCTTTATTCGGTCTTCACGTTCCCAAGTATACTCGGGCCCGTGACGAGAGTTCCAATGAACCTTTACTAACTTGATACGACTTCTCCGTGTTTTATTGACCTTCCAGTCCGTGACCTCAACAGGTTCTTCAGTGAAATGGAGTTTGTCGTCAATGTGAATTTCATCCACAGGAATGGTAACGGTTACTTGTATTGGACTCTTTTTAAGATTCGACACATGAAACGTGTGGTGTACACTGCTAAGTTCATCTGGTAACTTCAACTTGTAGGCAACAGTGCCAATCTTTTCTAAGATTTCAAATGGTCCAATGTAACGCGGGTTAAGCTTTCCATGTTTACCGAACCTCACTACGCCTTTCCAAGGTGAGACTTTCAACAAAACTTTCTCTCCAACCTCGAAAGATGCTGGTTTTCGTTTTCCATCCGCGTAGATCTTTTGTCGATCGCGAGCCGCCTTGATACGGTCTCGGATCTGAAAAATTTTATCCGTAGTATCTTGGACTAGTTCCGGACCAATTAATTGACTATCGCCTGTTTCCGCCCAACATAGCGGAGAGCGACACTTTCGACCATAAAGAGCTTCGAACGGTGCAGCTCGTATACTTGTATGGTAGCTGTTATTGTAGGAAAATTCAACTAGAGGTAGATGATTATCCCAATTGCCGCCTAAATCCATAACACATGCACGAAGCATATCTTCGAGTGTTTGGATAGTCCGTTCGCTCTGGCCGTCAGTTTGTGGATGAAAGGCCGTACTTAGATTTAATTGAGATCCAAAGGCCTGTTGAAATGATTTCCATATTCTTGAAACAAAACGACCGTCTCGGTCCGAAATGATTGAAATAGGCACTCCATGACGAGCCACTATTTCTTTGAGATAGATTTCCGCTAGTTTCTCAGTACTATCCTTCTCCCGAATCGGTAAGAAGTGTGCGGACTTTGTCAATCTATCGACGATTACCCATATCATGTCATGACCTTTCGAGGTCCTGGGTAACTTCGTAATGAAGTCCATCGATATTTGTTCCCATTTCCAAGCGGGAATCTCGGGTTGTTGTAATAAACCTGATGGTTTCTGATACTCTGCCTTGACCTTCGCGCAGGTCAAGCATTTTCCAACATAGCTAGCAATATCCTTTTTGAGGTTAGGCCACCAATAGTACTCTTTTAAGTCTTGGTACATCTTATCTGATCCAGGATGGATCGAGTACTTTGACCTATGTGCTTCCTCAAAAATGAGGTCTCGGAGACCTCCAAAGAATGGAACCCAAATTCTACCCGCAAAGTACAAAGTTCCATCCTCCTTTGGTACTAACTGTTTTTCCATGCCTCGAAGTGATTCTTCTAGAATATGTTCTTCCTTGAGCGCTTCTTGTTGTGCATTTTGAATTCGTGCGGTAAGATCTGTGTGAATCGTCATCTCTAGTGCTCGCACTCTTAGTGTTTTAACTCGTTCCTTGCGGCTTAAGGCGTCTGCTACAACGTTCGCCTTGCCCGGATGGTACTTGATTTCACAATCATAGTCGTTTAATAATTCAACCCAACGTCGCTGACGCATATTTAGTTCTTTTTGGTTGAATATGTGTTGTAGACTCCTATGATCTGTGAAAATAGTGCACTGTGTACCATATAAGTAATGCCGCCAAATTTTCAAAGCAAATACCACCGCGCCTAGCTCTAGGTCGTGAGTGGTATAGTTCTTCTCGTGAACTTTCAGTTGGCGGGACGCGTACGCAATAACCTTTTTACGTTGCATGAGTACACAACCCAAACCTTGATGCGAAGCATCACCGTATACCACAAAGTCATCGGTACCGTCGGGTAATGTTAAGATTGGTGCAATGCACAACTTGTCTTTAAGATGTTGAAATGCTGCTTCTTGTTTCTCTCCCCAATCGAATTTCCTGTCTTTCTGTGTAAGAGAAGTTAGCGGTTGAGCAATCTTTGAAAAATTCTCAATAAATCTCCGATAATATCCCGCTAAGCCCAAAAATTGTCGTACTTCAGTAGGAGTCTTGGGCGCTTCCCAATTCTTAATCGATTCGATCTTCGACGGGTCTACTTGAATACCCTTCTCGTTCACTATATGCCCGAGAAATTGTACTTCACAAATCCAAAACTCACATTTGGAAAACTTCGCGTATAAATTCTCCTTTTTGAGTAGTTCTAAGATGGTTCTCAAATGTTGTTCATGCTCGGCTGCCGATCGTGAGTATATCAAGATGTCGTCAATGAACACTATGACGAATTTGTCGAGATACGGCTTGCACACGCGGTTCATTAAATCCATGAAGACCGCCGGTGCGTTCGTTAAACCAAAAGGCATAACGAGAAACTCGTAATGACCGTAACGAGTCCGAAAAGCCGTTTTCGGTATGCTTTCTTCTTGAATCCGTAACTGATGATACCCCGATCGTAAGTCTATTTTTGAATAAAAACTCGACCCTTGAAGTTGATCGAATAAGTCGTCAATCCTCGGTAGTGGATACCGATTCTTGATGGTGAGTTTATTCAACTCTCTGTAGTCGATACACATTCTGAATGTCCCGTCCTTCTTTTTCACAAAAAGAACTGGAGCTCCCCAAGGCGAGAAACTCGGTCTGATGAATCCCTTATCCAACAACTCTTGAAGTTGTGTGGACAATTCCTGCATTTCAGAAGGTGCTAATCGATATGGAGATTTAGCTACGGGTGCGGCTCCTGGTACCAAGTCGATGTGAAATTCGACTTGTCGATAAGGCGGTAGTCCTGGCAAGTCTTCAGGAAAGACTTCAGGAAATTCTTTTACTACCGGAATATCTGTCAACTTCGGCCCATCGGTCTTCTTGTCTACAACATGCGCTAGAAAGGCAAGATAACCTTTCCGTAAGTATTTCTGTGCTTTCATGCAATTGATGATCCGCAATGGGGTGTCACGCTTCTCTCCATGTATAACAAGTGTCTCTTCGTTCGGTAGTGGTAGGCGAATGATCTTCTCGTGGCAAACGACTTCAGCTCGATTTTTGGATAGCCAATCCATGCCAACCACTACATCGAAACTACCCAATTCAACGGGTAAGAGATCGATATTGAATTTTTGTTCGCCAAGTTCTAAGGTACACTCCTTAACAACTTCTCTGGTCTCTATTAGTTTACCGTTAGCCAATTCTATAGAATACGGAACATCTAGTTTACTAGGTTCCAAGCCCAGAATATTTTTAAATTCTATAGAGATAAAACTAAAATCGGCTCCGGTATCAAATAATATGGATGCGAAATGATCATTGAGGAGAAACGTACCAGTGACCACATTAGGGTCTTGGCGCGCATCCTTGGCTCCAATCACAAAAGATCGACCACGAGCCTGAATTTCTTTAGGACAGTCTTTCTTGTAGTGATCTTTGCTTCCGCATCCAAAGCATCCTTGACCACGACCATTCCCGTTCCCATTCTTGTTACCAAAACCACTTCCTGATCCAGTATTATTTCCCGTTCCCCAACATGATTCAGTACGGTGGCCAGTCTTGCCACACTTGTCACACTTGACAACCCGACAATCACCCAAGTGATGAAATTTGCATCGCTCGCACTTAGGTAAAGTACCAGCGTACTTCTTAGGACCAGTGTCGTTTGTGGCTACAAACGCCCTTGCATCCTTTTGCGAGTTATTCTGTCGCCTGTTGTTGTTGTTGTTGTTGGGGTTATTGTTATTGTTGTTGTGATTGTTGTTACTGTTGTTGTTGTTATTACCGCGGGTTCCCTTCTTGAAATTCGAGTAACTCCTCTTCCCACGGTTGGAAGACTCAACATGTGTTTCCTTCTTGTCATCACCTTTCTCAGTGAATATCTTCATCCTGACCCCGTCTTCAGTAAGACTCACGGCTATAGTCACAGCCTGAGTAATAGTCGTGGGTTTAGCTGCAGTAACCAGACTTCGAATCTTGTCAGAAAGTCCCCAGATGTAGCGTTCGATACGCTTGTATTCTGGTGTTACAAGATAAGGAATCACGCGGGATAGATCGTGAAATCTTTGCGTATATCCCGTGATATCAGCTCCGACCATGGTAAGGTTCCAAAACTCGTTCTCCAACTTCTGGAGTTCAGCACGAGAACAGTACTTATCCCTCATACGTTCCTTCAGTTCATCCCAAGTCAACGCATAAGCAGCGTTATCACCCAAAGTTTGCACTTGTAAGTTCCACCAGGTAAGGGCCTCGTTGAGAAACAAGCCAGTAACGAAAGTGACTTGCTGATTAGCAGAACATCTGCTCATTCTGATAGTGGAATCCGTTTTCTCAGTCCATCTCACGTAAGCCACAGCACCGCCTGTGCCATCGTAGTTAAGTGGCTTGCAGTCCAAAAACTGCTTGAATGTGCACCCTGAAATTTGACAACGGATTTTGAATGAGCAAATAGTGAATCGCACGAATAGATTTAGAAAGAAATTTGATGAGTTGTAATAAAACGAATAAACGTTACCCGTAATATTTGTTCCACCTGAAGGTCCGCTTGGACCCTGGCCTCCCGATCCGCCGGTGCCACCACTTTGTTCGACACGGGATGCCTCATACAGTGCGATAGCTTGAGCGATTCTCTGTTCTATAAGTGCATTCAGTTCCGCCTCGGTCGTAGGCATTTGTGGGGGTGGGGGTGGATTAGTTCGTGAACGTAAGCCTCTCCTCGGTGGCATGATTCTTCCAAAGGAGAAATAGGATAAAGATTAGACGTTGATTTTGGTTTGTAAAAAAAATATTCATAACATTAATAGCAATATCAACACCAAATATATAATGCGAGTAAATAAGTTAACATAAACAATAAGATATGTCCAACCAGACCACTCAGATGCATTTAATAGATAACACCAAGTTTTTCATATATATATAGTCAACCGGTTACATAATCGTTTGAAAGGAAACAAAAATAGACTCGGGCTACATAACCCGGTCATACTAGTCTAGTACAACAAAAGAGATAAAAAAATCTTCCTTCCAACTGTGTGATCCGCTGTATGTCGGTTGTTTTCAAAACTTGGTGTAGCGTCAATATGTACACAAAACGACTATAAATACCCGTCCCAAAAGTATACTACCGGTAAACATAGTCTATGGTGGGGGAAAAACTGGTGGTGGAATCGGGAACAACAACCTGTGAACATCAGAAACCCTACCCTCCAAATCTAGAACCAAACGGTTCAGGAATACAATCTGCTGCTCGAGCGTCAGTACACGAGCAGGTAAATCAACTGGCGGTAGATCCACTGGTGGCATCTGAGGTGGTAGTGGGGGTAATGGTGGTGATCCTGGTGGTGGTGGTGGAGTATGGGGTGGTGAATGGGCTGGTGGTGGTGGAGCCAAAAGTACCAAACCAAGCACGTGGGTAAGCTCATCCTCGAGTTCACTAACTCGACGGATAATAAAGTCTATCTGATGCTCGAGTGTGAGCACACGAGCCGGTAACTCGGTAGTAGCAACTAGGTAGTGCAATGGGTGGTATGGGTCTGTGATGGGCATATCATGTGGGTATAGGTCCATGTCCCCGGGTGGTATATGGGCATGTCCAGAGGGTCCTGCCTCGTCAGTATGGTCTATATGTGGTAGAATAGGGGCAATATGATCATGTGCAAGGACCACTGGCTTGTCTGGTAGGACATCATCCATCTCAATGTCTGCATTGCGCTGTAGGCCAATGGCTTGCAGTGCAGATGAAGTAACAGATGCATAAGATGAAGCATCTGAATCGGTATCGGAGTTAGAAGAAATGATAATAACCGGGACTACCGGTGCAGCGACCTCCAAAATAACCAAGTCATGAACATCCCCGTCTCCCAACTCATCACCTAAATGCTCCACTGGAATCACAGGAACTACAGCGTCGTCATCCTCGTCGAGATCGTCAATAAAAGGCATAATAGCAAGAGGAAGGACATCCCAGGGTATAACCTCGACCACATGTTCACCCTCCGGGTGACCCATGATAACTATCTCGTTAAGTAGAGGGGGCATAACTAGCACATCATCATCGATAATGTCTCCTAACCCGTCTGCGTCGATAATGTCATCAACAATTGCGAACGGCTGAAAGTCATCCAAATCATCGTCAGATGCCGACTCGCTGTCGGATGTAATGACCTGAACTGCCGGTACATACTCGTCGTCGGAGGATAGCTCCATCGGGTCTACGTCGTCGTATATGTTGCTTCCTTCAGAGGAAGATATGATATCCTGAGAAATAAGTTGTTCGACACGTATGAGCATTTGTTATTTTACATATATACACGAAATGTATTTTTCACATAGAGTTCATTTTAAGTTATCCTACTTGAGTTGTGTGGATTAACTTAAAGTTGCATGTCTACCATTTATGACTAAGACACTAATGTCCTTGCTTTATTTGTATGAGATGGATTCTTGTTGAAAGTGGACCATGAAAAATGTTTATGCAAATGAAAACATTTGTTTGTATTTAAATGGTTTTTGTGAGAGATCCCTAGTGATTGTAGACTTAGACTCGATAAAGAATCCTGGTTCACTACAATCGATGCTCTGATACCAAACTGTCACACCCGCTCGTAGCGGAAACGCGAGGTGTGATCTGTATGGTTTTCATTGCATAAATATCGATGTACATGAACAAACTATATGAATAAAACATACTCCATTGCCATTACATAAGTGTTCCAAAAGATTTCAACATAAGTTTAGTGTGTCGGTTACAAACCATTAACATAAAAGTAAAGTGTTATTGTTTCATACATTAACATGAAATAAACTACTAAAGGTTAAGCCATCATATTTCCTCAAAGAGGCGGAATATAATAGTTAAACCCTTCAAAAGATGGCATGGAGTTCTTGTACTTGTTATCCTGACTGGGAAATCCGACATGGTCCTTTAATTCCCTGAAATACATGTTAAGTTTGGAAAACATCAACAAAAGTTGGTGAATTCATGTAATTTAGTTGTAAATGATGTATTTAAAATGTGAGTTGTAGTATGTAAAGCGTCAATGAAATCGTTGATCATTAATGTTTTGCAAGGACATTAATATGTGTGACGAAAAAGGAAGCAATCAAACCCTAGACGATTTTATGTCGACTCCTATCGACTGGGACACAAACGCACTCTTCTATATGGGTCCACGACCAAGAGTGGGGCTCGCCAAAACCCATTAGATCTAACCACTTGTACCTAGGTCCAAACTGGATTAATGGTGCTTAGATGTATAACCCTAATTCGCACATGATCTGAGGTGTTTCATTCCCTAACTTTAACATACGTTGTACATGTATTTTCCCCGATAGTTGTAAAGTTGTAAAACATTTAAATGAATAGGGGACATGAACTCACAGTATCGCGTCCTGTGAATAGATGTAAATAAGATCTCACGTGCGGTCGTCCTGAATAGCGTTGCGACCTACAAATGTTCTTATTTTTGTTAGACACTTCGGTCTTTGTAAAGAACTTGAGTACAAGTCTTGTGTCTTCAATATGTGTAAGACTTGTATGTCTTTACTGTTCGTTAACTGTGTATTTGATGAATGAGTTGTTCAAATGTTCTATATATATTTTCCACCAAATATATATATATATAAATGTTATCTTGTATCTTGTGAGTTGTATAGTCGGATCTAGTCCGCTGAATTTCGTGTCTTATATGTATCCATTGTATCATTGTATAGTCGGATCTTGTGAGTTGTTCACAAAAATGGTATCATTGGGCCAAGCCCATGTTTTCAAGTTATTGGGCTTAAATAGTGCTGGGCCTTAAATAGTGTTGGGCCTCAATAGTGTTGGGCCTCAAATAGTGTTGGGCCTCAAATAGTGTTGGGCCTCAAATAGTGTTGGGCCTCAAATAGTGTTGGGCCTCAAATAGTGTTGGGCTTCAAATAGTGTTGGGCTTGAATAGTATTGGGCTTGAATAGTGTTGGGCTTGAATAGTGTTGGGCTTGAATAGTGTTGGGCTTTGTCCCATATGTTTAGTATTTGGGCTTAGCCCATGCATTTATGTTAAGCCCATTATGAAGATAAGCCCATTAAGAAAAATAGCCCATAAGTAATATAAGCCCATTTGTTATAAAAATAGCCCACTAGTATAATAAGCCCATTTATTTTTATAAAAACCTTTTTATAAAAATCTACTAAGTATACTTGTTAGTAAATAAAAACATACTAGTTTTTATAAGTTTATAAATATCCGAAATTTGTTATCGATAGGATACTTATATTTCGTGTCGATAAATCGTCTAAACGTCGTAGTAACTCCTCGGATTGGTGACTCGTTTAAGGATTCGTCCGTTGTCCGTTTTGACCATAATTGGTGTCCGATTATTAGAATCGTCCGTAACTCGATTTAAGGCGTTATTATGTGAAGTCTTGTAGGACTTTTGTTATAAGGTGTTTTGAGTTTAAATGTGACATTAGATACAAGTTCCTACTTTGATATATATAACTAATACATCAAGTAATACATGTCACAAAAATTGTTAAAACAACCAAATATATATTTTCTAAAAAAAATATATATTTCTCTTGTCTAAAATTAACCAAAAATGTTGTTACTTTATAAAATAAAGTTTTTATGAAAAATGGCCATATAACCTTTGTATTTTTATCTTAACCATGTTTCATAAACATATCATTTTCTTTTTCTTTCAAATCATCATCAATTTACCCAACATCTTAACTAAACATATGAGACTTTTATAACATGAAATTATCAAGATGATATCCAAATCATGTAGGGTTTTAACCATGATCATTTCATATGCTAACAAGTTCAAAAACCAAATTTAATTTTTGTTTTAACAACTTTTATAAAAATCTCTAGTTGTATGTTACTTTTTATAATCTTGTGAAAGTCTTGTTTTTAAATAAAAACCTTCAATACTTTCACAAGATCAAAAGTTATGATCATCTATTTAATCCTTTATGTTAAAAACCCTTTAACATAAACATGCATAATTTTTAGATCATATCTTAAAACATCTTCTAACAATTTATTTGTATCACCATCATCATAACAAGACTAAATATGCATATAACAAGTCTTAGATCACAATATAACCAAACATAAATATATCATGATTTTTATCTTTGCTTCTTTGTATTTTTCTCATGTTTAATATGTATGATCTCTTGGTTATTATTAGCAATAATAACAATCATAAACTCAATATATTTGTATAAAATAAAAAAAAATAGATATAGAAGCTTACTTCTAGCACTAGGCTAGGGATGATCTTAGAAGATTATTAAGAACTAAGAAGATGATAATCTTGATGGTAGAACACTTTTGTATGGATGAAAACCCTTCCTTTTACTTCCAAAAGCTTTAGATCACCTTATGTTACTTGGAAATCCATGTTGATCATGAAGGAGGTAATAATAATAATTGGGTTTTTGAAGGTGTTCTTGTGAAAAAGATGAAGATAGTTAGAGTGTTCTTGGTGTGTAATGAAAGATGAAAGAATAAAGTGTAGTAACTTAGTGATTAAGTGTAGAAATTAATTACCATTCACATCCACTTGTTAAAAAGAAATATCTAGATATTAACCAACATAAACAAGGGGGTGGGACCCCTTGTTCACGGTCATAAGGTGGGGGGGGGGGTCTTGTATGGTAAAAATAAGTTAGTTATTTTTTTTAGATTTCCAAAGAATATAAAGATGTAAGTATTTTGGTGTTAAGGGTTTGAAATTTTCCGAGATGTTTCTTGACTTGCAAAGACCATAATTTATCTTTACAAGACCAAAATAATAATCACTAGTTCGCTACATGTGCCAAAATATAGTTCGGCTAGATGTATAGCGCTCGTTTCGCAAGTAGATAGTCGAAAGGTACGCTTAAGGAAGTTGTAGGGAAAATTTCCGTTATGTGTATAATTGATATTCCATAAGTATTCTTATATGAAATTGGTGCCTAAACATCAATTTTTGCATCTTGTAATAAAATACAATTGCTGAATTTTGCGGTAAATTCATGAAATGGTCACTTTTAGCGCATTTCGGACAGTTTTTAGTGCTACCGGGCATTGGTAAAATATTAACCAAACTCTTGTATTCCCATATAGGGTTTAATATATAATTGATATTGGACTCTCATCCGAGTCCTAAAGATGTCATTTTAGATGTTTTCTGCAGATCCGGAGTTTTCGTCAGCACTCTAGTTCACTAGGCACTACTCTAGTTGTTTCGGTGAATTGTTTGCACTATTTCAAATGTACCCAATAAAAGTGAATCATGTGTAATAATAAATGAATATTCCATGAGTTTTCTAAGATGTATATTATGAAATCATGCAGTCCGAATATTCAAAACACATACTTTGTATTATGTAAATCATCGTTTTAAATGTAAGTAAATTACCCGAAAGTGGCAGTTGTCACAGATTACGCTCACGTTAGGAAGTTCAAATGAACTTCGCGTAGACCATAAACTGGTCAATGCAGAAAGTCAAACATAGTTTGACTTTAACGCTAAAACGAATGAAAAGAACGAAAGAACACTTACAAAGGGTCCCCGCAAGTTTGATCTTCCAAGTAATCTCAGGTAGGAAGTGTATAAACACAACCACTTAGAGAAAAACTCAGAATTCAAGTGGGTTTTGCAAGTGAATGGGTTGGGTATTTATAGGATTTGGACCACCATTAGGATCGTTCCTCGAATACCGTGCTTTGATCTTGTCCCTACACTTGTTGCAACACTAAGTTAATTCAAATTGGCCCCCCATTATCAGGAAGAGGCAAGTGCAAAAGGGATTAGGAGTGGGTAACAGCTGTTAACAGCTGTTTAAACTGAATCTACTGATCTGGGGATGCCTTACGGACCGTAAGGGTGATGGCTTATGGTCGGTAAGCCAGCAACTTTGCAGAATTGACAGTTTTGGTCCCTGCAGCTCCAAACTTGGTTTTCGATGCATTTTCGACACGTTTAAGCCCTGTTAACCCCATTTCAAAGCTCTAAAATGAAGTTAAAGTATAGGGAACTTATAATGTGCTAAAATATATCTTGGATGTCGGTTCGTTTGGCCGTACGATTGCGTTGTTCGGTTAATTACGACGGAAGTCGTAAAGGACGCAAAAATGATCCAAATTACACGACGAATGGATTTTTCTTATGCCAAACATTAAAATAAAATATTTTAGTGCTTACATAAATTTTTGGATGTCCGGATGTATTCAGAATGTAAGTTATGCACGAAGATGCAAACTTATGCACTTTTTGACGCTTTTAGTCCCTAAATGACCCAAAAGTTTATTTTAGCACACCGAACCCATCAAAGCCTATTTCTAAGCTATGTAAAGGATATTTATGGTATGTTTAACTTATGGTCATGTTCCGGAGTGTCTGTTACAGTTCAAATTGGCATACTTTCACAGTTTGTCAAATTTAGTCCCTGTAAGCGATTAAACTTGATTTTGTCATACCAAAGACTTCAAAACTTATTTCTAAGTTATGTAAAGGTTATTTATGGTATGTGAAGCCTATTTCACTATTCCGGAGTGTTCGTTGCATTAAACTGGTTATATTTACGCATCAGTGCGCGTATTACCTTCCAGAAAGCGATTTAGAGCCCGAAATCGAACAAGAATTGATATGTGCAAATGATACACATATTTTTACAAATCCCAAGTATGAAATATAATATTTCATTGGTTTGGTATTTGTTTGATGGTCGCAGTGACCCAGGTGTCACAGTCTCCCCTACTTTAGGAAATTTCGTCCCGGAATTTATTCAGAGGAAACTTGTGAGAGCTTAAAACATGAAGTTGAAAAGATCGAACAACACTGGTTAGAGTTCTTGTACCTCTAGTAACTTTAAATAACATCATGCTTACCATGTAGGAGGGACACTTATATACAAGTCTATTAAGCGTTATTGGTGCGTCCACCGTACCTCCTGTACATTGTTCACATTTCGTTATTGTTGCCACTATCGGTTTTTACACATAATAAATCTTACTGCGGTTTCCGTGCACTGAACTTCGTAATTATGTATGCATCCATAATTACGTAATTCCTTGCATAGTCACGTAGTGCATCTTATAATGTGTAGGGGAAGAAAGCAATGAACGAGCTTGTGATGATTGTGACTAGACCACCATAGGGTCCTTTTAATTAAATCAATAAATGATTTAAATAGACTAACAAGGAGTCTGTTTAGCTACATCAGCGCATGTCATTTTTAACCAGATTCTGATTCAATCTTTTTGACTAGACCACTAGGAGGGTCTCTTATGAATCATGGAGTGGTATTATATAATCCAAGGGTCTTAACTAACACGTAGAAGCCCAATAAGGATTTAGGGTAGTACCTTTTTGAATATCCTTCTACGAATCCCTCATATGAAGATACGAAATGTTCTACGAGGATTTGCATAACGAATATCCAGAGTATACAAAAACACAAAAATGCATAAAAGAAAACACAAAATGCATAAACACATAATCACATAATTGTTTACCTTGATTTTAGATTTGTTATCATTTTGTTAATTTGTTCGGCTAACTGTGCACATGTATTCAAAGCACACCAGGTATCCAATCAGTGGATTTTGATTGGTGCTTTAAATATTTCTAAGAATCTAACTATAAAGATAGAAAGATCTTTTAAAGGGAAAATTCGATTTCGATTATAAGGAACCGAAATGTTCGAATTAAGGTACACAAGGAAAACAATTAAGGACTCCGATTTGAATGATAATCATCCACAAGGGTCTAATTGTGAAGATAAAAAGATCCCATATTGATTTTAGAAGTTGAAGATGTTTTGAAACCTTGCACTGGACGTGTTTAAGTCAAAACATGAAGTAAAATGCTTATGAGGTTGAGATGCTCGATATGCCAAGGCGACATATGAAGCGGAATTTGAAAGTTAAGTCAATGTATGAGGAAAAATATTTTTGAAAACTATGCATGGGGTTCTTAAAAAAACGTGTTCAATGTTTCTGAAACCTTATGTATAATACTTTTGAAATCATAAAGTAGGTGTACTAGGTAGGTATATTTATAAAATGTTTTAAAATCATGAGTTGAATTTTGAAAGTATGTATAAGGTTTTTGGAAAACATGAATGATGCTTTGGAAGTTACGCACTTGATATAAGTAATTATACGGTATTAATAACATTTTGAAATCATGAAGGTTGTTTTGAAAACTTATGTTATGCATGTTGAAAAATCAGAACGTAATGGGTATGAGATTTGAAAATATCCTTAGTTATCTAACCAAGGATTTCAAAGGCACAGATGTGCAAAAGCACGATCACTCGTAATGTCACTTTATTTTCTGTACTTTGTTTCTTAGAGTCAAACGAGTACTTAGAATTTTCCAAGGGAATCATGAGCAAACACAAGAATGGGAAATTCGCAAGAGTAGTTTGTAAGAATGTAGTTCCTCGTCGTAGGTGTCATAGGGAAATGCCATACACTCATGTAACTACACTTGTATATCAGAATTGTGAACAACAATTTATTTATAAACAAAACAGATTGTTTCACATTACAGGAAAATAGAAGAAACAAAAGCATAAGACAACAACATCTTCTAATCAGCCGACTGCTCATCCGTGGGTTGGATTTGCCTTAGCAAGCTTCAGGCATTTATTCACGAAATGACCGATCTTGCCACAGTTGTAGCACGATCCAGGCGGGAAGCGAGCTTGAGCAGGATTGGCTTGTGGTTGATTTGGACCACCTTGGTTCAGGTTACATCGACAAGCACTTGCCAGGTGACCAACTCGCCCACATGATACACAAAGACGACATTGTAAGTGAGCTTGGTGATGCCCATTACATTTGTCACATATCGGTGTCGTTCCCTTGTATTGCTTCTTAGCAGGTGGTGTTGCCACCCGGATGGGTCCTGCTTGATTTGGTAAAGCTGCAGTTGGGCAAACCCTTATTGTATGACCTATAAGTCCACAAATTTGGCATTTGCGGCACTTCACACTAGCATGATGATGAAGGTTACATTGGTTGCACAAGGGTGCAGTTCCATTGTATGGCTTCCTAGCAGGGGGTTGAGCTGGTTGGTTGGGGATGGCTTGACCATTGTGACCGACCACGGCGAAGTTCTGAGAAGCCTTTCGCTTCTTTGACTTCTTAGGGGATCCAGTCTATTCATCCATGGTCTTTGATTCCTTGATTGGTTTCTTGGCTGGTGGTGCTGTCACTTGGCTAGGTCTTGCCTGTTTTGGTGCAACCGCTGTGGGATTCTTTGAAGCTTTACGTTTCTTTGGTTTAGGTGAAGGCTTGGCCTCTGTCTCCTTTGGTGACTCTTGAGTGGCTTCATCCTGGAGACGATACATGGCAGTAGCTAATTCAACAAGTCTTCAGGATTACTTCGCCTATTCGCTGGGCAAATTTGGCAGTCTGCTCGGGTATCTGCGCATTGTTGCGATGAAGAGACATTCTGGAGGAAAAGAAAGATATAGGAGGAAACAAATGAAATGACAACGCATAGAAATTGCGATCATTTGTTTGTTACCTAAGGCAAACAAATGAGACGGTGACTAATCAAAGTAAGCGGGTCATATTAATGTATCGCGAAGACATGCTTTAGCCTATAAGTGGACACTCACCCCAAGAGTTCCCAGGTAAGAGTGACTGGTCCGATTATGTGGATTTGTACGAACACTCTAGCCTTAGACAGAAAACTCAGAGTACAGGCATCCACTCTTCCAGATTGCACGTGTTCACACTATAAGACCCAAACTTTGACGAGGCTTTGAAAATTCAAAGGGGTTCAAAACCTTATAACAGAGGGTTCAAAACCTAGTAATCAATCATCCTAGAACAGATGATTAGTTTTCAAAGTGGTTTTGAAATTTATGTTCTTGTTGTGGTTATCACCTAAGAATAGGTGATGGTATTGTTTTATGTCTAAACACAAGTAAACTCGCGTTAGGGTCCTAGGAAGGTTATAGACTAGGTCAAAGCATTACTAATAACCTAATTCCCTATAACCATGGGCTCTGATACCAACTTTTCGGTCACACCCCGACCACGTAAAACAACAAAATGTGGCGGAAACGTCGGGGAGTGTTGTAACAGAATCATTGTTTCATAACACATGGAAATTTGAATATTGTTTTATTGATTAAAAGTGTTACAATGTCTTGACAATCAAAGAAACATAACATAAATAACTAGTCTTGCATCTTTTATTGTCGCTAAGGCCCAAGTCCGCCTAAGTGTATCTTGATAAATCCTATGCATCATGTCCTGAAACACATGTGAAAATAGGTATGTCAGCATAAAAATGCCTGTGAGATACATAGGTTTTGTGAAAATAAAATTCATGACTTATGTTTAAGAAAATGTTTAGTCATGAACCTTGTAATTTTCTTTGTCTTGTAAATCATTTGAAAAGTGATAAATAAACCAAATGATATATATGTATAAAAGAATAACACATGGTTAAATGAATAACCAAGTAAAATGAGTTTGTATCAGATAAGTTGTTTGTAAAACAATGTATTGTGAAAAGTATGTTATTTGTATAAAATGTTATATGTCTAAATTTAAATGGTTTAAATAACGCTACGATATGTAATACCATACAACCACTTATATATAGGAAGTACCAGCGGCGTATCCACCATGCTTGTATCATATTTCACACGCCTCGTTACTTAAATCACTTACTCAAACCAAACCACCAAAGTAAAATGTTTATGTATAATCAAATGTCAAAATGTTTGTGTGAAAACCATGTCTAATGTCAATGTCTAATGTAAATCATGAATTGTGTATATCAATGTCAAAATGTTTATGTCTAATGTAAATCATGAATTGTGTATATCAATGTCAAAATGTTTATGTCTAATGTAAATCATGAATTGTGTATGTCAATGTCAAAATGTTTATGTATAATGCAACTCATGTAATGTGTATCCAAAATATCATGTATGGTAAGTGAAATATATCAACTAAACCATATGTAAAATGCACAAAACAAGGTATTAAAGTAAAACCTGGTTTAAATCAAAGTTATGTTTTGTGGAACAAATGCATGCTATACTGATATAAACATCTATGCGGTATTCTAAAAATGCATACATTCAAGCCTTGTGACTGTGGTGATAGACCTTTAAACAAATTAAAGGTTTATCTGTGTTATGTCTATCGAATTCGGTCATTCCTTCCATCCAAACATACCTAGGATGTCAGGAACGGGAGTTGTCAATTCCTATGGTACCACTACCTACTAACGAATGGCGTAGCTAATGTTAATGAATGTATTTTTGTCCCATATAAACAAACCAAATGTCATACCAAAATGTAAGCATGTGAAAACAATGCACTAAGTATGTAATCAAATGAACATACATAGCATGTGATGTGAAATGTATTGGAAAACAATGTACTAAGTATGCACACAATGGACATACATAGCATAAAATATAATGTAAAACGATGTACTAAGTATGAAACAAAGGACATACATAGCAAAAACATAATGAAATCATGTACTATAAATGTACTAATGAACATAACAAGCAAATGATATGAAAACATGAAAGGCACGAAAGTAACAAGTAGGCAGATGTGTTTCACCCCAAAATGTTTGGAAAACAGTAAAAGAGGGGTCTATGTACTCACTTGAGATTGCTCAATTAGTCCTAGGATAACCACCAAGCAAAGCTAGAAGATCACGAAATCAAACGGTACCTAATATAGGTAACTACATTAATAAACCGGACCTAAATCGGAGGATCGGATAGAATGAGGGCTCGTAAACCAAATGAGTATGGGAACTCATGTAATATGGTTTAACAAAGCCCACATACTAAAATGAAACCTAACCTAAGTGCTTACGACCCATTACGACCCGTTTAGGTAGCTTATGATACTTTAATGCGTCGTTCGCGTAAAACACGTTCGAAACGCCTAACTAGTCCTATGACAAGTAAAATATGCCTTAACATGTCTAATATTGTTGCCAAATCAGTTTAGATGTTAAAAGTTATGTTACATATGCTTAAAATGAATTTTGGAGTAAAAAGGGCATTTTGGTAATTTACCTAAGGCATATAAACTACCTATCATACAACTAACTAAACGTCGTGACCATAAGGTATAACCTCAGGAGGTTATTCCCTATATACTATGGTCACCTAATGTGTTTGGTCGGATCCTAATGATCGACCAAACGGGTCGGGTTCGAAAGTATAAGCGATTGTTTAGATCGCTTACCTTTACGACCCTAGACAAGCACAAAACTAAAAGTGACGAGCTAAGCATGTTAAAACATGCTTAACTAAGTTTAGAAAACAGGTTTGGTATCAAAACAAACGATTTTGATACCTAAGAGTAGTTTGGTTACAAAATACGCAAGAATACGCATTTTGGCCGAAATTACGACTCGTCACTGAGCCTAGATAACGTGGTAATCAGTAGGTATAGCCACTAGGGACTATAACCATCGTGATTACGCTCACGTTAGGAAGTTCAAATGAACTTCGCGTTGACCATAAACTGGTCAATGCAGAAAGTAAAACATAGTTTGACTTTAACGCTAAAACGAATGAAAAGAACGAAAGAACACTTACAAAGGGTCCCCGCAAGTTTGATCTTCCAAGTAATCTCAGGTAGGAAGTGTATAAACACAACCACTTAGAGAAAAACTCAGAATTCAAGTGGGTTTTGCAAGTGAATGGGTTGGGTATTTATAGGATTTGGACCACCGTTAGGATCGTTCCTCGAATACCGTGCTTTGATCTTGTCCCTACACTTGTTGCAACACTAAGGTAACTCAAATTGGCCCCCCATTATCAGGAAGAGGCAAGTGCAAAAGGGATTAGGAGTGGGTAATGTGACACCCCGACCACGCAAAACAACAAAATGTGGCGGAAACATCGGGGAGTGTTGTAACAGAATCATTGTTTCATAACACATGGAAATTGAAATACTGTTTTATTGATTAAAATAGTTACAATGTCTTGACAAACAAAGAAACATAACATATATAACTAGTCTTGCATCTTTTATTGTTGCTAAGGCCCAAGTCCGCCTAAGTGTATCTTGATAAATCCTATGCATCATATCCTGAAACACATGTGAAAATATGGTACGTCAGCATAAAAATGCCTGTGAGATACATAGGTTTATGAAAATTGGATTCATGACTTATTGTTTAAGAAAATGTTTAGTCATGAACCTTGTAATTTGCTTTGTCTTGTAAATCATTTGAAAAGTGATAAATAAACCAAATGATATATATATGTATAAAAGAATAACACATGGTTAAGTGGATAACCATGTGAAATGAGTTTGTATAAATTAAGTTGTTTGTAAAACAATGTATTGTGAAAAGTATGTTATTTGTATAAAATGTTATATGTCTAAATTGAAATGATTTCAAATAACGCAACGATATGTAATACCATACAATCACTTATATATAGGAAGTACCAGCGGCGTATCCACCATGCTTGTATCATATTACACACGCCTCGTTACTTAAATCACTTACTCAAACCAAACCAACAATGTAAGATGTCTATGTTAAAACCAGCTTCCAAATGTATTGAAATAATATGTTAAAATGTTTATGTCAAGATGTAAATCATGTAATGTATAACTAATGTCAAAAGTGTTTATGTGTCAAATGTAAACCATGTAATATGTAACCAAAATGATATGTATGGCTAGTGAAATGTGTCAACTAAACCATATGCACAAGAACATAGTATTGAAGTAAAACTTGGTTTAAATCAAAGTTATGTTCTGTGGAAATGCATGATCAATGTAAATCATGTAATATGTAACCAAAATGATATGTATGGCTAGTGAAATGTATCAACTAAACCATAAGTGAAATGCACAAAACAAAGTATTGAAGTAAAACTTGGTTTAAATCAAAGTTATGTTTTGTGTAGTAAATGCATGCTATACTGATATAGACATTTATGCGGTATTGTGAAAATTCATACATCCAAGCCTTGCGACAGTCGGATAACCATGTAAAAATGGGTTATCAAAAGAATATGTATTCGGATTCGGTCATTCCTTACGTCCAAACAAACCCGAGATTTCAGGAATGGGATTTGTCAAGTCCTATGGTACCACTACCCACTACCGAGCGGCATGATCGGTGTTAATGAATGTATAGTATAGTTTAAACAAACCAAATGTCATACCAAAATGTAAGCATATGATGAATAAGAAATGTACTAAGTATGCTAAGTTAACATACAAAGCAGAAAAATCATGTAAATCAATGTGCTAGCATGCTATCAGTTAACATACATAGCAGAAATGTAATGTAGAACCATGTACTAAGTATGCACGCTATGGACATACATAGTATAAAATGTAATGAAATCATGTACTATAATGTACTAATGAACATAGGAAGTATATGATGTGAAAACAGGAAAGCATGAAAGTAACAAGTAGGCACATGTGTTTCACCCCAAAACAGTTTGGAAAACAGTAAAAGAGGGGTCTATGTACTCACTTGAGATTGCTCAGTAGTCCTTGAGTAACAACCAAACAAAGCTAGAGATCGCGGATATCAAACGGCACCTAATATAGGTAACTATGTTAATAAACCGGACCTAAATCGGAAGATCTGATAGAATGAGGGTTCGTAAACCAAACGAGTATGGAGACTCGTGTCATATGGTTTAACAAAGCCTACATACTAAATGAAACCTAACCTAAGTGCTTACGACCCATTACGACCCGTTTAGGTAGCTTATGCTACTTTAACGCGTCGTGTGCGTGAAACGCGTTCGGACCGCCTAACTAGTCCTATGACAAGTAGAATATGCCCTAACATGTTACATAATCAGTTATGTGACAAAAGTTTAGGTTTTTTTTTTTTTTTTTTTTGGGTAAAGGGTTACCCCGGTGATTCTATATATTCACAAAACATAAACACAAGTAGTATGGAAAAACCCATACTAGTTCTAACATGGGACATCCCCCCATGAAAGTAAACAAGAAAACGAAACACTAACTCACAATCCAACACCCACTAGACAATAATCTAGAAAAACAAGTTAAAAAACAAATCAGAAAACACTAGCCACCATCGTCAAGCATCGAGTTTTCATGAATCTCCCACATCTCTAGAAAGCGTCTCACTTTAACCGTGCTCTTGTATTTAGCTCCCATAAGTTTATATCGAATAGTCTGAATGATCAATGAGATAATTACTTCTGGAGGTCTTGTCTGATTTTTAAACAGACGAGCATTCCGCTCCTGCCATATGAAATAAGCTGTAGCTGCTACTATAAGACGACTTGAAATGTTATAAGCCGATTTAGAAGCCCCTCTAGCTAAAAGCCAATTCATGATGTTTAACCACTTAGGATCAACCGTACCCATATTCACCTTATCCCTTACCGAACACCAAATCTGAGCCGAGAATTTACATTCGAAAAACAGATGATCATGAGAATCATTATTCTCGAAGCACAGTAAACAACACATCATATTCATGTTTTTTCTCCTCGTCATATCCCACTGTAAAATCTTATCTTGAGTCAAAAGTTTCCTACGCATGATAAGCCACATAAGGAAAGCATGCCGAGGGATACATTGAGAGAACCATACCACATTCACCCAGTCAACTTCCGTCTCCCTAGCTCTGATAGATTGCCACACACACGAAGACGAATAATCATTCAGTTTATCACCATCTTTCCAAAAGAATCTATCTCTACTATTCGGAATAATTTGTAAGTTATCAATCTGAATCAAAACCGGAAACAAATCACGCCAAGCCGTAGGCCACTTCCAAGAACCATTCGCCCTAACGTCTTTAACCGAATCATGAAGAGAGAACCCAGCTTCATAGATAATGCGAGGAGATATGAAACTTGCCAACGGACCGCACTCACACCAACGATCGTACCATGCGGATGTCATCCCACCGTCTCCAATCTTTGTCCAAACGTGATTTCTGATAACCGGCCGTAACTGGAGGATTTTCCTCCAACTCCAGCAACACACCGAAGGAATTTTACACGCCCAAAAATTAGTATTCCTTAAACGGTTCGAATATATCCATTGAACCCAAAGAGAATCCCTCCTGGTAATAATGCTCCAAACATGCGAGGCCATAAGAGCTATATTTACATCTTGAATTCTTCGCAACCCAAGGCCTCCTTCATACTTCGGCTTACATATAGAACTCCAAGAAACCTTCGTTTTCCCTCTCTGAAAAGAACCATCTTGAGACCACAAAAAATTCCGCATTTTATTTTCTAACTCCTTGATAACTCTAGCTGGAAGAATTAAGACAGAAGCCCAGAAAATATGCATAGAGGATAAAACAGATAAAATCAGCTGAAGTCTACCCGCAAAGGACAATAGCCGATTCTTCCAACTTGAAATGCGATTCTCCAATCTTTCAATCAAAACACTACAATCTTTGTATAGGAGTCTAGACGAGATCAACGGAACTCCCAAATACCTGACTGGCAACTCCCCTTCCACAAAAGGAATAATCTCTAAAATAGCCCCCTTGACTTGCTGAGGCACATTACAAAAAAAGCTGGTACTTTTTTGAACATTCGGAATCAACCCAGACATACGAGAGAATTGAGAAAGCGCATTCATGATACATGTAGCCGATCTCACATCACCTCTAGCAAATAAAAACAAATCATCCGCAAAGCAAAGGTTGATAATACGTTGACGTTGACACTTGTTATGAAATCTGAAAGACGCATCAATCGAAGAGGCTTGTTGCAACTTACACGTCAAGACTTCCATAACCAATGTGAAAAGATAAGGAGAAATAGGATCCCCTTGCCGGAGCCCCCGTTTGCCCTTGAAGAAACCATGAACACTACCATTCACACAAATAGAATATGACGGAGTAGAAACGCAAAGCATAATCCACTTTATCATTCTCTGGTTAAACCCGAAACCCAGTAACACCTCTTCAAGAAACTTCCAATCAACCGTATCATAGGCTTTTTGGATATCAACCTTAAATGCACACCTAGGCGGCCCATAATCTTTATGATAATTATGCATTAATTCCTGCGTGAGAAGAATATTGTCCGATATTTTCCTACCAGGAACAAACGCTGATTGATTTATGCTAACAATATCATTAAGGGCCACCTTTAAACGATCAGACACAATTTTGCTAATACACTTATATATGACATTGCAACAAGCAATAGGACGAAAATCCTTTACCGTAGCAGGGGTAGTCATTTTGGGCAAAAGAACAATAAGTGTATGGTTTATCTCCTGAAGCAACCGATCTGCAATAAAGAAATCCATAACAGCATTCGTCACATCAGCACCCACTATCTCCCAAGAACTCTTAAAAAAAGCCGCTGTGTACCCATCCGGACCTGGAGCTTTATCATTACCAATAGCAAACATAGCCGTTTTGATCTCCTCCACTGTAATAGGGCGAACCATACTATCGGCAACATTCTGACTCAGACGATTCGTAAATATTTCCGGCGACAGACTCAAAGAGATATCACCTTCACTACCTAAAAACGTCTCAAAGTGCTTGACAAACGCATCTGGAACGGAGTCTCCTTCACAAAAAATCCCATTACTATCTGAAATACCTTCAATTCTTGTTCGATGATTCCTAGTTTTAAGCGACAAATGAAAAAATTTAGTATTAGCATCCCCCGCTCTTAACCAAGCCACTTTGGATTTTTGCTTTAAAAATCGTTCCTCATCTAGGCATGCTTCTTGAAAATCTCGAGTAACTTCAACTTCTTCACGTCTAGCATTTTCATTAAACGGATCTCTCTCGACTTCCTTTTGAATCGCATCTAGTTTACCTCTTAATTCTTCAACTTTTTTATGAAGGTTTCCTTGCATGAATAAAAGAGATCTAAGAGGGGACTTTAAAGCACGAAGCTTTTTAACCAACCGAAACTGATGAACACCCATAATAGCGAGATCCCAATTATTCTTCACAACATCCAAAACACCCGGTTTGTGGACCAAGAAATTTGCGAACTTGAATGAACTAGGTTTTTTCTTTACCATCTTGTTTATTCTAAGGATGCACGGGCAATGGTCAGAAACTCGGTACGGTTGAAACATCGCCACCGCTTCTGGAAATTCACTGACAAACTGAATATTACCCATGGCTCTATCGATCTTCTTTAATAACCCAACCCCTTTCTTCGGCTTTTGGGTCCACGTGTAATGGAACCCTATACTCTTAATATCCGCCACTTGAATCTGATTAACACATTCTTGAAACTCCCGCATACTAGTAGATATACCTGACGAACCCATAGACTTATCTTCTAACTTCAAAGCGGAGTTAAAATCCCCCATAATAACCCAAGGTTTATTCCCTACCAGATTTTTATGTCTAGCCAAATGATTCCACAACTCTCTTCTAGTGATATAAAAATTAGATGCATAAACAATCGAACAGAAAATAACCTTTCTATCACTTTTAAACATCATTTGCACATGAATAACTTGAGATGTTTGAGCTAACACCATTATATCAAACACATCCGGGTTCCACCCAATAATGATACGAGTACCTTTGTCATATTGGCCTCCATTAGACGTCCATTCCCAATTTTGAAAAACTGAATTGCACACTTTATCAAGTTTACCAATCTCAACATGAGACTCCAGAACTGCACAAAAACTAACACCATTCTCTTGCACCACTTGACGAACCTCCTTTTGTTTAAGAGGGCGGTTCAACCCCCTAATATTCCATGTAGCAAGACTAACCATCAGTAACAATAGTAGGAGGAGTGCTTGCCCCTTTAGTGTCTTTCGGTTTGTAGGTATCACCCACCAGAAAATCATTTGTTTCATTATAAACTTCTGTCACCTCCTCATCATCGGAGTCTACAAACCCATCTCCATTCGGTTGTTTACTACTTTGCCCTTCATCCTCTTCAACCGAATTTAAAACATTAAATGGGTTCGTGGATTGAAAACTCGGCCCAGATGATTTAAGTTTTAAATCAGCTTTACGTATATTGGAAATAGGTCTATACTCAAATTTTTGTTTCGGTTTAGGAATATTAATACCCGTTTTCCTGGCCATTTTCTTGTTTTGCACTTCCATATATCCATCATCATCTACTTTAGGATTGGCTTTAGTTTGAGACTTACCTTGATTACCAGGTAACTTACCACCTTTCTGAACAACTGGTTTCGGATGCTTAGGACAGGTATCATTAGAGTGACCGAACACACAACATGTTGAGCACCTTAAAGGATTCCATTCATATTCAACATACATTGTTTCCTTCATAAATCCATCACCACTCAAGTTGGGGATCGCCATCGTTATTCTCTCTTTAAGCTCTTTTTCCGCCGTCACTTCAATCAGAGCCCGAGCAAAGCTACTCCTGCCCCAATTGTCCACACACATAGACGTAGTGTATGAGTCAAGCATCTTCGGTTCACCTATAGCCGTAGCAATCATACTAAGCCCATCTTCCGTATAGGCAGCAATTGGAACTTCATGAACTTTAACCCAAACTTGAACCTTCTTAACCTCCTTTTTCTCTAATTTCGTATTAGGTGTCCATTCTTGAAGAAAAAATGGTTGTGACCTAATAATCCACGGGCCAGCCGCTAAAGCATCCAACATTCCTTTATGGTTTTCGAACTTAAAAAAGAAAAAAACCATTTGCATTCATCATTGACTTCTGCAATCCAAACTTTTTCCAGTTCACTTTAACAAAATAGTCCACGACTGGATACGCAATACGATCTCCCAAAAAATATCCATACAATGTATTCGCTAGTTTATCCTGAACTACCCGAACAGATTCCACAGGAAGAACAATATCGCAATCCTCGTGCTGAGCCGAAGCAAGTGACCTGAAATTAACTTTTTGAACATTATTGTTTTTCACAGAATCTGCATAAGACTTAGGTTTACTGACATCCGCATCCTTACTAGCATCTTCAACCGTAGCCGCTACCCCTTTATCCAGATTATCAACCATCACCGGCTCCGTAATCTTTATTAGTTCATCAATCACATTGATTTTCTTCGGTTCCGATTGCATATTCTGAACAGTACCTCTACGTGGGAGACGAGTATTCCCATCAATATTCAACACCCTATTTGCAAACCCCTTGTTCGAATTAGGAGGTTTCCCACGATCATGCACTTCTCCATCATTCACTTTGGGACGATCAGATACATCAGGATAATCAACTCTCTCCATTAATCAAATACACAAACAACCATGCACGCAAACAAACGAAGAAACCAGAAATCCAACGAGCAAGAAAACAGAAAACCCTAATCCTTTTAAAACCCTATATTCAATCTACTACCTTTAATCGATTAAACCAGTGATCACAATCTAGCTAAGTTAATCTCAGTTAACCGCAATCAAAATCAACCAGCTTAATAAATCAAGATTTCGAACTGAATAACTAGGCCGACGATTTGAGAAAGAAACGAAAAAAACCCTAGTTTTAGATCGATCCCTAATGCTAACTAGTTCGTTATAGAATTTTGAATACACAAGATTCTAATCACAGACTGTTATGCATCAAATCTCAAAGAAAAACCAAGGATTCATGGTGAGCAAAAAATCGCCAAAAAGGAGAGAGAGCTAGGGTTTTTTACTTATCCACATAACAAAAGTTTAGGTTACATATGCTTAAAATGAATTTTGGCGTAAAAAGGGCATTTTGGTAATTTACCTAAGGCATATAAACTACCTATCATACAACTACTTAAACGAAGCGACCATAAGGTACAACCTCGGAAGGTTATTCCCTATATACTATGGTCACCTAAAGTGTTTGGTCGGATCCTAATGATCGACTAAATGGGTCGGGTTCGAAGGTATAAGCGATTTATTAGATCGCTTACCCTACGACCCTAGACAACGTGGTAATCAGTAGGCATAGTCCCAAGGGACTATAACCATCGTGATTACAATCACGTTGCGAAGTTCAAACGAACTTCGCATTGACCATACACTGGTCAACGCAGAAAGTCAAACAAAGTTTGACTTTCGGACTCGAAAAGCAATAAAAGAAAGGAAAGAACGAAAGAATACTTACAAAGGGTCCCCGTAAGATTCGAACCCGATTCACTCTCAGGTAGGAAGCATATACTTCCACTTAGAGAGTGTAGAATCAGATTCAAATGTGAGGAATGAGTGAAAATGTGATGGGTATTTATAGTTTTCGGTTCACCGTTAGGATCGTTTCTTGGAGAAGAGGGAATGATCTAGCCCGTACACTTGTCGGAATGTTGTGGTAACTGATTTTGGCCACCACAAGAGTTTAACAAGTGGCACTTGACCTTTGGAGAATGTTTAGGGGCAGATAACAGCAGCCGAAAACGATTTGCTGCATCTGGACACTGTTTGCGCACCGTAACAAAATATTTGTTACGGTGCGCAAGGGCCTTGCAGGTCTGAAGTTTTCAAAAGTGGCAGAACAGGCCCCTGCACCTTGTTTCGTTGCGTAACGGCACTTCTAACACCCGTCAAACCCAATTTCAAGCTTCACAATGATGTTAAGGCATAGGGAACATGAAATATGCTTGGAAACATCACGGATATCGGTTCGTTTAGCCGTACGATCGCGATGTTCGGTTAATTACGACGGAATGCGCATAAGCGCGTAAAACGATCCAAATGACGCGACGATTGGATTTTTCTTATGTCAAACACTAAAATAAAATATTTTAGTGCTTACATAAATTTTTGGATGTCCAGATGTAGTCAGAACGTGAGTTATGCGCGAAAGTGCAAACTTGTGCACTTTTTGACGCTTTTAGTCCCTGAATGACCCAAAAGTTTATTTTAGCATACTGAACCCCTCAAAGCCTATTTCTAAGCTATGTAAAGGATATTTATGGTATGTTTAACTTATGGTCATATTCCGGAATGTCTGTTACAGTTCAAATTGGCATACTTTCGCAGTTTGTCAAGTTTAGTCCCTGTAGTCGAATTAACTTGTTTTTGCCACACCAAAGCCTTCGAAACTTATTTCTAAGTTATGTAAAGGTTATTTAAGGTATGTTAAGCCTATTTCACTATTCCGGAGTGTTCGCTGCATTTAAACTGGTTATATTTATGCATCGGTGCGCGTATAACCTTCCAGAAAGCGATTTAGAGTTTGGAATTGAACAAAAATTGATATGTGCAAATGATACACATATTTATACAAATCCCAAGTATGAAATACAATGTTTCATTGGTTTGGTATTTGTTTGATGGTTGAAGTGACACAGGTGTCACAGGTAACAACTGTTTAAACTTAATTTGCTGATCTGGGGATGCCTTACGGACCATAAGGGTGATGGCTTACGGTCTGTAAGCCAGCAACTTTGCAGAATTGACAGTTTTGGTCCCTGCAGCTCCAAACTTGGTTTTCGATGCATTTTCGACACGTTTAAGCCCCGTTAACCCCATTTCAAAGCTCTAAAATGAAGTTAAAGTATTGGGAACTTAAAATGTTCTCAAAAATATCTTGGATGTCGGTTCGTTTGGCCGTACGATTGCGTTGTTCAGTTAATTACGACGGAAGTCGTAACGGACGCAAAAATGATCCAAATTTCACGACGAATGGATTTTTCTTATGCCAAACATTAAAATAAAATATTTTAGTGCTTACATAAATTTTTTGATGTCCGGATGTATTCAGAATGTAAGTTATGCGAGAAGATGCAAACTTATGCACTTTTTGATGCTGTTAGTCCCTAAATGACCCAAAAGTTTATTTTAGCACACCGAACCCTTCAAAGCCTATTTCTAAGCTATGTAAAGGATATTTATGGTATGTTTAACTTATGGTCATGTTCAGGAGTGTCTGTTACAGTTCAAATTGGCATACTTTCGCAGTTTGTCAAATTTAGTCCCTGTAAGCGATTAAACTTGATTTTGTCATACCAAAGCCTTCAAAACTTATTTCTAAGTTATGTAAAGGTTATTTAAGGTATGTGAAGCCTATTTCACTATTTTGGAGTGTTCGTTGCATTAAACTGGTTATATTTACGCATCAGTGCGCGTATAACCTTCCAGAAAGCGATTTAGAGCCCGAAATCGAACAAGAATTGATATGTGCAAATGATACACATATTTGTACAAATCCCAAGTATGAAATACAATATTTCATTGGTTTGGTATTTTTTTGATGGTCGCAGTGACCCAGGTGTCACACCAGTCACTCTTACCTGGGAACTCTTTGGGTGAGTATCCACTTATAGGCTAAAGCATGTCTTCGCGATACATTATTATGATCCATTTACTTTGATTAGTCCCCATGTCGATTGTTTGTTTTATGTAACGAACAAATGATCACAATCCTTCTGCTTTGTCGATATTTTTAAAACATTCAGTTTTGACTATCCAATATCATCTCACTCGCTTCCTCTCATGTTTCCTTACTCTTTTAGAATGCCTACACGACGTGATCAAACTCAGGATGCCACCATGGCAGCCTTAATCGCTCAGCAAATCCCTACTGTACCCCCGAACCTGGTAACCCAGTTAAATCAAGCAAACAACAACAATAATAACAATGCACCCGCTCCGTGCAACTATAAACAGTTCAACTTAGCTAAGCCACTTACAGTTACTGGGTCTGAAGGAGCTACTGGGCTCCTACAGTGGTTTAAGAGTCTCGAAAGCACGTTTTATCATGTACAATGCCCAAACGAGCGAAAGGTTGAGTTTGCATCGAGTGTATTCCAGAAAAGAGCGCTTACATGGTGGAACGGTGTAATGAGGGATAGGGGTGCCGATGTGGAAACGACACAAACTGGGGAAGAGCTTCGAGCTCTAATGATGAAGGAATTCTATCCTCATTATGAACTCAGGGCATTGCAAACGGAATTCGACGATCTTAATCAAGACAATGGTGAACATCGAGCCTACACTGATCGTTAAGACGAATTAAGTCTATTATGTCCAACCATGGTTACGCCTTTGGATAAGGCGATTGAAAAGTACATCGATGGCCTCCCTGACCCAGTTCAGGACATTATTACTGGTAGTAATCCTACCACAGTTAGACAGTGTCACACCCCCAAAATACCACCTAGGGAAAGTCCCTGTTAGGCGTGTGACGTACCAATAACAAGCTACTAATTACATTGAACGCGTACAAGTTGCAAAATAAAATACTTAATTATTAATGTAAAATACCATCAACGAGTTTAAATGGAAACCAACATGTTCAGCGGAAGCAAATAGTAAACCAATATTAAACTGTTTCAAAAACCAATGTATGATATTAATAGTTCAATCACATGAATCCCTTCAGTCGACCCATGACCACTCCAGACAGCAAGTTCCAAATGATATAAGCCTATAGACCTGCAAGCATGTAGACAAGTGTGTCAGACGACGCTGGTGAGTTCAATGTTTTGTTAACGCGTTTAGTTACCAGGTATGTGTATAAAACAGTTCAACAGTTCAATAGTTCAATAATTTGATTTGATGTTGTTATTAACTCGATTACCGCAGATGGCTACAAGATGTATTTGCCCAACCCCAATGTCTCTATCAAAACATTGGTCATGCTTTAAGGAAATTAGTTCACGCCCGTCCTCCCCGGTACGGTGTGAGGGTGCCAAACCTAATAGCGCTATCCACTAATAACCTCGTTGCCTCCCCGGCAACTATCGGTAGATGTAAGGGGTCTTATGTGATAGACAATGAGTGTAATAAAAAACATCCCATTAACCTGACGTTCCTCCCCGGAACGTTACCCGATATCCCTCCCCGGGATGCATGCTTGGAAAAAGAGCAGTGAACTCACCTTAGAGTGCTCGGTAGAATACGTTACATGTTCCAAATTGATCAATTAGTTCCTATTGTGGTTATTGATAACAGTTAGTTTCGTGTACACGTGATCATGTATTCTTTGCATTTATCGCACAAATTACAAATAAGCAGAACACATATCATTTCGCAAGTCTTAGCAAGTATCTGGTCCTACTTACCACCACAATACAAGTTCACATCACACCTTATCACAAGTAGCTCAGTTCACATTTAAGTACACACGTATTGGTTCGTAACAGCTTCACAATCACAATTTGCGTTATCGTATGGCACACCATAAAGTCAGTCACATGATATAGTTACACTAAATGTTTGCTATAGTTTTGATATCAAGACACGGCCCATCTAAATTCGACCCAAATGAGTTTACCCAAAACTAAACATGAAATAAATGGGATCATGACAATGGCCGACATACTAGATAATTACACATGAGCTCTCACCTGATGTCATGAACTGACATGATAAAGGGACAAGTCACTGGACAATAAATGCAATATGATGATTCTTATAATCATGGCCAACACTATATTCAAGATATTATCCTATTGGGCCGCTTATCAAGAGTTCATGTGATTGTACTTGGGCCGATAATTCTGCTAACATCACATGAGCCGCCCTTTTTGGGCCGACATATGTATAGTGGCTGCTGGCTTAGTGGTCATGACTTTGGGTTTTGGTTAATAAATCGAATCATCATCACAACAAAGGTAGCATTTGTGACAACTCGTATTTTGGAACCTTCTTTGTACTTCGATGTTACTTGTTTGAACAATATGCGATTACGTATATGAGGTACTAATTGAATGTTATTTTATGTGTTTATGTGTGATGATTGTATGTATACAAAACGAACCGATTGCACAATGATAACCCAATCTCACAAGCCCATTCGGGCCACAGTCTTGTACTCGAACCATAAGGGCAGCCTATGAAGGGTTCGGCCCACTCCCCTTAGTTCGAATAACACATAGGGTTTTGGTATAAATCCCACACTTTACCTAATCAAACAAAGTTTACAAAACCCTACTCTCTTTCTCTCCTCTCAAACTCGACGGCAAACACCCCTCCTTTCCATCGAAGATTTCTTGGATTCGGATCACCCTTTCTGTTTGATCTTCTAATCGGTAAGTGTTCTTATTTGTAACATCTGTGCTTGTAATCATTGTGAACAATTCAGTTATCAATAAAACAATGTTATTTGATCCCAATGTTTGTTTATTATGTTTGACATTTTTCATGTTATGACTTTTATGTAATTTCAAACTCTACATCGCTTTCTTGAGAGTTATACGCAAACTGGTGCGTAAACGTAATCAGTTTAACGCGACAAATACTCTGGAACATCAACATATACTTAACATACCTTAAATAACCTTTACATAACTTAGAAATAAGTTTTGAAGGCTTTGGTATGGCAAAAACAAGTTAATTCGCTTACAGGGACTAAACTTGACAAACTGCGAAAGTATGCTAATTTGAACAGTAACGAACATTCCAGAACATGACCATAAGTTAAACATACCATAAATATCCTCTACATAGCTTAGAAATAGGCTTTGAGGGGTTCGGTGTGCTAAAATAAACTTTTGGGTCATTCAGGGACTAAAAGTGTCAAAAAGTGCACAAGTTTGCATTTTCGCGCATAACTCACGTTCTGAATACATCCGGACATCCAAAAATTTATGTAAGCACTATAATATTTTATTTTAGTGTTTGGCATAAGAAAAATCCATTCGTCGCGTCATTTGGATCGTTTTTCGCGCTTATGCGCATTCCGTCGTAATTAAGCGAACATCGCGATCGTACGTCCAAACGAACCGACATCCTCGATATTTTTGAGCATGTTTTGAGTTCCCTATACTTTAACTTCATTTTAGAGCCTTGAAATGAGGTTAACGGGGTTCAAACGCATCGAAAATCGCTTAAACGAGCTGCAGGGACCATTTCTGCCATTTTTGAAACTTTGCTGAAACTGGTAGGCAGTGGCGTAGCGCGAGCACCTCATGCCTAGGCAGTGGCGCTACGCGACTGCCTAACCTGGACAGAAACATCGCATCTGGTCTATTTTCACTTTCGCACATGGTTTTGGCAATACAGTGGGCTCAAATGGTTTTAGAAAACCACTATCTTGATGTGTATGGTTGAGATCAAAGCACGGTTAACAAGGAACGATCTTAACGACTCTACGAATCCTATAAATACCCACATACCTCAACTTCATTTCTCACAAGAATCTGATCCAAAAGTGCTCTAAGTTGAAACCTTTGTTTCATACCTGAGCTATTTTGATCTAGATTAGCATTCGGGGACCCTTTGTAAGTGTTCCTTCGTTCTTTTATTGCTTTTCGAGTCCGAAAGTCAAACTTTGTTTGACTTTCTGCATGTTCGTTTGAACTTCACAACGTGATTGTAATCACGATTGTTATAGTCCCTTGGGACTATGCCTACTGATTACCACATTGTCTAGGGTCGTAAGGGTAATCGATCTAATAAATCGCTTATACCACATTGTCTGTGCCTTAGTGACTTAAAACGAGGCAAGAACTAGTTAATTTATGTTATGTACTCTTTGTTTCTTGTTTAAAACAATGTAAACTCTCATGTTTGATTAATAAAACAAAACTTCAATTGCCATGGATTTGAAACAATTAATTCTGTTACAACACTCCCCGACGTTTCCGCCACGTTTGGTTGTTCCACGTGGTCGGGGTGTGACAATCATTAGGATCCGACCAAATACATTAGGTGACCATAGTAGGTAGGGAATAACCTTTCGAGGTTATACCTTATGGTCGCTTCGTTAAGTAGTTGTATGATAGGTAGTTTATTTGCCTTAGGTAAATTACCAGAATACCTTTTTCATGTATAATTGGTAATTAAGCATATGTAACCTAAACTTTTGTCACATAACTGATTATGTAACACGTTTAGGCATATAATACTTGTCATAGGGCTAGTTAGACGTCTCGAGTGTGTTTTTGCGCACACGACGCGTTAAAGTAGCATAAGCTGCCTAAACGGGTCGTAATGGGTCGAAAGCACTTATGTTAGGTTTCATTTAGTATGTAGGCTTTGTTAAACCATATGACACGAGTCTCTATACTCGTTTGGTTTACAAACCCTCATTCTATCAAAATCCTCCGATTTAGGTCCGGTTTATTAACATAGTTACCTATATTAGGTGCCGTTTGATTCCGTGATCCCTATCATTGTTTGGTTGTCACTCCAGGACTACTGAGTAATCACAAGTGAGTACATAGACCCCTCTTTTACTGTTTTCCAAACTGTTTTGGGGTGAAACACATGTGCCTACTTGTTACTTTCATGCTTTCCTGTGTTCACATCATATACCTGCTATGTTTGTTAGTACATTATAGTACATGATTTCATTACATTTCATGCTATGTATGTCCATTGTGTGCATACTTAGTACATTGTTTTACATTACAATTCTGCTATGTATGTTGACTGATAGCATGCTTTTTTTTTTTGGGTAAAGGGATACCCCGGTAAATTTTATAAAAGAAACCAATCAGTACAAAGGTGTGTCAGTGTAACACACCAACTAGACTTGACATACCAAGCCTAGGAAAACAAGAACCACAAACCAACAAAACACAACCAGACAAAACACGCACAAAATACACAACCAGACCCAACCGAAAAAACAAAAACAGAAATTAGACTCTAGCCCGGGTCCGCTCCATTATCTTCAATCTTCCATCTTTCGAAAATCCTTTGTTTAGCCGAAGCTAGCCGAAATCTGAATCCCATGAGCTTCAACCGAACCGAAGACTTAATAACCTCAGCCACTTGTTCAGCCGTTCTTTTGTTGTTCTTGAAAAGCCTGTTATTCCGCTCTTGCCATATATAATAAGCCGAAGCAGCAATCAATAATTTGCACACAATATGATCCGCGTTCTTGGATTTTGCATGTTGATCTACCCAAGAAACGACCGACGCCCATGAATCATCAACATTACCCAAAGTAACCAGCTTCTTAACTTCATTCCATGTCTTCGCCGCAAAAGGACATCGGAAAAATAGATGATCCCGCGTATCTCTATCATGGTTACACAGCGGACAACACATCAAATTCCAATTGGTATGACTACCCGCTTCCCAAATCGTCAATCTATCCTGCGTTTTGAGCTTGTTTCTAAATGCCAACCATAGATGAAATGAATGCCTAGGAATACATTACGTGTACCAAACCATATCAGCCCATAGCACCTGCTCTTCCCGATTCCAAATTGTATTCCAAACACAAGCCGATTGAAAGTCTTGTGTCTTACCTTCCACATCTTTCCATACTAGAGTATCCTCACCATTAGAAACAATTGTCGGAACCGCTATAGTTATTAAGACTGGAAAAAGATCAAGCCAAGCTTGAGGCCATCTCCAGTTACCTTCCTGGTCAATCATATCCGCAACTGTTGACCTTAGCGAAAAACCCGCATTCGCTATATTTCTGGGCGATATAAAGGAAATGAGCGGGCTACTCGCACACCACATGTCGCTCCAAATATTCGTTTGTGTACCACTTTTGATTGACGACCAAACATGAGGACGAATGATGTTACGGATGGATAATATTTTACGCCATCCCCAACTCATACTCCCTCTACACGGCACTTCCCAGAAATTCCGACCTCTTAGCTTGTAATCGTGAATCCATTTCACCCAAATAGAATCCCTTTTGGTGAGAATACTCCAAATGTGCTTAGCCATTAGCGATTTATTAACATCGGCTATACTTCTAATACCCAATCCTCCTTCCTGTTTAGGCAAACACACATGTTTCCACGCTACTTTAGCACGGATTCTGCCTTCCGAGCCTGCGTTCCAAAGAAATCTTCGAATCTTCTTTTCAAGATCACTAATAACACGAGCAGGCATTATAAAAACCGAAGCCCAATAGATGTGCATGGATGAAAGGACCGAATTAATGAGTTGAAGCCGGCCGGCAAACGACAAAGCCTTAGAAACCCAATTAACAATCTTTTTTTCCATTCGCTCAATAAGAACCCTGCAATCATTATAAACAAGTCTCGATGATATAAGAGGAACTCCCAAATACCGAACCGGAAGAGTACCTTCTTGAAACGGCATAATATTGAGAATTGCTTGCTTTATCGATTGAGAGACATTGCAAAAAAATACTGTACTCTTAGCTGGACTAGGGACGAGACCAGACATCTTGGTAAAACTCTCCAGCGCCTCCTTAATCTTCTTGACCGAGACCACATCACCATGAACAAAAATAAATAAATCATCCGCAAAAGACACATTAATTATTTTTTCTTTAGCACAGTGACTGATACCATGCTAGCACATTGATTTACAAGACTTTTCTGCTTTGTATGTTAACTTAGCATACTTAGTACATTGTTTTCATATGACATGTCTACAACTGCTATAACATTTGGTTTGCACAAACGGGTCTTTATTACGTTCATTAACATTTGCTACGCCGCTCGGTAGTAAGTAGTGGTACCATAGGACTTGACAAATCCCATTCCTGACATCCCGGGTTTGTTTGGATGTAAGGAATGACTGAATCCGAAAACATTTCTTTTGATAACCTTGACTGAAAGGGTTATCCGACTGTCTCAAGGCTTGAATGTATGCGTTAACTTACCACATAAATGTTTGTATCAATGTAACATGCATTACTTTGCAAAACATAACTTTTTGATAAATTCAAAATACTTTGTTTTGTACATTTCTACATTTGGATTATGTGACAATACTTTACTTACAATACATAACATTTGATACACATTACTTGACTACTTTTGGACTTATAAACATTTGACATTGTTTATACAAGGACTTTTGACTATTGGTTTAAACATAGACTTTATACATTGGTGGTTTGTTTAAGTGACTTAAGTAACGAGATGTGAGTAATATGATACAAGCATGGTGGATACGTCGCTGGTACTTCCTATATATAAGTGTTTGTATTATATTACACATCATAGCGTTATTTAAATCATTTCAATTTATACATATAACATTTTATACAAATAACATATCTTTCACAAGATATCGTTTACAAACAACTTATCTTATACAAATTCATTTTACATGGTTATTCATTTAACCATACATTATTCTCTTATTTATACATAGCATCTGAACTTATTGTTTTTCAAACGATTTACAAAACAAATCAAATTACAAGGTTCATGACTAAACTTTATTAAACAATTTCTTAAACTTAAGTCATGAATCCTATTTTTACAAACCTATGTATCTCACAGGCATTTTTATGCTGACGTACCTATTTTCACATGTGTTTTCAGGAGCTTTTCCATAGGATGATGATCGTGACACTAGGGCGGACCTGTGCCTTAGAGACATAAAACGAAGATAGACTTTGTTTAATTATGTTATAAACTCAGTATTTCCTGTTTAATACAATGTAACTCTTATGTTG
The DNA here is from genome assembly GCA_030545235.1 of Helianthus tuberosus. NCBI lineage: Eukaryota > Viridiplantae > Streptophyta > Magnoliopsida > Asterales > Asteraceae > Helianthus > Helianthus tuberosus. Next base: position 69,088,322 of record CM060356.1, on the reverse strand, counting down.
ATAAATAAAATACAACTTTGTATGCCATGGTTATGAAACAATTAATTCTGTTACAACACTCCCTGACGTATTCCGCCACGTCTTGTATGTTATACGTGGTCGGGGTGTGACAGAAGAGTTGGTATCAGAGCCAATGGTTATAGGGAATTAGGTTATTAGTAATGCTTTGACCTAGACTATAACCTTTCTAGGACCCTAACACAAGTTATCTTGTGTTTAGATCTTAAAACGTGTACATCACCTATCCTTAGGTGATTATCAAAACAAGAACTCAATTTTTTTCCGAAACGATTTTTGAAAAAAAAAACAATCATATGTTTTTGGATGATTTATTACAAGGTTTTGAACCCTCTATTACAAGGTTTTGAACCCTCTATTGTAAGGTTTTGAACCTTCTATTGTAAGGTTTTGAACCCTCTGTTATATGGTTTTGAACCCCTTTGAATTTTCAAAATCTCATCAAGGTTTTGGGTTTTAAATAATGTGAACACGTGCAAACTGGAAGGGTGAATGCCTGTATTCTGGGTTTTCTGTCTAGGCAAGCACTTCGTATATATCTCATCAGACGCGAGACCAGTTGTGCTTTCCTGGGAATTCTTGGGATGAGTGTTCACTTATAGGCGAGCATGTCTTCGCGATACATTATTTTTGACCCATTTACTTTGATTAGTCACTGTGTGTCATTTGTTTGCTTGGTAATGCGGACGAATGACCACCATCTTTGCTTTTGTTGATTTTGTTTCATCTCATTCTCTTCATTCAATCATCTCACTCGTTTCCTTTCATGATTTTCCTCTTTTAGAATGCCTCCTAGACGCGAGAACCAGATAGCGACTGCCGAACTGGCAGAAATTATTGCGCAGCAGATGGCTGCTCAATTCCCAAATCTCTTTGCTCAATGGAACCAAGCCAACAACAACAACAATGGTCCATGCAATTTCAAGACTTTTAACTCGGCTAAACCACTCAAGTTTAGTGGTTCTGAAGGAGCGACTGGGCTTCTTCAATGGTTCGAGAGCATTGAGAATACTTTTCGCCACGTGCAGTGTCCTGACAATCGCAAGGTCGAGTTTTCTTCAAGTGTGTTTCAGAAGAGGGCTCTCACATGGTGGAATGGGGTCATGAGAGACCGAGTTGCAGAAGTTGCTCTAGCACATACATGGGCTGAACTCAGGGCCTTTATGATGAGGGAATTCTGTCCTCGTCATGAGCAGCGAGCTTTGGAGAAGGAGTTTGATAACTTGAAACAAGACAGTGGCGAGCACAGGGCATATACTGATAGGTTTGAGGAGTTGAGTCTGCTTTGCCTGACTATGGTTACCCCACTCGACAAGGCTATCGAAAGGTACATCGACGGCCTACCTGACTCAGTGCAAGACATCATTACTGGTAGTAACCCTGCCACACTCCGTCAGGCGATCGAGTTATCAGCGACATTGACTGAGTCGCAGATTCGGAAGAATAAATTACACAGGAAGGGTGACAAGGGCAAGAAACAGTCGTCTGATAAGGAAGATAGCAAGAAAGGTCAAAACAAGAATGGAAAGGATTCTGGTTCATCGAAAAGGGCAAGGAAGCGTAAGGCTTCCCAAAACTATGCTGTCACTGCCCAAGCTAACCAGGCAGCTCCCAACCAACCCGCACAGCCTCCAGCCAAGAAGCATTATTTTGGCAATGCACCTTTGTGCAACAGGTGTAACGGCCATCACCTACCACACCTCCAGTGTCGTCAGTGCACCAACTGCGGAAGATCTGGTCATCTTGCCGCTACTTGTCGCATTCCTATTAACCAGAACCAGGCAGTTCAGAACCAAGCCCAACAAGTTGCTCAGCCTCTTGCTCAGCAACAAGGACAAGCTGCACGACCTCATTTTCCTCCTGGTTCGTGCTACAATTGTGGGGATCTGACCCACTACAGGAACCTGTGCCCAAGGCTAGCCAACCAGGACCAGAACCCAAACCAGAATCAAGCTCCGGCTCGAGGTCGAGTCTTCAACATGAATGCTCAAGAGGCACAAGCAGACAATGAAGTGGTGAACGGTACGTTCTTTATTAATAATCAGCCTGCATCTGTTCTCTTTGATTCGGGTGCCGATAAGAGTTTTGTGTCATTGTCTTTTGAGCCAATGCTTCGCGTGTCTAGAACGAAACTAGGAAAACCTTTGACAGTAGAAGTTGCTAGTGGTGAACCCATTATTCTTGATTCTGTTCTTCGCAACTGCCAGTTGAACCTTAACGACCATCTTTTCCCTATTAACCTAACGCCTATGCAACTTGGAAGCTTCGACGTCATTGTGGGTATGGATTGGCTATCCAAGCATCACGCAGAAGTAGTTTGTTTCGAGAAGATCGTTCGTGTGCCACTTTCGACAGGCGAGATCCTACAGGTTCAAGGTGAGAAACCGTCTGGTGGTCTCAAGCTCATGTCTTGTTTTAAAGCTCGGAAATATCTGCGAAAGAACTATGTGGCTTTCCTAGCACATGTTACAGCAGATAAAGGCAAATGTAAGTCTATTTAAGATATTCCTGTCGTTCGGGATTATTCTGAAGTATTCCCTGAAGACTTACCTGGTCTACCTCCAGCACGCCAAGTCGAGTTTCGTATTGATCTCGTACCTGGTGCAAATCTCATTGCCAGAGCTCCATATCGTCTTGCACCATCTGAGATGCAAGAGTTGTCTAAGCAGCTTCAGAAGCTCTCTGACAAAGGTTTTATCCGTCCTAGCTTTTCACCTTGGGGTGCTCCCGTTCTTTTTGTTAAGAAGAAGGATGGATCTTTTAGGATGTGTATCGATTATCGTGAACTTAACAAGCTTACCATCAAGAATCGATATCCCCTACCGGGCATAGACGATCTCTTTGATCAGTTACAAGGTGCTTCTTATTTTTCGAAGATCGATCTGCGATCTGGATATCATCAACTTCGGGTGCATGAAGAAGACATTCCCAAGACAGCGTTCCGCACTCGTTATGGGCATTATGAGTTCACAGTCATGCCATTCGGTTTGACTAATGCTCCTGCTGTTTTCATGGATTTAATGAATAGGGTCTGCAAGCCTTATTTGGATCAGTTCGTCATTGTTTTTATTGATGACATCTTGATATATTCTAAGACGCGAGCTGATCACGAGCAACATCTTCGTCTTACTCTGGAACTCCTAAAGAAAGAGCAACTTTTCGCCAAATTCTCCAAGTGCGAATTTTGGCTTAAAGAAGTTCAATTCTTAGGACATATTATCAACGAACAAGGTATTCATGTAGATCCCTCCAAGATCAGTGCGATTAAGGATTGGGATACGCCTACTACTCCTACTGAGGTTCGTTCTTTTCTTGGTCTAGCAGGTTATTATCGCCGCTTCATAGAAAACTTCTCGAAGATTGCAGTTCCTCTAACTGCTCTAACTCAGAAGAACAAACCCTTTGATTGGGGATTCAAACAAGAGGAAGCTTTTCAACACTTGAAACAGAAACTTTATGACGCGCCAATTCTAACTTTGCCTCAGGGCAATGATGATTTCGTCGTTTATTGCGACGCATCTAAATTGGGTCTTGGCTGTGTTCTGATGCAAAGGAACAAAGTCATAGCCTATGCATCGAGGCAGTTGAAGATACATGAGAAAAACTACACCACTCATGATCTTGAGTTGGGTGCAGTTGTCTTCGCTCTTAAGATCTGGAGACACTATTTGTACGGCACAAAATGTGTGGTTTTCACAGACCACAAAAGCCTTCAGCATATCTTCAACCAGAAAGAACTCAACATGAGGCAACGACGTTGGGTTGAGCTTTTAAACGACTATGACTGCGAAATTCGCTACCATCCTGGTAAGGCGAATGTCGTAGCTGATGCATTGAGTCGTAAGGAACGTACTAAGCTTCATTGTGTACGTGTTCAATCTGTTATTCAAGCTCGATCCGATATCCAAGCCCGCATTTCTCAGGCTCAACAATCTTGTGTTTCCCAAGGTTTGATGGATAAGGAATTTCCCTATCACATAACACCTGATCTGGAACTGAAGGACAATGGATCGTATTACTTCATGGACCGTTTGTGGGTCCCAAGCCTGGATGATATTCGTACCTTGCTTATGGATGAAGCCCATAAGTCTCGTTATTCTATTCATCCGGGCTCAGATAAGATGTATAAGGATCTTCGTATTCATTATTGGTGGCCTGGTATGAAGAAAGACATTGCCTTATACGTATCAAAATGCCTTACTTGTCTTAAGGTTAAGGCTGAACATCAGCGTCCTTCTGGTTTATTGGTGCAACCAGAGATCCCAGTTTGGAAATGGGAAAACATTACTATGGATCTTGTTACCAAACTTCCACGCACAAAGAAAGGTCATGATGCCATCTGGGTAGTTGTTGATCGTCTTACTAAGTCAGCGCATTTCTTGCCAATTCGTGAAGATTTTTCTGCTGACAAACTTGCTAAAATCTATGTGGATGAAATTGTAGCTCGACATGGTGTTCCTTTGAACATCATTTCTGACAGAGATGCTCGTTTCACTTCTCATTTTTGGAGAACCATGCAATCTGCTATGGGGACCCAACTTAATCTGAGCACAGCTTATCATCCGCAAACGGATGGTCAATCTGAAAGAACAATCCAGACTCTGGAGGATATGCTTAGAGCTTGTGTGATCGATTTTGGTGGTAGTTGGGATTCACATCTTCCGTTAATTGAATTCTCCTACAACAACAGTTATCACACCAGCATCAAAATGGCTCCTTTCGAGGCTCTCTATGGTCGAAAATGTCGTTCACCAGTCTGCTGGAATGAGATCGGCGAGGCTCAACTTACTGGACCTGCCCTCATTTTAGAGACAACTGATAAGGTCAAGAAAGTTCGTGATAACCTTCAGACAGCTAGAAGCCGTCAAAAGAGTTACGCGGACCCAAAATGCAAACCCTTGGAATTTCAAGTCGGTGATCGAGTATTACTTAAGGTCTCGCCTTGGAAAGGTGTGATCAGATTTGGAAAGAAAGGAAAACTTGCACCTAGATACGTTGGACCATTCAAGATCGTGGAAAGAATCGGTAAGGTAGCCTACAGACTTGAGTTACCTCCTGAACTTGGAAATGTTCATCCAACCTTTCACGTGTCCAATCTCAAGAGGTGTTTAGCTGATGAGAACCTCCACATACCGCTTGACGAAATTCGTGTTGACAAAACACTGAAATTTGTCGAGAAACCTGTGGAAATCATGGAACGTGAAGTCAAGTGGCTTAAACGCAAGCGCATTCCTATGGTCAAAATTCGCTGGGAAGCTAAACGTGGACCCGAGTTTACTTGGGAACGCGAAGATCAAATGAAGGCGAAATATCCGCATCTTTTCCCACGAGTTTCCTCTAAATAAATTTCGGGACGAAATTTCCACAAGTAGGGGAGACTGTAACATCTGTGCTTGTAATCATTGTGAACAATTTAGTTATCAATAAAACAATGTTATTTGATCCCAATGTTTGTTTATTTATGTTTGACATTTTTCATGTTTTGACTTTTATGTAATTTCAAACTCTACCTCGCTTTCTGGAGAGTTATATGCAAAGTGGTGCGTAAACGTAATCAGTTTAACGTGACAAATACTCCGGAACATCAACATATACTTAACATACCTTAAATAACCTTTACATAACTTAGAAATAAGTTTTGAAGGCTTTGGTATGGCAAAAACAAGTTAATTCGCTTACAGGGACTAAACTTGACAAATTGCGAAAGTATGCCAATTTGAACAGTAACGAACATTCCGGAACATGACCATAAGTTAAACATACCATAAATATCCTCTACATAGCTTAGAAATAGGCTTTGAGGGGTTCGGTGTGCTAAAATAAACTTTTGGGTCATTCAGGGACTAAAAGTGTCAAAAAGTGCACAAGTTTGCATTTTCGCGCATAACTCACGTTCTGAATACATCCGGATATCCAAAAATTTATGTAAGCACTATAATACTTTATTTTAGTGTTTGGTATAAGAAAAATCCATTCGTCGCGTCATTTGGATCGTTTTTCGCGCTTATGCGCATTCCGTCGTAATTAAGCGAACATCGCGATCGTACGACCAAACGAACCGACATCCTCGATATTTTTGAGCATGTTTTGAGTTCCCTATACTTTAACTTCATTTTAGAGCCTTGAAATGAGGTTAACGGGGTTCAAACGCATCGAAAATAGCTTAAAAGGGCTGCAGGGACCATTTCTGCCATTTTTGAAACTTTGCTGAAACTGGTAGGCAGTGGCGTAGCGCGAGCACTCATGCCTAGGCAGTGGCGCTACGCGACTGCCTAACCTGGACAGAAACATCAAATCTGGTCCATTTTCACTTTCGCACATGGTTTTGGCAATACCATGGGCTCAAATGGTTTTAGAAAACCACTATCTTGTTGTGTATGGTTGAGATCAAAGCACGGTTAACAAGGAACGATCTTAACGGCTCTACGAATCCTATAAATACCCACATACCTCAACTTCATTTCTCACAAGAATCTGATCCAAAAGTGCTCTAAGTTGAAACCTTTGTTTCATACCTGAGCTATTTTGATCTAGATTAGCATTCGGGGACCCTTTGTAAGTGTTCCTTTGTTCTTTTATTGCTTTTCGAGTCCGAAAGTCAAACTTTGTTTGACTTTCTGCATTGACCAGTTTATGGTCAATGCGAAGTTCGTTTGAACTTCACAACGTGATTGTAATCACGATTGTTATAGTCCCTTGGGACTATGCCTACTGATTACCACATTGTCTAGGGTCGTAAGGGTAATCGATCTAATAAATCGCTTATACCACATTGTCTGTGCCTTAGTGACTTAAAACGAGGCAAGAACTAGTTAATTTATGTTATGTACTCTTTGTTTCTTGTTTAAAACAATGTAAACTCTCATGTTTGATTAATAAAACAAAACTTCAATTGCCATGGATTTGAAACAATTAATTCTGTTACAACACTCCCCGATGTTTCCGCCACGTTTGGTTGTTCCACGTGGTCGGGGTGTGACAATCATTAGGATCCGACCAAATACATTAGGTGACCATAGTAGGTAGGGAATAACCTTTCGAGGTTATACCTTATGGTCGCTTCGTTAAGTAGTTATATGATAGGTAGTTTATTTGCCTTAGGTAAATTACCAGAATACCCTTTTCATGTATAATTGGTAATTAAGCATATGTAACCTAAACTTTTGTCACATAACTGATTATGTAACACGTTTAGGCATATAATACTTGTCATAGGGCTAGTTAGACGTCTCGAGTGTGTTTTTGCGCACACGACGCGTTAAAGTAGCATAAGCTGCCTAAACGGGTCGTAATGGGTCGAAAGCACTTATGTTAGGTTTCATTTAGTATGTAGGCTTTGTTAAACCATATGACACGAGTCTCTATACTCGTTTGGTTTACAAACCCTCATTCTATCAAAATCCTCCGATTTAGGTCCGGTTTATTAACATAGTTACCTATATTAGGTGCCGTTTGATTCCGTGATCCCTATCATTGTTTGGTTGTCACTCCAGGACTACTGAGTAATCACAAGTGAGTACATAGACCCCTCTTTTACTGTTTTCCAAACTGTTTTGGGGTGAAACACATGTGCCTACTTGTTACTTTCATGCTTTCCTGTGTTCACATCATATACCTGCTATGTTTGTTAGTACATTATAGTACATGATTTCATTACATTTCATGCTATGTATGTCCATTGTGTGCATACTTAGTACATTGTTTTACATTACAATTCTGCTATGTATGTTGACTGATAGCATGCTTTTTTTTTTGGGTAAAGGGATACCCCGGTAAATTTTATAAAAGAAACCAATCAGTACAAAGGTGTGTCAGTGTAACACACCAACTAGACTTGACATACCAAGCCTAGGAAAACAAGAACCACAAACCAACAAAACACAACCAGACAAAACACGCACAAAATACACAACCAGACCCAACCGAAAAAACAAAAATAGAAATTAGACTCTAGCCCGGGTCCGCTCCATTATCTTCAATCTTCCATCTTTCGAAAATCCTTTGTTTAGCCGAAGCTAGCCGAAATCTGAATCCCATGAGCTTCAACCGAACCGAAGACTTAATAACCTCAGCCACTTGTTCAGCCGTTCTTTTGTTGTTCTTGAAAAGCCTGTTATTCCGCTCTTGCCATATATAATAAGCCGAAGCAGCAATCAATAATTTGCACACAATATGATCCGCGTTCTTGGATTTTGCATGTTGATCTACCCAAGAAACGACCGACGCCCATGAATCATCAACATTACCCAAAGTAACCAGCTTCTTAACTTCATTCCATGTCTTCGCCGCAAAAGGACATCGGAAAAATAGATGATCCCGCGTATCTCTATCATGGTTACACAGCGGACAACACATCAAATTCCAATTGGTATGACTACCCGCTTCCCAAATCGTCAATCTATCCTGCGTTTTGAGCTTGTTTCTAAATGCCAACCATAGATGAAATGAATGCCTAGGAATACATTGCGTGTACCAAACCATATCAGCCCATAGCACCTGCTCTTCCCGATTCCGAATTGTATTCCAAACACAAGCCGATTGAAAGTCTTGTGTCTTACCTTCCACATCTTTCCATACTAGAGTATCCTCACCATTAGAAACAATTGTCGGAACCGCTATAGTTATTAAGACTGGAAAAAGATCAAGCCAAGCTTGAGGCCATCTCCAGTTACCTTCCTGATCAATCATATCCGCAACTGTTGACCTTAGCGAAAAACCCGCATTCGCTATATTTCTGGGCGATATAAAGGAAATGAGCGGGCTACTCGCACACCACATGTCGCTCCAAATATTCGTTTGTGTACCACTTTTGATTGACGACCAAACATGAGGACGAATGATGTTACGGATGGATAATATTTTACGCCATCCCCAACTCATACTCCCTCTACACGGCACTTCCCAGAAATTCCGACCTCTTAGCTTGTAATCGTGAATCCATTTCACCCAAATAGAATCCCTTTTGGTGAGAATACTCCAAATGTGCTTAGCCATTAGCGATTTATTAACATCGGCTATACTTCTAATACCCAATCCTCCTTCCTGTTTAGGCAAACACACATGTTTCCACGCTACTTTAGCACGGATTCTGCCTTCCGAGCCTGCGTTCCAAAGAAATCTTCGAATCTTCTTTTCAAGATCACTAATAACACGAGCAGGCATTATAAAAACCGAAGCCCAATAGATGTGCATGGATGAAAGGACCGAATTAATGAGTTGAAGCCGGCCGGCAAACGACAAAGCCTTAGAAACCCAATTAACAATCTTTTTTTCCATTCGCTCAATAAGAACCCTGCAATCATTATAAACAAGTCTCGATGATATAAGAGGAACTCCCAAATACCGAACCGGAAGAGTACCTTCTTGAAACGGCATAATATTGAGAATTGCTTGCTTTATCGATTGAGAGACATTGCAAAAAAATACTGTACTCTTAGCTGGACTAGGGACGAGACCAGACATCTTGGTAAAACTCTCCAGCGCCTCCTTAATCTTCTTGACCGAGACCACATCACCATGAACAAAAATAAATAAATCATCCGCAAAAGACACATTAATTATTTTTTCTTTAGCACAGTGACTGATACCATGCTAGCACATTGATTTACAAGACTTTTCTGCTTTGTATGTTAACTTAGCATACTTAGTACATTGTTTTCATATGACATGTCTACAACTGCTATAACATTTGGTTTGCACAAACGGGTCTTTATTACGTTCATTAACATTTGCTACGCCGCTCGGTAGTAAGTAGTGGTACCATAGGACTTGACAAATCCCATTCCTGACATCCCGGGTTTGTTTGGATGTAAGGAATGACTGAATCCGAAAACATTTCTTTTGATAACCTTGACTGAAAGGGTTATCCGACTGTCTCAAGGCTTGAATGTATGCGTTAACTTACCACATAAATGTTTGTATCAATGTAACATGCATTACTTTGCAAAACATAACTTTTTGATAAATTCAAAATACTTTGTTTTGTACATTTCTACATTTGGATTATGTGACAATACTTTACTTACAATACATAACATTTGATACACATTACTTGACTACTTTTGGACTTATAAACATTTGACATTGTTTATACAAGGACTTTTGACTATTGGTTTAAACATAGACTTTATACATTGGTGGTTTGTTTAAGTGACTTAAGTAACGAGATGTGAGTAATATGATACAAGCATGGTGGATACGTCGCTGGTACTTCCTATATATAAGTGTTTGTATTATATTACACATCATAGCGTTATTTAAATCATTTCAATTTATACATATAACATTTTATACAAATAACATATCTTTCACAAGATATCGTTTACAAACAACTTATCTTATACAAATTCATTTTACATGGTTATTCATTTAACCATACATTATTCTCTTATTTATACATAGCATCTGAACTTATTGTTTTTCAAACGATTTACAAAACAAATCAAATTACAAGGTTCATGACTAAACTTTATTAAACAATTTCTTAAACTTAAGTCATGAATCCTATTTTTACAAACCTATGTATCTCACAGGCATTTTTATGCTGACGTACCTATTTTCACATGTGTTTTCAGGAGCTTTTCCATAGGATGATGATCGTGACACTAGGGCGGACCTGTGCCTTAGAGACATAAAACGAAGATAGACTTTGTTTAATTATGTTATAAACTCAGTATTTCCTGTTTAATACAATGTAACTCTTATGTTGATAAATAAAATACAACTTTGTATGCCATGGTTATGAAACAATTAATTCTGTTACAACACTCCCCGACGTATTCCGCCACGTCTTGTATGTTATACGTGGTCGGGGTGTGACATTATTATTGGTTTTGTGATTTGAACGATGTTTTGATTGAAGTGATTCTACATGATAGCCTTAGGATACTTCGAAATTGATATTGGTATGAAATCGGTTCACATGAATAGTATTGTAGATCAATATAGGATTGTTAATCATCTGATGTTGTTAATGATCTAGAATCGATTGCATGATTAATCGGCTGTAGACTAATATATATGGATGAATTGGTTGGTTTATTACATTATTAAGCATGCTAGTGATTTAGATCATGAGCCAAGATTGAGATGTTTAAGTGTTATGATTTTTGTTCATGTGTTGTTCATATTTAGGGTTCATGAGAATCGATTGGAATATGCTTAATTTGATCGATTGTATGTTAACTGGATAGCTAGAGACTGTTGATTGATTAATGGTAAATTTGGAAACTGTTGAATGATTGTAATCGAATAGCATAATATCCAGATAGTAAAACGGATCGCACAAGACTCCTCTCGGTCGCACAAGATCAGGTCGCACAAGACCTGATCTGATCGCACAAGGTGCATCGCACAAGACGGAGTACAAACACACAAAGCACATAGTACTGTTTTATTATGCATGATCGCACAAGACTTGTGGATCGCACAAGATGGTGCCGATCGCACAAGGCTTGGGCCTCACACGAATTTCATTAACTGTTGGGCCTCAAAACCCAAGCCCAGTCGCACAAGATGTCTCTAGTCGCACAAGACTTATGTTTACTGGTTGGGCCGTATATGTTATTGGGCCGGGTGTCTTTGGGTTTCAAAGGATGACTCGCACAAGGCCGTTAGACTTGTGCTAGCCCAAATCTTATGATCGTACATGTTCGGATGCGTGATGACTGTTAAACGTGATGATGTGTGTTTGTCATGATCTATATGTGTTCGTAACCTGCTAGCTTATGTGAGACTTACGTGCACTACTTGAACCTAAACCTGACTTGTATGGTAACCATGTTAGGACGTGGTTGACCTCTAGCAGCTCGATTGACCTTTCGTTTATCTGCCGAGCTAACCTAAGGTGAGTTCACACTTTCTACAAAGCATGGGATTCCCAGGGTTTGGGAATGGGTTAAGGAATAGGGATTTCCTTGTCCTCCTTGGGTAGGACAATACGGGTTAAGGAATATAATTCCTCATCCTCATGGACAATTAACTTTCACTAGACCAAAACTCTATCACGAAGTCCCTCCTTTTTATATCGACTTAATCGCCGGGCCAATGGCGAGTGGGTCATTAGTTAGATAGCGCTATTTAGGTTTGACAAGCCTCACACCGTGCCGCAGAGGACGGGCGTGAACTAATGGATCTGGGCACGTCAATGATGATAGACATTGACAGTTCAGGGCACATAAACATGACTACAGTCAGCAGTCGATATGGTAACGAGTCTAGTAGTATAAACATGGGGTAGCCCCCACGGCCGAAGAACCAGATAATTAAACATGGGGTAGCCCCCACGGCTGAATAGCCAGAGTAAACGGGATATAAACAGAACACGTTTTCAACTATGGGGTAACCCCCACGGCAGGATGCCAACGAAAGGAAACTGTTTTTGGAATAACTTAAACCAACACCCAACTGTGAACTCGCTCAACGTTGTTGTTGACTCGTTACTACATGCTTTGCAGGTCAATAGGTTTAGCAGGAGCTTGCATGGGGAAGAGTCATTGTGGAGCATGGACATTGAGTGTTCATGAGAAACTTAAACATTATTTACTTATGCCTTGGTTTTAGACATTATGCTTCCACTTGCAACTTAAACTATGTTTTGTTTGGACACCAATTGTATTGTGTTGGTTTTTATTATTACTTACATGCTTGTTCAATATGGTTGGTGGCTTGATCCTGGTCAGTCACGCCTCCAAGCGGTGATACTCCGCAGGTGGATTTTGGGGGTGTGACAGATTGGTATCAGAACCATTGGTTATAGCGAACTTGGTTTTAATAAGGGAAAAAGTTTTGTTAAAACCAGACTATAACCTGTACAGTGCTCAACGGTCCACAACGACGCTTCACTCCACGTGCAAGGCTCGACATTCTAGGTGGTATGATTTAAGTTTACATTGCCTACTTGCTAGATTACATAGAACTTTGCTCATGGTATGCTTAGATAAACGTAGTCACTGTTAATTGAAAACACGAGTGTGCTTACTCTCTTCTGTCATCGCACTTTCGTGAACCCCTCTCACTCATGTTTCCTTTGATATGAAGATCATGGCTGGACGCATTAATATGACTCAAGCCCAGTTGACGGCTCTGATTAACCAACAAGTTGCTGCGGCACTTGCAGCCGCTCAGGCAGGAGGTATACCCTGCCATCTCGACTCACTCTAGGATCCCTGGATCCTACTCTCGTGAACCAACCTTTGTGTTAAACTTTGTCCTTTCTTACTCTCATGATAGGTCAACCTGCACAGCCTCCTGTGTGCACTTTCAAGACCTTTATGGACTGTCGACCTAGTACCTTCAGTGGTACCGAAGGAGCTGTAGGTCTCCTCCACTGGTTTGAAAAGCTCGAATCTGTTTTCGAGATGTGTGAATGCCCTGAGGCTCGCAGGGTGAAGTATGCTACCGGTACTCTCGAGGGTATATCGCTCACGTGGTGGAACGCTCAGGTTCAAATGCTGGGGTTGGTTGCTGCTAACGCCACCCCATGGAACAATTTTAAGGAAATGATTAAGGAAGAGTACTGCAATCGTGATGACATTCACAAACTGGAGGTAGAGTTCTTCAACCTAAAGATGACGGGGTCAGAAATTGAAGCGTACACAAAAAGATCGAACGAGCTGGCTATTTTGTGCCCTACCATGGTGGATCCTCCCATCAAACGTATCGAACTATACCTCAAGGGTTTAGTGCCCGAAATTCAAAGTCATGTGACTTCAGCTAACCTCGCCACCATCCAGCAGGTTGTTCAGTTGGCTCGCCGTCTCACTGATCAGGCGGTGGAGCAGAACAGGTTACCAAAGCGTATTAGTGATACAGCTACTTCAGATGCTCCTAGTGACAACAAGCGAAAATGGGATGGAGCTTCAAGCAAAGGTTCAATTTCTGTTCAATCTCAGTCTCAGCAGAGAAAGACTGACGACTACAAGAGCCCTGGTCAGCAAGCATCTGGTGGTCAAAGTCAGGGCAGGTACAGGGGAGTTCACCCCAAATGAAATCGTTGTAACCTACACCACAGCGGGCCATGCACCAGGAGTAATTGTCATCGGTGCAACAAGCCAGGCCACGCTGCAAAGGATTGCAGAAGTTTGTACCCCACGAATCAGAATCGTCATCAACAACAAGCCCCACAAAACCAATGCCAACAGCAGCAGCATCAAGGTATCAACAAAGGGTGCTTTCAGTGTGGAGCTGAAGGCCACTTCAAGAGAGATTGTCCCCAACTGAACCAGAACCAGAACAACAACAACAATAACAACAACCAAGGGAATGGAAACAACGGGGGTAACAACGGCAATGGTGCAAGGGGTCATGTATTCGTTATTGGCCAGGGTGAAGCGAGGAATGATCCCAATGTGGTGACGGGTAAGTTCCTTCTCGATGACTTTTACATTACAGTTTTATTTGATTCGGGTGCCGATACTAGCTGCGTGTCCTTAAAAGTTAGTCAAATGCTTAAGCGTACCCCAACACTTTTGAACACCAAGCACACTGTAGAGCTAGCTAATGGTAAGAGTTTAGAGGCCACACACGTAGTCAAGGGTTGTAACCTTGTTCTTGCTAATCAGACCTTCTCTATCGACCTCATTCCTATCGTTCTGGGTAGTTTCGATGTTGTCATTGGAATGGATTGGTTATCCCAACACCGAGCAGAGATTCTTTGCAACGAAAAGATTGTTCGTATTCCTCGTTCAGGTGATGAACCTCTCATGATTCGTGGCGACAAGAGTGGTGTTGTTGTGAGCATCATCTCCTTCCTTAAGGCCCAGAAGTGTTTGAGAAAGGGCCACACTGCTATTTTGGCTCTCGTTACTGACACCTCGAAGAAAGAGAAGAAGATAGAAGATTTTCCGATCGTACGCGACTATCCTGAGGTATTTCCTGAGGAGCTACCTGGCCTTCCGCCTCATCGTCAGGTCAAGTTTCAAATCGAGCTAGCTCCTGGAGCAGCGCCCATAGCTCGAGCACCTTATCGTTTAGCCCCATCAGAACTAGAAGAGCTGTCTACGCAACTACAAGAACTCTTGGATAAGGGTTTCATTCGCCCTAGCTCTTCGCCCTGGGGAGCTCCAGTGCTATTTGTGAAGAAGAAGGACGGTACCTTCCGTATGTGTATCGACTATCGCGAGCTCAACAAGGTGACCGTGAAGAATCGCTACCCTCTTCCACGCATTGATGACCTATTCGACCAGTTGCAAGGGTCGAGCTTTTACTCGAAGATTGATTTGAGATCGGGATATCACCAGCTGAGAGTCCGAGAAGAGGACATCTCCAAAACAGCCTTTAGAACTCGTTATGGACACTACGAGTTTTTGGTCATGCCTTTTGGGCTGACAAACGCACCTGCGGTCTTCATGGACCTTATGAATTGAGTGTGCAAGCCTTACCTGGACAAGTTTGTTATTGTCTTCATTGATGACATCCTGATCTATTCTAAGAGTCAGGAGGAGCACGAGCAGCATCTAAGACTTATTTTGGAACTCCTTCGAGCAGAACAGCTGTACGCCAAGTTCTCGAAATGCGACTTCTGGCTTTGCGAAGTCCATTTCCTAGGCCACGCAGTGAACAAGGATGGGATTCATGTTGATCCATCTAAGGTAGACTCGATTAAGAACTGGCCTGCACCTCGCACACCAACGGAAATCCGCCAATTCTTGGGTTTGGCAGGCTACTATAGAAGGTTTATCAAGGACTTCTCCAAGATTGCACAGCCCCTCACCTCACTAACTCAGAAAGGAGTTGTCTATCATTGGGGTACTACACAGGAATCAGCATTTCAGCACCTAAAGGATAGACTTTGCAGCGCACCTATTCTTTCATTGCCAGAGGGCACAGACGACTTTGTGGTTTACTGCGACGCATCAATTCAGGGTCTTGGTTGTGTATTGATGCAACGGGATAAAGTTATTGCGTACGCCTCACGCCAACTTAAAGTTCATGAAAGGAACTACACTAGACACGATTTAGAGCTGGGAGCTGTTGTTTTTGCACTTAAGATATGGAGACATTACCTGTACGGTACCAAGTGCGCTATTTACACCGATCACAGAAGTCTCGAGCATATCTTCAAACAGAAGGAATTGAACATGAGGCAACGTTGATGGGTCGAGCTACTGAATGATTACGAATGCTCGATCAGATACCATCCAGGCAAAGCCAATGTGGTGGCCGATGCCCTCAGTCGAAAGGATACTACACCTAAGCGCGTACGAGCTTTACAACTCACTATCCAATCTAGTCTTCCCGCACAGATACGAGATGCTCAGGTAGAAGCATTGAAACCAGAAAACGTTAGGGCTGAAGCCCTACGCGGCTCAAGACAGCGGTTAGAACAAAAGGAAGACGGTGCATACTATGTAACAGGACGCATTTGGGTTCCACTCTATGGAAACTTACGCGAACTTGTGATGGATGAAGCACATAAGTCTCGTTACTCAGTATATCCTGGTTCAGATAAGATGTACCACGATCTCAAAACTACATACTGGTGGCCTAGCATGAAAGCTCACATAGCAACTTACGTTAGCAAGTGTTTGACTTGTGCGAGAGTCAAGGTCGAATACCAGAAACCCTCAGGCCTACTCCAACAACCAGAGATACCACAATGGAAATGGGACCAAATTTCCATGGATTTTGTTACTAGCCTGCCTAGATCTCAACGGGGGAATGATACTATTTGGGTGATCGTGGATCGACTCACAAAGTCTACACACTTCTTGGCTATCAAAGAAACAGATAAGTTCTCCACTCTAGCAGACGTTTATCTTAAAGAAGTTGTCTCGAGGCACGGGGTGCCAACCTCTATTATCTCAGATCGTGATGCACGTTTTACTTCAGAACTATGGCAAGCAATGCACAAGTCCTTTGGCTCACGTTTAGATATGAGCACAGCTTATCACCTGCAAACGGATGGGCAGTCTGAACGCACCATCCAGACCCTGGAAGACATGCTTAGGGCATGTGTGATTGACTTTGGCAACAGCTGGGAAAAGCATCTCCCGTTAGTGGAGTTCTCGTACAACAACAGTTACCACACCAGCATCCAGGCCGCTCCATTTGAGGCATTGTACGGGTGTAAATGCCGATCACCTCTTTGTTGGGCAGAGGTGGGGGATAGCCAGATCACTGGCCCAGAACTTGTGGTAGACACAACAGAAAGGATTGCTCAGATACGACAACGAATGGCGGCAGCTCGTGACCATCAGAAAAGCTACGCCGATAAGGGCAGGAAACCACTCGAGTTCCAGGTTGGGGATCGAGTGCTACTCAAAGTTTCACCCTGGAAGGGTGTTGTTCGTTTTGGCAAACGAGGCAAACTTAACCCACGATATGTTGGACCATTCGAAATCATAGAGAAAATAGGCAAAGTGGCCTACAAACTGAACCTACCAGCAGAACTCATTGGAGTTCACAACGTTTTCCACGTGTCGAATCTGAAGAAGTGTCTGTCAGATGACACCCTCATAGTTCCTTTGAAGGAGCACACTATCGACGAGCAGTTGCGATTCGTCAAGGAACCAGTAGAGATTACTGACCGAGATGTGAAGATTATCAAGCGTACTAGAATTCCTCTCGTTCGAGTTCGTTGGAACTCCCGTCGTGGCCCAGAGTTCACCTGGGAACGCGAAGACCAAATGAAACAAAAGTATCCCCAATTGTTCGAGAACATTACAACCACTACTGAGGCTGAAGCTACTGCGGAATTTCGGGACGAAATTCCAGATCAACGGGGGGAGGATGTGACACCCCAGGAAAATCAGGAAAACCATGCAACTTAACTAGCTTCCTCAGTAAGTACGTACCAAATTTCAGGGCGAAATTTCTTTCAACTTGGGGATAATGTGACAACTTGTATTTTAGAACCTTCTTTGTACTTTGATGTTACTTGTTTGAACAATATGTGATTACGTATATGAGGTATTAATTGAATGTTATGTTATGTGTTTATGTGTGACGATTGTATGTACACAAAACGAACCGATTGCACAACGATAACCCAATCGCACAAGCCCATTCTGGCCACATTCTTGTACTCAAACCATAAGGGCAGCCCATGAAGGGTTCGGCCCACTCCCCTTAGTTCGAATAACACATAGGGTGTTGGTATAAATCCCACACTTTACCTAATCAAACAAAGTTTACAAAACCCTACTCTCTTTCTCTCCTCTCAAACTCGACGGCAAACACCCCTCCTTTCCATCGAAGATTTCTTGGATTCGGATCACCCTTTCTGTTTGATCTTCTAATCGGTAAGTGTTCTTATTGTTGGTTATGTGATTTGAACGATGTTTTGATTGAAGTGATTCTACATGATAGCCTTAGGATACTTCAAAATTGATATTGGTATGAAATCGGTTCACATGAATAGTATTGTAGATCAATATAGGATTGTTAATCATCTTATGTTGTTAATGATCTAGAATCGATTGCATGATTAGTCGGCTGTAGACTAATATATATGGATGAATTGGTTGGTTTATTACATTATTAAGCATGCTAGTGATTTAGATCATGAGCCAAGATTGAGATGTTTAAGTGTTATGATTTTTGTTCATGTGTTGTTCATATTTAGGGTTCATGAGAATCGATTGGAATATGCTTAATTTGATCGATTGTATGTTAACTGGATAGCTAGAAACTGTTGATTGATTAATGGTAAATTTGGAAACTGTTGAATGATTGTAACCGAATAGCATAATATCCGGATAGTAAAACAGATCGCACAAGACTCCTCTCGGTCGCACAAGATCAGGTCGCACAAGACCTGATCTGATCGCACAAGGTGCATCGCACAAGACGGGGTACAAACACACAAAGCACATAGTACTGTTTTATTATGCATGATCGCACAAGACTTGTGGATCGCACAAGATGGTGCCGATCGCACAAGGCTTGGGCCTCACACGAATTTCATTAACTGTTGGGCCTCAAAACCCAAGCCCAGTCGCACAAGATGTCTCTAGTCGCACAAGACTTATGTTTACTGGTTGGGCCGTATATGTTATTGGGCCGGGTGTCTTTGGGTTTCAACGGATGACTTGCACAAGGCCGTTAGACTTGTGCGAGCCCAAATCTTATGATCGTACAAGTTCGGATGCGTGATGACTGTTAAACGTGATGATGTGTGTTTGTCATGATCTATATGTGTTCGTAACCTGCTAGCTTATGTGAGACTTACGTGCACTACTTGAACCTAGACCTTGTTGGACTCTGTATGCCCAAGACACATATTAAATTGATGTGGCTAGTACGTTATGATCCAAGTCGGGTCATACCCAATAAGAAGCTAGACAAACACCTACAATATTTATTTATGATATGATCAAACAAATAAATATTAACACTTACAATATTTAGAAATTGGTTTTCTAAATAATTACACTTGACAAACTAATAAATTATATGGATAATTTATTTTTGAGAGAATATTTTATTTTGTTATTTAATAGGTTAAATAACAATTAAAAGGTTGCATATTGTTTATAAAATGTTATATTAAGTTTTATAAAAGTTATAAAACTTAAATTAAAGACATGGAGACAAGCTTTAAAATTTTGATTGGGTGAAGTGGGAGGTGGCTTGGGCCGCCCCTTATACCTCTTCCCAAGAGGTTTCAACCACTAAGATTACATGCAAAACTTCTCATTTACAAGGCACTTGATTTTAAAAGTAATGCAACATTCTCTCTCATCAAGAACACAACATATTCAAGTGTAAAAAACTCCTATTTTCTCTCTAATATTTTCGGCCAAGAGCTGAATTTTAGAGGAATTTTGTGAGCTTCAAGTGTAGAAATCCTAGCAATCTCAAGGTGTTTGTTGGAGCTTTCGGGTATACTAGCTTGAGGCTTTCTCGTTTGGAAGCTACCATTCAAGATTCATCATCTTCTTCCATCTCCTTACTCCAAAGAAAGGTTGATTTCTCAAACACCCTATGGTTGTATTTTGATAGCATGTATGTCATATATGGATCCGATTTTGGGTTTTTGCATTTAAAAGAGTTTTAAATCTTGTAAAGTAACATGTTTTAAATCCTCATTCCGCTGCATTTTAATTTTATTCGGATAAAATTAGCTTTGATAAACATGTACAAAACCCATCAATGGCATCTAGAGCCGCTTATATGAGTGCATGCTTCATTGGATTTAAAATTTTCGGGTTTTGGGTTTGGTTAAACCCTATGGCCGAAAATTTTGACCATGGTTCTCCTTTTATTTTTCAAGATTTATTTCCTACATGCATAAAGGAATCTTGAAAAAAAATTATGTCATATGGATGATTTGTTTTGTTTGGACAAAAACCCACATTTTTCGGTTTTTCATTCTTGGCCGAAAAATATAGGTTGTAAAAGGAAACCATTATTTTTGCTCTTGAAATTTATATATATTTGGATATATATTTTGGTGTTCATAACCTAGCCATGACCTTGTGTGAATATGTTTGTGTTTGTGATTTTAGATAATTATTCAATGAGTTGTAATAATTATTATTTTGTCTTCCATTTGTAAAAATATGTAATTTATTTATTTTTCATTTGGTATGTAAGTAAATAGATTAGATGCATTTATTTTACTAGAAAAATGTATTAGGATACTTTTATGTAAAAGAAGATGCACACAAAATGCAGTTTTGGTTTTTGCCAATTTCGGGCATAAAGAACTTCATAGTTCTTAACGGGATTTTAGCCCGATAACCAAAACACATTTTTGAAGTCCAAAGGAGTTTGGAGCTGAATTTAAAAGACATTTGGAAGCTCAAAGAAGTGAAGAAATCACAACACGAGATGAAGACTTGAAGCATTTGGATGCGGGATCAAGTGGGAGTTCACCGACACTTTTTTTGTGTCCATATTCACCCTTTAGGAAGGACCTTTTGACACACTTGTTTCGGCTAACAAGTGTGGTCAAAATAGTTGGCTATGGTTATGCACCTTTTAACATATGTGTTGTGTGCTTGTATGGTTATATTTTGTGACAACTCTAGGTTTTCCCGAGCAAATATCTTGTATTAACATTATGTGTATATACGTTATTAAATGTTAGTGCGTGTTATCTCGATGATGTTATGTGATCCTTGTGCTAAGTGTGATGAATATGTGTATATTATATATGTATGTATGTTATATGAGTGGGCTGAGACCCCAAAGGACCCGACTCGAGACCACCCTCGGTCTCGAGTGAACCGTAAACACTTGGGCTGGTTGGGCCGTAACCTAGAAGCCCACCCGGAAACCCCTAACCCACTCGATATATATATGACCAACCCTCACAACTTACACCATTTTGCAACATCACTCTCTTACATCCTCTCACACACTCTCCCTCATCTTTCTTTCACTAAAATCCTAAAACCCTAAGGTTCTAACATCAAACTCACCTCCTCTCCTCTCCCTCTCTCGGATCAAACCGGCTACAACAAAGGGAGCTCTCGGATCATCTCGGATCATCTCGGTTCAAGCTCATTGTCATCACTCGGAAGCTTCCTTCACAAATCCTCCATACCCTCACACTCTTGACTACTAACCGGTTAGTTGTTTCCTTGCAAATAGATGAAAACATTAGATAAAGGTGCTTGCTTGATGACAAAATGCATGATGAATGTTTACTTGTTTGAGTGAATGATGATGTGCAACTTGTTTATGAATTTAACTATGCTTCTCTTTGATTAAAAGATGTAAACCGAGAGACATTGATATGGATAGCTTAGTGTGTTCATGACTAGATAATGCATGTTAGATGGTGTGAGACAAATGTTGCCTTAGTGACGATATGCAAGTTGACGTACATGTCCCTGTTTTGGGTAAAAGGTGTGCTAGAATTAGGATTTGAGTATTCATGAAGGATGAATGATGAAAACCCTAAAAGGATGAACAAGTTTGAATGATAATATGATGATTATGTGTTAAATATGCATGAATGTATGAAGAACAGTTTGAAGATCATGAAAATATTTGAAAAACCTACTGTTTGATCCAATTTCATTTGATATTAGACAAAGAAACATGTTATTGCAATATGGTTGGTTAGTACAAATGTCACACCCCGACCACGTGGAACATACAAAACGTGGCGGAAATATCGGGGAGTGTTGTAACAGAATTAATTGTTTCAAATCCATGGCAATTGAAGTTTCGTTTTATTGATTCAAAGTGTTACAATGTCTTAACAAACAAGAAAATACAACATAATTAACTAGTCTTGCATCTTTTATTGTCACTAAAGCCCAAGTCTGTCTATGTGTATCCTGATCATCTTATACAACAGCTCCTGAAAAACACATGTGAAAATAGGTACGTCAGCATAAAAATGCCTGTGAGATACATAGGTTTTGTGAAAATAAGATTCATGACTTATGTTTGAGAAAATGTTTAGTCATGAACCTTGTTATTTGCTTTGTCTTTTAAATCATTTGAAAAACGATAAGATCAGATGATAAGTATAAATAAATGTAAGGTTAAATGAATAACCAAGTAAAATGTGTTTGCATAAGATAAGTTGTTTATAAATCAATGTCTTGTGAAAAGTATGTTATTTGTATGAAATGTTCTATGTCTCAAACTGAAATGATTCAAATAACGTTACGACATGTAATACCATACAAACACTTATATATAGGAAGTACCAGCGGCGTATCCACCATGCTTGTATCATATTACACACGCATCGTTACTTAATCACTTAATCAAACCAAACCAAACAATGTAAAATGTTCATGTCAAGATGTAAATCATGTCAAAATGTCTATGTCAAATATCCATGTCAAATGTCTATGTCAAATATCCATGTCAAATGTCTATGTCAAAATGTCATGTATGGCAAGTGAAAGGTCTCAACTAAACCATATGCACAAGAACAAAGTATTGAAGTAAAACTTGGTTTAAATCAAAGCTATGTTTTGTGTAAATGCATGATCAAATGTCAATCATGTTAAAATGTCTATGTCAAATATCCATGTCAAATGTCTATGTCAAATATCCATGTCAAATGTCTATGTCAAAATGTCATGTATGGCAAGTGAAAGGTCTCAACTAAACCATATGCACAAAAACAAAGTATTGAAGTAAAACTTGGTTTAAATCAAAGCTATGTTTTGTGTAAATGCATGCAAATATTTAATATGAACATTTATGCGGTATTGTGAATATGCATACATCCAAGCCTGGCGACTGAGGTGATAAACCCTTTAAACAAATTAAAGGTCTATCTGTCTTTATAACAACGAATTCGGTCATTCCTTTCATCCCCTTTCCCTGGGACGTCCGGAACGGGAGTTGTCAATTCCTATGGTACCACTACCTACTAACGAACGGCATGATCGGTGTTAATGAATGTATTGTCCCATGTAAACAAACCAAATGTCATACCAAAAATGTAAGCATGTGATGAAAAACAATGTACTAAGTATGCACGCAATGGACATAAATAGCATAAAAATGTAAATGTAAAACGATGTACTAAGTATGAACTAAATGGACATACATAGCATAAAATGTAAATGTAAAATGATGTACTAAGTATGAACTAAATGGACATACATAGCATAAAACACAATGAGATCATGTACTATAATGTACTAACGAACATAGCAGTATATGATGTGAAAACAGGAAAGCATGAAAGTAACAAGTAGGCACATGTGTTTCACCCCAAAACAGTTTGGAAAACAGTAAAAGAGGGGTCTATGTACTCACTTGAGATTGCTCAGAAGTCTTAAGATAACCACCAAGCAATGCTAGAGATCACGGAAATCAAACGGCACCTAATATAGGTAACTATGTTAAATAACCGGACCTAAATCGGAAGACTGGGTAGCATTAGGGTTTGTAAACCAAACGAGTGTGGAGACTCGTGTGATATGGTTTAACAAAGCCTACATACTAAATGAAACCTAACATAACTGTCTACGACCCATTACGACCCGTTTAGGTAGCTTATGCTACTTTAACGCGTCGTTCGCGTGAAACGCGTTCGGACCGCCTAACTAGTCCTATGACAAGTATTATATGCCTAAACATGTTAAATAATCAGTTATGTGACAAAGGTTTAGGTTACATATGCTTAATTACCAATTATACATGAAAAGGGTATTCTGGTAATTTACCTAAGGCATATAAACTACCTATCATACAACTACTTAAACGTCGTGACCATAAGGTATAACCTCGGAAGGTTATTCCCTACACTATGGTCACCTAATGTATTTGGTCGGATCCTAATGATCGACCAAACTGGGTCGGGTTCGAAGGTATAGGCGATTTATCAGATCGCCTACCCTACGACCCTAGACAACGTGGTAATCAGTAGGCATAGTCCCAAGGGACTATAACCATCGTGATTACAATCACGTTGCGAAGTTCTAACGAACTTCGCATTGACCATCACTGGTCAACGCTGAAAGTCAAACAAAGTTTGACTTTCTGACTCGAAAAGCAGTAAAAATAAGGAAAAGAACGAAAGAATACTTACGAAGGGTCCCCGAATGCTAATCTAAATCAGTATAGTTCAGGTATGAAACAAAGTTTCAACTTAGAACACAACTAATAAGATTCTAGTAAGTAATGAGGTTGGAATGGCATGGGTATATATAGTTTTTGGTGAACCGTTGAGATTGTTTCTTGGAAAAGGGGAAAAGATCTAGCCCGTACACTTGTCACAAAGTTGTGGTGGCTAAAAATGGACACCATAGGAGTTTAACAAGTGTCATTTGGCCTTTGGGAGGTGTTAAGGGCTGAATAAATTAGTTTATGCATTTTTTTTTTCTATTTTTTTTTTTTATTATTTTAGCAGTTTTGCAGTTTTGGTTCCTATGCGCGTATCGTCGTGTTTTGGCACTTCTAACACCCGTTAAGCCCATTTTTAAGCTTCACAAGGATGTTAAAGTATAGGAAACATGAAAAATGCTCAAAAATATGTCGGATGTCGGTTCGTTTGGTCGTACGATCGCGATGTTCGCTTAATTACGACGGAATGCGCATAAGCGCGAAAAACGATCCAAATGACGCGACGAATGGATTTTTCTTAAGGCGAACACTAAAATATAATGTAGTCATGCTTACATAAATTTTTGGATGTCCAGATGTATTCAGAACGTAAGTTATGCGCGAAAATGCAAACTTGTGCACTTTTTGACACTTTTAGTCCCTGAATGACACAAAAGTTTATTTTAGCACACCGAACCCCTCAAAGCCTATTTCTAAGCTATGTAAAGGATATTTATGGTATGTTTAACTTATGGTCATGTTCCGGAATGTCTGTTACAGTTCAAATTGGCATACTTTCGCAGTTTGTCAACTTTAGTCCCTGTAAGCGAATTAACTTGGTTTTGCCATACCAAAGCCTTCAAAACTTATTTCTAAGTTATGTAAAGGTTATTTAAGGTATGTTAAGCCTATTTCACTATGCCGGAGTGTTCGTTGCATTAAACTGGTTATATTTACGCATTAGTGCGCGTATAACCTTCCAGAAAGCGATTTAGAGCTTGAAATCGAACATGAGTCGATATGTGCAAAAGATACACATATTTATACAAGTCCAAAGTATGAAATACATTATTTCATTGGTTTGGCATTTGTTTGATGGCCGTGGAGGCACAGGTGTTACAGTCTCCCCTACTTTAGGAAATTTCGTCCCGAAATTTATTTAGAGGAAACTTGTGAGAGTTTAAAACATGAAGTTGAAAAGATCAAACAACATTGGTTAGGGTTCTTGAACTTCTAGTAACCTTAATAACATTATGTTTGCAATGTAAGAGGGACACTTATATACAAGTATATGAAGCGTCATTGGTGCGTCCACCATGCCTCCATTACATCGTTCTCATTTTGTTATTGTTGTCACTATCGGTTCCTTCACATAATAAATCTTACTGGATTTCTGTGCACTAAATTTCATAATTATGTGCGCATCCATAATTAGAGAATTCCTTGCACAGTTCACACAGTCTATTTTATAATGTGTAGG
Organism: Helianthus tuberosus; assembly: GCA_030545235.1. NCBI lineage: Eukaryota > Viridiplantae > Streptophyta > Magnoliopsida > Asterales > Asteraceae > Helianthus > Helianthus tuberosus. The sequence continues at coordinate 69,062,353 of CM060356.1, read as the reverse complement.
GTAAAACCAAATGAACAACCCTGTGATGAGCGTGACTTAGACCGCCATAGAGTCCTTTAGACTAAATCAATAAATGATTTAAATAGACTATCAAGGAGTCTGTCCAGCTACATCACTAGATGTCGTTCTTTAACCAAATTGTGAATCAATCTTTTTGATTAGACCACTAAAGGGTCTCTAATGAATCATGGAGCAGTACTATATAATCCAAGGGTCTTAACTATTACATAGAAGCCCATTAAGGATTTAAGGTAGTACCTTTTGAATATCCTGCTACGAATCTCTCATATTAAGATATGAAAGATCCTGCGAGGATTTGGATAACGGATATCCAGAGTATTAAAAACACAAAAAATGCATAAAAGAAAACATAAGATGAATTAACACATAGTCACATAACCACAAAATTGTTTAACTAGAAGTTTGTTCTGCTAACAGAGTACATGTATTTAAAGCACACTAGGAATCCATCTCGTGGATTTCATTTGGTACTTTAAACATTATCAAGAATCTAACTATAAAGATAGAAAGATCTTTAAAAGAAAGAATTCGATTTCGATTTTAAGGAATCGAAATGTTCGAATTTAAGTATATGAGGAAATCCAATTAAGGACTCTGATTTGAATGATGATCATCCACAAGGATCTAATTGTGAAGATAAAAAGATCCCTTATGGATTTTAGAAGTTGAAGATGTTTTGATACCTTGCACTGGACGTGCTTATGTCAAAACATGAAGTAAAAATGCTTATGAAATTGAGATGCTAGATATGCCAAGGCGACATATGAAGCAGAATTTTGAAGGTTAAGTCAATGTATGAGGAAAATATTTTTGAAAACTATGCATGGGGTTCTTTTAAGAAAAAGGTGTTTAACGTTTTTGAAACCTTATATATAATACTTTTGAAATCATAAAGTAGGTGTAATAGGTAGATATATTTACAAAAATGTTTTAAAAATCATGCGAAATGAATTTTGAAATTATGTATAAGGTTTTTGAAAGACATGAATGATGCTTTTCGAAATCATGCACTTGATCAGAAAATGTATTGTGTTAATATTGTCTTCAGACTATATGAAATATTTTGAAATTAGAAAGGTTGGTTTTGATAACATGGCCAATGTTTTTGAAATAACACAGACAATGCATCTAGAAAAATTGTTTTCAAACTACATGAAATGTTTTGAGATCATGAAGATTGTTTTGAAATACTGGTACTGTGTATGTTGAAAAATCAAAACGTAATGGGTATGAGATTTGAAAATATCCTTAGTTATCCAACCAAGGATTGAAGGTAAAGGTGTGTAAAAAGCACGATTACTCATAATTTCACTTTATTTCCTGTACTTCGTTTCTTAGAATGAAACGAGTACTTAGAACTTTCGAGGAAATTATGAGCGATCACTTGAAAGTGAGAATCACAAGAGTAGTTTGTAAGGAACATAGTTCCTTAATGCAGGTATCATAGGAAAATCATACACACATGTAACTATACTTGTATATCAGAATTTGTGAACAACGATTTTTATTTATGAACAAGACATATTGTTTCACAATACACGAAACAAAAGAAACAAAGACATAAGACAGCAACATCCTTTGTTCAGCCAAATGCTCATCCGAGGGTTGGATTTGCACTGACTATCTTCGGGCAGTTGTTCCTGAAATGGCTCGTATCGCCACAGTTGTAGCAAGTACCACGCGGGAAACGAGCTTGAGTAGGGTTGACTTGGAGTTGGGTAGCAGCAAGATTTGCAACAGCTTTGTTCTGGATAGCAAAGCGGCATGTGTTGACCAAATGTCCCCTCCGTCCACAGTAGGTACATTTGGAGCAGGGTATGAGGTTTGAATGATGACGGTTGCATCGCTTGCACCTAGGAGCAGTTCCTAAGTACGGCTTCCTAGCTGGTGGCCTTGCCACTTGGCTAGGTCCAGCTTGATTAGGTGTAACCGCTGCGGGTTTCCTCGAAGCCTTACGCTTCCTTGATGTTGTTGCAAGCCTGACTACTGCTTCATTTGGTGTCTCTTGAGTGGCTTCATTGTCGAGACGAGAGGCTTCATTGTTAAGACGAGCCATGGCAATACCTAAATCCACAGTCCTCTGAATCACTTCGCCAATTTGCTGGACAAATTTGGCTGTTCGCTCGGGCATTTGACCAGTTCCAAGAGGAATAGACATTCTAGAAGAAAATGAAAGACAGAGGAAGAAACGAGTGAAAGGTTATTGGATAATCAATACAGAATGTTAACGAATGAAAATTGTGATCATTTGTTTGTTACCTAAGGCAAACAAATGAGATGGTGACAATTCAAAGTAAATAGGTCAAAAAAATAATGTATCGCGAAGACATGCTCGCCTATAAGTGAACACTCATCCCAAGAATTCCCAGGTAAGCACAACTGGTCTCGCGTCTGATGAGATGTATACGAAGTGCTTGCCTAGACAGAAAACCCAGAATACAGGCATTCACCCTTCCAGTTTGCACGTGTTCACATTATTTAAAACCCAAAACCTTGACGAAGTTTTGAAAACTCAAAGGGGTTCAAATCCATATAATAGAGAGTTCAAAACCTTACAATAGAGGGTTCAAAACCTAGTAATCAATCATCCTAGAACAGATGATTAGTTTTCAAAGCGGTTTTGAAATTTATGTTTTTGTTGTGGTAGTCGCCTAAGGATAGGTGACGATATTGTTTTATGACTAAACGCAAGTAAACTCGCGTTAGGGTCCTAAGAAGGTTATAGACTAGGTCAAAGCATTACTAATAACCTAATTCCCTATAACCATTGGCTCTGATACCATCTTTTCTGTCACACCCCGACCACGTGGAACATACAAAACGTGGCGGAAATATCGGGGAGTGTTGTAACAGAATTAATTGTTTCAAATCCATGGCAATTGAAGTTTCGTTTTATTGATTCAAAGTGTTACAATGTCTTAACAAACAAGAAAATACAACATAATTAACTAGTCTTGCATCTTTTATTGTCACTAAAGCCCAAGTCTGTCTATGTGTATCCTGATCATCTTATACAACAGCTCCTGAAAAACACATGTGAAAATAGGTACGTCAGCATAAAAATGCCTGTGAGATACATAGGTTTTGTGAAAATAAGATTCATGACTTATGTTTGAGAAAATGTTTAGTCATGAACCTTGTTATTTGCTTTGTCTTTTAAATCATTTGAAAAACGATAAGATCAGATGATAAGTATAAATAAATGTAAGGTTAAATGAATAACCAAGTAAAATGTGTTTGCATAAGATAAGTTGTTTATAAATCAATGTCTTGTGAAAAGTATGTTATTTGTATGAAATGTTCTATGTCTCAAACTGAAATGATTCAAATAACGTTACGACATGTAATACCATACAAACACTTATATATAGGAAGTACCAGCGGCGTATCCACCATGCTTGTATCATATTACACACGCATCGTTACTTAATCACTTAATCAAACCAAACCAAACAATGTAAAATGTTCATGTCAAGATGTAAATCATGTCAAAATGTCTATGTCAAATATCCATGTCAAATGTCTATGTCAAATATCCATGTCAAATGTCTATGTCAAAATGTCATGTATGGCAAGTGAAAGGTCTCAACTAAACCATATGCACAAGAACAAAGTATTGAAGTAAAACTTGGTTTAAATCAAAGCTATGTTTTGTGTAAATGCATGATCAAATGTCAATCATGTTAAAATGTCTATGTCAAATATCCATGTCAAATGTCTATGTCAAATATCCATGTCAAATGTCTATGTCAAAATGTCATGTATGGCAAGTGAAAGGTCTCAACTAAACCATATGCACAAAAACAAAGTATTGAAGTAAAACTTGGTTTAAATCAAAGCTATGTTTTGTGTAAATGCATGCAAATATTTAATATGAACATTTATGCGGTATTGTGAATATGCATACATCCAAGCCTGGCGACTGAGGTGATAAACCCTTTAAACAAATTAAAGGTCTATCTGTCTTTATAACAACGAATTCGGTCATTCCTTTCATCCCCTTTCCCTGGGACGTCCGGAACGGGAGTTGTCAATTCCTATGGTACCACTACCTACTAACGAACGGCATGATCGGTGTTAATGAATGTATTGTCCCATGTAAACAAACCAAATGTCATACCAAAAATGTAAGCATGTGATGAAAAACAATGTACTAAGTATGCACGCAATGGACATAAATAGCATAAAAATGTAAATGTAAAACGATGTACTAAGTATGAACTAAATGGACATACATAGCATAAAATGTAAATGTAAAATGATGTACTAAGTATGAACTAAATGGACATACATAGCATAAAACACAATGAGATCATGTACTATAATGTACTAACGAACATAGCAGTATATGATGTGAAAACAGGAAAGCATGAAAGTAACAAGTAGGCACATGTGTTTCACCCCAAAACAGTTTGGAAAACAGTAAAAGAGGGGTCTATGTACTCACTTGAGATTGCTCAGAAGTCTTAAGATAACCACCAAGCAATGCTAGAGATCACGGAAATCAAACGGCACCTAATATAGGTAACTATGTTAAATAACCGGACCTAAATCGGAAGACTGGGTAGCATTAGGGTTTGTAAACCAAACGAGTGTGGAGACTCGTGTGATATGGTTTAACAAATCCTACATACTAAATGAAACCTAACATAACTGTCTACGACCCATTACGACCCGTTTAGGTAGCTTATGCTACTTTAACGCGTCGTTCGCGTGAAACGCGTTCGGACCGCCTAACTAGTCCTATGACAAGTATTATATGCCTAAACATGTTAAATAATCAGTTATGTGACAAAGGTTTAGGTTACATATGCTTAATTACCAATTATACATGAAAAGGGTATTCTGGTAATTTACCTAAGGCATATAAACTACCTATCATACAACTACTTAAACGTCGTGACCATAAGGTATAACCTCGGAAGGTTATTCCCTACACTATGGTCACCTAATGTATTTGGTCGGATCCTAATGATCGACCAAACTGGGTCGGGTTCGAAGGTATAGGCGATTTATCAGATCGCCTACCCTACGACCCTAGACAACGTGGTAATCAGTAGGCATAGTCCCAAGGGACTATAACCATCGTGATTACAATCACGTTGCGAAGTTCTAACGAACTTCGCATTGACCATCACTGGTCAACGCTGAAAGTCAAACAAAGTTTGACTTTCTGACTCGAAAAGCAGTAAAAATAAGGAAAAGAACGAAAGAATACTTACGAAGGGTCCCCGAATGCTAATCTAAATCAGTATAGTTCAGGTATGAAACAAAGTTTCAACTTAGAACACAACTAATAAGATTCTAGTAAGTAATGAGGTTGGAATGGCATGGGTATATATAGTTTTTGGTGAACCGTTGAGATTGTTTCTTGGAAAAGGGGAAAAGATCTAGCCCGTACACTTGTCACAAAGTTGTGGTGGCTAAAAATGGACACCATAGGAGTTTAACAAGTGTCATTTGGCCTTTGGGAGGTGTTAAGGGCTGAATAAATTAGTTTATGCATTTTTTTTTTCTATTTTTTTTTTTTATTATTTTAGCAGTTTTGCAGTTTTGGTTCCTATGCGCGTATCGTCGTGTTTTGGCACTTCTAACACCCGTTAAGCCCATTTTTAAGCTTCACAAGGATGTTAAAGTATAGGAAACATGAAACATGCTCAAAAATATGTCGGATGTCGGTTCGTTTGGTCGTACGATCGCGATGTTCGCTTAATTACGACGGAATGCGCATAAGCGCGAAAAACGATCCAAATGACGCGACGAATGGATTTTTCTTAAGGCGAACACTAAAATATAATGTAGTCATGCTTACATAAATTTTTGGATGTCCAGATGTATTCAGAACGTAAGTTATGCGCGAAAATGCAAACTTGTGCACTTTTTGACACTTTTAGTCCCTGAATGACACAAAAGTTTATTTTAGCACACCGAACCCCTCAAAGCCTATTTCTAAGCTATGTAAAGGATATTTATGGTATGTTTAACTTATGGTCATGTTCCGGAATGTCTGTTACAGTTCAAATTGGCATACTTTCGCAGTTTGTCAACTTTAGTCCCTGTAAGCGAATTAACTTGGTTTTGCCATACCAAAGCCTTCAAAACTTATTTCTAAGTTATGTAAAGGTTATTTAAGGTATGTTAAGCCTATTTCACTATGCCGGAGTGTTCGTTGCATTAAACTGGTTATATTTACGCATTAGTGCGCGTATAACCTTCCAGAAAGCGATTTAGAGCTTGAAATCGAACATGAGTCGATATGTGCAAAAGATACACATATTTATACAAGTCCAAAGTATGAAATACATTATTTCATTGGTTTGGCATTTGTTTGATGGCCGTGGAGGCACAGGTGTTACAACAAAATCTCATAAAAACAGAATTCTATTGGATAGTACATTTGAAACAGGTTCTAGAAGGTTTCTTGTGCACGTATCCGAGGTTGCGACTCGGGACTACGTGATTGCGACTCGAGACCGCCCGGTTGCGACTCGCAACCAAATCATGACAACTCGAAACCTTCGGTTGCGACTCGTAACCAGACCATGACAACTCGAAACACCGGTTGCGACTCGCAACCAAAACGTGACAAGCCGCAACCTCCGGTTGCGACTCGCAACTGTGTGTTCTCGAGTCGAGACCACCTGGTCTCGACTGGGCTGTTAGTTATTGGGCCCAAGTGTATTAACTGTGCATGCTTGTTACTGTTTAAGTGGGCTACGTGTTAACTGTTAACTGTTGCTGTTAAAGAACTTAGACGGGCCCAATGACTAATTGGGTAATTATATGTTGTGCATGCTATGTGTTAGTTATGTGTAGATTATACGTGTTTACTTGTACCCCAACTTGACCTATCTTGGTAACCATGCTAGGACGTGGTGACCAACGTGATCAACCGGGTAATTAATCTACCGAGCAACCCAAGGTGAGTTCACAACCTAAAGCATGTATTCCCGGTGGTTTGGGAAGCGGAACTAAAAACAACACTATCCCCCTTATGAGGGATACAACTTACTTTTCTTCCCTTGTTATTGGGAACCTTTTAGTTAATTACTGTTTATACGGATTGCAACAAACGGCACTAAACGAAACTCTATCACTTAAAGTCCCTACTACTTAATACCGATTAGTCGCCGGGGCCAGGCGAACGGGTTATTAGTTGATAGCGCTATTTAGGTCTTACCAACCTCACACCGTGCCAAGGTATGGGATCGGTCGTGAACTAATGTACTCAGGCATCCGTCAATGATGATAGAACATTGACATCGGGGCACTCTTGCGGATACGCAACGGTCACCTAGTGTTCGGTATTGGAAAAACAGTTTAGTTGCTAACTTTTGGGGTAGCTCCCCATGGCATGTATAAACGGATAAATTAACTGGTGAAACAAGTTTTTGGTAATTAAAACTGGACAACTAGTGAACTCACTCAGCATTATTGTTGACCCCTTACTGCATGCTTTGCAGGTAACCAGTGACTCAGGAGCTTGCAGCTTGGGAAGTGTAGTGGTCGCCTAAACCCGCATGTTGGGTTCTAATTAATTTGAACTATGAACTTTGTTTAAACTATTTTATCTATGCTTCCGCTACTTACTTAACTGTTATTTGAACCTAAACATTTGAACTTTAAACTATGGTGTTTACTAACCATTATGGTTGGTGATCATCCTTACTATTATCCAATGCTCAGTATAATTGGTGGCTGGATCCTGGTCGGTCACGCCCTCAAGCGGACGGTACTCCGCAGGTGGAATTTGGGGGGTGTGACAGATTGGTATCAGAGCCATTGGTTATAGTGAACTTGGTTTTAAAAAGAAGAGTCTTTTTGAGAAAAACCAGACTATAACCCGTGACTCGTGACGACACTACACTCCAAGTGCAAGGCTCGACTTATCTGACCTCCTAGCTCGGACTTGTGCTTACATGCTTATTTATCCTATGATTGACCGCTCTATTATACGTACTAGTGTGCCTAATTAGATAGATACACATTTCTCTTCTACCTCACTCTCGCTACGTTACAACATCACACTCATACTGTGTTTTCTGGTTATGAAGACAATGAGTGGACGCGGAAGAGGAAGTGTTAACATGACTCAGGCCCAATTCGCTAACTTGCTCAACACGGTGGCTGCAGCTTTCGCAGCTCACCCTGGAGGTAAACTCGTTGCTAAAGGATGTTTAGGTCCTACCCCCACATCGTCTTTTCACCTCTAAACCTATTCGCTCCATTTCTCACAACAGGTCAGCCTGCGCCTGCGCAACCACGTGTTTGTACTTTCAAAACCTTCATGGATGGCAAGCCTCTCCCTTTCGACGGCACTGAGGGTGCCATAGGCCTTCTGCATTGGATTGAAAAGGCCGAAGCTGTCTTTGCAGTCTGCGAGTGTCCCCCTGCTAACTGGGTTAAGTACGCAACTGGTACGCTTGAAGGAAACGCGCTTTCATGGTGGAAAGCACAGATTCAGATGCTTGGTCTGGAAACTGCTAATGCTACGGCATGGGAAGATTTCAAGGACATGATCAAAGAGGAGTACTGTCACAGGGATGACATTCACAAACTCGAGAACGAGTACTATGCGCTCAAGATGGTTGGATCAGAGATTGAGACCTACACCAAGCAGTCCAACGACTATGCTGCACTTTGCCCAAACATGTCCCAACCTATGTATCGAAGGATCGAGTTGTACATCAAAGGCTTGGTCCCAGAAATTCGGAGCCATGTGACCTCGGCCAACCTCAACACCATACAGCCCGTGGTTCGTCTTGCTCACAAACTCACCAATCAGGCTGTGGAAGAGGGCAAGCTGCCCAAGAGGATCGGTGCTACTGCTGGAACTTCTGGCGATAACAAGCGAAAGTGGGATGGAAGTCAGGGAAAGGATGCTAACCCCACTCAGGCCCCAGTTCAACAAAGGAAGACTGAGAGCAACAAGGGCCCTCAGCAACAGGGTGGCTATCGAGGAAACCACCCTAAGTGTAACAAATGTAACCGACATCACAGTGGGCCATGTGGAAAAGGTCAGTGTCAGCGATGCAACAAGATGGGGCATGAAGCCAAAGACTGCCGAAGCCAGTTCCCCGCTAGGCAGAATCAGCAACAACCACAGCAACAGCAGCAACAAGGAAACAACCGTGGATGCTTCAAGTGTGGAGCAATGGGGCACATGCGGAAGGATTGCCCTGAACTGAATCAAAACAACAACAATCAGGGTACTGGGAACAATAACAACAATGCTGGAAATGGTGCTAGAGGAAAGGCTTTTGTGATTGGAGCTGGGGAAGCGAGGAATGACCCCAACGTTGTAGCGGGTAAGTTCCTACTTAATGATCGTTATGTTTCCATGCTATTTGATTCCGGAGCAGATGCTAGTTATGTATCCCTACGTATTAGTAAGAAACTTAAGCTCACTCTTACGCCGCTGAGCTCTAAGCACACCGTTGAAATAGCTAATGGTAGAAACCTCGAGGCCTCACACATAATTCGTAACTGCAAATTAGAGTTGTCTGGTCAGACCTTCTGTATTGATCTTTTCCCCATCATTCTTGGAAGCTTCGACGTCATCATTGGTATGGATTGGTTATCCAAACATCGAGCTGAAATCCTCTGCCAAGAGAAAGCTATTCGTATTCCCCGTCCCCCTGGCAAACCTCTTATAGTTCAAGGCGACAAGAGCGGAGAAGTCACAGGCATCATTTCATTCTTAAAGGCCCAGAAGTACCTACGAAAGGGGCACACCGCTATCTTAGCACTCATTACCGACACACAGAAAAGGGAAAACAGGATTGAAGATTTTCCAGTGGTACGCGACTATCCCGAGGTATTCCCGGAGGAACTACCTGGACTCCCTCCTCACCGTCAGGTCGAATTTCAAATCGAGCTAGCTCCCGGAGCAGCGCCTATAGCTCGTGCACCCTATCGATTAGCCCCCGCGGAGCTCAAGGAGCTTTCTACTCAGCTACAAGAACTTTTGGACAAAGGTTTTATCCGTCCTAGTTCATCACCCTGGGGAGCCCCAGTGCTCTTCGTCAAAAAGAAAGATGGTTCATTCCGAATGTGCATTGACTACCGCGAACTTAACAAGGTCACCATCAAGAATCGTTATCCACTTCCCCGTATCGACGACCTGTTCGACCAGCTGCAAGGGTCGAGCTATTATTCCAAGATCGACCTGAGATCGGGTTATCACCAGCTGAGAGTCCGCGATGAGGACATCTCTAAGACTGCTTTCAGAACCCGTTATGGTCACTACGAATTCCTTGTTATGCCTTTCGGTATGACCAACGCACCTGCAATCTTCATGGATCTCATGAACCGAGTATGCAAACCCTACCTCGACAAGTTCGTAATCGTGTTTATCGACGACATCCTAATCTACTCGAAGAGCCAAGAGGAGCATGAACAACACCTACGTCTTATTCTCGAACTTCTTCGCAATGAACAGCTGTACGCCAAATTCTCGAAATGTGATTTCTGGCTTAGAGAAGTCCATTTCCTTGGACACATCGTCAATCAGGAAGGGATTCATGTTGACCCTGCTAAGATTGAGTCCATTAAGAATTGGCCTGTGCCTAAGACTCCGACCGAAGTTCGCCAATTCTTGGGATTGGCGGGATACTATCGGAGATTTATCAAGGGATTCTCTAAGATCGCTCAACCACTTACGACACTCACTCAGAAGGGTGTTGCTTACAAATGGAGTGGTGCTCAGGAATCTGCCTTCCAGGAACTAAAGAGGAACCTTTGTAGTGCTCCTATCCTCTCCTTACCCGAAGGTACCGACGACTTCGTCGTTTACTGCGACGCTTCTATTCAAGGACTTGGCTGCGTATTGATGCAACGCGAGAAAGTTATTGCTTACGCCTCGCGACAACTCAAGGTCCACGAACGGAACTATACGACGCATGACTTAGAATTTGGAGCTGTGGTCTTCGCGCTCAAGCTTTGGAGACACTACTTGTACGGCACCAAGTGCACGATTTACACTGATCACAAGAGTCTCCAGCACATAATGGGACAAAAGGAGTTGAATATGCGGCAACGCCGATGGGTCGAACTCCTAAATGACTACGAGTGTGCAATCAAATATCACCCAGGCAAGGCTAATGTGGTAGCCGATGCCCTCAGCAGAAAGGAGACCAAACCCAAGCGTGTTCGTGCTTTACAGCTCACTATCCACTCGAACCTCCCTAATCAAATTCGGGATGCTCAGGTTGAAGCATTGAAAGCCGAGAACATCAGGGCCGAGTCCCTGCGAGGATCGAGACAACGATTGGAACAAAAAGAAGACGGTGCTTACTACGTAGCCGGACGCATATGGGTTCCGCTTTATGGAAATTTACGTGACCTTGTGATGGATGAAGCTCATAAGTCCCGTTACTCAGTACATCCAGGGTCAGATAAGATGTACCACGACTTGAGGGCTACCTATTGGTGGCCTGGCATGAAGGCCCACATAGCAACGTATGTCAGAAAGTGTTTAACCTGCGCAAGAGTCAAGGCTGAGTATCAGAAACCATCAGGCCTACTCCAACAGCCAGAGATCCCGCAATGGAAATGGGAGCAGATTTCCATGGATTTTGTTACTGGCCTGCCTAGGTCTCAACGAGGAAATGACACCATTTGGGTAATAGTGGATCGCTTAACTAAGTCTGCACACTTTTTGGCTATCAAAGAAACAGACAAGTTCTCTACCCTAGCAGAGGTATACTTAAAAGAAGTGGTCTCGAAGCACGGAGTGCCTACCTCTATTATTTCAGATCGCGACGCGCGTTTTACTTCTGAGTTGTGGCAAGCCATGCACAAATCTTTTGGCTCACGTTTAGACATGAGCACCGCCTATCACCCGCAAACGGATGGGCAGTCTGAACGCACCATCCAAACCCTCGAAGATATGCTTAGGGCATGTGTGATCGATTTTGGCAAGAATTGGGAGAAGCACCTACCGTTGGTGGAATTCTCCTACAACAACAGCTACCACACCAGCATTCAGGCAGCACCCTTTGAGGCATTGTACGGCCGTAAATGTCGATCGCCTCTCTGCTGGGCTGAGGTTGGTGACAGCCAGATCACAGGCCCGGAACATGTAGTCGACACCACAGAAAAGATTGCCCAGATTAGGCAACGCATGGCGGCAGCTCGTGACCGTCAAAAGTACTACGCTGATAAAGATAGGAAACCGCAAGAGTTCCAGGTTGGTGAACGGGCTCTACTTAAGGTCTCACCCTGGAAGGGTGTGGTTCGTTTTGGAAAACGGGGCAAGCTTAATCCAAGATATGTCGGACCCTTTGAAGTTATCGAGAAGATCGGCACGGCCGCTTACAGCTTGAATCTGCCTGAAGAACTGAGTGCTGTGCACAACGTCTTCCACGTGCCTAATCTGAAGAAGTGCCTGTCAGATGAAACACTCGTCATTCCTTACAAGGAACTTACTATTGACGAACGGCTACACTTTACTGAGGAACCGGTTGAGATCACGGATCGTGAAATCAAAACCCTCAAACGTAGCCAGATACCCCTCGTGCGAGTTCGTTGGAACTCACGCCGTGGCCCAGAGTTTACCTGGGAGCGGGAAGACCAGATGAAGCGCAAGTATCCCCAGCTGTTCCCAAATGAAACCCCCAGCACTGAAGCTACAACTGAATTTCGGGACGAAATTCCAAACTAACGGGGGGATGATGTGACACCCCGTCGAAACGCTCTCACTTTTACTAGCTTGTCAGTGGCTGCTTTAACTTTCGGGACGAAAGTTCTTAAAACTTGGGGATAATGTGACAACTCTAGGTTTTCCCGAGCAAATATCTTGTATTAACATTATGTGTATATACGTTATTAAATGTTAGTGCGTGTTATCTCGATGATGTTATGTGATCCTTGTGCTAAGTGTGATGAATATGTGTATATTATATATGTATGTATGTTATCTGAGTGGGCCGAGACCCCAAAGGACCCGACTCGAGACCACCCTCGGTCTCGAGTGAACCGTAAACACTTGGGCTGGTTGGGCCGTAACCTAGAAGCCCACCCGGAAACCCCTAACCCACTCGATATATATATGACCAACCCTCACAACTTACACCATTTTGCAACATCACTCTCTTACATCCTCTCACACACTCTCCCTCATCTTTCTTTCACTAAAATCCTAAAACCCTAAGGTTCTAACATCAAACTCACCTCCTCTCCTCTCCCTCTCTCGGATCAAACCGGCTACAACAAAGGGAGCTCTCGGATCATCTCGGATCATCTCGGTTCAAGCTCATTGTCATCACTCGGAAGCTTCCTTCACAAATCCTCCATACCCTCACACTCTTGACTACTAACCGGTTAGTTGTTTCCTTGCAAATAGATGAAAACATTAGATAAAGGTGCTTGCTTGATGACAAAATGCATGATGAATGTTTACTTGTTTGAGTGAATGATGATGTGCAACTTGTTTATGAATTTAACTATGCTTCTCTTTGATTAAAAGATGTAAACCGAGAGACATTGATATGGATAGCTTAGTGTGTTCATGACTAGATAATGCATGTTAGATGGTGTGAGACAAATGTTGCCTTAGTGACGATATGCAAGTTGACGTACATGTCCCTGTTTTGGGTAAAAGGTGTGCTAGAATTAGGATTTGAGTATTCATGAAGGATGAATGATGAAAACCCTAAAAGGATGAACAAGTTTGAATGATAATATGATGATTATGTGTTAAATATGCATGAATGTATGAAGAACAGTTTGAAGATCATGAAAATATTTGAAAAACCTACTGTTTGATCCAATTTCATTTGATATTAGACAAAGAAACATGTTATTGCAATATGGTTGGTTAGTACAAAATCTCATAAAAACAGAATTCTATTAGATAGTACATTTGAAACAGGTTCTAGAAGGTTTCTTGTGCACGTATCCGAGGTTGCGACTCGGGACTACGTGATTGCGACTCGAGACCGCCCGGTTGCGACTCGCAACCAAATCATGACAACTCGAAACCTTCGGTTGCGACTCGTAACCAGACCATGACAACTCGAAACACCGGTTGCGACTCGCAACCAAAACGTGGCAAGCCGCAACCTCCGGTTGCGACTCGCAACTGTGTGTTCTCGAGTCGAGACCACCTGGTCTCGACTGGGCTGTTAGTTATTGGGCCCAAGTGTATTAACTGTGCATGCTTGTTACTGTTTAAGTGGGCTACGTGTTAACTGTTAACTGTTGCTGTTAAAGAACTTAGACGGGCCCAATGACTAATTGGGTAATTATATGTTGTGCATGCTATGTGTTAGTTATGTGTAGATTATACGTGTTTACTTGTACCCCAACTTGACCTATCTTGGTAACCATGCTAGGACGTGGTGACCAACGTGATCAACCGGGTAATTAATCTACCGAGCAACCCAAGGTGAGTTCACAACCTAAAGCATGTATTCCCGGTGGTTTGGGAAGCGGAACTAAAAACAACACTATCCCCCTTATGAGGGATACAACTTACTTTTCTTCCCTTGTTATTGGGAACCTTTTAGTTAATTACTGTTTATACGGATTGCAACAAACGGCACTAAACGAAACTCTATCACTTAAAGTCCCTACTACTTAATACCGATTAGTCGCCGGGGCCAGGCGAACGGGTTATTAGTTGATAGCGCTATTTAGGTCTTACCAACCTCACACCGTGCCAAGGTATGGGATCGGTCGTGAACTAATGTACTCAGGCATCCGTCAATGATGATAGAACATTGACATCGGGGCACTCTTGCGGATACGCAACGGTCACCTAGTGTTCGGTATTGGAAAAACAGTTTAGTTGCTAACTTTTGGGGTAGCTCCCCATGGCATGTATAAACGGATAAATTAACTGGTGAAACAAGTTTTTGGTAATTAAAACTGGACAACTAGTGAACTCACTCAGCATTATTGTTGACCCCTTACTGCATGCTTTGCAGGTAACCAGTGACTCAGGAGCTTGCAGCTTGGGGAGTGTAGTGGTCGCCTAAACCCGCATGTTGGGTTCTAATTAATTTGAACTATGAACTTTGTTTAAACTATTTTATCTATGCTTCCGCTACTTACTTAACTGTTATTTGAACCTAAACATTTGAACTTTAAACTATGGTGTTTACTAACCATTATGGTTGGTGATCATCCTTACTATTATCCAATGCTCAGTATAATTGGTGGCTGGATCCTGGTCGGTCACGCCCTCAAGCGGACGGTACTCCGCAGGTGGAATTTGGGGGGTGTGACATATTTTATTTATGGTTGTTTGGATGATATTTGGATATACATACTTAACAACTAATAACCCGTAACAAGCTTAAAAATGGTTCTTACAAAATCATTATAACGATTAATAAAAGGTTTTATTAAAATTAATGATTTTATAATAAAATGGGTTTTATTAAAAGAACCTTGAAAATTGGTTTTCACTAAAGTACCATTGATTTGAATGCATGCAAATATATGGTACATAAAATTTTTCTAAACTAGAATTTTGAAAAATAAAAATCCCTTTTATAAAACAAGTCAAACACCATCCTTTTATACAACACTCAAATTACTTGGGAACTCTTTGTGGGATAAAGGTCACCTAACCACATTTGAGGAAACTTGTATATTTGAGGTGGGTTTACCATGTTTGTGGGATAAAGGTCACCTAACCACTTATGTGTATAAACTCACACGTGTGTGTAAGTTGGACGACTTGATTTGGAAACCATGAACTTAGAGTCACCGAAGCATGGGGAACAAAAGGTGTTGATGGGATTAAACATGCCAACTAAACATAAAGATGTTTAACCGATCCCATATGGCTAGAAGTTGCAAAGGGTTGCAATTGTCAAACGTTGACTACCTTGTTAATTTAAATAATGGGATAAAGGTCACCTAACCAACATTTAAATGTAACGTTGGATTCTAGATTTTAATTATTAATTGTCTATGAGACGTTAAAAGGGTATTAATGATTAAAATTTTAATAATATCGAAAATACTAAAATTGGACTTTGTTAAATTTTGTAGATGGCCGCTAACAATGCAAACCCGATTAACCAAACCGTCCGTAACCTATCACTAAGAACCATCCTTGAAAAGGATCGTCTCAACCATAACAACTTCATGGATTGGTTTCGAAACTTGAGAATTGTTCTCAAGCAAGAGAAGATATCCTATGTGTTGGACGATCCTATTCCCGATCAACCCGACGAGGAAGATGTAGAAGCCTACAATGATTGGGTTAAATATACCGAGGACTCCATGCAAGCCTCTTGCCTCATGTTGGGAACTATGATTCCCGAGATTCAAAAGGACTTTGAACATCATGGGGCATACGACATGATTACCCAATTGAAGGAAATGTTCCTACAACAAGCAAGGGTAGAACGGTTCGAGCTCTTCATGCATGTCGAATGGAGGAAACCCAATCGGTCTCATCTTACGTCCTAAAAATGAAAAGCCACATTGATCGCCTCGAAAGGCTCAATTGTCCCGTCTCTAAAGAGTTGGCTACGGATTTGATCCTCAACTCTTTAACAAAGAAATTTGAGAGCTTTGTTATGAACTATAACATGAATGGATGGGACAAGAGCATTGGTGAGCTTCATGCAATGCTCAAAACGGCCGAAGCGGGAATGGGTAAAAAGGCTTTACCCGTTCTAACGATCAATGAGGGAGGCAAGAAGGGACATCACTCCGACTCCAAGGCAAATGTTGCCAAAGGAAAGGGGCACGTCAAAGGGAAGGGAAAAAGAAAGGCTAAAGCAGAACCACCAAAACCAAAAGAGAAGAAGGCAAAGGTTGCCACGAGCGATCCATGCTTTGAGTGTGGAGAGATAGGGCATTGGAAAAGGAATTGTCTGTCACACCCTGGCTTTGCGGAAGCGTGGTTAATTTTGGTGTGACTTCTTAATACCATAGCTTAATCATACCAAAGCTATATGAGTTAAAAACATGCAAGATCATCCATTAAGTTTTGAAAATCAAACACAATACCATTGTTTTAACATACCCTGACAAACATAATCTTATTCAACAAACTTTACATACTGAAACATAACATAGACATGGTTTAAGGAGTGTGTCTTGTCCAGGAAAGAGACACATCCCCTAAACCCCGGATGACCTTGGAAACTAGTGCAGCGGAAAACATGCCATACCGTGCCAGATCTCGTTAATTTCCTGAAATACATGTAAGTTGAAAAATCAACAATAATGTTGAGCGAGTTCATGTGCAAGTGAGTAAGTAAAACACTTGTAAGTATAAAAGTTCCCTGGTATGTAGCAGTGTAAGGAAAAGAGATCACCAATGGTTTGCAAGGCCATTAGTATGTTGTGAAATGCAAGTAGGAAGACACAACCCTAGCCGATTTTTGCGTTGGGCAACCAAGTCACTCCAGGTCCGTTCTGTTGGTCCTCAGAGAGGTCCGTTCTGTTGGGCCTAGAGCTGGGCTCGCTACACCCAGATAGATCTACCGCTTAAGTCCCTCGGTATTCTAACTACCCATTCACATGATCTAAGTAGTAAACCTCCTTACGTTATCATACCGTGTATAAAAGTACTTGTAAACAAAGTAACATGTATTTCACCCCCGCAGTTAAGAAAACTGAAAACAGTTAGAGAAAAGGGGGACATGAACTCACAGTCGGTGCGTCTCCACCAAGTGTCTCCAAATCTGAAAGCTGTGCGACGACCTACAAGTGCTAATTCTATTAGACGGACGGCCGTGCCTTAGCTTTATAGTTTAGGTTTTTGGGAAATAGTTAGACAACTATTTCGTGTTTACGTTTTGTATATACTTGGTAGTTATAATCCTTCCCAAGGATGGGGGATACAATACATGTGCGTAAGTTACGTTTTATCAATCGTGTGGTAATGTAATTACCGATGTAACTTATATGTTTGTAGTGAAAGCGTTCGCAAAGTTTTGGAATCATTAACGCTTGTAAATATTATTTTTACTCTAAAATAATATTTACGTATTTTCACAAAATAATCATAAACAGTGTTGTGACAATATAATTTATCACGTAGCATTAGTGAAAATCCCACCTCCGGATATTTAGTAAATAAAGTTCCGGCGAAATTTATGTTTCGAAAATATGTCAAAAATAGTTCTAACACTTGTTGTGTAAATAATTCTAAGTGTTAGGTTTTTAGAAAATTTCGCCAGAGTTTCCTCTGTAACTGGAGGTGGCCACGCTTTCAAGCGTATCATTTTCTTTTAACAAATCAATTCAACAACTTCTTTATCCAAACAAACAATTTCCGACACATCAAACTAGTCGATTAAGTATGTAAATTGCATAATCGCATGAACTTGTAGCTTTTCCGTATCTATAATGTAAATCCCATTATATTTTGTAGATCTTTATATAAAGTAACTTTAATCTTGTAAAAACCTCGTGTTTAGAGAAATCCGTCTTTACAACTTCTAGTAACAAGTGACAAAGCTAGTCCTTTGTCGGATCTTTTTGTTTCACAAGTGTTTACACACTTGTGGTTTATAAAAATATCATATTTGTTAGTGTAAGATCCTTTCTTTAAAATACATGGTTTCTTAAATGTGTGGTTCTTTGAAAATACCACTTGCAGATACGTAGATCCGCTAGTTCTAAACACCACTGTACAGGTTAAATCACTTTTACACAAGTAAACATTTTACACAAGTTCATGTCTCTTGTGTGGTAGAGTTTCACCTTTTAACCCTTGTGTTAACCAAAACAAGCTTATGTTAAGATCAACGATCTTACCAAACCGGGTTAAATGGTGATCCGAGCTACCACAATCATAGATCGGGTCTAGATATTCACATCTTTCAAGTACTACAACTTTTACACAAGTTATAAGCTATTAACCACCATTTTCATACTTTTTACTAGACTTTAAGGCTTCAAAATGTAAGTTAACGATATTTAACCGACAAAAATCTTTTTAACCACTTTAGACAAGTGTAAAAACGAGTTTTAAACAATATACCTCTAGCTCAAGGCTAGGGAAGATTCTTGATGGAAAATGGGTGGATAAAAGCTAACGAAAGAGGTCCTTCGTGTTCCGCTTGCTCCGAGGCTCCTAATACGTGACCTTTATCACTTGTATGATAATGGAATGCAAGAACCAAGATCGAAAATGTTGGATAAGGGGGGTGGGGTGTTCGGCCGAGAGGTAGAGAGGGCAAGAGAGAGTGAGTGGAAGTTGGTGTTTGAAGTGATAATTATCTAGTGAGTTAAGTGCTTATTTATAGGCAAGTTTAGATGGTATTATCCCATGGTTAATGTGTCTCCATGATACTAAACATAGTTTAATAAAATAATCAACCTTGTACTTGTGTGTCTCCCCTAGTTAGGCCGATCACATTAAGGGGGGAGGGGTCTTGGTTCGATTATAAGTAGATAGTTAGGAAGAAGATTAGGTTAAATAGGTTAGTTTAGTATTTAACCTCGTTAGTAATATAAAGCGTGTTATGACGGGTGTTAGGGTAATCAGGGACCCTAACTGGCTCAGAAAAAATATAATTAGTGAAAATAGTAATATTTTCATGTTCCGGGTAAAGTCCGGGTGTCCGGTTGGATAGTAATCCGTTAAAGCGTTACAAAAGCTTTAAAGTGTCGTTATTGTTATCTTTAGTGACACATCTTGTTTCCAACACTTTAGAAAGTGTCTAGTAGTATTTTCCCCATATTTTGGCACTTTACTAGTCGGCTAGAAGCTGGATTATTTATTAAAGTGCTGTGTTTTGTACTTAAAGTACGTTTTTAGGCACATCCAATCAGTGTATCTTATTCCTAGAGACGCAGCTTCACAACCCTTATAACCCTACACTCACTACCAGTGTAGTCAGATATCTCAGGCTCTTCTAGGCCTTGGAGGCAGTGTTTGCCTGATGCTGGCTTTATCAGCATGTTCAATAGGTTACCCGTGTATTGTGCTACTGTGCTTTTTGTGCATCATGTTTGTCACTAAGGTTCAGCATATAAATATTGTAGTGACAGCAAATAAAGTATGATGCAAGTAAGTGCATGTATCAGTATGCAGGTAGCAGTTTATCAGCAATTTCAGTTAAGCACAGTAATTTAGCAGTAATTAATCATTAATTAAGTTGTACGGATACCTGGTTTAGTGCGGGTTGTCACATTCTCCCCCCGTTAAATAAATTTCGTCCCGAAATTTAAGTTCTGCTTGTAGATGCAGAGTTCTTAGGAAATAAGTGGGGGTATTTCTCCTTCATCCGGTCCTCACGTTCCCAGGTGAATTCAGGACCATGTCTGGCATTCCAACGAACTTTGACGAGTTTGACACTGCTCCGGCGGGTCTTGTTAACTTTCCAATCCGTGACCTCAACAGGTTCTTCAACGAAGTGGAGCGTGTCGTCAACATGAATCTCGTCGATGGGAATGGCAACGTCGACTTGAGTTGGACTTTTCTTTAGATTGGATACATAAAATGTATCGTAAACACCATTCAGTTCAGCAGGTAGGTCCAACTTGTATGCTACTGTTCCAATTCTTTCCAGAATTCTGAAGGGACCAATGTAGCGCGGATTTAACTTCCCACGCTTTCCAAAGCGTGCCACCCCTTTCCAGGGTGAAACTTTCAATAACACCATTTCTCCAACTTGGAAATCCACATGTTTCCGGTCTGGATCCGCATAGGCCTTTTGTCTGTGGCGAGCTGCTTCGATGCGTTTAAGTATTTGCGCAACCTTGTCTGTCGTCTCTTGGACGATCTCGGGACCAGCAAGTTGCCTATCACCTGCGTCAGCCCAACATAGTGGTGATCGGCACTTGCGTCCGTAGAGGGCTTCAAATGGCGCGACACCAATACTGGTGTGGTAGCTGTTGTTGTATGAAAATTCGACCAAAGGTAAGTGTTTATCCCAGCTACCGCCCAAATCCATAACACATGCCCTCAGCATGTCTTCCAAAGTTTGTATCGTTCGCTCGCTCTGGCCGTCAGTTTGCGGATGAAACGCAGTGCTCAGATTCAATTGTGAGCCAAAAGCTTCTTGGAAAGATTGCCATATCCTTGACACAAACCTTCCGTCTCTATCAGAGATGATCGAGAGAGGTACTCCATTACGTGCTACGATCTCTCTCATGTAAATTTCAGCCAATTTGCTCGTGCCATCTTTCTCTTTGATTGGCAGAAAGTGTGCGGACCTTGTTAGGCGGTCAACTATCACCCAAATCATGTCATGGCCTCTTGGCGTTCTTGGCAATTTCGTAACAAAATCCATTGAGATTTGTTCCCATTTCCACTTGGGAATCTCAGGTTGTTGCAGCAGCCCTGAAGGCTTCTGGTATTCCGCCTTAACCTTAGCGCACGTCAAACATTTGCTCACATAAATAGCAACATCGCCTTTCATCCTAGGCCACCAATAATAATTTTTGAGATCCTGGTACATCTTATCCGATCCAGGGTGGATAGAGTACCGTGACTTGTGCGCTTCGTCGAAAATAACCTTCCTTAAACCACCAAACAGAGGAACCCAAATCCTTTTCTCGAAACATAACGTTCCTTCCTCGTTTGGTACCAAAAGCTTTTCCATCCCGCGAAGATATTCTTCTTCCTGGTTTCCTTCCTTAAGGGCTTCTTTCTGTACAGCACGAATGCGCAAGGAAAGATCGGTTCGGATAATCATTTCTAGAGCCCTAACCCTTATGGGCTTGATCCTTTCCTTTCGACTTAGGGCATCGGCGACCACATTCGCCTTCCCTGGGTGATACTTTATCTCGCAGTCATAGTCGTTTAACAATTCAACCCATCGTCTTTGCCTCATATTTAACTCCTTCTGGTTAAATATATGCTGTAGGCTTTTGTGATCTGTGAAGATTGTGCACTTCGTACCATATAGGTAGTGTCTCCAGATCTTTAAAGCAAAAACCACTGCGCCGAGCTCCAAATCGTGTGTGGTATAGTTCTTTTCGTGCACTTTCAGTTGACGTGATGCGTAAGCAATAACCTTTTGGCGTTGCATCAACACACAACCCAAACCTTGACGCGATGCGTCGCAGTAAACCACAAAATCGTCGGTACCTTCTGGTAGAGCTAAGATTGGCGCGTTACAAAGCTTATCCTTTAGTATCTGGAATGCTTCATCCTGTTTGATTCCCCAATCAAACGTCTTATCCTTCTGGGTGAGGAGCGTCAAAGGTTGAGCGATCTTTGAAAAGTCCCCGATGAACCTCCGATAGTAGCCAGCCAAACCCAAGAATTGCCGAATCTCGGTTGGCGTCTTTGGCGTTTCCCAATCCTTGATCGCCTCGATCTTTGTTGGGTCCACGTGGATTCCATCTCCATTTACCACGTGCCCAAGGAATTGGACTTCTCGTAGCCAAAACTCGCACTTGGAGAATTTGGCGTACAGCTGTTCCTTCTTCAGCAGTTCTAGAATGGCTCTAAGATGCTGCTCGTGTTCAGCCTTCGTCTTTGAATAAATCAAAATGTCGTCGATGAATACAATCACGAACTTGTCCAAGTATGGCTTGCAAACTCTATTCATCAAGTCCATAAAGACTGCAGGTGCGTTTGTCAGACCAAACGGCATAACAAGGAACTCGTAGTGTCCATAACGAGTTCGGAAGGCTGTTTTCGGGATACTTTCCTCTTGAATCCTTAACTGATGGTATCCCGATCGAAGATCGATTTTAGAGTAAAAGCTAGAGCCTTGTAGTTGATCAAACAGATCGTCGATTCTTGGCAGAGGGTACCTATTCTTGATCGTCAGCTTGTTCAATTCTCGGTAGTTGATGTTTATTTGAAAATCATCATCCTCCTTTTTGATGGGTAACAATGGGATTACCCCAAAAAGGAATTTTTGGTCTGTTATCTTCCTTCTCCATTCGTTGCCAACACTTTTCTGTCAATCCTTGCACCCCCGAAAATGTAAGTCGCTATGATGCATCGACTACGGGTGCAGTGCCTAGAATTGAATCGTCGTGAAACTCTACTTGCCTCTGTGGTGGCAGTCCAGGCAAGTCTTCTGGGAAGTCTTCTAGATATTCCCTTACGACAGGGATGTCATCGATTCTTGGTTCAGCAGCCTCCTTATCCACGATGTGTGCCAGGAAAGCAACACATCCTTTCTGTAAACACTTCCTTGCTTTCAAGCAGCTGATGATCCTTAGCGGTGTGTCACGCTTCTCTCCGTGAACCACAATTGTCTCACCATCATCGGTTGGGATACGAACAACTTTCTCGTGACATACTATCTCAGCCTTGTTGCCTGACAATCAATCCATTCCTACCACCACGTCGAAGCTTCCCAATTGGACTGGTAGTAGATCCAAAGTAAACTCACGTTCTCCCAATTCTATCACACAGCCTCTGATTACTTCGTCGGCTTCAACTAACTTTCCATTAGCTAATTCGATCGAGTAGGGAATATCTAACTTACTAGCGGTTAAACCAAGTATATTCTTAAATTCTAATGACACGAAGCTAGAACCGGCACCAGCATCAAATAAAATTAGACGCAACAGTTTTGGTTGTTAGAGAACGTACCAGAAATCACACCTGGATCCTGGCATGCCTCACAAGCTCTGATGTTGGATCTTCTCTCACGGTCTTGTTTCAACTTCAGGCATTCCCTCTTAAAATGTCCAACTTCCCTACAATGGAAGCATCCTAGCATTCGGCCGTTTCCTTTCCCATTTCCACCTAGAGCGTTGTTACTGTTTTCTCCTTGTATGGGACTCTTCATCCCACAACCTTCCTTGTTGTGTCCTTTCCTCCCGTACCAAAGCTTCTGACATCCACAATCATGGTGATACTTGCACCCAGCACATCTTGGTTTAGTTTCTAAGTAAATCTTATCATTGGCCTGTTTGTTGTTAGGGCAATCTTTCTTGAAATGCCCTTTGTCCCCGCAGTCAAAGCAACCTCGAATAGATCTTTGTTCATCATTATTCGTTCGGGTATCTTCGGTAAGCTTTCTTTTGTTCTTTCCAGACGACTCTACCTGAGTTTCCTTGTCAGGGTTTGCAAGTTTTTCTAGTCTAATCGCTTCCGTATCGAGTGCCAAACCCATCTTACTTGCAACAATGGTTGTTGGTGGCGTAGATGCTGTCATCAAGCTCAAGACTTGAGGCGCTAGTTCCCAAATGAATTGTTCCAATTTCTTCAGTTCTGGTTTTACCAGGTACGGAACAATTCGTGACAGATCATGAAGTCGTTGTACGTACTCCAACACCTTCGGACCTTCCATCATTAGGCTCCGAAATTCATCTTCCCACTTCTGGGTTTCCGTTTGGGGGCAATACTTCTTATGCATCATTCCTTTCAACTCATCCCAAGTTAACGCGTATGCTGTAGTTAGGCCCATTATTCGAACCTGAAGATTCCACCATAATCGAGCTCCATCTTGAAACAACTCAGAAACGTATGGGACTTGTTGTTCTGGCATACAGCCACTCATTCGAAAGATGGATTCCATACTTTCAATCCATTTTACGAAAGTTATGGCACCCCCAGTGCCGTCGAACTTCGGAGGCTTGTAGTTGAGGAAGTGCCAGTAGGAACAACCGTTATTTTCTGAGGTGCCTCTGCTGGGTTCGGAGCGTAGGGCCTCGTGCTGTGCTATAGCTGCAGCAATTATCTCTTGAAGTTCTGCCTCAGAGGTGGGCATGCGCATTTCGCGTCTTGGCGGCATCTCCTAACAGATGTTTCACGTAGGTTAGGTCATAGCAAGTGAAGCGTACGTATGCATTCAACAATACCAACACATAACATCTCATGCTATCAACAAATCAATCACATAACATCTTATGTTATAGGACATAAACAATAGATTGAATCATCACATGTGATGAGAATACTGCGATTGTATTGCCACAATTCGAGATCACAATGCAAAGCTTACAAGTACACCACTATATCATACGACATCAATGACTTAGTAGGGGACGACCCTAGACAAGTCGTGCGATTGCTGGACATGTTCAGGAGTCTCTGGTTCGTCCATTCTCAAATTCCAGGACTCCACGTCAAGCTTCTGAACTTCAGTCCTAAAACAACATTTCCTCTCAATCGTTTCCTTGAGCTCGTCCCAGCTCGGTGTATAAGCAGCGTCTGTGCCAAGGGTCTGAACCTGGAGGTTCCATTAAGAGAGTGTGCCATCTAGAAATATCCCCGAGATGTAGGTAACACTCTGTTGGGGCGATCTGTTACTCACTCTTAGAATGGAGTCGGTCTTTTCGGACCAACGGACAAATGCAACGGTGCCTCCTGTTTTATCAAAGTTCAAAGGCTTGCAGTTCAGGAACTGTTTATAGGTGCAGCCAGTTGGATGGTTATTTCCAGTAATGCCATCGTTGTACTTAGAGCGGAGGGCTTCATGTCGTGCATTTATCGGTGAGATGCGTTCTTGCAGCTCGGCTTCTGTCCTTGGCAACGTACTGGTGTTTGTGTCATGTCTAGGTGACATTCCCTTTTGTCGAAGTGGTGTGAAGCGGGTTAGACCATGTTTCAATTGTCTATGAGGTATATAGCAACATAAGCCATCGTGTAACCACCCGGTTTCATACGCAAATATACTCAATGTATGAGTGGGGAAATAAATTTCTGAGCCTTCACATAGGCTTGTCAATTTGGCTTGTTGCTTGTAATAGAATGAACTCGAGGCTACATCGCCTAGGTCATTCGTGTTTAAGTTATGTCCTGCTGCATTGGTTATCATTAGCTTGACCTGCAGAGTCCACTAGGATTCCTGTGCACTACAAATTGTTATTACGTGGGCCCCCGTAATAATAAATTGTCTTGCACAGTTACCCCAAATTTTCTCTCATCCAAGCAGATGATCAATCAAGGAGCAACAGTAGGTGCATCGGCATGAACAGGGTCATGCTCCAATGCGGGGTCAGGAGCAACGCCTGGCTCAGGGGCCACGGCTAGCTTCGAATAAAAAACTCCATCTCAAAATCAGCTGGACCAACAATTACAGGGGTTACAGGATCCTCCGAGGGCTGGTCTAGGTGCATGAACTCAATGTCATGGTCTGGATCAAAACCAGGTGGAAAAGCAGGATCAACCTCAATATCGTGATCAAATTCAAAGCTGTGGGCGGGATCCGGTGCAGCTGATGATGCCATATCAGGGTCGGCGTCGTGTGAGTGGTGCTGCATTCCCTGTATGTGCGAAGATGCGGATGTCAGAAACTCGAATGAGTCTGGGATAGGGGAATGGGCATGAGTTTCCCCTGCAGAAGCGTCCGCATGCAGTAGTCTAATACCAGCAGCAATAGGGCCCTGCCCTCGAATGGGTCCTCCTCCAGTAGATCGTTATCGTCGTCAGAGGCCACGTCGGGAGGGCATATCATCAACAGAATAAGCAGCAAGGGGGCAAATTCCCAACAAGATGGCCATCAGTAGACTCTGCTATGACTTCAGGCGGCGCAAAAGGGCTAAAAGTCGTCATTGTCTGTGCCGGTAGTATCGAAAATGTACACCTCGTGCTTCGATGAAACTATGTCGTCTGATACTATGGCCATGGGATTCGTAGTGTCCATCTTTCTAGTACTTGATGAAAGCATAACGTTTGTAACACAAACACATATACGTATAATAATCAGTCATATAATCAGTTAATCACATAGTCACCAAGTAAACATTTAAATCATTCTCCTAGTCTTACTAGCCAATCTCTCCCAGTCTCAAAGACTGCTATATCCTCCACCTTGACCTCTTAGATCGAGCCTATAATAAACCAACGTGCTCAACTACTTCGGTCACCTCGATCCTCCAGACCGATCCTCAGCCCTCCAGGCTGAGCCTATAATTGACAAAATGTGCTCAACATTTGTTTGTAAAAGTTTTGGATCTGGACTTAAGTGGTATGCAGTAAAATGTTTTCGTGAGAGCCCTAGTGATCATAGTCTAGACTCGAGAAAGAATCCTAGTTCGCTATGATCAGAGCTCTGATACCAAGCTGTCACACCCTGGCTTTGCGGAAGCGTGGTTAATTTTGGTGTGACTTCTTAATACCATAGCTTAATCATACCAAAGCTATATGAGTTAAAAACATGCAAGATCATCCATTAAGTTTTGAAAATCAAACACAATACCATTGTTTTAACATACCCTGACAAACATAATCTTATTCAACAAACTTTACATACTGAAACATAACATAGACATGGTTTAAGGAGTGTGTCTTGTCCAGGAAAGAGACACATCCCCTAAACCCCGGATGACCTTGGAAACTAGTGCAGCGGAAAACATGCCATACCGTGCCAGATCTCGTTAATTTCCTGAAATACATGTAAGTTGAAAAATCAACAATAATGTTGAGCGAGTTCATGTGCAAGTGAGTAAGTAAAACACTTGTAAGTATAAAAGTTCCCTGGTATGTAGCAGTGTAAGGAAAAGAGATCACCAATGGTTTGCAAGGCCATTAGTATGTTGTGAAATGCAAGTAGGAAGACACAACCCTAGCCGATTTTTGCGTTGGGCAACCAAGTCACTCCAGGTCCGTTCTGTTGGTCCTCAGAGAGGTCCGTTCTGTTGGGCCTAGAGCTGGGCTCGCTACACCCAGATAGATCTACCGCTTAAGTCCCTCGGTGTTCTAACTACCCATTCACATGATCTAAGTAGTAAACCTCCTTACGTTATCATACCATGTATAAAAGTACTTGTAAACAAAGTAACATGTATTTCACCCCCGCAGTTAAGAAAACTGAAAACAGTTAGAGAAAAGGGGGACATGAACTCACAGTCGGTGCGTCTCCACCAAGTGTCTCCAAATCTGAAAGCTGTGCGACGACCTACAAGTGCTAATTCTATTAGACGGACGGCCGTGCCTTAGCTTTATAGTTTAGGTTTTTGGGAAATAGTTAGACAACTATTTCGTGTTTACGTTTTGTATATACTTGGTAGTTATAATCCTTCCCAAGGATGGGGGATACAATACATGTGCGTAAGTTACGTTTTATCAATCGTGTGGTAATGTAATTACCGATGTAACTTATATGTTTGTAGTGAAAGCGTTCGCAAAGTTTTGGAATCATTAATGCTTGTAAATATTATTTTTACTCTAAAATAATATTTACGTATTTTCACAAAATAATCATAAACAGTGTTGTGACAATATAATTTATCACGTAGCATTAGTGAAAATCCCACCTCCGGATATTTAGTAAATAAAGTTCCGGCGAAATTTATGTTTCGAAAATATGTCAAAAATAGTTCTAACACTTGTTGTGTAAATAATTCTAAGTGTTAGGTTTTTAGAAAATTTCGCCAGAGTTTCCTCTGTAACTGGAGGTGGCCACGCTTTCAAGCGTATCATTTTCTTTTAACAAATCAATTCAACAACTTCTTTATCCAAACAAACAATTTCCGACACATCAAACTAGTCGATTAAGTATGTAAATTGCATAATCGCATGAACTTGTAGCTTTTCCGTATCTATAATGTAAATCCCATTATATTTTGTAGATCTTTATATAAAGTAACTTTAATCTTGTAAAAACCTCGTGTTTAGAGAAATCCGTCTTTACAACTTCTAGTAACAAGTGACAAAGCTAGTCCTTTGTCGGATCTTTTTGTTTCACAAGTGTTTACACACTTGTGGTTTATAAAAATATCATATTTGTTAGTGTAAGATCCTTTCTTTAAAATACATGGTTTCTTAAATGTGTGGTTCTTTGAAAATACCACTTGCAGATACGTAGATCCGCTAGTTCTAAACACCACTGTACAGGTTAAATCACTTTTACACAAGTAAACATTTTACACAAGTTCATGTCTCTTGTGTGGTAGAGTTTCACCTTTTAACCCTTGTGTTAACCAAAACAAGCTTATGTTAAGATCAACGATCTTACCAAACCGGGTTAAATGGTGATCCGAGCTACCACAATCATAGATCGGGTCTAGATATTCACATCTTTCAAGTACTACAACTTTTACACAAGTTATAAGCTATTAACCACCATTTTCATACTTTTTACTAGACTTTAAGGCTTCAAAATGTAAGTTAACGATATTTAACCGACAAAAATCTTTTTAACCACTTTAGACAAGTGTAAAAACGAGTTTTAAACAATATACCTCTAGCTCAAGGCTAGGGAAGATTCTTGATGGAAAATGGGTGGATAAAAGCTAACGAAAGAGGTCCTTCGTGTTCCGCTTGCTCCGAGGCTCCTAATACGTGACCTTTATCACTTGTATGATAATGGAATGCAAGAACCAAGATCGAAAATGTTGGATAAGGGGGGTGGGGTGTTCGGCCGAGAGGTAGAGAGGGCAAGAGAGAGTGAGTGGAAGTTGGTGTTTGAAGTGATAATTATCTAGTGAGTTAAGTGCTTATTTATAGGCAAGTTTAGATGGTATTATCCCATGGTTAATGTGTCTCCATGATACTAAACATAGTTTAATAAAATAATCAACCTTGTACTTGTGTGTCTCCCCTAGTTAGGCCGATCACATTAAGGGGGGAGGGGTCTTGGTTCGATTATAAGTAGATAGTTAGGAAGAAGATTAGGCTAAATAGGTCAGTTTAGTATTTAACCTCGTTAGTAATATAAAGCGTGTTATGACGGGTGTTAGGGTAATCAGGGACCCTAACTGGCTCAGAAAAAATATAATTAGTGAAAATAGTAATATTTTCATGTTCCGGGTAAAGTCCGGGTGTCCGGTTGGATAGTAATCCGTTAAAGCGTTACAAAAGCTTTAAAGTGTCGTTATTGTTATCTTTAGTGACACATCTTGTTTCCAACACTTTAGAAAGTGTCTAGTAGTATTTTCCCCATATTTTGGCACTTTACTAGTCGGCTAGAAGCTGGATTATTTATTAAAGTGCTGTGTTTTGTACTTAAAGTACGTTTTTAGGCACATCCAATCAGTGTATCTTATTCCTAGAGACGCAGCTTCACAACCCTTATAACCCTACACTCACTACCAGTGTAGTCAGATATCTCAGGCTCTTCTAGGCCTTGGAGGCAGTGTTTGCCTGATGCTGGCTTTATCAGCATGTTCAATAGGTTACCCGTGTATTGTGCTACTGTGCTTTTTGTGCATCATGTTTGTCACTAAGGTTCAGCATATAAATATTGTAGTGACAGCAAATAAAGTATGATGCAAGTAAGTGCATGTATCAGTATGCAGGTAGCAGTTTATCAGCAATTTCAGTTAAGCACAGTAATTTAGCAGTAATTAATCATTAATTAAGTTGTACGGATACCTGGTTTAGTGCGGGTTGTCACATTGTCCAACCTATCTCAAAGAGTTGAAAAACAAGAGGGATGCAGGGCAAACCTCACGTACAATCTTTATGATATATATTGATCTAAATGTTATTTCTTCTAACACATGGGTATTAGATACCGGATGTGGAACTCATATTTGCAATTCGTTGCAGGGGTTCAAAAGAAATAAGCATTACAAGAAGGGAGACACTAGTCTCTTCATGGGCAATGGAGCGAAGGTTCAAGTTGAAGCCCAAGGAGACTATGTTTTAAAACTTCCAAGTGGTTTGGAAATTTGTTTGAAAAATGTTTTGTATGCTCCTAGTTTGACTAGGAACATTATTTCTGTTTCCCTTTTAAGACAATATGGATTTGATTTGAAGTTTGTGAACAATGAAATTTATGCTTTGATGAATGACATGTTCTACTTTAAAGCTACGCCTTCAAATGGTATTTATGAATTGGTTCATGATAATACATCATTTGATAATTCGATGTACCAAGCAAACACCAAGAAACTCAAAATGGATTTGAATGAGACCTATCTTTGGCATTGTCGTCTTGGTCATATAAACAGAAATCGCATGCAAACACTTCAAAAGAATGGTCTTTTGGAAACAAATGAAATTGGTTCATTTGATACATGCGAATCTTGTTTACAAGGTAAAATGACCAAGAAACCCTTTAGTGGCACAAACCAAAGGGCAAAAGATTTATTAGGGATCATACATTCGGATGTATGTGGTCCTTTTAAGCCAATGACTAGGAATGGTGAAAGATACTTCGTAACTTTTACCGACGACTTCATTCGTTATGGTTATGTGTACTTGTTAAGACACAAAGATGAAGTTTTTGAAACGTTCAAAATCTTCCAAAACGAAGTAGAAAATCAACTCACCAAGACAATCAAAGTTCTTCGTTCCGATAGAGGAGGTGAATACCTAAGTGATGCTTTTCAAGATCATCTTAGGAGTTGTGGGATCATCTCACAACTTACTCCACCTGGAACACCACAACATAATGGTGTGTCTGAGAGGAGGAATCGAACTCTATTGGATATGGTTCGATCGATGATGGCTAGAAGCACACTGCCTCTATCATTTTGGGGTTACGCTTTGCTCTCCGCGGCTCGTATATTAAATATGGCCCCAACCAAGAAAGTGGATAAGACACCTTTTGAAATATGGCATGGAACGGTTCCATCATTATCATATTTGAAGGTATGGGGTTGTGATGCTTATGTGAAGCAATACACCCCAAACAAGTTAGAAGTACGATACATTAAGTGTATCTTCGTAGGATATCCTAAAGATGATATAGGATATTATTTCTACGATCCAACAGAGCAAAAGGTATTTGTTGCTCGAAAGGGTAAGTTCTTGGAGGATAAGTTCCTTATGGAAGGAACTAGTAGAACAGTGGAACTTGATGAGGATCAAGAACCACAAGCCGATACACGTTTGGTTGATACTAGCACTCAACAAGAGGTTGTTGAAAATGATCAAATGGTTGATCAACATACACAAAACGTTCGCAGATCTGGTAGAATTAGTAATCCACCTGAAAGATATGGATTTTTCATGGATGGATGCTATGTGGTAGATTCAGATGAACCAACCACATACCATGATGCAATGTCGAAATCCGATTGCGACAAATGGCTTGAGGCTATGAACGTAGAGATGCAATCCATGTATGACAACCAAGTTTGGGAATTGGTTGTGCCACCTCTTAACTCCAAAGTAGTTGGAAGTAAGTGGGTTTTCAAGAAGAAAACAGATATGCATGGTAACTTGGATACTTATAAAGCGAGACTTGTAGCAAAAGGTTTCACTCAAACTCAAGGGGTTGATTATGATGAGACCTTCTCGCCAGTGGCAATGCTAAAGTCGATTAGGATATTATTTGCCATAGCTGCATATTATGACTATGAGATTTGGCAAATGGATGTCAAAACGGCTTTCCTCAATGGATATCTTGATGAAGATGTCTATATGGTTCAGCCTGAAGGTTTTGTCGATCCAAAACATCCTAACAAAGTGTGCAAGTTAAAGAAATCAATCTATGGATTGAAACAAGCATCGAGAAGTTGGAATCACCGTTTTGATGAAGAAATTAGGAATTTTGGGTTCATCAAGAACGGGGATGAAGCTTGTGTGTATAAGAAAGCTAGTGGGAGCACCGTCACTTTCTTAGTATTGTATGTCGATGACATTCTACTATTTGGAAATGACATTCCAACCATGGAAGGTGTAAAAGCATGGCTTGGAAGATGTTTTTCCATTAAAGATCTTGGAGAAGCTGCCTATATTTTGGGAATAAAGATCTATAGGGATAGATCTAGGCGCTTGATAGGTTTAAACCAAAGTGCATACATTGACAAAGTCTTGAAAAGGTTCAAGATGGAGAACTCAAAGAAAGGTTTGGTACCTATTCAAAAGGGGACAATATTGAATGTGACTCAATGTCCAAGCTCAAAGGATGAGCAAGAAAGAATGAAAGGAATCCCATATGCGTCTGCTATAGGATCCATAATGTATGCAATGATATGCACTAGACCGGACGTGTCATGTGCCTTAAGCATGACAAGTAGATACCAGCAAAATCCAGGTAACAGTCATTGGATGGCTGTTAAGAGCATATTGAAATACCTTAGGAGGACTAAGGATATGTTTCTAATATATGGATCTGGTGAAGAGGAACTCGTTGTAAAAGGTTACACGGATGCGAGTTTCCAAACTGATCGAGATGGTTCTCGATCACAATCTGGGTATGTCTTCATTTTGAATGGAGCTGCAGTCTCTTGGAAGAGCTCGAAGCAGGATGTTGTAGCATTGTCCACTACAGAATCAGAATACATCGCCGCCTCATTGGCAGCACAAGAAGCTGCGTGGTTAAAGAAGTTCATTGCCGACCTAGGGGTAGTCCCTACCATTCAAGACCCCCTAGAGATCTTTTGTGATAACGAGGGTGCGATTGCTCAAATCAAGGAACCTCGTGCACATCAAAAGACTAGGCACATTGAGCGGAGATTCAACTACATAAGGGATGAAGTTGAAAAAGGAAAGATATGTATTCGCAAAGTTCACACCGATCAAAACATTGCGGATCCACTCACGAAGCTCCTTGAACGGCCAAAACATGAGGGTCATACTTGTGCCTTAGGACTTCGGTATTCTAGTGATTGGATTTGATCTATTTTGTATTTGGATATTGGAACAATTGTTATTTTAACTCTTTTATGGTATTTTGAGTTATGTTCCATTTTAGCATGTTTAAATCCGTGAATAAATTAATTATTCTAAATGTCCATAGTCGATCATACTTGTGGGAACAAATATGAATGTAAGACTATTATGAACTTGGATTGGTGGATATTCATTAGGTATGAATATAGAGCAAAGTGTTGCTGCCAAAGTTCATAGATATTTGTGGGATACAAATATTGGACTGACCCGCTCTCAAATGTTACTGCATGGAATCATTTATGATTGATCATAAGTAAATTTGAGCAAAGGCGAATATCATAGTATCCTCTGACCTGAGATACATATTGGGTCTTGATATTCACCAAATATTATGCCTTGACTTAGTTCTTCGCTGTCTGTAATAAGATAGTACATAAGACTAAGCTCAGGTATGGTACGAGGTGATTGTGAGAGACGTATGTAGTCAAGAAGGGATTTGTTCCTCTTATTCGTTGAGAGTAAGATGTCTAAGGCCTGCTTAAGTTAAATCAACAGAGAATGATCACACTGTGTCTCTGGATTTGACATGACATCTGTAACGAAAGGATAAATGATAGATTCACCTAAATCATTTTCAAGTAAGGGACTTGAAGGGGATGATGTTATTGAATGGCACTTCGTCATACGTATTAGGGGTAGTAAACCGTTGTTAGGCGTCATTTACTGCTTGCATCAATCTTCTATGTATCTTGTGCAAGTGGGAGATTGTTGGACTCTGTATGCCCAAGACACATATTAAATTGATGTGGCTAGTACGTTATGATCCAAGTCGGGTCATACCCAATAACAAGCTAGACAAACACTTACAATATTTATTTATGATATGATCAAACAAATAAATATTAACACTTACAATATTTAGAAATTGGTTTTCTAAATAATTACACTTGACAAACTAATAAATTATATGGATAATTTATTTTTGAGAGAATATTTTATTTTGTTATTTAATAGGTTAAATAACAATTAAAAGGTTGCATATTGTTTATAAAATGTTATATTAAGTTTTATAAAAGTTATAAAACTTAAATTAAAGACAAGGAGACAAGCTTTAAAATTTTGATTGGGTGAAGTGGGGGTGGCTTGGGCCGCCCCTTATACCTCTTCCCAAGAGGTTTCAACCACTAAGATTACATGCAAAACTTCTCATTTACAAGGCACTTGATTTTAAAAGTAATGCAACATTCTCTCTCATCAAGAACACAACATATTTAAGTGTAAAAAACTCCTATTTTCTCTCTAATATTTTCGGCCAAGAGCTGAATTTTAGAGGAATTTTGTGAGCTTCAAGTGTAGAAATCCTAGCAATCTCAAGGTGTTTGTTGGAGCTTTCGGGTATACTAGCTTGAGGCTTTCTCGTTTGGAAGCTACCATTCAAGATTCATCATCTTCTTCCATCTCCTTGCTCCAAAGAAAGGTTGATTTCTCAAACACCCTATGGTTGTATTTTGATAGCATGTATGTCATATATGGATCCGATTTTGGGTTTTTGCATTTAAAAGAGTTTTAAATCTTGTAAAGTAACATGTTTTAAATCCTCATTCCGCTGCGTTTTAATTTTATTCGGATAAAATTAGCTTTGATAAACATGTACAAAACCCATCAGACCTGACTTGTATGGTAACCATGTTAGGACGTGGTTGACCTCTAGTAGCTCGATTGACCTTTCGTTTATCTGCCGAGCTAACCTAAGGTGAGTTCACACTTTCTACAAAGCATGGGATTCCCAGGGGTTGGGAATGGGTTAAGGAATAGGGATTTCCTCGTCCTCCTTGGGTAGGACAGTACGGGTTAAGGAATATAATTCCTCGTCCTCATGGACAATTAACTTTCACTAGACCAAAACTCTATCACGAAGTCCCTCCTTTTTATATCGACTTAATCGCCGGGCCAATGGCGAGCGGGTCATTAGTTAGATAGCGCTATTTAGGTTTGACAAGCCTCACACCATGCCGCAGAGGACGGGCGTGAACTAATGGATCTGGGCACGTCAATGATGATAGACATTGACAGTTCAGGGCACATAAATATGACTACAGTCAGCAGTCGATATGGTAACGAGTCTAGTAGTATAAACATGGAGTAGCCCCCACGGCCGAAGAGCCAGATAATTAAACATGGGGTAGCCCCCACGGCTGAATAGCCAGAGTAAATGGGATATAAACAGAACACGTTTTCAACTATGGGGTAACCCCCACGGCAGGATGCCAGCTAAAGGAAACTGTTTTTGGAATAGCTTAAACCAACACCCAACTGTGAACTCGCTCAACGTTGTTGTTGACTCGTTACTAAATGCTTTGCAGGTCAATAGGTTTAGCAGGAGCTTGCATGGGGAAGAGTCGTTGTGGAGCATGGACATTGAGTGTTCATGATAAACTTAAACATTATTTACTTATGCCTTGGTTTTAGACATGATGCTTCCGCTTGCAACTTAAACTATGTTTTGTTTGGACACCAATTGTATTGTGTTGGTTTTTATTATTACTTACATGCTTGTTCAATATGATTGGTGGCTTGATCCTAGTCAGTCACGCCTCCAAGCGGTGATACTCCGCAGGTGGATTTTGGGGGTGTGACAGCATTTGACTACATTTAATGGGTCAAAACCCATAATCAAGTCATCGTCAGAAGTCACGTGGACTTCTATTTCAGATCATGCAACTTCCATATCAATCCAAATCATTATATCATGATTAATATCATTATCATCATATACATCAGATCCATCAAAACAAGTGTAACTCAAAAAGTCTTACATCATACCAACCCTAGTTATCGCTAATATCAAGTTAGCACCAAGAACACTTAGCAAATTATATCTAATCATAATCTGTTTCTATGGCCACGAGTGCGTATATGTTTCCTTATCATGCTTTCGTATAACTTATCATTGTTTATATCGTCTATTAAGTTTTCTATTAACGACCCTAGATTAACATGATCCATGCACATAGTCGAACATAACAAACAAAGTTAAAACAGTTCTGTTCATACTAACCGAGTGGTGCAAAGTGCTCCTGATTGCTTGGATAAGAAGAGTGGTGCTACACAATGGAGGAGTCTTGATGGGTGGGAGAGCCTGCCATCGATCAGAAGAGAAGGAAAAGGGCTAGGGTTTGTAATCTTTGTGTGTTGCAAGAATTATGAGTAACCTCCCCCCATGTGATCCACATAACCGAAAGAGTATGTGGTGGGTTGGGCCTGACTTGGGCTCGTGAAGACTGGGCCAGCACCACTCGAAAGGGAAAAAGGGGTGTGCAGCCACATAAGAGGAGTGCGACTCGAGTTTTTATTATAAAAATTTAACATTCAAACAACCGCAACATTTACTCATAAAACTTTTATACTAACAGACTGTTTTGATCATCAACCACCACCGCTGAAATAACTTGATCAACATAACGATTCACATAACGTACACATGGGTTATACTGTATGATAAGCGTAAAGGAACTGTAAAACACGAGTTGTCACATCATCCCCAACTTGAAATAAATTTCGTCCCGAAATTTGATAAGTAATCCAAAACATCAAGACGTTAACTCAGGATGACTGTGGATTTTCCGCGGTTACCACATCATCCACAACTTGAAAGGGAATTTCGTCCCGAAATTCATCAATGATATCATAAATTGATACAACCGCTTAAACAACTGAGGATACTAGAGTTTACTCCGATCATTGCGTTCCCACGTGAACTCCGGTCCACGTCTTGAGTTCCAACGAACTCTCATGATTGGAATTCGACTATGCTAACGAATCCTGACGTCCTGGTCCATGATTTCTGATAGATTCCCTATTAAATACAACTGGTCCGATAACCTCAGACTCTGGTAAAGGTATCACAAGTGTTTCATCGGACAAACACTGCCTTAAATTCGAGGTATGAATGTCATCGCGAACGTTATTCCATTTAGTCAGTTTACCCAAGTTTGTGAGCCATGTCACCGATTCGCTCCAGAAATCCGACTGTCCCAACTCATTGTAAACCAATATTGTCACGTTTTCTATAGTGCACCGCACCCTCCCAGGGTGAGACTTTCGATTATGACACGTTCACCTACAACAAACTCCCAGTGTTTCCTAAGCTTATCAGCTTTCCTGACAGTCACGCGTTGCCGTTAAACAATTTCCGATCTAAGCAATCTTCCCAAAAGTTTCGAGTACAAGTCCTGAACCCGTGTTTAGGTTGTCACCCACCTAAATCCAAAAAGGAGTTTAGCGCTACTGTCCATACAATGCCTCAAACAGAGCTGTCTGAATACCAGAATGGTGACTGCTGCAGTAGAACTCACCCAAAGATAAGTGTCCTTCCAAGTGTTCACTAAAGTCAATCACGCGCATGCTCACAGCATGTCTTCGTGTGTCAGGTTGGTTCGTTACTCTGTCCGGTTGTCCCACAGTGATAAGTGATGCTCATGTCTAGATGTGAGCCAAGGGTGTTGTGTAGTGCCTGCCACAAATCAGGTATAGCTCAAAATCAAAGGTAACAGAAGTTGGCACCTCATGCCTAAAAGCCGTCTCTCCCAGAGGAATATTCACAAGTCGAGAAGACTCGTCAGTTTCCTTGATTGCAAGAAAGTGTGCCGGTTACGTGAGACAATCAACGATCACCCATGTGATATTGTTTCTGTTCCAAGTTTTTGGTAATCCAGTGACAAACTCCATGGCCGTCTGTTCCAATCTCCAAATAGGTGTTTCTGATTATTGACACGAACTAGAAGGTTTCTGATGTTCCACCTTGACTTTAGCACATGTCAAACGTCGTTCACACGCTTCGCTGTGTAGGCCTTCAAGCCCAGTTGCCAAAACAAGATCCTCCGATTCTAACCTATTCCATCAAATCCAGATGACCAGCATACCGAGGCTGGTGTGCTTTGCTCAACTCAAGTTCCCTACCGTTGCCGTATAATGAGACCCACATTCGTTCCACGAGGTAGCGAGTATCGTCTGTCCTGCCAAGGTTGCTTCTCCATGCCCCGCATGGGTTCAACTGGAAAATCCTCTTCATTCAGTTCTCCAGTTTGAACAGGGCGAGTCGGATCAGGTAAGTTAGAGTCGATAGTGAGCTGCAAAGCTCGTGCACGTTCAAGTTTCATAGTTGTAGAAGTCAAAAACTTCCCTCCAGCGATGCCATTAACTGATTTAGCTCTATCGAAGCCAAGGTACACGGGAGGCCCTTGTGATCGGTCTGAATAACGCACCTGGTACCGTCCAAGTAATGCCTCCATCTAAAATCCCAAGACCACGGTTTTCACCGCCAGTTGTGTGTCGTGCGGTTCCTCCTTATAACTCCATCACATAAGTCATCACTCTCTCGTGTTGCGTCGGTGTGTAACTGGGACTCTGATTCGGACCATCATGGCATACCACTAAATCACCCGCACCCTCGTTTAAAGACGATGCTCAGTGCATTGCAGAGTTGGAATTCGAAAGCTGAAATGACGTCCTCCTATTTCGTCCTTCACGAACACAGCACCCTGCTGTGCTAAAGAGATTTAGGCTGTGCGACCTATGACAACTGTGTTCTGTAATCATCGCATACTGTAAAACAATGTCGGTTATCAATAAAACAATGTGCTTTGGTGTTATTATATGTGTTTTGGTGTTATTGTATGTGCAATTGTGTTTAATGATTTTACAATTTGATTCAATTCCGATTTCAAGCTTTAAATCACTTTCTGGAAGGATATACGCAAACTGGTGCTTAAACGCAATCAGTTTAACGCAACGTACACTCCGGAACTGTGACGTAAGCCAAACGTACCCTAAATATCCTTTACATAACTTAGAAATAAGTTTTGAAGGATTCGGTATGGCAAAGACATGATTATTTGAACTAAAGAGCTATTTACGACAAAACTGCGTCACTAGGTGATAGTTACAGTGCCGAGAAGTGCCTAAAACAAACTATAAATGCAGAGTTCTGCATTTATTATTAAAAGTTCAGCATCTTATTATGTTAGTAAAATGCAAAAACATGGCAGAATGGTCCTGTATGCTTTCCTAAGTGCCAGGAATAATTTGTGTTGCAAAAATATATTCAAAAGACCTTTTTCGGAATAATTAAACACTTTAACGGGACGATACCTAACCGGATAACCAGACATTACCCGGGACACTAAATTTTTGTCAATGACATAGTCTTATTATTTTTGACTAGTCATGGTCCCCGTTTTCCATAACACCCACTAAAAACCTTGTAACTAACACCTATGATCTAGTTACTTACACTTTAACTACCAATTACCCATTTAGTTGAAATTTTACAACAAGACCCCCCCCCCACCGAATTTTTGGTCCTATGTGGACCCACCACATCTTCACACCTTACTTCTTTGATTTAATCCATTATTTTACTAGATTTTAGATTGTGTAAGTTGCCAAGAGGTGTGATATGATCTTATAAGTATGGGGTTCCAAGATTACAATCATTCCATATCTTCCACCTCTCTCCTCACTCACTCTCTCTCTCTCTCTCATTTCGGTTCCCCCATAACCGAACCCACCACCACCACACAACATTATCATCTTCTTCAATCTCAAGTCCATTCAAAGCTTCAAAGTTGATCCATGGATGTTGCATCTTGAAGGGCTTTCAAAGGAGCTTTATTCTAGTCTTCTTCATCATCTTTTCTTCATCTTTGCACTAGAGAATCATCCCTAGCTATAAGCTAGTAGTAAGCTCTTGTTTAACCTTTGATCATCTCATTTTATGGCTAAAAATTGTACTATGATGCTTATGTTAAACACTAAAGTAACAAGACACAAGAAGATGAACATGAAACTTTTACATGAAGTTCAACATAAAAGTTACAAAATGTGTACATAAGAATGAGTCATGAAGATGAAAACTTGTTGGTTTAGGGTTGGTTAAAAACATGCATGATGATTGATCGTTGATTCCTTGACAAACCCGTTGTTAGGACACTTGTTAATACGGTTTAGTAATGTTTAAACCACAAAGTAACATGCTGATGTACATATTCAGCCGACTTCAACAGGCTGTAAACAGACCCTAATAACTCGAAAAACAGAATTTCTGAAGCCTAAATTATGTATTTTCGAAAAACGAAGAAAATGGCACTGGAATCATATTTTTTGAAATCGTTTACTATTTTTAAAGACCCGTTTTGTAACAGCAGCTAAAGCTGAGTTTTACTGCAGTAAATGGGCGATACGTTTTCAGTCATAACTCGAAACATGTGTAGAACCAGCCCATGAAATTTATACTGTAAATGACCACTAATGTCGTAGTAATTCTCCCACTGGAATTACGTCAAACGAACTTACGATAAATTTTAGATGAATTATTTCGTAGACTGCAATCAGAAGGTAACAAATCTGATTGCAGTCCGGTAAACGATTTTCTATAAAATACTGATAACGAATTGGACCCCGATATTTTTACACAATAATATTTGGTTCATGTGAGACGTTCTGTAAAAATTTGGGAATTTTTTGAATGAGTTAACCATTTTATTTAAATGTCCGAAAACAGTCCGGTTTCATATATATTAAAACAGAAATGACATAAGTAGTATTTTGCATGTCAAAGTGTGG
This sequence comes from Helianthus tuberosus, assembly GCA_030545235.1. Lineage (NCBI taxonomy): Eukaryota > Viridiplantae > Streptophyta > Magnoliopsida > Asterales > Asteraceae > Helianthus > Helianthus tuberosus. The sequence continues at coordinate 69,021,363 of CM060356.1, read as the reverse complement.
GTTTTTGATTATTAAAATCATTCTTATTTAATTTAGGGCGGATAAACAATTTGAGGGATTGTGTTAACATTTAAAAACTCACCCGAAGGTGAGTACATAGATCCCCTCTTTTTACTATTTTCGATTGTTTTGGGGTGATTCATATGTATCAAACGATTTTCAATATTTCAACGATGGTTTCAAAATGATTGAGATGGTTTATATTAAATAAATAACGATTTCAATAATGTGAACGAGCTTGTTGGTTGTAGTTACATAACGAATGACATTCATTAATTTTGGCCGAACCGACCAGTATTAGGTTATGGTACCATAGGATCTGACAAATCCCGTTATTAGACCGCACCCATGGTTATGTGTGGGTTAGGTAGATAACGACTGAATCTGATGATTGTTAACTTACCCTTTGGTGGTTTGTTAATACGAGTACGAGTTGAACGATGAACGAGTCACGAAGGTTTGAATGTTATTAGCGAGACGACCAAAAGTAGTTTTCATAATTAAAACGAGAACGATAGTAACGATTGAACGATTTTGAACGATTGAACGAGAATGATTTGTAACAATCGAATGATTTGAACAAGCTAAACGATTTGAACGAACGATTGGGTTTTGGTTAGTGTTTTAGATAGCGGGACGGGTGTAATGTGACAAAAGCATGGTAGATACGCCGCTGGTACTTCTTATATATAAGTGCTTTTATCATATTACATACCGTGGCGTTATTTAGTTCACTTGGGCGAATGAGTAAACGAAGTCACACAACGATGTTTACGAAACTATATAAACCATAAGAGTTTTATTACGAGAACGATTTACGACTTGGTTACTTAAACAAATGTTTTGGGTTAAGATTCATGGCATCGAGGTTTATAAATTATAACCAACTTGTTTTGATTTGGTTATTCATTTTACAACACAAACATTTTACAAAACAAGGTTTCAAATATCAATTAACAAAGATGTACGAGATATTTCAACGAGCCATGAATCTAACGCTCACACAAAAACTATGTGCTCGCCAGCATTTCTTTGCTGACTTTGTCTTTACATATGTTTCAGGTGATGTTGCTTAATGTTGATTGCTAGGATGCATGGGTCACATAGGATCTGGACGAGACCTTAGCAATTTAATAACGATGATAGACTATGTTTGACTTGCTTGTTTAACTTTAAGACAATGTTTAATATTTAATAAAACGAGACTCTTTGTATCCATGGTTTGAAACAATAATTCTGTTACAACACTCCCCGACGTTTCCGCCACGGTTTGTTGTTTTACGTGGTCAGGGTGTGACAGAAGAGTTGGTATCAGAGCCAATGGTTATAGGGAATTAGGTTATTAGTAATATTTTGACCTAGACTATAACTTTCTAGGACCCCAACGCAAGTTGATTTTTGTTTAGAATTTTAAAAACAAAATCCGAATCTACTTCGAAAATTAATCATCCGTTCTAGGATGATTGATTACTAGGTTTTGAACCCTCTGTTGTAAGGTTTTGAACCCTTCCAGTTTGACTCATTTTTGGCTTAGTGCCTTCGGAGTTTTCAAAAAAGCTCGCCAAAGTTTGGGTCTAAATAATGTGAACACGTGCAAACTGGAAGAGTGGATGCCTGTACCCTGAGTTTTCTGTCTAAGGCTAGAGTGTTCGTACAAATCCACATAATCGGACCAGTCACTCTTACCTGGGAACTCTTGGGGTGAGTGTTCACTTATAGGCGAGCATGTCTTCGCGATACATTATTCTGATTCATTACTTTGATTAGTCACTGCGTGTCATTTGTTTGTTCGAGGTAACGAACAAATGATCGCCTTCCTTATGTTTCATCGATATTTTCAATACCTCTTTTGTTTTCCAAATTTTCAACCTCACTCGATTCTCCTGTTTTCTTGTTAGACAATGCATCCTCGACATGATGCACAATCTTTTACTGCTGAAGAAATCGCAACCCTTGTCACTCAGCAAAATGGCTGCTGTGCTTCCAGGCATTATGACCCAAATCCATGAGCTATACAACAACAATAATAACAATGCACAATGTAATTTCAAGAGTTTCAATTCTGCTAAGCCGCTAAAGTTTTCTGGGTCACAAGGAGCGACTACACTCCTTCAATGGTTTGAAAGTATCGAGAACACATTCAGACATGTGCAATGTCCGAATGGGCCTAAGGTTGAATTTGCATCAAGTATGTTTGAGAAGCGTGCTCTTACATGGTGGAACTGAGTGATGCGCGACAGGGGTGCCGAAGTGGCATTGGCACAGATATGGGAAGAGCTTCGAGCTCTCATGATGAAAGATTTTTGTCCCCGTCATGAAATTCGAGCTTTGGAACGAGAGTTTTGATGGGATTTTAACATGTTTATCAAAGCAATTTCATCCATATGAAATAAAAACGTAGCGGAAAATTAGTTTAAAACATGTTACTTTTATAAGATATAAAACCATTTATATGCAAAATCCCAAAACCCGGATCCATATATGAGATGTATACTATCAAACACAACCATAGGATGTTTAGAAAACTACCTTCTTGAAGTACAAGGAGTAATGGATATGAAGAAGGTGATGCTTCTTGAACGGTTGCCTTCAAGAGTAGAAGACCTCAAGCTTGTATACCCCAAGCCTTCCAACAAACACTTTATGTTTAGCTAGGATTTCTCACTTGCAACTCACATGAAAGATCCCCTCTTGGAACCATCATATGGCCGAAAATTAGAGGGCCTTTTGTTGAGTTCTTGCACTTGAAATGTGAACTTGAAAACCTTTTGAAAACCATATGTATGGCCGAAAATTAGAGAGCATTTCTTAGAGGTTTTTCAAGTTCACTTGTCTTGCATCTTCATTCATTTAACATCTTGGTATTTATAGATGTAGAGAGAATCTTGGCCACCCATCATGCCCAATCAAGATGCATCTAACACATGCATTTGCATGCCATGTGATTGGCCAAAGCTTTTAGGGAAGAACACCCAATCAAGAGGCTTCTAACTTATGACAACATGCATGGAACCTTATTGGACAAGAATATTTTGGGAAGACCCCATGGGGGGGGGGGGGTTACGGCCAAGCTTTTATTTTTATAAAAAAAAATCAAATCTTTCTTTTATAAATTTAAGTCTTGATTAATTTTATAACTTTTATAAAATGATAACATCATATGTTATAAGACTTATACAACCTTTTATTATGTTATTTAACCCATTAAATAACAAAATAAAATATTCTCTCAAAATAAATTATCCATATAATTTATTAGTTTGTCAAGTGCAATTATTTAGAAAACCAATTTCTAAATATTATAAGTGTTGATATTTATTTATTTGATCATATCATAAATAAATATTGTAAGTGTTTGTCTAGATTGTTATTGGGTATGACTCGACTTGGATCATAATGTACTAGCCACATCAATTTAATATGTGTCTTGGGCATACAGAGTCCAACAATCTCCCACTTGCACAAGATACATAGAAGATTGATGCAAGTAGTAAATGACGCCTAACTACGGTTTACTACCCCTAATACGTATGACTATATGTGCCATTCAATAACATCATCCCCTTCAAGTCCCTTACTTGAACATGATTTTGGTGAATCTATCATTTATCCTTTCGTTACAGATGTCATGTCAAATCCAGAGACACAGAGTGATCACTCTCTGTTGATTTAACTTTAGCAGGCCTTAGACATCTTACTCTCAACGAATAAAAGGAACAAATCCCATCTTGACTACATACGTCTCTCACAATCACCTTGTACCACACCTGAGCTTAGCCTTATGTACTGTCATATTACTGACAGCGAAGAAATAAGTCAAGGCATAATATTTGGTGAATATCAAGACCCAATATGTCACACCCCGACCACGTAGAACATACAAAACGTGGCGGAAACATCGGGGAGTGTTGTAACAGAATTTATGTTTCACAACCATGGAAATTAAAGTTTCGTTTTATTGATTAAAAGTGTTACAATGCCTTAACAAACAAAGAAATACAACATAATTAACTAGTCTTGCATCTTTTATTGTCACTAAAGCCCAAGTCTGTCTATGTGTATCTTGATCATCTTATGCAACAGTTCCTGAAAAACACATGTGAAAATAGGTACGTCAGCATAAAAATGCCTGTGAGATACATAGGTTTTGTGAAAATAAGATTCATGACTTATGTTTGAGAAAATGTTTAGTCATGAACCTTGTTATTTGCTTTGCTTTGTAAATCATTTGATAATCGATAAGATCAGATGATAAGTATAAATAAGGGTAGGGTTAAATGAATAATCAAGTAAAATATGTTTGCATAAGATAAGATGTTTATAAATCAATGTCTTGTGAAAAGTATGTTATTTGTATGAAATGTTCTATGTCTCAAACTGAAATGATTCAAATAACGTTACGACATGTAATACCATACAAACACTTATATATAGGAAGTACCAGCGGCGTATCCACCATGCTTGTATCATATTACACACGCATCGTTACTTAATCACTTAATCAAACCTAACCAAACAATGCAAAATGTTCATGTCAAGATGTAAATCATGTCAAATGTCTATGTCAAATATCCATGTCAAATGTCTATGTCAAATATCCATGTCAAATGTCTATGTCAAATATCCATGTCAAATGTCTATGTCAAATATCCATGTCAAATGTCTATGTCAAAATGTCATGTATGGCAAGTGAAAGGTCTCAACTAAACCATATGCACAAAAACAAAGTATCGAAGTAAAACTTGGTTTAAATCAAAGCTATGTTTTGTGTAAATGCATGCAAATATTTAATATGAACATCTATGCGGTATTGTGAAAATGCATACATCCAAGCCTGGCGACTGTGGTGATAAACCCTTTAAACAAATTAAAGGTCTATCTGTCTTATATCAACGAATTCGGTCATTCCTTTCATCCCCTTTCCCTGGGACGTCCGGAACGGGAGTTGTCAATTCCTATGGTACCACTACCTACTAACGAACGGCATGATCGGTGTTAATGAATGTATTGTCCCATGTAAACAAACCAAATGTCATACCAAAATGTAAGCATGTGATGAAAACAATGTACTAAGTATGCACGCAATGGACATACATAGCATAAAATGTAAATGTAAAACGATGTACTAAGTATGAACTAAATGGACATACATAGCATAAAACACAATGAGATCATGTACTATAATGTACTAACGAACATAGCAGTATATGATGCGAAAACAGGAAAGCATGAAAGTAACAAGTAGGCACATGTGTTCCACCCCAAAACAGTTTGGAAAACAGTAAAAGAGGGGTCTATGTACTCACTTGAGATTGCTCAGAAGTCCTAGGATAACCACCAAGCAATGCTAGAGATCGCGGAATATCAAACGGCACCTAATATAGGTAACTATGTTAATAAACCGGACCTAGATCGGAAGATTGGGTAGCATTAGGGTTTGTAAACCAAACGAGTGTAGAGACTCGTGTCATTTGGTTTAACAAAGCCTACATACTAAATGAAACTTAACCTAAGTGTCTACGACCCATTACGACCCGTTTAGGTAGCTTATGCTACTTTAACGCGTCGTTCGCGTGAAACGCGTTCGGACCGCCTAACTAGTCCTATGACAAGTGTTATATGCCTTAAACATGTTACATAATCAGTTATGTGACAAAGGTTTAGGTTACATATGCTTAATTACCAATTATACATGAAAAGGGTATTCTGGTAATTTACCTAAGGCATATAAACTACCTATCATATAACTACTTAAACGATGTGACCATAGGGTATAACCTCGGAAGGTTATTCCCTACCTACTATTGTCACCTAATGTATTTGGTCGGATCCTAATGATCGACCAAACTGGGTCGGGTTCGAGGTATAAGCGATTTATTAGATCGCTTACCCTACGACCCTAGACAACGTGGTAATCAGTAGGCATAGTCCCAAGGGACTATGACCATCGTGATTACAATCACGTTGCGAAGTTCAAACGAACTTCGCATTGACCATTACTGGTCAACGCTGAAAGTCAAACAAAGTTTGACTTTCTGACTCGAAAAGCAGTAAAATAAGGAAAAGAACGAAAGAATACTTACGAAGGGTCCCCGAATGCTAATCCCGATCCAAGAACTCAGGTATGAAACAATGGTTTCAACTTAGAGCTCTCAAATCAGAATTCTTGTGCAAAATGAGGTTGTGTGGGTTGGGTATTTATAGGAATACCCGAACCGTTAGGATCGTTTCATGGAAAACGTGCCATGATCCAACCCGTACACTTGTCGGAACCTTATGGAAGCTACATATGAGTCTTATCTTAGTGACTAAGCAACTTAAAACATGTGGTTAAGGATCAATCAGCTGGGTCCCACTGTTAAAAACATGGAATCTGGTCCAGAGGGGGGCTCGCGTGACGCTAAGGCCCGTCGCGTCACGCTAGGCCCCTGTTTTGGCAGATTTTACAGAAATGGTCCCTGCAGCCCGTTTAAGCGATTTTCGATGCGTTTGAACCCCGTTAACCTCATTTCAAGGCTCTAAAATGAAGTTAAAGTATAGGGAACTCAAAACATACTCAAAAATATGCCGGATGATGGTTCGTTTGGTCGTACGAACGCGATGTTCGCTTAATTACGACGGAATGCGCATAAGCGCGAAAAACGATCCAAATGACGCGACGAATGGATTTTTCTTATGGCGAACACTAAAATAAAATATTTTAGTGCTTACATAAATTTTTGGATGTCCAGATGTATTCAGAACGTAAGTTATGCGCGAAAATGCAAACTTGTGCACTTTTTGACACTTTTAGTCCCTGAATGACCCAAAAGTTTATTTTAGCATACCGAACCCCTCAAAGCCTATTTCTAAGCTATGTAAAGGATATTTATGGTATGTTTAACTTATGGTCATGTTCCGGAATGTCTGTTACAGTTCAAATTGGCATACTTTCGCAGTTTGTCAACTTTAGTCCCTGTAAGCGATTTAACTTTGATTTCACCACACCAAACCTTCCAAAACTTATATCTAAGTTATGTATAGGTTATTTAAGGTATGTTAAGCCTATTTCACTATTCTGGAGTGTTCGTTGCATTAAACTGGTTATATTTACGCATTAGGGCGCGTATAACCTTCCAGAAAGCGATTTAGGGTTTGAAATTGAACAAAAATTGATATGTGCAAATGATACACATATTTTTACAAATCCCAAGTATGAAATACAATATTTCATTGGTTTGGTATTTGTTTGATGGCCGTGGAGGCACAGGTGTTACACAATATGTATCTCAGGTCTGAGGATACTATGATATTCTCCTTTACTCAAATTTACTTATGATCAATCACAGATGATTCCATGCAGTAATATTTGAGAGCGAGTCAGTCCAATATTTGTATCCCACAAATATCTATGAACCTTGGCAGCAACGCCTTGCTCTATATTCATACTTCATGAATATCCACCAATCCAAGTTCATAATAGTCTTACATTCATATTTGTTCCCACAAGTATGATCGACTACGGACATTTAGAATAAGTAACTTATTCACGGATTTAAACATGCTAAAATGGAACATAACTCAACATACCATAAAGAGTTATAATAACAATTGTTCCAATATCCAAATACAAAATAGATCAAATCCAATCACTAGAATATCGAAGTCCTAAGGCACAAGTATGACCCTTTCATGCTTTGCCCATTCAAGGAGCTTCGTGAGTGGATCCGCAATATTTTGATCAGTGTGAACTTTGCGAATACATATCTTTCTCTTTTTCAACTTCATCCCTTATGTAGTTGAAACTCCGTTCAATGTGCCTAGTCTTTTGATGTTCACGAGGTTCCGTGATTTAAGCAATCACACCATCGTTATCACAAAGATCTCTAGGGGTCCTGAATGGTAGGGACTTCCCCTAGATCGGCAAAATTCAAGTGGCAGATCCATATGAATTATCACAATCAATGAAGCGGCGATGTATTCTGATTATGTAGTGGACAATGCTACCCTGATTGTGATCGAGAACCATCTCGATTTGTTTGGAAACTCGTATCTATGTAACCCTTTACAACGAATTCCTAAACTCGCATCCTTGTAACCCTTTACAACGAGTTCTTCTTTACCAGATCCATATATTAGAAATATATCCTTAGTCCTTCTAAGGTATTTCAATATATATATATATAACAGTCACCCAATGACCGTTTCTTGCTGGTTTCTTCTCGTTATGCTTAAAGCGCATAACTTGTCCAGTCTAGTGCATATCATTTCGTACATAATGAATCCTATAGCTGACGCATATGGGATTCCTTTGATTCTTTCTTGCTCATCCTTTGAGCTTGGACATTGAGATGCACTCAATATTGTCCTCTCTTGAATAGGTACCAAACCTTTCATTGAGTTCTTTATCTTGAACCCTATCTAGCGCCTTGACCTATCCTTATAGATCTTTATTCCTAAATATAGGCGACTTCACCAAAATCCTTAATGGAAAAATAACTTTCAAGCCAGGCTTTTACACCCTCCAAGGAATGTTATTTCCAAATAGTAGAATGTCATCGACATATAATACAAAGAAAGTTATAATGCTCCCACTAGCCTTCTTATTCACACAAGCTTTATCAACGTTTTTGATGAATCCATATTCCCTAATCTCTTCATCAAAACGGTGATTCCAACTTTTAGATGCTTGTTTCAATCCATAGATTGATTTCTTTAACTTGCACACTTTTTTAGGATGTTTTGGATCAACAAAACCTTCAGGCTTAACTATATAGACATCTTCCTCAAGATATCTATTAAGGAAAGTCGTTTTGAGATCTATTTGCCAAATCTCATAATCATATTGTGCAAGTATGGCAAATGATATCCTAGTTGACTTTAGCATCGCCACGGGCGAGAAGGTCTCATCATAATCAACCCTTTGAGTTTGAGTGAAACCTTTTGCTACAAGTCTTGCTTTACAAGTATCCAAGTTACCATGCATATATGTTTTCTTCATGAAAACCCACTTACTTCCAACTATTTTAGAGTTAAGAGGTGGCACAACCAATTCCAAACTTGGTTGTCATACATGGATTGCATCTCTACGTTCATAGCCTCAAGCCATTTGTCGCAATCGGATTTCGACATTGCATCATGGTATGTGGTTGGTTCATCTAAATCTACCACATAGCATCCATCCATAAAAAATCCATATCTTTCAGGTGGATTACTAATTCTACCAGATCTGCGAACGTTTTGTGTATGTTGATCAACCATTTGATCATCTTCAACAACCTCTTGTTGAGTGCTAGTATCAACCAAACGTGTATCGGCTTTTGGTTCCTGATCCTCATCAAGTTCCACTACTAGTTCCTTCCATTAGGAACTTATCTTCCAAGAACTTTGCCTTTCGAGCAACAAATACTTTTGCTCTGTTGGATCGTAGAAATAATATCCTATATCATCTTTAGGATATCCTACGAAGATACACTTAGTGGATCGTACTTCCAACTTGTTTGGGGTGTATTGCTTCACATAAGCTTCACAACCCTTACTTTTTAAATATGATAATGATGGAGCCCTTCCATGTCATATTTCAAAAGACGTCGTATCCACTTTCTTGGTTGGGGCCATATGGGCCACGGAGAGCAAAGCGTAACCCCAAAATGATAGAGATAATGCGCTCCTAGCCATCATAGATCGAACCATATCTAATAGAGTTCGATTCCTCCTCTATCAAAACCGAAGAACTTTAAAAGAGTTGATTTTGTACTTCACCTTTTGAAGATTCTGAACGTTTCAAAACTTCTTCTTTGTGTCAAGTACACATAACCATAACTACTATAGTTGTTGGTTAAAGTAATGAAGTATCTTTCACCATTCCTAGTCATTGGCTTAAAAGGATCACATACATTCGAATGTATGATACCTAAGAAATCTATTGCCCTTTCCCACTAAAGGGTTTCTTAGTCATTTTACTTTGTAAACAAGATTCACATGTATCAAATGAACCAATTTCATTTGTTTCCAAAAGATCATTCTTTCGAAGTGTTTACATGCGACATCTGTTTATATGACCAAGGCGATAATGCCAAAGATAAGTCTCACTCAAATCCATTTTGAGTTTGTTGGTGATTGCTTGGTACATTGAACTATCAAATGATGTATTATTATGAACCAATTCATAACTACCATTTGAAGGCTTAGTTTTAAAGTAAAACATGTCATTCATCGAAATATAAATGTCAATGTTTGCAAACTTTAAGTTAAAACCATATTGTCTTATAAGGGAAACTTGAATAATGATCCTAGTCAAAGTAGGAGCATTCAAGCTATTTTGAAACAATTTCCAAACCATTTGGAAGTTCATAGTCTCCTTTCTTGTAATGTTTATTTCTTTTGAACCTTTTGTAACGAATTGCAAATATGAGTTCCACATCCGGTATCTAATACCCATGTGTTAGAAGAAATAACATTAAAGTCAATATGTATCATCAAGATTGTACCTGAGGTTTGCCTAGCATCCCTCTTGTTTTTAACTCTTTGAGATAGGTTGGACAATTCCTATTTAAATGCCCTATCTCACCATACTTAAAGTATGGATCGTTCATGGCAACCTTTGCCTTCTTCTCTTTTGGTTTCGGTGGTTTCGCTTTAGTCTTTCTAATTCCCTTTGAATTACCCGTTTCCATTTGCAACATTTGCTTTGGTGTCGGGGTGATGCCCTTTCTAGTTGCCACCCTCATTGATCGTTAGAATGGATAAAACCCTTTTATCCATATTGAGCCTTTCGAGGTGATCAATGTGGCTTTTCATCTTAAAGACATAAGATGAGTCCGATTGGGTTTCCTCCATTCGACATGCATGAAGTGCTCGAACCGTTTCAAAGCGTTCTACCCATAGGAACATTTCCTACAATTGGTTAATCATGTCGTATGCTCATGATGTTCAAAACCTTTTGAATCTCGGGAATCATAATTCCTAACATGAGGCAAGAGGCTTGCGTAGTATCCTCGATATACTTAATTCAATCGTTATAGGCATCCTTATCTTCCATAAGATGTTCATCGGGATTAGGATCGTTTATTAGTGATAGGTTACGGACGGTTTGGGTAATATTGTTAGCGGCCATCTACAAAATTTAACAAGGTTCAATTTTAGTATTTTCGATATTATTATATTTTAATCATTAATACCCTTTTGTGTCTCATAGACAATTAATAATTAAAAACTAGAATCCAACGTTACATTTAAATATCGGTTAGGTGACCTTTATCCCTCTATTTAAATTAACAAGGTAGTCAACGTTTGACAATTGCAACTCTTTGCAACTTCTAGCCATATGGGATCGGTTAAACATCTTTATGTTTAGTTGGCATGTTTAATCCCATCAACACCGTTTGTTCGCCATGCTTCGGTGACCCTAAGTTCATGGTTTCCAAATCAAGTCGTCCAACTTACACACACGTGTGAGTTTATACACATAAGTGGTTAGGTGACCTTTATCCCACAAACATGGTAAACCCACCTCGAATATACAAGTTCCCTCAAATGTGGTTAGGTGACCTTTATCCCACGAAAGAGTTCCCAAGTGTTTCGAGTGTTGTATAAAAGGATGGTGTTTGACTTTGTTTTATAAAAGGGATTTTTGAGTTTTCAAAAATTCTAGTTTAGAAAACTTTATGTACCATACATTTGCATGCATTCAAATCCTTGGTACTTTTGTGAAAATAAATTTTCAAGGTTCTTTCTAATAAAACCCATTTTATTATAAAATCATTAATTTTTAATAACATTTTATTAACCAATTTTAATGATCTTATAAAGAACCAATTTTACGCTTGTTGTTGATTATTAGTTTGTTAAGCATGCATATCCAAATATCATCAAAACAATATAAATAAGCAACCACACAAGCACAACACATATATCATTAGGTGCATAACCATAGCCAACTATTTTGACCACACTTGTTAGCCGAAACAAGTGTGCCAAAAGGTCCTTCCTAAAGGGTGAATATTGACACAAATAATGTGTCGTTGAACTCCCACTTGATCCCGCATCCAAATGCTTCAAGTATCCTTCTTGTGTTGTGATTACTCCACTTTCTTTGATCTTCCAAATGTCTTTTATATTCAGCTCCAAACTCCTTTGGACTCCGAAAATGTGTTTTGGTTTTCGGGCTAAAATCCCGTTAAGAACTATGAAGTCCTTTATGCCCGAAATTGGCAAAAACCAAAACCGCATTTTTGTGTGCATCTTCTTTTACAAAATATATCCTAATACATTTTCTAGTAAAATAAAATGCACCTAATCTATTTATTTTACATACCAAATGAAATAAATAAATTACATATCTTCTAATGGAAGAACAAAATAGTTATTACAACCCATTGAAATAATAAATCACAACACAATCATTCAACACAAGGTTATGGCTAGGTCATATGCACCAAAATATATATCCAAATATATATTTATATTAATTTCAAGAAGCATAAAAAAAATGGTTCCCTTTTAATAACCATTTTCGGCTATGTCCAAAAAACCGAAAAGGTAAGTTTTGTCCAAACAAACAAATCATCCATATGAAATAATTTTTCAAGATTCATTTATGCATGTAAGAATATAATCTTGAAAAACAAAGGGATAACCATACTTAAAATTTCGGCCATAGGGTTTTCACCAAACCCGAAACCCGAAATTTTTAAGTCTATTGAAGCATGCACTCATATAAGCGGCTCTAGATGCCATTGATGGGATTTTAACATGTTTATCAAAGCAATTTCATCCATATGAAATAAAAACGCAGCGGAAAATTAGTTTAAAACATGTTACTTTTATAAGATATAAAACCATTTATATGCAAAATCCCAAAACCCGGATCCATATATGAGATGTATACTATCAAACACAACCATAGGATGTTTAGAAAACTACCTTCTTGAAGTACAAGGAGTAATGGATATGAAGAAGGTGATGCTTCTTGAACGGTTGCCTTCAAGAGTAGAAGACCTCAAGCTTGTATACCCCAAGCCTTCCAACAAACACTTTATGTTTAGCTAGGATTTCTCACTTGCAACTCACATGAAAGATCCCCTCTTGGAACCATCATATGGCCGAAAATTAGAGGGCCTTTTGTTGAGTTCTTGCACTTGAAATGTGAACTTGAAAACCTTTTGAAAACCATATGTATGGCCGAAAATTAGAGAGCATTTCTTAGAGGTTTTTCAAGTTCACTTGTCTTGCATCTTCATTCATTTAACATCTTGGTATTTATAGATGTAGAGAGAATCTTGGCCACCCATCATGCCCAATCAAGATGCATCTAACACATGCATTTGCATGCCATGTGATTGGCCAAAGCTTTTAGGGAAGAACACCCAATCAAGAGGCTTCTAACTTATGACAACATGCATGGAACCTTATTGGACAAGAATATTTTGGGAAGACCCCATGGGGGGGGGGGGGGGGGTTACGGCCAAGCTTTTATTTTTATAAAAAAAATTCAAATCTTTCTTTTATAAATTTAAGTCTTGATTAATTTTATAACTTTTATAAAATGATAACATCATATGTTATAAGACTTATACAACCTTTTATTATGTTATTTAACCCATTAAATAACAAAATAAAATATTTTTTTGGGTAAAGGGTTACCCCGGTGAAATTTTATATCAACCAAATAAAAACAGGGTGTATCAAGACACCGATACACACTACTAGACTTGGCATACCAAGACTAGGAAAACAGAAAAAACAATAAACCCGACAAGCAACACAACAAAAAAAAAATAAAAAATAATTTATTAGTTTGTCAAGTGCAATTATTTAGAAAACCAATTTCTAAATATTCTAAGTGTTGATATTTATTTATTTGATCATATCATAAATAAATATTGTAAGTGTTTGTCTAGCTTGTTATTGGGTATGACTCGACTTGGATCATAACGTACTAGCCACATCAATTTAATATGTGTCTTGGGCATACAGAGTCCAACAAGTTTGACGATCTAAAACAAGATGGGGGAGAACACCGTGCGTACACGGATCAATTTGAGGAGCTCAGTCTTTTGTGTCCTACTATGGTTACCCCGTTGGAGAAAGCGATGGAGAGGTACTGTGACCAACGGCAAAATTCCGGTAATTCCGTACAACTTGAACAACTATTTCGACTATTATTTTTCGCATATTTGACTTAATTTTAATTAATTAAAGTCTTGAGAGTCTAGGAATTACAAAAATCATAGTGAATTATGATAATGAATCCGTTGCGATTAGAAACAATATCCTAGACTAACAATAGGAACGCAAATAAACGATACTTGTCAGTACTAGTCGCGGTACAGTCTGACACAATGAAAACATGACATACAGTTATGTCTACACAAATATTTTATAAAAAGCTTTGTCAAAAATTTATATGTGCCTTATTATTTACAAAATTCCAATTAAAAACCAAATTGTTCAAGTCCGCAGAAAAATACAGAAATCGTGCGGAAATATACAGCATTCCGCAGAACGAAACCGTAACTGTCTGAAAAACCCAAAAATAAATATTATTTGACATAAATAATATAATGGGTAGTAAAAACGACACAAAATCCGCAATCGAATCTTATTGCGTTAAGCTGCATGGCTAGTTCAGTAAACTGCCAGTCAGCAAAGCCGGTACCGGAACCGTGTCAAAAATAATAAAATTTTTAGTCCAAAAAGTTGGATTAATTATTTGGATAATAAAACATGTGCAAAAATAATTTTTGTTATGTATTTATCCAGACGAAACATGGTGTCAGTATTTAACCCGGTACAGGACCCGAACCGACTTTTTCACCCGAATTACACACTAAAAATTTTGATGAACTAGTTTTACCTAGTGTCACACTACTTTAAAATATTAGAGCTTAAAACCTTGTAGATATTTTTATAAAAAAATATCAAGGTTATTAAAATGCATAAAGTTTATAGTTGAGACAATATTTTTATTAAGAAAATTCAGCAAATATCCTTTCCCTTAGCTGAATTTTCGTCCATGTGGGTCCCCCATTTGTAGCCTACTCATCTTGATACTTGTGTGTTGGAGCCATGAATGAATGATTAGTGTGAATACCCAAAAGAACAAAGTAATACTTACACTCCACCATTTCACAATTACAACATACACCAAAAACCATCCATATCCTTACTCTCTCTCTCTCTCTCTCTCTCTCTTCAAAATCGTGTAAACCAAACACCCCTCACACCAACTTCATTTCAATTATCAAATACAAGAGTTCTTACACAGATGGAGATCCATGGATGAAACTAGTTACAAGAGTGTTTAGAAAAGCTATTGGGAGCATTTTTGGTGGAACTTGAAGCTCTAAATCATCAAGATTTTTCTTATCTTCATCTTTGTTTCCTTGCAAAAATCTGTAAGAACAACATACTAGCTTCACTTTTATTTTTGATTTCTTTTACAAGTTCATCAAAAACCCACTTGAAAAATAACAAGAAACAACTAAAAATCATTATTTTTGAACATGTTTTTTCTATGATTATGAGATGAACTTGGAAGAATCTAAGCCTAATCAATTTGAATCTTGGTTATTTTCACTCAAAAATAAGATCTACATACATGCATGTAGGATCAACCAAGATTCATCAACAAAGGAATGAACATGAATTTTTATGAACAAGCTGCTAGTAAAATGTAACAAACCAATTAAAACCAAGAAAATAAATTTTTGAAATATTTCTTGAATAAAGTTTCCATTTCTGGAAAGGATCAAAATCAAGAAATATGTTGGTAGTAAACGTTTTGAATACATATTTATGATTCAAATGATCTTGTAAGACATCTAAAACAAGAATTTTTCATAAAATTTCGTTCTACAAGTTTTTGGCAAAAATAAGGAATAAAGTTTCCTTTTTAGGAAAGTTAAGAACAATATCATGTTCATGCTACTTTTGTTGAAAAATTCTGTTAAATAATGATACTTGATGATGTTTTGTATTGAAATAATTTGAAAACAAGTTTTGTATAAACTTGGGGAAAAATCCATATTTCAGACAAAACTATGGCAAAAATTTTTATATATTTTGCTATGTATTAAAAATGGTTAAACAAAATTTGAACAAAGTTATAAATCTATGTTTCATAAAAAGATTTCTAAATAAAAATGACAAGTATATATTTTTTTTTGATAAAATATGTACTTACAAAAATATTCATCAAGTATCATAAGTTATATATTTTGATGTGTACATCATGTGTTAGTTCTAGTAGGAACAAATACAAACTTTCTACACATCACAAAAATTACAAAAATATATATATATATAAACTTGATAAAATGTTCATCCTTGGACATGAACACAAAAACGGACAAATTTGGACAATATGGACTTTTGGACAAACAAAAATGTTACGGACAATACGAACAATCGGACATAAATTATGGACAAAACGGACGACGGATGAACTTATGGACATATTACCAATCCGAGGACTTAATACGACATCTAGACGATCTTTCGACACGGACACAAAATTTGCGTTTCGGACATTTTGAAAACTTATAAAAACTATTATGTTTTTATTTCCTAAAAAGTATAACTAGTAAATTTTTATAAAATTGTTTTTATAAAAATGAAAGACTTATTTTTTTTCAAATGGGCTAAATAGTTAGATAAATGGGCTTATATATTTTTTTATATATAAATTATATTGGGCTTAAAACTAAATACTTGGGCTAAGCCCAATAGCCAATAACTCATGGGCCAAGCCCAATATCAAACTTATGGGCCCAAAAGCCCAACACTAATTAAGCCCAACACTATTAAAGCCCAACACTATTTAAGCCCAACACTATTAAAACCCAACACTATTTAAGCCCAACACTATTAAAACCCAACACTATTTAAGTCCAATGACTTAAATTGTAAAGAAATACAATTATACAAAGTTCAACAAACGATAAAGACATACAAGTCTTACACATATTTAAGACATAAGACTTGTACTCAAGTTATTTACAAAGACCAAAGTGTCTAACAAATATAACAACGATTGTAGGTCGCAACACTGTTCAGGACTACCGCACGTGAAATCATATTTACTTCTACTCACTTGAGCAATACTGTGAGTTCATGTCCCCTATTCATTTTAAATGCTTTTCAAGCTTTACAACTATCGGGGAAAATACATGTACAATAAGTATGACAAGTCAAGGAATGAAACACCTTAGATCATGTGAGAAATTAGGGCCATAACTAAAGCACCATTAATCCTGTTTGGACCAAGGAACAAAGGGTTAGATCTAATGGGTGTTGGCGAGCCCCGCTCATGGCCATTTTGCCTAGGAGTGCATTTGTTGCCCTACGACATGGTGTCGATACAATTAAAATCGTCTAGGGTTGGATTGCTTCCTATTTCGTCACACATATTAATGTCCTTGCAAAACATTAATGATCACGATTTCATTGACGCTTTTCATACTATATTTGATTCAAATACAAGTACATCCTACATTTTTCGGGTGTATCATACACAACTAAACTGCATGAACTCGCTCAACCTTTGTTGATTTTTCTACTTAAACATGTATTTCAGGGAATTAGTGGACCTTGTCAGGGATTCTAATTCAGGAAACAAGTATCAAGACTCCGTGCCATCTTTTGAAGGGTTTATCTATTATAGTGCCGCTTTGCGGTGTTATAGTGGACAAAGCCTTAGTGTTAAAAACTTTCGTTTTGAATGTATGAAATAATAACAACCTAATTTCTTTGAAATGTTTGTAAATTATAAACTTAATGTATGTTGCGCATCTTTTGAACAATTATGGTAATGGCAATGGAGTATGTTTTATTCATTTAGTATGTTTACTTATATCGTTATGCAATGAGAACCAACAGATCACACCTCGCGCTTCCGCTACGAGCAGGGTGTGACAGATTGGTATCAGAGCTTCGATTGTAGTGAACTAGGATTCTTTCTCGAGTCTAGTCTACAATCACTAGGGAATCTCTCACGAAAACAATTCATACAAAAACAAGAGTTTTCATTGCATAAACAAAATTCATATCATACAAATCAAGCAAGGACATTAAGTGCATTAGTCTTTAAATGGTAGACATGAAACATTAAGTTAATCCGCATAAAACAAATAGAATAACTTAAAATGAACTTATGTGATTTCAACATTTTGTGTATATATATATTTGAAAAATTAATTTATTAATACATACGTCAAACCAATTATGTTACAAGATATCATGTCTTCATCCGAACGAAGCAACATTTATGATGACGTGGATCCTATGACACCTTCTTCAGATGATGATTACATACCAGAGGTTCAGGTCATTACATCTGATAGTGAGACGGGATCTGATAGCGATATGGATGATTTTCAGCCATTCGCAGTTCTAGGGGATATTGTTGACGATGACGTATTAGTTGTACCTCCACCACTCAATGACATAGTTATTATAGGTCACCCGGAGGGTGAACACGTAGTCGAGATTATACCGTTGGATGTACTTCCTATTGCTATGATGCCTTTCGTCGATCTCGACGAGGATAATGACGACATTGTCCCGGTGATTCACGTAGAGCATATAGATGATGACTTAGGAGATGGTAATGTTTATGATGTGGTTATTTTAGATGTTGCATCACCAGTAGTCTCGGTGATAGATATTTTATCGGATGCAGATACCGATTCAGATGCTTCTTCTTATGCATCCGTTACTTCATCTGCACTGCAGGCCCTTGGCCTACAGCGCAATGCAAACATTGAGTTGGATGATGTCCTACCAGATGAGCCAGTTGTCCCTGCACCTGATCATATTGTCCCTATCCTACCACATACAGACCATACTGACGAGGCAGGACCCTCTGGACATGCCCATATACCACCCAGGGATATGGACCTATACCCACATGTTATGCCCATATCGGATCCATATCATCCCTCGCATGTCCCAGCTGCTTCTACCGACTTACGTGCTCGTGTGTTGACACTCGAGCAACAGATAGACTTTATTATCCGTCGGGTTCATGAACTCGAGGAGGAGCTTATTCACCTTGAGGCTTTGGTACTTCTGACTCCATCACCACCAGCTCATTCACCACCTCATGCTCCACCACCACCACCAGAGTTACCACCATTACCCCCACTACCACCTCAGATACCACCCTTTGATTTACCTGCTCTTGTTTTGACACTCGATTAGCAGAGTGTTTTCCTTCACCGTTTGGTTCTTGAGTTGGAGGATAGAGTTTCTCAGGTTTACAGGTCATTGTTCCCAGTTCCACCACCAGTTTTTCCTCCGCCATAGACTTTGAGTTTGCAGGTACTTATTTTGTGGCAGGTAGCTATATCAGCGTTTTGTGTACATAGACTCACACCAAGTTTCAAGACAACTGAAAGACTAAAGACAGCATGGAATGAAGGAAAATTTTTTGCCACCTTGTATATGTACTAGTCTAGTGAGACCGGGGGATGTAGCCCGAGTCTATTTTGATTTCCTTTTCCAAAACAATCATGTAATCGGTTGTCAGTTATATATATAAGAAAACTTGGTGTTATCCTATATGTGCATCTAAATGTTATATGATATATGTTTGGTTGATTATATTGTTTGGTCTATTCGCAGGATATATTGCTTGATTACATTTTTATTAATGTTATAAATGTGGGTTATATACTTAGTAAAAATATTTATTAACAAACAAACGCCTAAAACTTAATCGTATATTCTTTTGGAAGAATAATGGCGCCAAGAAGACAACCTCCACGCACACGAACATCTAATCCACCCCCACCTCCACCAATGACTACAAATGAGGCGGAATTGAATGCATTAATAGAACAAAGGATTTCCCAGGCTATAGCCCTCTATGAGGCCTCACGTGCCGAACACAGCGGTGGCACTGGCGGATCAGGAGGCCCAGGACTTGGCGGTATCTCTGGCGGAACCAATACCAATGGTAACACTTAGTTGTTTTATCACAACTTACCCAATTCCTTTTATAATCTATGTGACAACCCTCAAATTTACATGTAACCGTACAATTTATTTCTGATAATTAAAGTGTTTGACGACTGTGTGGAATTACTTAACTGCTTTCTGATATCTGTGTTATGCTTACACGTATTTGTTAATATACTAATAGTGTACAGAAAAGTTACTAAATAGTCCGGTATGCATTCATGAGTGCTAAAAATTAAAAACGTTGCAAAAATATATATGTAGGACGCTTTACGGATTAATTAAGCAGTTTAACGGAACAGTGTCGAACCGAACAACCGGACTTTACCCGGAACATGAAAATATTGCCAAACACATTGTTTTTACTTTTCTGAGCTAGTTAGGGTCCCCGAACCCCCTAACACCCTTATTATTAAATAACACACAACAATATGCTAACTATATCATTCCAACATAACTAAGACTTGTAACTAGATCAATCACCACCCAACCCCCCCTATACCCCCCCCCCATTACGGTTTCATGAGGGTGGGACAACCACACCCCTCTTTTGATTATTTAAATGCCATTGTTGGACAATAAGGGGACATTCTACCTATTGGATCATAGTAAACATGGATTATAAATAAGTATCAAGGATAATCATACTCTCATTTTCAACACACACAAACTTCAAGCTTTTCTCTCCTTCCCTCCCTCATCCCTCACGGCTCCACCACACCTCCACCATACCACCACCTTCAAGCCTCCTACAAGCCATTTTCTTACATACAAAGGTGCAAGGGATCACATAAGGAAGCTCGGTGCACTCGGAATCTCAAGGACCTCACTACGTTTCTTTTATCCACCACTTTTACGCCTTTGATCTTCCCTAGCCTTGTGCTAGTTGTAAGTGCTTCTAAACACCTTCTTGATCTTGTCTAAAGTGGTTAATAAGAGATTTGTCGGATAAAAATGATGAACATATAAGATCAAAGTCTAAAGTCTACTAAAAATGATGAACATGGTGGTTAATGAGCAAATATTAGTGTAAAACTCTTGGATCTTGTTTTGTTATGATTCTTGGTTGATTATCTGATGTGTTGCTGGTTAATATTGATGTTTGATATTGTTATGATCACTAAACATGATTAGCGGAATCAATCGAACACAAGTTAGTAAGTTAAATGATGAAAACAGAATCTGTCCAAGTTTTACAGCCGACTTCAGTTGGCTGTAAACAGGTCATAAACTCTACAAAAAACTGATATTTTGAGTCTAAAACGTGTTATTATGAAATACGGTTCTAATGGCACCGGAATCGTAATTTTTGGACTTCGTTTACTATTTTTAAAGCGTAATTTCGTAACAGCAGCTAGAGCTGCATTTTTCTGCTGAAAATATATGTTTTGTTTTCCGTCATAACTTGGGTTCTGTGTTGAGTTGGATCATGAAACCTGTACTGTAGATGACCACTGATGTATTTGTAATTACCCCACTGGAATTTCGTAAATCGGACTTACGATGAATTTTTAATAAATTGTTCCGTGGACTGTGGTCAGAAATAGATAAATCTGAGATCAGTCCGGAAAATGAATTTTTATAAAATATTAGTAATGAACTGGTCCCCGATATTTTTACACAATAAAATTTGGAACGTTTAAGACATTTTGTAAAAATTTGGGAGTTTTTGGAATAAATTAACTATTTTATTAAAATGTCCGAAAACAGCCGGTTTTGAATACTAATGCTGAAATGACATAAGTTGTGACTTGCGTGTCTAAATGTCGAGTATGCTATCTGTGAATGATCTAACATGTTATATGTGTTACGTGCACTATCGTATGTTTACTTATGAGTGGGGAATGGATGGGAAGTGTATATATGGGCATAAACAGTTAAAGTAATGCATGCTATGTGATAGATACGTGTAGGAACTTTGTGCTCTATTTGTAAGCCACTAAATGACTAACTGGTAAATCATACTAGGACGTGATTGACCGACCTTGACTGTTAGCTATATTTGAGAATCTAACCGAGCAAACCGAGGTGAGTTCACACTTTTCTACAAAGCATGGTAAATTCCCGGTGGGAATGGGAATGGGTTCAGGAATAGGGATTCCTCGTCCTTTGGGACGTGTTCAGGAATGTAAATTCCTCGTCTTGTTGGGACAGATTAGACTTACTGGACTAGAACTCTATCAGCGAAGTCCCTCCCTTTTTGTATCGACTTAATCGCCGAGGCTATGGCGAGCGGGTCATTAGTTAATAGCGCTATTGGGTTTTACAAACCTCACACCGTGCCAGTCGGACGGGCGTGTACTAATGGACTATGGCACGTCGGTGGTGATAGAACACCGACGCTAGGGCACAGTTGATTTTTGTTAGTAGTCGATATGATAAAATACTGGGGTAGCTCCCCACGGCCAAAGTGCCGGGCTGGATAGCTAGGGAAGGTGGACATGGGATGGTTAACTAATAAACGTTTTCGAACTATGGGGTAACCCCCACGGCTGGATAGCCGAATGAGATTAAACTATGTTTTTGGAAACAACTCTAAAATGGACAACCAACCGTGAACTCACTCAACTTTGTTGTTGACTCGTTATTACATGCTTTGCAGGCCATTAGATGCTATGGAGCTTGCATATGGAGGTGGTCGTTGTGGGATGCGAACTGATATGTCCCGTACTTAATGAATAAACTTTATGAACTTATTAAACCTACGTTTTGGACTTTAAACTTATGAACTATGGACTTATGTTTTGAACTTATGTTTTATGCTTCCGCTGTTAACCTAAAATCGGTTCACTTCCTTTTGGTCACCAATCGTATTGTGTTTGGTTTTATTTACTTAATTATGTTGTTCAATATGATTGGTGGCTCGATCCTGGTCATGTCACGCCTCCAAGCGGTGATACTCCGTATGGTGGATTTTGGAGGTGTGACAGTTTGGTATCAGAGCCATTGGTTATAGTGAACTTGGTTTTAAAAAGGGAAAGGCTTTTTGATAAAACCAGACTATAACCTGTACAGTGCTCGACGATCCACAACGACGCTTCGCTCCACGTGCAAGACTCGACACCATAAGTGGTATGATTTAAGTTTATATTTCTTACTTGCTAGGTTACTTTTGTCCGGTGTGGTGTTTATGGTTTTTTTATTTAGGGTAGTAGTATGTTGTCTATTAGCCCTACTGCGTTCTTTATGATATGCAATTGTTTACTTGAAATTTGA
The DNA here is from genome assembly GCA_030545235.1 of Helianthus tuberosus. Taxonomy (NCBI): domain Eukaryota; kingdom Viridiplantae; phylum Streptophyta; class Magnoliopsida; order Asterales; family Asteraceae; genus Helianthus; species Helianthus tuberosus. Next base: position 68,998,206 of record CM060356.1, on the reverse strand, counting down.
CAAGTGGTGGTCAAATTCTTTTCTAATTTCTCGTCACCCCTCTACGACAACTGTTTATGCATTCTATCTATTTACACGCTTAACTCGACATGACGTCACCATCTGACCCTCCGTACATTCGGCTTGTACGTCAACATTCACGAAGTCCCGACCTGGCTCAAACGAACTCGGGTTTTGGAGAACTATACCCACGCATCCCCGTTGACGGACCTCATCATCTCCACTGGTCTTCGTTACCAGAAACGAAGCAGCCACAGTTACGCGCGTTCGTCGGTTTGCAACTCGCAACCCTACCAACCAAACTCTATTTTGGACAAGTGATATACTTCCGTGATCGAAATGCAACGAACTTCCCTTTTTGTGTCATGCCGCCACACCTCACTACTAGAATTGCTTCTAGGCGACATATTACTTGGTTGAATTCTTCTGTTATTGGTGGACCCCTGTTTTCGCTCGATTCTTCGCATGAACCTCATTAATTCCCTGTTTCTTCGATTGGCAACTGATTTAACGAAACGCCAACAACCACACCACTATTTCCACCGATCACAAGATTACCCCCATTACCTTATTGGGTGGTTAATGCTTCTTCTACTTGATTTACTCCTTCGAAAACCCAACCTAGCGAATGGATGCCCTTACTGATGGGATAGTCTTCAGGACGCTCAAGGACAGAAATATGGATTACTCAACCTATAGGCGAACACGATAATCTATACGCTTATCTGACCCGCCTTACACTACAAGAAATCGTACTATTCCATGATAGTCTTCTTAAAAACGCGGAATCTTTATACTAGCTTTTGTACCGACACATGATTATTGGTTTATGTTATGTCTACTTTCTACCATTTTCTTAGACCAAACCGTCATTCTCTTGCCACAGTGACATTTCGTTCTCGCTCCACCATGACACTGAAATGAACACCCTCTAGCATAGAGAGTTTGGAAGGCTCGACTCTCGATCCTCGGTGATCACTCCTTGAAACCTTTAGAGTGATGCAAAGAACGATCCCAACGCGGTAATGGGTAAGTTTCTTCTGGACGATTTCTTTGTTACTGTTTTATTCGATTCAGGTGCCGATACTAGTTATGTGTCCGTAAAAGTTAGCCAAATGCTTAAGCGTACTCCAACACCTTTGAACACCAAACACACGGTAGAACTAGCTAACGGTAAAAGCCTTGAGGCCACCCACATAGTTAAGGGTTGTAACCTTGTCTTAGCTGGCCAGACCTTCTCTATCGATCTTATTCCCATCGTACTGGGTAGTTTTGACGTCGTGATTGGGATGGATTGACTATCTCACCATCAAGCGGAGATTGTTTGCAAGGAGAAAATCATCCGCATTCCTCGTTCTGGTGAAGAACCTCTCATGATTCATGGCAACAAGAGTGGTGCTGTCGTAGGCATTATCTCTTATCTTAAGGCCCAGAAGTGTTTGCGAAAGGGCCACACTGCCATTCTGACACTCGTTACTGACACATCAACGGAAGAGAAGAGAATTGAGGACATCCCTATTGTACGCGACTTTCCCGAGGTATTTCCTGAGGAATTACCTGGTCTTCCGCCTCATCGCCAAGTCGAGTTTCAATTCGAGCTAGCTCCTGGGGCAGCACCAGTAGCTCGAGCTCCCCATCGTCTAGCTCCGTCAGAACTTGAAGAACTGTCAACGCAACTACAAGAACTCTTGGAAAAGGGTTTCATACATCCCAGTTCTTCGCCTTGGGGAGCTCCAGTGTTATTCGTGAAGAAGAAAGACGGTACCTTCAGAATGTGTATTGACTATCGCGAACTTAACAAGGTGACCGTGAAGAATCGTAATCCTCTTCCACGTATTGACGACTTGTTCGACCAGTTGTAAGGGTCGAGCTATTACTCTAAGATTAATTTGAGATCGGGATACCATCAGCTAAGAGTCCGAGAGGAGGACGTCTCCAAAACAGCATTCAGAACTCGTTACGGCCATTACGAGTTTCTGGTTATGCCATTCGGGCTGACGAATGCACCAGCGGTCTACATGGATCTCATGAACCGAGTATGCAAGCCTTACCTGGATAAGTTCGTTATTGTGTTCATCAACGATATCCTGATCTATTCTTAGAGTCAGGAGGAACACGAGCAGCACCTACAACTTATGCTGGAACTTCTTCGAAAAGAGCAGTTGTATGCCAAGTTTTCGAAATGTGACTTCTGGCTTCGCGAAGTCCACTTTCTAGGCCATGTGGTAAACAAGGATGGAATTCATGTGGATCCATCTAAGGTTGAATCGATCAAGAACTGGCCTGCACCCCGCACACCAACAGAAATCCGCCAATTCTTGGGTTTGGCCGGATATTACAGAAGGTTTATAAAGGATTTCTCCAAGATTGCGCAACCCCTCACTTCACTGACTCAGAAGGGTGTCACCTATCGCTGGGGTGATGCACAGGAATCTGCGTTTCAACACTTAAAAGATAGACTTTGTAGCACGCCTATCCTCTCATTGCCTGAAGGCACAGAAGATTTTATGGTTTATTGCGACGCTTCCATCCAAGGGCTTGGTTGCGTATTGATGCAACGTGACAAGGTCATTGCCTACGCATCGTGCCAACTTAAAGTTCACGAAAGGAACTACACTACGCATTACTTGGAACTGGGAGCAGTTGTTTTCGCACTTAAGATATGGAGACATTACCTGTACGGTACCAAGTGCACCATTTACACCGATCACAGGAGTCTCGAGCACATCTTCAAGCAAAAGGAATCAAATATGCGACAACGCCGATGGGTCGAACTTTTGAACGATTATGAATGCGCTATCAAATATCATCCGGGCAAGGCCAATGTTGTGGCCGACGCCCTCAGTCGAAAGGATACCCTACCTAAGCGTGTACGTGCTTTACAACTTACCATCCAATCTAACCTTCCCGCTCAGATTCGTGATGCTCAGGTTGAAGCATTGAAAGCAGAGAACATCAGGGCTGAATCCCTACGAGGATCGAGGCAGCGGCTAGAACAAAAGGAAGACGACGCTTACTATGTAACAGGGCGTATCTGGGTTCCACTTTATGGAAACTTACGCGAGCTTGTGATGGAAGAAGCGCACAAGTCTCGTTATTCGGTACATCCTGGTTCGGATAAAATGTACCACGACCTAAAGACTACGTATTGGTGGCCTGGCATGAAAGCCCAGATAGCAACCTACGTCAGTAAGTGCTTGACTTGTGCGAGAGTCAAGACTGAATATCAGAAACCATCAGGCCTACTTCAACAACCGGAGATCCCGAAATGGAAATGGGAGCAAATTTCCATGGATTTCGTTACTGGTCTGCCCAGATCTCAACGCGGAAACGATACCATTTGGGTGATCGTAGATCGACTGACCAAGTCTGCACATTTTCTGGCTATCAAGGAAATGGATAAGTTTTCTACTCTTGCAGACATTTACCTAAAGGAAGTGGTATCAAGGCACGGAGTGCCAACCTCTATTATATCTGATCGTGACGCGCGTTTTACTTCTGAACTGTGGCAAGCAATGCACAAGTCTTTTGGCTCACGTTTAGATATAAGCACCGCTTATCACCCACAGACGGATGGGCAATCTGAACGCACCATCCAAACCCTTGAAGACAGGCTTCGGGCATGTGTAATCGACTTTGGTAATGGCTGGGAGAAGCATCTCCCGCTAGTGGAGTTTTCGTATAACAACAGCTACCACACCAGCATTCAGACCGCTCCATTCGAGGCATTGTACGGACGCAAATGCCGATCACCTCTCTGTTGGGAAGAAGTTGGTGACAGCCAAATCACTGGCCCAGAGCTTGTGGTAGATACCACCGAGAGAATTGCTCAGATACGACAGCGAATGGCGGCAGCTCGTGACCGTCAGAAAAGCTATGCTAATAAGGGAAGAAAACCACTCGAGCTCCAGGTTGGGGATCGAGTGCTACTCAAAGTCTCACCTTGGAAAGGTGTAGTCCGCTTTGGCAAACGAGGCAAACTCAATCCGCGTTATGTCGGACCATTCGAAGTCACTGAGAAAATTGGCAAAGTCGCCTACAGGTTGAACCTACCTGAAGAACTCAGCGGAGTTCACAATGTTTTCCATGTGTCGAATCTGAAGAAGTGTCTGTCAAATGAGACCCTCATAGTTCCTCTTAAGGAACTCACTATCGACGACCAGCTGCGATTCGTCGAGGAACCAGTAGAGATTACGGATAGAGATGTTAAGATCCTCAAGCATACCAGGATACCTTTGGTCCGAGTTCGTTGGAATGCTCGTCGTGGCCCAGAGTATACCTGGGAACAAGAAGACCAAATGAAACTCAAGTATCCCCAGCTGTTTAAGAAAAACGCAACCACTACTGAGACTGAAGCTACTGCAGAATTTCGGGACGAAATTCCAAATCAACGGGGGGATGATGTGACACCCCAGGAAAATCAGGAAAACAACGCAACTTAACTAGCTTCCTCAGTAACCACGCGCTAAATTTCGGGACGAAATTCTCTTAACAGGGGGAGAATGTGACAACCCTCAAATTTACATGTAACCGTACAATTTATTTCTGATAATTAAAGTGTTTGACGACTGTGTGGAATTACTTAACTGCTTTCTGATATCTGTGTTATGCTTACACGTATTTGTTAATATACTAATAGTGTACAGAAAAGTTACTAAATAGTCCGGTATGCATTCATGAGTGCTAAAAATTAAAAACGTTGCAAAAATATATATGTAGGACGCTTTACGGATTAATTAAGCAGTTTAACGGAACAGTGTCGAACCGAACAACCGGACTTTACCCGGAACATGAAAATATTGCCAAACACATTGTTTTTACTTTTCTGAGCTAGTTAGGGTCCCCGAACCCCCTAACACCCTTATTATTAAATAACACACAACAATATGCTAACTATATCATTCCAACATAACTAAGACTTGTAACTAGATCAATCACCACCCAACCCCCCTATACCCCCCCCCCCATTACGGTTTCATGAGGGTGGGACAACCACACCCCTCTTTTGATTATTTAAATGCCATTGTTGGACAATAAGGGGACATTCTACCTATTGGATCATAGTAAACATGGATTATAAATAAGTATCAAGGATAATCATACTCTCATTTTCAACACACACAAACTTCAAGCTTTTCTCTCCTTCCCTCCCTCATCCCTCACGGCTCCACCACACCTCCACCATACCACCACCTTCAAGCCTCCTACAAGCCATTTTCTTACATACAAAGGTGCAAGGGATCACATAAGGAAGCTCGGTGCACTCGGAATCTCAAGGACCTCACTACGTTTCTTTTATCCACCACTTTTACGCCTTTGATCTTCCCTAGCCTTGTGCTAGTTGTAAGTGCTTCTAAACACCTTCTTGATCTTGTCTAAAGTGGTTAATAAGAGATTTGTCGGATAAAAATGATGAACATATAGGATCAAAGTCTAAAGTCTACTAAAAATGATGAACATGGTGGTTAATGAGCAAATATTAGTGTAAAACTCTTGGATCTTGTTTTGTTATGATTCTTGGTTGATTATCTGATGTCTTGCTGGTTAATATTGATGTTTGATATTGTTATGATCACTAAACAAGATTAACGGAATCAATCGAACACAAGTTAGTAAGTTAAAGGATGAAAACAGAATATGTCCAAGTTTTACAGCCAACTTCAGTTGGCTGTAAACAGGTCATAAACTCTACAAAAAAAATGATATTTTGAGTCTAAAACGTGTTATTATGAAATACGGTTCTAATGGCACCGGAATCGTAATTTTTGGACTTCGTTTACTATTTTTAAAGCGTCATTTCGTAACAGCAGCTAGAGCTGCATTTTTCTGCTGAAAATATATGTTTTGTTTTCCGTCATAACTTGGGTTCTGTGTAGAGTTGGATCATGAAACTTGTACTGTAGATGACCACTGATGTATTTGTAATTACCCCACTGGAATTTCGTAAATCGGACTTACGATGAATTTTTAATAAATTGTTCCGTGGACTGTGGTCAGAAATAGATAAATCTGAGATCAGTCCGGAAAATGAATTTTTATAAAATATTGGTAATGAACTGGACCTCGATATTTTTACACAATAAAATTTGGAACGTTTAAGACATTCTGTAAAAATTTGGGATTTTTTGGAACAATTTAACTATTTTATTAAAATGTCCGAAAACAGCCGGTTTTGAATAATAATGCTGAAATGACATAAGTTGTGACTTGCGTGTCTAAATATCGAGTATGCTATCTGTGAATGATCTAACATGTTATATGTGTTACGTGCACTATCGTATGTTTGCTTATGAGTGGGGAATGGATGGCAAGTATATATATGGGCATAAACAGTTAAAGTAATGCATGCTATGTGATAGATACGTGTAGGAACTTTGTTCTCTATTTGTAAGCCACTAAATGACTAACTGGTAAATCATACTAGGACGTGATTGACCGACCTTGACTGTTAGCTATATTTGAGAATCTAACCAAGCAAACCGAGGTGAGTTCACACTTTTCTACAAAGCATGGTAAATTCCCGGTGGGAATGGGAATGGCTTCAGGAATAGGGATTCCTCGTCCTTTGGGACGTGTTCAGGAATGTAAATTCCTCGTCCTGTTGGGACGGATTAGACTGACTGGACTAGAACTCTATCAGCGAAGTCCCTCCCTTTTTGTATCGACTTAATCGCCGAGGCTATGGCGAGCGGGTCATTAGTTAATAGCGCTATTAGGTTTAACAAACCTCACACCGTGCCAGTCGGACGGGCGTGTACTAATGGACCATGGCACGTCGGTGGTGATAGAACACCGATGCTAGGGCACAATTGATTTTTGTTAGTAGTCGATATGATAAACGAGTCTGGTAGTTTAAAATACTGGGGTAGCTCCCCACGGCCAAAGTGCCGGGCTGGATAGCCAGGGAAGGTGGACATGGGATGGTTAACTAATAAACATTTTCAAACTATGGGGTAACCCCCACAGCTGGATAGCCGAATGAGATTAAACTATGTTTTTGGAAACAACTCTAAAATGGACAACCAACCGTGAACTCACTCAACTTTGTTGTTGACTCATTATTACATGCTTTGCAGGTCATTAGATGCTATGGAGCTTGCATATGGAGGTGGTCGTTGTGGGATGCGAACTGATATGTCCCGTACTTAATGAATAAACTTTATGAACTTATTAAACCTACGTTTTGGACTTTAAACTTATGAACTATGGACTTATATTTTGAACTTATGTTTTATGCTTCCGCTGTTAACCTAAAATCGGTTCACTTCCTTTTGGTCACCAATCGTATTGTGTTTGGTTTTATTTACTTAATTATGTTGTTCAATATGATTGGTGGCTCGATCCTGGTCATGTCACGCCTCCAAGCGGTGATACTCCGTATGGTGGATTTTGGGGGTGTGACAATCTATTCGTGCGTTTCACTATTTGCTCATTCTTAATCCGTTTATTTGTCTATTTCAGGATGCACATTCAAGCAGTTTCTATACTGCAAGCCACTCAATTATGATGGCACAGGTGGTGCTGTGGCTTATGTGCGTTGGACGGAGAAAACGGATTCTACCATAAGAATGAGCAGATGCTCTATCGATCAGCAAGTCACCTACGTCACTGGCTTGTTCATCAATGAGGCCCTTACATGGTGGAATTTACAAGTGCAAACTTTGGGTGATAGTGTAGCATACGGATTGACGTGGGAAGAGTTGAAAGAAAGGATGAGAGAAAAATATTGTTCCCGTGCTGAACTCCAGAAGTTGGAGAACGAATTTTGGAACCTTACTATGGTCGGATCTGATATTACCGGGTATACCCAAAGGTTTCACGATCTGTCGCATGTGATTCCTTATTTGGTTAGACCAGAATACAAGCGTATTGAACGCTATATTTGGGGACTTTCTCCTGAGATCCGAAGTCATGTTACTGCAGCAGAACCCACGACTATCACGCAGGCGGTAACTTTAGCTGTGAGCCTTAATGAAGACGCGATCAGGATGAAGAAGTATAATGTGAAAGGAGATGAGAAGAAAGATTCACATGTTGAGTCTTCCACGGGTGGAAAAAGGAGTTACTCAAATTTCAAGAAGGGAACTCGTAGGAACAACAACTACAACAATAACACCAACCCCAACAACAATACCAACAACAACAACAACTACAACCGCAATACCAACAACAACAATAACAACAACCGCAATCACAACAACCCCAACAATTATAACATAAAACAAGAGAATACTCAGGCAAGAGATGCAAAGGCGTTTGTAGCCACCAATGATACTGGATCGAAGAAGTACTCTGGTACTATGCCCAAGTGTGAGCGATGCTCGTATCATCACATGGGTAATTGTAGGAAATGTGACAAGTGTGGCAAGCTTGGCCACCGTACCGAGTCATGCTGGGGATCAGGAAATAGACCAGGAACGGAGAATAGAAATAACAATAAGAATGGAAATGGGCGTGAGCAAGGATGTTTTGGATGCGGAAGCAAAGATCATTTCAAAAGGGATTGCCCTAAAGAAAACCAAGCTCGTGGTCGATCATTTGTGATTGGAGCTAAGGACGCGCGCCAAGACCCTAATGTGGTCACTGGTACGTTCCTCCTTAACAATCATTTTGCATCCATATTATTTGATACCGGTGCCGATTTTAGCTTTATCTCTGTAGAATTTAAAAATACTCTGGGACTAAAATCTAGTAAGTTAGATGTCCCATATTCTATAGAATTGGCTAACGGTAAACTAGTAGAGTCGGGGGAAGTTGTTAAGGAGTGTTCCTTACAACTTGGAGAACAAAAATTCACTATCAATCTCTTACCTGTTGAGTTGGGTAGTTTCGATGTAGTGGTTGGCATGGATTGGCTATCCATTAATCGAGCCGAAGTTGTTTGCCACGAAAAGATCATTCGCATACCACTACTGAACGAAGAGACGCTAGTGATACATGGAGAGAAGCGCGACACCCCATTACGGATCATTAATAGCATGAAAGCCCAGAAGTGCTTACGGAAAGGGTATATTGCTTTTCTAGCACATGTTGTGGACAAGAAGACTGATAGGCCAAAGTTGACAGATATTCCAATAGTAAAAGAATTTCCTGAAGTCTTTCCTGAAGACTTCCCAGGACTACCACCTTATCGACAAGTCGAATTTCATATCGATTTGGTACCAGGAGCCGGACCCGTAGCTAAATCTCCATATCGATTAGCACCTTCTGAAATGCAAGAGTTATCCACACAACTTCAAGAGTTGTTGGATAAAGGATTCATAAGACCGAGCTACTCGCCTTTGGGAGCTCCAGTCTTGTTTGTAAAGAAGAAGGACGGAACTTTCAGGATGTGCATAGATTATCGCGAGTTGAATAAACTTACCATCAAGAATCGGTATCCATTACCGAGGATTGATGATCTATTCGATCAGCTACAAGGGTCGAGTTTATACTCAAAGATAGACTTACGATCGGGGTATCATCAATTACGGGTTCAAGAGGAAAGCATACCGAAAACGGCTTTTCGGACTCGTTACGGTCATTACGAGTTTCTCGTTATGCCATTTGGCTTAACGAATGCACCAGCAGTCTTCATGGATCTAATGAATCGCGTGTGCAAGCCGTATCTCGACAAATTCGTCATAGTGTTTATTGACGATATTTTGATATACTCTCGATCGACTGAAGAACATGAACAACATTTGAGAACAATTTTGGAGTTGCTAAAGACGGAGAAACTATACGTGAAATTTTCCAAATGCGAATTTTGGATTCGCGAAGTACAATTTCTCGGGCATGTAGTGAACGAGAAAGGCATTCAAGTAGACCCGTCGAAGATAGAAGCGATAAAGAATTGGGAAGCGCCCAAGACTCCTACTGAAGTGCGACAATTTTTGGGCTTAGCGGGATATTATAGGAGATTTATTGAGAATTTTTCAAAGATTGCTCAACCGCTAACTTCTCTTACACAGAAAGACAAGAAATTCGATTGGGGAGAGAAACAAGAAGTAGCATTTCAACTTCTTAAAGACAAGTTGTGCATTGCACCAATTTTATCATTACCCGATGGTACCGATGATTTTGTTGTATACTGTGATGCTTCGCATCAAGGTTTGGGTTGCGTACTCATGCAACGTGAAAAACTTATCGCGTACGCGTCTCGCCAACTAAAAGTTCACGAAAAGAACTATACCACTCACGACCTTGAATTAGGCGCAGTGGTATTTGCTTTGAAAATATGGCGACATTATCTATATGGTACTCAATGTACTATTTTCACGGATCATAAAAGTCTACAACACATATTCAACCAAAAAGAATTAAATATGCGTCAACGACGTTGGGTTGAATTGTTTTTTGGGTAAAGGGTTTACCCCAGGTAAATTTTTATAAATGAAAATAAGAACAAGGGCATGCCCAACTCGGACACACCAACTAGGCTTGACATACCAACGCCTAGGAACACAAAACAACACAACCCACAAACACAACCATTCAAAAACAAACTATAACAAAACGACCAGATCTAAACAAAAACCGAGAAAACAACTAACACTAAAAATTGTTAAACGATTATGATTGTGAAATCAAGTATTATTCGGGCAAGGCGAATGTTGTAGCTGACGCCTTGAGCCGCAAGGAGCGAGTTAAAACACTAAGAGTCCGAGCATTAGAAATGACAATTCACACAGATCTTATCACTCGGATTCATAATGCACAACAAGAAGCACTCAAGGAAGAGCATATTCAAGCTGAAACACTTCGAGGCATGGAAAAACAATTAGTGCCAAAAGAAGATGGAACTTTATACCTTATGGGTAGAATTTGGGTTCCACTCTTTGGAGGCCTTCAGCACATAGGTCTAAATACTCGATTCATCCTGGATCGGATAAAATGTACCAGGATTTGAAAAAGTACTATTGGTGGCCTAAACTCAAAAGTGATATCGCGACTTATGTCGGGAAATGCTTAACCTGCGCGAAGATCAAGGCTGAATATCAGAAACCCTCGGGCTTGTTACAACAACCTCAGATTCCCGTTTAGAAATGGGAACAAATATCGATGGACTTCATTACGAAGTTACCCAGGACCTAAAAAGGCCATGACATGATATGGGTAATCATCGATAGATTGACAAAGTCCGCACACTTCTTGCCAATTCGGGAGAAGGATAGTACTGAGAAACTAGCGGAACTCTATGTCAGAGAAATAGTGGCTCGTCATGGAGTACCTATTTCAATCATTTCGGACCGAGATGGTCGTTTTGTTTCTAGAATTTGGAATTCATTTCAACAGGCCTTTGGATCGCAATTAAATCTGAGTACGGCCTTTCATCCTCAAACTGACGGCCAGAGCGAACGGACAATCCAAACACACGAAGATATGCTTCGTGCGTGTGTTATGGATTTAGGCGGCAATTGGGATACTCATCTACCTTTAGTTGAGTTTTCCTACAATAACAGCTACCATACTAGTATACAAGCTGCACCGTTTGAAGCTCTTTATGGTCGAAAGTGTCGCTCTCCGCTATGTTGGGCGGAAACAGGCGATAGTCAGTTAATTGGTCCGGAGCTAGTCCAAGAGACTACGGATAAAATTTTCCAGATCCGAGACCGTATCAAGGCGGCTCGCGATCGACAAAAGAGCTACGCAAACAAAAAGCGAAAACAATTATCTTTCGAGGTCGGAGACAAAGTCTTGTTGAAAGTCTCGCCCTGGAAAGGCGTAGCGAGGTTTGGTAAGCGTGGAAAGCTAAATCCACGTTACATTGGACCATTTGAAATCTTAGAAAAGATTGGCACTGTTGCATACAAGCTGAAGTTACCAGAAGAACTTAGCAGTGTGCACCACACGTTTCATGTATCGAATCTTTGAAAAAGTCCAACAAAAGATACCGTTATCATCGCTGCGGATGAAATTCACATCGACGATAATCTCCAATTCACTGAAGAACCTGTTGAGGTCACGGACTGGAAGGTTCAGAAAACACGGAGAAGTCGTATCAAGTTAGTAAAAGTTCGTTGGAACTCTCGTCACGGACCTGAGTATACTTGGGAACGTGAAGACCAAATGAAAGCAAAATATCCTCACCTGTTTCCAAAGACTCCTACAAAGAATCACAAAGCTCGAATTTCGAGACGAAATTCTAAATAACAGGGGGAGAATGTGACAAACGGCAAAATTCCGGTAATTCCGTACAACGTGAACAACTATTTCGACTATTATTTTTCGCATATTTGACTTAATTTTAATTAATTAAAGTCTTGAGAGTCTAGGAATTACAAAAATCATAGTGAATTATGATAATGAATCCGTTGCGATTAGAAACAATATCCTAGACTAACAATAGGAACGCGAATAAACGATACTTGTCAGTACTAGTCGCGGTACAGTCTGACACAATGAAAACATGACATACAGTTATGTCTACATAAATATTTTATAAAAAGCTTTGTCAAAAATTTATATGTGCCTTATTATTTACAAAATTCCAATTAAAAACCAAATTGTTCAAGTCCGCAGAAAAATACAGAAATCGTGCGGAAATATACAGCATTCCGCAGAACGAAACAGTAACTGTCTGAAAAACCCAAAAATAAATATTATTTGACATAAATAATATAATGGGTAGTAAAAACGACACAAAATCCGCAATCGAATCTTATTGCGTTAAGCTGCATGGCTAGTTCAGTAAACTGCCAGTCAGCAAAGCCGGTACCGGAACCGTGTCAAAAATAATAAAAATTTTAGTCCAAAAAGTTGGATTAATTATTTGGATAATAAAACATGTGCAAAAATAATTTTTGTTATGTATTTATCCAGACGAAACATGGTGTCAGTATTTAACCCGGTACAGGACCCGAACCGACTTTTTCACCCGAATTACACACTAAAAATTTTGATGAACTAGTTTTACCTAGTGTCACACTACTTTAAAATATTAGAGCTTAAAACCTTGTAGATATTTTTATAAAAAAATATCAAGGTTATTAAAATGCTTAAAGTTTATAGTTGAAACAATATTTTTATTAAGAAAATTCAGCAAATATCCTTTCCCTTAGCTGAATTTTCGTCCATGTGGGTCCCCCATTTGTAGCCTACTCATCTTGATACTTGTGTGTTGGAGCCATGAATGAATGATTAGTGTGAATACCCAAAAGAACAAAGTAATACTTACACTCCACCATTTCACAATTCCAACATACACCAAAAACCATCCATATCCTTACTCTCTCTCTCTCTTCAAAATCGTGTAAACCAAACACCCCTCACACCAACTTCATTTCAATTTTCAAATACAAGAGTTCTTACACAGATGGAGATCCATGGATGAAACTAGTTACAAGAGTGTTTAGAAAAGCTATTGGGAGCATTTTTGGTAGAACTTGAAGCTCTAAATCATCAAGATTTTTGTTATCTTCATCTTTGTTTCCTTGCAAAAATTTGTAAGAACAACATACTAGCTTCACTTTTATTTTTGATTTCTTTTACAAGTTCATCAAAAACCCACTTGAAAAATAACAAGAAACAACTAAAAATCATTATTTTTAAACATGATTTTTTTATGATTATGAGATGAACTTGGAAGAATCTAAGCCTAATCAATTTGAATCTTGGTTATTTTCACTCAAAAATAAGATCTACATACATGCATGTAGGATCAACCAAGATTCATCAACAAAGGAATGGACATGAATTTTTATGAACAAGCATGCTAGTAAAATGTAAGAAACCAATTAAAACCAAGAAAATAAATTTTTGAAATATTTCTTGAATAAAGTTTCCATTTCTGGAAAGGATCAAAATCAAGAAATATGTTGGTAGTAAACGTTTTGAATACATATTTATGATTCAAATGATCTTGTAAGACATCTAAAACAAGAATTTTTCATAAAATCTCGTTCTACAAATTTTTGGCAAAAATAAGGAATAAAGTTTCCTTTTTAGGAAAGTTAAGAACAATATCATGTTCATGCTACTTTTGTTGACAAATTTTGTTAAATAATGATACTTGATGATGTTTTGTATTGAAATAATTTGAAAACAAGTTTTGTATAAACTTGGGGAAAAATCCATATTTCAAACAAAACTATGGCAAAAAAATTTATATATTTTGCTATGTATTAAAAATGGTTAAACAAAATTTGAACAAAGTTATAAATCTATGTTTTATAAAAAGATTTCTAAATAAAAATGACAAGTATATATTTTTTTTTGATAAAATATGTACTTACAAAAATATTCATCAAGTATCATAAGTTATATATTTTGATGTGTACATCATGTGTTAGTTCTAGTAGGAACAAATACAAACTTTCTACACATCACAAAAATTACTAATATATATATATGAACTTGATAAAAGTCCATCCTTGGACATGAACACAAAAACGGACAAATTTGGACAATATGGACTTTTGGACAAACAAAAATGTTACGGACAATACGAACAATCGGACATAAATTATGGACAAAACGGACGACGGATGAACTTATGGACATATTACCAATCCGAGGACTTAATACGACATCTAGACGATCTTTCGACACGGACACAAAATTTTCGTTTCGGACATTTTGAAAACTTATAAAAACTATTATGTTTTTATTTCCTAAAAAGTATAACTAGTAAATTTTTATAAAAATGAAAGACTTATTTTTTTTCAAATGGGCTAAATAGTTAGATAAATGGGCTTATATATTTTTTTATATATAAATTATATTGGGCTTAAAACTAAATACTTGGGCTAAGCCCAATAGCCAATAACTCATGGGCCAAGCCCAATATCAAACTTATGGGCCCAAAAGCCCAACACTAATTAAGCCCAACATTATTTAAGCCCAACACTATTAAACCCCAACACTATTTAAGCCCAACACTATTAAAGCCCAACACTATTTAAGTCCAATGACATAAATTGTAAAGAAATACAATTATACAAAGTTCAACAAACGATAAAGACATACAAGTCTTACACATATTTAAGACATAAGACTTGTACTCAAGTTATTTACAAAGACCGAAGTGTCTAACAAATATAACAACGATTGTAGGTCGCAACACTGTTCAGGACTACCGCACGTGAAATCATATTTACTTCTACTCACTGAAGCAATACTGTGAGTTCATGTCCCCTATTCATTTTAAATGCTTTTCAAGCTTTACAACTATCGGGGAAAATACATGTATAATAAGTATGATAAGTCAAGGAATGAAACACCTTAGATCATGTGAGAAATTAGGGCCATAACTAAAGCACCATTAATCCTGTTTGGACCAAGGAACAAAGGGTTAGATCTAATGGGTGTTGGCGAGCCCCACTCATGGCCATTTTGCCTAGGAGTGCATTTGTTGCCCTACGACATGGTGTCGATACAATTAAAATCGTCTAGGGTTGGATTGCTTCCTATTTCGTCACACATATTAATGTCCTTGCAAAACATTAATGATCACGATTTCATTGACGCTTTTCATACTATATTTGATTCAAATACAAGTACATCCTACATTTTTCGGGTGTATCATACACAACTAAACTGCATGAACTCGCTCAACCTTTGTTGATATTTCTACTTAAACATGTATTTCAGGGAATTAGTGGACCTTGTCAGGGATTCTAATTCAGGAAACAAGTATCAAGACTCCGTGCCATCTTTTGAAGGGTTTATCTATTATAGTGCCGCTTTGCGGTGTTATAGTGGACAAAGCCTTAGTGTTTAAAACTTTCGTTTTGAATGTATGAAATAATAACAACCTAATTCTCCTTACCTTTTCACTTTGGTTATGGAAGTCTTGACGTGTAAGTTACAACAAGCCTCTTCGATTGATTCGTCTTTCAGATTTCATAACAAGTGTCAACGTCAACGTATTATCAACCTTTGCTTTGCGGATGATCTGTTTTTGTTTACTAGAGGTGATGTCAAATCGGCTACATGTATTATGAATGCGCTCTCTCAATTCTCTCGTATGTCTGGGTTGATTCCGAATGTTCAAAAGAGTACCAGTTTCTTTTGTAATGTTCCGCAGCATGTCAAGGGGGCTATTTTAGGGATTATTCCTTTTGTGAAAGGGGAGTTGCCAGTCAGGTATTTGGGAGTCCCTTTGATTTCGTCTAGGCTCCTTTACAAAGATTGTAGTGTTTTGATTGAAAGATTGGAGAATCGCATTTCAAGTTGGAAGAATCGGCTTTTGTCCTTTGCGGGTAGAGTTCAGCTTATTTTATCTGTTTTATCCTCTATGCATATTTTTTGGGCTTCTGTCTTAATTCTTCCGGCTAGGGTTATCAAGGAGTTAGAGAACAGAATGAGGAATTTTTTGTGGTCTCAAGATGGTTCTTTTCAGAGAGGGAAAACTAAGGTTTCATGGAGCTCTATATGTAAGCCGAAATATGAAGGAGGCCTTGGGCTGCGAAGAATTCAAGATGTTAATAAAGCTCTTATGGCCTCACATGTATGGAGCATTATTACTAGGAGGGATTCTCTTTGGGTTCAATGGATATACTCTAACCGATTAAGGAATACTAATTTTTGGGCATGTAGAATTCCTTCGGTGTGTTGCTGGAGTTGGAGGAAAATCCTCCAGTTACGGCCAGTTATTAGAAATCATGTTTGGTCAAAGATTGGAGATGGTGGGATGACATCCGCTTGGTACGACCGTTGGTGTGAGTGCGGACCATTGGCCAATTTCATATCTCCTCGGATTATTTATGAAGCTGGATTTGCTCTTCATGATTCGGTTAAAGATGTTTGGGCGAATGGCTCTTGGAAGTGGCCTACGGCTTGGCGAGATTTGTTCCCTATTTTGATTCAGATTGATAACTTGCAAATTAACCCGAATAGTAGAGATAGATTCTTTTGGAAAGATGGTGACAAACTGAATGACTATTCGTCTTCGTGTGTGTGGCAATCTATCAGATCTAGGGAGACAGAAGTTGACTGGGTGAATGTGGTATGGTTCTCGCACTGTATTCCTCGGCATGCATTCCTTATGTGGCTTATCATGCGTAGGAAACTTTTGACTCAGGATAGGATTCTACAGTGGGATTTGTCTAGAAGAAAAAACATGAATATGATGTGTTGCTTACTGTGCTTCGAGAATAATGATTCGCATGATCATCTGTTTTTCGAATGCAAGTTCTCGGCTCAGGTTTGGTGTTCGGTAAGGGATAAAGTGAATATGAATACGGTTGATCCTAAGTGGTTAGACATCATGAATTGGCTTTTAACTAGAGGGGCGTCCAAATCGGCTTATAACATTTCAAGTCGTCTTATAGTGGCAGCTACAGCGTATTTCATTTGGCAGGAGCGGAATGCACGTCTGTTTAAAAATTAGACAAGACCTCCAGAAGTAATTATCTCTTTGATTTTTCAGACTGTTCGATATAAACTTATGGGAGCTAAATACAAGAGTACGGACAAAGTGAGACGCTTTCTAGAGATGTGGGATATTCATGAAGACTCGATGCTTGACGATGGTGGCTAGTGTTTTCTGAATTGTTTTAATTTGTTTTATCTAGATTATGGTCTAGTGGGTGTTGAATTGTGATTTAGAGTTTCGTTTTTTCTTGTTTACTTTCATGGGGGGATGTCCCATGTTAGAACTAGTATGGGTTTTCCATACTACTTGTGTTTATGTTTTGTGAATATATAGAATCACCGGGGTAACCCTTTACCCAAAAAAAAAAATAATAACAACCTAATTTCTTTAAAATGTTTGTAAATTATAAACTTAATGTATGTTGCGCATCTTTTGAACAATTATGGTAATGGCAATGGAGTATGTTTTATTCATTTAGTATGTTTACTTATATCGTTATGCAATGAGAACCAATAGATCACACCTCGCGCTTCCGCTACGAGCAGGGTGTGACAGATTGGTATCAGAGCTTCGATTGTAGTGAACCAGGATTCTTTCTCGAGTCTAGTCTACAATCACTAGGGAATCTCTCACGAAAACAATTCATACAAAAACAAGAGTTTTCATTGCATAAACAAAATTCATATCATACAAATCAAGCAAGGACATTAAGTGCATTAGTCTTTAAATGGTAGACATGAAACATTAAGTTAATCCGCATAAAACAAATAGAATAACTTAAAATGAACTTATGGGATTTCAACATTTTGTGTATATATATATTTGAAAAATTAATTTATTAATACATACGTCAAACCAATTATGTTACAGGATATCATGTCTTCATCCGAAGGAAGCAACATTTATGATGACGTGGATCCTATGACACCTTCTTCAGATGATGATTACATACCAGAGGTTCAGGTCATTACATCTGATAGTGAGACGAGATCTGATAGCGATATGGATTATTTTCAGCCATTCGCAGTTCTAGGGGATATTGTTGACGATGACGTATTAGTTGTACCTCCACCACTCAATGACATAGTTATTATAGGTCACCCGGAGGGTGAACACGTAGTCGAGATTATACCTTTGGATGTACTTCCTATTGCTATGATGCCTTTCGTCGATCTCGACGAGGATGATGACGACATTGTCCCGGTGATTCACGTAGAGCATATAGATGATGACTTGGGAGATGGTAATGTTTATGATGTGGTTATTTTAGATGTTGCATCACCAGTAGTCTCGGTGATAGATATTTCATCGGATGCAGATACCGATTCAGATGCTTCTTCTTATGCATCTGTTACTTCATCTGCACTGCTGGCCCTTGGCCTACAGCGCAATGCAGACATTGAGTTGGATGATGTCCTACCAGATGAGCCAGTTGTCCCTGCACCTGATCATATTGCCCCTATCCTACCACATACAGACCATACTGACGAGGCAGGACCCTCTGGACATGCCCATATACCACCCAGGGATATGGACCTATACCCACATGTTATGCCCATATCGGATCCATATCATCCCTCGCATGTCCCAGCTGCTTCTACCGACTTACGTGCTCGTGTGCTGACACTCGAGCAACAGATAGACTTTATTATCCGTCGGGTTCATGTAGATCCATCCAAGATTGTTGCTATTAAGGATTGGAATACACCGACGGCACCTACAGAAATTTGATCATTTCTTGGTCTTGCTGGTTATTATCATCGATTCATTTCTAATTTCTCAAAGATCGCGGTTCCACTCACTGCTTTGACTTAGAAGAATATGCCTTTTGAGTGGGGACCTAAGCAAGAAGGAGCGTTCCAAACGCTAAAACGAAAGCTCTGTGATGCTCCTGTTTTATCTCTACCTGAGGGAAACGATGATTTTGTTGTCTATTGTGACGCGTCGAACCTAGGACTTGGTTGCGTTCTTATGCAACGTGGTAAAGTCATAGCTTATGCGTCTAGACAGTTGAAAATTCACGAGAAGAACTATACAACTCATGATCTTGAGTTAGGGGCTGTAGTTTTTGCGCTTAAAATCTGGAGACACTACCTCTATGGAACGAAGTGTGTGGTTTTCACAGACCACAAAAGTCTCCAGCATATTCTCAATCAGAAGGAACTGAACATGAGGCAACGACGTTGGGTTGAACTCTTAAATGATTATGATTGCGAGATCCGCTACCATCCTGGTAAGGCGAACGTCGTAGCCGATGCGCTTAGTCGAAAGGAACGAGTCAAGCTTCATTCTGTGCGAACTCTATCTGATATTCAATCTCGTGTCCTTCAAGCTCAATGAGCTTGTGTGATCAAAGACTTATTGAAGTATGAGCTACCACTTCAACTTGAGCTTAATCTCGAAAGGAAAGACGATGGTTTACTCTATTTTAAGGATCGTTTGTGGATTCCAAATCAAGACGATCTTCGCACTTTAGTGATGGACGAATCTCACAAGTCTCGATATTCTGTTCATCCTGGTGCTGATAAAATGTACAAGGATCTTCGCACTCAGTTCTGGTGGCCTGGTATGAAGAAGGATGTTGCCTTGTATGTATCAAAATGCCTAACTTATCTCAAAGTCAAAGCTGAACATCAACGACCTTCTGGTTTGCTTGTACAACCAGAGATACCGGTTTGGAAGTGGGAGAACATTGCAATGGATATCATCACTAAATTACCGCGCACGTCTAAAGGTCACGATGCTATTTGGGTCGTAGTTGATCGTTTAACGAAATCTGCTCACTTCTTACCAATCCGTGAGGATTTCTCTGCTGAAAAGCTTGCCAAGATCTATGTAGACGAGATTGTATCACGACATGGTGTTCCTTTAGATATCATTTCCGATCGTGATGCTCGATTTTCATCTCAGTTTTAGAAGACCATGCAATCTGCTATGGGAACCCAACTGAATCTAAGCACTGCTTATCATCCCCAAACAGATGCTCAATCTGAGAGAACGATTCAAACTTTGGAGTATATGCTTAGAGCATGCGTGATAGACTTTGGTGGTAATTGGGATTCTCATCTTCCACTGATCAAGTTCTCTTACAACAACAGTTATCATGCTAGTATTAACATGGCACCATTCGAAGCTCTCTACGGTCGAAAATGTCGTTCACCTGTATGTTGGAATGAGATCGGTGAAGCTCAGCTTACTGGACCTGAGCTCATTCTGGAAACAACAGACAAAATCAAGAAAATTCGCGATAATCTTGTGACAGCTAGAAGCCGTCAAAAGAGTTATGCGGATTTGGGACGCAAACCCTTAGAACTTCAAGTCGGAGACCGTGTCCTACTCAAGGTATCACCTTGGAAGGGAGTGGTGAGATTTGGAAAGAAAGGAAAACTTGCACCACGATATGTTGGACCATTTAAGATTGTCGAAAGAATTGGAAAGGTTGCCTATCGACTAGAGCTACCTCCAGAGCTAGGAAATGTTCATCCTACTTTTCACGTGTCCAATTTGCGAAAGTGTTTAGCGGACGCTGATCTTCACATTCTTCTCGACGAGATTCAAATTGATGAAACGATGCACTTTGTCGAGAAACCTGTGGAGATAGTGGACCGTACATACAAACAGTTGAAGAACAAACAGATTCATTTGGTCAAAGTTCGCTGGGAATCCAAACGTGGCCCCGAGTTTACTTGGGAACATAAGGACCAGATGAAGATGAAATATCCGCAATTGTTTTCACAAGATTCCTCTAAATAAAATTTCGGGACGAAATTTCCTAAAGTAGGGGAGACTGTGACAACTGTGTTCTGTAATCATCGCATACTGTAAAACAATGTCGGTTATCAATAAAACAATGTGCTTTGGTGTTATTATATGTGTTTTGGTGTTATTGTATTTGCAATTGTGTTTAATGATTTTACAATTTGATTCAATTCCGATTTCAAGCTTTAAATCACGTTCTGGAAGGATATACGCAAACTGGTGCTTAAACGCAATCAGTTTAACGCAACGTACACTTCGGAACTGTGACGTAAGCCAAAGGTACCCTAAATATCCTTTACATAACTTAGAAATAAGTTTCGAAGGATTCGGTATGGCAAAGACATGATTATTTGAACTAAAGAGCTATTTACGACAAAACTGCGTCACTAGGTGATAGTTACAGTGCCGAGAAGTGCCTAAAACAAACTATAAATGCAGAGTTCTGCATTTATTATTAAAAGTTCAGCATCTTATTATGTTAGTAAAATGCAAAAACATGGCAGAATGGTCCTGTATGCTTTCCTAAGTGCCAGGAATAATTTGTGTTGCAAAAATATATTCAAAAGACCTTTTTCGGAATAATTAAACACTTTAATGGGACGATACCTAACCGGATAACCGGACATTACCCGGGACACTAAATTTTTGTCAATGACATAGTCTTATTATTTTTGACTAGTCATGGTCCCCGTTTGCCATAACACCCACTAAAAACCTTGTAACTAACACCTATGATCTAGTTACTTACACTTTAACTACGAATTACCCATTTAGTTGAAATTTTACAACAAGACCCCCCCCCCCCCCACCGAATTTTCGGTCCTATGTGGACCCACCACATCTTCACACCTTACTTCTTTGATTTAATCCATTATTTTACTAGATTTTAGCTTGTGTAAGTTGCCAAGAGGTGTGATATGATCTTATAAGTATGGGGTCCCAAGATTACAATCATTCCATATCTTCCACCTCTCTCCTCACTCACTCACTCTCTCATTTCGGTTCCCCCATAACCGAACCCACCACCACCACACAACATTATCATCTTCTTCAATCTCAAGTCCATTCAAAGCTTCAAAGTTGATCCATGGAGGTTGCATCTTGAAGGGCTTTCAAAGGAGCTTTATTCTAGTCTTCTTCAT
This sequence comes from Helianthus tuberosus, assembly GCA_030545235.1. NCBI lineage: Eukaryota > Viridiplantae > Streptophyta > Magnoliopsida > Asterales > Asteraceae > Helianthus > Helianthus tuberosus. The sequence goes on along the minus strand of CM060356.1, from coordinate 68,976,006 downwards.
CATCTTTTCTTCATCTTTGCACTAGAGAATCATCCCTAGCTATAGGCTAGTAGTAAGCTCTTGTTTAACCTTTGATCATCTCATTTTATGGCTAAAATTTGTAGTATGATGCTTATGTTAAACACTAAAGTAACAAGACACAAGAAGATGAACATGAAACTTTTACATGAAGTTCAACATAAAAGTTACAAAATGTGTACATAAGAATGAGTCATGAAGATGAAAACTTGTTGGTTTAGGGTTGGTTAAAAACATGCATGATGATTGATCGTTGATTCCTTGACGAACCCGTTGTTAGGACACTTGTTAATACGGTTTAGTAATGTTTAAACCACAAAGTAACATGCTGATGTACATATTCAGCCGACTTCAACAGGCTGTAAACAGACCCTAATAACTCGATAAATAGAATTTCTGAAGACTAAATTATGTATTTTCGAAAAATGAAGAAAATGGCACTGGAATCATATTTTTTTTAAATAGTTTACTATTTTTAAAGACCCGTTTTGTAACAGCAGCTAAAGCTGAGTTTTACTGCAGTAAATGGGCGATACGTTTTCAGTCATAACTCGAAACCTGAGTAGAACCAGCCCATGAATTTTATACTGTAAATGAACACTAATGTCGTAGTAATTCTCCCACTGGAATTACATCAAACAGACTTACGATAAATTTTAGATGAATTATTTCGTAGACTGCAATCAGAAAGTAACAAATCTGATTGCAGTCCGGTAAACGATTTTCTATAAAATACTGATAATGAATTGGACCCCGATATTTTTACACAATAATATTTGGTTCATGTGAGACGTTCTGTAAAAATTTGGGAATTTTTGGAATGAGTTAACCATTTTATTTAAATGTCCGAAAATAGTCCAGTTTCATATATATTAAAACAGAAATGACATAAGTAGTATTTTGCATGTCAAAGTGTGGGTTTTTGATTATTAAAATCATTCTTATTTAATTTAGGGCGGATAAACAATTTGAGGGATTGTGTTAACATTTAAAAACGCACCCGAAGGTGAGTACATAGATCCCCTCTTTTTACTATTTTTGATTGTTTTGGGGTGATTCATATGTATCAAACGATTTTCAATATTTCAACGATGGTTTGAAAACGATTGAGATGGTTTATATTAAACAAATAATGATTTCAATAATGTGAACGAGCTTGTTGGTTGTAGTTACATAACGAATGACATTCATTAATTTTGGCCGAACCGACCAGTATTAGGTTATGGTACCATAGGATCTGACAAATCCCGTTATTAGACCGCACCCATGGTTATGTGTGGGTTAGGTAGATAACGACTGAATCTGATGATTGTTAACTTACCCTTTGGTGGTTTGTTAATACGAGTACGAGTTGAACGATGAACGAGTCACGAAGGTTTGAATGTTATTAGCGAGACGACCAAAAGTAGTTTTCACAATTAAAACGAGAACGATAGTAACGATTGAACGATTTTGAACGATTGAACGAGAATGATTTGTAACAATCGAATGATTTGAACAAGCTAAACGATTTGAACGAACGATTGGGTTTTGGTTAGTGTTTTAGATAGCGGGACAGGTGTAATGTGACAAAAGCATGGTAGATACGCCGCTGGTACTTCTTATATATAAGTGCTTTTATCATATTACATACCGTGGCGTTATTTAGTTCACTTGGGCGAACGAGTAAACGATGTCACACAACGATGTTTACGAAACTATATAAACCATAAGAGTTTTATTATGAGAACGATTTACGACTTGGTTACTTAAACAAATGTTTTGGGTTAAGATTCATGGCATCGAGGTTTATAAATTATAACCAACCTGTTTTGATTTGGTTATTCATTTTACAATACAAACATTTTACAAAACAAGGTTTCAAATATCAATTAACAAAGATGTACGAGATATTTCAACGAGCCATGAATCTAACGCTCACACAAAAACTATGTGCTCGCCAGCATTTCTTTGCTGACTTTGTTTTTACATATGTTTCAGGTGATGTTGCTTATTGTTGATTGCTAGGATGCATGGGTCACATAGGATCTGGACGAGACCTAAGCAATTTAATAACGATGATAGACTATGTTTGACTTGCTTGTTTAACTTTAACACAATGTTTAATATTTAATAAAACGAGACTCTTTGTATCCATGGTTTGAAACAATAATTATGTTACAACACTCCCCGACGTTTCCGCCACGGTTTGTTGTTTTACGTGGTCAGGGTGTGACACGACCTTCGAAAATCCTGTGAATAAGCTGCGATAGTATCTAGCGAAACCAAGGAATTGCTGCATCCCCGAAGGAATCTTTGGTGTCGATCAGTTTCTAACAAAATGGATCTTTAGCAAGATCCACGTGTGTTCCCACTTCGTTGGTTACATGCCCAAAATGTATCTCTCGAATCCAGATGTTACATTTTACAAGACTTCACACGGAATGGCTCCTCCCTCAGGAGCTCTAAATTAAGATACAGATGTCGTCCAGCACGTCAAAAATAAGCATAGCCGATTCTTGTGATTCATACAACTACTGATGTGATGATTAGCCCAAAATTCATGGAATACAAAGTCGCCATAGCCATACTGCGTTCGATATGCTGTTGCAGGAATCATTTTCCCCGTGGACTTCCATCTGATAATAGTCCGTTCGTAAATCAATACTCGAATGAAAGCTTGTCCCTCGCAACTAGTCGATAGGTTGTCACTACTTGGTCGAGGCAAACGGTTCACGACTATCACCTTGTTAAGTTCTTGATAACCAGTACACGTACGGTAAGGCTCGTCTTCATGGGTGTAACTGGGGCTCCCCAAAGCGAAAAACTAGGTCCGCCAAAACCCCTGTTCAACAGTTTCTATAATTGATTAGACGGCTCTTGCGACCCTCCTGGTGCAAGACGGTAAGAGTACGAATATTCGGTGCTGCACCTGACGTGAGATCAAACTGAGTGTCCATCTAACAGTTGTGGAAGTAAACCTGAAAGTTCCTCGAGTAGCTCACCGAAAGAAGTCACGAACAGTTGTTGGATCCTCGATCCTCTTTTCCTTAGCTTTAACATCGGTACGAGTGCCAACATAGCGGGGTAATCCTTCCGTGGACACTTATGACCTTCATTGCTGGAATGATGCTAACCTCTGCACCACTCCTATACTTTACGATAGACGACAACTTTCTCCTAACGGGGTATATCTGTGGGATATCTGGATAACCAATCCATACAGACTACTGCATCAAAACTATCAAGGGTAGTAGAAGGATGGTCGACGTCGAACACTTGTCCAACAAGGTCGAGTTTGCATTCCAACAATCATATGAGGTTTTAGTGGGCTTGCCATCTGCCGATTCCACCGCAGGTTTCGGTTTCAAGAAGTATCAGGCTTGAGCAAAACAGTGACGAAGCGATTCGTTACTAAGAACGTGTAGGCCACCATGTTGTTATAATCCTGGCGCTGCCCACGCCAATCCTAAATGCCCTTCATGGGTACCACATCCAGTGTTGTTGCTACTGCTACTAGAACTCCCAAAACTATCATTGTTCCCTGGGTTGTTGACGTCTTGACTTAACAGCAGTCATTCCTTGCCAATGTCACCTTCGATTCCATGTTACGATTACGAGTACCTTGATGTTGCCATGACTGTTGCCTCTAATGTCGTTGCTCGAAACGGAGCCCTGCGACCTTTCACCAACAAGGTCCATCCTGTCACATTTCCGTGCCACGTCCTAAAGCGTTACTCATTGTGCTGACAGTCACACATTCCATACTACAGTCGATTGTCATCGCCGATGTCCCGATTGATTCGTAAGAGTTGACTCTCATAAGCCTCTTAGGATTCGATTGAAGTCAAATTGCTGATGTTCGCTGCCAGTAATGAGGGTCATTCTAATACTGAGGTTGGTGAGGCTCTATGCTCATCCTCATGTCCATCGTTCTTGCAAGTTAACTGGGTAACGCACTGTATGTTTCCAGAGTGTTGTAGATGTGATCGCACTTCGGGGTCTACGACGTCAGTACATTGAGTTCCATCAACAAAGAGGAGTGAGGGGGGGAAGGGGGTATAGACCAATCATTGACGCTGCAACATCCACTCAGGGATGTTCGTACAAGCACCTAGCATTCTACACAGTTTGCTAGACATTCAGATGGGTATTCAGGTAATACTCGATAACATCGAGATTCGAAAGGTTTCAGAGGGAAGTGAAAATATCACATTTAAGTAGGAGACAATCACTGCTATGACTCCTATATACTGTTGTGTTTCACATCAACCAAATAACGGAACATAACCCCTTTTTCACTTGTTAAGCCTCACTGGGACTCACATGCACCCCACATTATTATTATGTGTGCACCCACAATAATATTGTGATTTACATGCTCATCTCAGTTCCTCCCAACTCATGTCAAATGGTCCTTCAAACTCAGATATCAAACAGGGGCTGTCAATACATCAAGGTTACAAGAATCCCAGGGCTACGACACACCACCAACACATCATAATGTAAACAAGCAGTTCATGTAATTATGCTATAGTGACGAGTGTGTGTCCGTATGCTACATCATAAACAGGTGTACACTAGTCATGTAATGTATGCATCAAGTGAGAAAGACGAACCTTGCAATCTGGAGCTGAGTGTCATGGTCGTATTCCCGTTTTCAGAACTGTTAGGTTATAGTCGGGTTTTATAAAAACGTTTTTAAAACCAAGTTCACTATAACCAGTGGCTCTGATACCAAACTGTCACACCCCCAAAATACCACCTAGGGAAAGTCCCTGTTAGGCGTGTGACGTACCAATAACGAGCCACTAATTACATTGAACGCGTACAAGTTGCAAAATAAAATCCTTAATTATTAATGTAAAATACCATCAACGAGTTTAAATGGAAACCAACATGTTCAGTGGAAGCAAATAGTAAACCAATATTAAACTATTTCAAAAACCAATGTATGATATCAATAGTTCAATCACATGAATCCCTTCAGTCGACCCATGACCACTCCAACTACTCCAGACAGCAAGTTCCAAATGATATAAGCCTATAGACCTGCAAGCATGCAGCCAAGTGTGTCAGACGACGCTGGTGAGTTCAAAGTTTTGTTAACGCGTTTAGTTACCAGGTATGTGTATAAAACAGTTCAACAGTTCAATAGTTCAATAATTTGATTTGATGTTGTTATTAACTCGATTACCACAGATGGCTACAAGATGTATTTGCCCAACCCCAATGTCCCTATCAAAACATTGGTCATGCTTTAAGGAAATTAGTTCACGCCCGTCCTCCCCGGTACGGTGTGAGGGTGCCAAACCTAATAGCGCTATCAACTAATAACCTCGTTGCCTCCCCGACAACTATCGGTAGATGTAGGGGGTCTTATGTGATAGACAATGAGTGTAATAACAAACATCCCATTAACCTGACGTTCCTCCCCGGAACGTTACCAGATATCCCTCCCCGGGATGCATGCTTGGAAAAAGAGCAGTGAACTCACCTTAGAGTGCTCGGTAGAATACGTTACGTGTTCCAAATTGATCAATTAGTTCCTATTGTTGTTATTGATAACAGTTAGTTTCGTGTACACATGATCATGTATTCTTTGCATTTATCGCACAAATTACAAATAAGCAGAACACATATCATTTTTCAAGTCTTAGCAAGTATCTGGTCCTACTTACCACCACAATACAAGTTCACATCACACCTTATCACAAGTAGCTCAGTTCACATTTATGTACACACGTATTGGTTCGTAACAGCTTCACAATCACAATTTGCGTTATCGTATAGCACACCACAAAGTCAGTCACATGATATAGTTACACTAAATGTTTGCTATAGTTTTGATATCAAGACACGACCCATCTAAATCCGACCCAAATGAGTTTACCTAAAACTAAACATGAAATAAATGGGATCATGACAATGGCCGACATACTAGATAATTACACATGAGCTCTCACCTGATGTCATGAACTAACATGATAAAGGGACAAGTCACTGGACAATAAATGCAATATGATGATTCTTATAATCATGGCCGACACTATATTCAAGATATTATCCTATTGGGCCGCTTATCAAGAGTTCATGTGATTGTACTTGGGCCGATAATTATGCTAACATCACATGAGCCGCCCTTTTTGGGCCGTCATATGTACAGTGGCGGCCGGCTTAGTGGTCATGACTTTGGGTTTTGGTTAATAAATCAAATCATCATCACAACAAAGGTAGCATTTGACTACATTTAATGGGTCAAAACCCATAATCAAGTCATCATCAGAAGTCACGTGGACTTCTATTTCAGATCACGCAACTTCCATATCAATCCAAATCATTATATCATGATTAATATCATTATCATCATATACATCAGATCCATCAAAACAAGTGTAACTCAAAAAGTCTTACATCATACCAACCCTAGTTATCGCTAATATCAAGTTAGCACCAAGAACACTTAGCAAATTATATCTAATCATAATCTGTTTCTATGGCCACAAGTGCGTATATGTTTCCTTATCATGCTTTCGTATAACTTATCATTGTTTATATCGTCTATTAAGTTTGCTATTAACGACCCTAGATTAACATGATCCATGCACATAGTTGAACATAACAAACAAAGTTAAAACAGTTCTGTTCATACTAACCGAGTGGTGCAAAGTGCTCCTGATAGCTTGGATAAGAAGAGTGGTGCTACACAATGGAGGAGTCTTGATGGGTGGGAGAGCCTGTCGTCGATCAGAAGAGAAGGAAAAGGGCTAGGGTTTGTAATCTTTGTGTGTTGCAAGAATTATGAGTAACCCCCCCCCCATGTGATCCACATAACCGAAAGAGTGTGTGGTGGGTTGGTCCTGACTTGGGCTCGTGAAGACTGGGCCAGCACCACTCGAAAGGGAAAAAGGGGTGTGATGTGACAAACCGCATTTCCAAGGTTAGTGTCGCCTAAATTCCACAAATCTTCAACGTGTGTTTTTACGTTAAATTACTCGTCTTGTGCTGTTTAGATTAGTTATGTGTGCATGTTTGCGCGAAACCATTAAACACTTCTACGTGTTGTGTAGCTAACCTTGAAAACTAACTTAATGGGCCGCAAACTCGCTTAACGTGCATACGTTTGGGTCTACGGTCGCATACTGCTTACCGTACCTTAGGTCCACGAAACATGGGCCCAATCTGTTTTCCGCACATCCTCTACATTGTGGTAGAATTAAGGAATTGGGGCCGGTCACTTTGTAGTCATATTGGGCCGATCTTTATGTGTTTAGCAATTATTGTTTCGGGCCTTTTGTGTGCTCACAAGCCCAAATCGAGTCACCTGCCATATCTATTAGTTACGTAGGATAAACACACGATCCCACAACTCTTTTGCAAACCCTATTCCCCATTGTGTGTACGACGGCATAGCAGACCCCCCCCCCCTGTTCGAGACTTCATTCTGATTAATCAGGATTTCGGTTAGTGGCTCTCATCTAATGATCTTTCATGATGTATGATAATGAATGCTTAAGTGGTGTGGTTATTTGTTAACCGGTCGGATTTTATATAAGTATTCATGTGAGTCCTGTGTTAGGATGTGTGTAAATAGTAAGATTGTTGATTCGATATGTATAATCAGTAGGCTAGAATGTATTGGTGTTCATGCATATTAGTGACTATGTATAATCGATGGGTTATGTGTCAATGACTTATTTAATTTATGATAATTGATGATCACATCCTATGCCTTGTGTAATGATCCATGTTTGTATGTGCCAAGTCAACGAGAATTAAACTTGATTAATCAAGAACTAGTTGGACATGTTACTGATCCATAATAATGTTGTACGTATGTCCATGAACCTTAAATCGAGTGGGTCACTATTAGATGGGGGGTCATTATTGTGAATACAACATGTGCATATCGGATCTCTGAATGAACCGATTAGGCTTAGAACAAGTGGGTCAGATCAACAAACCTAGTGGGCTGAATGGGTATGAACATGGGTCGTTGCTACTGGGCTACACATAATGACTGAACACCCACCTTTATTTACATTGGGTCATTGGATTGGGGTCGGGAACCTTTGGGCCCCACACTTGTTATAATATTCTGATTGGGCCAAAGCCCAAGCCTGGTTTTATGTGCTGGTATATTATTATGTATGAGTTAATAATGTTGTGTCTATTACTAGTGGGCCAGATACAAACAGTCCAGGATGGTTTAATCTAGTCGGGTCAAGGGATTAGTGAAATGTATTGATTGCATAAACTTTGTGGATTGTATTAATTGGGTCGAAATCATGAACTGGTTATATGTGATTTGGATTTTGGCTACCTGTGTGATATGATGAGCTATTACATGGGAATTGGTGTGTTATGCTAACTAGTATGGTGAATAAACTATGATCAGGGTACTTGCATGACATATGTGACAATATGTGTTGCATGGTTACTGTTGAACATTACATGTGAATAAATACATGAATACATGGAACTAACTATCTCTGTTAACCCGGTAGGATTTGATTGGTTAACTGTTAAACAAGCACTTAGTCTAACCGAGCAAACCGAAGGTGAGTTCACTACTTTTGAGCATGCGTCCCGGTGGTTGGGACAGTCAGTGGGTATCCCGGGGAGGGATAAATCTTTTGGGTAAAACTGGGATGTTGGATAATATTCTCACTCTCTATCTTTTAAGTCACATCTCTTGCCATTGTGGGTGGTAGCGGGGTATTAGTTGGTAGCGCTACTTAGGTTTGGCACCCTCACCCCGTTCCTGAGAGAGGGCGGGTGTGAACTAATGACCCAGTCGGGCCCAGTGCTTTGATAGGAGCACTGGGGAACGGGCAAAACATACATCAGGAGCCGTCTTGTTCAGTATCGAGATATTATCAACATTGCTTTCGTATTTGTTAAACAGACTGGATTAAATACTTGGTAACTAACGTTTAATTAAAACTGTGAACTCGCCAACTTTGTCTGATACACTTGTTGCATGCTTGCAGGTCGTTAGGTATTTTGGGTTGAGGAACTTGCTGTCTGTGGAAGCTGGAGTGGTCATGGGTCGACTGAAGAGATTCATGAGATGTTCTTGATATTATAACTTGGCTTATTGACACTGTTTGACTTTAGTTTTCTATTTTGCTTCCGCTGAACTTATTGGGATTTACTAAACTTATTATTGGTATAATTCTTTAATAATTGGTATTTATTTACAAACTTATCATGAGTTCAATATGATTGGTGGCTCGTTATTGTTTTGTCACGCGCCTAGCAGGGACACTCCCTAGGTGGTATTTTGGGGGTGTGACAGTTTGGTATCAGAGCCACTGGTTATAGTGAACTTGGTTTTAAAACGTTTTTTTATGAAACCAGACTATAACCGAACAAATCCGATATCGACCATGACACTCAGCTCCAGACTGCAAGGTTCGTCTCTTGTTTACTATTGCACAGTATCTCTAGTATTTGTTATTAGATAACATCAGATGTGAATACACACTTGGCACAACAGTATGAACTTATATGATAACAACCCACGTTACGTGTTTTGAGGGTGCGACTCTTCTTGAACTTATATGATCTATGTTGTGGTGTCATCCGTTTTATTGCTTGAATTCGGGGAACCTTTTCACACGAATTGAGAGGAGCTGAGATAAACATGCAAATTGGATTATTATTATGGGTGCACACATAATAATAATGTGGGGTGTATGTGAGTCCCAGTGAAACTGGACAAGTGTGAAAAGGATTCCGCTCTGTTAGTTGATGCTATGATAGAACTTGGTAGTCTATAGGAGGTCATAGTAATGCTTGACTCCTACTTGAACTTGCTTTTTGAATCCTTCCTTTACTTGTATAGAATCATGAGTGGACGTGGAGGACGTGGTGGAGGCCGCGGAGGTGGACGTGGCCATATTGCTATGACTCAAGCTGAGCTAACCGATCTAATTAACACTCGCGTGGCTGAAGCCCTAGCGGCTTATCAGGCTGGTCAACAGGTGCAACATCCACCTGGTTGCACGTTCAAAACCTTCATGGATTGTAAGCCGCAGACCTTCAGTGGGACTGAAGGGGCTGTAGGACTCCTGCGTTGGTTCGAAAAGGTGGAGTCCGTATTCGCGATGTGTAACTGTCCCGTTGGGGACAGAGTGAAGTATGCTACGGGCACACTCGAGGATGGTGCCCTGACATGGTGGAATGCCTAGGTTCAGCTGTTGGGCATCGAGGCGGCGAACTCCACTACTTGGGACGACTTTAAGGAGTTGATCAGGGAGGAGTAATGTCCTCACGATGAGATCCAGAAATTGGAGAACGAGTATTATGATCTGAAAATGGTGGGATCTGAGATTGAAGCTTACGTGAAGCGGTCGCATGAGTTGGCTGACATGTGCCCGAATTTGTCACGACCTATGTCTCGAAGAATTGAGTTGTTCATCAAGGGATTACCTCCACGAGTGAAGGGTTTGGTTACTGCAGCAAACCTCAATAACTTAACTCAGATTGTCCGTTTGGCTCACAAGATCGTTGATCAGGAGGTGGAGAGTAATTCGCTGCCACCACGTGTTTCTGCTACTACTACTGCTGCTACTACAGCTACTACCCCCGCCACTGACAGCAAGCGTAAGTGGAGCGATGTGGACAAGGCGTCCAATTCAGTGCAGTCACAGAAAAGGCCGGACACTGGCAGCAATCGCAGTTTCAGCCAGTCGTCTTCAGTAAATCAGAATCAGGGTAATAGTTTAGGTCAGGGTTCTTACGTGGGAAAATTACCAAAGTGCAACAAGTGCAACTATCACCATCGGGGGCAGTGTACTCGTATATGTCACAGGTGCAACAAAGCGGGGCATATGGCCAAAGATTGTAGGGTTTCACTTCCGAGACAGCAACAGCAGCCACAGCAACATGACAGACAGCAACCTGAGCAGAATCAGGGTAATCGCAAGAGTTGCTTTCAGTGTGGTGACGAGGGTCATTTCAGGCGGGATTGCCCTCAGTTGAATCAGAATGCGGGTAATAACAACAACAATGGGAACAACAATGGGAACAACGAGGGAAACTGTGCGCGTGAGCGAGTGTTTACTATTGGAGCTGGGGAGGCTCGGAATGATGGTAACGTAGTGACTGGCACGTTTATTCGACTCTAGTGCCGATTGGAGTTATGTATCTTTGGGGTTCAGTCGTCAGTTAGGGTTGAGTCCTATACCACTTGTAACTAAACACATAGTAGAGATAGCTGATGGTAAAACAATTGAGGCTTCACACGTCCTAGTTGGGTGCAAACTCGACCTCATGGGTCAAGTGTTCGACGTTGATCTACTCCCTATTACTCTTGGAAGTTTTGATGTGGTTATCGGCATGGACTGGTTGTCCAAACATCAGGCGGAAATTCTCTGCAGGGAGAAAATCGTGCGTGTTCCTCTCCCTAGCGGAGAATCTCTATCGGTTCAGGGTCATCGTAGTGGTGCCACGGTTAGCATTATTTTGGCAATGAAGGCTCAGAAGTGTCTGCGTAAGGGTTATCCTGCTATCTTAGCTCTGGTGACTGATTCGCAGTCTGATGAGAGGAGGATCGAGGATTTTCCAGTAGTTCATGAGTTTCCTGATGTGTTTCCTGAAGAACTCCCTGGTCTACCCCCACATCGTCAGGTGGAATTTCAGATCGACCTCATGCCAGGAGCAGCCCCGATTGCTCGTGCCCCTTACCGTCTTGCGCCAGGAGAGTTGCAGGAGTTGTCGAATCAACTCCAAGAGCTGTTGGATAGGGGTTTTATTCGACCCAGCTCTTCGCCTTGGGGAGCCCCAGTTCTGTTTGTAAAGAAAAAGGATGGGTCCTTTCGGATGTGCATAAATTATCGCGAGCTCAACAAAGTGACGGTCAAGAACCGATATCCTTTGCCACGTATCGACGACTTGTTTGACCAGCTGCAAGGGTTAAGTTTCTATTCCAAGATCGTCTTAAGGTCGGGATATCATCAGGTACGGGTTAGAGAGGAGGATGTTCCCAGAACGGCTTTTCGGACGCGGTATGGCCACTATGAGTTTTTGGTTATGCCGTTTGGGTTGACCAATGCACCAACGGTCTTCATGGATCTCATGAACCGTGTGTGCAAACCGTATCTCGGCGATTTCGTTATTGTCTTTATCGACGACATCTTGATCTACTCAAAGAGCAAGGAAGACCACGAGCGACATCTACGTCTTATCTTGGAGCTCCTGAGGAAGGAGCAGCTTTACGCGAAATTTTCGAAGTGTGATTTCTGGATTCGGGAAGTACACTTTCTCTGGCATATAGTTAACGAAAAGGGGATACATGTGGATCCTGCTAAGATCGATGCTATTAGGAATTGGGCGGCACCAAAGAATCCTTCGGAGGTGCGACAATTTCTTGGTCTTGCAGGGTACTATCGTCGGTTTATTCAGGATTTCTCAAAAATTGCTCAACCTCTCACCTCCTTGACACAGAAGAACGTTGTTTATTCTTGGGGAACGAAACAGGAGGACGCTTTCCAGCTTTTGAAACATAAATTATGCAGCGCGCCGATTTTATCTCTACCAGAGGGTACCGAGGATTTTGTGGTTTATTGTGATGCTTCTATTCAGGGCCTCGGTTGCGTGTTGATGCAGCGCGACAAAGTGATAGCATATGCTTCTCGACAGTTGAAGGTGCACGAGAAAAATTATACGACTCATGACTTGGAGTTAGGAGCTGTGGTTTTCGCGTTGAAGATCTGGAGACATTATATGTACGGTACCAAATGCACCATCTACACCGATCACAGTAGCCTTCAGCATATCTTCGACCAGAAAGAATTGAATATGCGGCAATGGCGTTGGATAGAGCTTTTGAACGATTATGAGTGTGCTATCAAGTATCATCTGGGTAAAGCTAATGTAGTAGCTGATGCACTTAGCCGAAAGGAGACGAAGCCTAAACGGGTTCGCGCATTGGAACTCACTATTCATTCGAACCTTCCTGATAAGATTCGTACGGCTCAGACTGAGGCATTAAAGGAAGAAAACATTGAAGCTGAGGGTTTGCGAGGTATGAAAAAGCAGCTCGAGCAGAGATCTGATGGCATCTATTACATTATGGAAAGAGTATGGATTCCTCTGTTTGGTGATCTCAGAGAACTTGTGATGGATGAAGCGCACAAGTCACGATACTCTATTCATCCGGGATCGGATAAGATATATCAGGATCTTAAAGTTTTGTATTGGTGGCCGAATATGAAAGCTATCATCGCCACATACGTGAGTAAATGCTTGACTTGTGCTAAAGTCAAAGCAGAGCATCAGAAGCCCTCGGGTCTACTTCAGCAGCCAGAGATACCCACGTGGAAGTGGGAGCAGATCGCCATGGATTTCGTTACAGGGTTACCAAGGACTCAGGCTGGAAACGATACTATTTGGGTGATTGTCGACCGTCTCACGAAGTCAGCGCATTTTCTGGCAATCAAGGAAACAGATAAGTTTTCACAGCCTGCAGCAGTTTATCTTAAGGAGGTAGTTTCTAGGCACGGGGTGCCAACTTCTATCATCTCGGATCGAGATCCGCATTTCACTTCTGAATTGTGGCAGTCAATGCATAAATCGTTCGGTTCACAACTCGATATGAGTACTGCTTATCACCCGCAGACGGATGGTCAGAGTGAGCGCACCATTCAGACACTTGAAGACATGCTGCGAGCATGTGTGATTGATTTTGGGAACGGGTGGGAGAAACATTTGCCGTTGGTAGAGTTCTCCTACAACAACAGCTACCACACTAGTATTCAGGCAGCTCCGTTCGAAGCATTGTACGGGCGGAAATGTCGTTCTCCTCTCTATTGGGCTGAAGTGGGTGACAGTCAGATCACAGGTCCTGAGCTTGTACTTGAAACTTCAGAAATGATTGCTCAGATCAGAAACCGTATCGCAGCAGCGCGTGATCGTCAGAAAAGCTACGCTGACAAGCGTAGAAAGCCTTTGGAGTTCGAAGTTAATGATCGTGTCATGTTGAAAGTCTCGCCTTGGAAGGGTGTGGTGCGTTTTGGGAAACGTGGCAAGCTTAATCCACGTTATGTTGGGCCATTCAAAATCCTGGAGCGGATCGGTAAAGTCGCTTATAAGCTTGAGTTACCTGCTGAGTTGGGTAACGTTCATGATGTCTTTCACGTTTCGCAGTTGAAGAAGTGTATGTCTGATGAGACACTAGTTGTGCCATTTCAAGAGTTGAAGATCGATGACAAGTTACAGTTTGTCGAAGAGCCTATTGAGATCATGGATCGGGAAGTCAAGGTGCGTAAACATAGTCGTATTCCGATTGTTAGAGTTCGTTGGAACTCAAGGCGGGGACCAGAATTCACGTGGGAACATGAGGATCAGATGAAGCTCCAGTATCCTCAACTTTTCCCTGAAGACAAGTCTAAATCTGATAAAGCTGGTAAATTTCGGGACGAAATTCCTCTTCAAGTTGGGGATGATGTGACACCTGAGCAAAATCCGCAACAATCTTGACTTGTTCTCTTCATTCCTCTGTGACTACTTGCCAAATTTCGGGACGAAATTTCTTTCAAGTTGGGGATGATGTGACAAACCGCATTTCCAAGGTTAGTGTCACCTAAATTCCACAAATCTTCAGCGTGTGTTTTTACGTTAAATTACTCGTCTTGTGCTGTTTAGATTAGTTGTGTGTGCATGTTTGCGCGAAACCATTAAACACTTCTACGTGTTGTGTAGCTAACCTTGAAAACTAACTTAATGTGCCGCAAACTCGCTTAACGTGCATACGTTTGGGTCTACAGTCGCATACTGCTTACCGTACCTTAGGTCCACGAAACATGGGCCCAATCTGTTTTCCGCACATCCTCTACATTGTGGTAGAATTAAGGAATTGGGGCCGGTCACTTTGTAGTCATATTGGGCCGATCTTTATGTGTTTAGCAATTATTGTTTCGGGCCTTTTGTGTGGTCACAAGCCCAAATCGAGTCACCTGCCATATCTATTAGTTACGTAGGATAAACACACGATCCCACAACTCTTTTGCAAACCCTATTCCCCATTGTGTGTACGACGGCATAGCAGACCCCCCCTGTTCGAGACTTCATTCTGATTAATCAGGATTTCGGTTAGTGGCTCTCATCTAATGATCTTTCATGATGTATGATAATGAATGCTTAAGTGGTGTGGTTATTTGTTAATCGGTCGGATTTTATATAAGTATTCATGTGAGTCCTGTGTTATGATGTGTGTAAATAGTAAGATTGTTGATTCGATATGTATAATCAGTAGGCTAGAATGTATTGGTGTTCATGCATATTAGTGACTATGTATAATCGATGGGTTATGTGTCAATGACTTATTTGATTTATGATAATTGATGATCACGTCCTATGCCTTGTGTAATGATCCATGTTTGTATGTTCCAAGTCAACGAGAATTAAACTTGATTAATCAAGAACTAGTTGGACATGTTACTGATCCATAATAATGTTGTACGTATGTCCATGAGGGCTGTAACCTTAAATCGAGTGGGTCACTATTAGATGGGGGGTCATTATTGTGAATACAACATGTGCATATCGGATCTCTGAATGAACCGATTAGGCTTACAACAAGTGGGTCAGATCAACAAACCTAGTGGGCTGAATGGGTATGAACATGGGTCGTTGCTACTGGGCTACACATAATGACCGAACACCCACCTTTATTTACATTGGGTCATTGGATTGGGGTCGGGAACCTTTGGGCCGCACATTTGTTATAATATTCTGATTAGGCCAAAGCCCAAGCCGGGTTTTATGTGCTGGTATATTATTATGTATGAGTTAATAATGTTGTGTCTATTACTAGTGGGCCGGATACAAACAGTCCAGGATGGTTTAATCTAGTCGGGTCATGGGATTAGTGAAATGTATTGATTGCATAAACTTTGTGGATTGTATTAATTGGGTCGAAATCATGAACTGGTTATATGTGATTTGGATTTTGGCTACCTGTGTGATATGATGAGCTATTACATGGGAATTGGTGTGTTATGCTAACTAGAATGGTGAATAAACTATGATCAGGGTACTTGCATGACATATGTGACAATATGAGTTGCATGGTTACTGTTGAACATTACATGTGAATAAATACGTGAATACATGGAACTAACTATCTCTGTTAACCCGGTAGGATTTGATTGGTTAACTGTTAAACAAGCACTTAGTCTAACCGAGCAAACCGAAGGTGAGTTCACTACTTTTGAGCATGCGTCCCGGTGGTTGGGACAGTCAGTGGGTATCCCGGGGAGGGATAAATCTTTTGGGTAAAACTAGGATGTTGGATAATATTCTCACTCTCTATCTTTTAAGTCCCATCTCTTGCTATCGTGGGTGGTAGCGGGGTATTAGTTGGTAGCACTACTTAGGTTTGGCACCCTCACCCCGTTCCTGAGAGAGGGCGGGTGTGAACTAACGACCCAGTCGGGCCCAGT
The DNA here is from genome assembly GCA_030545235.1 of Helianthus tuberosus. NCBI lineage: Eukaryota > Viridiplantae > Streptophyta > Magnoliopsida > Asterales > Asteraceae > Helianthus > Helianthus tuberosus. The sequence continues at coordinate 68,959,558 of CM060356.1, read as the reverse complement.
GCTTTTATAGGAGCACTGGGGAACAGGCAAAACATACATCAGGAGCCGTCTTGTTCAGTATCGAGATATTATCAACATTGCTTTCATATTTGTTAAAAAGACTGGATTAAATACTTGGTAACTAACGTTTTATTAAAACTGTGAACTCGCCAGCTTTATCTGATACACTTGTTGCATGCTCGCAGGTCGTTAGGTATTCTGGGTTGAGGAACTTGCTGTCTGAGGAAGCTGGAGTGGTCATGGGTCGACTGAAGAGATTCATGAGATGTTCTTGATATTATAACTTGGCTTATTGACACTGTTTGACTTTAGTTTTCTATTTTGCTTCCGCTGAACTTATTTGGATTTACTAAACTTATTATGGGTATAATTCTTTAATAATTGGTATTTATTTACAAACTTATCATGATTTCAATATGATTGGTGGCTCGTTATTGGTTTGTCACACGCCTAGCAGGGACACTCCCTAGGTGGTATTTTGGGGGTGTGACATGTGCGGCCACATAAGAGGAGTGCGACTCGAGTTTTTATTATAAACATTTAACATTCAAACAACTGCAACATTTACTCATAAAACTTTTATACTAACAGACTGTTTTGATCATCAACCACACCCATAATACAACGCACACCACCACCGCTGAAATAACTTGATCAACATAACGATTCACATAACGTACACATGGGTTATACTGTATGATAAGCGTAAAGGAACTGTAAAACACGAGTTGTCACAGACTGGCTATTGAGCTATCCGCTACCCTGACTGAATCTCATATCAGGAAGGGTAAACTTTTCCGAAAAGGCGATAAGAAACCATCAGACAAGTTTACACAAGAAAAACCAAAGGATAAACAGACTGAGTCCTCTAAGAAGTCAAAGAAGCGTAAGGCTTCACAAAACTTCGCTGTAGTTGCTCAGAATAACCAGGTTGCACCCAACCAACCAGCACAGCCTCGTGCTAGGAAAACCTATGCTGGTACTACACCTTTGTGCAACATGTGCAACCGTCATCATCTGAATCAAACACTGTGTCACAAATGTACCCAATGTGGAAGATTGGGATATTTGGTCAATGCATGCCATTTTACTACCCAAAACCAAACTGTTGCAAATCCTGCTACTGCACAAGCACAATATCCGCCTAGATCGTGCTACAACTGTGGTGGTCTTACTCACTATCGGAATAATTGCCCAAGACTTGTTAATGCAAATCTAGCACGTGGATGAGTATTTAACATAAATGAGGCAAATGCAAATGACAATGCAGCAGTGAACAATTAAACTTTTGTATTTTCCATGTTGTTATCTATGACACTCGAAACATTTCAGTTGGTATATAAATAAATTTGTTATTTCAATTTTGTTTACAAAACCAATACGATTGTGTGTATGTTTGACATACCCCTACAATACCGACACCAAGGAACCATATTCCTTGTAAATCAAGCTACTCTCGTAGTTTCATCCATGATCGCTCACGATCGCCTCTCAAATCCTAAGTACTCGTTTCTTTTATAGAAACAGAGTACAAGGTACAAGTTACAAACTCATAAACTGATACTCGAAGTACCATTTCAAATCATTTATTGGATATCTAAAGGTACTTTTCATAAGTCCTTAATTGGACTTATGCTATATGATTATGTACGCGATTATCAAGAACATTTTTGCTTTGTGTGTTGACTTAGCACGCCTAGCACATTGATTTCAAGGATCCATTTTGCTTCATATGTTAACACAGCATATCTAGCACCTTGATTTCATGAACACTTTACTTCGTATGTTGACCTAGCATACCTAGTACATGGATTTCAAAACATTTTCACCACACAAATTCCAACTCCTTATAGGATCTTCCTATCTTCATTGTTAGATCCTTGTGGATGTTTAAAGTGCAAAATCAAAGTCCTTAATTGGATTCCTTGTGTGCTTTAATACATATGTTACGATTCAATAAGACAAAACCAAATCCTTATAAGATCTTTCTATCTTTATAGTTAGATTCTTGGGGATGTTTAAAGTACTAATTGAAGTCCTTGATTGGATTCCTAATGTACTTTAAATGCATATTTACAAGTTAATAAATGAGCTAATAACCAAGTTGACAATTATGTGATTATGTGTTTATGTGTGATTCTAATGCTCGCTATCCAAATCCTTGTAGAATCTTCCGTATTTTCATATGTTAGATTCTCAGAAGGATATCCAACGTGCTATCTAAAATCCTTAAGGGGCTTTTCTATGCAAATAGTCAGACCCTTGGATTCCAAAGTGCTATTCCAAAACTATTGTTCGATTCAAAATTGAAGAACCCTTTGGTGGTCTATTTAAAGAGATCGTACCATTGATCTAGTTAAAGAGATCGTTCGTTGATCTAGTTAAAGAGACCCTTTGGTGGTCTAGTCAAGTCATTATGTGTATGTTCGATTGATTTATTTCCCCTACACATTATAAAATGAACTGTTCGAACTGTGCAAGGAATTACGTAATTATGGATGCATACATAATTATGGAATTCAGTGCACAGAAACCACAACAAGTTTTGTCATGTGCTTAGACCTATAGTAATAAGAATAACGAAATAGGAACAATGTAAAAAGGGCATGGTGGATACGCCGCTGGTACTTCCTATATATAAGTGTTCCTTATTACATTGCAAGCGTAGCGTTATTTGAGTTACTAGAAGTACTGGACCTTGACCAATGTTGTTTTAATTTTACACTCTCCGATTCCGAATTCGAACACACACACAAGTTTCCTATAATAGTTTCCATAGGAAACATTCTCCCATCCAAAGTTCGAAACTCCAAAGTTCACACACTCTTCATATTTTGTTACAACAAGGACATCACTTTGACATTTAACATGGCACTCTTGAGTTTCGGTATAATCATACATCTATTATTTGGAGTGAAGTTTAAATCTTCGGATCTGAACTCATCCTTATAAACAATAGACGAATACAATTAACAAATTCGCTGGAAATCCAAACGTGGCCCAGAGTTTTACTTTGTGACAACTGTCACGTTTCCATGTATTCCGTATAATATAAACAGTAATTTGTACCTTAATGACTGTGCATGATTGAACTAATGAAATGAATGATTTTCTGATTACTTTCAATGACATATAAATACATTACATGTTGCATGATTGCGTATCATTATTATATGCAACCCGGAATAGTTCAATTAGTGCACAAGATGAGAGTAGCACAATAATCAGATAAACTAGAAGTACTGACGGGAGTTCAGTACTTAGACAAACATGCTGTTAGAACACAGCATGAGCCCCGGAACCAAGAGTTACACTAGAATATTATGTAGGAAGGTAGGGACTATAAAACTGCCTTCCGAGTGACGATTTAAGTACCGGAAAGTGTCCGAAATACGCTTAAACTGCAGAATTCTGCAGAAAATAGTAAAATTCAGCATTTTAACCTCAAAATATAATGCAGAAACAAGGTTTAATGGTCCAGAATAACTTGTTAAGTGTCGGGAATCAAAACTGTCATAAAAGACATCACATAGCACACTAAACTGCGCAATTTAGAACCTTAACGAACCGGTAACCAAACGAATAACCGGACACTACCCGAAACACCAAAATTTAACTAGAAGCATTGTTTTAATATTACAGAGCTAGTTATGATCACTAAACGTCATATTACATCTTAAAACACCCAAACACAATTAACCCCTAACTAAATCATCAAAATCATAACTAAACATGTAACTAGAAGTTGAAACACAATTAACCCCTAACTAAATCATCAAAATCATAACTAAATAATTAAACCCACACCTTGATTTTTTTTAATTAGTTTATTCGATTTGTTGTATTGATATGAAACATAAGGACCATTATACAAACACTTATTGGAAGAAAGTTCTTAAAGACCACTAAGCATATACACTTCTCATTTTCACCACTCAAACTTCACAAAAACCTTCCCCATCTTCCCCATAGCTCACGGCCACCTTCATACACACACACACACACATCCTTTTCTAGACACTTTCAAGCATATCCAAGGTGATTCAATGGTGTAAGAAGGTTATCTAAAGAAGCTACAAGTGGTAGAACTTGAAGGACCTTCTTGGAGAGCTATTAACCACTTCATTTCTTCGCCATCTTCCACATTGTTCTCCCTAGCCTTAGAGCTAGTAGTAGGCCCCTTTGATCTTGTTTTTACTCTCAATTTTAGTGGTTAATGTAAGATGTAACTTGGTAATCTAAAGATTCTCAACAAAACAAGAAGATGAACATGAACATAGAGCTCTAAATCATGAAAATCAAAGTTGTTTAAGTATATGTAGTAAACTTGTTTGTTGATTTCTTGTGTTTATGGTGTAGATCAACATATGAAGCTTGCTAGATGATGATTTAAAACATGATCTAGCAAGTAAGAGGATGGATCTTGAGAAATTTATGATGATCATCCTTTATGTGAACTATGAACTTGAAGATGAACATGAATTAGTGTAGGATGATGAATCCTACAAGTTATATATCTTGAAGATGTTAGATTTCAAAAATAAAAGTTTAAAGAAACTAAAGTTTGTTGGACTCTGTATGCCCAAGACACATATTAAATTGATGTGGCTAGTACGTTATGATCCAAGTCGAGTCATACCCAAATACAAGCTAGACAAATACTTAGAATATTTATTTGTGACATGATCAAACAAATAAATATTAACACTTATAATATTTAGAAATTAGTTTTCTAAATAATTGCACTTGACAAACTAATAAATTATATGGATAATTTATTTTGAGAGAGTATTTTATTTTGTTATTTAATGGGTTAAATAACTTAATAAAAGTTGTATAAAGTCTTATAACATGTGATGTTATAATTTTATAAAAGTTATAAAATTAGGAAAGACTTAAATTATTTTATAAAAGAATTTTTTTTTTTATAAAATAAAGGGTGCCCCCCCCCCCCCCTTTGGTGTTCTTCCCTAAAAGTTTTGGCCAATCACAAACCATGCATTTGCATGTGTTAGTGATACCTTGGTTGGGCAAGAGATTGGTCCAATTGAAATACATGCATTTTTGCATGGTTAGAGGTTCATGCATTGGTCAAATGGGGAGGCAATTTATCTCACTTGTTTTATATAATTTTGTATGACAAAATTAGTAAAAGATGAACTTGAAAACTAGAGAAGACTTGTAGAAAAGCTCTCAAAAATCGGCCAACATTATGCAAGTTTTTAGAAGATGAAATTCAAGTGTAAGACTTGAATTTACTCTCTAAAAATCGGGTCATGTATGGTTGATCAAAAGGGGTTTTTCAAGTTGATAAATCAAGTGCAAGAACTCCATAAACTCCCCTCATATTTTCGGCCATGGTGGTTGATCAAGATGGAATTTTAGTAAGTTCATAAGTGTAGAAATCCTAGCTAAACATAAGGTGTTTGTTGGAAAGCTTGGGGTATACAAGCTTGAGGTCTTCTACACTTGAAGGCAACCGTTCAAGAAGCATCATCTTCTTCATATCATTTACTCCTTGGAAGGTAGTATTCTAAACACTCTATGGTTGTGTTTTATTTTGATAGCATGCATGTTCATATATGGATCCGGGATTGGGTTTTACATATAAAATGGGTTTTATATCTTGTAAGTAACATGTTTTAAAACATATATTCCGCTGCGTTTTTATTTTATATGGATAAAATGCTTTGATAAACATGTGAAAAACCCAACAGTGGTATCAGAGCCGCTTATATGAATGCATGCTTCATAGGATATGAAATTTTCGGGTTTCTGGTTTGGTTAAAACCCTATGGCCGAAGTTTTATATATGGTTATCCTTTTGTTTTTCAAGATTATTTTAATACATGCATAAAAGTATCTTGAAAAATTATGTCATTTGGATGATTTGTTTGTTTGGAAAAAACCCACTTTTTCGGTTTTTTCATTCTTGACCGAAAAGTAGGTTGTAAAAAGGAAACCATTTTTGCTTCTTAAATTTTATATATGTGGATATATATATTTTGGTGTTCATAACCTAGCAATGACCTTGTGTGAATATGTTGAATATTTGTGTTTGTGATTTGTATTTAAATATTTCAAAGGTTGTAATAATTATTATTTTGTTCTTCCATTTGTAAAAATATGTAATTTATTTATTTTCATTTGGTATGTAAGTAAATAGATTAGGTGCATTTTATTTTACTAGAAAAAATGTATTAGGATAATTTTTTGTAAAAGAAGATGCACACAAAAATGCGTTCTTGGTTTTGGCTATTTTCGGGCCTAAAGGACTTCACGGTTCTTAACGGGATTTTAGCCCGATAACCAAAACACATTTTTGAAGTCCAAAGGAGTTTGGAGCTGAATATAAAAGACTTTTGGAAGCTCAAAGAAGGTGGAGAAATCACAACACAAGAAGGAGACTTGAAGCATTTGTATGCGGGATCAAGTGGGAGTTCAACGACACATTATCTGTGTCAATATTCACCCATTAGGAAGGACCTTTTGGCACACTTGTTTCGGCTAACAAGTGTTGTCAAAATAGTTGGCTATGGTTATGCACCTATTGATATGTGTGTTGTGCTTGTGTGGTTGTTTTATTTATGATTGATTAGATGATATTTGGATATGTATGCTTAACAATTAATAATCAACAACAAGCTTAAAATTGGTTCTTAAAAAATCATTAAAACTGGTTAATAAAAGGTTATTAAAAATTAATGATTTTATAATAAAATGGGTTTTATTAAAAAGAACCTTGAAAATTTTGTTTTCACAAAAGTACCAAGGATTTGAATGCATGCAAATGTATGGTACATAAAGTTTTCTAAACTAGAATTTTGAAAACGCAAAAATCCCTTTTATAAAACAAGTCAAACACCATCCTTTTATACAACACTCGAATCACTTGGGAACTCTTTTGTGGGATAAAGGTCACCTAACCACATTTGAGGGAACTTGTATATTCGAGGTGGGTTTACGATGTTTGTGGGATAAAGGTCACCTAACCACTTATGTGTATAAACTCACACGTGTGTGTAAGTTGGACGACTTGATTTGGAAACCATGAACTTAGGGTCACCGAAGCATGGGGAACAAAGGTGTTGATGGGATTAAACATGCCAACTAAACATAAAGATGTTTAACCGATCCCATATGGCTAGAAGTTGCAAAGAGTTGCAATTGTCAAACGTTGACTACCTTGTTAATTTAAATAGAGGGATAAAGGTCACCTAACCAATATTTAAATGTAACGTTGGATTCTAGATTTTAATTATTAATTGTCTATGAGACACAAAAGGGTATTAATGATTAAAATATAATAATATCGAAAATACTAAAATTGAACCTTGTTAAATTTTGTAGATGGCCGCTAACAATATTACCTAAACCGTCCGTAACCTATCACTAAAAAAAATCCTTAAAAGGATCGTTTCAATCAAAACACTTTATGGATTAATATCGAAACTTAAGAATCGTTCTCAAGTAAGAAAAGATATCCTATGTGTTGAACGATCCTAATCCCAATGAACATCTTATGGAAGATAAGGATGCCTATAACGATTGGATTAAGTATATCGAGAATACTATGCAAGCCACTTGCCTCATTTTAGGAATTATGATTCCCGAGATTCAAAAGGTTTTGAACATCATGATTACCCAATTGTAGGAAATGTTACTAAGGGTAGAACGCTTCGAAACGGTTCGAGCGCTACATGCATGTCGAATGGAGGAAACCCAATCGGACTCATCTTATGTCTTTAAGATGAAAAGCCACATTGATCAACTCGAAAGGCTCGATATGGATAAAAGGGTTTTATTCATTCTAACGATCAATGAGGGTGGGAACTAGAAAGGGCATCACCCCGACACCAAAGCAAATGTTGAAAAATGGAAACGGGTAATTCAAAGGGAAATAATTAGAAAGACTAAAGCGAAACGACCGAAACCAAAAGAGAAGAAGGCAAAGGTTGCCATGAACGATCCATGCTTTGAGTGTGGTGAGATAGGGCATTTAAATAGGAATTGTCCAAACTATCTCAAAGAGTTGAAAAACAAGAGGGATGCTAGGCAAACCTCAGGTACAATCTTAATGATACATATTGACCTTAATGTTATTTCTTCTAACACATGGGTATTAGATACCGGATGTGGAACTCATGTTTGCAATTCGTTGCAAAAGGTTCAAAAGAAATAAACATTACAAGAAAGGATACTATGTTTTGAAACTTCCAAATGGTTTGGAAATTGTATTAAAATGTCTTGAATGCTCCTAGTTTGACTAGGAACATTATTCAAGTTTCCCTTATAAGACAATATGGTTTTGACTTAAAGTTTGCAAACATTGACATTTATATCGATGAATGACATGTTTTACTTTAAACCTATGCCTTCAAATGGTATTTGTGAATCGGTTCATAATAATACATCATTTGATAGTTTAATGTACCAATCAATCACCAAGAAACTCAAAATGGATTTGAGTAAGACCTATCCTTGGCATTATCGCCTTGGTCATATAAACAGATGTCGCATGTAAACACTTTGAAAGAATTGTCTTTTGGAAACAAATGAAATTGGTTCATTTGATACATGCGAATCTTATTTACAAGGTAAAATGACCAAGTAATCCCTTAGTGGGAAAGGGCAAAAGATTTATTAGGTATCATACATTCGAATGTATGTGATCCTTTTAAGCCAATGACTAGGAATGGTGAAAGATACTTCATTACTTTTACCGACAACTATAGTAGTTATGGTTATGTGTACTTGCTGAGACACAAAGTTGAAGTTTTGAAATAATCAAAGCCTTCAAAAGGTGAAGTACAAAATCAACTCAATCAAAGTTCTTCGTTACAATAGAAGAGGAATCGAACTCTATTTGGATATGGTTCGATCTATGATGGCTAGGAACGCGTCATCTCTATCATTTGGGGTTACGCTTTGCTCTCCGCAGCCCGTATGGCCCTAACTAAGAAAGTGGATAAAGACACCTTTCGAAATATGGAATGAAAAGGTTCCATCATTAATCATATTTGAAGGTATGGGGTTGTGAAGTTTCTGTGAAGCAATACACCCCAAATAAAAGTACGATCCACTAAGTGTATCTTTGTAGGATATCCTAAAGATGGTATAGGATATTATTTCTACGATCCAATAGAGCAAAAGGTATTTGTTGCTCGAAAGGCTGAGTTCTTGGAAGCTACGTTCCTTGTGGAAGGAATTATTAGAACAGTGGAACTTGATAAGGATCAAGAACCACAAGCCGATACACGTTTGGTTAAAACTAGCACTCAACAAAAGGTTGTTGAAAAACGATCAAGTGATTGATCAACGCACACAAAGCGTTCGCAGATCTGGTAGAATTAGTAGTCCACCTGAAAGATATGGATTTTTTGGATGCTACGTGGTAGCTTCAGGGGAATCAACCACATACCATGATGCAATGTCAAAATCCGATTGTGACAAATGGCTTGAAGCCATGAACGTAGAGATGCAATCCATGTATAACAACCAAGTATGGGAATTGGTTGTAGCACCTCTTAACTCCAAAGTAGTTGGAAATAAGTGGGTTTTCAGAAAGAAAACAGATATGCATGGTAACTTGGATACTTGTAAAGCGAGACTTATAGCAAAAGGTTTCACTCAAACTCAAGTGGTTGATTAGGATGAGACCTTTTCGCCTGTGGCGATGCTAAAGTCAATAAGGATATTATTTGCCATACCTGCATAATGTGATTATGAGATTTGGCAAATGGATGTCAAAATGGCTTTCCTTAATAGATATCTTGAGGAAGATGTCTATATATGGTTCAGCCTGAATGTTTTGTCGATCCAAAACATCCTAACAAAGTATGCAAGTTAAAGAAATCAATCTAGGGATTGAAACAAGCATCGAGAAGTTGGAATCACCGTTTTGATGAAGAAATTGGGAATTTTTTATTCATCAAGAACGTTGATAAAGCTTATGTGTATAAGATGGCTAGTGGGAGCATCATTACTTTCTTAGTATGATATGTCGATCACTATTTGGAAATAACATTCCAACCTTGGAGGGAGTAAAAGCCTGGCTTGAAAGTTGTTTTTCAATTAAGGATCTTGGTGAAGTCGCCTATATTTTGGGAATAAAGAATCTATAAGGATAGATCAAGGCGCACGATAGGTTTAAACAAAAGTGCATACATTGACAAAGTCTTGAAAAGGTTCAAGATAAAGAACTCTATGAAAGGTTTGGTACTTATTCAAGAGAGGACAATATTGAATGCGTTTCAATGTCAAAGCTCAAAGAATGAGCAAGAAAGAATGAAAAGAATCCCATATGCGTCTGCTATAGGATTCATTATGTATGTAATGATATGCACTAGACCGGACATGTCATGCGCATTAAGCATGACGAGAAGATACCAGCAAGTAACGGTCATTGGGTGACTGTTAAGAATATATTGAAATACCTTAGAAGGACTAAGGATATATTTCTAATATATGGATCTGGTGAAAAGAACTCGTTGTAAAAGGTTACAGGGATGCGAGTTTCGGAATTCGTTGTAAAGGGTTACATGGATACGAGTTTCCAAACTGATCGAGATGGTTCTCGATCACAATCAGGGTAGCATTGTCCACTACAGAATCAGAATACATCGCCGCTTCATTGATCGAGATAATTCATATGGATCTACCACTTGAATTATTGCCGATCTAGGGGGTAGTCCCTACCATTCAGGACCCCTAGAGATCTTTGTGATAACGATGGTGCGATTGCTCAAATCAAGGAACCTCGTGCACATCAAAAGACTAGGCACAATAAGCGGAGTTTCAACTACATAAGGGATGAAGTTGAAAAAGGGAAAGATATGTATTCGCAAAGTTCACACTGATCAAAATACTGCGGATCCACTCACGAAGCTCCTTGAATGGGCAAAGCATGAAAGGTCATACTTGTGCCTTAGGACTTCGATATTCTAGTGATTGGATGTGATCTATTTTATATTTGGATATTGGAACAATTGTTATTATAACTCTTTATGGTATGTTGAGTTATGTTCCGTTTTAGCATGTTTAAATCCGTGAATAAGTTACTTATTCTAAATGCCCGTAGTCAATCATACTTGTGGGAACAGATATGAATGTAAGACTATTATGAACTTGGATTGGTGGATATTCATTAGGTATGAATATAGAGCAAAGTGTTGCTGCCAAAGTTCATAGATATTTGTGGGATACAAATATTGGACTGACCCGCTCTCAAATATTACTGCATGGAATCATTTGTGATTGATCATAAGTAAATTTGAGTAAAGGAGAATATCATATTATCCTCTGACCTGAGATACATATTGGGTCTTGATATTCACCAAATATTGTACCTTGACTTATTTCTTCGCTGTTAGTAATATGACAGTACATAAGGCTAAGCTTAGGTGTGGTACAAGGTGATTGTGAGAGACGTATGTAGTCAAGACGGGATTTGTTCCTCTTATTCGTTGAGAGTAAGATGTCTAAGGCATGCTAAAGTTAAATCAACGGAGAGTGATCACTCCATGTCTCTGGATTTGACAGGACATCTGTAACGAAAGGATAAATGATAGATTCACCTAAATCATGTTCAAGTAAGGGACTTGATGTCACACCCCCAAATTCCACCTGCGGAGTACCGTCCGCTTGAGGGCGTGACCGACCAGGATCCAGCCACCAATTATACTGAGCATTGGATAATAGTAAGGATGATTACCAACCATAATGGTTAGTAAACACCATAGTTTAAAGTTCAAACGTTTAGGTTCAAATAACAGTTAAGTAAGTAGCGGAAGCATAGGCAAAATAGTTTAAACAAAGTTCATAATTCAAATTATTTAGAACCCAACGCGCGGGTTTAGACGACCACTACACTTCCCAAGCAGCAGCTCCTCAGTCACTGGTTACCTGCAAAGCATGCAGTAAGGGGTCAACAATAATGCTGAGTGAGTCCACTAGTTGTCCAGTTTTAATTACCAAAAACTTGTTTCACCAGCTAATTTATCCGTTTATACATGCCATGGGGAGCTACCCCAAAAGTTAGCAACTAAACTGTTTTTCCAATACCGAACACTAGGTGACCGTTGCGTATCCGCAAGAGAGTGCCCCGATGTCAATGTTCTATCATCATTGACGGATGCCTGAGTACATTAGTTCACGACCGATCCCATACCTTGGCACGGTGTGAGGTTGGTAAGACCTAAATAGCGCTATCAACTAATAACCCGTTCGCCTGGCCCCGGCGACTAATCGGTATTAAGTAGTAGGGACTTTAAGTGATAGAGTTTCGTTTAGTGCCGTTGGTTGCAATCCGTATAAACAGTAATTAACTAAAAGGTTCCCAATAACAAGGGAAGAAAAGTAAGTTGTATCCCTTATAAAGGGATAGTGTTGTTTTTAGTTCCGTTTCCCAAACCACCGGGAATACATGCTTTAGGTTGTGAACTCACCTTGGGTTGCTCGGTAGATTAATTACCCGGTTGATCACGTTGGTCACCACGTCCTAGCATGGTTACCAATATAGGTCAAGTTGGGGTACAAGTATTCACGTATAATCTACACATAACTAACACATAGCATGCACAACATATAATTACAGCACACAACATGTAATTACAGCAACAGAGTTAACAGTTAACACGTAGCCCATTTAAACAGTAACAAGCATGCACAGCTAACACACTTTGGGCCCAATAACTAACAGCCCAGTCGAGAACACACAGTTGCGAGTCGCAACCGGAGGTTGCGGCTTGTCATGCCTTGGTTGCGAGTCGCAACCGGTGTTTCTACTTGTCATGATTTGGTTACGAGTCGCAACCGGAGGTTTCGAGTTGTCGTGATCTGGTTACGAGTCGCAACCGCCGTAGTTTCGAGTTTTCATGTTTTGGTTGCGAGTCGCAACCGGGGGTTGCGAGTCGCAACCTCGGAAACGTGCACAAGAAACCTTCTAGAACCTCTGATGTACTAACCAATAGAATTCTGTTTTCATGAGATTTTGTACTGGCCAATAGGAGTGCATAAACATGTTTTATTGTCTAACAATCAACCAAAACGGATCAAACAGCTACGTTTTTCAAATATTCATTACATATTCAAAATGTTCATCCTACACATTCATATTGTTCTTCATATATTCAAGTTATCTATTATGCACATTCATTCCAAAACAACCCAAATATATTCATCCTTTGTAGCATAGCACAACCCTAAGTCGAATCCTAATTTAGACATCATCATCGGCCCTAGTTCTAACACATAATCATCATTAACATAACTAATATTCATTCACTTGAACATATTCTTAACATACAATCATCGGTTTAATGGTAATGCATATCATGCTATACTAACCATCATTTATCATTCAAATGTCTTATGTTCACATATTTCATTCAAACATCCAACTAATCAAATAGTTTGTGCATCAAGAACCATCATTTTAAGTCAAACAATCATAATACACTAACCAGTTGGATGAAGGGGTACAAAAGATCGATGAACCAAGTTCCGAGTGATGACCACAAGCTTGAACCGAGATGATCCGAGATGATCCGAGAGCTCCTCTTGTTGTTGCCGGTTTGATCCGAGAGAGGGAGAGGAGAGGAGGTGAGTTTGATGTTAGAACTTTAGGGTTTTAGTGGTTTTTAGAGAGAGAGAGAGGGAGAGTGTGTGAGATGAGGGAGTGTGAGAGTGATGTTGCCAAATGGTGCAAGTTGTGAGGGTGGCCGGTTATATATCTCGAGTGGGTAAGGGGGGTTTCCGGGTGGGCTAAGGTTACGGCCCAACCGGCCCATATCGTTACTTGTTTACTCGAGACCGAGTGGTCTCGAGTCGGGTTCGGTTCGGTTCACACTTATATATATATATATACATACATAATACACACGACACAATCAAAAGATCACATAATGCACAACAATAAATAACAAGTTCTCATTTAATATTATATCTATGCACATACATTCATTTAAAGACGAAAGTTGGTTCAGGAAAACCCGAAGTGTCACATTATCCCCAAGTTTTAAGAACTTTCGTCCCGAAAGTTAAAGCAGCCACTGACAAGCTAGTAAAAGTGAGAGCGTTTCAACGGGGTGTCACATCATCCCCCCGTTAGTTCGGAATTTCGTCCCGAAATTCAGTCGTAGCTTCAGTGCTGGGGGTTTCATTTGGGAACATCTGGGGATACTTGCGCTTCATCTGGTCTTCCCGCTCCCAGGTAAACTCTGGGCCACGGCGTGAGTTCCAACGAACTCGCACGAGGGGTATCTGGCTACGTTTGAGGGTTTTGATCTCACGATCCGTGATCTCAACCGGTTCCTCAGTAAAGTGTAGCTGTTCGTCGATAGTAAGTTCCTTGTAAGGAATGACGAGTGTTTCATCTGACAGGCACTTCTTCAGATTAGACACGTGGAAGACGTTGTGCACAGCACTCAGTTCTTCAGGCAGATTCAATCTGTAAGCGGCCGTACCGATCTTTTCGGTAACTTCAAAGGGTCCGACATATCTTGGATTAAGTTTGCCCCGTTTTCCAAAACGAACCACACCCTTCCAGGGTGAGACCTTAAGTAGAGCCCGTTCACCAACCTGGAACTCTTGAGGTTTCCTATCTTTATCAGCGTAGTACTTTTGACGATCACGAGCTGCCGCCATGCGTTGCCTAATCTGGGCAATCTTTTCTGTGGTGTCGACTACATGTTCCGGGCCTGTGATCTGGCTGTCACCAACCTCAGCCCAGCAGAGAGGCGATCGACATTTACGGCCGTACAAAGCCTCAAAGGGTGCTGCCTGAATGCTGGTGTGGTAGCTGTTGTTGTAGGAGAATTCTACTAACGGTAGGTGCTTCTCCCAATTCTTGCCAAAATCGATCACACATGCCCTGAGCATGTCTTCGAGGGTTTGGATGGTGCGTTCGGACTGCCCATCCGTTTGCGGGTGATAAGCGGTGCTCATGTCTAAACGTGAGCCAAAAGATTTGTGCATGGCTTGCCACAACTCAGAAGTAAAACGCGCGTCTCGATCAGAAATAATAGAGGTAGGCACTCCGTGCTTCGAGACCACTTCTTTTAAGTATACCTCTGCTAGGGTAGAGAACTTGTCTGTTTCTTTAATGGCCAAGAAGTGTGCAGACTTAGTTAAGCGATCCACTATCACCCAAATGGTGTCATTTCCGCGCTGAGACCTAGGCAGGCTAGTAACGAAATCCATGGAAATCTGTTCCCATTTCCATTGCGGGATCTCTGGCTGTTGGAGTAGGCCTGACGGTTTCTGATACTCAGCCTTGACTCTTGCGCAGGTTAAACATTTTCTGACATACGTTGCTATGTGGGCTTTCATGCCAGGCCACCAATAGGTAGCCCTCAAGTCGTGGTACATCTTATCTGAACCCGGATGTACTGAGTAACGGGACTTGTGAGCTTCATCCATCACAAGGTCACGTAAATTTCCATAAAGCGGAACCCATATACGTCCGGCTACGTAGTAAGCATCGTCTTCTTTTTGTTCCAATCGTTGTCTCGATCCTCGTAGGGACTCGGCCCTGATGTTCTCAGCTTTCAATGCTTCAACCTGAGCATTTCGAATCTGATTAGGGAGGTTCGAGTGGATAGTGAGCTGTAAAGCACGAACACGCTTGGGTTTGGTCTCCTTTCTGCTGAGGGCATCGGCTACCACATTAGCCTTGCCCGGGTGATACTTGATTGCACACTCGTAGTCATTTAGGAGTTCGACCCATTGGCGTTGCCGCATATTCAACTCCTTTTGTCCCATTATGTGCTGGAGACTCTTGTGATCAGTGTAAATCGTGCACTTGGTGCCGTACAAGTAGTGTCTCCAAAGCTTGAGCGCGAAGACCACCGCTCCAAATTCTAGGTCACGCGTCGTATAGTTCCGTTCGTGGACCTTGAGTTGTCGCGAGGCGTAAGCAATAACTTTCTCGCGTTGCATCAATACGCAGCCAAGTCCTTGAATAGAAGCGTCGCAGTAGACGACGAAGTCGTCGGTACCTTCAGGTAAGGAAAGAATGGGAGCACTACAAAGATTCTTCTTTAGTTCCTGGAAGGCAGATTCCTGAGCATTACTCCATTTGTAAGCAACACCCTTCTGAGTGAGTGTCGTAAGTGGTTGAGCGATCTTAGAGAATCCCTTGATGAATCTCCGATAGTATCCCGCCAATCCCAAGAATTGGCGAACTTCGGTCGGAGTCTTAGGCACAGGCCAATTCTTAATGGACTCAATCTTAGCAGGGTCAACATGAATCCCTTCCTGATTGACGATGTGTCCAAGGAAATGGACTTCTCTAAGCCAGAAATCACATTTCGAGAATTTGGCGTACAGCTGTTCATTGCGAAGAAGTTCGAGAATAAGACGTAGGTGTTGTTCATGCTCCTCTTGGCTCTTTGAGTAGATTAGGATGTCGTCGATGAATACGATCACGAACTTGTCGAGGTAGGGTTTGCATACTCGGTTCATGAGATCCATGAAGATCGCAGGAGCGTTGGTCATTCCGAAAGGCATAACAAGGAATTCGTAGTGACCATAGCGGGTTCTGAAAGCAGTCTTAGAGATGTCCTCATCGCGGACTCTCAGCTGGTGATAACCCGATCGCAGATCGATCTTGGAATAATAGCTCGACCCTTGCAGCTGGTCGAATAGGTCGTCGATACGGGGAAGTGGATAACGATTCTTGATGGTAACCTTGTTAAGCTCGCGGTAGTCAATGCACATTCGGAATGAGCCATCTTTCTTTTTGACGAAGAGCACTGGGGCTCCCCAGGGTGATGAACTAGGACGGATAAAACCTTTGTCCAAAAGTTCTTTGTAGTTGAGTAGAAAGCTCCTTGAGCTCCGCGGGGGCTAATCGATAAGGTGCACGAGCTATAGGCACTGCTCCGGGAGCTAGCTCGATTTGAAATTCGACCTGACGGTGAGGAGGGAGTCCAGGTAGTTCCTCCGGGAATACCTCGGGATAGTCGCGTACCACTGGAAAATCTTCAATCCTATTCTCCCTTTTCTGTGTGTCGGTAATGAGTGCTAAGATAGCGGCGTGCCCCTTTCGTAGGTACTTCTGGGCCTTTAAGAATGAAATGATGCCTGTGATTTCTCCGCTCTTGTCGCCTTGAACTATAAGAGGTTTGCCAGGGGGACGGGGAATACGAATAGCTTTCTCCTGGCAGAGGATTTCGTCTCGATGTTTGGATAACCAATCCATACCAATGATGACGTCGAAGCTTCCAAGAACGATGGGGAAAAGATCGATACAGAAGGTCTGACCAGACAACTCTAATTTGCAGTCACGAATTATGTGTGAGGCCTCGAGGTTTCTACCATTAGCTATTTCAACAGTGTGCTTAGAGCTCAGCGGCGTAAGAGGGAGCTTAAGTTTCTTACTAATACGTAGGGATACATAACTAGCATCTGCTCCGGAATCAAATAGCATGGAAACATAACGATCATTAAGTAGGAACTTACCCGCTACAATGTTGGGGTCATTCCTTGCTTCCCCAGCTCCAATCACAAAAGCTTTTCCTCTAGCACCGTTTCCAGCATTGTTGTTGTTGTTCCCAGCACCCTGATTGTTGTTGTTTTGATTCAGTTCAGGGCAATCCTTTCGCATGTGCCCCATTGCTCCACACTTGAAGCATCCACGGTTGTTTCCTTGTTGCTGCTGTTGCTGTGGCTGTTGCTGATTCTGCCTAGCTGGGAACTGGCTTCGGCAGTCTTTGGCCTCATGCCCCATCTTGTTGCATCGCTGACATTGACCTTTTCCACATGGCCCACTGTGATGTCGGTTACATTTGTTACACTTAGGGTGGTTTCCTCGATAGCCACCCTGTTGCTGAGGACCCTTGTTGCTTTCAGTCTTCCTTTGTTGAACTGGGGCCTGAGTGGGGTTAGCATCCTTTCCCTGACTTCCATCCCACTTTCGCTTGTTATCGCCAGAAGTTCCGGCAGTAGCACCGATCCTCTGGGGCAGCTTGCCCTCTTCCACAGCCTGATTGGTGAGTTTGTGAGCAAGACGAACCACGGGCTGTATGGTGTTGAGGTTGGCCGAGGTCACATGGCTCCGGATTTCTGGGACCAAGCCTTTGATGTACAATTCAACCCTTCGATACATAGGTTGGGACATGTTTGGGCAAAGTGCAGCATAGTCATTGGACTGCTTGGTGTAGGTCTCAATCTCTGACCCAACCATCTTGAGTGCATAGTACTCGTTCTCGAGTTTGTGGATGTCATCCCTGTGACAGTACTCCTCTTTGATCATGTCCTTGAAATCTTCCCATGCAGTAGCATTAGCAGTTTCCAGACCAAGCATCTGAATCTGTGCTTTCCACCATGAAAGCGCGTTTCCTTCAAGCGTACCAGTTGCGTACTTAACCCAGTTAGCAGGGGGACACTCGCAGACCGCAAAGACAGCTTCGGCCTTTTCAATCCAATGCAGAAGGCCTATGGCACCCTCAGTGCCGTTGAAAGGGAGAGGCTTGCCATCCATGAAGGTTTTGAAAGTACAAACACGTGGTTGCACAGGCGCAGGCTGACCTGTTGTGAGAAATGGAGCGAATAGGTTTAGAGGTGAAAAGACGGTGTGGGGGTAGGATCTAGACATCCTATAGCAACGAGTTTACCTCCAGGGTGAGCTGCGAAAGCTGCAGCCACCGTGTTGAGCAAGTTGGCGAATTGAGCCTGAGTCATGTTAACGCTTCCTCTTCCGCGTCCACTCATTGTCTTCATAGCCAGAAAACACAGTATGAGTGCAATGTTGTAACGTAGCGAGAATGAGGTAGAAGAGAAATGTGTATCTATCTAATCAGGCACACTAATATGTATAATAGAGTAGTCAATATGAGATAAACAAGCAAGTAAACACAAGTCCGAGCTACGAGGTCTAGTATGTCGAGTCTTGCCCTTGGAGTGTAGTGTCGTCACGAGTCACGGGTTATAGTCTGGTTTTTCTCAAAAAGACTTTCCTTTTTAAAACCAAGTTCACTATAACCAATGGCTCTGATACCAATCTGTCACACCCCCAAATTCCACCTGCGGAGTACCGTCCGCTTGAGGGCGTGACCGACCAGGATCCAGCCACCAATTATACTGAGCATTGGATAATAGTAAGGATGATTACCAACCATAATGGTTAGTAAACACCATAGTTTAAAGTTCAAACGTTTAGGTTCAAATAACAGTTAAGTAAGTAGCGGAAGCATAGGCAAAATAGTTTAAACAAAGTTCATAATTCAAATTATTTAGAACCCAACGCGCGGGTTTAGACGACCACTACACTTCCCAAGCAGCAGCTCCTCAGTCACTGGTTACCTGCAAAGCATGCAGTAAGGGGTCAACAATAATGCTGAGTGAGTCCACTAGTTGTCCAGTTTTAATTACCAAAAACTTGTTTCACCAGCTAATTTATCCGTTTATACATGCCATGGGGAGCTACCCCAAAAGTTAGCAACTAAACTGTTTTTCCAATACCGAACACTAGGTGACCGTTGCGTATCCGCAAGAGAGTGCCCCGATGTCAATGTTCTATCATCATTGACGGATGCCTGAGTACATTAGTTCACGACCGATCCCATACCTTGGCACGGTGTGAGGTTGGTAAGACCTAAATAGCGCTATCAACTAATAACCCGTTCGCCTGGCCCCGGCGACTAATCGGTATTAAGTAGTAGGGACTTTAAGTGATAGAGTTTCGTTTAGTGCCGTTGGTTGCAATCCGTATAAACAGTAATTAACTAAAAGGTTCCCAATAACAAGGGAAGAAAAGTAAGTTGTATCCCTTATAAAGGGATAGTGTTGTTTTTAGTTCCGTTTCCCAAACCACCGGGAATACATGCTTTAGGTTGTGAACTCACCTTGGGTTGCTCGGTAGATTAATTACCCGGTTGATCACGTTGGTCACCACGTCCTAGCATGGTTACCAATATAGGTCAAGTTGGGGTACAAGTATTCACGTATAATCTACACATAACTAACACATAGCATGCACAACATATAATTACAGCACACAACATGTAATTACAGCAACAGAGTTAACAGTTAACACGTAGCCCATTTAAACAGTAACAAGCATGCACAGCTAACACACTTTGGGCCCAATAACTAACAGCCCAGTCGAGAACACACAGTTGCGAGTCGCAACCGGAGGTTGCGGCTTGTCATGCCTTGGTTGCGAGTCGCAACCGGTGTTTCTACTTGTCATGATTTGGTTACGAGTCGCAACCGGAGGTTTCGAGTTGTCGTGATCTGGTTACGAGTCGCAACCGCCGTAGTTTCGAGTTTTCATGTTTTGGTTGCGAGTCGCAACCGGGGGTTGCGAGTCGCAACCTCGGAAACGTGCACAAGAAACCTTCTAGAACCTCTGATGTACTAACCAATAGAATTCTGTTTTCATGAGATTTTGTACTGGCCAATAGGAGTGCATAAACATGTTTTATTGTCTAACAATCAACCAAAACGGATCAAACAGCTACGTTTTTCAAATATTCATTACATATTCAAAATGTTCATCCTACACATTCATATTGTTCTTCATATATTCAAGTTATCTATTATGCACATTCATTCCAAAACAACCCAAATATATTCATCCTTTGTAGCATAGCACAACCCTAAGTCGAATCCTAATTTAGACATCATCATCGGCCCTAGTTCTAACACATAATCATCATTAACATAACTAATATTCATTCACTTGAACATATTCTTAACATACAATCATTGGTTTAATGGTAATGCATATCTTGCTATACTAACCATCATTTATCATTCAAATGTCTTATGTTCACATATTTCATTCAAACATCCAACTAATCAAATAGTTTGTGCATCAAGAACCATCATTTTAAGTCAAACAATCATAATACACTAACCGGTTGGATGAAGGGGTACAAAAGATCGATGAACCAAGTTCCGAGTGATGACCACAAGCTTGAACCGAGATGATCCGAGATGATCCGAGAGCTCCTCTTGTTGTTGCCGGTTTGATCCGAGAGAGGGAGAGGAGAGGAGGTGAGTTTGATGTTAGAACTTTAGGGTTTTAGTGGTTTTTAGAGAGAGAGAGAGGGAGAGTGTGTGAGATGAGGGAGTGTGAGAGTGATGTTGCCAAATGGTGCAAGTTGTGAGGGTGGCCGGTTATATATCTCGAGTGGGTAAGGGGGGTTTCCGGGTGGGCTAAGGTTACGGCCCAACCGGCCCATATCGTTACTTGTTTACTCGAGACCGAGTGGTCTCGAGTCGGGTTCGGTTCGGTTCACACTTATATATATATATATACATACATAATACACACGACACAATCAAAAGATCACATAATGCACAACAATAAATAACAAGTTCTCATTTAATATTATATCTATGCACATACATTCATTTAAAGACGAAAGTTGGTTCAGGAAAACCCGAAGTGTCACACTTGAAGGGGATGATGTTATTGAATGGCAAATATAGTCATACGTATTGGGGGTAGTAAACCGTAGTTAGGCATCATTTACTGCTTGCATCAATCTTCTATGTATCTTGTGCAAGTGGGAGATTGTTGGACTCTGTATGCCCAAGACACATATTAAATTGATGTGGCTAGTACGTTATGATCCAAGTCGAGTCATACCCAAATACAAGCTAGACAAACACTTAGAATATTTATTTGTGACATGATCAAACAAATAAATATTAACACTTATAATATTTAGAAATTAGTTTTCTAAATAATTGCACTTGACAAACTAATAAATTATATGGATAATTTATTTTGAGAGAGTATTTTATTTTGTTATTTAATGGGTTAAATAACTTAATAAAAGTTGTATAAAGTCTTATAACATGTGATGTTATAATTTTATAAAAGTTATAAAATTAGGAAAGACTTACATTATTTTATAAAAGAATTTTTTTTTTATAAAATAAAGGGTGCCCCCCCCCCCCTTTGGTGTTCTTCCCTAAAAGTTTTGGCCAATCACAAACCATGCATTTGCATGTGTTAGTGATACCTTGGTTGGGCAAGAGATTGGTCCAATTGAAATACATGCATTTTTGCATGGTTAGAGGTTCATGCATTGGTCAAATGGGGAGGCAATTTATCGCACTTGTTTTATATAATTTTGTATGACAAAATTAGTAAAAGATGAACTTGAAAACTAGAGAAGACTTGTAGAAAAGCTCTCAAAAATCGGCCAACATTATGCAAGTTTTTAGAAGATGAAATTCAAGTGTAAGACTTGAATTTACTCTCTAAAAATCGGGTCATGTATGGTTGATCAAAAGGGGTTTTTCAAGTTGATAAATCAAGTGCAAGAACTCCATAAACTCCCCTCATATTTTCGGCCATGGTGGTTGATCAAGATGGAATTTTAGTAAGTTCATAAGTGTAGAAATCCTAGCTAAACATAAGGTGTTTGTTGGAAAGCTTGGGGTATACAAGCTTGAGGTCTTCTACACTTGAAGGCAACCGTTCAAGAAGCATCATCTTCTTCATATCATTTACTCCTTGGAAGGTAGTATTCTAAACACTCTATGGTTGTGTTTTATTTTGATAGCATGCATGTTCATATATGGATCCGGGATTGGGTTTTACATATAAAATGGGTTTTATATCTTGTAAGTAACATGTTTTAAAACATATATTCCGCTGCGTTTTTATTTTATATGGATAAAATGCTTTGATAAACATGTGAAAAACCCAACAAAGTTTACTTCAAGATTTAATATGGATTGATTTGTGAAAGAAAGAAAACATGATTTGACGGTTAAATGGAACTAGTAAAGTGTAGGAAACAAGAAAAATGCAAGAAGATTTATTTTTGTAAAATCAAGTTTTTTTTGGGTAAAGGGTTTACCCCGGTGATTTTATAAATTACCAAAATAAAACAAGTAGGAAGCTGAAATACTCCCTAGTTCTCTTAGAGGCATACCACTAAGAGTACAACACAGACAACTAAAAAACAACCAATTACATCAAAAAACATAAACTGGTCTTCACTCTTCATTTAAGAAATCTTCTTTATCCATCTTCCACTCCTCCAAAAATCGCTTAACATTAGAATTTTGCTTATACTTGAAGGAGATCAATTTTGCTCGCACATTGCTGATAATACCATCGGCAACTTGTTCCGGTGGTCTCAACCTGTTGCTGAAAAATCTCGTGTTCCTTTCGCTCCAAATAGCATACGCCGCTGCTGCCACAACCAATCTACTAGCAACCGCATCTACCGATCTCGACCTAGCTGTACAAACGAGCCAACCGCATCTACCGATCTCGACCTAGCTGTACAAACGAGCCAATCTTGAAAAATCTCGTGTTCCTTTCGCTCCAAATAACTTGATTTTACAACCAATCTTGTAAAATCAAGTTACAAGTTTTAAAGAATGAAATTCTATAAGAAAGAGTTTTATAAAATAAGAACCATGGATTTAGTGTTCTTACGACATATTAAACAACATGTTAAATTACTACAAGATTCTACTAACTTCAGGTTCATAGCATATTGTGAAATTGCATAATAATGGATTATGGTAAGTTGTAAGTTGATTGTTGTTGATTGATGATGAATTGTTTGTCACACCCCGACCACGTAAAACAACAAAACGTGGCGGAAACGTAGGGGAGTGTTGTAACAGAATCATTGTTTCACAACCATGGATTAAATAATTTCGTTTTATTGGATTATTGAACTCATTGTTTTAGTACAAATCAGATAATTACAAATATTATCTTTCAAGTTTTAAAGTCACTAAGGCACGAGTCCATCCTATGTATAGGATGTATCAACAAATGTCACATAGCAGTACCTGAAACATGTGTAAAAATAGGTACGTCAGCATAAAAATGCCTGTGAGATACATAGGTTTTATTTGTGCATGATTCATGACTTATAAGTTTAAAAGAATGTTTTAACAAAAAGTAGTCATGAACCTATAAATGTTTTCTTTATAAAATCATGTGAAAATTTATGAGAAATTTGATGATATAAAAGAATGATGAATAAATAAATAATCAAGTAAAATGAGTTTATAAATAATGTTTTGAATAAAATGTTTGTAGTATATATAAAAATATACTTTGGTTTTAAGAAAGTCGATTAAGTAATATATCAAAATATATTTCGGTTCCAAAATCGTTAAACAGATAGTATATTAAATATACTTTGGTTGTCAAAATAATCGTTTTCGATAGTATATCAAAAGTATACTTTGGATTTATGTATAACATATTAAACTATGTTTTGGTTGAATAAATAAAATATTTAAAATATGTTTTGGTAGTTAACAAAAATATGTGTTGTTTTGTACAATATCACACATGAGAGTATATCAAACTATACTTTTGGGAGTATAATAAAATATACAAATAAAAATGTGATTTAAGAATTCAATCAAATCGATTAAGGGTAGAGGTTTCGATTCTAGGGTTCAAAGGATTAGGGTTTTTCCTTTTTCTCTTCGTTGTGTTTGTTGCGGCTTTGGTTATTTTGGTATCGTGTGCATGGTTGTTTGCTGTTTGGTATTAAGAGAGAGGTGTTTTTTCTGTTATGGATGAACGTAACAAACCGGGTGATACGGCAAAGGGTGATCGGGGTAAACCCCTATTACCGTTTAAGGGTTTAGCTAGTCGTGTAGTGAATATTGATGGTAATCCGCAGCTTCCGAGAAGAGGTACAGTGCAAATGCCGCAGTCTGAATCTGATCCAAAGAAGTTTAATGTTATTGATGAACTTATTAAGATTACGGTTCCGGGGAATGTGGATAAGATGCAATCGGAAAATTTGGAAAAGGGAAACAATCCGAAAGGAGGAGAAGGGCTTCTTGGAAGTCAACTGGAGTATGGGTCCACGTCTTCATCCATGTCTTATGCTGATTCGGTTCTAGTGGACAAGGCTAAGAAGGTTAATTTTCGCTCTCTGGCTAATTCAATTATGCATGAAGGTTGTGATGTGGTATTGCCAAAGGAATCTGTTCGGGTAGTGCAGAATAAATTGGCTAATACCCTTTATGGGTATTTTCTGGGAGACCGAGTTGCTTTTCCTGTGGTGGAGTACTTTGTGCGGATTAATTGGAAAAAGTATGGTTTAATTAAATCAATGATGAATGCAAACGGTTTTTTCTTTTTTAAATTTAATGATGAAGAAGGTATGTTGAATGCTCTAAAAGGGGGTCCTTGGATAATCAGGTCTCAACCTTTGTGTAACATCTGTGCTTGTAATCATTATGAACAGTTCGGTTATCAATAAAACAATGTTATTTGATCCCAATGTTTGTTTGGTTGTGTTTTACATTTTTCATGTTTTGACTTTTATTCAATTCCAAACTCTACATCGCTTTCTAGAGAGTTATACGCAAAATGATGCGAAAACGTAATCAGTTTAATGCGACAAATACTCCGGAACATCAACATATACTTAACATACCTTAAATAACCTTTACATAACTTAGAAATTAGTTTTAAAGGCTTTGGTATGGCAAAAATAAGTTAATTCGCTTACAGGGACTAAACTTGACAAACTGCGAAAGTATGCCAATTTGAACAGTAACGAACATTCCAGAACATGACCATAAGTTAAACATACCATAAATATCCTTTACATAGCTTAGAAATAGGCTTTGAGGGGTTCGGTGTGCTAAAATAAACTTTTGGGTCATTCAGGGACTAAAAGTGTCAAAAAGTGCACAAGTTTGCATTTTCGCGCATAACTTACGTTCTAAATACATCCGGACATCCAAAAATTTATGTAAGCACTAAAATATTTTATTTTAGAGTTTGGCACAAGAAAAATCCATTCGTCACGTCATTTGGATCGTTTTTCGCGCTTATGCGCATTCCGTCGTAATTAAGCGAACATCGCGTTCGTACGACCAAACGAACTGTCATCCGACATATTTTTGAGCATGTTTCATGTCCACAATGTTTAGGCATCATTTTAGGGCCTTAAAGTTGGCTTTACGGGCCTTAGAAGTGTCAGGAATGACCTTAAAACACAACAGGGACTGAAACTGTCAAAATGGAAACATGTTTGCTGATCAGAAGCTCCAGGCGGCCCGCCTGAGCTTTGTCTGATCCGGAAGCGGGCCGCATCAGCCTCCCTGATCAGATAAGATCGCTTAATCAGCAGATTCCAGCTGTTTAATCCACAACCACATACTCACCCTTGACCTTTCAGCTGATTAGGGGCCATTTTTAGTCACCTTAACTTTCCAACAAGTGTACGCATGAGATTTGAGCACGGTTTCCATGAAACGATCTTAACGGTTACCCGAAAACTATAAATACCCCACCCCCATTTACTTCAAACTCACTAGAATCTGATCTAAAAGACTCTAAGTTGGAACCATTGTTTCATACCTGAGTTATTTGGATCTAGATTAGCATTCGGGACCCTTCGTAAGTATTCTTTCGTTCTTTTATTGTTTTTCGAGTCTTTTCGAGTCTGAAAGTCAAACTTTGTTTGACTTTCTGCGTTGACCAGTTTATGGTCAATGCGAAGTTCGTTTGAACTTCGCAACGTGAGTGTAATCACGTTGGTTATAGTCCCTTGGGACTATGCCTACTGATTACCTCGTTGTCTAGGGTCGTAGGGTAAGCGATCTGATAAATCGCTTATACCTTCGAACCCGACCCATTTGGTTGACCATTAGGATCCGACCAAATACATTAGGTGACCATAGTGTATAGGGAATAACCTTCCGAGGTTATACCTTATGGTCGCTTCGTTAAGTAGTTGTATGATAGGTAGCTTATATGCCTTAGGTAAATTACCAGAATACCCTTTTCATGAATAATTGGTAATTAAGCATATGTAACCTAAACTTTTGTCACATAACTGATTATGTAACATGTTTAGGCATATAACACTTGTCATAGGACTAGTTAGACGTTCCGAACGCGTTTTACGCGAACGACGCGTTAAAGTAGCATAAGCCACCTTAATGGGTCGCGATGGGTCGTAAGCACTTAGGTTAGGTTTCATTTAGTATGTAGGCTTTGTTAAACCATATGACACGAGTTTCCATACTCGTTTGGTTTACGAACCCTCATTCTATCTAAATCCTCCGATTTAGGTCCGGTTTATTAACATAGTTACCTATATTAGGTGCCGTTTGATTCCAAGATCTCTAGCATTGCTTGGTGGTTATCTTAAGACTTCTGAGCAATCTCAAGTGAGTACATAGACCCCTCTTTTACTGTTTTCCAAACTGTTTTGGGGTGAAACACATGTGCCTACTTGTTACTTTCATGCTTTCCTGTTTTCACATCATATACCGACTATGTTTGTTAGTACATTATAGTACATGATTTCATTACATTTCATGCTATGTATGTCCATTGTGTGCATACTTAGTACATTTTTTTACATTACATTTCTGCTATGTATGTTGACTGATAACATGCTAGCACATTGATTTACAAGACTTTTCTGCTTTGTATGTTAACTTAGCATACTTAGTACATTGTTTTCATATGACATGTATACAACTGCTATAACATTTGGTTTGCACAAACGGGTCTTTATTACGTTCATTAACATTTGCTACGCCGCTCGGTAGTAAGTAGTGGTACCATAGGACTTGACAAATCCCATTCCTGACATCCCGGGTTTGTTTGGATGTAAGGAATGACTGAATCCGAAAACATTTCTTTTGATAACCTTGACTGAAAGGGTTATCCGACTGTCTCAAGGCTTGAATGTATGCGTTAACTTACCACATAAATGTTTGTATCAATGTAACACGCTTCACTTTACAAAACATAACTTTTTGATATATTCAAAATACTTTGTTTTCTACATTTCTACATTTGGTTTATGTGACAATACTTTACTTACAATACATAACATTTGATACACATTACTTGACTACTTTTGGACTTATAAACATTTGACATGGTTTATACAAGGACTTCTGACTATTGGTTTAAACATAGACTTTATACATTGGTGGTTTGTTTAAGTGACTTAAGTAACGAGATGTGAGTAATATGATACAAGCATGGTGGATACGCCGCTGGTACTTCCTATATATAAGTGTTTGTATTATATTACATATCATAGCATTATTTAAATCATTCAATTTGGAATTTATACATTTTATACCAGTAACATGTTTTCACAAGACATTGGTTTACAATACAGTTTATTTTATACAACTCATTTTACTTGGTTATCCATTTAACCATACATTATACTTTTATTTATACATATCATTTGATCTTATCGCTTTCTAAATGACTTACAAAACAAAACAATTTACAAGGTTCATGACTGACTGTTACTAAACAACTTTTTCTTAAACTTAAGTCATGAATCCTATTTTCACAAAACCTATGTATCTCACAGGCATTTTTATGCTGACGTACCTATTTTCACATGTGTTTTCAGGAGCTTTTCCATAGGATGTTGATCATGACACTAGCGCGGACATGTGCCTTAGAGACTTAAAAATGAAGATAGACTTTGTTTAATTATGTTATAAACTCTGTATTTCCTGTTTAAGACAATGTGACTCTTGTTTATAAATAAATTACAACTTTGTATGCCATGGTTATGAAACAATTAATTCTGTTACAACACTCCCCGACGTTTTCCGCCACGTTTTGTATGTTATACGTGGTCGGGGTGTGACAGAAGAGTTGGTATCAGAGCCAATGGTTATAGGGAATTAGGTTATTAGTAATGCTTTGACCTAGACTATAACCTTTCTAGGACCCTAACACAAGTTATCTTGTGTTTAGATCTTGAAACATGTACATCACCTATCCTTAGGTGATTAGCAAAACAAGAACCAAATTTTTCCGAAACGATTTTTGAAAAACAATCTTCTGTTTTTGAATGATTTATTACAAGGTTTTGAACCCTCTATTGTAAGGTTTTGATCTATTCTAAGGTTTTGAACCCTCTGTTATATGGTTTTGAACCCTTTTAGTTTGGTTTTTGGCCTTGTGCCTTCAAATTTTCAAAATCTCGTCAAGGTTTTGGGTTTTAAATAATGTGAACATGTGCAAACTGGAAGAGTGAATGCCTGTATTCTGGGTTTTCTGTCTAGGCAAGCACTTCGTATACATCTCATCAGACGCGAGACCAGTTGTGCTTACCTGGGAATTCTTGGGATGAGTGTTCACTTATAGGCGAGCATGTCTTCGCAATACATTATTTTTGACCCATTTACTTTGATTAGTCACTGTGTGTCGTTTGTTTGCTTTGTGATACGGATGAATGACCACCATCTTTGCTTTTGTTAATTTTGTTTCATCTCATTCTCTTCATCCAATCATCTCACTCGTTTCCTTTCATGTTTTCCTCTTTTAGAATGCCTCCTCGACGTGAAAACCAGATAGCGACTGCCGAACTGGCAGAAATTATTGCGCAGCAGATGGCTGCTTAATTCCCAAATCTCTTTGCTCAATGGCACCAAGCCAACAACAACAACAATGCTCCATGCAAATACAAGGATTTTAACTCGGCTAAACCACTCAAGTTTAGTGGTTCTGAGGGAGCGACTGGGCTTCTTCAATGGTTTGAGAGCATTGAGAATACTTTCCGCCACGTGCAGTGTCCGGATAATCGCAAGGTCGAGTTTTCTTCGAGCGTGTTCCAGAAGAGGGCTCTCACATGGTGGAACGGGGTAATGAGAGACCGTGGTGCAGAAGTTGCTCTAGCACAGACATGGGCTGAACTCAGGGCCCTTATGATGAGAGAATTCTGTCCTTGTCATGAGCAGCGAGCTTTGGAGAAGGAGTTTGATAATTTGAAACAAGACAGTGGCGAGCACAGGGCATATACTGATAGGTTTGAGGAGTTGAGTCTGCTTTGCCCGACTATGGTTACCCCACTCGACAAGGCTATCGAAAGGTACATCGACGGCCTACCTGACTCGGTACAAGACATCCTTACTGGTAGTAACCCTGCCACACTCCGTCAGGCGATCGAGTTATCAGCGACATTGACTGAGTCGCAGATTCGGAAGAATAAATTACACCGGAAGGGTGACAAGGGCAAGAAACAGTCAGCTGACCATGAAGATAGCAAGAAAGGTCAAAACGGGAATGGAAAGGTTTCTGGTTCATCGAAGAGGGCAAGGAAGCGTAAGGCTTCCCAAAACTATGCCGTTACTGCACAGGCTCAAGCTGCACCAAATCAGCCTGCGCAACCACCAGCCAAGAAGCCTTATTTTGGCAATGCACCTTTGTGCAACAGGTGTAATGGCCATCATCAACCACACCTCGAGTGTCGTCAGTGCACCAACTGTGGAAGATCTGGTCATCTTGCTGATACCTGCCGCATCCCTGCCAATCAGAATCGGGCAGTTCAGAACCCGGCTCAACAGGTTGCTCAGCCTCTTGCTCAGCAACAAGGTCAAGCTGCAAGACCTCATTTTCCTCCTGGTTCATGCTACAATTGTGGGGATCTGACCCACTACAGAAACCGGTGCCCAAGGCTAGCAAACCAGAACCAGAATCAGAATCAGGCTCAGGCTCGGGGGCGAGCTTTTAACTTGAATGCCCAAGAGGCACAGGCGGACGATAATGTGGTGAACGGTACGTTCTTTATTAATAATCACCCTGCATCTGTTCTTTTTGATTCGGGTGCCGATAAGAGTTTCGTGTCATTGTCTTTTGAGCCAATACTTCGCGTGTCTAGAACGAAACTAGGTAAACCTTTGACATTAGAAGTCGCTAGTGGTGAACCCATTATTCTTGATTCTGTTCTACGCAACTGCCAGTTAAACCTTAACGACCATCTTTTTCCTATCAACCTCACGCCTATGCAACTTGGAAGCTTCGACGTTATAGTGGGTATGGATTGGTTATCTAAGCATCATGCAGAAGTAGTTTGTTTCGAGAAGATCGTTCGTGTGCCACTTTCGACAGGCGAGATCCTACAGGTTCAAGGTGAGAAACCGTCTGGTGGTCTCAAGCTCATGTCTTGTTTTAAAGCTCGGAAATATCTGCGGAAGAACTATGTGGCCTTCTTAGCACATGTTACAGCAGATAAAGGTAAGGGTAAGTCTATTTCAGATATTCCTGTCGTTCGGGATTATTCTGAAGTATTCCCTGAAGAGTTACCTGGTCTACCTCCAGCACGCCAAGTCGAGTTCCGCATTGATCTCGTACCTGGTGCAAATCCAATTGCCAGAGCTCCATACCGTCTTGCACCGTCTGAGATGCAAGAGCTGTCTAATCAGCTTCAGGAACTCTCTGACAAAGGTTTTATCCGTCCTAGCTTTTCACCTTGGGGTGCTCCCGTTCTTTTTGTCAAAAAGAAGGATGGATCATTTAGGATGTGTATCGATTATCGTGAGCTTAACAAGCTTACCATCAAGAATCGATATCCCCTACCGCGCATAGACGATCTCTTTGATCAGTTGCAGGGCGCTTCTTATTTTTCGAAGATTGATCTGCGATCTGGATATCATCAACTTCGGGTGCATGAAGAAGATATTCCCAAGACAGCGTTCCGTACTCGTTATGGGCATTATGAGTTCACAGTCATGCCATTCGGTTTGACTAATGCTCCTGCTGTTTTCATGGACTTAATGAATAGGGTCTGCAAACCTTATTTGGATAAGTTCGTCATTGTTTTTATTGACGACATCTTGATTTATTCTAAGACGCGAGCTGATCACGAGCAACATCTTCGTCTTACTCTGGAACTCCTAAAGAAAGAGCAACTTTTCGCCAAATTCTCCAAGTGCGAATTTTGGCTTAAAGAAGTTCAATTTTTGGGGCACATTATCAACGAACAAGGTATTCATGTAGATCCCTCCAAGATCAGTGCGATTAAGGATTGGGATACGCCTACTACTCCTACTAAAGTTCGTTCTTTTCTTGGTCTAGCGGGTTATTACCGCCGCTTCATTGAGAACTTCTCAAAGATTGCAGTTCCTCTAACTGCTCTAACTCAGAAGAACAAGCCCTTTGATTGGGGATACAAACAAGAGGAAGCTTTTCAAAACTTGAAGCAGAAGCTTTGCGACGCGCCTGTTCTGACTTTGCCTAAGGGCAATGATGATTTCGTCGTTTATTGCGATGCATCTAAACTGGGTTTTGGCTGTGTTCTGATGCAAAGGAACAAAGTCATAGCATACGCATCGAGGCAGTTGAAGATACATGAGAAGAACTACACCACTCATGATCTTGAGTTGGGTGCAGTTGTTTTCGCTCTAAAGATCTGGAGACACTATTTGTACGGCACAAAATGTGTGGTTTTCACTGACCACAGAAGTCTTCAGCATATCTTCAACCAGAAAGAACTCAACATGAGGCAACGACGTTGGGTCGAGCTCCTTAACGACTATGACTGCGAAATTCGCTACCATCCTGGTAAGGCGAATGTCGTAGCCGATGCATTGAGTCGTAAGGAACGTACCAAGCTTCATTGTGTACGTGTTCAATCAGTTATTCAAGCTCGATCCGATATCCAAGCCCGCATTTCTCAGGCTCAACAATCTTGTGTTTCACAAGGTTTGATGGATAAGGAATTTCCTTATCACATAACACCTGCTCTGGAACTAAAGGACAATGGATCATATTACTTCATGGACCGTTTGTGGGTCCCAAGCTAGAATGATCTTCGTACCTTGCTTATGGATGAAGCCCATAAGTCTCATTATTCTATTCATCCGGGCTCAGAAAAAATGTATAAGGATCTTCGTATTCACTATTGGTGGCCTGGTATGAAGAAAGACATTGCCTTATACGTATCAAAATGCCTTACTTGTCTTAAGGTTAAGGCTGAACATCAGCGTCCTTCTGGTTTATTGGTGTAACCAGAGATCCCAGTTTGGAAATGGGAAAACATTACTATGGATCTCGTTACCAAACTTCCACGCACAAAGAAAGGTCATGATGCCATCTGGGTAGTCGTTGATCGTCTTACAAAGTCAGCACATTTCTTGCCAATCCGTGAGGATTTTTCTGCTGACAAACTTGCTAAAATCTATGTGGATGAAATTGTAGCTCGACATGGTGTTCCTTTGAACATCATTTCTGACAGAGATGCTCGTTTCACTTCTCATTTTTGGAGAACCATGCAATCTGCTATGGGGACCCAACTTAATCTGAGCACAGCTTATCATCCGCAAACGGATGGTCAATCTGAGAGAACAATCCAGACTCTGGAGGATATGCTTAGAGCTTGTGTGATCGATTTTGGTGGTAGTTGGGATTCACATCTTCAGTTGATTGAATTCTCCTACAACAACAGTTATCACACCAGCATCAAAATGGCTCCTTTCGAGGCTCTCTATGTTCGAAAATGTCGTTCACCAGTCTGCTGGAATGAGATCGGCGAGGCTCAACTTACTGGACCTGCCCTCATTTTAGAGACAACTGACAAGATTAAGAAAGTACGTGATAACCTTCAGACAGCTAGAAGCCGTCAAAAGAGTTACGCGGATCCAAAACGCAAACCCTTGGAATTTCAAGTCGGTGATCGAGTATTACTTAAGGTCTCACCTTGGAAAGGTGTGATCAGATTTGGAAAGAAAGGAAAACTTGCACCTAGATACGTTGGACCATTCAAGATCGTCGAAAGAATCGGAAAGGTAGCCTACAGACTTGAGTTACCTCCTGAACTTGGAAATGTTCATCCAACTTTTCACGTGTCCAATCTCAAGAGGTGTTTAGCTGATGAGAACCTCCACATACCACTTGACGAAATTCGTGTTGACAAAACACTGAAATTTGTTGAGAAGCCACTGGAAATCATGGAACGTGAAGTCAAGTGGCTTAAACGCAAGCGCATTCCTTTGGTCAAAGTTCGTTGGGAGGCTAAACGTGGACCCGAGTTTACTTGGGAACGCGAAGATCAAATGAAGGCGAAATATCCGCATCTTTTCCCACGAGTTTCCTCTAAATAAATTTCGGGACGAAATTTCCACAAGTAGGGGAGACTGTAACATCTGTGCTTGTAATCATTATGAACAGTTCGGTTATCAATAAAACAATGTTATTTGATCCCAATGTTTGTTTGGTTGTGTTTTACATTTTTCATGTTTTGACTTTTATTCAATTCCAAACTCTACATCGCTTTCTGGAGAGTTATACGCAAACTGATGCGAAAACGTAATCAGTTTAATGCGAAAAATACTCCGGAACATCAACATATACTTAACATACCTTAAATAACCTTTACATAACTTAGAAATAAGTTTTAAAGGCTTTGGTATGGCAAAAACAAGTTAATTCGCTTACAGGGACTAAACTTGACAAACTGCGAAAGTATGCCAATTTGAACTGTAACGAACATTCCAGAACATGACCATAAGTTAAACATACCATAAATATCCTTTACATAGCTTAGAAATAGGCTTTGAGGGGTTCGGTGTGCTAAAATAAACTTTTGGGTCATTCAGGGACTAAAAGTGTCAAAAAGTGCACAAGTTTGCATTTTCGCGAGTAACTTACGTTCTAAATACATCCGGACATCCAAAAATTGATGTAAGCACTAAAATATTTTATTTTAGTGTTTGGCACAAGAAAAATCCATTCGTCACGTCATTTGGATCGTTTTTCGCGCTTATGCGCATTCCGTCGTAATTAAGCGAACATCGCGTTCGTACGACCAAACGAACTGTCATCCGACATATTTTTGAGCATGTTTCATGTCCACAATGTTTAGGCATCATTTTAGGGCCTTAAAGTTGGCTTTACGGGCCGTAGAAGTGTCGGGAATGGCCTTAAAACACAACAGGGACTGAAACTGTCAAAATGGAAACATGTTTGCTGATCAGAAGCTCCAGGCGGCCCGCCTGAGCTTTGTCTGATCCTGAAGCGGGCCGCATCAGCCTCCCTGATCAGATAAGATCGCTTAATCAGCAGATTCCAGCTGTTTAATCCACAACCACATACTCACACTTGACCTTTCAGCTGATTAGGGGCCATTTTTAGTCACCTTAACTTTCCAACAAGTGTACGCATGAGATTTGAGCACGGTTTCCATGAAACGATCTTAACGGTTACCCGAAAACTATAAATACCCCACCCCCATTTACTTCAAACTCACTAGAATCTGATCTAAAAGACTCTAAGTTGGAACCATTGTTTCATACCTGAGTTATTTGGATCTAGATTAGCATTCGGGGACCCTTCGTAAGTATTCTTTCGTTCTTTTATTGCTTTTCGAGTCTTTTTTTTTTGGGTAAAGGGTTACCCCGGTGAATTTTATAAATCAAACCAATAAGAACAAAGGTGTGGCTGAATTACCACACACCCGCTAGTCTTGACATACCAAGACTAGGAACCAAAACAACCAAACTAAAACAAAAAAACTAGGCATCAAAGCCACAAACACCCCACACTAAACACAACCAAAAACACACAACAGAAAAAAAACAAAGTGAAAACTACTCTAGCCAGGATCGACTTCTACATTGCTGCTCGGGATCTTCCACTTTTCCACCAAACTGCCATTCACAAATCTTCGTTTGAACTTGAAGGTGAGAAGCTTCATACGAACAATATTAATGATCTCCTGAGACACCACCAGAGCCGTACTATTTTTCCGAGTAAACAACCTGTCATTACGCTCTTGCCATATGAAATAAGTTGCAGCCGCAACCACCAACCTGGTGACAACATTGTCCGGCTTCTGCGACCTCAAGTTAAGATCCATCCAGCTCATTATCTCGGACCAAGTACCATTTACGTCTTCCATAGTGGTAAGACACCTAACATTGTTCCAAACCTGAGAAGCGAAGGAACATTCAAAGAAAAGATGATCCCTCGAGTCTCTGTCATAACTACATAACGGGCAACACATGAGATTTAAATTTGTGGCACTACCCGCTTCCCACACAGATAATCTATCCTGTGTCTTCAGTTTGTTACGAATAACCAGCCAAAGGTGAAACGAATGTTTAGGAATACATTGTTTAAACCACACCATATTAACCCATGGCACCTCACTCTCACGATGACGGATATTATTCCACACCTCCCAAGAAGAAAATGAACGAGCATTACCATCAAGATCCTTCCAAATCAGCCGATCACGATCAGATGCACATAACCTGGGAGCTGCTACATTAATTAATACCGGGAAGATATCATACCAAGCAACCGGCCATCTCCATTGGCCATTTGGATTAACCAAATCAGCTACTGAAGATGTCACACCCCGACCACGAAGAACATACAAAATGTGGCGGAAACATCGGGGAGTGTTGTAACAGAATTAATTGTTTCAAATCCATGGCAATTGAAGTTTCGTTTTATTGATTAAAGTGTTACAATGTCTTATCAAACTAGGAAATACAACATAGTTTAACTAGTCTTGCATCTTTTATTGTCACTAAAGCCCAAGTCTGCCTATATGTATCTTGATCATCTTATGCAACAGTTCCTGAAAAACACATGTGAAAATAGGTACGTCAGCATAAAAATGCCTGTGAGATACATAGGTTTTGTGAAAATAGGTTTCATGACTTATGTTTGAGAAAAATGTTTAGTCATGAACCTTGTAATTTGCTTTGTCTTGTAAATCATTTGAAAAACAATGAGTTCAGATGATATGTATAAATAAGTGAATAATGTATGGTTAAATGAATAACCATGTAAACTGAGTTTGTATAAGATAAGTTACTTGTAAAACAATGTATTGTGAAAAGTATGTTATTTGTATAAAATGTTATATGTATCAAACTGAAATGATTCAAATAACGCTACGACATGTAATACCATACAAACACTTATATATAGGAAGTACCAGCGGCGTATCCACCATGCTTGTATCATATTACACACGCATCGTTACTTAATCAAACCAAACTATCAAAGTAAAATGTTCATGTCTAGTAAAATATGGTTCACACGGTTCATAGATACAAACGGTTCACAGATACAAACGGCTCACAGATACAAACGGTTCACAGATACAAACGGTTCACAGATACAAACGGTTCACAGATACAAACGGTTCACAGATACAAACGGTTCATAGATATCAACGGATCACATAGTCAAATGATTACAACGGTTCACATAGTCAAATGTTTATAACGGTTCAATATGTAGTATAATGTGTTCATATGCTGGATAAGCATATGCAACAGAAGAGAAATGTAAAACAATGTACTAAGTATGCACACCATGGACATACGTAGTATGAAATGTAACGTAGAACGATGTACTAAGTAAGTAATGCACACAATGGGCACACCTAGCATAAGATGTAATGAAATCATGTACTATAATGTACTAACGAACATAGCATGTATATGATGTGAAAACAGGAAAGCATGAAAATAACAAGTAGGCACATGTGTTCCACCCCAAAACGGTTTGGAAAACAGTAAAAGAGGGGTCTATGTACTCACTTGAGATTGCTCAGTAGTCCTTGAGTAACAACCAGACAATGCTAGAGATCGCGGATATCAAACGGCACCTAATATAGGTAACTATGTTAATTAACCGGACCTAGATCGGAAGATCGGGTAGCATTAGGGTTTGTAAACCAAATGAGTGTAGGAACTCACTTGATATGGTTTAACAAAGCCTATATGCTAAATGAAACTTAACCTAAGTCTTATAGACCCATTATGATCCGTTTAGGTAGCTTATGCTACTTTAACGCATCGTGCGCGTGAAACGCGTTCGGACCGCCTAACTAGTCCTATGACAAGTATTATATGCCTAAACATGTTACATAATCAGTTACGTGACAAAAGTTTAGGTTACATATGCTAAATTACCAATTATGTATGAAAAGGGTATTCTGGTAATTTACCTAAGGCATATAAACTACCTATCATACAACTATTTAAACGATGTGACCATAGGGTATAACCTCGGAAGGTTATTTCCTACCTACTATGGTCACCTAATGTATTTGGTCGGATCCTAATGATCGACCAAACTGGGTCGGGTTCGAAGGTATAGGCGATTTATTAGATCGCCTACCCTACGACCCTAGACAACGTGGTAATCAGTGGGCATAGTCCCAAGGGACTATAACCAACGTGATTACGATCACGTTGCGAAGTTCAAACGAACTTCGCATTGACCATTACTGGTCAACGCTGAAAGTCAAACAAAGTTTGACTTTCTGACTCGAAAAGCAGTAAAATAAGGAAAAGAACGAAAGAATACTTACGAAGGGTCCCCGAATGCTAAACTCGATTCAAAAATCTCAGGTATGAAACAAATGTTTCAACTTAGAGTTTCTCAAATCAAGTTTCTAGTGATTTTAGCAATGGGGGGTATGGGGTATTTATAGGAATACCCGAACCGTTAAGATCGTTTCATGGAAAACGTGCCTTAATCCCATCCGTACATGTGTTGAAATGTCATGGTGTTTAGGTGTTTAAATTCCATCCATACATGTGTTGAAATGTCATGGTGTTTAGGTGTTTAAATTCCATCCATACATGTGTTGAAATGTCATGGTGTTTAGGTGTTTAAATTCCATCCATACATGTGTTGAAATGTCATGGTGTTTAGGTGTTTAAATTCCATCCATACATGTGTTGAAATGTCATGGTGTTTAGGTGTTTAAATTCCATCCATACATGTGTTGAAATGTCATGGTGTTTAGGTGTTTAAATTCCATCCTTATCCGCTGACTAAGCAAGTTTAGAATGTGTGGTTGTGAATTAAACAACGGCTAATACATCGAATCTGGTCCCGAATGCGAAAAACGAACCAAATGACGCGACGAATGGATTTTTCTTATGGCGAACACTAAAATAAAATATTTTAGTGCTTACATAAATTTTTGGATGTCCGGGTGTATTCAGAACGTAAGTTATGAGCGAAAATGCAAACTTGTGCACTTTTTGACACTTTTAGTCCCTGAATGACCCAAAAGTTTATTTTAGCACACCGAACCCCTCAAAGCCTATTTCTAAGCTATTTAAAGGATATTTATGGTATGTTTAACTTATGGCCATGCTCCGGAATGTCTGTTACAGTTCAAATTGGCATACTTTCGCAGTTTATCAAATTTAGTCCCTGTAAGCGAATAAACTTTGATTTCACCACACCAAACCTTCCAAAACTTATATCTAAGTTATGTAAAGGTTATTTAAGGTATGTTAAACCTATTTCACTATTCCGGAGTGTTTGTTGCATTAAACTGGTTATATTTACGCATTGGTGCGCGTATAACCTTCCAGAAAGCGATTTAGAGTTTGAAATCGAACAAGAGTTGATATGTGCAAAAGATACACATATTTATACAAGTCCAAAGTATGAAATATAATATTTCATTGGTTTGGCATTTGTTTGATGGTTGAAATGACACAGGTGTTACAGTCTCCCCTACTTTAGGAAATTTCGTCCCGAAATTAATTCGTAGGAGTCTATTGGTGACTTTGTATCAGATAACCACCAGAGATATGTAAGGCATAATCCTGTCATTTCCTTAACGGACATTCTTCAGAACGAAAATGAACAAACGGAGTCATTTTCCTCAACGAGTATTCTTCAGAAACGGAAATGAAGGAATAATCAAACGGAGATTCATTTCCTTAACGGAGAATCTTCAGAAACGAAAATGAACAACGGAGTCATTTTCAATGGTTGCTTCCTTAGAAACGGAAATGAAAATGAATAGACAAACGGATATTCATTTCCTTGACGGATAAACTTCAGAAACGAAAATGAACTAACGGAGTCATTTTCAACGGTTGCTTCCTCAGGTTTGGAAATGAAGGTTTAAACAACGGATATTCATTTCCCTCGACGGATACTCTTCAGAACGAAAATGAACAAACGGGGTCATTTTCCTCAACGGGTATTCTTCAGAATTGGAAATGAGGGATAATCAAACGGAGATTCATTTCCTTAACGGAGAATCTTCAGAAACGAAAATGAACTAACGGAGTCATTTTCAACGGTTGCTTCCTCAGGTTCGGAAATGAAGGATTTAACAACGGATACTCATTTCCTCAATGGATAATCTTCAGAAACGAAAATGAACTAACGGACTCATTTTCAACGGTTGCTTCCTCAGAAACGGAAATGAAAATGATAGACAAACGGATATTCATTTCCTCAACGGATAATCTTCAGAAACGAAAATGATCTAACGGAGTCATTTTCAACGGTTGCTTCCTCAGAAACGGAAATGAAGGATTAAACAACGGATATTCATTTCCTCAACGGATAATCTTCAGAATCGAAAATGAACTAACGGAGTCATTTTCAACGGTTGTTTCCTCAGGTTCGGAAATGAAGGATTAAATAAACGGATATTCATTTCCCTCGACGGATACTCTTCAGAACGAAAATGCCCAAACGGAGTCATTTTCCTCAACGGTTATTCTTCAGAATGGGAAATGAAGGATAAACGGATATTCATTTCCTCAACGGATATTCTTCAGAAGTGAAAAATGAATAGCTAGTTCATTTTTCCTCAACGGATACTTCATCAGAATTGGAAATGAATAGGGTTAACTTCTAGGTACATGACAAAGCTCGCTGTGGTTTCTGTGCACTAAATTCCATAATTATGTATGCATCCATAATTATGTAATTCCTTGCATAGTCCGCACCACTTGTCTTGAAATGTTTGTGGGGAGGATAATCAAACCTGTGATGAGTGTGACTAGACTACCATAGGGTCCTTTTAATTAGATCAACAAAGGATCCTTTTAATTAGACCACCAAGGAGTCCTTTCAGCTATATCATCACATGATATTCCTAACCAGATTTTTGGATCAATCTGTTTACCTAGACCACTCAGGGGTCTAATTATGGAATGGTACAATATAATCCAAGGGACTTAACTACAACGTAAAAGCCCATTGAGGATTTAATATAGTACACAAAGATATGGAAGATTCTACGAGAATTTGGATGACAAGAATTTGGATCACACAAAAACATAAAAAGGGAACACATAAGCACATAATCACATAGTTGTTTAACTTGGTTATTAATTTGTTATCTTTGGACGCGGATACTTAAAGCACACCAGGAATCCAATTCGTGGATTTCATTTGGCACTTTAATCATTTCAAGAATCTATCTATGAAGATAGGATAATCTTAAAAGGAATTCGGCTTTGTCCTTATTGAATTGTGATGTACGTATTGAATCATACAAAGAATTCAATTAAGGACTCCGATGAATGATACCCATCCACAAGGATCTAATTATGAGGATAGAAAGATTCTACATGGATTTTTTTGAAGTTTGTATAACGGGAGGTGTTCCGACACCTTGCACTAGGCGTGCTTACGTCGATACACAAGGTAGAAAGTTCATGAGGTTGAGGCGCCAGATATGTCAAGCGACATATGAAGCAGAGTTTGAAGGTTGAGCAGCAACAGGATTTGTAACAGCTTTGCTTTGGACAGCAAAGCAACACATGTTAACCAAATGTCTCCATCGTACACCGTGGGTACATTTGTAACAGGGTATTTGGTTTGGATGATGACAGTTGCATTGATTGCACCAAGGAGCAGTTCCCTTACGGCTTCATCCCTGAGGCGAGTCATGGTGATAGCTAAGTCAACGGTCCTCTGGAGTACGACGCCTATTCGCTGTGTAATTGCAGCACCTGGTTCGGACATTGTTGTTGCGATGAAGAGGCACCATGAAGAAAATAGAAGACATGGGAGGAAACAAGGGAAAGATAGTCGAGAGAAAATGACAACGCATGAAGATTGTGACCATTTGTTTGTTACCAAAGGCAAACAAATGAGACAGTGACTAATCAAAGTAAATGGGTCAATATAATGTATCGCGAAGACATGCTCGCCTATAAGTGAACGCTCATCCCAAGAATTCCCAGGTAAGCACAACTGGTCTCGCGTCTGATGAGATGTATACGAAGTGCTTGCCTAGTCAGAAAACCCAGAATACAGGCATTCACCCTTCCAGCTTGCACGTGTTCACATTATTAAAAACCCAAAACCTTGACGAGAATTTTGAAAATTCAAAGGGGTTCAAAACCTTACAATAGAGGGTTCAAAACCTTGTAATAAATCATCCTAGAACAGATGATTAGTTTTCAAAGCGGTTTTGAAATTCATGTTCTTGATGTGGTCGTCGCCTAAGGATAGGTGACGGTATTGTTTTATGACTAAACGCCAGTAAACTCGCGTTAGGGTCCTAAGAAGGTTATAGACTAGGTCAAAGCATTACTAATAACCTAATTCCCTATAACCATTGGCTCTGATACCATCTTTTCTGTCACACCCCGACCACGAAGAACATACAAAATGTGGCGGAAACATCGGGGAGTGTTGTAACAGAATTAATTGTTTCAAATCCATGGCAATTGAAGTTTCGTTTTATTGATTAAAGTGTTACAATGTCTTATCAAACTAGGAAATACAACATAGTTTAACTAGTCTTGCATCTTTTATTGTCACTAAAGCCCAAGTCTGCCTATATGTATCTTGATCATCTTATGCAACAGTTCCTGAAAAACACATGTGAAAATAGGTACGTCAGCATAAAAATGCCTGTGAGATACATAGGTTTTGTGAAAATAGGTTTCATGACTTATGTTTGAGAAAAATGTTTAGTCATGAACCTTGTAATTTGCTTTGTCTTGTAAATCATTTGAAAAACAATGAGTTCAGATGATATGTATAAATAAGTGAATAATGTATGGTTAAATGAATAACCATGTAAACTGAGTTTGTATAAGATAAGTTACTTGTAAAACAATGTATTGTGAAAAGTATGTTATTTGTATAAAATGTTATATGTATCAAACTGAAATGATTCAAATAACGCTACGACATGTAATACCATACAAACACTTATATATAGGAAGTACCAGCGGCGTATCCACCATGCTTGTATCATATTACACACGCATCGTTACTTAATCACTTAATCAAACCAAACTATCAAAGTAAAATGTTCATGTCTAGTAAAATATGGTTCACACGGTTCATAGATACAAACGGTTCACAGATACAAACGACTCACAGATACAAACGGCTCACAGATACAAACGGTTCACAGATACAAACGGTTCACAGATACAAACGGTTCACAGATACAAACGGTTCACAGATACAAACGGTTCACAGATACAAACAGTTCACAGATATCAACGGATCACATAGTCAAATGATTACAACGGTTCACATAGTCAAATGTTTATAACGGTTCAATATGTAGTATAATGTGTTCATATGCTGGATAAGCATATGCAACAGAAGAGAAATGTAAAACAATGTACTAAGTATGCACACCATGGACATACGTAGTATGAAATGTAACGTAGAACGATGTACTAAGTAATGCGCACAATGGGCACACCTAGCATGAAATGTAATGAAATCATGTACTATAATGTACTAATGAACATAGCAGTATATGATGTTAAAACGGGAAAGCATGAATGTAACAAGTAGGCACATGTGTTCCACCCCAAAACAGTTTGGAAAACAGTAAAAGAGGGGTCTATGTACTCACTTGAGATTGCTCAGTAGTCCTTGAGTAACAACCAGACAATGCTAGAGATCGCGGATATCAAACGACACCTAATATAAGTAACTATGTTAATTAACCGGACCTAGATCGGAAGATCGGGTAGCATTAGGGTTTGTAAACCAAATGAGTGTAGGAACTCACTTGATATGGTTTAACAAAGCCTATATGCTAAATGAAACTTAACCTAAGTCTTATAGACCCATTATGATCCGTTTAGGTAGCTTATGCTACTTTAACGCATCGTGCGCGTGAAACGCGTTCGGACCGCCTAACTAGTCCTA
Source organism: Helianthus tuberosus (assembly GCA_030545235.1). Classification (NCBI taxonomy): domain Eukaryota; kingdom Viridiplantae; phylum Streptophyta; class Magnoliopsida; order Asterales; family Asteraceae; genus Helianthus; species Helianthus tuberosus. The sequence goes on along the minus strand of CM060356.1, from coordinate 68,915,901 downwards.
TGACAAGTATTATATGCCTAAACATGTTACATAATCAGTTACGTGACAAAAGTTTAGGTTACATATGCTAAATTACCAATTATGTATGAAAAGGGTATTCTGGTAATTTACCTAAGGCATATAAACTACCTATCATACAACTATTTAAACGATGTGACCATAGGGTATAACCTCGGAAGGTTATTTCCTACCTACTATGGTCACCTAATGTATTTGGTCGGATCCTAATGATCGACCAAACTGGGTCGGGTTCGAAGGTATAGGCGATTTATTAGATCGCCTACCCTACGACCCTAGACAACGTGGTAATCAGTGGGCATAGTCCCAAGGGACTATAACCAACGTGATTACGATCACGTTGCGAAGTTCAAACGAACTTCGCATTGACCATTACTGGTCAACGCTGAAAGTCAAACAAAGTTTGACTTTCTGACTCGAAAAGCAGTAAAATAAGGAAAAGAACGAAAGAATACTTACGAAGGGTCCCCGAATGCTAAACTCGATTCAAAAATCTCAGGTATGAAACAAATGTTTCAACTTAGAGTTTCTCAAATCAAGTTTCTAGTGATTTTAGCAATGGGGGGTATGGGGTATTTATAGGAATACCCGAACCGTTAAGATCGTTTCATGGAAAACGTGCCTTAATCCCATCCGTACATGTGTTGAAATGTCATGGTGTTTAGGTGTTTAAATTCCATCCATACATGTGTTGAAATGTCATGGTGTTTAGGTGTTTAAATTCCATCCATACATGTGTTGAAATGTCATGGTGTTTAGGTGTTTAAATTCCATCCATACATGTGTTGAAATGTCATGGTGTTTAGGTGTTTAAATTCCATCCTTATCCGCTGACTAAGCAAGTTTAGAATGTGTGGTTGTGAATTAAACAACGGCTAATACATCGAATCTGGTCCCGAATGCGAAAAACGAACCAAATGACGCGACGAATGGATTTTTCTTATGGCGAACACTAAAATAAAATATTTTAGTGCTTACATAAATTTTTGGATGTCCGGGTGTATTCAGAACGTAAGTTATGAGCGAAAATGCAAACTTGTGCACTTTTTGACACTTTTAGTCCCTGAATGACCCAAAAGTTTATTTTAGCACACCGAACCCCTCAAAGCTTATTTCTAAGCTATTTAAAGGATATTTATGGTATGTTTAACTTATGGCCATGCTCCGGAATGTCTGTTACAGTTCAAATTGGCATACTTTCGCAGTTTATCAAATTTAGTCCCTGTAAGCGAATAAACTTTGATTTCACCACACCAAACCTTCCAAAACTTATATCTAAGTTATGTAAAGGTTATTTAAGGTATGTTAAACCTATTTCACTATTCCGGAGTGTTTGTTGCATTAAACTGGTTATATTTACGCATTGGTGCGCGTATAACCTTCCAGAAAGCGATTTAGAGTTTGAAATCGAACAAGAGTTGATATGTGCAAAAGATACACATATTTATACAAGTCCAAAGTATGAAATATAATATTTCATTGGTTTGGCATTTGTTTGATGGTTGAAATGACATAGGTGTTACAGAAGATATCATACCAAGCAACCAGCCATCTCCAAATCAGCTTTTCGAGTCTTTTCGAGTCTGAAAGTCAAACTTTGTTTGACTTTCTGCGTTGACCAGTTTATGGTCAATGCGAAGTTCGTTTGAACTTCGCAACGTGAGTGTAATCACGTTGGTTATAGTCCCTTGGGACTATGCCTACTGATTACCACGTTGTCTAGGGTCGTAGGGTAAGCGATCTGATAAATCGCTTATACCTTCGAACCCAACCAATTTGGTCAATCATTAGGATCCGACCAAATACATTAGGTGACCATAGTGTATAGGGAATAACCTTCCGAGGTTATACCTTATGGTCGCTTCGTTAAGTAGTTGTATGATAGGTAGCTTATATGCCTTAGGTAAATTACCAGAATACCCTTTTCATGAATAATTGGTAATTAAGCATATGTTGTGACAACCGTCACTTTTCCGTACATTCCGTACACGAAATGAACAGTAATTTGTGCGTAAATGACTGTGCATGATCTGGTTTACCAGACAAATAAATTTCTGAATTCCATACAAGTGAATTCATGCATGATATATGCTACAAGAGTTACATTATGATAGCGTTGCGTCAAAAATATTAGTAAACTCACCGGTAAGACACACTGTGTCAACGGAACTGCAGAAAGCAGTCAGACATTAGAATTGAGGCCTAGGTGTAGGTCCGACGACAAAAGTACATTAAAACCCAAGAGTACATGTAAGGGTTTAATTTATAGACATTGCGAAAGCAAAAATAAGCACTAAAAAGCACCCGAAACGCACTTTAAGTGCATAATTTTGTATAATTCAGCTCAATTCAGCATTTAAACATATGAATATTATGCAGAAATTTCGTTTTATTATCCAAATATTTCCCTAAGTGTTGGGAATTGAAAGGGTACAAGAAGGGTACTTAAAAGACACTAAAAAGTGTGATTTAGCACTTTAACGAACCAGTGTCTAACCGAACAACCGGATAATACCCGGAACACCAAAATAATGCTAGAAGCATTGTTTTTATTTTTCTAAGCTAGTTAGGGTTCCCGAACACCCTAACACACTATATATTACTTAACATACATGAAACACTAATTTTTAACCCTTGGAAGGTAACTAGATTAGTAACTTGTAATTGCAAACCAACTAAACTACCCCCCCCCCCCCTTAATGACGGTTCCAACATGTCCCCCACATGTGGAATTGTTTCAATATTTTAATAGATTGTGTTGCACCATTGGTGACATAATATACAATGGGTAATATGAGAAAGTTGGATATAAGATTGGCACTTGAGACATAATCCTCACACACTTCACACACTACACACCAAATTCTTCTCTCCTTCTTCTTCTTGGCTACGGCCGACCTCACCACCACCTACAACCACCATCATCCATCCATTCTCATATGTTTCAAGCTCATACAAAGGCGTGAAAGGTCATACAAAGGAGCTAGGTGCTTTCGGAAGTTGAAGAACCTCTACCGTTTGCTTTTAACCACTCATTTTCTTCACTCGAACTTCCCTAGCCTTGTGCTAGTAGTAAGTGCTCTAAAACATCCTCTTGTTCTTGTTTAAAGTGGTTAATAGGTGATTTAACGGTTAAAACTCAAGAACACACAAGATCAAAACTAAAAGTCTTGAAAGAAAGATAAACTAGTTGGATAAAGAGTAGATATGTGTGTAAATCATGTGAATCTTGTATGGTTGTTATTATTTGATGTTGTTTGTTACTAGAAGTGGGATAGATCATCATCTAACCATACTAGGTTATGTTCAAGAACATGAACTAGTAGTATGTTAGTGCTAGAGATGTGAAAGATGATGAACCCTTCCACTCATGAAACATGAACTTGAGTAAAAGTAATTTTTCTTGTAAAATAAGACTCTAAACATGTAGATCTAAAGATCTACAAGTGGTTTTTCGGAAGAACCAAGTAAAATATATACAAGTCTCATTTTAAGTCGGGTCTTTCATGAACTAGAGGTGTTTTTGTGAACAAACAAGTGTGTGGACACTTGTGTAACAAAAGTTTTAACAAAGAAATAATTTTCGTAAAAACCGACTAGAAGTTGTGAAACTTCATATTCTTTAAAGATGAAGTTTTTAAGAAATTAAACTTATTTTTAAAAGATAACAAGACTTACTAAATGTGCTAGTAAGTTACTACACATTTTTGTAAATATTCAAGTTCATGAAATGGAGAAATTAGTGATTATTGTTGATGATTATTGTTGATAATTGTTGTTGATGATTGTTGACGATTTAAAAGAAAATAAACACATGTTTTGAAAACATGGGAAACCTCCATTTTTAGGGGAAACTCTGTCAAAAATTTTATAAATTTTGACACTTAGAAAAATATAAGTTTTTGAGAAACTTATCCCCTAAAAATATACCTAAAAACATTACCAAGGTTTCCCTAATTTTTGGTGATAAGAAATGGTGATTTCCTCAAGAATAAAAATGGATATTAAGTATATATTTTTGGGAAAAATATATATATTATTTGATCACCAACTTGTGTGCTAAGTGTATATAGTATGTGTTATACGTGTTAGTGTATTAAGACTTAAAAAAATACACTAAGTACTCATGAGGAGTATAAATACAAAAATACGCATACAACATACAAGATACATAATTCGGGTGCAAAGTGCAAAACACGAGATACTTATATTAATTTCTGAGAAAATAATATAAGTAAGATACTTAGTTAAAAATATAAAATATTTTTAACACAAGAATATATATACAAGAGAGAGTGACTGTACTTGTGCGACGCAAGTCTAGTGACTAACGATAAGAAAACGCGTATAGGTTACGACGTTAATTAAGCAAATCCGGTGAAGTTTACGACGCAAGGAACGCAAAATTGTGAGTTCATGCTCCCCCTTTTCTCTAACTGTTTTTGGTTTTATAACTCTCGGGGGTGAAATACATGTTACAAATATTACAATTTTTACAAATGGTAAAATACGAGAAGCACTCTTGGTGAGAACGAGTACCGAGTGCAATAAGATTTGAGAATACAAAAGAATACGAGAAGCACTCGTGGTGAGTGCAATACGATGAGCTTTAAGAAAAGCCTAGAAAATACTAGATCATGTGAGCTTAAACTAGATATTGAGATGCCATTAATACTTAATTAGGGACGAGGGTTAGATCTAACGGGTACGGCCGAGCCCCACTCAGGGTCCTTATGTGACCACTTGAGTGCTTCGGTGTCCCAGTCGAGGGAAATCGACACAGTCGAGGTTAATCGACACAGTCAAGGGAAATCGACACAGTCAAGGGAAATTGACGCAGTCGAGGTTAATCGACACAGTCGAGGGTAATCGACACAGTTAAAGGAGAAAATACTAATGCTCCCTATGTCCTCACATGACTTGAAGGAGAATATACTAATGCTCCCTATGTCCTCACGTGCCTTAATGTCCTTGTATAAACAATCATTTAATACGTGGGGTACACAAGAAAACTAAATGATACTTGAGTACGTGGGGTACTCAAGAAAACGGGAATTATACTTGAGTACGTGGGGTACTCAAGAAAGACTTGAATTATACATGACAAATACTATGTTTTCATACAAAGTATAAAAACGTGAAATACAAAAACGCATGAACTCGCTCAACTTTATGTTGATGTTTTCCAAAATTACATGTATTTCAGGTGACAGGATGGATCTTGGGCGCATGTGTCGTAACTAGAAGTAGACTACAAGTTTAGATGTCATCCACTTCTGTTGAATTGTAACCTTGTCAAAGGTCGTGTTTTGAAAACTTAAATAACAAGTGTTTGTAATACTCAAATTTTCATAAATGGATGAACATCGTTTTGATCATGTAGTTGTTTATTACGATTGAATGCAATGATAACAAGCTAGTCACACATCATACGCTTCCGCAAAAGACAGGGTGTGACAGTTTGGTATCAGAGCTTCGATTGTAGTGAACTAGGATTCTTTCTCGAGTCTAGACTACAATCACTAGAGTTCTCTCACGAAAACATTTTTCAAAAAGGTTTTCATTGCATTCACAAAAGCGCCAAGATCCACGAGTCAGACACTTTTAAAAAAAATGACAAGGCAAGGACATTAGTGAGGAATACCTTTAAAATAAGGTGCCAACCAAAGCATAGTCTACACGAGTTAGACTTGCCAAAAACAAAATGACCCCCCAAAAACGAGAGTTATACGTGATATAATGCATTAAATTGCTTGATTATGCTAAGTAGCATATATGTTATTGATATACATACAAATAGTGTACGGAATGATTATTGACGTGAATAAGATACTTTCGACTCCGACTCCTATTACTGTACGTGACTCGCACGATGAAGCTACCGACCTCGCGTCCTTTTGCAAGGCTCATGACTGGGAGTGATTACCAAACAAGATGCTGAGCTTGCTTCCGTAGGAGATGGCTGCTCTTCCCTCTCGATCGTGAAGATGCCTAACTACGGTGATGATGACGAGGCAGAGGCGGCAACCTTGAACAAATTCTTAATCAACGGGACGAGATCCCTGCGACGTATGTGAAGCAAGATTGACGACATACTTGACCAGAAAAGGAAGATGAAGTATTCATCTCGAAGGTGCCCCTCCAACAACTAGGAATTCTCTCTATTCCTATCCCATCTAATCATCGTGCCTATACGCGCGTAACGATAACGAATGTTAGCGCGTGGACCATCGCAAGGGTCCTTTCCATGACAGAGGTATAAGGACAGTAGTGTCCCCTCCCTGATCGATCATCTGCTTGAACGAGAGAAAATTTGGGGTAACTGTGCAAGACAATTTATTATTACGGGGGCCCACGTAATAACGACTTGTAGTGCACAGAAATCCTGGTGGACTCTGCGGGTCGAGCTAATGAAAACCATACAAAATTAATCTATAGGTGTCCTCACCTTCATCTGGTAGAACAACACATAGATCAGTGCTTTAGCACATTAGAAAGTAGGAAGCCTGTCTTAGCCTACTTCGTGACTGACACTTCTACCTGCATACGAGACGTTGGAGAAAACGATATTTGAGCGAGAGAGGTGGAATGACATTCAGAAAGAATCAGCGACGATACAATCCCTATCACCTCTACACAAAAAAACCCCATCAAAGGGGAAATATACGCACCAGTAAAGCTAAACCAATGTAGCAGGAAATAACTAAAACTTGAATGACCAAGGCGATGTAGCCTCGAGTTCATTTCAAACAATAAGCCAAGTTGGCAAGCCTATGTGAAGGCTCAATAACTGTTTCCTCGCTTATACACTGAATATATATACGTGTGAAATTGGGTGTTTACATAATGGCTTATGGTGCTATGTATATCATAGACAATTGAAATGTTGTCTAACCTACTTCATACCATTTTGGCAGAAGATAATGCCGCCCAGGCGAGACACAAACACCAGTACGTTGCCAAGAACAGAAGCCGAGCTGCAAGAACGCATCTCACAGGCAATTGCGCGACATGAAGCCCTCCGCTCTAAGCACAGCGATGGCACTACTGAAAATAACCCTCCAACTGGCTGCACCTATAAACAATTCCTGGACTGCAAGCCATTGAATTTTGATGGCACAGGAGGTGCCCTTTCATTTGTTCGTTGGGCAGAAAAGACTGACTCCATTCTAAGAATGAGTAACTGTTCGCCCCGACAGAGTGTTACTTATATCTCAGGGTTATTCGTAGATGGCGCACTCTCCTGGTGGAACCTTCAGGCTCAAACCCTTGGTGCGGATGCTGCTTATGCACTAAGCTGGGACGAGCTCAAGGAAATGATGGAAAAGAAATACTGTTCTAGGGCTGAAATCCAGAAGCTTGAGGTGGAGTTATGGAACTTGAAAATGGACGGACCGAAGATTCCTGAATACGTCCAACGATTTCATGACTTATCTAGGGTCGTCCCCTACTTAGTCAAACCGGAATTCAAAAGGGTTGAACGATTCATTTGGGGACTTGCACCTCAGATCAGGAGCATGGTTACTACCTCAAAGCCCTCAACCATTGCAGAGTCTATCGATATGAGTGTCACTCTTACTGAAGAAGCTCTACGTGCGGGAAAATTTTCGGAATCTGAGGATAATGAGAAAGAGACTCATGTGGAGTCGTCAAGCAACAAGAAGAGGAAGTCCTCAAACCTAAAGATGAGCACCCAAGTCAACTATGGAAGCTCTAAAACAGGCAAAAGAAAGAAAGTGAAACCGCCGCATGACAGGGAAACTGATGGAGCCACTTATAAGGCTGGTGGCAAAATATACTCGGGGACTAAGCCGAGATGCGGGGAATGCACTTTTCACCATGAAGGTCGATGTCTAAGGCCTACGTGCGGAAAGTGTGGAAAAGAAGGGCACAGCAAGGATGCCTGTTGGGCGAAGGACCCAGATGGGAGAAATAAGAGAATACCAGGTTGCTACAGATGTGGTGAAGCAGGGCACTTTAGGAAAGATTGCCCTAAGAAGAAACAAACAAGGAAGGGTTTTCACGATTGAAACTCGTGAAGCACGCCAGGATCCAGATGCGGTTACGGGTACGTTCCCTATTAACCAACCTTATGCATCTACTTTTAATTAATACTAGCACCAACTATAACCTTGTATTCTTAGAACCTAAGAAACTGCTTGGCCTAGTTTCAAATAAAATAGACGTCCCATATTCTTTTGAAATAAGCATATAGAAGGCTAGTTGAAGCAGATGAAGAAAGTAAGGAATTATATTTTAGGGACTCAGAAGGCCGAAACCTTCTGTTACCATTGACTCGCGAAGTCATAATATGATAGTCGGCATGGATCAGAAATCCAAGTATACAGCTGAAGTCGTTCGATATGAGAAAATCAGACGCATCCCTCTTGCGGATGATGAAACCCAACTTTCCTGCAATAGGTGCAAGGATGTTAGACCCCACAAGGCGACAGATCTACGACACCCCTCATTGGTCAAAGAGGCATAGAAACGCCTCCGAGTAGACTGCAGAGCCTGAGAATATCCCTGTGATGGAAGAAGTCCCAGTAGCCTTTTCAGAAGACTTGCCAGGAACGCCTCTCTATAGCGACGAGAGGAGTTCAGAATAAATCGCGTGCCAGGAGCAGCACCAGTGACGAATGACGCCATACCGACTAACTTCACCAGCGAAGCATGAACCTCTGATATAACTGCAAGAGCTGCTAGACAGAGGAAATTAAGGACATAACATCCTTAGATAAGGAGATAAGGAGAAAGTTGGTAGTCTCCACTTTACTTAAACTTCAGAAAATTGAGGATCAGAATCCTTTGCCAGGGACTGATGATACAAATGAGCCAATCGTAAGGTTCCAGTTACCACTCAAAGATCAACTTGAGGACAAGAGGTCCTCCACTGTGAATACAAGATGAAATATCCCTAAAACGACCTTTAGGACTTGCTTCGAGCATTACGAGATCCTTGTCGTATCATTTGGCTTGACACATGCATCGACAATATTCGTGGACATCATGAATCGAACGTGTGAGCCATACCTGGATAAGTCATATACTTATTGACTACATTCTTATATGGCCAACGACCAAAGAAGGTCGTGAGCAACAGCTGCAATTTACCTTGCAACTCTTAGAGAAAGCACAGTTATGTGCAATGATGACGAAAAGCGGATTTCGAGTTCGCGAAGGGAGAACTTTAAGATACATGGTGGATAAGAACGAAATTCATGCCAACCCTGCAACCAAGAGCTAAGGAGCTAGAGTTGCAATTATGTGACGTCTCTCGACAAAGTCTCGATTGTACCGTCGATGCAACGAGACCACAACATTGCGTGCACGACACATTGAACTAAGGAATCATGAGAAAAGACCTTGAGATAGATACAGTAATTGCGCGCCGCAAACTGGACGTCATTACCTGAAAGAAAACGTTGCACGATCTTTACTGAACACAAGGGTTGCAGCACACCGTCGATCGTAAGAACTTGAATGTTAACGTAGACGGACTGGGCTACTGAACGATGCAGACTGAATAGACGTGATACGTGCTTGTGTGATAAACTTTAACGAAAAGTTGGAACACTCACTTGCCCATAGTAGAGTCTTCCTACAACCGTATTTATCACACCGCCGTTAAAAATCTCCCCGTGTGAAGCTTCAGATAGAGCATAACAAGACGATCCCCGTCTCGTTGAACGGAGACCGAAGATAAACAATCTACTGACCCGCGTTGGTTCAGGAAAACCAGAGGCAAACCGTTTAGATATGTGAACATATCAAGGTAGCACGCAAAATACAGAAAGATTGTGCCGATGAGCGGCAGAAATCGTAAGGATTCAAGACGAAAATTATGGCTTAAATGAGAGCCTCGCCCAGAGAAGGCGTAATGTGGTGTGGAAAACAAAAAGGTTGAACCCCCCAGAGTAGGGATCAGAACCATTGTCCACAAGATAAAACTCCCAGAAAAAAAAAAGATCAGTAGTGATCGCGACACATTCATGTGTCTAGTCTGTAGAGGAGTCTGACTTAAGGAACAGTCGTTGTTCCCACAAATAAGATTGACGTCAATGACAAATGACAAGAATTACTATAGAAACCTGTTGAGGTTTTGGACCTAGAGTCCGTGATACTATAGAAACCTGTTGAGGTTTTGGACCTAGAGTCCGTGATACTATAGAAACCTGCTGAGGTTATGGACCAGGAGTCCACAAGATACAGAAAAAGTCATGATCGACTTACTTGAGTACGATAGAATTCATGACATGGCCCAGAGATTTCATGGGAACATAAAGACAAATCATGAATCTAAGTGACCATAGTGGTTTCACAACTCCCCTGCGACCGATGGCATCGCTTGAATTTCGGGACGAAATTCTTTTAACGGGGGGAGACTGTGACAACCGTCACTTTTCCGTACATTCCGTACACGAAATGAACAGTAATTTGTGCGTAAATGACTGTGCATGATCTGGTTTACCAGACAAATAAATTTCTGAATTCCATACAAGTGAATTCATGCATGATATATGCTACAAGAGTTACATTATGATAGCGTTGCGTCAAAAATATTAGTAAACTCACCGGTAAGACACACTGTGTCAACGGAACTGCAGAAAGCAGTCAGACATTAGAATTGAGGCCTAGGTGTAGGTCTGACGACAAAAGTACATTAAAACCCAAGAGTACATGTAAGGGTTTAATTTATAGACATTGCGAAAGCAAAAATAAGCACTAAAAAGCACCCGAAACGCACTTTAAGTGCATAATTTTGTATAATTCAGCTCAATTCAGCATTTAAACATATGAATATTATGCAGAAATTTCGTTTTATCATCCAAATATTTCCCTAAGTGTTGGGAATTGAAAGGGTACAAGAAGGGTACTTAAAAGACACTAAAAAGTGTGATTTAGCACTTTAACGAACCAGTGTCTAACCGAACAACCGGATAATACCCGGAACACCAAAATAATGCTAGAAGCATTGTTTTTATTTTTCTAAGCTAGTTAGGGTTCCCGAACACCCTAACACACTATATATTACTTAACATACATGAAACACTAATTTTTAACCCTTGGAAGGTAACTAGATTAGTAACTTGTAATTGCAAACCAACTAAACTACCCCCCCCCTTAATGACGGTTCCAACATGTCCCCCACATGTGGAATTGTTTCAATATTTTAATAGATTGTGTTGCACCATTGGTGACATAATATACAATGGGTAATATGAGAAAGTTGGATATAAGATTGGCACTTGAGACATAATCCTCACACACTTCACACACTACACACCAAATTCTTCTCTCCTTCTTCTTCTTGGCTACGGCCGACCTCACCACCACCTACAACCACCATCATCCATCCATTCTCATATGTTTCAAGCTCATACAAAGGCGTGAAAGGTCATACAAAGGAGCTAGGTGCTTTCGGAAGTTGAAGAACCTCTACCGTTTGCTTTTAACCACTCATTTTCTTCACTCGAACTTCCCTAGCCTTGTGCTAGTAGTAAGTGCTCTAAAACATCCTCTTGTTCTTGTTTAAAGTGGTTAATAGGTGATTTAACGGTTAAAACTCAAGAACACACAAGATCAAAACTAAAAGTCTTGAAAGAAAGATAAACTAGTTGGATAAAGAGTAGATATGTGTGTAAATCATGTGAATCTTGTATGGTTGTTATTATTTGATGTTGTTTGTTACTAGAAGTGGGATAGATCATCATCTAACCATACTAGGTTATGTTCAAGAACATGAACTAGTAGTATGTTAGTGCTAGAGATGTGAAAGATGATGAACCCTTCCACTCATGAAACATGAACTTGAGTAAAAGTAATTTTTCTTGTAAAATAAGACTCTAAACATGTAGATCTAAAGATCTACAAGTGGTTTTTCGGAAGAACCAAGTAAAATATATACAAGTCTCATTTTAAGTCGGGTCTTTCATGAACTAGAGGTGTTTTTGTGAACAAACAAGTGTGTGGACACTTGTGTAACAAAAGTTTTAACAAAGAAATAATTTTCGTAAAAACCGACTAGAAGTTGTGAAACTTCATATTCTTTAAAGATGAAGTTTTTAAGAAATTAAACTTATTTTTAAAAGATAACAAGACTTACTAAATGTGCTAGTAAGTTACTACACATTTTTGTAAATATTCAAGTTCATGAAATGGAGAAATTAGTGATTATTGTTGATAATTGTTGTTGATGATTGTTGACGATTTAAAAGAAAATAAACACATGTTTTGAAAACATGGGAAACCTCCATTTTTAGGGGAAACTCTGTCAAAATTTTTATAATGTTTGACACTTAGAAAAATATAAGTTTTTGAGAAACTTATCCCCTAAAAATATACCTAAAAACATTACCAAGGTTTCCCTAATTTTTGGTGATAAGAAATGGTGATTTCCTCAAGAATAAAAATGGATATTAAGTATATATTTTTGAGAAAAATATATATATATTATTTGATCACCAACTTGTGTGCTAAGTGTATATAGTATGTGTTATACGTGCTAGTGTATTAAGACTTAAAAAAAATACACTAAGTACTCTTTTTTTTTTGGGTAAAAGGGTTACCCCGGTGATTCTATATATCAACAAACAAAAAACACAAGTAGTGTGGAGTGCCCACACTAGTTCAAACATGGGACATCCCCCATGAGAGTACACCCGAACAAACAAACACAAACAACCAAGACACCAAAAACAAACCTACTAGACTATAATCTAGCGAAAACAACAAAACAAATTAATCAGCCGTCTTCATCCTCCAATCGGCTTGAGAAAATCTCCCAGGATTCCAATAATCTTCTAACTTTAGTGCTCTCCTTAAACTTCACCCCCATTAGCTTATAACGAACCGTCTGCAAGATTAAATCACTCAGAACATCAGGGGGTCTAGTCTGGTTCTTGAAAATTCTGGCATTACGCTCTTGCCAAATAAAATAGATCGCAGCTGAAACTATGAGGCGACTAATGAAATTAATCGCTGATTTAGACTTTGCACGAGCCGCTAACCATTCAACAATAGCTTCCCAATCTGGATAAACAGTATTCATTCCCCCCTTACCACGAACCTTGATCCAAACTTGAGTAGAATAGTTGCAGTCAAAAAATAAATGCTTATGAGAATCAGTATCCGCATAGCATAGAAGACAGCACATCATATTTGTAATAACCGAAAATTTAAAATCATAATAAACTAATAATATTAAAAGACCTAATTATTTTATTAAATTAAACCATAGGAAACCCTAATTAAGACACCCAAGTAATTCCGTACAAACCCTAAAAATTTCAGAAATTTCAGAATCAGGATTAGGGCCCCTAAAACTCAGGGGGGGTATTCCCTGTTTGATCATTATCCTTATAACTTGCTGCCGAAGTTGCATTTATTAAAATTGTCGACTCACCAGGCCTAGTTCCACACATGGCCACCCTATACACGAATTTTGTGAACCTTACGGACCGTAAGGTTATTAAGCTTACGGTCCGTAAGCTTGTCAAATTTCGTGTATAAATAGCAGGCTTTGGCACTTGATTCTGGGCACAAAAACGACGAACAAACTTCAAATTCACTCTGAGTTATCGTTCAATTACTCTCCAAACACACACAAAACACTAATTAAGAGTAGCGGGGTGCTGCAGAACAGGGTAATAACTCGATCGCTATTACGATTCATTGTCCGATCGATCAATATATCCAATGGATGTTTAAGTGCTGCCCACATTAGGGTTATACTTTGTCGTTCGTCATTAATTTGACGGATCATCGTTAATTCGATGGATAAAGTATTGTACTTTGTCGTTCGTCATTAATTTGACGGATCATCGTTAATTCGATGGATAAAGTATTGTACTTTGTCGTTCGTCATTAATTTGACGGATCATCGTTAATTCGATGGATAAAGTATTGTACTTTGTCGTTCGTCATTAATTTGACGGATCATCGTTAATTCGATGGATGAAGTATCGCACTTTGTCATTCGTTGTGAGAATTTGATATCGTGAGTTATCGTAAAGGCTGTATTAAGTTACTAACCTAGTTTGTGTGCATGTTATTTAAATTAGGTTAAAAGACTAATCTATAGTCTAAAACTTTGCCCGTATAAATCTGAAATATTATCACAAGGTAGCTTCACTTTGGAATTTTTAAAGGTACGGATCCTTACCCCATTCCTTAATTGCTTCATATTCAAATTGTTATAACCCACTAAATTACTATATAAAACTCCTCACGTCTTTGATTATCGATTCATTTGACAGTTCGTTCGATTCTTATTCTAATCATTTGATTTAGTTCATGTCATGCGATAGTTTTCTGTTAGTTGTACTCATTATCGCATGTTCCAATATAAGTTCTGTTGTATTATGAAAATAAGTTCTGTTCTGTTCTGAAAATAAGTTTTATAAGTTATGTGAATAAGACCATTTGTACTCTGATACCCTGAGTATCGCTTCTCGTGGAGTGTCCCACGAGCATGTTGTTGCGGCATCAACAGCATGTGCTCCATCTGTGACGGAGAGATTAGTTCACGGCGTCCCTAGGTACAAGTGTGGTACAAAGCTACTAGGAGGCGTATGGATCGATCCTAGAATTTAAGTAATGAGATGGATAACAGGTATGCCAACTGGCCATCTCGTGTGATAAGTATGCAGGAGTAGCTACCTGTGTATTGTCACGTTTTCAGTTTGCTCATGGGTACATCCGTAAGATATGATTATGAAATTATGTTCTTGCATTATATAAGTTTTGCATAAAGCGTTATTTGTTCTTTGAGCCTATAATTCCGTACTGAGCATTTGGCTCATTCCGTATAAATTTTGTATTTACAGGTCAGCAGGTTATCTTGGGCGGGGGAAAGAGAGAAGAATAAAGCTTAGGAATAAATCTGAAGATGTTAGTTAATAAAATTGATTGTGTCTGCTTGTATATAAATCTTAAGTTTCATTGTTAAATGGTTGTATCCTTGTCAAATAAATAAATGGAATTATGACTTTTGTTTATGATATCACTGTTATTGTGACACGTCAACCCTTCCGGGTTGGGGTGTTACAGCTATGGTATCAGAGCAAAGGCTCTTTCCTGTAGAAAACTTGAAGATAGTAATTAAAACCTGTGAGGAATGGGTAGATATCTATGATAGGATTCAACTTGGTCTCTTATTTGGTTTAATTCCTGTATTTATTCGTATAGATATGCCTCCTCGTCGTCCGCTACGTAGGAGTACTCGTACTAACCCTGTACGTAACAACACTTCTTCGAATGAGACTCCAGTCGATCCAAGCGTAATTAATGCTATCAACCAGGCTGTTGCCGGGTTGCTTCCAAACCTGGTTGCTCAAACAGCTGAGGCCGTTATTCAACAAACTCGTCATCCAGAAGGCACTAACACTAATCCAACCTCTGGTGTTGAAACTCGTGAGAATACCACGAACAATACTAATTATAGTATAGACATATGGATTAGTAAATTCCAAAAACAAAAGCCGAAATCCTTTAGTCACGCTAATAATCCAGTCGAAGCAAGAAACTGGATAGCTCATATTGAAAAGATCTTCGGAGTTCTTGGAGTTCCGGAGCAATACAAAGTTAGATTGTCTACCTACAAACTGGAAGATGACGCACAAACTTGGTGGGAAGGATATAAGCATGTCAAAGGAGGGGATGATTTTGACGCTAATCTTTCATGGGTCGACTTTCGTAATATCTTTTACGACAAGTATTTTTCGACCGCTGATAAAGAAGCTTATATCAGGGAGTATGCAGTGATTCGACAAGGGAATGATGAACCAGCCTTTGAGTTCATTACTAGATTTGCAAGGTTGGCTAGTATTGTAGGAGACGTTGCAGGATCAGCAGAAGCCCAGGCAGAGAAATGCAAGTGGGCAGTCAATGATCGAATTCGGAAGTCGATCATGTACATGAAATTTAAGGATATCACTGAAGTTGCTGATGCAATCAAAACTTTTGAATTCGAAAGGAAAGAATTCCTATCTCGAACTGGGGATAATAAGAAGAGAAATAGGGAAGGACAATTTAAGCAGGAAATCGGCCAATCATCCCCTACACCACAGCATCAAGATCGCAAAGTGCACGGAAATCAAAACTCTGGAAATCAGGCACGTCCATGGCAACCTAGACCACAAAACCCGAGGCCTGCTCAAAACCAGATTCAGTTGTATGCAGAACCTATTAAAGCTCAACCACTGAATCAATATGTAAACCCAAATCAGATTACATATCCTTTATGTAATGTTTGTGGTAAGAAACATCAGGGCGTATGTCACCGAAGTACAGGAGCATGCTTTAGATGTGGCCAAACTGGACACATGATCAAGGAGTGTACCAAGAAAGACACTAGGATGAATAACCGATCAAACGTTGCACCACCCAATGTTGGAGGAAGAGTTTTCGCACTTTCTGCTACTGATGCTGCTAATGTTCCAGGTACTGTATCTGGAACCCTTCAGCTTGGTAAACGTAGTATCTATGTGTTATTCGACACAGGAGCGACTCATTCTTTAGTATCCCACTCGTTTACTAAGTATCTTCCGATAAGACCAACTCTCTTAAATCATACTTTAACCATTTCCACTCCCATGGAAAATTCATCCGTAATCACTTCCGTATATAAAAATTGTCCGATCCGTATTGAATCTATTGTGTGTAAGGCCGATCTATTTCCGATACATATGTGTGACTTTGATGTTATTCTAGGAATAGATTGGTTGTCTAGACATCGGGTAACTATAGATTGTCATTCTCGCCGTGTTATTTTCGGTGATCTTCATCATCCTGATATTATATATCAGGGATCTCAAGCTCATAAATCCCTTAAAATTATCTCTGCACTTAAGGCTCGAAAATTTTTATCAAACGGTTGTGCTGGATTTCTAGCATCGATTAAGGATACTTCTGCTAGTGTTAAGAGTATCGATAGCCATTCCGTTGTTCGTGAATATCCTGATGTATTTCCGGATGAACTACCAGGATTACCACCCGACCGTCAGGTAGAATTCACCATCGACTTGATCCCTGGTGCCGAACCTATTTCTAAAGCTCCATATCGTATGGCTCCAATGGAACTGAAGGAGTTGAAGGAACAATTGCAAGAATTGTTAGATCTAGGATTCATAAGACCTAGTGTTTCACCTTGGGGTGCTCCGGTCTTATTTGTGAAGAAGAAAGACGGTAGTATGCGTTTATGTATTGACTACCGAGAACTGAACAAGATTACTATTCGTAATCAGTATCCTCTGCCTCGCATTGATGATCTCTTTGATCAACTTCAGGGGGCTCAGTTCTTCTCAAAAATTGACCTGAGGTCCGGGTATCATCAGCTAAAGATCAAGAATGATGATGTTCCCAAAACCGCCTTTCGTACTCGATATGGTCATTACGAATTTTTGGTTATGCCCTTTGGGCTAACTAATGCACCTGCAGTCTTTATGGATTTGATGAATCGCGTATTTCACAAATTCCTAGACAAATTCGTTATTGTCTTTATCGATGACATTCTAGTGTATTCTAAGAGTCACGAAGAGCATGAAGCACATCTACATGCAGTACTGGGAACCTTGAGGCATGAGAAGTTGTACGCAAAGTTTTCCAAATGTGACTTTTGGCTTAGCCAAGTGGCATTTCTAGGTCATATCATATCAGCAGAAGGAATTATGGTAGACCCAACAAAGGTTGAAGCTATTACAAAATGGCCAAGACCTACTTCTGTTACCGAAATACGAAGTTTCTTGGGTCTTGCTGGCTATTATCGAAGATTTGTTGAAAGATTCTCGGTAATCGCTTTACCTCTTACAAAACTCCTAAGGAAAGGGGTGAAGTACTCATGGAATGAGGAACAAGAGAAAAGCTTTGAAGAATTGAAGAAACGACTCGTATCCTCTCCGATACTCGCTCTACCTTCTGGATCAGGAGGTTACCAAGTCTATAGTGATGCCTCAAAGAAAAGATTAGGTTGTGTGCTAATGCAACATGGGAAGGTTATCGCTTATGCCTTCCGTCAGTTGAAGCCTTATGAAGTTAACTACCCTACACATGATTTAGAACTAGCCGCAGTTGTCTTTGCACTTAAGATTTGGCGACACTATCTGTATGGTGAAAGTTGTGACATCTTTACCGACCACAAGAGCCTCAAGTACATATTTACTCAGAAGGAGCTAAATATGAGGCAAAGAAGGTGGTTAGAACTTTTAAAAGATTACGACCCAAATATTCAATATCATCCAGGCAAAGCCAATGTTGTAGCTGACGCGTTGAGCCGAAAGAATTCCGGGACTATATCTTGCATACAAATTCAGCCTCATATTAGGAGGGATCTCGAAAGGATGAACATTTGGCTTCAGATTAGTAAATCTGATGGATATCTAGCTAGAATGCAGATTGAACCCAACCTCATATCACGGATTAAAGATGCACAAAAGCAAGATGGAGAACTTTGGGCAATTGTGCAAAATCTTGAGGTGGGTAAGCAATCTGAATTTAGTATAGACCATCATGGGGTGATTTGGTGCGGTAAAAGACTTTGTGTACCCGATGACTCCAGCCTTCGTGAGTCATTGTTAGCCGAAGCTCACAGCTCACCATTTTCAATTCACCCAGGATCTACCAAGATGTATCGAGACCTAAGACAGAACTTCTGGTGGAATGGCATGAAGGAAGACGTTGCTCGATACGTAAGTAAATGCCTCACTTGCCAACAAGTGAAAATTGAACACAAACGAGCAAGCGGTCTATTGCAGCCATTGGATATTCCCATATGGAAGTGGGATGAGATCACAATGGATTTTGTTACCGGTTTGCCTAAGACATTTAAGAAGAATGATGTTGTATGGGTTGTTGTCGATAGATTATCGAAGTCAGCCCATTTTCTACCGATTCAGCAAGGATTTTCGGTTAATAAATTATCCGAAATATTTCTTCAAGAAATTATTCGACTCCATGGCACACCATCTTCCATTGTTTCCGATAGAGATCCACGTTTCACCTCACGATTTTGGAAAGGTTTTCAGGCAGCTTGGGGTACACGACTGAAGTTTAGTACGGCTTTCCATCCACAAACAGATGGGCAGTCAGAACGTACGATCCAGACTTTAGAAGATATGCTCCGAGCATGTGCAATGGAATGGTCTGGAAACTGGGATGAATATTTATGCCTTGTTGAGTTCGCTTACAACAATAGTTGGCAAGCAAGTATTGGCATGGCACCTTTTGAGCTTTTGTATGGTCGGAAATGTCGTGCACCGATATGCTGGGATGAAGTTGGAGAAAAGATTATTGAAGGGCCAGAACTAGTTCAGATTACAAATGAAAAAGTCACTATGGCACGAGAAAAACTGAAAGAAGCTCAGAGCAGACAAAAGAGCTATGCAGATCAAGATAGACGACCACTCGAATTTAAAATTGGCGACCACGTTTTCTTAAAGGTATCACCTTGGCGTGGCGTTCGTAGATTTGGAATTAAAGGAAAGCTTAGTCCCCGTTTCATCGGTCCGTTTGAAATCCTTGAAAGAGTTGGAGAAGTGTCATATCGATTAGCTTTACCGCCTCAACTCTCTCACGTTCATAACGTTTTTCATATCTCCTCGTTAAGAGGATATAATTATCATCCACTCCATGTCATTAGTTATCCGTTACTTACAATTCACAAGGATTTGTCCTACGAAGAGGAACCAGAAGCCATTTTAGATCGACAAGAAAGGGTTTTGCGTAGGAAAATAATTCCGTTTGTTAAAATTCTCTGGAAAAATCACTCTGAACGCGAAGCAACATGGGAATCTGAAGAATCAATTCGTTCTCTATACCCTAATCTATTCTCGCAATAGAATTTTAGTCGAGTAACGGTAAAACTTGCTCTTTGATATATGTTCACTTATTTCTGTTTACGGTCATTTATGTTTTACCTTATGTGAATATATATTAGCTATGATTAAGCATATCTATGTAGGAAATATCAGTATCAATAGTTACTCTAGTATCTGTAAGTCTCTATTGATTTATCGTACGGTAAGATATTTTATTAAGATGCGTTATAGAGAGGACCATTAGGGCACATATGTAAGGTAATTCATGACCTTAATTATGAATTTCAGATACACATGTGTGTTTAGGAGATTCTGGTTATATAAGTTAGTAACTCTGCTATAAAAGTTTCGTTTCCGTTATTTATGCGATATGTTATATTCTTATGTGCAAAATTTCGAGGACGAAATTTCTTTTAAGGGGGTAATAGTTGTAATAACCGAAAATTTAAAATCATAATAAACTAATAATATTAAAAGACCTAATTATTTTATTAAATTAAACCATAGGAAACCCTAATTAAGACACCCAAGTAATTCCGTACAAACCCTAAAAATTTCAGAAATTTCAGAATCAGGATTAGGGCCCCTAAAACTCAGGGGGGGTATTCCCTGTTTGATCATTATCCTTATAACTTGCTGCCGAAGTTGCATTTATTAAAATTGTCGACTCACCAGGCCTAGTTCCACACATGGCCACCCTATACACGAATTTTGTGAACCTTACGGACCGTAAGGTTATTAAGCTTACGGTCCGTAAGCTTGTCAAATTTCGTGTATAAATAGCAGGCTTTGGCACTTGATTCTGGGCACAAAAACGACGAACAAACTTCAAATTCACTCTGAGTTATCGTTCAATTACTCTCCAAACACACACAAAACACTAATTAAGAGTAGCGGGGTGCTGCAGAACAGGGTAATAACTCGATCGCTATTACGATTCATTGTCCGATCGATCAATATATCCAATGGATGTTTAAGTGCTGCCCACATTAGGGTTATACTTTGTCGTTCGTCATTAATTTGACGGATCATCGTTAATTCGATGGATAAAGTATTGTACTTTGTCGTTCGTCATTAATTTGACGGATCATCGTTAATTCGATGGATAAAGTATTGTACTTTGTCGTTCGTCATTAATTTGACGGATCATCGTTAATTCGATGGATAAAGTATTGTACTTTGTCGTTCGTCATTAATTTGACGGATCATCGTTAATTCGATGGATGAAGTATCGCACTTTGTCATTCGTTGTGAGAATTTGATATCGTGAGTTATCGTAAAGGCTGTATTAAGTTACTAACCTAGTTTGTGTGCATGTTATTTAAATTAGGTTAAAAGACTAATCTATAGTCTAAAACTTTGCCCGTATAAATCTGAAATATTATCACAAGGTAGCTTCACTTTGGAATTTTTAAAGGTACGGATCCTTACCCCATTCCTTAATTGCTTCATATTCAAATTGTTATAACCCACTAAATTACTATATAAAACTCCTCACGTCTTTGATTATCGATTCATTTGACAGTTCGTTCGATTCTTATTCTAATCATTTGATTTAGTTCATGTCATGCGATAGTTTTCTGTTAGTTGTACTCATTATCGCATGTTCCAATATAAGTTCTGTTGTATTATGAAAATAAGTTCTGTTCTGTTCTGAAAATAAGTTTTATAAGTTATGTGAATAAGACCATTTGTACTCTGATACCCTGAGTATCGCTTCTCGTGGAGTGTCCCACGAGCATGTTGTTGCGGCATCAACAGCATGTGCTCCATCTGTGACGGAGAGATTAGTTCACGGCGTCCCTAGGTACAAGTGTGGTACAAAGCTACTAGGAGGCGTATGGATCGATCCTAGAATTTAAGTAATGAGATGGATAACAGGTATGCCAACTGGCCATCTCGTGTGATAAGTATGCAGGAGTAGCTACCTGTGTATTGTCACGTTTTCAGTTTGCTCATGGGTACATCCGTAAGATATGATTATGAAATTATGTTCTTGCATTATATAAGTTTTGCATAAAGCGTTATTTGTTCTTTGAGCCTATAATTCCGTACTGAGCATTTGGCTCATTCCGTATAAATTTTGTATTTACAGGTCAGCAGGTTATCTTGGGCGGGGGAAAGAGAGAAGAATAAAGCTTAGGAATAAATCTGAAGATGTTAGTTAATAAAATTGATTGTGTCTGCTTGTATATAAATCTTAAGTTTCATTGTTAAATGGTTGTATCCTTGTCAAATAAATAAATGGAATTATGACTTTTGTTTATGATATCACTGTTATTGTGACACGTCAACCCTTCCGGGTTGGGGTGTTACAATATTCATGTTTTTCCTTCTTGACAAATCCCATTGCAAAATTTTGTCTTGAGTTAGGAGCTTACGACGAATCACCAGCCACATGAGGAATGCATGCTTAGGAATACATTGAGAAAACCATACAAGTTTTGTCCAATCTACCTCCTCAGCTCGATATCTAATAGAATGCCAAACCCGAGATGAAGAATATTCAGCTAGATCATTACCATCCTTCCACATGAGTTGATCAGATCGATTTGAAACCGGCCGAACATTATCAAGCTGAATTAAGACTGGATAAGTATCTCTACACGCCTCAGGCCACCTCCAAACCCCATTATCATGAATTTCCTGCACCGTAGACTTAAGAGAAAAACCCGCATTTGAGATGGTTCTGGGCGTCAAAATATTACCAAGCGGACCTAGATGGCTCCACCAATCAAACCAAGCTGAAGTATTGCTTCCATCACCCAACTTAGACCAAATAAAGTTCCTAATTAGAGGTCTAAGCTGCAATAACTTCCGCCAACTACAACAAGAAGACGCCACAGCCTTGCAAATCCAGAAGCTATGACCTTTGAGCCTATACGAGTGAACCCACTCCACCCACAAAGAATCACGTTTAACCAAAATACTCCAAATATGAGAAATCATTAACGCTTTATTAACATCTCCAATCCTGCGAATACCTAAACCACCCTCATATTTTGGAACACAAATAGATTTCCAAGAGGCTTTGGCCTTCCCCTTATGAAATAAACCATCCGAAGACCACAAAAAATTACGCATTTTAGCTCCCAATTCAAGAATGATCCAATTCGGAAGGATAAACACAGAAGACCAGAATATGTGCATAGACGAGAGAACCGAATTAATAAGCTGTAATCTACCTGCAAAGGAGAGAAGCTTATTCTTCCAGTTGGTAATACGTTGCTCCAATCTATCCACAAGAACCCTGCAATCTTTATAAAGAAGGCCAGTTGAGATAAGAGGAACTCCCAAATATTTAACCGGCAACGATCCTTCAACAAACGGCATGATGCTCAAAATAAGATTTTTAACATGAGAAGGCACATTACAAAAAAACCCCGTGCTCTTAGGAATACTAGGAACTAACCCAGACATATTTGTAAAATTTGAAAGGGACGTCATAATGCATTGAACCGATTTAATGTCTCCTCTAGCAAACAGGAATAAATCATCCGCAAAACAAAGGTTGATAATCCGTTGCTTCTCACATTTATTATGAAATTTGAAAGACTTATCAATTCTGGCGGTCCGCTGAAGAATACAAGTCAATACTTCCATAACCAATGTGAACAAATAAGGAGAAAGCGGATCACCTTGTCGAAGACCACGCTTGCCCTTAAAATATCCATGAATATTACCATTAACACACAAAGAGTAAGATGTAGTAATGACACACATCATAATCCAATCGACCATCTTCGCATTGAAACCAAAACCAATCAACACATTTTTCAAGAAACACCAATCGACCGTATCATACGCTTTCTGGATATCTACCTTGAAAGCACAACGAGGGGGACCCGTATGTCTATGATAGTTATGTAGTAACTCTTGGGTGAGAAGAATGTTGTCTGAAATTTTCCTGCCCGGAACAAAAGCTGATTGGTTTATACTAACCACTTGGTTAAGAACATTCTTTATTCGATCCACAATAATCTTGCTCACACATTTGAAAAGGACATTGCAACAAGCTATTGGTCGATAATCAGTAACTAAGCCGGGAGAAGAATTCTTCGGAATAAGAGCAAGAAGAGTATGATTAATCTGACCAAGCAATCTACATGTATTGAAAAAATCAATAACAGCCAAAGAAACATCACCTCCTACAATCGGCCAGGCAGCTTTAAAAAAAGCAGCAGAATAACCATCTGGATCCGGAGCCTTATCATTACCTATAGAGAACATGGCATTCTTTACCTCCTCCACTGTAATCGGCCGAATCATGTGAGAAGCATCAACCGGGTTCACATGCTTAGTAAAAAGATCAGGAGTAGGATACAAAGATAAATTATCTTGGCATCCCAAAAACATCTCATAGTGTTTAACAAAAGCTTCTTGAACCGCATCTCCTTCATATTCCACCCCATTCATGTCTCGGACAACTTGAATTCGACATCTATGGTTTCGGCTTTTAACCGTAGCATGGAAAAACGCAGTATTAGCGTCTCCAGTTCTTAACCACTCCATTTTAGCTTTTTGCTTTAAAAATCTTTCTTCATCAAGAGAAGCGACCTGAAATTCAGAATTTAATTTCGTTTCAAGCACTCTAAGATCTGCATTCATAGGATCCTGATCAATTTGAGATTGAATGTCATTTAATCTATCACGGAGATCAGCCACTTTCTTGTGGAGATTACCTTGCTTGAAAAGTAAGGCATGTAAAGGGCTTTTTAGAGTCGTAAGTTTTTTAACAACCCGAAATTGATGAACTCCACTGACATTATACTCCCATGCATCCTTCACAATTTTAAGGAACTCCGGTTTATGAATCAAAAAATTTGCAAACTTAAACGGCTTACGCTTATTAGACTTGGCTCGATTCATAGTTAGAACACATGGGGAGTGGTCCGACAAACCATACGGATGAAACACAGCAACTGAATTAGGAAATTCAGCTAGAAACGAGGTATTGCCCATAATACGATCAATTTTCTTTAATAAACCCACACCCTTTTTTGGCTTCTGGTTCCATGTAAAATGGAGACCTGACTGGTTGATATCCATCACCTCAATATTCGCCACACAATCCTGAAAATCCCGCATTCCCGTAGTGATGGATGACACACCCATAGACTTATCCTCTAGACGAAGGGCAGAATTAAAATCCCCCATAACAAGCCACGGTTTATCACCAACTAGCCGCTTATGATAAGAAAGATGAGACCAAAGATCACGACGAGTAACATAGTAGTTTGCCGCATACACCACCGAGCAAAAAAGCGACCTCTTATCCTCTTTAACAATAAGTTGTATATGCATAACTTGGTCAGTTTGAGATAGCACCATGACATCAAAAATATCCGGATCCCAACCTATAATTATACGAGCACCCCTATCACACAAACCCCCATTCGAGGTCCAATCCCATCGACGAAAAACCGACTTACACACCTTACTAAGGTTATCAACATCAACGTGGGACTCAAGAATAGCACAAAAACTTAACTTTCTATCTTTAACAACGGAACGAACCTCTTTTTGTTTCAGAGGGCGGTTCAACCCCCTAATATTCCAGAAAGCAAGACTAGTCATTTGTAACCCCCAAAATAGGAGTGCTTGCCCCTTTATTAGCTTTTGGATTAATAGTACCGTCTTTCATAAACTCATTCGTTTCATTAAACACCTCTACTACCTCTTCCTCATCCGAAAGTTGTTGATCACCCCCTCCATCTTTACTACTTTGTCCCGTCTCCATATTATCAGCAAAATTTAAAGCATCAAAAGGATTCGAAACTTTAACCGAGTGAATCTGACCTGAATCTGGAACTTTTGGCTTTGAAACAATGGGCCTATATTCAAACTTTTGCTTCTGATTGTTAACAGGAAAGCCTACCTTCTGTGCCA
Source organism: Helianthus tuberosus (assembly GCA_030545235.1). Lineage (NCBI taxonomy): Eukaryota > Viridiplantae > Streptophyta > Magnoliopsida > Asterales > Asteraceae > Helianthus > Helianthus tuberosus. The sequence goes on along the minus strand of CM060356.1, from coordinate 68,890,180 downwards.
CTTTCTTTGCATGCACACCCATATACCCTTCATCATCAACCACCGGTTTCTTTTCATGTCTCCGATCTTGCACAAAAGCCTTAAAAGACTTATCTCCATTGAAATGCTTACCCATCTTCCGCGGTTGTTTAGGACAAATATCATCTGTGTGACCAAAAACACAGCAATGGGAGCACCTCTGCGGATTCCATTCATACTCAACATACATGGTTTCTTTAACATATCCATCACCTTCCAGCTCCGGGACAGCCATGGTTATTTCCTCTTTAAGTTTCTTATCAGCCGACACTTCAATCAACGCCCTAGCATAACTGCTTCGTCCCCAGGAATCCAGACACATCGAAGTGGTATAAGAATCAAGAAAAAAGATGATGAACCCTTCCACTCATGAAACATGAACTTGAGTAAAAGTAATTTTTCTTGTAAAATAAGACTCTAAACATGTAGATCTAAAGATCTACAAGTGGTTTTTCGGAAGAACCAAGTAAAATATATACAAGTCTCATTTTAAGTCAGGTCTTTCATGAACTAGAGGTGTTTTTGTGAACAAACAAGTGTGTGGACACTTGTGTAACAAAAGTTTTAACAAAGAAATAATTTTCGTAAAAACCGACTAGAAGTTGTGAAACTTCATATTCTTTAAAGATGAAGTTTTTAAGAAATTAAACTTATTTTTAAAAGATAACAAGACTTACTAAATGTGCTAGTAAGTTACTACACATTTTTGTAAATATTCAAGTTCATGAAATGGAGAAATTAGTGATTATTGTTGATGATTATTGTTGATAATTGTTGTTGATGATTGTTGACGATTTAAAAGAAAATAAACACATGTTTTGAAAACATGGGAAACCTCCATTTTTAGGGGAAACTCTGTCAAAATTTTTATAAATTTTGACACTTAGAAAAATATAAGTTTTTGAGAAACTTATCCCCTAAAAATATACCTAAAAACATTACCAAGGTTTCCCTAATTTTTGGTGATAAGAAATGGTGATTTCCTCAAGAATAAAAATGGATATTAAGTATATATTTTTGAGAAAAATATATATATATATTATTTGATCACCAACTTGTGTGCTAAGTGTATATAGTATGTGTTATACGTGCTAGTGTATTAAGACTTTAAAAAATACACTAAGTACTCTTTTTTTTTGGGTAAAAGGGTTACCCCGGTGATTCTATATATCAACAAACAAAAAACACAAGTAGTGTGGAGTGCCCACACTAGTTCAAACATGGGACATCCCCCATGAGAGTACACCCGAACAAACAAACACAAACAACCAAGACACAGTCGAGGTTAATCGACACAGTCAAGGGAAATCGACACAGTCAAGGGAAATTGACGCAGTCGAGGTTAATCGACACAGTCGAGGGTAATCGACATAGTTTAAGGAAAAAATACTAATGCTCCCTATGTCCTCACATGACTTGAAGGAGAATATACTAATGCTCCCTATGTCCTCACGTGCCTTAATGTCCTTGTATAAACAATCATTTAATACGTGGGGTACACAAGAAAACTAAATGATACTTGAGTACGTGGGGTACTCAAGAAAACGGGAATTATACTTGAGTACGTGGGGTACTCAAGAAAGACTTGAATTATACATGACAAATACTATGTTTTCATACAAAGTATAAAAACGTGAAATACAAAAACGCATGAACTCGCTCAACTTTATGTTGATGTTTTCCAAAATTACATGTATTTCAGGTGACAGGATGGATCTTGGGCGCATGTGTCGTAACTAGAAGTAGACTACAAGTTTAGATGTCATCCACTTCTGTTGAATTGTAACCTTGTCAAAGGTCGTGTTTTGAAAACTTAAATAACAAGTGTTTGTAATACTCAAATTTTCATAAATGGATGAACAACGTTTTGATCATGTAGTTGTTTATTACGATTGAATGCAATGATAACAAGCTAGTCACACATCATACGCTTCCGCAAAAGACAGGGTGTGACATATGTAACCTAAACTTTTGTCACATAACTGATTATGTAACATGTTTAGGCATATAACACTTGTCATAGGACTAGTTAGATGTTCCGAACGCGTTTTACGCGAACGACGCGTTAAAGTAGCATAAGCCACCTTAATGGGTCGCGATGGGTCGTAAGCACTTAGGTTAGGTTTCATTTAGTATGTAGGCTTTGTTAAACCATATGACACGAGTTTCCATACTCGTTTGGTTTACGAACCCGCATTCTATCTAAATCCTCCGATTTAGGTCCGGTTTATTAACATAGTTACCTATATTAGGTGCCGTTTGATTCCGAGATCTCTAGCATTGCTTGGTGGTTATCTTAAGACTTCTGAGCAATCTCAAGTGAGTACATAGACCCCTCTTTTACTGTTTTCCAAACTGTTTTGGGGTGAAACACATGTGCCTACTTGTTACTTTCATGCTTTCCTGTTTTCACATCATATACCGACTATGTTTGTTAGTACATTATAGTACATGATTTCATTACATTTCATGCTATGTATGTCCATTGTATGCATACTTAGTACATTGTTTTACATTACATTTCTGCTATGTATGTTGACTGATAACATGCTAGCACATTGATTTACAAGACTTTTCTGCTTTGTATGTTAACTTAGCATACTTAGTACATTGTTTTCATATGACATGTATACAACTGCTATATGTAACACCTGTGTCATTTCAACCATCAAACAAATGCCAAACCAATGAAATATTGTATTTCATACTTTGGACTTGTATAAATATGTGTATCTTTTGCACATATCAACTCTTGTTCGATTTCAAACTCTAAATCGCTTTCTGGAAGGTTATACGCGCACTAATGCGTAAATATAACCAGTTTAATGCAACAAACACTCCGGAATAGTGAAATAGGTTTAACATACCTTAAATAACCTTTACATAACTTAGATATAAGTTTTGGAGGGTTTGGTGTGGTGAAATCAAAGTTATATCGCTTACAGGGACTAAAGTTGACAAACTGCGAAAGTATGCCAATTTGAACTGTAACAGACATTCCGGAACATGACCATAAGTTAAACATACCATAAATATCCTTTACATAGCTTAGAAATAGGCTTTGAGGGGTTCGGTATGCTAAAATAAACTTTTGGGTCATTGAGGGACTAAAAGTGTCAAAAAGTGCACAAGTTTGCATTTTCGCGCATAACTTACGTTCTGAATACATCCGGACATCCAAAAATTTATGTAAGCATGACTATATTATATTTTAGTGTTCGCCATAAGAAAAATCCATTCGTCGCGTCATTTGGTTCGTTTTTCGCGCTTATGCGCATTCCGTCGTAATTAAGCGAACATCGCGTTCGTACGACCAAACGAACCATCATCCGGCATATTTTTGAGCATGTTTTGAGTTCCCTATACTTTAACTTCATTTTAGAGCCTTGAAATGAGGTTAACGGGGTTCAAACGCATCGAAAATCGCTTAAAAGGGCTGCAGGGACTAAACCTGCCATTTTGGAAACATTTCTGAAACAGAGGGGCAATGGCGTAGCGCGAGCCCTAAGGGCCTATGCAGTCGCGCTACGCGACTGCCTATGCTGGACAGAAAACATACAGAAAACTCAGTTTTTCGTTTTCGGGACCAGATTCGATGTATTAGCCGTTGTTTAATTCACAACCACACATTCTAACTTGCTTAGTCAGCGGATAAGGATGGAATTTTGGCACCATAACTTTGCAACACATGTATGGATGGAATTTAAACACCTAAACACCATAACTTTGCAACACATGTATGGATGGAATTTAAACACCTAAACACCATAACTTTGCAACACATGTACGGATGGGATTAAGGCACGTTTTCCATGAAACGATCTTAACGGTTCGGGTATTCCTATAAATACCCCATACCCCCCATTGCTAAAATCACTAGAATTCTGATTTGAGAACCTCTAAGTTGAAACCATTGTTTCATACCTGAGATTCTTGAATCGGGATTAGCATTCGGGGACCCTTCGTAAGTATTCTTTCGTTCTTTTCCTTATTTTATTGCTTTTCGAGTCAGAAAGTCAAACTTTGTTTGACTTTCAGCGTTGACCAGTAATGGTCAATGCGAAGTTCGTTTGAACTTCGCAACGTGAGTGTAATCACGTTGGTTATAGTCCCTTGGGACTATGCCCACTGATTACCACGTTGTCTAGGGTCGTAGGGTATGCGATCTGATAAATCGCCTATACCTTCGAACCCGACCCAGTTTGGTCGATCATTAGGATCCGACCAAATACTTTAGGTGATCATAGTAGGTAGGGAATAACCTTCCGAGGTTATACCCTATGGTCACATCGTTTGAGTAGTTGTATGATAGGTAGTTTATATGCCTTAGGTAAATTACCAGAATACCCTTTTCATGTATAATTGGTAATTAAGCATATGTAACCTAAACTTTTGTCACATAACTGATTATGTAATATGTTTAGGCATATAACACTTGTCATAGGGCTAGTTAGGCGGTCCGAACGCGTTTCACGCGAACGACGCGTTAAAGTAGCATAAGCTACCTAAACGGGTCGTAATGGGTCGAAATCACTCAGGTTAAGTTTCATTTAGTATGTAGGCCTTGTTAAACCAAATGACACGAGTCTCTACACTCGTTTGGTTTACAAACCCTAATGCTACCCAATCTTCCGATCTAGGTCCGGTTAATTAACATAGTTACCTATATTAGGTGCCGTTTGATATCCGCGATCTCTAGCATTGTTTGGTTGTTACTCAAGGACTTCTGAGCAATCTCAAGTGAGTACATAGACCCCTCTTTTACTGTTTTCCAAACTGTTTTGGGGTGGAACACATGTGCCTACTTGTTACATTCATGCTTTCCCGTTTTCACATCATATACCTGCTATGTTCGTTAGTACATTATAGTACATGATTTTATGACATTTCATGCTAGGTGTGCCCAATTGTGTGCATTACTTAGTACATCGTTTTACATAGACATTTCGGCATAGACATTTTAACATGATTGACATTTGATCATGCATTTCCCACAAAACATAACTTTGATTTAAACCAAGATTTACTTCAATACTTTGTTTTTGTGCATATGGTTTAGTTGAGACATTTCACTTGCCATACATGACATATTTGACATAGACATATTGATATGATTTACATCTTGACATGAACACTTTGACATATTACCCAATACATTTGACAATTGATTTAAACATAGACTTCTTACATTGGTTTGGTTTGATTAAGTGATTAAGTAACGATGCGTGTGTAATATGATACAAGCATGGTGGATACGCCGCTGGTACTTCCTATATATAAGTGTTTGTATGGTATTACATATCATAGCGTTATTTGAATCATTTCAGTTTGAGACATAGAACATTTTATACAAATAACATACCTTTCACAAGACATTGATTTATAAACAATCTTATCTTATGCAAACATATTTTACTTGGTTATTCATTTAACCTTACATTTATTTATACTTATCATCTGATCTTATCGATTTTCAAATGATTTACAAAGCAAAGCAAATAACAAGGTTCATGACTAAACATTTTCTCAAACATAAGTCATGAAACCTATTTTTACAAAACCTATGTATCTCACAGGCATTTTTATGCTGACGTACCTATTTTCACATGTGTTTTTCAGGAACTGTTGCATAAGATGATCAAGATACACATAGGCAGTCTTGGGCTTTAGTGACAATAAAAGATGCAAGACTAGTTAAAATTGTTGTATTTCTTTGTTTGTTAAGACATTGTAACACTTGTAATCAATAAAACGAAACTTCAATTGCCATGGATTTGAAACAATTAATTCTGTTACAACACTCCCCGGCATTTCCGCCACGTTTGTATGTTCTACGTGGTCGGGGTGTGACACTATAACATTTGGTTTGCACAAACGGGTCTTTATTACGTTCATTAACATTTGCTACGCCGCTCGGTAGTAAGTAGTGGTACCATAGGACTTGACAAATCCCATTCCTGACATCCCGGATTTGTTTGGATGTAAGGAATGACTGAATCCGAAAACATTTCTTTTGATAACCTTGACTGAAAGGGTTATCCGACTGTCTCAAGGCTTGAATGTATGCGTTAACTTACCACATAAATGTTTGTATCAATGTAACATGCATCACTTTACAAAACATAACTTTTTGATATATTCAAAATACTTTGTTTTCTACATTTCTACATTTGGTTTATGTGACAATACTTTACTTACAATACATAACATTTGATACACATTACTTGACTACTTTTGGACTTATAAACATTTGACATGGTTTATACAAGGACTTCTGACTATTGGTTTAAACATAGACTTTATACATTGGTGGTTTGTTTAAGTGACTTAAGTAACGAGATGTGAGTAATATGATACAAGCATGGTGGATACGCCGCTGGTACTTCCTATATATAAGTGTTTGTATTATATTACATATCATAGCGTTATTTAAATCATTCAATTTGGAATTTATACATTTTATACTAGTAACATGTTTTCACAAGACATTGGTTTACAATACAGTTTATTTTATACAACTCATTTTACTTGGTTATCCATTTAACCATACATTATACTTTTATTTATACATATCATTTGATCTTATCGCTTTCTAAATGACTTACAAAACAAAACAATTTACAAGGTTCATGACTGACTGTTACTAAACAATTTTTTCTTAAACTTAAGTCATGAATCCTATTTTCACAAAACCTATGTATCTCACAGGCATTTTTATGCTGACGTACCTATTTTCACATGTGTTTTCAGGAGCTTTTCCATAGGATGTTGATCATGACACTAGGGCGGACCTGTGCCTTAGAGACTTAAAAATGAAGATAGACTTTGTTTAATTATGTTATAAACTCTGTATTTCCTGTTTAAGACAATGTGACTCTTGTTTATAAATAAATTACAACTTTGTATGCCATGGTTATGAAACAATTAATTCTGTTACAACACTCCCCGACGTTTTCCGCCACATTTTGTATGTTATACGTGGTCGGGGTGTGACACTTTGTTCCTCAATATTTGGACTCCAACTACTAAGCTGGAAAAAAGGAGGTGAAAAAAGTTCAAGTCTGGGTAAAAATTCATGAAGTTCCTCTAGCGGCTTATACTGAAGATGGACTTAGCTTAGTGGCCACAACTATTGGTGAACCCAAAATGCTGGATACATTTACTACGACAATGTGCAATGAGGTTTGGGGTAGAAGCAGTTATGCTCGAGCATTGGTTGAAATTTCTGCTGATAATGATTTTAAAGAGGAGATTACAATAGCTATTCCGGAACCAGAGGGGGAGGGGTTCGTTAAGGAGACCATGTATGTTGAGTATGAATGGAGTCCTCATAGATGTGCTACTTGCTGTGTTTTTGGTCACTCTAATGAGTTATGTCCGAAGCAACCGAAGAAAGTCGGAAAACTCATGCATGATAATCAAGTTTGTAACAATGTGTATCAAGGTAACCGATCGGTTAAAAAGGGCCCAGTTATTGACGAGGAGGGTTACATTGGGGTATATGGCAAAAAGGCTGCTAAGAAGAATGGGATACAAGTTAACAAGCAGAAATCAAAGTTTGAATACAGGCCTGTCATGTCTAAGCCGAAAGGTGAGACCAAAGTAGTGAAAACCGGGAATAGTTTTGTATCCTCTAACCCTTTTGATGTGCTGAATGATATGGATACGGATGCTAAGGATGCTAAGGATGGGAATACTAAGGAAGGAGATGATGGGTTTGAAGATTCGGATGATGATGAGGTTACGGAGGTGTATAATGAAACGAATGAATTTATGATTCAAGGGGCTCAGAAGCCGATAAATATTACAGGGCCAAGCACTCCTAACCAACAAGTTACTGATGATTAGTCTAGCAGCATGGAATATAAGGGGGTTGAACCGCCCTCTGAAACAAAAGGAGGTTAGACAAATTGTCAAAGAGAATAATCTTAGTTTCTGTGCGATTTTAGAGTCCCATGTCGATGTGGGTAACCTTCAGAAAGTTTGTAAATCTGTGTTTCGAAATTGGGATTGGACGTCTAATGGAGGCCAATGTAACACCTGTGTCATTTCAACCATCAAACAAATGCCAAACCAATGAAATAATGTATTTCATACTTTGGACTTGTATAAATATGTGTATCTTTTGCACATATCAACTCATGTTCGATTTCAAGCTCTAAATCGCTTTCTGGAAGGTTATACACGCACTGATGCGTAAATATAACCAGTTTAATGCAACGAACACTCCGGAATAGTGAAATAGGCTTAACATACCTTAAATAACCTTTACATAACTTAGATATAAGTTTTGGAAGGTTTGGTGTGGTGAAATCAAAGTTTAATCGCTTACAGGGACTAAATTTGACAAACTGCGAAAGTATGCCAATTTGAACTGTAACAGACCTTCCGGAACATGACCATAAGTTAAACATACCGTAAATATCCTTTACATAGCTTAGAAATAGGCTTTGAGGGGTTCGGTGTGCTAAAATAAACTTTTGGGTCATTCAGGGACTAAAAGTGTCAAAAAGTGCACAAGTTTGCATTTTCGCGCATAACTTACGTTCTGAATACATCCGGACATCCAAAAATTTATGTGAGCATGACTATATTATATTTTAGTGTTCGCCATAAGAAAAATCCATTCGTTTCGTCATTTGGATCGTTTTTCGCGCTTGTGCGCATTCCGTCGTAATTAAGCGAACATCGCGTTCGTACGACCAAACGAACCATCATCCGGCATATTTTTGAGCATGTTTTGAGTTCCCTATACTTTAACTTCATTTTAGAGCCTTGAAATGAGGTTAACGGGGTTCAAACGCATCGAAAAAGGCCTTAAAACACAACAGGGACCATTTCTGCCAACTTTGAAACATTTCTGAATCAGAGGAGGGCTAGCGTAGCGCGAGCCCTATAGGCTTTACCGTCGCGCTACGCGACTGCCTATGCTGGACAGAAAACATGCAGAAAACTCAGTTTTGCGTTTTCGGGACCAGATTCGATGTATTAGCCGTTGTTTAATTCACAACCACACATTCTAACTTGCTTAGTCAGCGGATAAGGATGGAATTTTGGCACCATAACTTTGCAACACATGTATGGATGGAATTTAAACACCTAAACACCATAACTTTGCAACACATGTATGGATGGAATTTAAACACCTAAACACCATAACTTTGCAACACATGTACGGATTGGATTAAGGTACGATATTCGACAAGCGATCTTAACGGTTCGGGTATTCCTATAAATACCCCAACACCCCCATTGCTAAAATCACTAGAATTCTGATTTGAGAACCTCTAAGTTGAAACCATTGTTTCATACCTGAGATTCTTGAATCGGGATTAGCATTCGGGGACCCTTCGTAAGTATTCTTTCGTTCTTTTATTGCTTTTCGAGTCTTTCGAGTCTGAAAGTCAAACTTTGTTTGACTTTCTACATTGACCAGTTATGGTCAATGCGAAGTTCGTTTGAACTTCGCAACGTGAGTGTAATCACGTTGGTCATAGTCCCTTGGGACTATGCCCACTGATTACCACGTTGTCTAGGGTCGTAGGGTAGGCGATCTAATAAATCGCCTATACCTTCGAACCCGACCCAGTTTGGTCGATCATTAGGATCCGACCAAATACATTAGGTGACCATAGTAGGTAGGGAATAACCTTCCGAGGTTATACCCTATGGTCACATCGTTTGAGTAGTTGTATGATAGGTAGTTTATATGCCTTAGGTAAATTACCAGAATACCCTTTTCATGTATAATTGGTAATTAAGCATATATAACCTAAACTTTTGTCACATAACTGATTATGTAACATGTTTAGGCATATAACACTTGTCATAGGACTAGTTAGACGGTCCGAACGCGTTTCACGCGCACGACGCGTTAAAGTAGCATAAGTTACCTTAATGGGTCGCGATGGGTCGTAGAAACTTAGGTTAAGTTTCATTTAGTATGTAGGCTTTGTTAAACCAAATGACACGAGTCTCTACACTCGTTTGGTTTACAAACCCTAATGCTACCCGATCTTCCGATTTAGGTCCGGTTTATTAATGTAGCTACCTATACTAGGTGCCGTTTGATATCCGCGATCTCTAGCATTGTTTAGTTGTTACTCAAGGACTACTGAACAATCTCAAGTGAGTACATAGACCCCTCTTTTACTGTTTTTCAAACATTTTGGGGTGGAACACATGTGCCTACTTGTTACATTCATGCTTTCCCGTTTTCACATCATATACCTGCTATGTTCGTTAGTACATTATAGTACATGATTTTATGACATTTCATGCTAGGTGTGCCCAATTGTGTGCATTACTTAGTACATCGTTTTACATGACATTTTGACATAGACATTTTAACATGATTGACATTTGATCATGCATTTCCCACAAAACATAACTTTGATTTAAAACAAGTTTTACTTCAATACTTTGTTTCTGTGCATATGGTTTAGTTGAGACATTTCACTTGCCATACATGACATCTTGACATAGACATTTGACATGGATATTTGACATAGACATTTGACATGGATATTTGACATAGACATTTTGATATGATTTACATCTTGACATGAACACTTTGACATATTACCCAATACATTTGACAATTGATTTAAACATAGACTTCTTACATTGATTGGTTTGGTTTGATTAAGTGATTAAGTAACGATGCGTGTGTAATATGATACAAGCATGGTGGATACGCCGCTGGTACTTCCTATATATAAGTGTTTGTATGGTATTACATATCATAGCGTTATTTGAATCATTTCAGTTTGAGACATAGAACATTTTATACAAATAACATACTTTTCACAAGACATTGATTTATAAACATCTTATCTTATGCAAACATATTTTACTTGGTTATTCATTTAACCTTACATTTATTTATACTTATCATCTGAACCCATTGTTTTTCAAATGATTTACAAAGCAAAGCAAACTAAAAGGGGTCATGACTAAACATTTTCTCAAACATAAGTCATGAAACCTATTTTCACAAAACCTATGTATCTCACAGGCATTTTTATGCTGACGTACCTATTTTCACATGTGTTTTTCAGGAGCTGTTGCATAAGATGATCAAGATACACTTAGGCAGACTTGGGCTTTAGTGACAATAAAAGATGCAAGACTAGTTAATTATGTTGTATTTCTTTGTTTGTTAAGACATTGTAACACTTGTAATCAATAAAACGAAACTTCAATTGCCATGGATTTGAAACAATTAATTCTGTTACAACACTCCCCGACATTTCCGCCACGTTTTGTATGTTCTACGTGGTCGGGGTGTGACAGCCAAAGTGATAAGGGTACTAGAATCATTATTGGTTGGAATCCGGAAGTGTTTGAGCTTATGGTTTTGAATCAAACTTCCCAGGTCATGAATGTCCAGCTTCGATTCAAAATAGACAAAAAGCTGGTGTTTTGTTCGATAGTATATGCGGCAAATTACTATGTTTCCAGAAGAGATTTATGGCAGCAACTTTCTATGCATAAAGTTTTGGTTGGTAATCAACCATGGTTTATTATGGGTGATTTCAACTCGGCACTAAATGTTGAAGATAAATCCTTGGGTACGTCCTCGATCTCGGCTGGTATGAGGGACTTCCAAAATTGTGTTGATGATATTGAAGTTTTTGATATTAATCGTTCGGGTCTTCAGTATACATGGAGTCAAAAACCGAAGGAGGGTGTGGGATTGCTGAAGAAGATTGATAGAATTTTGGGGAATACTCAGTTTGTAGTTGATTTTCCTAGTTCGGTTGCTATTTTTCATCCGTGCAGGTTGTCGGATCACTGCCCATGTATTCTTAAAATCCCGAAAGCTGAGCCATGTAAACGGAGATCATTTAAGTTTGCTAACTTTTTGATCCATAAGCCATAGTTTCTGGATATTGTTAAAAGATCTTGGGAGCTGAATGTAGACGGTGTGCATCAATTCCGGGTTGTGAAGAAACTTCGGTTATTAAAGTCTCCTCTTCGAGCTCTTCTTTTCAAACAGGGTAACTTACATCGGAAGGTTAGCGATCTTAGAACTAAGTTGGATGCCATTCAAACTCGTATTGATGAAGATCCGTTGAATGTAGAATTACGGGCCGAAGAGTCATCTATTACGCGTGATTTCCAGGTAGCATGTTTAGATGAGGAACGTTTTCTTAAGCAAAGATCTAAAGTGGACTGGTTACAAGCTGGAGATATGAACACGGCTTTTTTTCACTCATCTCTGAAAACTAGAAATCATAGAAGTCGGATTGATATCATAAAGGACTCGAGTGGTATGACGTTTGAAGGTAATAATGTTCCTCTCGCTCTAGTCCAACATTATGAAAAAATTTTGGGCTGTCAGGGTGATATCGTTTTATCTCCTTCGGCTGAGTTGTTTACTAATGTTTTGGATCCCGAAGTTGCTAGTAATATGGTGCGTCAGGTAATGGCGGATGAGGTTAAAAGGGCTATGTTCTCTATTGGAACAGACAAAGCCCCAGGACCGGATGGATACTCGTCGCCTTTTTTCAAAGGTGCTTGGTCGGTTGTGGGTGAGGATGTGTCAAATGCTATTATTGATTTCTTTTCCACTGGAAAACTTTTGCGCGAATTAAACCATACTCTCATTGTTCTAGTGCCGAAAATTGCTACCCCCTATAGTGTTACTGATTATCGGCCCATAGCATGTTGCAACGTTCTTTATAAGTGTATCAGTAAGATTCTTGCAGATCGTCTTAAAGTGGCTCTAAATATGATTGTTAGTGTCAACCAGTCGGCTTTTGTCCCGGGTCGTAAAATTTCGGACAACATCTTACTTACCCAGTTACTTATGCACAACTATCATAGGAATTTCGGTCCCCCTCGGTGTGCGTTTAAAGTTGACATACCGAAAGCTTATGATACTGTTGATTGGAGATTCCTAATAAGTGTTTTGCTTGGGTTTGGTTTCGACATTAAGATGGTGGATTGGATTATGCTTTGTGTGTCTACGCCAACGTATTCTGTTTGTATTAACGGTAATACTCATGGCTACTTTAAAGGGAAACGAGGATTAAGACAAGGGGATCCAATATCCCCTTATCTCTTTACGTTTGTTATGGAGATTCTGACAGGTATTTTACAACATGAGACCAAGATAAATTCATCGTTTAGGTTTCATAACAGATGGGAGAAACAGCAGATTGTTAACCTTTGCTTTGCGGATGACCTTTTCTTATTTGCAAGAGGGGATGTCAGTTCCGCTAAGTGCATTATGGTGTCCCTCTCAAAATTTACTAACATGTCTGGGTTGGTTCCTAGTGTTCAGAAGAGTACTGTCTTCTTTTGCAATGTCCCTCCTCATGTGACGAATGCTATTCTTAATGTTATGCCTTTTGTGGAGGGCTCCCTTCCGGTTAGATATTTGGGGGTTCCGCTTATCTCCACAAGGCTTCTATATAAAGACTGTAATGTCTTGGTTGAAAAGCTAGAGAAACGGATTTCGAATTGGAAAAACAAGTTGCTTTCTTTTGCTGGGCGTTTGCAGCTTATTGTGGCGGTCCTTTCTTCTTTGCATATTTTCTGGTCTTCGGTTTTTATCTTACCTTCTCGGGTGACTCATGATTTAGAAGCTAGAATGAGAAATTTTTTGTGGAATCAAGATAGCTCGTTTCAAAAAGGGAGGGCCAAGGTTTCTTGGAATTATGTGTGCACCCCGAAGTATGAAGGGGGCTTGGGCATTAGACGTATAGGAGATGTTAACAAGGCGCTCATGGCGAATCATGTTTGGAGTGTCATTACTAAACGAAAATCTCTTTGGGTTAACTGGGTTCATGAATACAAATTAAAAGGTAAAAGTTTCTGGACGGTTAGGGTTCCTACGAATTGTTGTTGGAGTTGGCGGAAGCTACTTCAACTACGGCCGATGATCAGGAATCATATATGGACTACTATTGGGGATGGGAGTTCGACATCAGCTTGGTATGATACGTGGAGTGCCTTAGGGCCGCTTGGTAATTTTTTGTCTCCTCGAACTATTACGAATGCAGGATTTAGATTGGAGGATTCAGTTGCTGATATTTATTTAGCTGGGGGTTGGCTTTGGCCCACGGCTTGGAGGGATTTGTTTCCGGTGCTTATCCAACTAGATCAAGTCCATCCGGTTCCTAATAAACGTGATTCTGTTCTTTGGTGGGTTGGTGATGATGTAAATGAAATCTCGACTTCTTGTATTTGGGACTCCATTCGGTATAGAGAGCAAGAGGTCGAGTGGAGTAAAGTTGTCTGGTTTGCTCATTGTGTTTCGAGGCATTCTTTCCTAATGTGGCTGATCATGAGGAAGAAATTACTTACACAAGACATTATTCTTCAATGGGATTTCCCGAGGCGGAAAAATATGAATATGATGTGATGCTTATTATGTTATGAAAATTATGACTCGCATGAACATCTGTTTTTTGAATGCAAGTTCTCAGCTCAGGTGTGGGTTAGGGTTCGGATTAAGGCGGGTATGGATAATGTTGATTCGAAGTGGGAGGATATTGTAGACTGCTTACTACTCAGATGTAGATCTAAATTAGCGGCTGATTATGTTAGCAGGATTTTGGTAGCGGCTTCTGCTTACTTCATTTGGCAGGAACGTAATGCTAGACTTTTCAAGAACCAGCTGAGACCTCCGGAGCAGATTTATGAATTGATAATCAAGACTGTTCGATATAAGCTTATGGGAGTGAAGATGAAGCAGACTGAAAGAGTCCGAAGGCTTCTAGGCGAATGGGAGATACTCGAAGCTGACATTAATGGCGATGGCAAGTGATTAGTCTGTTTTCGATTTCTAGATTATAGTCTAGTGGTGTTATACTGGTATTTGGTTGTTTGTCTGGTTTTTTGTGATTACTTTCTTGGGGCATGTCCCATGATTGAACTAGTGTAGATACACTACACTACTTGTTTTGATTGTTTGTGAATATATAGAATCACCAGGGTAACCCTTTACCCAAAAAGAATTCAATCAGACCTAGTGCATCAAAATACACCTTTGAGACTATAGGGATACCACAAAGGCAATCCCTATTTGGATGGAGAAACAAATTGGTTTCAGACATTCCATGACAACAGGAATGGGGTGTCAAATCCTATAGCGCTATATCATACTACCAATCGGTCTGGTGAACAAAATAAGTACTATCCAACAATTAATTTTATAATCTTTGAAAAATCAGGGTTTAAACCATAAATAATCATTCAGTTTGTCAAAAGATAAGTACTAATATGTATAATCAATTATACTTTGAAATCATGAATATAACAAATAGGTACACATGCTTCACCCCAAAATATTTGAAAGCGGTAAAAGAGGGGAAACTATGTACTCACTTGAGGGTGCTTAGAAGTCTTGAACAACAACCAAGCAAAGCTAGAGGGAGTACGGAATCAAACGGCACCTAATATAGGTAACTATGTTATTAAACGGCTCCTAAACCGGGAGATAGGATAGAATGATGTTCTATAAATCAAATGAGTAATTGAACTCATATGGTATGATTTAATAGAGCTAACATTCTAATTTGAAAGTCTAACTAAGTGCTTTTGACCCGTTTCGACCCATTATGGTAGTATAAGCTACTATAATGCGTCGTTTGCGCAAAATTATGTTCGGATGGTTAACTATGTGCTATGTTAAGTCTTACATGCCCAATTATACCTAAACATGTTACTAAATCAGATTAGGTGTCAAAAATATGTTCACATATGCACATTATGGATTTATGCTTCAAAAGGGCATTTTGGTCATTTTCTATGGGCATACAAGTTAACTAGCAAATGACTAACCAATCCTATGTGATCATAAGGTATAACCTCAGTGGTTATTCCCTATGCAACTATGATCACTAATCATGCTTGGTCGGATCTTAATGATCGACCAAACGGGTCGGGTTCGAAAGTCTAAGCGGTTGTTTAGACAGCTTAACTTACGACCCTAAACAAGCACTAAACTAATAGTGACGAGTTAAACATGTCAAAACATGTTTTTCTAACTTAGAAAACTGATTTGGTATCAAAACAAAGTGTTTTGATACCTAAAAGTAGTTCCGTGGCAAAATGCGTGCTAAGACGCATTTTGACCGAAACCTTGACTCGTCACTACACCTAGTTAACGTGGTAATCAGTGGGTATAATCGCTAAGGTTTATAACCATCGTGATTACAATCACGTTGCAAAGTTCAATTGAACTTTGACTTGACCAATTGATGGTCAAAACCGAAAGTCAAACTGTTGGCCAAACTGTTTGACTTTCTGCACTAATATAAAGAACAAGAATGAAAGAATACATACAAGAGTCCAAAGCTTGAAGATATAATATAAGAAAACCAGAGAGGAAGTTCCAATCACTTGAGAAAGCTCCCAAATCAGATTAGAGAAGAGATATGAGAGGAATGAGCAAAGATTCAAATGAATGGCCTTGCTATTTATAGTGATCATGGGATCACAAGATCATTCCAAGCGTTTATGTGGCCAACAAGGATTAAATCACAGCCACCCATGTGTTAGGAACTGATTAGAGACCTTGGAGAACACTTAAACTTGCTCAACACCAGAAAATTGCATAAACAGCCCCCAAAGATCAAACAGAATGCTGAAATTCATTTTCTGGTCGCTGGGCTATTCAGGCGGCCCGCGTAAGCATAAGGGATGGGCTTACGTGGCCCGTGTGAGCTCAACAGATCAGCAAAGTTTCATATAATTATAGTTCAGGTCGCTGCACTTGTTTTAAGCCCATTTCAGCCCCTTTTGACCCCCGTTAAGCCATTTTCAAGGCTCTACAAGGTCAATAAAGTTTAGAGGACTCAAAATGTGCTCGGAAAACTCTCGGATGTCGGCTCGTTTGGTCGTACGGTCACGTTATTCGTTAAATTATGACGAAACTCAAACGGACGCGAAAACGAACCTAATTAAGCGACGAATGATATTTTTGAATGCAGATCACTAAAATAAAAATATTTTAGTGTGTACAAAAATTTTGGATGTCCAGATGTGGTCAGAACGTAAGATATGCGCGAAAATGCAAACTTACGCCGTTTTTGATACTTTTAGTCCCTGTAAGATCAAATAAGCATATTTTTACACACCGAACCACTCAAAGCTTATTTCTAAGCTATGTTTAGGTTATTTATGGTATGTTTAGCTTATGATCATGTTCTGAACTGTACGTTGCCTTATGAAACGGCAGACTTTTGCAAGTTGACACAAATAGTCCCTGTGAGTGAATAAACTTGATTTCGCCACACCAAACCTTCCAAAACTTATTTCTAAGTTATGTAAAGGTTATTTAAGGTATGTTAAGCCTATTCCACTATTCTGGAGTGTTTTTTGCATTAAACTGGTTGTATTTACGCATTAGATTGCGTATAACCTTCCAGAAAGCGATTTAAAGCTCGAAATCGTACAAGAATTGATATGTGCAAACGATACACCTATTTATACAAATCCCAAGTATGAAACACAATATTTCATTGGTTTGGTATTTGTATGATGGTTGAAGTGACACAGGTGTCACAGTCTCCCCTACATTAGGAAATTTCGTCCCGAAATTTAATTTTAGAGGAAACTTGTGAGGACAACTGTGACGGTTTCGCTTTCAAATAAATCCCTCGAACCTTAAGTAAAACTCTGGGCCTTGTCAGGATTCTTAGCGAAATTGTCAACTCTCAAAGTGAAGTCCTTGTAGCAACAAAACATGGAGTTTCGAACTACGGATAGAAGAATGTTTCTTATGAAGACTTATCATAGGAAACTGGTGTGTGTTTGAAATCAGTGTCGGAGAGTGAAAGATAAGACAACATTGGTCAAGGTCCAGGACTTCTAGTAACTTAAATAATGCTACGTTCGCAATCTAATAAGGAACACTTATATATAGGAAGTACCAGCGGCGTATCCACCATGCCCTTTTTACATTGTTCCCGTTTCGTTATTCTCATCACTATAGGTCTTAACACATGACAAAACTTGCTGTGATTTCTGTGCATTGAATTCCATAATTATGTATGCATCCATAATTACGTAATTCCTTGCATACTCCACACAGTTCATTTCATAATGCGCAGGGGAAAAATCAATCGAATAAACATGAAGTGACTTGACTAGACCACCAAAGGATCTTTTTAATTAGATCAACGAACAATCTTTTTAATTAGATCAACACATGATCTTCTTAACTAGACCGTCGTACGATCTCTTTAAATTGATCACTTAAGGGATCTTTTCAATTATATTATCGTG
Source organism: Helianthus tuberosus (assembly GCA_030545235.1). Classification (NCBI taxonomy): domain Eukaryota; kingdom Viridiplantae; phylum Streptophyta; class Magnoliopsida; order Asterales; family Asteraceae; genus Helianthus; species Helianthus tuberosus. The sequence continues at coordinate 68,871,919 of CM060356.1, read as the reverse complement.
TGATATTCTTAACCAGATTTTTGAATCAATCCGTTTAACCAGACCACTCAAGGGGTCCAATTATAGAATAGTACTTTATAATCCAAGGGACTTAACTACAACGTAGAAGTCCATTATGGATTTAAGATAGTACCTTTTGATATCCTACTATGAATCCCTCATATAGAGATATGGAAGATTCTATGAGGATTTGGATGAATCACATAAAAACATGAAAGATAGAAGAAAACACATAAACACATAATCGCATAATTGTTTATCTTGATCTTCATTTTGTTAATTTTTCTTGTTAATTGAGCACACGGGTATTTAAAGTATATCAGGAATTCAATCCGTGAATTCCATTTGGTACTTTAAATATCTTCAAGAATCTAACTATGAAGATAGGAAGATCTTGATAGAGATTTGTCTTTGTTTCTGAAAAAGAAACGTGTATTTAAGATTTTTGGGGAGATCACAAGTGATCATAAAATGACAAAACCACACGAATAGTTTGTCGGCATCGAAGGGTTGTATCAAACATTCACACAATTGTGTCAGTTTTGTAAAATAAAATTGAAACATCAAATTTTATTTATATAACAACTGAATTGTTCCAACGTCAAAAGATAACAGACAAAGAAATACAAAAGACTAATTGTTCACTGCTGCATTGTTGTCCACGTTCGCCTCATTTATGTTAAACACTCGTCCACGTGCTGGATTTGCGTTAACAAGTCTTGGGTAATTGTTTCTGTAGTGAGTAAGGTCACCACAGTTATAACACGACCCAGGTGCGAACCGTGCTTGAACAGCAGCAGGATTTGCATAACGGCAGGTATCGACCAAATGTCCCAATCTTCCACAGTGGGTACATTTATGACACTGCTCTTGCTCCAGATGATGACGGTTGCATTTGTTGCACAAAGGTGCAGTACCAACATAATTTTTCCTCTTACGAGGTTGTGCTGGTTGGTTTGGTGCAACATGATCGTTCTGAGCAGTTATGGCGCAGTTTTGAGAAGCCTTACGCTTCTTCCTCTTGGATACCCCGGCCTGTTTTTCCTTTGGTTCAACTTGAGCAGCCTTGTCAGCTGGTCTTGGGTCGCCTTTTCGAAAAAGCTTACCCTTCCTGATATGGGATTCAGTCAGGGTGGCAGACAATTCAATGGCCTGTCTGACAGTAGTAGGGTTGCTGCCAGTAACGATATCCTGAACTAAGTCAGGAAGACCATCAATGTACTTTTCAATCGCCTTATCCACGGGCGTGACCATGGCAGGGCATAACAGGCTCAATTCCTCATAACGGTCAGTATAGGCTCGATGTTCACCGCTGTCTTGTTTAAGATCGTCAAATTCCCTTTCTAATGCTCTAAGCTCATGACGAGGACAGAACTCCTTCATCATTAAAGCTCAAAGCTCTTCCCAAGTTTGTGCCATTGCCACATCGGCACCTCTATCACGCATCACACCGTTCCACCATGTAAGAGCACGCTTCTCGAACGCACTGGATTCAAACTCAACCTTACGGTCATTCGGGCATTGCACGTGCCTGAATGTGCTCTCCAAACTTTCGAACCATTGCAGGAGCGCGGTTGCTCCTTGAGATCCAGAAAACTTCAAAGGTTTAGCAGAGTTGAAGGTCTTGAAATTACACTGGGTTTTATTGTTGTTATATAACTCATGGATCTGGGTTACTACACCAGGAAGTACTGCAGCCATTTGTTGAGCGACAAGGGCTGCAACTTCTTCAGCAGTAAAAGTTTGAGCATCACGTCGAGGAGGCATTGTCTAAAGGGAACATGGGAAACGAGTGAGGTCGATGATTGGAAAACAAAAGAGGTATTGAAAACATCGACAAAACACAAGGAAGGTGACCATTTGTTCGTTACCTCGAACAAACAAACGACACGCAGTGACTAATCAAAGTAAATGGATCAATATAATGTATCACCGAAGACATGCTCGCCTATAACTGAACACTCACCCCAAGAGTTCCCAGGTAAGAGTGACTGGTCCGATACTGCGGATTTGTACGAACACTCTAGCCTTAGACAGAAAACTCAGGGTACAGGCAATCACCCTTCCAGTTTGCATGTGTTCACATTATTTTAGACCCAAACTTTGACGAGATTTTGAAAACTTTGAAGGTTCAAAACCTTACAATAAATCATCCTAGAACTGATGATTGGTTTTCAAAGCGGATTCGAATTTTTTATTCTTGTTGTGGTTGTCACCTAAGGATAGGTGACGGTATTGTTTTAAAACTAAACGCAAGATAACTTGTGTTAGGGTCCTAGGAAGGTTATAGACTAGGTCAAAGCATTACTAATAACCTAATTCCCTATAACCATTGGCTCTGATACCAACTTTTATGTCACACCCCGACCACGTAAAACAACAAAACGTGGCGGAAACGTCGGGGAGTGTTGTAACAGAATCATTGTTTCACAACCATGGATTAAATAATTTCGTTTTATTGGATTATTGAACTCATTGTTTTAGTACAAATCAGATAATTACAAATATTATCTTTCAAGTTTTAAAGTCACTAATGCACGAGTCCATCCTATGTATAGCATGTATCAACAATCGTCACATAGCAGTACCTGAAACATGTGTAAAAATAGGTACGTCAGCATAAAAATGCCTGTGAGATACACAAGTCTTATTTGTGCATGATTCGTGACTTATAAGTTTAAAAGAATGTTTTAACAAAAAGTAGTCATGAACCTATAAATGTTTTCTTTATAAAATCATGTGAAAATTTATGAGAAATTTGATGATATAAAAGAATGATGAATAAATAAATAATCAAGTAAAATGAGTTTATAAATAATGTTTTGAATAAAATATTTGTAGTATATATAAAAATATACTTTGGTTTTAAGAAAGTCGATTAGGTAATATATCAAAATATATTTCGGTTCCAAAATCGTTAAACAGGTAGTATATTAAATATACTTTGGTTGTCAAAATAATCGTTTTCGATAGTATATCAAAAGTATACTTTGGATTTATGTATAACATATTAAACTATGTTTTGGTTGAAAAAATAACATATTTAAAATATGTTTTCGTAGTTAACAAAAATATATGTTGTTTTGTACAATATCACACATGAGAGTATATCAAACTATACTTTTGGGAGTATAATAAAATATACAATAAAAATGTGATTTAAGAATTCAATCAGACCTAGTGCATCAAAATACACATTTGAGACTATAGGGATGCCACAAAGGCAATCCCTATTTGGATGGAGAAACAAATTGGTTTCAGACATTCCATGACAACAGGAATGGGGTGTCAAATCCTATAGCGCTATATCGTACTACCAATCAGTCTGGTGAACAAAATAAGTACTATCCAACAATTAATTTTATAATCTTTGAAAAATCAGGGTTTAAACCATAAATAATCATTCAGTTTGTCAAAAGATAAGTACTAATATGTATAATCAATTATACTTTGAAATCATGAATATAACAAATAGGTACACATGCTTCACCCCAAAATATTTGAAAGCGGTAAAAGAGGGGAAACTATGTACTCACTTGAGGGTGCTTAGAAGTCTTGAACAACAACCAAGCAAAGCTAGAGGGAGTACGGAATCAAACGGCACCTAATATAGGTAACTATGTTATTAAACGGCTCCTAAACCGGGAGATAGAATGATGTTCTATAAATCAAATGAGTAATTGAACTCATATGGAATGATTTAATAGAGCTAACATTCTGGTTTGAAATTCTACCTAAGTGCTTTTGACCCGTTTCGACCCATTATGGTAGTATAAGCTACTATAATGCATCGTTTGCGCAAAACTATGTTCGGATGGTTAACTATGTGCTATGTTAAGTCTTACATGCCCACATATGCACATTATGGACATTATGGATTTATGCTTCAAAGGGGCATTTTGGTCATTTTCTATGGGCATACAAGTTAACTAGCAAATGACTAACCAATCCTATGTGATCATAAGGTATAACCTCAGTGGTTATTCCCTATGCAACTATGATCACTAATCATGCGACGAGTTAAACATGTCAAAACATGTTTATCTAACTTAGAAAACTGATTTGGTATCAAAACAAAGTGTTTTGATACCTAAAAGTAGTTCCGTGGCAAAATGCGTGCTAAGACGCATTTTGACCGAAACTTTGACTCGTCACTACACCTAGTTAACGTGGTAATTGTGACAACCCTCAAAATTACAGGTACTGTAATTTATTTTAATTACGTACTTAATGACTGTGCTTGATTACAACTGACAATTTAAACTGCTCTATGATTTTTATATCGTACATACACATGCATCATATTTTATACAGTCACTCCATTTATTACACACAAGCTTGAGTAATAAACTTGATGCACAAAACACAGTTAACACACTGAACGGATAACTTAGAAACATGTTGACAATGCCAACACATAGCCAAACAATAGGTTGAGGGACCTATTTGACATTCTTTGAAACTTGCTAGAAAACATCGAGGACTAAAACCGTCGTTATTTGAAAGTATAAAGTTTAGGGACTAAATTGTTATTTTTGAAACTATATAAATACAAGGGTTAAAGTGCAATTACTTCAAACTATAAGTTTTGGGGTTCTTTTTGTAAGTTTTGGAAACTTATTTTATAAAGAAATAAATATATAGTTTTGAAATAAAAGTTCAGGGTCCATTTGGTCATTTCCTTAAACTAGTATTTCAGGGACTGCTTTTGCCATTTTAGAAACTGTTTTAACCTAAATACACTAACCGGGTTACTTTTTATATAAGGATTTCTATTTTGATAACTAACCTAGTTAATCTACTCAGTTAACTAATTCAGGGACCAAAACAGTCATTTATTAAACTATTCTTAACCTTAAAGTCTAACCGGGTTAAGTATTATAAAGGGTTTCTTAATTTAAAGACTAACCTAGTTAGTTAAGTAAGTTAACTATTACAGGGACCATTTGTGACATTTCCAGAAACTTTAAGGGCCATTTTTGTACAAAACGAAACCTCAGGGACCAAAGTGTAAGTTTTCAAAAATCGGATTAAAAGGGGGTCCTTCTGTATCGGACCGGCCCTGCGGGGTTTCGAACTTGCGACCTCTCAAGCAACAAACAACATCACAACCACTCGGTCGGGCATGCCTCATCCGGTTATTCTAGGAAGTTATATATATTTACACACAAATTAGATCTAAATATTAATTCTTTTTCTCAACCGGAACAGCCTGTCATCGCCGGCTTTGGATCCGAAATCCACCAACACATTGTTTAATCCGCCGAAAGTAAACCACAATGGTCCCCAATCACTTTGACAACTCATTAAAGCAATTATCCGATAAATTTTCGTGTTTATTCCACTAAGAACCGAAAGTTTTATAAAATTTATAAAGTGGAATTAATCCACTATCTTGTGTCGATTTCGGTTCGAATTGATGTATTATTTAAAGTCCCTGAACCCATACGAAACTCTCACACCTTTCAAACTACACAAAATACCCGTCTGACCGGTTCTGCAAGTCGTCACCTGAGCTAATCGCCGGAAGTTAGTCGACACGCTATTCTGACCGATACCGGAGCCGTTTTACTCATCCAATCGGTATATCTACAACTGTTTAATGTTTCTGCAAGTTTAATTTAAGTATAAACATGTTTTGATCGAGTAATCACACCTGTTGACTTCAGTTGACCAGATTTGGGGAAGAAGATGAAGTCTATTTATTTATTTTATGTATTTTAAAAACAGTTATTGTTCTTAAATTCATAATAAATCGATTTTAATCAGTTAAAGTCCGAAATTTTTAACATGTATACTTTAATTACTGATTCAATTATTAAAAATATTATGTTAGTCTAAATGTTTATAAAACTATTTTTTATAAATTAAAAATAGTTTAATCTTTACAAAATTATAATAATTCGAATTTAATGAATTAATTATTGAAATTTTTATAGTAATTATTTTACATGCTGGACTCTACAAAAACAATGTTGTTACTCACATTTTATATAAATTTGATATTTATATAAATAAATCAGTATTTATACTTATTTATATAGTTTAATTTAATGTAATTAAATTATATAACTATATAATTTTGATCCAAAATTATTCGTATGACAAAAGACGTATTATTCTGAGTTTATATAATTTAACAATCAAGATGTTAATGAAGCATTTTCAAATTAAACACTACCGAATCCTATAGATTTAGGATCTCCGCTCATTCGATTAAACATTATTGTTGATACATATTCCATATTATTGCATGTTCAATCAATTAGAGTGACATGGAATATTATTCCCAAGAACTCTCACATTAGCATATTTATTTGGACTTACTCAAAATCAAGGTGAGTTCATGTCCCCCTTTTCTTTTACTGTTTTCAGTTTTATACTTCGGGGGTGGAATACATGTTACAAATGTTACAATGTTTACAAATGATATAATAACAAGAAACACTCTTGGTGAGAACGAGTACCAAGTATGTTACAACTATTACAGACATTTTCATACACGGTATGGTTAGCTTAAGGAGGGTTAGGACGTACAGATCATGTGAGTGGGTAGGTGGAACTTAAGGCCATTAATCCTCGTTGTAGGACCGAGGGTCATGAGCGGTAGATCTATTTGGGTGTAGCGAGCCCAGCTCCTGAGTCCACAGTACGGACCATGGGGTGACTTTGAGCCCGACGCACAAATTTGCTAGGTTTGAGTCTTCCTACTGCATTTCACACATATCAATGGCCTTGCAAACCATTGGTGATCTCTTTATTTCCTTATTGCTACATACCAGGGACTTTCATACACTGTTTACAAAGGATTATACATACATCGTAACAAAGGGACATTTATATACACAAGACATATTTTAAAGGCTTATACACACAGACTTACACATGAACTCGCTCAACCTTTTGTTGATTTTTCAAACTACATGTATTTCAGGGAACTAGCAGGATCTGGCAGGGTATGCATGTGTCTAGCTGTGTTGGATAAATAGATGTCATCCAAAGCTGTGAAGTTTGAGAAGTGTAACCTATTCCTGGACGGGTTACATATCTCTAAACCTCGTCTTATTTAAAGTCTTTTGGTGTCCTATGAAAATGTTTTAAATAATTTGTGGTTTGTAACTTATTTCAAATGTCGATGTTTCTAAACAATGATATTGTGGTATTTTCTCACTATTTTTAATGGATGAACATCTCGTATTTTTATCATATAGCATTGTTGTGATTGTTGCTATGGTATTAAGAAGTCACACCAAATAAACCCACGCTTCCGCAAAAGCCAGGGTGTGACAGCTTGGTATCAGAGCCTCGATCATAGCGAACTAGGATTCATTCTCGAGTCTAGACTATGATCACTAGGGCTCTCACGAAAATGTTTTCAAACATTTTTACATTGCATACACTAAACGTCCAGATCCAGGGCACAAACATTTTTACAAACAAAAGGCACAAATACACATTTCCAAAAATTTATATTTCAGTCTTAGAGACTGAGGGAGTACAGCCTTAGAGGCTGGGGAGGTTCAGTCTTAGAGACTGAGGGATTCAATCTTAGAGATTGGGGATGTTTAGTCTTAGAGACTGGGAGGTTTGGTCTTAGAGGCCAGGGAGCTAGTTTGAGAAACTAGGGAGTTAGTCTTAGAGACTGGGTGGGATAATCTTGGGAAGACTAGGATGATTACTTACTTACATTGATTGTGACTTACATGCATTGTTGGATTATTTTATGCTATGACATGGGATGTTATGAGTTATTGTGTTATTACATACGCATATTACTTACTTACTATACTTACTATGACACTGGTGTCGACTATAGTTTTGTATCGCTAGAATCTAAGAAAATACTTAGGTTAACTACTAGTAAGTTAGACATTCCGTACTCAATTGAACTAGCTAATGGGAAGCTAGTGGAAATGAATGAAGTCATCAGAGGATACGTGATAAAGCTGGGAGAAAACGAGCTTACATTAGACCTACTGCCAGTCAAGTTAGGAAGCCTCGATGTGGTAGTAGGGATGGATTGGTTGTCAAGCAACAGAGCCATGGTTATAGGGATTTAGGTTATTAGAAATTACTTTTGACCTAGACTATAACTACCTAGGACAATTTTCCATTAGCAAACTCTTCCGTTATCTTTGCTTTTGACTATCCTTATCTTTTGTAACCAATGCCTTGTCATCACAGACCTCATCTTTAGACTTTGCAAATGCTCATCACCTATCCTTAGGTGGTTATTTTCAAAATCTCTACTGAATTTTTTTTTAAATTCTCATCGAAGTCTTGGGCTCTAATAACGAACTCGTGCAATCTGGAAGGGTGGATGCCTGTATTCTGAGTTTTCTGGCTAGGCAAGCACTTCGTATAAATCTCATCAGACGCGAGACCAGTTGTGCTTACCTGGGGATTCTTGGGATGAGTATCCACTTATAGGCTAAAGCATGACTTCATCAAGTTATAAGAACCCAACTACTTGTCATTGATGTCATTTATTCGTGGAATAAATGATATCCATCTTGTTACGTGTTTTTCTTTGATCCTCATTGATTTTATGAAACTACATTACCCCATTATGAAATCACTATAATCTTTCCTTCAGAAAATGCCTCCATGACGAAACACACGTTTGCTTACCTGGGAACTACCGATGAGAGTACAGTATGCCTATCGGCTCAAGGCATGTTACCCTAATTCAAAAGGATTTTTTTTCTTTTCTCCGTTTCAGAACAATCCAAGTTTTTATCGATCTACGTTGTACTACTATCAATTTATTACGATACGATTCCCTCTTTTTCAGAGTTTCAAAATTTTCTCGAGACCATACCTGTCAGATTCAAATTTTCAAACTAGCTGCAGAACGTAGCATGGAAGCACTAACCGGTCACATGGTGTAATCCGGAATCTCCTTATCTATATAAGAAATTCACTACACGAGCTAATCTACACAAGAACTACAAACTTCTGATATAACTCAACACATACCCAAACCTTTCTTAGTTCAACAAAACCCCATATCCAAATGGCAAATCTCCTAACAGCATATGCTGAATCTTCAAATGCAACAAAAATTCATCCTTTCCTTCAGTTTACTACTTTACACTATCAAGAGAGGTATCAAAAACTCAAGTATAAAGAAGTTCTTGCTATTAGCAGTATTGATTGGCAACGAATAGGAATGTTTGATTTCAGTGGTTTGCTGGCAAGATCACTACAACCTAATACACCTTGGCGCCGTTTCTTCGACATCCTAGAACCATCATATGATGAACTAGTGTATGAGTTCTCGTCCACTTTCTATTACAAATCTAATGAAAATCTTACCAATGAATCCATTCATTTTCAACTTTGTGGGCAACTTCATACTATGTCATTAACAGAATTCGCAGTTCATCTGGGCATATATACAGATGAAGAAGTCAAACAACCCATTTTTACGGAGGCATCAACATCTGGTTCCTCCGTGAATATGGTAAATTATTGGCAATACCATTCATTAAAAGAATGGTGTATCAACAATAATTCTACAAGCTTCATAGACCCTTGTTATCAATATATGCACCGTGTTTTAGCCCACACTATCACGGGGCGCAAACATAATTTACACAGGGTTAAAACAATCGAACTTTTCTATTTGTATAGTATTTTTGAGCAAGTTCCCTGTAATATTGCCCACGAACTTGCTGAATATTTTTCTAGTCAACATTCAAATCCTCTGAGAAGTCTCATGGGAGGGTCTTACATTACAAAAATAGCACAATCATTAGGAGTCTTAAGTGATCAGATTATCCAGGGATTATCTCCACCAAAGGCACCTGGGATTGTAAATCCTTACACCATGAGGCTAACCTCTGTTCATATTGGTACACTAACACAATCATCACAGTTGGAGGGAGCTCCAGTTATCTTAGAGAATACCTTCCCACAAAATTTACAACAATCATTTTTGCAGTTTCCTCAACCGTCTTTTTATCGGTTTGATATGCAACCACTGCTGCCATACATACAAGAACCTATTACAACTAACTTACCCCAACCTTTAATACCGAACGTCTTACCAAGCTTCCCACCGTTACCTTTCGAGGAAAATTCAATGATGCAAGGAACTTGGTTTGATGAAAACATGATGACTCGAGAGCAGTTAGCATCAGAACCCTTTTTGCAAGCACCATTACAGCCACATTGTTTTCAGTCACTGTTGAACGAGGTAGAACAACTACCACCAACTGATATGGCAGGCCCAAGTACGATGCCTCAAATGAATCTACCTCCAGATTCATTGGGAGACGAAGTGACTAGGTTAAACCATCAAGTTCAAAATTTGTCTCAACAAATAAGATGGTTGACAGAAAGAAATCAAAGGTTGGAAAGCATGCTGAGACAAATAGTTGATCACATGCAACTGCCTCTACCACCTCCACCACCTTATAATCCTGAATTTGATCCATTACATGATTTATTTCAAATGTAAATTTGTTCAATAGGCTGTCAAACAAACAATGCTATCATTGCTAATGTGAAATTTTGCTTAAGGAACTTTATGCTTGGTAAATACATCTTTACTTTGTATATTGACCTAGCATGTCTGGTAAACATTTATAAATACAGTTTGCTTCGTATATTGATACTGAATGCACAAATTACGAACACATGTACTCTTAGTACAGCCTCACAATAAACTTACATTGTTTATGACAATCCATGCTTAGTTTATAATGCATACTATTAGTTTGATTTATGTGAAACAAAATTTCATTGTGCTTGAATGAAATACCTACGACTAATTTTGTTGTATACAAAACAAACGACGCTATCATTACGAATTTGAAATACGTTTTGATTCAATTGATGTTGTGCAATATTGATGCTTATTTGATTAAAACAATACCTCAATTTTATGGTTTCTCACTTAAGTGGAAGTGCTATGTGGACCATGCAACGAAATGCGTAATTTTGGGTGCACACTTAATTACGGGGTTCGATGCATGAGAATCATAGTAAGCCTTGTTAAGTAAGGTGGCATATAAAAACATTATGTGGTTATGTGATTATCCGTTATTTGCTCATTTGTACACACGATTGTTTGCATAATGTTTACATTACAAATCCAGCATAACATAGTGCCATGCAAAATAATTTCTATACAATGATAATTTCCTAAAAATTATCAGCACCAAACAATGACTTGCTTATATTGTTAATCATGACAATTTCATTCTATGATCTCTTTCGAATAAATTTCGGGACGAAATTTTCTTAACGGGGGGAGAATGTGACAACCCTCAAAATTACAGGTACTGTAATTTATTTTAATTACGTACTTAATGACTGTGCTTGATTACAACTGACAATTTAAACTGCTCTATGATTTTTATATCGTACATACACATGCATCATATTTTATACAGTCACTCCATTTATTACACACAAGCTTGAGTAATAAACTTGATGCACAAAACACAGTTAACACACTGAACGGATAACTTAGAAACATGTTGACAATGCCAACACATAGCCAAACAATAGGTTGAGGGACCTATTTGACATTCTTTGAAACTTGCTAGAAAACATCGAGGACTAAAACCGTCGTTATTTGAAAGTATAAAGTTTAGGGACTAAATTGTTATTTTTGAAACTATATAAATACAAGGGTTAAAGTGCAATTACTTCAAACTATAAGTTTTGGGGTTCTTTTTGTAAGTTTTGGAAACTTATTTTATAAAGAAATAAATATATAGTTTTGAAATAAAAGTTCAGGGTCCATTTGGTCATTTCCTTAAACTAGTATTTCAGGGACTGCTTTTGCCATTTTAGAAACTGTTTTAACCTAAATACACTAACCGGGTTACTTTTTATATAAGGATTTCTATTTTGAAAACTAACCTAGTTAATCTACTCAGTTAACTAATTCAGGGACCAAAACAGTCATTTATTAAACTATTCTTAACCTTAAAGTCTAACCGGGTTAAGTATTATAAAGGGTTTCTTAATTTAAAGACTAACCTAGTTAGTTAAGTAAGTTAACTATTACAGGGACCATTTGTGACATTTCCAGAAACTTTAAGGGCCATTTTTGTACAAAACGAAACCTCAGGGACCAAAGTGTAAGTTTTCAAAAATCGGATTAAAAGGGGGTCCTTCTGTATCGGACCGGCCCTGCGGGGTTTCGAACTTGCGACCTCTCAAGCAACAAACAACATCACAACCACTCGGCCGGGCATGCCTCATCCGGTTATTCTAGGAAGTTATATATATTTACACACAAATTAGATCTATATATTAATTCTTTTTCTCAACTGGAACAGCCTGTCATCGCCGGCTTTGGATCCGAAATCCACCAACACATTGTTTAATCCGCCGAAAGTAAACCACAATGGTCCCCAATCACTTTGACAACTCATTAAAGCAATTATCCGACAAATTTTCGTGTTTATTCCACTAAGAACCGAAAGTTTTATAAAATTTATAAAGTGGAATTAATCCACTATCTTGTGTCGATTTCGGTTCGAATTGATGTATTATTTAAATTCCCTGAACCCATACGAAACTCTCACACCTTTCAAACTACACAAAATACCCGTCTGACCGGTTCTGCAAGTCGTCACCTGAGCTAATCGCCGGAAGTTAGTCGACACGCTATTCTGACCGATACCGGAGCCATTTTACTCATCCAATCGGTATATCTACAACTGTTTAATGTTTCTGCAAGTTTAATTTAAGTATAAACATGTTTTGATCGAGTAATCACACCTGTTGACTTCGGTTGACCAGATTTGGGGAAGAAGATGAAGTCTATTTATTTATTTTATGTATTTTAAAAACAGTTATTGTTCTTAAATTCATAATAAATCGATTTTAATCAGTTAAAGTCCGAAATTTTTAACATGTATACTTTAATTACTGATTCAATTATTAAAAATATTATGTTAGTCTAAATGTTTATAAAACTATTTTTTATAAATTAAAAATAGTTTAATCTTTACAAAATTATAATAATTCGAATTTAATGAATTAATTATTGAAATTTTTATAGTAATTATTTTACATGTTGGACTCTACAAAAACAATGTTGTTACTCACATTTTATATAAATTTGATATTTATATAAATAAATCAGTATTTATACTTATTTATATAGTTTAATTTAATGTAATTAAATTATATAACTATATAATTTTGATCCAAAATTATTCGTATGACAAAAGACGTATTATTCTGAGTTTATATAATTTAACAATCAAGATGTTAATGAAGCATTTTCAAATTAAACACTACCGAATCCTATAGATTTAGGATCTCCGCTCATTCGATTAAACATTATTGTTGATACATATTCCATATTATTGCATGTTCAATCAATTAGAGTGACGTGGAATATTATTCCCAAGAACTCTCACATTAGCATATTTATTTGGACTTACTCAAAATCAAGGTGAGTTCATGTCCCCCTTTTCTTTTACTGTTTTCAGTTTTATACTTCGGGGGTGGAATACATGTTACAAATGTTACAATGTTTACAAATGATATAATAACAAGAAACACTCTTGGTGAGAACGAGTACCAAGTATGTTACAACTATTACAGACATTTTCATACACGGTATGGTTAGCTTAAGGAGGGTTAGGACGTACAGATCATGTGAGTGGGTAGGTGGAACTTAAGGCCATTAATCCTCGTTGTAGGACCGAGGGTCATGAGCGGTAGATCTATTTGGGTGTAGCGAGCCCAGCTCCTGAGTCCACAGTACGGACCATGGGGTGACTTTGAGCCCGACGCACAAATTTGCTAGGTTTGAGTCTTCCTACTGCATTTCACACATATCAATGGCCTTGCAAACCATTGGTGATCTCTTTATTTCCTTATTGCTACATACCAGGGACTTTCATACACTGTTTACAAAGGATTATACATACATCGTAACAAAGGGACATTTATATACACAAGACATATTTTAAAGGCTTATACACACAGACTTACACATGAACTCGCTCAACCTTTTGTTGATTTTTCAAACTACATGTATTTCAGGGAACTAGCAGGATCTGGCAGGGTATGCATGTGTCTAGCTGTGTTGGATAAATAGATGTCATCCAAAGCTGTGAAGTTTGAGAAGTGTAACCTATTCCTGGACGGGTTACATATCTCTAAACCTCGTCTTATTTAAAGTCTTTTGGTGTCCTATGAAAATGTTTTAAATAATTTGTGGTTTGTAACTTATTTCAAATGTCGATGTTTCTAAACAATGATATTGTGGTATTTTCTCACTATTTTTAATGGATGAACATCTCGTATTTTTATCATATAGCATTGTTGTGATTGTTGCTATGGTATTAAGAAGTCACACCAAATAAACCCACGCTTCCGCAAAAGCCAGGGTGTGACAGTAATCAATGGGTATAATCGCTAAGGATTATAACCATCGTGATTACAATCACGTTGCAAAGTTCAATTGAACTTTGACTTAACCAATTGATGGTCAAAACCGAAAGTCAAACTGTTGGCCAAATTGTTTGACTTTCTGCACTAATATAAAGAACAAGAATGAAAGAATACATACAAGAGTCCAAAGCTTGAAGAAATAATATAAGAAAACCATAGAGGAAGTTCCAATCACTTGAGAAAGCTCCCAAATCAGATTAGAGAAGAGATATGAGAGGAATGAGCAAAGATTCAAATGAATGGCCTTGCTATTTATAGTGATCATGGGATCACAAGATCATTCCAAGTGTTTGTGTGTCCAACAAGGATTAAATCACAACCACCCATGTGTTAGGAACTGATTAGAGATCTTGGAGAACACTTAAACTTGCTCAACACACCAGAAAATTGCATAAACAGCCCCCAAAGATCAAACAGAATGCTGAAATTCATTTTCTGGTCACTGGGCTATTCAGGCGGCCCCCGTAAGCATATGGGATAGGCTTACGCGGCCCGTGTGAGCTCAACAGATCAGCAAAGATTCATATAATTACAGTTCAGGTCTTGCACTTGTTTTAAGCCCATTTCAGCCCCTTTTGACCCCTGTTAAACCATTTTCAAGGCTCTACAAGGTCAATAAAGTTTAGAGGACTCAAAATGTGCTCGGAAAACTCTCGAATGTCGGCTCATTTGGTCGTACCGTCACGTTATTCGTTAAATTACGACGAAACTCAAACGGACGCGAAAACGAACCAAATTAAGCGACGAATGATATTTTTGCATGCCGATCACTAAAATAAAAATATTATAGTGTGTACAAAAATTTTGGATGTCCAGATGTGGTCAGAACGTAAGATATGCGCGAAAATGCAAACTTACGCCGTTTTTTACACTTTTAGTCCCTGTAAGATCAAATAAGCATATTTTCACACACCGAACCACTCAAAGCTTATTTCTAAGCTATGTTTAGGTTATTTATGGTATGTTTAGCTTATGATCATGTTCCAGACTGTACGTTGCCTTATGAAACGGCAGACTTTTGCAAGTTGATGCAAATAGTCCCTATGAGTGAATAAACTTGATTTCGCCACACCAAACCTTCCAAAACTTATTTCTAAGTTATGTAATGGATATTTAAGGTATGTTAAGCCTATTTCACTGTTCCGGAGTGTTTGTTGCATTAAACTGCTTGTATTTACGCATTAGATTGCGTATAACCTTCCATAAAGCGATTTAAAGCTCGAAATCGAATAAGAATTGATATGTGCAAACGATACACCAATTTATACAAATCCCAGGTATGAAACACAATGTTTCATTGGTTTGGTATTTGTATGATGGTTGAAGTGACACAGGTGTCACATTTTTAAAAGAAAATGATATGCTATTAAGCACGAAAACCTCCATTTTTTAAGGGGAAACTATGTCAAAATTTGTGTAAAAATTAAACACTTAGACAAATATTTTTAAACAATTGTTTACAAGTAATTTTTGATCTTGGTTTTAAATATAAATTTGCCATAAATATTTGTTATAAAAATTACAAATATTGGATGTTGATTTTTTATAATAAAAATGACAAAGTATATATTTAGGAGAATATATATTCAGAAGTCACAAATTATGTGCTACATGTATATTGATTGTATTAGTTATATTAAAATTAGGAACCTTGAAAATAATATAACACAACAAAATACTAAAAGTTGTAATATAAAATATTACCAAAATCACAAGAAAATAAATATATAATTAATACCCGAATATTGGACAAATCGGACAATGGACTTTGGACCATATATATATATTCCGGAAATAAATTCGTAACTTAACAAATGTGATAAACGGTATTTTTGAAACCGAAGAAACGGAAAAATATGAATTTTTACAACTATTACATAATATATCATATTTTGTCAAAATAGAAAATATATTATTTTGAAGTATATATTTTCAAGAAAAATTCAAAAATATATTATTTTGGTGAAAACTAAAAATATATATTTTTCTAACTTTAATCTTAAAAATATATTATTTTTGAGTTATATATGGAAGTATACATATTTTTGCCAAGTAAAATTTATAGATATTTTTCTATAAAAATTCTCTTAAAATATGTATATTTTAAGAATATAAAGTTGGTGATTTTTAAGTGTATAGAAATAATATTCCGGAAAATTCTACATAAAATTGAAGTATAAAATACTTAATAAATACAAGAAAATACGTATTCCTATACGTATAAATACATACCGGAATACACTACCAATACTTGGCAAAATACGCAAATACAAGTATACCCATATTTGGAAAATATATATGTGAGGAATACATGACTAATCAAGTTAAAAATATATTATTTTTAACAATTGTAACAACTGTGCTTGTAATCACTATGAACAGTTCTATTATCAATAAAACAATGTTATTTGATCCCAATGTTTGTTTGATTGTGTTTTACATTTTTCATGTTTTGACTTTTGATCAATTCCAAACTCTACATCACTTTCTTGAGAGTTATACGCAAACTAGTGCGTAAACGTACTCAGTTAATGCGAGAAATACTCCGGAACATCAACATATACTCAACATACCTTAAATAACCTTTACATAACTTAGAAATAAGTTTTGAAGGCTTTGGTATGGCAAAAACAAGTTAATTCGACTACAGGGACTAAATATGACAAACTGCGAAAGTATGTCAATTTGAACTGTAACGAACATTCCGGAACATAACCATAAGTTAAACACACCTTAAATATCCTTTACATAGCTTAGATATAGGCTTTGAGGGGTTCGGTGTGCTAAAATAAACTTTTGGGTCATTCAGGGACTAAAAGTGTCAAAAAGTGCACAAGTTTGCATTTTCGCGCATAACTTACGTTCGGAATACATCTGGACATCCAAAAATTTATGAAAGCATGACTACATTATATTTTAGTGTTCGCCTTAAGAAAAATCCATTCGTTGCGTCATTTGGATCGTTTTTCGCGCTTATGCGCATTCCGTCGTAATTAAGCGAACATCGCGTTCGTACGACCAAACGAACCATCATCCGGCATATTTTTGAGTATGTTTTGAGTTCCCTATACTTTAACTTCATTTTAGAGCCTTGAAATGAGGTTAACGGGGTTCAAACGCATCGAAAAAGGCCTTAAACACGTGCAGGGACCATTGCTGCCAATTTTGAAACTTTCTGATTCAGGGGGAGTGCTAGCGTAGCGCGACGCCTATAGGGCTACCTGTCGCGCTACGCGACTGACTATCTGATCAGATTCAATGTTTCTAAACACAAGTTGCAGCTGATTGATCCTTAACCACATGTTTTAAGTTGCTTAGTCACTAAGATAAGGATCATATGTGGCTTCCATAACCTTTCAACAAGTGTACGGATGTGATCGAATCGCGGTTTCCATGAAACGATCTCAACGGTTCACCGAAAACTATATATACCCCATGCCTTTCATTGTTTTAAAGCACTAGAATCTGATTGATTGTGTTCTAAGTTGAAACCTTGTTTCATACCTGAACTATATTGATCTAGATTAGCATTCGGGGACCCTTCGTAAGTATTATTTCGTTCTTTTCCTTATTTTTACTGCTTTTCGAGTCAGAAAGTCAAACTTTGTTTAACTTTCAGCGTTGACCAGTAATGGTCAATGCGAAGTTCGATTGAACTTCGCAACGTGATTGTAATCACGATGGTCATAGTCCCTTGGGACTATGCCTACTGATTACCACGTTGTCTAGGGTCGTAGGGTAAGCGATCTAATAAATCGCTTATACCTCGAACCCGACCCAGTTTGGTCGATCATTAGGATCCGACCAAATACATTAGGTGACCATAGTAGGTAGGGAATAACCTTCCGAGGTTATACCCTATGGTCACATCGTTTAAGTAGTTGTATGATAGGTAGTTTATATGCCTTAGGTAAATTACCAGAATACCCTTTTCATGTATAATTGGTAATTAAGCATATGTAACCTAAACTTTTGTCACATAACGGATTATGTAACATGTTTAGGCATATAACACTTGTCGTAGGACTAGTTAAGCGGTCCGAACGCGTTTCACGCGCACGACGCGTCAAAGTAGCATAAGCTTCCTAAACGGGTCGTGATGGGTCGAAAGCAATTATGTTAGGTTTCATTTAGTATGTAGGCTTTGTTAAACCTAATGACACGAGTCTCTACACTCGTTTGGTTTACGAAACCTCATTCTATCCAATCATCCGATTAAGGTCCGGTTATTAACATAGTTACCTATATTAGGTGCCGTTTGATTCCGAGATCTATAGCATTACTGGGTGGTTATCTTTATACAACTGAGCAATCTCAAGTGAGTACATAGACCCCTCTTTTACTGTTTTCCAAACTGTTTTGGGGTGGAACACATGTGCCTACTTGTTATTTTCATGCTTTCCTGTTTTCACATCATATACATGCTATGTTCGTTAGTACATTATAGTACATGATTTCATTACATCTTATGCTAGGTGTGCCCATTGTGTGCATTACTTGGTACATTGTTTTACATGACATTTCCTGCTAGGTGTGCCCATTGTGTGCATTACTTAGTACATCGTTTTACATGACATTTCACGCTATGTATGTTCATTTGATTACATACTTAGTGCATTGTTTTCACATGTTTACATTTTGGTATGACATTTGGTTTGTTTACATGGGACAATACATTCATTAACATTAGCTACGCCGTTCGTTAGTAGGTAGTGGTACCATAGGAATTGACAACTCCCGTTCCGGACATCCCAGGGAAAGGGGACAGAAAGGAATGACCGAATTCGATGATATAAGACAGATAGACCTTTAATTTGTTTAAAGGGTTTATCACCACAGTCGCAAGGCTTGGATGTATGCATTTTCACAATACCGCATAAATGTACATATTAAATAGTTGCATGCATTTACACAAAACATAGCTTTGATTTAAACCAAGTTTTACTTCAATACTTTGTTTTTGTGCATATGGTTTAGTTGAGACATTTCACTTGCCATACATGACATTTTGACATAGACATTTTACACAAAGACATTTGACATAGACAATTGACATGGATATTTGACATAGACAATTGACATGGATATTTGACATAGACATTTGACATGGATATTTGACATAGACATTTGACATGGATATTTGACATAGACATTTGACATGATTTACATCTTGACATAAACACTTTGACACATTATTCAATACATTTGACAATTGGGTTAAACATAGACTTCTTACATTGGTTGGTTTGGTTTAATTAAGTGATTAAGTTAACGATGCGTGTGTAATATGATACAAGCATGGTGGATACGCCGCTGGTACTTCCTATATATAAGTGTTTGTATGGTATTACATGGCGTAACGTTATTTGAATCATTTCAGTTTGAGACATAGAATATTTTATACAAATAACATACTTTTCACAAGACATTGATTTACAAACAACTTATCTTATACAAACACATTTTTACATGGTTATTTATTTAACTTGACATTTACTTATACATATCATCTGATCTTATTGTTTTCAAATGATTTATATGACAAAGCAAATTACTAGGTTCATGACTAAACATTTTTCTTAAACATAAGTCATGAATCCTATTTTCACAAAACCTATGTATCTCACAGGCATTTTTATGCTGACGTACCTATTTTCACATGTGTTTTCAGGTGCTTTTCCATAGGATGTTGATCATGATACTAGGGCGGACCTGTGCCTTAGAGACTTTAAAAAGAATATAGACTATGTTTAATTATGTCCTGAACTCTTAATTTACTGTTTCAAGACAATGTAACACCCTTGTTTAATAAATAAAATACACTTTGTGTGCCATGGTTATGAAACAATTAATTCTGTCGCAACACGCCCCGATGTTTCCGCCGCGATTTGTTGTTTTACGCGGTCGGGGTGTGACAACAATATTCCGATTAATTGGATAAAAATGGTTTAAGTTAAAATATCCATATTTTAAGTAATATTTATATAATTGGGAATCATATAATATACACCAATCGAATAACTCAAAGTATACTAAATTCCAAAAATAAGTCTTGAATAATAACTAAGACTAAGAGTCGTTACACGACCTAAACGTCTAATAAAACATAGCACGTGTGTAGGTAGTCGTATGACCCGTGGAAATGATATTTGAGTTACGTGACAGGCTACGCAAATCTGTGAGTTCATGTCCCCCTTTTCTTTTAACTGTTTTCGGATTTATAAATATCGGGGGTGAAATACATGTCAACATGGGTATGATTTAGCTATGATATGAACTATTAGATCATGTGATCATAGGATGAACTGAAGTGCCATTAATTCTTTTAAAAAACATGGGACAAAGGTTAGATCTAATGGGTACGGCCGAGCCCCACTCATGGTCCTTGTGTGACCACTTAGAGTGCTGTTGTATCCCAGTCGAGGTGATTTGATGTCACACCCGCTCGTAGCGGAAACGCAAGGTGTGATCTGTCTGATTTTCATTGCATAAATATCGATGTACATGAACAAACTATATGAATAAAACATACTCCATTGCCATTACATAAGTGTTTCAAAAGATTACAACATAAGTTTAGTGTGTCGGTTACAAACCATTAACATAAAAGTAAAGTGTTATTGTTTCATACATTAACATGAAATAAACTACTAAGGTTTAAACCGTCATATTTCCGCAAAGAGGCGGAATATAATAGTTAAACCCTCCAAAAGATGGCATGGAGTTCTTGTACTTGTTATCTTGACTGGGAAATCCGACATGGTCCTTTAATTTCCTGAAATACATGTTAAGTTTGGAAAACATCAACAAAAGTTGGTGAATTCATGCAATTTAGTTGTAAACGATGTATTTAAAATGTGAGTTGTAGTATGTAAAGTGTCAATGAAATCGTTGATCATTAATGTTTTGCAAGGACATTAATATGTGTGACGAAAAAGGAAGCAATCCAACCCTAGACGATTTTATGTCGACTCCTATCGACTGGGACACAAACGCACTCTTCTGTATGGGTCCACGACCAAGAGTGGGGCTCGCCAAAACCCATTAGATCTAACCCCTTGTACCTAGGTCCAAACTGGATTAATGGTGCTTATATGTATAACCCTAATTCGCACATGATCTAAGGTGTTTCATTCCCTAACTTTAACATACGATTGAACATGTATCTTCCCCGATAGTTGTAAAGTTGTAAAACATTTAAATGAATAGGGGAACATGAACTCACAATATCGCGTCCTGTGAATAGATGTAAATAAGATCTCACGTGCGGTCGTCCTGAATAGCGTTGCGACCTACAAATGTTCTTATTTTTGTTAGACACTTCGGTCTTTGTAAAGAACTTGAGTACAAGTCTTGTGTCTTCAATATGTGTAAGACTTGTATGTCTTTACTGTTCGTTAACTGTGTATTCGATGAATGAGTTGTTCAAATGTTCTATATATATTTTCCACCAAATATATATATATAAATGTTATCTTGTATCTTGTGAGTTGTATAGTCGGATCTAGTCCGCTGAATTTTGTGTCTTATATGTATCCATTGTATAGTTGTGTTCCCAAAAATGGTATCATTGGGCCAAGCCCATGTTTTCAAGTTATTGGGCCCCAAATAGTGTTGGGCCTAAATAGTGTTGGGCCTTAAATAGTGTTGGGCCTCAATAGTGTTAGGCCTCAAATAGTGCTGGGCCTAAATAGTGTTGGGCCTAAATAGTGTTGGGCCTCAAATAGTGCTGGGCCTAAATAGTGTTGGGCCTCAATAGTGTTGAGCTTGAATAGTGTTGGGCTTAAATAGTGTTGGGCTTGTATAGTGTTGGGCTTTGGCCCATGTGTTTGGTGTTTGGGCTTAGCCCATGAATTTATGTTAAGCCCATTAAGAAAAGTAAGCCCATTTGTAGAAAAATAGCCCATTAAGTATAATAAGCCCATTTGTTATAAAAATAGCCCACTAGTATATGTAAGCCTTTCATATTTATAAAAACCCTTTTTATAAAAATTTACTAAGTATAGATGTTAGTAAATAAAAACATACTAGTTTTTATAAGTTTATAAACATCCGAAATTTGTTATCGATAGGATACTTATATTTCGTGTCGAAAAATCGTCTAAACATCGTAGTAACTCTTCGGATTGGCAATTCTCTTATGTAGTCGTCCGTCGTTCATTTTGACCATAAATGGTGTCCGATTTTTCGAATCGTCCGTAACTCGTTTTAAGGCGTAAATATGTGAAGTCTTGTAGGACTTTTGTTATAAAGTGTTTTGAGTTTAAATGTGACATTAGATACAAGTTTCCTACTTTGATATATGTAACTAATACATCAAGTAATACATGTCACATAAATTGTCAAAATAACCAAATATATATTTTCTAAAAAAATATATATTTATCTTGTCTAAAATTAACCAAAAATGTTGTTACTTTATAAAATAAAGTTTTTATAAAAAAAATGGCCATATAACCTTTGTATTTTATTCTAACCATGTTTTATAAACATATCATTTTCTTAATCAAATCACCACCAATTCATTCAACATCTTAACTAAACATATGAGACTTTTATAACTTGAAATTATCAAGATGATATCCAAATCATGTAGGGTTTTAACCATGATCATTTCATATGCTAACAAGTTCAAAAACCAAGTTACATTTTAGTTTTAACAACTTTTATAAAAATCTCTAGTTGTATGTTACTTTTTATAATCTTGTAAAAGTCTTGTTTTTAATTAAAAACCCTTAATACTTTCACAAGATCAATAGTTATGATCATCCATTTAATCCTTTATGTTAAAAACCCTTTAACATAAACATGCATAATTTTTAGATCATATCTTAAAACATCTTCTAACAATTTATTTGTATAATCATCATCATAACAAGACTAAATATGCATATAACAAGTCTTAGATCACAATATAACCACACATAAATATATCATGATTTTTATCTTTGCTTCTTTGTATTTTTCATGCTTATAATGTATGATTACTTAGTTATTATTAGTAATAATAACAATCATAAACTTAATATATTTGCATAAAAAAAATAGATATAGAAGCTTACTTCTAGCACTAGGCTAGGGATGATCTTAGAAGATTATTAAGACTAAGAAGATGATGATCTTGTTGGTAGAATACTTTTGTATGGATGGAAACCCTTCCTTTTACTTCCAAAAGCTTTAGATCACCTTATGTTACTTGGAAATCCATATTGATCATGAAGGAGATGATAAAAATAAATGGGTTTTTGAAGGTGTTCTTGTGAAAAAGATGAAGATGGTGGGAGTGTTTTTGGTTGGTGATAGATGAAAATGTGTAGTAATGAGGTTGTAAGACTTAATGGTTAAGTGTTGAAATAAATCACCATACTTATCCACTTGTAACACAAAGTAATTACTTAGATATTTTACCAACATAAACAAGGGGGTGGGACCCCTTGTTCACGGTTACAAGGTGGGGGGGGGGGGTCTTGTGTGGTAAAATATGTTAGTTATTTTTTTAGATTTCACAAGAATAAAAAGATGTAAGTATTTTGGTGTTAAGGGTTTGCAATTTTCCGAGATGTTTCTTGACTTGCAAAGACCATAAACTAGCTTTACAAGACCAAAAATAATAACCACTAGTTCGCTACATGTGCCAAAATATAGTTCGGCTAGATGTTTAGCGCTCGTTTCGTAAGTAAATAGTCGAAAGGTACGCTTATGGAAGTTGTAGGAAAGATTCCAGTTATGCGTATAATTGATATTCCATAAGTATTCTTATATGAAATTGGTGCCTAAACATCAATTTTTTTTTGTAATAAAAATACAATTGCTGAATTTTGCGGAAAATTCATGAAATGGTCACTTTTAGCGCATTTCGGACAGTTTTTAGTGCTACCGGGCATTGGTAAAATATTAACCAAACTCTTGTATTCCCATATAGGGTTTAATATATAATTGATATTGGACTCTCATCCGAGTCCTAAAGATGTCATTTTAGATGTTTTCTGCAGATCCGGAGTTTTCGTCAGCACTCTAGTTCACTAGGCACTACTCTAGTTGTTTCGGTGAATTATTTGCACTATTTCAAATGTACCCAATAAAAGTGAATCATGTGTAATAATAAACGAATATTCCATGAGTTTTCTAAGATGTATATCATGTAATCATGCAGTCCGAATATTCAAAACACATACTTGTATAATGTAAATCACCGTTTTAAATGTAAGTAAATTACCCGAAAGTGGCAGTTGTCACATTCTCCCCTTGTTATTTAGAATTTCGTCTCGAAATTCTAGCTTTGTTATTCTTTGCAGGAGTCTTCGGAAATAAGTGAGGATATTTTTCCTTCATTCGATCTTCACGTTCCCAAGTATACTCGTGTAACACCTGTGCCTCCACGGCCATCAAACAAATACCAAACCAATGAAATATTATATTTCATACTTGGGAATTGTAAAAATATGTGTATCATTTTGCACATATCAATTCTTGTTCGATTTCAAACTCTAAATCACTTTCTGGAAGGTTATACGCGCTTTAATGCGTAAATATAACCAGTTTAATGCAACAAACACTCCGGAATAGTGAAATAGGTTTAACATACCTTAAATAACCTTTACATAACTTAGATATAAGTTTTGGAAGGTTTGGTGTGGTGAAATCAAAGTTTAATCGCTTACAGGGACTAAAGTTGACAAACTGCGAAAGTATGCCAATTTGAACTGGAACAGACCTTCCGGGACATGAACATAAGTTAAACATACCATAAATATCCTTTACATAGCTTAGAAATAGGCTTTGAGGTGTTCGGTATGCTAAAATAAACTTTTGTGTCATTCAGGGACTAAAAGCGTCAAAAAGTGCACAAGTTTGCATTTTTACGCGTAACTCACGTTCTGCATACATTCGGACATCCAAAAATTTATGTAAGCATGACTACATTATATTTTAGTGTTCGCCTTAAGAAAAATCCATTCGTCGCGGCATTTGGATCGTTTTTCGCGCTTGTGTGCATTTCGTCGTAATTAAGCGAACATCGCGTTCGTACGACCAAACGAACCATCCTCCGACATATTTTTGAACATGTTTCATGTCCACAATGTTTAGGCAACATTTTAGGGCCTTAAAGATGGCTTTACGGGCCTTGGAAGTGTCGGAAATGCCTTGAAACACGTGCAGGGACCAAACATGTAACTTTTGAAACTTTCTGGATCAGGTGAGGCAGTCGCGTAGCGCGAGCCCTAGGGCTCTATCCGTCGCGCTACGCGAGTGAGTGATCTGGGCCAGATTCAATGTTTAAACACAAGTTGCAACCAAATCAATTCTTAACCACATGTTTAGAGATGATGTGTCATTAAGTTATGGAGCATTTGTGGCACCATAACATTCCGACAAGTGTACGGCCTTGATCGTTGCCTCCTTCTCCAAGAAACGATCCTAGCGGTGGACCATTTCCTATAAATACCCAACCCCCCTTCCATTCAAAAACCCACCAAATCTGATCAAGAAAGCTCTAAGTTGGAACCTTCGTTTCATACCTGAGCTATTTCGATCCGGGTTAGCATTCGGGGACCCTGAGTAAGTATTCTTTCGTTCTTTTCCTTATTTTTACTGCTTTTCGAGTCAGAAAGTCAAACTTTGTTTGACTTTCAGCGTTGACCAGTAATGGTCAATGCGAAGTTCGTTTGAACTTCGCAACGTGATTGTAATCACGATGGTCATAGTCCCTTGGGACTATGCCCACTGATTACCACGTTGTCTAGGGTCGTAGGGTAGGCGATCTAATAAATCGCCTATGCCTTCGAACCCGACCCAGTTTGGTCGATCATTAGGATCCGACCAAACACATTAGGTGACCATAGTGTAGGGAATAACCTTCCGAGGTTATACCTTATGGTCACGACGTTTAAGTAGTTGTATGATAGGTAATTTATATGCCTTAGGTAAATTACCAGAATACCCTTTTCATGTATAATTGGTAATTAAGCATATGTAACCTAAACTTTCGTCACATAACTGATTATGTAACATGTTTAGGCATATAACACTTGTCATAGGGCTAGTTAGGCGGTCCGAACGCGTTTCACGCAAACGACGCGTTAAAGTAGCATAAGCTACCTAAACGGGTCGTAATGGGTCGTAGACACTTAGGTTAAGTTTCATTTAGTATGTAGGCTTTGTTAAACCATATCATATGAGTTCCTACACTCATTTGGTTTACAAACCCTCCTGCTACCCAGTCTTCCGATTTAGGTCCGGGTTAATTATGTAGTTACCTATATTAGGTACCGTTTGATTTCCGGGACTCCTCTAGCTTACTTGGTAGTTGTTCAAGACTCCTACGCACTCCCAGGCGAGTACATTCTTCCCCTATTTTACTGTTTTCCATTGTTTTGGGGTGACTCATATGTGCTAAATGTTTTCGATGTTATAACGATGGTTTCAAAAACGATTAAGACGATTTATACAAAACTAATAACAATTTCATAAAGTGAACAAACTTGTTGGTTGTGTTTACATAACAAATGACATTCATTAGCAATGATCAAGCCGACCAGTATTAGGTTATGGTACCATAGGATCTGACAAATCCCGTTATTTACTGCACCCGTGGTTATGTGTGGGGGTAGTGGTAGCGACTGAATCTGAAATTGTTAATTTACTCTTTGGTAAGGGTTTATTAATGCGAGATGTTAATTTATCCTTTGGTAAGGGTTTATTAATGCGAATTGTTAATTTATCCTTTGGCAAGGGTTTATTAATGCGAGTCACGAAGGTTTGGATGTTATTAGCGAGACGATCATTTAAGTAGTTTCACGACCTAAAACGAATTAAACGATTTACGATTGGGTTTCACACGATGTTTTAACGATTGGGTTTCACACGATGTTTTAACGATTGGGTAAACGATTGGCTTCAAAACGATATACGATATTATTTTGGTTTGGTTTGGTTAAGTGATTAAGTAACGATGCGTGTGTAATATGATACAAACATGGTGGATACGCCGCTGGTACTTCCTATATATAAGTGTTTGTATGGTATTACATATTGTAGCGTTATTTGAATCATTTCAGCTCGAGACATAGAACATTTTATACAAATAACATACTTTTCATAAGACATTTATTTACAAACAACTTATCTTATTACAAACTCATTTTACATGGTTATTCATTTAATCATGCATTATTCTCTTATTTATACATATCACCTGAACTTATCATTGTTTTTCAAATAATTTACTAAAACAAATGTTTTTGGGTTAAGAGTCATGGCTACGAGGTTTTACAAATTATAACCTGCTTGATTTGAGTTGGTTAATTAAGTTGCAATATTATACTCTTTTCAAAACAAGGTTTTTAAATAAAGTATTGCAACGTCTAAACTAGCCATGATTTCGACACTCCTACAAAACCTATGTACTCGCCAGCATTTCTTTGCTGACCTCGTTTTCACATATGTTTCAGGTATTGTTGAATGATATCGATTGATAAGATGCATGCTCACATAGGACTGGACAAGGCCTTAGTGACTCAATAACAATGATAGACTATGTTTAACTAGTGTATTTAGATTTCAAGACGATGTAATTATTCAATGTTTAATAAAACAAAACACTTTTTGGTATCCATGGTTATGAAACATTAATTCTGTTGCAACACGCCCCGATGTTTCCGCCGCGATTTGTTGTTTTACGCGGTCGGGGTGTGACAGAAAGGATGGTATCAGAGCCAATGGTTATAGGGAATTAGGTTATTAGTAATTAGTAATGCTTTGACCTAGTCTATAACCTTCTCAGGACCCTAACGCGAGTTTACTTGCGTTTAGTCATAAAACGATACCGTCACCTATCCTTAGGCGACGACCACAACAAGAACATAAATTTCAAAACCGCTTTGAAAACTAATCATCTGTTCTAGGATGATTAATTTCTAGGTTTTGAACCCTCTATTGTAAGGTTTTGAACCCCTTTGAATTTTCAAAATCTCGTCAAGGTTTTGGGTTTTAAATAATGTGAACACGTGCAAACTGGAAGGGTGAATGCCTGTATTCTGGGTTTTCTGTCTAGGCAAGCACTTCGTATACATCTCATCAGACGCGAGACCAGTTGTGCTTACCTGGGAATTCTTGGGATGAGTGTTCACTTATAGGCGAGCATGTCTTCGCGATACATTAATTTTACCTATTTACTTTGATTAATCACCGAGGTCGTTTGTTGCTTTGTAGTAACAAACAAATGACCACTATCCTTGCTTTCATCAGATTTGTTCATCTCATTCTTTTCGTCTAAATTCTCTCACTCTTTTCCTTTCATGTTTCCTCTTTTAGACAATGCCTCCTCGACGCGAAAGCCAGATAGAGACTGCCGAGCTGGCAGAAATCATTGCGCAGCAAATGGCTGCTCAATTCCCAAACCTCTTTGCTCAATGGATCCAAGCCTACAACAACAACAATGTTCCATGCAAATACAAGGATTTTAACCAGGCTAAACCACTCAAGTTTAGTGGTTCTGAAGGAGCGACTGGGCTTCTTCAGTGGTTTGAAAGCATAGAGAATACTTTTCGCCACGTGCAGTGTCTTGACAATCGCAAGGTCGAGTTTGCTTCGAGCGTATTTCAGAAGAGGGCATTGACATGGTGGAATGGGGTTATGAGAGATAGGGGTGCTGAGATTGCCTTGGCACAGACATGGGCTGAACTAAGAGCTCTTATGATGAGGGAATTCTGTCCTCGTCATGAGCAGCGAGCCTTAGAGAAGGAATTTGATGATTTGAAGCAGGATAGTGGTGAGCACAGGGCTTATACTGATAGGTTTGAGGAGCTGAGTCTGCTTTGCCCGACAATGGTTACCCCACTTGACATAGCTATCGAAAGGTACATCGACGGCCTACCTGACTCGGTACAAGACATCCTTACTGGTAGTAACCCTGCCACACTCCGTCAGGCGATCGAGTTATCAGCGACATTGACTGAGTCGCAGATTCGGAAGAACAAGTTACACAGGAAGGGTGACAATGGCAAGAAACAGACAGCTGACATGGAGGATAGCAAGAAAGGTCAAAACAAGAAGGGTAAGGAAGGTGAGACGTCAAAGAAATCAAGAAAGCGAAAGGATGTTCAGAACTTTGCTGTTACAGCACAGACTGCTCAGTACCCGCGGAACCAACCAGCTCAGCCCCCTGCAAAGAAAGCATATGCCGGTACCGCACCTCATTGTGCCCGTTGCAACGGTCATCACGTTGCACAACAAGATTGCAAGAAATGCACAACGTGTGGTAGACTTGGGCATTTGGCCAATATTTGTCGTTTGGGACAAAATCAGGCTGCTCAGGTTCAAGCTCCGGTTCAAGGGAATGCTGTGAGATTCCCACTGGGTTCATGTTTCAACTGCGGAGAGATTGGTCACTTCCGCCACAACTGCCCAAGACTGGTGAATGCAAATGCTAACGCAAACCCAAATGCGAACGCCAACGTCAATGTGAATCCAGCACATGGTTGAGTGTTAAACATCAATAAGGCCGGCTATCAACGATGCAGCGATGAACGATTAGCATTTTGTATTTTCCTCTGGTTGTTATCTTGTAACATTTAAAAACAATGCGGATGTTATATAAATAAAATTTGTGGTTTTATTTTTAACTAATGCAATTGTATGAATGTTTGATTCAACCTTATGATGTTAACACGAAGACAAAACTACTCGTGTGGTTCTGTCATTTTTACGATCACTTGTGATCTCCCTAAGAACCTTAAACACTTGTTTCTTTTAAATCTAAATTATCTTATCGTCTTGCACCGTTCGAGATGCAAGAATTATCAAAACAGCTTCAAGAGTTGTCTGATAAAGGATTCATCCGTCTGGACTTTTCACCTTGGAGAAATTCCTGTTCTCCTTGTGAAAAGAAAAATGAATCTTTTCGAATGAATATCAATTAACGTAAGCCTAGTAAGCTTACCATCAAGAATCGATATCCCCCTACCTTAAATCAACGTTTTCTCCGATCAACTACATAATGTTTCATGCTTTTCCAAGATCGATTTGCGTCTTGGATATTATCAACTTCGTATTCTCGAAGAAGATATTCCCAAAACGGTTTTTTTTGCACGGAATATGGCCATTACGAGTTTACAGTCATACCTTTTGGTTTGACAAATGCTCCAGCCATCTTCATGGACTTAATAAATAGAGTCTGCAAGCCTTATTTGGATCAGTTCGTCATTGTTATTAATGACCTCTTGATCTATTCATGTCCGGAGCCGATCACGATCAACACCTTCGTTGATTTCGGAGCCTGATTGGATTCCTTGTACACATTAATATGTACATTACAACTCAATTAGGACAAGCCGAATTCCTTTTTAGATCTTCCTATTTTCATAGTTAGATTCTTGAAAATATTTAAAGTGCCAAGTGAAATCCACAGATTGGATTCCTAGTATGCTTTAAATACCCATGTCCAAAGATAACAAATTTAAACGATTTTACGATTAAACGATTCTGCGATTTAACGATTTTACGATTAAACGATTCTGCGATTTAACGATTTTGCGATTAAACGATTATGCAATTATGTGACTATGTGTTTATTCATCTCATGTTTTCTCGTCTGCATTTTAGTGTTTTTAATACTCTGGATATTCGTTATCCAAATCCTCGCAGGATCTTTCATATCTTCATATGAGAGATTCGTAGCAGGATATTCAAAAGGTACTACCTTAAATCCTTAATGGGCTTCTACGTGGTAGTTAAGACCCTTGGGTTATATAGTACCATTCCAGTATTAGATGATAGACCCTTTAGTGGTCTAGTCAAAAAGATTGATCCACAATTTGGTTAAAGAACGACATCTAGTGATGTAGATGGACAGACTCCTTGATAGTCTATTTAAATCATTTATTGATTTAGTCTAAAGGACTCTATGGCGGTCTAAGTCACGCTCATCACAGGATTGTTCATTTGGTTTTACCCTACACATTATAAAATAGACTGTGTGAACTGTGCAAGGAATTCTCTAATTATGGATGCGCACATAATTATGAAATTTAGTGCACAGAAATCTAGTAAGGTTTATTATGTGAAAGAACCGATAGTGACAACAATAACAAAATGAGAACGATGTAATGGAGGCATGGTGGACGCACCAATGACGCTTCATATACTTGTATATAAGTGTCCCTCTTACATTGCAAACATAATGTTATTAAGGTTACTAGAAGTTCAAGAACCCTAACCATTGTTATTTGATCTTTTCAACTTCATGTTTTAAACTCTTACAAGTTTCCTCTAAATAAATTTCGGGACGAAATTTCCTAAAGTAGGGGAGACTGTAACACCTGTGCCTCCACGGCCATCAAACAAATACCAAACCAATGAAATATTATATTTCATACTTGGGAATTGTAAAAATATGTGTATCATTTTGCACATATCAATTCTTGTTCGATTTCAAACTCTAAATCACTTTCTGGAAGGTTATACGCGCTTTAATGCGTAAATATAACCAGTTTAATGCAACAAACACTCCGGAATAGTGAAATAGGTTTAACATACCTTAAATAACCTTTACATAACTTAGATATAAGTTTTGGAAGGTTTGGTGTGGTGAAATCAAAGTTTAATCGCTTACAGGGACTAAAGTTGACAAACTGCGAAAGTATGCCAATTTGAACTGGAACAGACCTTCCGGGACATGAACATAAGTTAAACATACCATAAATATCCTTTACATAGCTTAGAAATAGGCTTTGAGGTGTTCGGTATGCTAAAATAAACTTTTGTGTCATTCAGGGACTAAAAGCGTCAAAAAGTGCACAAGTTTGCATTTTTACGCGTAACTCACGTTCTGCATACATTCGGACATCCAAAAATTTATGTAAGCATGACTACATTATATTTTAGTGTTCGCCTTAAGAAAAATCCATTCGTCGCGGCATTTGGATCGTTTTTCGCGCTTGTGTGCATTTCGTCGTAATTAAGCGAACATCGCGTTCGTACGACCAAACGAACCATCCTCCGACATATTTTTGAACATGTTTCATGTCCACAATGTTTAGGCAACATTTTAGGGCCTTAAAGATGGCTTTACGGGCCTTGGAAGTGTCGGAAATGCCTTGAAACACGTGCAGGGACCAAACATGTAACTTTTGAAACTTTCTGGATCAGGTGAGGCAGTCGCGTAGCGCGAGCCCTAGGGCTCTATCCGTCGCGCTACGCGAGTGAGTGATCTGGGCCAGATTCAATGTTTAAACACAAGTTGCAACCAAATCAATTCTTAACCACATGTTTAGAGATGATGTGTCATTAAGTTATGGAGCATTTATGGCACCATAACATTCCGACAAGTGTACGGCCTTGATCGTTGCCTCCTTCTCCAAGAAACGATCCTAGCGGTGGACCATTTCCTATAAATACCCAACCCCCCTTCCATTCAAAAACCCACCAAATCTGATCAAGAAAGCTCTAAGTTGGAACCTTCGTTTCATACCTGAGCTATTTCGATCCGGGTTAGCATTCGGGGACCCTGAGTAAGTATTCTTTCGTTCTTTTCCTTATTTTTACTGCTTTTCGAGTCAGAAAGTCAAACTTTGTTTGACTTTCAGCGTTGACCAGTAATGGTCAATGCGAAGTTCGTTTGAACTTCGCAACGTGATTGTAATCACGATGGTCATAGTCCCTTGGGACTATGCCCACTGATTACCACGTTGTCTAGGGTCGTAGGGTAGGCGATCTAATAAATCGCCTATGCCTTCGAACCCGACCCAGTTTGGTCGATCATTAGGATCCGACCAAACACATTAGGTGACCATAGTGTAGGGAATAACCTTCCGAGGTTATACCTTATGGTCACGACGTTTAAGTAGTTGTATGATAGGTAATTTATATGCCTTAGGTAAATTACCAGAATACCCTTTTCATGTATAATTGGTAATTAAGCATATGTAACCTAAACTTTCGTCACATAACTGATTATGTAACATGTTTAGGCATATAACACTTGTCATAGGGCTAGTTAGGCGGTCCGAACGCGTTTCACGCAAACGACGCGTTAAAGTAGCATAAGCTACCTAAACGGGTCGTAATGGGTCGTAGACACTTAGGTTAAGTTTCATTTAGTATGTAGGCTTTGTTAAACCATATCATATGAGTTCCTACACTCATTTGGTTTACAAACCCTCCTGCTACCCAGTCTTCCGATTTAGGTCCGGGTTAATTATGTAGTTACCTATATTAGGTACCGTTTGATTTCCGGGACTCCTCTAGCTTACTTGGTAGTTGTTCAAGACTCCTACGCACTCCCAGGCGAGTACATTCTTCCCCTATTTTACTGTTTTCCATTGTTTTGGGGTGACTCATATGTGCTAAATGTTTTCGATGTTATAACGATGGTTTCAAAAACGATTAAGACGATTTATACAAAACTAATAACAATTTCATAAAGTGAACAAACTTGTTGGTTGTGTTTACATAACAAATGACATTCATTAGCAATGATCAAGCCGACCAGTATTAGGTTATGGTACCATAGGATCTGACAAATCCCGTTATTTACTGCACCCGTGGTTATGTGTGGGGGTAGTGGTAGCGACTGAATCTGAAATTGTTAATTTACTCTTTGGTAAGGGTTTATTAATGCGAGATGTTAATTTATCCTTTGGTAAGGGTTTATTAATGCGAATTGTTAATTTATCCTTTGGCAAGGGTTTATTAATGCGAGTCACGAAGGTTTGGATGTTATTAGCGAGACGATCATTTAAGTAGTTTCACGACCTAAAACGAATTAAACGATTTACGATTGGGTTTCACACGATGTTTTAACGATTGGGTTTCACACGATGTTTTAACGATTGGGTAAACGATTGGCTTCAAAACGATATACGATATTATTTTGGTTTGGTTTGGTTAAGTGATTAAGTAACGATGCGTGTGTAATATGATACAAACATGGTGGATACGCCGCTGGTACTTCCTATATATAAGTGTTTGTATGGTATTACATATTGTAGCGTTATTTGAATCATTTCAGCTCGAGACATAGAACATTTTATACAAATAACATACTTTTCATAAGACATTTATTTACAAACAACTTATCTTATTACAAACTCATTTTACATGGTTATTCATTTAATCATGCATTATTATCTTATTTATACATATCACCTGAACTTATCATTGTTTTTCAAATAATTTACTAAAACAAATGTTTTTGGGTTAAGAGTCATGGCTACGAGGTTTTACAAATTATAACCTGCTTGATTTGAGTTGGTTAATTAAGTTGCAATATTATACTCTTTTCAAAACAAGGTTTTTAAATAAAGTATTGCAACGTCTAAACTAGCCATGATTTCGACACTCCTACAAAACCTATGTACTCGCCAGCATTTCTTTGCTGACCTCGTTTTCACATATGTTTCAGGTATTGTTGAATGATATCGATTGATAAGATGCATGCTCACATAGGACTGGACAAGGCCTTAGTGACTCAATAACAATGATAGACTATGTTTAACTAGTGTATTTAGATTTCAAGACGATGTAATTATTCAATGTTTAATAAAACAAAACACTTTTTGGTATCCATGGTTATGAAACATTAATTCTGTTGCAACACGCCCCGATGTTTCCGCCGCGATTTGTTGTTTTACGCGGTCGGGGTGTGACAACTCGGGTCCATGACGAGAGTTCCAACGAACCTTTACCAACTTGATACGACTTCTCCGTGTTTTATTGACCTTCCAGTCCGTGACCTCAACAGGTTCTTTAGTGAAATGGAGTTTGTCGTCAATGTGAATTTCATCCACAGGAATGGTAACGGTTACTTGTATTGGACTCTTTTTAAGATTCGACACATGAAACGTGTGGTGTACACTGCTAAGTTCATCTGGTAACTTCAACTTGTAGGCAACAGTGCCAATCTTTTCTAAGATTTCAAATGGTCCAATGTAACGCGGGTTAAGCTTTCCACGTTTACCGAACCTCACTACGCCTTTCCAAGGTGAGACTTTTAACAAAACTTTCTCTCCAACCTCGAAAGATGCTTGTTTTCGTTTTCCATCAGCGTAGAGCTTTTGTCGATCGCGAGCCGCCTTGATACGGTCTCGGATCTGAAAAATTTTATCCGTAGTATCTTGGACTAGTTCCGGACCAATTAATTGACTATCGCCCGTTTCCGCCCAACATAGCGGAGAGCGACACTTTCGACCATAAAGAGCTTCGAACGGTGCAGCTCGTATACTTGTATGGTAGCTGTTATTGTAGGAAAACTCAACTAAAGGTAGATGATTATCCCAATTGCCGCCTAAATCCATAACACATGCACGAAGCATATCTTCGAGTGTTTGGATAGTCCGTTCGCTCTGGCCGTCAGTTTGTGGATGAAAGGCCGTACTTAGATTCAATTGAGATCCAAAGGCCTGTTGAAATGATTTCCATATTCTTGAAACAAAACGACCGTCTCGGTCCGAAATGATTGAAATAGGCACTCCATGACGAGCCACTATTTCTTTGAGATATATTTCCGCTAGTTTCTCAGTACTATCCTTCTCCCGAATCGGTAAGAAGTGTGCGGACTTTGTCAATCTATCGACGATTACCCATATCATGTCATGACCTTTCGAGGTCCTGGGTAACTTCGTAATGAAGTCCATAGATATTTGTTCCCATTTCCAAGCGGGAATCTCGGGTTGTTGTAATAAACCTGATGGTTTCTGATACTCTGCCTTGACCTTCGCGCAGGTCAAGCATTTTCCAACATAGCTAGCAATATCCTTTTTGAGGTTAGGCCACCAATAGTACTCTTTTAAGTCTTGGTACATCTTATCTGATCCAGGATGGATCGAGTACTTTGACCTATGTGCTTCCTCAAAAATGAGGTCTCAGAGACCTCCAAAGAATGGAACCCAGATTCTACCCGCAAAGTACAAAGTTCCATCCTCCTTTGGTACTAACTGTTTTTCCATGCCTCGAAGTGATTCTTCTAGAATATGTTCTTCCTTGAGCGCTTCTTGTTGTGCATTTTGAATTCGTGCGGTAAGATCTGTGTGAATCGTCATCTCTAGTGCTCGCACTCTTAGTGTTTTAACTCGTTCCTTGCGGCTCAAGGCGTCTGCTACAACGTTCGCCTTGCCCGGATGGTACTTGATTTCACAATCATAGTCGTTTAATAATTCAACCCAACGTCGCTGACGCATATTTAATTCTTTTTGGTTGAATATGTGTTGTAGACTCCTATGATCTGTGAAAATAGTGCACTGGGTACCATATAAGTAATGCCGCCAAATTTTCAAAGCAAATACCACCGCGCCTAGCTCTAGGTCGTGTGTGGTATAGTTCTTCTCGTGAACTTTCAGTTGGCGGGACGCGTACGCGATAACCTTTTTACGTTGCATGAGTACACAACCCAAACCTTGATGCGAAGCATCACAGTATACTACAAAGTCATCGGTACCGTCGGGTAATGATAAGATTGGTGCAATGCACAACTTGTCTTTAAGATGTTGAAATGCTGCTTCTTGTTTCTCTCCCCAATCGAATTTCCTGTCTTTCTGTGTAAGAGAAGTTAGCGGTTGAGCAATCTTTGAAAAATTCTCAATGAATCTCCGATAATATCCCGCTAAGCCCAAAAATTGTCGCACTTCAGTAGGAGTCTTGGGCGCTTCCCAATTCTTAATCGATTCAATCTTCGACGGGTCTACTTGAATACCCTTCTCGTTCACTATATGCCCGAGAAATTGTACTTCACGAATCCAAAACTCACATTTGGAAAACTTCGCGTATAAATTCTCCTTTTTGAGTAGTTCTAAGATGGTTCTCAAATGTTGTTCATGCTCGTTTGCCGATCGTGAGTATATCAAGATGTCGTCAATGAACACTATGACGAATTTGTCGAGATACGGCTTGCACACGCGGTTCTTTAAATCCATGAAGACCGCCGGTGCGTTCGTTAAACCAAAAGGCATAACGAGAAACTCGTAATGACCGTAACGAGTCCGAAAAGCCGTTTTCGGTATGCTTTCTTCTTGAATCCGTAACTGATGATACCCCGATCGTAAGTCTATCTTTGAATAAAAACTCGACCCTTGAAGTTGATCGAATAAGTCGTCAATCCTCGGTAGTGGATACCGATTCTTGATGGTGAGTTTATTCAACTCTCTGTAGTCGATACACATTCTGAATGTCCCGTCCTTCTTTTTCACAAAAAGAACTGGAGCTCCCCAAGGCGAGAAACTCGGTCTGATGAATCCCTTATCCAACAACTCTTGAAGTTGTGTGGACAATTCCTGCATTTCAGAAGGTGCTAATCGATATGGAGATTTAGCTACGGGTGCGGCTCCTGGTACCAAGTCGATGTGAAATTCGACTTGTCGATAAGGCGGTAGTCCTGGCAAGTCTTCAGGAAAGACTTCAGGAAATTCTTTTACTACCGGAATATCTGTCAACTTTGGCCCATCGGCCTTCTTGTCTACAACATGCGCTAGAAAGGCAATATAACCTTTCCGTAAGTATTTCGGTGCTTTCATGCAATTGATGATCCGCAATGGGGTGTCACGCTTCTCTCCATGTATTACAAGTGTCTCTTTGTTCGGTAGTGGTAGGCGAATGATCTTCTCGTGGCAAACGACTTC
Organism: Helianthus tuberosus; assembly: GCA_030545235.1. Classification (NCBI taxonomy): domain Eukaryota; kingdom Viridiplantae; phylum Streptophyta; class Magnoliopsida; order Asterales; family Asteraceae; genus Helianthus; species Helianthus tuberosus. Next base: position 68,833,877 of record CM060356.1, on the reverse strand, counting down.
GGCTCGATTGTTGGATAGCCAATCCATGCCAACCACTACGTCGAAACTACCCAATTCAACGGGTAAGAGATCGATATTGAATTTTTGTTCGCCAAGTTCTAAGGTACACTCCTTAACAACTTCTCTCGTCTCTATTAGTTTACCGTTAGCCAATTCTATAGAATATGGAACATCTAGTTTACTAGGTTCCAAGCCCAGAATATTTTTAAATTCTATAGAAATAAAACTAAAATCGGCTCCGGTATCAAATAATATGGATGCGAAATGATCATTGAGGAGAAACGTACCAGTGACCACATTAGGGTCTTGGCGCGCATCCTTGGCCCCAATCACAAAAGATCGACCATGAGCTTGAATTTCTTTAGGACAGTCTTTCTTGTAGTGATCTTTGCTTCCGCATCCAAAGCATCCTTGACCACGACCATTCCCGTTCCCATTCTTGTTACCAAAACCACTTCCTGATCCAGTATTATTTCCCGTTCCCCAACATGATTCAGTACGGTGGCCAGTCTTGCCACACTTGTCACACTTGATAACCCGACAATCACCCAAGTGATGAAATTTGCATCGCTCGCACTTAGGTAAAGTACCAGCGTACTTCTTAGGACCAGTGTCGTTTGTGGCTACAAACGCCCTTGCATCCTTTTGCGGGTTATTCTGTCGCCTGTTGTTGTTGTTGTTGGGGTTATTGTTATTGTTGTTGTGATTGTTGTTACTGTTGTTGTTGTTATTACCGCGGGTTCCCTTCTTGAAATTCGAGTAACTCCTCTTCCCACGGTTGGAAGACTCAACATGTGTTTCCTTCTTGTCATCACCTTTCTCAGTGAATATCTTCATCCTGACCCCGTCTTCAGTAAGACTCACGGCTATAGTCACAGCCTAAGTAATAGTCATGGGTTTAGCTGCAGTAACCAGACTTCGAATCTTGTCAGAAAGTCCCCAGATGTAGCGTTCGATACGCTTGTATTCTGGTGTTACAAGATAAGGAATCACGCGGGACAGATCGTGAAATCTTTGCGTATATCCCGTGATATCAGCTCCGACCATGGTAAGGTTCCAAAACTCGTTCTCCAACTTCTGGAGTTCAGCACGAGAACAGTACTTATCCCTCATACGTTCCTTCAGTTCATCCCAAGTCAACGCATAAGCAGCGTTATCACCCAAAGTTTGCACTTGTAAGTTCCACCAGGTAAGGGCCTCGTTGAGAAACAAGCCAGTAACGAAAGTGACTTGCTGATTAGCGGAACATCTGCTCATTCTGATAGTGGAATCCGTTTTCTCAGTCCATCTCACGTAAGCCACGGCACCGCCTGTGCCATCGTAGTTAAGTGGCTTGCAGTCCAGAAACTGCTTGAATGTGCACCCTGAAATTGGATAACGGATTTTGAATGAGCAAATAGTGAATCGCACGAATAGATTTAGAAAGAAATTTGATGAGTTGTAACAAAACAAATAAACGTTACCCGTAATATTTGTTCCACCTGAAGGACCGCTTTGGCCCTGGCCTCCCGATCCGCCGGTGCCACCACTTTGGTCGGCCCGGGATGCCTCATACAGTGCGACAGCTTGAGCGATTCTCTGTTCTATAAGTGCATTCAGTTCCGCCTCAGTCGTAGGCATTGGTGGAGGTGGGGGTGGATTAGTTCGTGAACGTAAGCCTCTCCTCGGTGGCATGATTCTTCCAAAGGAGAAATAGGATAAAGATTAGACGTTGATTTGGTTTGTAAAAAAAAAATATTCATAACATTAATAGCAATATCAACACGAAATATATAATGCGAGTAAATAAGTTAACATAAACAATAAGATATGTCCAACCAGACCACTCAATTGCATTTAATAGATAACACCAAGTTTTTCATATATATAGTCAACCGGTTACATAATCGTTTGAAAGGAACAAAAATAGACTCGGGCTACATAACCCGGTCATACTAGTCTAGTACCACAAAAGAGATAACAAAATCTTCCTTCCAACTGCGTGATCCGCTGTATGTCGGCTGTCTTCAAAACTTAGTGGAGCATCAATATGTACACAAAACGACTATAAATACCCGTCCCAAAAGTATACTACCGGTAAACATAGTCTATGGTGGGGGAAAAACTGGTGGTGGAATCGGGAACAACAACCTGTGAACATCAGAAACCCTACCCTCCAAATCTAGAACCAAACGGTTCAGGAATACAATCTGCTGCTCGAGCGTCAGTACACGAGCAGGTAAATCCACTGGCGGTAGATCCGCAGGTGGCATCTGAGGTGGTAGTGGGGGTAACGGTGGTGACCCTGGTGGTGGTGGTGGAGTATGGGGTGGTGAATGGGCTGGTGGTGGTGGAGCCAGAAGTACCAACCCAAGCAGGTGAGTAAGCTCATCCTCGAGTTCACTAACTCGACGGATAATAAAGTCTATCTGATGCTCGAGTGTGAGCACACGAGCCGGTAACTCGGTAGTAGCAACTAGGTAATGCAATGGGTGGTATGGGTCTGTGATGGGCATATCATGTGGGTATAGGTCCATGTCCCCGGGTGGTATATGGGCATGTCCAGAGGGTCCTGCCTCGTCAGTATGGTCTATATGTGGTAGAATAGGGGCAATATGATCAGGTGCAGGGACAACTGGATCATCTGGTATGACATCATCCATCTTAATGTCTGCATTGCGCTGTAGGCCAATGGCCTGCAGTGCAGATGAAGTAACAGATGCATAAGATGAAGCATCTGAATCGGTATCGGAGTCAGAAGAAATGACAATAACCGGGACTACCGGTGCAGCGACCTCCAAAATAACCACGTCATGAACATCCCCGTCTCCCAACTCATCACCTAAGTGCTCCACGGGAATCACAGGAACTACAGTGTCGTCATCCTCGTCGAAGTCGTCAATAAAAGGCATAATAGCAAGAGGAAGGACATCCCAGGGTATAACCTCGACCACATGTTCACCCTCCGGGTGACCCATGATAACTATCTCGTTAAGTAGAGGGGGCATAACTAGCACATCATCATCAATAATGTCTCCTAACCCGTCTGCGTCGATAATGTCATCAACAATCACGAACGGCTGAAAGTCATCCAAATCATCGTCAGATGCCGACTCGCTGTCGGACGTAATGACCTGGACTGCCGGTACATACTCGTCGTCGGAGGATAGCTCCATCGGGTCTACGTCGTCGTATATGTTGCTTCCTTCAGAGGAAGACATGATATCCTGAGAAATAAGTTGTTCGACACGTATGAGTATTTGTTACGTTACATATATACACAAAATGTATTTTTCACACAATGTTCATTTTAAGTTATCCTACTTGAGTTGTGTGGATTAACTTAAAGTTGCATGTCTACCATTTAGATGACTAAGACTCTAATGTCCTTGCTTGATTTGTATGAGATGAATTCTTGTTGAAAGTGGACCATGAAAAATGTTTATGCAAATGAAAACATTTGTTTGTATTTAACTGGTTTTCATGAGAGATCCCTAGTGATTGTAGACTTAGACTCGATAAAGAATCCTGGTTCACTACAATCGATGCTCTGATACCAAACTGTCACACCCGCTCGTAGCGGAAACGCAAGGTGTGATCTGTCTGATTTTCATTGCATAAATATCGATGTACATGAACAAACTATATGAATAAAACATACTCCATTGCCATTACATAAGTATTTCAAAAGATTACAACATAAGTTTAGTGTGTCGGTTACAAACCATTAACATAAAAGTAAAGTGTTATTGTTTCATACATTAACATGAAATAAACTACTAAGGTTTAAACCGTCATATTTCCGCAAAGAGGCGGAATATAATAGTTAAACCCTCCAAAAGATGGCATGGAGTTCTTGTACTTGTTATCTTGATTGGGAAATCCGACATGGTCCTTTAATTTCCTGAAATACATGTTAAGTTTGGAAAACATCAACAAAAGTTGGTGAATTCATGCAATTTAGTTGTAAACGATGTATTTAAAATGTGAGTTGTAGTATGTAAAGTGTCAATGAAATCGTTGATCATTAATGTTTTGCAAGGACATTAATATGTGTGACGAAAAAGGAAGCAATCCAACCCTAGACGATTTTATGTCGACTCCTATCGACTGGGACACAAACGCACTCTTCTGTATGGGTCCACGACCAAGAGTGGGGCTCGCCAAAACCCATTAGATCTAACCCCTTGTACCTAGGTCCAAACTGGATTAATGGTGCTTATATGTATAACCCTAATTCGCACATGATCTAAGGTGTTTCATTCCCTAACTTTAACATACGATTGAACATGTATCTTCCCCGATAGTTGTAAAGTTGTAAAACATTTAAATGAATAGGGGAACATGAACTCACAGTATCGCGTCCTGTGAATAGATGTAAATAAGATCTCACGTGCGGTCGTCCTGAATAGCGTTGCGACCTACAAATGTTCTTATTTTTGTTAGACACTTCGGTCTTTGTAAAGAACTTGAGTACAAGTCTTGTGTCTTCAATATGTGTAAGACTTGTATGTCTTTACTGTTCGTTAACTGTGTATTCGATGAATGAGTTGTTCAAATGTTCTATATATATTTTCCACCAAATATATATATATAAATGTTATCTTGTATCTTGTGAGTTGTATAGTCGGATCTAGTCCGCTGAATTTCGTGTCTTATATGTATCCATTGTATAGTTGTGTTCCCAAAAATGGTATCATTGGGCCAAGCCCATGTTTTCAAGTTATTGGGCCCCAAATAGTGTTGGGCCTAAATAGTGTTGCCTTAAATAGTGTTGGGCCTCAAATAGTGCTGGGCCTAAATAGTGTTGGGCCTCAATAGTGTTGGGCCTCAAATAGTGCTGGGCCTAAATAGTGTTGGGCCTCAATAGTGTTGAGCTTGAATAGTGTTGGGCTTAAATAGTGTTGGGCTTGTATAGTGTTGGGCTTTGGCCCATGTGTTTGGTGTTTGGGCTTAGCCCATGAATTTATGTTAAGCCCATTAAGAAAAGTAAGCCCATTTGTAGAAAAATAGCCCATTAAGTATAATAAGCCCATTTGTTATAAAAATAGCCCACTAGTATATGTAAGCCTTTCATTTTTATAAAAACCCTTTTTATAAAAATTTACTAAGTATAGATGTTAGTAAATAAAAACATACTAGTTTTTATAAGTTTATAAACATCCGAAATTTGTTATCGATAGGATACTTATATTTCGTGTCAAAAAATCGTCTAAACATCGTAGTAACTCTTCGGATTGGCAATTCTCTTATGTAGTCGTCCGTCGTTCATTTTGACCATAAATGGTGTCCGATTTTTCGAATCGTCCGTAACTCGTTTTAAGGCGTAAATATGTGAAGTCTTGTAGGACTTTTGTTATAAAGTGTTTTGAGTTTAAATGTGACATTAGATACAAGTTTCCTACTTTGATATATGTAACTAATACATCAAGTAATACATGTCACATAAATTGTCAAAATAACCAAATATATATTTTCTAAAAAAATATATATTTATCTTGTCTAAAATTAACCAAAAATGTTGTTACTTTATAAAATAAAGTTTTTATAAACAAAATGGCCATATAACCTTTGTATTTTATTCTAACCATGTTTTATAAACATATCATTTTCTTAATCAAATCACCACCAATTCATTCAACATCTTAACTAACATATGAGACTTTTATAACTTGAAATTATCAAGATGATATCCAAATCATGTAGGGTTTTAACCATGATCATTTCATATGCTAACAAGTTCAAAAACCAAGTTACATTTTAGTTTTAACAACTTTTATAAAAATCTCTAGTTGTATGTTACTTTTTATAATCTTGTAAAAGTCTTGTTTTTAATTAAAAACCCTTAATACTTTCACAAGATCAATAGTTATGATCATCCATTTAATCCTTTATGTTAAAAACCCTTTAACATAAACATGCATAATTTTTAGATCATATCTTAAAACATCTTCTAACAATTTATTTGTATAATCATCATCATAACAAGACTAAATATGCATATAACAAGTCTTAGATCACAATATAACCACACATAAATATATCATGATTTTTATCTTTGCTTCTTTGTAATTTTCATGCTTATAATGTATGATTACTTAGTTATTATTAGTAATAATAACAATCATAAACTTAATATATTTGCATAAAAAAAATAGATATAGAAGCTTACTTCTAGCACTAGGCTAGGGATGATCTTAGAAGATTATTAAGACTAAGAAGATGATGATCTTGTTGGTAGAATACTTTTGTATGGATGGAAACCCTTCCTTTTACTTCCAAAAGCTTTAGATCACCTTATGTTACTTGGAAATCCATATTGATCATGAAGGAGATGATAAAAATAAATGGGTTTTTGAAGGTGTTCTTGTGAAAAAGATGAAGATGGTGGGAGTGTTTTTGGTTGGTGATAGATGAAAATGTGTAGTAATGAGGTTGTAAGACTTAATGGTTAAGTGTTGAAATAAATCACCATACTTATCCACTTGTAACACAAAGTAATTACTTAGATATTTTACCAACATAAACAAGGGGGTGGGACCCCTTGTTCACGGTTACAAGGTGGGGGGGGGGGGGTCTTGTGTGGTAAAATATGTTAGTTATTTTTTTAGATTTCACAAGAATAAAAAGATGTAAGTATTTTGGTGTTAAGGGTTTGCAATTTTCCGAGATGTTTCTTGACTTGCAAAGACCATAAACTAGCTTTACAAGACCAAAAATAATAACCACTAGTTCGCTACATGTGCCAAAATATAGTTCGGCTAGATGTTTAGCGCTCGTTTCGTAAGTAAATAGTCGAAAGGTACGCTTATGGAAGTTGTAGGAAAGATTCCAGTTATGCGTATAATTGATATTCCATAAGTATTCTTATATGAAATTGGTGCCTAAACATCAATTTTTTTTTTTTGTAATAAAAATACAATTGCTGAATTTTGCGGAAAATTCATGAAATGGTCACTTTTAGCGCATTTCGGACAGTTTTTAGTGCTACCGGGCATTGGTAAAATATTAACCAAACTCTTGTATTCCCATATAGGATTTAATATATAATTGATATTGGACTCTCATCCGAGTCCTAAAGATGTCATTTTAGATGTTTTCTGCAGATCCGGAGTTTTCGTCAGCACTCTAGTTCACTAGGCACTACTCTAGTTGTTTCGGTGAATTATTTGCACTATTTCAAATGTACCCAATAAAAGTGAATCATGTGTAATAATAAACGAATATTCCATGAGTTTTCTAAGATGTATATCATGTAATCATGCAGTCCGAATATTCAAAACACATACTTGTATAATGTAAATCACCGTTTTAAATGTAAGTAAATTCCCCGAAAGTGGCAGTTGTCACATTTGACACGGTCGAGGTGATTCGACACAGTCAAGGTGATTTGACACGGTCGAGGTGATTCAACACAATCAAGGTGATTTGACACTGTCGAGGTGATTCGACACAGTCGTGGTGATTCGACACTAAAAATCGTTTATTCGGGTTGAGTACTCCCTATGTCGTCACATATATTAATGTCCTTGCAAAACATTAATTGATCTGTTCATAGACGCTTTACATACCTGTTTTCAAAGGATTCTCTCAAATGTTTACAAGTTTATTGGAACTCATACAAAACGCATGAACTCACTCAACTTTCGTTGATGTTTTCAAAATTACATGTATTTCAGGAAACAAGATGGATCTTCGGCGCTGGCGTTGTTTTCAAGATGTAAATTTTGAGTTTAGATGTCATCCACTTTTGTTGGTTTGTAACTTAACCTGAGGATATGTTGGTTGAAACTTAAATGACTTGTGTTTGCAACGTTTTAAACTTATGAATGGATGAACATCATTTTAATCATATAGTTGTTTATTATAATCGAATGCAATGAAAACTGATCACACGTATACGCTTCTGCGAAAGTCAGGGTGTGAAAGGTTGGTATCAGAGCTTCGATTGTAGTGAACTAGGATTCCTTCTTGAGTCTAGACTACAATCACTAGGATTCTCTCACGAAAACATTTTTACAAACAAGGTCTTTCATTGCGTTTACGAAAGCGCCAAGATCCATGAGTCAAACATTTTTCAAGCGCCAATATACCAATTGAGGTATAGTCTATATGGGATAGACTTTCCGAAGATGGAATGACCCATGAAAGGACAAACGAGAGTTATATATGTGACAACTGGCACTTTTCCACATAATCCGTACATGTTAAACAGTAATTTGCGCATTAATGACTGTGCCTGATTTAATTAGTGACATGAATGATTTTCTGAATGTTGTCATATACATACAAGTGCAATACATGTTGCAAGATTATTTATCATTATTGCATGCAACACAATAAGGTTCAATTAGTGCACGGAACAAAGTTAGCACATTTATCAGACAAATTAGAAGTACTGGCGGGAGTTCAGTACTCTGGTAGACATGATGTTAAGACACAGAATGAGCCCGAAACCAAGAGTTGCACTAGTATAGTGTGTAGGAAAGTAAGGGATCATAAAACTGCCTTCCTAGTGATGATTTAAGTGCCAGAAAGTGCCCGAAACACGCTAAAACTGCAGAATTCTGCAGAAAACAATAAAATTTAGCAATTTTCAGCATTTAAACATCAAAATATAATGCAGAAATGTGGTATAATGGTCCAGAATACCTTCCTAGTTGTCGGGAATCAAAATTGTCACAAGACGGAACATAAAGCACACTAAACTGCGTAATTTAACACCTTAACGAACCGGTAACCAACCGAACAACCGGACACTACCCAAAACACCAAATTTTCACTAGAAGCAATGTTTTATCATTTCCGAGCTAGTTATGGTCACCGAACATCATAATTCAATCTCTAAACATTAAACACTTATAACCCTAACTAAATTACCTTAGAATCTAACTAACCATCTAACTTACCATTACAACTTATCCATGACCCCCCCCCCCCCCCCAATGTGGACGATTACAAGGGTGGACCCACCCTTGATTTCTTTATAATATTTTATAAGATATGTTGAGTTCATAGGAGTATTATATCCAAGAGTTTATAAATTGTTGGAAAGTTATTAATAAAAACCACAAGTTCCTTCATTCATCTCATTCACAACACTTGAACTTCATCACTCTCCTCTCCTCTCCTCTCCTCTCCTCTTGGTCTCGGCCGTAACCCACCCCCACTACACCACCCATTTTCACTTCTTGTTCATTCATTCCAAAGTGTTACAAAGGTGCAAGGAGCTAGATTAAGGAGCTTAGAGCCATTGGAAGTTGAAGGACCTTTCTCAAGAGCTATTAACCACCTAGTTTATCATCTCCTTCATCTTTGGTTTCGTCCCTAGCCTTGTGCTAGTAGTAAGACTCTTGAAACTTCATTTTACTTCTCATTATGTTGGTTAAAAGATCATGTAAGTAACTAAACATGAAGATCATGAAAGAACAGGAAGATAATCTTTAACATAAAGCTCACTAACATAAGAATCTTTGTTGTTTTAGTGTATGTGTGAATCTTGATTGTTGATTTCTTGTGAATATGATGTTAATCATCATAAGAAACTTGCTAGATTGTGATTAAACACATGATCTAGCAAGTGAAAGGATGAATCATGTGTAAATCAAGATGATCATCCTATATGTTTCTCATGAACTTGAAAATGAAGATGATTTTGTGTAAGATGATGATGAATACATGTTATTAGTCTTGTACATGCATGATTTCAAAGATGATTTTCTCAAGAAACCAAGTTTATTTACAAGATTTACAAAGTCATGATTTCTAAGGAAACTAATCATATTTTTAGTGTTAAATCAAGTATAGAAACATGTTTGTAACAAGAAGAATACAAAAGACTCATTTTTAGAAAAATCATCTTATAAGTTGTGAAAGACTAAATTCTTCAAGAATGTGATTTATAAACAAATAACCATGTTTTAAAGGGTAACTAAGTCTAGAAAATAACATACTAAGTTACTACAAGTTTTTACAAAATTTTAAGTTCATGATGTTGTTTAAATTGCATGATTTTGGCACATGGTAAGTGTGATTGAATTGTTGTTGATGGGTGATGATTTTAAAAGAAAATGATATGCTTTGAAAGCATGGAAACCTCTATTTTTAATGGGAAACTATGGTAAAATTTTTGTAGAATTTAAACACTTAGAAAAATATTTTTTAAACAATTGTTTATAAGTAAATTTTAACCATGGTTTTTCATGTAAAGCTTGCCATAATTTTTGTTACAAAAATTACAAATATTGGAGGTTGGGTTTTGATAAATAAAAGTGACTAAGTATATATTTAGGAAAATATATATTTAGTTGTCATAATTTGTGTGATTACTTGTATATTATGTGTATTAGTTATATTATTTTAGGATTTGAGAATAATATAACTTACCAAAATACCAAGAATTGTAATACAAAATAATACCAAAATTCCAAGAAATCAAATATATAATTTATACCCGAATTTTGGACAAATCGAACAAGGAATATGGATTACATATATATATTCCGGAATTAAGTTCATATATATTTTGACAAATAAGTTAAACGGTATTTTGGAAACCAAAGAAACGAAAATTATGATTTTTACAAGTATTACAAAAATATATCATATTTTTACCAAGTAGAGAACATATTATTTTGAGTGGAGAAAATAAATATATTTTCTTGAACAATTACAAGATATATTATTTTTAAAGAGAAAAATATATTTTCTTAAACAAATTGCGAATATATTATTTTGGGTGAAAATGGATTTATGAATATTTTCTAGGGTAACCTTGAAGATATATTATTTTTAAGGTTTATATGAAAATATAATTATTTTTGCCAAGGAAAAATCATAGATAAATTTTCTATGAAAGCTTTCTTAAAATATATATTTTAAGAATATAAATTAGTGATTTTTATTGGTTAAAAAATAATATTCCGGAAATTTAAATACAAAAATTAAGTATAAGAATACTTAATAAATACGATAAAAATACGTATTTTTGTACGTGCAAATACACCGGAATACTCTACCAATACTTGGCAAAAATACGCAAGTATAATTGACCCATCCTTGGGAGAATACACCAAGTTAAAATATATTATTTTAACAAATATTCCAATAATTGATCAATATAATTTAAGCTAAAATATTATTATTTTAACCAAAAATTATATATTTTGAAATAATACAAAGTACGTCAAAGATGTAACACAAAAACACTAAGTCATAACAAACAAGACTAAAGTCGTGGCACGACCTAACCGTCTAATAAACCATAACACGTGTGTAGGTAGTTGCACGAGTTCAGGACAGGACTTTTCAGTTACATCGGATAGCAGGACGCAATATTGTGAGTTCATGTCCCCCTTTTCTTTTAACTGTTTTCAGTTTTATAACTTCGGGGGTTAAATACATGTTACAAATATTTCAATGATTACAAATGGTATGATTAGCTAAGGAATGAACTCTTAGATCATGTGAGTGGTGGGTACAACACTTAAGACCATTAATCCTCGTATAAGGACCGAGGGACATGAGTGATAGATCTATTTGAGTGTTGCAAGCCCCACCCCTAGGCCAAAAGTGTCACACCCCGACCACGTAGAACATACAAAACGTGGCGGAAATGTCGGGGAGTGTTGTAACAGAATTAATTTGTTTCAAATCCATGGCAATTGAAGTTTCGTTTTATTGATTAAAAGGGTTACAATGTCTTAACAAACAAGAAATACAACATAATTAACTAGTCTTGCATCTTTTATTGTCACTAAAGCCCAAGTCTGCCTATGTGTATCTTGATCACCTTATGCAACAGTTCCTGAAAAACACATGTGAAAATAGGTACGTCAGCATAAAAATGCCTGTGAGATACATAGGTTTTGTGAAAATAGGTTTCATGACTTATGTTTGAGAAAATGTTTAGTCATGAACCTTGTTATTTGCTTTGCTTTGTAAATCATTTGAAAATCGATAAGATCAGATGATAAGTATAAATAAATGTAGGGTTAAATGAATAACCAAGTAAAATATGTTTGCATAAGATAAGATGTTTATAAATCAATGTCTTGTGAAAAGTATGTTATTTGTATAAAATGTTCTATGTCTCAAACTGAAATGATTCAAATAACGGTATGATATGTAATACCATACAAACACTTATATATAGGAAGTACCAGCGGCGTATCCACCATGCTTGTATCATATTACACACGCATCGTTACTTAATCACTTAATCAAACCAAACCAACCAATGTAAGAAGTCTATGTTTAAATCAATTGTCAAATGTATTGGGTTATATGTCAAAGTGTTCATGTCAAGATGTAAATCATATCAAAATGTCTATGTCAAATATCCATGTCAAACGTCTATGTCAAGATGTCATGTATGGCAAGTGAAATGTCTCAACTAAACCATATGCACAAAAACAAAGTATTGAAGTAAATCTTGGTTTAAATCAAAGTTATGTTTTGTGGGAAATGCATGATCAAATGTCAATCATGTTAAAATGTCTATGCCGAAATGTCTATGTCAAATGTCTATGTCAAAATGTCATGTAAAACGATGTACTAAGTAATGCACACAATTGGGCACACCTAGCATGAAATGTCATAAAATCATGTACTATAATGTACTAACGAACATAGCAGTATATGATGTTAAAACAGGAAAGCATGAAAGTAACAAGTAGGCACATGTGTTCCACCCCAAAACAGTTTGGAAAACAGTAAAAGAGGGGTCTATGTACTCACTTGAGATTGCTTAGTAGTCCTTGAGTAACAACCAAACAATGCTAGAGATCGCGGATATCAAACGACACCTACTATAGGTAACTATGTTAATAAACCGGACCTAAATCGGAAGATCTGATAGAATGAGGGTTCGTAAACCAAACGAGTATAGAGACTCGTGTCATATGGTTTAAAAAAGCCTACATGCTAAATGAAACCTTAATCTAATAACTTACGACCCATTACGACCCGTTTAGGTAGCTTATGCTACTTTAACGCGTCGTTCGCGTGAAACGCGTTCGGACCGCCTAACTAGCCCTATGACAAGTGTTATATGCCTAAACATGTTACATAATCAGTTATGTGACAAAAGTTTAGGTTACATATGCTTAATTACCAATTATACATGAAAAGGGTATTCTGGTAATTTACCTAAGGCATATAAACTACCTATCATACAACTACTTAAACGTTGTGACCATAGGGTATAACCTCGGAAGGTTATTCCCTACCTACTATGGTCACCTAATGTATTTGGTCGGATCCTAATGATCGACCAAACTGGGTCGGGTTCGAAGGTATAGGCGATTTATTAGATCGCCTACCCTACGACCCTAGACAACGTGGTAATCAGTGGGCATAGTCCCAAGGGACTATAACCAACGTGATTACACTCACGTTGCGAAGTTCAAACGAACTTCGCATTGACCATTACTGGTCAACGCTGAAAGTCAAACAAAGTTTGACTTTCGGACTCGAAAAGCAATAAAATAAGGAAAAGAACGAAAGAATACTTACGAAGGGTCCCCGAATGCTAATCCCGATCCAAGAACTCAGGTATGAAACAATGGTTTCAACTTAGAGCTCTCAAATCAGAATTCTTGTAAGAAATGAGGTTGGGGTGGATGGGTATTTATAGTTTTCGGGTAACCGTTAAGATCGTTTCTTGGAAAAGGGGGCACGATCAAGGCCGTACACTTGTCGGAATGTTATGGTACCTCAATTGGCCACCCACCATAAGGTATCAACATGTGGAAGAGAGATTAGGAGTGCAAAACAGCTGAAAACAGGCTGTTAAGTACTCTGCATCTGGTCTGAACTTGCTTTACGGACCTCAAAGCTGCCAATGTTGAGGTCCGTAAAGTAACAACTTTGGCAGATTTACAGTTTTGGTCCCTGCAGCCCCTAAACTTGGTTTTCGATGCATTTTTGACACGTTTAAGCCCCGTTAACCCCATTTCCAAGCTCTAAAATGAAGTTAAAGTATAGGGAACTTAAATTGTGCTCAAAAATATCTCGGATGATGGTTCGTTTGGTCGTACGAACGCGATGTTCGCTTAATTACGACGGAATGCGCACAAGCGCGAAAAACGATCCAAATGACGAAACGAATGGATTTTTCTTATGGCGAACACTAAAATATAATATAGTCATGCTTACATAAATTTTTGGATGTCCGGATGTATTCAGAACGTAAGTTATGCGCGAAAATGCAAACTTGTGCACTTTTTGACACTTTTAGTCCCTGAATGTCCCAAAAGTTTATTTTAGCACACCGAACCCCTCAAAGCCTATTTCTAAGCTATGTAAAGGATATTTATGGTATGTTTAACTTATGGCCATGTTCCGGAATGTCTATTACAGTTCAAATTGGCATACTTTCGCAGTTTGTCAACTTTAGTCCCTGTAAGCGATTTAACTTGATTTTGCCATACCAAAGCCTTCAAAACTTATTTCTAAGTTATGTAAAGGTTATTTATGGTATGTTTAACTTATGGCCATGTTCCGGAATGTCTATTACAGTTCAAATTGGCATACTTTCGCAGTTTGTCAACTTTAGTCCCTGTAAGCGATTTAACTTGATTTTGCCATACCAAAGCCTTCAAAACTTATTTCTAAGTTATGTAAAGGTTATTTAAGGTATGTTAAGCCTATGTCACTATTCCGGAGTGTTTGTTGCATTAAACTGGTTATATTTACGCATCGGTGTGCGTATAACCTTCCAGAAAGCGATTTAGAGTTTGAAATTGAACAAGAATTGATATGTGCAAATGATACACATATTTTTACAAATCCCAAGTATGAAATATAATATTTCATTGGTTTGGTATTTGTTTGATGGCCGTGGAGGCACAGGTGTTACAGTCTCCCCTACTTTAGGAAATTTCGTCCCGAAATTTAGTTTTAGAGGAAACTTGTGGAGACAGCTGTGACGGTTTTGCCTTCAGACAAATCCATTGAGCCCTTAAGTAAAACTCTGGGCCATGTTAGGATTCTTAGCAAAGATGTCAACCCTCAAATTGAAGTCATTGTAGTAACAAAACATGGAGTTTTGAACTATAGACAGGAGAACAGTTCCCGTGAAGAATTATCATAGGAAACTTGTGTGTGCTTGAAATCAGAATTGGGTAGTGTGAGAATAAATGACATTGGTCAAAGTCCAAGACTTCTCCCGTATCATTACTCTTGCCACTGTTGGTCTTAACACATGACAAAACTTCCTGTGGTTCCTATGCACTGAACTCCATAATTATGTAGGCCTCCATAATTACGTAGTTCCTTGCACAGTCCGCACAGTTTATTTCATAATGCGTATGGGGAAAAATCACACGAATAATCCTGTGGTGAATTAACTTGACTCTATAGAGTCTCTTTAACTAGGTCACCAAAGGATTAGATTAACGAACAATCTCTTGATTTAGACCACCCGAGGGCCTATTTAACTACATAAATACATGACATATTTAACTAGATTGTCGAACCAATCTATTTAACTTAGATCGACGTAGGATCTCTTTAACTAAACTACCCATGGGGAAAATTTAACCACATCGACGTAGGATGTATTTAACTAGATTGTCGGACCAATCTATTTAACTTAGATCGACGTAGGATCTCTTTAACTAAACTACCCACGGGGAAAAGTTAACCACATCGACGTAGGATGTATTTAACTAGATTGTCGGACCAATCTATTTAACTTAGATCGACGTAGGATCTCTTTAACTAAACTATCCACGGGGGAAAATTTAACCACATCGACGTAGGATGTATTTAACTAGATTGTCGGACCAATCTATTTAACTTAGATCGACGTAGGATCTCTTTAACTAAACTATCCACGGGGGAAATTTAACCACATCGACGTAGGATGTATTTAACTAGATTGTCGGACCAATCTATTTAACTTAGATCGACGTAGGATCTCTTTAACTAACTACCTACGGGGAATATTTAACTACACCGACGTAGGATGTATTTAACTTTAGATCGACGTAGGATCTCTTTAACTTTACTACCTAAGAGAAACATTCAACTACACCGACGTAGGATGTATTTAACTTTAGATCGACGTAGGATCTCTTTAACTCAACTATCTAAGAGAAACATTTAACTACACCGACGTAGGATGTATTTAACTAGATTGTCGGACCAATCTATTTAACTTAGATCGACGTAGGATCTCTTTAACTTTTCAACACATGTTTCCCTTAAACTTTGGAATAGTACTTTATAATCCAAGGGACTTAACTACAACGTGGAAGTCCATTAAGGATTTAAGATAGTACCTTTTAGAAATATCCTACTATGAATCCTTCATATGAAGGTAAGAAAGATTCTATGAGGATTTGGATAACGAATATCTAGAGTATACAAAAACACAAAAATGCATAAACACATAGTCACATAACCACAAAATTGTTTATCTAGATCTTTAATTTGTAAGTTTTGTTTTGTTAATTATGTACATGCATTTAAAGCACACTAGGAATCCATTTCATGGATTTCATTCGGCACTTTAAACATTAACAAGAATCTAACTATGAAGATAGGAAGATCTTCCAAAAATTCGATTTCGTTTTCAAGAAAACGCAATATTCGAATTAAGGTACAATAATTTTGAAGATACTGAAATACCCTTAGGTATCCTATTAAGAATTTATAGTGGTACGTTGGGTATTCATACAGAGTTGTAACTTGCGCCTTGTACTTCGTTTCTTTGCAAGAGACGGTTACTAAGGATTTCCGTGGAAAACGCAAGAGATAATAAAATGGAAGAAATTACGGGGTAGTCTGTTCTTCAAGGAATACGATTTCCTTGATTGTCGGTATTATAGGGGATACGTTGTTTATACATGCCATCATATTTGTACATTGCAATGCAAAATAAAAAGATTTATTTATAAACAACCACAACAACAACTGTTTCATGGACCCTGACAACAAAAGAAAATAATACATAAGGTTTGATTATTTCTAAACAACATTGTCTTTTAGTTGGTCCGATGCTCATCCTTGCGCTGGATTCGCGTTAGCAATCTTTGGGCAATTTCTTCGGAAATGGCCCATCTCGTTACAGTTGAAACAAGGACCTCGTGGAAGACGAGCTGTAGCAGGATTTACTTGAGGTTGGTTTGGACCAGCTTGGTTCGGGGTAAAACGACAAGCATTTGCCAGGTGACCGAGTCGCCCACATGATGCACACAAACGACACTGTAGGTGAGCTAAGTGGTGTGCATTACATTTGTCGCATATCAGTGCAGTACCGGCATAAGGTTTCCTTGCAGGAGGCTGCGCTGGTTGGTTGTGGGTGTTTTGGTTAGGTTGAGCAGCAATCGCAAAATTCTGCGAAGCCTTACGCTTCTTATTCTTGGACACCTCAGCATGTTCTTCCTTTGGTTCCACTTGAGCAGTCTTGTCGGACGGTCTTGGGTCGCCTTTTCGAAAAAGCTTTTTCTTTCTGATGTGGGATTCAGTTAGAGTAGCTGACAATTCAATGGCTTGTCTGACAGTAGTAGGGTTGCTGCCAGTAACAATATCCTGAAATAGGTCAGGAAGACCATCAGTATATTTCTCGATCGCCTTATCCACAGGAGTAACCATAGCAGGACACAACAGGCTCAATTCTTCAAAACGGTCAGTATAGGCTCGATGTTCACCACTGTCTTGCTTCAAATCATCAAACTCCCTCTCCAAAGCTCGCAGTTCATGACGAGGACAGAACTCCCTCATCATAAGAGCTCTAAGCTCGGCCCAAGTCTGTGCTAGTGCAATTTCAGCACCCCGGTCTCTCATAATCCCGTTCCACCATGTAAGAGCCCTCTTCTGAAACACGCTCGAAGAAAACTCGACCTTGCGATTTTCAGGACACTGAACGTGACGGAACGTATTCTCAATGCTCTCGAACCATTGAAGAAGCCCAGTTGCTCCCTCTGAACCACTAAACTTGAGCGGTTTAGCCGAGTTGAAACTCTTGAAGTTGCAGGGAGCATTGTTGTTGTTGATGGCCTGCATCATTTGAGCATAAAGATTTGGGAAGGCAACAGCCATTTGCTGCGCGATGATTTCCGCCAGTTCGGCATTTGCCATCTGATTGTCGCGTCGAGGAGGCATTCTAAAAGAGGAAACATGAAAGGAAACGAGTGAGAGATTTAGACGAAAAGAATGAGATGAAACAAATCTGATGAAAGCAAGGGTAGTGGTCATTTGTTTGTTACTACAAAGCAACAAACGACCTCGGTGATTAATCAAAGTAAATAGGTCAAAAATAATGTATCGCGAAGACATGCTCGCCTATAAGTGAACACTCATCCCAAGAATTCCCAGGTAAGCACAACTGGTCTCGCGTCTGATGAGATGTATACGAAGTGCTTGCCTAGACAGAAATCCCAGAATACAGGCATTCACCCTTCCAGTTTGCACGTGTTCACATTATTTAAAACCCAAAACCTTGACGAGATTTTGAAAATTCAAAGGGGTTCAAAACCTTACAATAGAGGGTTCAAAACCTTGTAATCAATCATCCTAGAACAGATGATTAGTTTTCAAAGCGGTTTTGAAATTTATGTTCTTGTTGTGGTCGTCGCCTAAGGATAGGTGACGGTATTGTTTTATGACTAAACGCAAGTAAACTCGCGTTAGGGTCCTAAGAAGGTTATAGACTAGGTCAAAGCATTACTAATAACCTAATTCCCTATAACCATTGGCTCTGATACCATCTTTTCTGTCACACCCCGACCACGTAGAACATACAAAACGTGGCGGAAATGTCGGGGAGTGTTGTAACAGAATTAATTTGTTTCAAATCCATGGCAATTGAAGTTTCGTTTTATTGATTAAAAGGGTTACAATGTCTTAACAAACAAGAAATACAACATAATTAACTAGTCTTGCATCTTTTATTGTCACTAAAGCCCAAGTCTGCCTATGTGTATCTTGATCACCTTATGCAACAGTTCCTGAAAAACACATGTGAAAATAGGTACGTCAGCATAAAAATGCCTGTGAGATACATAGGTTTTGTGAAAATAGGTTTCATGACTTATGTTTGAGAAAATGTTTAGTCATGAACCTTGTTATTTGCTTTGCTTTGTAAATCATTTGAAAATCGATAAGATCAGATGATAAGTATAAATAAATGTAGGGTTAAATGAATAACCAAGTAAAATATGTTTGCATAAGATAAGATGTTTATAAATCAATGTCTTGTGAAAAGTATGTTATTTGTATAAAATGTTCTATGTCTCAAACTGAAATGATTCAAATAACGGTATGATATGTAATACCATACAAACACTTATATATAGGAAGTACCAGCGGCGTATCCACCATGCTTGTATCATATTACACACGCATCGTTACTTAATCACTTAATCAAACCAAACCAACCAATGTAAGAAGTCTATGTTTAAATCAATTGTCAAATGTATTGGGTTATATGTCAAAGTGTTCATGTCAAGATGTAAATCATATCAAAATGTCTATGTCAAATATCCATGTCAAACGTCTATGTCAAGATGTCATGTATGGCAAGTGAAATGTCTCAACTAAACCATATGCACAAAAACAAAGTATTGAAGTAAATCTTGGTTTAAATCAAAGTTATGTTTTGTGGGAAATGCATGATCAAATGTCAATCATGTTAAAATGTCTATGCCGAAATGTCTATGTCAAATGTCTATGTCAAAATGTCATGTAAAACGATGTACTAAGTAATGCACACAATTGGGCACACCTAGCATGAAATGTCATAAAATCATGTACTATAATGTACTAACGAACATAGCAGTATATGATGTTAAAACAGGAAAGCATGAAAGTAACAAGTAGGCACATGTGTTCCACCCCAAAACAGTTTGGAAAACAGTAAAAGAGGGGTCTATGTACTCACTTGAGATTGCTTAGTAGTCCTTGAGTAACAACCAAACAATGCTAGAGATCGCGGATATCAAACGACACCTACTATAGGTAACTATGTTAATAAACCGGACCTAAATCGGAAGATCTGATAGAATGAGGGTTCGTAAACCAAACGAGTATAGAGACTCGTGTCATATGGTTTAACAAAGACTACATGCTAAATGAAACCTTAATCTAATAACTTACGACCCATTACGACCCGTTTAGGTAGCTTATGCTACTTTAACGCGTCGTTCGCGTGAAACGCGTTTGGACCGCCTAAGTAGCCCTATGACAAGTGTTATATGCCTAAACATGTTACATAATCAGTTATGTGACAAAAGTTTAGGTTACATATGCTTAATTACCAATTATACATGAAAAGGGTATTCTGGTAATTTACCTAAGGCATATAAACTACCTATCATACAACTACTTAAACGTTGTGACCATAGGGTATAACCTCGGAAGGTTATTCCCTACCTACTATGGTCACCTAATGTATTTGGTCGGATCCTAATGATCGACCAAACTGGGTCGGGTTCGAAGGTATAGGCGATTTATTAGATCGCCTACCCTACGACCCTAGACAACGTGGTAATCAGTGGGCATAGTCCCAAGGGACTATAACCAACGTGATTACACTCACGTTGCGAAGTTCAAACGAACTTCGCATTGACCATTACTGGTCAACGCTGAAAGTCAAACAAAGTTTGACTTTCGGACTCGAAAAGCAATAAAATAAGGAAAAGAACGAAAGAATACTTACGAAGGGTCCCCGAATGCTAATCCCGATCCAAGAACTCAGGTATGAAACAATGGTTTCAACTTAGAGCTCTCAAATCAGAATTCTTGTAAGAAATGAGGTTGGGGTGGATGGGTATTTATAGTTTTTGGGTAACCGTTAAGATCGTTTCTTGGAAAAGGGGGCACGATCAAGGCCGTACACTTGTCGGAATGTTATGGTACCTCAATTGGCCACCCACCATAAGGTATCAACATGTGGAAGAGAGATTAGGAGTGCAAAACAGCTGAAAACAGGCTGTTAAGTACTCTGCATCTGGTCTGAACTTGCTTTACGGACCTCAAAGCTGCCAATGTTGAGGTCCGTAAGGTAACAACTTTGGCAGATTTACAGTTTTGGTCCCTGCAGCCCCTAAACTTGGTTTTCGATGCATTTTTGACACGTTTAAGCCCCGTTAACCCCATTTCCAAGCTCTAAAATGAAGTTAAAGTATAGGGAACTTAAATTGTGCTCAAAAATATCTCGGATGATGGTTCGTTTGGTCGTACGAACGCGATGTTCGCTTAATTACGACGGAATGCGCACAAGCGCGAAAAACGATCCAAATGACGAAACGAATGGATTTTTCTTATGGCGAACACTAAAATATAATATAGTCATGCTTACATAAATTTTTGGATGTCCGGATGTATTCAGAACGTAAGTTATGCGCGAAAATGCAAACTTGTGCACTTTTTGACACTTTTAGTCCCTGAATGTCCCAAAAGTTTATTTTAGCACACCGAACCCCTCAAAGCCTATTTCTAAGCTATGTAAAGGATATTTATGGTATGTTTAACTTATGGCCATGTTCCGGAATGTCTATTACAGTTCAAATTGGCATACTTTCGCAGTTTGTCAACTTTAGTCCCTGTAAGCGATTTAACTTGATTTTGCCATACCAAAGCCTTCAAAACTTATTTCTAAGTTATGTAAAGGTTATTTATGGTATGTTTAACTTATGGCCATGTTCCGGAATGTCTATTACAGTTCAAATTGGCATACTTTCGCAGTTTGTCAACTTTAGTCCCTGTAAGCGATTTAACTTGATTTTGCCATACCAAAGCCTTCAAAACTTATTTCTAAGTTATGTAAAGGTTATTTAAGGTATGTTAAGCCTATGTCACTATTCCGGAGTGTTTGTTGCATTAAACTGGTTATATTTACGCATCGGTGTGCGTATAACCTTCCAGAAAGCGATTTAGAGTTTGAAATTGAACAAGAATTGATATGTGCAAATGATACACATATTTTTACAAATCCCAAGTATGAAATATAATATTTCATTGGTTTGGTATTTGTTTGATGGCCGTGGAGGCACAGGTGTTACAAAAAGTGGTGACTATGTCTTACAGCCGGAAGCCCGGTACAAAATCCGCAAGGTTTGAGCCTTCCTGCACCATTTCACACATATTAATGTATTAGATACACATTAATGATCTGTTCATAGACGCTTTCATACCGATTTACAAAAGGTATACTTACAGATGTTTACAAGATTATTCGAACTCATACAGGAACACATGAACTCGCTCAAATTTTGTTGATGTTTTCAAATTTACATGTATTTCAGGAAACAAGATGGATCTTTGGCGCATGTGTTGTTTTCAAGACGTAAAGTCCAAGTTTAGATGTCATCCACTTTTGTATTGTAACTTAACTTGAGGATTTTGGTTGAAACATAAAAGACTTGTGTCTGTAACTTTTCAAACTTATGAATGGATGAACATCATATTTTAATCATATAGTTGTTTATTATAATTGAATGCAATGGTATTGAACAAGTCACACATCATTACGCTTCCGCAAAAGTCAGGGTGTGACAATATATGACATGTTGCACTTATTTGCCAGTATATACTAAGTAACATTATTATTCATTAATATATATGCATATATGTGTACGGAATAATTATTGACGGGAACGAGATACCTTCGACTTCGAATCCTATTATTGTTCTTGACTCGTACAATGAGACTGCCGACCTTGCATTTATTACAGAGCTTAGGGCTAATGTATTTGCCAAACAAGACCCTGAGATTGATTTCGTAGAAGATGGTTGTTCTTCCCCCTCTAATGCGAAGGTGCCTGACTACGGCAGTGACGGCGAGGCGGATGAGGTAACCTTGGCAGCAACCTTATCAGTGGGACGAGGTCCCTGTGGCTTTTACGAAACATGATTGATGACACTCGTGTCCAGAAAAGGAAGATGAGGTACTCATCTTGAAGGTGCCCCTCCAACCACTATTGGTAGGAACTCTCTCTATTCCTATTCTGTCTAGCATTGTGCCATTTCGCGCGTAACGACGACGGACGTTGGCGCGTGGTCCACCATAAAGGTCCCATATATGTCGAAGGTATGAGGACAGTAGTGTCCCTTCTCTGACTGATCAGTTGCTTCGAACGAGAGAAAATTAGGCTGACCATGCAAGACAATTTATTATTACGGGGGCCCACATAATAACAACTTGTTGTGCATGGGGAATCCTGGTGGACTCTGCGGGTCAAGCTAATGATCATCACCCATTCAGACTTACTAAGTTGTTCAAACCTCCATCTAATGAAACACTAACCGAGATAGCTACTATAACACTCTACAAAGTAGGGAGTATGTCTTTGTCTACTTCATGCCTAACACTTCTACCCGAAATACAAGTCATTTGGAAACCGGTATCTAAGCAAGTGGAGATGACTAACACTCAGAAAAGATTCTTCTCATCCTTCACCTCACACGCACCCTATCATCCACTACCTATATCACCACCACCAACACCCCTATTAGTAATTCTACACTCTCTATCCCATAAGGCACTCCATCGTTTGAGTAGTGCATTCCCGCCCTGGAAAACCGCTCCACGGTTGCTACAAGGCACAATTCAGTCCCGAAGAAGAAGTCACGTACCCTCACGACCTTATCTCTGCGTCTTCACTATCACCCCCTATACGTGGTAGTAATGCACAACCCCCATCTTTTGGGAAGTATACCCGTTTTTGTAGAACTAAATATAACCAGTTTAATGCAAGGTTATACGCGCACTGATGCGTAAATATAACCAGTTTAATGCAACGAACACTCCAGAATAGTGAAATAGGCTTAACATACCTTAAATAACCTTTACATAACTTAGAAATAAGTTTTGGAGGGTTTGGTGTGGCGAAATCAAGTTTATTCGCTTACTGGGACTAATTTCGACAAACTGCGAAAGTATGCCGATTTGTACTGTAACGAACATTCCGGAACATGACCATAAGTTAAACATACCCTAAAGATCCTTTACATAGCTTAGAAATAGGCTTTGAGGGGTTCGGTGTGCTAAAATAATCTTTTTGGTCATTCAGGGACTAAAAGCGTCAAAAAGTGCATAAGTTTGCATTTTCGCGCATATCTTACGTTCTGAATACATCCGGACATCCAAAACTTTATGTAATCATTAAAATATTTTATTTTAGTGATTGGCATGATAAAATTCCATTTGTCGCGTAATTTGGATCGTTTTTCGCATTCGTTCGTGTTTCGTCGTAATTAACCGAACAACGCAACGGTACGACCAAACGAACCGACATCCGAGATATTTTTGAGCATGTTTCATGTTCCCTATACTTTAACTTCATTTTAGAGCCTTGAAATGGGATTAACGGGGCTTAAACGTGTCAAAAATGCATCAAAAACCATGTTTTGCACATTCAGGGACCAAAATTGACAATCTGCCATAGTTATCTTAGGAAGGGACCAAAATGAAAAATCTAAATTCCAGCTTGTTCCATCTATTCCCCTCATTTACACATGGTTTTAATGAAACTAGGGGCTCCCATGGTTTCACAAAACCATGGGCACATGTGTACGGATGAGATCTAAGCTCGTTTTTCGAGGAACGATCCTAACGGTCCTAGAAATCCTATAAATACCCATGATCCTCATTGTTGCAACTCACACAATCTGATCTATTTTCTCTAAGTTGGGGCTTAGCACCTCATACATGAGCAGGTTGGATCTAGATTTCCATTCTTGGACCCGTTGTAAGTCTTCTTTCGTTCTTTTTTCGCGTGAAAGTCAAACTGTGTTTGACTTTCTGCTTTGACCAGTTTATGGTCAACATGAAGTTCGTTTGAACTTCATAACGTGAGCGTAATCACGATGGTTTTAGTCTCTTGTGACTATACCTACTGATTACCACGTTATCTAGGCATAGTGGCGAGTCGTAGTTTCGGCCAAAATGCGTATTCTTGCGTATTTTGTAACCAAACTACTTTTAGGTATCAAAACCGTTTGTTTTGATACCAAACCTGTTTTCAAACCTCGTTAAGCATGTTTTAACATGTTTAGCTCGTCACTTTAGGTTTAGTGCTTATGTAGAGTCGTAAGGTAAGCGGTCTAAACAACCGCTTATACTTTCGAACCCGACCCGTTTGGTTGATCATTAGGATCCGACCAAACACATTACGTGACCATAGTTGTATAGGGAATAACCTTCCGAGGTTATACCTTATGGTCACTACGTTTAGCTAGTTGTATGATAGGTAGTTTATATGCCTTAGGAAAATTACCAAAATGCCCTTTTTATGCATAAGTTCATTTTAAGCATATGTAACCTAAATTTTTACATATAACTGATTAGGTAACATTATTAGACATATTAAGGCAAATAATACTTGTCATAGGGCTAGTTAGGCGTTCCGAACGCGTTTTAAGCGAACGACGCGTTAAAGTGGCGTAAGCTACCTTAACGAGTCGTAATGGGTCGTAAGCACTTAGGTTAGGTTTCGTATTAGAATGTAGGCTTTGTTAAACCATATTACATGAGTCCCTACACTCATTTGGTTTACGAAACCTCATTTTATCCGATCCCCCGATTTAGGTCCGTTTATTTACATAGTTATCTATATTAGGTGCCGTTTGATTCCGTGATCCCTCTAGCTTTGCTTGGTTGTTGTTCAAGACTTCTAAGCACCCTCAAGTGAGTACATAGTCCCCTCTTTTACCGTTTTCAAATGTTTTGGGGTGAAACATATGTGCCTACTTGTTACTTTCGTGTTTTCCATGTTTTCATATCATATACTTGCTATGTTCATTAGTACACTATTAGTACATGATTTCATTATGTTTTGCTATGTATGTTCACTTAACATGCTAGCGCAATTGTTTTACATTTTGAACCATTTGTAATCGTTGGATGTATGTGAACCATTTGTAACCATTTGATGTATGAGAACCATTTGTAATCGTTTGATGTATGTGAACGATTTGCAACCGTTTGATTTATGTGAACCGTTTGTAACCATTTGATTTATGTGAACCATTTGTAACTGTTTGAACCATTGGGTTAGGGAAGTGATTAGGTAACGGGGCGGGTGTAATGTGTTAAAAGCATGGTGGATACGCCGCAGGTGCTTCCTATATATAAGTGCTTTTAACACATTATATATCGTTGCGTTATCTAGATCACTTGGGTAAACGATTTCGAAACGATGTCACACAATGATATTTTCTGAATAATATAAACCATACGATTTTTATTAACGAGTTTCTACGAGATGTTTTACGATTTGATTTAATAAAACAAAATGTTTTGGAGTTAAGAATCATGGCTACGAGATTTTATAAATTATAACCAACTTGATTTGAGTTGGTTAATTATGTCGCAATACTATACTTTTCAAAACAAGTTTTTTAAATAAGTATTGCAACATGTAAAATGAGCCATGAATCTGACACTCATATAAAACCTATGTATTCGCCGGCATTTTTATGCTGACGTATTTTCACATGTGTTTCAGGTACCATAGTTGATGATGTTTGATGATGATATTGGTGTATGCTCACATAGGAATAGACGAGGCCTTAGTCACTTAATAACAATGAAAGTCTTTTGTTCATGTTTTGTTTCTAATTCCAATGTAATGTAATACATTTAATTCAATAAAACGAAACTGTTTAATCCATGGTTGTGAAACAATGATTCTGTTACAACAGTCCCCGACGTTTCTGCCACGTTTTGTTGTTTTACGTGGTCGGGGTGTGACAGAAAAGTTGGTATCAGAGCCAATGGTTATAGGGAATTAGGTTATTAGTAATGCTTTGACCTAGACTATAACCTTCCTAGGACCCTAACGCGAGTTTACTTGCGTTTAGTCATAAAACAATACCGTTGCCTATCTTTAGGCAGCAACCACAATAAGAACACAAAATTCGAATCTGCTTTGAAAACTAATCATCTGTTCCAGGATGATTTATTATAAGGTTTCGAACCTTCAAAGTTTTCAAATTCTCATCAAAGTTTAGGGCTACATAATGTGAACACGTGCAAACTGGAAGGGTGGGTGCCTGTACCCTGAGCTTTCTGTCTAAGGCTAGAGTGTTCGTACAAATATGCAATATCGGACCAGTCACTCTTTCCTGGGAACTCTTGGGGTGAGTGTCCACTTATAGGCGAGCATGTCTTCGCGATACATTATGAGGACCTATTTGCTTTGATTCAGCCTTTGTGTGTCGTTTGTTTGCTTCGTGGTTCAAACAAATGACCATCACCCATGATTTTGGTCGGTAATTGTAACATCCTATTCTTACCCAATGCCATTTCATTTGTTTTCTCTCTTGTTTCCCCTTTTTAGAAATGCCTCCACGACGCGAAAATCAGGTCCCTATTGAAGAGCTGGCAGCTGTCATTACGCAGCAAATGACTGCTGCAATCCCGAACATCGTTGCTCAATGTAACCAAGCTCTCAACAACAATAATGCCCCCTGCAACTTCAAGACGTTCAACTCGGCTAAGCCATCAAAGTTTTTTGGGTCTCAAGGAGCGACTGCACTTCTGCAATGGTTCGAGAGTCTAGAGAGCACCTTCAGGCATGTTCAATGCCCAAATGAGCGAAAGGTAGAATTCGCATCTAGTGTCTTTGAGAAACAAGCTTTGACATGGTGGAATGGTGTGATGAGAGATAGGGGTGCCGATGTGGCACTGGCTCAAACCTGGGAAGAGCTTCAAGCTATGATGATGAAGGAATTATGTCCTCGTCACGAGATCAGGGCCTTGGAAAGGGAATTCGACGATCTTAAGCAAGATAGCGGTGAGCATCGAGCCTACACAGATCGTTATGAGGAATTAAGTCTGTTATGCCCGAATATGGTTACGCCTTTGGATAAGGCAATCGAAAAGTACATTGATGGCCTCCCTGACCCAGTACAAGACATTGTGACTGGTAGCAACCCCACTACAGTTAGGCAGGCCATTGAGTTATCTGCTACCTTGACTGAATCTCAAATCAGGAAAGGTAAACTTTTTCGAAAAGGTGATAAGAAACCAGTCAAGGAGTCGAAACCCAAAGATGAACAGACTGGATCCTCCAAGAAGTCAAAGAAGCGAAAAGCTTCCCAGAACTTCGTCGTGGTTGCTCACAATGATCAAGCTGCCCCCAACCAACCAGCTTAACCCCCTGCTAGGAAGCCATACAATGGAACTGCACCCTTGTGCAACCAATGTAACCTTCATCATCATGCTAGTGTGAAGTGCCGCAAATGCCAAATTTGTGGACTTATAGGTCATACAGCAAGAGTTTGTCGAGCTGCAGTTGCACCCAATCAAGCTGACAACAATCCTGCTCAGACTCGTTTTCCACCAGGTTCTTGCTACAACTGTGGCGAGATGGGTCATTTCCGAAGAAATTGCCCAAAGCTTGCTAATGCAAATCCAGCACAGGGATGAGCATCTGACCGACTATAAGACAACACCGTTTAGAAATAATCACGTCTTATGTATTATTTTCTTTTGTTGTCAAGGTCCATGAAACA
The DNA here is from genome assembly GCA_030545235.1 of Helianthus tuberosus. NCBI lineage: Eukaryota > Viridiplantae > Streptophyta > Magnoliopsida > Asterales > Asteraceae > Helianthus > Helianthus tuberosus. Next base: position 68,805,431 of record CM060356.1, on the reverse strand, counting down.
GTTGTTATCGTGGTTTATAAATAGAGTTAACTGCCATTTTCGTCCCTGTGGTTTGGTCACTTTGGCCATTTCAGTCCATTTTTCAAAAATGCGCCATTTTCGTCCCCCACGTTCTGGAAAGGTGCCATTTCAGTCCAAAAATCATAACCCAGTTAAGTCAGTTTGTAAATAAGGACTGATTGTGTAAATTTGTAACATAAAGGACTGATTGTGTAAATTTGAAAAAAGGACTGAAATGGCAGTTAACACCACCACCACTAGCCCTGCCACCACCACCACTCCGCTGCCACCACCACCGCCACCACAGCCCTACCACCACCACCACTCCGCTGCCACCACCACCACTCCGCTGCCACCACCACCGCCACCACCGCCACCACTCCGCCACCACAGCCGAACAATAATAAAACTAACAACAACAACATTAATCATAACATCCGAACGTGTGTATATATTGAAATTATTGGCATCTCTATCACATGACATATAGATTTAAAGGTTTGTTATATTGTTATGGTTATTCCTTTGATTAACCGACAAAAAAAAAGGAAAAGATATGTATATATATGGAACAAAACAAGCTGGTCAAAATTACAAATCTCCTATCAATTGTCGACGCGGCTTTCCCATTTTATGTTGATCATCAAATCAATTAAGCTCCTTCTATTTTATCCAACTTATTGATCGAACCCAACCAGATTCATAGCCTCCCCTTGTTCTCGTTCCCCTACACAATCAAAAGCATTGCCGATTGCCGATTGTGCTCGCCGCCGCATCGTTTTTCACCCCGAATCAGAGTTGGGTCATCGACAACTCCGCACGACGTACCGTCACACTCCGCCATTGTATTACTCCGCCTAGTATCACACACTCTCGCCCAGAGACCGCTGCAACTTCACCACCGCCGCCTGACCGTCTTCCGATTTGCCCGCAACCGGCGCCGCTCTAATCTGTTTGATCTGTTTATCGGATCTTTTCAGGTAACAGTTCCGACCACGCTTGCTAAAATCTTTTTTTTGTGACCTTGAGTTCTTTCCGGCGACTAAGAAATACAACTCCAAAGTTGAACTAAAATACATGAGAACAAAAGCGGAATAAGAATACGTGTACGTTTCGTTTCGTCTAAAATATGGAACTTGATTGTGTCTGATTACGGAAACTTGATTTATATGTGTGTGTGTGTTGATTTATATGTATGTGTGTAACGTATATTGTAGGTGAGTGCGTGTGTATACATGTGCAATGTGTGTTGATTTATATGGAACTTGATTGTGTCTGATTACGGAACTTAACGTATGAACAGTGATGATTTTTGTGGAGCTCCGGTTCCGGCGATTGGCAGTGGCTGTGGTGGCGGTGGTGGTGGCAGCGGAGTGGTGGTGGTGGTGGTGGCAGCGGAGTGGTGGTGGTGGCAGGGCTGTGGTGGCGGTGGTGGCGGCAGCGGAGTGGTGGTGGTGGCAGGGCTAGTGGTGGTGGTGTTAACTGCCATTTCAGTCCATTTTTCAAATTTACACAATCAGTCCTTTATGTTACAAATTTACACAATCAGTCCTTATTTACAAACTGACTTATCTGGGTTATGATTTTTGGACTGAAATGGCACCTTTCCAGAACGTGGGGGACGAAAATGGCGCATTTTTGAAAAATGGACTGAAATGGCCAAAGTGACCAAACCACAGGGATGAAAATGGCAGTTAACTCTTATAAATAAATCTTTTATTTACATTGCAATGTATTTATGTGGTTGCATGTATAAACAACATATCCCCTACAATACCGACAATCAGGGAATCGTATTCCTTGAAGAACAGACTACCCCCAAAATTCTTCCATTTTATGATCTCTTGCGTTTTCCACGAAAATCCTAAGTACCCATTTCTTCTAAGGAAACAAAGTACAAGGTGCAAGTTACAACTCTGGACGAATACCCAAAGTGCCACTATAAATCCCTAAATAGGGTACCTAAGGGTATTTCCGTAAATCCTAAATAGTTGTGTACCTTAATTCGAATATTATGTTTCTTTGAAAACAAAATCGAATTTTTGGAAGATCATCCTATCTTCATAGATAGATTCTTGAAAATGATTAAAGTGCCAAATGAAATCCACGTATTGGATTCCTGGTGTGCTTTAAGTATCCGCGTCCAAAGATAACAAATTAAAGGTCAAATTAAACAATTATGTGATTATGTGCTTATGTGTTCCCTTTTATGTTTTTGAATGATCCAAATTTTTGTTATCCAAATACTCATAAAATCTTCCATATCTTCGTTTAAGGGATTCATAGTAGGATATCCAAAGGTACTACCTTAAATCCTTAATGGGCTTCTACGTAATAGTAAAGACCCTTGGATTATAATGTACTATTCCATAATTAGACCCCTTAAGTGGTCTAGTTAAACAGATTGATCCAAAAATCTGGTTAGGAATATCATGTGATGATATAGCTGAAAAGACTCCTTCGTGGTCTAATTAAAGAGATCATTTGTCGATCTAATTAAAAGGACCCTATGATAGTCTAGTCACACTCATCACAGGTTTGATTTTCTTCCCCTTCACATTACAAAACAAACTGTGCGGACTGTGCAAGGAATTACGTAATTATGGATGCATACATAATTATGGAACTCAGTGCACAGAAACCACAAGAAGTTTTGTCATGTGTCTAGAGTTGACCCAGTTCATTTCCGTTTCTGAAGAATACCCATTGAGGAAAATGACTCATTCCGTTCATTTTCGTTTATGAAGAATATCCATCGAGGGAAATGAATATCCCTGATTTTTCTTTTTCCTTCATTTCCGTTTCTGAAGAATACCCATTGAGGAAAATGACTCATTCCATGCATTTTCGTTTATGAAGAATATCCATTGAGGGAAATAAATATCCTTGATTCTTCCTTCATTTCCATTTCTGAAGAATACCCATTGAGGAAAATGACTCATTCGGTGCAATTTTCGTTTCTGAAGAATATCCAATGAGGGAAATGAATATCCTTGATTCTTCCTTCATTTCCATTTCTGAAGAATACCCATTGAGGAAAATGACTCTTTCCATGCATTTTCGTTTCTGAAGAATATCCATTGAGGGAAATGAATATCCTTGATTCTTCCTTCATTTCCATTTCTGAAAAATACCCATTGAGGAAAATGACTCATTCCATTCATTTTCATTTCTGAAAAATGTCCGTTGAGAGAAACAACAGGATTATGCCTTGCATATCTTTGATGGGTTTTTCTACGCAAATAGATAAAAACCCTAGATTCCATGCAAGACAATTATTTAAGACAGCGTCACATACAGACTCCTACGAATAAATTTCGGGACGAAATTTCCTAAAGTAGGGGAGACTGTGACACCTGTGCCTCTGCAACCATCAAACATATACCAAATTTATGAAATAATGTGTTTCAAACTTGGGATTTGTAAAAATATGTGTATCGTTTGCACATATAAATTCATGTTCGATTTCAAGCTTTAAATCGCTTTCTAGAAGGTTATACGTGCACTGATGCATAAATATAACCAGTTTAATGCAACGAACACTCCGGAATAGTGAAATAGGCTTAACATACCTTAAATAACCTTTACATAACTTAGAAATAAGTTTTGGAGGGTTTGGTGTGGCGAAATCAAGTTTATTCGCTTACCCACTAATTTTGACAAACTGCGAAAGTATGCCGATTTGTACTGTAACGAACATTCTGAAGCATGTCCATAAGTTAAAAATACCCTAAATATCCTTTACATAGCTTAGAAATAGGCTTTGAGGGGCTCGGTGTGCTAAAATAAACTTTTTGGTCATTCAAGGACTAAAAGCGTCAAAAAGTGCATAAGTTTGCATTTTCGCGCATATCTTTCGTTCTGAATACATCCGGACATCCAAAACTTTATGTAATCATTAAAATATTTTATTTTAGTGATTGGCATGATAAAATTCCATTTGTCGCGTAAATTGGATCGTTTTTCGCATTCGTTCGTGTTTCGTCGTAATTAACCGAACAACGCAACGGTACGACCAAACGAACCGACATACGAGATATTTTTTAGCATGTTTCATGTTCCCTATACTTTAACTTCATTTTAGAGCCTTGAAATGGGATTAAGGGGCTTAAACGTGTCAAAAATGCATCAAAAACCATGTTTTGCACATTCAGGGACCAAAATTGACAATCTGCCATAGTTATCTTAGGAAGGGACCAAATGAAAAATCTAAATTCCAGCTTGTTCCAGCTGTTCCCCTCATTTTCACATGGTTTTAATGAAACTAGGGGCTCCCATGGTTTCACAAAACCATGGGCACATGTGTACGGATGAGATCGAAGCTCGTTTTTCGAGGAACGATCCTAACGGTCCTAGAAATCCTATAAATACCCATGCTCCTCATTGTTGCAACTCACACAATCTGATCTATTTGCTCTAATTTGGGGCTTAGCACCTCATACCTGAGCAGGTTGGATCTAGATTTCCATTCTTGGACCCGTTGTAAGTCCTCTTTCGTTCTTTTTTTGCGTGAAAGTCAAACTGTGTTTGACTTTCTGCTTTGACCAGTTTATGGTCAACATGAAGCTCGTTTGAACTTCATAAGGTGAGCATAATCACGATTGTTTTAGTCTCTTGTGACTATACCTACTGATTACCACGTTATCTAGGCATAGTGGCGAGTCGTAGTTTCGGCCAAAATGCGTATTCTTGCGTATTTTGTAACCAAACTACTTTTAGGTATCAAAACCGTTTGTTTTGATACCAAACCTGTTTTCAAACCTCGTTAAGCATGTTTTAACATGTTTAGCTCGTCACTTTAGGTTTAGTGCTTATGTAGGGTAGTAAGGTAAGCGGTCTAAACAACCGCTTATACTTTCGAACCCGACCCGTTTGGTCGATCAATAGGATCCGACCAAACACATTAGGTGACCATAGTTGTATAGGGAATAACCTTCCGAGGTTATACCTTACGGTCACTACGTTTAGCTAGTTGTATGATAGGTAGTTTATATGCCTTAGGAAAATTACCAAAATGCCCTTTTTATGCATAAATTCATTTTTAGCATATGTAACCTAAATTTTTACATATAAACTGATTAGGTAACATTATTTGACATATTAAGACATATAATACTTGTCATAGGACTAGTTTAAGCGTTCCGAACGCGTTTTAAGAGAACGACGCGCTAAGGTGGCGTAAGCTACCTTAACGAGTCGTAATGGGTCATAAGCACTTAGGTTATGTTGTGACAACCCTCAAAATTACAGGTACTGTACAAATTAATTAACCTTAATTATGTGCTTAATGACTGTGCTTGATTTCATCTGACGTTTTAAACTGTTTACTGATTATGTCATATACATACATGTGCATTCTTTACATACAGTCACTCCAATTATTTTATACAGACTCTTAGTGACAATCCTGATGCACAAAGCACAGTTAGCACAGTAAGCGGGTAACACAGACACATGCTGACAATACCAGCACTTAGACAGACAATATTATTATGGCCAGTATGAGCCAGGGATAGAGTACTACACTGGTTGGTAGTGTAGGGAAGTGAGAACCATAAGACTTTGTCACTAGGTGATAGTTTGAGTGCCGGAAAGTGCCTAAAACGCAATTTAAATACAGAATTTCGCATTTTTAGTAACAAATCAGCTTTGAACACACTCATATTATACAGAGTATTGACTAAATGGTCCTGGACACTTTCCTAAGTGTTGGAATTAATTTCGTTACAAAAAGATGCGCAAAAGACACTATACGGTGAAATTAAACGCTTTAACGGAACGATACGTAACCGAACAACCAGACATTTTCCGAAACACGAAAATATTTTCAGAAATATTATTTTTATCATTTTAAATTATTTTTGGTCATGAGAAATCCCTACGCACTATAGAACATGTCACACACCCACTATACTTGAAAATACCCTTAACCTCTTATTTTCTACCTACTAATTACCAACATATTTACACTTTACCCCCCCCCCCCCAACCGATTTTTCTGCCATGATTAGTAAAGATATTTTGTTTAGATTGTTTAAAAAGTGAATCTCCATTCTATTGGCCAAGCTTTTGTTATGATTTCCCCTAAATAGCTAACCTTGCCTATTTCCAAGAAAAATAATCATCACTTCAACTTTTACACTCCACTCTTCCCCTCTCTCTCTCTAAATTTCGGTCATATACCCCCCCCCCTCCCTCATCACAACCGAAAATCATCACCATCACTCTCACACTCCCCTCTTCTTCTCCAAAAGCTCTCATGCAAGGTTGAAGGTTCATCCATTGAAGTGCAAGTTTGAAGGTCTTCACGGAAGCTTGATTCTAGCCTTTGTCATCAACATTTCACCATCATCTTGTCCTAAGATTACTACCCTAGCTTTGTGCTAGAAGTATGTCCCTCCACACTCTTGTTCTACTTTGATTCTTGTTATGTTTGTTTGATTATTCTTGACACACACAAAGCTTGCACACTAAAGAATGAACTTAAAATTCTGCACAAAAACCCTGGATTAAGGGGTTGTATGAAGTGGAAATCTGGATGGTTTAGGGTTGGTTAATGCATACATGATGTTTTGAACATTTATCCCTCGATACACCATAGTTAGAGTCCTTGTTTATGCGTTTTTAAGTCACTTCTACACCAAAACAGCTTGCTGATTGAGTTTTTCCAGCCCCTTCAACAGGCTGTAACGGGTTCATTTTAAATCGAAAAAGTTAAGTTCTGGAGTCTAAATTGTGTAATTTTGAATATCTGAACTAATGAAACTGGAATCGTAATTTTTCGAGACCGTTTACTATTTTTAAAGTATTATTTCGGACAGCAGCTCAAAGCTGAAATAATTCTGCTGAAAAAGTATGTGGTAATCCGAGTCAAAACTTAAAACCTGAGCAGAGTCAGCTCATGGAATTTTTACCATAGATAGTCACGGTTGTTTTTGTGACCCTCCAACTGGAATTTCGACAATCCGACTCACGATTGATTTTTAGTGAATTTTTCCGTAAAACTGCAATCAGAATGTTTCAAATCTGATTGCAGTTGAGTAAAAGATTTCTTATATAAAATTGGTAATGAACTGATGTCCGGAATTTTTACACAATAAATCGTGGATTATATATGACCTACTGTAAAAATTTGAGAATTTTTGAAAAAGGATAACTATTTTATTTAATTACTCGAAAACAGTCCTGTTTTGTGTAATAAATCTGAAAAGGGCGTAGTTAGGGTTTTGCATGTAGATTTGTCGGGTTGGCTATGTGGGAACACTTTGTGAGATATTTGTAAAAGAAAATGATATGTTTTATGCATGGACACCTCCATTTGCAGAGGAGGCCATGGCGAAATTTTTCGGAAATTATAACACTTAGTAAATACTTACTTTCTTAGACTATAATCTACTAGAACATTAAACGAACAAATATTTATCACACGAATCCTTATAAGTAACGCAACTCTAAATATTAAACTCTAAGCCAAGGCACGGCCCGTTCGTCGAATAGACATTAGCACGTGTAGGTTGTCGTGTAGCAGTCAGACTTTGAGATTCGGTTCAAGACGCAATACAATGAGTTCATGTCCCCATTTTCTCTTAACTATTTTCAGTTTTACTTTTCGGGGGTGAAATACATGTTACAGACTTTTATTATGGTATGGTTAGCTTAAGGAGGGTTTTTATTACGCGATCATGTGAGTGGTGGGCACAACACTTAAGGCCATTAATCCTCATAGTAGGACCACGGGACGTAAGTGATAGATCTATTTGGGTGTAGCGAGCCCACACCCATGAGGCCGGGGGCCCATAGTGGTGACTATGTCTTCATACCGGAGACAAATTTGCTAGGTTTGAGTCTTCCTGCATCATTTCACACATACTATTGGTTTTGCAACCCAATGGTGATCAGGTTTTTCCTTAATTGCTACATACCAGGGATTTTACTTATACAGACATTTTTAAAGGCATTTATATACTCACTTACACATGAACTCGCTCAACTTTTGTTGACTTTTTAAAACTACATGTATTTCAGGGAATTAGTTTGGATCTGGCAAGTGATTCATGATTAGCTGCGTACCAAATAAGGATGTCATCCGGAGTCGTAGGTTTGGGAAGTGTAACTCTTTCCTGGACGAGTTGCATGTCTCAAATTCATGTGTCGTTGGTAGCTTATCGTCGAGTCTTTTGAATTCTCTTTAAACTAGTCATGTTTTGTAAACGTCCGTGATGGTTAACGTTTTTTTTAGACAATATGTTATGTATTTTCAATTACTTTAATGAAGGAACATCCGTATTTTATCATATAGCATTGTTGTGATTGTTGCTATGGTATTAAGAAGTCACACCAACTAAACCCACGCTTCCGCAAAAGCCAGGGTGTGACAGCTTGGTATCAGAGCCTCGATCATAGCGAACTAGGATTCATTCTCGAGTCTAGACTATGATCACTAGGGCTCTCACGAAAATGTTTTCAAACATTTTACATTTGCATACACTAAAAGTCCAGATCCAGGGCACAAACATTCTTTTTACAAACAAAAAGGCACAAATACACTTTTCAAAAATTATATTTGAGTCTTAGAGACTGGGAGATTGGTCTTAGAGACCAGGGTAGTCTGAGAGACTAGGGAGTTCGGTTTAGAGATTTGGAGGAATAGTATGGAAAGACTAGGATGCATACATGATTTCATTATTATTGTTTACATGCTTACCTTATTTGTGTGCATATGTTGTGGTTGTGTTACAGACACCATGGCATCTTCCGGCAGCGGAGTATCTAATACGAGCGACCCGATGGCCTTTACTTCAGATGACGAGATGGCCACAGACTCGGGAGTCTTCACTTCAGACTACACGAGCACAGACGAAGACGATTTTCAGCCCTTCGCCCTACCAGACTTCGGGGACGACATGCCCTTAGCTGATGGTCCACCAGGAGAGGACCTACCCCTCGTCCCGATCCCTGCTCCTCTTCCTTTTGCTGCAGTTCCCTTTGAGGAACAGCCTCTCGATGTGTTACCCGGTGATGATGTCGTTCTACCCATCGAGGGTCCCCCGGAGGGAGACCAGGATGGTGGGGCCCCGGTGGAGGACGGCGTTCCAGTTGTCGATGTTCCAGTTGTTGATCCTATTGTTCCCATGGTCGAGCTTTCCGATAGGGAGGTTCAGTCTGATTCGTCTGCTTCAGATTCCTCCGAGTGGACAGCTTCTCATACCCTACTGTTAGGACTCGGTTACATTCCTCGCATGGACGCTGATGAGGAGATGGAGTTGGAGCAGCCTGCTGAGGCTCCTGTTCATCCAGATGATCCGATTCCTGCCATACTTGCTGATTATCAGCCCGCTCCAGTCATTTCCGAGCCCGCTCTTGCCATTGACCCTGTTACTGTCACTGATACCCCTGTTGTTGCACCCTCAGCCGTCGAGATACCAGCTATAGCACCCGTACCCGATCCCATGGATATTTTTGACGACCTTGCACCGTTCGCCACCCACATGGACCCGAGGTACGCCTACTCCAGCAATGGGTGGATTGAGGAGGATGACTATCCTCCGTATGTAGCCCCAGTCACTCCCCCTCCCGTACCACTCGATACTCCCTTGTTTCCTCCATCCGCATCCGATACCCATCGTACTGACCTTCCCGTCACATTCCTTCAGGACATCCCTCCACCCCAACCTGGGGAGGGATCGTCGAGCCAGCTCTTCGGCCACACCCCATTCATGCCAGAGGATAGCCAGTTCTTGCCGCAACTCCCTTATCCGGATTTTGTTCCACCAGTGTCATTTTCTGCACCCTTCGTGACCCAGTTTCCCCATGTCACTTCGCAGTTTGCGTTTACCACACACACTACACTCCCGGTTTCAGCCCCGATGGGCGAACCATCCCCATGGTCAGCACCCCATGTCATGCCTGTATCCGACCCTTACTTCTATGATGGATTCTCTGTAGAGGACACGCTCGCGTCACTACAGTTTCAGCGGGACGCCTTGAGGCAGTGTGTCCAGCGATTGGAGAGAGCTCCACATCCTCACTGTCCCTGTCAGACTCAGTTTCCAGCATCGCACACTTCCTTTCCATCATTTCAGGATCCAGACATTCAGTTCCTCCCTCTCGATCAACAGGTTGCTTTCGTATTGCGTTTTGCCTATGCACTTGAGGAGGACTTGGTGCAGTTGCGCCGATTGATTTTCTCATTTTCCACCTCCTCATCCACCATCAGCTTAGGGATATATTCGGGGCAACAGGGATTCCAGATCTTCTACAGACAGGCTACTACTAGTGAGAAGACAGTGCTCGAGCCATGATTATGAAGACCTTTTGAGACCACGTTTTGATTTTTGATTTATTGGTTATTGTACCCGGACAAGGGTGATGTAGCCCTAATATATTTTGACACATGATGTAATTGTGAGACTATAATGGTGATTTTGTTTATGAAACTTAAGTTATAAGTCTTCAAATTTCATGCATTGTTGATTATTTGTTATGGTTATGACATGAGATGTTATGTAAATAATGAATGTTACTACATATACATATGATTGTATGCTACTATGACCTGACCAACGTGAAACATCCTCTAGAAAATGCCTCCACGACGTGAAGCACGCATGCCAACTAACCAGGCCGAACTACAGGGGATCATCGCGGCTGCTATTGCGCAATATGCCGCATCCCAACCAGGATCAAGCGGAAATATCAATAACAACAACAACCCCCCGAATGGTAATGATCAGTCATAGGAGACACATTACACTATATTTTGGATGAGTCATGTGCGACTACTAATAAATAACATTGCTTGTACAGGGTGTACTTTCAAGCAATTCTTAGATTGCAAGCCACTAAACTTTGATGGCACTGGAGGTGCCGTGGCTTTTACCCGCTGGACCGAGAAGACTGAAACAACAATAAGAATGAGCAAATGTGCGCCGGGACAACAAGTTACATACATCTCTGGGCTCTTCACTGACGGTGCCCTCTCATGGTGGAATCTCCAAGTTCAAACCCTTGGAGAGGCCGCAGCGTACGCCATGACTTGGGCTGAACTGAAAGAGCTGATGCGCAGGAAGTATTGCTCCAGAGCTGAGATCCAGAGACTGGAAACAGAGTTTTGGCATTTAAAGATGGACGGTCCCAAAATCGCAGAATATGTTCAGAGATTCCACGACTTGTCACTTGTGGTACCTTATATGGTTACACCGGAGTTCAAAAGGATCGAGCGTTTCATCTGGGGATTGGCACCCCAAATTCTGAGTATGGTAACCACGTCCAAACCAGCGACGATTACGGAAGCAATTGACGTTAGTGTGGCACTTACGGAGGAGGCGATAAGGTTGGACAAGTTCTCGATTTCTGAAACCAAGAAGAAGGAGACTCATGCCGAGTCAGCTGGCGATAACAAACGGAAGTTTTCTAACTTTAAGCAGAGTACGAGCAATGTGAGCAAGAGGGGTGATTCGAGCACACCGGCCAGAGCCAGAACCGGTGATGAAAATAGAGGAAAGGGTTACATGGGCACTCTGCCCAAGTGTGGTATTTGCCAGTTCCATCACCCCGGTCCATGCCGATTTAGAAAATGTGAGTCCTGCGGGAGGACGGGTCATTTAAAGGAGACATGCTGGGTTGGATCGGGCCAGGGTGGCCAAAGGAATTTCAATAACAACAACCGTGGTAATGGAAACCGGCCACAAGGGAATAATGGGGGAAATGGTAATCGTGGGAATATCGCCAATCAAGCCGGAAATCGAGGAAACAACGGAAATCGAGGTGGAAATGGTAATGGAAATGGCCGAGGGCCAGGATGCTTCAACTGTGGCGACACTGGGCACTTCAAAAGAGACTGCCCGAAGCTGAATCAGGCGCAAGGCCGAATCTTTAACATTGGTGCGAGGGAGGCGCGCCAAGATCCGAACGTTGTCACCGGTACGTTCCCTATAAACCAACGCTTTGCATCTGTTCTTTTTGATACTGGTGCCGATTATAGTTTCGTATCGTTAGAGTTTAAGAATATACTTGGGTTGGCCACTAGTAAATTAGACGTTCCATACTCGATCGAATTAGCGAATGGGAAATTAATTGAAACGGGAGAAGTCATCAGGGGATGCATGATAGAATTGGGAGGACACGAATTTAAGCTAGATCTACTACCAGTCGAGTTGGGAAGCTTCGACGTGGCAGTGGGAATGGATTGGTTATCGAGCAACAAGGCCGAGATCGTTTGCCACGAGAAGACCATCCGCATCCCAATGACGGATGAAGAGACGATCATAGTACACGGAGAGAAGCGTGATACGCCACTGAGAATCATTAGCTGTCTGAAAGCTAGAAAGTGTTTACGGAAAGGGTGTGTTGCCTTTTTGGCGCACATCGTGGATAAAGAAGCTGCTGAACCAAGGATTGAAGACATTCCAGTCGTAAGAGATTATCCTGAAGTCTTTCCAGAAGACTTGCCAGGATTGCCGCCACAACGGCAAGTCGAATTCCACATCGACTTGGTTCCAGGCGCCGCACCTGTAGCCAAGGCACCCTATAGACTCGCTCCATCAGAAATGCAGGAATTGTCAACACAACTCCAGGAGCTATTAGATAAAGGATTCATCAGACCAAGCTTCTCGCCTTGGGGAGCTCCGGTCCTGTTCGTTAAAAAGAAGGATGGTAGCTTTCGTATGTGTATAGACTACCGCGAGCTTAACATGTTGACTATCAAGAACCGTTATCCTTTGCCGAGAATTGATGACCTGTTTGATCAGCTGCAAGGTTCAAGCTTCTATTCAAAGATCGATCTTCGTTCAGGATACCATCAACTCAGGATACAAGAGGAAAGTATCCCGAAGACGGCATTCAGAACTCGTTATGGACATTACGAGTTCTTGGTTATGCCATTTGGATTGACAAACGCACCGGCAGTTTTTATGGACCTGATGAACCGAGTTTGCAAACCGTACCTGGATAAGTTTGTGATCGTGTTTATCGATGACATTCTAATCTACTCGAAGACGAAGGACGAGCATGAACAGCACTTAAGAGCTATTCTAGAGCTACTCAAGAATGAGAAGTTATACGCTAAGCTCTCAAAGTGTGAGTTTTGGCTACGCGAAGTCCAGTTTCTTGGTCACGTGGTAAATGGAAATGGAATTCATGTTGATCCCACAAAGATCGAGGCAATCAAGGATTGGGAGACTCCAAAGACGCCAACTGAGATTCGACAGTTCTTAGGTTTGGCTGGCTATTATCGAAGGTTTATTGAGGATTTCTCGAAAATAGCTCAACCCCTGACCGCACTCACGCAGAAAGACAAGAAGTTTGATTGGGGTGACAAGCAAGAAGAAGCGTTTCAGTTATTGAAGAACAAGCTTTGTGACGCACCGATTCTATCTCTACCCGAAGGCACGGAAGACTTCGTGGTATATTGTGACGCCTCGCGTCAAGGTTTGGGTTGCGTGTTGATGCAACGCCAGAAAGTTATAGCCTATGCCTCACGTCAATTGAAGATACACGAGAAAAATTACACCACCCATGATTTGGAACTGGGCGCGGTGGTGTTTGCATTAAAGATCTGGCGACATTATTTATACGGCACACGATGTACGATCTTCACTGATCACAAGAGCCTGCAGCACATATTCAATCAAAAGGAGCTTAACATGAGGCAAAGACGCTGGGTTGAACTATTGAACGACTATGATTGTGAGATCAAGTATCATCCAGGGAAGGCGAATGTGGTCGCCGATGCCCTAAGTCGGAAGGAAAGGATCAAGCCCATAAGGGTTAGGGCTTTGGAGATGATCGTCCAGACAGACCTTCCTTTGCGCATTCGTGCCGCTCAGAGAGAAGCTCTCAAAGAAAGGAACATCGAGGATGAATACCTCCGCGGGATGGAAAAGCAGTTGGTACCAAACGAGGAAGGAACCTTGTGCTTCATGAAACGAATTTGGGTTCCTCTGTTTGGTGGATTGAGGAAGGTCATCTTCAACGAAGCTCACAAGTCGCGATACTCGATTCATCCAGGAGCGGATAAAATGTACCAAGATCTTAAGGATTTCTATTGGTGGCCAAGGATGAAAGGCGATGTTGCGGTATATGTTAGTAAATGTTTGACATGCGCCAAGGTAAAAGCCGAATACCAAAAGCCTTCAGGTCTCCTGCAGCAACCTGAAATACCCAAATGGAAATGGGAACAAATTTCTATGGACTTCATAACGAAACTGCCAAAGACACCCAAGGGCCATGACACGATCTAGGTAATAGTAGATCGTCTAACAAAGTCTGCACACTTCTTGCCGATCAAAGAGAAAGACAACACGAGTAAACTTGCAGAGATTTACATGCGAGAGATTGTGGCACGTCATGGAGTGCCTCTCTCAATTATCTCAGATAGAGATGGGAGATTTGTATCAAGGGTTTGGCAATCCTTCCAAGAAGCTTTTGGATCGCAGTTGAATCTGAGCACGGCATTCCATCCGCAGACCGATGGCCAAAGTGAAAGAACTATTCAGACCTTGGAAGACATGCTGAGAGCATGTGTAATGGATCTAGGTGGTAGCTGGGATAATCATTTACCATTGGTCGAATTCTCTTACAACAACAGCTACCACACAAGTATTGGAGTCGCGCCATTTGAAGCTCTTTACGGACGCAAGTGCCGATCACCACTATGCTGGGCTGATGCAGGTGATAGGCAGCTCGCTGGTCCCGAAATCGTCCAAGAGACGACAGACAAGATTGCGCAAATTCGAAAACGCATCGAGGCGGCTCGCGACAGACAGAAAGCCTACGCAGATCCAGACAGGAAATCCGTGGAGTATCAAGTTGGGGATATGGTGTTGTTAAAGGTTTCACCCTGGAAGGGTGTGACACGCTTTGGGAAGCGTGGGAAATTGAATCCGCGTTACATTGGCCCTTTCAGAATCCTGCAAAGGATTGGGCTTGTAGCATACAAGTTGGACCTGCCTGCTGAACTCAATGGCGTTCATGATACATTTCATGTATCGAACCTGAAACGGAGTCCAACAAAACACACCGTTGTCATTCCTGCTGACGAAGTTCACATCGACGACAGACTCCACTTTGTTGAAGAACCTGTTGAGGTCACTGATTGGAAGGTTAACAAGACACGCCGGAGTAGTGTCAAGCTCGTCAAAGTGCGATGGAACGCTAGACATGGGCCAGAATTCACGTGGGAACGTGAGGATCGCATGAAGGCCAAGTACCCACATTTATTTCCCAAGACCCCTGCAACTAGGCGTAGGACCTAAAATTTCGGGACGAAATTTTCTTAACGGGGGGAGAATGTGACAACCCTCAAAATTACAGGTACTGTACAAATTAATTAACCTTAATTATGTGCTTAATGACTGTGCTTGATTTCATCTGACGTTTTAAACTGTTTACTGATTATGTCATATACATACATGTGCATTCTTTACATACAGTCACTCCAATTATTTTATACAGACTCTTAGTGACAATCCTGATGCACAAAGCACAGTTAGCACAGTAAGCGGGTAACACAGACACATGCTGACAATACCAGCACTTAGACAGACAATATTATTATGGCCAGTATGAGCCAGGGATAGAGTACTACACTGGTTGGTAGTGTAGGGAAGTGAGAACCATAAGACTTTGTCACTAGGTGATAGTTTGAGTGCCGGAAAGTGCCTAAAACGCAATTTAAATACAGAATTTCGCATTTTTAGTAACAAATCAGCTTTGAACACACTCATATTATACAGAGTATTGACTAAATGGTCCTGGACACTTTCCTAAGTGTTGGAATTAATTTCGTTACAAAAAGATGCGCAAAAGACACTATACGGTGAAATTAAACGCTTTAACGGAACGATACGTAACCGAACAACCAGACATTTTCCGAAACACGAAAATATTTTCAGAAATATTATTTTTATCATTTTAAATTATTTTTGGTCATGAGAAATCCCTACGCACTATAGAACATGTCACACACCCACTATACTTGAAAATACCCTTAACCTCTTATTTTCTACCTACTAATTACCAACATATTTACACTTTACCCCCCCCCCCCCCCAACCGATTTTTCTGCCATGATTAGTAAAGATATTTTGTTTAGATTGTTTAAAAAGTGAATCTCCATTCTATTGGCCAAGCTTTTGTTATGATTTCCCCTAAATAGCTAACCTTGCCTATTTCCAAGAAAAATAATCATCACTTCAACTCTTACACTCCACTCTTCCCCTCTCTCTCTCTAAATTTCGGTCATATACCCCCCCCCCCTCCCTCATCACAACCGAAAATCATCACCATCACTCTCACACTCCCCTCTTCTTCTCCAAAAGCTCTCATGCAAGGTTGAAGGTTCATCCATTGAAGTGCAAGTTTGAAGGTCTTCACGGAAGCTTGATTCTAGCCTTTGTCATCAACATTTCACCATCATCTTGTCCTAAGATTACTACCCTAGCTTTGTGCTAGAAGTATGTCCCTCCACACTCTTGTTCTACTTTGATTCTTGTTATGTTTGTTTGATTATTCTTGACACACACAAAGCTTGCACACTAAAGAATGAACTTAAAATTCTGCACAAAAACCCTGGATTAAGGGGTTGTATGAAGTGGAAATCTGGATGGTTTAGGGTTGGTTAATGCATACATGATGTTTTGAACATTTATCCCTCGATACACCATAGTTAGAGTCCTTGTTTATGCGTTTTTAAGTCACTTCTACACCAAAACAGCTTGCTGATTGAGTTTTTCCAGCCCCTTCAACAGGCTGTAACGGGTTCATTTTAAATCGAAAAAGTTAAGTTCTGGAGTCTAAATTGTGTAATTTTGAATATCTGAACTAATGAAACTGGAATCGTAATTTTTCGAGACCGTTTACTATTTTTAAAGTATTATTTCGGACAGCAGCTCAAAGCTGAAATAATTCTGCTGAAAAAGTATGTGGTAATCCGAGTCAAAACTTAAAACCTGAGCAGAGTCAGCTCATGGAATTTTTACCATAGATAGTCACGGTTGTTTTTGTGACCCTCCAACTGGAATTTCGACAATCCGACTCACGATTGATTTTTAGTGAATTTTTCCGTAAAACTGCAATCAGAATGTTTCAAATCTGATTGCAGTTGAGTAAAAGATTTCTTATATAAAATTGGTAATGAACTGATGTCCGGAATTTTTACACAATAAATCGTGGATTATATATGACCTACTGTAAAAATTTGAGAATTTTTGAAAAAGGATAACTATTTTATTTAATTACTCGAAAACAGTCCTGTTTTGTGTAATAAATCGGAAAAGGGCGTAGTTAGGGTTTTGCATGTAGATTTGTCGGGTTGGCTATGTGGGAACACTTTGTGAGATATTTGTAAAAGAAAATGATATGTTTTATGCATGGACACCTCCATTTGCAGAGGAGGCCATGGCGAAATTTTTCAGAAATTATAACACTTAGTAAATACTTACTTTCTTAGACTATAATCTACTAGAACATTAAACGAACAAATATTTATCACACGAATCCTTATAAGTAACGCAACTCTAAATATTAAACTCTAAGCCAAGGCACGGCCCGTTCGTCTAATAGACATTAGCACGTGTAGGTTGTCGTGTAGCAGTCAGACTTTGAGATTCGGTTCAAGACGCAATACAGTGAGTTCATGTCCCCCTTTTCTCTTAACTATTTTCAGTTTTACTTTTCGGGGGTGAAATACATGTTACAGACTTTTATTATGGTATGGTTAGCTTAAGGAGGGTTTTTATTACGCGATCATGTGAGTGGTGGGCACAACACTTAAGGCCATTAATCCTCATAGTAGGACCACGGGACGTAAGTGATAGATCTATTTGGGTGTAGCGAGCCCACACCCATGAGGCCGGGGGCCCATAGTGGTGACTATGTCTTCATACCGGAGACAAATTTGCTAGGTTTGAGTCTTCCTGCATCATTTCACACATACTATTGGTTTTGCAACCCAATGGTGATCAGGTTTTTCCTTAATTGCTACATACCAGGGATTTTACTTATACAGACATTTTTAAAGGCATTTATATACTCACTTACACATGAACTCGCTCAACTTTTGTTGACTTTTTAAAACTACATGTATTTCAGGGAATTAGTTTGGATCTGGCAAGTGATGCATGATTAGCTGCGTACCAAATAAGGATGTCATCCGGAGTCGTAGGTTTGGGAAGTGTAACTCTTTCCTGGACGAGTTGCATGTCTCAAATTCATGTGTCGTTGGTAGCTTATCGTCGAGTCTTTTGAATTCTCTTTAAACTAGTCATGTTTTGTAAACGTCCGTGATGGTTAACGTTTTTTTTAGACAATATGTTATGTATTTTCAATTACTTTAATGAAGGAACATCCGTATTTTATCATATAGCATTGTTGTGATTGTTGCTATGGTATTAAGAAGTCACACCAACTAAACCCACGCTTCCGCAAAAGCCAGGGTGTGACATATGTTTCATCTTAGAATGTAGGTTTTGTTAAACCATATTACATGAGTCCCTACACTCATTTGGTTTACGAAACCTCATTTTATCCGATCCCCCAATTTAGGTCCGTTTATTTACATAGTTATCTATATTTGGTGCCGTTTGATTCTGTGATCCCTCTAGCTTTTCTTGGTTGTTGTTCAAGACTTCTAAGCACCCTCAAGGGAGTACATAGTCCCCTCTTTTACCGTTTTCAAATGTTTTGGGGTGAAACACATGTGCCTACTTGTTACTTTCGTGTTTTCCATGTTTTCATATCATATACTTGCTATGTTCATTAGTACACTATTAGTACATGATTTCATTATGTTTTGCTATCTATGTTCACTTAACATGCTAGCGCAATTGCTTTACGTTTTGAACCATTTGTAATCGTTGGATGTATGTGAACCATTTGTAACCATTTGATGGATGAGAACCATTTGTAATCGTTTGATGTATGTGAACCATTTGTAACCGTTTGATTTATGTGAACCGTTTGTAACCATTTGATTTATGTGAACCATTTGTAACTGTTTGAATCATTGGGTTAGGGAAGTGATTAGGTAACGGGGCAAGTGTAATGTGTTAAAAGCATGGTGGATACGCCGCTGGTACTTCCTATATATAAGTGCTTTTAACACATTATATATCTTTGCGTTATCTAGATCACTTGGGTAAACGATTTTGAAACGATGTCACACAATGATATTTTCTGAATAATATAAACATTACGAGTTTTATTAACGAGTTTCTACGAGATGTTTTACGATTTGATTTAATAAAACAAAATGTTTTGGAGTTAAGAATCATGGCTACGAGATTTTATAAATTATAATCAACTTGATTTGAGTTGGTTAATTATGTCGCAATACTATACTTTTCAAAACAAGGTTTTTAAATAAGTATTGCAACATGTAAAACGAGCCATGAATCTGACACTCATATAAAACCTATGTACTCGCCGGCATTTTTATGCTGACGTATTTTCACATGTGTTTCAGGTACCATAGTTGATGATGTTTGATGATGATATTGGTGTATGCTCACATAGGAATGGACGAGGCCTTAGTGACTTAATAACAATGAAAGTCTTTTGTTCATGTTTTGTTTCTAATTCCAATGTAATGTAATACATTTAATTCAATAAAACAACAACAACAACCATACCCTGTAAATCCCACAAATAGCAAAGCTACTCATAGGGTCTGGGGAGGGTGGGATGTAGACAGACCTTGCCTCTATCCCTAGGGATAGAGAGGCTGCTTCCAGAGAGACCCTCGGCTCCAAAACGAACATCATACCAACACACCAAGTGAAAGAACATAGAAATAAAAAGTCAGCCATACCAAGAAAGTTATCAGAGTGACACAATATAATGTAAATCATGTATAATATCATACAACATTTGGGCATGTACACAGGAATGCAATCACCGGTAAGGTCACTTAAAGAATAAGAAGACCTACGTCCCTAAAATACACCTAAGACCTTTATGCAATATCCCCTAAAAGTCCTTAACCCTAATCCTACGTCTCCACGCAGTCCTATCTTGGACCATGTCCTCAGAAAGATGCAACTCTAGTAAATCATGCCTAATCTGCTCATCCCATGTCAGTTTGGGTCTGCCTCTTCCTCTCCTTCCCTCCACAGTAAGAGTTTCCACTACTCTAACTGGTGTCGTCGTTTGTCTCCGCTTCACATGCCCAAACCATCTCAATCTCCCCTCCTTAATCTTATCTGATATACTAGCCACCCCTAATCTTTTCCTAAAAACCTCATTCCTTATACGATCTAACCTCGTGTGACCACACATCCACCTCAGCATCCTCATCTCTGCTACCTCCATCTTGCGCGCTTGTGTCTTCTTGATAGCCCAACAGTCTGTTCTATATAGCATAGCCGGCCTAACTGC
Source organism: Helianthus tuberosus (assembly GCA_030545235.1). Lineage (NCBI taxonomy): Eukaryota > Viridiplantae > Streptophyta > Magnoliopsida > Asterales > Asteraceae > Helianthus > Helianthus tuberosus. The sequence goes on along the minus strand of CM060356.1, from coordinate 68,785,058 downwards.
TACTCTGTAAAATTTTCCCTTTAGTTTAGTTGGGAACCTCCTATCGCACAATACCCCACTGGCTGCCCTCCATCTACACCAGCCAGCTTGTATGCGATGGGTTACATCACTATCAATGTCACCATCTCTTTGTACAAACGACCCCAAATATTTAAATTTAGTTACCTGTGGGACCAATTGATCCTCAATGGTGATTTGGGTGTCATCATCATCGGCTACACCACTAAAATCACAGTGTAGATACTCAGTCTTAGATCGACTAATCCATAGGCCCTTGCCCTCTAAAGCTACTCGCCACTCCTCTAACCTCGCATTCAGGCACTGTTTAGTCTCTGCAATCAACACAATATCGTCTGCAAAAAGCATGCACCACGGAACTGTCTCCTGAATCAACTTGGACAGCTCATCCAAGACAACCGCAAAAAGAAAAGGGCTCAACGCAGACCCTTGGTGGAGTCCTACCTCCACAGGAAAGAAGTTTGTATCCCCTACAGGCGTGCAGACACTAGTTTCCGCTCTATCATATGTATCCTTAATTATGTCTATATACTTCCCAGGTAGCCCTCGACCCTCCAAACTATCCCAAATCAGTTGTCGTGGGACAGTGTCATATGCCTTTTCAAGGTCGATAAACACCATATGTAGATCTTGCTTTTTCGCTCTATACTTTTCCATCAATCTCCTTAGAATATGTATCGCTTCTGTAGTTGACCTCCCTTTCATGAATCCAAATTGGTTTACTAAAACCTGAGTTTCTTTTCTAATTCTAGTTTCAATTACCCTTTCCCAGAGCTTCATAGTGTGGCTTAGTAGTTTGATTCCTCTATAGTTCCCACAACATTGAGCGTCTCCTTTATTCTTGTATAGAGGCACCACGACACTACTCCTCTACTGATCTGGCATTTTTCCAGTCTTGAAAATACGATTGAACAAAAGTGTTAGCCATCGGACTCCTTCTTCCCCCAAACACTTCCACACCTCAATTGGTATGTTGTCCAAACCCACAGCCTTGCCCCTTCCCATCTTCCTAAGTGCCATCCTCACCTCTTCATGTGTGATCCTAGTGCAGTAGCAATTATTCTGTTGTCGCCTTTGAGTCCTGGGATTGCTGCTATCTTGTTGGTATGCCCTACCGTTGTTGAAAAGATTCTGGAAGTAGGTTTGCCATCTTAACTTAATGTCATGTGCCTTGACTAAAACACGTCCATTCTCTCCTTTGATAAACTTTACTACTCCTAGATCTTTTCTTCTTCGCTCCCTAGCTTTGGAAATCTTGAACATATCATGCTCCCCCTCTTTCGTTTCCAAATGTTCATACATTTGTTTATAGGCTGTGTTTTTTGCTTCGGTCACCGCCTTTTTCGCTTCCCTTTTTGCCTTCTTGTATATCTCCCTCACCCTCAGCCGCTCTTCCTCATCTGTGCACCTCAAAAGATCTCTAAAACTCTTTTGCTTATCCTTTATTTTGGTATGCACGTCTTCATTCCACCACCAGGACTCCTTATGCCCACTAGTCTTTCCTGTTGTGACCCCTAGCGTCTCATTCGCTACTGTAGTGATCGTAGTCGCCATAGCCTCCCACATCCGGTTTGCGTCGTCACCTAGTTGCATCGATGTCATTGAGTTAACTTTATCTCTAAACATCATAATTTTTTCTCCCTTCAAGTTTCCCCAACGGATCCAAGGTTGGGTTTTCCTCTCCCCCTTAGTTAGCCTTACTTTTAGGGCTATATCTGCTACTAGCAAGTGGTGTTGGGCTGCTGTAGTCTCCCTTGGTATAACCTTGCAGTCCATCCACATCCGTCGATCTCCCTGCCTCATCAAAAGATAGTCGATTTGCGTGTTACGTCCTCCGCTACTAAAAGTGATCAAATGAGATTCCCTCTTCCTAAAGAACGAGTTTATAATACCTAGGCTGTGAGCTGCCGCAAAGTCTAGAAGGTCTCTACCAGGTTCATTCCTATCGCCAAAACCAAAACCCCCGTGTACCAACTCAAAGCCATCCCTATCCTTACCAATGTGCCCATTAAAATCTCCTCCTATAAAAATTTTCTCCTCCCTAGGTATGGCCCTTACTACTACATCTAGGCAATCCCAGAACTCTCTTTTCTCTTGATCTTCTAGTCCCACTTGCGGTGCATAGGCGCATACCACTGTCACTACTTGCTCACCTAATACTAACTTTAACACCATAATTCTATCGTTGTATCGTATCACCTCAATTACATTCTTATGCAATTCTATAGACACCAAAAATCCTACTCCGTTCTTGGCCCCATCAGACCCGGAATACAACAATTTATACCCATTGCGCTCTTCTGCTCTTTGTCCTTTCCACCTAGTCTCCTGAAGGCACGCTATCTGTACCCTACGTCTTTTAAGTGCGTCTATCACTTCTAACAATTTACTACTAAGAGTTCCTACGTTCCAAGACGCCACACGTAAACTACACCCTCTAACTTTACCCTTACCTGCACCTCTCGTCCTTGGACATGATCTCAAGTAAAAGTCATGGCTTCTATTGTCTATGATTACAACTAACACCTAACCACAAGGTAACAAACAATGGGCAACACAAAGTACACAAAGGGCAAAAGTGTACAATACGCAACAACAAGCATACAATGACAATAAATAACACGTAGTGCACAATATCAATACGTTGTCACGTGTAGTACGCAATACTAAAAAGCAACACGTATCGCACAATTCGTATCGGGAAGCCTGAAAGAACCCACCAAATGTATTCTAAAATCTGTTATTATTATTATTATTATTATTATTATTATTATTATATATGTATATATGTATATATATATATATATATATATATATATTGATATTATATTGGTAATACTATTATGTAATCTGTATGTCAAATACTAATAAAATATGTAATCTGTATGTCATCAAACAGACCAATCTAGAAACTAAATTTTGGAAATTTTCAACAGATTAAAAATATGTAATATGTGTGTCAAATATAAAGATATATGACCTCCTACGTTAAAATATAAAATGTATGTTAAATATTGTATATCCGAAAATAATAATATAATGCAATAATAATATATGCATATAGCACTGATATATAGTGTAATTAGAAATCGAATACACCTGGGTGAAGCTATCGCCGGTAAGTTTTTGTGGGGTGGACCGTTTCTGGCAAACTGGTAGTGGAGTAGAACCGTTGCGGCTGTTGTTTTATGCCGGAAAGTTTTCCGTCGCCGGAGATCTTTTAAACTCGACTGTAACTTGAACCTCCACTGGCTTGCTTCTTGTCTGCAAAAGCTGATTTTCCCTGGGAAAAAACTCATAACGCCCGGATTGCAAAAGAAGTCGGAGATGCACCCTTGCCGGAATTGTACCTGTAACAAAGACAGAGTCGCCGGATCTAACCGGAAAATTTGGCCGTTGGAGAAAAAAAAGGCCGTTGTTTATTGTACGGCCGGTGGAAAGGTTCTTTTCAGCCGGTGGAAACTTTTTGTACGGAGAGAAAAAAAGTTTATTTTTTTGAAATCAGGTCACACCAATTAGAACATTCTATTTAATTCAATAAAACGAAACTGTTTAATCCATGGTTGTGAAACAATGATTCTGTTACAACACTCCCCGACGTTTCCGCCACGTTTTGTTGTTTTACGTGGTCGGGGTGTGACATCTTGCTAGAAGAATATGCCGCCCAGATGTAGCACAGACACCAACACGTTACCAAGGACAGAAGCTGAACTACAAGAATGCATATCACAGGCAATTGCACAGCATGAGGCCAACCGCTCAGAACACAGCGGTGGCACTTCCGGAAATGACCCTCCAACTGGTAATGTTAAGTCACCCAAGACACATTACAAATCTTTTGGATATTTCCAATTGTGCTTTGTCAATGCTCACTCGTGAATCGTATTGCATGTGTTACAGGCTGCACTTATAAGCAATTTCTGGATTGTAAACCCTTAAACTTTGATGGCACGAGAGGTGCCGTCACTTTTGTCCATTGGGTTGTGAAGACCGATTCTGTGCTGAGAATGAGCAAATGTGCACCTGAGCAGAGAGTTACCTACACATCGGGGTTGTTCTTGGATGGTGCAGTCTCCTGGTGGAACCTCCAGGTTTAAACTCTTGGTGAAACTGCGGATACTCGCTAAGTTGGGATGAGCTTAAGGAATTGATGCGAAAGAAATACTGTGCTAGGGCCGAAATCCAGAAGCTTGCGACTGAGTTCTGGAATTTGAAAATGGATGGGCCGAAGATTGCTGAGTACGTCCAATGCTTTCATGACTTGTCTAGGGTTGTTCCCTACTTGGTCGAGCCTGAATTCAAGAGGATTGAACGATTCATTTGGGGACTTGTACCTCAAATTCTGAGCATGGTTACTGCCTCAAAGCCTCCAACCATCACAGAGGCTATTGACTTGAGCGTTGCACTTACCGAAGAAGCTCTTCGTACGGGAAAGTTTTCAAAATCCGAGCCAAACAAGAAAGAGACTCACGTGGAGTCTTCGGGCGACAACAAAATAAAGTTTTCAAACCTGAAGAAACGTACTCAAGTAAGTTATGACAACTCAAATGCAAACAAAAGAAGGGAAGCAAACCCGCCTCGTGGCACGAAAGCTTATGGAGCCACAAATGAGGCCAGTGGTAAGGTTTATTTGGGGGCTAAGTCGAGATGTGACGAATGCAAGTTTCACCTTGAAGGTCGATGCCTGAGACTTACGTGTGACAGATGTGGAAAAGAGGGACACAGCAAGGATACCTGTTGGGCATGACATCCCAACCGAGGGGGAAATGATAACTACAACCAAGGCGGAAACGATAATGGTAGAGTTCCAGGTTGCTTCAACTGTGGTGACGTGGGGCACTTTAGAAAAGACTGCCCTAGGAAGAACCAAGCACGAGGAAGAGTCTTCGCGATCGGAGCTCGTGAGCGCGCCAGGACCCGAATGTTGTGACGGGTTTGTTCCCTATTAACCAACACTATGATCTATTCTGTTTGATACTGGTGCCGACCTTAGTTTTGTATCGGTGGAATTTAAGAATACACTTGGCCTAGTTTCAAGTAAGCTAGACGTCCCATATTCTATAGAATTGGCAAATGGAAAGTTAGTTAAAGAAAATGAGGTGATTAAGGGTTGTACTTTGGAACCTGGAGGGCAAGAATTTTCTATTGATCTCCTACCTATTAATTTGAGAAGTTATGATGTTGTAGTTGGCATGGATTGGTTATCCAAGAATAGAGCTGAAGTTATTTGCCATGAGAAAATCATCCGCATCCCTCTTGCGAATGATGAAACACTTATAGTACACGGCCTTCATGCAAATGATGCGAGGGAGCTGGGCCCCATAAGGCGGTGGATTGCGACATCCCACCTTGATCATAAAGGAGCAGAAGTGCCTCCGAAAGGGTTGCATAGCCCTCCCTACTCACATTATCGACAAGGAGATTAAGGAGCCAAAACTAGAAGACATCCCCGTTGTGAAGGAATTTCCAGAAGTCTTTCCCAAAGACTTGCCTGGGTTACCTCCACAACGACAAGAGGAGTTTCGGATAGACCTAGTGCCAGTAGCGGCACCAGTGGCGAGGGCACCTTACCGATTAGCTCCGTCCGAAATGCAAGAGCTTTCAACTCAACTGAAAGAGCTGCTAGACAAGGGATTTATCAGGCTGAGCTTCACACCTAGGGGAGCTCCAGCGTTGTTCGCTAAGAAGAAGGATGGCAGTTTCCATGTGTGTATCGACGACAGGGAGTTGAATAAGTTAACTATCAAGAATCGGTACCCCTTGCCGAGGATTGATGACTTGTTCGACCAATTACAAGGCTCTAGATACTACTCAAAGGTTGACTTGAGATCGGGAGATCATCAACTACGAATACAAGAAGAAAGTATCCCTAAAACAACCTTTAGGACTCGATATGGACATTACGAGTTCCTTGTCAAACCGTTTGCCTTAACAAACGCACCAGCAGTATTCATGGACCTCATGAATCTAGTGTGCAAGCCATATCTAGATAAGTTAGTGATTGTGTTTATTGATGACATCCTAACTTACCCAAAGACCAAGGAAGAACATGAGCAACACCTGCGAGCTATCTTGGAACTGTTAAAGAAAGAACAACTGTATGCAAAGCTGTCGAAATGAAAATTTTGGATTCGTGAGGTTGAGGCGATCTTGGAACTGTTAAAGAAAGAACAATTCCTAGGACACATGGTGAATGAGAATGGAATTTATGTTGACCTTCCAAGGTTGAGGCGATCAAAAACTGGGAAGCACCGAAAACCCCAACTGAGATATGATAACTTCTGGGGTTAATAGGTTATTACAGATGATTCATAGAGAACTTTTCGAAGATTTCGCAGCCGCTAATAACCTTAACCCAGAAGGATAAGAGATTCGATTGGGGAGAAGCACAAGAAACCGTTTTTCAGACGTTGAAGGATAAGCTTTGTGACGCACCGATTTCATATTTACCCGATGGTACTGATGGTTTTGTGGTTTATTGTGATGCTTCTCGACAAGGTTTTGGTTGCGTGTAGATGCAACGAGACAAAGTCATCGCGTACGCGTCATGCCAGTTGAAGGTGCATGAGAAGAACTATACAACGCATGACCTTGAGTTAGAAGCTGTGATATTCACTTTAAGGATTTGGCGTCATTACTTATATGGTACTCTTTGCACGACCTATACAGACCATACAAGTTTGCAACGCATTTTCAATCAGAAGGACCTAAACATGAGACAACGAAGATGGTTCGAGTTGTTGAATGATTACGATTGTGAGATCAAGTATCCCCCAGGCAAGGCGAACGTTGTGGCGGACGCCTTGAGCCGTAGGGAGCGCGCAAAACCTCTAAGGGTGTGAGCCTTAGAGATGACTATATGAACTAATCTCACTACTCGGATTCGTGAAGCTCAACAAGAAGCCCTTAAACCGGATAACCTATGAGCTGAATCATTACGTGGAATGGGAGTGCAATTGTTGCCAAGGGAAGATGGAACAATGTACTTAATGGAGCGCATTTGGGTACCATTCTTCGGCGATCTATGAGCACTTATTTTGGATGAAAGCTCACAAGTCAAGGTACTCTATCCATCCTAGATCCGACAAGATGTACCAAGACTTGAAGGACTTTATTGGTGGTCCAAGATGAGAGCCGACATCGCTAAATAGGTGGGTATTTGCCTTACTTGCGCCAAAGTTAAGACAGAGTACCAGAAACCATCAGGGCTGCTGCAACAACCTGAGATTCCCATATGGAAGTGGTAACAAATCTAAATGGATTTCATTACCAAGCTACCGAGAACCCAAGGAAGTCATGATATGATTTGGGTGATTGTTGATCGATTCACGAAGTCTGCACATTTCCTACCGATCAACGAGAAAGATAGCACGAGGAAGTTAGCAGAGATATATCTCAAGGAGGTTATGGCACGTCATGGAGTGCCTGTTTCTATCATATCCGACTAAGACGGTTGTTTTGTGTCAAGGATTTGGCAAACGTTTCAGAAGGCGTTTGGATCACAGTTAAATCTTAGCACTACCTTTCACCCACTAACGGACGGCCAAAGTGAACGGACTATTCCGACTTTGGAAGACATGTTAGGCGCTTGTGTGATGGACTTTGGTGGAAGTTGGGATACTCACTTGCCTTTAGTGGAGTTTTCCTACAATAATAGTTATCACACCAGCATTCCGGTCGCCTTGTTTAAAGCTTTATATGGACGTAAGTGTCGATCCCTGCCGTGTTGAGCGGAATACACAGGTTATTGGTCCAGAGTTGGTTCAGGAAACTACAGAAAAGACTGCACAGATACGCGACCGATCGCGTCAGCCCGTGACAGACAAAAGAGCTATATCGATAAGCGAAGGAAGCCAATGGAATTTGAGGTTGGTGATATGGTTCTACTGAAAGTCTCGCCTTGTAAAGGCGTGGTACGGTTTGGTAAACGTGGAAAGTTAAACCCACGGTACATTGGTCCCTTTGAGATTCTGGAGAGAATCGGAACCGTTGCATACAAGCAGAAACTCCCAGAGGAACTTAGCAGTGTTCATGACATGTTTCACGTGTCTAATCTTAAGAAGAGTCCGACCCAGGAAACAGTCGTCATTTCCGCAGATGAGATTCACGGAATCGACAAACTCCAATATATTGAAGAACCTGTTGAGGTTAAAGTCCGTTGGAATTCACGTCATGGCCCAGAGTTTACTGTCACACCCCGACCACGTAAGACAACAAAACGTGGCGGAAACGTCGGGGAGTGTTGTAACAGAATCATTGTTTCATAACACATGGAAATTGAAATATTGTTTTATTAAATAAAAGAGTTACAATGTCTTGACAATCAAAGAAACATAACATAAATAACTAGTCTTGCATCTTTTATTGTCACTAAGGCCCAAGTCCGCCTAAGTGTATCTTGATAAGTCCTATGCATCATCTCCTGAAAACACATGTGAAAATAGGTACGTCAGCATAAAAATGCCTGTGAGATACATAGGTTTTGTGAAAACAAAATTCATGACTTATGTTTGAGAAAATGTTTAGTCATGAACCTTGTAATTTGCTTTGTCTTGTAAATCATTTGGAAAACGATAAGATCGGATGATATGTATAAATAAGAGAATAATGTATGGTTAAATGAATAACCATGTAAAATGAGTTTGTATAAGATAAGTTGTTCGTAAATTAATGTCTTGTGAAAAGTATGTTATTTGTGTAAAATGTTACATGTCTCAAATTGAAATGATTCAAATAACGCTACGATATGTAATACCATACAAACACTTATATATAGGAAGTACCAGCGGCGTATCCACCATGCTTGTATCATATTACACACGCCTCGTTACTTAAATCACTTACTCAAACCAAACCACCAAAGTAAAATGTTTATGTATAATCAAATGTCTAATGTCTATGTCTAATGTTTATGTCGAATGTAAGTCAACCAACCAACAATGTATAATGTCTATGTTTAAACCAATTGTCAAAAGTCCTTGTATAAACCATGTCAAATGTTGATAGTCCAAAAGTAGTCAAGTAATATGTAACAAATGTTTATGTATGGTAAGTGAAATATATCAACTAAACCATATATAAAATGCACCAAAAACAAGGTATTGAAGTAAAACATGGTTTAAATCAAAGTTATGTTTTGTGTAATAAATGCATGCTATACTGTTATAGACATTTATGTGGTATTGTGAAAATTCATACATCCAAGCCTTGCGACAGTCGGATAACCCTTTTAGTCAAGGTTATCAAAAAATGTATTCGGATTCGGTCATTCCTTCCATCCAAACAAACCCGAGATTACAGGAATGGGATTTGTCAAGTCCTATGGTACCACTACCTACTACCGAGCGGCATGATCGGTGATAATGAATGTACATTGTCTCATTTAAACAAACCAAATGTCATACCAAAATGTAAGCATGTGATGAATAGAATAATGTACTAAGTATGCACACAATGGGCATACATAGCATAGATTGTAATGTAAAATAATGTACTAAGTACGCACAGAATGGGCATACATAGCATAGAATGTAATGTAAAATAATGTACTAAGTACACACACAATGGGCATACATAGCATAGCATAGAATGTAATGTAAAGTAATGTACTAAGTACACACACAATGGGCATACATAGCATAAAATGTATTGTGAAGTGATGTACTAAGTATGCTAAGTTAACATACAAAGCAGAAAAGTTATGTAAATCAATGTGCTAGCATGCTATCAGTCAACATACATAGCAGAAATGTAATGTAAATCATGTACTAATAGTGTACTAATGAACATAACAAGTATATGATGTGAAAACAGGAAAGCACGAAAGTAACAAGTAGGCACATGTGTTCCACCCCCAAAATGTTTGGAAAACAGTAAAAGAGGGGTCTATGTACTCACTTGAGATTGCTCAGAAGTCCTAAGATAACCACCAAGCAATGCTAGAGATCACGGAATCAAACGGCACCTAATATAGGTAACTATGTTAATAAACCGGACCTATCGGAGGATCGGATAGAATGAGGGTTCGTAAACCAAACGAGTATGGAGACTCGTGTAATATGGTTTAACAAAGCCTACATACTAAATGAAACCTAACATAAGTGCTTACGACCCATTACGACCCGTTTAGGTAGCTTATGCTACTTTAACGCGTCGTTCACGTGAAACGCGTTCGGACCGCCTAACTAGTCCTATGACAAGTAACATATGCCTTAACATGTCTAATATTGTTGTCAAAACAGTTTAGATGTCAAAAGTTATGTTACATATGTTTAAAATGAATTTTGGCATCAAAGGGGTATTTTGGTAATTTACCTAAGGCATATAAACTACCTATCATACAACTACTTAAACGAAGCGACCATAAGGTATAACCTCGGAAGGTTATTCCCTATATGCTATGGTCACCTAATGTGTTTGGTCGGATCCTAATGATCGACCAAATGGGTCGGGTTCGAAGGTATAAGCGATTTATTAGATCGCTTACCCTTACGACCCTAGGCAACGTGGTAATCAGTAGGCATAGTCACAAAGGACTATAACCATCGTGATTACAATCACGTTACGAAGTTCAAACGAACTTCGCATTGACCATAAACTGGTCAATGCAGAAAGTCAAATAAAGTTTGACTTTCGGACTCGAAAAGCAATAAAAGAACGAAGGAACACTTACGAAGGGTCCCCGAATGCTAATCTAGATCAAAATAGCTCAGGTATGAAACAAAGGTTTCAACTTAGAGCACATTAGATCAGATTCTTGTGAGGAAAAGTGAAGGGTGGAGGTGGGTATTTATAGTTTTCGGTTCACCGTTAGGATCGTTTCTTGGAAAAGGGGGAATGATCTAGCCCGTACACTTGTCGTAATGTTGTGGTAATTGATTTTGGCCACCACAAGGGATTAACATGTGGCACTTAGCCTTTGGGGAGTGTTTAAGGGCAGTTAACAGCTGAGAAAAACGTTTTGCTGCATCTGGCCCCTGCTTGCGCACCGCAACACTCCCATTGTTGAGGTGCGCAAGGACCAGTTTGGCAGATTTACAGTTTTGGTCCCTGCTGTGTTATAAGGTCATTTCCGACGCTTTAAGACCCGTTAACCCCATTTCAAAGCTCTAAAATGAAGTTAAAGTATAGGGAACTTAAAATGTGCTCAAAAATATCTCAGATGTCGGTTCGTTTAGTCGTACGGTTGCGATGTTCGGTTAATTACGACGGAATGCACATAAGCGCGAAAAATGATCCAAATGGCGTGACGAATGGATTTTTCTTATGCCAAACACTAAAATAAAATATTTTAGTGCTTACATAAATTTTTGGGTGTCCGGATGTATTCAGAACGTAAGTTACGCGCGAAAGTGATGGGATTTTAACATGTTTATCAAAGTAATTTCATCCATATGAAATAAAAACGCAGCGGAAAATAAGTTTAAAACATGTTACTTTTATAAGATATAAAACCATTTATATGCAAAATCCCAAAACCCGGATCCATATATGAGATGTATACTATCAAACACAACCCTATGATGTTTAGAAAACTACATTCTTGAAGTACAAGGATTATGAAACGGATGATGCTTCTTGAAATGGTTGTCTTCAAGAGTAGAAGACCTCAAGCTTGTATACCCCAAGCTTCCAACAAACACCACAAGTTTAGCTAGGATTCAACACTTGAAGATCAAAGAATGAACACTTGAAAGAACACTCTTATGGCCGAAATTTTTAGAGCAAAAATTCAGCTCTTCTACTCTTAGATTATCTCTAAATCATCTTTATTTTTGTCATACAAAATATATAAATCATGATAGAAGAGCCACCTCCTTTTTGCCCAATCAAGAGACTTCTTCCACATGCAAAATGCATGAAAAGAGATTGGACCATATTTTTGGGTTAGAGAGAAAGGGGGGCCGGCCCCTAGGTGAGTTTTTAAAAAAAAAATTATTTTATTTTATTAAATAAAGTCTTGTTTATTTTTTATAACTTTTATAAAATAAACACTATATGTTTTCAAGACTTTATGCACCTCTTTTTTTAAAATGTTATTTAACTTATTAAATAACAAAATAAAATATTCTCTCATAATAAATTATCCACATAATTTATTGGTTTCTCAAGTGTAGTTATTTAGAAAACCAATTTCTAAATATTGTAAGTGTTAATATTTATTTGTTTGATCATATCACAAATAAATAATATAAGTGTTTGTCTAGCTTGTTATTGGGTATGACTCGACTTGGATCATAACGTACTAGCCACATCAATTTATTATGTGTCTTGGGCATACAGAGTCCAACAATCTCCCACTTGCACAAGATAAATAGAAGATTGATGCAAGCAGTAAATGACGCCTAACTACGGTTTACTACCCCCAATACGTATGACTATATTTGCCATTCAATAACATCATCCCTTTCAAGTTCCTTACTTGAACATGATTTAGGTGAATTTATCATTTATCCTTTTGTTTCAGATGTCATGTTAAATCCAGAGACACAGAGTGATCACTCTCTGTTGATTTAACTTTAGCAGGCCTTAGACATCTTACTCTCAACGAATAAGAGGAACAAATCCCTTCTTGACTACATACGTCTCTCACAATCACCTTGTATCACACCTGAGCTCAACCTTATGTACTGTCATATTACTGACAGCGAAGAAAAAGTCAAGGTATAATATTTGGTGAATATCAAGACCCAAAATGTATCTCAGGTCAGAGGATACTATGATATTAGCCTTTACTCAAAATTTACTTATGATCAATCACAAATGATTCCATGCAGTAATATTTGAGAGCGAGCCAGTCCAATATTTGTATCCCACAAATATCTATGAACTTTGGCAGCAACACTTTGCTCTATATTCATTCTAAATGAATATCCACCAATCCAAGTTCATAATAGTCTTACATTCATATTTGTTCCCACAATTATGATCGACTACGGACATTTAGAATAATTAACTTATTCACGGATTTAAACATGCTAATATGAAACATAACTCAAAATACCATAAAAGAGTTAAATTAATAATCGTTTCAATATCCAAATACAAAATTAGATCAAATCCATGTTTACCCCTGTCAAGGAGCTTCGTGAGTGGATCCGCAATGTTTTGATCTGTGTGAACTTGGCGGATACATATCTTTCCCTTTTCAACTTCATCCCTTATGTAGTTGAATCTCCGCTCGATATGTCTAGTCTTTTGGTGCGCACGAGGTTCCTTGATTTGAGCAATCGCACCCTCGTTATCACAAAAGATCTCTAGGGGGTCCTGAATGGTAGGGACCACCCCTAGGTCGGCTATAAATTTCTTCAGCCATGCAGCTTCCTGGGCTGCCAATGAAGCGGCGATGTATTCTGATTCTGTAGTGGACAATGCTACCACGTCTTGTTTTGAGCTCTTCCAAGAGACTGCTCCACCATTTAAAATGAAGACATACCCCGATTGCGATCGAGAATCATTTCGATCGGTTTGGAAACTCGCGTCCGTGTAACCCTTTACAACAAGTTCCTCCTCACCAGATCCATATATTAAGAACATATCCTTAGTCCTCCTAAGATATTTCAATATGCTTTTAACAGCCATCCAATGACTGTTATCTGGATTCTGCTGGTATCTACTCGTCATGCTCAAGGCGCATGAAACGTCCGGTCTGGTGCATATCATTGCATACATGATGGATCCTATAGCTGACGCATATGGGATTCTTTTCATTTTTTCTTGCTCATCCTTTGAGCTTGGACATTGAGATGTATTCAATATTGTCCCCTTTTGAATAGGTACAAAACCTCTCTTAGAGTTCTCCATTTGGAACCTATTCAAGACTTTGTCAATGTATGCACTTTGGTTTAAACCTATCAAGCGCCTTGATCTATCCCTATAGACCTTTATTCCCAGAATGTAGGCGACTTCACCAAGATCCTTAATGGAAAAACAACTTCCAAGCCAAGCTTTTACACCTTCCATGGTTGGAATGTCATTCCCAAATAGTAGAATGTCATCGACATACAGTACTAAGAAAGTGATGATGCTCCCACTAGCTTTCTTATACACACAAGCTTCATCACCGTTCTTGATGAATCCAAAATTCTTAATTTCTTCATCAAAACGATGATTCCAACTTCTAGATGCTTGTTTCAATCCATAGATTGATTTCTTTAACTTGCATACTTTGTCAGGATGTTTTGGATCGACAAAACCTTCAGGCTGAACCATATAGACATCTTCATCAAGATATCCATTAAGAAAAGCCGTTTTGACATCCAATTGCCAGATCTCATAGTCATAATATGCAGCTATGGCAAATAATATCCTGATTGACTTTAGCATCGCCACAGGCGAGAAGGTCTCATCATAATCAATCCCTTGAGTTTGAGTGAAACCTTTTGCTACAAGTCTTGCTTTGTAAGTATCCAAGTTACCATGCATATCTGTTTTCTTCTTGAAAACCCACTTACTTCCAACTACTTTGGAGTTGAGTGGTTGCACAACCAATTCCCAAACTTGGTTGTCATACATGGATTGCATCTCTATGTTCATGGCTTCAAGCCATTTGTCACAATCGGATTTTGACATTGCATCATGGTATGTGGTTGGTTCATCTGAATCCACCACGTAGCATCCATCCATGAAAAATCCATATCTTTCAGGTGGATTACTAATTCTACCAGATCTGCGAACATTTTGTGTGTTCTGATCAACCTCTTGATCATTTTCAACAACCTCTTGTTGAGTGCTAGTATCAACCAAACGTGTATCGTCTTGTGGTTCTTGATCCTCTTCAAGTTCCACTGTTCTACTACTAGTTCCTTCCATAAGGAATTTAGCTTCTAAGAACTTACCCTTTCGAGCAACAAATACCTTTTGCTCGGTTGGTTCGTAGAAATAGTATCCTATATCATCTTTAGGATATCCTACAAAGATACACTTAGTAGATCGGACTTCCAATTTATTTGGAGTGTATTGCTTAACATAAGCTTCACAACCCCAAACCCTTAAGAATGATAATGATGGAGGGTTTCCATGCCATATTTCAAAAGGTGTCCTTTCTACTTTCTTGGTTGGGGCCATATTTAGTATACGGACTGCGGAGAGCAAAGCGTAACCCCAAAATGATAGAGGTAATGTGCTTCTAGCCATCATAGATCGAACCATATCTAATAGAGTTCGATTTCTCCTTTCGGACACACCATTGTGTTGTGGTGTTCCTGGTGGAGTAAGTTGTGAAATGATTCCACAACTTCTAAGATGATCTTGAAAAGCACCACTTAGGTATTCACCTCCTCTATCGGTACGAAGGACTTTAATTGTTTCCTTGAGTTGATTTTCTACTTCACTTTTGAAGTCTTTGAACATTTCAAATGCTTCATCCTTGTGTCTTAGTAAGTACACATATCCATAACGACTATAGTCGTCGGTAAAGGTAATGAAGTATCTTTCACCATTCCTAGTCATCGGCTTAAAAGGGCCACATACATCTGAATGTATGATGCCTAGTAAGTCTTTTGCCCTTTCAAAAGTTCCACTAAAGGGTGTCTTGGTCATTTTGCCTTGTAAACAAGATTCGCATACATCAAATGAATTATCTTCATTTGTATTCAGAAGACCATTTTTCTGAAGTGTATGCATGCGATTCTTGCTTATATGTCCAAGGCGACAATGCCAAAGATAGGAATCACTCAAATCCATTTTGAGTTTCTTGTTGGTTACTTGGTACATTGAGCTATCATATGATGCGTTATCACGATCTAATTCATAAATACCATTTAAAGACATAGCTTTAAAATAAAACACATCATTCTTAGAAACATAAATATCATAGTTAACAAATTCGAAATTGAAACCAGATTGTTTTAAAAGGGAAACAGAAATTATGTTCCTAGTCAAACTAGGAGCATATAAAACATTCTTCAAAATCACTTCCAAACCACTTGGAAGCTTTAAAACGTAGTCTCCTTGAGCTTCGACTTCAACTTTTGCTCCGTTGCCCATAAAGAGACTACTGTCTCCCTTCTTGTAATGTCTACTTCTTCTGAACCCCTGCAACGAATTGCAAATATGAGTTCCACATCCGGTATCTAGTACCCATGTGTTAGAAGAAATAACATTAAGCTCAACATGTATCATAAAGATAGTACCTGAGGTTTGCCCTGCATCCCTCTTGTTTTTCAACTCCTTGAGATAGGATGGACAATTTCTCTTCCAATGTCCTATCTCACCACATTCAAAACATGGGTCATTTGTAGCAACCTTTTGCTTCTTCTCCTTCGGTTTGGTGGGTTCTACTTTAGCTTTTCCCTTCCCTTTTCCTTTGACGTGTCCCTTTCTTTTAGCATAGGTTGCTTTAGAGTCGGGGTGGGGCCTCTTCTTGTTGCCTCCTTCATTGATTGCTAGGACGGGTAAAGCCTTTTTGCCCATACTTGCTTCGGCCGTTTTGAGCATTGCATGAAGTTCACCAATGCTCTTGTCCCATCCATTCATGTTGTAATTCATTACAAAACTCTCAAATTTCTTTGTTAAAGAGTTGAGGATCAAATCCGTAGCCAACTCTTTAGAGACGGGACAATTTAGCCATTCGAGGTGATCAATGTGGCTTTTCATCTTGAGAACATAAGATGATACCGATTGGGTTTCCTCCATTCGACATGCATGAAGCGCCCGAACAGTTTCGAAGCGTTCTACCCTTGCTTGTTGTAGGAACATTTCCTTTAACTGGGTAATCATGTCGTATGCCCCGTGGTGTTCAAAATCCTTTTGAATTTCGGGAATCATAGTTCCCAACATGAGGCACGAGGCTTGCATGGAGTCCTCGGTATACTTAACCCAATCGTTGTAGGCTTCCACATCTTCCACGTTAGGTTCATCGGGAATAGGATCGTCCAACACATAGGATATTTTCTCTTGCTTGAGAACGATTCTCAAGTTTCGAAACCAATCCATGAAGTTGTTATGGTTGAGACGATCCTTTTCAAGGATGGTTCTTAGTGACAGGTTTCGGACGGTTTGGTTAATCGGGTTTGCATTGTTAGCGGCCATCTACAAAATTTAACAAGTTCAATTTTAGTATTTTCGATATTATTATATTTTAATCATTAATACCCTTTTGTGTCTTAAAGACAATTAATAATTAAAATCTAGAATCCAACGTTACATTTAAATATTGGTTAGGTGACCTTTATCCCTCTATTTAAATTAACAAGGTAGTCAACGTTTGACAATTGCAACTCTTTGCAACTTCTAGCCATATGGGATCGGTTAAACATCTTTATGTTTAGTTGGCATGTTTAATCCCATCAACACCTTTGTTTCCCATTCTTTGGTGACCCTAAGTTCATGGTTTCCAAATCAAGTCGTCCAACTTACACACACGTGTGAGTTTATACACATAAGTGGTTAGGTGACCTTTATCCCACAAACATGGTAAACCCACCTCGAACATACAAGTTCCCTCAAATGTGGTTAGGTGACCTTTATCCCACAATAAGAGTTCCCAAGTGTTTCGAGTGTTGTATAAAAGGATGGTGTTTGACTTGTTTTATAAAAGGGTTTTTAATATTTCATAATTCTAGTTTAGAAAATATTATGTACCATATATTTGCATGCATTCAAATCAATGGTACTTTGGTGAAAACAAATTTTCATGGTTCTATTTAATAAAACCCATTTTATTATAAAATCATTAATTTTTAATAAAACCTTTATTAATCATTTTAATGATTTTGTCAAGAACCAATTTTACGCTTGTTGTTGATTATTAGTTTGTTAAGTCATGCATATCTACATATCATCTAAACAACAAAATGAACAACCACACAAGCATAACAATAGGTGCATAACCATAGCCAACTATTTTTGACAACACTTGTTAGCCGAAACAAGTGTGCCAAAAGGTCCTTCCTAAAGGGTGAAAAATGACACAAGTAATGTGTCGATGAACTCCCACTTGATCCCGCATCCAAATGCTTCAAGTCTCCTTCTTGTGTTGTGATTTCTCCACCTTCTTTGAGCTTCCAAAAGTCTTTTATTTTCAGCTCCAAACTCCTTTGGACTTCAAAAATGTGTTTTGGTTATCGGGTTAAAATCCCGTTGAGAACGATGAAGTTCTTTGGACCGAATATTATGGTCCAAACCAAAACCGCATTTTTGTGTGCATCTTCTTTTACAAAATATATCCTAATACATTTTTTCTAGTAAAATTAAAATGCACCTAATCTATTTATTTTACATACCAAATGAAATAAATAAATTACATATCTTCTAATGGAAGAACAAACTAATTATTACAACCCATTGAAATAATAAATCACAACACAATCATTCAACACAAGGTCATGGCTAGGTCATATGCACCAAAATATATATCCAAATATATATATATTAATTTCAAGAAGCATAAAAAAAATGGTTCCCTTTTATAAACATTTTCGGCTATTTTCAAAAAACCGAAAAGTTAAGTTTTGTCCAAACAAACAAATCATCCATATGAAATAAATTTTTCAAGATTCTCTTATGCATGTAAGAAAATAATCTTGAAAAACAAAGGGATAACCATACTTAAAATTTCGGCCATAGGGTTTTCACCAAACCCGAAACCCGAAAATTTTAAGTCTATTGAAGCATGCACTCATATAAGCGGCTCTAGATGCCATTGATGGGATTTTAACATGTTTATCAAAGTAATTTCATCCATATGAAATAAAAACGCAGCGGAAAATAAGTTTAAAACATGTTACTTTTATAAGATATAAAACCATTTATATGCAAAATCCCAAAACCCGGATCCATATATGAGATGTATACTATCAAACACAACCCTAGGATGTTTAGAAAACTACCTTCTTGAAGTACAAGGATTATGAAACGGATGATGCTTCTTGAAATGGTTGTCTTCAAGAGTACAAGACCTCAAGCTTGTATACCCCAAGCTTCCAACAAACACCACAAGTTTAGCTAGGATTCAACACTTGAAGATCAAAGAATGAACACTTGAAAGAACACTCTTATGGCCGAAATTTTTAGAGCAAAAATTCAGCTCTTCTACTCTTAGATTATCTCTAAATCATCTTTATTTTTGTCATACAAAATATATAAATCATGATAGAAGAGCCACCTCCTTTTTGCCCAATCAAGAGACTTCTTCCACATGCAAAATGCATGAAAAGAGATTGGACCATATTTTTGGGTTAGAGAGAAAGGGGGGCCGGCCCCTAGGTGAGTTTTTAAAAAAAAATTTATTTTATTTTATTAAATAAAGTCTTGTTTATTTTTTATAACTTTTATAAAATAAACACTATATGTTTTCAAGACTTTATGCACCTCTTTTTTTAAAATGTTATTTAACTTCTTAAATAACAAAATAAAATATTCTCTCATAATAAATTATCCACATAATTTATTGGTTTCTCAAGTGTAGTTATTTAGAAAACCAATTTCTAAATATTGTAAGTGTTAATATTTATTTGTTTGATCATATCACAAATAAATAATATAAGTGTTTGTCTAGCTTGTTATTGGGTATGACTCGACTTGGATCATAACGTACTAGCCACATCAATTTATTATGTGTCTTGGGCATACAGAGTCCAACAGAAAGTGCAAACTTATGCACTTTTTGACACTTTTAGTCCCTGAATGACCCAAAAGTTTATTTTAGCACACCGAACCCCTCAAAGCCTATTTCTAAGCTATATAAAGGATATTTAAGGTGTGTTTAACTTATGGTCATGTTCCGGAATGTTCGTTACTGTTCAAATTGGCATACTTTCGTAGTTTGTCAACTTTAGTCCCTGTAAGCGATTTAACTTGTTTTTGACATACCAAAGCCTTCAAAACTTATTTCTAAGTTATGTAAAGGTTATTTAAGGTATGTTAAGTACATGTTGATGTTCCGGAGTATTTGTCGCATTAAACTGATTACGTTTACGCATCAGTTTGCGTATAACTCTCCAGAAAGTGATGTAGAGTTTGAAATTGAGCAAAAGTCAAAACATGAAAAATGTAAAACACAACCAAACAAACATTGGGATCAAATAACATTGTGTTATTGATAATAGAACTGTTCACAATGATTACAAGCACAGATGTTACATTTACATGGGAACGTAAAGACCAAATTAAGTCTAGGTATCCGCATTTGATTCACAACTCCCCTACAACCGATAACACAGCTTGAATTTCGGGACAAAATTCTTTTAACGGGGGGAGAATGTGACAACTGGCACTTTTCCGTATATTTCGTACAATATAAACAGTAATTTGTACCTTAATGATTGTGCATGAATGAACTAATGAAATGAATGATTTTTTGTTTACTTTCAAAGACATATAAATACATTACATGTTGCATGATTTCGTATCATTATTATATGCAACCCGGAATAGTTCAATTAGTTCACAAGATGAGACTAGCACAATAATCAGATAAACTAGAAGTACTGACGAGAGTTCAGTACTCAGACAAACATGCTGTTAGAACACAGAATGAGCCCCGGAACCAAAAGTTACACTAGAATATTATGTAGGAAGGTAGGGATTATAAAACTGCCTTCCGAGTGACGATTTAAGTACCAGAAAGTGCCCGAAACACACTTATGCAGAATTCTGCAGAAAACAGTAAAATTCAGCATTTAAACCTCAAAATATAGTGCAGAAACAAGGTTTAATGGTCCAGAATAACCTGTTAAGTGTCGGGAATCAAAACTGTCATAAAAACATCACATAGCACACTAACTGCACAATTTAGCACCTTAACGAACCGGTAACCAAACGAACAACGGGACACTACCCGAAACACCAAAATTTAACTAGAAGCATTTTTTTAATATTACAAAGCTAGTTATGATCACTAAACGTCATATTACATCTTAAAACACCCAAACTGTGACAACCCAAATTTTCAAGGTTAGTAACGTTCAACCTGGTGATCTTAACTCCTCGTTATTCCTCTTTGATGTGTTACACGCTCCGTACTAGTATAATTCTGTTAAATGAATATGTTAACCTTGTTAGATAAATATATTAGTATAATTGGGCCATATCTTTGTGTTTTCGTATAAACTGTTGTTTTTATTTAGTGGTCCGCATCCCAAACCCAACCCAACTGGATTTGAGGCCCAAACCGCCACCCTTTCCCTTTATGTTGCGGCAGCCCAAGTACATGGGCTTAAGCCCATTTCGGCCAACATATTAACCAACCTTTATCATTTAAAACACATGCATTATGTTCTTGCTTAGCACGAACTCAAAAGAAAATAAAAATAAAAAAAATTAAACCCTAGAGCCTCTCTTGAACCATACGGCAATACTATTATTTCGTGAAGCTTTTCCTTCTTTTTCATCTGATTTACGGTTAGTGTATTACTCTCTTTAGTTGTTTTGATCCCCTATTATAGTTGATCTATTGAATGATTAGTGATTAATGCGTTATATGTGACCTCTTGGATAATTAGTGAGTAATATACTACAAGTGATCTTTTCAATGTATATAGTGATGAATCTGTTTAAGAATGAGGAATTGATGAACAACATGAATTAGCATGGATCAAAACTTTTGATATTATAACTTGATAGTTTGTTTGCAATCTTGATCACGCTTGAATATCATTGATAACATAAGATTTGTGGTCACATGTTAAGTAAATAAGTCATCGATGTCACACCCCGACCGCGTAAAACAACAAATCGCGGCGGAAACATCGGGGCGTGTTGCAACAGAATTATCGTTTCATAACCATGGATACAAAAAGTGTTTCGTTTTATTAAACATTGAATATTTACATCGTCTGGAAATCTAAATACACAATTTAAACATAGTCTATCATTGTTATTGAGTCACTAAAGCCTCGTCCAGTCCAATGTGAGCATGCATCCTATCAATCGATATCATTCAACAATACCTGAAACATATGTGAAAACGAGGTCAGCAAAGAAATGCTGGCGAATACATTGGTTTTGTAGGAGTGTCGAAATCATGGCTGGTTTAGATGTTGCAATACTTTATTAAAAACCTTGTTTTGAAAAGAGTATAATATTGCAACTTAATTAACCAACTCAAATCAAGCGGGTTATAGTTTGTAAAACCTCGTAGCCATGACTCTTAACCCAAAAACATTTGTTTTAGTAAAGCAAATTGTGAAACATCTTGAAATAACTCGTTAATAAATCTCGTTAAAAACTCGTATAGTTTATATCATATCGAAAACCTCGTTTGTGTGACATCGTTTAAAAATTGTTTACCCAAGTGAACTAACTAACGCCACGGTATGTAATATGATGAAACCACTTATATATAGGAATTACCAGCGGCGTATCCACCCTGCTTTCATCACATTACACCCGTCTCGTTATCTAAACACTAACTAAAAATCAATTCGTTTACTCAAATCGTTTAACATCGTATTGTCCAAATCGTTTACAAATCGTTTACATCGTCCAAATCGTTTACAAATCGTTTACATCGTCCAAATCGTTTACATCGTCCAAATCGTTTAACTCGTTAATACATCGCGTGAAAACCAATCGTTTACCCAAATCGTAAAATTCATTTTAGGTCGTGAAACTACTTATATGGTCGTCTCGCTAATAACATTCAAACCTTCGTGACTCGTCCCTCGTCGCTTCTCGTTTTCGCATTAACAAACCCTTACCAAAGGGTAAATTAACAATTACAGATTCAGTCGCTACCCACCACCCCCACACATAACCACGGGTGCAGTAAGATAACGGGATTTGTCAGATCCTATGGTACCATAACCTAATACTGGTCGGCTTGATCATTGCTAATGAATGTCATTTGTTATGTAACCCAACCAACAAGTTCGTTCACATTATCGAAATCGTTATTAGTTTTGTATAAATCGTCTTAATCGTCTTTGAAACCATCGCTATAACATCGAAAATCGTTTTGATACCATCGTTAAAACCTTGAAAACATTTAGCACATATGAGTCACCCCAAAACAATTGAAAGCAGTAAAATAGGGGAATAATGTACTCGCCTGAGAATGCTTAGAGGTCTTGAACAACAACCAAGCAAAGCTAGAGGGAGCACATAATCAATCGGCAGTCTAAAACCATATAAATAAACCGGGCCTGAGTCGGAAGATCGGATAGAATGAGGGCTTGTAGACCAAATGAGTATGGGAACTCATGTAATATGGTTTAACAAAGCCTACATACTACTATGAAACCAAACCTAAGTGCTTTCGACCCATCGCGACCCATTAAGGTAGCTTATGCTACTTTAACGCGTCGTGCGCGCAAAGCGCGTTCGAGACGTCTAACTAGTCCTATGACAAGTATTATATGCCTATACATGTTTTATCATGTTATATAATCAGTTATGTATAAAAGTTTAGGTTACATAAGCTAAATTACCAATTATACATGAAAAGGGTATTCTGGTAATTTACCTAAGGCATATAAACTACCTATCATACAACTATTCAAACGAAGCGACCATAAGGTATAACCTCGGAAGGTTATTCCCTATATCCTATGGTCACCTAATGTGTTTGGTCGGATCCTAATGATCGACCAAAAGGGTCGGGTTCGAAGGTATAAGCGATTTATTAGATCGCTTACCCTACGACCCTAGACAACGTGGTAATCAGTAGGTGTCACACCCCCAAAATCCGCCATGCGGAGTATCACCGCTTGGAGGCGTGACATGACCAGGATCGAGCCACCAATCATATTGAACAACTTAATTAAGTAAATAAAGCCAAACATAATACGATTGGTGACCAAAGCTAGTTAACCTTGTTTGGTTTAAACAGCGGAAGCATAAACGTGAGTTCAAAAGCATAAGTCCATAGTTCATAAGTTAAAGTTTCAAAACGCAAGTTTAGTAAGTTCATAAGGATTTAAACATTAAGCACGGAACATAACAGTCCGTACACCACAACGACTCCTTCCCCGTGCAAGCTCCAAGCATTTAGCGACCTGTAAGGCATGTAACAACGAGTCAACAACAAAGTTGAGTGAGTTCACGTTTGGTTGTTTAGTTTTAAGTTGTTTCTGAAAACGTGGTTTGACTTTCGTTGGCTTATTTGCCGTGGGGGTTACCCCGTAGTTGAAAGTATGTTTAACCATTTCCATTCTCTTTACCCAATCCATAACCATGATCAGTGGGGGTTTTCCCCGTTTGAACTACTAGACGGTGTGATATCGACTGCTACGCAAATAAGTTGTGCCCTATATCAGTGTCTATCATCACTGACAATCTGCCATAGTCCATTAGTACACGCCCGTCCTACCGGCACGGTGTGAGGTTTGTTAAACCTAATAGCGCTATTAACTAATGACCCGCTCGCCATTGGCCTCGGCGATTAAGTCGATATAAATTGAGGGACTTCATGATAGAGTTTTGTCTAGCTAGTTTAAAGGTTGTTGTCCTGCACCAGGAGGACGAACGTACGTATTCTGCACCAGGAGAATTCGTAGGTTTAATAATGGCATCCACTCTTATGGAGGATGGCCGTACATATCCTACCCAAGGAGGATATGTAGATTTAGTTTTAATTCTTTAACCCATTCCCAAACCACCGGGAATCCCATGCCTTAGAAAGTGTGTGAACTCACCTTGGTTTGCTCGGTTAGATTCTCAATATAGCTAACAGTCAAGGTCGGTCAATCACGTCCTAGTATGATTTACCAGTTAGTCATTTAGTGGCTTTCAAATAGAACACAAAGTTCCTACACGTATCTATCACATAACATGCATCACTGTAACGGTTTATGCCCATCTAAGTTTCCCGTCCATTCCCCACTCAAAATCAAACATACGATAATGCACATAACATATATAACATGTTAAATCATTCACAGATAGCATACTCGACATTTAGACACGCAAGTCACAACTTATGTCAATTCAGCATTAATACTCAAAACCGGCTGTTTTCGGACATTTAAATAAAATAGTTAGATTATTCCAAAAATTCCCAAATTTTTATAGAATGTCAAAAACATTCCATATTTTATTGTGTAAAAATATCGGTGTCCGGTTCATTACCCATATTTTACAAAAATTCATATTCGGGAATGAACTCAGATTTATGTATTTCTGACCTCAGTCCACGAAACAATTTATTAAAAATTCATCGTAAGTCCGATTTGCGAAATTCCAGTGGGGTAATTACAAATACATCGGTTTTCATCTACTGTACAAATTTCATGGTCCGATTCATCACAAAACTTAGGTTATGACTGAAAGTACGGCACCCATTTATTGCTGTCAAAATTCAGCTTAAGTTGCTGTTACAAATTAACACTTTAAAAATAGTAAACGGAGTCCAAAAATTACGATTCCGGTGCCATTAGAACCGTATTTTATAATGAAATATTTTAGATTCAAAATATCGGTTTTTCGTTAAGTTTATGACCCGTTTACAGCCAACTGAAGTTGGCTGTAAAACCAGGACAGATTCTGATTTTCAATGTTTATCATTCTAAATCGTGTTCGAATGATTCCGTTAACAAGTTTAGTGACCGCAACAACATCACATATTAATATTAATCAGCAAATCATCAAATAATCAACCAATAATCATAATAACACAAGATCTACATGATTTACACACATAACTTCTCTTTATCCACACCTTAACACATTATGTTCAAGACTTGTTCATGAGCTTTAAAGTTTCTTAACTTTTTATCATTCTAACATCTATTAACCACTAAAATAACATAAAGAATGAATGGATCTAAGTTCTTACCACTAGCTCAAGGCTAGGGAAGTTCGAGTGAAGAAATGTGGTGGTTAATAGCGAATGGAGGAGGTCCTTCCACTTCCGAGAGAACCGAGCTTCGTTGTTGGACCTCTTACACCCTTGTATGTATGAGGAATGATTGAAAAAGAGCTTGATGATGGTGGTAGTATGGTGGAAGGTGGCTGCCGAACAAGGGAAAGGAGAGGGAGAGAAGAGAGAGCTTGGTGGAATGGTGGTATTTATAAGATCTTCAATATAGCATATTCCTAGCATATTCCAAGCATATTCCTAGCATATTCCTAGCATATTCCTTAGCATATTCCTAGCATATTCCTAGCATATTCCTTAGCATATTCCTTAGCATATTCCTTAGCATATTAACAAATACGTGTAAGCATAACACAGATATCAGAAAGCAGTTAAGTAATTCCACACAGTCGTCAGACACTTTAATTATCATTAATAATTTGTACGGAATACATGGGAATTTGAGGGTTGTCACATTCTCCCCCTGTTAAGAGAATTTCGTCCCGAAATTTAGCACGTGGTTACTGAGGAAGCTAGTTAAGTTGCGTTGTTTTCCAGATTTTCCTGGGGTGTCACATCATCCCCCCGTTGATTTGGAATTTCGTCCCGAAATTCTGCAGTAGCTTCAGCCTCAGTAGTGGTTGCGTTTTTCTTAAACAGTTGGGGATACTTGAGTTTCATTTGGTCTTCTCGTTCCCATGTATACTCTGGGCCACGACGAGCATTCCAACGAACTCGGACCAGAGGTATCCTGGTATGCTTGAGGATCTTAACATCTCGATCAGTAATCTCTATAGGTTCCTCGACGAATCAGAGCTGGTCGTCGATAGTGAGTTCCTTCAGAGGAACTATGAGGGTCTCATCTGACAGACACTTCTTCAGATTCGACACATGGAAAACATTGTGAACTCCGCTGAGTTCTTCAGGTAGATCCAACCTGTAGGCGACTTGGCCAATTTTCTCAATGACTTCGAATGGTTCGATATAACGCGGATTGAGTTTTCCTCGTTTGCCAAAGCGGACAACACCTTTCCAAGGTGAGACTTTGAGTAGCACTCGATCCCCAACCTGGAGTTCGAGTGGTTTTCTTCCCTTATCAGCATAGCTTTTCTGACGGTCACGAGCTGCCGCCATTCGCTGTCGTATCTGAGCAATTTTCTCAGTGGTGTCTACCACATGTTCTGGGCCAGTGATTTGGCTGTCACCAACTTCTGCCCAACAGAGAGGCGATCGGCATTTGCGTCCGTATAATGCCTCAAATGGAGCGGCTTGGATGCTGGTGTGGTAGCTGTTATTGTATGAAAACTCCACTAGCGGGAGGTGCTTTTCCCAGCCATTACCAAAATCGATTACACATGCCCTAAGCATGTCTTCAAGGGTTTGGATGGTGCGTTCAGATTGCCCATCCGTCTGCGGGTGATAAGCGGTGCTCATATCTAAACGTGAGCCAAAGGACTTGTGCATTGCTTGCCACAGTTCAGAAGTAAAACGTGCATCACGATCAGATATAATAGAGATTGGCACTCCGTGCCTTGATACCACTTCCTTTAGGTAAATGTCTGCAAGAGTAGAAAACTTATCCGTTTCTTTGATGGCCAGAAAATGTGCAGACTTGGTTAGTCGATCTACGATCACCCAAATGGTATCGTTTCCGCGTTGAGATCTGGGCAGGCCGGTAACGAAATCCATGGAAATTTGCTCCCATTTCCATTTCGGGATCTCCGGTTGTTGAAGTAGGCCTGCTGGTTTCTGATATTCAGACTTGACTCTCGCACAAGTCAGGCACTTGCTGACGTAGGTTGCTATGTGGGCTTTCATGCCAGGCCACCAATACGTAGTCTTGAGGTCGTGGTACATCTTGTCCGAACCAGGGTGTACAGAATAACGAGACTTATGTGCTTCATCCATCACAAGCTCGCGTAAGTTGCCATAAAATGGAACCCAGATGCGTCCGTTAACATAGTAGGCACCGTTTTCCTTTAGTTCCAGCCGCTGCCTCGATCCTCGTAGGGACTCAGCCCTGATGTTCTCTGCTTTCAATGCTTCGACCTGGGCATCTCGAATTTGAGCGGGAAGGTTGGATTGGATGGTAAGCTGTAAAGCACGTACACGCTTAGGTAAAGTATCCTTTCGACTGAGGGCATCAGCCACAACATTGGCCTTGCCCGGATGATACTTGATAGCGCATTCGTAATCATTCAAGAGTTCGACCCATCGGCGTTGTCGCATGTTTAACTCCTTTTTCTTGAAGATATGCTCGAGACTCCTGTGGTCGGTGTAAATGGTGCACTTTGTACCGTACAGGTAATGTCTCCATATCTTTAGCGCAAAAACAACTGCTCCCAGCTCCAGATCGTGAGTAGTGTAATTCCTTTCGTGAACTTTAAGTTGGCGCGATGCGTAGGCAATGACCTTGTCACGTTGCATCAATACGCAACCAAGTCCTTGGATGGAAGCGTCGCAATAAACCACGAAATCATCGGTGCCTTCGGGCAATGAGAGGATAGGCGCGCTACAAAGTCTATCCTTTAGGTGTTGAAATGCGGACTCCTGTGCATCACCCCAACGATAGATGACACCCTTCTGAGTCAGCGAAGTGAGAGGTTGCGCAATCTTGGAGAAATCCCTTATAAACCTTCTGTAATATCCTGCCAAACCCAAGAATTGGCGGATTTCTGTTGGTGTGCGGGGTGTAGGCCAGTTCTTGACCGATTCAACCTTAGATGGATCCACATGAATTCCATCCTTGTTTACCACGTGGCCTAGAAAGTGGACTTCGCGAAGCCAGAAGTCACATTTCGAAAACTTGGCATACAACTGCTCTTTTCGAAGAAGTTCCAGCATAAGTCGTAGGTGCTGCTCGTGTTCCTCCTGACTCTTGGAATAGATCAGGATATCGTCGATGAACACAATAACGAACTTATCCAGGTAAGGCTTGCACACTCGGTTCATGAGATCCATGAAGACCGCTGGTGCATTCGTCAGCCCGAATGGCATAACGAGAAACTCGTAATGGCCGTAACGAGTTTTGAATGCTGTTTTGGAGACGTCCTCATCTCGGACTCTCAGCTGATGGTATCCCGATCTCAAATCAATCTTGGAGTAATAGCTCGACCCTTGCAGCTGGTCGAATAAGTCGTCAATACGTGGAAGAGGATAACGATTCTTCACAATCACCTTGTTGAGCTCGCGATAGTCAATACACATTCTGAAAGTACCGTCTTTCTTCTTCACGAATAGTACTGGAGCTCCCCAGGGCGAAGAGCTAGGACGTATAAAACCCTTTTCCAAGAGTTCTTGTAGTTGTGTGGACAGTTCTTCGAGTTCTGATGGAGCTAGACGATATGGTGCTCGAGCTACTGGCGCTGCTCCAGGAGCTAGCTCAATTTGAAACTCAACTTGGCGATGAGGCGGAAGACCAGGTAATTCCTCAGGAAATACCTCGGGAAAATCGCGCACAATAGGGATGTCTTCAATTTTCTTCTCTTCCGTTGATGTGTCAGTAACGAGTGCTAAAATGGCAGTGTGGCCCTTTCGTAAACACTTCTGGGCCTTAAGGAAAGAGATGATGCCTTCGACAGCACCACTCTTGTCGCCACGAATCATGAGAGGTTCTTCACCAGAACGAGGAATGCGGACGATTTTCTCCTTGCAAACAATCTCCGCTTGATGATGAGATAGCCAATCCATCCCAATAACGACGTCGAAACTACCGAGCGTGATAGGAACAAGATCGATAGGGAAAGTCTGACCAGCTAAGACGAGGTTACAACCTTTAACTACGTGTGTGGCTTCAAGACTTTTACCATTTGCTAGCTCTACTGCGTGTTTGGTGTTCAGGAGTGTTGGAGTGCGCTTAAGCATTTGGCTAACTTTTAAGGACACATAACTAGTATCGGCACCCGAATCGAATAAAACAGTAACAAAGAAGTCATCCAGAAGAAACTTACCCATCACAACGTTGGGATCGTTCCTTGCGTCACCCTGACCAATCACGAAAGCACGACCTCTTGCCCCATTGCCATTGTTGTTTCCCCCATTGCCGCCTCCATTGTTGCCTCCATTGTTATTCCCATTGTGGTTCCCATTTCCTTGGTTATTGTTCTGGTTTTGGTTCAGTTGGGGGCAGTTTCTCTTAAAGTGGCCTTCAGCGCCACACTGGAAGCATCCTTTATTTCCCTGCTGATGCTGTTGCTGGTGGTTCTGTGGAGCTTGTTGCTGTTGGCGATTCTGATTTGCAGGACGCGGGCTCCTGCAATCCTTAGCTTCATGACCCAGGTTTTGACATCTCTGACAGCGACCATTGTTGCACTGCCCGCTGTGATGCTTGTTGCACCGGTTGCACTTGGGGTGGTTTCCTCGGTATCCACCCTGTCCTTGGTTACCAGAAGATTGCTGACCAGGACTCTGGTAGTCATCAGTCTTTCACTGCTGAGACTGAACTGAAGTAGAACCCTTTCCAGAGTTCCCATCCCATTTTCGCTTGTTATCGGTAGGTGCATCAGAAGTAGTTGTGGCACTGATACGTTTGGGTAGCTTGTTTTGCTCCACCGCCTGGTCGGTGAGACGATGAGCCAGTTTGACGACTTGCTGGATGGTACCCAAGTTGGCTGAAGTCACGTGACTTTGAATCTCTGGTACAAGGCCCTTGAGATAGAGCTCAATCCGTTTGAAGGGAGGGTTCACCATGGTTGGACACAAGATGGCCAGCTCATTTGACCTCTTAGTATACGCCTCAATCTCAGACCCCGTCATCTTCATATGGTAAAATTCCACTTCTAGCTTGTGGATGTCATCCCGACTACAGTACTCCTCCTTGATCAGCTCTTTGAAACCATTCCAGGGTGTGGCATTAGCAACTGCCAGTCCTAGTAGTTGAACTTGTGCCTTCCACCAGGTTAACGCAGCTCCTTCAAGTGTTCCGGTAGCATATTTCACCCTACGGTCTTCGGGGCATTCGCACATCTCGAAAACTGTCTCAAGCTTTTCAAACCAGTGAAGAAGGCCCACTGCTCCTTCGGTGCCACTGAAAGTGGTAGGTCGGCAGTCCATGAATGTCTTGAACGTGCACACCGAGGGTTGAGCATGTTGACCTGTAGTGCGAGAATAATAGGCATGGTTAAGCACGAGGGTTGGTTTGTGAAGGTAGGATCTAAACGCCCTAAGGTGGGTTGGTATGGCAGGTTATACCTCCTGCAGGGTTAGCTGCGAGTGCCTCCGCAACTCGTTCGTTGATCAAAGCCGTCAACTGGGCTTGAGTGAGGTTGATACGTCCTTCGCGTCCGCTCATGATCTTCATAATGAAGCAACGTAATTGAGGAAAGTGTCGCGAAAGTGTGTAAGTGTGTGGGGCGACATTAGAGAGTAAGCACACAAGGTTCAAATAGCAATTATCACATTATCTAATGCACAGTGAGAACTATCTAACCGACAATATAACATAAATCATACCACTTATGGTGTCGAGTCTTGCACGTGGAGTGAAGCGTCGTTGTGGATCGTTGAGCACTGTACTGGTTATAGTCTGGTTTTATCAAAAACTTTTCCCTTTTTAAAAACCAAGTTCACTATAACCAATGGCTCTGATACCAATCTGTCACACCCCCAAAATCCGCCATGCGGAGTATCACCGCTTGGAGGCGTGACATGACCAGGATCGAGCCACCAATCATATTGAACAACTTAATTAAGTAAATAAAGCCAAACATAATACGATTGGTGACCAAAGCTAGTTAACCTTGTTTGGTTTAAACAGCGGAAGCATAAACGTGAGTTCAAAAGCATAAGTCCATAGTTCATAAGTTAAAGTTTCAAAACGCAAGTTTAGTAAGTTCATAAGGATTTAAACATTAAGCACGGAACATAACAGTCCGTACACCACAACGACTCCTTCCCCGTGCAAGCTCCAAGCATTTAGCGACCTGTAAGGCATGTAACAACGAGTCAACAACAAAGTTGAGTGAGTTCACGTTTGGTTGTTTAGTTTTAAGTTGTTTCTGAAAACGTGGTTTGACTTTCGTTGGCTTATTTGCCGTGGGGGTTACCCCGTAGTTGAAAGTATGTTTAACCATTTCCATTCTCTTTACCCAATCCATAACCATGATCAGTGGGGGTTTTCCCCGTTTGAACTACTAGACGGTGTGATATCGACTGCTACGCAAATAAGTTGTGCCCTATATCAGTGTCTATCATCACTGACAATCTGCCATAGTCCATTAGTACACGCCCGTCCTACCGGCACGGTGTGAGGTTTGTTAAACCTAATAGCGCTATTAACTAATGACCCGCTCGCCATTGGCCTCGGCGATTAAGTCGATATAAATTGAGGGACTTCATGATAGAGTTTTGTCTAGCTAGTTTAAAGGTTGTTGTCCTGCACCAGGAGGACGAACGTACGTATTCTGCACCAGGAGAATTCGTAGGTTTAATAATGGCATCCACTCTTATGGAGGATGGCCGTACATATCCTACCCAAGGAGGATATGTAGATTTAGTTTTAATTCTTTAACCCATTCCCAAACCACCGGGAATCCCATGCCTTAGAAAGTGTGTGAACTCACCTTGGTTTGCTCGGTTAGATTCTCAATATAGCTAACAGTCAAGGTCGGTCAATCACGTCCTAGTATGATTTACCAGTTAGTCATTTAGTGGCTTTCAAATAGAACACAAAGTTCCTACACGTATCTATCACATAACATGCATCACTGTAACGGTTTATGCCCATCTAAGTTTCCCGTCCATTCCCCACTCAAAATCAAACATACGATAATGCACATAACATATATAACATGTTAAATCATTCACAGATAGCATACTCGACATTTAGACACGCAAGTCACAACTTATGTCAATTCAGCATTAATACTCAAAACCGGCTGTTTTCAGACATTTAAATAAAATAGTTAGATTATTCCAAAAATTCCCAAATTTTTATAGAATGTCAAAAACATTCCATATTTTATTGTGTAAAAATATCGGTGTCCGGTTCATTACCCATATTTTACAAAAATTCATATTCGGGAATGAACTCAGATTTATGTATTTCTGACCTCAGTCCACGAAACAATTTATTAAAAATTCATCGTAAGTCCGATTTGCGAAATTCCAGTGGGGTAATTACAAATACATCGGTTTTCATCTACTGTACAAATTTCATGGTCCGATTCATCACAAAACTTAGGTTATGACTGAAAGTACGGCACCCATTTATTGCTGTCAAAATTCAGCTTAAGTTGCTGTTACAAATTAACACTTTAAAAATAGTAAACGGAGTCCAAAAATTACGATTCCGGTGCCATTAGAACCGTATTTTATAATGAAATATTTTAGATTCAAAATATCGGTTTTTCGTTAAGTTTATGACCCGTTTACAGCCAACTGAAGTTGGCTGTAAAACCAGGACAGATTCTGATTTTCAATGTTTATCATTCTAAATCGTGTTCGAATGATTCCGTTAACAAGTTTAGTGACCGCAACAACATCACATATTAATATTAATCAGCAAATCAACCAATAATCATAATAACACAAGATCTACATGATTTACACACATAACTTCTCTTTATCCACACCTTAACACATTATGTTCAAGACTTGTTCATGAGCTTTAAAGTTTCTTAACTTTTTATCATTCTAACATCTATTAACCACTAAAATAACATAAAGAATGAATGGATCTAAGTTCTTACCACTAGCTCAAGGCTAGGGAAGTTCGAGTGAAGAAATGTGGTGGTTAATAGCGAATGGAGGAGGTCCTTCCACTTCCGAGAGAACCGAGCTTCGTTGTTGGACCTCTTACACCCTTGTATGTATGAGGAATGATTGAAAAAGAGCTTGATGATGGTGGTAGTATGGTGGAAGGTGGCTGCCGAACAAGGGAAAGGAGAGGGAGAGAAGAGAGAGCTTGGTGGAATGGTGGTATTTATAAGATCTTCAATATAGCATATTCCTAGCATATTCCAAGCATATTCCTAGCATATTCCTAGCATATTCCTTAGCATATTCCTAGCATATTCCTAGCATATTCCTTAGCATATTCCTTAGCATATTCCTTAGCATATTAACAAATACGTGTAAGCATAACACAGATATCAGAAAGCAGTTAAGTAATTCCACACAGTCGTCAGACACTTTAATTATCATTAATAATTTGTACGGAATACATGGGATTTTGAGGGTTGTCACAGTAGGCATAGTCCCAAGGGACTATAACCAACGTGATTACACTCACGTTGCGAAGTTCAAACGAACTTCGCATTGACCATAAACTGGTCAACGCAGAAAGTCAAACAAAGTTTGACTTTCAGACTCTAAAAGACTCGAAAAGCAATAAAAGAACGAAAGAATACTTACGAAGGGTCCCCGAATGCTAATCGTGATTCAAGTAGCTCAGGTATGAAACAATGGTTTCAACTTAGAGCTTCTCAAATCAGATTCTAGTGAGTTTAGAAGCAAATGGGGGTGGGGTATTTATAGGATTTCCCGAACCGTTAAGATCGTTTCTTGGAAACCGTGCTTTGATCTTGGCCATACACCTCAAGATAATGGTTTT
Organism: Helianthus tuberosus; assembly: GCA_030545235.1. Taxonomy (NCBI): domain Eukaryota; kingdom Viridiplantae; phylum Streptophyta; class Magnoliopsida; order Asterales; family Asteraceae; genus Helianthus; species Helianthus tuberosus. Next base: position 68,750,754 of record CM060356.1, on the reverse strand, counting down.
ACAAAACCATGTGAGCCCATGGTATTGCCCAAAACCATGTCCACATCAAAACCAGCCCATAGATTCCCTAAAACCATTTGCAACAAGTGGAATGGACCAGATTCGATGTATCAGCAAACATCCTTCAGAAATGACAGTTTTGGTCCCTGTTGTGTGTTTAAGCCATTCCCGGCATGTTTAAGGCCCGTTAAGCCAACTTTAAGGCCCTAAAATGATGCCTAAACATTGTGGACATGAAACATGCTCAAAAATATGTCGGATGTTGGTTCGTTTGGTCGTACGAACGCGATGTTCGCTTAATTACGACGGAATGCGCACAAGCGCGAAAAACGATCCAAATGACGCGACGAATAGATTTTTCTTATGCCAAACACTAAAAAAAATATTTTAGTGCTTATATAAATTTTTGGATGTCCGGATGTATTCAGAACGTAAGATATGCGCGAAAGTGCAAACTTGTGCACTTTTTGACACTTTTAGTCCCTGAATGACCCAAAAGTTTATTTTAGCACACCGAACCCCTCAAAGCTTATTTCTAAGCTAGGTAAAGGATATTTAAGGTGTGTTTAACTTATGGTCATGTTCCGAAATGTCTGTTACAGTTCAGATTGGCATACTTTCGCAGTTTGTCAAATTTAGTCCCTGTAGACGAATTAACTTGTTTTTGCCATACCAAAGCCTTCAAAACTTATTTCTAAGTTATGTAAGGGTTATTTAAGGTATGTTAAGCCAATGTCACTATTCCGGAGTGTTTGTTGCATTAAACTGGTTATATTTACGCATTGGTGCGCGTATAACCTTCCAGAAAGCGATTTAGAGTTTGAAATTGAACAAAAATTGATATGTGCAAATGATACACATATTTTTACAAATCCCAAGTATGAAATACAATATTTCATTGGTTTGGTATTTGTTTGATGGTCGCAGTGACGTAGGTGTCACAGTCTCCCCTACTTTAGGAAATTTCGTCCCGAAATTTAATCAGAGGAAACTTGTGAGAGCTTGAAAACATGAAGTTGAAAAGACAAAACAACACTGGTTAGGGTTCTGAACTTCTAGTAACTTTAAATAACATTATGGTTTCAATGCAAGAGGGACACTTATATACAAGTATATGAAGCGTCATTGGTGCGTCCACCGTACCTCCATTACATCGTTCTCATTTTGTTATTGTTATCACTATCGGTTCTTACACATAATAAATCCTACTGGGTTTCTGTGCACTAAATTTCATAATTATGTACGCGTCCATAATTAGACAATTCCTTGCACAGTTCACACAGTCTATTTTATAATGTGTAGGGTAAAACCAAATGAACAAACCTGTGATGAGTGTGATTGGACCACCATAGAGTCCTTTCAGCTGTATCATCACATGCCATTCTTAACCAGGTCTTGAATCAATCTTTAACTAGGCCACTCAAGGGTCTCTCATCGAATCATGGAATGGTACTATATAACCTAAGGGTCTTAACTACCACGTAGAAGCCCATTAAGGATTTAAGGTAGTACCTTTTGAATATCCTACTATGAATCCCTCATATGAAGATATGAAAGATTCTATGAGGATTTGAAAATCGGATCACACAAAAACATAGAGGAGAACACATAAACACATATCACATAATCGCATACTCGCATAATTGTTTAATTTGACCTTTAAATTTGTTATCTTTGGACACGGGTATTTAAAGCATACAAGGAATCAAATCCTTAATTGCAGCAATTTGGATGGATCCACATGAATACCTTGCTTGTTGACTACATGACCCAAAAACTGAACTTCTTTAAGCCAAAATTTCCTCTTGGAGGATTTAGCGAAAAGTTTGTTCCTTATTTAGGGGTTCCAATGTCAACGAATGTGTTGATCGGCTCGGGACATGAATAGATCAAGATGTCATCAATAACAACAATGACGAACTGATCCAAATAAGACTTGCAGACTCTATTTATTAAGTCCATGTAGATGGCTGGAGCATTTTTCAATCCAAAAGGCATGACTGTAAACTCGTAATGGCCATACTTCGTGCAGAAAGCCGTTTTGGGAATATCTTCTTCGAGAATACGAAGTTGATGATACCCAGAACGCAAATCGATCTTGGAAAAGCATGAAGTGCCCTGCAGATGATCGGAGAGATCATTGATTTAAGGTAGGGGATATCGATTCTAATTCGAAAAGATCCATCTTTCTTTTTCACAAAGAGGGCAAGAGTTTTCCCCAAGTTGAAAAGTTTGGACGGATGAATCCTTTATCATACAACTCTTGAAGCTGTTTCGATAATTCTTGCATCTCAGATGGTGCAAGACGATAAGGTTCTTTCGCAATTGGGTTGGCATTGGGTACAAGGTCAAAAATGAAACTCGACTTGACGAACTGGAGGCAAACCAGGCAGTTCATCAGGAAACACCTCTGGATAATCCCGAACAATCGGAATATCCTGAATACTCTTGCTCTTGCCTTTCTCCTCGGTGACTTGTGCTAGAAAAGCAACATATCCTTTTCGTAAATAACTTTGGGCTTTTGATTTAAAAGAAACAAGCGTTTAAGGTTCTTGGGGAGGTCACAAGTGATCATAAAAATGACAGAACCACACGAGTAGTTTGTCTTTGTGTTGACATCATAAGGTTGGATCAAACATTCATACAATTGCATTAGTTAAAGAAAATAAAAACCACAAATTTTTATTTATATAACAACCGCATTGTCTTTAAATGTTTCAAGATAACAACCAGAGGAAATACAAAATACTAATCGTTTATCGCTGCATCGTTGATTGCCTCATTTATGTTATACACTCGTCCACGTGCTGGATTCACATTGACGTTGTCGTTCGCATTTGGGTTTGCGTTAGCATTTGCATTCACCAGTCTCGGACAGTTGTGGCGGAAGTGACCAATCTCTCCGCAGTTGAAACATGAACCTAGTGGGAATCTCACAGCATTCCCTTGAACCGGAGCTTGAACCTGAGCAGCCTGATTTTGTCCAAAACGACAAACATTGGCCATATGTCCAAGTCTACCACACGTCGTGCATTGCCTGCAAGCCTGTTGTGCAACGTGATGACCGTTGCAACGAGCACAGTGAGGTGCGGTACCAGCGTATGACTTCTTTGCAGGTGGCTGAGCCGGTGGGTTCTGCAGGTTCTGAGCAGTCTTTGCTGTAACAGCAAAGTTTTGGGCACCTTTTCGCTTTCTTGATTTCTTCGATGTCTCACCTTCTTCACCCTTTTTCTTGTCCTTTCCAGAATCAGTCGCCTTCTTTTTATCACCCTTGCGGGTGAGTTTACCCTTCCTGACTTGGGTCTCAGTCAGGGTAGCAGACAACTCTATTGCTTGGCGAAGGGTAGGAGGATTAACACCGATCAAAATCTCTAGAATGGAATCGGGTAAACCATCGATGTATCTCTCGATCGCTTTCTCCAGAGGGGTAACCATGGTGGGACACAATAGGCTGAGTTCTTCAAAACGATCCGTGTACGCACGGTGTTCAGCCCCATCTTGCTTTAAGTCGTCAAACTCTCGTTCCAAAACTCGAATCTCGTGACGGGGACAAAACTCCTTCATCATGAGAGCCCGAAGCTCCGCCCATGTTTGTGCCAAAGCCACTTCGGCACCCCTATCGCGCATAACACCATTCCACCAAGTAAGTGCTCGCCTTTCAAACACACTCGAAGCAAATTCAACCTTCCGCGCATTCAGACACTGCACATGTCTGAATGTGTTCTCGATGCTCTCAAACCACTGTAAGAGCGCAGTTGCTCCTTGCGACCCAGAAAACTTTTGCGGCTTCGCAGAATTGAAGTTCTTGAAATTACATTGTGCGTTATTGTTGTTGTTATTGTTGTTGTTGTTGTTAAATATCTCGTGGACTTGGGTTACAACACCGGGAAGTACAGCAGCCACTTGCTGAGAAACCAGGGCTGCGATTTCTTCAATAGTAAAAGTTCGAGGATCGCGTCGAGGAGGCATTGTCTAACAAGGAAACAAGGGAGTCGAGTGAGGTTGAAATTTAGGAAAAACAAAAGAGGTGTTGACAAAACACAAGGAAGGCGATCATTTGTTTGTTACCTCGAACAAACAAACGACACGCAGTGACTAATCAAAGTAAATAGGTTAAAATAATGTATAGCGAAGACATGCTCGCCTATAAGTGAACACTCATCCCAAGAATTCCCTGGTAAGCACAACTGGTCTCGCGTCTGATGAGATATATACGAAGTGCTTGCCTAGACAGAAAACCCAGAATACAGGCATTCACCCTTCCAGTTTGCACGTGTTCACATTATTTAAAACCCAAAACCTTGACGAGATTTTGAAAACTCAAAGGGGTTCAAAACCATATAATAGAGGGTTCAAAACCTAGTAATCAATCATCCTAGAACAGATGATTAGTTTTCAAAGCAGATTCGAAAATTGTGTTCTTGTTGTGGTTATCACCTAAGGATAGGTGACAGTTTTGTTTTAGAAATCTAAACGCAAATTTCTTCGCGTTAGGGTCCTAAGAAGGTTATAGACTAGGTCAAAGCATTACTAATAACCTAATTCCCTATAACCATTGGCTCTGATACCAACTTTTCTGTCACACCCCGACCGCGTAAAACAACAAATCGCGGCGGAAACATCGGGGCGTGTTGCAACAGAATTATCGTTTCATAACCATGGATACAAAAAGTGTTTCGTTTTATTAAACATTGAATATTTACATCGTCTGGAAATCTAAATACACAATTTAAACATAGTCTATCATTGTTATTGAGTCACTAAAGCCTCGTCCAGTCCTATGTGAGCATGCATCCTATCAATCGATATCATTCAACAATACCTGAAACATATGTGAAAACGAGGTCAGCAAAGAAATGCTGGCGAATACATTGGTTTTGTAGGAGTGTCGAAATCATGGCTGGTTTAGATGTTGCAATACTTTATTAAAAACCTTGTTTTGAAAAGAGTATAATATTGCAACTTAATTAACCAACTCAAATCAAGCGGGTTATAGTTTGTAAAACCTCGTAGCCATGACTCTTAACCCAAAAACATTTGTTTTAGTAAAGCAAATTGTGAAACATCTTGAAATAACTCGTTAATAAATCTCGTTAAAAACTCGTATAGTTTATATCATATCGAAAACCTCGTTTGTGTGACATCGTTTAAAAATCGTTTACCCAAGTGAACTAACTAACGCCACGGTATGTAATATGAAGAAACCACTTATATATAGGAATTACCAGCGGCGTATCCACCCTGCTTTCATCACATTACACCCGTCTCGTTATCTAAACACTAACTAAAAATCAATTCGTTTACCCAAATCGTTTAACATCGTATTGTCCAAATCGTTTACATCGTCCAAATCGTTTACAAATCGTTTACATCGTCCAAATCGTTTACAAATCGTTTACATCGTCCAAATCGTTTAACTCGTTAATACATCGCGTGAAAACCAATCGTTTACCCAAATCGTAAAATTCGTTTTAGGTCGTGAAACTACTTATATGGTCGTCTCGCTAATAACATTCAAACCTTCGTGACTCGTCCCTCGTCGCTTCTCGTTTTCGCATTAACAAACCCTTACTAAAGGGTAAATTAACAATTACAGATTCAGTCGCTACCCACCACCCCCACACATAACCACGGGTGCAGTAAGATAACGGGATTTGTCAGATCCTATGGTACCATAACCTAATACTGGTCGGCTTGATCATTGCTAATGAATGTCATTTGTTATGTAACCCAACCAACAAGTTCGTTCACATTATCGAAATCGTTATTAGTTTTGTATAAATCGTCTTAATCGTTTTTGAAACCATCGTTATAACATCGAAAATCGTTTTGATACCATCGTTAAAACCTTGAAAACATTTAGCACATATGAGTCACCCCAAAACAATTGAAAGCAGTAAAATAGGGGAATAATGTACTCGCCTGAGAATGCTTAGAGGTCTTGAACAACAACCAAGCAAAGCTAGAGGGAGCACGGAATCAATCGGCAGTCTAAAACCATATAAATAAACCGGGCCTGAGTCGGAAGATCGGATAGAATGAGGGCTTGTAGACCAAATGAGTATGGGAACTCATGTAATATGGTTTAACAAAGCCTACATACTACTATGAAACCAAACCTAAGTGCTTTCGACCCATCGCGACCCATTAAGGTAGCTTATGCTACTTTAACGCGTCGTGCGCGCAAAGCGCGTTCGAGACGTCTAACTAGTCCTATGACAAGTATTATATGCCTATACATGTTTTATCATGTTATATAATCAGTTATGTATAAAAGTTTAGGTTACATAAGCTAAATTACCAATTATACATGAAAAGGGTATTCTGGTAATTTACCTAAGGCATATAAACTACCTATCATACAACTATTCAAACGAAGCGACCATAAGGTATAACCTCGGAAGGTTATTCCCTATATGCTATGGTCACCTAATGTGTTTGGTCGGATCCTAATGATCGACCAAAAGGGTCGGGTTCGAAGGTATAAGCGATTTATTAGATCGCTTACCCTACGACCCTAGACAACGTGGTAATCAGTAGGCATAGTCCCAAGGGACTATAACCAACGTGATTACACTCACGTTGCGAAGTTCAAACGAACTTCGCATTGACCATAAACTGGTCAACGCAGAAAGTCAAACAAAGTTTGACTTTCAGACTCTAAAAGACTCGAAAAGCAATAAAAGAACGAAAGAATACTTACGAAGGGTCCCCGAATGCTAATCGTGATTCAAGTAGCTCAGGTATGAAACAATGGTTTCAACTTAGAGCTTCTCAAATCAGATTCTAGTGAGTTTAGAAGCAAATGGGGGTGGGGTATTTATAGGATTTCCCGAACCGTTAAGATCGTTTCTTGGAAACCGTGCTTTGATCTTGGCCATACACCTCAAGATAATGGTTTTACAAAACCATGTGAGCCCATGGTATTGCCCAAAACCATGTACACATCAAAACCAGCCCATAGATTCCCCAAAACCATTTGCAACAAGTGGAATGGACCAGATTCGATGTATCAGCAAACATCCTTCAGAAATGACAGTTTTGGTCCCTGTTGTGTGTTTAAGCCATTCCCGGCATGTTTAAGGCCCGTTAAGCCAACTTTAAGGCCCTAAAATGATGCCTAAACATTGTGGACATGAAACATGCTCAAAAATATGTCGGATGTTGGTTCGTTTGGTCGTACGAACGCGATGTTCGCTTAATTACGACGGAATGCGCACAAGCGCGAAAAACGATCCAAATGACGCGACGAATAGATTTTTCTTATGCCAAACACTAAAAAAAATATTTTAGTGCTTATATAAATTTTTGGATGTCCGGATGTATTCAGAACATAAGATATGCGCGAAAGTGCAAACTTGTGCACTTTTTGACACTTTTAGTCCCTGAATGACCCAAAAGTTTATTTTAGCACACCGAACCCCTCAAAGCTTATTTCTAAGCTAGGTAAAGGATATTTAAGGTGTGTTTAACTTATGGTCATGTTCCGAAATGTCTGTTACAGTTCAGATTGGCATACTTTCGCAGTTTGTCAAATTTAGTCCCTGTAGACGAATTAACTTGTTTTTGCCATACCAAAGCCTTCAAAACTTATTTCTAAGTTATGTAAGGGTTATTTAAGGTATGTTAAGCCAATGTCACTATTCCGGAGTGTTTGTTGCATTAAACTGGTTATATTTACGCATTGGTGCGCGTATAACCTTCCAGAAAGCGATTTAGAGTTTGAAATTGAACAAAAATTGATATGTGCAAATGATACACATATTTTTACAAATCCCAAGTATGAAATACAATATTTCATTGGTTTGGTATTTGTTTGATGGTCGCAGTGACGTAGGTGTCACAATCGATCTGAGATGTTAACATGTTGCTGAACTGGGTTGATTATGAAAAGGGGGTGGGCCGCACAGTTAGTTTAAATAGGTTAGGTTTATGTGTTATTTGATATCTCGAACCCACTGATTGTGCTTGGTCAAATTAAAGTGGTCCATTGAATTCGCAAACTTCAAATAACCAAGTTGATATATATCAGTAGCCTTTAAGGTCCAATAGAATTCAAGGTAAGTGACCTAATAAAGTTGATAACTTTGACTTAAAAAAATGACGACCCATGTGTTTGATCTAATCAAACAATATAGATATTTTAATAAAGTTGTCAGTAAGAATATTAGGTGCATTATATGATGAGATGATGATTAATTTAGTTAATGATGATGGCCAATTTGATCTGAATAATGGCTGAATAACATTGTGTTGCTTGAATCGGGTAAATAGAGGACACGTAGAAATCGATCAATAATAGTTAGGGTTCTAGAGATGTGAAGCTTATAATCGAGTTGTATCATGTAAATGTATGAAATCGATGAGATGGTTATATTTTTTGATCTGTTTGAAAGTTGAAATTATTGATAATTGTTGTAACAACTGTGTTTGTAATCACTATGAACAGTTCTGTTATCAATAAAACAATGTTATTTGATCCCAATGTTTGTTTTGTTATGTTATACATTTTTTCATGTTTCGACTTTTATGTAATTTCAAACTCTACATCGCTTTCTGGAGAGTTATACGCAAACTAGTGCGTAAACGTACTCGGTTTAATGCGAGAAATACTCTGGAACATCAACATATACTCAACATACCTTAAATAACCTTTACATAACTTAGAAATAAGTTTTGAAGGCTTTGGTATGACAAAAACAAGTTAATTCGCTTACAGGGACTAAATATGACAAACTGCGAAAGTATGTCAATTTGAACTGTAACAAACATTCCGGAACATGACCATAAGTTAAACACACCTTAAATATCCTTTACATAGCTTAGAAATAGGCTTTGAGGGGTTCGGTGTGCTAAAATAAACTTTTGGAACATTCAGGGACTAAAAGTGTTAAAAAGTGCACAAGTTTGCATTTTCGCGCATAACTTACGTTCTGAATACATCTGGACATCCAAAAATTTATGTAAGCATGACTACATTATATTTTAGTGTTCGCCTTAAGAAAAATCCATTCGTTTCGTCATTTGGATCGTTTTTCGCGCTTATGCGCATTCCGTCGTAATTAAGCGAACATCGCGTTCGTACGACCAAACGAACCATCATCCGGCATATTTTTGAGTATGTTTTGAGTTCCCTATACTTTAACTTCATTTAGAGCCTTGAAATGAGGTTAACGGGGTTCAAACGCATCGAAAATCGCTTAAAACACAACAGGGACCATTTCTGCCATTTTTTCAAACTTTCTGTTTCAGGTGGGGCAGTGGCGTAGCGCCACTGCATGTGGCCTCACCTGTCGCGCTACGCGACTGCGTGATCTGGGCCAGATTCAATGTTTAAACACAAGTTGCAACCAATTAATCCACAACCACATGTTTGCAACTTGCTTAATCACTAAGATTAGGAGCATATGTGGCTCCATAACCTTTGTGACAAGTGTACGCACGAGATTAAGGCACGATAATCGACAAACGATCCTAACGGTGGACCGAATACTATAAATACCCATCCACCCTCAACCCCAAAACCCACAAATCTGATTAAGAAAGCTCTAAGTTGGAACCTTCGTTTCATACCTGAGCTATTTTGATCTGGGTTAGCATTCGGGGACCCTTCGTAAGTATTCTTTCGTTCTTTTCCTTATTTTTACTGCTTTTCGAGTCAGAAAGTCAAACTTTGTTTGACTTTCAGCGTTGACCAGTGATGGTCAATGCGAAGTTCGTTAGAACTTCGCAACGTGATTGTAATCACGATGGTCATAGTCCCTTGGGACTATGCCTACTGATTACCACGTTGTCTAGGGTCGTAGGGTAGGCGATCTAATAAATCGCCTATACCTTCGAACCCGACCCAGTTTGGTCGATCATTAGGATCCGACCAAATACATTAGGTGACCATAGTGTAGGGAATAACCTTCCGAGGTTATACCTTATGGTCACGACGTGTAAGTAGTTGTATGATAGGTAGTTTATATGCCTTAGGTAAATTACCAGAATACCCTTTTCATACATAATTGGTAATTTAGCATATGTAACCTAAACTTTTGTCACGTAACTGATTATGTAACATGTTTAGGCATATAATACTTGTCATAGGACTAGTTAGGCGGTCCGAACGCGTTTCACGCGCACAACACGTTAAAGTAGCATAAGCTTCCTAAACGGGTCGTAATGGGTCGTAAACAATTATGTTAGGTTTCATTTAGTATGTAGGCTTTGTTAAACCAAATGACACGAGTCTCTACACTCGTTTGGTTTACGAAACCTCATTCTATCCAATCATCCGATTAAGGTCCGGTTATTAACATAGTTACCTATATTAGGTGCCGTTTGATTCCGAGATCTCTTGCATTGCTTGGTGGTTATCTTTATACAACTGAGCAATCACAAGTGAGTACATAGACCCCTCTTTTACTGTTTTCCAAACTGTTTTGGGGTGGAACACATGTGCCTACTTATTACTTTCATGCTTTCCTGTTTTAACATCATATACATGCTATGTTCGTTAGTACATTATAGTACATGATTTCATTACATCTTATGCTAGGTGTGCCCATTGTGTGCATTACTTAGTACATTGTTTTACATGACATTTCCTGCTAGGTGTGCCCATTGTGTGCATTACTTAGTACATTGTTTTACATGACATTTCATGCTAGGTGTGCCCATTTTGTGCATTACTTAGTACATCGTTTTACATGACATTTCACGCTATGTATGTTCATTTGATTACATACTTAGTGCATTGTTTTTCACATGTTTACATTTTGGTATGACATTTGGTTTGTTTACATGGGACAATACATTCATTAACATTAGCTACGCCGTTCGTTAGTAGGTAGTGGTACCATAGGAATTGACAACTCCCGTTCCGGACATCCCAGGGTAAGGGGACAGAAAGGAATGACCGAATTCGTTGACATAAGACAGATAGACCTTTAATTTGTTTAAAGGGTTTATCACCACAGTCGCCAGGCTTGGATGTATGCATATTCACAATACCGCATAGATGTTCATATTAAATAGTTGCATGCATTTACACAAAACATAGCTTTGATTTAAACCAAGTTTTACTTCAATACTTTGTTTTCGTGCATATGGTTTAGTTGAGACATTTCACTTGCCATACATGACATTTTGACATGACATTTTGACATGGATATTTGACATAGACATTTGACATGGATATTTGACATAGACATTTGACATGGATATTTGACATAGACATTTGACATGATTTACATCTTGACATAAACACTTTGACATATTTTTTCAATACATTTGACAATTGGTTTGGTTTGATTAAGTGATTAAGTTAGCGATGCGTGTGTAATATGATACAAGCATGGTGGATACGCCGCTGGTACTTCCTATATATAAGTGTTTGTATGGTATTACATGGCGTAACGTTACTTGAATCATTTCAGTTTGAGACATAGAACATTTTATACAAATAACATGCTTTTCACAAGACATTGATTTATAAACAACTTATCTTATACAAACACATTTTTACATGGTTATTTATTTAACCTGACATTTACTTATACATATCATCTGATCTTATTGTTTTCAAATGATTTACAAGACAAAGCAAATAACAAGGTTCATGACTAAACATTTTTCTCAAACATAAGTCATGAATCTTATTTTCACAAAACCTATGTATCTCACAGGCATTTTTATGCTGACGTACCTATTTTCACATGTGTTTTCAGGTGCTTTTCCATAGGATGTTGATCATGATACTAGGGCGGACCTGTGCCTTAGAGACTTTAAAAGATGATAGACTATGTTTAATTATGTTCTGAACTCGTTATTTTACTGTTTTGAGACAATGTAACACCCTTGTTTAATAAATAAAATACACTTTGTGTGCCATGGTTATGAAACAATTAATTCTGTCGCGACACGCCCCGATGTTTCCGCCGCGATTTGTTGTTTTACGCGGTCGGGGTGTGACAGAAGAGTTGGTATCAGAGCCAATGGTTATAGGGAATTAGGTTATTAGTAATGCTTTGACCTAGACTATAACTTTTCTAGGAACCTAACACAAGCTATCTTGTGTTTAGATCTTAAAACATGTACATCACCTATCCTTAGGTGATTAACAAAACAGGAACCAAAATTTTTTCCGAAACGATTTTTGAAAAACAATCATCTGTTTTTGAATAAATTTTTACAAGGTTTTGAACCCTCAATTGTAAGGTTTTGAACCCTCTGTTATATGGTTTTGAACCCTTTTTCAGTGTTTGTTTTTGGCCTTGTGCCTTCTAATTTTCAAAAATCCCGTCAAACGTTTTGGGTTTTAAATAATGTGAACATGTGCAAACTGGAAGGGTGAATGCCTGTATTCTGGGTTTTCTGTCTAGGCAAGCACTTCGTATACATCTCAAACAGACGCGAGACCAGTTGTGCTTACCTGGGAATTCTTGGGATGAGTGTTCACTTATAGGCGAGCATGTCTTCATTATACATTATTTCTGACCCATTTACTTTGATTAGTCACTGTGAGTCGTTTGTTTGCTTTGTGATACGGACGAATGACCACCATCTATGCTGTTTGCAATTCTTGTTTTTATCATCTCATTCTTTTCATCAAATCATCTCACTCGTTCCTTTTCATGTTTTCCTCTTTTAGAATGCCTCCTCGACGCGAGAACCAGATAGCTACTGCCGAGCTGGCAGAAATTATTGCGCAGCAGATGGCTGCTCAGTTTCCAAATCTCTTTGCTCAATGGAACCAGGCCAACAACAATAACAATGTTCCATGCAAATACAAGGATTTTAACCAGGCTAAACCACTCAAGTTTAGTGGTTCTGAGGGAGCGACTGGGCTTCTTCAGTGGTTCGAGAGCATAGAGAATACTTTTCGCCATGTGCAGTGTCCGGATAATCGCAAGGTCGAGTTCTCCTCGAGTGTATTTCAGAAGAGGGCTTTGACATGGTGGAACGGGGTTATGAGAGACCAGGGTGCAGAAGTTGCTCTCGCACAGACATGGGCTGAACTTAGAGCCCTTATGATGAGGGAATTCTGTCCTCGCCATGAACAGCGAGCGTTGGAGAAAGAGTTTGATGTGTTGAAGCAAGATAGTGGTGAGCACAGGGCTTACACTGATCGGTTTGAAGAATTGAGTCTGCTTTGCCCAACAATGGTCACCCCACTCGACAAGGCTATCGAGAGATACATCGATGGCCTACCTGACTCGGTACAAGACATTCTCACTGGTAGTAACCCTGCCACACTTCGTCAGGCGATCGAGTTATCTGCGACATTGACTGAGTCGCAGATCCGGAAGGGCAAGTTACACAGGAAGGGTGACAAGGGCAAGAAGCAGTCGGCTGACAAGGAAGATAGCAAGAAAGGTCAAAACTTGAATGGAAAGAACTCTGGTTCTTCAAAGAGGGCAAAGAAGCGTAAGGCTTCCCAAAATTTTGCTATCACTGCCCAAGCTAATCTGGCAGCTCCCAACCAACCTGCACAGCTTCCAGCAAAGAAACCCTATACAGGGAATGCACCTTTGTGCAATAGATGCAACAGTCACCACCAGCCGCAACTTCCATGCCGTTTCTGTACTAACTGTGGGAAATCAGGCCATCTCGCCAATGTTTGTCGATCTGCTCAGAATCCCGCGGTTCAGAACCCGGCTCAACAAGTTGCTCAGCCTCCTGCTCAGCAACAGGGTCAAGCTGCAAGACCACAATACCCACCGGGTGCTTGTTATAATTGTGGGGATCTGACCCACTATAGAAACCGGTGCCCAAGGCTAGCCAACCAGAACCAGAACCAGAACCAGAACCAGAACCAGAACCAGAACCAGAACCAGAATCCGGCTCCGGCTCGAGGCCGAGTTTTTAACATGAATGCCCAAGAGGCACAGGCTGACGATAATGTGGTGAACGGTACGTTCTTTATTAATAATCAGCCTGCATCTGTTCTTTTCGATTCCGGTGCCGATAAGAGTTTCGTGTCTTTATCTTTTGAGCAAATGCTTCGCGTGTCTAGAACGAAACTAGGCAAATCTTTGACAGTAGAAGTTGCTAATGGTGAACCCATTATTCTTGATTCTGTTCTTCGCAACTGCCAGTTGAATCTTAACGATCATCTTTTTCCTATTGACCTCGCGCCTATGCAACTTGGAAGCTTCGACGTTATTGTGGGAATGGATTGGTTATCCAAGCATCACGCAGAGATAGTTTGTTCTAAGAAGATTGTTCGTGTGCCACTTTCGACAGGCGAGATCCTGCAAGTTCAAGGTGAGAAGCCCACCGGTGGTCTCAAACTCATGTCTTGTTTTAAAGCTCGGAAGTATCTGCAGAAGAACTATGTGGCTTTCTTAGCACATGTTACAGAAAATAAAGGCAAGGGTAAGTCTATTTCAGATATTCCTGTCGTTCGGGATTATTCTGAAGTATTCCCTGAAGATTTACCTGGTCTACCTCCAGCACGCCAAGTCGAGTTCCGCATTGATCTCGTACCTGGTGCAAACCCCATTGCCAGAGCTCCATATCGTCTTGCACCGTCGGAGATGCAAGAGTTGTCTAAGCAGCTTCAGGAGCTCTCTGACAAAGGTTTTATACGTCCTAGTTTTTCACCGTGGGGTGCTCCCGTTCTTTTTGTCAAGAAGAAGGATGGATCCTTTAGGATGTGTATCGATTATCGTGAGCTTAACAAGCTTACCATCAAGAATCGATATCCTCTACCTCGCATCGACGACCTCTTTGATCAGTTACAAGGCGCTTCTTATTTTTCGAAGATCGATCTGCGTTCCGGGTATCATCAACTTCGGGTGCAAGAAGAAGACATTCCGAAGACAGCATTCCGTACTCGTTATGGACATTACGAGTTCACAGTCATGCCATTCGGTTTGACTAATGCTCCTGCTGTTTTCATGGACTTAATGAATAGGGTCTGCAAACCTTATTTGGATCAGTTCGTCATTGTTTTTATTGACGACATCTTGATTTACTCTAAGACGCGAGCTGATCACGAGCAGCATCTTCGTCTTACTCTGGAACTCCTGAAGAAAGAGCAACTTTTCGCCAAATTCTCCAAATGCGAATTTTGGCTTAAAGAAGTTCAATTTTTGGGACACATTATCAACGAACGAGGTGTTCATGTAGATCCCTCCAAGATCAGTGCGATTAAGGATTGGGATACACCTACAACTCCTACTGAAGTTCGTTCTTTTCTTGGTCTAGCGGGTTATTATCGCCGCTTCATTGAAAACTTCTCTAAGATTGCAGTTCCACTAACTGCTCTAACTCAGAAGAAAATGCCCTTTTACTGGGGATTCAAACAAGAGGAAGCTTTTCAACACTTGAAGCAGAAGCTTTGCGATGCGCCTGTTCTATCATTGCCTGAAGGTGATGATGATTTTGTCGTGTATTGTGATGCATCGAAATTGGGTCTTGGCTGTGTTCTTATGCAAAGGAACAAAGTCATAGCTTATGCATCAAGGCAGTTGAAGATACATGAGAAGAACTACACCACTCATGATCTTGAGTTAGGTGCAGTTGTCTTTGCTCTCAAGATCTGGAGACACTATTTGTACGGTACAAAATGTGTGGTTTTCACTGACCACAAAAGTCTTCAGCATATCTTCAACCAGAAAGAACTCAACATGAGACAACGACGTTGGGTTGAGCTTTTAAACGACTACGACTGT
The DNA here is from genome assembly GCA_030545235.1 of Helianthus tuberosus. Lineage (NCBI taxonomy): Eukaryota > Viridiplantae > Streptophyta > Magnoliopsida > Asterales > Asteraceae > Helianthus > Helianthus tuberosus. The sequence goes on along the minus strand of CM060356.1, from coordinate 68,735,089 downwards.
GAAATTCGCTACCATCCTGGTAAGGCAAATGTCGTGGCTGATGCATTGAGTCGTAAGGAACGTACTAAGCTTCATTGTGTACGCATTCAATCCGTTATTCAAGCTCGATCCGATATTCAAGTACGCATTTCTCTAGCTCAACAATCTTGTGTTTCACAAGGTTTTATGGATAAGGAATTTCCCTATCACATAACACCTGCTCTGGAACTGAAGGACAATGGATCATATTATTTCATGGACCGTTTGTGGGTCCCAAGCCAGGATAATCTTCGTACCTTGCTTATGGATGAAGCCCATAAGTCTCGTTATTCTATTCATCCGGGCTCAGATAAAATGTATAAGGACCTTCGTACTCACTATTGGTGGCCTGGTATGAAGAAAGACATTGCCTTATACGTATCCAAATGCCTTACTTGTCTTAAGGTTAAGGCTGAACATCAGCGTCCTTCTGGTTTATTGGAGCAACCAGAGATCCCAGTTTGGAAATGGGAAAACATTACTATGGATCTTGTTACCAAACTCCCGCGCACAAAGAAAGGTCATGATACCATCTGGGTAGTCGTTGATCGTCTTACAAAGTCAGCACATTTCTTGCCAATCCGCGAGGATTTTCCTACTGACAGACTTGCTCAAATCTATGTAGATGAAATTGTGGCTCGACATGGTGTTCCTTTGAACATCATTTCTGACAGAGATGCTCGTTTCACTTCTCGTTTTTGGAGAACCATGCAATCTGCCATGGGGACCCAACTAAATCTGAGCACAGCTTATCATCCGCAAACGGATGGTCAATCTGAGAGAACAATCCAGACTCTGGAGGATATGCTTAGAGCTTGTGTGATCGATTTTGGTGGTAGCTGGGATTCACATCTTAAATTGATTGAATTCTCCTACAACAACAGTTATCACACTAGCATCAAAATGGCTCCTTTCGAAGCTCTCTATGGTCGAAAATGTCGTTCACCAGTCTGCTGGAATGAGATTGGCGAGGCTCAACTTACTGGACCTGCCCTCATTTTAGAGACAACTGACAAGGTCAAGAAAGTTCGTGATAACCTTCAGGCAGCTAGAAACCGTCAGAAGATTTACGCGGACCCAAAACGCAAAGCCTTTGAATTTCAAGTCGGTGATCGAGTATTACTTAAGGTCTCACCTTGGAAAGGTGTGATCAGATTTGGAAAGAAAGGAAAACTTGCACCTAGATACGTTGGACCATTCAAGATCGTCGAAAGAATCGGAAAGGTAGCCTACAGACTTGAGTTACCTCCTGAACTGGGAAATGTTCATCCAACTTTTCACGTGTCCAATCTCAAGAAGTGTACAGCTGACGAGAACTACTCCATACCGCTTGACGAAATTCGTGTTGGCAAAACACTGAAATTTGTTGAGAAACCGGTGGAAATCATGGAACGTGAAGTCAAGTGGCTTAAACGCAAGCGCATTCCTTTGGTCAAAGTTCGCTGGGAAGCTAAACGTGGACCTGAGTTTACTTGGGAACGCGAAGATCAAATGAAGGCGAAATATCCACATCTTTTTCCACGAGTTTCCTCTAAATAAATTTCGGGACGAAATTTCCACAAGTAGGGGAGACTGTAACAACTGTGTTTGTAATCACTATGAACAGTTCTGTTATCAATAAAACAATGTTATTTGATCCCAATGTTTGTTTTGTTATGTTATACATTTTTTCATGTTTCGACTTTTGTGTAATTTCAAACTCTACATCGCTTTCTGGAGAGTTATACGCAAACTAGTGCGTAAACGTACTCGGTTTAATGCGAGAAATACTCTGGAACATCAACATATACTCAACATACCTTAACTAACCTTTACATAACTTAGAAATAAGTTTTGAAGGCTTTGGTATGACAAAAACAAGTTAATTCGCTTACAGGGACTAAATATGACAAACTGCGAAAGTATGTCAATTTGAACTGTAACGAACATTCCGGAACATGACCATAAGTTAAACACACCTTAAATATCCTTTACATAGCTTAGAAATAGGCTTTGAGGGGTTCGGTGTGCTAAAATAAACTTTTGGAACATTCAGGGACTAAAAGTGTTAAAAAGTGCACAAGTTTGCATTTTCGCGCATAACTTACGTTCTGAATACATCTGGACATCCAAAAATTTATGTAAGCATGACTACATTATATTTTAGTGTTCGCCTTAAGAAAAATCCATTCGTTTCGTCATTTGGATCGTTTTTCGCGCTTATGCGCATTCCGTCGTAATTAAGCGAACATCGCGTTCGTACGACCAAACGAACCATCATCCGGCATATTTTTGAGTATGTTTTGAGTTCCCTATACTTTAACTTCATTTAGAGCCTTGAAATGAGGTTAACGGGGTTCAAACGCATCGAAAATCGCTTAAAACACAACAGGGACCATTTCTGCCATTTTTTCAAACTTTCTGTTTCAGGTGGGGCAGTGGCGTAGCGCCACTGCATGTGGCCTCACCTGTCGCGCTACGCGACTGCGTGATCTGGGCCAGATTCAATGTTTAAACACAAGTTGCAACCAATTAATCCACAACCACATGTTTGCAACTTGCTTAATCACTAAGATTAGGAGCATATGTGGCTCCATAACCTTTGTGACAAGTGTACGCACGAGATTAAGGCACGATAATCGACAAACGATCCTAACGGTGGACCGAATACTATAAATACCCATCCACCCTCAACCCCAAAACCCACAAATCTGATTAAGAAAGCTCTAAGTTGGAACCTTCGTTTCATACCTGAGCTATTTTGATCTGGGTTAGCATTCGGGGACCCTTCGTAAGTATTCTTTCGTTCTTTTCCTTATTTTTACTGCTTTTCGAGTCAGAAAGTCAAACTTTGTTTGACTTTCAGCGTTGACCAGTGATGGTCAATGCGAAGTTCGTTAGAACTTCGCAACGTGATTGTAATCACGATGGTCATAGTCCCTTGGGACTATGCCTACTGATTACCACGTTGTCTAGGGTCGTAGGGTAGGCGATCTAATAAATCGCCTATACCTTCGAACCCGACCCAGTTTGGTCGATCATTAGGATCCGACCAAATACATTAGGTGACCATAGTGTAGGGAATAACCTTCCGAGGTTATACCTTATGGTCACGACGTGTAAGTAGTTGTATGATAGGTAGTTTATATGCCTTAGGTAAATTACCAGAATACCCTTTTCATACATAATTGGTAATTTAGCATATGTAACCTAAACTTTTGTCACGTAACTGATTATGTAACATGTTTAGGCATATAATACTTGTCATAGGACTAGTTAGGCGGTCCGAACGCGTTTCACGCGCACAACACGTTAAAGTAGCATAAGCTTCCTAAACGGGTCGTAATGGGTCGTAAACAATTATGTTAGGTTTCATTTAGTATGTAGGCTTTGTTAAACCAAATGACACGAGTCTCTACACTCGTTTGGTTTACGAAACCTCATTCTATCCAATCATCCGATTAAGGTCCGGTTATTAACATAGTTACCTATATTAGGTGCCGTTTGATTCCGAGATCTCTTGCATTGCTTGGTGGTTATCTTTATACAACTGAGCAATCACAAGTGAGTACATAGACCCCTCTTTTACTGTTTTCCAAACTGTTTTGGGGTGGAACACATGTGCCTACTTATTACTTTCATGCTTTCCTGTTTTAACATCATATACATGCTATGTTCGTTAGTACATTATAGTACATGATTTCATTACATCTTATGCTAGGTGTGCCCATTGTGTGCATTACTTAGTACATTGTTTTACATGACATTTCCTGCTAGGTGTGCCCATTGTGTGCATTACTTAGTACATTGTTTTACATGACATTTCATGCTAGGTGTGCCCATTTTGTGCATTACTTAGTACATCGTTTTACATGACATTTCACGCTATGTATGTTCATTTGATTACATACTTAGTGCATTGTTTTTCACATGTTTACATTTTGGTATGACATTTGGTTTGTTTACATGGGACAATACATTCATTAACATTAGCTACGCCGTTCGTTAGTAGGTAGTGGTACCATAGGAATTGACAACTCCCGTTCCGGACATCCCAGGGTAAGGGGACAGAAAGGAATGACCGAATTCGTTGACATAAGACAGATAGACCTTTAATTTGTTTAAAGGGTTTATCACCACAGTCGCCAGGCTTGGATGTATGCATATTCACAATACCGCATAGATGTTCATATTAAATAGTTGCATGCATTTACACAAAACATAGCTTTGATTTAAACCAAGTTTTACTTCAATACTTTGTTTTCGTGCATATGGTTTAGTTGAGACATTTCACTTGCCATACATGACATTTTGACATGACATTTTGACATGGATATTTGACATAGACATTTGACATGGATATTTGACATAGACATTTGACATGGATATTTGACATAGACATTTGACATGATTTACATCTTGACATAAACACTTTGACATATTTTTTCAATACATTTGACAATTGGTTTGGTTTGATTAAGTGATTAAGTTAGCGATGCGTGTGTAATATGATACAAGCATGGTGGATACGCCGCTGGTACTTCCTATATATAAGTGTTTGTATGGTATTACATGGCGTAACGTTACTTGAATCATTTCAGTTTGAGACATAGAACATTTTATACAAATAACATGCTTTTCACAAGACATTGATTTATAAACAACTTATCTTATACAAACACATTTTTACATGGTTATTTATTTAACCTGACATTTACTTATACATATCATCTGATCTTATTGTTTTCAAATGATTTACAAGACAAAGCAAATAACAAGGTTCATGACTAAACATTTTTCTCAAACATAAGTCATGAATCTTATTTTCACAAAACCTATGTATCTCACAGGCATTTTTATGCTGACGTACCTATTTTCACATGTGTTTTCAGGTGCTTTTCCATAGGATGTTGATCATGATACTAGGGCGGACCTGTGCCTTAGAGACTTTAAAAGATGATAGACTATGTTTAATTATGTTCTGAACTCGTTATTTTACTGTTTTGAGACAATGTAACACCCTTGTTTAATAAATAAAATACACTTTGTGTGCCATGGTTATGAAACAATTAATTCTGTCGCGACACGCCCCGATGTTTCCGCCGCGATTTGTTGTTTTACGCGGTCGGGGTGTGACAATTGTTGTTTGCGTGAATTAAGGGTGTGGTTACTAATTTGTGTAACTGATTGGTTGCATGTGTTAGAATAAATCACACAAATTTTAAAGGTTGCACTGTTCTTGGGGTCTTGGGTTTAGTGGGCCGGTGGTAATGAGTTGCACACGGGTTGGGCTAAGGGATTGGAATTGGGCCGTACATAACTGTTGATCACACACCTAAATCGGTCTACTAGTTTTGGGCCGCACACACTTGATTGAATGTGAATTAGTGAATGAACTTGTGTGCATGCTGAATGTTCAATATGTGTTATTGGCTAATGTACACTGTATGCAAAATGTTGATTTTGTGATTTAAGGACATGTGAAACTAATTGTAATGATAATCGTACTAGGACTTGGTTGATCAACTGTTAAACAAAGAAATTAACCTTACCGAGCAAACCAAGGTGAGTTCACACTTTCTACAAGGCATGGGATTCCCGGTGGTTGGGAATGGGTAAAGGATTTAATCAGAGACTGCGTGATCTCCTGGTTTGGAACACGTACCACATCCTCTTTATTGAAGGGTGATAACATGTACTAAGGATTTAATCGGAACCTGCGTGATCTCCTGGTTTGGGGACACGTACCACATCCTCTTTATTGAAGGGTGATAACATGATACTAGACCAAAATCTCTATCATGAAGTCCCTCATTTTTATATCGACTTAATCGCCGGGCCAATGGCGAGCGGGTCATTAGTTAGATAGCGCTATTTAGGTTTGACAAGCCTCACACCGTGCCGCAGAGGACGGGCGTGAACTAATGGATCTGGGCACGTCAATGATGATAGACTTTGACGCTAGGGCACCAACTTACTTCAGTCAGTAGTCGATATGGTAACGGGTCTAGTGGTTCACATAGGGAAGCCCCCACTGGTTATGGTTTGGGAAACAAGGAATTGATTAACTCATGGTCTACAAATGAACTTATGGCTTTTGGAACAACTTTAAAATAAACACCAACTGTGAACTCGCTCAACTTTGTTGTTGACTCGTTGTTACATGCCTTGTAGGTCGTTAGATTTTTTTTTTGGGTAAAGTAGGTCGTTAGATTTCTGAAATGGACTTGCTATCTTGGAGTGCTAGAGTGGTCATGGGTCGAGACTTTTGAATACTTGCTTTGTTGATTATGAACACTTGTTTTGAAACAATTGATTTACAGTTTACATTATGCTTCCGCTGAACAACTACTTTGGTTTAACTTATGACTTGGATTTATATCTTGAAATCAATGGAATGTTTTATTCAATATTATTATATTATGCGAAGTTCAATGTGATTGGTGGCTTGGATCCTGGTATGTCACACGCCCTGCTGTGATTTCGCATGTGGTATTTTAGGGGTGTGACAGATTGGTATCAGAGCCATTGGTTATAGTGAACTTGGTTTTAAAAAGGGGAAAAACGTTTTGGTAAAACCAGACTATAACCGAACAGTTCTGAAAACGTGAATACGACCATGACACTCAGCTCCAGATTGCAAGGTTCGTCTTTCGTATACTCATTGTACTGCATAACTAGTGAACACTTACATATGATATTGCATGTGATTCCACGTTTAGCACAACAATATGAATTCATGTATTACTTGCATGTGTTATGTGATTGATAGGGTGGTATTTCCCTAAACATTCATGACTTACGCTTCGTGATGCTCCTTGTTAGCTACTCGAGTTTGAGGAACCACTTGACATGAGTTAAGAGGAGCTGAGATGAGCATGCAAATCACAATATTATTGTGGGTGCACACATAATAATAATGTGGGGTGCATGCGAGTCCCAGTGAGGCTTAACAATTGAAAAAGGGGTTCCGTTTCGTTATTTGATCGATGTGAAACATAACAAACCTATAGGGGTCATAGCAGTGATTGTCCCCTACTCGAACGTGAACTTTTCATTCCTCTCTGGATCCTTTCGAATCTCAATGCTATCGAGTATTACATAAACACCCATCTGAACACCTAGCGAACTGTGTAGAATGTTAGGTACTTATACGAACGTCCCTGAGTTGGATGTCGCAGCGTCGAACGATTGATCGATACTTTAATCACTTCCCTTCGTTTGCTGGAACTCATGTATTGACGTCTTAGATCCCGAAGTGTGGTCACTTCTGCAACACTCTCGCAACATACCGTGTATCACTCAAACAACTTGCAACATCGATGGACAGGAGGTTGAGCGTATTACTTTACCGACCACAGTACTTTGACGACCCTGATTACCGGCAACGAGCACCAGCAAATTGGCTTCAATCGAATCCCTAACCCTTGTCAGCGACTCATGGGAGTCAACTCTTACGAATCAATCGGGACATAAGCAATGACAATCGACTATAGTGTGGAATGTGAAACTACCGGCACAATGAGTAGTGCATTAGGACTTAACACGGAATATGAAAAGGAGGACTCTGTTAGTAAAAAGTCGCAGGACTCCGTTACAAACAACGACACTAGAGGCAATAATCACGGCAACACCAATTGTCACACCCCCAAAATACCACCCATGGGAAACCCTAGTAGGCGTGTGACAAACCAATAACGAGCCACCAATCATATTGAACCAATCACAAGTTGTTAAATAAAATTATCAATTATTAATAAAAAGTGCCATCAATAAGTTTAAATGGAAACCAACATGTTCAGCGGAAGCAATTAATAAACCAAAGTTAAACCGTTTCGAAACCAATGTATAGAATCAATAATTCAAACACATGAATCCTTCCAGTCGACCCATGACCACTCCAGCTACACCAGACAGCAAGTTCCCAAATCCAAGATATCTAACGACCTGCGAGCATGCAACAAGTGTATCAGACAACGCTGGTGAGTTCATAGTTTTACGAAAACGTTGGTTACCAAGTGTATAGTTAATCCATTGAATTTAATTCCAAAAGTAATGTTGATAATACCCCGAATACAAGACGGCTTCTGATTATTTTGCCCTTTCTCCAATGCTCCTATCAAAGCATTGGTCATGACTAGGTCATTAGTTCAACACCCGTCCTCCCAGGAACGGGGTGAGTTTGCCAAACCTAAGTAGCGCTACTAACTAATACCATGTTACCTCCCCGGTAACCAAACAACACGGAGGGACTTTAAAGGTGATAGGAAGAGTATATTATCCAACATTCCCGTTTTTACTAAAAAGACTTATCCCTCCCCAGGATACCCACTGACTATCCCAACCACCGGGACGCATGCTCAAAAGATGAACTCACCTTTGTTTTGCTCGGTAAGACTAATTACTTCTAGTGTTCGTTAACTGCTAGGTCCGTTACACGCAACCTAGTGTACAATAAATATAAGTATACGTATGAAGGGTCATGCAATACCCTATGTCCAAACAATAGGTGTTTGTTAGTTACCAATTAATATGTTTAGCACACAATACACACAGTAACACCCGGCTGAATTTCTATGATAAGTTAACTCTGAATCACGCCATTATACTTGAATTATTTATTAGCATATAAGAGACTTAACAAATCTGGATTCAACATTTATACACCCGGCCCAACATATATTCGGCCCAAAATAAAATCACCTAAACCGAGACCCATGAATATCATTTTAGACATCATTCAAAATTTAATTTATGAAACATGTGACATCCATAAATAAGCTTGAGCCATACCATTATTTAGTCTTTTGTTTAACGAATACAGGCTACAACACTAATGAATTTCGAAATAGGAAATCTTTCAAGACAATTCTGATATGCCTAGGCCCATTATTATCACATATCATCGGTCCACTTCCCGATTACCCAACTACCCACTTGGTCACCTGTTTAGCCACATGGCCCAAAGCAAAGCCCTAATCCCTTGCCTTTCTTTATGTTTTGCGAATGATCAGGCACCGATTATTTTCATGTGTTTTACAATCCACACTCCAATTAGTTAAGTGTAGTATTAAAATAACCATCATATGCATCCTATATTTAATTCAAATCAAAACAGTGATATATGTATATATATTCCTAGAATTAAATAACCAACCTATGACTTGATTTACCAGTTTAATAATTCTGATCAAGATCGTTTAACCATTTAATCAACTAACAATTATCATAACCATCTAGATGAGTAATTAATCTCACAAGAACAATCAATATTTTCATAACATCATGGTACAATTTCTCAGCATCCCACTATCATTAGTCTAGTTCTTCTTGCAAGCCGATTTTAGTTTCATAATTAATAATCAAGATGTACCACCATTAACACAAACAACATCACGTTAATACATGTATACATATAGGGTAGTGAGGGTAAACACTAACCTGATGATGAAACAAGGCAACCTAGATGGTAATCACGCAAGAAAGGAAATTGTGAGGTGCCCTCCTTGTTTGCCGTTCACTATATATTCCTAGGGTTTGTTGTTATGTTTGTAAACTACCAAATAATGAAAACCTGATACATGCATTTAAATCCCACTAGTTGGGCTTATGGTGCACATTTATACAATATCAAAGTGACCGGCCCACCCTCATTCCCTCACTTGGGCTTCACATAAATCACTTATATAATTAGATATGTTGTGCATGTGTTTAAATGATGGCAACAAGGGCCGGCCCACTAGCAACACCAACCGACCCATTACAAAGTCTTGATTTACTTTTTGTTATAGTTAAGGCCTGCGATACCCAATTGTGTGTGGGCCGAAGTTATTGTGTAGCCAAAGGGGATATGTAGTCGACCACCCATCATACGCGGCCCAAAGATACAAGCACACAATCCAATTCCATTTACGTTTAGCATATAATAAAACGTTTAACAAGTTTAACACAAGAGGAAGCGTTGGAGAAAAATAATGAGAAGTTAAGGTCACGAAACACAATGACACTAACCTGAAAGTTCGGGTTGTCACACCAATGTACTCATAATCGTAACTTATAGTGTGGAAACGATGGTGACTTCGACATGGATTGGCTGTTACTAAATCAAGGCGACAACAACAGAGGGAACGACAAGAGTACTGGAAATTCTCCTGGCGAAAACAACAACATGATGCTCATGGAAGGGCACTTGGGGCTGGCGTGGGCAACGCCAGGATTACAGCAACATGGTGGCCAACACGTTCTTGGAGGCTAATCGTTTCGTTCCTGTTTTGTTCAACCCTGATACTTCCTGAGACCAGACCAGTTGTGGAATCGGCTGATGGCAAGACAATTGAAGCCTCGTATGTTTATAGGGATGCAAATTCAACTGTGTGGGACAAGTTTTCGACATCGATCTTCCTTCTACTATCCACGATGGTGTTGATGCAGTAGTCAGTATGGGTTGGTTAACCAGACATCGCGCAGTTATACCCTGTGAGGGGAAAGTTGTCGTCTGTCATAAAGTATCCGAGTGGTGCAGAGGTTAGCATCAAATCAGCAGTGAAGGATTACCCCGCTATGATAGCACTCGTTACTGATGTCAAGGCTAAGGAAAAGAGGATCGAGGATCCACCAATTGTTCGTGATTTCTCCCTAAGTGCTACTAGAAGAACTATCAGGTCTACCTTCACATCGTCAGGTGGAATATCATATCGGTATCATGTCAGAAGCAGCCCTCGTTACTAATATTCCTTATTGTCTTACACCAGGAAGGTTGCAGGAACTGCCTAATCAACTTCAGGAACTATTGGACATGATCTTTATCGGATCTAGTTTTTCTCTTTGGGGAGCCCTAGTTATACCAGTGAAGATAAGTCTTTTCGTATGTGTACCGATTTGTCACACCCTGGCTTTTGCGGAAGCGTGGGTTTAATTTGGTGTGACTTCTTAATACCATAGCAACAACCATAACAATGATATATGAAATAAAACACATGATGATCATCCATTCATTAAATTTAAAGTTACCACAGCATCATTGTTTAAATTGTCGACACATAAAACAAGTTACAACTATGACATATTTAAAACGTGTTCACATGACATAACAAAAGACTTGATTGAAAACATGGTTTAAAGACATGTAACCCGTCCAGGTAAGGGTTACACCTCCTAAACCTGGATGACGTCATTATTTCCTACGCAGCTTGACACAATTGCACACTTCGCCAGATCCATTAATTTCCTGAAATACATGTAGTTTGAAAAATCACCAAAAGTTGAGCGAGTTCATGTAAAAGTGAGTATGTATAAACCTTTCATGTATGAATAAAAGTCCTTGGTATGTAGCAATAAGGAAAAAGAGATCACCAATGGGTTGCAAAGCCACTGGTATGTGTGAAAAGGTGCAGGAAAACTCAAACCTAGCAAATTTGTTACCGGGCTTCGGCGGTAAGACACAGTCACCTCTATGGGCCGCCCCGGCCTCACGGGTGTGGGCTCGCTACACCCAAATAGATCTATCACTCCTGTGTCCCTCGGTCCTAACAACGAGGATTAATGGCCTTAAGTGTTGTACCCACCCTTCACATGATCTAGTAGTAAAAACCATCCCTATGCTAACCATACCATGTAAGTAATTGTCTGTAATAGTTATCGCATGTATTTCACCCCCGAAGTATAAAACTGAAAACAGTAAAGTAAAAAGGGGGACATGAACTCACTGAAGTGCGTCTCCTGAATAGAATCCTCAATCCAAACTCGGTCTGCTACGCGACGACCTACACGTACTAATGCCTATTAGACGGATGGGCCGTGCCTTGGCTTAGGGTTTAGTGTTTTGAATTGCGTTACTTTGATATTATCCCAAGTTTGTGACTACTTGTTAAAATAATAATTATTATTTTAACTTAACTTTTGTCTTTAGGAAAAATAGTTAGGCAACTATTTCGTATCCACACTTCTCAAGTATTTTATATGTGTATTTCCTTCCCAAGGATGGGGGTATTTATACATGCACATTTGTAATTCCGAAAAATATATTTTAAGTCCCACTTAGAAAAATATATTTAAATTATTTGTCTAAAACATCTTAATTCAAAATATATATATTTTTCCTAAAAATACTATATTTTACTTCGCGAGAGTTTTGGTATCATTTTGGAGTCGTAATTTCATGGTATATAATAGTTATATTATTTTACCAAAAAATAATATAACTAGTTCACAAAGTAACAAATAATCACACAAGCGTTTTAGTATAAAATATGTATTCTACATATTTATTTATCAAATTTTATTTACGAAAACCAACCTCCGGCACTTAGTATTTTTGTAATAAAAATCATAGCGAAGTTTATTTTGAAAACAAGGTTAAAAATATAATTGTAAATACTTACTAAAAAAAATATTTTCTAAGTGTTGAAATTTTAGAAAAATTTCGCCAGAGTTTCCTTTGTAAAAGGAGGCGTCCATTCTTACTAGCATATCATTTTCTTTTCAAAAATTCATTCAAACAATTCTCAATCAACAACATACAATCTTTACTTACCGAACTAGTCAAAACAAGCATAAACTATAAACTTATGAACTTGGAAATTTATAAAAGCATGTAGTAACTTACTAGCACACTTAGTAAGTCTTCTTACCTTCCAAAATGCGATTAGTTCTTTAAATACTTCATTTTTAAAGAGTTTGAATATTCACAACTTCTCGTCATATTTTCTAAAAATATTTCTTTGTGAAATTTTCTTATTACACAAGTGTTTCTACACTTGTTTATCCACTAAAAATGTGTTAAGTTTATGTAAGATCCAAGTTTTAACAAAACTCATACTTTTCACTTGGTTCTTTCGAAAAACCACTCATGGATCTTTAGATCTACAATATTAGAACTTACTTTGATCTTTATTTTTCAAGGAAACACCTATTTATTCAAGTTCATAGTTTATGTGTGGATGATTCCATCATCCACAACATTCTTACTTTTTCCATCTTGCTAGTTCATTTTCTTAGTCATGATCTAGCAAGTCCATATGATGATCCATATCATTTCTACTAACAAATAATGATCAACAAACATAACAACACAAGAATAACATGATCTCTTCATCATTTTAACACTACTTCATCACAAAGTTAGTAAATGTTCAAGACTTTGTTTATGGTTCTTAGTGTTTCTAGGGATTTCATCATTCTTTTAACTATTAACCATAAAAAACATGAAGAGAATGAAGATCTAAGAGACTTACCACTAGCTCAAGGCTAGGGGAGTTCAAGAGTGTAAAAGTGTGGATAAAAGAGAATGAAAGAGGTCCTTGAGCTTCCGAACACACCAAGCTTGTTTGTATGATCCCTAGCACCTTTGGATGTCTTTAGATTGGAAGATGAAGCTTGAATGATGGTGATGGTGGGTGTGCTTGGTTTCGGCCAAACAAGAGAAGAGAGGAGAGAGCAAGTGTTGTTTGAAGGTGTGTTGTGAAGATAAGAATGATGGTCCTCAAGGTATACTTATAATCCTCTTAACCCTTATTAACCATTGTATAAAGTGCTACTTAAACTCCAACATAATCTATTATAATAATCAAGAAAATCAATGGGTGGCTCACCCATGGTGACCGTCGCCAAGGGGAGGGGGTATAGGGTTGGGTTTCAACAATATAGTTAGGGATCTAGTTAGAATTCAAATGCTAAGTTAGTGATTTAAGGTGGGTTATGAAATATATGGTGTGTGAGGGTGTTCGGGGACCCTAACTAGCTCAGAAAAATAAAAACAATGTGTTTGGCAATATTTTTGTGTTCCGGGTATAGTCCGGTTGTTCGGTTGGGTGTTGTTCCGTTAAAGTGCTTAATTAACCCGTAAGGTGTCTTTTATACTACTTTTCGTGACACATTTAATTCCCAACACTTTGGAAAGTATCTAGGACTATTTTGCCAAGTTTTTGCACTTTACTAGCATTATTAAATACTGAATTTTTGTTATTAAGTGCAGAATTCTGCATTTAAAGTGTGTTTTAGGCACTTCCAGGCACTATAACTATCACCTAGTGACGTAGTTTTATGGTTCTCACTTCCCTACACTCCCTACTAGTGTAGTACTTGGAAATGTTCATTGGTTATGGTACCTCCTGAACTTGGAAATGTTCATCCAACATTCCACGTGTCCAATCTCAAAAAGTGTTTAGCTGATGAGAACCTCCACATACCACTTGATGAAATTCGTGTTGATAACACGATACACTTCGTTGAGAAACCTGTGGAGATAGTGGACCGTACATTTAAACAGTTGAAAAACAACCGGAACTTGATCATAAGTTAAACATACCATATATAACCTAAACATGGCTTAGAAATAAGCTTTGATAGGTTCGGTGTGCGAAAACATGCTTACATGATCTTACAGGGACTAAAAGTGTCAAAAATGGCGTAAGTTTGCATTTTCGCGCATATCCTACGTTCTGACCACATCTGGACATCCAAAATTTTTGTACACACTAAAATATTTTTATTTTAGTAATCGGCATGCAAAAATACCGCTCGTCGCTTAATTTGGTTCGTTTTCGCGTCCGTTTGAGTTTCGTCGTAATTTAACGAATAACGCGACCGTACGACCAAACGAGCCGACATCTGAGAGTTTTCCGAGAATATTTTGAGTCCTCTAAACTTTATTGACCTTGTAGAGCCTTGAAAATGGCTTAACGGGTGTCAAAAGTGCCTAAAATGGACTCGAACACATGCAGGGACCAAAGCTGTCAAAATGTGAAACTTGCTGGTCTGCAGGTCCTTACGGACTGTATGCTCTGGACCTTACGGTCCATAAAGCATGTCCAGTGACAGAAACATGTTTTTCAGCTGCTGTTCCATAATTCAGGGACTTGTATGCAATTCTCTTGTTTTGGGCTCCAAGTAAACGACTCTCCAAGTAATACCAGCTGTTCCTAACAATTGTATGGTCAGATTTCATTGCTTGGAGGCCAAATAACCACTTGTGATGTTCTTGTTCATCCCCCACAACTATAAATAGCCATCAACTCTCATTTGTTCCTTGCTCATTCTCTTATTCTCTCCTCTACATCTGCTTTGCGGAGCATTCTCATCTGATTGGAAGCTTATTTTCTTTGTAGAAAAGATAGCAAGGACTTTGGTGAGCATTCTTTCATTTTTTTTTGTTGCTTACTAGTTTAGAAAGTCAAACATTGTTTGACTTTCAGTTTGACCAGTCAATTGGTCAAGTCAAAGTTCAATTGAACTTTGCAATGTGATTGTAATCGCAATGGTTATAATCCTTAGCGATTATACCTACTGATTACCACATTAACTAGGGGTAGTGACGAGTCAAAGTTTCGGTCAAAATGCGTTTTAGCACGCATTTTGCAACGGAACTACTTTTAAGTATCAAAACACCTTGTTTTGATACCAAATCAGTAGGTTAAACATATTTTGACATGTTTAACTCATCACTATTAGTTTGGTGCTTGATTAGGGTCGTTAGTTAAGCGGTCTAAACAACCGCTTAGACTTTCGAACCCGACCCGTTTGGTCAATCATTAGGATCCGACCAAGCTTACTTAGTGATCATAGTTGTATAGGGAATAACCCCTGAGGTTATACCTTATGATCGCATAGGATTGGTTAGTCAATTGCTAGCTAGCTTGTATGCCCATAGGAAATGACCAAAACGCCCTTTTGAAGCATAAATCCATAATGTGCATATGTGAACATATTTTTGACATCTAATCTGATTTAGTAACATATTAGGGTATAATTGGGCATGTAAGACTTGACATAGCACATAGTTAACCATCCGAACATAGTTTCGCGCAAACGACGTGTTATTGTGGTTTAAACTACCATAACGGGTCGAGACAGGTCAAAAGCACTTAGGTAGACTTTCAAATCAGAATGTAGGGACTATTAAATCATACCATATGAGTTCAAATACTCTTTTGATTTATAGAACCTCATTCTATCCTATCTTCCGATTTAGGATCCGTTTATTAACATAGTTACCTATACTAGGTGCCGGTTGATTCCGTGATATTTGGAGCTTTTATTGGTCTTATTCTCAAGACTAATAAGCAATCCCAAGTGAGTACCTAGTTCCCCTCTTTTACCGTTTTCAAATATTTTGGGGTGATTCACATGTACATACTTGTTACTTTCATGTTTTACATGCTTTTATGACATAAACATGCTAGTTTCACTTAGTACATATCTAGTACATGCTTTCACTATGTTTTGCTATGTATGTTAAGCATGCTAGCACATTGATTTATTACACATTTGTTACATATGTTTACTTAGCATATGTGCACATTGTTTTACATGACATTTCTGCTATGTATGTTTACTGAGCATGCTAGCACAATTGTTTTACAAGACATTTTCTACTAAGTATGTTTACTTAGCATACCTAGTACATAGTTTTCACATGCTACATTGGTTATGACATTTGGTATGTTTAATCGGGACAATAATACATTCATTAACATTAGCTACGCCGCTCGGTAGTATGTAATGGTACCATAGGAATTGACAACTCCCGTTTCCGACTTCCTAGGTTTGTTTGGAAGTTGGGAATGAAAGAATCCGATATACATAACTTAGATAAACCTTTAATTTGTTTAAAGGTTTGTCGCCACAGTCGCAAGGCTTGAATGTATGCAATTAACATTACTGCATAAATGTTTGTAATCATAAAGCATTGTTTTCTGCAAAACATGACATTTGAATTAAACTTAGGTTTACTCAAAAACATTGTTTTGTACATTTATCCTACGGGGTTGAGTAGATTCTTTTATTCACCGTACATGACATATGTTTCACATTGGCATTATTACATAGTTTAAGTAGATGTCTTCCTACTTGCTATGCATTTCATTGGTTATACATAATACATGTTACACATGACATTAAACATGGTTTATGCATAAACATTTTGACGTTAAACATGACATTTTGTTGGGTAATGATAAGTGACTTATGTAACGGGGCTATGTGCTATACGAAAAAAGCATGGTGGATTCTGTCACACCCCGACCACGTAAAACAACAAAGCGTGACGGAAACGTCGGGGAGTGTTGTAACAGAATTATCGTTTCATAACCATGGATACAAAAAGTGTTTCGTTTTATTGATAATATTAAGCATTAACATTTTTTTAACATAGAACAACAAGTTTTATATCAACTATCATCGTTTTATGTCACTAAGGCCTCGTCCAGATCCTATGTGACGCATGCATCCTAGAACGTCAATCAAGCAACAACACCTGAAACATATGTAAAAAAACAAAGTCAGCAAAGAAATGCTGGCGAGTACATAGGTTTTATAAGAGTATCGGAATCATGGCTTGTTTACATATATTGCAATACCTCGAAAACCTTGTTTTTAAAAAGTGTATAATATTGCAACATAATTAACCAACTCAAATCAAGATGGTTATAATCTATAAAATTTCGTAGCCACGATTCTTAACCCAAAAGCTTTTTGTTTTAGAAAACCGTCTTGTAAAACATCTCGTATAAACTTGTTAATAAAACTCGTATATTATTTCGAAGACATCGTTGAGTGACATCGTTTCAATATCGTTTACCCAAGTGAACTAAATAACGCCACGGTATGTAATATGTTGAAAACACTTATATATAAGAAGTACCAGCGGCATATCTACCATGTTTTCACCACATTACACCCGTCCCGTTATCTAAACACTAGCCAAAAACCAATCGTTTACCCAAATCGTTTAACATCGTTTCCAAATCGTTTACTCGTCGTTTCCAAATCGTTTACTCGTTTAAATCGTTTAAATCATCCTCGTTTTAATTGTGAAAACTTATATATGGTCGTCTCGTTAATAACATTCAAACCTTTGTGACTCGACTACCTTGTTCCTCGCTTCTCGTATTAACAAACCTCCAAAGGGTAAGTTAATAATTACAGATTCAGTCGTTACCCACGACACCCACACATAACCATGGGTATAGTGCAATAACGGGATTTGTCAGATCCTATGGTACCATAACCTAATACTGGTCGGTTCGGCCAAAATTAATGAATGTCGTTCGTTATGTAACTACAACCAACAAGTTCGTTCACATTATCAAAATCGTTATTAGTTTAGTATAAATCGTTCTATTCGTTTTTGAAATCATCGTTTAAACCTTGAAAATATTTTGTACATATGAATCACCCCAAAACAATTGAAAACAGTAAAATAGGGGAACTATGTACTCACATGTAGGGCAAGGTATCCTCAATCAATAGTACTTCAACAAACTCGAGTAAACCAGAGAAATCAAGCAGCACCTAGTAATCGAACCACTAGTCAAACAATAGACGCCTAAATTGGAAGATCGGACAGAATGAGGTCTTGCAACCAAATGAGTGTTGGAACTCATGTGATATGGTTTAACAAAGCCTACATTCTAAATCAGAACCTAACCTAAGTGCTTTCGACCCATCGCGACCCATTAAGGTAGCTTATGCTACTTTAACGCGTCGTGCGCGCAAATGCGCGTTCGAGACGTCTAACTAGTCCTATGACAAGTATTATATGCCTATACAAGTTCAATCATGTTGTATAATCAGTTATGTGACAAAAGTTTAGGTTACACATGCTTAATTACCAATTATGCATGAAAAGGGCATTTTAGTCATTTACCTAAGGCATATAAACTACTTATCATACAACTATCTAAACTAGGTGACCATAAGTTATAACCTCGAAAGGTTATTCCCTATGCTACTATGGTCACCTAATGTGTTTGGTCGGATCCTAATGATCGACCAAACGGGTCGGGTTTGAAAGTATAAGCGATTGTTTAGATCGCTTACCTTTACGACCCTAGACAAGCACAAAACTAAAGTGACTAGCTAAGCATGTTAAAAACTTGCTTAACTAAGATAGAAAACAAGTTTGGTATCAAAACAAACGGTTTTGATACCTAAGAGTAGTTTGGTTACAAAATACGCAAGAATACGCATTTTGGCCGAAACTACGACTCGTCACTGAGCCTAGATAACGTGGTAATCAGTAGGTATAGTCACTAGGGACTATAACCATCGTGATTACACTCACGTTATGAAGTTCAAACGAACTTCACATTGACCATAAACTGGTCAATGCAGAAAGTCAAACGCAGTTTGACTTTAACGCTAAAACGAAAGAAAAGAACGAAAGAACACTTACAGAAGGTCCCCGCAAGCTCTTGATTTTCCAAGTAATCTCAGGTATGAAGTGATTTGCACTTCAACTTAGAGATATTTCAGAAAATTCAAGTGTGGGTTTTGTAAGTGAAGGGTGGGGGGGTATTTATAGATTTCCTTGAACCGTTAAGATCGTTTATCAAAAACCGTGATTCAATCTCATCCATACATGTGTTGCAATACCATGGTACACCAAAATGGCCCCCCATTATCAGGAAATAACATGTGGAATTGGGTTTTGAGTGTGTAACAGCTGGAAACAGGCTGGAAGGAGCTTTCTGATGTTCTGGCACATGCTTACGGACCGTATGGTCCTCACCCTTACGGTCCGTAAGGACCCTGCAGACCAGCAAGTTTCAGAAATGGCAGTTTTAGTCCCTGCAGCCCCAAAACTTGGTTTTCGATGCATTTTTGACCATTTAAGCCCCGTTAACCCCATTTCAAAGCTCTAAAATGAAGTTAAAGTATAGGGAACTTAAAATATGCTCAAAAATATGTCATATGTCGGTTCGTTTGGCCGTACGGTTGCGTTGTTCGGTTAATTACGACGGAAGTCGTAACGAACGCAAAAACGGTCCAAATTGTGCGACGAATGGAATTTTCTTATGCCAAACACTAAAATAAAATATTTTAATGCTTACATAAATTTTTGGATGTCCGGATGTATTCAGGACGTAAGATATGCGCGAAAATGCAAACTTGTGCACATTTTGACGCTTTTAGTCCCTGAATGAGCATAAAGTTTATTTTAGCATACCGAACCCCTCGAGCCTATTTCTAAGCTATGTAAAGGTTATTTAGGGTATGTTTAACTTATGATCAAGTTCCGGAATGTTCGTTACTATACAAATCGGCATAGTTTCACAGTTAGACACAAGTAGTCCCTGCGATCGAACAAAGTTGATTTCAACACACCAAGCCATTCAAAACTTATTTCTAAGTTATGTGGAGGTTATTTAAGGTATGTTAAGCCTATGTCACTATTCCGGAGTGTTTGTCGCGTTATACTGACTGCGTTTTCGCACCAGTTTGCGTATAACCTTCCAGAACGCGATTTAAAGCTTGCAATCGGAATCGAATCGTATTGAAAAAAATCACCAACACAAATACACACATAGAACACCGAAACACATATAATAACACCAAAGCATATTTTTTTATTAATAATCATCATTGTTTTACATCGTACATCGATTACAGAACACAGTTGTCACAGTCTCCCCTACTTCAAGAAATTTCATCCCGAAATTTTAACTAGAGGAAGCTTGTGAAAACACATGTGGATATTTTGTCTTCATCTGGTCCTCACGTTCCCAAGTAAACTCTGGACCACGTTTAGATTCCCAGCGAACTTTGACCAATCGAATCCGTTTGTTCTTCAACTGTTTGAAAGCACGGTCCACGATCCCCACGGGTTTCTCGACTAAATGCATTGTTTCATCGATTTGGATCTCGTCGAGAGGAATGTGTAGATCAGCGTCAGCTAAACACTTTCGCAGATTGGACACGTGAAAAGTCGGGTGAATATTTCCAAGCTCTGGAGGTAGCTCCAATCGATAGGCAACCTTTCCAACCCTTTCCACAATCTTAAATGGTCCCACATATCGAGGTGCAAGTTTTCCTTTCTTTCCAAATCTCACCACTCCCTTCCAAGGTGACACCTTGAGTAGGACACGGTCTCCGATTTGAAATTCTAAGGGCTTGCGTCGCATATCCGCATATCTCTTTTGACGGTTTCGAGCTGTCACAAGATTATCGCGGATTTTCTTGATTTTGTCTGTTGTTTCCAGAACGAGCTCAGGTCCAGTAAGCTGAGCTTCACCGGTCTTGTTCCAACAGACAGGTGAACGACATTTTCGACCGTAGAGAGCTTCGAATGGCGCCATATTAATGCTAGCATGATAACTATTGTTGTAAGAGAACTCGATTAGTGGTAGATGAGAATCCCAATTACCACCAAAGTCTATCACGCATGCTCTAAGCATATCCTCCAAAGTTTGAATCGTTCTCTCCGATTGGCCATCTGTTTGGGATGATAAGCAGTGCTTAGATTCAGTTGGGTTCCCAAAGCAGATTGCATGGCCTTCCAAAAATGAGATGAAAATCGAGCATCACGATCGGAAATGATATCTAAAGGAACACCATGTCGTGATACAATCTCGTCTATATAGATCTTGGCAAGCTTCTCAGCAGATAAATCCTCACGGATTGGTAAGAAGTGAGCAGATTTTGTCAAACGATCAACTACAACCCAAATAACATCGTGACCTTTAGACGTACGCGGTAACTTAGTAATGAGGTCCATGGCAATGTTCTCCCATTTCCAAACCGGTATCTCTGGTTGTACAAGCAAACCAGAAGGTCGTTGATGTTCTGCCTTGACTTTGAGACAAGTTAGGCATTTTGATACATACAAGGCAACATCCTTCTTCATACCAGGCCACCAATACTGAGTACGAAGATCCTTGTACATTTTATCAGCACCAGGATGGACAGAATATCGAGACTTATGTGATTCGTCCATCACTAAGGTGCGAAGATCGTCTTGTTTCGGAATCCACAAACGATCCATGAAATAGAGTAAACCATCATCCTTCGCTTCGAGTTTAAGCTCAAGCTGATGTGGTAATTCATTACCTATCAAATTTTGTGAAACACAAAATTGTTGAGCTTGAAGGACACGAGATTGAAGATCAGATAGAGTTCGAACAGAATGAAGCTTGACTCGCTCCTTTCGACTAAGCGCATCGGCTACAACATTCGCCTTACCAGGGTGGTAGCGAATCTCGCAGTCATAATCATTTAGGAGTTCAACCCAACGTCGTTGCCTCATGTTCAGCTCTTTCTGATTAAGAATATGCTGGAGACTTTTGTGGTCTGTGAAAACCACACACTTCGTTCCATAGAGGTAGTGTCTCCCGATTTTAAGCGCGAAAACCACAGCTCCTAACTCAAGATCATGAGTCGTGTAGTTTTTCTCGTGAACTTTCAGCTGCCTAGATGCATATGTAATAACTTTACCTCGTTGCATAAGGACGCAACCAAGGCATAAGTTGGACGCATCGCAATAGACAATGAAATCATCGCTTCCCTCGGGCAGAGATAGATCAGGAGCATTACATAACTTCTGCTTCAGCGTTTGGAACGCTTCTTCTTGCTTGGGCCCCCACTCGAAAGGCTTATTTTTTTGAGTTAAAGCAGTGAGTAGAACCGCAATCTTTGAGAAATTTGAAATGAATCGACGATAATAACCAGCAAGACCAAGAAAAGATCGAATCCCTGTAGGCGTCGTCGGTGTATTCCAGTCCTTAATAGCAGCAATCTTGGATGGATCCACATGAATACCCTGCTCATTGACTATATGACCCAAGAATTGAACTTCTTTAAGCCAGAATTCACACTTGGAGAATTTAGCAAAAAGTTGTTCCTTCTTCAGGAGTTCCAATATTAAGCGAAGGTGTTGCTCGTGCTCGGCTCGAGATTTTGAATAAATGAGGATATCGTCGATGAACACAATAATGAACTTGTCCAAATAAGGTTTGCAGACCCTATTCATTAAATCCATAAAGATAGCTGGAGCATTCGCCAAACCAAAAGGCATGACAGTGAACTCGTAATGCCCATATCTTGTGCGGAAAGCAGTTTTGGGAATATCTTCTTCGAGAACACGAAGTTGATGATACCCAGAATGCAGATCGATCTTGGAAAAGCTTGAAGCACCCTGCAGCTGGTCGAAGAGATCATCAATTCGAGGTAGGGGATATCGATTCTTGATGGTGAGCTTATTAAGCTCACGATAATCGATACGCATTCGAAAAGATCCATCTTTCTTTTTCACGAAGAGGACAGGAGCTCCCCAAGGTGAAAAGCTCGATCGGATGAATCCTTTATCAGACAACTCTTGAAGATGTTTTGATAACTCTTGCATCTCTGACGGTGCAAGACGATAAGGTGCTTTCGCAATTGGGTTGGCATTGGGTACAAGGTCAATATGAAATTCGACTTGATGAACTGGAGGCAAACCAGGCAGTTCATCGGGAAACACCTCTGGATAATCCCGAACAATCGGAATATCCTGAATACTCTTGCTCTTGCGTTTCTCCTTGGTGACATGTGCCAGGAAAGCAACATATCCTTTTCGCAAATAACTTTGGGCCTTTGTACACGACATAAGCTTCAAACCGCCAGATGGTTTCTCGCCACTAACTTCCAGAACATCGCCAGACGGAAGAGGAATACGAACGATCTTATCGAAACAAACCACCTCAGCATGATGTTTGGTTAACCAATCCATCCCCACGATAATATCGAAACTTCCAAGTTGCATCGGCGTGAGGTCAATGGGAAAAAGATGGTTATCAAGGTTTAACTGACAATCACGAATAACAGAATCGAGAACAAGAGGTTTACCAGTAGCAACTTCGACAGATAAGGGTTTCCTCAGTTTAGTTCTAGGTATCGCAAGCAAAGGTTCAAATGACAATGAAACAAAACTTCTATCGGCACCAGAATAAAAAAGAATAGATGCAGGTTGATTGTTAACAAGAAACGTACCATTGACAACCTCATTGTCAGCCCTCGCTTCGTTTGCATTCAAATTGTACGCTCGCCCACGAGGGGGATTCACATTAACATTGACGTTCGCATTCGGGTTCGCGTTAGCATTCGCGTTTGCATTCACCAGTCTCGGACAATTGTTGCGGAAGTGACCATACTCTCCACAATTAAAACATGAACCCGGTGGGAATCTTGCAGCATTCCCTTGTATCGGAGCTTGAACCTGGGCAACCTGATTCTGTGCCAAACGACAAACATTGGCCAAATGCCCAAGTTTACCACACGTCGTGCATTGCTTGCAAGCCTGTTGTGCAATGTGATGACCGTTGCAACGAGCACAGTGAGGTGCGGTACCAGCATACGCTTTCTTTGCAGGTGGCTGAGCCGGTGGGTTCTGCGGGTTCTGAGCAGTCTGTGCTGTAATAGCAAAATTCTGGGCACCCTTTCGCTTCCTCGATTTCTTCGACGTCTCACCTTCCTTACCCTTACCCTTTTCCTTGTCCTTCCCTGAATCAGTCGCCTTCTTTTTATCACCCTTGCGGGTGAGTTTACCCTTCCTGACTTGAGTCTCAGTCAGGGTAGCAGACAACTCGATCGCTTGACGAAGGGTAGTAGGATTAACACCGGTCACAATCTCCAGAATAGAACCGGGTAGACCATCGATATATCTCTCGATTGCTTTCTCCAGAGGGGTAACCATGGTGGGACACAATAGACTGAGTTCCTCAAAACGATCCGTATACGCACGGTGCTCAGCCCCATCTTGCTTTAAATCGTCAAACTCTCGCTCCAAAGCCCGAATTTCGTGACGGGGACATAACTCCTTCATCATGAGAGCCCGAAGCTCTTCCCATGTTTGTGCCAACGCCACTTCGGCACCCCTGTCGCGCATAATACCATTCCACCAGGTAAGCGCTCGCTTCTCAAACACGCTCGCAGCAAATTCAACCTTACGCGCATTCGGACACTGCACATGTCTGAATGTGCTCTCGATACTCTCAAACCACTGTAGGAGCGCAGTTGCTCCTTGCGACCAAGAAAACTTAAGCGGCTTCGCAGTATTGAAATTATTGAAATTACACGGTGCATTATTGTTGTTATTATTGTTGTTATATATCTCGTGGACTTGGGTCACAACGCCAGGAAGCACAGCAGCCACTTGCTGAGAGACCAGGGCTGCGATTTCTTCAATAATAAAAGATTGTGCTTCACGTCGAGGAGGCATTGTCTAACAAGGAAATAGAGGAAACGAGTGAGGTTGAAAAGCAAAAGAGGTATTGAAAATAATGAAAATACACATGAAAGGCGATCATTTGTTCGTTACCTCGAACAAACAAACGACACACAGTGACTAATCAAAGTAAACGGGTCAATATAATGTATCGCCGAAGATATGCTAGCCTATAAGTGAATACTCACCCCAAGAGTTCCCAGGTAAGAGTGACTGGTCCGATTATGTGGATTTGTACGAACACTCTAGCCTTAGACAGAAAACTCAGAGTACAGGCACTCACTCTTCCAGTTTGCACGTGTTCACATTATTTAGACCCAAACTTTGACGAGATTTTTGAAAACTCAGAAGGCACGAAGTCAAAAATGAGTTAAACTGGAAGGGTTCAAAACCTTACAACAGAGGGTTCAAAACCTAGTAATCAATCATCCTAGAATGGATGATTAATTTTCAAAGCGGATTCGAAAATTGTGTTTCTCGTCGTGGTTATCACCTAAGGATAGGTGACGATTTTGTTTTAAAAATCTAAACGCAAATAAACTTGCGTTGGGGTCCTAGAAGTTATAGTCTAGGTCAAAGCATTACTAATAACCTAATTCCCTATAACCATTGGCTCTGATACCAACTCTTCTGTCACACCCCGACCACGTAAAACAACAAAGCGTGACGGAAACGTCGGGGAGTGTTGTAACAGAATTATTGTTTCATAACCATGGATACAAAAAGTGTTTCGTTGTATTGATAATATTAAGCATTAACATTGTTTTAACATAGAACAACAAGTTTTATATCAACTACCATCGTTTTATGTCACTAAGGCCTCATCCAGATCCTATGTGACGCATGCATCCTAGAACGTCAATCAAGCAACAACACCTGAAACATATGTAAAAAAACAAAGTCAGCAAAGAAATGCTGGCGAGTACATAGGTTTTATAAGAGTATCAGAATCATGGCTTGTTTACATATATTGCAATACCTCGAAAACCTTGTTTTTAAAAAGTGTATAATATTGCTACATAATTAACCAACTCAAATCAAGATGGTTATAATCTATAAAATTTCGTAGCCACGATTCTTCAACCAAAAGCTTTTTGTTTTAGAAAACCGTCTTTTAAAACATCTCGTATAAACTTGTTAATAAAACTCGTATATTATTTCGAAGACATCGTTGAGTGACATCGTTTCAATATTGTTTACCCAAGTGAACTAAATAACGCCACGGTATGTAATATGTTGAAAACACTTATATATAAGAAGTACCAGTGGCGTATCTACCATGTTTTCACCACATTACACCTGTCCCGTTATCTAAACACGAGCCAAAAACCAATCGTTTACCCAAATCGTTTAACATTGTTTCCAAGTCGTTTACTCGTCGTTTCCAAATCGTTTACTCGTTTAAATCGTTTAAATCATCCTCGTTTTAATTGTGAAAACTTATATATGGTCGTCTCGTTAATAACATTCAAACCTTTGTGACTCGACTACCTCGTTCCTCGCTTCTCGTATTAACAAACGTCCAAAGGGTAAGTGAATAATTACAGATTCAGTCGTTACCCACGACACCCACACATAACCATGGGTATAGTGCAATAACGGGATTTGTCAGATCCTATGGTACCATAACCTAATACTGGTCGGTTCGGCCAAAATTAATGAATGTCGTTCGTTATGTAACTACAACCAACAAGTTCGTTCACATTATCGAAATTGTTATTAGTTTAGTATAAATCGTTCTATTCGTTTTTGAAATCATCGTTTAAACCTTGAAAACATTTTGTACATATGAATCACCCCAAAACAATTGAAAACAGTAAAATAGGGGAACTATGTACTCACATGTAGTGCAAGGTATCCTCAATCAAAAGTACTTCAACAAACTCGAGTAAACCAGAGAAATCAAGCAGCACCTAGTAATCGAACCACTAGTCAAACAATAGACGCCTAAATCGGAAGATCGGACAGAATGAGGTCTTGCAACCAAATGAGTGTTGGAACTCATGTGATATGGTTTAACAAAGCCTACATTCTAAATCAGAACCTAACCTAAGTGCTTTCGACCCATCGCGACCCATTAAGGTAGCTTATGCTACTTTAACGCGTCGTGCGCGCAAATGCGCGTTCGAGACGTCTAACTAGTCCTATGACAAGTATTATATGCCTATACAAGTTCAATCCTGTTGTATAATCAGTTATGTGACAAAAGTTTAGGTTACATATGCTTAATTACCAATTATGCATGAAAAGGGCATTTTGGTCATTTACCTAAGGCATATAAACTACTTATTATACAACTATCTAAACTAGGTGACCATAAGTTATAACCTCGGAAGGTTATTCCCTACGCTACTATGGTCACCTAATGTGTTTGGTCGGATCCTAATGATCGACCAAACGGGTCGGGTTCGAAAGTATAAGCGATTGTTTAGATCGGTTACCTTTACGACCCTAGACAAGCACAAAACTAAAGTGACGAGCTAAGCATGTTAAAAACATGCTTAACTAAGATAGAAAACAAGTTTGGTATCAAAACAAACGGTTTTGATACCTAAGAGTAGTTAGGTTACAAAATACGCAAGAATACGCATTTTGGCCGAAACTACGACTCGTCACTGAGCCTAGATAACGTGGTAATCAGTAGGTATAGTCACTAGGGACTATAACCATCGTGATTACACTCACGTTATGAAGTTCAAACGAACTTCACATTGACCATAAACTGGTCAATGCAAAAAGTCAAACGCAGTTTGACTTTAACGCTAAAATGAAAGAAAAGAACGAAAGAACACTTACAGAAGGTCCCCGCAAGCTCTTGATTTTCCAAGTAATCTCAGGTATGTAGTGATTTACACTTCAACTTAGAGATATTTCAGAAAATTCAAGTGTGGGTTTTGAGTGTGTAACAGCTGGAAACAGGCTGGAAGGAGCCTTCTGATGTTCTGGTACATGCTTACGGACCGTATGGTCCTCACCCTTACGGTCCGTAAGGACCCTGCAGACCAGCAAGTTTCAAAAATGGCAGTTTTAGTCCCTGCAGCCCCAAAACTTGGTTTTCGATGCATTTTTGACCCGTTTAAGCCCCGTTAACCCCATTTCAAAGCTCTAAAATGAAGTTAAAGTTTAGGGAACTTAAAATATGCTCAAAAATATGTCGGATGTCGGTTCGTTTGGCCGTACGGTTGCGTTGTTCGGTTAATTACGACGGAAGTCGTAACGAACGTAAAAACAGTCCAAATTGCGGGACGAATGGAATTTTCTTATGCCAAACACTAAAATAAAATATTTTAATGCTTACATAAATTTTTGGATGTCCGGATGTATTCAGAACGTAAGATATGCGCGAAAATGCAAACTTGTGCACTTTTTGACGCTTTTAGTCCCTGAATGAGCATAAAGTTTATTTTAGCATACCGAACCCCTCGAGCCTATTTTTAAGCTATGTAAAGGTTATTTAGGGTATGTTTAACTTATGATCAAGTTCCGGAATGTTCGTTACTATACAAATCGGCATAGTTTCGCAGTTTGACACAAGTAGTCCCTGCGATCGAACAAAGTTGATTTCAACACACCAAGCCATTCAAAACTTATTTCTAAGTTATGTGGAGGTTATTTAAGGTATGTTAAGCCTATGTCACTATTCCGGAGTGTTTGTCGCGTTATACTAACTGCGTTTTCGCACCAGTTTGCGTATAACCTTCCAGAACGCGATTTAAAGCTTGCAATCGGAATCGAATCGTATTGAAAAAAATCACCAACACAAATACACACATAGAACACCAAAACACATATAATAACACCAAATCACATTGTTTTATTAATAATCATCATTGTTTTACATCGTACATCGATTACAGAACACAGTTGTCACAGATACGCCGCTGGTACTTCCTATATAAGTGTTTTTATTGTATTACACATTGTTGCGTTATCTAAGCCACTTGACAAAGACATAAAACATTTTTACAAGGACACGACAATTTTATACAAAGTACATATTTTATACAATTCACTTTTACTTGGTTATTTATTTAACCATGCATATTTCTTTTATATCATTTGATTTTCATCTCGATTTTCACATGATTTTATAAAAGAAAACATTTTACAAGGTTCATGACTATTTTTGTTAAACACTTCTTTTAAACTACAAGTCATGAATCCTGCATAAACAAAACCTATGTATCTCACAGGCATTTTTATGCTGACGTACCTATTTTTTTTACATGTGTTTCAGGTGCTGATGCATGATGATGTTTGTGCTACACTTAGGCGGACTCGGGCCTTAGTGACTTAAAAGACAATTATTTATGTTATATTTAGTTTGAACTCAAAAACAATGTAAACTTAATTCAATAATACATAACTTTAATTACCATGGTTGTTGAAACAATAATTCTGTCACCTCACTCCCCGACGTTTCCGCCGCGGATTGTTGTTTTACGCGGTCGGGGTGTGACAGAAGAGTTGGAATCAGAGCCAATGGTTATAGGGAATTAGGTTATTAGTAATGCTTTGACCTAGACTATAACTTTCTAGGACCCTAACACAAGTTTACTTGTGTTTAGATCTTAAAACAATACACGTCTCTTATCCCTAGGTGATTACCAAAACTTGAACACAATTTCCAAAATGATTTTGAAATCAATCATCTATCCTTAGATGATTTCTTTTGGCTTTATGCCTTCCAAATTTTCAAAATCTCGTCAAAGTTTGGGTCTAAATAATGTGAACACGTGCAAACTGGAAGAGTGAATGCCTGCACCCTGAGTTTTCTGTCTAAGGCTAGAGTGTTCGTACAAATCCGCAGTATCGGACCAGTCACTCTTACCTGGGAACTCTTGGGGTGAGTGTTCACTTATAGGCGAGCATGTCTTCAGCGATACATTATTATGACCTATTTACTTTGATTTGTCACTGTGTGTCGTTTGTTTGCTTTGTGGTAACGAACAAACGACCCCCATCCTTGCATCTTGTCGATTTTATTGCTATCTTATTTCCTTCATCACATCACCTCACTCGTTTTCTCTCATGTTTCCTCTTTTAGAAATGCCTCCTCGACGTAATGTTCCACAACCTGATGCCGAACTGGCCGCTATTATAGCACAGCAGATGGCTGCTATGCTACCTGGTCTCATAACTCAAATAAACCAAGCCACTAATAACAACGTTAATGCACCTGCTCCGTGCAACTTTAAAAGTTTTAACTCGGCTAAACCGCTCAAGTTCAGTGGTTCTGAAGTAGCAACTGGGCTCCTGCAGTGGTTTGAGAGTCTTGAGAGCACCTTTCGCCATGTTCAGTGTCCGAACAACCGTAAGGTCGAGTTTGCTTCGAGTGTATTTCAAAAGAGGGCTCTTACCTGGTGGAATGGGGTAATGAGAGACCGAGGTGCTGAGGTTGCTTTGGGTCAGACATGGGAGGAACTTAGAGATCTCATGATGAGAGAATTTTGTCCTCGTCACGAACAGAGGGCACTCTAAAATGAGTTCCATGATCTGAAGCAAGACAGTGGTGAACACCGGGCTTATACAGACAGATATGAGGAGTTAAGCTTGCTCTGTCCTATAATGGTCACGCCTTTGGATAAGGCTATTGAGAAATACATAGACGGTTTGCCAGATCCTGTTCAGGATATCGTCACTGGCAGCAACCCTACAACCGTCCGACAGGCCATTGAGCTAGCTGCAACCCTTACTGAATCGCAAGTCAAGAAGGGTAAACTCCATAGGAAGGGTGACAAGAAGCAGAAACAGTCTGATAGCGCCACTGAGAAAAAGGGCAAGAATGCTGCTGAGTCTTCAAAGAAATCGAGGAAGCGCAAGGCTTCCAAAAATTTTGCTGTCACTGCTCAAGCAAATCAGGCTGCTCCTAATCAGGCAGCACAGAATCAGGCTGCACAACCTGCTGCCAAGATACAGTATGCTGGAAATGCACCTCTGTGTAACAGATGTAACAGCCACCACCAGCCACAGTTGCAATGCCGCATCTGCACGAATTGTGGCAAGTCTGGTAATCTTGTGAACACCTGCCATTTTGCTCCTAACCAAAATCAGGCAGCTCAAAACCAAGCTATACAAAACCCTGCCCAGAATCCTGTACGACCTCACTTTCCGCCTGGTTCGTGTTACAATTGTGGGGATCTGACCCACTACAGAAACAACTGCCCAGAATAAACCCTAATTCTCTCTCAAGCATGGCGATTTTTCTTCTTCATGCAACCTTTGATTTTTCTTCATGATCTTTGTATAACAGTCTGATTATTGGAGGTTTTGATTATCAAGACTTACAATTCGAACTAGTTAGCAAAAGGATTGAGTTAAATTTAGGGTTTTTTCTTGTTTTTCAAATCGCCTCCCTTCTTTCTTTGTGTCGATCTGGTTGTATAGTGGTGTGAGTTTGGAAACATCTTTTCTTACTGATTCCTCTATATGATTTCGAAAAACACATGGGGTAGGGTTTTGCTTGTTTAGGGTTTTTCTGTTTCAGTTCGTGTGTGGGTTTTCTCGGGAATTGCTGTTTTGTTTTCGTGCATGGTTAGCTGCGTTTTCTTGATCAAAGAGAGTAGTACTTTTTAAACATGGATGATCGTTTTCAGTCTGGGAATCTCCAGGCTGCCGGCGGTCAAAACCCTATTTTGTCGTTCAAGGGTTTTTCTGGCAGGAGCATTAATATTGATGGTAATCCTTTAGCTCCAAGACGTGGGGTTATCAGAAACGATAATAAGGAACCGATACCAATTAACGTTATTGATGAGCTTGAGAAAATCACTGTTCCAATACAGCTACAAAGTAGTATTGATCAGATTCTTGAGGATAAGCCGGAGAATAGCACTAAAGCAGGTTCGTATGCTGATATGGTTAAGCAAAGGCATCTCTGAAACGGGAAGTAAACTTCAGGAAGCTAGATACGTCGGAGACGCTTCAAGATGCTGATGTAGTTATCCCTCGTGAGGTAATTCGGAAAGCTCAGGAAAAACTTGAAAATGTTTTGTTTGGTTATTTCTTGGGGAATAGGCTTCCATTTCCAGTAGTTGAGTATTATGCGAAAAATGCCTGGTCGAAATTTGGATTTGCTAAAGCGATGATGAACTCAACTGGATTCTTTTTCTTTAAGTTCGACTCTAAGGAGGGTATGGCTAAGGTACTTGAGGGGGGGCCATGGCTGATTAGGAAGGTTCCATTGTTTCTAAATGTCTGGTCTCCATCTGTAAGCCTTAAAAAAGAGGGTATTAAATCTGTTCCGGTTTGGGTTAAACTACATAATGTTCCGATAGCTGTTTACACGGATGATGGGCTCAGTTTACTAGCATCCAAGATAGGTGTTCCAAAAGATTAGATAGTTATACTGCGGACATGTGTGCTGAGAATTGGGGGAGGAGCAGCTTTGCTCGGGCGTTAATTGAAATTAATGCGGAGAATGAGATAAAAGATCATATCAATGTGGCTATTCCGAAACTTGATGAAGAGGGCTATTTAATGGAGATAGTGGATGTGGAATATGAATGGAAACCTTTACGGTGTTCTCTGTGTTGTGTTTTTGGACATAATGATCAAAATTGTAGTAAGAATGCTCAGAGTAAGAAGAAACAGGTGGTTGTTGATGATGAGGGTTTTATTTCAGACAAGAGGAAGACGATTAGATTGGGACCAGTGCAGAAAAAACAAAAGGCGAAATTTATCTACAAGCCGAAGATAAACAAACCAGGGCCGAGTATTTCAGGTACAAAGGATGAGAAGCTGAAAAATGATAAACCTGGTGATGTTCATTTAAAGAATTCTTTTGAGGCACTTTCCAAGAATGATGAATATGCGGATGCGGATGTGTTTGATTTCGAAGATGGGTATGAGGCAAGACCGGTAGTAAACAATGTAAGCAAGGGCCAAGTGAACATTGTAGATGGGGTGGTGAATATTGAAGATGAGGTTGTGGATTCGGTTCCTACGGAAATGGCCAAATTTATGAAGAATGATAAAAGAAAAGATAATTCTGAGGGGGCAAGCACTCCCGGTTTGGTGGGTTTAAATGGATAGCATCGCCGCTTGGAACATAAGGGGTTTGAACCGACCCCTGAAACAAAGTGAGGTTCGGATTCTTTTGTCTGAAAATAAATTAGCGGTTTGTGCCATTCTTGAGTCGCATGTTGATATCATGAAGCTTGATAAAGTTTGTAAAGGTGTCTTCAGAAATTGGAGTTGGACGTCTAATGGTAACTTGTGTGATCGGGGCACTAGAATAATTTTGGGGTGGAATTCGGATGATGTTGATGTCATGGTTTTGTCTCAAACGGACCAGGTTATTCATGTCCAACTTCGATACAAGTCATGCATGAAAGTTATTTTCTGTTCGTTTGTGTATGCGAAGAATAAATATCAGGAAAGACGAGAGCTTTGGGATAATCTTTGTAAGCATAAAGCCTTATGTCATGATAAACCATGGGTAGTAATGGGAGATTTTAATTCAGCTTTGCACCATGAAGATTCTATTTGCGGATCGTCCACTCAAACTATTGGCATGAGAGAATTTTATGATTGTGTTCAGGTTACGGAATTGCTTGACATTATGGGCCATGGGTTGCACTATACTTGGAATCAGAAGCCGAAAGAGGGAATTGGGTTGATGAAAAAGATTGATCGGGTGATGGGTAATATGAAGTTCTTAGAGACATGTCCGGATGCCTTTGTTCTTTATCATCCTTTCCGTGTGTCAGATCACACTCCTTGTATTCTTAAGATGGGAGACTCGACTAAGGCTAAGCCTAAACCTTTTAAATTTGCAAACTTTATCACTTCTAAACCAGAGTTTAGGTCTTCGGTTGAGCAGGAGTGGAGAAAAACGATTAACGGGGTGGCTATGTACTCGGTTACTAAGAAGCTCAAGAACTTGAAACCGTTGTTGCGGAGAATTCTGTTTAGACAAGGTAATTTGCATGATAAAGTATCTGAGCTGAGAAGTAAATTGGATGATATTCAAAAAAAGATTGATGCTAATCCGCTTAATAGAGAGCTGAGAAACATGGAAGCTGAATTCTTAAAGGAGTTCAAGTCAGCGGCTTATGATGAGGAATGCTTTTTAAAGCAGAAGTCTAAAGTAGAATGGTTATGTGCGGGGGATTCTAATACAGCTTTCTTCCATAACAGTGTGAAATGCAGGAATGCGAGATCAAAAATTCAATCTATTAAGGATGTTGCTGGGAACCGATTTGAGGGTGAAGATGTATCGATTGCTTTAGTCAACCATTATGCAAATTTTCTGGGCAAGGAGGATCAAGTTATTCAACTTAATCAGGAAGATACTTTTGTTAATGTGCTTAGTCCTGCTGTTGCGGTTAATATGGTTAGACAGGTTACGCGCGAAGAGATCAAGAATGCTATGTTTCCTATTGGCGAGAATAAAGCTCCGGGTCCTGATGGTTATACGTCGGCTTTTTTTAAACATACTTGGGACATTGTGGGTGATGAAATCACAAAGGCCATATTAGAGTTTTTTGATAATGGTAAGATCCTGAAACAACTTAATCATACTATTCTGGCTCTTATTCCAAAAGTGGAGACTCCGGATTCGGTTCTTGATTATCGGCCTATCTCTTGCTGTAATGTCTTGTACAAATGTATTAGCAAGATCATCACTGATAGATTGAAGGGGAGTCTGGGTGATTTGGTGAGTATTAATCAGTCTGCCTTTGTTCCGGGTAGGAAAATATCAGATAACATCCTTCTTACTCAAGAATTGATGCACAATTATCATTTGAATCGGGGGCCGGCTAGATGTGCGTTCAAAATAGATATCCAAAAAGCTTATGATACAGTTAGTTGGGCGTTTTTGGAGGATGTTTTGCATGGTTTTGGGTTTCATCAAAAGATGGTTGCGTGGATTATGGCTTGTGTAACCACAACCACTTATTCTCTTAGCATTAATGGTAATTTGCATGGTTTTTTCGGGGGTAAGAGGGGCCTGCGGCAAGGGGATCCTATGTCGCCATACTTATTCACATTGATTATGGAGGTTCTCTCAATGCTTCTTCAACAAGCTGCTCAGTCTAGCACTATGTTTAAGTTTCACGCTAACTGTGTTAAGCAGAAGATTATAAACGTTTCATTTGCTGATGATTTATTCATATTTGTGCATGGGGATATTGTTTCGGTGAAAAAGGTTAGAGATGCTCTTGAGAAGTTTACAAATCTTTCTGGATTAGTGCCGAGTTCAGCTAAGAGCACGGCTTATTTCTGTAATGTGCCGAATAATGTCAAGCAAGATATTCTTCGGATCATGCCTTTCCAGGAAGGTTCGTTGCCGGTGAGGTATCTAGGGGTACCGTTAATTTCCACTAAGTTGGGATTTAAGGATTGCAAACCTCTTCTAGATCGGATGGAAAAGAGAATTAATAGCTGGCTGAATAAGTCTCTTTCTTTTGCTGGTAGACTACAACTTATTAACTCTGTTTTATCGGCCATGCATATCTATTGGGCTTCCGTGTTTATTATTCCTTCTCGGGTCATCAATGATCTTGAGAAGCAGATGCGAAGGTTCTTGTGGAATGGCAATAATCTGAGTAGAGTTAAGGCGAAAGTTCCTTGGACTGATGTTTGCTTGCCAAAGAGTGAGGGTGGTTTAGGCATAAAATGTATTTCGGATGTGAATAAGGCACTTATGACTAATCATATTTGGAGCATTTTGGTTAATAGGAAATCTCTTTGGGTCCAATGGATATATACACACAAATTGAAGGGTAGGAGTTTTTGGGATGTTAACAGCAAAGGTAGTATGAGTTGGGGATGGAGGAAGCTCTTGTCTCTTCGCAATGTTGTTAGGCCTTTTATATGGAAGGTTGTTCGAAGTGGGGCTCAAACGAATGCCTGGTGGGATAATTGGTGTCATTTAAGTCCTCTAAGTTCATTCATTACGCCTAGGAGAATAACTAATGCGGGATTTAACTTTTCTTCTTCTATTTCGGATCTTGTGGATGAAAACGGAAACTGGAGGTGGCCTCAAGCTTGGTATGATTTATATCCGGTTTTGATTGGGTTAGATGTTCCTCGGTTGACGCAAAATATGCTGGACCGTACGGTTTGGAAAGATTTGGATGGGAACTCTTGCTCGTTTCGGTCTTCTGAAGTGTGGCATACCATTCGGTGTAGGCAGAGTACAGTCTCGTGGGTTGATGGGGTATGGTTTTCTCAATGTATTCCAAGACATTCGTTTCACTTATGGTTAGTCATAAAGAATAAACTTAAAACCCAAGACCAGCTTGCTGCTTGGGAGGTGGGAAGTGTAACGAATTTAAACCTCATGTGTTGTCCGCTTTGTAGAAGGAATCGGGACTCTAGAGATCATTTATTTTTTCAGTGTTCGTTTGCTTCTAAAGTGTGGAATGAAATTAAGAGTTTGGTTCAAATAGGTAATGTTGATAGCACGTGGCAATCGATTATGATCTGGATGGAACAAAATTCAAGCTCGAAGAAGACGGAGCATATTATATGTAAGCTGGTTATTGCGGCTTCGACGTATTTCATATGGCAAGAGAGAAATAACTGCTTATTTTCAAATGCTTTGGCTGATCAGAATGCGGTGATTCAGAGGATCAAGGAAGTTGTCCGGTTACGTTTAATGGGGTTCAAGTTTAGAAGACAATTAGGTATCGAGAGTCTTCTGAGGACGTGGAAGATATGTTCGGAAGATGAGGCTAATGATCCGGGCTAGCTGATGTTAGTTGTTTTCTCGGTTTTTGTTTAGATCTGGTCGTTTTGTTATAGTTTGTTTTTGAATGGTTGTGTTTGTGGGTTGTGTTGTTTTGTGTTCCTAGGCGTTGGTATGTCAAGCCTAGTTGGTGTGTCCGAGTTGGGCATGCCCTTGTTCTTATTTCATTTATAAAAATTTACCTGGGGTAAACCCTTTACCAAAAAAAAAAAAAAAACAACTGCCCGAGGTTGGCAAATGCAAATCAGGCACCGGCTCGTGGTAGAGCTTTCAATCTTAATGCTAATGAGGCACGTGCAGATAATGAAGTGGTGAACGGTACGTTCCTTGTTAACAACCATCCTGCTTCTGTTCTATTTGATTCGGGTGCCGATAAGAGTTTTGTGTCCTTAGCTTTTGAGCCTTTGCTTTCGATGACTAGAACAAAACTAGGAAAGCCCTTGACAGTAGAAGTAGCTAGTGGTGAACCTGTTGTTCTCAACTCTATTCTTCGAAATTGCCAGTTGAACCCTAATAACCATCTTTTCCCTATCGACCTCACACCGATGCAACTCGGGAGCTTTGATGTTATAGTGGGAATGGATTGATTAGCCAAATACCATGCTGGGGTGGTTTGCTTTGAGAAGATTGTCCGTATACCGCTTTCGACTGGTGAGATCTTAGAAGTTCGTGGGGAGAAACCTGTTAAACTCATGTCTTGTACCCAAGCCCAAAAATACCTACGAAAGAAATATGTTGCTTTCTTGGCACATTTCGTAGAGGATAAAGGCAAGGGTAAGACTATCCAAGATATCCCTGTTGTTCGGGATTATCCTGAGGTATTTCCTGAAGACTTACCTGGATTACCCCCTGTACGCCAAGTTGAGTTTCGTATTGACCTAGTACCTGGCGCAAATCCCATTGCTAAGTCACCTTATCGTCTTGCACCGTCTGAGATGCAAGAGTTATCTAAGCAACTTCAGGAACTTTCTGATAAAGGATTCATCCGACCGAGCTTTTCCCCTTGGGGCGCTCCTGTCCTATTTGTGAAAAAGAAAGATGGATCATTTAGGATGTGTATCGATTATCGTGAGCTCAACAAGCTTACCATCAAGAATCGATATCCCCTACCTCGCATTGACGACCTCTTTGATCAGCTACAGGGCGCTACTTGCTTTTCAAAGACAGATCTGCGTTCTGGGTATCATCAACTTCGAGTTCTCGAAGAAGATATTCCCAAGACAGATTTTCGTACGTGCTATGGTCATTATGAGTTTACTGTTATGCCTTTCGGCTTAACAAATGCTCCTGCTGTCTTCATGGACTTGATGAATAGGGTTTGTAAGCCTTATTTGGACAAGTTCATCATCGTTTTCATTGATGATATTTTGATCTATTCTAAGACTCGAGCTGATCATGAACAACATCTTCATCTTACAATGGAGCTTCTAAAGAAAGAACAGCTTTTCGCCAAATTCTCCAAATGTGAATTCTGGCTTAAGGAAGTTCAGTTTTTGGGGCACATCGTCAACGAACAAGGTATTCATGTAGATCCTGCCAAAATCAGTGCGGTTAAGGATTGGGATACACCTACTACTCCTACCGAGGTTCGTTCATTTCTTGGTCTAGCGGGTTATTACCGCCGTTTCATTGAAAACTTCTCCAAGATTGCGGTTCCTCTCACTGCTTTAACTCAGAAGAGCAAACCTTTTGAGTGGGGACCAAAACAAGAAGAAGCTTTTCAGACCTTGAAACAGAAACTCTGTGATGCACCTATTCTATCTTTGCCCGAGGGTAACGACGATTTTGTCGTGTACTGTGATGCATCCAACTTAGGCCTTGGCTGCGTTCTTATGCAAAGAAACAAAGTCATAGCTTATGCATCAGACAGCTGAAGGTGCACGAGAAGAACTACACCACACATGATCTTGAGTTAGGTGCAGTAGTCTTTGCTCTCAAAATCTGGAGACATTACCTGTACGGTACAAAGTGTGTAGTGTTTACTGACCACAAGAGTCTCCAGCATATCTTCAATCAGAAAGAACTAAACATGAGGCAACGACGTTGGGTTGAACTCCTAAACGACTACGACTGCGAAATTCGCTACCATCCTGGTAAGGCGAATGTCGTGGCTGACGCATTGAGTCGTAAGGAACGTGTCGAGCTTCACTGTGTTCAGGTTCGATCTGACATTCAAACCCGCATAATTCAAGCCCAACATACTTGTATTACACAAGACTTGATGGGTAAAGAGTTACCGTGTCATACTAAGCCTGAGCTTGAACTGAGAGACTTTGGGATATTCTATTACATGGGCCGTTTGTGGGTCCTAAGCATAAACAATCTTCGCACCTTGCTTATGGATGAAGCTCATAAGTCTCATTATTCTATTCATCCTAGTGCAGACAAAATGTATAAGGATCTTCGACATCCATCTGGATTATTGGAGCAACCAGAGATTCCGGTTTGGAAATGGGAAAACATTGCCATGGATCTCATTACCAAGCTACCGCGCACAAAAAGAGGTCACGACGCCATTTGGGTTGTTGTTGATCGTCTTACAAAGTCAGCACATTTCTTGCCGATCCGCGAGGATTTATCTGCTGACAAGCTTGCCAAGTTATATGTTGATGAGATTGTATCTCGACATGGTGTTCCTTTGAACATTATATCTGACAGAGATGCTCGATTCTCGTCTCGCTTTTGGAGAACCATGCAATCTGCCATGGGAACCCAACTTAATTTGAGCACAGCATACCATCCACAGACAGATGGTCAATCTGAGAGAACAATCCAGACACTGGAGGATATGCTTAGAGCGTGTGTGATCGATTTTGGTGGTAGTTGGGATTCGCATCTACCGTTGATCGAATTCTCCTACAATAATAGTTATCACACGAGCATCAATATGGCTCCTTTCGAAGCTTTATACGGTCGAAAATGTCGTTCACCGGTCTGCTGGAATGAGATAGGTGAAGCTCAGCTTACTGGACCTGAACTCATTCTAGAGACTACAGATAAGGTCAAGAAGATTCGTGATAACCTTCAGGCAGCTAGAAGCCGTCAAAAGAGTTACGCGGATCAACGACGCAAGCCCTTAGAATTTCAAGTCGGCGATCACGTCCTACTCAAGGTATCCCCTTGGAAAGGTGTGATTAGATTTGGAAAAAAAGGAAAACTTGCACCACGCTATGTTGGACCATTCAAGATCGTTGAAAGAATTGGAAAAGTAGCCTACAGACTTGAGCTACCTCCTGAACTTGGAAATGTTCATCCAACATTCCACGTGTCCAATCTCAAAAAGTGTTTAGCTGATGAGAACCTCCACATACCACTTGATGAAATTCGTGTTGATAACACGATACACTTCGTTGAGAAACCTGTGGAGATAGTGGACCGTACATTTAAACAGTTGAAAAACAACCGGAACTTGATCATAAGTTAAACATACCATATATAACCTAAACATGGCTTAGAAATAAGCTTTGATAGGTTCGGTGTGCGAAAACATGCTTACATGATCTTACAGGGACTAAAAGTGTCAAAAATGGCGTAAGTTTGCATTTTCGCGCATATCCTACGTTCTGACCACATCTGGACATCCAAAATTTTTGTACACACTAAAATATTTTTATTTTAGTAATCGGCATGCAAAAATACCGCTCGTCGCTTAATTTGGTTCGTTTTCGCGTCCGTTTGAGTTTCATCAAAATTTAACGAATAACGCGACCGTACGACCAAAAGAGCTGACATCCGAGAGTTTTCCGAGCATATTTTGAGTCCTCTAAACTTTATTGACCTTGTAGAGCCTTGAAAATGGCTTAACGGGTGTCAAAAGTGCCTAAAATGGACTCGAACACATGCAGGGACCAAAGCTGTCAAAATGTGAAACTTGCTGGCTGCAGGTCCTTACGGACCGTATGCTCTGGACCTTACGGTCCGTAAAGCATGCCCAGTGACAGAAACATGTTTTTCAGCTGCTGTTCCATAATTCAGGGACTTGTATGCAATTCTCTTGTTTTGGGCTCCAAGTAAACGACTCTCCAAGTAATACCAGCTGTTCCTAACACTTGTATGGTCAGATTTCATTGCTTGGAGGCCAAATAACCACTTGTGATGATCTTGTTCATCCTCCACAACTATAAATAGCCATCAACTCTCATTTGTTCCTTGCTCATTCTCTTATTCTCTCCTCTACATCTGCTTTGGGGAGCATTCTCATCTGATTGGAAGCTTATTTTCTTTGTAGAAAAGATAGCAAGGACTTTAGTGAGCATTCTTTCATTTTTTTTATTGCTTACTAGTTTAGAAAGTCAAACATTGTTTGACTTTCAGTTTGACCAGTCAATTGGTCAAGTCAAAGTTCAATTGAACTTTGCAATATGATTGTAATCGCAATGGTTATAATCCTTAGCGATTATACCTACTAATTACCACATTAACTAGGGGTAGTGACGAGTCAAAGTTTCGGTCAAAATGCGTTTTAGCACGCATTTTGCAACGGAACTACTTTTAAGTATCAAAACACCTTG
Source organism: Helianthus tuberosus (assembly GCA_030545235.1). Lineage (NCBI taxonomy): Eukaryota > Viridiplantae > Streptophyta > Magnoliopsida > Asterales > Asteraceae > Helianthus > Helianthus tuberosus. The sequence goes on along the minus strand of CM060356.1, from coordinate 68,693,910 downwards.
TTTTGATACCAAATCAGTAGGTTAAACATATTTTGACATGTTTAACTCGTCACTATTAGTTTGGTGCTTGATTAGGGTCGTTAGTTAAGCGGTCTAAACAACCGCTTAGACTTTCGAACCCGACCCGTTTGGTCAATCATTAGGATCCGACCAAGGTTACTTAGTGATCATAGTTGTATAGGGAATAACCCCTGAGGTTATACCTTATGATCACATAGGATTGGTTACTCAATTGCTATCTAGCTTGTATGCCCATAGGAAATGACCAAAACGCCCTTTTGAAGCATAAATCCATAATGTGCATATGTGAACATATTTTTGACATCTAATCTGATTTAGTAACATATTAGGGTATAATTGGGCATGTAAGACTTGACATAGCACATAGTTAACCATCCGAACATAGTTTTGCGCAAACGACGTGTTATAGTGGTTTAAACTACCATAACGGGTCGAGACGGGTCAAAAGCACTTAGGTAGACTTTCAAATCAGAATGTAGGGACTATTAAATCATACCATATAAGTTCAAATACTCATTTGATTTATAGAACCTCATTCTATCCTATCTCCCGATTTAGGATCCGTTTATTAACATAGTTACCTATACTAGGTGCCGGTTGATTCCGTGATACTTGGAGCTTTTATTGGTCTTATTCTCAAGACTAATAAGCAATCCCAAGTGAGTACATAGTTCCCCTCTTTTACCGTTTTCAAATATTTTGGGGTGATTCACATGTACATACTTGTTACTTTCATGTTTTACATGCTTTTATGACATAAACATGCTAGTTTCACTTAGTACATATCTAGTACATGCTTTCACTATGTTTTGCTATGTATGTTAAGCATGCTAGCACATTGATTTATTACACATTTGTTACATATGTTTACTTAGCATATGTGCACATTGTTTTACATGACATTTCTGCTATGTATGTTTACTGAGCATGCTAGCACAATTGTTTTACAAGACATTTTCTACTAAGTATGTTTACTTAGCATACCTGGTACATGGTTTTCACATGCTACATTGGTTATGACATTTGGTATGTTTAATCGGGACAATAATACATTCATTAACATTAGCTACGCCGCTCAGTAGTATGTAATGGTACCATAGGAATTGACAACTCCCGTTTCCGACTTCCTAGGGTTGTTTGGAAGTAGGGAATGACAGAATCCGATATACATAACTTAGATAAACCTTTAATTTGTTTAAAGGTTTGTCGCCACAGTCGCAAGGCTTGAATGTATACGATTAACATTACTGCATAAATGTTTGTAATCATAAAGCATTGTTTTCTGCAAAACATGACATTTGAATTAAACTTAGGTTTACTCAAAAACATTGTTTTGTACATTTATCCTACGGGGTTGGGTAGATTCTTTTATTCACCGTACATGACACATGTCTCACATTGGCATTATTACACAGTTTAAGTAGATGTCTTCTTACTTGCTATGCATTTCATTGGTTATACATAATACATGTTACACATGACATTAATTTTGGTTTATGCATAAACATTTTGACGTTAAACATGACATTTTGTTGGGTAATGATAAGTGACTTATGTAACGGGGCTATGTGCTATACGATAAAAGCATGGTGGATACGCCGCTGGTACTTCCTATATATAAGTGCTTTTATTGTATTACACATTGTTGCGTTATCTAAGCCACTTTACAAAGACATAAAACATTTTCACAAGGACATGACATTTTTATACAAAGTACATATTTTATACAATTCACTTTTACTTGGTTATTTATTTAACCATGCATATTTTGTTTTATATCATTTGATTTTCATCTCGATTTTCACATGATTTTATAAAAGAAAACATTTTACAAGGTTCATGACTATTTTTGTTAAACACTTCTTTTAAACTACAAGTCATGAATCCTGCATAAACAAAACCTATGTATCTCACACGCATTTTTATGCTGACGTACCTATTTTTTTACATGTGTTTCAGGTGCTGATGCATGATGATGTTTGTGCTACACTTAGGCGGACTCGGGACTTAGTGACTTAAAAGACAGTTATTTATCTTATATTTAGTTTGAACTCAAAAACAATGTAAACTTAATTCAATAATACATAACTTTAATTACCATGGTTGTTGAAACAATAATTCTGTCACCTCACTCCCCGACGTTTCCGCCGCGGTTTGTAGTTTTACACGGTAGGGGTGTGACACATAGAGAGCTTCGAATGGTGCGGCTTGAATGCTTGCATGGTAACTATTATTGTATGAAAATTCAACCAATGGTAGGTGAGTGTCCCAACTTCCACCTAAATCCATTACGCAAGCTCGCAGCATGTCTTCTAATGTCTGAATTGTTCGTTCACTCTGTCCGTCTGTTTGCGGGTGAAATGCAGTGCTCAGATTCAGCCGAGAACCAAATGCTTCTTGAAAGGACTGCCAAATCCTTGACACGAATCTTCCATCTCTATCTGAGATGATTGAGAGAGGCACTCCATGTCGTGCAACAATCTCCCTCATGTACATTTCAGCAAGTTTACTCGTGTTGTCTTTCTCCTTGATTGGCAAAAAGTGCGCAGACTTCGTTAGACGGTCTACTATTACCCAAATTGTATCATGGCCCTTGGGCGTCTTTGGCAATTTCGTTATGAAGTCCATTGAGATCTGCTCCCATTTCCATTTGGGTATTTCAGGTTGCTGCAAGAGACCTGACGGTTTTTGGTATTCGGCTTTTACTTTGGCGCAAGTTAAACATTTACCAACGTATATCGCTACATCGCCTTTCATCCTTGGCCACCAGTAAAAGTCCTTTAGGTCTTGGTACATCTTATCCGCTCCTGGATGAATCGAGTACCGTGACTTATGAGCCTCATCAAAAATAACATTCCGCAAACCACCAAACAAAGGAACCCAAATTCGTTTCATGAACCACAAAGTTCCTTCCTCGTTTGGTACCAACTGCTTCTCCATCCCACGGAGGTACTCATCCTCAATATTCCTTTCTTTGAGAGCTTCTCGCTGCGCGGCACGAATGCGCAACGAGAGGTCTGTCTGTACAATCATTTCCAGAGCCCTAACCCTTATGGGCTTGATCCTTTCTTTTCGAATCAGGGCATCGGCGACCACATTCGCCTTCCCTGGATGATACTTGATCTCACAATCGTAGTCGTTCAACAGTTCTACCCAGCGTCTTTGCCTCATGTTAAGCTCCTTTTGTTCAAATATGTGCTGCAGACTCTTGTGATCAGTGAAGATCGTACATCGCGTACCATACAAATAATGTCGCCAGATCTTCAACGCAAATACCACCGCGCCTAACTCCAAGTCATGCGTGGTATAGTTTTTCTCGTGGACCTTTAACTGGCGTGACGCGTATGCTATAACTTTCTGTCGCTGTATCAACACGCAACCTAATCCCTGACGCGAGGCGTCACAATATACCACGAAGTCATCCGTTCCTTCGGATAGCGATAAGATTGGTGCGTCACAAAGTTTGTTCTTCAACTACTGAAACACTTCTTCTTGTTTGTCTCCCCAATCAAACTTCTTGTCTTTCTGTGTGAGGGAGGTCAAAGGTTGAGCGATTTTTGAGAAATCCTCAATGAACCTTCGATAATAACCAGCCAAACCTAAGAACTGTCGAATCTCGGTTGGCGTCTTTGGAGTCTCCTAATTCTTGATCGCCTCGATCTTTGTTGGATCCACATGGATTCCAATTCCATTAACCACATGTCCAAGAAATTGGACTTCGCGCAGCCAGAACTCGCACTTCGAGAACTTAGCGTATAACTTCTCCTTTTTAAGTAGCTCTAGAATAGCTCTTAAGTGTTGTTCGTGTTCATCCTTCGTCCTTGAGTATATCAAAATGTCATCAATGAATACAATCACGAACTTGTCGAGGTACGGCTTACAAACTCTGTTCATTAAATCCATGAACACTGCTGGTGCGTCTGTCAGCCCAAACGGCATAACCAGGAACTTGTAATGTCCATAACGAGTCCTAAAGGCCGTCTTTGGGATACTTTCCTCTTGTATCCTTAACTGATGATATCCTGATCGAAGGTCGATCTTTGAATAAAAGCTTGAACCTTGCAACTGATCGAATAGGTCATCAATCCTTGGCAAAGGATATCTGTTCTTGATAGTCAACTTATTAAGCTCGCGGTAGTCTATACATATACGAAAACTACCATCCTTCTTTTTGACAAACAGAACTAGAGCTCCCCAAGGTGAGAAGCTGGGTTTGATGAATCCTTTGTCTAACAGCTCCTGGAGTTGCGTTGACAACTCCTGCATCTCCGATGGCGCAAGTCGGTAGGGTGCCTTAGCCACAGGCGCGGCGCATGGAACTAAGTCAATGTGGAACTCGACTTGTCTTTGCGGCGGTAATCCTGGCAAGTCTTCTGGAAAGACTTCAGGATATTCCTTTACGACTGGAATGTCTTCGATCTTTGGCTCAGCAGCTTCTTTATCCACGATGTGTGCCAAGAATGCAATACATCCCTTTTGTAAACACTTTCTAGCTTTCAGACAGCTAATGATCCTCAGAGGCGTATCACGCTTCTCTCCGTGCACTACGATCTTTTCTTCATTCGTCATTGGGATGCGAATGGTCTTCTCGTGACAAACGATCTCGGCTTTGTTGCTTGACAACCAATCCATCCCTACTACCACGTCGAAGCTTCCCAACTCGACTGGCAGTAGATCTAGCGTAAATTTGTGCCTTCCCAGTTCTATCACGCATCCTCTGATGACTTCACCCGTTTTAACTAGTTTCCCATTCGCCAATTCAATCGAGTACAGAACGTCTAACTTACTAGCAGTTAATCCAAGCATATTCTTAAATTCTAACGATACGAAGCTATAATCGGCACCCGTATCAAACAGAACAGATGCAAAGCGTTGGTTTATAGGGAATGTACCAGTGACAACGTTTGGATCCTGGCGCGCTTCCCTTGCACCAATGTTAAAGACTCTTCCCCGTGCTTGGTTCAGTTTTGGGCATTCCCTCTTAAAGTGCCCGACGTCTCCACAATTGAAACAACCCGGTCCCCGACCATTCCCATTCCCATTTCCACCTTGAGCGTTGTTTTGGTTGCGATTTCCACTCCCAGCTTAGTTCGCAAAATTTCCACGGTTTCCATTTCCGCCATTTCCTCCCTGTTGGCAGTTTCCATTACCATTCCCATAACCTCGGTTACCACCACGCCCAGCACCAGTTCCGGCCCAACACGTATCCTTCGAGTGGCCATTCTTCCCACATGACTCGCATTTCCTCAACCTGCACTGGCCAGAATGATGGCGCTGGCATGTATCACACTTGGGCAGAGTGCCCATGTAACCCTTCCCTCTGTTTTCGACACTAGGTGTGGCTCTGGCCGGTGTGCTCGACTCACCCTTCTTGCTCATATTACTGGTACCTTGCTTGAAGTTGGAAAATTTTCGTTTATTTTCACCAGACGACTCCACATGAGTCTCCTTCTTCTTTGGCTCAGAGATTGAAAACTTATTCAATCTAATAGCTTCCTCAGTAAGTGCCACACTGAGATCAATGGCTTCCGTGATTGTTGCAGGCTTGGATGTGGTCACCATGCTCATGATCTGGGGTGCCAATCCCCAGATGAAGCGTTCAACGCGTTTAAACTCGGGCGTGACCATGTACGACACTACATGGGACAAATCGTGAAACCTTTGAACATATTCTGCAATCTTAGGACCCTCCATTCTCAGGTGCCAGAACTCAGTCTCTAGCTTCTGTATTTCAGGTCGCGAGCAATACTTTCTCCTCATGAGCTCTTTCAGCTCATTCCAGGTTAACGCATAAGCCGCCGCTTCTCCTAAAGTTTGCACTTGCAGATTCCACCACGATAGGGTGCCATCCAGAAACAACCCTGAGATGTAGGTCACTTGTTGCTCAGGAGCACACTTGCTCATCCTTAGGACAGAGTCTGTCTTTTCAGCCCACCTAACAAACGCAACAGCACCTCCAGTGCCGTCAAAATTTACGGGCTTGCAGTCGAGGAATTGCTTGTAGGTGCACCCTGCACATACGTTAGAATTTACAAATGGTATCAGCGGACATGCTAGAAATATCCAAATGTATCGTAATATGTCTCAAGTAGCTTGACATTACCATTGGTGGATTGTTGTTGCCGTTGTTGTTCGAGATATTCCCGCTTGTTTTTGTTTGAGAGGCCGCATACTGTGCTATGGCGGCGGCAATTATCCCCTGGAGTTCCGCCTCAGTAGTAGGCATGCGTACATCGCGTCGTGGAGGCATCTTCTAAAAGATGATCATATTGGTCAGGTCATCGTAAGTATAATAAATATGCATATATAGTAACATCCATCAACCACATAACATCCCATGTTATAATATAAATCAAATAATTCAACAAAGCATGTAGTGAGAACGTTGCCATTGGGCTTTCATTAATCATGGCCACCATATCGTTTTTACATGTTTTACAGTACATAACATATCAACATAAGATCGTGGGGTTACATCACCCCCAGAAATACAATCTGTCTACATAAATCATGTACAAAAGTGTGGTCTTCCAAAAAGTCTTCGCAAGCTGGCCCAATCGAGACTTTCTCACCAAAATGATCGACCTGCATCAAACCAAAAATATCTATGCTGATGGCGGAGGAGGAGGGAAATGAGAGAAAAGCAATCGGCGCATGTGCACCCAATCCTCCTCTAAGGCATGAATGGCGCGCAGCAAATAGGCAATCTGCTGCTCAGATGTAAGGAAACGAACATCCGAATCAGGTGGAAGCGGAAGGGGAGTGTGCAGTGCAGCAAAAGGAGTCTGACAGTGGCATGGAGGACGTGGAGCTCTCTCTAACTCCTGAATGCGATGACTCAGTGTGTCCTGCTGTAGCTGAAGAGAGATGAGTATGTCCTCTGTCGTGTACCCCACGTGATAAGGGTGGTACGGATCTGATAAAGGCATAACATTGGGCGAAGCCCACAGAAATGGCTCGCCCGTTGGTACGAAACATGGTGCAGTGTGAGGGAACTGGGACATGAATGGAAATGATGATGGTACAGGTGGAACAAAAACAGGCGGCTGCCTCGATGAACCCTCCCCAGGATGAGGTGGCGGTATGTCCTGGAGGAATGTGATGAGAAGATCAGTGCGATGGACGTCAGTGGTGTGTGGGTGGGATAGTGGAAACTCAGTGGGTGCGGAAACAGGTGCTACGGGAGGAGTGACAGGTAGCACAAACGGTGGGTAGTCGTCATCATCCTCGATCCACCCATTACGGGTGTCAGCATAACGAGGATCTATGTGAGTGGCAACGGTGCACGGTTAACCAATGCCGGCACGGGATCAGGTAAAGGTGCCTCAACAATAGGATCATCCACCAATGGTGGTGCAACAATGGGAAGGTCAGCAATGGGTGGTACAAGGGCTGGTGCATCATCAAGAACTGGGCCATGCTCTGGTGCAGGATCAGGAGCAACAACAGGCTCTGGGGCCATGACAGGCTCGGGGTCAACAAGGTCCATATCAAGATCGGCAGGAATGTCAAACAACGGATCAATGGGAGCCACTGGCGCCTCTAAGGGCTGGTCCATATGAATAAACTCGATCTCGTGATCGGGATCGAAGTCAGGAGGAAAAACTGGATCAAAGTCGTCATCGATCTCATGGTCAAACTCAAACTCGCGTGTCGGACCAGGTGCAGCTGACATCGCCACGTCAGGGTCGGCGTCAGGAGAGTGATGCTGCACACCCTGGTCGTGCAGGGACGCAGATGCCACAGACTCCAACGAGTCTGGAATAGGTAAACCAAGAGGTGCCTCCTCTACAGGGGCCTCAGCAATAGGAAGGATAGCATCAACATCAATCGGGGCCCCGCCCTCATAGTCGTCCTCAGGGGGACCCTCCTCGAACAGATCAATGTCGTCATCAGATACGACATCGAGTGGCACATCCGCCACGGGGAAAGCAGCAAGCGGAACAGGAGCAGGGATCACCGCAAGAGGTAGATCCCCAGCAGGAATGCTATCAGCAGGCTGTACCTCAACTCCGATGTCTGGCAGAGCGAAAGGCAGAAAATCATCGTCATCTGTGCTCGTGGTGTCTGACGTGTAAACGTCTCCCTCGGATGGTATCTCATCGTCTAACACAACCGCCATGGGGTCCACTGTGTCTGATACTCCTGTGTCGGAAGAAGAAACCATGGTGTCTGTAACACAACCACACATATGCACAGATATCAACATGAAATCAAATAAACATGTAAGTCACAATAAAGCAAACAAGTAATTCTCCTAGTATCCCCAGACTACTGCCAGCCTCTCAGACTGAACTTCCTAGCCTCTCAGACTAACTCCCTGGTCTCTAAGACCAACTCCCAGTCTCTAAGACTAAACCTCCCCAATCTCTAAGATTGAACCCTTCAGTCTCTAAGACTGAACCTCCCTCAGTCTCTAAGACTGAACCTCCCTAGCCTATAAGGCTAAACTCCCTCAGCCTCTAAGACTGAAATATAATTTTTGAAAAGTGTATTTGTGCCTTTTTGTTTGTAAAAATGTTTTGTACCCTGGATCTGGACGTTTAGTGTATGCAGTGTAAAAATGTTTTCGTGAGAGCCCTAGGGATCATAGTCTAGACTCGAGAAAGAATCCTAGTTCGCTATGATCGAGGCTCTGATACCAAGCTGTCACACCCTGGCTTTTGCGGAAGCGTGGGTTTAATTTGGTGTGACTTCTTAATACCATAGCAACAACCATAACAATGCTATATGAAATTGTTGGTGCACTACATCTGTCGACTTCGTCTTGGATCGAGTCTTACATTGAATTGTATAGATTAGGGCATGAGTTATGAGAAAATAGGAGAGTGTATGTTATTAGAAAGATGATTTCGCTCATAAGGTCAATAGGTTTCGCTTATATGGTCTTACATAGGGGTTCGCTTATATGTGAACATGTCACTTGGAGCGAAACCTCAGCATCTATAAATAAGAGTTCCCATGAGCGAAATCAGATCAGTTATGAAGGTCTTGTATTCCACACCGAAGTGCTGCCGGTGTGAGGATTGAGCTGTAAACGTTGTAAAGCAATACAATCAGTGTTAAAAGTGAAGAATCAGCTGTTTCTACCTCCGTTTCTTGTTATTCCGCACCTGAAACGAAGTTGAACACCTCTGAACGACTCGTTTGGGTCAGATCACGATCCTACAATTGGTACCAGAGCTCAGGAGGAGGAGTTCTGCAGAGATTAGCTGGAATTTATCTTGTTTTCTTGCTTCTACATCTTCTTTCATCAATTCAGAAAATTTTACCGGTCGGAATTCGTTCAAAATTTCACAGACTGTGCGCAATTGAACATAGACAAACCCTTGAAAGTTTCGGACCAAATTACGGACTAAAAATGGTTGAAATTACCTTCGAACTAGGTTTCGCTTATTCGGACATTGTGTGATTTCGCTTATATGTCACACTGATTTCGCTTTTGTGACCACCAAGAACCCTAGTTTCGCTCATAAGTTCATTGTGGTTTCGCTCTTGTGTACATAAGGACATCAACAGTTTCGCTTCAAAGATCATCACAAGTTTCGCTCCAAGTGCACATCAGTATTTCACTCATTTGAACATCAGTATTTCGCTCATACGAACATAAGTAGCTTCGCTTATAAGAACATCAGCAGTTTCGCTCTTTTGAACATCTGAGGTTTCGCTCATTTGAACTTCAACATATTTCGTTTTTAAGGACATCAGAGGTTTCGCTTTTGTGTCACCATTCACCATATTTCGCTTATAAGGCACCCACAAACACCTGATTTCGCTTATTTGTCACTGTTCTTAAAAAACGTGCTAAGTCATCATGGATACTGAGTTTTACAACGCGTTTGCTACTTCGTCTACTCCGGCTTCTATTGCTCAGAACATGAATTTGGAAAACGAAACGGGAACCACCCAAAAGCCCCCGAAATTGATGAGTATTGAAGAATACTACGGGTGGAAAGACAGATTCGAGAACTGGGTTCAGGCAAACCATCTTAGGTCATGGGAATGTATTTTGAAGAAATATGTTTTGCCACAGACTGATTTGAAAGTTGATAAAAAATATCTGAATTTAGTGATCAAGAACGTGATATGTATAGAGCTGAAAAGATGACGGTCAGTCTACTTCAGCAAGCTATCAAAGAAGACATTTTCATACTGCTACAGCATGACAAAACTGCAAAGTCAATCTGGGATACACTTAAAGTCAAATTTGAGGGTAGCGAGAATATGATTAAAAGCAAGAAGGCACTGTTAAAGAAAGAGTTTGATCTGTTCAGTAGTCTACCGGGTGAAGACACAAAGAAGCTGATTGAAAGATACTGTCACTTGGTGCGATCTATGTCAATGCTTAGTATAAAAAAGGATTCTGAAGAATGGGTAGACAAATTAGCTGATGCGTTACCGCAAAAAGAGTGGGGAACTTATTTGATGATCCTGAAAAACACAGGGGTTTATGATGGGTTAACAATTGGTCAGTTTATTGAGAAAATTGAAAGTCAGGATTTGGAATAGCAGAAGATCGCGAGGATGAACAGTCCAAGTGGTCAACAGGATGTAAAAATGTATTACAAAGGTAGTGTTCGGTTCCAGAAGCTGATAGAAGTCCGAAAATTCAGACTGCGTTTAGTGCTGGGAATTCTACAGAAAAGATTGATCAAAGTTCAAATAAAAGCAGCAGTGGTTTCTCATTATATCCGAGTGTCAATCCAAAGAGTTCATCAGAAAGATTTCAGTCTCAAAGCACCAAGACAGGAAATGGTTATGTGATTCAGTGCAACATCGCTCTAAATCTTCCAGAAGGTCAAAGTTTTTCAGAAGACACTGCTAAAGACCACATGGCTCTACTTGGTTCTATGTTGTTATCGTATGAAGGTCTAGTTGCTGGTCGGATCGGAAATCCCATGCTCACCAAAGAAGATTACGATCAAATAGACGCCGAAGAGATGGAATTAATGGATATCAAATGGTGTCTTGCGAGTGGTCTTAGACGTGCTGAAAAGTTCAAAACGATTACCGGGAGAAATGACTTTTTTGATGCTCATGTATCTACTTTAGGTTTTGATAAATCTAAAGTTACTTGTTTTCGTTGCAGGGAGAAAGGCCATTTCAAGCGGGAGTGCAAGAACAGAGAAGCTAGTGGCGCTCAGAATCTGTTTGGAAAAGATGATTACTACCGGAAAGCCATTTATCAGCAAGTTGGTCAATCACAAGACTCACAGACGGCTCATGGTAGAAGAATCGAGGATTCAAAAAGAGCGTGTGCGGTGGATTTTGACTGGAACAATTATATCTCTCCTGATAGCAAAGCATGCATAGTCGATCAAGATGATGAGAGGCTACCTGAAGGCTTCAGCTGGAATATGTTTGAAGATGAGAATGGGAATTTTAAAGCTTTCATTGCTAAGATTGTCAGAGAACCAGACATGTTTACCACATGGATGAAGTCTATTGGAGTGACTATAAAGAGTGTGGATGAAGAGTCTGTTGTTTCTGTTGAAAGTTCAGAAAGTGCTGATGAAAGTCTACAAAGTTCTGATGAGAGTGTACAAAATGTTGTTATTTCAGAAAAGGAAGTTGTATTTGATCAAACACCATCAGATTCTGGTTTATCAGATGCTGATTCTGAAAAATCTGTACAGTTTGATCAGTCACCAGTTGATAGTAGCAGTGATGATGAGGAAGAGAAACATATAAATGTTGCAAAATCTCATCTTTCTCCTGAAAGTTTTCATTTCTATTTTGCAGAACGTATGGAGAAACTGAAGGAGAAACGAGTTGCTAAAGAACAACAACAAATGAAATCTGAAGATGTTGTTCAGAAAGAGAATGTTGAAGGTGTTGTCGAGAAGATGATTGAAACTGAGAAGGTGAAAGAAGAAGAAAAAGTGATTGAAGTGATAAAGACAATCGAGATTGAGAAGATTGTTGAAGTTGTAAAGCCTTGCGAGAAGTGTTTGGAAGCATGCAAGGGTTGTGCAGCTAAAGATGAAATAATTGCTGAGTATGAAAAGAAGAAAGAGCAGTTACTGTTCAACCTCAACTATGTGAAAGAATCTTATGATGTCTTGAACAAAACAGTAACTGGTCTCCAAAAGACAAATTCAGAAAGAGAACAAGCACTAACGATTATGAATGCTGTTATGATGACAAAGCAAAAAGCCATCAACTTTTACATCGAAGAGAGTGCTAAAAGGAAGCAAGAGTTGGAGACAGAAAAGATCGAGAATGAGAGAATTAGATGTTTGTTACAAAGTTATTCTAGTTCTGATTATCTCATTGACCGTATTTATCCAACTGTTGCAGGTATGGAAGCTTTTCAAGACGAGAAGCCAAAGAAAAAGAAAGATAGTGGTAAGAAACCGACTGTTAGCTATAACAAATGTCCGCCTCCAATTTGGGAAGGGTATTCTCCTAGAAAACCAAATGAGGAACAACTTGAAAAAGCAGTCAATATAAAGCTAAAAACCGACACAACTGACGTTTTACCAGATAACATTGATGTCACGTTTACCTCGTCCGATACTGATCATGAGTCTGAGTTAATCAAAAAGGTGGTCGATCAGGTGTTGGATACTGAGGAGGAATCCGAGTCAAAGTCTGAGTCTGGATGGTCAAATTCGTCAGTCAACAGTCCAAAGTCGTCGGTCAAACGGTCTTACAGTAAAGAATTTTTGTTATCGAAAGCAAATTTGGATGATGAAGCATTTGAAGTTGTATACACTTTAAATGATTCGGAAAAATTATACTCTGATAAAGAGTTTCCAATAAGAAGTGTTCGTTTTGACATGATCAAAAAGGTTTTCAAAATGACAGAAATTAATATTTCTGAAATAATAGATTTAAATCTTACTGAAAAACCTAAAAAATACACTTCAAGAGTTCAACAACGATTAAACAAAAAAAAGGGTTACAATTTTGGTTTTGGTTTCCAAAAGAAACAAAATCAAAATCGTAGCTACAAAAAGAAAGGTCTTGGATTTATTCCACCAGAAAATCATAAAAATTTGAAAAATTCTAAAACAAAAACAGAATGTGTGTCAGGTGGAAGTGCAGAAGAGGAACAGAAGAAACCATTCTGGAGACAGTCAAATCAAGAGTTTCTTGCTGAAAAGAAGAAGAATGGAGTTGAAGTTTGTCACTCAAAAGAAACTAGAACTTGTTACAAATGCAATGAAGCTGGTCACATTGCATGGAACTGTCCGAAAAATGCCTAGTCAAAACAGGGAGTTTCTAACAAGTTGAAAGGAAAAGTTGTTGATATTGAACCACCAACCGACAGACTTAAAATTTTTTTAAAATTCAACTTATGAGGTTGGTGAGTGTTCTAAAAAGAATTTTTATAAAAATAAAGAGAATGACAACCAAGTGTGGGTTGTTAAGAAAGTTGATGTGAATGTCAGCGATGAATCTGGTTCCACAAAGCCAGAAGAACCACAGGTTGAGATGAAAATTTCAGTGAATGATGATGAGTTTCCATCACTGAAATTTGAAGAAGTTAAACAGAAAATTGGCAAGGTTGATATCTCGAATCAGTTTTACAACGAGAATACTAAGTTTGATGTTGAGAAAGCATTCAATGGAAGTGTTAAGAAAATTTTTGGGAAAATGTTGAATGGGAAAACTAAGGGGGTTAAAGATTTTTATGCAACTAAGAAGGCAACTTACAACCCCACTGTGCAAGAGTTGAAAGCCATCAAGTCTGAAAAGACTTGGATGGAAGTCTGTTTCCCTTGAAGTCTTAGGACTATGCCGGAGATCCCAAGTTTGTAATCGTGGATCAGGAATCGGCATTATTCTTGTTAAGATAGATTTTGTGAAAGTTGTTAAAATTGTTAAAATTTTTACAGGTTAAGTGTGACTTGCCGGAGCTTCCAGGTTGGTAAGTGCGAAGCAGGAATCGACATCCTGATTGGTAAAATGATGCATGTAGACGTAACATTCCTACAGTTGGTATTGGTTAGTTATACCTACAAGTGGTATTGTTTGTGATCTTACAAGTGGTTATCTTTACAAGTGGTACAGAGGTTGCTTAATTGCAAACGGTAAATCAGGGACATTAAATTGTACTTGATTTACTACATTTGATAAAAACTGACAAGATGATGAATCATATCCCCATACTTAACAAGTGGTAAACTTACAAGTGGTAAAAACAAACTCATTTTCCGGAAAAATCATTTTGATTAAAACAAACTTAAGTGTTTTGAAATCTAAATGAGAAAATGGTTTGTTTAAAGGGGGAGTTCTGATTGTTTATGCATAGTGAATGGCGATTTGATGTGATTCGATATCAGTTGTCAAGTTTTGTACAGTTCATTTTATGTTTCAAGTGGGTTAAGAGTCTAGTAGTTTTCAAATTTCTTTAATGTGTTTGCATTTTAGGGGGAGTAGATATTTTCTGAAAATCCAAAAACATTTGAAAATTTGAAAAAGACAAAAACATGATAAAATCAAAAATGAGTTTTTGTGTCAAAGAAGAAGAAATGATAGTACATCAGTAGACAGTCACAGTATGCTAAAGAATCGTATTGTTTTAATAGCGTTAAACAGTCTCACTGATGATATGCCGATAGGTTTTCATACATTTAGTAAACTTTTCCGGGATATAAATTTAAATTCAAACTTGCTTATTTCGTGGGGAACACTACTTGGATATATAGGTAACCCCTGAAATCTCGTTTGAAAGGTCCCTCTTTCTGAGATACTAGGTCTTTATGCTCAGTGATATCTGGGGTATTATCCCGGGACTTCTGATTTTGCGGAAGCAATGGCCTAGTCCCCGGAGAATACTTTCTGCTTGCTTGAAATATAGCGCCGCCCTCAGCAAATTGATGAAACAATAAAATTGATAGTCATTGCTGTTGTAACAAAAGATCCTCTAAAGGGGACCCACCAAAAGTCGAAGCCGTCATCTCTCTCGTATCGAAAGATCGACCTGAGCTCTCACGGCCCTCGCAATTTAACCCCTTACAAATATCATCTGTGGTATACTCACCTGTAAGACTGAATATTGGGATCTGGATACGGGAGTATATTCAAGAGGTGGGACACATGAATGAGTTTAAGTCCTTAAAACATCTAACTCATATCCTGAATTAGTTGAAATTTGTGTGAAAATTTAAGTGGATCAGTATATTGGCAATCTAAGTGAATTGTTTAATTCTTAATGGGTAACTAAGCTCAACGGTACTTGTGACTTGTCAAAAACTGATATGATCCTCTTACACGAACTCACAAAAATATTGTTTGTAAATATTTCATTTCTGCATTTGTGTTGTTTATGTAATTGGTGTTAGTCTTTATCTTTACAAGTGGTGTCATTTACTTTCTTTCAGAAAAATCCAAAAAGATTTTGAGTATGTTTTAGCATAAATTTTTGAAAAAGTCAAAAAGATTTTCGACAACTGATGTTGGAGAGCGGATTTTCAAAATTCCAAGTGCTAGACATGATGCCATTGTTGTGAGGGGGAGCGTATATTGATTGTCAAAATTTGTTTCTAAATCAACAAGTGGTTCATCATGTATTTGTGATCTGAGGGAGAGTGATTGTTGGTGTCATGTTTATGAAAGAGAGTTAGTGTTGGTGTTTTCAAATTGTTAAATTTTGAAATTCATTTCTGGGTTAAGAATGTGCAGGAATAGCCAAGTTTCAATTCTGAATCTGGAGATAGAGTGCCAGGGTTCGGATTCTGAAGACAAAGAAAGCCAGACTAAAATCTTGAAGCAGATGTTGCTGAAGAACAAAGGAATGCCAGCAAATCAAGAAGGGGAGTCTGTTGATGTTGATTAAGATAGAGAGAGAAAAGCCCAGAGACTGATCAAGACTAAAGATGTGAAGATACAGCATTGTCGTGACTCGATAGTCGACTCGTCAACATCTGAGGGGGAGTCTGTGGTGCACTACATCTGTCGACTTCGTCTTGGATCGAGTCTTACATTGAATTGTATAGATTAGGGCATGAGTTATGAGAAAATAGGAGAGTGTATGTTATTAGAAAGATGATTTCGCTCATAAGGTCAATAGGTTTCGCTTATATGGTCTTAGATAGGGGTTCGCTTATATGTACACATGAGGTTTCGCTCATGTGAACATGTCACTTGGAGCGAAACCTCAGCATCTATAAATAGGAGTTCCCATGAGCGAAATCAGATCAGTTGTGAAGGTCTTGTATTCCACACCGAAGTGTTGCCGGTGTGAGGATTGAGCTGTAAACGTTGTAAATCAATACAATCAGTGTGAAAAGTGAAGAATCAGCTGTTTCTACCTCCGTTTCTTGTTATTCCGCACCTGAAACGAAGTTGAACACCTCTGAACGACTCGTTTGGGTCAGATCACGATCCTACAGAAATAAAACACATGATGATCATCCATTCATTAAATTTAAAGTTACCACAACATCATTGTTTAAATTGTCGACACATAAAACAAGTTACAACTATGACATAATTAAAACGTGTTCATATGACATAACAAAAGACTTGATTGAAAACATGGTTTAAAGACATGTAACCTGTCCAAGTAAGGGATACACCTCCTAAACCTGGATGACATCATTATTCCCTATGCAGCTTGACACAATTGCACACTTCGCCAGATCCATTAATTTCCTGAAATAAATGTAGTTTGAAAAATCAACAAAAGTTGAGCGAGTTCATGTAAAAGTGGGTATGTATAAACCTTTCATGTATGAATAAAAGTCCCTGGTATGTAGCAATAAGGAAAAAGAGATCACCAATGGGTTGCAAAGCCACTGGTATGTGTGAAAAGGTGCAGGAAAACTCAAACCTAGCAAATTTGTTACCGGGCTTCGGCGGTAAGACACAGTCACCTCTATGGGCCGCCCCGGCCTCACGGGTGTGGGCTCGCTACACCCAAATAGATCTATCACTCTTGTGTCCCTCGGTCCTAACAACGAGGATTAATGGCCTTAAGTGTTGTACCCACCCTTCTCATGATCTAGTAGTAAAAACCCTCCCTACGCTAACCATACCATGTAAGTAATTGTCTGTAATAGTTATCGCATGTATTTCACCCCCGAAGTATAAAACTGAAAACAGTAAAGTAAAAAGGGGGACATGAACTCACTGAAGTGCGTCTCCTGAATAGAATCGTCAATCCAAACTCGGTCTGCTACGCGACGACCTACACGTACTAATGCCTATTAGACGGATGGGTCGTGCCTTTGCTTAGGGTTTAGTGTTTTGAATTGCGTTACTTTGATATTATCCCAAGTTTGTGACTACTTGTTAAAATAATAATAATTATTTTAACTTAACTTTTGTCTTTAGGAAAAATAGTTAGGCAACTATTTCGTATCCACACTTCTCAAGTATTTTATATGTGTATTTCCTTCCCAATGATGGGGGTATTTATACATGCACATTTGTAATTCCGAAAAATATATTTTAAGTCCCACTTAGAAAAATATATTTAAATTATTTGTCTAAAACATCTTAATTCAAAATATATATATTTTTCCCAAAAATACTATATTTTACTTCGCGAGAGTTTTGGTATCATTTTGGAGTCGTAATTTCATGGTATATAATAGTTATATTATTTTACCAAAAAAATAATATAACTAGTTCACAAAGTAACAAATAATCACACAAGCGTTTTAGTATAAAATATGTATTCTACATATTTATTTATCAAATTTTATTTACGAAAACCAACCTCCGGCACTTAGTATTTTTGTAATAAAAATCATAGCGAAGTTTATTTTGAAAACAAGGTTAAAAATATAATTGTAAATACTTACTAAAAAAATATTTTCTAAGTGTTGAAATTTTAGAAAAATTTCGCCAGAGTTTCCTTTGTAAAAGGAGGCGTCCATGCTTACTAGCATATCATTTTCTTTTCAAAAATTCATTCAAACAATTCTCAATCAACAACATACAATCTTTACTTACCGAACTAGTCAAAACAAGCATAAACTATAAACTTATGAACTTGGAAATTTATAAAAGCATGTAGTAACTTACTAGCACACTTAGTAAGTCTTGTTACCTTCCAAAATGCAATTAGTTCTTTAAATACTTCATTTTTAAAGAGTTTGAATATTCACAACTTCTAGTCATATTTTCTAAAAATATTTCTTTGTGAAATTTTCTTATTACACAAGTGTTTCTACACTTGTTTATCCTCTAAAAATGTGTTAAGTTTATGTAAGATCCAAGTTTTAACAAAACTCATACTTCTCACTTGGTTCTTTCGAAAAACCACTCATGGATCTTTAGATCTACGATATTAGAACTTACTTTGATCTTTATTTTTCAAGGAAACACCTATTTATTCAAGTTCATAGTTTATGTGTGGATGATTCCATCATCCACAACATTCTTACTTTTTCCATCTTGCTAGTTCATGTTCTTAGTCATGATCTAGCAAGTCCATATGATGATCCATATCATTTCTACTAACAAATAATGATCAACAAACATAACAACACAAGAATAACATGATCTCTTCATCATTTTAACACTACTTCATCACAAAGTTAGTAAATGTTCAAGACTTTGTTTATGGTTCTTAGTGTTTCTTGGGATTTCATCATTCTTTTAACTATTAAGCATCAAAAACATGAAGAGAATGAAGATCTAAGAGACTTGCCACTAGCTCAAGGCTAGGGGAGTTCAAGAGTGTAAAAGTGGTGGATAAAAGAGAATGAAAGAGGTCCTTGAGCTTCCGAACACACCAAGCTTGTTTATATGATCCCTAGCACCTTTGGATGTCTTTAGATTGGAAGATGAAGCTTGAATGATGGTGATGGTGGGTGTGCTTGGTTTCGGCCGAACAAGAGAAGAGAGGAGAGAGCAAGTGTTGTTTGAAGGAGTGTTGTGAAGATAAGAATGATGGTCCTCAAGGTATACTTATAATCCTCCTAACCCTTATTAACCATTGTATAAAGTGCTACTTAAACTCCAACATAATCTATTATAATAATCAAGAAAATCAATGGGTGGGTCACCCATGGTGACCGTCGCCAAGGTGGGTATAGGGTTGGGTTTCAACAATATAGTTAGGGATCTAGTTAGAATTCAAATGCTAAGTTAGTGATTTAAGGTGGGTTATGAAATATATGGTGTGTTAGGGTGTTCGGGGACCCTAACTAGCTCAGAAAAATAAAAACAATGTGTTTGGCAATATTTTTGTGTTCCGGGTATAGTCCGGTTGTTCGGTTGGGTGTTGTTCCGTTAAAGTGCTTAATTAATCCGTAAGGTGTCTTTTATACTACTTTTCGTGACACATTTAATTCCCAACACTTTGGAAAGTATCTAGGACTATTTTGCCAAGTTTTTGCACTTTACTAGCATTATTAAATGCTGAGTTTTTGTTATTAAGTGCAGAATTCTGCATTTAAAGTGTGTTTTAGGCACTTCCCGGCACTATAACTATCACCTAGTGACGCAGTTTTATGGTCCTCACTTCCCTACACTCCCTACAAGTGTAGTACTCTATCTCTGGCTCATACTGGCCTCAAAAATATTGTCTGTCTAGGTGCTGGCATTGTCAGCATGTTTTCTGGGTTATCCATTTAGTGTGCTAACTGTGCTTTGTGCATCAAGTTTGTCACTAATGTTTGTATGGAATAAATGAAGTGACAGTATGAAATGTGATGCATATGTGTGTATGTAACAGAAATCAGAAAGCAGTTTAATCACAGTTTTTTTTGGGTAAAGGGTTACCCCGGTGATTCTATATATTCACAACCAAACAAAACAAGTAGTGTAGAGAGTCTACACTAGTTCAATCATGGGACAGGCCCCACGAAGGTAAACCAAATAACAACCAAAACTACCAGAAAACAAAACAAACAAAAACTACTAGACTACCATCTAGACAACCCAAACATCACGAAAAAAATCCTACTCAGCCGCCATCATCATGACCGAGATCCCCACCAATTTCCCAATCTTCAAGCAGCTTCCGCACATTTGCAGTATCCTTTAGTTTTGCTCCCATTAGCTTGTATCTCACTGTCTTTAAAATAACTTCACTAACCATCTCCGGAGGTCTCAGCTGATTTTTGAATAACCGGTTATTTCTCTCTTGCCATATAACATAAGTAGTAGCTGCCACTAAAAGCTTAGCAACATAAACCACCACCGATTTTGACCGAGCACGAGCAAGTAACCAATCCACAATATCTCTCCATTTCGGGTTAACCGATGACATACCCACCTTTTGCCTCACTATATGCCAAACTTGAGCCGCAAACTTACATTCGAAGAAAAGATGAGGATGAGAATCGAAATCTTCATAGCACAAAAGACATTAAGCACTAATTAAATATTAATTAAGTGTACGAATACCTGTAATTGTGAGGGTTGTCACACGATTATCGAAAATGTAACAAGGTGACAGTTAGGAACCGCTTGTCTCGACCATGTATTGGCCACCTGTCGACCAGTTGCGAGAAACAAGCTTCCATTCAAGGATTGGCTAGCGAACGAACTATCATCAGATGGAAGTCCAAGAGGAGAATGCTCTTAGAACAGCATGTCGAATGCAATGCAGCCATTTCAACTTTGTACACCATGATTATTGAGTTGATCAACACATCAGCAGCTTCAGGGATCACATGAATCGACCGTATTTGTCGACGACGTTCTGAATCATGACCAGGAGAAAGGAACACCATGGGTGGCATATGTATCCTATCTCAGCGCTTCTGTGGGAGGAGCCATTACGTGCGAAGTCTTGTTAAATGTCACATCTAGATTCGAGAGATGCATCTTGATCAGGTAACCAACGGAGTGGGAATACACGTGGATCTCGCTGAGATGCATTTTGATAGAAACTGATCGACACCAAAGATTCCTTCGGGGATGCAGCAATTCCGTGTTTTCGCTAGATACTATCGCAGCTTACCCACAGGATTTTCAAAGGTCGCACAGCTTAAATCTCTTTAGCACAGTAGGGTGTTGTGTTCGTGAAAGACGAAACAGGAGGACGTCTTTTCAGCTCTCGAATTCCAACTATGCAATGCACTGAGCATCGTCTTTACCCGAGGGTGGGGATGATTTAGTGGTATACCATGATGGTCCGGATCAGAGTCCCAGTTACACACAGACGCAGCATGAGAGAGTGATGACTTACGTGATAGAGTTACAAAGAGGAACTGCATGACACACAACTGGCGGTGAAAACCGTGGCCTTGGGAATTTAGATGGAGGCATTACTTGGACGGTACCAGATGCGTTATTTAGACCGATCACAAGGGACTCCCATGTACCTTGGTTTCGATAGAGCTAAATCAGTTAATAGCATTGCTGGAGGGAACGTTTGGATGATTGCAACTATGAAACCTGAACGTACACGAGCTTTGCAGCTCACTATCGACTCTAACTTACCTGATCCGACTCGCCCTGTTCAAACTGGAGAACTGAAGGGAGAGGATTTTCATGTTGAACCCATGCGGGGCATGGAGAAGCAACCTTGGCAGGTCGGACGATATTCGCTACCTCATGGAACGAATGTGGGTCTCATTATACGGCAACTGTGGGGAACTCGTGTTGAGCAAAGCACACCGGCCTCGATATTCTAGTCGTCTGGGTTTTGATGAGAGATATTAGGATCTATAAATCTTGTACTGGTGATCGGGCGTGAAAGCCCACCTAGCTATGTATGTGAATGATGTTGAATTGTGGGAAAGTCAAGGTGAAGTATCAGCAACCAGAAACACCCATGTGGAAATGGGAGCAGATTGCTATGGATTTTGTCACAGGTTTACCGAGAACTCAGGGCGGAAACGATACCATTTGGGTGATCGTTGATCGTCTCACGAAGTCAGCGCATTTTCTAGCAATCAAGGAAACGGATAAATTCTCACAGCTTGCAACAGTTTATCTTAAGGAAGTGGTTTCTAGGCACGGGGTGCCAACCTCCATTATCTCATATCGAGATCCGCGTTTCATATCCGATTTATGGCAGTCGATGCATAAGTCATTCGGTTCACGTCTCGATATGAGTACTGCTTACCACCCACAGACGGATGGTCGGGGTGAGCGAACCATCCAGACACTTGAAGACATGTTGCGCGCATGTGTGATCGATTTTGGCAAAGGCTGAGAGAGACATTTGCCATTGATAGAGTTCTCGTACAACAACAGCTACCACACTAGTATTCAGGCAGCTCCATTTGAAGCATTGTACGGATGAAAGTGTCGTTCTCCTCTCTGTTAGGCTGAGGTGGGTGACAGCCAGATCACGGGTCCTGAGCTTGTACTCGAAACTTCAGAAAAGATAGTTCAGATCAGAAATCGTATGGTGTAGCAACTCTCACTAAAAAGTCCTATTTAGTATTATAATTAGTCCAATTGGAAACCCTAATTAAGAAACCCAAGTGATTCTGCACAAACCCTAAGATTTCTAGAACAATCAGAATCAGGATTAGGGCCCCTAAAACTCAGGGGGGGTATTACCCACTTGACGATTATCTTCATAAACTTGCGGAGGAAGTTGAATTTATTCGTTTTGTCGACTCAGCAGGCCTAGTCCCACGCGTGGCAACCTTATAGTGCATTGGTGTACCATACGGACCGCAACACTACTAAGCTTACGGTCCGTAAGGTGTCATACGGACCGCAACATCAGGAAGCTTACGGTCCGTAAGCATGTCAACTTTCGTGTATAAATAGCAGGCCTTGGCACTTGCTTTCTGGTGTTCAAACGACGAAAGAATTCCTCAAATTCTTCGAGTTGTTGTCTGTTTACTTCAATTAACACACACGAATCTTCAATTAAGTATAGCGGGGTGCTGCAGAACAGGGTATTAACTCAATCGCTCTTACGATTCATTGTCCGATCGATTAAACTATCCAAGGGATGTTTAAGTGCCGCCCACATTAGGGTTATACTTTATCGTTCGTCATTAATTTGACGGATTGTCGTTAATTCGATAGGTAAAGTATTATACTTTATCGTTCGTTGTTAATTCAACGGATTATCGTTAATTCGATGGGTAAAGTATTATACCTTGTCGTTCATTGTTAATTCAATGGATCATCGATAATTCGATGGACAAAGTATTGCATTTTGACATTCATTGTGAGAATTTGATCTCGTGAGTTATCGTAAAAGCTGTATTAAGTTATTTACCTAGTTTCGTGTGCAAATTAGGTTATTAAGCTTAGGCTAAACTCTACCTCATACCAAAGTAGATGCTAATTCTCAGAAGAGTTAGAATCAGGAAGCTTGTTAAATCAAGGTGAGTTCACAACCTAAAGCATGTATTCCCGGTGGTTTGGGAAACGGAACTAAAAACAACACTATCCCCTTATGAGGGATACAACTTACTTTTCTTCCCTTGTTATTAGGAACCTTTTAGTTAATTACTGTTTATACGGATTGCAACAAACGGCACTAAACGAAACTCTATCACTTAAAGTCCCTACTACATAATACCGATTAGTCGCCGGGGCCAGGCGAACGGGTTATTAGTTGATAGCGCTATTTAGGTCTTACCAACCTCACACCGTGCCAAGGTATGGGATCGGTCGTGAACTAATGTACTCAGGCATCCGTCAATGATGATAGAACATTGACATCGGGGCACTCTGCGGATACGCAACGGTCACCTAGTGTTCGGTATTGGAAAAACAGTTTAGTTGCTAACTTTTGGGGTAGCTCCCCATGGCATGTATAAACGGATAAATTAAATGGTGAAACAAGTTTTTGGTAATTAAAACTGGACAACTAGTGAACTCACTCAGCATTATTGTTGACCCCTTACTGCATGCTTTGCAGGTCGTTAGATCCCTAGCTTAAGGAGCTTGCACGAGGAGGCGTGGTCATTGTGGGAAAATATGAAACTTATGTTTTGCTTCCGCTGTAAACTCAAACTATGTTTTGACACCAATTGTATTGTGTTGGATTTTATAAAAATTACTTACATGCTTTGTTCAATATGATTGGTGGCTATGATCCTGGGCATGTCACGCCTCCAAGGCGGGGTGGGGTTTTTGGAGGGTGTGACAGATTGGTATCAGAGCCATTGGTTATAGTGAACTTGGTTTTAAAAAGGAAAAAGTTTTTGATGAAAACCAGACTATAACCGGTAAAGTGTTCAATGATCCACAACGATGCTTCATTCCAAGTGCAAGACTCAATACTTTACAGTGTTCTATAATATTTATTTTAAAGTACTATGGTTAAGGTTAAGTCATCCCTAAATATTTCATGTATATAACCTTAAGAAATGTCTATCTGACAAATTTTTGGTAGTATTTAGAGATAAATGAAAAGTTTAAAGATTTGTTGAGAAATCACTTTAGATAGAAGACAGAAAGGTTAAAGTTTCTCAAACATAAAAGATTAGTACTAGTATCCTTACTTATTCGAGTAAATCTCGAGGACGAGATTTCTATAAGGAGGGGAGAATGTAGCAACTCTCACTAAAAAGTCCTATTTAGTATTATAATTAGTCCAATTGGAAACCCTAATTAAGAAACCCAAGTGATTCTGCACAAACCCTAAGATTTCTAGAACAATCAGAATCAGGATTAGGGCCCCTAAAACTCAGGGGGGGTATTACCCACTTGACGATTATCTTCATAAACTTGCGGAGGAAGTTGAATTTATTCGTTTTGTCGACTCAGCAGGCCTAGTCCCACGCGTGGCAACCTTATAGTGCATTGGTGTACCATACGGACCGCAACACTACTAAGCTTACGGTCCGTAAGGTGTCATACGGACCGCAACATCAGGAAGCTTACGGTCCGTAAGCATGTCAACTTTCGTGTATAAATAGCAGGCCTTGGCACTTGCTTTCTGGTGTTCAAACGACGAAAGAATTCCTCAAATTCTTCGAGTTGTTGTCTGTTTACTTCAATTAACACACACGAATCTTCAATTAAGTATAGCGGGGTGCTGCAGAACAGGGTATTAACTCAATCGCTCTTACGATTCATTGTCCGATCGATTAAACTATCCAAGGGATGTTTAAGTGCCGCCCACATTAGGGTTATACTTTATCGTTCGTCATT
The DNA here is from genome assembly GCA_030545235.1 of Helianthus tuberosus. NCBI lineage: Eukaryota > Viridiplantae > Streptophyta > Magnoliopsida > Asterales > Asteraceae > Helianthus > Helianthus tuberosus. The sequence goes on along the minus strand of CM060356.1, from coordinate 68,668,902 downwards.
AATTTGACGGATTGTCGTTAATTCGATAGGTAAAGTATTATACTTTATCGTTCGTTGTTAATTCAACGGATTATCGTTAATTCGATGGGTAAAGTATTATACCTTGTCGTTCATTGTTAATTCAATGGATCATCGATAATTCGATGGACAAAGTATTGCATTTTGACATTCATTGTGAGAATTTGATCTCGTGAGTTATCGTAAAAGCTGTATTAAGTTATTTACCTAGTTTCGTGTGCAAATTAGGTTATTAAGCTTAGGCTAAACTCTACCTCATACCAAAGTAGATGCTAATTCTCAGAAGAGTTAGAATCAGGAAGCTTGTTAAATCAAGGTGAGTTCACAACCTAAAGCATGTATTCCCGGTGGTTTGGGAAACGGAACTAAAAACAACATTATCCCCTTATGAGGGATACAACTTACTTTTCTTCCCTTGTTATTAGGAACCTTTTAGTTAATTACTGTTTATACGGATTGCAACAAACGGCACTAAACGAAACTCTATCACTTAAAGTCCCTACTACATAATACCGATTAGTCGCCGGGGCCAGGCGAACGGGTTATTAGTTGATAGCGCTATTTAGGTCTTACCAACCTCACACCGTGCCAAGGTATGGGATCGGTCGTGAACTAATGTACTCAGGCATCCGTCAATGATGATAGAACATTGACATCGGGGCACTCTGCGGATACGCAACGGTCACCTAGTGTTCGGTATTGGAAAAACAGTTTAGTTGCTAACTTTTGGGGTAGCTCCCCATGGCATGTATAAACGGATAAATTAAATGGTGAAACAAGTTTTTGGTAATTAAAACTGGACAACTAGTGAACTCACTCAGCATTATTGTTGACCCCTTACTGCATGCTTTGCAGGTCGTTAGATCCCTAGCTTAAGGAGCTTGCACGAGGAGGCGTGGTCATTGTGGGAAAATATGAAACTTATGTTTTGCTTCCGCTGTAAACTCAAACTATGTTTTGACACCAATTGTATTGTGTTGGATTTTATAAAAATTACTTACATGCTTTGTTCAATATGATTGGTGGCTATGATCCTGGGCATGTCACGCCTCCAAGGCGGGGTGGGGTTTTTGGAGGGTGTGACATATGGCGGCAGTGTTGATCGTCAGAAAAGCTACGCTGACAAGCGTAGGAAACTGTGGAAGGGTGTTGTACGCTTTGGGAAGCACGACAAGCTTAATCTGCGTTACGTTGGGCCATTTAAAATCCTAGAGCGAATCGGTAAAGTGGCTTTTAAGCTTGAGTTACCTGCTGAGTTGGGTAATGTTCACGATGTTTTTCATGTTTCGCAATTGAAGAAGTGTTTGTCTGATGAAACACTGGTTGTGCCGTTTCAAGAGCTCAAGATTGACGACAAGTTGCAGTTTGTCGAAGAATCTATCGAGATCATGGACCGGGAAGTCAAGGTGCGTAAACATAGTCGATTCCCGATTGTGAGGGTTCGATGGAACTCAAGATGTGGACCGGAGTTCACGTGGGAGCGCGAGGATCAAATGAAGCTCAAGTATCCTCAACTTTTTCCTGATGACCAATCTAATTCTGGTGAAACTGATGAATTACGGGATGAAATTCCGTTTCAAGTTGGGGATGATGTGGCACCCGGGGAAAATCCGCAATACGCAGCAACCTTGAGTTATCACTTCACTCATTGTGCTTACTTATCAAATTTCGGGACGAAATTTCTTTCAAGTTGGGGATGATGTGACAACCCGAACTTTCAAGGTTAGTAACGTTCAACCTGGTGATCTTAACTCCTCGTTATTCCTCTTTGATGTGTTACACGCTCCGTACTAGTATAATTCTGTTAAATGAATATGTTAACCTTGTTAGACAAATATATTAGTATAATTGGGCCATATCTTTGTGTTTTCATATAAACGGTTGTTTTTATTTAGTGGGGTAAGAAAACGAGCAGTAAAGTGTAGCTGGGTCCCTATGGGTGTGGGTGTCAAGCGAACAGGGGGAATAGGTGGAGTAAAAACAGGGCCAGGGACAGGTACCCTCCGACGAGCCGTCTGTCGGAGGCAGACAAGGGGTACCTCCTGAGAACTAGGTGAGGAGGGGGTGTAAGTACTAGGAGTGGAAGGGGTATAAGGGTCGGGGGAGTCTCGGGTGTAGGTAACCTAGGGGCTACCGGCCCCCACTCCCAATGCCCCGTGGCGGGAGTAGGGCTCCTAGGAATAGGTCCTACTGGGATAACGACATCCGGGGTACGACTATGCTCTGAGGAGCTAGTCAAGTGATGAGATGGTGAACGGTAGGCGCTCGAGGCCTCCCCCACGCGCCTAGTAGGGGGTCTAGGGGGATAAACAGCACAACAGTACCCGGACTCATCCGACGACTAGCCCTGGGGCAACAGAGGCATCTGTGGATCCTCCTCCGGATCGGTCTCCATATGAGAAGTCGTCTGGCGACTCGAATGACTCGACATAGTACCTGTAAAGGAAAACAACATCTAACACCGATTCTATCGACTGGTGTAACATCCGTGCTTGTAATCATTGTGAACATTTCTATTATCAATAAAACAATGTTATTTGATCCCAATGTTTGTTTGGTTGTGTTTTACATTTTTCATGTTTTGACTTTTATGTAATTTCAAACTCTACATCGCTTTCTGGAGAGTTTTACGCAAACTGATGCGTAAACGTAATCAGTTTAATACGAAAATTACTCCGGAACATCAACATATACTTAACATACCTTAAATAACCTTTACATAACTTAGAAATAAGTTTTGAAGGCATTGGTATGGCAAAAACAAATTTATTCATCTACAGGGACTAAACTTGACAAACTGCGAAAGTATGCCAATTTGAACTGTAACGAACATTTCGGAACATGACCATGAGTTAAACATACCATAAATATCCTTTACATAGCTTAGAAATAGGCTTTGAGGGGTTCGGTATGCTAAAATAAACTTTTGGGTCATTCAGGGACTAAAAGTGTCAAAAAGTGCACAAGTTTGCACTTTCGCGCATAACTTACGTTCTGAATACATCTGGACATCCAAAAATTTATGTAAGCACTAAAATATTTTATTTTAGTGTTTGGCATAAGAAAAATCCATTCGTCACGCAATTTAGATCGTTTCTCGCGCTTATGCGCATTCCGTCGTAATTAACCGAACATCGCGATCGTACGACCAAACGAACCAACATCCGGCATATTTTTGAGCATGTTTCATGTCCACAATGTTTAGGCATCCTTGTGGAGTCTTGAAAATGATTTAACGAGCCTTAAACACGTCGGAAAATGGCCTGAATACGCAACGGGGACTGAAAGGTGAGCATTTGAAAGTGTTTGCTGATCAGGGGACCCCTAGCGCGACGCCTAGCCCCCCTAGCGTCACGCTAGGCCCCTTCTGATCAGCAAAGGTCATTTTTAACACAAGTTGGCAGCTCCTAACACTTCCCAAAGGTCAAGTGCCACATGTTAAACTCTTATGGTGGCCAAATTCAGTAACCACAACATTCCAACAAGTGTAGGGGTGTGATCATTCCCTCCTCTCCAAGAAACGATCCTAACTGTAACACCCCAACCCGGAAGGGCTGACGTGTCACAATAACAGTAGTATCATAAACAAAAGTCATAATTCCATTTATTTATTTGACAAGGATACAACCATATAACAACGAAACTTAAGGTTTAATTTACAAGCGGAAATATTCGACTGAATTAACTAATATCTTCAGATTTATTCCTAGGCTTTATTCTTCTCTCTTTTCCCCGCCCAATGTAACCTGCGTACCTGTATTCACAAAAATTTACGGAATGAGCTGAATGCTCAGTACGGAATAATAGGCTCAAATAACAATTAACGCTTTATATGAGATGTTATTCGGATGGAACTTTATGCAAAAATGATAAGATGCAAGAACATAATTTCATAATCATATCATACGGATGTACCCATGAGCAAACTTAAAACGTGACAATACACAGGTAGCTACTCCTGCATAATTATCACATGAGATGGCGAATTGGCATACCCGTTATCCACCTCCTTATACTTAAATCCTAGGATCGATCCATACGCCTCCTAACAGCCTTATGTACCACACTTGTACTTAAGAGACGCCGTGAACTAATCTCTCCGTCACGGATGGAGCACATGATGTCGATGCCGCAACAACATGCTCGTGGGACACTCCACGAGAAGCGATACTCAGGGTATCAGAGTACAAATGGTTTTATTCACATAACTTATAAAACTTATTTTCATAACAAAACGGAACATGCGATAATGAGTACAACTAACATAATACTATCGCATGATATGAAAGCTTAAATCAAATGATTAGAATAGAAATCGAACGGACTGTCAAATGAATCGATAATCAAAGACGTGAGGAGTTTTAAAGATATAGTAATTTAGTGGTTTATAACAATTTGAATATGAAGCAATAAGGAGTGGGGTAAGGATCCGTACCTTAATAATTCCAAATTGATGCTACCTTGTGATAATATTTCAGATTTATACGGACAGAGTTTAGACTACTGATTAGTCTTTTAACCTAATTTAAATAACATGCACACAAACTAGGTTAGTAACTTAATACAGCCTTTACGATAACTCACGAGATCAAATTCTCACAACGAACGACAAAGTGCGATACTTCATCCATCGAATTAACGATGATCCGTCAAATTAATGACGAACGACAAAGTACAATACTTTATCCATCGAATTAACGATGATCCGTCAAATTAATGACGAACGACAAAGTATAACCCTAAGGTGGGCAGCACTTAAACATCCATTGGATATATTGATCGATCGGACAATGAATCGTAATAGCGATCGAGTTATTACCCTGTTCTGCAGCACCCTGCTATACTTAATTAGTGTTTCGTGTGTGTTTTGAGAGTAATTGAACGATATTTCAGCGTGTATTTGGAGTTTCTTCGTCGTTTTTGTGCCCAGAATCAAGTCCCAACATCCTCTATTTATAGGTGAAATTTGACCTTGTCGCGGCCCGCGTGACATTTAACCTATCCTTACGCGGGCCGCGTGGCAACTTATTTTGTGCATAGGGTTGCCACGTGTGGGACTAGCCTAGCTGAGTCGACAGATTTTAAAAATTCAACTTCTTCCGCAAGTTATTAAGATAATCGTTAGCTAGGGTTTACCCCCCCTGAGTTTTAGGGGCCCTAATCCTGATTCTGAAAATTCTGAAAATTCTAGGGTTGGTGCAGAATCACTTGGGTGTCTTAATTAGGGTTTCTTAGTGAGTAATTTATAAATACTAATAATAGTTTTGGTTGATATACAGAAAGATGGATTATAATATAAATATATATTATTATTATTCTTTTATTTTCTAGAATAATGATTTTTAAATTTAGGGTTATTACACTAACGGTGGACCGAAATCTATAAATACCCACATACCCCAACTTCATTTCTCACTAGAATCTGATCAATTGTGCTCTAAGTTAAAACCTTTGTTTCATACCTGAGCTATTTTTATCTAGATTAGCATTCGGGGACCCTTCGTAAGTGTTCCTTCGTTCTTTTATTGCTTTTCGAGTCTTTTCGAGTCTGAAAGTCAAACTTTGTTTGACTTTCTGCATTGACCAGTTTATGGTCAATGCAAAGTTCATTTGAACTTCGCAACGTGATTGTAATCACGATGGTTATAGTGCCTTGTGACTATGCCTACTGATTACCACGTTGTCTAGGGTCGTAAGAGTAAGCGATCTAATAAATCGCTTATACTTTCGAACCCGACCCATTTGGTCGATCATTAGGATCCGACCAAACACATTTGGTGACCATAGTATATAGGGAATAACCTTCCGAGGTTATACCTTATGGTCGCTTCGTTTAAGTAGTTGTATGATAGGTAGTTTATATGCCTTAGGTAAATTACCAAAATACCCCTTTGATGCCAAAATTCGTTTTAAACATATGTAACATAACTTTTGACATCTAAACTGATTTGACAACCATATTAGACATGTTAAGGCATATTTTACTTGTCATAGGACTAGTTAGGCGTTCCGAACGCGTTTTACGCGAACGACGCGTTAAAGTAGCATAAGCTACCTAAACGGGTCGTAATGGGTCACAAATGTGACAACCCTCACCAAACCAGGTATCCGTACGAATTAATTAATATTTAATTACTGCATAATTACTGTGCTTGCTTACAACTGTGATTAAACTGCTTACTGATTTCTGATACATACATGCTCATGCATCACATTTTATACTGTCACTCTATTATTTATACACAAACGTCAGTGACAACCTTGATGCACAAAAGCACAGTGAGCACCCCATACGGGATACCCATTAAGCATGCTGACATAACCAGCATCAGGCAGACACTGCCTCTAAGGCCAGTATGAGCCGGGAATAGATTGCTACACTGGTAGTGAGTGTAGGGAGGTGAGGATTGTAGAACTGCGTCACTAGGTGAAGTTTATAGTGACCGGATGTGCCTAAAACGTACTTTAAGTACAAAAATTCTGCACTTTAATACAAAACTCAGCATTTTAAATTACTAATAAAGTGCAAAAACATTGCAGAACGGTCCCGTATATTTTCCTAAGTACCGGGAATAATTTATGTTACAAAAATATACATAAAGGACCTTTTTCGGCATAATTAAACATTTTAACGGAACGGTATTTAATCGTATAACCGGACATTACCCGGGACACTAAATTTTTGTCAAATACCTTGTTTTATTATTTATGGCTAGTCATGATCCCCGTATGCCATAACACCCGCTAGAAATCAATCCACCACATTACTTGCATCCTAACTTACCTTTACTTGCATTTAGTCACAATTTTTCACTTATACCCCCCCCCCCCACAACGATTTAGTTCCCCAAGTGGGACCCCACATATCCATCCATCCACACTTCAAATATTTGATAAGATTATATTTGAATTGTTTATTGAATTGTTTGCTTGTGTAAGTATCTAATATATGTAGGATGATTATATAAGGTATGGCACCTTAGATTGTTCATCATTTCCCAAAGATTACACTCCATTTCACTCTCTCTCCCTCTTGTCTACGCTGCCCAAACCGAAACCACCATCACCACCTCTAAACATCATCATCTCCTTCATTTTATACATTCCATTCAAGCTTTGTGTTCATCCATGGAAGGTGCAACTTAAAGGGACTTCAAAGGAGCTTGTTCTAGCCTTTCTCGCCATCATTTTCTCATCACTTTCTTCACTAGATTCTTCCCTAGCTAGAGGCTAGTAGTAAGTTTCTTCACACTTGATTTCATCTTGTTCGAATTTATGTCATGTAGTAGGATGTTTTGTTGTTAATCACTAAAGATCAAAAGACTAGTAGATGTTAAACAAAAAATAGAGAATATAAAAGCTACATAAAAGTTTACTTTTGTAGGATTTATGAAGCGGAACCTTGTCGGTTTGAGGGTTGGTTAAATCATACTTGATGTTTAAAAGTTGTTTTCTTGCTAAATCCATTGTTCGGACACTCGTTGATGCGATTTAGTAATGGTTAAACCGTGAAATAACATGCTGATGTACTTTTCCAGCCGCCTTCAACAGGTTGTAAACGAACTTTAAAAACTCGAAAAACGGAATTTCAAAAGTCTAAATCGTGTCTTTTCGAAAAACGAAGAAAATGGCGCTGGAATCGTATTTTTCTGAGGTCGGTTACTATTTTAAAAGTCTATTTTCGTGACAGCAGCTAAGGCTGATGTTAACTGCAGTAAAATGGGTCATACGTTTTCAGTCACAACTTGAAACCTAAACCGAACCAGCCCCTGAAACTTTTATCAAAGATGGTCACTGATGTATTTGTGACCCTCGAACTGGAAATTCGATAAACGGACTTACGAGGAATTTTTGACGAATTTTTCCGTAAACTGTGATCAGAATCTAACAAATCTTATCACAGTTCGGTAAACGATTTTCTTTTTTTTTTTGGGTAAAGGGTTACCCCGGTGAAATTTTATATCAACCAAATAAAAACAGGGTGTATCAAGACACCGATACACACTACTAGACTTGGCATACCAAGACTAGGAAAACAGAAAAAACAATAAACCCGACAAGCAACACAACCAAATAAACGGAAATACAAGATAACAAAACACGGCCCTCAACAAACATGCCAAACATGCCAAAAACCCCCACGAGCCTCTCTAGCCTGGATCAACCTCTATGTTGTTCTTCGAGATCTGCCACCTATCCATAATCTTCTTTTGTTGCGAGTCTCTCCCAAACCGGAACCCCATAATTCTGAGTCGAACCGTCTCAATGACAACCTTTGCAAGTACACTCGCACTCCGCTGATGATGAGAAAATAACCTGTTATTTCTTTCCTGCCACACAAAGTACGTTGCAGCCGTTACCAGGACCTTACTAATGATTTTATCCATGGTTTTAGAATTAGCATTAAGCTCCATCCATTGCATGATAGAATCCCAAGAATCCGTAACATTTTCCATGTCGACCAACTGCCTGACCAATCTCCAAACATCTGAAGCATAAACACATTGAAAGAACAGGTGGTCTCTTGAATCTCGGTCAGACTTGCATAGAGGACAACACATGAGACGCAGATTAGTAGCACTACCCGCTTCCCAAATGGCCATCCTGTCTTGCGTTTTCAACTTGTTCTTGATAACCAACCACATGTGGAAAGAATGTCGGGGTATACATTGGCTAAACCAAACCGCACTTGCCCATGAAACCTTATGACACCTATTCCGTAAACAGTTCCAAACCTCCCAAGAACTAAAACCTTGAAGGTTACCTTCTAAATCTTTCCAGCAAAATCTATCATTCATATCAGGAGTAATCTGGATGGATTCAATATTTATAAGGACAGGAAAAAGAGTATACCATGCCTGAGGCCAAAGCCATTGGCCATCCTCCGTCACAATGTCAGCCACTTTAGAATTTAAAGAAAAACCCGCATTAGCAATAGCTCTAGGGGATATGAATGACCGAATCGGACTACAAGAGCACCAGTTATCACTCCAAACGTTTGTTTGAAGGCCACTTCGAATCGACATCCAAAAAAAGGAGCGAACACTCGAACGGATAGATAATAGTTTCCTCCAACCCCAGCTAACATTAGCTCGACATTGAACCTCCCAAAAACTTTTACCTTTCAGCTTGTACGTATGTATCCATTGAACCCAAAGAGAAGGCCGATTGGTGACTAAACTCCAAATATGAGAAGTTAAAAGAGCCTTATTAACATCTATTATGCTTCGAATACCTAGGCCACCCTCATCTTTAGGCATGCAGACATCCTTCCAGGCAGCTTTAGCACGAACCGATCCTGACTTACCACCGTTCCAAAGAAATCTACGCAACCGTTTTTCTAAATCCTTTAAGATACTAGATGGGAGCATCATAACCGACGCCCAATATGAGTATAAAGCCGATAGGACAGAATTAATAAGCTGAAGCCTCCCTGCAAACGAAAGAGATTTTGTCATCCAGTTATCAATACGTCTATCCATGCGTTCCAAAAGAGTCTTGCAATCTTTGGCCGTAAGTCTAGTAGAGATCAATGGGACCCCAAGATACCGAACTGGAAACGAACCCTCCTGAAATGGCATAATGTGCATAATTTGATCTTTAATGAGACGGGGAACATTACTTAAGAAAACCGTACTCTTATCCAGATTAGGGTACAAGCCCGAGGCCAGAGAAAATTTGGGAACCGTACTCTTAAGCGATTTTCTATAAATTACTGATAATGAACTAGACCCCGAAATTTTTACACAATAATTTGTGGGTCGATTATGACGTTCCGCAAAAATTTGGGAATTTTTGGAATAAGTTAAGTATTTTATTTACTCGTCCGAAAACAGTCCAGTTTTTCACATATTGAAACTGAAACGACAAGGGTAGTGTTTTGCGTGTTAAAACGTAAGGGTTGATTGTTGATGATCATGGGTTGATTTCAAAAAGAAAAAGATGTGCGTATTAGCACGGACACTCCCGTTTTTTTAGGGGAAGTTCTGGCGAATTTTTCTAAAAATACCAAGACTTAGAAAAATTATTTTTCTAACAAGTATGTTTAACTTTATTTCTCGGAATTAAACCTCGCCATGAGTTTTGACATAAAACTTTAAAGTGTTGGATATGAAACTTGTAAATATATTTTGTCAATACTTTAAGTCACCAAATACAATACATGTACGAATACCCCATCCTTGGGAAGGAATCTATTTACACGATTACCAAGAAATATAAACACGAAATAGTTGTCTAACTATTTCCCCAAGAACGTTAAAACTCTAACCTAAGGCACGGCCGTTCGTCTAATAGATATTAGCACGTTGTAGGTTGTCGTGCTACAGACCGAGTTTGAGTTGCTGTTATCGAGGACGCATTACAGTGAGTTCATGCTCCCCCTTTTCTTTTAACTGTTTTCAGTTTTACAACTTCGGGGGTGAAATACATGTTACATACTGATTACAAACGTTTATTACACAGTATGATTAGCTAAGGAACTTACTACTAGATCACGTGAATGGATAGGCTATTATCGTAAGACCATTAATCCTTGTTTAAGGACCGAGAGGCATGAGTGATAGATCTATCGGGTGTTGCGAGCCCCACACATGGGCCAGCGTGTGGCTGCATGTGGTGACTATGTCGTTCCGCCGGAAGGACCGGTACGAAATCCGCGTTACAGGTTTGAGTGCTTCCTAGGCCATGTCACATATTAATGTATTAGCTACACATTAATCGATCTCTTTCTCCTTACTGCTACATACCAAGAACATACTATTATACAGACATATTCTAACGAGTTATACAGACTCACTTACACATGAACTCGCTCAACTTTATGTTGACTTTTCAAACTACATGTATTTCAGGAAACTAACGGATCTGGCACGGTATGCACGTATTTTCAAGCTGCGTTTGAATAAAGAAGTCATTCATGGTTTAGAAGGTGTAACCTCTTCCTGGACGGGTTACATATCCCTAAACGTAGTATTGTTTAAAGTCTTCATAAACTCAATTAAATCAAGTTAAGGTTTGTAACCGATTTTGTGATTGTTGAAAATGGGATTTTTCTAATTTTTTTTAATGGATGAATATCTCATGTTTTATTCATATAGCATTGTTATGATTGTTGCTATGGTATTAAGAAGTCACACCAAATAAACCCACGCGTCCGCAAAGCCAGGGTGTGACAGCTTGGTATCAGAGCCTTGATCATTGCGAACTAGGATTCCTTCTCGAGTCTAGACTATGATCACTAGGGCTCTCACGAAAACGTTTTCAAACACTTTTACATTGTATACACTATACGTCCAGATCCAGGGAACAAACCTTTTTACAAACAAAAGGCACAAATACACATGTCCGAATTTAAATTTATAACTCAGTCTGAGAGGCTGAGGGAGTAGTCTAGTGGGACTAGGAGGCCCAGTCTGAGAGGCTGAGGGAGTAGTCTAGTGGGACTAGGAGGCCCAGTCTGAGAGGCTAAGGGAGTAGTCTAGTGGGACTAGGAGGAGCAATCTGAGAGATTGGGAGATTTTAGTCTGAGAGACTAGGAAGTTCAGTCTGAGAGGCTGAGAGGATAGTCTGGGGAAGACTAGGATGATTACATGCTTACATTGTTACTACTTAATTGATGATTATTGATATATGTGCACACGTGGTGAATGCTCGCATACACTAATTGTTAATAACTACAATGGATATACTTGTTACGCACTGGCACACCTGTCACTCTAATTAGAGAACGAGTTATCAGACATTGATCACCCTACGACCACCGCCACAGTTAATGAGACTACAACTGCGGCAGAGACATTTACGTCGGACACTGAGAGTGATCCTGATATGCTGACAAAGGACGAGGACGACTTCCAACAGTCCGCGCTACCAGATTTTGGTGATACTTTATCTTTACTGATGGTTTCTCTGACAAGAACCTTTCTGCCACTCTTGTTTCAATCCATTACCACTCTATCACTGGTCATCCCGATGGTGGGCACACAAAGACTCCGATCCTCGATGATGCGCCTCATGTGGACATTTCTACTGAAGGTTAGCTACCTGACAAACAATTTATGACGACGTTGACATGTTTTATCAATGGTCCTCCTGCAGACGCCCATGATGATAGAAGATTAGACGAGAACACTGCTGCAAATTTCACTTCTTAAGACCCCTGTTAACAAGCTACCTTCTGATTCTAGCATGCATTCAGACTCCTTTGAGTCTGTGATATCCACAACTTTACAAACAGCTGGATTACAGTTTTCTACTACTGACCCAGACGACAACGCCGTTATGACTACTGCACTAACACCTGCTCGGGGCACCACACCGTTACACGACCCAGAACCTGCTCTTGAGCTAGCTTCTACACCTTTTGGGTCAGCTTGACGTTGCACCTACTGATCCTGCACCCTTGCTTAATTATGATCCTGTTACTTTTGCTTTACTAGACATTGCACCCCTTATCTAACTGCATCTGGCAATCTTCTCATTTGTTGAGATGTTTGTTTTTACACCCGCAACCGCTGACATTGCTCCTTTTCCTTATGAAGACCAACTTCCTTTGCGCCAAGGTGCCTATAGCTTTCTTTCAGAATATAACCGCACCCCAGGAAGGTACTTCAGGTCAGCACCCGCATAACGATCCATCTGCTACGGCAGCATTTTCCCAACTGCACAGGTCGCACCACTTGCTACATTCACCTCTACAACGCCGGACGAGTCATTTCGATGGTTCCTATAATACACTATATTTATTTTTAGACCCTTACCATCCCTCACATTATGGAGGCCACACGGGATGAGTACACCTGTCACATCAGCTACAGTTTGAGGATATGAGTCGCAGAATGTTGGAGCTTGAGCTGACACCACAATTGGCAACTTCAAATGCAAAACATTACATAACCGAAAACATGATTTGAGTGTCTACATCACAAGACAGCATATTGTCTGAAAAGTTTATGTAAAATACCACATCCTCCACCCTGTCTATCGCCAGCATACTTTGATTCGTCACATACATCAAGGTTCCTTTGCGCCCCCGACCGTTGCTACTACACCGTTCCCAGGATTCTGATACTTATTTCGCTACTATCGAGCGGCAGAGCGGATAATTACTTCAACGTATATACAAGCTTGAGGAGGGACTCACACATGTTAACAGTTTACTTTTCTTTCCTCCTCCTCAGTCACCAGTATAGTTGGTTACTGGATTATGCAGATTGCATTACACTTGGGTAAAGACACTAATGATAAGCCGGGATTGCGGAGACTTTTGAAGACCGCTTCTGACTACGTAATTTTGATACACTAATATACGTGTTGGACATGGGTAGGGTGACCCTGTGTCCCTTCTGATGTGATACGTTATGTAAGACACGGTGATTGTGGCCGGAGGATGACGAAAGCCCAATTATCCTTAAAACATGCGACAATACTTATGACTAATGACTAATGAAAAGCTCAGTCGCTATGTTCCCACTAAGCACGCTGTTGATCAGCGTATTTGGGCTATAACTATAATACTACATGCTTACTTACTGCGTTCTTATTTACAAGTTGTGCAATAATTGTGATGATATGTGATTGAATAATATAACGACTGTGTATATACATATATGTAATACACCTCTGAGGTCTTATTCGTTAACTAGAGGCTTGTGTGCTCGTGTACCAAACAATACCTGACCTAATCGACTTTCTTCCAGGAAGATGTCGACTCAAGGGAACACCAACACCAACAACCCTCTGCCGATGACGGAGGCGGAATTTCGAGAACGCATCTTACAGGTCATCGCACAGTACGAGGCCCATCGCTCCAAGCGCAACGGAGGTACCTCAGGAAATAACCCACTTACAAGCAGTTCTTAGGCTGCCAGCCCCTACATTTTGACGGCACTGGGGGTGCCGTAGCCTTCATGCGCTGGGTTGAGAAGACGGACTCTGTTTTGCGTGCGAGCAAATGTGCCCCAGAGCATCAAGTCACGTACATTTCCGGACTATTCCAAGATGGGGCTCTGTCATGGTGGAAACTCCAGGTTCAGATGATGGGCGAGGCTGCTGCGTATGCCTTCTCATGGGACGAGCTGAAAGAGTTAATGCATAAAAAGTACTGTTCGAGGACAGAAAGCCAGAAGGTGGAAACTGAGTTCTGGAACTTGAAGATGGAAGGTCCAAAAATATATGAGTACGTGGAGAAGTTCCAAGTTCTGTCACGTATTCATCCCTACATGGTAGATCCAGAGTTTAAAAAGATTGAGCGTTTCATTTGGGGATTGGCACCCCAAATCATGAGCCTGGTGACGACATCAAAACCTGCAACAATCGCTGAGGCCATCAATCTAAGTGTGGCCTTGACTGAAGAGGCAATCAGGATGAACAAATTTTCAACCTCTGAGGAGAAGAAGGAGACTCATGTGGAGTCATCTGGGGACAACAAGAGAAAGTTTGCAAATTCCAAACAGGGTACTCAGACGAATAGCAACAACAAGACCAAAAAGAGAAAAGAGTACATGGGTAAACTACCTAAATGCGATAAATGACGACGTCATCATACCGGGCGATGTAAAAATGGGAAGTGTGACAACTGTGGCAAAGTGGGACACAACAGGGAAACGTGTTGGCGTGAGACGAAGCGTGGAAAGAAAGGAAATGGGAAAGATAAGGGATGTTATACCTGCGGGGATATGAGGCACTATAGGAAAGATTGCCCAAGGGAGATTAAGCAAAATCATGGGAAAGATGTCTAACACCGGAGCCGGGGAAGCACGCCAGGAATCCAAGCATGGATATCGGTACGTCCCATACTACTCAATGTTATGCATCTGTATTGCCAAGTACTGTTGAAAATTTTACGATTCGCACCCCTAGAGTTCGAGAGTATAATTGGTTTAAGCAGCGAGTAAGAAGATATTCCAGTACCCATTAGAACTAGCTTAGGGGAAGCTAGTGGAAGCCAACGCAGTGACTGGAATCGGCACGATAGAACCCGGAGAGCGTAAGTTTACGCTAGATCTATTGCCAGTTGAGTTGGGAAGCTTCAACGTGGTAATTGGATGTATTAGTTAGCAAGCGTTCGAGCGGAGGTTGATATCCGCACCCCGATGACGAATGAAGGAACGATCATGACTCACGAAGCAGGATACGCCACCACCGATCACGAATTTCTTAAGGCACGAAAGTCGTTATGGGAAGGATGTGTTGATTCCTGGCTCATGTCGAGGACAAGGGAGCCGAAGAACTAGAACTTAACGATACCCCCGTGATCGGAGAATACCCTGAAGTCTTCCTCGAAGACTTGCCGGAATCATCTCCTCAACGATTAGTCAAATCTCGCATCGATTTAATTCCAGGCACCGCACCTGTAGTCGATGCATCGTAGCAACTTACATTTTCGAAGATGCAAGGATTGACAGTGAAGTTTTAGCAGTGGATAGAGAAGGAAGATAACAGACCAAAATTCCCATTTTTGGGTAACCCCATTTCTGCTCGTCAAAAAGAAGGATGATGATTTTAAAATAAACATCAACTACCGGGAGCCGAACGAGCTAACACACGAGAGTCGGTAACTCATACTAAGGGTTAACGAACCTCTTATATAACTAACTATGAGGACCCAACTACTATTACACGACTGGTCCACAATCGAGCGTCGTTAGCAGTGAATTCAAGAAGAAAGTTTACCGGTGAAAATTGCGGGACAATGATTAGTTCTTAGACGTACACAAAATGGTGCTTCCTACACAATGTACAAACCGGATCCACACGGGATACGAAATCTGGAAAATCTAGAAAACTTATATCTAGGACCTTTGAGAACCCAGGACCAAACTCGTAAGAACTTTTACTTGCTCCCCTTAATGGTAGTGCATCACATTAATTTTCTTGCTGAGAGCAAACCCACATTTGCTTCGATAGCTGGTCATTTCGTTACTTTAGCAGATACTCGTTGTTCCTTTTCTAGGAAACTTACCTGACATACATGCATCATGCTACGCATGTGATTTCGTTTGGAATAAACACTTCATTGGAATTTACATATCATTTTGCTAAGCCTAATTACTGATTCCTGATTCGAGCGACCTACATCACTGTTGTTGTTGGCTCTTTTGTTACCAAGCCAACGCACTTTCTTGAAACCGCTTTCTTTCAAGTTACAGTCATGGTTTATTTTGCTACCATGCCGAGAATTCCTTTGATTCATACGTTTATTGCCGGGTTACGTTGAAACCAAGTTCAATTGCTTGAACTTATCCAGTTCACAGGATCAATTTGAAACACTATATGATGTATTGGGAGCATCATATTCAACTATTTTTTTTTGCAGAAATTCTTTCATTTCCAGTCGTAGTAGATTTGGTTGGGCTACGACTCCACTAAAACGTTTGATTTGTTTCGATACCTTGCGGTGATATTTTCACAAAAACTGAAGCTTGCGCTAATTTGATTACTCACTACGTACGCGGAATTCAATTCCCTATTTGGTTGTTAACAATCCATTTTGGATATTCACAATCAAAGCGGTCTCAACGCAATTGTGTGTTAAGGCAACGGTACATATACCCATTTCATAAGCACAATGTACCTCCTAACGATACTTTCATTGTCAATCAAATACCTTGCCATACTTAATGCTTTTCACCTTCAATCAAAAGCAGTGGCTCTTGATGTTCCGTATTTAACTAAAAACTTTGTGACATTGTGTAAATCAAATCTTCAGATTGTCTCGATACACTATCATTTGATTTCAGGCACGGTGAACTTGTTCAGTCACCATTATTATTGAATCTCGTCATTTCGGCACCTTGTGGTGTTACTAGCTTATGCTAATTATGGTCAACTGTTTCACAAAAACTACATATACTCTTGTTTGACTTGTCATTTAAACATTTCTGATGCAACAACAAATTTAGACAATGATACACCAGATTCGCTTGTATTTCATTCAGTGTATTTTTCGCAATTCGAGAATGTCAACACACAAATCCTTATCATTTACTTATTCGCCTGTTGGCGGGTCATTTTCATCTCCAAGTTGTTGATTTTGAGTTCATATAGCGGATGCTATGGTTTGTGAAAAATTGCATACTATGACCAATCATTTGGAAATTCTATTCGACAAAACTCCTCTTTCGTGGAACACTGCAAACTGGATTACACTAGACTATACGTCAAATGCGCACTGTACCCTTGACATTAAAAGCTATAAGCACATACCTTTTAACTATTGGAATTGTGATGTTATATATATATATATATTCTAGACCCACTTGATGTGAATAAGGTTTGAGTTGGTTTGATGATTATCTACCTCGGTACTATTTATACATACATGTGTGACTTAACCATAAGGAGTTAAGGTAGTACAAATTTCGAGGACGAAATTTCTTTAACGGGGGGAGAATGTGACAACCCTCACCAAACCAGGTATCCGTACGAATTAATTAATATTTAATTACTGCTTAATTACTGTGCTTGCTTACAACTGTGATTAAACTGCTTACTGATTTCTGATACATACATGCTCATGCATCACATTTTATACTGTCACTCTATTATTTATACACAAACGTCAGTGACAACCTTGATGCACAAAAGCACAGTGAGCACACCATACGGGATACCCATTAAGCATGCTGACATAACCAGCATCAGGCAGACACTGCCTCTAAGGCCAGTATGAGCCGGGAATAGATTGCTACACTGGTAGTGAGTGTAGGGAGGTGAGGATTGTAGAACTGCGTCACTAGGTGAAGTTTATAGTGACCGGATGTGCCTAAAACGTACTTTAAGTACAAAAATTCTGCACTTTAATACAAAACTCAGCATTTTAAATTACTAATAAAGTGCAAAAACATTGCAGAACGGTCCCGTATATTTTCCTAAGTACCGGGAATAATTTATGTTACAAAAATATACATAAAGGACCTTTTTCGGCATAATTAAACATTTTAACGGAACGGTATTTAATCGTATAACCGGACATTACCCGGGACACTAAATTTTTGTCAAATACCTTGTTTTATTATTTATGGCTAGTCATGATCCCCGTATGCCATAACACCCGCTAGAAATCAATCCACCACATTACTTGCATCCTAACTTACCTTTACTTGCATTTAGTCACAATTTTTCACTTATACCCCCCCCCCCCCCCCACAACGATTTAGTTCCCAAGTGGGACCCCACATATCCATCCATCCACACTTCAAATATTTGATAAGATTATATTTGAATTGTTTATTGAATTGTTTGCTTGTGTAAGTATCTAATATATGTAGGATGATTATATAAGGTATGGCACCTTAGATTGTTCATCATTTCACAAAGATTACACCCCATTTCACTCTCTCCCTCTTGTCTCGGCTGCCCAAACCGAAACCACCATCACCACCTCTAAACATCATCATCTCCTTCATTTTATACATTCCATTCAAGCTTTGTGTTCATCCATGGAAGGTGCAACTTAAAGGGACTTCAAAGGAGCTTGTTCTAGCCTTTCTCACCATCATTTTCTCATCACTTTCTTCACTAGATTCTTCCCTAGCTAGAGGCTAGTAGTAAGTTTCTTCACACTTGATTTCATCTTGTTCGAATCTATGTCATGTAGTAGGATGTTTTGTTGTTAATCACTAAAGATCAAAAGACTAGTAGATGTTAAACAAAAAATAGAGAATATAAAAGCTACATAAAAGTTTACTTGTGTAGGATTTATGAAGCGGAACCTTGTCGGTTTGAGGGTTGGTTAAATCATACTTGATGTTTAAAAGTTGTTTTCTTGCTAAATCCATTGTTCGGACACTCGTTGATGCGATTTAGTAATGGTTAAACCGTGAAATAACATGCTGATGTACTTTTCCAGCCGCCTTCAACAGGCTGTAAACGAACTTTAAAAACTCGAAAAACGGAATTTCAAAAGTCTAAATCGTGTCTTTTCGAAAAAGGAAGAAAATGGCGCTAGAATCGTATTTTTCTGAGGTCGGTTACTATTTTAAAAGTATGTTTTCGTGACAGCAGCTAAGGCTGATGTTAACTGCAGTAAAATGGGTCATACATTTTCAGTCACAACTTGAAACCTAAACCGAACCAGCCCCTGAAACTTTTATCAAAGATGGTCACAGATGTATTTGTGACCCTCGAACTGGAAATTCGATAAACGGACTTACGAGGAATTTTTGACGAATTTTTCCGTAAACTGTGATCAGAATGTAACAAATCTGATCACAGTTCGGTAAACGATTTTCTATAAATTACTGATAATGAACTAGACCCCGAAATTTTTACACAATAATTTGTGGGTCGATTATGACGTTCCGCAAAAATTTGGGAATTTTTGGAATAAGTTAAGTATTTTATTTACTCGTCCGAAAACAGTCCAGTTTTTCACATATTGAAACTGAAACGACAAGGGTAGTGTTTTGCGTGTTAAAACGTAAGGGTTGATTGTTGATGATCATGGGTTGATTTCAAAAAGAAAAAGATGTGCGTATTAGCACGGACACTCCCGTTTTTTTAGGGGAAGTTCTGGCGAATTTTTCTAAAAATACCAAGACTTAGAAAAATTATTTTTCTAACAAGTATGTTTAACTTTATTTCTCGGAATTAAACCTCGCCATGAGTTTTGACATAAAACTTTAAAGTGTTGGATATGAAACTTGTAAATATATTTTGTCAATACTTTAAGTCACCAAATACAATACATGTATGAATACCCCATCCTTGGGAAGGAATCTATTTACACGATTACCAAGAAATATAAACACGAAATAGTTGTCTAACTATTTCCCCAAGAACGTTAAAACTCTAACCTAAGGCACGGCCGTTCGTCTAATAGATATTAGCACGTTGTAGGTTGTCGTGCTACAGACCGAGTTTGAGTTGCTGTTATCGAGGACGCATTACAGTGAGTTCATGCTCCCCCTTTTCTTTTAACTGTTTTCAGTTTTACAACTTCGGGGGTGAAATACATGTTACATACTGATTACAAACGTTTATTACACGGTATGATTAGCTAAGGAACTTACTACTAGATCACGTGAATGGATAGGCTATTATCGTAAGACCATTAATCCTTGTTTAAGGACCGAGAGGCATGAGTGATAGATCTATCGGGTGTTGCGAGCCCCACACATGGGCCAGCGTGTGGCTGCATGTGGTGACTATGTCGTTCCGCCGGAAGGACCGGTACGAAATCCGCGTTACAAGTTTGAGTGCTTCCTAGGCCATGTCACATATTAATGTATTAGCTACACATTAATCGATCTCTTTCTCCTTACTGCTACATACCAAGAACATACTATTATACAGACATATTCTAACGAGTTATACAGACTCAGTTACACATGAACTCGCTCAACTTTATGTTGACTTTTCAAACTACATGTATTTCAGGAAACTGATGGATCTGGCACGGTATGCACGTATTTTCAAGCTGCGTTTGAATAAAGAAGTCATTCAGGGTTTAGAAGGTGTAACCTCTTCCTGGACGGGTTACATATCCCTAAACCTAGTATTGTTTAAAGTCTTCATAAACTCAATTAAATCAAGTTAAGGTTTGTAACCGATTTTGTGATTGTTGAAAATGGGATTTTTCTAATTTTTTTTAATGGATGAATATCTCATGTTTTATTCATATAGCATTGTTATGATTGTTGCTATGGTATTAAGAAGTCACACCAAATAAACCCACGCTTCCGCAAAGCCAGGGTGTGACAACAAACACTTAGGTTAAGTTTCGTTTTAGTATGTGGGCTTTGTTAAACCATATTACACGAGTCCCCATACTCGTTTGGTTTACGAACCCTCATTCTATCCGATCCTCCGATATTAGGTCCGGTTTATTAACATAGTTACCTATATTAGGTGCCGTTTGATTCCGTGATCTCTAGCATTGCTTGGTGGTTATCTTAGAACATCTGAGCAATCTCAAGTGAGTACATAGACCCTTCTTTTACTGTTTTTCCAAACATTTTGGGGTGGAACACATGTGCCTACTTGTTACTTTTTGGTTCTGGCCGGGCTTTCCTGAGGTATCTAATAACCTTGCTTCTGCTCGCCGCTGGCGCACCTCTCCTAACTATTGCCCATTTATTCTGGAATAATCTTTTTAGGAGGGACAATTTTACATATTTCTGCCAAATCCTTCTATTATTAAGTACGGCTGGTACCATTTCGATGTGTTTCGATTCTTCCGAACAAGAGAGGTTTGATGCTTCTGAATCCATTGTATTAATTCCACTTCCTACTCGCAGTATGCTCTTTATGATCTCGGCTTATGATTCAATTGCCATGTATTTAGCTATTGAGCCTCAAAGTTTATGTTTTTCATTTTGATCCTTTTATATTTTGAAAATCAAGATTAATGGGATTTCCTAAGTGCCAACCTGGTCAGAAAGATAGGTATCTAAGACCCTTCTGTAAAAAAGACACTCACTCAGCTACTAGAAGAAAGGGAATCGTCGAATGAGAACCTTTGAGGAGAAGAGGGGGGCACCTGATACCGATCGGCGAGAATAGACTGCGTCTGTCGAAGCAACATATGCGATTCATTCCCGTAAAGATTCTAACACACAGTTGGAGAACGTACTCCCTTCCCAGCTATTAGTGAAACAGGGGCCATTACTCTAATACGAATCGAAAGAATCACTATCGGGTTTGGTACCAACCAAGATTATCGTGGTTGAAATACCATCAATTTTGAATAGTTATTAGAGCTTCTAATTAAGTCGATTAAAATAATCTTCTGATTCAATCAGTATTATCTCGTTCATGCTCCTCACCTGAGAAGCATTTCACTAACCACCTGAGGAGCAGTAACAAGTACCTCCCTTGGGGTCGGGTAGCTACAGTCACACACAGTTCCTGTACACAGTAAGACAGTAGCACCAGTAGCTACACTGTACCTCCTTAGCCGGTAGCCAGTAGCCAGTGGGTAGGAAACCTTGCCCGCCAACTAAAAAGAGCGATTGAGAGTGGATTTCAGGTTCGATAGTGTCGAGAAGGTATTAGCCACCGGTGACCGTACTTTCGTAAAAGCACCATTGGGCGGTGGTTCCTCTTCTCTTCTTCCTCTGAACCTCGAACAATAAAAGATCTCGGCATTTTCACATCATATACCTGCTATGTTTGTTAGTACATTATAGTACATGATTTCATTACATTTCATGCTATGTATGTCCATTGTGTGCATACTTAGTACATTGTTTTACATTACATTTCTGCTATGTATGTTAACTGATAGCATGCTAGCACATTGATTTACATGACTTTCTGCTTTGTATGTTAACTTAGCATACTTAGTACATTGTTTTCATATAATATGTTCACTTTGCTATGACATTTGGTTTGCACAAACGAGACTATTATACGTTCATTAACATTAGCTACGCCGCTCGGTAGTAAGTACTGGTACCATAGGACTTGACAAATCCCATTCCTGACATCCCGGGGTTTGTTTGGATGTAAGGAATGACTGAATCCGAAAACATTTCTTTTGATAACCTTGACTGAAAGGGTTAACCGACTGTCTCAAGGCTTGAATGTATGCGTTAACTTACCATATAAATGTTTGTATCAATGTAAGATGCATTACTTTGCAAAATATAACTTTTTGATATATTCAAAATACCTTGTTTTGTACATTTATACATTTTGGACTATGTGACAATACTTTACTTACAATACATAACTTTTGTTACACATTACTTGACTACTTTTGGACTTATAAACATTTGACATGGCTTATACAAGGACTTTTGACTATTGGTTTAAACATAGACTTTATACATTGGTGGTTTGTTTAAGTGATTTAAGTAACGAGGCATGTGTAATATGATACAAGCATGGTGGATACGCCGCTAGTACTTCCTATATATAAGTGTTTGTATGGTATTACATATTGTAGCGTTATTTAAATCATTTCAATTTAGACATATGACATTTTATACAAATAACATACTTTTCACAAGACATTGTTTTACAAAACAAACTTATCTTATGCAAATTCATTTTACTTGGTTATTTATTAAACCATACTTTATGATCTTATTTATACATATCATCTTATTTTATCACTTTTCAAATGATTTACAAGACAAAATCATTTACAAGGTTCATGACTGACTGTTATTAAACAATTTCTTAAACTTAAGTCATGAATCCTATATTCACAAAACCTATGTATCTCACAGGCATTTTTATGCTGACGTACCTATTTTCACATGTGTTTTCAGGAGCTTTTCCGTAGGATGATGATCGTGACACTAGGGCGGACCTGTGCCTTAGAGACATAAAACGAAGATAGACTTAGTTTAATTATGTTATAAACTCTTTATTTCCTGTATTGACAATGTAACACGCTTGTTGATAAATAAAATACAACTTTGTATGCCATGGTTATGAAACAATTAATTCTGTTACAACACTCCCCGACGTTTTCCGCCACGTCTTGTATGTTATACGTGGTCAGGGTGTGACAGAAGAGTTGGTATCAGAGCCAATGGTTATAGGGAATTAGGTTATTAGTAATTCTTTGACCTAGACTATAACCTTTCTAGGACCCTAACACAAGTTATCTTGTGTTTAGATCTTAAAACATGCACATCACCTATCCTTAGGTGATTATCAAAACAAGAAACCAAAATTTTCGAAACGATTTTTGAAAAACACTCATCTGTTTTTGAATGATTTATTACAAGGTTTTGAACCCTCTTTTGTAAGGTTTTGAACCCTTCCAGTTTGACTAAATTTTTGGCCTTGTGCCTTTAAATTTTCAAAATCTCGTCAAAGTTTTGGGTTCTAAATAGTGTGAACACGTGCAAACTGGAAGAGTGAATGCCTGTATTCTGGGTTTTCTGTCTAGGCAAGCACTTCGTATACATCTCATCAGACGCGAGACCAGTTGTGCTTACCTGGGAATTCTTGGGATGAGTGTTCACTTATAGGCGAGCATGTCTTCGTGATACATTATTTTTGATCCAATTACTTTGATTAGTCATTGTGTGTCGTTTGTTTGCTTGGTAATGCGGACAAATGACCACCATCTTTGCGGTTGTTAATTTTGTTTCATCTTTTCATCCAATCATCTCACTCGTTTCCTTTCATGTTTTCCTCTTTTAGAATGCCTCCTCGACGAGAAAACCAAATAGCGACTGCCGAACTGGCAGAAATCATTGCGCAGCAGATGGCTGCTCAATTCCCAAATCTCTTTGCTCAATGGCAACAAGCCAACAACAACAACAATGCTCCATGCAAATACAAGGATTTTAACTCGGCTAAACCACTCAAGTTTAGTGGTTCTGAGGGAGCGATTGGGCTTCTTCAATGGTTTGAGAGCATTGAGAATACTTTCCGCCACGTGCAGTGTCCGGATAATCGCAAGGTCGAGTTTTCTTCGAGCGTGTTTCAGAAGAGGGCTCTCACATGGTGGAACGGGGTTATGAGAGATCGGGGTGCAGAAGTTGCTCTAGCGCAAACTTGGGCTGAACTTAGGGCCCTTATGATGAGGGAATTATGTCCTCGTCATGAACAGCGAGCGTTGGAGAAAGAATTT
Source organism: Helianthus tuberosus (assembly GCA_030545235.1). Classification (NCBI taxonomy): domain Eukaryota; kingdom Viridiplantae; phylum Streptophyta; class Magnoliopsida; order Asterales; family Asteraceae; genus Helianthus; species Helianthus tuberosus. Next base: position 68,644,343 of record CM060356.1, on the reverse strand, counting down.
GAGGACTTGAAACAAGACAGTGGCGAGCACAGGGCTTACACTGATAGATTTGAGGAGTTGAGTCTGCTTTGCCCAACTATGGTTACCCCACTCGACAAGGCTATCGAAAGATACATCGACGGCCTACCTGACTCAGTACAAGACATCATTACTGGTAGCAACCCTATCGCACTCCGTCAGGCGATCGAGTTATCAGCGACATTGACTGAGTCGCAGGTTCGAAAGGGGAAGCTGCACAAAAAGGGTGACAAGGGTAAGAAGCAGGTGTCTGATAAGGAAGATAGCAAGAAAGGTCAAAACAAGAAGGGAAAGAATTCTGGAGGGTCTAGGAAGCGGAAGGCTTCCCAAAACTATGCTGTTACTGCACAGGCTCAAGCTGCACCAAATCAGCCTGCGCAACCACTAGCCAAGAAGCCTTATCTTGGCAATGCACCTTTGTGCAACAGGTGTAACGGCCATCATCAACCACACCTCCAGTGTCGTCAGTGCACCAACTGCGGAAGGCCTGGTCATCTTGCTGCCACCTGCCGCATTCCTGTTAACCAGAACCAGGCAGTTCAGAACCAAGCCCAACAAGTTGCTCAGCAACAAGGTCAAGCTGCACGACCTCATTTTCCTCCTGGTTCGTGCTACAATTGTGGGGATCTGACCCACTACAGGAACCGGTGCCAAAGGCTAGTCAACCAAAATCAGAATCAGAACCAAAATCAGGCTCAGGCTCGAGGGCGAGCTTTTAACTTGAATGCCCAAGAGGCGCAGGCGGACGATAATGTGGTGAACGGTACGTTCTTTATTAATAATCAGCCTGCATCTGTTCTTTTTGATTCGGGTGCCGACAAGAGTTTTGTGTCATTGTCTTTTGAGCCATTACTTCGCGTGTCTAGAACAAAACTAGGTAAACCTTTGACAGTAGAAGTTGCTAGTGGTGAACCCATTGTTCTTGATTCTGTTCTTCGCAACTGCCAGTTGAATCTTAACGACCATCTTTTTCCTATTAACCTCACGCCTATGCAACTTGGAAGCTTCGACGTTATTGTGGGAATGGATTGGTTATCCAAGCATCACGCTGAGATAATTTGTTCTGAGAAGATTGTTCGTGTGCCGCTTTCGACAGGCGAGATCCTACAGGTTCAAGGTGAGAAACCTGCCGGTGGTCTCAAACTCATGTCTTGTTTTAAAGCTCGGAAGTATCTGCGGAAGAATTATGTGGCCTTCTTGGCACATGTCACAGCAGATAAAGGCAAGGGTAAGTCTATTTCAGATATTCCTGTCGTTCGGGATTATTCTGAAGTTTTCCCTGAAGAGTTACCTGGTCTACCTCCAGCACGCCAAGTCGAGTTCCGTATTGATCTCGTACCTGGTGCAAATCCCATTGCCAGAGCTCCATATCGTCTTGCACCATCTGAGATGCAAGAGTTGTCTAAGCAGCTTCAGGAACTCTCTGACAAAGGTTTTATCCGTCCTAGCTTTTCACCTTGGGGTGCTCCCGTTCTTTTTGTCAAGAAGAAGGATGGATCTTTTAGGATGTGTATCGATTATCGTGAGCTTAACAAGCTTACCATCAAGAATCGATATCCCCTACCTCGCATAGACGATCTCTTTGATCAGTTACAGGGCGCTTCTTATTTCTCGAAGATTGATCTGCGATCTGGATATCATCAACTTCGGGTGCATGAGGAAGACATTCCCAAGACAGCGTTCCGCACTCGTTATGGGCATTATGAATTCACAGTCATGCCATTCGGTTTGACTAATGCTCCTGCTGTTTTCATGGACTTAATGAATAGGGTCTGCAAACCTTATTTGGATCAGTTCGTCATTGTTTTTATTGACGACATCTTGATTTACTCTAAGACGCGAGCTGATCCCGAGAAACATCTTCGTCTTACTTTGGAACTCCTAAAGAAAGAGCAACTGTTTGCCAAATTCTCCAAGTGTGAATTCTGGCTTAAAGAAGTTCAATTTTTGGGGCATATCATCAATGAACAAGGTATTCATGTAGATCCCTCCAAGATCAGTGCGATTAAGGATTGGGATACGCCTACTACTCCTACTGAGGTTCGTTCTTTTCTTGGTCTAGCGGGTTATTACCGCCGCTTCATTGAGAATTTCTCAAAAATTGCAGTTCCTCTAACTGCTTTAACTCAGAAGAACAAGCCCTTTGATTGGGGATACAAACAAGAGGAAGCTTTTCAAAACCTGAAGCAGAAGCTTTGCGACGCGCCTGTTCTAACTTTGCCCGAGGGCAATGATGATTTCGTCGTTTATTGCGATGCATCTAAATTGGGTCTTGGCTGTGTCCTGATGCAAAGGAACAAAGTCATAGCATATGCATCGAGGCAGTTGAAGATACATGAGAAGAACTACACCACTCATGATCTTGAGTTGGGTGCAGTTGTTTTCGCTCTAAAGATCTGGAGACACTATTTGTACGGTACAAAATGTGTGGTTTTCACGGACCACAAAAGTCTTCAGCATATCTTCAACCAGAAAGAACTCAACACGAGGCAACGACGTTGGGTTGAGCTTTTAAACGACTATGACTGCGAAATTCGCTACCATCCTGGTAAGGCGAATGTCGTAGCTGATGCATTGAGTCGTAAGGAACGTACTAAGCTTCATTGTGTACGTGTTCAATCTGTTATTCAAGCTCAATCCGATATCCAAGCACGCATTTCTCAGGCTCAACAATCTTGTGTTTCACAAGGTTTAATGGATAAGGAATTTCCCTATCACATAACGCCTGCTTTAGAACTGAAGGACAATGGATCGTATTACTTCATGGACCGTTTGTGGGTCCCAAGCCAGGATGATCTTCGTACCTTGCTTATGGATGAAGCCCATAAGTCGCGTTATTCTATTCATCCGGGCTCAGATAAGATGTATAAGGATCTTCGTATTCATTATTGGTGGCCTGGTATGAAGAAAGACATTGCCTTATACGTATCAAAATGCCTTACTTGTCTTAAGGTTAAGGCTGAACATCAGCGTCCTTTTGGTTTATTGGAGCAACCAGAGATCCCGGTTTGGAAATGGGAAAACATTACTATGGATCTCATCACCAAACTTCCACGCACAAAGAAAGGTCATGATGCCATCTGGGTAGTTGTTGATCGTCTTACTAAATCAGCGCATTTCTTGCCAATCCGTGAGGATTTTCCTGCTGACAGACTTGCAAGAATCTATGTGGATGAAATTGTGGCTCGACATGGTGTTCCTTTGAACATCATTTCTGACAGAGATGCTCGTTTCACGTCTCATTTTTGGAGAACCATGCAATCTGCTATGGGGACCCAACTTAATCTGAGCACAGCTTATCATCCGCAAACGGATGGTCAATCTGAAAGAACAATACAGACTCTGGAGGATATGCTTAGAGCTTGTGTGATCGATTTTGGTGGTAGTTGGGATTCACATCTTAAGTTGATTGAATTCTCCTACAACAACAGTTATCACACCAGCATCAAAATGGCTCCTTTCGAGGCTCTCTATGGTCAAAAATGTCGTTCACCAGTCTGCTGGAATGAGATCGGCGAGGCTCAACTTACTGGACGTGCTCTCATTTTAGAGACAACTGACAAGATAAAGAAAGTTCGTGATAACCTTCAGACAGCTAGAAGCCGTCAAAAGAGTTACGCGGATCCAAAACGTAAGCCCTTGGAATTTCAAGTCGGTGATCGAGTATTACTTAAGGTCTCACCTTGGAAAGGTGTGATTAGATTTGGAAAGAAAGGAAAACTTGCACCAAGATACGTTGGACCATTCAAGATCGTCGAAAGAATCGAAAAGGTAGCCTACAGACTTGAGTTACCTCCTGAACTTGGAAATGTTCATCCAACTTTTCACGTGTCCAATCTCAAGAGGTGTTTAGCTGATGAGAACCTCCACATACCGCTTGACGAAATTCGTGTTGGCAAAACACTGAAATTTGTTGAGAAGCCAGTGGAAATCATGGAACGTGAAGTCAAGTGGCTCAAACGCAAGCGCATTCCTTTGGTCAAAGTTCGCTGGGAAGCTAAACGAGGACCCGAGTTTACATGGGAACGCGAAGATCAAATGAAGGCGAAATATCCGCATCTTTTCCCACGAGTTTCCTCTAAATAAAATTCGGGACGAAATTTCCACAAGTAGGGGAGACTGTAACATCTGTGCTTGTAATCATTGTGAACAGTTCTATTATCAATAAAACAATGTTATTTGATCCCAATGTTTGTTTGGTTGTGTTTTACATTTTTCATGTTTTGACTTTTATGTAATTTCAAACTCTACATCGCTTTCTAGAGAGTTTTACGCAAACTGATGCGTAAACGTAATCAGTTTAATACGACAATTACTCCGGAACATCAACATATACTTAACATACCTTAAATAACCTTTACATAACTTAGAAATAAGTTTTGAAGGCATTGGTATGGCAAAAACAAATTTATTCATCTACAGGGACTAAACTTGACAAACTGCGAAAGTATGCCAATTTGAACTGTAACGAACATTTCGGAACATGACCATGAGTTAAACATACCATAAATATCCTTTACATAGCTTAGAAATAGGCTTTGAGGGGTTCGGTATGCTAAAATAAACTTTTAGGTCATTCAGGGACTAAAAGTGTCAAAAAGTGCACAAGTTTGCACTTTCGCGCATAACTTACGTTCTGAATACATCTGGACATCCAAAAATTTATGTAAGCACTAAAATATTTTATTTTAGTGTTTGGAATAAGAAAAATCCATTCGTCACGCAATTTAGATCGTTTCTCGCGCTTATGCGCATTCCGTCGTAATTAACCGAACATCGCGATCGTACGACCAAACGAACCAACATCTGGCATATTTTTGAGCATGTTTCATGTCCACAATATTTAGGCATCCTTGTGGAGTCTTGAAAATGATTTAACGAGCCTTAAACACGTCGGAAATGGCCTGAATACGCAACGGGGACTGAAAGGTGAGCATTTGAAAGTGTTTGCTGATCAGGGGACCCCTAGCGCGACGCCTAGCCCCCCTAGCGTCACGCTAGGCCCCTTATGATCAGAAAAGGTCATTTTTAACACAAGTTGGCAGCTCCTAACACTTCCCAAAGGTCAAGTGCCACATGTTAAACTCTTATGGTGGCCAAATTAAGTAACCACAACATTCCAACAAGTGTAGGGGTGTGATCATTCCCTCCTCTCCAAGAAACGATCCTAACGGTGGACCGAAATCTATAAATACCCACATACCCCAACTTCATTTCTCACTAGAATCTGATCAATTGTGCTCTAAGTTGAAACCTTTGTTTCATACCTGAGCTATTTTGATCTAGATTAGCATTCGGGGACCCTTCGTAAGTGTTCCTTCGTTCTTTTATTGCTTTTCAAGTCTTTTCAAGTCTGAAAGTCAAACTTTGTTTGACTTTCTGCATTGACCAGTTTATGGTCAATGCGAAGTTCATTTGAAATTCGCAACGTGATTGTAATCACGATGGTTATAGTCCCTTGTGACTATGCCTACTGATTACCACGTTGTCTAGGGTCGTAAGTGTAACATCTGTGCTTGTAATCATTGTGAATAGTTCTATTATCAATAAAACAATGTTATTTGATCCCAATGTTTGTTTGGTTGTGTTTTACATTTTTCATGTTTTGACTTTTGTGTAATTTCAAACTCTACATCGCTTTCTTGAGAGTTTTACGCAAACTGATGCGTAAACGTAATCAGTTTAATACGACAAATACTCCGGAACATCAACATATACTTAACATACCTTAAATAACCTTTACATAACTTAGAAATAAGTTTTGAAGGCTTTGGTATGGCAAAAACAAGTTAATTCGCTTACAGGGACTAAACTTGACAAACTGCTAAACTATGCCAATCTGAACTGTAACAGACACTCCGGAACATGACCATAAGTTAAACATACCATAAATATCCTTCACATAGCTTAGAAATAGGCTTTGAGGGGTTCGGTGTGCTAAAATAAACTTTTGGGTCATTCAGGGACTAAAAGCGTCAAAAAGTGCACAAGTTTGCATTTTCGCGCATAACTTACGTTCAGAATACATCCGGACATCCAAAAATTTATGTAAGCATTAAAATATTTTATTTTAGTGTTTGGCATGAGAAAAATCCATTCGTCACGCCATTTGGATCGTTTTTCGCGCTTATGCGCATTCCGTCGTAATTAACCGAACATCGCAACCGTACGGCTAAACGAACCGACATCCGTGATATTTTTTAGCACATTTTAAGTTCCCTATACTTTAACTTCATTTTTGAGCCTTGAAATGAGGTTAACGGGGTTCAAACGCATCGAAAATAGCTTAAACGGGCTGCAGGGACCAAAACTGTAATTCTGCCAAAATATTTGTTGCGCACCGCAACAAATATTTGTTACGGTGCGCAAGCAGGGGTCAGTTATGCAGAAACTCGTTTTCTCAGCAGTTAACAGCCTTTAACCCCTCCAAAGGGCCAAGGACAAGTGTCAAACTCTTGTGGTGGAGCAATATCAGTTACCACAACATTCCGACAAGTGTACGGGCTAGATCATTCCCTCTTTTCCAAGAAACGATCCTAACGGTGGACCGAAAACTATAAATACCCAACCCATTTCACTTCTTTTCTCACTAGAATCTGATCAATTGTGCTCTAAGTTGAAACCTTTGTTTCATACCTGAGCTATTTTGATCTAGATTAGCATTCGGGGACCCTTCGTAAGTGTTCCTTCGTTCTTTTATTGCTTTTCGAGTCCGAAAGTCAAACTTTGTTTGACTTTCTGCATTGACCAGTTTATGGTCGATGCGAAGTTCGTTTGAACTTCATAACGTGAGCGTGATCACGATGGTTATAGTCCCTAGTGACTATACCTACTGATTACCACGTTATATAGGCTCAGTGACGAGTCGTAGTTTCGGCCAGAATACGCATTCTTGCGTATTTTGTAACCAAACTACTCTTAGGTATCAAAACCGTTTGTTTTGATACCAAACTTGTTTTCTAACTTAGTTAAGCATGTTTTAACATGCTTAGCTCGTCACTTCTAGTTTTGTGCTTGTCTAGGGTCGTAGGGTAAGCGATCTAATAAATCGCTTATACCTTCGAACCCGACCCATTTGGTCGATCATTAGGATCCGACCAAACACATTAGGTGACCATAGTATATCATCTAAACTGATTTGACAACCATATTAGACATGTTAAGGCATATTTTACTTGTCATAGGACTAGTTAGGCGTTCCGAACGCGTTTTACGCGAACGACGCGTTAAAGTAGCATAAGCTCTTTTTGAATGGGTTCTCTGGGCGATTTTGGCGACTTGGTAAAACCCTAATTTTCTCTTGCTAATCCTCGTATCGATTGTTCTTGTTTATCAGCTTAGGATTATGATCGATCCTTAGGTGATATTCATTTGTTCTCGGATTAGGGTTTGTAGTTAGGGTTTTGTTTTCGGCTGTTACTTCTGTTTGCAATCGGGGGTGTAGCTAGTTGTTGCTGATTTGCGCTTTGATTTCGTATCTGATTTTGTTAGTCTGTTTTCGGATTTACATCTGATTTCGGCTTACATCTGATTTCGGCTTACACCTGGTTGAGTTGTTCTGATTTCGGCGCTATTGAGGTGAGTCCAGATTTCGTGATTAGGGTTTGTTGTCGTGGTTTTCTGTTTTCGAAGGTGGTGCGGCTGGTTCCTTTTGCTCTAGGGTTTCAGCAGGTTTTTTTCATCTTCGATTCTCTTTGTTTTGGCTGGTTTGTTTATCACAATCTGACCGAATGGAGAGCCAAACTGCAGAAAACTCAAATGTGTTTGCCAACAAAATTAAGAACATTGACGGTAAAACATTTGAGCCAAGACAAACATCATTTTTGGCGACTAGGGTTTCTGAAATGCCGAGTAAGAAGGTATGTTTTATGATGCCGCTTAATGATACTGAACATGTTATTGGTTGTTCTGATTCTCCTAATCAGAATTATGCGAAAGTCTTTGACAAGAGAAAGGTAGCATTTGTGTTACCGGTGAATGATATTAGTCCTACTCGAGTTCAAAGTCTGAATCAAGGTGATAATGCTCATGTCCAATCTTATGCGGATGTGGTCCTACAGGAACGAATTGAGCAGGGTGATACTAAGAGGGGTGGGGATTCAATTCAGAATCAGAATGAAGATGAAAACACTAGGAAGGCCAATGATGCGGTTGTTCAAGTTCCTAAGGTCAATTTTCGACAACTAAAATCAGATGTATCGTTGGATGGAGTGGATGTAGTGCTTCCGATTGATTCAGTTCGCCAGGTTAATAACAGGTTAGCAAACACTCTTTATGGTTATTTCCTGGGGGATAGGATTGCATATCCAGTAGTTGAATATTTTGTCAGAAAAAATTGGAAAAAACATGGTCTTCAGAAAACTATAATGAATTCAAATGGTTTCTTTTTCTTCAAGTTTGAAGATAGAAAGGGTATGGATACTGTTCTTGAAGGGGGACCTTGGCTGATCCGTAACAAACCTATGTTTCTCAACATTTGGTCTCCTACAAACACCCTTAAAAAAGAAGAGGTTAAAAAGGTTGCAGTTTGGGTTAAATTGCATGATGTTCCGCTAGTGGCATATTCTGATGATGGTTTAAGTATGTTGGCTTCAAAAATTGGGTCCCCTGTGCGCCTGGACTCGTATACTAGTGATATGTGTAATGAGGCTTGGGGAAGAAGCAGCTATGCTAGGGCTCTCATTGAAATATCAGCTGATCATGAGTTGAAAGAGGCTCTAACCATGGCTATTCCTGAATTGGATGGGAATAAATATGTTAATGAGACGATTCGGGTGGAGTATGAATGGGAACCTCCGAGATGTGTCCACTGCTGTGTATTTGGGCATGATTCTGAGGAGTGTCCAAAGCGCATTCGACCGACAGTGAAACCTCCTACACATAGACCGAACGTAGATGAGGATGGTTATACGGAAGTCAAGACAAAGAAGAATGTAAAGAAAAGCGGTTTTCAAGTTAACAATCAAAAGCCCAAGGTTGAATATAGACCTGTGGATAAAAAGAAAAAGGCAGTGAGTTCTGCTTACAGGAGTGCGAGGAGCACTAGTTCTTCTAAGGTTCAAACACATAATTCGTTTAGCGCTCTTGGGTTTGTTGGAGGGAACGGGGATAAAGGGAGACGTGAGCCAAATGAGGAGTCTGATGATGACGGGGTAGAGGTTGTATATGATGAAACGAATGAGTTTATGACATCGGGTACTCATCCTACGTCTTCCAGTACAGGGGCAAGCACCTCTCACAAAAACTTGTCTAATGGATAGGTGGCGTCTATTTCATGCTAAAGGGCTGCCAGTTGGTAGCAATTTCATTTTTGACGATGGCGGTTGACGTCTTTTTGTTTTGTTTTTTCGTTTGTCTACTAGTTAGTCATTATCATGATTGTAGTAGGCTAGAATAATGTGGTAACTTGGTTTGTTTGGTTTTTCGTTTACATATATGGGGCATGTCCTGTATATGAACTAGTGGGGAATTCATCCTCACTACTTGTACTTATTTGGCGGTTGTCTATAATAGAATCACCGAGGTAACCCTTTACCCAAAAAAAAAAGTAGCATAAGCTACCTAAACGGGTCGTAATGGGTCACAAACACTTAGGTTAACTTTCATTTAGTATGTAGGCTTTGTTAAACCATACTACATGAGTTCCCATACTCATTTGGTTTACGAGCCCTCATTCTATCCGATCTTCCGATCTAGGTCCGGTTTATTAACATAGTTACCTATATTAGGTGCCGTTTGATTCCGTGATCTCTAGCATTGCTTGGTGGTTATCTTAGGACATCTGAGCAATCTCAAGTGAGTACATAGACCCCTCTTTTACTGTTTTCAAACTGTTTTGGGGTGGAACACATGTGCCTACTTGTTACTTTCGTGCTTTCCTGTTTTCACATCATATACCGGCTATGTTTGTTAGTACATTATAGTACATGATTTCATTACATTTTATGCTATGTATGTCCATTGTGTGCATACTTAGTACATTATTTTACATTACATTTCTGCTATGTATGTTAACTGATAGCATGCTAGCACATTGATTTACATGACTTTTATGCTTTGTATGTTAACTTAGCATACTTAGTACATTGTTTTCATATAACATGTTCACTTTTGCTATGACATTTGGTTTGCACAAACGAGACTATTATACGTTCATTAACATTAGCTACGCCGCTCGGTAGTAAGTACTGGTACCATAGGACTTGACAAATCCCATTCCTGACATCCCGGGTTTGTTTGGATGTAAGGAATGACTGAATCCGAAAACATTTCTTTTGATAACCTTGACTGAAAGGGTTATCCGACTGTCTCAAGGCTTGAATGTATACGTTAACTTACCACATAAATGTTTGTATCAATGTAACATGCATTACTTTGCAAAATATAACTTTTCGATATATTCAAAATACTTTGTTTTGTACATTTCTACATTTGGACTATGTGACAATACTTTACTTACAATACATAACTTTTGTCACACATTACTTGACTACTTTTGGACTTATAAACATTTGGCATGACTTATACAAGGACTTTTGACTATTGGTTTAAACATAGACTTTATACATTGGTGGTTTGTTTAAGTGATTTAAGTAACGAGGCACGTGTAATATGATACAAGCATGGTGGATACGCCGCTAGTACTTCCTATATATAAGTGTTTGTATGGTATTACATATTGTAGCGTTATTTAAATCATTTCAATTTAGACATATGACATTTTATACAAATAACATACTTTTCACAAGACATTGGTTTAAAAAACAACTTATCTTATACAAACTCATTTTACTTGGCTATTTATTTAACCATACTTTATGATCTTATTTATACATATCATCTGAACTTATTGTTTTTCAAGCGATTTACAAAACAAATCAAATTACAAGGTTCATGACTAAACATTTTCTTAAACTTAAGTCATGAATCCTATTTTCACAAAACCTATGTAACTCACAGGCATTTTTATGCTGACGTACCTATTTTCACATGTGTTTTCAGGAGCTTTTCCATAGGATGATGATCGGGATACTAGGGCGGACCTGTGCCTTAGAGATTTAAAACGAAGATAGACTATGTGTAATTATGTTAAAAACTCTTTGATTCCTGTTTAAAACAATGAAACTCTTGTGTTGATAAATAAATACAACTTTGTATGCCATGGTTATGAAACAATTAATTCTGTTACAACACTCCCCGACGTTTTCCGCCACGTCTTGTATGTTATACGTGGTCGGGGTGTGACAGAAGAGTTGGTATCAGAGCCAATGGTTATAGGGAATTAGGTTATTAGTAATGCTTTGACCTAGACTATAACCTTTTCTAGGACCCTAACACAAGTTATCTTGTGTTTAGATCTTAAAACATGCACATCACCTATCCTTAGGTGATTATCAAAACAAAAAAATCAAATTTTCCAAAACGATTTTTGAAAAACAATCATCTGTTTTTGGATGATTTATTACAAGGTTTTGAACCCTCTTTTGTAAGGTTTTGAACCCTTCCAGTTTGACTAAATTTTTGGCCTTGTGCCTTCAAATTTTCAAAATCTCGTCAACGTTTTGGGTTTTAAATAATGTGAACACATGCAAACTGGAAGAGTGAATGCCTGTATTCTGGGTTTTCTGTCTAGGCAAGCACTTCGTATACATCTCATCAGACGCGAGACCAGTTGTGCTTACCTGGGAATTCTTGGGATGAGTGTTCACTTATAGGCGAGCATGTCTTCATGATACATTATTTTTGATCCATTTACTTTGATTAGTCACTGTGCGTCGTTTGTTTGCTTGGTAATGCGGACAAATGACCACCATCTTTGCTTTTGTTAATTTTGTTTCATCTCATTCTTTGCATCCAATCATCTCACTCGTTTCCTTTCATGTTTTCCTCTTTTAGAATGCCTCCTCGACGCGAAAACCAAATAGCGACTGCCGAACTGGCAGAAATCATTGCGCAGCAGATGGCTGCTCAATTCCCAAATCTCTTTGCTCAATGGCAACAAGCCAACAACAACAACAATGCTCCATGCAAATACAAGGATTTTAACTCGGCTAAACCACTCAAGTTTAGTGGTTCTGAGGGAGCGACTGGGCTTCTTCAATGGTTTGAGAGCATTGAGAATACTTTCCGCCACGTGCAGTGTCCGGATAATCGCAAGGTCGAGTTTTCTTCGAGCGTGTTTCAGAAGAGGGCTCTCACATGGTGGAACGGGGTTATGAGATATCGGGGTGCAGAAGTTGCTCTAGCGCAAACTTGGGCTGAACTTAGGGCCCTTATGATGAGGGAATTCTGTCCTCGTCATGAACAACGAGCGTTGGAGAAAGAGTTTGAGGACTTGAAACAAGACAGTGGCGAGCACAGGGCTTATACTGATAGATTTGTGGACTTGAGTCTGCTTTGCCCGACTATGGTTTCCCCACTCGACAAGGCTATCGAAAGGTACATCGACGGCCTACCTGACTCAGTACAAGACATCATTACTGGTAGTAACCCTGCCACACTCCGTCAGGCGATCGAGTTATCAGCGACATTGACTGAGTCGCAGGTTCGAAAGGGGAAGCTGCACAAAAAGGGTGACAAGGGTAAGAAGCAGGTGTCTGATAAGGAAGATAGCAAGAAAGGTCAAAACAAGAAGGGAAAGAATTCTGGAGGGTCTAGGAAGCGGAAGGCTTCCCAAAACTATGCTGTTACTGCACAGGCTCAAGCTGCACCAAATCAGCCTGCGCAACCACTAGCCAAGAAGCCTTATCTTGGCAATGCACCTTTGTGCAACAGGTGTAACGACCATCATCAACCACACCTCCAGTGCCGTCAGTGCACCAACTGCGGAAGGACTGGTCACCTTGCTGCCACCTGCCGCATTCCTGTTAACCAGAACCAGGCAGTTCAGAACCAAGCCCAACAAGTTGCTCAGCCTCTTGCTCAGCAACAAGGTCAAGCTGCACGACCTCATTTTCCTCCTGGTTCGTGCTACAATTGTGGGGATCTGACCCACTACAGGAACCGGTGCCCAAGGCTAGTCAACCAGAATCAGAATCAGAATCCGAATCAAGCTCAAGCTCGAGGGCGAGCTTTTAACTTGAATGGCCAAGAGGCGCAGGCGGACGATAATGTGGTGAACGGTACGTTCTTTATTAATAATCAGCCTGCATCTGTTCTTTTTGATTCGGGTACCGACAAGAGTTTTGTGTCATTGTCTTTTGAGCCATTACTTCGCGTGTCTAGAACAAAACTAGGTAAACCTTTGACAGTAGAAGTTGCTAGTGGTGAACCCATTGTTCTTGATTCTGTTCTTCACAACTGCCAGTTGAACCTTAACGATCATCTTTTTCCTATTAACCTCACGCCTATGCAACTTGGAAGCTTCGACGTCATTGTGGGTATGGATTGGTTATCCAAGCATCACGCTGAGATAGTTTGTTCTGAGAAGATTGTTCGTGTGCCGCTTTCGACAGGCGAGATCCTACAGGTTCAAGGTGAGAAACCTTTTTATGTGGTCTCAAACTCATGTCTTGTTTTAAAGCTCGGAAGTATCTTCGGAAGAACTATGTGGCTTTCTTAGCACATGTTACAGCAGATAAAGGCAAGGGTAAGTCTATTTCAGATATTCCTGTCGTTCGGGATTATTCTGAACTTTTCCCTGAAGAGTTACCTGGTCTACCTCCAGCACGCCAAGTCGAGTTCCGCATTGAACTCGTACCTGGTGCAAATCCCATTGCCAGAGCTCCATATCGTCTTGCACCATCTGAGATGCAAGAGTTGTCTAAGCAGCTTCAGGAGCTCTCTGACAAAGGTTTTATCTGTCCTAGCTTTTCACCCTGGGGTGCTCCCGTTCTTTGTCACACCCCGACCACGTGGAACATACAAAACGTGGCGGAAACATCGGGGAGTGTTGTAACAGAATTAATTGTTTCAAATCCATGGCAATTGAAGTTTCGTTTTATTGATTAAAAGTGTTACAATGTCTTAACAAACAAGGAAATACAACATAATTAACTAGTCTTGTATCTTTTATTGTCACTAAAGCCCAAGTCTGTCTATGTGTATCTTGAACATCTTATGCAACAGCTCCTGAAAAACACATGTGAAAATAGGTACGTCAGCATAAAAATGCCTGTGAGATACATAGGTTTTGTGAAAATAGGTTTCATGACTTATGTTTGAGAAAATGTTTAGTCATGAACCTTGTAATTTGCTTTGTTTTGTAAATCATTTGAAAAACAATGAGTTCAGATGATAAGTATAAATAAGTGAATAATGCATGGTTAAATAAATAACCAAGTAAAATGAGTTTGTAAAAGATAAGTTGTTTTGTAAAACAATGTCTTGTAAAAAGTATGTTATTTGTATAAAATGTTATATGTATCAAACTGAAATGATTCAAATAACGTTACGACATGTAATACCATACAAACACTTATATATAGGAAGTACCAGCGGCGTATCCACCATGCTTGTATCATATTACACACGCATCGTTACTTAATCACTTAATCAAACCAAACCAAACAATGTAAAATGTTCATGTCAAGATGTAAATCATGTCAAAATGTCTATGTCAAATATCCATGTCAAATGTCTATGTCAAATATCCATGTCAAATGTCTATAGTCCAAAAGTAGTCAAGTAATGTATAACCAAAATGATATGTATGGTAAGTAAAATGTAGACTACTTAAACCATAAGTAAAAAAATGTACAAAACAAAGTATTGAAGTAAAACTTGGTTTAAATCAAAGTTATGTTTTGTAAGAATATATGCATGCTATACTGAATATGAACATTTATGCGGTATTGTGAAAATTCATACATCCAAGCCTTGAGACAGACGGATAACTATGTAAAAGTGAGTTATCAAGAGAATATGTATTCGGATTCGGTCATTCCTTTCATCCCCTTTCCCTGGGATGTCCGGAACGGGATTTGTCAAGTCCTATGGTACCACTACCTACTAACGAACGGCATGATCGGTGTTAATGAATGTATAGTATAGTTTAAACAAACCAAATGTCATACCAAAATGTAAGCATGTTTTATGAAGATAATGTACCTAGTATGCTAGAGTAAACATACAGGGTAGAGCTGTAAAACTATGTGTCCATATGTTACTGGAACATATGCAACAGAGATGCAGTATAAAACAATGTACTAAGTATGCAAAGTCATCATACAAAGTAGAAAAGTCATGTAAAACAATGTACTAAGTATGCAAAGTCATCATACAAAGCATAGAACACCATGAAATCATGTACTATAAATGTACTAATGAACATAGCAAGTATATGATGTGAAAACAGGAAAGCACGAAAGTAACAAGTAGGCACATGTGTTTCACCCCAAAACAGTTTGGAAAACAGTAAAAGAGGGGTCTATGTACTCACTTGAGATTGCTCAGTTGTATAAAGATAACCACCAAGCAATGCTAGAGATCTCGGAATCAAACGGCACCTAATATAGGTAACTATGTTAATAACCGGACCTTAATCGGACGACTGGGTAGCATTAGGGTTTGTAAACCAAATGAGTGTCGGAACTCACGTGATATGGTTTAACAAAGCCTACATGCTAAATGAAACTTAACATAATTGTTTACGACCCATTACGACCCGTTTAGGAAGCTTATGCTACTTTAACGTGTCGTGCGCGTGAAACGCGTTCGGACCGCCTAACTAGTCCTATGGCAAGTGTTATATGCCTAAACATGTTACATAATCAGTTATGTGACAAAGGTTTAGGTTACATATGCTAAATTACCAATTATGTATGAAAAGGGTATTCTGGTAATTTACCTAAGGCATATAAACTACCTATCATACAACTACTTAAACGATGTGACCATAGGGTATAACCTCGGAAGGTTATTCCCTACACTATGGTCACCTAATGTATTTGGTCGGATCCTAATGATCGACCAAACTGGGTCGGGTTCGAAGGTATAGGCGATTTATTAGATCGCCTACCCTACGACCCTAGACAACGTGGTAATCAGTAGGCACAGTCCCAAGGGACTATGACCAACGTGATTACAATCACGTTGCGAAGTTCAAACGAACTTCGCATTGACCATTACTGGTCAACGCAGAAAGTCAAACAAAGTTTGACTTTCAGACTCGATAAAACAATAAAATAAGGAAAAGAACGAAAGAATACTTACGAAGGGTCCAAGATTCAAAGGTTCAAAGGTGTGGGTTTTGTGTTGAGGATGGATGGGTATTTATAGTAAAAGCACTACCGTTAGGATCGTTTCTTGGAAAAGGGGAAAAGATCTAGTCCGTACACTTGTTGGAACCTTATGGTGACTAAAATTCCATCCTTATCACATGACTAGACAATTAGGAACATGTGGTTGAGAATTAAATGGCTGCAACTTGTGATTAGAAACATTTAATCTGGTCAGAAGGTGGGAAGCGGCCCGCTTTAGGATCAGCCAAACACAATGCGGGCCGCCTGAGGCTTCTGATCTGCATATATGTTTCAGAAATGACAGTTTCAGCCCCTGCACGTGTTTAAGGCCATTCCCGACACTTCTAAAGCCCGTAAAGCCAACTTTAAGGCCCTAAAATGTTGCCTAAACATTGTGGATATGAAACATGTTCAAAAATATGTCGGATGATGGTTCGTTTGGCCGTACGAACGCGATGTTCGCTTAATTACGACGAAATGCGCACAAGCGCGAAAAACGATCCAAATGACGCAACGAATGGATTTTTCTTAAGGCGAACACTAAAATATAATTTAGTCATGCTTACATAAATTTTTGGATGTCCAGATGTATTCAGAACGTAAGTTATGCGCGAAAATGCAAACTTGTGCACTTTTTGACACTTTTAGTCCCTGTAAGCGATTTAACTTTGATTTCACCACACCAAACCTTCCAAAACTTATGTCTAAGTTATGTCAAGGTTATTTAAGGTATGTTAAGCCTATTTCACTATTCCGGAGTGTTTGTTGGATTAAACTGGTTATATTTACGCATCAGTGCGCGTATAACCTCCAGAAAGCGATTTAAAGCTTGAAATTTAACAAGAGTTGATATGTGTAAATGATACACATATTTTTACAAATCCAAAGTATGAAATATAATATTTCATTGGTTTGGTATTTGTTTGATGGCCGTGAAGGCACAGGTGTTACAGTCTCCCCTACTTTAGGAAATTTCGTCCCGAAATTTATTTAGAGGAAACTTGTGAGAGTTTAAAACATGAAGTTGAAAAGATCAAACAACATTGGTTAGAGTTCTGAACTTCTAGTAACTTTAATAACATCATGTTTGCAATGTAAGAGGGATACTTATATACAAGTATATGAAGCGTCATTGGTGCGTCCACCGTACCTCCATTACATCGTTCACATTCCGTTATTGTTGTCGCTATCGGTTCTTACACATAATAAATCTTACTGGGTTTCTGTGCATTGAATTCCATAATTATGTAGGCCTCCATAATTACGTAGTTCCTTGTATAGTCCGCACAGTCTATTTTATAATGTGTAGTGTAAAACCAAATGGAAAATCCTGTGATGAGTGTAACTAGACCGCCATAGAGTCCTTTAGACTAAATCAATAAATGATTTAAATAGACTATCAAGGAGTCTGTTCAGCTACATCACTAGATGTCATTCTTTAACCAAATTGTGAATCAATCTTTTTTACTAGACCACTAAAGGGTCTTTTATGAATCATGGAGTAGTACTATATCAATCCAAGGGTCTTAACTATTACATAGAAGCCCATTAAGGATTTAAGGTAGTACCTTTTGACTATCCTGATACGAATCCCTCATATGAAGATATGAAAGATTCTGCGAGGATTTGGATAACGAATTATCCAGAGTATAAAAACACAAAAATGCATAAAGGAAAACATGAGATGAATAAACACATAGTCACATAACCACAAAATTGTTTAACTAGAAGTTTGTTCTGCTAACAGAGTACATGTATTTAAAGCACACTAGGAATCCATCTCGTGGATTTCATTTGGCACTTTAAACATTATAAAGAATCTAACTATAAAGATAGAAAGATCTTTAAAAGAACAAAAATTCGATTTCGATTATAAGGAACCGAAATGTTCGAATTTAGGTATATAAGGAATCCAATTAAGGACTCTGATTTGAATGATGATCATCCACAAGGATCTAATTGTGAAGATAAAAAGATCCCATATGGATTTTAGAAGTTGAAGATGTTTTGAAACCTTGCACTAGACGTGCTTATGTCAAAACATGAAGTAAAAATGCTTATGAAATTGAGATGCTAGATATGTCAAGGTGACATATGAAGCAGAATTTGAAGGTTAAGTCAATGTATGAGGAAAAATATTTTTTTGAAAACTATGCATGGGGTTCTTTTAAGAAAAACGTGTTTAACGTTTTTGAAACCTTATATATAATACTTTTGAAATCATAAAGTAGGTGTATTAGATAGATATATTTACAAAAATGTTTTAAAATCATGCGAGATGAATTTTGAAATTATGTATAAGGTTTTTGAAAGACATGAATGATGCTTTTCGAAATCATGCACTTGATCAGAAAATGTATTGTGTTAATATTGTCTTCAGACTATATGAAATATTTTGAAATTAGAAAGGTTGGTTTTGATAACATGGCCAATGTTTTTGAAATAACATAGACAATGCATCTAGAAAAATTGTTTTCAAACTATATGAAATGTTTTGAGATCATGAAGATTGTTTTGAAATACTGGTACTGTGTATGTTGAAAAATCAAAATGTAATGGGTATGAGATTTGAAAATATCCTTAGTTATCTAACCAAGGATTCAAAGGCACTGAAGTGCAGAAGCATGATCACTCATAATGTCACTTTATTTTCTGTACTTCGTTTCTTAGAATGAAACGAGTATTTAGAACTTTCGAGGAAATTATGAGCGATCACTTAAAAGAGAGAATCACAAGAGTAGTTTGTAAGGAACATAGTTCCTTAGTGCAGGTATTATAAGGAAAAGCCATAAACACATGTAACTATACTTGTATATCAGAATTGTGAACAACAACTTTTATTTATAAACAAAACAGATTGTTTCACATTACAGAAAATAGAAGAAACAAAAGCATAAGACAGCAACATCTTCTACTCAGCCAACTGCTCATCCGTGGGTCAAATTTGCATTAGCAAGCTTTGGGCAATCTCTTTGGAAATGGCCCATCTCGCCACAGTTGTAGCAAGACCCTCGTGAGAAACGAGCTTGAGCAGGAGTGTCGCCAGCTTGATTTGGTACAGCTGTAATTGGGCAAACCCTTGCTGTATGACCTATAAGTCCACAAATCTGGCATTTGCGGCACCTCACACTAGGGTGATGATGAAGGCTACATTGGTTGCACAAGGGTGCAGTTCCATTGTATGGCTTCCTAGCAGGGGGTTGAGCTGGTTGGTTGGGGACAGCTTTACCATTGTGAGCGACCATGGCGAAGTTCTGAGAAGCCTTTCGCTTCTTTGACTTCTTTGGCGATCGTTCATCCATGGTCTTTGATTCCTCAATTGGTTTCTTGGCTGGTGGTGCTGTCACCTGACTAGGTCCTGCCTGTCTTGGTGACTCTTGAGTGGCTTCATCCTGGAGACGATACATGGCAGTAGCTAATTCAACAGTCTTCAGGACTACTTCGCCTATTCGCTGAGCGAATTTTTCAGTCTGCTTGGATATCTGGGCGTCATCGTGATGAAGAGACATTCTTGAAGAAAACGAAAGACAGAGGAAGAAACGAGTGTAAGGTTATTGGAAAATCAATACCGAATGGTAACGAATGAAAATTGGGATCATTTGTTTGTTACCTAAGGCAAACAAATGAGATGGTGACAAATCAAAGTAAATAGGTCAAAAATAATGTATCGCGAAGACATGCTCGCCTATAAGTGAACACTCATCCCAAGAATTCCCAGGTAAGCACAACTGGTCTCGCGTCTGATGAGATGTATACGAAGTGCTTGCCTAGACAGAAAACCCAGAATACAGGCATTCACCCTTCCAGTTTGCACGTGTTCACATTATTTAAAACCCAAAACCTTGACGAAGTTTTGAAAACTCAAAGGGGTTCAAAACCATATAATAGAGAGTTCAAAACCTTACAATAGAGGGTTCAAAACCTAGTAATCAATCATCCTAGAACAGATGATTAGTTTTCAAAGCGGTTTTGAAATTTATGGTTTTTTGTTGCGGTTGTCGCCTAAGGATAGGCGACAGTATTGTTTTATGGCTAAACGCAAGTAAACTCGCGTTAGGGTCCTAAGAAGGTTATAGACTAGGTCAAAGCATTACTAATTACTAATAACCTAATTCCCTATAACCATTGGCTCTGATACCATCTTTTCTGTCACACCCCGACCACGTGGAACATACAAAACGTGGCGGAAACATCGGGGAGTGTTGTAACAGAATTAATTGTTTCAAATCCATGGCAATTGAAGTTTCGTTTTATTGATTAAAAGTGTTACAATGTCTTAACAAACAAGGAAATACAACATAATTAACTAGTCTTGTATCTTTTATTGTCACTAAAGCCCAAGTCTGTCTATGTGTATCTTGAACATCTTATGCAACAGCTCCTGAAAAACACATGTGAAAATAGGTACGTCAGCATAAAAATGCCTGTGAGATACATAGGTTTTGTGAAAATAGGTTTCATGACTTATGTTTGAGAAAATGTTTAGTCATGAACCTTGTAATTTGCTTTGTTTTGTAAATCATTTGAAAAACAATGAGTTCAGATGATAAGTATAAATAAGTGAATAATGCATGGTTAAATAAATAACCAAGTAAAATGAGTTTGTAAAAGATAAGTTGTTTTGTAAAACAATGTCTTGTAAAAAGTATGTTATTTGTATAAAATGTTATATGTATCAAACTGAAATGATTCAAATAACGTTACGACATGTAATACCATACAAACACTTATATATAGGAAGTACCAGCGGCGTATCCACCATGCTTGTATCATATTACACACGCATCGTTACTTAATCACTTAATCAAACCAAACCAAACAATGTAAAATGTTCATGTCAAGATGTAAATCATGTCAAAATGTCTATGTCAAATATCCATGTCAAATGTCTATGTCAAATATCCATGTCAAATGTCTATAGTCCAAAAGTAGTCAAGTAATGTATAACCAAAATGATATGTATGGTAAGTAAAATGTAGACTACTTAAACCATAAGTAAAAAAATGTACAAAACAAAGTATTGAAGTAAAACTTGGTTTAAATCAAAGTTATGTTTTGTAAGAATATATGCATGCTATACTGAATATGAACATTTATGCGGTATTGTGAAAATTCATACATCCAAGCCTTGAGACAGACGGATAACTATGTAAAAGTGAGTTATCAAGAGAATATGTATTCGGATTCGGTCATTCCTTTCATCCCCTTTCCCTGGGATGTCCGGAACGGGATTTGTCAAGTCCTATGGTACCACTACCTACTAACGAACGGCATGATCGGTGTTAATGAATGTATAGTATAGTTTAAACAAACCAAATGTCATACCAAAATGTAAGCATGTTTTATGAAGATAATGTACCTAGTATGCTAGAGTAAACATACAGGGTAGAGCTGTAAAACTATGTGTCCATATGTTACTGGAACATATGCAACAGAGATGCAGTATAAAACAATGTACTAAGTATGCAAAGTCATCATACAAAGTAGAAAAGTCATGTAAAACAATGTACTAAGTATGCAAAGTCATCATACAAAGCATAGAACACCATGAAATCATGTACTATAAATGTACTAATGAACATAGCAAGTATATGATGTGAAAACAGGAAAGCACGAAAGTAACAAGTAGGCACATGTGTTTCACCCCAAAACAGTTTGGAAAACAGTAAAAGAGGGGTCTATGTACTCACTTGAGATTGCTCAGTTGTATAAAGATAACCACCAAGCAATGCTAGAGATCTCGGAATCAAACGGCACCTAATATAGGTAACTATGTTAATAACCGGACCTTAATCGGACGACTGGGTAGCATTAGGGTTTGTAAACCAAATGAGTGTCGGAACTCACGTGATATGGTTTAACAAAGCCTACATGCTAAATGAAACTTAACATAATTGTTTACGACCCATTACGACCCGTTTAGGAAGCTTATGCTACTTTAACGTGTCGTGCGCGTGAAACGCGTTCGGACCGCCTAACTAGTCCTATGGCAAGTGTTATATGCCTAAACATGTTACATAATCAGTTATGTGACAAAGGTTTAGGTTACATATGCTAAATTACCAATTATGTATGAAAAGGGTATTCTGGTAATTTACCTAAGGCATATAAACTACCTATCATACAACTACTTAAACGATGTGACCATAGGGTATAACCTCGGAAGGTTATTCCCTACACTATGGTCACCTAATGTATTTGGTCGGATCCTAATGATCGACCAAACTGGGTCGGGTTCGAAGGTATAGGCGATTTATTAGATCGCCTACCCTACGACCCTAGACAACGTGGTAATCAGTAGGCACAGTCCCAAGGGACTATGACCAACGTGATTACAATCACGTTGCGAAGTTCAAACGAACTTCGCATTGACCATTACTGGTCAACGCAGAAAGTCAAACAAAGTTTGACTTTCAGACTCGATAAAACAATAAAATAAGGAAAAGAACGAAAGAATACTTACGAAGGGTCCAAGATTCAAAGGTTCAAAGGTGTGGGTTTTGTGTTGAGGATGGATGGGTATTTATAGTAAAAGCACTACCGTTAGGATCGTTTCTTGGAAAAGGGGAAAAGATCTAGTCCGTACACTTGTTGGAACCTTATGGTGACTAAAATTCCATCCTTATCACATGACTAGACAATTAGGAACATGTGGTTGAGAATCAAATGGCTGCAACTTGTGATTAGAAACATTTAATCTGGTCAGAAGGTGGGAAGCGGCCCGCTTTAGGATCAGCCAAACACAATGCGGGCCGCCTGAGGCTTATGATCTGCATATATGTTTCAGAAATGACAGTTTCAGCCCCTGCACGTGTTTAAGGCCATTCCCGACACTTCTAAAGCCCGTAAAGCCAACTTTAAGGCCCTAAAATGTTGCCTAAACATTGTGGATATGAAACATGTTCAAAAATATGTCGGATGATGGTTCGTTTGGCCGTACGAACGCGATGTTCGCTTAATTACGACGAAATGCGCACAAGCGCGAAAAACGATCCAAATGACGCAACGAATGGATTTTTCTTAAGGCGAACACTAAAATATAATTTAGTCATGCTTACATAAATTTTTGGATGTCCAGATGTATTCAGAACGTAAGTTATGCGCGAAAATGCAAACTTGTGCACTTTTTGACACTTTTAGTCCCTGTAAGCGATTTAACTTTGATTTCACCACACCAAACCTTCCAAAACTTATGTCTAAGTTATGTCAAGGTTATTTAAGGTATGTTAAGCCTATTTCACTATTCCGGAGTGTTTGTTGGATTAAACTGGTTATATTTACGCATCAGTGCGCGTATAACCTCCAGAAAGCGATTTAAAGCTTGAAATTTAACAAGAGTTGATATGTGTAAACGATACACATATTTTTACAAATCCAAAGTATGAAATATAATATTTCATTGGTTTGGTATTTGTTTGATGGCCGTGAAGGCACAGGTGTTACATTCTTTTTGTCAAGAAGAAGGATGGATCTTTTAGGATATGTATCGATTATCGTGAGCTTAACAAGCTTACCATCAAAAATCGATATCCCCTACCTCGCATAGATGACCTCTTTGATCAGTTACAGGGCGCTTCTTATTTTTCGAAGATTGATCTACGTTCCGGATATCATCAACTTCGGGTGCATGAAGAAGATATTCCCAAGACAGCGTTCCGCACTCGTTATGGGCATTATGAATTCACAGTCATGCCATTCAGTTTGACTAATGCTCCTGCTGTTTTCATGGACTTAATGAATAGGGTCTGCAAACCTTATTTGGATCAGTTCGTCATTGTTTTTATTGACGACATCTTGATTTACTCCAAGACGCGAGCTGATCACGAGCAACATCTTCGTCTTACTTTGGAACTCCTAAAGAAAGAGCAACTGTTTGCCAAATTCTCCAAGTGTGAATTCTGGCTTAAAGAAGTTCATTTTTTGGGGCATATCATCAACGAACAAGGTATCCATGTAGATCCCTCCAAGATCAGTGCGATTAAGGATTGGGATACGCCTACTACTCCCACTGAGGTTCGTTCTTTTCTTGGTCTAGCGGGTTATTACCGCCGCTTCATTGAGAACTTCTCAAAGATTGCAGTTCCTCTAACTGCTTTAACTCAGAAGAACAAGCCCTTTGATTGGGGATTCAAACAAGAGGAAGCTTTTCAACACTTAAAGCAGAAGCTTTGCGACGCGCCTGTTCTGACTTTGCCTGAGGGCAATGATGATTTCGTCGTTTACTGCGATGCATCTAAATTGGGTCTTGGTTGTGTCCTGATGCAAAGGAACAAAGTCATAGCATATGCATCGAGGCAGTTGAAGATACATGAGAAGAACTACACCACTCATGATCTTGAGTTGGGTGCAGTTGTTTTCGCTCTAAAGATCTGGAGACACTATTTGTACGGTACAAAATGTGTGGTCTTAACTGACCACAGAAGTCTTCAGCATATCTTCAACCAGAAAGAACTCAACATGAGGCAACGACGTTGGGTTGAGCTTTTAAACGACTATGACTGCGAAATTCGCTACCATCCTGGTAAGGCGAATGTCGTAGCTGATGCATTGAGTCGTAAGGAACGTACTAAGCTTCATTGTGTACGTGTTCAATCTGTTATTCAAGCTCAATCCGATATCCAAGCACGCATTTCTCAGGCTCAACAATCTTGTGTTTCACAAGGTTTAATGGATAAGGAATTTCCTTATCACATAACGCCTGCTTTGGAACTGAAGGACAATGGATCGTATTACTTCATGGACCGTTTGTGGGTCCCAAGCCAGGATGATCTTCGTACCTTGCTTATGGATGAAGCCCATAAGTCTCGTTATTCTATTCATCCGGGCTCAGATAAAATGTATAAGGATCTTCGTATTCAGTATTGGTGGCCTGGTATGAAGAAAGACATTGCCTTATACGTATCAAAATGCCTTACTTGTCTTAAGGTTAAGGCTGAACATCAGCGTCCTTCTGGTTTATTGGAGCAACCAGAGATCCCGGTTTGGAAATGGGAAAACATTACTATGGATCTCATCACCAAACTTCCTCGCACAAAGAAAGGTCATGATGCCATCTGGGTAGTTGTTGATCGTCTTACTAAATCAGCGCATTTCTTGCCAATCCGCGAGGACTTTCCTGCTGACAGACTTGCACAAATCTATGTGGATGAAATTGTGGCTCGACATGGTGTTCCTTTGAACATCATTTCTGACAGAGATGCTCGTTTCACGTCTCATTTTTGGAGAACCATGCAATCTGCTATGGGGACCCAACTTAATCTGAGCACGGCTTATCATCCGCAAACGAATGGTCAATCTGAAAGAACAATCCAGAATTTGGAGGATATGCTTAGAGCTTGTGTGATCGATTTTGGTGGTAGTTGGGATTCACATCTTAAGTTGATTGAATTCTCCTACAACAACAGTTATCACACCAGCATCAAAATGGCTCCTTTCGAGGCTCTCTATGGTCGAAAATGTCGTTCACCAGTCTGCTGGAATGAGATCGGCGAGGCTCAACTTACTGGACCTGCCCTCATTTTAGAGACAACTGACAAGATCAAGAAAGTTCGTCATAACCTTCAGACAGCTAGAAGCCGTCAGAAGAGTTACGCGGACCCAAAACGCAAGGCCTTGGAATTTCAAGTCGGTGATCGAGTATTACTTAAGGTCTCACCTTGGAAAGGAGTGATCAGATTTGGAAAGAAAGGAAAACTTGCACCTAGATACGTTGGACCATTCAAGATCGTCGAAAGAATCGGAAAGGTAGCCTACAGACTTGAGTTACCTCCTGAACTTGGAAATGTTCATCCAACTTTTCACGTGTCCAATCTTAAGAGTTGTTTAGCTGATGAGAACCTCCACATACCGCTTGACGAAATTCGTGTTGGCAAAACACATAAATTTGTTGAGAAGCCAGTGGAAATCATGGAACGTGAAGTCAAGTGGCTTAAACGCAAGCGCATTCCTTTGGTCAAAGTTCGCTGGGAAGCTAAACCTGGACCCGAGTTTACTTGGGAACGCGAAGATCAAATGAAGGCGAAATATCCGCATCTTTTCCCATGAGTTTCCCCTAAATAAATTTCGGGACGAAATTTCCACAAGTAGGGGAGACTGTAACATCTGTGCTTGTAATCTTTGTGAATAGTTCTATTATCAATAAAACAATGTTATTTGATCCCAATGTTTGTTTGGTTGTGTTTTACATTTTTCATGTTTTGACTTTTGTGTAATTTCAAACTCTACATCGCTTTCTGGAGAGTTTTACGCAAACTGATGCGTAAACGTAATCAGTTTAATACGACAAATACTCCGGAACATCAACATATACTTAACATACCTTAAATAACCTTTACATAACTTAGAAATAAGTTTTGAAGGCTTTGGTATGGCAAAAACAAGTTAATTCGCTTACAGGGACTAAACTTGACAAACTGCTAAAGTATGCCAATCTGAACTGTAACAGACACTAACATGACCATAAGTCAAACATACCATAAATATCCTTCACATAGCTTAGAAATAGGCTTTGAGGGGTTCGGTGTGCTAAAATAAACTTTTGGGTCATTCAGGGACTAAAAGCGTCAAAAAGTGCACAAGTTTGCATTTTCGCGCATAACTTACGTTCTGAATACATCCGGACATCCAAAAATTTATGTAAGCATTAAAATATTTTATTTTAGTGTTTGGCAGGGACCAAAACTGTAATTCTGCCAAAATATTTGTTGCGCACCGCAACAAATATTTGTTACGGTGCGCAAGCAGGGGTCAGTTATGCAGAAACTCGTTTTCTCAGCAGTTAACAGCCTTTAACCCCTCCAAAGGGCCAAGGACAAGTGTCAAACTCTTGTGGTGGAGCAATATCAGTTACCACAACATTCCGACAAGTGTACGGGCTAGATCATTCCCTCTTTTCCAAGAAACGATCCTAACGGTGGACCGAAAACTATAAATACCCAACCCATTTCACTTCTTTCTCACTAGAATCTGATCAATTGTGCTCTAAGTTGAAACCTTTGTTTCATACCTGAGCTATTTTGATCTAGATTAGCATTCGGGGACCCTTCGTAAGTGTTCCTTCGTTCTTTTATTGCTTTTCGAGTCCGAAAGTCAAACTTTGTTTGACTTTCTGCATTGACCAGTTTATGGTCGATGCGAAGTTCGTTTGAACTTCATAACGTGAGCGTGATCACGATGGTTATAGTCCCTAGTGACTATACCTACTGATTATCACGTTATCTAGGCTCAGTGACGAGCCGTAGTTTCGGCCAGAATACGCATTCTTGCGTATTTTGTAACCAAACTACTCTTAGGTATCAAAACCGTTTGTTTTGATACCAAACTTGTTTTCTAACTTAGTTAAGCATGTTTTAACATGCTTAGCTCGTCACTTCTAGTTTTGTGCTTGTCTAGGGTCGTAGGGTAAGCGATCTAATAAATCGCTTATACCTTCGAACCCGACCCATTTGGTCGATCATTAGGATCCGACCAAACACATTAGGTGACCATAGTATATAGGGAATAACCTTCCGAGGTTATACCTTATGGTCGCTTCGTTTAAGTAGTTGTATGATAGGTAGTTTATATGCCTTAGGTAAATTACCAAAATACCCCTTTGATGCCAAAATTCGTTTTAAACATATGTAACATAACTTTTGTCATCTAAACTGATATGACAACCATATTAGACATGTTAACGCATATTTTACTTGTCATAGGACAAGTTAGGCGTTCCGAACGCGTTTTACGCGAACGACGCGTTAAAGTAGCATAAGCTACCTAAACGGGTCGTAATGGGTCACAAACACTTAGGTTAAGTTTCATTTAGTATGTAGGCTTTGTTAAACCATACTACATGAGTTCCCATACTCATTTGGTTTACGAGCCCTCATTCTATCCGATCTTCCGATCTAGGTCCGGTTTATTAACATAGTTACCTATATTAGGTGCCGTTTGATTCCGTGAGAGCATTGCTTGGTGGTTATCTTAGGACATCTGAGCAATCTCAAGTGAGTACATAGACCCCTCTTTTACTGTTTTCAAACTGTTTTGGGGTGGAACACATGTGCCTACTTGTTACTTTCGTGCTTTCCTGTTTTCACATCATATACCGGCTATGTTTGTTAGTACATTATAGTACATGATTTCATTACATTTTATGCTATGTATGTCCATTGTGTGCATACTTAGTACATTATTTTACATTACATTTCTGCTATGTATGTTAACTGATAGCATGCTAGCACATTGATTTACATGACTTTTATGCTTTGTATGTTAACTTAGCATACTTAGTACATTGTTTTCATATAACATGTTCACTTTTGCTATGACATTTGGTTTGCACAAACGAGACTATTATACGTTCATTAACATTAGCTACGCCGCTCGGTAGTAAGTACTGGTACCATAGGACTTGACAAATCCAATTCCTGACATCCCGGGTTTGTTTGGATGTAAGGAATGACTGAATCCGAAAACATTTCTTTTGATAACCTTGACTGAAAGGGTTATCCGACAGTCTCAAGGCTTGAATGTATGCGTTAACTTACCACATAAATGTTTATATCAATGTAACATGCATTACTTTGCAAAATATAACTTTTTGATATATTCAAAATACTTTGTTTTGTACATTTCTACATTTGGACTATGTGACAATACTTTACTTACAATACATAACTTTTGTCACACATTACTTGACTACTTTTGGACTTATAAACATTTGACATGACTTATACAAGGACTTTTGACTATTGGTTTAAACATAGACTTTATACATTGGTGGTTTGTTTAAGTGATTTAAGTAACGAGGCACGTGTAATATGATACAAGCATGGTGGATACGCCGCTAGTACTTCCTATATATAAGTGTTTGTATGGTATTACATATTGTAGCGTTATTTAAATCATTTCAATTTAGACATATGACATTTTATACAAATAACATACTTTTCACAAGACATTGGTTTACAAAACAACTTATCTTATACAAACTCATTTTACTTCGCTATTTATTTAACCATACTTTATGATCTTATTTATACATATCATCTGAACTTATTGTTTTTCAAGCGATTTACAAAACAAATCAAATTACAAGGTTCATGACTAAACATTTTCTTAAACTTAAGTCATGAATCCTATTTTCATAAAACCTATGTAACTCACAGGCATTTTTATGCTGACGTACCTATTTTCACATGTGTTTTCAGGAGCTTTTCCATAGGATGATGATCGTGACACTAGGGCGGACCTGTGCCTTAGAGATTTTAAACGAAGATAGACTATGTTTAATTATGTTAAAAACTCTTTGATTCCTGTTTAAAACAATGAAACTCTTGTGTTGATAAATAAATACAACTTTGTATGCCATGGTTATGAAACAATTAATTCTGTTACAACACTCCCCGACGTTTTCCGCCACGTCTTGTATGTTATACGTGGTCGGGGTGTGACAGTAAGGGTAAGCGATCTAATAAATCGCTTATACTTTCGAACCCGACCCATTTGGTCGATCATTAGGATCCGACCAAACACATTAGGTGACCATAGTATATAGGGAATAATCTTCCGAGGTTATACCTTATGGTCGCTTCGTTTAAGTAGTTGTATGATAGGTAGTTTATATGCCTTAGGTAAATTACCAAAATACCCCTTTGATGCCAAAATTCGTTTTAAACATATGTAACATAACTTTTGACATCTAAACTGATTTGACAACCATATTAGACATGTTAAGGCATATTTTACTTGTCATAGGACTAGTTAGGCGTTCCGAACGCGTTTTACGCGAACGACGCGTTAAAGTAGCATAAGCTACCTAAACGGGTCGTAATGGGTCACAAACACTTAGGTTAAGTTTCGTTTTTGTATGTGGGCTTTGTTAAACCATATTACACGAGTCCCCATACTCGTTTGGTTTACGAACCCTCATTCTATCCGATCCTCCGATATTAGGTCCGGTTTGTTAACATAGTTACCTATATTAGGTGCCGTTTGATTCCGTGATCTCTAGCATTGCTTGGTGGTTATCTTAGAACATCTAAGCAATCTCAAGTGAGTACATAGACCCCTCTTTTACTGTTTTCCAAACATTTTGGGGTGGAACACATGTGCCTACTTGTTACTTTCGTGCTTTCCTGTTTTCACATCATATACCTGCTATGTTTGTTAGTACATTATAGTACATGATTTCATTACATTTCATGCTATGTATGTCCATTGTGTGCATACTTAGTACATTGTTTTACATTACATTTCTGCTATGTATGTTAACTGATAGCATGCTAGCACATTGATTTACATGACTTTCTGCTTTGTATGTTAACTTAGCATACTTAGTACATTGTTTTCATATAATATGTTCACTTTGCTATGACATTTGGTTTGCACAAACGAGACTATTATACGTTCATTAACATTAGCTACGCCGCTCGGTAGTAAGTACTGGTACCATAGGACTTGACAAATCCCATTCCTGACATCCCGGGGTTTGTTTGGATGTAAGGAATGACTGAATCCGAAAACATTTCTTTTGATAACCTTGACTGAAAGGGTTATCCGACTGTCTCAAGGCTTGAATGTATGCGTTAACTTACCATATAAATGTTTGTATCAATGTAACATGCATTACTTTGCAAAATATAACTTTTTGATATATTCAAAATACCTTGTTTTGTACATTTATACATTTTGGACTATGTGACAATACTTTACTTACAATACATAACTTTTGTTACACATTACTTGATTACTTTTGGACTTATAAACATTTGACATGGCTTATACAAGGACTTTTGACTATTGGTTTAAACATAGACTTTATACATTGGGGGTTTGTTTAAGTGATTTAAGTAACGAGGCATGTGTAATATGATACAAGCATGGTGGATACGCCGCTAGTACTTCCTATATATAAGTGTTTGTATGGTATTACATATTGTAGCGTTATTTAAATCATTTCAATTTAGACATATGACATTTTATACAAATAACATACTTTTCACAAGACATTGTTTTACAAATCAAACTTTTCTTATGCAAATTCATTTTACTTGGTTATTTATTAAACCATACTTTATGATCTTATTTATACATATCGTCTTATTTTATCACTTTTCAAATGATTTACAAGACAAAACCATTTACAAGGTTCATGACTGACTGTTATTAAACAATTTCTTAAACTTAAGTCATGAATCCTATTTTCACAAAACCTATGTATCTCACAGTCATTTTTATGCTGACGTACCTATTTTCACATGTGTTTTCAGGAGCTTTTCCGTAGGATGATGATCGTGACACTAGGGCGGACCTGTGCCTTAGAGACATAAAACGAAGATAGACTTAGTTTAATTATGTTATAAACTCTTTATTTCCTGTATTGACAATGTAACACGCTTGTTGATAAATAAAATACAACTTTGTATGCCATGGTTATGAAACAATTAATTCTGTTACAACACTCCCCGACGTTTTCCGCCACGTCTTGTATGTTATACGTGGTCGGGGTGTGACAACTGGCATAACCGAAAATAAACAATCCACAGAGGTACACATAAGCACGTATTGCACACAACTTTAATTTTGGTTTTGAAAAATTTTCCACCACTGTTAAGTTAGCATGGCATCTCAGTTCTCTCTTCTCTCTCCGTGACGTTTCCGGAAAGTATCAGCAGATAAATTATTGTGTTCCGGACCACAATAATTTATTTGCCTAACAAGACCACCCCGGTAGTAGCTGTAACATCTGCGCTTGAAATCATTATGAACAGTTCAATTATCAATAAAACAAAGTTATTTGATCCCAACGTTTGTTTGTTTATGTTTTACATTTTTCATGTTTTGACTTTTGTTCAATTTCAAACTCTATATCGCCTTCTGGAGAGTTATACGTAAACTGGTGCGTAAACGTAATCAGTTTAATGCGAAGAATACTCCGAAACATCAACATATACTTAACATACCTTAAATAACCTTTACATAACTTAGAAATAAGTTTTGAAGGCTTTGGTATGGCAAAAACAAGTTAATTCGCCTACAGGGACTAAATTTGACAAACTGTGAAAGTATGCCAATTTGAACTGTAACAGACATTCTGGAACCTGACCATGAGTTAAACATACCATAAATATCCTTTACATAGCTTAGAAATAGGCTTTAAGGGGTTCGGTGTGCTAAAATAAACTTTTGGGTCATTCAGGGACTAAAAGCGTCAAAAAGTGCACAAGTTTGCACTTTCGCGCATAACTCACGTTCTGAATACATCCGGATATCCAAAAATTTATGTAAGCACTAAAATATCTTATTTTAGTGTTTGGCATGAGAAAAATCCATTCGTCACGCAATTTGGATCGTTTTTCGCGCTTATGCGCATTCCGTCGTAATTAAGCGAACATCGCGATTGTACGACCAAACGAACCAACATCTGGCATATTTTTGAGCATGTTTCATGTCCACAATGTTTAGGCATCATTTTAGGGCCTTAACGTTGGCTTAACCGGCCTTAAACGTGTCGGAAATGGCCTAAATGCATAACAGGGACCAAAACTGTCATTTCTGAAAGTTTGTTTCTGAACAACAAGGCCAGGCGGCCCGCGTGGGTATAGTGTGTCCTCTTACGCGGCCCGTGTCAGCTCCCCAGATCAGATAAGATCAATTTAACAGCAGATTACAGCTGTTAAGCACCCAAAAAACTCACCCACACTTGCCCTTTCAGTTCATGAGGGGCCATTTTGAGTCACCACAAGGTTCCAACAAGTGTATGGACAAGATCAAAGCACGTTATTCGATAAACGATCCTAACGGTTGTCCATTTACTATAAATACCCAACCCCATTCAACTCAAAACCCACAAATCTGATCTCAAAGCTCTAAGTTGAAGTCATTGCTTCATACCTGAGCTATTCGATCAAGTTTTACTAGCGGGGACTCTTTGTAAGTGTTCCTTCGTTCTTTTATCGCTTTTCTAGTCCGAAAGTCAAACTATGTTTGACTTTCTGCGTTGACCAGTTTATGGTCAACACGAAGTTCGTTTGAACTTCGTAACGTGAGCGTAATCACGATGGTTATAGTCCCTAGAAACTATACCTACTGATTACCAGGTTATCAAGACTCAGTGACGAGTCGTAGTTTCGGCCAAAATGCGTATTCTTGCGTATTTTGTAACCAAACTACTCTTAGGTATCAAAACTGTTTGTCTTGATACCAAACCTGTTTTCTAAACTTAGTTAAGCATGTTTTAACATGCTTAGCTCGTCACTTTTAGTTTAGTGCTTATATAGGGTCGTAAGGTAAGCGATCTAAACAATCGCTTATACTTTCGAACCCGACCCGTTTGGTCGATCATTAGGATCCGACCAAACACATTAGGTGACCATAGTATATAGGGAATAACCTTCCGAGGTTATACCTTATGGTCACGATGTTTAGTTAGTTGTATGATAGGTAGTATATATGCCTTAGGTAAATTACCAAAATACCCTTTTTACGCCAAAACTCATTTTAAGCATATGTAACTTAACTTTTGGTATCTAAACTGATTTGGTAACAATATTAGACATGTTAAGGCATATTTTACTTGTCATTGGACTAGTTAGGCGGTCCGAACGCATTCACGTGAACGACGCGTTAAAGTAGCATAAGCTACCTAAACGGGTCGTAATGGGTCGTAAGCACTTAGGTTAGGTTTCATTTTAGTATGTGGGCTTTGTTAAACCATATTACACGAGTCTCCATACTTGTTTGGTTTACGAACCCTCATTCTATCCAATCCTACGATTTAGGTCCGGTATATTAACATAGTTACCTATATTAGGTGCCGTTTGATATCCGTGATCTCTAGCATTGTTTGGTTGTTACTCAAGGACTACTAACCAATCTCAAGTGAGTACATAGACCCCTCTTTTACTATTTTTCCACACATTTTGGGGTGAAACACATGTGCCTGCTTGTTGTCACACCCCGACCACGTAGAACATACAAAACGTGGCGGAAACGTCGGGGAGTGTTGTAACAGAATCATTGTTTCATAACACATGGAAATTGAAATATTGTTTTATTTATTTAAAGAGTTACAAGGTCTTGACAATCAAAGAAACATGACATAGATAACTAGTCTTGCATCTTTTATTGTCACTAAGGCCCAAGTCCACCTATGTGTATCTTGATAAGTTCTATGCATCATCTCCTAAAAACACATGTGAAAATAGGTACGTCAACATAAAAATGCCTGTGAGATACATAGGTTTTGTGAAAACAGAATTCATGACTTGTGTTTGAGAAAATGTTTAGTCATGAACCTTGTAATTTGCTTTGTCTTGTAAATCATTTGAAAGACGATAAGATCAGATGATATGTATAAATAAGAGAATAATGTATGGTTAAATGAATAACCATGTAAAATGAGTTTGTATAAAATAAGTTGTTTGTAAATTAATGTCTTGTGAAAAGTATGTTATTTGTATAAAATGTTATATGTCCAAATTGAAATGATTCAAATAACGCTACGATAAGTAATACCATACAATCACTTATATATAGGAAGTACCAGCGGCGTATCCACCATGCTTGTATCATATTACACACGCCTTGTTACTTAAATCACTTACTCAAACCAAACCAACAATGTAAGATGTCTATGTTTAAGCCAATTGCCAAACGTATTAAATAATATGTCAAAATGTTTATTGTCAAGATGTAAGTCATGTAATGTATAACCAATGTCAATAATGTTTATGTGTCAAATGTAACCAATGTCAATAATGTTTATGTGTCGAATGTAAATCATGTAATGTGTAACCAATGTCAATAATGTTTATGTGTCAAATGTAAATCATGTAATGTGTAACCCAAAATGATATGTATGGCTAGTGAAAAGATATCAACTAAACCATATGCACAAAAACAAAGTATTGAAGTAAAACATGCTTTAAATCAAGGCTATGTTTTGTGGAAATGCATGCTATACTGATACAAATATCTATGCGGTATTGTGAGAATGCATACATCCAAGCCTTGAGACTGTGGCGATAAACCCTTAAACAAATTAAAGGTCTATCTTGTTGTAAATGTATATCGAATTCGGTCATTCCTTTCATCCCCACCTACCCAGGATGTCCGGAACAGGAGTTGTCAATTCCTATGGTACCACTACCTACTAACGAATGGCGTGATCGGTGTTAATGAATGTATATTGATCCATCAAAACAATCCAAATATCATATCAAAATGTAAGCATGTGATGAAAACAACTGTACTAAGTATGCAACAAATGAACATACATAGCATGTGATGTGATGTGAAACGATGTACTAAGTATGAACTAAATGGACATACATAGCATAAAGTGTAATGTAAGACAATGAAATCATGTACTATAAATGTACTAATGAACATAGCAAGTATATGATGTGAAAACATGGAAAGCACGAAAGTAACAAGTAGGCACATGTGTTCCACCCCAAAATGTTTGGAAAACAGTAAAAGAGGGGTCTATGTACTCACTTGAGATTGCTCAGAAGTCCTAAGATAACCACCAAGCAATGCTAGAGATCACGGAATCAAACGACACCTAATATAGGTAACTATGTTAATAAACCGGACCAAATATCGGAGGATCGGATAGAATGAGGGTTCGTAAACCAAACGAGTATGGAGACTCGTGTAATATGATTTAACAAAGCCCACATACTAAAACGAAACTTAACCTAAGTGTTTGTGACCCATTACGACCCGTTTAAGTAGATTATGCTACTTTAACGCGTCGTTCGCGTAAAACGCGTTCGGAACGCCTAACTAGTCCTATGACAAGTAAAATATGCCTTAACATGTCTAATATGGTTGTCAAATCAGTTTAGATGTCAAAAGTTATGTTACATACGTTTAAAACAAATTTTGGCCTCAAAGGGGTATTTTGGTAATTTACCTAAGGCATATAAACTACCTATCATACAACTACTTAAACGAAGCGACCATAAGGTATAACCTCGGAAGGTTATTCCCTATATACTATGGTCACCTAATGTGTTTGGTCGGATCCTAATGATCGACCAAATGGGTCGGGTTCGAAGATATAAGCGATTTATTAGATCGCTTACCCTTACGACCCTAGACAACGTGGAAATCATTAGGCATAGTCACAAGGGACTATAGCCATCGTGATTACAATCACGTTGCGAAGTTCAAACGAACTTCGCATTGACCATAAACTGGTCAATGCAGAAAGTCAAACAAAGTTTGACTTTCGGACTCGAAAAGCAATAAAAGAACTAAGGAACACTTACGAAGGGTCCCCGAATGCTAATCTAGATCAAAATAGCTCAGGTATGAAACAAAGGTTTCAACTTAGAGCACATAAGATCAGATTTTTGTGAGGAAAATTGAAGGGTGGAGGTGGGTATTTATAGTTTTTGGTTCACCGTTAGGATCATTTCTTGGAAAAGGGGGCACGATCTAAGCCGTACACTTGTTGGAAAGTTGTGGTAACTCATTTGCCATCCACCATAAGAGTTTGACACTTTGCACTTGGCCTTTGGAGAGTGTTAAGGGCTGTTAAAAGCTGAAAAAAAAAACGTTTTGCTGCATCTGGCCCCTGTTTACGGACCTAGTTTGGCAGATTTACAGTTTCAGTCCCTGCAACCTCAAAACTTGGTTTTCGATGCGTTTTTTGACACGTTTAAGCCCCGTTAACCCCATTTCAAAGCTCTAAAATGAAGTTAAAATATAGGGAACTTAAAATGTGTTCAAAAATATCTCGGGTGTCGGTTCGTTTAGCCGTACGGTTACGTTGTTCGGTTAATTACGACGGAATGCGCATAAGCGCGAAAAATGATCCAAATGGCGTGACGAATGGATTTTTCTTATGCCAAACACTAAAATAAAATATTTTAGTGCTTACATAAATTTTTGGATGTCCGGATGTATTCAGAACGTAAGTTATGTGCGAAAATGCAAACTTGTGCACTTTTTTGACGCTTTTAGTCCCGGAATGACCCCAAAAGTTTATTTTAGCATACCGAACCCCTCAAAGCCTATTTCTAAGCTATGTAAAGGATATTTAAGGTGTGTTTAACTTATGGTCATGTTCCGGAATGTTCGTTACAGTTCAAATTGGCATACTTTCGCAGTTTGTCAAGTTTAGTCCCTGTAAGTGAATTAACTTGTTTTTGACATACCAAAGCCTTCAAAACTTATTTCTAAGTTATGTAAAGGTTTTTTAAGGTATGTTAAGCCTATTTCACTATTCCGGAGCGTTCGTTTCATTAAACGGGTTATATTTACGCATCAGTGCGCGTATAACCTTCTAGAAAGCGATTTAAAGGTTGAAATCGAACAAGAATTGATAATGTGCAAAGGATACACATATTTGTACATGTCCCAAGTATGAAATACAATATTTCATTGATACAGTATTTGTTTGATGGCCGTGGAGGCACAGGTGTTACAGTCTCCCCTACTTTAGGAAATTTCGTCCCGAAATTTTATTTAGAGGAAACTTGTGAGAGTTTAAAACATGAAGTTGAAAAGATCGAACAACATTGGTTAGGGTTCTGAACTTCTAGTAACTTTAATAACATTATGCTTGCAATGTAAGAGGGACACTTATATACAAGTATATGAAGCGCCATTGGTGCGTCCACCGTACCTCCAATACATCGTTCTCATTTTGTTATTGTTGTCACTATCGGTTCTTACACATAATAAATCTTACTGTGGTTACCGTGCACTGAATCTCATAATTATGTACGCGTCCATAATTAGACAATTCCTTGCATAGCTCACACAGTCTATTTTATAATGTGTAGAGGAAAACCGATGAACAAACCTGTGATGTGTGTGACTAGACCACCATAGGGTCCCTTTTATTAAATCAATAAATGATTTTAATAGACAACCAAGGAGTCTTTTCAGCTTATATCATCACATGTCATTCTTAACCAGATTTTTGAATCAATCTTTTTGACTAGACCACTAAAAGGGCCTCTTATGAATCATGGAGTGGTACTATATAATCCAAGGGTCTTATCTATTACATAGAAGCCCATTAAGGAATTAAGGTAGTACCTTTTTGAATATCCTACTACGAATCCCTCATATGAAGATATGAAAAATTCTACGAGGATTTGGATAACGAATATCCAGAGTATACAAAAACCCAAAATGCATAAAAGAAAACACAAGATGCATAAACACATAGTCATATAACCACAAAGATTGTTTATCTAGATCTTTAATTTGTTAATTTGTTTTGCTAACAGAGCGCATGTATTTAAAGCACACTAGGAATCCA
This sequence comes from Helianthus tuberosus, assembly GCA_030545235.1. Lineage (NCBI taxonomy): Eukaryota > Viridiplantae > Streptophyta > Magnoliopsida > Asterales > Asteraceae > Helianthus > Helianthus tuberosus. The sequence goes on along the minus strand of CM060356.1, from coordinate 68,605,874 downwards.
TCTCGTGGATTTCATTTGGTACTTTAAACATTATCAAGAATCTAACTATAAAGATAGAAAGATTTTTAAAAGAAAAATTCGATTTCGATTATAAGGAACCGAAATGTTCGAATTTAGGTACATAAGGAATCCAATCAAGGACTCTGATTTGAATGATAACCATCCACAAGGGTCTAAATGTGAAGATAAAAAGATCCCATATGGATTTTAGAAGTTGAAGATGTTTTGAAACCTGTTTTGAAACCTTGCATTGGACGTGCTTAAATCAAAACATGAAGTAAAATGCTTATGAAGTTGAGATGCTAGCTATGTCAAGGCGACATATGAAGCGGAATTTGAAGGCTAAGTCAATGTATGAGGAAAATATTTTTGAAAACTATGCATGGGGTTCTAAAAAAAAATGTGTTCAATGTTTTTGAAACCTTATATATAATACATTTGAAATCATAAAGTAGGTGTACTAGGTAAGTATGTTTATAAAAGTGTTTTAAAATTATGCGAGATGAATTTTGAAATTATGTATAAGGTTTTTGACAGACATGAATGACGCTTTTCGAAATCATGCACTTGATAAGAAAATGTACTGTGTTAATATTGTTTTCAGACTATATGAAATATTCTGAAATTATGAAAGTTGTTTTTGAAAACATAACCAATGTTTTTGAAATAACATAGACAATGCATTTGAAAAAAAATTTGTTTTCAAACTATATGAAATGTTTTGAGATCATGAAGATTGTTTTTGAAATACTTGTACTGTGTATGTTGAAAAATCAAAACGTAATGGGTATGAGATTTGAAAATACCCTTAGTTATCTAACCAAGGATTCAAAGGTACAGATGTGCAGAAGCATGATTACTCATAATGTCACTTTATTTTCTGTAATTCGTATCTTAGAATGAAACGAGTACTTAAAATTTTTGAGGGAATCATGAGCGATCATTTGAAAGAGAGAATCACAAGAGTAGTTTGTAAGGAACATTGTTCCTTAATACAGGTATTATAGGGAAATGCCATAAACACGTGTGATTATACTTGTATATCAGAATTGCGAACAACAACTTTTATTTATGAACGAGACATATTGTTTCACAATACACGAAAACAAAAGAAACCAAGGCATAAGACAGCAACATCCTTTGTTCAGCCGAATGCTCATCCAAGGGTTGGATTTGCATTAGCAAGCTTTGGGCATTTGTTCCTGAAATGGCTTGTCTCGCCACAGTTGTAGCATGATCCAGGCGGAAAGCGAGCTTGAGCAGGATTGGCTTGTGGTTGGTTTGGACCACTTTGGTTTGGGGTACATCGACAAGCATTTGCCAGGTGACCGAGTCGCTCACATGATGCACACAAACGACACTGTAGGTGAGCTAAGTGGTGTGCATTACATTTGTCGCATATTGGTGCTGTTCCCTTGTATTGCTTCTTAACAGGTGGTGTTGCCACCCGGACGGGTCTTGTTTGATTTGGTACTGCTGTAGTTGGGCAAACCCTTGCCGTATGACCTATAAGTCCACAAATTTGGCATTTGCGGCACTTCACGCTAGCCTGATGATGAAGGCTACATTGGTTGCACAAGGGTGCAGTTCCATTGTATGGCTTCCTAGCAGGGGGTTGAGCTAGTTGGTTGGGGACGGATTTACCATTGTGAGCGACCATGGCGAAGTTCTGAGAAGCCTTTCGCTTTTTTGACTTCTTAGGGGATCGTTCATCCATGGTCTTTGATTCCTTGATTGGTTTCTTGGCTGGTGGTGCCGTCACTTGGCTAGGTCTTACCTGTTTTGGTGCAACCGTTGCGGGATTCTTTGAAGCTTTACGTTTCTTTGGTTTTGGTGAAGGATTGGCTTCCGTCTCCTTTGGTGATTCTTGAGTGGCTTCATTCTGGAGACGATACATGGCAGTAGCTAATTCGACAGTCTTCAGGACTACTTCGCCTATTCGCTGGGCAAATTTGGCAGTCTGCTCGGATATCTGGGCGTCATCGTAATGGAGAGACATTCTAGAAGAAAATGAAAGACATAGGAAGAAACAAGTGAAACGTCATCGGATAAACAATACAGAATGGCAATGCATAAGAATTTGCGATCATTTGTTTGTTACCTAAGGCAAACAAATGAGATGGTGACTAATCAAAGTGAACGGATCATATTAATGTATCATTGAAGACATGCTCGCCTATAAGTGAACACTCACCCCAAGAGTTCCCAGGTAAGAGTGACTGGTCCGATACTGCGGATTTGTACGAACACTCTAGCCTTCGACAGAAAACTTAGGGTACAGGCATTCACTCTTCCAGTTTGCACGTGTTCACAATATACGACCCAAACTTTGACGAGATTTTTGAAAATTCAAAGGGGTTCAAAACCATATAACAGAGGGTTCAAAACCTTACAATAGAGGGTTCAAAACCTAGTAATCCATCATCCTAGAACAGATGATTAGTTTTCAAAGCGGTTTTGAAATTTATGTTCTTGTTGTGGTTGTCGCCTAAGGATAGGTGGCAGTATTGTTTTATGACTAAACGTAAGTAAACTCACGTTAGGGTCCTAGAAAGGTTATAGACTAGGTCAAAGCATTACTAATAACCTAATTCCCTATAACCATGAGCTCTGATACCAACTTTTCTGTCACACCCCGACCACGTAGAACATACAAAACGTGGCGGAAACGTCGGGGAGTGTTGTAACAGAATCATTGTTTCATAACACATGGAAATTGAAATATTGTTTTATTTATTTAAAGAGTTACAATGTCTTGACAATAAAAGAAACATAACATAGATAACTAGTCTTGCATCTTTTATTGTCACTAAGGCCCAAGTCCGCCTATGTGTATCTTGATAAGTCCTATGCATCATCTCCTGAAAACACATGTGAAAATAGGTACGTCAGCATAAAAATGCCTGTGAGATACATAGGTTTTGTGAAAACAGAATTCATGACTTGTGTTTGAGAAAATGTTTAGTCATGAACCTTGTAATTTGCTTTGTCTTGTAAATCATTTGAAAGACGATAAGATCAGATGATATGTATAAATAAGAGAATAATGTATGGTTAAATGAATAACCATGTAAAATGAGTTTGTATAAAATAAGTTGTTTGTAAATTAATGTCTTGTGAAAAGTATGTTATTTGTAGAAAATGTTATATGTCCAAATTGAAATGATTCAAATAACGCTACGATATGTAATACCATACAATCACTTATATATAGGAAGTACCAGCGGCGTATCCACCATGCTTGTATCATATTACACACGCCTTGTTACTTAAATCACTTACTCAAACCAAACCAACAATGTAAGATGTCTATGTTTAAGCCAATTGCCAAATGTATTAAATAATATGTCAAAATGTTTATTGTCAAGATGTAAGTCATGTAATGTATAACCAATGTCAATAATGTTTATGTGTCAAATGTAAATCATGTAATGTGTAACCAATGTCAATAATGTTTATGTGTCGAATGTAAATCATGTAATGTGTAACCAATATCAATAATGTTTATGTGTCAAATGTAAATCATGTAATGTGTAACCCAAAATGATATGTATGGCTAGTGAAAAGATATCAACTAAACCATATGCACAAAAACAAAGTATTGAAGTAAAACATGCTTTAAATCAAGGCTATGTTTTGTGGAAATGCATGCTATACTGATACAAATATCTATGCGGTATTGTGAGAATGCATACATCCAAGCCTTGAGACTGTGGCGATAAACCCTTAAACAAATTAAAGGTCTATCTTGTTGTAAATGTATATCGAATTCGGTCATTCCTTTCATCCCCACCTACCCAGGATGTCCGGAACGGGAGTTGTCAATTCCTATGGTACCACTACCTACTAACGAACGGCGTGATCGGTGTTAATGAATGTATATTGATCCATCAAAACAATCCAAATATCATATCAAAATGTAAGCATGTGATGAAAACAACTGTACTAAGTATGCAACAAATGAACATACATAGCATGTGATGTGATGTGAAACGATGTACTAAGTATGAACTAAATGGACATACATAGCATAAAGTGTAATGTAAGACAATGAAATCATGTACTATAAATGTACTAATGAACATAGCAAGTATATGATGTGAAAACATGGAAAGCACGAAAGTAACAAGTAGGCACATGTGTTCCACCCCAAAATGTTTGGAAAACAGTAAAAGAGGGGTCTATGTACTCACTTGAGATTGCTCAGAAGTCCTAAGATAACCACCAAGCAATGCTAGAGATCACGGAATCAAACGACACCTAATATAGGTAACTATGTTAATAAACATGACCTAATATCGGAGGATCGGATAGAATGAGGGTTCGTAAACCAAACGAGTATGGAGACTCGTGTAATATGATTTAACAAAGCCCACATACTAAAACAAAACTTAACCTAAGTGTTTGTGACCCATTACGACCCGTTTAAGTAGATTATGCTACTTTAACACGTCGTTCGCGTAAAACGCGTTCGGAACGCCTAACTAGACCTATGACAAGTAAAATATGCCTTAACATGTCTAATATGGTTGTCAAATCAGTTTAGATGTCAAAAGTTATGTTACATACGTTTAAAACAAATTTTGGCCTCAAAGGGGTATTTTGGTAATTTACCTAAGGCATATAAACTACCTATCATACAACTACTTAAATGAAGCGACCATAAGGTATAACCTCGGAAGGTTATTCCCTATATACTGTGGTCACCTAATGTGTTTGGTCGGATCCTAATGATCGACCAAATGGGTCGGGTTCGACGATATAAGCGATTTATTAGATCGCTTACCCTTACGACCCTAGACAACCTGGAAATCATTAGGCATAGTCACAAGGGACTATAGCCATCGTGATAACAATCACGTTGCGAAGTTCAAACGAACTTCGCATTGACCATAAACTGGTCAATGCAGAAAGTCAAACAAAGTTTGACTTTCGGACTCGAAAAGCAATAAAAGAACGAAGGAACACTTACGAAGGGTCCCCGAATGCTAATCTAGATCAAAATAGCTCATGTATGAAACAAAGGTTTCAACTTAGAGCACATAAGATCAGATTCTTGTGAGGAAAAGTGAAGGGTGGAGGTGGGTATTTATAGTTTTTGGTTCACCGTTAGGATCATTTCTTGGAAAAGGGGGCACGATCTAAGCCGTACACTTGTTGGAAAGTTGTGGTAACTCATTTGCCATCCACCATAAGAGTTTGACACTTGGCACTTGGCCTTTGGAGAGTGTTAAGGGCTGTTAAAAGCTGAAAAAAAAACGTTTTGCTGCATCTGGCCCCTGTTTACGGACCTAGTTTGGCAGATTTACAGTTTCAGTCCCTGCAACCTCAAAACTTGGTTTTCGATGCGTTTTTTGACACGTTTAAGCCCCGTTAACCCCATTTCAAAGCTCTAAAATGAAGTTAAAATATAGGGAACTTAAAATGTGTTCAAAAATATCTCGGGTGTCGGTTCGTTTAGCCGTACGGTTACGTTGTTCGGTTAATTACGACGGAATGCGCATAAGCGCGAAAAATGATCCAAATGGCGTGACGAATGGATTTTTCTTATGCCAAACACTAAAATAAAATATTTTAGTGCTTACATAAATTTTTGGATGTTCGGATGTATTTAGAACGTAAGTTATGTGCGAAAATGCAAACTTGTGCACTTTTAGTCCCGGAATGACCCCAAAAGTTTATTTTAGCATACCGAACCCCTCAAAGCCTATTTCTAAGCTATGCGCAAAAATGCAAACTTGTTCACAAGACTTTGGTTTACAAACAATTTACTTTATACAACTCATTTTACTTGGTTATACATTTAACCATACATTATTCTCTTATTCATACATATCATTTGATCTTATCGCTTCTTAAATGATTTACAAAACAAAACAATTTACAAGGTTCATGACTGACTTTTGCTAAACAACTTTTTCTAAACTTATAAGTCATGAATCCTATTTTCACAAAACCTATGTATCTCACAGGCATTTTTATGCTGACGTACCTATTTTCACATGTATTTTCAGGAGCTGTTGCTTAGGATGATGATCGTGACACTAGGGCGGACCTGTGCCTTAGAGACTTAAAATAAAGATAGAACTAGTTTAATTATGTTCTGAACTCTTTGTTTCCTGTTTTGAGACAATGTAACACTCTTGTTTGATAAATAAAATATAACTTTGTATGCCATGGTTGTGAAACAATTAATTCTGTTACAACACTCCCCGACGTTTCCGCCATGATTTGATGTTCTACGTGGTCGGGGTGTGACAGAAGAGTTGGTATCAGAGCCAATGGTTATAGGGAATTAGGTTATTAGTAATGCTTTGACCTAGACTATAACTTTCTAGGACCCTAACATAAGTTATCTTGTGTTTAGATCTTAAAACATGCACTTCACCTATCCTTAGGTGATAACCACAACGGGAACATCAAGTTCGAATCCGCTTTGAAAATTTATCATCTGTTTTTGGATGACTGATTACTAGGTTTTGAACCCTCTGTTGTAAGGTTTTGAACCCTTCCAGTTTGATTTTTGGCCTTGTGCCTTACAAATTTTCAAAATCTCGTCAAAGTTTTGGGTTCTAAATAGTGTGAACACGTGCAAACTGGAAGAGTGAATGCCTGTACCCTGGGTTTTCTGTCTAAGGCTAGAGTGTTTGTACAAATCCACATAATCGGACCAGTCACTCTTACCTGGGAACTCTTGGGGTGAGTGTTCACTTATAGGCGAGCATGTCTTCGCGATACATTATCTTTCACCCATTTACTTTGATTAGTCACTGTGTGTCGTTTGTTTGCTTTGGGATGCGGACAAATGACCACCATCTTTGCTTTTGTTGATTTTGTTTCATCTCATTCTCTTCATCCAATCATCTCACTCGTTTCCTTTCATGTTTCCTCTTTTAGAATGCCTCCTCGACGCGAAAACCAGATAGCGACTGCCGAACTGGCAGAAATTATTGCGCAGCAAATGGCTGCTCAATTCCCAAACCTCTTTGCTCAATGGAACCAAGCCAACAACAACAACAATGCTCCATGCAAATTCGGCTAAACCACTCAAGTTTAGTGGTTCTGAGGGAGCGACTGGGCTTCTTCAATGGTTCGAGACCATTGAGAATACTTTCCGTCACGTGCAGTGTCCAGACAATTGCAAGGTCGAGTTTTCTTCGAGTGTGTTTCAGAAGAGGGCTCTTACGTGGTGGAACGGTGTTTTGAGAGATCGTGGTGCAGAAGTTGCTCTAGCACAGACATGGGCTGAACTTAGGGCCCTTATGATGAGGGAGTTCTGTCCTCGTCATGAACAGCGAGCTTTGGAGAGAGAGTTTGATGACTTGAAACAAGACAGTGGCGAGCACAGAGCGTATACTGATAGGTTTGAGGAGTTGAGTCTGCTTTGCCTAACAATGGTTACCCCACTCGACAAGGCTATCGAAAGGTACATCGATGGTCTACCTGACTCAGTACAAGACATCATTACTGGTAGTAACACTACCACACTCCGTCAGGCGATCGAGTTAGCAGCGACATTGACTGAGTCGCAGGTTCGAAAAGGAAAGCTGCACAAAAAGGGTGACAAGGGTAAGAAGCAGGCGTCTGATAAAGAAGTTAGCAAGAAAGGTCAAAACAAGAAGGGAAAGGATTCTGGTTCCTCAAGAGGGTCTAGGAAGCGAAAGGCTTCCCAAAACTATGCCGTTACTGCACAGGCTCAAGTTGCACCAAATCAGCCTGCGCAACCACCCGCCAAGAGGCCTTATCTTGGCAATGCACCTTTGTGCAACAGGTGTAACGGCCATCACCTACCACATCTCCAGTGTCGTCAATGCACTAACTGTGGAAGAAATGGTCATCTTGTCGCTACCTGCCGCATTCCTGTTAACCAGAATCAGGCAGTTCAAAACCAAGCCCAACAAGTTGCTCAGCCTCTTGCTCAGCAACAAGGTCAAGCTGCACGACCTCATTTTCCCCCTGGTTCATGCTACAATTGTGGGGATCTGACCCACTACAGAAACCGGTGCCCAAGACTAGCTAACGCAAATCCAAATCAGAATCAGGCTCAGGCTCGAGGTCGAGTCTTCAACATGAATGCACAAGAGGCACAAGCGGACAATGAAGTGGTGAACGGTACGTTCTTTATTAATAATCAGCCTGCATCTGTTCTTTTTGATTCGGGTGCCGATAAGATTTTTGTGTCATTATCTTTTGAGCCATTGCTTCGCGTGTCTGGAACGAAACTAGGAAAACCCTTGACAGTAGAAGTTGCTAGTGGTGAACCCATTGTCCTTGATTCTGTTCTTCGCAACTGCCAGTTGAACCTTAACGACCATATTTTTCCTATTAACCTCACACCTATGCAACTTGGAAGCTTCGACGTTATAGTGGGTATGGATTGGTTATCCAAGCATCGCACAGAGGTAGTTTGTTTTTGAAGATTGTTCGTGTGCCGCTTTCGACAGGCGAGATCCTACAGGTTCGTGGTGAGAAACCTGCTGGTGGTCTCAAACTCATGTCTTGTTTTAAAGCTCGGAAGTATCTACGAAAGAACTATGTGGCCTTTTTGGCACATGTTGTAGCAGATAAGGGCAAAGGTAAATCTATTCAAGATATTCCTGTTGTTCGGGATTATTCTGAAGTATTCCCTGAAGAGTTACCTGGTCTACCTCCAGCACGCCAAGCCGAGTTCCGTATTGATCTCGTACCTGGTGCAAATCCCATTGCCAGAGCTCCATATCATCTTGCACCGTCTGAAATGCAAGAGTTGTCTAAGTAGCTTCAGGAGCTCTCTGACAAAGGTTTTATCCGTCCTAGCTTTTCACCTTGGGGTGCTCCCGTTCTTTTTGTCAAGAAAAAGGATGTATCTTTTAGGATGTGTATCGATTATCGTGAGCTTAACAAGCTCACCATCAAGAATCGATATCCCCTACCTCGCATCAATGATCTCTTTGATCAGTTACAGGGTGCTTCTTATTTTTCGAAGATTGATCTTCGTTCAGGGTATCATCAACTTCGGGTGCATGAAGAAGACATTCCCAAGACAGCGTTCCGCACTCGTTATGGGCATTATGAGTTCACAGTCATGCCATTCGGTTTGACTAATGCTCCTGCTCTTTTCATGGACTTAATGAACAGGGTCTGCAAGCCTTATTTGGATCAGTTCGTCATTGTTTTTATTGATGACATCTTGATATACTCTAAGACGCGAGCTGATCACGAGCAACATCTTCGTCTTACTCTGGAGCTCCTAAAGAAAGATCAACTTTTCGCCAAATTCTCCAAGTGTGAATTCTGGCTTAAAGAAGTTCAATTCTTAGGACATATTGTCAACGAACAAGGTATTCATGTAGATCCCTCCAAGATCAGTGCGATCAAGGATTGGGATACGCCTACTACTCCTACTGAAGTTCGTTCTTTTCTTGGACTTGCGGGTTATTACCGCCGCTTCATTGAGAACTTCTCGAAGATTGCAGTTCCTCTAACAGCTCTAACTCAGAAGAACAAGCCCTTTGATTGGGGATTCAAACAAGAGGAAGCTTTTCAAAACTTGAAGCAGAAGCTTTGCGACGCGCCTGTTCTGACTTTGCCTGAGGGCAATGATGATTTCGTCGTTTAATGCGATGCATCTAAATTGGGTCTTGGCTGTGTTCTGATGCAAAGAAACAAAGTCATAGCATATGCATCGAGGCAGTTGAAAAGAACTACACCACTCATGATCTTGAGTTGGGTGCAGTTGTCTTCTCTCTCAAGATCTGGAGACACTATTTGTACGGTACAAAATGTGTGGTTTTCACAGACCATAAAAGTCTTCAGCATATCTTCAATCAGAAAGAACTCAACATGAGGCAACGACGTTGGGTCGAGCTTCTAAACGACTATGACTGCGAAATTCGCTACCATCCTGGTAAGGCGATTGTCGTGGACGATGCTTTGAGTCGCAAGGAACGTACTAAGCTTCATTGTGTTCGTGTTCAATCTGTTATTCAAGCTCGATCCGATATCCAAGCCCGCATTTCTCAGACTCAACAATCTTGTGTTTCACAAGGTTTGATGGATAAGGAATTTCCCTATCACATAACACCTGATCTTGAACTGAAGGACAATGGATCGTATTACTTCATGGACCGTTTGTGGGTCCCAAGCCAAGATAACCTTCGCACCTTGCTTATGGATGAAGCCCATAAGTCTCGTTATTCTGTTCATCCTGGCTCAGATAAGATGTATAAGGATCTTCGTATTCAGTATTGGTGGCCTGGTATGAAGAAAGACATTGCCTTATATGTATCAAAATGCCTTACTTGTCTTAAGGTTAAGGCTGAACATCAACGTCCTTCGGGTTTATTGGTGCAACCAGAGATCCCAGTTTGGAAATGGGAAAACATTACTATGGATCTCATTACCAAACTTCCGCGCACAAAGAAAGGTCATGATGCCATCTGGGTAGTTGTTGATCGTCTTACTAAGTCAGCGCATTTCTTGCCAATCCGTGAGGATTTTTCTGCTGACAAACTTGCTAAAATCTATGTGGATGAAATTGTAGCTCGACATGGTGTTCCTTTGAACATCATTTCTGACAGAGATGCTCGTTTCACTTCTCATTTTTGGAGAACCATGCAATCTGCTATGGGGACCCAACTTAATCTGAGCACAGCTTATCATCCGCAAATGGATGGTCAATCTGAAAGAACAATCTAGACTCTGGAGGATATGCTTAGAGCTTGTGTGATCGATTTTGGTGGTAGTTTGGATTCACATCTTCCGTTGATTGAATTCTCCTACAACAACAGTTATCACTCCAGCATCAACATGGCTCCTTTCGAGGCTCTCTATGGTCGAAAATGTCATTCACCAGTCTGCTGGAATGACACCAGTGAGGCCCAGCATACTGGACCTGCCCTCATTTTAGAGACAACTGATAAGATTAAGAAAGTTCGTGATAACCTTCAGATAGCTAGAAGCCGTCAAAAGAGTTACGCGGACTCAAAACGCAAGCCCTTGGATTTTCAAGTCGGTGATCGTGTATTACTTAAGGTCTCACCTTGGAAAGGTGTGATCAGATTTGGAAAGAAAGGAAAACTTGCACCTAGATACGTTGGACCATTCAAGATCGTCGAAAGAATCGGTAAGGTAGCCTACAGACTTGAGTTACCTCCTGAACTTGGAAATGTTCATCCAACCTTTCACGTGTCCAATCTCAAGAGGTGTTTAGCTGATGAGAACCTCCACATACCACTTGACGAAATTCGTGTTGATAAAACACTGAAATTTGTCAAGAAACCTGTGGAAATCATGGAACGTGAAGTCAAGTGGCATAAACGCAAGCGCATTCCTTTGGTCAAAGTTCGATGGGAATCTAAACGTGGACCTGAGTTTACTTGGGAATGCGAAGATCAAATGAAGGCGAAGTACCCACATCTATTCCCACGAGTTTCCTCTAAATAAATTTCGGGACGAAATTTCCACAAGTAGGGGAGACTGTAACAACTGTGCTTGAAATCATTATGAACAGTTCAATTATCAATAAAACAAAGTTATTTGATCCCAATGTTTGTTTGTTTATGTTTTACATTTTTCATGTTTTGACTTTTGTTCAATTTCAAACTCTATATCGCTTTCTGGAGAGTTATACGCAAACTGGTGCGTAAACGTAATCAGTTTAATGCGACGAATACTCTGGAACATCAACATATACTTAACATACCTTAAATAACCTTTACATAACTTAGAAATAAGTTTTGAAGGCTTTGGTATGGCAAAAACAAGTTAATTCGCCTACAGGGACTAAATTTGACAAACAGCGAAAGTATGCCAATTTGAACTGTAACAGACATTCCGGAACCTGACCATGAGTTAAACATACCATAAATATCCGTTACATAGCTTAGAAATAGGCTTTAAGGGGTTCGGTGTGCTAAAATAAACTTTTGGTTCATTCAGGGACTAAAAGCGTCAAAAAGTGCACAAGTTTGCACTTTCGCGCATAACTCACGTTCTGAATACATCCAGACATCCAAAAATTTATGTAAGCACTAAAATATTTTATCTTAGTGTTTGGCATGAGAAAAATCCATTCGTCACGCAATTTGGATCGTTTTTCGCGCTTATGCGCATTCCGTCGTAATTAAGCGAACATCGCGATCGTACGACCAAACGAACCAACATCCGGCATATTTTTGAGCATGTTTCATGTCCACAATGTTTAGGCATCATTTTAGGGCCTTAACGTTGGCTTAACGGGCCTTAAACGTGTCGGAAATGGCCTTAATGCATAACAGGGACCAAAACTGTCATTTCTGAAAGTTTGTTTCTGAACAACAAGGCCAGGCGGCCCGCGTGGGTTTAGTGTGTCCTCTTACGTGGCCCGTGTCAGCTCCCCAGATCAGATAAGATCAATTTAACAGCAGATTACTGTCACACCCCGACCACGTAGAACAACAAAACGTGGCGGAAAACGTCGGGGAGTGTTGTAACAGAATCATTGTTTCATAACACATAGAAATTGAAATATTGTTTTATTGATTAAAAGAGTTACAATGTCTTGACAATCAAAGAAACATAACATAAATAACTAGTCTTGCATCTTTTATTGTCACTAAGGCCCAAGTCCGCCTATGTGTATCTTGACAAATCCTATGCATCATATCCTGAAACACATGTGAAAATAGGTACGTCAGCATAAAAATGTCTGTGAGATACATAGGTTTTGTGAAAATAGAATTCATGACTTATGTTTAAGAAAATGTTTAGTCACGAACCTTGTAATTTGCTTTGTCTTGTAAATCATTTGAAAAACGATAAGATCAGATGATATGTATAAATAAGAGAATAATGTATGGTTAAATGAATAACCATGTAAAATGAGTTTGTATAAAATAAGTTGTTTGTGAATTAATGTCTTGTTAAAAGTATGTTATTTGTATAAAATGTTATATGTCCAAATTGAAATGATTCAAATAACGCTACGATGTGTAATACCATACAATCACTTATATATAGGAACTACCAGCGGCGTATCCACCATGCTTGTATCATATTACACACGCCTCGTTACTTAAATCACTTACACAAACCAAACCAATCAACGTAGAATGTTTATGTTTAAACCAATTACCAAATGTATTGAATAATATGTCAAAATGTTTATGTCAAGATGTAAGTCATGTAATATATAACCAATGTCAATAATGTTTATGTGTCAAATGTAAATCATGTAATGTGTAACCAATGTCAATAATGTTTATGTGTCAAATGTAAATCATGTAATGTGTAACCAATGTCAATAATGTTTATTTGTCAAATGTAAATCATGTAATGTGTAACTCAAAATGATATGTATGGCTAGTGAAATATATCAACTAAACCATATGCACAAAAACAAAGTATTGAAGTAAAACATGGTTTAAATCAAAGCTATGTCTTGTGGAACAAATGCATGCTATACTGATATAAACATCAATGCGGTATTGTGAGAATAGATACATCCAAGCCTTGAGACTGTGGCGATAAACCCTTAAACAAATTAAAGGTTTATCTGTGCTTATGTATATCGAATTCGGTCATTCCTTCCAATCCACACCTACCCAGGATTTCAGGAACGGGAGTTGTCAATTCCTATGGTACCACTACCTACTAACGAACGGCGTGATCGGTGTTAATGAATGTATATTGATTCATCAAAACAAACCAAATGTCATACCAAAATGTAAGCACGTGATGAAAATAACTGTACTAAGTATGCAACAAATGGACATACAAAGCATGTGAACTGTACTAAGTATGCAACAATAGACATACATAGCATGTGATGTGAAAGAACTGTACTAAGTATGCAACAATAGACATACATAGCATGTGATGTGAAACAACTGTACTAAGTATGCAACAATGAACATACATAGCATGAAATGTAATGTAAAACAATGTACTAAGTATGCACACAATGGACATACATAGCATGAAATCAATGAAATCATGTACTATAAGTGTACTACTGAACATAACAAGCATATGATGTGATAACAGGAAAGCATGAAAGTAACAAGTAGGCACATGTGTTTCACCCCAAAACAGTTTGGAAAACAGTAAAAGAGGGGTCTATGTACTCACTTGTGATTGCTTAGTAGTCTTTGAGTAACAACCAAACAATGCTAGAGATCACGGAAATCAAACGGCACCTAATATAGGTAACTATGTTAATAAACCGGACCTAAATCGGAGGATCGGGTAGAATGAGGGTTCGTAAACCAAATGAGTATGAAACTTGTAACACCTGTGCCTCCACGACCATCAAACAAATGCCAAACCAATGAAATAATGTATTTCATACTTTGGACTTGTATAAATATGTGTATCTTTTGCACATATCGACTCATGTTCGATTTCAAGCTCTAAATCGCTTTCTGGAAGGTTATACGCGCACTAATGCGTAAATATAACCAGTTTAATGCAACGAACACTCCGGAATAGTGAAATAGGCTTAACATACCTTAAATAACCTATACATAACTTAGATATAAGTTTTGGAAGGTTTGGTGTGGTGAAATCAAAGTTAAATCGCTTACAGGGACTAAAGTTGACAAACTGCGAAAGTATGCCAATTTGAACTGTAACAGACATTCCGGAACATGACCATAAGTTAAACATACCATAAATATCCTTTACATAGCTTAGAAATAGTCTTTGAGGGGTTCGGTATGCTAAAATAAACTTTTGGGTCATTCAGGGACTAAAAGTGTCAAAAAGTGCACAAGTTTGCATTTTCGCGCATAACTTACGTTCTGAATACATCTGGACATCCAAAAATTTATGTAAGCATGACTACATTATATTTTAGTGTTCGCCATAAGAAAAATCCATTCGTCACGTCATTTAGATCGTTTTTCGCGCTTATGCGCATTCCGTCGTAATTAAGCGAACATCGCGTTCGTACGACCAAACGAACCATCATCCGGCATATTTTTGAGTATGTTTTGAGTTCCCTATACTTTAACTTCATTTTAGAGCCTTGAAATGAGGTTAACGGGGTTCAAACGCATCGAAAAAGGGCTTAAAACACAACAGGGACCATTTCTGCCAATTTTGAAACATTTCTGAATCAGATGGGTCAGTGGCGTAGCGCGACGCCTAAAGCCTTACCAGTCGCGCTACGCGACTGCATGATCTGGACCAGATTTAATGTTTTAAATACAAGTTGCAACTAATTGATCCTTAACCACATGTTTTAAGTTGTTGTGTCACTAAGTTAAGGAGCATATGTGGTTCCATAACCTTTCCGACAAGTGTACCCACGAGATTCGATCACGTTATTCAAGAAACGATCCTAACGGTTACCCGAAAACTATATATACCCCATGCCTTTCATTGTTTTAAGGCACTAGAATCTTATTAGTTGTGTTCTAAGTTGAAACCTTGTTTCATACCTGAACTATACTGATCTAGATTAGCATTCGGGGACCCTTCGTAAGTATTCTTTCGTTCTTTTCCTTATTTTACTGCTTTTCGAGTCAGAAAGTCAAACTTTGTTTGACTTTCAGCGTTGACCAGTAATGGTCAATGCGAAGTTCTTTTGAACTTCGCAACGTGAGTGTAATCACGTTGGTCATAGTCCCTTGGGACTATGCCCACTGATTACCACGTTGTCTAGGGTCGTAGGGTAAGCGATCTAATGAATCGCTTATACCTCGAACCCGACCCATTTGGTCGATCATTAGGATCCGACCAAATACATTAGGTGACCATAGTAGGTAGGGAATAACCTTCCGAGGTTATACCCTATGGTCGCTTCGTTTAAGTAGTTGTATGATAGGTAGTTTATATGCCTTAGGTAAATTACCAGAATACCCTTTTCATGTATAATTGGTAATTAAGCATATGTAACCTAAACTTTTGTCACATAACTGATTATGTAACATGTTTAGGCATATAACACTTGTCATAGGACTAGTTAGGCGATCCGAACGCGTTTCACGCGAACGACGCGTTAAAGTAGCATAAGCTACCTAAACGGGTCGTAATGGGTCGTAGGCAGTTATGTTAGGTTTCATTTAGTATGTAGGCTTTGTTAAACCATATCACATGAGTCTCCACACTCGTTTGGTTTACAAACCCTAATGCTACCCAGTCTTCCGATTTAGGTCCGGTTATTTAACATAGTTACCTATATTAGGTGCCGTTTGATTCCGAGATCTCTAGCACTGCTTGGTGGTTATCTTTAGACAACTGAGCAATCTCAAGTGAGTACATAGACCCCTCTTTTACTGTTTTCCAAACTGTTTTGGGGTGGAACACATGTGCCTACTTGTTACTTTCATGCTTTCCTGTTTTCACATCATATACCGACTATGTTTGTTAGTACATTATAGTACATGATTTCATTACTTTTCTGCTATGTATGATTGACTGATAACATGCTAAGCACATTGATTTACATGACTTTTCTGCTATGTATGTTGACTGATAACATGCTTAGTACATTGTTTTACATGACTTTTCTACTTTGTATGATGACTTTGCATACTTAGTACATTGTTTTATACTGCATCTCTGTTGCATATGTTCCAGTAACATATGGACACATGGTTTTAATAGCTCTACCCTGTATGTTTACTCTAGCATACTAGGTACATTATCTTCATAAAACATGCTTACATTTTGGTATGACATTTGGTTTGTCTATACTATACATTCATTAACACCGATCATGCCGCTCGGTAGTAGGTAGTGGTACCATAGGACTTGACAAATCCCGTTCCGGACATCCCAGGGAAAGGGGATGAAAGGAATGACCGAATCCGAATACATATTCTCTTGATAACTCACTTTTACATAGTTATCCGTCTGTCTCAAGGCTTGGATGTATGAATTTTCACAATACCGCATAAATGTTCATATTCAGTATAGCATGCATTATTCTACAAAACATAACTTTGATTTAAACCAAGTTTTACTTCAATACTTTGTTTTGTACATTTTTACTTATGGTTTAAGTAGTCTTAATTTTACTTACCATACATATCATTTTGGTTATACATTACTTGACTACTTTTAAATTATAAACATTTGACATGGATATTTGACATAGACATTTGACATGGATATTTGACATAGACATTTGACATGGATATTTGACATAGACATTTTGACATGATTTACATCTTGACATGAACATTTTACATTGTTTGGTTTGGTTTGATTAAGTGATTAAGTAACGATGCGTGTGTAATATGATACAAGCATGGTGGATACGCCGCTGGTACTTCCTATATATAAGTGTTTGTAAGGTATTACATGTCGTAACGTTATTTGAATCATTTCAGTTTGAGACTTAGAACATTTCATACAAATAACATACTTTTCACAAGACATTGATTTATAAACAACTTATCTTATGCAAACATATTTTACTTGGTTATTCATTTAACCTTACATTTATTTATACTTATCATCTGATCTTATCGATTTTCAAATGATTTACAAAGCAAAGCAAATAACAAGGTTCATGACTAAACATTTTCTCAAACATAAGTCATGAATCTTATTTTCACAAAACCTATGTATCTCACAGGCATTTTTATGCTGACGTACCTATTTTCACATGTGTTTTTCAGGAACTGTTGCATAAGATGGTCAAGATATACATAGACAGACTTGGGCTTTAGTGACAATAAAAGATGCAAGACTAGTTAATTATGTTGTATTTATGTGTTTATTAAGACATTGTAACACTTTTTATCAATAAAACGAAACTTCAATTGCCATGGATTTGAAACAATTAATTCTGTTACAACACTCCCCGATATTTCCGCCACGTTTTGTATGTTCTACGTGGTCGGGATGTGACAGAAAAGATGGTATCAGAGCCAATGGTTATAGGGAATTAGGTTATTAGTAATGCTTTGACCTAGTCTATAACTTTCTTAGGACCCTAACGCGAGTTTACTTGCGTTTAGTCATAAAACAATACTGTCGCCTATCCTTAGGCGACAACCGCAACAAGAACATGAATTTCAAAACCGCTTTGAAAACTAATCATCTGTTCTAGGATGATTGATTACTAGGTTTTGAACCCTCTATTGTAAGGTTTTGAACTCTCTATTATATGGTTTTGAAACCCTTTGAGTTTTCAAAACTTCATCAAGGTTTTGGGTTTTAAATAATGTGAACACGTGCAAACTGGAAGGGTGAATGCCTGTATTCTGAGTTTTCTGTCTAGGCAAGCACTTCGTATACATCTCATCAGACGCGAGACCAGTTGTGCTTACCTGGGAATTCTTGGGGTGAGTGTTCACTTATAGGCGAGCGTGTCTTCGCGATACATTATTTTTGATCCATTTACTTTGATCAGTCACCGTCTTATTTGTTTGCCTTAGGTAACAAACAAATGATCACAATTTTCATTCGTTACCATTCTGTATTGATTATCCAATAACCTTTCACTTGCTTCTTCCTCTGTCTTTCATCTTCTTCTATAATGTCTATTCCTCTCAGCACTGGTCAAATGCCCGAGCGAACAGCCAAATTTGTCCAGCAAATTGGCGAAGTGATTCAGAGGACTGTGGATTTAGGCATTTCCATGGCTCGTCTCAACAATGAAGCCTCTCGTCTCGACAATGAAGCCACTCAAGAGCCACTGAAGGAAGCAGAAGTCAAGACTGCACCAAAGTCAAGGAAGCGTAAGGCTTCAAGGAAACCCGCAACGGTTACACCTAATCAAGCGGGACCTAGCCATGTGGCAAGGCCACCAGCTAGGAAGCCATACAACGGAATTGAACCCTTGTGCAACCAATGTACCCTTCATCATCACCCTAATGTGAAGTGCCGCAAATGCCAAATTTGTGGACGTAAAGGTCATACAGCAAAAGTTTGCGTTGCAGCAGTTGCACCAAATCAGGCAGGACCCATCCGGGTGGCAACGCCACCTGCTAAGAAGCAATACAAGGGAACAACCCCAATATGCGACAAATGTAATGCACACCACTTAGCTCACCTACAGTGTCGTTTGTGTGCATCATGTGGGCGACTCGGTCACCGGGCAAATGTTTGTCGATTTACCCCAAACCAAAGTGGTCCAAATCAACTCCAAGTCAACCCTACTCAAGCTCGCTTTCCACCAGGTTATTGCTACAAGTGTGGCGAGATGGGACATTTCCGAAGAAATTGCCCAAAGCTTGCTAATGCAAATCTGACCCTCGGATGAGCAGTTGACTGAGTAGAAGATGTTGCTGTCTTATGCTTTTGTTCTTTTGTTATCCTTGTAATGTGAAACAATCTGTTTGTTTATAAATAAAAGTTGTTGTTCACAATTCTGATATACAAGTATAATTACATGTGTTTATGGCATTTCCCTATAATACCTGTATCAAGGAACTATGTTCCTTACAGACTACTCTTGTGATTTCTCTCTTTCAAATGATTGCTCATAATTCCCTCGAAAATTTTAAAGTACTCGTTTCATTCTAAGAAACGAAGTACATGAAATAAAGTGAAATTATGAGTAATCGTGCTTTTTGCACATCAGTACCTTTGAATCCTTGGTTGGATAACTAAGGATATTTTCAAATCTCATACCCATTACGTTTTTATTTTTCAACATACCCAGTACAAGTATTTCAACACAATTTTCATGATCTCAAAACATTTCATATAGTTTGAAAACAATTTTTCTTGATGCATTGTCAATGATATTTCAAAAACATTGGCCATGTTATCAAAACCAACCTTTCTAATTTCAAATAGTCTGAAAACAATATTAACACAGTACATTTTCTGATCAAGTGCATGATCTCGAAAAGCATCATTCATGTCTTTCAAAAACCTTATACATAATTTCAAAATTCATCTCGCATGATTTTAAAAACATTTTTGTAAATATATCTACCTAATACACCTACTTTATTTCAAAAGTATTATATATAAGGTTTCAAAAACGTTAAACACCTTTTTTCTTAAAAAGAACCCCATGCATAGTTTTCAAAAATATTTTCCTCATACATTGACTTAACCTTCAAAATTCTGCTTCATATGTCGCCTTGACATATCTAGCATCTCAATTTCATAAGCATTTTTACTTCATGTTTTGACATAAGCACGTTCAGTGCAAGGTATCAAAACATCTTCAACTTCTAAAATCCATAAGGGATCTTTTTATCTTCACAATTAAGATCCTTGTGGATGATCATCGTTCAAATCAGAGTCCTTAATTGGATTCCTTATGTACCTGAATTCGAACATTTCGGTTCCTTATAATCGAAATCGAATTTTTCTTTTAAAGATCTTTCTATCTTTATAGTTAGATTCTTGATGATGTTTAAAGTACCAAATGAAATCCACGAGATGGATTCCTAGTGTGCTTTAAATACATGTACTCTGTTAGCAGAACAAACTTCTAGTTAAACAATTTTGTGGTTATGTGACTATGTGTTAATTCATCTTATGTTTTCTTTTATGCATTTTTGTGTTTTAAATACTCTGGATATTCGTTATCCAAACCCTCGCAGGATCTTTCATATGAGAGATTCGTAGCAGGATATTCAAAAGGTACTACCTTAAATCCTTAATGGGCTTCTATGTAATAGTTAAGACCCTTGGATTATATAGTACTGCTCCATGATTCATTAGAGACCCTTTAGTGGTCTAATCAAAAAGATTGATTCACAATTTGGTTAAAGAACGACATCTAGTGATGTAGCTGGACAGACTCCTTGACAGTCTATTTAAATCATTTATTGATTTAGTCTAAAGGACTCTATGGCGGTCTAAGTCACGCTCATCACAGGATCGTTCATTTGGTTTTACCCTACACATTATAAAATAGACTGTGTGAACTGTGCAAGGAATTCTCTAATTATGGATGCGCACATAATTATGAAATTTAGTGCACAGAAATCCAGTAAGATTTATTATGTGAAGGAACCGATAGTGACAACAATAACAAAATGAGAACGATGTAATGGAGGCATGGTGGACGCACCAATGACGCTTCATATACTTGTATATAAGTGTCCCTCTTACATTGCAAACATAATGTTATTAAGGTTACTAGAAGTTCAAGAACCCTAACCAATGTTGTTTGATCTTTTCAACTTCATGTTTTAAACTCTCACAAGTTTCCTCGAAATAAATTTCGGGACGAAATTTCCTAAAGTAGGGGAGACTGTAACACCTGTGCCTCCACGACCATCAAACAAATGCCAAACCAATGAAATAATGTATTTCATACTTTGGACTTGTATAAATATGTGTATCTTTTGCACATATCGACTCATGTTCGATTTCAAGCTCTAAATCGCTTTCTGGAAGGTTATACGCGCACTAATGCGTAAATATAACCAGTTTAATGCAACGAACACTCCGGAATAGTGAAATAGGCTTAACATACCTTAAATAACCTATACATAACTTAGATATAAGTTTTGGAAGGTTTGGTGTGTTGAAATCAAAGTTAAATCGCTTACAGGGACTAAAGTTGACAAACTGCGAAAGTATGCCAATTTGAACTGTAACAGACATTCCGGAACATGACCATAAGTTAAACATACCATAAATATCCTTTACATAGCTTAGAAATAGTCTTTGAGGGGTTCGGTATGCTAAAATAAACTTTTGGGTCATTCAGGGACTAAAAGTGTCAAAAAGTGCACAAGTTTGCATTTTCGCGCATAACTTACGTTCTGAATACATCTGGACATCCAAAAATTTATGTAAGCATGACTACATTATATTTTAGTGTTCGCCATAAGAAAAATCCATTCGTCACGTCATTTAGATCGTTTTTCGCGCTTATGCGCATTCCGTCGTAATTAAGCGAACATCGCGTTCGTACGACCAAACGAACCATCATCCGGCATATTTTTGAGTATGTTTTGAGTTCCCTATACTTTAACTTCATTTTAGAGCCTTGAAATGAGGTTAACGGGGTTCAAACGCATCGAAAAAGGGCTTAAAACACAACAGGGACCATTTCTGCCAATTTTGAAACATTTCTGAATCAGATGGGTCAGTGGCGTAGCGCGACGCCTAAAGCCTTACCAGTCGCGCTACGCGACTGCATGATCTGGACCAGATTTAATGTTTTAAATACAAGTTGCAACTAATTGATCCTTAACCACATGTTTTAAGTTGTTGTGTCACTAAGTTAAGGAGCATATGTGGTTCCATAACCTTTCCGACAAGTGTACGCATGAGATTCGATCACGTTATTCAAGAAACGATCCTAACGGTTACCCGAAAACTATATATACCCCATGCCTTTCATTGTTTTAAGGCACTAGAATCTTATTAGTTGTGTTCTAAGTTGAAACCTTGTTTCATACCTGAACTATACTGATCTAGATTAGCATTCGGGGACCCTTCGTAAGTATTCTTTCGTTCTTTTCCTTATTTTACTGCTTTTCGAGTCAGAAAGTCAAACTTTGTTTGACTTTCAGCGTTGACCAGTAATGGTCAATGCGAAGTTCTTTTGAACTTCGCAACGTGAGTGTAATCACGTTGGTCATAGTCCCTTGGGACTATGCCCACTGATTACCACGTTGTCTAGGGTCGTAGGGTAAGCGATCTAATGAATCGCTTATACCTCGAACCCGACCCATTTGGTCGATCATTAGGATCCGACCAAATACATTAGGTGACCATAGTAGGTAGGGAATAACCTTCCGAGGTTATACCCTATGGTCGCTTCGTTTAAGTAGTTGTATGATAGGTAGTTTATATGCCTTAGGTAAATTACCAGAATACCCTTTTCATGTATAATTGGTAATTAAGCATATGTAACCTAAACTTTTGTCACATAACTGATTATGTAACATGTTTAGGCATATAACACTTGTCATAGGACTAGTTAGGCGATCCGAACGCGTTTCACGCGAACGACGCGTTAAAGTAGCATAAGCTACCTAAACGGGTCGTAATGGGTCGTAGGCAGTTATGTTAGGTTTCATTTAGTATGTAGGCTTTGTTAAACCATATCACATGAGTCTCCACACTCGTTTGGTTTACAAACCCTAATGCTACCCAGTCTTCCGATTTAGGTCCGGTTATTTAACATAGTTACCTATATTAGGTGCCGTTTGATTCCGAGATCTCTAGCACTGCTTGGTGGTTATCTTTAGACAACTGAGCAATCTCAAGTGAGTACATAGACCCCTCTTTTACTGTTTTCCAAACTGTTTTGGGGTGGAACACATGTGCCTACTTGTTACTTTCATGCTTTCCTGTTTTCACATCATATACCGACTATGTTTGTTAGTACATTATAGTACATGATTTCATTACTTTTCTGCTATGTATGATTGACTGATAACATGCTAAGCACATTGATTTACATGACTTTTCTGCTATGTATGTTGACTGATAACATGCTTAGTACATTGTTTTACATGACTTTTCTACTTTGTATGATGACTTTGCATACTTAGTACATTGTTTTATACTGCATCTCTGTTGCATATGTTCCAGTAACATATGGACACATGGTTTTAATAGCTCTACCCTGTATGTTTACTCTAGCATACTAGGTACATTATCTTCATAAAACATGCTTACATTTTGGTATGACATTTGGTTTGTCTATACTATACATTCATTAACACCGATCATGCCGCTCGGTAGTAGGTAGTGGTACCATAGGACTTGACAAATCCCGTTCCGGACATCCCAGGGAAAGGGGATGAAAGGAATGACCGAATCCGAATACATATTCTCTTGATAACTCACTTTTACATAGTTATCCGTCTGTCTCAAGGCTTGGATGTATGAATTTTCACAATACCGCATAAATGTTCATATTCAGTATAGCATGCATTATTCTACAAAACATAACTTTGATTTAAACCAAGTTTTACTTCAATACTTTGTTTTGTACATTTTTACTTATGGTTTAAGTAGTCTTAAGTTTACTTACCATACATATCATTTTGGTTATACATTACTTGACTACTTTTAAATTATAAACATTTGACATGGATATTTGACATAGACATTTGACATGGATATTTGACATAGACATTTGACATGGATATTTGACATAGACATTTTGACATGATTTACATCTTGACATGAACATTTTACATTGTTTGGTTTGGTTTGATTAAGTGATTAAGTAACGATGCGTGTGTAATATGATACAAGCATGGTGGATACGCCGCTGGTACTTCCTATATATAAGTGTTTGTAAGGTATTACATGTCGTAACGTTATTTGAATCATTTCAGTTTGAGACTTAGAACATTTCATACAAATAACATACTTTTCACAAGACATTGATTTATAAACAACTTATCTTATGCAAACATATTTTACTTGGTTATTCATTTAACCTTACATTTATTTATACTTATCATCTGATCTTATCGATTTTCAAATGATTTACAAAGCAAAGCAAATAACAAGGTTCATGACTAAACATTTTCTCAAACATAAGTCATGAATCTTATTTTCACAAAACCTATGTATCTCACAGGCATTTTTATGCTGACGTACCTATTTTCACATGTGTTTTTCAGGAACTGTTGCATAAGATGGTCAAGATATACATAGACAGACTTGGGCTTTAGTGACAATAAAAGATGCAAGACTAGTTAATTATGTTGTATTTATGTGTTTATTAAGACATTGTAACACTTTTTATCAATAAAACGAAACTTCAATTGCCATGGATTTGAAACAATTAATTCTGTTACAACACTCCCCGATATTTCCGCCACGTTTTGTATGTTCTACGTGGTCGGGATGTGACAAAACTCATGTAGTATGGTTCAACAAAGCCTACATTCTAAATGAAACCTAACCTAAGTGCTTTCGACCCATCGCGACCCATTAAGGTAGCTTACGCTACTTTAACGCGTCGTGCGCGCAAAAGCGCATTCGAGACGTCTAACTAGCCCTATGACAAGTGTTATATGCCTAAACATGTTACATAATCAGTTATGTGACAAAAGTTTAGGTTACATATGCTTAATTACCAATTATACATGAAAAGGGTATTCTGGTAATTTACCTAAGGCATATAAACTACCTATCATACAACTACTTAAACGATGTGACCATAGGGTATAACCTCGGAAGGTTATTCCCTATACACTATGGTCACCTAAGGTATTTGGTCGGATCCTAATGATCGACCAAATGGGTCGGGTTCGAAGGTATAAGCAATTTATTAGATCGCTTACCCTTACGACCCTAGACAACGTGGTAATCAGTAGGCATAGTCACAAGGGACTATAACCATCGTGATTACAATCACGTTGCGAAGTTCAAACGAACTTCGCATTGACCATAAACTGGTCAACGCAGAAAGTCAAACAAAGTTTGACTTTCGGACTCGAAAAGCAATAAAAGAACGAAAGAATACTTACGAAGGGTCCCCGCAAGCAAATCGTGATCGAATAGCTCAGGTATGAAGCATAGGCCTCAACTTAGAGCATTTAGATCAGATTTGGTGGGTTTTGAATGGAAGGGGGGTTGGGTATTTATAGTGTTTCTCGAACCGTTAGGATCGCTTCTTGTAAACCGTGCTTTGATCTTGGCCATACACCTCAAGATAGTGGTTTTACAATACCATGTGAGCCCCTAGTATTGAGAAATACCATGTGCAAGAGGATTAGGAGTGCCAAACAGCTGATAACAGCCTGTTTAAACATCGAATCTGGTCTGGGAGGCTGACGCGGGCCGCGTAAAGGATAGGCCTGGTTTTACGCGGACCGCCTGAAGTCTGCAGATCAGCAACAAGTTTCAAAAGTTGCAGTTTCAGTCCCTGTTATGTGTTTAAGCCATTTCCGACATGTTTAAGGCCCGTTAAGCCAACTTTAAGGCCCTAAAATGATGCCTAAACATTGTGGACATGAAACATGCTCAAAAATATGTCAGACGTTGGTTCGTTTGGTCGTACGAACGCGATGTTCGCTTAATTACGACGGAATGCGCACAAGCGCGAAAAACGATCCAAATGACGCGACGAGTGGATTTTTCTCAAGCCAAACACTAAAATAAAATATTTTAGTGCTTACATAAATTTTTGGATGTCCGGATGTATTCAGAACGTAAGTTATGCGCGAAAGAGCAAACTTATGCACTTTTTGACGCATTTAGTCCCTGAATGACCCAAAAGTTTATTTTAGCACACCGAACCCCTCAAAGCTTATTTCTAAGCTATATAAAGGATATTTAAGGTGTGTTTAACTTATGGTCATGTTCCGGAATGTTCGTTACAGTTCAAATTGGCATACTTTCGCAGTTTGTCAAATTTAGTCCCTGTAGGCGAATTAACTTGTTTTTGACATACCAAAGCCTTCAAAATTATTTCTAAGTTATGTAAAGGTTATTTAAGGTATGTTAAGTATATGTTGATGTTCCGGAGTATTTGTCGCATTAAACTGATTACGTTTACGCACCAGTTTGCGTATAACTCTCCAGAAAGCGATATAGAGTTTGAAATTGAATAAAAGTCAAAACATGAAAAATGTAAAACACAACCAAACAAACATTGGGATCAAATAACATTCTTTTATTGATGAAATAACTGTTCACAATGATTACAAGCACAGATGTTACAATTACAGCTGTTAAGCACCCAAAAAACTCACCCACACTTGCCCTTTCAGTTCATGAGGGGCCATTTTGAGTCACCACAAGGTTCCAACAAGTGTATGGACAAGATCAAAGCACGTTATTCGATAAACGATCCTAACGGTTGTCCATTTACTATAAATACCCAACCCCATTCAACTCAAAACCCACAAATCTGATCTCAAAGCTCTAAGTTGAAGTCATTGC
The DNA here is from genome assembly GCA_030545235.1 of Helianthus tuberosus. Taxonomy (NCBI): domain Eukaryota; kingdom Viridiplantae; phylum Streptophyta; class Magnoliopsida; order Asterales; family Asteraceae; genus Helianthus; species Helianthus tuberosus. The sequence continues at coordinate 68,579,126 of CM060356.1, read as the reverse complement.
TTCATACATGAGCTATTCGATCAAATTTTACTAGCGGGGACCCTTTGTAAGTGTTCCTTCGTTCCTTTATCGCTTTTCTAGTCCGAAAGTCAAACTATGTTTGACTTTCTGCGTTGACCAGTTTATGGTCAACACGAAGTTCGTTTGAACTTCATAACGTGAGCGTAATCACGATGGTTATAGTCCCTCGAAACTATACCTACTGATTACCACGTTATCAAGACTCAGTGACGAGTCGTAGTTTCGGCCAAAATGCGTATTCTTGCGTATTTTGTAACCAAACTACTCTTAGGTATCAAAACCGTTTGTCCTGATACCAAACCTGTTTTCTAAACTTAGTTAAGCATGTTTTAACATGCTTAGCTCGTCACTTTTAGTTTAGTGCTTATATAGGGTCGTAAGGTAAGCGATCTAAACAATCGCTTATACTTTCGAACCCGACCCGTTTGGTCGATCATTAGGATCCGACCAAACACATTAGGTGACCATAGTATATAGGGAATAACCTTCCGAGGTTATACCTTATGGTCACGATGTTTAGTTAGTTGTATGATAGGTAGTATATATGCCTTAGGTAAATTACCAAAATACCCTTTTTACGCCAAAACTCATTTTAAGCATATGTAACATAACTTTTGGTATCTAAACTGATTTGGTAACAATATTAGACATGTTAAGGCATATTTTACTTGTCATAGGTGTCACACCCCCAAAAATACCGCCTAGGGAGTGTCCCTGATAGGCGTGTGACGAACTGACAATGAGCCACTAATTACATTGAATCCACAAGTTTCAAAATAAAGTTCTCATATTAATAATAAAATCCCATCATAAGTTTATACGAAAACCAATATGTTCAGCGGAAGCAATTAATAAACCATAACTAAGTTGTTCAGAAACCAATGTGTAATAGCAAACAAATATCGCATGCGTCTCTTCAGTCGACCCATGACCACTCCTGCTCCTCCAGACAGCAAGTTCCCAATCCAAGATACCTAACGACCTGCGAGCATGCAACAAGTGTATCAGACAAAGCTGGCGAGTTCACAGTTTTAGAAAACGTTTGTTACCAGTTGTATGTAAAACAGTTCAATAACCAATGCAAGTAATATTGTTAATATCTCAATTCCGAACAAGACGGCTCCTGATGTACATGACTGCCCTATCCCACGTACTCCTATCTAGTACTGGGCCAGACTGGGTCATTAGTTCACATCCGTCCTATCCAGGAGCGGTGTGAGGGTGCCAAACCTAAGTAGCGCTACCAACTAATACCCGAATAAGGGACTTACAAAAATGATAGGTGAGAATATTAACCAATATACCCGTTTTACCCAAACCACTGACTGTCCCCAACCACTGGGACGCATGCTCGAATGTAGTGAACTCACCTTAGGTTTGCTCGGTAAGACTAGTTACTCGTTCACGTTTACAGTTGGTCAACCAAATCCTAACACGGTTATCAATGATAATCAGATTATATGCACATAATTCATGTATTCCACATTCACATTACGCAAACAACGGACACATAACCACACATCCTTATACAAGTTGTGACAAGAGATCACGTATCACATTGATCCTTAACGTCATGCGACAATCATTCAGATATCGTGCAAAGTTCACAATGATAAACAGTACAACACACGTGTGGCCCAAAGTAAGTGTGCGGCCCAGATAGCTAACACACAACCCAAAATTAATATTAGTGCCAGCCTACTTCATTTGAACGGCCCAATTATCCTAAATCTACACTGACAATAGCCCATTTTCTAAAATCATTTAAAGTGCAAGTCATATGAATTGTATTGATGATGTCGACCCAGTTTTAATAATTGTCATTGAAATTCGATCATTTGAGGTCCACTAAACAAATTACACCTTCAATTTTTATTTGATAAGAGTTGAACAATCACGTGATATTGTCTGGATATACATAGACATTACTTGAAAACATTGGCCATATTATATTCAACTATATTCAATTATATACGAAACATAATTTTTCGTCGTGCATGTGTGTATGCCGAAACATAGTTTTTGTCGTGACTAGGGTTCTTCCTAACATTATCATCATAACAGCATCATCATAGCATTAACACCAGTAGCGTTTAACATTCAAGTTCGAACAGCACAAGCATCTCCTAACTGTTGAATTCTAATTCATTGCTATAAAGTAAAAAATCACATAATCAAATTCATTGATTCTGCCGATTCATCACGCTCATCGATTCTAACACGTAACCAAACCCTAGCTAACTTCTAAATCTGTGATAATCGTTTTCATCGTAATTGATTCATTTCTATGTTCGCATAATCATACCAATCCCAAGTAAATCAAATCACAATTCAAACATTCAAACAAGTTTAAGCAGACGTCTTAACAATCCCTAGACCCGCGGTATCATCGTGCCGTTCAAAGATCATGCTTCAAACAATAAACGCAACCATGTATATTCAAAATCGAACCGTGGTAATACACTTACCAGTTCCGATGATGCGATCGGAGGTGTTTGGAGTCGAGTGAGAGCTTCGAGAAGAGCCACTGCCATTGACGCCGTGAGAGGAAAAAGGAGTGCTAGGGTTGCTATTTAGTGAGTTTCTTTGTGAGATAATAAACATCCGTATGTGTATATATGTTTAAACAGATGGCCGTATCCACTTGGGCTCATATTGGGCTCTAAGAAGCTGGGCCAGAGGCAAGCGAATATCATAGGGAGGGTGCTTGGTCCATACACTAATTGTGCGACTCAGAGCAATGTGCAACCGGGGTGTATTCATATAACATAACACTTGACACTACAAATCCATCTCTATGATAGCCAATAAACACGACATTCACAAATAATCAATTAAGTACACTCAACTATTTCTAACAAGTTCACCCTATGTACATCACAATCACTACATAATATGACACATGGAACGAAAAGATACGAACTAAGGGTCATGGGATTAGGTAATGCTAACCTTGAAAGTTCGGATTGTCACAATAGGACTAGTTAGGCGGTCCAAACGTGTTTCACGCGAACGACGCGTTAACGTAGCATAAGCTACCTAAACGGGTCGTAATGGGTCGTAAGCACTTAGGTTAGGTTTCATTTTAGTATGTGGGCTTTGTTAAACCATATTACACGAGTCTCCATACTCGTTTGGTTTACGAACCCTCATTCTATCCAATCCTACGATTTAGGTCCGGTATATTAACATAGTTACCTATATTAGGTGCCGTTTGATATCCGTGATCTCTAGCATTGTTTGGTTGTTACTCAAGGACTACTAAGCAATCTCAAGTGAGTACATAGACCCCTCTTTTACTGTTTTTCTAGACATTTTGGGGTGAAACACATGTGCCTGCTTGTTACTTTCATGCTTTTCCATGTTTTCATATCATATGCTTGTTATGTTCAATAGTACACTTATAGTACATGATTTCATTGTGTTTATGCTATGTATGCCCATTGTGTGCATATTTAGTACATCGTTTTACATTACATGTTATGCTATGTATGTCCATTGTGTGCATACTTAGTACATCGTTTTACATTACATTTCATGCTATGTATGTCCATTGTGAGCATACTTAGTACATTGTTTTACTTTACATTTCTGCTACGTATGTTGACTGATAGCATGCGAGCACATTGATTTACATGACTTTTCTGCTTCGTATGTTAACTTAGCATACTTAGTACATTGTTTTCATATAACATGTTCACATTTGCTATGACATTTGGTTTGCACAAACGGGACTTATATACGTTCATTAACATTAGCTACGCCGCTCGGTAGTAAGTACTGGTACCATAGGACTTGACAAATCCCATTCCTGACATCCCGGGTTTGTTTGGATGTAAGGAATGACTGAATCCGAAAAAAATTCTTTTGATAACCTTGACTTAGGGTTATCCGACTGTCTCAAGGCTTGAATGTATGCGTTAACTTACCACATAAGTGTTTGTATCAATGTAACATGCATTACTTTGCAAAACATAACTTTTTGATATATTCAAAATACTTTGTTTTGTACATTCTTACATTTGGTTTATGTAACAACACATTACTTACCAGACATACATTTGCTACACATTACTTGACTACATTTGGACTATTAACATTTGATACGATTTATACAAGGACTTTTGACAATTGGTTTAAACATAGACTTTATGCATTGGTGGTTTGTTTAAGTGACTTAAGTAACGAGATGTGAGTTATATGATACAAGCATGGTGGATACGCCGCTGGTACTTCCTATATATAAGTGTTTGCATTATATTGCCTATCATAGCGTTATTTAAATCATTCAATTTGGACTTATACATTTTACACAAGTAACACGATTTTCACAAGACTTTGGTTTACAAACGCGAACCCCTCAAAGCCTATTTCTAAGCTACCGAACCCCTCAAAGCCTATTTCATAGCGTTATTTAAAAGTTTATTTTAGCATACCGAACCCCTCAAAGCCTATTTCTAAGCTATGCGCGAAAATGCAAACTTGTTCACAAGACTTTGGTTTACAAACAATTAACTTTATACAACTCATTTTACTTGGTTATACATTTAACCATACATTATTCTCTTATTCATACATATCATTTGATCTTATCGCTTCTTAAATGATTTACAAAACAAAACAATTTACAAGGTTCATGACTGACTTTTGCTAAACAACTTTTTCTAAACTTATAAGTCATGAATCCTATTTTCACAAAACCTATGTATCTCACAGGCATTTTTATGCTGACGTACCTATTTTCACATGTGTTTTCAGGAGCTGTTGCTTAGGATGATGATCGTGACACTAGGGCGGACCTGTGCCTTAGAGACTTAAAATAAAGATAGAACTAGTTTAATTATGTTCTAAACTCTTTGTTTCCTGTTTTGAGACAATGTAACACTCTTGTTTGATAAATAAAATATAACTTTGTATGCCATGGTTGTGAAACAATTAATTCTGTTACAACACTCCCCGACGTTTCCGCCACGATTTGATGTTCTACGTGGTCGGGGTGTGACAGTAGCCACGCCACTCCGGCTCTAGAGGTTCTCAGGGTGAGGAGTTAACTCAGGATTATAGTCTATGTTCTCTTAGGGATACCTAAATCGCTATAACCGATGGCTCTGATACCATCTTTTGTCACACCCCGACTCGCAGTGGAAGACAATCGCGGGGTGCGGCAGACACATGGCACTCCTCATAATTTAAAAACATTACATTACATAAAACAGGAGCATCGGTTACAACGTCTTCGAACTATCACATTACAAACCATATGTTAAAAGCGGTACTACAAGCCATTATAGCTTTTATTGTGCTACGCCCGCCTACTAGATCCTTCCCTACGCACATGCTCACTCCTGTTTCATTTTACCTGAAATGCATGTTAGTTTTAAAAAGGTCAGCTAAACGTTGCTGGTGAGTTCCACTGGTTTGGTTGTTTCATTTCAAAATGTATCAACATGTTTAATTGCACATATCACGGTTCATAGATGGAATTACACGAGTGTCACAAGTGAGGCCTAGACTGTTTTAATCGTATCGTGTCACACAGACACATACTCGCACCACATGCATCTTATAAAGTTCAATGCCCTCTGGTATTTATGTCTAACAACATAACCTGGGTAGGACGCGTGCAGTTGCCTGGCTGCCGGCCGCACCTGTCCAGCGGCAACTGGGTTTGTCAGACCAATAGTACTATCCACTGCCCACGGTTTACTTTAATCACTTGTATCGGGGCTAATATCGTGTGTCAGATAATTCACATCATACGGTTTGGGCAATTAACACAGTTTGTAACATGCAATTCACCCCAGAAAACAGGAAAACAGTTAAAACTGAGGGAAGTGAAACTCACAGTGTCAATAGTAGTCTCGGCTAAAGATTGTTTAATCAACGAAATTAGCTTTAATAGCACACATGCAAGTAGGGACTCAAATCAGCATCTAAGTCGGTAATGGTTATAACTTGGATTTGGTCAGGAGTTTTCACCCCGGATTGAGTCTATAGGACACGGGTATGGTGATGGAGATCAGGGTAGTATTAGTTTTCAGGTTGGCTTCCGGGCACCAGTTCGCGTGTCAGTCAATGTCAGTAGTTTAACATGTTCGGACAATGATACGGGAATACCAATAGTGCCAACATGTTGTTATTTAAGAATGATTAACTTTTCATTAAGGGAGTTTGGGTGTTTGTGTCACACCCCGACCGCGTAAAACAACAAAGCGCGGCGGAAACATCGGGGCGTGTTGCAACAGAATCATTGTTTCATAACCATGGATACAAAAAGTGTTTTGTTTTATTAAACATTGAATATTTACATTGTCTGGAAATCTAAATACCCAATTTAAACATAGTCTATCATTGTTATTGAGTCACTAAAGCCTCGTCCAGTCCTATGTGAGCATGCATCTTATCAATCGATATCATTCAACAATACCTGAAACATATGTGAAAACGAGGTCAGCAAAGAAATGCTGGCGAATACATAGGTTTTGTAGGAGTGTTGAAATCATGGCTAGTTTAGATGTTGCAATACTTTATAAAAACCTTGTTTTGAAAAGAGTGTAACATTGCAACTTAATTAACCAACTCAAATCAAGCGGGTTATAATTTATAAAACTCGTAGCCATGACTCTTAACCCAAAAACATTTGTTTTAGCAAAGCAAATTGTGAAACATCTCGAAATAAATCGTTAATGAAACTCGTTAATAAATCTCGTTAAAAACTCATATAGTTTATATCATATCGAAAACCTTGTTTGTGTGACATCGTTTGAAAATCGTTTACCCAAGTGAACTAAATAACGCCACGGTATGTAATATGATGAAATCACTTATATATAGGAAGTACCAACGGCGTATCCACCATGCTTTCATCACATTACACCCGTCCCGTTATCTAAACACTTAACCAAAAACCAATCGTATATCGCTTTGAAACCGATCGTTTACCCAATCGTTAAAACATCGTGTGAAAACCAATCGTTTACCCAATCGTTAAAACATCGTGTGAAAACCAATTGTTTACCCAATCGTTAAAACATCGTGTGAAAACCAATCGTTTACCCAAATCGTATAATTCGTTTTAGGTCGTGAAACTACTTAAATGGTCGTCTCGCTAATAACATTCAAACCTTCTTGACTCGCATTAATAAACCCTTACCAAAGGATAGATTAACAATTCGCATTAATAAACCCTTACCAAAGGATAGATTAACAATTCGCATTAATAAACCCGTACCAAAGGATAGATTAACAACTCGTATTAATAAACCCTTACCAAAGAGTAAATTAACAATTACAGATTCAGTCGCTACCCACAACACCCACACATAACTACGGGTGTAGTAAATAACGGGATTTGTCAGATCCTATGGTACCATAACCTGATACTGGTCGGCTTGATCATTGCTAATGAATGTCATTTGTTATGTAAATACAACCAACAAGTTTGTTCATTTTTGAAATCGTTATTAGTTTTGTATAAATCATCTTAATCGTTTTTGAAACCATCGTTATAACATCGAAAATCGTTTTGATACCATCGTTAAAACCTTGAAAACATTTAGCACATATGAGTCACCCCAAAACAATTGAAAGCAGTAAAATAGGGGAATAATGTACTCGCCTGAGAATGCTTAGAGGTCTTGAACAACAACCAAACAAAGCTAGAGAGAGCACGGAATCAGTCGGCAATCTAAAACTATATAAATAAACCGGACTTAAATCGGGAGATCGGATAGGATGAGGCTTGGTAAACCAAATGAGTATTGGAACTCATATGATATGGTTTAACAAGGCCTACATACTACATGAAACCTAACCTAAGTGCTTTCGACCCATCGCGACCCATTAAGGTAGCTTATGCTACTTTAACGCGTCGTACGCGTGAAACGCGTTCGGACCGTCTAACTAGTCCTATGACAAGTGTTATATGCCTAAACATGTTACATAATCAGTTATGTGACAAAAGTTTAGGTTACATATGCTTAATGACCAATTACACATGAAAAGGGTATTCTGGTAATTTACCTAAGGCATATAAACTACCTATCATACAACTACTTAAACGAAGCGACCATAAGGTATAACCTCGGAAGGTTATTCCCTACCTACTATGGTCACCTAATGTATTTGGTCGGATCCTAATGATCGACCAAATGGGTCGGGTTCGAAGGTATAAGCGATTTATCAGATCGCTTACCCTACGACCCTAGACAACATGGTAATCAGTAGGCATAGTCCCAAGGGACTATAACCAACGTGATTACACTCACGTTGCGAAGTTCAAACGAACTTCGCATTGACCATAAACTGGTCAATGCAGAAAGTCAAACAAAGTTTGACTTTCAGACTCGAAAGACTCGAAAAGCAATAAAAGAACGAAAGAGTACTTACGAAGGGTCCCCGAATGCTAATTTCGATTCAAAAATCTCAGGTATGAAACAATAGTTTCAACTTAGAGTTTCTCAAATCAAAATTCTAGTGATTTGAGCAATGGGGGGCATGGGGTATTTATAGTAAAAGGTCCACCGTTAAGATCGTTTCATGGAAAACGTGCCATGATCTTGCCCGTACATTTGTCGTAAAGTTGTGGTGGCTAAATATCATCCTTATCATCTGACTAAGCATGTGAGAATGTGTGGGTGTGAATCAACCAGCTGCAATCTGCTGTTAGATGCATTTAATCTGGTCAGAAGGTGCCACGCGGGCCATGATCTTGCCCGTACATTTGTCGTAAAGTTGTGGTGGCTAAATATCATCCTTATCATCTGACTAAGCATGTGAGAATGTGTGGGTGTGAATCAACCAGCTGCAATCTGCTGTTAGATGCATTTAATCTGGTCAGAAGGTGCCACGCGGGCCGCGTGAGGATGTTCAGAAACTGAGGCGGGCCGCCTGGCCTGCACAGATCAGAATTAAGTTTGCAGAATGACAGTTTCAGTCCCTGCACGTGTTTAAGGCCATTTCCGACACTTCTAAGGCCCGTAAAGCCAACTTTAAGGCCCTAAAATGATGCCTAAACATTGTGGACATGAAACATGCTCAAAAATATGCCGGATGTTTGTTCGTTTGGCCGTACGAACGCGATGTTCGCTTAATTACGACGGAATGCGCATAAGCGCGAAAAACGATCCAAATGACGTGACGAATGGATTTTTCTTAAGCCAAACACTAAAGCATAATATAGTCATGCTTACATAAATTTTTGGATGTCCGGATGTATTCAGAACGTAAGTTATACGCGAAAATGCAAACTTGTGCACTTTTTGACACTTTTAGTCCCTGAGTGACCCAAAAGTTTATTTTAGCATACCGAACCCCTCAAAGCCTTCTAAGCTATGTAAAGGATATTTATGATATGTTTAACTTATGGTCATGTTCCGGAATGTCTGTTACAGTTCAAATTGGCATACTTTCGCAGTTTGTCAAGTTTAGTCCCTGTAGTCGAATTAACTTGTTTCCGGCATACCAAACCATCCAAAACTTATTTCTAAGTTATGTAGAGGCTATTTAAGGTATGTTAAGCCAATTTCACTATTCCAGAGTGTTCGTTGCATTAAACTGGTTATATTTACGCATCAGTGCGCATATAACCTTCCAGAAAGCGATTTAGAGTTTGGAATTGAACAAAAATTGATATGTGCAAATGATACACATATTTTTACAAATCCCAAGTATGAAATATAATATTTCATTGGTTTGGTATTTGTTTGATGGCCATGGAGGCACAGGTGTTACAGTCTCCCCTACTTTAGGAAATTTCGTCCCGAAATTTATTTAGAGGAAACTTGTGAGAGTTTGAAAACATGAAGTTTGAAAAGATCGAACAACATTGGTTAGGGTTCTGAACTTCTAGTAACCTTAATAACATTATGCTTGCAATGTAAGAGGGATACTTATATACAAGTATATGAAGCGTCATTGGTGCGTCCACCGTACCTCCATTACATCGTTCTCATTTTGTTATTGTTGTCACTATCGGTTCTTACACATAATAAATCCTACTGGGTTTCTATGCACTAAATTTCATAATTATGTACGCGTCCATAATTAGACAATTCCTTGCACAGTTCACACAGTCTATTTTATAATGTGTAGGGTAAAACCAAATGAGCAAACATGTGATGAGTGTGACTGGACCACCATAGGGTCCTTTCAGCTGTATCATCACATGCCATTCTTAACCAGATCTTGAATCAATCTTTAACTAGACCACTCAAGGGTCTCTCATTGAATCGTAGAATGGTACTATATAACCCAAGGGTCTTAACTACCACGTAGAAGCCCATAAGGATTTAAGGTAGTACCTTTTGAATATCCTACTATGAATCCCTCATATAAAGATATGAAAGATTCTATGAGGATTTGAAAATCGGATCACACAAAAACATAGAGGAGAACACATAAACACATATCACATAATCGCATAATCGTATACTCGCATAATTGTTTAATTTGACCTTTAAATTTGTTATCTTTGGACACGGGTATTTAAAGCATACAAGGAATCTAATCCTTAATTGCAGCAATTTGGATGGATCCACATGAATACCCTGTTTGTTGACTACATAACCCAAAAACTGAACTTCTTTAAGCCAAATTTCCTCTTGGAGGATTTAGCGAAAAGTTTGTTCCTTCTTTAGGGGTTCCAATGTCAACGAAGGTGTTGATCGTGATTGGCTCGGGACATGAATAGATCAAGATGTCATTAACAACAATGACGAACTGATCCAAATAAGGCTTGCAGACTCTATTTATTAAGTCCTTGAAGATGGCTGGAGCATTTGTCAATCCAAAAGGCATGACTATAAACTCGTAATGGCCATACTTCATGCAGAAAACCGTTTTGGGAATATCTTCTTTGAGAATACAAAGTTGATGATATCCAAAACGCAAATCGATTTTGGAAAAGCATGAAACGCTATGCAGTTGATCGGAGAAATCGTTGATTTAAGGTAGGGGATATCGATTCTTGATGGTAAGCTTACTAGGCTTACGTAAATCGATATACATTCAAAAGATCCATTTTTCTTTTCACAAAGAGGACAGGAGTTTCTCCAAGGTGAAAAGTTCGGACGGATGAATCCTTTATCAGACAACTCTTGAAGCTGTTTTGATAATTCTTGCATCTCGAACGGTGCAAGATGATAAGATACTTTAGATTTAAAAGAAACAAGTGTTTGAGGTTCTTAGGGAGATCACAAGTGATCATAAGAATGACAGAACCACACGAGTAGTTTTGTCTTTGTGTTGACATCATAAGGTTGGATCAAACACTCATACAATTGCATTAGTTGAAAAAAAATAAAAACCCCAAATTTTTATTTATATAACAACCGCATTGTCTTTAAATGTTACAAGATAACAACCAGAGGAATTTCAAAATACTAATTGTTCTTCATCATTGATTGCCTCATTGATGTTATACACTCGTCCACGTGCTGGATTCACATTGACGTTGACGTTCGCATTTGGGTTTGCGTTAGCATTTGCATTCATCAGTCTCGGACAGTTGTGGCGGAAGTGACCAATCTCTCCGCAGTTGAAACATGACCCCAGTGGGAATCTCGCAGCATTCCCTTGAACCGGAGCTTGAACCTGAGCAGCCTGATTTTGTCCCAGACGACAAACATTGGCCAAATGCCCAAGTCTACCACACGTTGTGCATTTCTTGCAATCTTGTTGTGCAACGTGATGACCATTGCAACGGGCACAATGTGGTGCGGTACCAGCATATGCCTTCTTTGCAGATGGCTGTGCCGGTGGGTTTTGCAAGTTCTGAGCAGTCTGTGCTGTAACAGCAAAATTTTGGGCACCCTTCCGCTTCTTTGATTTCTTCGAAGTCTCACCTTCCTTACCCTTCTTGTTTTGACCTTTCTTGCTATCCTCCTTGTCAGACCCCTGCTTCTTACCCTTGTCACCCTTTCTGTGTAACTTATTCTTCCGAATCTGCGACTCAGTCAATGTCGCAGCTAACTCGATCGCCTGACGGAGTGTGGTAGGGCTACTACCAGTAAGGATGTCTTGTACCGTGTCAGGTAGGCCGTCATTGAACCTTTCGATAGCCTTGTCGAGTGGGGTAACCATTGTCGGGCAAAGCAGACTCAACTCCTCAAACCTATCAGTATACGCCCTGTGCTCACCATTATCTTGCTTCAACTCATCAAATTCCTTCTCCAAAGCTCGCTGCTCATGACGAGGACAGAATTCCCTCATCATAAGGGCCCTAAGTTCAGCCCACGTCTGTGCTAGAGCAACTTCTGCACCACGATCCCTCATAACCCCGTTCCACTATGTGAGAGCCCTCTTCTGAAACACACTCGAAGAAAACTCGACCCTGCGATTGTCAGGACACTGCACGTGGCGGAAAGTATTCTCAATGCTCTCAAACCATTGAAGAACCCCAGTCGCTCCTTCAGAACCACTAAACTTGAGTGGTTTAGCCTGGTTAAAATCCTTGTATTTGCATGGAACGTTGTTGTTGTTATTATTGCCATTGTTGTATATCTCGTGGACTTGGGTTACAACCCCGGGAAGCACAGCAGCCACCTGCTGAGAGATCAGGGCTGCGAGTTCTTCAATAGTGAAAGTCCGAGCATCGGTTCGAGCATCGCGTCGAGGAGGCATTGTCTAAAAGAGGAAACATGAAATGAACGAGTGAGAGAATTAGACGAAAAGAATGAGATGAACAAATCTGATGAAAGCAAGGATAGTGGTCATTTGTTTGTTACTACAAAGCAACAAACGACCTCGGTGATTAATCAAAGTAAATAGGTCAAAAATAATGTATCGCGAAGACATGCTCGCCTATAAGTGAACACTCATCCCAAGAATTCCCAGGTAAGCACAACTGGTCTCGCGTCTGATGAGATGTATACGAAGTGCTTGCCTAGACAGAAAACCCAGAATACAGGCATTCACCCTTCCAGTTTGCACGTGTTCACATTATTTAAAACCCAAAACCTTGACGAGATTTTGAAAATTCAAAGGGGTTCAAAACCATATAACAGAGGGTTCAAAACCTTACAATAGAGGGTTCAAAACCTTGTAATAAATCATTCTAGAACAGATGATTAGTTTTCAAAGCGGTTTTGAAATTTATGTTCTTGTTGTGGTAGTCGCCTAAGGATAGGTGACGGTATTATTTTATGACTAAACGCAAGTAAACTCGCGTTAGGGTCCTAAGAAGGTTATAGACTAGGTCAAAGCATTACTAATAACCTAATTCCCTATAACCATTGGCTCTGATACCAACTTTTCTGTCACACCCCGACCGCGTAAAACAACAAATCGGGGCGGAAACATCGGGGCGTGTTGCAACAGAATCATTGTTTCATAACCATGGATACAAAAAGTGTTTCGTTTTATTAAACATTGAATATTTACATTGTCTGGAAATCTAAATACCCAATTTAAACATAGTCTATCATTGTTATTGAGTCACTAAAGCCTCGTCCAGTCCTATGTGAGCATGCATCTTATCAATCGATATCATTCAACAATACCTGAAACATATGTGAAAACGAGGTCAGCAAAGAAATGCTGGCGAATACATAGGTTTTGTAGGAGTGTTGAAATCATGGCTAGTTTAGTTGTTGCAATACTTTATAAAAACCTTGTTTTGAAAAGAGTGTAACATTGCAACTTAATTAACCAACTCAAATCAAGCGGGTTATAATTTATAAAACTCGTAGCCATGACTCTTAACCCAAAAACATTTGTTTTAGCAAAGCAAATTGTGAAACATCTCGAAATAAATCGTTAATGAAACTCGTTAATAAATCTCGTTAAAAACTCGTATAGTTTATATCATATCGAAAACCTTGTTTGTGTGACATCGTTTGAAAATCGTTTACCCAAGTGAACTAAATAACGCCACGGTATGTAATATGATGAAATCACTTATATATAGGAAGTACCAACGGCGTATCCACCATGCTTTCATCACATTACACCCGTCCCGTTATCTAAACACTTAACCAAAAACCAATCGTATATCGCTTTGAAACCAATCGTTTACCCAATCGTTAAAACATCGTGTGAAAACCAATCGTTTACCCAATCGTTAAAACATCGTGTGAAAACCAATCGTTTACCCAAATCGTATAATTCGTTTTAGGTCGTGAAACTACTTAAATGGTTGTCTCGCTAATAACATTCAAACCTTCTTGACTCGCATTAATAAACCCTTACCAAAGGATAGATTAACAATTCGCATTAATAAACCCTTACCAAAGGATAGATTAACAATTCGCATTAATAAACCCTTACCAAAGGATAGATTAACAACTCGTATTAATAAACCCTTACCAAAGAGTAAATTAACAATTACAGATTCAGTCGCTACCCACAACACCCACACATAACTACGGGTGTAGTAAATAACGGGATTTGTCAGATCCTATGGTACCATAACCTGATACTGGTCGGCTTGATCATTGCTAATGAATGTCATTTGTTATGTAAATACAACCAACAAGTTTGTTCACTTTTTGAAATCGTTATTAGTTTTGTATAAATCATCTTAATCGTTTTTGAAACCATCGTTATAACATCGAAAATCGTTTTGATACCATCGTTAAAACCTTGAAAACATTTAGCACATATGAGTCACCCCAAAACAATTGAAAGCAGTAAAATAGGGGAATAATGTACTCGCCTGAGAATGCTTAGAGGTCTTGAACAACAACCAAACAAAGCTAGAGAGAGCACGGAATCAGTCGGCAATCTAAAACTATATAAATAAACCGGACTTAAATCGGGAGATCGGATAGGATGAGGCTTGGTAAACCAAATGAGTATTGGAACTCATATGATATGGTTTAACAAGGCCTACATACTACATGAAACCTAACCTAAGTGCTTTCGACCCATCGCGACCCATTAAGGTAGCTTATGCTACTTTAACGCGTCGTACGCGTGAAACGCGTTCGGACCGTCTAACTAATCCTATGACAAGTGTTATATGCCTAAACATGTTACATAATCAGTTATGTGACAAAAGTTTAGGTTACATATGCTTAATGACCAATTACACATGAAAAGGGTATTCTGGTAATTTACCTAAGGCATATAAACTACCTATCATACAACTACTTAAACGAAGCGACCATAAGGTATAACCTCGGAAGGTTATTCCCTACCTACTATGGTCACCTAATGTATTTGGTCGGATCCTAATGATCGACCAAATGGGTCGGGTTCGAAGGTATAAACGATTTATCAGATCGCTTACCCTACGACCCTAGACAACATGGTAATCAGTAGGCATAGTCCCAAGGGACTATAACCAACGTGATTACACTCACGTTGCGAAGTTCAAACGAACTTCGCATTGGCCATAAACTGGTCAATGCAGAAAGTTGACTTTCAGACTCGAAAGACTCGAAAAGCAATAAAAGAACGAAAGAATACTTACGAAGGGTCCCCGAATGCTAATTTCGATTCAAAAATCTCAGGTATGAAACAATAGTTTCAACTTAGAGTTTCTCAAATCAAAATTCTAGTGATTTGAGCAATGGGGGGCATGGGGTATTTATAGTAAAAGGTCCACCGTTAAGATCGTTTCATGGAAAACGTGCCATGATCTTGCCCGTACATTTGTCGTAAAGTTGTGGTGGCTAAATATCATCCTTATCATCTGACTAAGCATGTGAGAATGTGTGGGTGTGAATCAACCAGCTGCAATCTGCTGTTAGATGCATTTAATCTGGTCAGAAGGTGCCACGCGGGCCGCGTGAGGATGTTCAGAAACTGAGGCGGGCCGCCTGGCCTGCACAGATCAGAATTAAGTTTGCAGAATGACAGTTTCAGTCCCTGCACGTGTTTAAGGCCATTTCCGACACTTCTAAGGCCCGTAAAGCCAACTTTAAGGCCCTAAAATGATGCCTAAACATTGTGGACATGAAACATGCTCAAAAATATGCCGGATGTTTGTTCGTTTGGCCGTACGAACGCGATGTTCGCTTAATTACGACGGAATGCGCATAAGCGCGAAAAACGATCCAAATGACGTGACGAATGGATTTTTCTTAAGCCAAACACTAAAGCATAATATAGTCATGCTTACATAAATTTTTGGATGTCCGGATGTATTCAGAACGTAAGTTATACGCGAAAATGCAAACTTGTGCACTTTTTGACACTTTTAGTCCCTGAATGACCCAAAAGTTTATTTTAGCATACCGAACCCCTCAAAGCCTTCTAAGCTATGTAAAGGATATTTATGATATGTTTAACTTATGGTCATGTTCCAGAATGTCTGTTACAGTTCAAATTGGCATACTTTCGCAGTTTGTCAAGTTTAGTCCCTGTAGTCGAATTAACTTGTTTCCGGCATACCAAACCATCCAAAACTTATTTCTAAGTTATGTAGAGGCTATTTAAGGTATGTTAAGCCAATTTCACTATTCCAGAGTGTTCGTTGCATTAAACTGGTTATATTTACGCATCAGTGCGCATATAACCTTCCAGAAAGCGATTTAGAGTTTGGAATTGAACAAAAATTGATATGTGCAAATGATACACATATTTTTACAAATCCCAAGTATGAAATATAATATTTCATTGGTTTGGTATTTGTTTGATGGCCATGGAGGCACAGGTGTTACAGTCTCCCCTACTTTAGGAAATTTCGTCCCGAAATTTATTTAGAGGAAACTTGTGAGAGTTTGAAAACATGAAGTTTGAAAAGATCGAACAACATTGGTTAGGGTTCTGAACTTCTAGTAACCTTAATAACATTATGCTTGCAATGTAAGAGGGATACTTATATACAAGTATATGAAGCGTCATTGGTGCGTCCACCGTACCTCCATTACATCGTTCTCATTTTGTTATTGTTGTCACTATCGGTTCTTACACATAATAAATCCTACTGGGTTTCTATGCACTAAATTTCATAATTATGTACGCGTCCATAATTAGACAATTCCTTGCACAGTTCACACAGTCTATTTTATAATGTGTAGGGTAAAACCAAATGAGCAAACATGTGATGAGTGTGACTGGACCACCATAGGGTCCTTTCAGCTGTATCATCACATGCCATTCTTAACCAGATCTTGAATCAATCTTTAACTAGACCACTCAAGGGTCTCTCATTGAATCGTAGAATGGTACTATATAACCCAAGGGTCTTAACTACCACGTAGAAGCCCATAAGGATTTAAGGTAGTACCTTTTGAATATCCTACTATGAATCCCTCATATAAAGATATGAAAGATTCTATGAGGATTTGAAAATCGGATCACACAAAAACATAGAGGAGAACACATAAACACATATCACATAATCGCATAATCGTATACTCGCATAATTGTTTAATTTGACCTTTAAATTTGTTATCTTTGGACACGGGTATTTAAAGCATACAAGGAATCTAATCCTTAATTGCAGCAATTTGGATGGATCCACATGAATACCCTGTTTGTTGACTACATAACCCAAAAACTGAACTTCTTTAAGCCAAATTTCCTCTTGGAGGATTTAGCGAAAAGTTTGTTCCTTCTTTAGGGGTTCCAATGTCAACGAAGGTGTTGATCGTGATTGGCTCGGGACATGAATAGATCAAGATGTCATTAACAACAATGACGAACTGATCCAAATAAGGCTTGCAGACTCTATTTATTAAGTCCTTGAAGATGGCTGGAGCATTTGTCAATCCAAAAGGCATGACTATAAACTCGTAATGGCCATACTTCATGCAGAAAACCGTTTTGGGAATATCTTCTTTGAGAATACAAAGTTGATGATATCCAAAACGCAAATCGATTTTGGAAAAGCATGAAACGCTATGCAGTTGATCGGAGAAATCGTTGATTTAAGGTAGGGGATATCGATTCTTGATGGTAAGCTTACTAGGCTTACGTAAATCGATATACATTCAAAAGATCCATTTTTCTTTTCACAAAGAGGACAGGAGTTTCTCCAAGGTGAAAAGTTCGGACGGATGAATCCTTTATCAGACAACTCTTGAAGCTGTTTTGATAATTCTTGCATCTCGAACGGTGCAAGATGATAAGATACTTTAGATTTAAAAGAAACAAGTGTTTGAGGTTCTTAGGGAGATCACAAGTGATCATAAGAATGACAGAACCACACGAGTAGTTTTGTCTTTGTGTTGACATCATAAGGTTGGATCAAACACTCATACAATTGCATTAGTTGAAAAAAAATAAAAACCCCAAATTTTTATTTATATAACAACCGCATTGTCTTTAAATGTTACAAGATAACAACCAGAGGAAATTCAAAATACTAATTGTTCTTCATCATTGATTGCCTCATTGATGTTATACACTCGTCCACGTGCTGGATTCACATTGACGTTGACGTTCGCATTTGGGTTTGCGTTAGCATTTGCATTCATCAGTCTCGGACAGTTGTGGCGGAAGTGACCAATCTCTCCGCAGTTGAAACATGACCCCAGTGGGAATCTCGCAGCATTCCCTTGAACCGGAGCTTGAACCTGAGCAGCCTGATTTTGTCCCAGACGACAAACATTGGCCAAATGCCCAAGTCTACCACACGTTGTGCATTTCTTGCAATCTTGTTGTGCAACGTGATGACCATTGCAACGGGCACAATGTGGTGCGGTACCAGCATATGCCTTCTTTGCAGATGGCTGTGCCGGTGGGTTTTGCAAGTTCTGAGCAGTCTGTGCTGTAACAGCAAAATTTTGGGCACCCTTCCGCTTCTTTGATTTCTTCGAAGTCTCACCTTCCTTACCCTTCTTGTTTTGACCTTTCTTGCTATCCTCCTTGTCAGACCCCTGCTTCTTACCCTTGTCACCCTTTCTGTGTAACTTATTCTTCCGAATCTGCGACTCAGTCAATGTCGCAGCTAACTCGATCGCCTGACGGAGTGTGGTAGGGCTACTACCAGTAAGGATGTCTTGTACCGTGTCAGGTAGGCCGTCATTGAACCTTTCGATAGCCTTGTCGAGTGGGGTAACCATTGTCGGGCAAAGCAGACTCAACTCCTCAAACCTATCAGTATACGCCCTGTGCTCACCATTATCTTGCTTCAACTCATCAAATTCCTTCTCCAAAGCTCGCTGCTCATGACGAGGACAGAATTCCCTCATCATAAGGGCCCTAAGTTCAGCCCACGTCTGTGCTAGAGCAACTTCTGCACCACGATCCCTCATAACCCCGTTCCACTATGTGAGAGCCCTCTTCTGAAACACACTCGAAGAAAACTCGACCCTGCGATTGTCAGGACACTGCACGTGGCGGAAAGTATTCTCAATGCTCTCAAACCATTGAAGAACCCCAGTCGCTCCTTCAGAACCACTAAACTTGAGTGGTTTAGCCTGGTTAAAATCCTTGTATTTGCATGGAACGTTGTTGTTGTTATTATTGCCATTGTTGTATATCTCGTGGACTTGGGTTACAACCCCGGGAAGCACAGCAGCCACCTGCTGAGAGATCAGGGCTGCGAGTTCTTCAATAGTGAAAGTCCGAGCATCGGTTCGAGCATCGCGTCGAGGAGGCATTGTCTAAAAGAGGAAACATGAAATGAACGAGTGAGAGAATTAGACGAAAAGAATGAGATGAACAAATCTGATGAAAGCAAGGATAGTGGTCATTTGTTTGTTACTACAAAGCAACAAACGACCTCGGTGATTAATCAAAGTAAATAGGTCAAAAATAATGTATCGCGAAGACATGCTCGCCTATAAGTGAACACTCATCCCAAGAATTCCCAGGTAAGCACAACTGGTCTCGCGTCTGATGAGATGTATACGAAGTGCTTGCCTAGACAGAAAACCCAGAATACAGGCATTCACCCTTCCAGTTTGCACGTGTTCACATTATTTAAAACCCAAAACCTTGACGAGATTTTGAAAATTCAAAGGGGTTCAAAACCATATAACAGAGGGTTCAAAACCTTACAATAGAGGGTTCAAAACCTTGTAATAAATCATTCTAGAACAGATGATTAGTTTTCAAAGCGGTTTTGAAATTTATGTTCTTGTTGTGGTAGTCGCCTAAGGATAGGTGACGGTATTGTTTTATGACTAAACGCAAGTAAACTCGCGTTAGGGTCCTAAGAAGGTTATAGACTAGGTCAAAGCATTACTAATAACCTAATTCCCTATAACCATTGGCTCTGATACCAACTTTTCTGTCACACCCCGACCGCGTAAAACAACAAATCGGGGCGGAAACATCGGGGCGTGTTGCAACAGAATCATTGTTTCATAACCATGGATACAAAAAGTGTTTCGTTTTATTAAACATTGAATATTTACATTGTCTGGAAATCTAAATACCCAATTTAAACATAGTCTATCATTGTTATTGAGTCACTAAAGCCTCGTCCAGTCCTATGTGAGCATGCATCTTATCAATCGATATCATTCAACAATACCTGAAACATATGTGAAAACGAGGTCAGCAAAGAAATGCTGGCGAATACATAGGTTTTGTAGGAGTGTTGAAATCATGGCTAGTTTAGTTGTTGCAATACTTTATAAAAACCTTGTTTTGAAAAGAGTGTAACATTGCAACTTAATTAACCAACTCAAATCAAGCGGGTTATAATTTATAAAACTCGTAGCCATGACTCTTAACCCAAAAACATTTGTTTTAGCAAAGCAAATTGTGAAACATCTCGAAATAAATCGTTAATGAAACTCGTTAATAAATCTCGTTAAAAACTCGTATAGTTTATATCATATCGAAAACCTTGTTTGTGTGACATCGTTTGAAAATCGTTTACCCAAGTGAACTAAATAACGCCACGGTATGTAATATGATGAAATCACTTATATATAGGAAGTACCAACGGCGTATCCACCATGCTTTCATCACATTACACCCGTCCCGTTATCTAAACACTTAACCAAAAACCAATCGTATATCGCTTTGAAACCAATCGTTTACCCAATCGTTAAAACATCGTGTGAAAACCAATCGTTTACCCAATCGTTAAAACATCGTGTGAAAACCAATCGTTTACCCAAATCGTATAATTCGTTTTAGGTCGTGAAACTACTTAAATGGTTGTCTCGCTAATAACATTCAAACCTTCTTGACTCGCATTAATAAACCCTTACCAAAGGATAGATTAACAATTCGCATTAATAAACCCTTACCAAAGGATAGATTAACAATTCGCATTAATAAACCCTTACCAAAGGATAGATTAACAACTCGTATTAATAAACCCTTACCAAAGAGTAAATTAACAATTACAGATTCAGTCGCTACCCACAACACCCACACATAACTACGGGTGTAGTAAATAACGGGATTTGTCAGATCCTATGGTACCATAACCTGATACTGGTCGGCTTGATCATTGCTAATGAATGTCATTTGTTATGTAAATACAACCAACAAGTTTGTTCACTTTTTGAAATCGTTATTAGTTTTGTATAAATCATCTTAATCGTTTTTGAAACCATCGTTATAACATCGAAAATCGTTTTGATACCATCGTTAAAACCTTGAAAACATTTAGCACATATGAGTCACCCCAAAACAATTGAAAGCAGTAAAATAGGGGAATAATGTACTCGCCTGAGAATGCTTAGAGGTCTTGAACAACAACCAAACAAAGCTAGAGAGAGCACGGAATCAGTCGGCAATCTAAAACTATATAAATAAACCGGACTTAAATCGGGAGATCGGATAGGATGAGGCTTGGTAAACCAAATGAGTATTGGAACTCATATGATATGGTTTAACAAGGCCTACATACTACATGAAACCTAACCTAAGTGCTTTCGACCCATCGCGACCCATTAAGGTAGCTTATGCTACTTTAACGCGTCGTACGCGTGAAACGCGTTCGGACCGTCTAACTAATCCTATGACAAGTGTTATATGCCTAAACATGTTACATAATCAGTTATGTGACAAAAGTTTAGGTTACATATGCTTAATGACCAATTACACATGAAAAGGGTATTCTGGTAATTTACCTAAGGCATATAAACTACCTATCATACAACTACTTAAACGAAGCGACCATAAGGTATAACCTCGGAAGGTTATTCCCTACCTACTATGGTCACCTAATGTATTTGGTCGGATCCTAATGATCGACCAAATGGGTCGGGTTCGAAGGTATAAACGATTTATCAGATCGCTTACCCTACGACCCTAGACAACATGGTAATCAGTAGGCATAGTCCCAAGGGACTATAACCAACGTGATTACACTCACGTTGCGAAGTTCAAACGAACTTCGCATTGGCCATAAACTGGTCAATGCAGAAAGTCAAACAAAGTTTGACTTTCAGACTCGAAAGACTCGAAAAGCAATAAAAGAACGAAAGAATACTTACGAAGGGTCCCCGAATGCTAATTTCGATTCAAAAATCTCAGGTATGAAACAATAGTTTCAACTTAGAGTTTCTCAAATCAAAATTCTAGTGATTTGAGCAATGGGGGGCATGGGGTATTTATAGTAAAAGGTCCACCGTTAAGATCGTTTCATGGAAAACGTGCCATAATCTTGCCCGTACATTTGTCGTAAAGTTGTGGTGGCTAAATATCATCCTTATCATCTGACTAAGCATGTGAGAATGTGTGGGTGTGAATCAACCAGCTGCAATCTGCTGTTAGATGCATTTAATCTGGTCAGAAGGTGCCACGCGGGCCGCGTGAGGATGTTCAGAAACTGAGGCGGGCCGCCTGGCCTGCACAGATCAGAATTAAGTTTGCAGAATGACAGTTTCAGTCCCTGCACGTGTTTAAGGCCATTGCCGACACTTCTAAGGCCCGTAAAGCCAACTTTAAGGCCCTAAAATGATGCCTAAACATTGTGGACATGAAACATGCTCAAAAATATGCCGGATGTTGGTTCGTTTGGCCGTACGAACGCGATGTTCGCTTAATTACGACGGAATGCGCATAAGCGCGAAAAACGATCCAAATGACGTGACGAATGGATTTTTCTTAAGCCAAACACTAAAGCATAATATAGTCATGCTTACATAAATTTTTGGATGTCCGGATGTATTCAGAACGTAAGTTATGCGCGAAAATGCAAACTTGTGCACTTTTTGACACTTTTAGTCCCTGAATGACCCAAAAGTTTATTTTAGCATACCGAACCCCTCAAAGCCTATTTCTAAGCTATGTAAAGGATATTTATGATATGTTTAACTTATGGTCATGTTCCGGAATGTCTGTTACAGTTCAAATTGGCATACTTTCGCAGTTTGTCAAGTTTAGTCCCTGTAGTCGAATTAACTTGTTTCCGGCATACCAAACCATCCAAAACTTATTTCTAAGTTATGTAGAGGATATTTAAGGTATGTTAAGCCTATTTCACTATTCCGGAGTGTTCGTTGCATTAAACTGGTTATATTTACGCATCAGTGCGCATATAACCTTCCAGAAAGCGATTTAGAGTTTGGAATTGAACAAAAATTGATATGTGCAAATGATACACATATTTTTACAAATCCCAAGTATGAAATATAATATTTCATTGGTTCGGTATTTGTTTGATGGCCATGGAGGCACAGGTGTTACAGTTTGGGAGACCAGTTTTCCCAATTTTGAGTTTCCGTTTCCACCGTCGGGGATTTCCCGAACTGGTATTGGACACACCCCGAGTGTCCAATCCGCCCTGGAATCTCCCGGAATACTCTCCGTGTTTTGATTATAGTATTTGTCGGGTTGGGTCAGTTCCCAGTTCCGGCAGGTTCGTTACACGGTAAACTGCCGAAATTGATTTAAAATAACCCATTTTTAATCCCAAAAATTCCCATTTTATCTATAATTTGAATAAAATTCTAAAAATTTTTATATAACTCAGTAAAAATATTTAGAATAAGGGAAAAATTTCTGGGAATTTATTTTGACATTTTACTTGTCTAAATAAATTATTTATAAAACCATATTTAACCACATAATTAACATTAATTACCATCATTGATCCAAAAATCCCCAAAACTTTCATGGACATCCCTTATGTTTCCAGAAACATCTCCAAAAATTTTAAGATTTATCCGATTTGGTTTCGGTGCATTTTCGGCTACCGAAAATTCGCAAAAACGCAGATTTTTAGCCCAAATCAAAACTCAACCAATGAACTCCGAATTTTCCCAGAACATCCCACATATGTTCCTTAGTGTCTTTGTAGATTTATTGAATCCGTTAATATTTTTTCCAGAATTCTTTTTGTAAAACGGTAAAAAATTCACCAAAAATTGTAAAAATTTCCAAATATTCAAAACTTTTATATGGGCCTTCCTGACACTACCCTTCATCACCACACCAAATTTCAGCTCAATCCACGTATCACGGACCAAGTTATAGCCAAAACAAAATTCTGCCTATTCTAGTTTCAGTTTTTGGATGCTATACGTAGCGCAAGCTTCGATTCCAAGCGTTGCTTGTGAGTCCAGAAGTATGTGTGGGCTATATTCAGTACCTAAACATCAAGTACAATCCAAATATGCTAGAACTTAGATCAATCAAGCTTTGATTCTTTGTTTTTCGGATAATCGAATAGTTAGGCGATTTTTGTCGAATTGGTGTTTATTAGGGTATCAAAACCCAAAGATTTGTAACCATGGCTGCCATATAACACCAGGGAACTCCCATGGTGTTCTTATTCAGCCCCTAAACTTGTTTAAACCTTCAAAATTCATGGATTAAAAAGGGTTTTTAGGTTGTAAATCATGTATAATTAAGAAATCATGGTTAAAACTATAGGAAACAAGGCTAATACCTTGGATTTGAAAGTGTTTAGGACAAGATCAGCTGAGATTCATGAGAAAGGAGCAGAATTTTGGGAGGTATGAGTGAGAATTAAAAGAAAAAGGAAAAAAATATATATATAAAGGGGGGGTGGTGGCTGTAACACCCTCAAAATACCACCTGCGGGAACTCCGCGAGGCGTGTTACTCATCAGAGTTCGAGCCACCAATCACATTGAACCAATGATAAATATTTAAATAAAACATGTCATGAATTACCAATAGAAAATATCAAACATAGGGTTACTCCCAAAGAGTTGTGTAGCGGAAGCATATAGTAAATCGTTTAACAATTGTTTCATAGTAAATGTTCAAAACCAACGTTTCACTTATAAGTTAATCCAAGAGCCTCGATCCATGACCACTCCAGCACTCCCAGATAGCAAGTCCACGTCACGAATTCTAGCGACCTGCAAGCATGCAGACAAGTGTGTCAGACGACGCTGGTGAGTTCAAGGTTTTGTTAACGTGTTTTGTTACCAGATGTATGTTAAGCCAATTCAACGTTGTGATATGATGCTGTTTATGACCTGTTGAGATACCCTAGGGAGTGTGCCCATATGTATCCGGGAAGTGTGTCCCTTAATAACCTGGAAGTGTGTCCAGTCCCCAATGCCCCTAACCAAGCATTGGTAATGATGCCCAGATAATTAGTTCGCGCCCGTCCTTACGGCCCGGTGCGAGGTATCAAACCTAATAGCGCTATCAACTAATTACCCCATTGCCCTACAGGCAATCCGATAATGATAGATTCCATGTTCAATAACCAAAACCCAATTTAACTGTTTACCCAAGATTCCCTTCCAAATGTTTACTAGTTGTCCCAAACCACCGGGACGCATGCTTGAGAAATGCAGTGAACTCACCTTGGTTTGCTCGGTTTGGTTAATTACTTGTTCACACTTAACCAGTCACGGCCTACGGTATTCATGTATGAAATGTCAGTTTTCACTCACAATGTTCACACTCACAATGTTCACACATAATTGGACAGTATACAATTCACACTATGATTTTCGAATAGCACTTATCAATTACGAACACCCATACAATCCAGTTCACATGTATGTTTCAGATCTACATATAATAGTCAACGTAGTACTTCTGACAACCCACTCATGCTTTTCTTATCAATCATAATTAACATGCAATTAATAGAACCCATTCATGCTTTCTTATACATCATAATTGACATGCAACTAATAGAGTTTCAAACATATGACTGAAGTCATGATCACAACCTAACCCTTATTATTATAATACCATCGATATAGTCATGATCATGACTCATTACCCAAGTTATCATAATCATCATTTTAAGAAAACATAGAAGTGTCAATTCTATAATCTGCATTAATGCTCTTTATTCACCTAACATCATACACAGATTCCAATCCCAACAAACAAACATCATATCCTCACTTTATTCACCTAACATTAATACTCTTTGACTATTTGACAATAATATCAAGATAGCACATGGTTATCAAATCGAGACTACAATTACACACACATAACCGCCATATACTTATACAAGGTTATCCAATTTTCAACCCTACTCACATGAACATCAAACCTTTATTATTATGTCAAGATTACACGATCAGATCACCATTGCACAACGTCATAGTTCATAAAGATCAATCAACATATTATCACATATAATATAACATATAATCATACTTCATGTCGTCATCGAAAATAACCAGCAGATTTATAACAAAGATTCACTATACTAACCAAAGTTATGAGCACAAAGATTGAAAGGCTTCGAGCAGGGAAGGGGGTCGTCTTCGTCTGCCGCACATAGGTATGGAATCGTAGGGTTCCTTTCTTGTGATTTAAGTTTTAATCTACTTGCACGCCATAATACATATTCATATACTTGAGTTGTTTGGGGCGGTTCTATTACAACCGAGATGGGCTCAGGCCCAGCCACTTGGGCTGTCGCACAACAGGAAAGGAGGGGTAGGATTTCAATATGTGCATGTTATCAAGTTCGTAGCTTCCTGTGTGTGTATCAAAACAATTTTTACACTTGGGCTCCACTCGGCCCAATCATGAATTTGGTGTATGTGTGTGGATAAAATCCACTAACCCCATGTGTTAAGCAACAGGATCCAATTAATCGGCCCATAATAGTTTCGATTAGACTTGTGGGGATTTGGGCCTAGGATGACATGTAACTAAGAAAAATGTGACCCAAGTTACTCGTGGCCCGCAACGCAATCAGTTGTCACTTACGTTTAAGTTAACACACAACATTTAACGTGTCTAAATCAAGTAGATGAGAGTTTTTAGAATCGCCAAGATAAACGACACTAACCTGTAAAGTTCGAATTGTCACATCATCCCCAACTTGAAAGAAATTTCGTCCCGAAATTTGATAAGCAAACCACAAAACAATATAGTGTTAGATCAAGATGACTGCGCATTCACCGCGGGTGCCACATCATCCCCAACTTGAAGAGGAATTTCGTCCCGAAATTCACCAGTAGTACCAAGTTTAGATTGATCATTAGGAAATAGTTGATGATACTTAAGCTTCATCTGATCCTCACGCTCCCACGTGAACTCCGGTCCACGCCTTGAGTTCTAACGAACTCTCACAATCGGAATACAACTATGTTTACGCACCTTGACCTCCCGATCCATGATCTCAATAGGCTCTTCGACAAACTGCAACTTGTTGTCAATCTTCAGCTCTTGAAATGGCACAACCAGTGTCTCATCAGACAAACACTTCTTCAACTGCGAAACGTGAAAGACATCGTGAACATTACCCAACTCAGCAGGTAACTCAAGCTTGTAAGCGACTTTACCGATCCGCTCCAGGATTTTGAATGGCCCAACGTAGCGTGGATTAAGCTTGACACGCTTCCCGAAGCGTACAACGCTCTTCCACGGCGAAACTTTCAACATGATACGACCGCCTACAGCGATCTTCCAGCGTTTTCCAAGCTTATCGTCTTTCCTGACGGTCACTCGTTGCCGCCAAACAATTTCCGATCCTAGCAATCTTCCCAAGAGTTTCGTGTACAAGTCCTGGACCCGTGTTTAGGTTGTTATCCACCTCAGTCCACGAGGAGATTGGCTTTATCAAACAGAGTTGTCTGAATACTAGAAGGGTAACAGCTATGGTAGAACTCAGCCAAAAGTATACGTCCTTCCAATTTACACTAAGTTAATCCCTTACATGCTCGCAGTATGTCTTCGAGTGTCGGGGGGGTTGTTTACTCAAACCGTTTGTCCTATGATGACAAGTAATGCTCATGTCTAGGCGTGAGCCAAGGGTGTTGGGTATCGCCTGTCATACATCAGGTATAACTCAAAGTCAGAGGTAATAGTAGTTGGTACCTCGTGCCTAAAAGCCGCCTCTCTCAGAGGAACATTCATAACTGTGAAGACTTGTCAGTTTTCTCGATTGCAAGAAAGAGTGCTGGTAACTTGAGTCCATCAACGATCACCCAGGTGATAATGTTTCCGTTTCGAGTTGTAAGTAGACTAGTGACAAAATCCATGGCAGTCTGTTCTTATTTTCATATGGGTGTTTCTGGTTGCTGATACATCACCTTGATTTTCCTGTAAGTCAAACATCGTTCACATAGATAGCTAGGTGGGCCTTCGTGCCCGATCACCAGTGCAAGATTTATAGATCCTACTAACTCTCATCAGAACCCAGGCGACTGGAATATCGGGGCCGGCGTGCTTTGCTCAACATAAATTCCCTTCAGTTGCCGTATAATGAGATCTACATTCGTTCCATGAGGTAGCGAATATCGTCCGACCCACCAAAGGTTGCTTCTCCATGCCCCGCATGGGTTCAGCTTGAAAATTCCCTTTCTTCAGTTCCCCAATTTGAATAGAGCGAATCTGATCAGGTAGGTTAGGGTTGATAGTGAGTTGCAAGGCTCGTGCATGATCAGGTTTCACCATCGTAATCATTCAAAAGTTCCATCCAGCGATGCCATTACACGTTTAGCTCTTCCGAAACAAAGGTACGCGAGAGGCCCTTGTGATCGGTCTAAGTAGTGCATTCGGTACCGTCCAAGTAATGCCTCCAACTCAAATCCCAAAGACTACGGTTTCCACCACAGGTTGTGTGTCGAGCAGTTCCTATTGGTAACTCCATTACGCAAGTCATCACTCTCTCAGGTTGCGTCGGTGTGTAACTGGGACTCTGGTTCGGAGCATCATGGTATACCACTAGATCACTCATACCCTTAGGTAGAGATGATGCACAGTGCATTGCGGAGTTGGGATTTGAAAGCCGAAAAGACGTCCTCCTGTTTTGTCTTCCACGAACACAGTACCCTGCTGTGCTAAAGAAATTTAAGTTGCGCGATCTTCGAAAATCCGGTGATGAATCTAGTGAGACCAAGAAATTGCTGTGTCCTCGAAGGGATCTTTGGTGTCGTTCAGTTTCTAACAGAATGGATATTAGCGAGATCCACGTGTATTCCCTCTTCGTTGGCTACGTGACCAAAAAGAGTATGTACCTCTCGAATCCAGTAGTTACTCCTAACGAGACTTCGCGTGTAGTGGCTCCTCCCTCGGGAGCTCTAAGATATGATGCAAATGCCGCCCATGGTGTTCCTTTCTCCTGGAAATGATTCAAGACGTCACCAACAAACACGTTCGATTCTTGTGGTCCATAAGGCTGCTGGTGTGCTGATTAACTCAATGATCACGATGTACAAAGTCACAATGACCACATTGAGTTCTATATACCGTTCTAAGAGCATTCTCCCCTTGGACTTCCATCTGATGATAGTTCGCTTGTTAATCAATCTTCGTATAGGAGCTTAAACCTTGCAACTGGTCAGTAGATTGTCAATACATGGTCGAGGCGAACGATTCTTGATTGTCACTTTGCTGAGTTCTCGATAGACAGTACACATACAAAAAAAGCTCATCTCCATGGATACTGCTGGGGCTCCCCAAAGCGAAAAGCTAGGTCCGATAAAACTCATGTCCACCAGTTCCTGAAGTTGATTAGGCGGTTCTTGCAACCCTCCTGAAAGGTCTTCGAGTAGCTCATTAGAAGAAATCACAAACAATTGACGGATCCTCAATCCTCTCTTCCTTAGTCTTAACATCTATAACGGTTGTTAATGTAGCGGGGTAATCCCTCCGTAGACACTTCTGGGCCTTCATAGCTGAAATGGTGCTAACCTTCGCACCACTCTGTTGCGTTAGAACAAATAACGATTCTCCACACAAAATTTTCTCCTCACAAGGTATGTCTGCGCGATTTCTGAATAACCAATCCACACTAACTACTGCATTGTAACCATCAAGGGTAGTGGAAGGAAGTTTGACGTCGAACACTTGTCCCACAAGGTCGAGTTTACATCCCAGCGGACATATGAGGTTTCATTATCCATTGCTGCCATAACAAGTTCGGTTTCAAGAAATATCAGGGCAAACAGATCAGAGACGAAGCGAATAGCTACTCATCCAAGCTATCGTGTTGCTATTACGCCTGGTATAGCCTATGCCAATACTAAATGTCCTTCCCTGAGCTTCATTTCCAGTGTTGGTTTCGTCACGAGAATTTCCAGTACTGCCGTCGTTCTCTTGGTTGTCATCACCTTGACTTAACACAGTCAATCCTTGTCGAGGTCACCTTCGTTTCCATACTGTAACCGCATCATGATATTGTCCGCTTTGGCGGCCAGCACGCCCCCGGCGTCCGCCCCTCACGGTTTTCAAAACGCGTCATGATGGTGAAGGTATCCAGTCCCTTATAAGGAAGCCTTTGTTTCCCTTCACAACCGATGTGGGATGTCACAATCCACCCCCCTTAAGGGGTCCAGCGTCCTTTCCCACTCAGGTCACCTTTTCACATTCCGTGCCACGTCCTAAGACACTACTCATGGTGCGGGAGGTTACACAGTCCGCTCTACAGTCAATCGTCATCGATTTTGTCCCGATTGGTTCGTAAGAGTCGACTCCCATGAGTCGCTGGCTGGGGTTAAGGGTTCGATTGGAGTCAAATCGCTGTTGTTCGTTGCCGGTAACTAGGGTCGTTCAAATGCTGAAGTCGGTAAGGTACTATGTTTACCCTCTTGTCCATTGTTCTTGCAAGTTGACTGAATAATACACGCTATGTCGCGAGAGTGTTGCAGAAGTGATCGCACTTCGGGATTTAAGACGTCAATACATAGAGTTCCATCAAACGAAGAGAGGCGAGAAAGGTATAAACCAACTCAAGGACGTTCGTGCAAGCACCTAACATTCTACACGTTTCGCTAGGCGTTCAGATGTGGGTTCAAGTGATACTCGATAGCATCGAGATTCGTAAGGGTTTCAGAGGGAAGTGAAAAGATCACATTCAAGTAGGAGACAATCACTGCTAGGACTCCTATAGTCTGTTGTGTTTCACATCAACCAAATAACGGAACGGAACCCCTTTTTCACTTGTTAAGCCTCACTGGGACTCACATGCACCCCACATTATTATTATGTGTGCACCCACAATAATATTGCGATTTGCATACTCATCTCAGTTCCTTCTAACTCATGTCAAATGGTTCCCTAAACTCGAGTGCCAAACAGAGGTTATCAAAACGATAAGA
This sequence comes from Helianthus tuberosus, assembly GCA_030545235.1. Classification (NCBI taxonomy): domain Eukaryota; kingdom Viridiplantae; phylum Streptophyta; class Magnoliopsida; order Asterales; family Asteraceae; genus Helianthus; species Helianthus tuberosus. Next base: position 68,547,802 of record CM060356.1, on the reverse strand, counting down.
TCATCGAAATCCCAAGACTATGACGTACTACCAATGCATCATAATGTAAGCAAGCAATTCATGTAATCATACTATGGTGAGAAATGTGTGTCCAAATGCTATGTCATAAACAAATGTGTACTAGCCATGTAATGTATGCAACAAGTGAGAAGGACGAACCTTGCAATCTGGAGCTGAGTGTCATGATCGATTCTGTTGGACTCTGTATGCCCAAGACACATATTAAATTGATGTGGCTAGTACGTTATGATCCAAGTCGAGTCATACCCAATAACAAGCTAGACAAACACTTACAATATTTATTTATGATATGATCAAATAAATAAATATCAACACTTAGAATATTTAGAAATTGGTTTTCTAAATAATTGCACTTGACAAACTAATAAATTATATGGATAATTTATTTTGAGAGAATATTTTATTTTGTTATTTAATGGGTTAAATAACATAATAAAAAATAGCATAAGTCTTGTAACATATGATGTTATATTTTATAAAAGGTTATAAAATAAACAAAGACTTATATTTTATAAAAGAATTTGATTTTTTTTTTATAAAAAAAAAGGCTAGGCCGCCCCCCCCTTCCCAAGACATAAATGGCCAATAATCTTCCATGCATGTTGTCATAGTTAGAAGCCTCTTGATTGGATGGTCTTTCCAAGACCATTGTGGTCCAATGAGGTTTCATGCAATTGTCATAACTAGACATCTTGTAATTGGGCAAAGGGGGTGGCAAATCTCTCAAGTCTTATATATTCATTTTGGTGAATTTAGAAGAAGAAGAACTTGATGAAGATAGTAACAAAATGGCTGAAAATTTCGGCCCCAAGATGATCATCCAAGAATTGATTTTATTTGAAAAATCAAGTGTAAGACTCAAAATAAATCGGGCCATGTATGGGTGATCTATTGGTGAGTTTCAAGTTCACATTTCAAGTGCAAGAACTCAACAAAAGGCCCTCATATTTTCGGCCATGAGATGGTCTTCAAGAGGGTTTTCTAGTGAGTTCATAAGTGTAGAAATCCTAGCTAACATGAGGTGCTTGTTGGAAGCTTGGGGTATACAAGCTTGAGGTCTTCTACTCTTAAAGACAACCATTTCAAGAATCATCATCTTCTTCATATCCATTACTCCATGGAAGGTAGTTTTCTAAACATCCTATGGTTGTATATGATAGTATGTATCTTCATATATGGATCCGGGTTTTGGGATTTTGCATAAAAATGGTTTTATATCTTATAAAAGTAACATGTTTTAAACTTTTTTTCCGCTGCGTTTTTATTTCATATGGATGAAATTACTTTGATAAACATGTTAAAATCCCAACAATGGCATCTAGAGCCGCTTATATGAGTGCATGCTTCAATAGACTTAAAATTTTTGGGTTTCGGGTTTGGTAAAACCCTATGGCCGAAATTTTAAGTATGGTTATCCCTTTGTTTTTCAAGATTATATTCTTACATGCATAAATGAATCTTGAAAAATTATTTCATATGGATGATTTATTTGTTTGGACAAAACTAACCTTTTCGGTTTTTTGGACATAGCCGAAAATGGTTATTAAAAGGGAACCATTTTTTTTTTATGCTTCTTGAAATTTATATAAATATATATGTGGATATATATTTTGGTGCATATGACCTAGCCATGACCTTGTGTTGAATGTTTGTGTTTGTGATTTATATTTAATTATTTCAAAGGTTGTAATAATTATTAATTTGTCTTCCATTTGTAAAGACATGTAATTTATTTATTTTCATTTGGCATGTAAAATAAATAGATTAGGTGCATTTTATTTTACTAGAAAAAATGTATTAGGATATATTTTGTAAAAGAAGATGCACACAAAAATGTGGTTTTGGTTTTGCCAAATTCGGGCATAAAGGACTTCATAGTTCTAAACGGGATTTTAGCCCGATAACCAAAACACATTTTCGGAGCCCAAAGGAGTTTGGAGCTGAATTAAAGTACATTTTGGAAGATCAAAGAAAGTGGAGAAATCACAACACAAAAGGAAGACTTGAAGCATTTGGATGCGGAATCAAGTGGGAGTTCAACGACACATTGCTTGTGTCATTTTTCACCCTTTAGGAAGGACCTTTTGGCACACTTGTTTCGGCTAACAAGTGTGGTCAAAATAGTTGGCTATGGTTATGCACCTAATGATATGTGTGTTGTGCTTGTGTGGTTGTTTATTTTGTTGTTTGATGATATTTGGATATGCATGCTTAACAAACTAATAATCAACAACAAGCGTAAAATTGGTTCTTTACAAGATCATTAAAATTGGTTAATAAAAGGTTATTAAAAATTAATGATTTTATAATAAAATGGGTTTTATTAAAAAGAACCTTGAAAAATTGATTTTCACTAAAGTACCAAGGATTTGAATGCATGCAAATATATGGTACATAAAGTTTTCTAAACTAGAATTTTGAAAACTCAAAAATCCCTTTTATAAAACAAGTCAAACACCATCCTTTTATACAACACTCGAAACACTTGGGAACTCTTTTGTGGGATAAAGGTCACCTAACCATATTTGAGGGAACTTGTATATTCGAGGTGGGTTTACCATGTTTGTGGGATAAAGGTCACCTAACCACTTATGTGTATAAACTCACACGTGTGTGTAAGTTGGACGACTTGATTTGGAAACCATGAACTTAGGGTCACCGAAGCATGGCGAACAAAAGGTGTTGATGGGATTAAACATGCCAACTAAACATAAAGATGTTTAACCGATCCCATATGGCTAGAAGTTGCAAAGAGTTGCAATTGTCAAACGTTGACTACCTTGTTAATTTAAATAGAGGGATAAAGGTCACCTAACCAATATTTAAATGTAACGTTGGATTCTAGATTTTAATTATTAATTGTCTATGAGACACAAAAGGGTATTAATGATTAAAATATAAATAATATCGAAAATACTAAAATTGAACCTTGTTAATTTTTGTAGATGGCCGCTAACAATATTACCCAAACCGTCCGTAACCTATCACTAGAAAACGATCCTAATCCCGATGAACATCTTATGGAAGATAAGGATGCCTATAACGATTGGATTAAGTATATCGAGAATACTATGCAAGCCTCTTGCCTCATGTTAGGAATTATGATTTCCGAGATTCAAAAGGTTTTGAACATCATGAGCACACGACATGATTACCCGATTATAGGAAATGTTCCTAAGGGTAGAACACTTCGAAACAGTTCGAGCGCTTCATGCATGTCGAATGGAGGAAACCCAATCGGACTCATCTTATGTTTTAAGATGAAAAGCCACATTGATCATCTCGAAAGGCTCGATATGGATAAAAGGATTTTATCCATTCTAACGATCAACGAGGGTGGCAACAAGAAAGGGCATCACCCCGACACCAAAGCAAATGTTGCAAATGGAAACGGGTAATTCAAAGGGAAATGATTAGAAAGACTAAAGCGAAACCACCGAAACCAAAAGAGAAGAAGGCAAAGGTTGCCATGAATGATCCATGCTTTGAGTGTGGTGAGATAGGGCATTTAAATAGGAATTGTCCAACCTATCTCAAAGAGTTGAAAAAACAAGAGGGATGCTAGGCAAACCTCAGGTACAATCTTAATGATACATATTGACCTTAATGTTATTTCTTCTAACACATGGGTATAAGATACCGGATGTGGAACTCATGTTTGCAATTCGTTGCAAAAGGTTCAAAAGAAATAAACATTACAAGAAAGGAGACTATGTTTTGAAACTTCCAAATGGTTTGGAAATTGTTTTAAAATGTTTTGAATGCTCCTAGTTTGACTAGGAACATTATTTATGTTTCCCTTTTGAGACAATATGTTTTGATTTAAAGTTTTAAACAATGACATTTATATTTCGATGAATGACATGTTTTACTTTAAAACTATGCCTTCAAATGGTAGTTATGAATTGGTTCATAAATAATACATCATTTGATAGTTAAATGTACCAAGCAATCACCAACAAACTCAAAATGGATTTGAGTGAGACTTATCTTTGGCATTATCGCCTTGGTTATATAAACAGATGTCGCATGTAAACACTTCGAAAGAATGATCTTTTGGAAACAAATGAAATTGGTTCATTTGATACATGTGAATCTTGTTTACAAGGTAAAATGACTAAGAAACCCTTTAGTGGGAAAGGGCAATAGATTTCTTAGGTATCATACATTCGAATGTATGTGATCCTTTTAAGCCAATGACTAGGAATGGTGAAAGATACTTCATTACTTTAACCGACAACTATAGTAGTTATGGTTATGTGTACTTGACACAAAGAAGAAGTCTTGAAACGTTCAGAATCTTCAAAAGGTGAAGTACAAAAATCAACTCTTTTAAAGTTCTTCGTTTTGATAGAGGAGGAATCGAACTCTATTAGATATGGTTCGATCTATGATAGCCAGGTGCGCATTATCTCTATCACTTTGGGGTTACGCTTTGCTCTCCGTGGCCCATATGACCCAAACCAAGAAAGTGGATACGACGTCTTTTGAAATATGACATGGAAGGGCTCCATCATTATCATATTTAAAAGTATGGGTTGTGAAGCTTATGTGAAGCAATACACCCCAAACAAATTGGAAGTACGATCCACTAAGTGTATCTTTGTAGGATATCCTAAAGATGGTATAGGATATTAATTCTACGATCCAACAGAGCAAAAGGTATTTATTGCTCAAAAGGCTGAGTTCTTGGAAGCTAAGTTCCTTGTGGAAGGAATTAGTAGAACAATGGAACTTGATGAGGATCAGGAACCAAAAGCCGATACACGTTTGGTTGATACTAGCACTCAACAAGAGGTTGTTGAAGATGATCAAATGGTTGATCAACATACACAAAACGTTCGCAGATCTGGTAGAATTAGTAATCCACCTAAAAGATATGGATCTTTCATGGATGGATGCTACGTGGTAGATTCGGGTGAACCAACCACATACCATGATGCAATGTCAAAATACGATTGTGACAAATGGCTTGAAGCCATGAACGTAAAGATGCAGTCCATGTATAACAACCAAGTATGGGAATTGGTTGTGCCACCACTTAACTCTAAAGTAGTTGGAAGTAAGTGGGTTTTCAAGAAGAAAACAATAATGCATGGTAACTTGGATACTTGTAAAGCAAGACTTGTAGCAAAAGGTTTCACTCAAACTCAAAGGGTTGATTATGATGAGACCTTCTCGCCCGTGGCGATGCTAAAGTCAACTAGGATATCATTTGCCTTACTTACACAATATGATTATGAGATTTGGCGAATGGATCTCAAAACGACTTTCCTTAAAAGATATCTTGAGGAAGATGTCTATATAAGCCTGAAAGTTTTGTCGATCCAAAAACATCCTAACAAAGTATGCAAGTTAAAGATATCAATCTATGGATTGAAACAAGCATCTAGAAGTTGGAATCACCGTTTTAATGAAGAGATTAGGGAATATGGATTCATCAAAAACGTTGATAAAGCTTGTGTGAATAAGAAGGCTAGTGGGAGCATTATTACTTTCTTAATATTATATGTCGATGACATTCTACTATTTGGAAATAACATTCCAACCTTGGAGGGTGTAAAAGCCTGGCTTGAAAGTTGTTTTTCCATTAAGGATTTTGGTGAAGTCGCCTATATTTAGGAATAAAGATCTATAAGGATAGGTCAAGGCGCTAGATAGGTTTAAACAAAGTGCATACATTGACAAAGTCTTGAAAAGGTTCAAGATGAAGAACTCTATGAAAAGTTATGGTACCTATTCAAAGAGAGGACAATATTGAATGCGTTTCAATGTCCAAGCTCAAAGGATGAGCAAGAAAGAATCAAAGGAATCCCATATGCGTCAGCTATAGGATTCATTATGTACGTAATGATATGCACTAGACTGGACAAGTTATGCGCTTTAAGCATAACAAGAAGAAACCAGCAAGAAACGGTCATTTGGTGACTGTTGTATATATTGAAATACCTTAGAAGGACTAAGGATATGTTTCTAATATATGGATCTGGTTAAAAAGAACTCGTTGTAAAAGGGTTACAAGGATGCGAGTTTCGGAATTCGTTGTAAAGGGTTACATGGATACGAGTTTCCAAACTGATCAAGATGGTTCTCGATCACAAACAGGGTAGCATTGTCCACTACAGAATCAGAATACATCGCCGCTTCATTGATTGAGATAATTCATATGGATCTGCCACTTGAATTATTGCCGATCTAGGGGTAGTCCCTACCATTCAGGACTCCTAGAGATCTTTGTGATAACGATGGTGTGATTGCTTAAATCAAGGAACCTCGTGTACATCGAAAGACTAGGCACATTGAGCGGACTTTCAACTACATAATGGATGAAGTTGAAAAAGAGAAAGATATGTATTCGCAAAGTTCACACTGATCAAAATATTGCGGATCCACTCACGAAGCTCCTTGAACGGGCAAAGCATGAAAAGGTCATACTTGTGCCTTAGGACTTCGATATTCTAGTGATTGGATTTGATCTATTTTATATTTGGATATTGGAACAATTGTTATTATAACTCTTTATGGTATTTTGAGTTATGTTCCATTTTAGCATGTTTAAATCCGTGAATAAGTTACTTATTCTAAATGTCCGTAGTCGATCATACTTGTGGGAACAAATATGAATGTAAGACTATTATGAACTTGGATTGGTAGATATTCATGAAGTATGAATATAGAGCAAGGCGTTGCTGCCAAGGTTCATAGATATTTGTGGGATACAAATATGGGACTGACTCGCTCTCAAATATTACTGCATGGAATCATTTGTGATTGATCATAAGTAAATTTGAGTAAAGGAGAATATCATAGTATCCTCAGACCTGAGATACATATTGGGTCTTGATATTCACCAAATATTATGCCTTGACTTATTTTTTCGCTGTCAGTAATATGACAGTACATAAGGCTAAGCTCAGGTATGGTACAAGGTGATTATGAGAGACGTATGTAGTCAAGATGGGATTTGTTCCTCTTATTCGTTGAGAGTAAGATGTCTAAGGCCTGCTAAAGTTAAATCAACAGAGAGTGATCACTCTGTGTCTCTGGATTTGACATGAGATCTGTAACGAAAGAATAAATGATAGATTCACCTAAATCATGTTCAAGTAAGGGACTTGAAGAGGATGATGTTATTGAATGGCACATATAGTCATACGTATTAGGGGTAGTAAACCGTAGTTAGGCGTTATTTACTACTTGCATCAATCTTCTATGTATCTTGTGCAAGTGGGAGATTGTTGGACTCTGTATGCCCAAGACACATATTAAATTGATGTGGCTAGTACGTTATGATCCAAGTCGAGTCATACCCAATAACAAGCTAGACAAACACTTACAATATTTATTTATGATATGATCAAATAAATAAATATCAACACTTAGAATATTTAGAAATTGGTTTTCTAAATAATTGCACTTGACAAACTAATAAATTATATGGATAATTTATTTTGAGAGAATATTTTATTTTGTTATTTAATGGGTTAAATAACATAATAAAAAATAGCATAAGTCTTGTAACATATGATGTTATATTTTATAAAAGGTTATAAAATAAACAAAGACTTATATTTTATAAAAGAATTTGATTTTTTTTTATAAAAAAAAGGCTAGGCCGCCCCCCCCCCCCTTCCCAAGACATAAATGGCCAATAATCTTCCATGCATGTTGTCATAGTTAGAAGCCTCTTGATTGGATGGTCTTTCCAAGACCATTGTGGTCCAATGAGGTTTCATGCAATTGTCATAACTAGACATCTTGTAATTGGGCAAAGGGGGTGGCAAATCTCTCAAGTCTTATATATTCATTTTGGTGAATTTAGAAGAAGAAGAACTTGATGAAGATAGTAACAAAATGGCTGAAAATTTCGGCCCCAAGATGATCATCCAAGAATTGATTTTATTTGAAAAATCAAGTGTAAGACTCAAAATAAATCGGGCCATGTATGGGTGATCTATTGGTGAGTTTCAAGTTCACATTTCAAGTGCAAGAACTCAACAAAAGGCCCTCATATTTTCGGCCATGAGATGGTCTTCAAGAGGGTTTTCTAGTGAGTTCATAAGTGTAGAAATCCTAGCTAACATGAGGTGCTTGTTGGAAGCTTGGGGTATACAAGCTTGAGGTCTTCTACTCTTAAAGACAACCATTTCAAGAATCATCATCTTCTTCATATCCATTACTCCATGGAAGGTAGTTTTCTAAACATCCTATGGTTGTATATGATAGTATGTATCTTCATATATGGATCCGGGTTTTGGGATTTTGCATAAAAATGGTTTTATATCTTATAAAAGTAACATGTTTTAAACTTTTTTTCCGCTGCGTTTTTATTTCATATGGATGAAATTACTTTGATAAACATGTTAAAATCCCAACAGATTCTTCGAAGGTATTCGGTTATAGTCTGGTTTTATAAAACGTTTTAAAACCTAGTTCGCTATAACCAGTGGCTCTGATACCAAACTGTAACACCCCCAAAATACCACCTGCGGGAACTCCGCGAGGCGTGTTACTCATCAGAGTTCGAGCCACCAATCACATTGAACCAATGATAAATATTTAAATAAAACATGTCATGAATTACCAATAGAAAATATCAAACATAGGGTTACTCCCAAAGAGTTGTGTAGCGGAAGCATATAGTAAATCGTTTAACAATTGTTTCATAGTAAATGTTCAAAACCAACGTTTCACTTATAAGTTAATCCAAGAGCCTCGATCCATGACCACTCCAGCACTCCCAGATAGCAAGTCCACGTCACGAATTCTAGCGACCTGCAAGCATGCAGACAAGTGTGTCAGACGACGCTGGTGAGTTCAAGGTTTTGTTAACGTGTTTTGTTACCAGATGTATGTTAAGCCAATTCAACGTTGTGATATGATGCTGTTTATGACCTGTTGAGATACCCTAGGGAGTGTGCCCATATGTATCCGGGAAGTGTGTCCCTTAATAACCTGGAAGTGTGTCCAGTCCCCAATGCCCCTAACCAAGCATTGGTAATGATGCCCAGATAATTAGTTCGCGCCCGTCCTTACGGCCCGGTGCGAGGTATCAAACCTAATAGCGCTATCAACTAATTACCCCATTGCCCTACAGGCAATCCGATAATGATAGATTCCATGTTCAATAACCAAAACCCAATTTAACTGTTTACCCAAGATTCCCTTCCAAATGTTTACTAGTTGTCCCAAACCACCGGGACACATGCTTGAGAAATGCAGTGAACTCACCTTGGTTTGCTCGGTTTGGTTAATTACTTGTTCACACTTAACCAGTCACGGCCTACGGTATTCATGTATGAAATGTCAGTTTTCACTCACAATGTTCACACTCACAATGTTCACACATAATTGGACAGTATACAATTCACACTATGATTTTCGAATAGCACTTATCAATTACGAACACCCATACAATCCAGTTCACATGTATGTTTCAGATCTACATATAATAGTCAACGTAGTACTTCTGACAACCCACTCATGCTTTTCTTATCAATCATAATTAACATGCAATTAATAGAACCCATTCATGCTTTCTTATACATCATAATTGACATGCAACTAATAGAGTTTCAAACATATGACTGAAGTCATGATCACAACCTAACCCTTATTATTATAATACCATCGATATAGTCATGATCATGACTCATTACCCAAGTTATCATAATCATCATTTTAAGAAAACATAGAAGTGTCAATTCTATAATCTGCATTAATGCTCTTTATTCACCTAACATCATACACAGATTCCAATCCCAACAAACAAACATCATATCCTCACTTTATTCACCTAACATTAATACTCTTTGACTATTTGACAATAATATCAAGATAGCACATGGTTATCAAATCGAGACTACAATTACACACACATAACCGCCATATACTTATACAAGGTTATCCAATTTTCAACCCTACTCACATGAACATCAAACCTTTATTATTATGTCAAGATTACACGATCAGATCACCATTGCACAACGTCATAGTTCATAAAGATCAATCAACATATTATCACATATAATATAACATATAATCATACTTCATGTCGTCATCGAAAATAACCAGCAGATTTATAACAAAGATTCACTATACTAACCAAAGTTATGAGCACAAAGATTGAAAGGCTTCGAGCAGGGAAGGGGGTCGTCTTCGTCTGCCGCACATAGGTATGGAATCGTAGGGTTCCTTTCTTGTGATTTAAGTTTTAATCTACTTGCACGCCATAATACATATTCATATACTTGAGTTGTTTGGGGCGGTTCTATTACAACCGAGATGGGCTCAGGCCCAGCCACTTGGGCTGTCGCACAACAGGAAAGGAGGGGTAGGATTTCAATATGTGCATGTTATCAAGTTCGTTGCTTCCTGTGTGTGTATCAAAACAATTTTTACACTTGGGCTCCACTCAGCCCAATCATGAATTTGGTGTATGTGTGTGGATAAAATCCACTAACCCCATGTGTTAAGCAACAGGATCCAATTAATCGGCCCATAATAGTTTCGATTAGACTTGTGGGGATTTGGGCCTAGGATGACATGTAACTAAGAAAAATGTGACCCAAGTTACTCGTGGCCCGCAACGCAATCAGTTGTCACTTACGTTTAAGTTAACACACAACATTTAACGTGTCTAAATCAAGTAGATGAGAGTTTTTAGAATCGCCAAGATAAACGACACTAACCTGTAAAGTTCGAATTGTCACAGTGGCAGTTTGGGTGGGCCCCCCTAGGGCCACCTCGTGCTTCGTATAGCTAAAAGATGATGTTTATCTTCCGTTGAGTGTTTAGGTTTGTTGACGGGTCCCGAACGCGTTCTCGATTTGCGTGACGGACTCCGTTTCGCGCGTAATTAGTGTCAAAAGACTCGGTTTTAAAAATCATGCATAAACGTCTTGAAATCCAAACCCAGTTACATTTTAATCATAAAAAAACTCGTATTAGAGTGGTTTAAGTGTTTTTAAGCTTGATCGATCGTTCCTTGCACGTTTGATTGCCATATGTTATGCCTGAAACGAAAGCGTTTCCCTAACCGGGAAGCTGCTTCGTTTTGCGTGCCCAATCTTAGATTGGCTTCAAACCTTATGTCACAGTCTAAGGCACAAAACTAAGTTGTTCCTGGAACTCGAAATCTTAAATGATGCTACCGATAACCTAATAATCAATGTCAAAGTTTTAAAGCACTGTTAAACGGAACACTCCCGTTTAACACGTGTTTCAAGGCTAAGGACATCAACTTCGCACTGTTGGTCCTTATTAGTGTCATGTTAGTCATAACGTGTTCTCGGATGCTTCCGAGACATAACAGATATCAGTTAATCAAGCATATTAGTCACACATGTTTTTAGGGTTTTCGCGCAATTATAGTGTTAAGTGTGCTTTACAGTTTTAGACCGTTTAGGGTGTACCTGGTTTCGTCATGGGTGTCACAGATTACCACGTTGACTAGTCGAAGTGATGAGTTAAAGTTTCGGTCAAAATGCACGTTTATGTGCATTTTGCGACGAAACTATTTTCGGGTATGAAAACACTTTGTTTTGATACCAAATCAGTTTTCTAACTTAGTTAAACATGTTTTAACATGTTTAACTCGTCACTTTTAGTTTAGTGCTTATTTAGGGTCGTAAGTCAAGCGGTCTCTACAACCGCTTAGACTTTCGAACCCGACCCGTTTGGTCGGTCATTAGGATCCGACGAAACATATTTTGTGACCATAATTGTATAGGGAATAACCTTCCGAGGTTATACCTTATGGTCACTTAGTTTAATTAGCTGTATGATAGGTAGTTTATATGCCTTAGGAAAATGACCAAAATTCCCTTTTTTGCGCATAATCTCAATTTAAGCATATGTAACCAAAATTTTGACACTTAAACTGATTATGCAACATATTAAACATGTTTACGCATATAATACTTGTCATAGGACTAGTTAGGCCATCCGAACGCGCATTTGCGCAAATGACGCGTTAAAGTAGCGTAAACTACCTTAACGGGTCATAACGGGTCATAAGCACTTAGGATAGGTTTCAAATCAGAATGTAGGCTTTGTTAAACCATATCATATGAGTTCCAACACTCATTTGTTTTACAAGACCTCATTCTATCCAATCTCCCGATTTAGGCCTCGATTATTAACATAGTGATTCCATACTAGGTGCCACTTGATTCCTTGATTTCCCAAGCTTTGTTAGGACACTTAATCAAGGATACTTGCAATCTTAAGTGAGTACATAGTCCCCTATTTTACGTTTTCAATGTTTTGGGGTGATTCATATGTGCCTATTCACTACTTTCATGGTTTCAAGCTATATATGTTCAAATGCATAGTAATTATCTTTTGACGAATTGAACTATTATCCATGGCTTAATTACTAATTTTCAAAGTTTGTAAAACTATTGTTGGTTCGTATTGTTACTTATACATTCATCAACTATTATCAAGCCGATTGGTAGTACGCTATAACGCTATAGGTCGACACCCCATTCCTGTTGTATGGAATGTCAGAAACCAAATTTTAAACCAAATAGATTTTGCCTTCGTGGTAAATCTATAGTCACCAAAGTGTAGTTTGATACACTAAGGTTTGAATGTATTGCTAAATCACGATCTATGGTATATTTCGGTATACCACTAAGGCATATTTCGATATGCTGCCAACGTGATATTATGTTAACCAACGTATGGATTACAAATGTTTTTCAGTTAAGCCATAAAAACTTCTCTTATGTTGTTTCCAAAACCAAAGCATAGTTTGATATGCTATCGGTTACTAAAGTATAGTTTGATATACTACCAAATCACAATTTAAGTATATTTGATATACTTCCAAAGGATAGTTTGATATGCTCTTAATGTGATATTGTTTACCAAAGCATAGTTTGATATGCTATTTTCAAAAACTAAAGTATATTTTGATATACTACCAAAGCATAGTTTGATATGCTATTTTCAAACCAAAGCATAGTTTGATATGCTATTTTCAAAACCAAAGTATAGTTGGATATAGTACCGATTATGTTATTGTTTTACCAAAGCATAGTTTGATATGCTATTTTCAAAACTAAAGTATAGTTCGATATACTACCGACTCTGTTATTACCTAAACTAAAGTATATTTTGTTATACCACTTATCCGATTATTTCAAAAACCAAAGTATATTTTTATATATACTACAAACCTTTTATCAAAACAATGCGCTTTAGAAACCAAAACTTTTTACAAGGATTCATGGTTATTTTTGTAAACATAAAATCTTTTTCTTATGTTATCCAAAGCCATGAATCTAATACACAAAACCTATGTTACTCACATGCATTTTTATGCTGACGTATTATTTTCACATATGTTTCAGGTGCTACTATGTAATGATTGTTGACGCATGCTACACACAGGATGGACTCGTGCCTTAGTGACTTTAAAACTTGAAAGACAACTATTTGTATTTATCTGGGCTGTATTAAAACAAATGAGTCCATTATTGGAATAAAAAAAACTTTATTCACCATGTGTTATGAAACAATGATTCTGTTACGACACTTCCCGACGTTTCCGCCGCGGTTTGTTGTATTATGCGGTCGGGGTGTGACATAAAATGCCAAAAATAATGTTAGCTAGCTACTAAAAAAAAGTTTAGATAGTGTTCGGATATTCGTTTGGCGCATGTTCCGTTAGTAGATAGTTGGATGTTTAGCTCATGTAAATTGTAGGGATTGATATGGTTATTGATTTAAATGATACCCCAATGTATTCTCATATGAATTTTGAGTTAAACAACACTTTTACACATTGTATAAAAATTACAATGCTGAATTCTGCTGATTTTCTGCAGAAAAGTGCTGAATTTGTCACGTATAGTGCTTTTCGGACAGTTTTTAGTGTTTGTCGGACTTCGGGAAGGTATTAAACTAAACCCTTGCATTCCCAATTAGGGTTTAATGTATATTTGATGTTGGACTCTTGTCTAAGTCCAAAATATGTCATTAAGCTGGTTTCCACGGATCTTGCATTTCTATCAGCACAAATAGTCTACTAGGTACTATACTAGTTGTTTCGATACATTGTTTAAACTGTTTCAGACGTAACCAATAAAAATGAATAATGTGCACCATAATTATGTAATTCATGAGTATTCTAAGTGTATGTCATGAAATCATGCAGTTCAGATGTTCAAAACACATAACTGTATAGCTTAAATGTTTATTAGTTTAAAAGTATGAAAATTACCAGAAAGTGGTAGTTGTCACATTTTCCCCCTGTTATAGAGAATTTTTTTCCCGAAATTCAAGTTGAGTCATCCTTTGTAGGAGTCTTCGTGAACAGGTGAGGATATTTGACTTTGATTTGAACTTCACGTTCCCAAGTATACCCGGGTCCGTGCCGAGAGTTCCAACGAACTTTTACTAATTTGATACGACTCCTCCGTGTTTTATGGATCTTCCAGTCCATGACCTCGACAGGTTCTTCAGTGAAATGGAGTTTGTCGTCAATGTGAAACTCATTCGCAGAGATGATAACCATTTCTTACGTTGGACTCTTTTTAAGATTCGACACATGAAATGTGTTGTGCACACTACTAAGTTCGTCTGGTAACTTCAACTTATAGGCAACGCTGCCAATCTTTTCCAGGATTTCAAATGGTCCAACATAACGAGGGTTAAGCTTTCCACGCTTACCGAACCTCGCTACGTCCTTCTAAGGCGAGACTTTAACCAAGACTTTGTCTCCAACTTCGAAAGATAATGGCTTCCGTCTCTTGTCTGCGTAGCTCTTTTGTCGATCGCGAGCCGCCTTGATGCGGTCTCTGATCTGAAAATTTTTATCCGTAGTCTCTTGTACTAATTCTGGACCAATTAACTGTTTATCGCCAGTTTCCGCACAACATAGCGGAGAGCGACACTTTCGACCGTAAAGAGCTTCAAACGGTGCAGCTTGTATACTTGTATGGTAGCTGTTATTGTAGGAAAACTCAACCAAGGGTAAATGAGTATCCCAGTTGCCGCCCAAATCCATAACACACGCACGAAGCATATCTTCGAGTGTTTGGATTGTCCGTTCGCTCTGGCAGTCAGTTTGTGGGTGAAAGGCCGTGCTTAGATTTAAATGAGATCCAAAGGCCTGTTGGAATGACTTCCAAATTCTTGAAATAAAGCAATCATGTCGGTCTGAAATGATTGAAATAGGCACTCCATGACGAGCCACTATTTCTTTGAGATAGAGTTCCGCTAGTTTCTCTGTGCTATCCTTCTCCCGAATCGGCAAGAAGTGTGCAGACTTTGTCAATCTATCGACGATTACCCATATCATGTCGTGGCCTCTTGAGGTCCTGGGTAATTTCGTAATGAAGTCCATCGATATTTGTTCCCATTTCCAAACGGGAATCTCGGGTTGTTGTAGCAAGCCCGAGGGTTTCTGATATTCCGTCTTGACCTTCGCGCAGGTCAAACATTTTCCGACATAAGTCGCGATATCCTTTTTGAGGTTAGGCCACCAATAGTACTCCTTCAAATCTTGGTACATTTTATCTGATCCAGGATGGATCGAGTACTTTGACCTATGAGCTTCCTCAAAAATAACATCTCGAAGGCCTCCAAAGAGTGGAACCCAAATTCTACCCACAAAGTATAAAGTATACTTATAGTGCTTTTCGGACAGTTTTTAGTGTTTGTTGGACTTCGGGAAGGTATTAAACCAAACCCTTGCATTCCCAATTAGGGTTTAATGTATATTTGATGTTGGAATCTCATCTAAGTCCTAAATATGTCATTAAGCTGGTTTCTACGGATCCTGCATTTCTTTCGGCACAAATAGTCTAATAGGTATTATACTAGTTGTTTCGATGCATTGTTTAAACTGTTTCAGATGTAACCAATAAAAATGAATAATGTGCACCATAATTATGTATTTCATGAGTATCCTAAGGGTATGTCATGAAATTATGCAGTTCGGATGTTTAAAACACATAACTTTATAGCTTAAATGTTTAGTTTAAAAGTACGAAAATTACCAGAAAGTGGCAGTTGTCACACTACACATCACCAATCGGTAAACATGTGACAACTCGAAATTTAGAACCTTCATGTATGCTTAAAAGAGTGGCTAGATAACTTATGTGATTAATGACAAATGAACCTTTACGTGATTATGTGTTATTCGTGTGTATGCTTATGTGTATGTATGCGATGTATGTATATAGGAACCGAGATAACACGAACCCGACTCGAGACCATGTGGTCTCGAGTGAACTAGTATAACATACGGGCCGGTTGGGCCGCACACACATACACACTTAGCCTAACCGAGAGCCCACTAGGGTATATTGCTTGGAGCGGATATATATACACTTGATAGATGGCCATGTTACCATTTTGAACAACACTCATACTCTCCAACACACACACTCTCCACTCTCTCACACTAAAACCCTAAACACCCAACATCACCTCTCCTCCTTCATTCTCGGACTCAAACCGGTGGTATTAGAGGCTCTCGGATCAACACACACACACTCGGAAGTTCATATTCGCCTTTGAAACTCAACCGGTTAGTGAATCTATGATGTTTGTTGTTGTTTAATAAGGGTATGAATGTGGTGTATGCTTGATAATGCTTGTGAACCGAATGTGTATTATGTTTTGAGTTGATAATGATGTATGATAATCGGTTGAGCATGGTTGATAGTACACATTGATGTTAAGTTAGTGTTCAAGAAATCGGTCCATAAATATCCTATGTTATGAGTTTACATTCGGTTGATAATGATTATATGCTTATGATGTTGATGTTACAAATGATATAATTTAACTAGTGTAGTGGCATGATTGATGATGTTTTGTGAATCGATTTGTGGGTAATATTGATAACCGAAACATGCTTGATTTCGGATATGTGGCATAATGAACTCATGATGTTTTGTGTTTAAATGTAGTCTAAAACACTAGTTGTTGATGTTCATATAAAACGGATTGTGTATTCTTGTATTAAGAACCGAAAGTTTGCCAACTAGGGTGATTGTTGATAAGTTGTTCATGATTCTTGGTAGACTTAGGTTCATTTGAATGATGATGAACAGGATGAATGTATGAAGAACATGGTTGAATATCATAAGAACATGGTTGAATATTTGAATCCTGATCTGTTTGATCCATTTTTAGTAAATTGCTAGACAAGGAACATGTTTAAGGAATTTGGTTGGATAGTACAAACTGTTACATGAAATCAGAATAGTACACTGTTCCGAATCAGTAGTTGTCCAACCGAAACCATGGTTGCGACTCGAAACCATGCATGATGAGTCGAAACCGCCCAGTTGCGACACCGGTTGCGAGTCGCAAACACCTGGTTGCGACTCGGAACCACACATGATCAGCACATAAACCTTGTGACTCGAAACCACTGTTGCGAGTCCGGTTGCGACTCGTAACCAAAACAGCACGGACCGAAACCATGGTTGCGACTCCGGTTGCGAGTCGCAAACGCCTAGTTGCGACTCGGGATCATGTACGGGTACCCACTGTTGGACTTGTTTAAGTATGGGCTTATTTGATTGGGCCGGACGCTTGGGCCTAGTGTACAGACCTGATATGTTACTGTTAAATGTGAATGTCGATGAACTGCCATGATTAAACGTGAATGCCATACGTGCACTACTTGAATACGAACCTGATTGTATGATACAACTATGATAGGACGTGAGTAGCCTCAACGTTGCTTGTTTGACCTTCTGTGTTTTCTACCGAGCAAACCAAGGTGAGTTCACACCCTCTACAAAGCATGGGATTCCCAGGGGTCGGGAATTGGGGTTAAGGAACTGGGTTCCTCGTCCTCCTTGGGTAGGACAGCAAAGGTTCAGGAATGTAATTCCTCGTCCTCACGGACAGATAACTCGTACTAGACCAAAACTCTATCACGAAGTCCCTCATTTTTATATCGACTTAATCGCCGGGCCAATGGCGAGCGGGTCATTAGTTAGATAGCGCTATTTAGGTCTGACAAACCTCACACCGTGCCGCAGAGGACGGGCGTGAACTAATGGATCTGGGGCACGTCAATGATGATAGACATTGACAGTTTCAGGGCACTTAAACATGACTACAGTCAGCAGTCGATATGGTAACGAGTCTAGTAGATACATGGGGTAGCCCCCACGGCCGAAATGCCAGATAACTAACACGGGGTAGCCCCCACGGCAGGATTGCCAGAGTAACCGGGAATTAACAAGTCACGTTTTTAACTATGGGGTAACCCCCACGGCAGGATGCCAGCTAAAGGAAACTGTTTTCGAACACAACTTAAAATGAACACCCAACCGTGAACTCACTCAACTAGTTGTTGACTCGTTACTACATGCTTTGCAGGTCCTTAGGTTCTTAAGCTGGAGCTTGCATGGAGGAGGATCGTTGTGGGACATGGACGACTGTGTGCCATGTTAAACTTTGAAACAATTAAACTTGTGTTTTGATTTAAGACTTATGCTTCCGCTTGCAACTTAACTATGTTTTGTTTGAACACCAATTGTATTGGGTGGATTTTTATAACTACTTATATGCTTGTTCAATATGATTGGTGGCTGGATCCTGGTCAGTCACGCCTCCAAGCGGTAGTACTCCGCGGGTGGATTTTGGGGGTGTGACAGATTGGTATCAGAGCCATTGGTTATAGAGAACTTGGTTTTAATAAAAGGGGAAAACGTTTTGTTAAAACCAGACTATAACCTGTACAGTGCTCAACGGTCCACAACGATGCTTCACTCCACATGCAAGGCTCGACATTCTAGGTAATATGATCTGTGTATATATTGCCTACTTGTTAGTTACATGGTACGTTGCTTATGGTATGCTTGGTTAGTATAACTACTGTTGCTTGAACACGTGCGTGCTTACTCTACCCTATCATCGTACTTTCGCGAACCCCTCTCACTCACGTTCTTCTTGGTATGAAGATTATGTCTGGACGCGTTAACATGACACAAGCCCAGTTGACGGCTTTGATCAACGAACGAGTTGCCGCAGCACTTGCAGCTGCACACGCAGGAGGTATATCCTGCAGTCCGAACTCATTCTAGGATCTTTAGGATCCTACTCTCGTGAACCAACCTTTGTGTTAAACTCTGTCTTTTCTTTCACCTACGATAGGTCAGCACGTTCAGCCACCCGTGTGCACTTTTAAGACTTTCATGGACTGCCGACCGACTACTTTTAGCGGCACTGAAGGAGCAGTAGGCCTCCTACACTGGTTTGAGAAGCTAGAATCTGTGTTCGAAATGTGCGAGTGCCCTGAGGCGCGCAGGGTGAAGTATGCTACTGGTACTCTCGAGGGTTTAGCCCTCACATGGTGGAACGCTCAAGTTCAAATGCTAGGGTTGGTTGCTGCCAACGCCACCCCATGGGAAACTTTTAAGGAAATGATCAAGGAAGAATACTGCAGCCGTGATGAGATTCACAAACTCGAGGTGGAGTTCTTCAACCTCAAGATGACGGGGTCGGAAATTGAAGCTTATGTGAAAAGGTCGAACGAACTAGCAATTCTATGCCCTACTATGGTGGATCCTCCCATCAAACGCATCGAACTATTTCTTCAGGGCTTAGTGCCGGAAATCCAAAGTCATGTGACTTCAGCGAACCTCGCCACCTACCAGCAAACCGTTCAGTTGGCTCACCGTCTCACGGATCAAGCGGTGGAGCAGAACAAGTTACCAAAACGCATTGGCGCTGCAACTACTACTGGTACCTCTAGTGACAACAAACGGAAGTGGGATGGAACTTCAAGTAAGGGTTCGACTTCTGTTCAGTCCCAGTCTCAGCAGAGGAAGACTGATGACCACAAGAGCCCCAATCAGCAATCATCTGGTGGTCAAAGTCATGGTGGGTACAAAGGAAATCACCCCAAATGCAATCGCTGCAGCCTGCACCACAGCGGGCCATGCACCAGGGGCAACTGTCATCGGTGCAACAAGCCTGGTCACGCTGCAAAGGATTGCAGGAGCTTATACCCCGCCAATCAGAATCGTCAGCAAGCTCAACAGAACCAGCGCCAGCAGCAGCAGCAGGGTGATAACAAAGGGTGCTTTCAGTGTGGAGCTGAGGGCCACTTCAAGAGAGACTGTCCCCAACTGAACAGGAACCAGAACAACAACAACAATAACAACAATCAGGGGAATGGTAACAATGGGAACAACAACAACAATGGCGCCAGGGGCGGATGTTTGTGATCGGCCAAGGTGAAGCAAGGAACGACCCCAATGTTGTGGCGGGTAAGTTCCTTCTCGACGACTTTTATGTTTCAGTTTTATTTGATTCGGGTGCCGATACGAGCTACGTGTCACTAGAAGTTAGTCGAATGCTTAAGCGTATTCCAACCCCTTTGAACAACAAGCACACCGTAGAGCTAGCAAATGGTAAGAGTTTAGAAGCCACACACGTAGTCAAGGGTTGTAAACTCATTCTCGCTGACCAAACCTTCTCTATCGACCTCATCCCTATTGTCTTGGGAAGTTTCGACGTTGTCATTGGAATGGATTGGTTATCCCAACACCGCGCAGAGATTCTTTGCAACGAGAAGGTTGTCCGTATTCCAGGTCCCGCTGGTGAACCTCTCATGATTCATGGCGACAAGAGGAGTGCTGTTGAGAATATCATTTCTCTCCTTAAGGCCCAAAAGTACTTGCGAAAGGGCCATACCGCCATTTTGGCTCTTATTACTGACACCACGGAGAAAGAGAAGAAGATAGAAGATTTTCCAGTTGTACGCGACTATCCTGAGGTATTTCCTGAGGAATTACCTGGTCTTCCGCCTCATCGCCAAGTCGAGTTTCAGATTGAACTAGCTCCTGGAGCTGCGCCTATAGCTCGTGCACCTTATCGTTTAGCCCCATCAGAGTTGAAGGAACTCTCCACGCAACTACAAGAGCTCCTGGATAAGGGTTTTATTCGTCCTAGCTCATCGCCCTGGGGAGCTCCAGTGCTATTTGTGAAGAAGAAAGACGGTACTTTCAGAATGTGCATCGACTACCGAGAACTCAACAAGGTGACGGTGAAGAATCGTTATCCTCTACCGCGTATCGACGACTTGTTCGACCAGCTGCAGGGATCGAGCTACTATTCGAAAATCGATTTGAGATCGGGTTATCACCAGCTGAGAGTCCGGGAAGAGGACGTCTCCAAAACAGCTTTCAGAACTCGATACGGGCACTATGAGTTTTTGGTCATGCCTTTTGGGATGACAAATGCACCTGCGGTTTTCATGGACTTGATGAACCGAGTGTGCAAGCCTTACCTAGACAAGTTCGTTATAGCCTTCATCGACGACATCCTGATCTATTCCAAGAGTCGGGAGGAACATGATGTCACACCCCCAAAATCCACCATGCGGAGTATCACCGCTTGGAGGCGTGACATGACCAGGATCGAGCCACCAATCATATTGAACAACATAATTAAGTAAATAAAACCAAACACAATACGATTGGTGACCAAAAGGAAGTAAACCGATTTTAGGTTAACAGCGGAAGCATAAAACGTAAGTTCAAAACATAAGTTCACAGTTCATAAGTTTAAAGTTTCAAAACGCAAGTTTAGTAAGTTCATAAGGATTTAAATATTAAGCACGGAACATAACAGTCCGTACACCACAACGACTCCTTCCTCGTGCAAGCTCCAAACATTTAGCGACCTGTAAGGCATGTAACAACTAGTCAACAACAAAGTTGAGTGAGTTCACGTTTGGTTGTTTAGTTTTAAGTTGTTTCTGAAAACGTGGTTTGACTTTCGTTGGCTTATTTGCCGTGGGGGTTACCCCGTAGTTGAAAGTATGTTTAACCATTTCTCTTTTTCTTTACCCAATCCATAACCATGATCAGTGGGGGTTTTCCCCGTTTGAACTACTAGACGGAATGATATCGACTGCTACGCAAATAAGTTGTGCCCTATATCAGTGTCTATCATCACTGACAATCTGCCATAGTCCATTAGTACACGCCCGTCCTGACTGGCACGGTGTGAGGTTTGTTAAACCTAATAGCGCTATTAACTAATGACCCGCTCGCCATTGGCCTCGGCGATTAAGTCGATATAAATTGAGGGACTTCATGATAGAGTTTTGTCTAGCTAGTTTTAAGGTTGTTGTCCTGCACCAGGAGGACGAACGTACGTATTCTGCACCAGGAGAATTCGTAGGATTAATAATGGCATCCGCTCTATGGAGGATGGCCGTACATATCCTACCCAAGGAGGATATGTAGATTTAGTTTTAATTCTTTAACCCATTCCCAAACCACCGGGAATCCCATGCCTTAGAAAGTGTGTGAACTCACCTCGGTTTGCTCGGTTAGATTCTCAATATAGTTAACAGTCAAGGTCGGTCAATCGCGTCCTAATAAGGTACGGATAACAATCAGTTTCTCATGCATAACACGTATCCTACGTACGGTTTATTTGCACATTACTTCTACCACATAACAGGCACACACTTTAACGATTTACGCCCATATATACTTCCCATCCATTCCCCACTCATAAGCAAACATACAATACTGCATATAACACATATAACATGTCAAATCATTCACAGATAGCATACTCGACATTTAGACACGCAAATCACAACTTATGTTATTTCAGCATTAATATTCAAAACCGGCTGTTTTCGGGGATTTTAATAAAATAGTTAGATTATTCCAAAAATTCCCAAATTTTTATAGAACGTCATAAACATTCCATATTTTATTGTGTAAAAATATCGGGGTCCGGTTCATTATCCATATTTTATAAAAATTCATATTCGGGACTGAACTCAGATTTATGTATTTCTGACCATAGTCCACGAAACAATTTATTAAAAATTCGTCGAGTGTCCGATTTACGAAATTCCAGTGGGGTAATTACAAATACATCGGTTATCATCTACCGTACAAATTTCATGGTCCGATTCATCATAAAACTCAGGTTATGACTGAAAGTACGACACCCATTTGTTGCTGTAAAAATTCAGCTTAAGTAGCTGTTACAAATTAACACTTTAAAAATAGTAAACGGAGTCCAAAAATTACGATTCCGGTGCCATTAGAATCGTATTTCATAATAACATATTTTAGATTCAAAATATCGATTTTTCGTTGAGGTTAAGACCTGTTTACAGCCAACAGAAGTGGGCTGTAAAAGTTAGACAGATTCTGATTTCAAGTGTTTAACCTTCTAAATCATGTTCGATCGATTCCGTTAACGAGTTTAGTGACCACAACAACATCATATACTAATATTATTCAGTAAAGCATCATATAATCACCCAATCATCATAATCACACAAGATCTACATGATTTACACACCTATCTTCTCTTTATTCATCTTTTATCCAAGACTATTGCAAGTTCTTTTAGAGTTTCATAAGTTTTTAACCATTAATCATCTATTAACCATAAAATACATGAACAATATGAAGATTTAAGAAACTTACTACTAGCACAAGGCTAGGGAAGTTCAAGTGTGGAAAAGTGGTGGTTAAAAGAAAACGAGAGCGGTCCTTCAACTTCCGAACGCACGGAGCTTCGTTGTTCACCTTCTTGCACCTTTGTATGGATGGAAAATGGCTAGAAAGTGACTTGATGGTGGGTGTATGGTGGTGGTATGATGGCAGCCGAAAGTGAGGGAGAGAAAAAGGGTTGAGTGAAGTGATGAGTGGTAGATTATATAAGGTCTTCCATAAGGCATATTCCTAGCATATTCCTGGCATATTCCTAGCATATTCCTGGCATATTCCTGGCATATTCCTGGCATATTCCTGGCATATTCCTGGCATATTCCTGGCATATTCCTGGCATATTCCAAGCATATTGCAAGCATATTCCAAGCATATTCCAAGCATATTCCTGGCATATTCCAAGCATATTCCAAGCATATTCCTGGCATATTCCTAGATTTACTGCGTTGTCTGCGTTTTGCTGTAGAAGCACTGTGTCGCGCAGAAACACACGGTACGCGCTTAAACTTGAAAAATAACGTTTTTTTTTTATTTTTTTTTATTTTTCATCACTCAGGAAAATATAACGGACTATTTAGTGACCTTTCCGTACACTATTAGTATATTAACAAGTACATGTAAGTATAACACAGATATCAGAAAGCAGTTAAGTGATTTCGCACAGTCGTCAAGCACATTAATTATTATTAATAAATTGTACGGTTACATGTAAATTCGAGGGTTGTCACATTCTCCCCCTGTTAAGAGAATTTCGTCCCGAAATTTAGCGTGTGGTTACTGAGGAAGCTAGTTAAGTTGCGTTGTTTTCCTGATTTTCCTGGGGTGTCACATCATCCCCCCGTTGATTTGGAATTTCGTCCCGAAATTCTGCGGTAGCTTCAGCCTCAGTAGTGGTTGCGTTTTTCTTAAACAGTTGGGGATACTTGAGTTTCATTTGGTCTTCTCGTTCCCAGGTATACTCTGGGCCACGACGAGCATTCCAACGAACTCGAACGAGAGGTATTCTTGTGTGCTTGAGAATCTTAACATCTCGATCAGTAATATCTACTGGTTCCTCGACGAATCGCAGCTGGTCGTCGATTGTGAGTTCCTTGAGAGGAACTATGGGGATCTCATCTGATAGACACTCCTTCAGATTCGACACATGGAAAACATTGTGAACTCCGCTGAGTTCTTCAGGTAGATCCAACCTGTAGGCGACTTGGCCAATTTTCTCAATGACTTTGAATGGTCCGACATAACGCGGATTGAGTTTGCCTCGTTTGCCAAAGCGGACTACACCTTTCCAAGGTGAGACTTTGAGTAGCACTCGATCCCCAACCTGGAGCTCGAGTGGTTTTCTTCCCTTATCAGCATAGCTTTTCTGACGGTCACGAGCTGCCGCCATTCGCTGTCGTATCTGAGCAATTTTCTCGGTGGTATCTACCACATGTTCTGGGCCAGTGATTTGGCTGTCACCAACTTCTGCCCAACAGAGAGGCGATCGGCATTTGCGTCCGTACAATGCCTCAAACGGAGCGGCTTGGATGCTGGTGTGGTAGCTGTTGTTATATGAGAACTCCACTAACGGGAGGTGCTTTTCCCAGCCATTGCCGAAGTCGATTACGCATGCCCTAAGCATGTCTTCAAGGGTTTGGATGGTGCGTTCAGATTGCCCATCCGTCTGCGGGTGATAAGCGGTGCTCATATCTAAACGTGAGCCAAAGGACTTGTGCATTGCTTGCCACAGTTCAGAAGTAAAACGTGCATCACGATCAGATATAATAGAGATTGGCACTCCGTGCCTTGACACCACTTCCTTTAGATAAATGTCTGCAAGAGTAGAAAACTTATCCGTTTCCTTGATGGCCAGAAAATGTGCAGACTTGGTTAATCGATCTACGATCACCCAAATGGTATCGTTTCCGCGTTGAGATCTGGGCAGGCCGGTAACGAAATCCATGGAAATTTGCTCCCATTTCCATTTCGGGATCTCCGGTTGTTGAAGTAGGCCTGATGGTTTCTGATATTCAGACTTGACTCTCGCACAAGTCAAGCACTTACTGACGTAGGTTGCTATGTGGGCTTTCATGCCAGGCCACCAATACGTAGTCTTGAGGTCGTGGTACATCTTGTCTGAACCAGGGTGTACAGAATAACGAGACTTATGTGCTTCATCCATCACAAGCTCGCGTAAGTTGCCATAAAATGGAACCCAGATGCGTCCGTTAACATAGTAGGCACCGTCTCCCTTTTGTTCTAGCCGCTGCCTCGATCCTCGTAGGGACTCAGCCCTGATGTTTTCTGCTTTCAATGCTTCGACCTGGGAATCTCGAATCTGAGTAGGAAGGTTAGACTGGATGGTAAGCTGTAATGCTCGTACATGCTTAGGTAAAGTATCCTTTCGACTGAGGGCGTCAGCCACAACATTGGCTTTGCCCGGATGATACTTGATAGCGCATTCGTAATCATTCAAGAGTTCGACCCATCGGCGTTGTCGCATGTTTAACTCTTTTTGCTTGAAGATATGCTCGAGACTCCTGTGGTCGGTGTAAATGGTGCACTTTGTACCGTACAGGTAATGTCTCCATATCTTAAGTGCGAATACAACTGCTCCCAGCTCCAGATCGTGAGTAGTGTAGTTTCTTTCATGAACTTTAAGTTGGCGCGATGCGTAGGCAATGACCTTGTCACGTTGCATCAATACGCAACCAAGTCCTTGGATGGAAGCGTCGCAATAAACCACGAAATCATCGGTGCCTTCTGGCAATGAGAGGATAGGCGCGCTACAAAGTCTATCCTTTAGATGTTGAAACGCGGACTCCTGTGCATCATCCCAACGATAGATGACGCCCTTCTGAGTCAGTGAAGTGAGAGGTTGCGCAATCTTGGAGAAATCTTTTATAAACCTTCTGTAATATCCGGCCAAACCCAAGAATTGGCGGATTTCTGTTGGTGTGCGGGGTGCAGGCCAGTTCTTGATCGATTCAACCTTAGATGGATCCACATGAATTCCATCCTTGTTTACCACGTGGCCTAGAAAGTGGACTTCGCGAAGCCAGAAATCACATTTCGAAAACTTGGCATACAACCGTTCTTTTCGAAGAAGTTCCAGCATAAGTCGTAGATGCTGCTCGTGTTCCTCCTGACTCTTAGAATAGATCAGGATATCATCGATGAACACAATAACGAACTTATCCAGGTAAGGCTTGCACACTCGGTTCATGAGATCCATGAAGACTACCGGTGCATTCGTCAGCCCGAATGGCATAACCAGAAACTCGTAATGGCCGTAACGAGTTCTGAATGCTGTTTTGGAGACGTCTTCATCTCGGACTCTCAGCTGATGGTATCCCGATCTCAAATCAATCCTGGAGTAATAGCTTGACCCTTGCAACTGGTCAAACAAGTCGTCAATACGTGGAAGAGGATAACGATTCTTCACAGTCACCTTGTTAAGTTCGCGATAGTCAATACACATCCTGAAGGTACCGTCTTTCTTCTTCACGAACAAGACTGGAGCTCCCCAGGGTGAAGAGCTAGGACGTATAAAACCCTTTTCCAAGAGTTCTTGTAGTTGTGTGGACAGTTCTTCGAGTTCTGATGGGGCTAGACGATATGGTGCTCGAGCTACTGGCGCTGCTCCAGGAGCTAGCTCGATTTGAAACTCAACTTGGCGATGAGGAGGAAGACCAGGTAATTCCTCAGGAAATACCTCGGGAAAATCGCGCACAATAGGGATGTCTTCAATTTTCTTTTCTTCCGTTGATGTGTCAGTAACGAGTGCTAAAATGGCAGTGTGGCCCTTTCGCAAACACTTCTGGGCCTTAAGGAAAGAGATGATGCCTTCGACAGCACCACTCTTGTCGTCACGAATCACGAGGGGTTCTTTATCAGAACGAGGAATGCGGATGATTTTCTCCTTGCAAACAATCTCCGCTTGATGATGAGATAGCCAATCCATCCCAATAAAGACGTCGAAACTACCAAGTGTGATAGGAACAAGATCGATAGGGAAAGTCTGACCAGCTAAGACGAGGTTACAACCTTTAACTACGTGTGTGGCTTCAAGACTTTTACCGTTAGCTAGTTCTACCGTGTGTTTGGTGTTCAGGAGTGTTGGGGTGCGCTTAAGAATTTGGCTAACTTTTAAGGATACATAACTAGCATCGGCACCTAAATCGAATAAAGCAGTAACAAAGAAGTCGTTCAGAAGAAACTTACCCATCACAACGTTGGGATCGTCCCTTGCATCACCCCGGCCAATTACGAATACACGGCCCCCTGCTCCGTTTCCATTATTGTTACCCCCGTTATTACCTCCATTGTTGCCTCCAGTGTTGTTCCCGTTTCCGTGGTTGTTGTGGTTCTGATTCCGGTTCAGTTGGGGGCAGTTTCTCTTAAAGTGGCCTTCAGCGCCACACTGAAAGCATCCCCTATTGCCCTGTTGTTGCTGCTGCTGGTGATTCTGTGGAGCTTGTTGTTGTTGACGATTCTGATTTGCAGGACGCGTTCTCCGGCAATCTTTGGCTTCGTGTCCAAACTTGTTACATCTCTGACAACGGTCCTTGTTGCACGGCCAGCTGTGGTGCAAACTACATCGTTTGCACTTAGGGTGATTTCCCCCGTATCCACCTTGACCTTGATTTCCAGAAAACTGCTGACTGGGGCTCCTGTGCTCATCTGTCCTTTGCCACTGGGACTGAGACCGATCTGGAGTGGAACTCCTGCCCAAATTTGCATCCCACTTGCGCTTGTCATTGCTAGGAGCATCAGTAGTAGTAGCGTTAATACGCTTGGGCAGCTTGCCCTCTCCCACCGCCTGATTAGTGAGCTGGTGTGCCAAACGAATGACTTGCTGGATTGTGGGAAGGTTGGCCGCACTTACGGACCCTTGGATTTCCGGGACTAAGCCTCTGAGGTATAGCTTGATTCGCCTAGATATGGGTTGTGACATGTTAGGACATAAGGCTGCCAAGTCGTTGGACCTCTTTGTATATGCCTCAATCTCTGATCCTTCCATCTTCAAACCATAATATTCTATCTCAAGTTTCAGAATGTCATCCAGGTGGCAGAACTCTTCCTTAACCCAATCCTTGAAGTCATCCCAGAGGATGGCATTCGCGTCTGCCAACCCGAGCATCTGAACTTGTGCGTTCCACCAAGAATACGCTTTCCTTTGCAACATGCCAGTAGCGTACTCTACTCGTTTGCTGGTAGGGCTTTCACTCTCTTCGAATGTATATTCGATTCTCCGGATCCAATGTAGAAGGCCGATTGTCCCTTCAGTGCCGTCGAAGGTGGGAGGTTTGCATTCTAGGAACGCCTTGAAGGTGCCCATGCGTATTTGAGGGTGCATGGGTTGGCTCCCTGTTTGGGTTGCTAAGGCTTCAGCAATCCGTTCGTTGATCAAGGTCGTCAGCTGACCCTGGGTCATGTCGAGACGTCCACTCATGATCTTCACGTCGAAGGGACACACGTAAGAAAGGTGTCGCAAGTGCGTAAGTGTGGAGTGACAGAAAAGAGTAAGCACACAAGGTTCAAATAGCAAGTATCACGTTATCTAATGCACAGTGAGAACTATCTAACCGTCAATATAACATAAATCATACCACTTATGGTGTCGAGTCTTGCACGTGGAGCGAAGCGTCGTTGTGGATCGTTGAGCACTGTTCCGGTTATAGTCTGGTTTTATCAAAAACATTTCCCTTTTTAAAACCAAGTTCACTATAACCAATGGCTCTGATACCAATCTGTCACACCCCCAAAATCCACCATGCGGAGTATCACCGCTTGGAGGCGTGACATGACCAGGATCGAGCCACCAATCATATTGAACAACATAATTAAGTAAATAAAACCAAACACAATACGATTGGTGACCAAAAGGAAGTAAACCGATTTTAGGTTAACAGCGGAAGCATAAAACGTAAGTTCAAAACATAAGTTCACAGTTCATAAGTTTAAAGTTTCAAAACGCAAGTTTAGTAAGTTCATAAGGATTTAAATATTAAGCACGGAACATAACAGTCCGTACACCACAACGACTCCTTCCTCGTGCAAGCTCCAAACATTTAGCGACCTGTAAGGCATGTAACAACTAGTCAACAACAAAGTTGAGTGAGTTCACGTTTGGTTGTTTAGTTTTAAGTTGTTTCTGAAAACGTGGTTTGACTTTCGTTGGCTTATTTGCCGTGGGGGTTACCCCGTAGTTGAAAGTATGTTTAACCATTTCTCTTTTTCTTTACCCAATCCATAACCATGATCAGTGGGGGTTTTCCCCGTTTGAACTACTAGACGGAATGATATCGACTGCTACGCAAATAAGTTGTGCCCTATATCAGTGTCTATCATCACTGACAATCTGCCATAGTCCATTAGTACACGCCCGTCCTGACTGGCACGGTGTGAGGTTTGTTAAACCTAATAGCGCTATTAACTAATGACCCGCTCGCCATTGGCCTCGGCGATTAAGTCGATATAAATTGAGGGACTTCATGATAGAGTTTTGTCTAGCTAGTTTTAAGGTTGTTGTCCTGCACCAGGAGGACGAACGTACGTATTCTGCACCAGGAGAATTCGTAGGATTAATAATGGCATCCGCTCTATGGAGGATGGCCGTACATATCCTACCCAAGGAGGATATGTAGATTTAGTTTTAATTCTTTAACCCATTCCCAAACCACCGGGAATCCCATGCCTTAGAAAGTGTGTGAACTCACCTCGGTTTGCTCGGTTAGATTCTCAATATAGTTAACAGTCAAGGTCGGTCAATCGCGTCCTAATAAGGTACGGATAACAATCAGTTTCTCATGCATAACACGTATCCTACGTACGGTTTATTTGCACATTACTTCTACCACATAACAGGCACACACTTTAACGATTTACGCCCATATATACTTCCCATCCATTCCCCACTCATAAGCAAACATACAATAATGCATATAACACATATAACATGTCAAATCATTCACAGATAGCATACTCGACATTTAGACACGCAAATCACAACTTATGTTATTTCAGCATTAATATTCAAAACCGGCTGTTTTCGGGGATTTTAATAAAATAGTTAGATTATTCCAAAAATTCCCAAATTTTTATAGAACGTCATAAACATTCCATATTTTATTGTGTAAAAATATCGGGGTCCGGTTCATTACCCATATTTTATAAAAATTCATATTCGGGACTGAACTCAGATTTATGTATTTCTGACCATAGTCCACGAAACAATTTATTAAAAATTCGTCGAGTGTCCGATTTACGAAATTCCAGTGGGGTAATTACAAATACATCGGTTATCATCTACCGTACAAATTTCATGGTCCGATTCATCATAAAACTCAGGTTATGACTGAAAGTACGACACCCATTTGTTGCTGTAAAAATTCAGCTTAAGTAGCTGTTACAAATTAACACTTTAAAAATAGTAAACGGAGTCCAAAAATTACGATTCCGGTGCCATTAGAATCGTATTTCATAATAACATATTTTAGATTCAAAATATCGATTTTTCGTTGAGGTTAAGACCTGTTTACAGCCAACAGAAGTGGGCTGTAAAAGTTAGACAGATTCTGATTTCAAGTGTTTAACCTTCTAAATCATGTTCGATCGATTCCGTTAACGAGTTTAGTGACCACAACAACATCATATACTAATATTATTCAGTAAAGCATCATATAATCACCCAATCATCATAATCACACAAGATCTACATGATTTACACACCTATCTTCTCTTTATTCATCTTTTATCCAAGACTATTGCAAGTTCTTTTAGAGTTTCATAAGTTTTTAACCATTAATCATCTATTAACCATAAAATACATGAACAATATGAAGATTTAAGAAACTTACTACTAGCACAAGGCTAGGGAAGTTCAAGTGTGGAAAAGTGGTGGTTAAAAGAAAACGAGAGCGGTCCTTCAACTTCCGAACGCACGGAGCTTCGTTGTTCACCTTCTTGCACCTTTGTATGGATGGAAAATGGCTAGAAAGTGACTTGATGGTGGGTGTATGGTGGTGGTATGATGGCAGCCGAAAGTGAGGGAGAGAAAAAGGGTTGAGTGAAGTGATGAGTGGTAGATTATATAAGGTCTTCCATAAGGCATATTCCTAGCATATTCCTGGCATATTCCTAGCATATTCCTGGCATATTCCTAGCATATTCCTGGCATATTCCTGGCATATTCCTGGCATATTCCTGGCATATTCCAGGCATATTGCAAGCATATTCCAAGCATATTCCAAGCATATTCCTGGCATATTCCAAGCATATTCCAAGCATATTCCTGGCATATTCCAAGCATATTCCTGGCATATTCCTAGATTTACTGCGTTGTCTGCGTTTTGCTGTAGAAGCACTGTGTCGCGCAGAAACACACGGTACGCGCTTAAACTTGAAAAATAACGTTTTTTTTTTTTTTTTTTTTTCATCACTCAGGAAAATATAACGGACTATTTAGTGACCTTTCCGTACACTATTAGTATATTAACAAGTACATGTAAGTATAACACAGATATCAGAAAGCAGTTAAGTGATTTCGCACAGTCGTCAAGCACATTAATTATTATTAATAAATTGTACGGTTACATGTAAATTCGAGGGTTGTCACACATGAGCAGCATCTGCGACTTATTCTGGAACTCCTTCGAACAGAACAGCTTTATGCAAAGTTCTCGAAATGCGACTTCTGGCTTCGAGAAGTCCATTTCCTAGGCCACGTGGTAAACAAGGATGGGATTCATGTTGATCCATCCAAGGTAGACTCGATAAAGAACTGGCCTGCACCCCGTACACCAAAGGAAATTCGCCAATTCTTGGGTTTGGCGGGATACTACCGGAGATTCATAAAGGATTTTTCTAAGATCGCACAGCCTCTCACCTCACTAACGCAGAAGGGCGTTGTTTATCGCTGGGGAAACGCACAGGAGTTGGCATTTCAACACCTAAAGGATAGACTTTGCAGCGCACCTATCCTTTCCTTGCCGGAAGGCACAGACGATTTTGTGGTCTATTGCGACGCATCAATTCAGGGTCTTGGTTGCGTGTTGATGCAACGAGACAAAGTTATAGCCTACGCCTCACGCCAACTCAAGGTTCATGAAAAGAACTACACGACGCACGACCTAGAGCTGGGAGCTGTCGTTTTTGCACTTAAGTTATGGCGGCATTACCTGTATGGTACCAAGTGCGCCATCTACACCGACCACAGGATCCTCGAGCATATCTTCAAACAGAAGGAACTGAATATGCGACAACGACGGTGGGTCGAACTTCTGAATGACTACGAGTGCGCAATCAGATATCACCCGGGCAAAGCCAATGTTGTGGCTGACGCCCTCAGTCGGAAGGACACTGCGCCTAAGCGCGTACGAGCCTTACAACTCACGATCCATTCTAGTCTTCCCTCCCAGATACGAGCAGCTCAGATAGAAGCACTGAAACCGGAAAACGTCAGGGCCGAAGCCCTACGCGGATCAAGGCAACGTTTAGAACAAAAGGGAGACGGTGCTTACTACGTAACAGGACGCGTTTGGGTCCCACTCTATGGCAACCTACGAGAGCTTGTGATGGACGAAGCACACAAGTCTCGCTACTCAGTACACCCTGGATCAGATAAAATGTACCACGACATCAAGACTACGTACTGGTGGCCTAGCATGAAGGCCCACATAGCGATCTACGTCAGCAAGTGTTTGACTTGTGCTAGGGTCAAGTCGGAATACCAGAAACCATCAGGCCTACTCCAACAACCAGAGATACCTCAATGGAAATGGGAGCAAATTTCCATGGATTTTGTTACTGGCCTACCTAGATCCCAGCGCGGGAACGATACTATTTGGGTGATCGTGGATCGACTCACGAAATCTGCACACTTCCTGGCCATTAAGGAAACGGATAAGTTCTCCACTCTTGCAGAAATCTACATCAAAGAAATTGTTTCGAGGCACGGGGTGCCCACCTCCATTATCTCAGATCGAGATGCGCGTTTCACTTCAGAGCTGTGGCAAGCAATGCACAAATCCTTTGGCTCACGACTAGACATGAGCACAGCGTACCATCCTCAGACGGACGGGCAGTCCGAGCGCACGATTCAAACCTTAGAAGACATGCTTCGTGCATGTGTGATTGACTTTGGCAACCGCTGGGAAAAGCATCTGCCACTTGTGGAATTCTCGTACAATAACAGCTACCACACCAGCATTGGAGCTGCTCCGTTTGAGGCATTGTACGGACGTAAATGCCGGTCCCCTCTTTGCTGGGCAGAGGTGGGAGATAGTCAGATCACTGGTCCAGAATATGTGGTAGATACAACCGAGCAGATCGCTCAGATACGAAAACGCATGACAGCCGCTCGTGAACGTCAGAAAGTTTACGCCGACATGGGCAGGAAACCACTTGAGCTCCAGGTTGGGGAGCGGGTACTACTCAAAGTTTCACCCTGGAAGGGTGTGGTTCGTTTTGGTAAACGCGGTAAACTTAACCCACGATACGTTGGACCTTTCGAGATCATCGAGAAAATAGGCAGGGTGGCCTACAGACTAAACTTACCAGCGGAACTCGGTGCAGTTCACAACGTTTTTCATGTGTCGAATCTGAAGAAGTGTCCATCAGATGAGACCCACGTAGTTCCTTTGAAGGAACTCACGATCGACGAGCAGTTACGATTCGTCGAGGAACCAGTCGAGATCACGGACCGGGATGTTAAGGTCCTCAAGAGCACTAGGATACCTCTCGTTCGAGTTCGTTGGAACTCACGTCGCGGCCCAGAGTTCACCTGGGAGCGCGAAGATCAGATGAAACAAAAATATCCCCAACTGTTCGCAAACAGTACACCCACTACTGAGGCCGAAGCTACGGAATTTCGGGACGAAATTCCAGATCAACGGGGGGTGGATGTGACACCCCAGGAAAACCGGGAAAACCATACAACTTAACTAGCTTCCTCAGTGAGTGCCTACCAAATTTCGGGACGAAATTTCTTTCAACTTGGGGATGATGTGACAACTCGAAATTTAGAACCTTCATGTATGCTTAAAAGAGTGGCTAGATAACTTACGTGATTAATGACAAATGAACCTTTACGTGATTATGTGTTATTCGTGTGTATGCTTATGTGTATGTATGCGATGTATGTATATAGGAACCGAGATAACACGAACCCGACTCGAGACCATGTGGTCTCGAGTGAACTAGTATAACATACGGGCCGGTTGGGCCGCACACACATACACACTTAGCCTAACCGAGAGCCCACTAGGGTATATTGCTTGGAGCGGATATATATACACTTGATAGATGGCCATGTTACCATTTTGAACAACACTCATACTCTCCAACACACACACTCTCCACTCTCTCACACTAAAACCCTAAACACCCAACATCACCTCTCCTCCTTCATTCTCGGACTCAAACCGGTGGTATTAGAGGCTCTCGGATCAACACACACACACTCGGAAGTTCATATTCGCCTTTGAAACTCAACCGGTTAGTGAATCTATGATGTTTGTTGTTGTTTAATAAGGGTATGAATGTGGTGTATGCTTGATAAT
The DNA here is from genome assembly GCA_030545235.1 of Helianthus tuberosus. NCBI lineage: Eukaryota > Viridiplantae > Streptophyta > Magnoliopsida > Asterales > Asteraceae > Helianthus > Helianthus tuberosus. Next base: position 68,512,758 of record CM060356.1, on the reverse strand, counting down.
GCTTGTGAACCGAATGTGTATTATGTTTTGAGTTGATAATGATGTATGATAATCGGTTGAGCATGGTTGATAGTACACATTGATGTTAAGTTAGTGTTCAAGAAATCGGTCCATAAATATCCTATGTTATGAGTTTACATTCGGTTGATAATGATTATATGCTTATGATGTTGATGTTACAAATGATATAATTTAACTAGTGTAGTGGCATGATTGATGATGTTTTGTGAATCGATTTGTGGGTAATATTGATAACCGAAACATGCTTGATTTCGGATATGTGGCATAATGAACTCATGATGTTTTGTGTTTAAATGTAGTCTAAAACACTAGTTGTTGATGTTCATATAAAACGGATTGTGTATTCTTGTATTAAGAACCGAAAGTTTGCCAACTAGGGTGATTGTTGATAAGTTGTTCATGATTCTTGGTAGACTTAGGTTCATTTGAATGATGATGAACAGGATGAATGTATGAAGAACATGGTTGAATATCATAAGAACATGGTTGAATATTTGAATCCTGATCTGTTTGATCCATTTTTAGTAAATTGCTAGACAAGGAACATGTTTAAGGAATTTGGTTGGATAGTACAAACTGTTACATGAAATCAGAATAGTACACTGTTCCGAATCAGTAGTTGTCCAACCGAAACCATGGTTGCGACTCGAAACCATGCATGATGAGTCGAAACCGCCCAGTTGCGACACCGGTTGCGAGTCGCAAACACCTGGTTGCGACTCGGAACCACACATGATCAGCACATAAACCTTGTGACTCGAAACCACTGTTGCGAGTCCGGTTGCGACTCGTAACCAAAACAGCACGGACCGAAACCATGGTTGCGACTCCGGTTGCGAGTCGCAAACGCCTAGTTGCGACTCGGGATCATGTACGGGTACCCACTGTTGGACTTGTTTAAGTATGGGCTTATTTGATTGGGCCGGACGCTTGGGCCTAGTGTACAGACCTGATATGTTACTGTTAAATGTGAATGTCGATGAACTGCCATGATTAAACGTGAATGCCATACGTGCACTACTTGAATACGAACCTGATTGTATGATACAACTATGATAGGACGTGAGTAGCCTCAACGTTGCTTGTTTGACCTTCTGTGTTTTCTACCGAGCAAACCAAGGTGAGTTCACACCCTCTACCAAGCATGGGATTCCCAGGGGTCGGGAATTGGGGTTAAGGAACTGGGTTCCTCGTCCTCCTTGGGTAGGACAGCAAAGGTTCAGGAATGTAATTCCTCGTCCTCACGGACAGATAACTCGTACTAGACCAAAACTCTATCACGAAGTCCCTCATTTTTATATCGACTTAATCGCCGGGCCAATGGCGAGCGGGTCATTAGTTAGATAGCGCTATTTAGGTCTGACAAACCTCACACCGTGCCGCAGAGGACGGGCGTGAACTAATGGATCTGGGGCACGTCAATGATGATAGACATTGACAGTTTCAGGGCACTTAAACATGACTACAGTCAGCAGTCGATATGGTAACGAGTCTAGTAGATACATGGGGTAGCCCCCACGGCCGAAATGCCAGATAACTAACACGGGGTAGCCCCCACGGCAGGATTGCCAGAGTAACCGGGAATTAACAAGTCACGTTTTTAACTATGGGGTAACCCCCACGGCAGGATGCCAGCTAAAGGAAACTGTTTTCGAACACAACTTAAAATGAACACCCAACCGTGAACTCACTCAACTAGTTGTTGACTCGTTACTACATGCTTTGCAGGTCCTTAGGTTCTTAAGCTGGAGCTTGCATGGAGGAGGATCGTTGTGGGACATGGACGACTGTGTGCCATGTTAAACTTTGAAACAATTAAACTTGTGTTTTGATTTAAGACTTATGCTTCCGCTTGCAACTTAACTATGTTTTGTTTGAACACCAATTGTATTGGGTGGATTTTTATAACTACTTATATGCTTGTTCAATATGATTGGTGGCTGGATCCTGGTCAGTCACGCCTCCAAGCGGTAGTACTCCGCGGGTGGATTTTGGGGGTGTGACAAAACACCCCTCCCCGATCCCTTCCGCAAGACTAGGTGTGCTAAACGTGTCGTGTTCGCGGGTTGGCGGGTTCAACCTGACCCGAACCCGAAAATCGTATCATACATAAGAACCCGAACACGACCCGAAGTTTCGTGGGTTGACCCGAACACGACCCGTTCAACCCGAATTTTTTTATTTTTTTTCTGAAATTAATATATTAAAACTAAAATTTACTTAAAAACACAAATGTATATAATAATATCATATTTATATTATAAAATCTATGTTAATTTTTTCTTTTTAAATTATAATCATGGCATAAAATAAAGTATTCAAATAAATTTATGACATAAAATATATTATAAAAAAACATAATATAGTATAAATGTGTTAAACGGGTCAACCCGTCAACCCGACCAGATTGACCCGAACCTGACCCGCTAACCTAAACGGGTTCGCGGGTTCAACCTGAAACTGACCCGAACCCGTTTAGACTAAACCTAAACCCGTGAATTTCGTGTTAGGTCCGTTTCAGGTTTTCGGGTCGTGTTAGAAATTCACACCCCCTACCCGAGACCACTCCCTCCACCCTAACAATGAAATATAATTGTCAGGGTTAAATAGATTAAGACAAATCATAAGTGGAATCATTTGAAGGGGTAAGATCAAATAAAAAAGTTAGTTTTCCTTGAATAGGATAAGAATGAATATTAATCTTTTATTTTTCAAATCAACGGCTAAGATGAAAATGTAGAGAAGAAAGAAAACTGGATGATATTCTTGGAAAAACTTATTTATTGATTTTTTATATGCACATGTAAAGCACATGTATATTACCCATCATTTTTTCAATCGTTTATAACTTTTTTATACGACATTAGTTAAAAAAAATGAACCATAAAATCGAGCATCTTTTTATTTGAGTACCATATTTCTATACAAAATACGACAACTAAAAAAACCAAAAAAATTGTGTTCTATTTCTATGTTATATAACATTTTTTTTCTGAATTTTTTGTACTATATTTTTTTAATAAATTTTTTGCACTAAACTTATTGTGCTATATTTTTTTGTACTATATTTTTGTGTTACATTTCTTTTTACTATATATTTTTTATACTAGAATTTTTGTGTTATGTGTTTGAGAAAACAAAAGGGTGAGGTTTGTATTTTAGGACCAAAATACCTTTTGATCCTACTTATTTATAAGGATTATCACAGTCATCTTCATAATATTTCTTAAACTATTTAGGTAAAACTCACTTTTTTTGTGGATTTCCCTCCATCATTTGAATAATCAAATAGTTATTTGATTACGTTAATAACAAAAATATCATTTAGCTGTTTTTAATCTTGTTGGGAAGAATAACCTATCCAAATTTAACTAGATAGATAATCAAGCTAAAAATGATTTTTATAAAGTTTTCCTAAGGAAATTGGATAAGTTCAAGATACAATTAATCAAAATCAACTAAAAAGTATTTCTTTTATATAATTTAATTAATTACTTTATGTCTTGTAACATCTGTGCTTGTAATCATTGTGAACAGTTCAGTTATCAATAAAACAATGTTATTTGATCCCAATGTTTGTTTGGTTGTGTTTTACATTTTTTCATGTTTTGACTTTTATGTAATTTCAAACTCTATATCACTTTCTGGAGAGTTATACGCAAACTGATGCGTAACATAATCAGTTTAATGCGACAAATACTCCAGAACATCAACATATACTTAACATACCTTAAATAACCCTTACATAACTTAGAAATAAGTTTTGAAGGCTTTGGTATGGCAAAAACAAGTTAATTCGCTTACAGGGACTAAACTTGACAAACTGCGAAAGTATGCCAATTTGAACTGTAATGAACATTCCGGAACATGACCATAAGTTAAACATACCATAAATATCCTTTACATAGCTTAGAAATAGGCTTTGAGGGGTTCGGTGTGCTAAAATAAACTTTTGGGTCATTCAGGGACTAAAAGTGTCAAAAAGTGCACAAGTTTGTATTTTTACGCATAACTTACGTTCTGAATACATCCGGATATCCAAAAATTTATGTAAGCACTAAAATATTTTATTTTAGTGTTTGGCATGAGAAAAATCCATTCGTCGCGCAATTTGGATCGTTTTTCGCGCTTATGCGCATTCCGTCGTAATTAAGCGAACATCGCGATCGTAAGACCAAACGAACCGACATCCGGCATATTTTTGAGCATGTCTCATATCCACAATGTTTAGGCATCATTTTAGGGCCTTAAAGTTGGCTTTACGGGCCTTAGAAGTGTCGGAAATGGCCTTAAACACGTGCAGGGACCAAAACTGTAATTTCTGAAACATGTTGCTGATCAGACAAGGCCAGGCGGCCCGCCTGAGTTTTGTCTGATCCTAAAGCGGGCCGCATCAGCCCCCTGACAGCAGAAAACATGCAGAAACATTGGATCTGGTCCTTTCCTCTTGTGCACATGGTTTTGGGCAATACTATGGGCTCAAATGGTTTTGTAATACCATGTTCTTGAGGTGTATGGTTGAGATCAAAGCACGGTTTCCTAGAAACGATCCTAACGGCTAACCAAACACTATAAATACCCCATGCCATCCATTGCTAAACCCACTAGAATTTTGATTTGAGAAACTCTAAGTTGAAACCATTGTTTCATACCTGAGATTCTTGGATCGAGATTAGCATTCGGGGACCCTTCGTAAGTATTCTTTCATTCTTTTACTGCTTTTTGGGTAAAGGGTTACCCCGGTAAATTTTATAAAAATCAAATAAGAACAGCAGGTGTGCCTGAACTAACACACACAGCTAGTCTCGACATACCAAGACTAGACGACCAAACTGAAAGACAACACGAAACACGACACTACCAAAGACAATTACAACTCAGACATCACGACCAAAACATAACTCTATCAAAAAAACACTCTTCAAATTAACTTCGTTAGCCCGGATCTTCTTCAAGCGCCCTTTCCGGGATCTTCCACTTCTTCAAAATTCTGTTACAATCAACTTGGACTTTGAATTTAAACCCCATCATCCTAAGCCGAACTGAATTCTTCACCTTCTCGATAACCTGGGCAGCTGAACACTCAACTTGAGTGAATAATCTATTGTTGCGTTCTTGCCATATGTAGTAGACTGATGCCGAGAGAGCCAATTTGCACACAACATGCTCCAGTCTCTTTGAATCCGCATGTTGCTCCATCCAATCCGAAATAGATTCCCACAAATCGCTAACACTATCCATATCCACCATCAACTTAATGCTCTTCCATACCTGCGATGCAAATGTGCACGAGAAAAAAAGATGGTTTCTTGAATCACGGTCATGTTGACATAGAGGACAACACATCAGTCTTAAGTTAGTTTCACTTCCCGCTTCCCAAACTTTCAATCGGTCTTGGGTCTTCAGTTTATTCTTTATAACCAACCAAAGAAGAAAAGAATGTCTAGGAACACATTGACTAAACCAAACCATGCTTGCCCAAGTAGTCGGAATGTTACGGTACCGAATGGTTTCCCACACTATGAAAGAGCTGAAATGCAAGACATTACCTTCCACATCCTTCCAAACCGTGCGATCATGTAATTGAATATTAGGACGATCAATAGATAAACCAATTAAAACCGGATAAGTATCGTACCAAGCTTGAGGCCATTTCCATTGAGAATTCACATCAAGTAAATCCGCAACTGAACTTTGTAGATTGAATCCCGCGTTTGCAATGTGTCTTGGAGTTATAAACGCCCTGAGGGGGCTTAAATGACACCAATTATCACTCCAAGCATTTGTTTGCATCCCACTCCGAATCACTTTCCAGATGAAAGGCCGGACCACATTGCGGATAGATAAAATCTTTCTCCACCCCCAACTCATGCTTCCCCTAGGTTGAACTTCCCAGAAATTGTGATTGTTCAATTTATGCTCATAAATCCATTGCACCCATAGATATTTTCTTTTAATAATGATACTCCAGATATGGTTGGTAATAAGGGCTGTATTCACATCCCCTATACGTTTAATACCTAAGCCACCCTCCATTTTAGGAAGACAAATATCATTCCACGCAACCTTCGCTTTAATTTTTCCCATTTTACCAGCATTCCATAGAAATCGACGAAGACGCTTCTCAAGATCATTAATGATTCGAGCAGGAATAACAAAGACCGAAGCCCAATAAATGTGCATGGCAGAGAGGACCGAGTTAATAAGCTGCAATCTACCCGCAAACGATAGAGTTTTTGTCATCCAGTTGTTAACTTTTTTATCCATTCGGTCCACTAAACTCTTGCAATCCCCAGCAGTTAACCTTGATGTGATCAATGGCACACCTAGGTACCGAACCGGAAGGGAACCTTCACGAAATGGTAACGCATTCAGAATTTCCTGACGAACCTGCTGATGAACATTACAAAAAAAACCCGTACTTTTAGCATGACTCGGGACTAGACCCGAAATACTCGTAAACTCCTCCAAAGCGGCCTTTATCTTGCTAACCGAGTCAATATTCCCATGAACAAAAATAAACAAATCATCCGCAAAGGATACATTTATTATTTGTTGCTTAGCACAATGAGCATGATACTTAAACGATGGGCTTGAGCGAGCTACCTTTTGGAGTAATAAAGTAAGCACCTCCATAACAAGCGTGAACAAATACGGGGACATCGGATCCCCTTGGCGAAGGCCCCTTCTCCCTTTGTAAAAACCGTGAAGATTACCATTGATACTCAAAGAATAAGTAGCCGTACTGACACAAACCATTATCCACTTCACCATTTTCCTGTGAAGACCAAATTTGTAAAGGATTTTCTCCAAAAACGACCAACTAACAGTATCGTAAGCCTTTTGGATATCAATCTTGAAAGCGCATCTTGGAGGACCTTTATTCAAGTGATAATTGTGCATCAACTCTTGTGTTAAGAGAATATTATCAGAAATTCGCCTACCTGGAACGAAAGCAGACTGGTTTATGCTAACCAAAGAGTCCAAACTCCCTTTTAATCTATCCGTGATAATCTTACTGATGCACTTATAGAGGACATTACAGCAAGAAATGGGCCGGTAATCAAGAACTGAGTCAGGAGTCTCCACTTTTGGAATAAGCGCCAAAATTGTGTGATTTAACTGTTTCAGAATTTTCCCATTTTCAAAGAAATCAAGAATTGCATTTGTAACCTCCTCACCAACAATCTCCCACGCCTTTTTAAAGAAAGCTGATGTATAGCCATCAGGCCCTGGTGCTTTGTTTTCACTTATACTGAACATGGCTTTTTTAACTTCATCACGCGTAACACATCTGACCATATTTTCGGCTTCATTAGTACTCACAACATTTACAAAGACTTCGTTCAAGTTAGAGCTGGATACGGCATCTTCCGTGCCTAAAAAACTCGAGTAATGATTTACAAGCGCTGCCACCGCTTCATCTCCTTCAAACCGATTACCTGCCACATCCCGGATGCATTGGATTTTACTACGAATGTTTTTGCATTTAACGCTATTGTGAAAGAAAGCTGTGTTAGAATCCCCCGCAGCAAGCCATTCCACCTTCGATTTTTGTTTCAAAAAACACTCCTCGTCATAAGCCGCAACTTGAAAATCTCGAAGACATTCTTGTTCCTTTTTCCGAATTTCAGTATCAAGAGGGTTTTTATCCATCAACTTTTGAACTTCATCTAATTTCTTACGCAGCTCATCTACTTTCTTATGCAAATTTCCTTGCTGAAAAAGGATCTTCCTAAGCCCTGGTTTCAGATTCTTTAATTTATTAATAACCGAAAACATAGAGACCCCATCAATCTTTTTCGCCCATTCATTCTCCACACAAACAGTGAATTCCGGTTTGGAAGTAATAAAATTCGCAAACTTGAAAGGCTTCGGCCGATAAGACTTAGTCATATTGGTCAGTTTCAAAATGCAAGGTGTGTGATCAGAAACACGACTCGGGTGATATATAACATAAGCATCCGAGTATATCTCTAGGCTCTTGACATTACACATGACGCGATCAATTTTCCTAAGCAACCCAATCCCTTCTTTCGGTTTCTGGCTCCAAGTATAGTGCATACCATGACCTTTAACATCCATAAGCTCCGATTGCTGAACACATTCAGAAAATTCCCGCATTCCGATAGAGTGACTCGATGTACTACACAATGAATCATCCATATGAAGAGCAGCATTAAAATCACCCATAACGAACCAAGCCTTATCCCTACACACCAACTTATGCCTACATAAATCCTCCCAAAGGCTCCTTCGGTCTTGGTATTTATTCTTGGCATAAACAAAAGAGCAAAAGATAGTCGAATTGTCAGTTTTGAACCAGATTTGAGCATGAATGACCTGTTCCGTTTGAGACACAATCATAACATCCATCAGATCATTATTCCAGCCGAGAATAATCCTAGTGCCACGCTGACATAACCCCCCGTTAGAAGTCCAATTCCAATTTCTAAAAACATTTTTACATACTCTATCAAGATTACTGACATTCACATGAGTCTCAAGAATAGCACACATCGAAACTTTATTTTCTGACATGAGAACACGAACCTCATTTTGTTTCAGGGGTTGGTTCAAACCCCTAATATTCCAAGTAAGAATACTATCCATGGATACCCGTTTGACCGGGAGTGCTTGCCCCCTCAGCAACATCATCATGTTTATCATTCCTCATGAATTCAGCCGTTTCCGTTGGAACCGTTTCTATCACCTCTTCATCAGACTTTGTTTGCTTCCCACTTTTCTTGATCACTTTTTCCGTCAAAACATTATCATCCTTTATTTCCAGCCCCTCTATCTTCGATAAAGCTTCAAAAGAGTTCCGAGTATTAACATTTTCACTAGCTTTTATATTTACGTTGACTCCCTTTGTACCAGACGAACTCGGATCAGACTTGTTGACCTTGGGTTTGTAAATAAATTTTTCTTTTGGTTTCTTTGGGATAACACCCACTCGAGCCATCTTTCTCTTATCCATAGTAAACCCGTCTTCATCCACAACTACTTGCTTCGCTTTTCTTGCTTCATTTTCCCACACGTTTGGTCATTATGCCCAAATATACAACATATCGAGCACCTTTGAGGCTTCCACTCATATTCGACTTTCACTACTTCATTGATATATCCTTCCTCATCAAGTTTTGGAATCGCTACAACAATATGATCCTTAAGGTCATTTTCCACATTTATTTCAATTAAAGCCCGAGCGAAACTACTCCTACCCCAACTTTCCGAGCACATATCAGCTGTATAACCATCCAACCGTCTTGGTTCACCTAACTTAGAAGCTAACAAGCTTAACCCATCATCAGTATAGACCGCAATGGGTACATTATGTAGTTTCACCCATACCGGAACTGACTTAATGCCTTCTTTCTTTAGACTAACCGATGGAGACCAAACATTTAGAAACAAGGGAACCTTCCTGATCAACCATGGACCTCCCTCTAACACTTTTGCCATACCTTCTTTAGAGTCGAATTTAAAGAAGAAAAATCCATCCGAATTCATCATGAGTTTGACAAATCCGAACTTAGCCCACACATTTTTTACATAGTATTCAACTACAGGGTATGGTAAACGATTCCCCAGAAAATAACCATATAACACATTCTCAAATTTTTCCTGAACTTTACGAATTACCTCACGAGGAATAACAACATCCGCATCAGGTTTTGTCTCTCCTGAGTCCATCTTCCTGAAGTTAACTTCCCTTTTTATCATTGAACTTTGCTTAACCTTTTCAGCATATGATAAGTTGTTAATTACCTGTTCATTATTACGGTCAGGCAGAACATTAGTCTCCTGAACCGGAACTGACACCTTCTCCAACTCATCTATGATGTTTATCATTCTCGGCTCTTTTTGGATTACCCCTCGTTTCGGCAACAACGGGTTCCCATCAATTTTAAGTGATCTGACATCAAGCATATTCCCAAACTTGGGGAAAATACCACGCAGCTCTTGTGGAGCCGCCGGCTTTGTAGTGATCGAAGGAACAAAGACGTCCCCATGCAGTTTATCGGTGAAGGCCTGGAACCCTAGATCATCCAAGTCTTGATCTTTATTTCTCTCCATGCAGACGAATTCAAGAATCTCGATCTGATGAAGAAATCGAATGAAACATGCAGCCACCAAAAGAAAACCCTAAACCTTATAAACCCTAGTGTTAATCTTCAACCCTTAATCGATTAATCCAGAGTTTTCGATCTAGCTAAATTAAACTCAGTTAACCGCAATCAAAAACAACTAGACTAATAAATCAGAGAATCAAACAACACTAAGGAGGCGATTGAAACAAAAGAAAACTAAAACCCTAAATTCGAAATCGGTCACACTTGCTAACTAGTTCGTTATGGAGTTTTGACGGAATCAATTCTCCAATCACAGACTGTTATACAAGAGATCGCAAAGAAGAATCAAGGCTTACGTGAAGAAGGAAAATCGCCAAAGGTTAGAGAACAGTAACCTTAAGCTGATGTCATCTTACCTTCTTTTACTGCTTTTCGAGTCTGAAAGTCAAACTTTGTTTGACTTTCTGCGTTGACCATTTTATGGTCAATGCGAAGTTCGTTTGAACTTCGCAATGTGATTGTAATCACGATGGTTATAGTCCCTTGGGACTATGCCTACTGATTACCACGTTGTCTAGGGTCGTAAGGTAAGCGATCTAAACAATCGCTTATACTTTCGAACCCGACCCATTTGGTCGATCATTAGGATCCGACCAAACACATTAGGTGACCATAGTATATAGGGAATAACCTTCCGAGGTTATACCTTATGGTCGCTTCGTTAAGTAGTTGTATGATAGGTAGTTTATATGCCTTAGGTAAATTACCAGAATACCCTTTTCATGTATAATTGGTAATTAAGCATATATAACCTAAACTTTTGTCACATAACTGATTATGTAACATGTTTAGGCATATAACACTTGTCATAGGACTAATTAGACGTTCCGAACGCGTTTCACGCGAACGACGCGTTAAAGTAGAATAAGCTACCTAAACGGGTCGTAATGGGTCGTAAACAAGTATGTTAGGTTTCAATTAGTATGTAGGCTTTGTTAAACCATATTACACGAGTCTCCATACTCGTTTGGTTTACGAACCCTCATGCTACCCGATCTTCCGATTTAGGTCCGCTTTATTAACATAGTTACCTATATTAGGTGCCGTTTGATTCCGAGATCTCTAGCATTGCTTGGTGGTTATCTTAGGACTACTGAACAATCTCAAGTGAGTACATAGACCCCTCTTTTACTGTTTTCCAAACTGTTTTGGGGTGAAACACATGTGCCTACTTATTACTTTCATGCTTTCCATGTTTTCACATCATATACCTGCTATGTTCGTTAGTACATTATAGTACATGATTTCATTACCTTTCATGCTATGTATGCCCATTGTGTGTGTACTTAGTACATTGTTTTACATTACATTTCATGCTATATATGCCCATTGTGTGCATACTTAGTACATTGTTTTACATTACATTTCATGCTATATATGCCCATTGTGTGCATACTTAGTACATTGTTTTACATTACATTTCATGCTATGTATGCCCATTGTGTGCGTACTTAGTACAGTTGTTTTCATCACATGCTTACATTTTGTTATGACATTAGGGTTGTTTACAATGGAACAATACATTCATTAACATTAGCTACGCCGTTCGTTAGTAGGTAGTGGTACCATAGGAATTGACAACTCCCGTTCCTGAAATCCTGAGTTTGTTTGGATTGGAAGGAATGACCGAATTCGATATACATAACTTAGATAAACCTTTAATTTGTTTAAGGGTTTATCGCCACAGTCTCAAGGCTTGGATGTATGCATTTTCACAATACCGCATAGATGTTTGTATCAGTATAGCATGCATTTGTTACACAAAACATAACTTTGATTTAAACTATGTTTTACTTCAATACCTTGTTTTTGTGCATTTTACATATGGTTTATTTGATATATTTCACTTACCATACATGACATTTGTGGTTACACATTACATGATCTACATTGAACATAAAATTTTTTGACATTGATATACACATTTGGTGGTTTACATTGGACATAGACATTTTGATATGGTTTACACAATAACATTTGACAATTGATTTGTACATGAACAAGTTAAATTGGTGGTTGTTTGGGTTGGCTCACTGCAAAATCCTGCAAAAGAGTCAAACATGTTAGGAGGCATTATTGATTTAAAAGAACTAGCAATAATCTCCTGTTCAGATTGATAGTAGTAGACTTCTGCAGCTGCTTCTTCAAGTTCAGCCAAACTTTCTTTAGACATGACTTCACTGACTTCCTCTATTTCCACAACGCATTCTGGTTCTTCCACAATTTCTGCCATCATTGCCATACTCTCACTACCAGGGTTATACTTATCCCAACTAAACCCCTCTGCAACCTTCTCATCATCCTGATTGACTAGAAGAGCTTTTTCAGGTTTATTTTCGATTTGAGGTCTTTGGGTGAATGGTTGTTGACTTGTCTTGTGATAGATAGCTTGCCTGTAGTAGTCATTTGTGAACGGGTTTTGATGGTTGTTGACTTCTCTGTTCGGACACTCAAGTTTGAAATGTCCCTTCTCTTTGCATTTGAAACATGTGACTTTTGTTTTATCAAACCCAAGCTTGCTATCCGGTCCTGAAAGACTGTTCCGACCAGTTATTTCCATAAATCGTTTAGCTCTCCTCACCAAGCTTGCCATTCCCCATTTGATATCGATCAACTCCAGCTCCTCTGGATTGATCTGATCATAATCTTCCTTTGTCATATCAGGGTTTCCAATTCTACCTGCAACCAAACTTTCATAAGATTCAAGCACCGAAACAAGTAGTGCTATGTGCTGTTTCGCTGATGATTCAGTAAAGTCTTGAGCATTCTTAATGTTCACCGCTATGTTGCACAGAATTCCTGGACCTTGACTTTGACTATTTGATCCTGACGAACTTTGAGTATAAGATTGATCTGGTGAGTTTTGAGCCTTTGGATTTGGTTCAAAACTTGCAAATGGTGAATGATTGCTACTCGGTGTGTCAAGTGAAACTCCTGATGTAGAATTAGCACTGAATGCAGTCTGTATTTTTGGACTTAAATTCGATGTTGCTGGTGTGCTTCCTTTGTAATACAATGAAACATCTTGTTGCACACTTGAAGACTTCATTTTTCTAATTTTTGTCAACTCAAGCTCGTGTGATTCGATTTTCTCAATAAAAGAGCTAAGATTGAATCCAATATATTCATTACTGTTTTTCAATACCAACAAATAAGTACCCCATTCATCATATGGTAAAGCATCCGCTAGTTTATCAACCCATTCTTCATCCGTTTTGGTTATGCTCAATCTCTTCATTTCAACAACCAGAGACAATATCTCTCGATCGACTGTTTCGTTGTCTCACCCTTTATACCCGTAAAAATATCAAATTCCTTCTTTAGCAGTGCCTTTTTGCTTTTTATCATTGAAGCACTTCCAAGAAACTTGGCTTTTAGACAATTCCAGATAGACTGTGAGCTACTTTGATCTTGTAGCAGAACTAAGATATCCTCTTTGATGGCTTGCTGTAGGATACTCATCATTTTCTTTTCTGCTTTGAAATCTTCTTGTTCATGTGGAGTCAAAATGCTAATTGTTTTCTCAATTCCCGAACCATTCTTTGGAGGAACATACTTAGACTCGATTTTCATCCAACATTCAAAATGGTTGGCTTGCACCCAAGTCTTAAACCTTTCTGACCACCCGGAATACTCATCAATATTCATCAACTTAGGTGGCTTCTGCATCGAACCGAGTTCATTTTCCATGTTCACATTTTGCACGATACTAGCTGGGGTTTGAGATGATGTCATTCCCCCTCCGGCAAAAAAGTTGTAAAACTCTTAGTCATCCATTTTACAAAAACAGTTTCGGAAAAATTTTCAAGTTTTTGAAAACAATCACTTTCAAACGAAAACACTTTTATGCGAAATAGATTTCAAACGAAATAGCACAAACGAAATGGACTTCCACGCGAAATCAAATTTCAAGCGAAACCAACTTTTCAAACTGAATCAACTTTTCATGCGAAATAACACTTTCATGCAAAATGAAATGTTATTTCGTACGAAATCAGCAAAAACCTTTCTTTTCGTGTGAAACACTCAAACGAAAAGACTTTTCAAATGAAAAGGTCTATTTCGCGCGAAATGAGCAGATGTTTTCAAGCGAAATAGCAACCTTTCACACGAAATAACTCATTTCGTATGAAACAAACTCAATTTTTCAAACGAAATAGTGTTCGTTCACACGAAATCAAGTTTTTGGTCCATTTTGGTCACTTTTAGTCTGAATTTAGGTCTGATTCTTTCAAGGATTTGTTAAAACTGTATTTTACACGTTATATCAAAAGATCAGTCCATTTTGTCCGTGAATTTGTCCAGAAATCCAAGAATGAGTAGAAAAACAGACTTCTAAGCACTGATTCAAACGAATTGACTCATCCTGAGCTCTGATACCACTTGTAGGATCGTTTTGCGACCTATATGAGTCGATCAGAGCCAATACTAAGTTTTTTGAAAGGCGGAAACAGTCAAACAACTGAGAATCAGTGATGGAAAGGTGTAGAAACAGAGATTTATATTTAATACTGGTTTTTCATTGATATTCAACTTGATTACACGGTGAAAATTGGGCAGCACTTCGTTACACGTTCACCTATATCGTACCAAATGAAAAAACCAAGTCCCCTATTTATAGACAGACTATTTCGCACGAAATGACAACATGTCATTTCGTACGAAATGACCATTGTTGATTTCGTACGAAATGACCAAGTGTCATTTCGTGCGAAATCACTACAAACATATATAAAATTACATTTTTGACATATATAGCCATATTACAAGCTACCGACATGACCTAGACTGTTGACGTAGGCTATAGACATTATGCACCAACATTTTTTTTGAAAATGTAGCAATAGTATACTCGTTTTAAAGATAAAAAAAATGCTCGTTTTTTGGTGCAATTTTTATAAAAAATAATGTCGTATGAAAGAGTTATTAACGTTTAAAAAATGGGGGGAATTGGAGGAGAGAGAAACTATTGTCTTGTATTGACTAGAATGCCACTAGACAAATCCACGTGCCTCCTTTTTTTCTTCTTCAATTTCTCTCATTTAATCTTAGCACTTGATTAATAATAGATGGTCAAGATTACTTTATAGCCTTCCTACCCAAATAAACTTCTCATTATATCCTAACCCTTGATAGATAAGGTTTGTAAAAGAAATATGCCAAACAGTTCCTTTTATATGATTATAAATTCCTAAGACATATGGATAATAAAATTAGTTTATGTATTTATATTAACCATCTAAATTTATTATGGTTCAGATCGATAGATTTACCTCCGGGCTGGGCTACCAAAACCTCTGCAACCCGTTCGTTAATCAGGGCCGTAAGTTGTTCCTGAGTCTTGTTAACATTACATCTTCTGCGTCCGCTCTTTGTCTTCATAGCTATAAAAAGAGAATGAGAATGATGCCGTAGTGGTGTGAGAAAAATAGAAGGACGTTTGACAATGACACACATCTATGTATATGTAACACCCCAAAAACGAGTTTGGTAATCAAACCACGTTAATAGTAATGACGGGTGAAACACCGTTAGTGGTAAAAATTAACCCGGTAAATATTAGGAATTTAAATGAATAAACTTGATATTAATTAAAAGAAGGATAAACACCTTGAGGAAAAACAAGGCATATAAAAGGCCCGAGTCAACGGGACTTAAAATAAAACTGGTCCCGAACCCATTAAGTTAACTAGGAATAATTAACCTAGTTGGTAATATGTAATTAAGTGATAAATAAGGAATTGTGACCTATTTAATAATTAACTAAACATGAAGGGCCAAAATGGGTTAACTTGAAAGTTAACTAAATAAATAACAAAACAAAAAAAAAATATATATATACACACACACAGTATGTGCGTATGATCGACCAGGAGGAGAGCTCCCATGGAGCAAACCATAACTCACACTAAATGATCAAATTGAAGCTCAAATCAAGACCCAAATCAATGCATAAACACATAAAAATGATCACCTAGTCATGGGGATCACAAGGTATGTTGAATTTTGTTATTTTGTGATACTTTGAAACAATCATAATCGAAATTCTGGAATGAATGATGAATCTATGAACGTAGTTGAGATGAAATTCATATTTAGAAGCAAACCCTAGTTGAAAACTTGATGAATTAGTGTTAAAAACTAGTGATTTGATGATTACCCATATGTGTGCTAAGTGGGTTTTATGACAAGAAGATGAACACTTGAATTAGGGTGTTAAATTGATGAATATTGATGTTATGATACTAGTACTAGGTGTAGTTCATGAACACTAGACAAGGAGGTTTGAATTTTGATGTTAACCTTGGTAAAAATAACTAGTTATGAACTAGTTTGTAAATGTGTAAAAGCATTGAAATTTCGGGTGAAACATGTATTTGAATAATATGACAAATTATGTGAAGTATGAACCGATAAGGGTTCAAAGCATAAAGTTAATCTAGACTTAATTGTGTAAATCATGTGATCAAAAGTAGTTAACTTTTGATAAATTAAATTAACAAATGATGAAGTCAAATAGTAGTTTGGACATAGAAATAAGTAAGGTGGAATAGTCGTGATTGTTAAAGACTAATCTAACCACCTTGTAAATGATGACGATAGTTTGACGCTTAATGAGCTAGGTGGCGGCTTGGGAAAAGAAGCGGGTCAAACGGCTTGAAAACGCGGAGAAAGAGTGAAATCGGATGAAAGGTAAGTAAAAACTTACACCCATTCATAGTATATATATATCCATTTTAGAGGATATAAACATAATAACGGATTGTATCCGAAATATGAGTTCCGACGCGAAATGATATGCGTCGGAACGAATAAAATGATGAAAACCATGTTAATAGTAATAAGGGTGTCGAGATGGTAAATAGTCATGAAATGACATATATAAAAGAATTTTTGGAATGGCTACTTAGGAAGATAAGCCTAATCGAACAATAAGCGTAAAATGATGATTTCGTCACATATAGTTGGATAAAAGTCGAAGTCCGAACGACACCATATGGCATAAGCCATAATTGGTCAAACGCAAAAGAAATGAATTTTTAAGATATAATCACATGGTGAGAAAGCCGAAATGGTTCAAATGGTGATTTCAACACCATTTGACAAATAACTACTAACAAGTATTTGTCGAGTACAATGCTCAGAGGGTAAATCGGAACGGAAATTTCATTGCTATGAATTAGCAAATCATTAAGGCAAGGTATTAAATGGATCAATACATTGACCCGAGCCAGGTACGCATATTTTGAATTATAGTTAGAATTAATATGATGGTCAAATATTAGTGGAAGCCCTTCGTCATAAAATGAGGGACTGAAATTGACCAAAATACCCATGAACACTAAATCGGGTAAACGGTCCTTATGAGCCGTTTAAGAACGTGTTTTATGATCATGTAAGTTATTGGTAAATATTAAGTGGATTGTGCATAACAAAGGGAAAAGACTAAAACTTAAAAGGTTTAAATCTCCGAAACGGGTCAAAGGAATTATCTCCTCCCTCAGTCTCTAAGACTGATCCTCCCTCAGTCTCTAAGACTGAAATATATAAATTTTGAAAAAAGTGTATTTGTGCCTTTTATTTGTAAAAATGTTTTGTATCCTGGATCTGGACGTTTTAGTGTATGCAAGGTAAAAATGTTTTCGTGAGAGCCCTGGTGATCATAGTCTAGACTCGAGAAAGAATCCTAGTTCGCTATGATCGATGCTCTGATACCAAGCTGTCACACCCTGGCTTTGCGGAAGCGTGGGTTTATTTTGGTGTGACTTCTTAACACCATAGCACAATCACAACCATGCTATATGAAGTTAAAACCATGATGTTCATCCATTCAATAAGTTTTAAAAGTTACCAAGACAACATTGTTTAAAAGTCGACACATGAAACGAATTACAACCATGACATAATTAAAAACTTGTTCACGAGACACAACCACAAGACATGAATAAAAACACAGTTTAAGACTTGTAACCCGTCCAGGCAAAGGTCACATTTCCTAAACTTGGATGACATCATTACTCCTACGCAGCTTGCCGACATTGCATACCTTGCCAGATCCCCTAATTTCCTGAAATACATGTAGTTTGAAAAATCAACAAAAAGTTGAGCGAGTTCATGAAGTTTTACTAAATGAAATCAGGGATATGAAATAAATAGAGGCGTTACTTACATAGGGCATAATGTGAAAACTATAAAAAGGTCATGTGTGTCATGTGTTAATTGCTTACTCTGGCCAAGTAAGTAGTGGCATATGATACCATGAACTTCTTGTAGTGGACGCATTTATGTCCAATGTAGTAAGGACGGGGTGAATGGGACGAATTAAAAAGATACCCAAATGAATCAAACAAGTAAGATGTTTGATAGTAAACGTAAACGCAAGTCAGATGACGGGAGCGTATTACGTTAGAATAACGAGCCCGAGAGAAGGGACAAAGATCAAAGTAAATGAAAATATAGACCGACTAATGAGAATGCTAAGCATAGAGATAAAATTTGACTGTCAAAAGTAATGAAATTCACACGAACATGTCAAACGGAATGAATAAGGAATAAGGATCTCGTTGAATAAAAGCGATGGATTTCGCTAAGAAGACTAAATAAGTTAAAAATGAAGTCTAAAACCATAACGGAATGGTTGCTTCGAAGATGACTTCAGTAATGATACCCGATAGATAGGTGGGATTTTGAGCAATTGCGTAAACCATGAGACAGAAACACGGACTAGAAAGTCGAAAGACTCGGGTTGAGAGTTAGGAATAAAAGACGACAAGAATTTGCAAACATAAATTTTGAAAATTTCGTTCAACTATTTCAAAGTTGAGCGGGTAGAATAAAGAATTAAGTTTGACACTCATAAGTGAGGAAATTTCATACGAACATGTCAAACAAGTTAAATAGAGAATAACGCTTGCTAATGCAAGTAAGCGCGAACCGAATAAAGAAAAACGCGAAATATTAAAAACCTATGCAAAGGGGTATGGGCGCTAGAAAAACGCGAAATATTAAAGAAGTATAGGTAAGAACCGGGTAACGGTAAGCGTAGGACAAACCGAAGTGTAAATGACGTTAGAAGTCATAAAGTCGGAAGGATAATTTGAAAGAAAACAAATGTAGCCTTAGACTACGGTCAAGGTCAAATGAAATCCAAAAGAACAGAAATAAATATTTCTAAATAATAACAAGGGGTGCCTTGACACCATATATGTACATTGAATAAAGACACGAATAAAATAGGATCTACGGGATCATCATAACCTACGGATTAGAGGTAGTGTTAAGGTCTACGGGACCAAAAAGACCCTTGGGTCACAAATAAAATGAAACAAACCATTGGGGGTCTCACCTTAAAAAGGTGAAAATCTAAAGAAAAAGCCTACGAGGCTAAGTAAAGGAACCTACGGGTCACTTGGGTAAAGCGTGGAAAACTGGTTACAATTCTCCATGTAAAATAATAACGGTCAGGAATAAAACTTAGACGGAAATTCCTAGACATGAAGAAAAAGACGTAAGACAGAGAAAACGTAAACAACAAAAATATAGTTTTTAGTTAAAAGCAACGTTTTAACAAACATAAGTAGTATGAGGGATTTAGAAAATCTTAGACACACATAAGGCCGGAGAGGGCAAAACAATATACCCAGATGACGGGGTATGAAGTGACGGCGACTAATTAGTCTAGCCGGTAAAACTATTCAAAGTTAAGAAAATGTCATGACAAATACAAAGTGCTTGTTAATATAAGACAAGCACGGGATAAATCTGTTAACAGACTGATGTGACTAAGTAGTCAAGTGATAACTCGGTCAATAAAGATAAAGGATATAAGCTGAAAGTAACGGCCCGCGAGGCCTTACACATGAAAGACGTATGCGTCAATATAAATGAAAATGTTAGATAAAAAAGAATGAATGAATGCCCTGAAAACAAAACTAAGTTCGTTTAGTCTAAATAAATGAGCTACGTAAATAGGGTTTCGGGGACGAAACCTCTTTAAGGGGGGTAGACTTATAACACCCCAAAAACGTGTTTGTTAATCAAACCATGTTAATAGTAATGACGGGTGAAACACCGTTAGTGGTAAAAATTAACCCGGTAAATATTAGGAATTTAAATGAATAAACTTGATATTAATTAAAAGAAGGATAAACACCTTGAGGAAAAACAAGGCATATAAAAGGCCCGAGTCAACGGGACTTAAAATAAAACGGGTCCCGAACCCATTAAGTAAACTAGGAATAATTAACCTAGTTGGTAATATGTAATTAAGTGATAAATAAGGAATTGTGGCCTATTTAATAACAAACTAAACATGAATTGCCAAAATGGGTTAACTTGAAAGTTAACTAAATATATACAAAAAAATATATATATATATATACACACACAGTATGTGCGTATAATCGACCAGGAGGAGAGCTCCCATGGAGCAAACCCTAACTCACACTAACTGATCAAATTGAAGCTCAAATCAAGACCCAAATAAATGCATGAACACATAAAAATGATCACCTAGTCATGGGGATCACAATGTATGTTGAATTTTGTTATTTTGTGATACTTTGAAATTATGATGAACAATCATAATCGAAATTCTGCAATGAATGATGAATCTATGAACGTAGTTGAGATGAAATTCATGTTTAGAAGCAAACCCTAGTTGAAAACTTGATAAATTAGTGTTAAAAACTAGGGATTTGATGATTACCCATATGTGTGCTAAGTGGGTTTTATGACAAGAAGATGAACACTTGAATTAGGGTGTTAAATTGATGAATATTGATGTTATGATACTAGTACTAGGTGTAGTTCATGAACACTAGACATGGAGGTATGAATTTTGATGTTAACCTTGGTAAAAATAACTAGTTATGAACTAGTTTGTAAATGTGTAAAAGTATGCCCATTAGGTGTTTGATAAAATGCCTAAATGAACGCTAAAATGTTGAAATTTCGGGTGAAACGCATATTTGAATAATATGACAAATTATACGAAGTTTGAACCGATAAGGGTTCAAAGCATAAAGTTAATCTAGACTTAATTGTGTAAATCATGTGATCAAAAGTAGTTAATTGTGTTTTTTAAGATGGATGATCGTAAAGATTCGGATGTTAATAATCAGGGTGATCGTGGAAAGCCGCCACTGCAGTTTAAGGGTATCTCTAGTCGTTCATTGAATATTGATGGTAAGACATCTTGTCCTCGGCGAGGGACTGTGGTATCGAATCAGGATAATTCTAAGATGATTAATGTGATTGATGAACTAGAGAAGGTTACGGTACCAGTCTCTTTGGGAAGTTTGAAATTGGATAGCTTGGGTATGGAACATAATCCAACTACTGGGGTAGGACTTCATGGAGGTCGGCCAGAACATGGGAGTACGTCATCGGCCATGTCCTATGCAGATTCGCTGCTTGCGGATAAGACAAAGAAGGTAAATTTTCGAACTCTGGCTAGTCCGATAGTGCATGAGGGTTGTGATGTTGTGTTGCCAAGGGATTCTGTTAGGATGGTGCAAAACAAATTGGCTAACACGCTGTATGGGTATTTTTTGGGTGACCGAGTGGCTTTTCCGGTGGTTGAGTACTTTGTGAGGATTAATTGGAAACAATATGGTCTACAAAAGTCAATGATGAACGCAAATGGATTTTTCTTTTTCAAGTTTAATGATGATGTTGGTATGAGGAATGCTCTAAAAGGGGGCCCTTGGATTATTAGATCTCAACCGCTGATTCTCAATGAGTGGACTCCCACGACTAAGTTAGAAAAAAAGGAAGTGAAAAAAGTTCAACTTTGGGTGAAAATCCATGAAGTTCCACTTGCGGCTTATACAGAAGATGGACTGAGCTTAGTGGCTACAACTATTGGTGTTCCTAAGATGCTTGATACTTATACCACAACTATGTGTAATGATGTGTGGGGTAGGAGTAGTTATGCTCGGGCCTTACTTGAAATTTCTGCTGAGAATGAATTGAAAGAGGAAATTACGATTGCCATTCCAGAACCGGATGGGGAGGGGTTTGTGAAGGAGACCATGTATGTTGAGTATGAATGGAGTCCCCTTCGATGTCCTTCTTGTTGTGTCTTTGGTCACTCGAATGACTCTTGTCCGAACCAACCTAAGAAAATAGGAAGGGCTATGAATGAAAATCCGAATCGGCACTTAGGGAATCAAGGGCGTACGGGTAAGAAGGCACCTGTTATTGATGAGGATGGATATATTGGGGTTTATGGTAAAAAGGCTGCTAAGAAGACTGGTATTCAAGTTAATAAACAGAAGTCGAAGTTTGAGTATAGGCCGGTTGTGACTAAGCCGGATGTGTCTAAGCCGGTTGTGGATAAGCCGGATGGGAATAAGCCGAAAGGGGATACTAGTTCTGGAAAATCTGTGAGTGGATTCGAATCTACTAACCCATTTGATGTGCTGAATGAGGTGAATACGGAAGCTAAGGATGGGAGTAAAAAAGTAGGAGATGACGGTGGGTATTATGATTCAGATGATGATGAAGTTACTGAGGTCTATAATGAAACGAATGATTTTATGCTTAAAGGTTCTCAGAAGCCGGTCACAAATATAGGGGCAAGCACTCCTAACCAAGGAGTTACTCATGATTAGCCTTGCTGCATGGAATATAAGGGGGTTGAACCGCCCTCTGAAACAAAAGGAGGTTCGGAGCATTGTTAAAGAGAGTAATTTGAGCTTCTGTGCTATCTTAGAGTCTCATGTTGATGTGGGTAATCTCAATAAAGTTTGTAAATCTGTTTTCCGTAATTGGGATTGGACATCGAATGGAGGCCTTTGTAATAAGGGTACTAGGATAATTATCGGTTGGAATCCGGATGTCTTTGATGTGATGGTTCTGAACCAATCTTCTCAAGTCATTCATGTTCAGATCAGGTTTAAAAGGGACAAGAAGATGATGTTTTGTTCGATAGTTTACGCGGCTAACTATTATGTTTCTAGGCGAGAGTTATGGCAACAACTGTCGATGCATAAGGTGCTTGTTGGTAACCAACCATGGGCGATCATGGGGGACTTTAATTCAGCTCTTAATATTGAAGATAAGTCTTTGGGAGCTTCTTCTATTTCGGCTGGTATGAGGGAGTTTCAAAATTGTCTTGATGACATAGAGGTTTTTGATATCAATCGATCGGGTCTTCATTTCACATGGAGTCAAAAACCAAAGGAGGGGGCTGGGTTGCTAAAGAAAATCGATAGAGTGTTGGGGAATACACAGTTTGTGGATGAGTATCCTAACTCGGTTGCTTATTTTCATCCGTATAGGCTGTCGGATCACTGCCCTTGCATTCTCAAAATTCCTAAAGCGGAGGTCGGTAAACATAAAGCTTTTAAATTCGCTAATTTTCTGATTCATAAGCCTGAATTTTTAGATATTGTCAAGAGATCTTGGATTTTAAGTGTTGATGGTGTGTACCAGTTCCGAGTTGTAAAGAAGCTCAGGTCGCTTAACGGTCCGCTCAGAGCTCTTTTATTTAAACAGGGTAATTTGCACCGGAAGGTTGTTGAGCTTCGATCTAAATTGGATGATGTTCAAAGTTGTATTGATGCGGACCCGTCCAATGTTGACTTACGGGCTGAGGAGGCCACTCTTACGAGTGAGTTTCTGGAAGCCTCTTTGGATGAGGAACGTTTTCTTAAGCAAAAATCTAAGGTAGATTGGTTACAAGCTGGAGATATGAACACGGCTTTTTTTCACTCCTCTCTAAAAACTAGAAATCATCGTAAGAGGATTGATGTCATTAAGGATTCAAATGGCGTTATGTATGAAGGAGAGAATGTTCAACTGGCGCTAGTGCAACACTATGAAAATTTTTTGGGTTGTCAGGGTGATGTTTCTCTTAGTCCTTCGGCTGAGTTATTTGGCAATCGGTTGGATCCGGATATTGCTACCACTATGGTTCGTCAGGTTACGGCTGATGAGGTTAGAAAGGCTATGTTTTCAATAGGTTCGGATAAGGCCCCCGGGCCAGATGGCTTCTCTTCTGCGTTTTTCAAGGGTGCTTGGTCTATTATCGGGGAAGATGTGTCTAACGCTATTATTGATTTCTTTGCAACGGGTAAGCTTTTGCGAGAATTAAACCATACTTTAATTGTCCTTGTGCCGAAAGTTGCTACTCCTTCTAGTGTTACAGATTACCGGCCTATAGCGTGTTGCAATGTTTTGTATAAGTGCATTAGTAAAATTCTGGCGGATCGTCTTAAAGTCGCTTTGAATTTGATTGTCAATGTTAATCAGTCGGCTTTTGTCCCGGGTCGGAAAATTTCGGATAATATCTTACTTACTCAGGAGCTCATGCACAACTATCATAGAAATGTGGGACCGCCCAGGTGTGCTTTTAAAGTAGATATTCAGAAAGCCTACGATACCGTTGATTGGAGATTCTTAAGGAATGTGTTGCTGGGTTTTGGGTTTGATATCAAGATGGTGGATTGGATTATGATCTGTGTGTCTACCCCATCTTATTCTGTTTGTGTTAATGGCAATGTCCATGGGTATTTTAAAGGTAGGCGAGGGTTACGGCAAGGGGATCCAATATCTCCGTATCTGTTTACTCTGGTTATGGAGATTTTAACTGGTATTCTCCAACATGAAACAAAATTGGATTCTTCGTTCAGGTTTCATAACAGGTGTGAGAAGCAGCAGATTATAAACCTTTGCTTTGCAGATGATCTTTTTTTGTTTGCTAGAGGAGATATTGGCTCGGCGAAGTGTATTCTGGTGGCCCTTACTAATTTCGCTAATATGTCAGGTTTGGTTCCCAGTGTCCAAAAGAGTACCATTTTCTTTTGTAATGTTCCCCAACAGGTGAAGAATGCGATTCTTAATGTTATGCCGTTTGTGGAAGGCTCCCTCCCGGTTAGATATTTGGGAGTTCCACTTATTTCCACAAGGCTTCTATATAAGGATTGTAGTGTTCTCGTTGAAGGCCTAGAGAAGCGTATTTCGAACTGGAAAAATAAGATGCTCTCGTTTGCGGGTCGGTTACAACTTATCTTGGCTGTTCTCTCTTCAATGCACATATTCTGGTCATCGGTATTTATTTTACCATCTCGGGTCATGCATGATATCGAAGCTAGAATGAGGAATTTTTTATGGAATCAAGATAGCTCATATCAAAAAGGGAGGGCCAAAGTTTCATGGAAGTCTGTCTGCGTTCCAAAGTATGAAGGAGGATTAGGAATTCGGCGGATTGGTGATGTTAATAAAGCTCTCATGACTAATCATGTATGGAGTATTATCACTAAACGGAAGTCGCTTTGGGTTGAATGGGTGCATGATTATAAGCTAAAAGGGAAGAGTTTCTGGGTGGTAAACGTTCCTACTAATTGTTCTTGGAGCTGGAGAAAACTTCTTCAGCTTCGGCCAATTATTAGAGAACATTTGTGGACGAAGCTTGGGGATGGGGTGTCGACATCGGCTTGGTATGACAACTGGTGTGTGTTAGGGCCTCTTGGTAATTTTTTGACTCCTAGAACCATTACGAGAGCAGGATTCAGCTTGGATAACTCTGTGGCAGATATTTATTCAGGAGGCGGTTGGCAATGGCCCTTGGCTTGGAGGGATTTATTTCCTGTTCTTATTCAGCTAGATCATGTTCACTTGGTGGCAGACAAGCGAGATATGGTTCAATGGCGAGTAGATGATAATATTTTTGAGGTTTCGGCTGCACAAATATGGGATTCTATTCGGTATAGGGATCAGGAGATCGACTGGTCTAAAGTTGTGTGGTTCGCTCATTGTATCCCGAGGCATTCTTTCTTACTATGGCTGATTATGAGGAAGAAGTTACTAACTCAAGATGTTATTCTCGGCTGGGATATTACGAGGAGAAAAAACATGAATATGATGTGCTGCTTGCTTTGTTATGAGAATCATGATTCTCATAATCATTTGTTTTTCGAATGTAAATTCTCATCGGAGGTTTGGGCGTTGGTCCGACTTCGAGCGAGTATGGTTAGTGTTAATCCGAAGTGGGAGGATATTATTACATGCTTAATGTCCAGGTCTTCTTCTAAGTTAGCAGCTGATTATGTTAGCAGACTCTTGGTGGCGGCAAGTGCTTATTTTATATGGCAGGAGCGTAATTCTAGACTGTTTAAAAATCAGCTGAGACCTCCTGAGCAAGTGTACCAACTTATCATCAAGACTGTACGATATAAGCTTATGGGAGTCAAGATGAAGCGGACGGATAGGGTTCGAAAGCTTTTAGGTGAATGGGAGATTGCTGATGCTGAAAATGATGGTGATGGCGGTTGATTAGTTTTTAATTTTCTTTGTTTGTTGCTAGATTGTAGTCTAGTGGTCGTGTTAGTTGGATTGGTTTTTTTTTTCTGGTTGTTTCTTGGTGTACAGTCATGGGGCATGTCTCATGATTGAACTAGTGTAGACTCTCTACGCTACTTGTTTTATTTGGTTGTGAATATATAGAATCACCGGGGTAACCCTTTACCCATAAAAAACAAATGATGAAGTCAAATAGTAGTTTGGACATAGAAATAAGTAAGTGGAATAGCCGTGATTGTTAACGACTAATCTAACCACCTTGTAAATGATGACGATAGTTTGACACTTAACGAGCTAGGTGGCGGCTTGGGAAAAGAAGCTGGTCAACGGCTTGAAAACGCGGAGAAAGAGCGAAATCGGATGAATGGTAAGTAAAAACTTACACCCATTCATAGTATACATATATATATATATATATATCCATTTTAGAGGATATAAACATAATAACGGATTGTATCCGAAATATGAGTTCCGACGCGAAATGATATGGGTTGGAACGAATAAAATGATGAAAACCATGTTAATAGTAATAAGGGAGTCTAGATGTTAAATAGTCATGAAATGACATATATAAAAGAGTTTCTCTCCCGGTTAGATATTTGGGGGTGCCGTTAATTACAACAAAGCTGATTTATAAAGATTGCAAGCCCCTAGTTGAGCGTATGGAAAAGAAGATTGATAATTGGCTAAACAAATCTTTGTCCTTTGCGGGTAGGTTACAGCTTGTTAACTCGGTGTTATCATCCATGCATATTTATTGGGCGTCAGTCTTTATTATTCCTACTCGAGTTATAAATGAGCTTGAGAAGTATATGAGGAGATTCTTATGGAATGCGGGGTCTCAGGTTAGGGCGAAAGCCAAAGTGGCTTGGTCGGATGTTTGTTTGCCTAAGACGGAAGGTGGGCTTGGTATTAGAAGCATATCAGACGTCAATAAGGCTTTGATGACCAGCCATATTTGGAGCATTGTTACTCGAAGGAAGTCCCTGTGGGTTGATTGGATTTATGCTTATAAGTTGAAAGATCGCAGCTTTTGGGATGTCCAAACACGTGGGAGTATTAGCTGGGGATGGAGGAAAATTTTATCCATTCGTGACATTGTTCGGCCGTTCATTTGGAAGGTGGTTAGGAGTGGGCTTCAAACTAACGTGTGGACAGATAATTGGTGCCACATTAGTCCCCTTAGCTCATTCATAACTCCTAGACGCATCGCTTATGCGGGGTTTTCTATGTCATCCTCTTTAGCGGATCTGATTGATATTAATGGGCAATGGAAGTGGCCGCAAGCTTGGTATGATCTCTATCCGGTGTTAATTGAGCTGGATGTTCCCCAGTTGAGCCATAACATTCAAGATCGTACAATTTGGAAAGACTTGGAGGGTAATAGTTGTCATTTTCGGTCATTGGAGGTTTGGAATGTGGTTAGACATCGTGAGAGCTTAGTGCCGTGGGTTAATGGAGTTTGGTTTTCCCAATGTATCCCAAGACACTCGTTTCACTTATGGTTGGTTATCAAGAATAAGCTTAAAACTCAAGATAGGTTGGCTGTGTGGGAAGTAGGAAGTGCAACTAATTTTAATCTCATGTGTTGCCCCTTGTGCAGAAATAATCGTGATTCTAGGGACCATTTGTTCTTTCAATGTTCGTTCTCCTCAAAGGTATGGAAGGATGTTAAGCTGATGGTGTCTTTGGAACAGGTTGATGATTCTTGGCAATCCATTATGGATTGGTTGTCTCTAAATGCTTCGTCGAAGAAGACAGAGCATATTGTTAGCAAGTTGGTAATTGGGGCGGCTACATACTTTATATGGCTTGAGAGGAACAATTGTTTATTTTCCAATGATCAGGCTAAAGTCGCGTCGGTGGTTGGGAGGATTAAGAAAATGGTCAGGTTACGTCTTATGGGGTTCGACTTTAAAGGGGATTCCAAAGTTGTCAGGATGCTAAAGAAATGGGAGATCGCTAGAAACGAACAAGAGGATGACCCGGGTTAGAGGCTAGTAAATGGATTGTCTGTTTTCGAGTGTGTGGCTCGTGGCTGTGTGTTTTTGTTTAGCATTTTGTTTTATTGTTTGACGCTTGTTTCTTGTTGGGGTTGTGTACATTTCTTGGTGTCACACCCCGACCGCGTAAAACAACAAATCGCGGCGGAAACATCGGGGCGTGTTGCAACAGAATTAATGTTTCATAACCATGGATATCTAAAGTGTTTCGTTTTATTAAACATTGAATAATTACATCGTCTGGAAATCTAAATACACAATTTAAACATAGTCTATCATTGTTATTGAGTCACTAAGGCCTTGTCCAGTCCTATGTGAGCATGCATCTTATCAATCGATATCATTCAACAATACCTGAAACATATGTGAAAACGAGGTCAGCAAAGAAATGCTGGCGAGTACATAGGTTTTGTGAAAATAAGATTCATGACTTCTGTTTTAAGAAAATGTTTAGTCATGAACCTTGTAATTTGCTTTGTCTTTGTAAATCATTTGAAAAATAATAAGTTCAAGTGATATGTATTAATAAGAGAATAATGCATGATTAAATGAATAACCATGTAAAATGAGTTTGTATAAGATAAGTTGTTTGTAAATAATTGTCTTGTGAAAAGTATGTTACTTGTATAAAATGTTCTATGTCTCAAACTGAAATGATTCAAATAACGCTACAATATGTAATACCATACAAACACTTATATATAGGAAGTACCAGCGGCGTATCCACCATGCTTGTATCATATTCCACACGCATTGTTACTTAATCACTTAGTCAAACCAAACCACCAAAGTAATGTTCATGCCCAATGTAAATCATGTAATATGTATAACCAAAACCCAATCGTATATCGCTTTGAAGCCAATCGTTTACCCAATCGTTAAAACATCGTGTGAAAACCAATTGTTTACCCAATCGTTAAATTCGTTTTAGGTCGTGAAACTACTTATATGGTCGTCTCGCTAATAACATTCAAACCTTCATGACTCGCATTAATAAACCCTTACCAAAGGATAGATTAACAATTCGCATTAATAAACCCTTACCAAAGGATAGATTAACATCTCGCATTAATAAACCCTTACCAAAGGATAGATTAACATCTCGCATTAATAAACCCTTACCAAAGAGTAAATTAACAATTACAGATTCAGTCGCTACCCACAACACCCACACATAACTACGGGTGTAGTAACTAACGGGATTTGTCAGATCCTATGGTACCATAACCTAATACTGGTCGGCTTGATCATTGCTAATGAATGTCATTGGTTATGTAACTACAACCAACAAGTTCGTTCACTTTATTGAAATCGTTATTGAAACTATTGTTATTGTTTTTGAAACCATTGTAATCGTTCTTGAAACTACATTGTAATTGTTTTTGAAACCATTGTAATCGTTCTTGAAATCATTGTTAAGATATTTAGCACATATGAGTCACCCCAAAACAGTTGAAAACAGTAAAAGAGGGGAATAATGTACTCGCCTGAGAATGCTTAGAGGTCTTGAACAACAACCAAACAAAGCTTGAGGGAGCACGGAATCAGTCGGCAATCTAAAACTATATAAATAAACCGGACTTAAATCGGGAGATCGGATAGGATGAGGCTTGGTAAACCAAATGAGTGTTGGCACTCATATGATATGGTTTAACAAGGCCTACATACTACAATGAAACCAAACCTAAGTGCTTTCGACCCATCGCGACCCATTAAGGTAGCTTATGCTACTTTAACGCGTCGTGCGCGTGAAACGCGTTTGGACCGTCTAACTAGTCCTATGACAAGTGTTATATGCCTAAACATGTTACATAATCAGTTATGTGACAAAAGTTTAGGTTACATATGCTTAATTACCAATTATACATGAAAAGGGTATTCTGGTAATTTACCTAAGGCATATAAACTACCTATCATGCAACTACTTAAACGAAGCGACCATAAGGTATAACCTCGGAAGGTTATTCCCTACCTACTATGGTCACCTAATGTATTTGGTCGGATCCTAATGATCGACCAAATGGGTCGGGTTCGAGGTATAAGCGATTTATTAGATCGCTTACCCTACGACCCTAAACAACGTGGTAATCAGTAGGCATAGTCCCAAGGGACTATAACCAACGTGATTACACTCACGTTGCGAAGTTCCTACGAACTTCGCATTGACCATAAGCTGGTCAACGCTGAAAGTCAAACAAAGTTTGACTTTCGGACTCGAAAAGCAATAAAATAAGGAAAAGAACGAAAGAATACTTACGAAGGGTCCCCGAATGCTAATCTCGATCCAAGAATCTCAGGTATGAAACAATGGTTTCAACTTAGAGTTCCTAAGATCAAGATTCTAGTGATTTTAGCAATGGGGGTGGATGGGTATTTATAGGAATACCTGAACCGTTAAGATCGCTTGTCGAATATCGTGCCTTAATCGTATCCGTACAAGTGTCGGAAAGTTATGGTGCCTAAAATCCATCCTTATCAGCTGACTAAGCATGTTAGAATGTGTGGTGGTGGATCAACCAGCTGCAACTTGCTGAAAACAACATTGAATCTGGTCTGATATGCGGACGCGGCCCGCGTGAGGAATAACAGAAACTGAGGCGGGCCGCCTGGCCTGCACAGATCAGCAATAGTTTCAGAATTTACAGTTTCAGTCCCTGCACGTGTTTAAGCTCATTTCCGGCACTTCCAAGGCCCGTAAAGCCAACTTTAAGGCCCTAAAATGTTGCCTAAACATTGTGGACATGAAACATGCTCAAAAATATGCCGGGTGTTGGTTCGTTTGGTCGTACGAACGCGATGTTCGCTTAATTACGACGGAATGCGCATAAGCGCGAAAAACGATCCAAATGACGCAACGAATGGATTTTTGGCAAGCCAAACACTAAAGCATAATATAGTCATGCTTACATAAATTTTTGGATGTCCGGATATATTCAGAACGTGAGTTATGCGCGAAAATGCAAACTTGTGCACTTTTTGACACTTTTAGTCCCTGAATGAGCCAAAAGTTTATTTTAGCACACCGAACCCCTCAAAGCCTATTTCTAAGCTGTATAAAGGATATTTAAGGTGTGTTTAACTTATGGTCATGTTCCGGAATGTCTGTTACAGTACAAATTGGCATACTTTCGCAGTTTGTCATATTTAGTCCCTGTAAGCGAATTAACTTGATTTTGCCATACCAAAGCCTTCAAAACTTATTTCTAAGTTATGTAAAGGTTATTTAAGGTATGTTAAGCCTATGTCACTATTCCAGAGTGTTTGTTGCATTAAACTGGTTATATTTACGCATCGGTGCGCGTATAACCTTCCAGAAAGCGATTTAGGGTTTGAAATTGAACAAGAATTGATATGTGCAAATGATACACATATTTTTACAAATCCTAAGTATGAAATATAATATTTCATTGGTTTGGTATTTGTTTGATGGCCGTGGAGGCACAGGTGTTACAGTCTCCCCTACTTTAGGAAATTTCGTCCCGAAATTTAATCAGAGGAAACTTGTGAGAGCTTGAAAACATGAAGTTGAAAAGATCGAACAACATTGGTTAGGGTTCTGAACTTCTAGCAACCTTAATAACATTATGCTTGCAATGTAAGAGGGACACTTATATACAAGTATATGAAGTGTCATTGGTGCATCCACCGTGCCTCCATTACATTGTTATCATTTTATTATTGTTGTCACTATCGGTTCTTACACATAGTAAACCTTACTGGGTTTCTGTGCACTAAATTTCATAATTATGTACGCGTCCATAATTAGACAATTCCTTGCACAGTTTACACAGTCTATTTTATAATGTGTAGGGTAAAACCAAATGAACAATCCTGTGATGCGTGTAACTAGACCGCCATAGAGTCCTTTTAATTAAATCAATAAATGATCTAAATAGACTATCAAGGAGTCTGTTCAGCTACATCACTAGATGTCGTTCTTTAACCAAATTGTGAATCAATCTTTTAGACTAGACCACTCAAGGGTCTATCATCGAATCCTGGAATGGTACTATATAACCCAAGGGTCTTAACTACCACGTAGAAGCCCATAAGGATTTAAGGTAGTACCTTTTTAATATCCTACTATGAATCCCTCATATGATGATATAAAAGATTCTATGAGGATTTGAAAATCGTTTACCACACAAAAACATAGAGGAGAACACATAAACACATATTACATAATCGCATAATCGTATACTCGCATAATTGTTTAAATTGATCTTTAAATTTGTTATCTTTGGACACGGGTATTTAATGCATACAAGGAATCAATTCTTGATTGCATCAATTTGGATGGATCCACATGAATACCCTGCTTGTTGACTTCATGACCCAAAAACTGAACTCCTTTAAGCCAAATTTCCTCTTGGAGGATTTAGTGAAAAGTTTGTTCCTTCTTTA
Organism: Helianthus tuberosus; assembly: GCA_030545235.1. NCBI lineage: Eukaryota > Viridiplantae > Streptophyta > Magnoliopsida > Asterales > Asteraceae > Helianthus > Helianthus tuberosus. Next base: position 68,479,886 of record CM060356.1, on the reverse strand, counting down.
AGGGTTCCAATGTCAACGAAGGTGTTGATCGGGATCGGCTCGTGATATGAATAGATCAAGATGTCATTAATAACAATGACGAACTGATCCAAATAAGGCTTGCAGACTCTATTTATTAAGTCTTTGAAGATGGCTGGAGCATTTGTCAACCCAAAAGGCATGACTGTAAACTCTTAATGGCCATACTTCGTGCAGAAAACCGTTTTGGGAATATCTTCTTCGAGAATACAAAGTTGATGATACCCAAAACGCAAATCGATATCGGAAAATATGAAACGCTGTGCAGTTGATCGGAGAAATCGTTGATTTAAGGTAGGGGATATCGATTCTTGATGATAAGCTTACTAGGCTTACGTTAATCGATATACATTCGAAAAGATCCATTTTTCTTTTCACAAGGAGGACAGGAGTTTCTCCAAGGTGAAAAGTTCGGACGGATGAATCCTTTATCAGACAACTCGTGAAGCTGTTTTGATAATTCTTGCATCTCGAACGGTGCAAGATGATAAGATACTTTAGATTTAAGAGAAACTAGTGTTTGAGGTTCTTAGGGAGATCACAAGTGATCATAAAAATGACAGAACCACACGAGTAGTTTCGTCTTTGTGATGACATCATAAGGTTGGATCAAACATTCATACAATTGCATTAGTTGAAAATAAAAACCACAAATTTTTATTTATATAACAACCGCATTGTCTTTAAATGTTACAAGATAACAACCAGAGAAATTTCAAAATTCTACTTGTTCTTCATCATTGATTGCCTCATTGATGTTATACACTCGTCCACGTGCTGGATTTACATTGACGTTGACGTTCGCATTCGGGTTCGCGTTAGCATTTGCATTCACCAGTCTTGGGCAGTTGTGGTGGAAATGACCAATCTCTCCGCAATTGAAACATGAACCCAGTTGGAATCTCGCAGCATTCCCTTGAACCTGAGCTTGAACCTGAGCAGCCTGATTTTGTCCCAGACGACAAATATTGGCCAAATGCCCAAGTCTACCACACGTTGTGCATTTCTTGCAATCTTGTTGTGCAACGTGATGACCATTGCAACGGGCACAATGTGGTGCGGTACCAGCATATGCCTTCTTTGCAGCTGGCTGTGCCGGTGGGTTTTGCAAGTTCTGAGCAGTCTGTGCTGTAACAGCAAAATTTTGGGCACCCTTCCGCTTCTTTGATTTCTTCGAAGTCTCAACTTCCTTATCCTTCTTGTTTTGACCTTTCTTGCTATCCTCCTTGTCAGACTCCTGCTTCTTACCCTTGTCACCCTTTCTGTGTAACTTATTCTTCCGAATCTGCGACTCAGTCAATGTCGCAGCTAACTCGATCGCCTGACGGAGTGTGGTAGGGCTACTACCAGTAAGGATGTCTTGTACCGTGTCAGGTAGGCCGTCAATGTACCTTTCGATAGCCTTGTCGAGTGGGGTAACCATTGTCGGGCAAAGCAGACTCAACTCCTCAAACCTATCAGTATACGCCCTGTGCTCACCACTATCTTGCTTCAACTCATCAAATTCCTTCTCCAAAGCTCGCTGCTCATGACGAGGACAGAATTCCCTCATCATAAGGGCCCTAAGTTCAGCCCACGTCTGTGCTAGAGCAACTTCTGCACCACGATCCCTCATAACCCCGTTCCACCATGTGAGAGCCCTCTTCTGAAACACACTCGAAAAAACTCGACCCTGCGATTGTCAGGACACTGCACGTGGCGGAAAGTATTCTCAATGCTCTCGAACCATTGAAGAAGCCCAGTCGCTCCTTCAGAACCACTAAACTTGAGTGGTTTAGCCTGGTTAAAATCCTTGTATTTACACTGTGCGTTATTGTTGTTGTTATTATTGCCGTTGTTGTATATCTCGTGGACTTGGGTTACAACCCCGGGAAGCACAACTGTCACACCCCCAAAATCCACCATGCGGAGTATCACCGCTTGGAGGCGTGACATGACCAGGATCGAGCCACCAATCATATTGAACAACTCAATTAAGTAAATAAAACCAAACATAATACGATTGGTGACCAAAGCTAGTTAACCTTGTTTGGTTTAAACAGCGGAAGCATAAACGTGAGTTCAAAAGCATAAGTCCATAGTTCATAAGTTAAAGTTTCAAAAAGCAAGTTAAGTAAGTTCATAAGGATTTAAACATTAAGCACGGAACATAACAGTCCGTACACCACAACGACTCCTTCCTCGTGCGAGCTCCGATTGTTTAGCGACCTGTAAGGCATGTAACAACTAGTCAACAACAAAGTTGAGTGAGTTCACATTTGGTTGTTTTGTTTTAAGTTGTTTCTGAAAAACGTGGGTTGACTTTCGTTGGCTTATTTGCCGTGGGGGTTACCCCTTAGTTGAAAGTATGTTTATCCATATCCTTTTTCTTTACCCAATCCATAACCATGATCAGTGGGGGTTTTCCCCGTTTGAACTACTAGACGGTATGATATCGACTACTACGCAAATAAGTTGTGCCCTATATCAGTGTCTATCATCACTGACAATCTGCCATAGTCCATTAGTACACGCCCGTCCTACCGGCACGGTGTGAGGTTTGTTAAACCTAATAGCGCTATTAACTAATGACCCGCTCGCCATTGGCCTCGGCGATTAAGTCGATGTAATTTGAGGGACTTCATGATAGAGTTTTGTCTAGCTAGTTTAAAGGTTGTTGTCCTGCACCAGGAGGACGAACGTACGTATTCTGCACCAGGAGAATTCGTAGGTTTAATAATGGCATCCACTCTATGGAGGATGGCCGTACATATCCTACCCAAGGAGGATATGTAGATTTAGTTTTAATTCTTTAACCCATTCCCAAACCACCGGGAATCCCATGCCTTAGAAAGTGTGTGAACTCACCTCGGTTTGCTCGGTTAGATTCTCAATATAGCTAACAGTCAAGGTCGGTCAATCATGTCCTAGTATGATTTACCAGTTAGTCATTTAGTGGCTTTCAAATAGAACACAAAGTTCCTACACGTATTTATCACATAACATGCATTACTGTAACGGTTTATGCCCATCTAAGTTTCCCGTCCATTCCCCACTCAAAATCAAACATACGATAATGCACATAACATATATAACATGTCAAATCATTCACAGATAGCATACTCGACATTTAGACACGCGAGTCACAACTTATGTCAATTCAGCATTAATACTCAAAACCGGTTGTTTTCGGACATTTAAATAAAATAGTTAGATTATTCCAAAAATTCCCAAATTTTTATAGAATGTCATAAACATTCCATATTTTATTGTGTAAAAATATCGGGGTCCGGTTCATTACCAATATTTTATAAAAATTCATATTCGGAACTGAACTCAGATTTATGTATTTCTGACCACAGTCCACGAAACAATTTATTAAAAATTCATTGTAAGTCCGATTTGCGAAATTCCAGTGGGGTAATTACAAATACTTCAGTTGTCATCTACAGTAAAATTTTCATGGTCCGATTGATCACAAAACTCAGGTTATGACTGAAAGTATGACACCCATTTATTGCTGTCAAAATTCAGCGTAAGTTGCTGTTGCAAATTAACACTTTAAAAATAGTAAACGAAGTCCAAAAATTACGATTCCGGTGCCATTAGAACCGTATTTCATAATAACATATTTTAGATTCAAAATATCGGTTTTTTGTTGAATTTATGCTCTGTTTACAGCCAACTGAAGTTGGCTGTAAAACCGGGACAGATTCTGTCTTTCAGTGTTTAACCTTCTAAATCATGTTCGATCGATTCCGTTAACAAGTTTATTAATCACAACAACATTAAACATCAATATCAATCAGCAAAACATCAGATAATCAACCAATAATCATAACAACACAAGATCTACACGATTTACACACATAACTTCTCTTTATCCACACCTTAACACATTATGTTCAAGACTTGTTCATGAGCTTTAAAGTTTCTTAACTTTTTATCATTCTAACATCTGTTAACCACTAAAATAACATAAAGAATGAACGGATCTAAGTTCTTACCACTAGCTCAAGGCTAGGGAAGTTCGATTGAAGAAATGTGGTGGTTAATAGCGAATGGAGGAGGTCCTTCCACTTCCGAGAGCACCGAGCTTCGTTGTTGGACCTCTTACACCTTTGTATGTATGAGGAATGATTGAAAAAGAGCTTGATGATGGTGGTAGTATGGTGGAAGGTGGCTGCCGAACAAGGGAAAGGAGAGGGAGAGAAGAGAGAGCTGGGTGGAATGGTGGTATTTATAAGATCTTCCATATAGCATATTCCTAGCATATTCCTAGCATATTCCTAGCATATTCCTTAGCATATTCCTTAGCATATTCCTTAGCATAACACAGATATCAGAAAGCAGTTAAGTAATTCCACACAGTCGTTAGACACTTTAATTATCATTAATAATTTGTACGGAATACATGGGATTTTGAGGGTTGTCACATTCTCCCCCTGTTAAGAGAATTTCGTCCCGAAATTTAGCGCGTGGTTACCGAGGAAGCTAGTTAAGTTGCGTTGTTTTCCAGATTTTCCTGGGGTGTCACATCATCCCCCCGTTGATTTGAAATTTCGTCCCGAAATTCTGCAGTAGCTTCAGCCTCAGTAGTGGTTGCGTTTTTCTTAAACAGTTGGGGATACTTGAGTTTCATTTGGTCTTCTCGTTCCCATGTATACTCTGGGCCACGACGAGCATTCCAACGAACTCGGACCAAAGGTATCCTGGTATGCTTGAGGATCTTAACATCTCGATCCGTAATCTCTACTGGTTCCTTGACGAATCGCAGCTGGTCGTCGATAGTGAGTTCCTTAAGAGGAACTATGAGGGTTTCATCTGACAGACACTTCTTCAGATTTGACACGTGGAAAACATTGTGAACTCCGCTGAGTTCTTCAGGTAGATTCAACCTGTAGGCGGCTTTGCCAATTTTCTCAATGACTTCAAATGGTCCAACATAACGCGGATTGAGTTTGCCTCGTTTGCCAAAGCGAACTACACCTTTCCAAGGTGAGACTTTGAGTAGCACTCGATCCCCAACCTGGAGCTCGAGTGGTTTTCTTCCCTTATCAGCATAGCTCTTCTGACGGTCACGAGCTGCCGCCATTCGCTGTCGTATCCGAGCAATTCTCTCGGTGGTATCTACCACAAGTTCTGGGCCAGTGATTTGGCTGTCACCAACTTCTGCCTAACAGAGAGGTGATCGGCATTTGCATCCGTACAATGCCTCAAACGGAGCGGCTTGTATGCTGGTGTGGTAGCTGTTGTTGTATGAAAACTCCACTAGCGGGGGGTGCTTTTCCCAGCCATTACCAAAATCAATTACACATGCCCTAAGCATGTCTTCAAGGGTTTGGATGGTGCGTCCAGATTGCCCATCCGTCTGTGGGTGATAAGCGGTGCTCATATCTAAACGTGAGCCAAAAGACTTATGCACTGCTTGCCACAGTTCTGAAGTAAAACGCGCGTCACGATCAGAAATGTTGGAGGTTGGCACTCCGTGCCTTGATACCACTTCCTTTAGGTAAATGTCTGCAAGAGTAGAGAACTTATCCGTTTCTTTGATTGCTAGAAAATGTGCAGACTTGGTCAGTCGATCTACGATCACCCAAATGGTATCGTTTCCGCGTTGAGATCTGGGCAGGCCAGTAAAAAAAAATCCATGGAAATTTGCTCCCATTTCCATTTCGGGATCTCCGGTTGTTGAAGTAGGCCTGATGGTTTCTGATATTCAGTCTTGACTCTCGCACAAGTCAAGCACTTACTGACGTAGGTTGCTATGTGGGCTTTCATGCCAGGCCACCAATACGTAGTCTTGAGGTCGTGGTACATTTTATCCGAACCAGGATGTATCGAATAACGAGACTTATGTGCTTCATCCATCACAAGCTCGCGTAAGTTGCCATAAAATGGAACCCAGATGCGTCCGTTTACATAGTAAGCGCCGTCTTCCTTTTGTTCTAGTCGCTGCCTCGATCCTCGTAGGGATTCAGCCCTGATGTTCTCTGCTTTCAATGCTTCAACCTGAGCATCGCGAATCTGAGCGGGAAGGCTAGAGTGAATGGTAAGCTATAACGCACGTACACGCTTAGGTATAGTATCCTTTCGACTGAGGGCGTCGGCCACAACATTGGCTTTGCCCGGATGATACTTGATTGCGCATTCATAATTGTTCAAGAGCTCAACCCATCGGCGTTGATGCATGTTTAACTCCTTTTGCTTGAAGATATGCTCGAGACTCCTGTGATCGGTGTAAATGGTGCACTTAGTACCGTACAGGTAATGTCTCCATATCTTAAGCGCGAAAACAACTGCTCCCAATTCCAAGTCGTGCGTAGTGTAGTTTCTTTCATGAACCTTGAGTTGGCGTGATGCGTAGGCAATGGCCTTGTCACGTTGCATCAACACGCAACCAAGTCCTTGGATGGAAGCGTCGCAGTAGACTACAAAATCGTCTGTGCCCTCAGGCAATGAGAGGATAGGCGCGCTACAAAGTCTATCTTTTAGGTGTTGAAATGCGGACTCCTGTGTATCACCCCAACGATAGATGACACCCTTCTGAGTCAGTGAAGTGAGAGGTTGCGCAATCTTGGAGAAATCTTTTATAAACCTTCTGTAATATCCTGACAAACCCAAGAATTGGCGGATTTCTGTTGGTGTACGGGGTGCAGGCCAATTCTTGATCGATTCAACCTTAGATGGATCCACGTGAATCCCATCCTTGTTTACCACATGGCCTAGAAAGTGGACTTCGCGAAGCTAGAAGTCACATTTCGAAAACTTGGCATACAACTGCTCTTTTCGAAGAAGTTCCAGCATAAGTCGTAGATGCTGCTCGTGTTCCTCCTGACTCTTAGAATAGATCAGGATATCGTCGATGAACACAATAACGAACTTATCCAGGTAAGGCTTGCACACTCGGTTCATGAGATCCATGAAGACCGCTGGTGCATTCGTCAGCCCGAATGGCATAACCAGAAACTCGTAATGGCCGTAGCGAGTTCTGAATGCTGTTTTGGAGACGTCCTCATCTCGGACTCTCAGCTGATGGTATCCCGATTTCAAATCAATCTTGGAGAAATAGCTCGACCCTTGCAACTGGTCGAACAAGTCGTCAATACGTGGAAGAGGATAACGATTCTTCACAGTCACCTTGTTAAGTTCGCGATAGTCTATACACATCCTAAAGGTACCGTCTTTCTTCTTCACGAACAAGACTGGAGCTCCCCAGGGCGAACAACTAGGACGTATAAAACCCTTTTCCAAGAGTTCTTGTAGTTGTGTGGACAGTTCTTCGAGTTCTGATGGAGCTAGACGATATGGTGCTCGAGCTACTGGCGCTGCTCCAGGAGCTAGCTCGATTTGAAATTCAACTTGGCGGTGAGGCGAAAGACCAGGTAATTCCTCAGGAAATACCTCAGGAAGGTCGCGCACTATAGGAATGTCTTCAATTCTCTTCTCTTCTGTGGATGTGTCAGTAACGAGTGCTAAAATGGCAGTGTGGCCCTTTCGCAGACACTTCTGGGCCTTAAGGAAAGAGATGATGCCTTCGACAGCACCACTCTTGTCACCACGAATCACGAGGGGTTCTTTATCAGATTGAGGAACGCAGGCAATTTTCTCCTTGCAAACAATCTCCGCTTGGTGATGAGATAGCCAATCCATCCCAATAACGACGTCGAAACTACCCAGTGTGATAGGAATAAGATCGATGGAGAAAGTCTGACCAGCTAAGACGAGGTTACAACCTTTTACTACGCGTGTGGCTCCAAGACTTTTACCGTTTGCTAACTCTACGATGTGCTTGGTGTTCAAAAGTGTTGGGTACGCTTAAGCATCTGACTAACTTTTAAGGACACGTAACTAGTATCGGCACTCGAATAAAATAAAACAGTAACAAGGAAATCATCCAGAAGGAAACTTACCCATCACAACGTTGGGATCGTTCCTTGCATCATCCTGCTCAATCACAAACACACGTTCCCTGGCTCCATTACCATTATTGTTGCCCCCATTATTGTTTTCGTCTCCTTGGTTGTTGTTGTTGTTCCGTTTCCGGTTCAACTGGGGACAGTTTCTCTTGAAGTGACCTTCAGCACCACACTGATAGCATTCCTTGTTACCCTGCTGTTGCTGTTGGTTCTGTGGGGCTTGTGGCTGCCGTTGCCGATTCTGATTCGCAGGACGTGAGCTCCTGCAATCTCTGGCTTTATGTCCAAGCTTGTTACATTTCTGACAACGATCCTTGTTGCACGGCCAGCTGTGGTGCAAACTACATCGTTTGCACTTAGGGTGATTTCCCCTGTATCCACCCTGACCTTGTTTTCCAGAAAACTGCTGACTGGGGCTCAGGTGTTCATTTGCCTTTCGTCGCTGGGGCTGGGACTGAACTGGAGTGGAACCCCTGCCCGAATTTCCATCCCACTTGCGCTTGTCACTGCTGGGAGCACCAGTAGCAGTAGTGCTAACACGCTTGGGCAGCTTGCCCTCTTCCACCGCCTGATCGGTGAGTCGGTGCGCCAAACGAATGACTTGCTGGATTGTGGAAAGGTTGGCCTCCACTACAGACCCTTGGATTTCCGGAACTAAGCCCCTGAGGTATAGCTTGATCCGTCTAGATATGGGTCGTGACAAGTTAGGACACAAGTCAGCCAAGTTGTTGGACCTCTTTGTGTACGCCTCAATTTCTGATCCTTCCATCTTCAAACCATAATACTCTGTTTCAAGTTCCAGGATGTCGTCCAGGTGGCAGAAGTCTTCCTTAATCAAATCCTTGAAGTCGCTCCAAAGGGTGGCATTCGCGTCTGCCAACCCGAGCATCTGGACTTGTGTGTCCCACCAAGAATACGCTTTCCCTTGCAACATGCTGGTAGCGTAATCTACTCGTTTGCTGGCAGGGCTTTCACTCTCTTCGAATGCGTATTCGATTCTTCGGATCCAGTGCAGAAGGCCGATTGCCCCTTCAGTGCCGTCAAAAGTGGGAGGTTTGCATTCCAGGAACGCCCTGGAGGTGCCCATTCGTGTTGGAGAGTGCATGGGTTGATTCCTTGATTGGGTTGCTAAGGCTTCAGCAATCCGTTCGTTAATCAAGGTCGTCAGCTGACCCAGGGTCATGTCGAGACGTCCACTCATGATCTTCACGTCGAAGGAATTTACGTAAGAAAGGTGTCGCAAAGTGCGTAGGTGTGGAGTGAAAGAAGGGAGTAAGCACACAAGGTTCAAATAGCAAATATCACATTATCTAATGCACAGTGAGAACTATCTAACCGACAATATAACATAAATCATACCACTTATGGTGTCGAGTCTTGCACGTGGAACGAAGCGTCGTTGTGGATCGTTGAGCACTGTACTGGTTATAGTCTGGTTTTATCAAAAACTTTTCCCTTTTTAAAACCAAGTTCACTATAACCAATGGCTCTGATACCAATCTGTCACACCCCCAAAATCCACCATGCGGAGTATCACCGCTTGGAGGCGTGACATGACCAGGATCGAGCCACCAATCATATTGAACAACTCAATTAAGTAAATAAAACCAAACATAATACGATTGGTGACCAAAGCTAGTTAACCTTGTTTGGTTTAAACAGCGGAAGCATAAACGTGAGTTCAAAAGCATAAGTCCATAGTTCATAAGTTAAAGTTTCAAAAAGCAAGTTTAGTAAGTTCATAAGGATTTAAACATTAAGCACGGAACATAACAGTCCGTACACCACAACGACTCCTTCCTCGTGCGAGCTCCGATTGTTTAGCGACCTGTAAGGCATGTAACAACTAGTCAACAACAAAGTTGAGTGAGTTCACGTTTGGTTGTTTTGTTTTAAGTTGTTTCTGAAAAACGTGGGTTGACTTTCGTTGGCTTATTTGCCGTGGGGGTTACCCCGTAGTTGAAAGTATGTTTATCCATATCCTTTTTCTTTACCCAATCCATAACCATGATCAGTGGGGGTTTTCCCCGTTTGAACTACTAGACGGTATGATATCGACTACTACGCAAATAAGTTGTGCCCTATATCAGTGTCTATCATCACTGACAATCTGCCATAGTCCATTAGTACACGCCCGTCCTACCGGCACGGTGTGAGGTTTGTTAAACCTAATAGCGCTATTAACTAATGACCCGCTCGCCATTGGCCTCGGCGATTAAGTCGATGTAATTTGAGGGACTTCATGATAGAGTTTTGTCTAGCTAGTTTAAAGGTTGTTGTCCTGCACCAGGAGGACGAACGTACGTATTCTGCACCAGGAGAATTCGTAGGTTTAATAATGGCATCCACTCTATGGAGGATGGCCGTACATATCCTACCCAAGGAGGATATGTAGATTTAGTTTTAATTCTTTAACCCATTCCCAAACCACCGGGAATCCCATGCCTTAGAAAGTGTGTGAACTCACCTCGGTTTGCTCGGTTAGATTCTCAATATAGCTAACAGTCAAGGTCGGTCAATCATGTCCTAGTATGATTTACCAGTTAGTCATTTAGTGGCTTTCAAATAGAACACAAAGTTCCTACACGTATTTATCACATAACATGCATTACTGTAACGGTTTATGCCCATCTAAGTTTCCCGTCCATTCCCCACTCAAAATCAAACATACGATAATGCACATAACATATATAACATGTCAAATCATTCACAGATAGCATACTCGACATTTAGACACGCGAGTCACAACTTATGTCAATTCAGCATTAATACTCAAAACCGGTTGTTTTCGGACATTTAAATAAAATAGTTAGATTATTCTAAAAATTCCCAAATTTTTATAGAATGTCATAAACATTCCATATTTTATTGTGTAAAAATATCGGGGTCCGGTTCATTACCAATATTTTATAAAAATTCATATTCGGAACTGAACTCAGATTTATGTATTTCTGACCACAGTCCACGAAACAATTTATTAAAAATTCATTGTAAGTCCGATTTGCGAAATTCCAGTGGGGTAATTACAAATACTTCAGTTGTCATCTACAGTAAAATTTTCATGGTCCGATTGATCACAAAACTCAGGTTATGACTGAAAGTATGACACCCATTTATTGCTGTCAAAATTCAGCGTAAGTTGCTGTTGCAAATTAACACTTTAAAAATAGTAAACGAAGTCCAAAAATTACGATTCCGGTGCCATTAGAACCGTATTTCATAATAACATATTTTAGATTCAAAATATCGGTTTTTTGTTGAATTTATGCTCTGTTTACAGCCAACTGAAGTTGGCTGTAAAACCGGGACAGATTCTGTCTTTCAGTGTTTAACCTTCTAAATCATGTTCGATCGATTCCGTTAACAAGTTTATTAATCACAACAACATTAAACATCAATATCAATCAGCAAAACATCAGATAATCAACCAATAATCATAACAACACAAGATCTACACGATTTACACACATAACTTCTCTTTATCCACACCTTAACACATTATGTTCAAGACTTGTTCATGAGCTTTAAAGTTTCTTAACTTTTTATCATTCTAACATCTGTTAACCACTAAAATAACATAAAGAATGAACGGATCTAAGTTCTTACCACTAGCTCAAGGCTAGGGAAGTTCGATTGAAGAAATGTGGTGGTTAATAGCGAATGGAGGAGGTCCTTCCACTTCCGAGAGCACCGAGCTTCGTTGTTGGACCTCTTACACCTTTGTATGTATGAGGAATGATTGAAAAAGAGCTTGATGATGGTGGTAGTATGGTGGAAGGTGGCTGCCGAACAAGGGAAAGGAGAGGGAGAGAAGAGAGAGCTGGGTGGAATGGTGGTATTTATAAGATCTTCCATATAGCATATTCCTAGCATATTCCTAGCATATTCCTAGCATATTCCTAGCATATTCCTTAGCATATTCCTTAGCATATTCCTTAGCATATTCCTTAGCATATTAACAAATACGTGTAAGCATAACACAGATATCAGAAAGCAGTTAAGTAATTCCACACAGTCGTTAGACACTTTAATTATCATTAATAATTTGTACGGAATACATGGGATTTTGAGGGTTGTCACAACAGCAGCCACCTGCTGAGAGATCAGGGCTGCGAGTTCTTCAATAGTGAAAGTTCGAGCATCGGTTTGAGCATCGCGTCGAGGAGGCATTGTCTAAAAGAGGAAACATGAAATGAACGAGTGAGAGAATTTGACGAAAAGAATGAGATGAATAAATCTGATGAAAGCAAGGATAGTGGTCATTTGTTTGTTACTACAAAGCAACAAACGACACACAGAACTAATCAAAGTAAATGGGTCAAAAATAATGTATCGCGAAGACATGCTCGCCTATAAGTGAACACTCATCCCAAGAATTCCCAGGTAAGCACAACTGGTCTCGCGTCTGATGAGATGTATACGAAGTGCTTGCCTAGACAGAAAACCCAGAATACAGGCATTCACCCTTCCAGTTTGCACGTGTTCACATTATTTAAAACCTAAAACTTTGCCGAGATTTTGAAAATTCAAAGGGGTTCAAAACCTTGTAATCAATCACCCTAGAACAGATGATTAGTTTTCAAAGCGGTTTTGAAATTTATGTTCTTGTTGTGGTCGTCGCCTAAGGATAGGTGACGGTATTGTTTTATGACTAAACGCAAGTAAACTCGCGTTAGGGTCCTAGAAAGGTTATAGACTAGGTCAAAGCATTACTAATAACCTAATTCCCTATAACCATTGGCTCTGATACCATCTTTCTGTCACACCCCGACCGCGTAAAACAACAAATCCCGGCGGAAACATCGGGGCGTGTTGCAACAGAATTAATGTTTCATAACCATGGATATCTAAAGTGTTTCGTTTTATTAAACATTGAATAATTACATCGTCTGGAAATCTAAATACACAATTTAAACATAGTCTATCATTGTTATTGAGTCACTAAGGCCTTGTCCAGTCCTATGTGAGCATGCATCTTATCAATCGATATCATTCAACAATACCTGAAACATATGTGAAAACGAGGTCAGCAAAGAAATGCTGGCGAGTACATAGGTTTTGTGAAAATAAGATTCATGACTTCTGTTTTAAGAAAATGTTTAGTCATGAACCTTGTAATTTGCTTTGTCTTTGTAAATCATTTGAAAAATAATAAGTTCAAGTGATATGTATTAATAAGAGAATAATGCATGATTAAATGAATAACCATGTAAAATGAGTTTGTATAAGATAAGTTGTTTGTAAATAATTGTCTTGTGAAAAGTATGTTACTTGTATAAAATGTTCTATGTCTCAAACTGAAATGATTCAAATAACGCTACAATATGTAATACCATACAAACACTTATATATAGGAAGTACCAGCGGCGTATCCACCATGCTTGTATCATATTCCACACGCATTGTTACTTAATCACTTAGTCAAACCAAACCACCAAAGTAATGTTCATGCCCAATGTAAATCATGTAATATGTATAACCAAAACCCAATCGTATATCGCTTTGAAGCCAATCGTTTACCCAATCGTTAAAACATCGTGTGAAAACCAATTGTTTACCCAATCGTTAAATTCGTTTTAGGTCGTGAAACTACTTATATGGTCGTCTCGCTAATAACATTCAAACCTTCTTGACTCGCATTAATAAACCCTTACCAAAGGATAGATTAACAATTCGCATTAATAAACCCTTACCAAAGGATAGATTAACATCTCGCATTAATAAACCCTTACCAAAGGATAGATTAACATCTCGCATTAATAAACCCTTACCAAAGAGTAAATTAACAATTACAGATTCAGTCGCTACCCACAACACCCACACATAACTACGGGTGTAGTAACTAACGGGATTTGTCAGATCCTATGGTACCATAACCTAATACTGGTCGGCTTGATCATTGCTAATGAATGTCATTGGTTATGTAACTACAACCAACAAGTTCGTTCACTTTATTGAAATCGTTCTTGAAACTATTGTTATTGTTTTTGAAACCATTGTAATCGTTCTTGAAACTACATTGTAATTGTTTTTGAAACCATTGTAATCGTTCTTGAAATCATTGTTAAGATATTTAGCACATATGAGTCACCCCAAAACAGTTGAAAACAGTAAAAGAGGGGAATAATGTACTCGCCTGAGAATGCTTAGAGGTCTTGAACAACAACCAAACAAAGCTTGAGGGAGCACGGAATCAGTCGGCAATCTAAAACTATATAAATAAACCGGACTTAAATCGGGAGATCGGATAGGATGAGGCTTGGTAAACCAAATGAGTGTTGGCACTCATATGATATGGTTTAACAAGGCCTACATACTACAATGAAACCAAACCTAAGTGCTTTCGACCCATCGCGACCCATTAAGGTAGCTTATGCTACTTTAACGCGTCGTGCGCGTGAAACGCGTTCGGACCGTCTAACTAGTCCTATGACAAGTGTTATATGCCTAAACATGTTACATAATCAGTTATGTGACAAAAGTTTAGGTTACATATGCTTAATTACCAATTATACATGAAAAGGGTATTCTGGTAATTTACCTAAGGCATATAAACTACCTATCATGCAACTACTTAAACGAAGCGACCATAAGGTATAACCTCGGAAGGTTATTCCCTACCTACTATGGTCACCTAATGTATTTGGTCGGATCCTAATGATCGACCAAATGGGTCGGGTTCGAGGTATAAGCGATTTATTAGATCGCTTACCCTACGGCCCTAAACAACGTGGTAATCAGTAGGCATAGTCCCAAGGGACTATAACCAACGTGATTACACTCACGTTGCGAAGTTCCTACGAACTTCGCATTGACCATAAGCTGGTCAACGCTGAAAGTCAAACAAAGTTTGACTTTCGGACTCGAAAAGCAATAAAATAAGGAAAAGAACGAAAGAATACTTACGAAGGGTCCCTGAATGCTAATCTCGATCCAAGAATCTCAGGTATGAAACAATGGTTTCAACTTAGAGTTCCTAAGATCAAGATTCTAGTGATTTTAGCAATGGGGGTGGATGGGTATTTATAGGAATACCCGAACCGTTAAGATCGCTTGTCGAATATCGTGCCTTAATCGTATCCGTACAAGTGTCGGAAAGTTATGGTGCCTAAAATCCATCCTTATCAGCTGACTAAGCATGTTAGAATGTGTGGTGGTGGATCAACCAGCTGCAACTTGCTGAAAACAACATTGAATCTGGTCTGATATGCGGACGCGGCCCGCGTGAGGAATAACAGAAACTGAGGCGGGCCGCCTGGCCTGCACAGATCAGCAATAGTTTCAGAATTTACAGTTTCAGTCCCTGCACGTGTTTAAGCTCATTTCCGGCACTTCCAAGGCCCGTAAAGCCAACTTTAAGGCCCTAAAATGTTGCCTAAACATTGTGGACATGAAACATGCTCAAAAATATGCCGGGTGTTGGTTCGTTTGGTCGTACGAACGCGATGTTCGCTTAATTACGACGGAATGCGCATAAGCGCGAAAAACGATCCAAATGATGCAACGAATGGATTTTTGGCAAGCCAAACACTAAAGCATAATATAGTCATGCTTACATAAATTTTTGGATGTCCGAATATATTCAGAATGTGAGTTATGCGCGAAAATGCAAACTTGTGCACTTTTTGACACTTTTAGTCCCTGAATGAGCCAAAAGTTTATTTTAGCACACCGAACCCCTCAAAGCCTATTTCTAAGCTATATAAAGGATATTTAAGGTGTGTTTAACTTATGGTCATGTTCCGGAATGTCTGTTACAGTACAAATTGGCATACTTTCGCAGTTTGTCATATTTAGTCCCTGTAAGCGAATTAACTTGATTTTGCCATACCAAAGCCTTCAAAACTTATTTCTAAGTTATGTAAAGGTTATTTAAGGTATGTTAAGCCTATGTCACTATTCCGGAGTGTTTGTAGCATTAAACTGGTTATATTTACGCATCGGTGCGCGTATAACCTTCCAGAAAGCGATTTAGGGTTTGAAATTGAACAAGAATTGATATGTGCAAATGATACACATATTTTTACAAATCCTAAGTATGAAATATAATATTTCATTGGTTTGGTATTTGTTTGATGGCCGTGGAGGCACAGGTGTTACACTTGGTTTGTTTCCTAGGCTACGGTTTGTGTAGCCTAGTTGGTGTGTCATTCTGGCATGCCCTTGTACTTATTTGAGTTATTTATAAAATTCACCTAGGGTAACCCTTTACCCAAAAAAAAAGAGATTTGAAAATACCCTTAGTTATCTAACCAAGGATTCAAAGGCAACCCTAGTTTTCTCTCAAGCATATGGAGAAAACGGCGCCCCACAAATCCAATGATCAAAATTCACGATTTCTTCTTGCTAATGAGGATTGATTGTGTGATTAGGGTCTTTAGATTCCTGATTTCCAATTCCAATTCAGGTTAAGCATTAAGAATCCGTTTTTATACATTAGGGTTACGTTTTTATCCTTCCTTTTTGCAAGTTTCGTTGGCTGCCGTTGTATTTGGGTTCATTGGCTGCTTGTGTTTCGTAATTGTTTGGGTTTTATCAAGAGAGAGTGATTGAATTGCAGTAAACATTCATTTGGTTTCAAGATTGGCCGAGATTTCTTGGTCGTTTTGTGGGTTTGACGAATTAGGGTTTCAAGTTTAGAGGTGACGGCTGATTGTATTGGCGAATTAAGGTTTCTTATAACCTGATTTGGATTCAATCTTTGGCCGCAATTCAGATTCAAGCAAGTTATTCAGCAACATCCGGTCGTTCGCTGATTGTTTTTTTGTTCGCTGATTATTCAGCAACATCTCGTTAGGGTTTCAGCAACATCTCGTTATGGATAGCCAAGATGCTGAAAATTCTAATGTGTTTGTGACAAAGATTAAGAACATTGATGGTAAACCATTTGAGCCTAGACAAATATCACTTATGCCGGCTAGGGTTGCTGAATTGCCGAATAAGAAGGTATGTTTTATGATGCCGCTTAATGATTCTGAGCATGTTATTGGCAGCTCTGATTCTCCTAATCAGATTTATGCGAAGGTGTTTGACAAACGAAAGGTAGCATTTGTGCTACCGTTGAAGGATGTTAGTCCTCCTCGTGTTCAAGATAAGGTACAAGATGATAATGCTCATGTCCAATCTTATGCGGATGTGGTCCTAAATGAACAGGTCGAGCAGGGGGATATTAAGCGTGGTAGTGATTTAATGCAGAAACAGAATGATGATAAATTTGCTAGGAAGGCCAATGATGCGGCTGAACAAGTTCCTAAAGTCAAGTTTCGTTCTCTAAACTCAGATGTCTCAATGGATGGAGTGGATGTAGTGCTTCCGATTGATTCTGTTCGCCAGGTTAACAACAGGTTAGCTAACACTCTTTATGGTTATTTTCTGGGGGATAGAATTGCGTATCCAGTAGTTGAACACTTTGTGAGAACAAATTGGAAGAAACATGGTCTTCAGAAAACTATGATGAATTCGAATGGGTTCTTTTTCTTCAAGTTTGAAGACAGAAAGGGTATGGATGTTGTTCTTGAAGGGGGTCCCTGGATGATCCGTAACAAACCTATGTTTCTCAACATTTGGTCCCCTACAAACACTCTTAAAAAAGAAGAAGTTAAAAAGGTTGCAGTTTGGGTTAAATTGCATGATGTCCCTTTAGTGGCATATTCTGATGATGGTTTAAGCATGCTGGCTTCAAAAATTTGGAATCCTGTGCGGCTTGATTCGTATACTATTGATATGTGTAATGAGGCTTGGGGAAGGAGCAGCTATGCTAGGGCTCTCATTGAAATATCGGCTGATCAGGATTTGAAAGAGACTCTTACCATGGCTATTCCTGAATTGGATGGGAATAAATATGTTACTGAGACTATTAGGGTGGAGTATGAATGGGAACCCTCGAGATGTGCCCATTGCTGTGTTTTTGGGCATGTTTATGAGGAGTGTCCTAAAGGCATTCGATCGACAGTGAAACCTCCTACAAACAATCAGAAAGTAGATGAGGATGGTTATACAGAAGTCAAGACAAAGAAGAATGTAAAGAAGAGCGGTTTTCAAGTTAACAATCAAAAGCCCAAGTTTGAATATAGACCTGTGGATAAGAAGAAAAAGGCAGTGACTAGCTCGTCCAAGGTTCAAACACACAATTCTTTTAGTGCTCTTGGGTTTGTTGAGGGGTACGGGGGTTCCTTCCAAGGGAGATCTAAAGGGGGACATGAGCTAAATGCGGAGTCTGACGATGATGAGGTAGAGAATGTATATGATGAATCGAAGGAGTTTATGACATCGGGTACACATCCTACGTCTTCCAGTACAGGGGCAAGCACCTCTCACATAAAGGTGTTCAATGGATAGGTGGCTTCTGTTTCATGCTAAGGGGCTGCCGGTTGGTAGCAATTTCATTTTTGATGATGGTGGTTGACGTTGTTTTGTTTGTTTTTCGTTTGTCTACTAGTTAGTCATTATTATGATTGTAGTAGGCTAGATTGAGGTGGTAACTTGTTTTGTTTGCTTTTTTGTTTACATATACGGGGCATGTCCTGTATATGAACTAGTGGGGAACTCATCCTCACTACTTGTTCTTATTTGGCGGTTGTCTATAATAGAATCACCGGGGTAACCCTTTACCCAAAAAAAAGGATTCAAAGGCACAGATGTGCAGAAGCATGATTACTTATAATGTCACTTTAGTTTTCTGTACTTCGTATCTTAGAATGAAACGAGTACTTAAAATTTTCGAGGGAATCATGAGCGATCATTTGAAAGAGAGAATCATAAGAGTAGTTTGTAAGGAACATAGTTCCTTGATGTAGGTATCGTTGGAAAAATCATACACACATGTAACTACACTCGTATATCAGAATTGTGAACAACAATTTATTTATAATCAAAACAGATTGTTTCACATTACAAGAAATAGAAGAAACAAAAGCATAAGACAACAACATCTTCTAATCAGCCAACTGCTCATCCGTGGGTTGGATTTGCATTAGCAAGCTTTGGGCAATCCCTTAGGAAATGGCCCATCTCGCCACAGTTGTAGCAAGACCCTGGTGAGAAACGAGCTTGAGCAGAGTTGGCTTGTGGTTGGTTTGGACCACCTTGGTTTGGGGTAAATCGACAAGCATTTGCCAGGTGACCGAGTCGCCCACATGATGCACACAAACGACACTGTAGGTGAGCTAAGTGGTGTGCATTACATTTGTCGCATATTGGGGCTGTTCCCTTGTATTGCTTCTTAGCAGGTTGTGTTGCCTCCTGGCTAGATCCTGCTTGATTTGGTACTGCTGTAGTTGGGCAAACCCTTGCCGTATGACCTATAAGTCCACAAATTTGGCATTTGCGGCACTTCACACTAGCCTGATGATGAAGGCTACATTGGTTGCACAAGGGTGCAGTTCCGTTGTATGGCTTCCTAGCAGGGGGTTGAGCTGGTTGGTTGGGGACGGCTTGACCATTGTGAGCGACCACGGCGAAGTTCTGAGAAGCCTTTCGCTTCTTTGACTTCTTAGGGGATCGTTCATCCATGGTCTTTGATTCCTCGATTGGTTTCTTGGCTGGTGGTGCTGTCACCTGACTAGGTCCTGCCTGTCTTGGTGACTCTTGAGTGGCTTCATCCTGGAGACGATACATGGCATAGCTAATTCAACAGTCTTCAGGACTACTTCGCCTATTCGCTGAGCGAATTTGGCTGTTCGCTCGGACATTTGACCGTTGTTGAGAGGAAGAGACATTCTAGGAGATAATGAAAGACATAGGAAGAAACAAATGAAGTGTTATCGGTAAATAAAACAAAATGACAATGCATAGAAATTGCGATCATTTGTTTGTTACCTAAGGCAAACAAATGAGACGGTGACAAATCAAAGTAAACGAGTCATATTAATGTATCACTGAAGACATGCTCGCCTATAAGTGAACACTCACCCCAAGAGTTCCCAGGTAAGAGTGACTGGTCCGATTATGTGGATTTGTACGAACACTCTAGCCTTCGACAGAAAACTCAGGGTACAGGCATTCACTCTTCCAGTTTGCACGTGTTCACATTATACGACCCAAACTTTGACGAGATTTGAAAGCTTAGAGGGTTCAAAACCTTATAACAGAGGGTTCAAAACCTTACAATAGAGGGTTCAAAACCTAGTAATCAATCATCCTAGAACAGACGATTAGTTTTCAAAGCGGTTTTGAAATTTATGTTCTTGTTGTGGTTGTCGCCTAAGGATAGGTGACAGTATTGTTTTATGACTAAACGCAAGTAAACTCGCTTTAGGGTCCTAGGAAGGTTATAGACTAGGTCAAAGCATTACTAATAACCTAATTCCCTATAACCATGAGCTCTGATACCAACTTTTCTGTCACACCCCGACCACGTAGAACAACAAAACGTGGCGGAAAACGTCGGGGAGTGTTGTAACAGAATCATTGTTTCATAACACATAGAAATTGAAATATTGTTTTATTGATTAAAAGAGTTACAATGTCTTGACAATCAAAGAAACATAACATAAATAACTAGTCTTGCATCTTTTATTGTCACTAAGGCCCAAGTCCGCCTATGTGTATCTTGACAAATCCTATGCATCATATCCTGAAACACATGTGAAAATAGGTACGTCAGCATAAAAATGCCTGTGAGATACATAGGTTTTGTGAAAATAGAATTCATGACTTATGTTTAAGAAAATGTTTAGTAAAAAAAAAAAAGATAAGATCACTTGGTTAAGAAAATAGGCATGTGTGGGAGAACTGTGAAGTGCTTTTGCTTCTCACTTGGTTTTGTTTTGATATAAAATTCACCGGGGTAACCCTTTACCCAAAAAAAAATGTTTAGTCATGAACCTTGTAATTTGCTTTGTCTTGTAAATCATTTGAAAAACGATAAGATCAGATGATATGTATAAATAATAGAATAATGTATGGTTAAATGAATAACCATGTAAAATGAGTTTGTATAAAATAAGTTGTTTGTGAATTAATGTCTTGTGAAAAGTATGTTATTTGTATAAAATGTTATATGTCCAAATTGAAATGATTCAAATAACGCTACGATGTGTAATACCATACAATCACTTATATATAGGAAGTACCAGCGGCGTATCCACCATGCTTGTATCATATTACACACGCCTCGTTACTTAAATCACTTACTCAAACCAAACCAATCAACGTAGAATGTTTATGTTTAAACCAATTACCAAATGTATTGAATAATATGTCAAAATGTTTATGTCAAGATGTAAGTCATGTAATGTATAACCAATGTCAATAATGTTTATGTGTCAAATGTAAATCATGTAATGTGTAACCAATGTCAATAATGTTTATGTGTCAAATGTAAATCATGTAATGTGTAACCAATGTCAATAATGTTTATCTGTCAAATGTAAATCATGTAATGTGTAACTCAAAATGATATGTATGGCTAGTGAAATATATCAACTAAACCATATGCACAAAAACAAAGTATTGAAGTAAAACATGGTTTAAATCAAAGCTATGTCTTGTGGAACAAATGCATGCTATACTGATATAAACATCTATGCGGTATTGTGAGAATACATACATCCAAGCCTTGAGACTGTGGCGATAAACCCTTAAACAAATTAAAGGTTTATCTGTGCTTATGTATATCGAATTCGGTCATTCCTTCCAATCCACACCTACCCAGGATTTCAGGAACGGGAGTTGTCAATTCCTATGGTACCACTACCTACTAACGAACGGCGTGATTGGTGTTAATGAATGTATATTGATTCATCAAAACAAACCAAATGTCATACCAAAATGTAAGCATGTGATGAAAACAACTGTACTAAGTATGCAACAAATGGACATACATAGCATGTGAACTGTACTAAGTATGCAACAATAGACATACATAGCATGTGATGTGAAACAACTGTACTAAGTATGCAACAATGAACATACATAGCATGAAATGTAATGTAAAACAATGTACTAAGTATGCACACAATGGACATACATAGCATGAAATCAATGAAATCATGTACTATAAGTGTACTACTGAACATAACAAGCATATGATGTGAAAACAGGAAAGCATGAAAGTAACAAGTAGGCACATGTGTTTCACCCCAAAACAGTTTGGAAAACAGTAAAAGAGGGGTCTATGTACTCACTTGTGATTGCTTAGTAGTCTTTGAGTAACAACCAAACAATGCTAGAGATCACGGAAATCAAACGGCACCTAATATAGGTAACTATGTTAATAAACCGGACCTAAATCGGAGGATCGGGTAGAATGAGGGTTCGTAAACCAAATGAGTATGAAACTCATGTAGTATGGTTCAACAAAGCCTACATTCTAAATGAAACCTAACCTAAGTGCTTTCGACCCATCGCGACCCATTAAGGTAGCTTACGCTACTTTAACGCGTCGTGCGCGCAAAAGCGCATTCGAGACGTCTAACTAGCCCTATGACAAGTGTTATATGCCTAAACATGTTACATAATCAGTTATGTGACAAAAGTTTAGGTTACATATGCTTAATTACCAATTATACATGAAAAGGATATTCTGGTAATTTACCTAAGGCATATAAACTACCTATCATACAACTACTTAAACGATGTGACCATAGGGTATAACCTCGGAAGGTTATTCCCTATACACTATGGTCACCTAAGGTATTTGGTCGGATCCTAATGATCGACCAAATGGGTCGGGTTCGAAGGTATAAGCGATTTATTAGATCGCTTACCCTTACGACCCTAGACAACGTGGTAATCAGTAGGCATAGTCACAAGGGACTATAACCATCGTGATTACAATCACGTTGCGAAGTTCAAACGAACTTCGCATTGACCATAAACTGGTCAACGCAGAAAGTCAAACAAAGTTTGACTTTCGGACTCGAAAAGCAATAAAAGAACGAAAGAATACTTACGAAGGGTCCCCGCAAGCAAATCGTGATCGAATAGCTCAGGTATGAAGCATAGGCCTCAACTTAGAGCATTTAGATCAGATTTGGTGGGTTTTGAATGGAAGGGGGGTTGGGTATTTATAGTGTTTCTCGAACCGTTAGGATCGCTTCTTGGAAACCGTGCTTTGATCTTGGCCATACACCTCAAGATAGTGGTTTTACAATACCATGTGAGCCCCTAGTATTGAGAAATACCATGTGCAAGAGGATTAGGAGTGCAAAACAGCTGATAACAGCCTGTTTAAACATCTAATCTGGTCTGGGAGGCTGACGCGGGCCGCGTAAAGGATAGCCCTGGTTTTACGCGGGCCGCCTGAAGTCTGCATATCAGCAACAAGTTTCAAAAGTTGCAGTTTCAGTCCCTGTTATGTGTTTAAGCCATTTCCGACATGTTTAAGGCCCGTTAAGCCAACTTTAAGGCCCTAAAATGATGCCTAAACATTGTGGACATGAAACATGCTCAAAAATATGTCAGACGTTGGTTCGTTTGGTCGTACGAACGCGATGTTCGCTTAATTACGACGGAATGCGCACAAGCGCGAAAAACGATCCAAATGACGCGACGAGTGGATTTTTCTCAAGCCAAACACTAAAATAAAATATTTTAGTGCTTACATAAATTTTTGGATGTCCGGATGTATTCAGAACGTAAGTTATGCGCGAAAGAGCAAACTTATGCACTTTTTGACGCTTTTAGTCCCTGAATGACCCAAAAGTTTACTTTAGCACACCGAACCCCTCAAAGCCTATTTCTAAGCAATATAAAGGATATTTAAGGTGAGTTTAACTTATGGTCATGTTCCGGAATGTTCGTTACAGTTCAAATTGGCATACTTTCGCAGTTTGTCAAATTTAGTCCCTGTAGGCGAATTAACTTGTTTTTGACATACCAAAGCCTTCAAAACTTATTTCTAAGTTATGTAAAGGTTATTTAAGGTATGTTAAGTATATGTTGATGTTCCGGAGTATTTGTCGCATTAAACTGATTACGTTTACGCACCAGTTTGAGTATAACTCTCCAGAAAGCGATATAGAGTTTGAAATTGAATAAAAGTCAAAACATGAAAAATGTAAAACACAACCAAACAAACATTGGGATCAAATAACATTCTTTTATTGATGAAAGAACTGTTCACAATGATTACAAGCACAGATGTTACAACTCATCAAGTCTCCCATCCGATTTCCTAATCATAACTACATCTTCCCGATTCAGGTTTAGCTCAACCGATGATAGCTGAAATAAAGAAGGATATAGCGTCCTCCATTCATCAGGCCATCTCCAAGTACCATTCAGAACTACGTCCGCCAACTTTGAAGCTAGAGAGAAACCATGTTGATACATATGTCTCGGAGTTACCGTGGTTCCCAACGGCGAATCATCAGACCATTTGTCATGCCATAAAAACGTACTCTTACCATTACCCACTTTAGTCCAAAACATGTGCCGTACAAGTTCTCTACACCTAAGAAGTTTTTTCCAACCCCACGGAGCACTAGACTTAAGCGGAACATCCCAAAGACTCCGTTGTTTCAGCCTGTAGTCGAGCACCCACTTAGTCCATATAGAGTCCCTTCTCAAGATAATACTATAAAGGTGATAGGTAATCAGCGAATGGTTTACATCAGCCACCCGCTTTATACCCAACCCTCCTTCGCTACGCGGTAAACAAGCTTCCTTCCAAGCAACTTTTGCCTTGCCTTTAGAAACCATACCTTGACCCCAAAGGAACCAGTTCATTTTAGTTTCAAGCTCTTTCATAATGGAAACCGGGAGGACAAAAACTGACGCCCAGTAAACATGAATAGAAGCCAGCACCAATTTGATTAGTTGTAATCTACCTGCAAAAGACAAGAACTTGTTTTTCCAGTTAGTGATTTTATTATTCACTCTTTCGACTAAAACCTTGCAATCCTTCATTAGTCTCGATGCCAGCAAAGGCACTCCCAAGTATTAAATGGGCAGCTTACCTTCTTCGAAAGGAATAAAATGCAATATTCTGTTTTTAACCACATCCGAGACGTTGCAAAAGAACGCTGAGCTTTTAGAGATACTTGGGACAAGGCCTGAAATGTCTCTAAACACATTCAGAGATTCCATAATAACTTTCGCTGATTTAACTTCCCCTCTCGCAAATAAAAGAAGATCATCAGCAAAGCACAGATTAATAATCTTTTGCCTTTGACATTTGTTGTGATATCTGAATGAATTGCTTTCCTCTACCGATTTTTGAAGAGTTAACGTAAGAACTTCCATAACCATTGTGAATAGAAAGGGAGACATTGGATCACCCTGTCTAAGTCCCCGTTTCCCTTTAAAATAACCATGGATGTGCCCATTAATACTTAAGGAAAACGAAGCTGAAGTAACACATGTCATAATTCAGTGAATCATTCTATTATGGAACCCGAAACCATACAGGATATCCTCAAGAAACCCCCAATGAACCGTGTCATATGCCTTCTGTATATCAACCTTAAAAGCACACCTAGGCGGACCCGCTCTACGGTGATAGTTATGCATTAATTCCTGCGTAAGAAGGATATTATCCGAGATTCTTCTCCCTGGGACAAAGGCCGATTGGTTCCCACTAATAATCATTTGCAACCCCTCCAAAAGCCTATTAGTTATAATTTTACTAATAGCCTTATAAATAACATTACAACAAGCTATAGGACGAAAATCCGTTACATTAGAAGGAGTGCTGACCTTTGGATGACTTTGGTGCCTTTCATCAGGTTTGAAAACTTTCTTTTGTTGTCACCTGAAGACTCCACATGAGTCTCTTTCACTAAGTGTAACGCTCAAACCGATAGCCTCTGCGATGGTTGGAGGCTTTGAGGCAGTAACCATGCTTAGGATTTGAGGCGCAAGTCCCCAAATAAACCTCTCGATTCTCTTGAATTCCGGCTCGACCAGATAGGGGACGACCCTTGATAAATCATGGAAACGCTGAATATACTCCGCAACCTTTGGTCCATCCATCTTTAGATTCCAGAATTCGATTTCCAGTTTCTCTATTTCAGCTCTCGAACAGTATTTCTTGCGCATTAACTCCTTAAGCTCATCCTAGCTGAGCGCATATGCAGCAGTTTCGCCAAGTGTTTGAACTTGGAGATTCCACCATGAAAGCTGTCACACCCCCAAAATCCACCATGCGGAGTACCACCGCTTGGAGGCGTGACGTGACCAGGATCGAGCCACCAATCATATTGAACAACATAATTAAGTAAATAAAACCAAACACAATACGATTGGTGACCGAAAGGAAGTAAACCGATTTTAGGTTAACAGCGGAAGCATAAAACATAAGTTCAAAACATAAGTCCATAGTTCATAAGTTTAACGTCCAAAACGTTGGTTTAATAAGTTCATAAAGTTTATTTATTAAGTACGGGACATATCGGTTCGCATCCCACAACGACCACCTCCATATGCAAGCTCCATAGCATCTAACGACCTGCAAAGCATGTAATAACGAGTCAACAACAAAGTTGAGTGAGTTCACGGTTGGTTGTCCATTTTAGAGTTGTTTCCAAAAACATAGTTTAATCTCATTCGACTATCCAGCCGTGGGGGTTACCCCATAGTTCGAAAACGTTTATTTGTTAACCATCCCATGTCCACCTTCCCTGGCTATCCAGCCCGGCACTTTGGCCGTGGGGAGCTACCCCTTTATTTTAAACTACCAGACTCGTTTATCATATCGACTACTAACAAAAGAAATCAATTGTGCCCTAGCGTCGGTGTTCTATCACCACCGACGTGCCATAGTCCATTAGTACACACCCATCCAACTGGCACGGTGTGAGGTTTGTTAAACCTAATAGCGCTATTAACTAATGACCCGCTCGCCATAGCCTCGGCGATTAAGTCGATACAAAAAGGGAGGGACTTCGCTGATAGAGTTCTAGTCCAGTAAGTCTAACACGTCCCAACAGGACGAGGAATTTACATTCCTGAACACGTCTCAAGGACGAGGAATTCACATTCCTAAACGCGTCTCAAAGGACGAGGAATCCCTATTCCTGTACCCATTCCCATTCCCACCGGGAATTTACCATGCTTTGTAGAAAAGTGTGAACTCACCTCGGTTTGCTCGGTTAGATTCTCAAATATAGTTAACAGTCAAGGTCGGTCAATCACGTCCTAATAAGGTTAGGATAACAATCAGTTTCTCATGCATGACACGTATCCTACGTACGGTTTATTTGCACATTACTTCTACCACATAACAGGTACACACTTTAACGATTTATGCCCATATAAACTTCCCATCCATTCCCCACTCATAAACAAACATACGATATTGCACATAACACATATAACATGTTATATCATTCACAGACAACATACTCGACATTTAGATACGCAAATTACAACTTATGTCATTTCAGCTTTGATATTCAAAACCGGGCTGTTTTCGGACATTTTAATAAAATAGTTATCTTATTCCAAAAATTCCCAATTTTTTACAGAATGTCTCAAACGATCCAAATATTATTGTGTAAAAATATCGGGGTCCAGTTCATTACCAATATTTTATAAAAAAAATCATTTTCCGGACTGATCTCAGATTTATCTATTTCTGACCATAGTCCACGGAACAATTTATTAAAAATTATCGTAAGTCCGATTTTCGAAATTTCAGTGGGGTAATTACAAATACATCAGTGGTCATCTACAATACAAGTTTCATGATCCAACTCTACACAGAACCCGAGTTATGACAGAAAACAAAACATATATTTTCAGCAGAAAAATCTAGCTCTTGTTGCTGTTACGAAATGACGCTTTAAAAATAGTAAACGAAGTCCAAAAAATACGATTCCGGTACCATTAGAACCGTATTTCATAATAACACGTTTTAGACTCAAAATATCAGTTTTTCGTAGAGTTTATGACCTGTTTACAGCCAACTGAAGTTGGCTGTAAAACTTGGACATATTCTGTTTTCAGTATTTAACTTCCTAGTTCGTGTTCGATTGATTCCGTTAGCAAGTTTATTGATCACAACAACATCAAACATCAATACTAACCAGCAAAATATCAGATAATCAACCAAGAATCATAACAAAACAAGATCCAAGAGTTTTACACTAATATTCATTCTTTAACCAACATGTTCATCATTTTTAGTAGACTTTTAGTTTTGTTCTCTAGTGTTCATGATTTTTATCCGACAAATTTCTTATTAACCACTTTAGACAAGATCAAGGAGGTGTTTAGAAGCACTTACAACTAGCACAAGGCTAGGGAAGATCGAAGGCGTAAAAGTGGTGGATAAAAGAAACGTAGTGAGGTCCTTGAGATTCCGAGTGCACCGAGCTTCCTTATGTGATCCCTTGCACCTTTGTATGTAAGAAAATGGCTTGTAGGAGGCTTGAAGGTGGTGGTATGGTGGAGGTGTGGTGGAGCTATGAGGGATGAGGGAGGGAAGGAGAGAAAAGCTTGAAGTTTGTGTGTGTTGAAAAATGAGAGTATGATTATCCATGATACTTATTTATAATCCATGTTTACTATGATCCAATAGGTAGAATGTCCCCTTATTGTCCAACAATGGCATTTAAATAATCAAAAGAGGGGTGTGGTTGTCCCACCCTCATGAAACCGTAAAAAACAAAGGGGGTTTATGGGGTTGGGTTTCAATTATTCTAGTTACTAACTAGTTAGTGGGTTAAGGTTAATTTAGTAGTTTATTGTGTGTTGTGTAATATAAGGTGTGTTAGGGTGTTCGGGGACCCTAACTAGCTCAGAAAAGTAAAAACAATGTGTTTGGCAATATTTCTCTGTTCCGGGTAAAGTCCGGTTGTTCGGTTTGACACTGTTCCGTTAAACTGCTTAATTAATCCGTAAAGCGTCCTACATATATATTTTTGCAACGTTTTTTATTTTTAACACTCAGGAACGCACACAGGACTTTTTAGTAACTTTTCTGTTTATTACTAGTATGTTAATATACACATGTAAGTATAACACAGATATCAGAAAGCAGTTAGGTAATTTCACACAGTCGTCAAGCACATTAATTTTCATTAATAAATTGTACGGAATACATGGGATTTTGAGGGTTGTCACATTCTCCCCCTGTTAAGAGAATTTCGTCCCGAAATTTAGCGCGTGGTTACTGAGGAAGCTAGTTAAGTTGCGTTGTTTTCCTGATTTTCCTGGGGTGTCACATCATCCCCCCGTTGATTTGGAATTTCGTCCCGAAATTCTGCTGTAGCTTCAGCCTCAGGAGTGGTTGCGTTTTTCTTAAACAGCTGGGGATACTTGAGTTTCATTTGGTCTTCTCGTTCCCAGGTATACTCTGGGCCACGACGTGCATTCCAACGAACTCGAACGAGAGGTATTCTTGTGCGCTTGAGAATCTTAACATCTCGATCCGTAATCTCTACTTGTTCCTCGACGAATCGCAGCTGGTCGTCGATTGTGAGTTCCTTGAGAGGAACTATAAGGGTCTCATATGACAGACACTTCTTCAGATTTGACACGTGGAAAACATTGTGAAGTCCGCTGAGTTCTTCAGGTAGATTCAACGTGTAGGCGACTTTGCCAATTTTCTCGGTGACTTCGAATGGTCCGACATAACGTGGATTGAGTTTGCCTCGTTTGCCAAAGCGAACTACACCTTTCCAAGGTGAGACTTTGAGTAGCACTCGATCCCCAACCTGGAACTCGAGTGGTTTTCTTCCCTTATCAGCATAGCTTTTCTGACGGTTACGAGCTGCCGTCATTCGCTGTCGTATCTGAGCAATCTTCTCAGCTGTGTCTACCACAAGTTCCGGGCCAGTGATTTGGCTGTCACCAACTTCTGCCCAACAGATAGGTGATCGGCATTTACGTCCGTACAATGCCTCAAACGGAGCGGCTTGGATGCTTGTATGGTAGCTGTTGTTATATGAAAACTCCACTAGCGGGAGGTGTTTTTCCCAGCCATTACCGAAGTCGATTACACATGCCCTAAGCATGTCTTCAAGGGTTTGGATGGTGCGTTCAGATTGCCCATCTGTCTGTGGGTGATAAGCGGTGCTCATATCTAAACGTGAGCCAAAAGACTTGTGCATTGCTTGCCACAGTTCAGAAGTAAAACGCGTGTCACGATCAGATATAAGAGAGGTCGGCACTCCGTGCCTTGATACCACTTCCTTTAGGTAAATGTCTGCAAGAGTAGAAAACTTATCCGTTTCTTTGATAGCCAGAAAATGTGCAGACTTGGTCAGTCGATCTACGATCACCCAAATGGTATCGTTTCCGCGTTGAGATCTAGGCAGACCAGTAACGAAATCCATGGAAATTTGCTTCCATTTCCATTTCGGGATCTCTGGTTGTTGAAGTAGGCCTGATGGTTTCTGATATTCAGTCTTGACTCTCGCACAAGTCAAGCACTTACTGACGTAGGTTGCTATGTGGGCTTTCATGCCAGGCCACCAATACGTAGTCTTTAGGTCGTGGTACATCTTATCCGAACCAGGATGTACTGAATAACGAGACTTGTGTGCTTCATCCATCACAAGCTCGCGTAATCCCCCATAAAGTGGAACCCAGATGCGTCCGATAACATAGTAGGCACCGTCTTCCTTTTGTTCTAGCCGCTGCCTCGATCCTCGTAAGGACTAAGCCCTGATGTTCTCTGCTTTCAATGCTTCAACCTGAGCATCGCGAATCTGAGCGGGAAGGTTAGATTGGATGGTAAGCTGTAACGCACGTACACGCTTGGGTAAAGTATCCTTTCGACTGAGGGCGTCGGCCACAACATTGGCCTTGCCCGGATGGTATTTGATAGCGCATTCATAATCATTCAAGAGTTCGACCCATCGGCGTTGTCGCATGTTTAACTCCTTTTGCTTAAAGATATGCTCGAGACTCCTGTGATCGGTTTAAATGGTGCACTTGGTACCGTACAGGTAATGTCTCCATATCTTGAGTGCGAAGACAACTGCTCCCAACTCCAAGTCGTGCGTAGTGTAGTTCCTTTCGTGAACCTTAAGTTGGCGTGATGCGTAGGCAATGACCTTGCCACGTTGCATCAACACGCAACCAAGTCCTTGGATGGAAGCGACGCAATAAACCACAAAATCTTCCGTGCCTTCAGGCAATGAGAGGATAGGCGTGCTACAAAGTCTATCTTTCAGGTGCTGAAACGCAGACTCCTGTGCATCACCCCAACGATAGGTGACACCTTTCTGAGTTAGGGAGGTGAGAGGTTGCGCAATCTTTGAGAAATCTTTGATAAATCTTCTGTAATATCCTGCCAAACCCAAGAATTGGCGGATTTCTGTTGGTGTACGGGGTGCAGGCCAGTTCTTGATCGAATCAACCTTGGATGGATCCACATGAATCCCATCCTTGTTTACCACATGGCCTAGAAAGTGGACTTCGCGAAGCCAGAAGTCACATTTCGAAAACTTGGCATACAACTGCTCTTTTCGAAGAAGTTCCAGCATAAGTCGTAGATGCTGCTCGTGTTCCTCCTGACTCTTTGAATAGATCAGGATATCGTCGATGAACACAATAACGAACTTATCCAGGTAAGGTTTGCACACTCGGTTCATGAGATCCATGAAGACTGCTGGTGCATTCGTCAGCCCGAATGACATAACCAGAAACTCGTAATGGCCGTAACGAGTTCTGAATGCTGTTTTGGAGACGTCCTCCACTCGGACTCTCAGCTGGTATCCCGATCTCAAATCAATCTTAGAGTAATAGCTCGACCCTTGCAACTGGTCGAACAAGTCGTCAATGCGTGGGAGAGGATAACGATTCTTCACGGTCACCTTGTTAAGTTCGCGGTAGTCAATACACATTCTGAAGGTACCGTCTTTCTTCTTTACGAATAGTACTGGAGCACCCCAGGGCGAAGAGCTAGGACGTATGAAACCCTTTTCCAAGAGTTCTTGTAGTTGCGTAGACAGTTCTTCGAGTTCTGATGGGGCTAGACGATATGGCGCTCGAGCTACTGGTGCTGCTCCAGGAGCTAGCTCGATTTGAAACTCAACTTGGCGATGAGGCGGAAGACCAGGTAATTCCTCAGGAAATACCTCAGGAAAATCGCGCACAATAGGAATGTCCTCAATTCTCTTCTCTTCCGTTGATGTGTCAGTAACGAGTGCTAAAATGGCAGTGTGGCCCTTTCGTAGACATTTCTGGGCCTTAAGAAAAGAGATGATGCCTTCGACAGTGCCACTCTTGTCGCCACGAATCACGAGAGGTTCTTCACCAGGACAAGGAATGCGGACGATTTTCTCCTTGCAAACAATCTCCGCTTGATGATGAGATAGCCAATCCATCCCAATAACGACGTCAAAACTACCAAGTGTGATAGGAACAAGATCGATAGGGAAAGTCTGACCAGCTAAGACGAGGTTACAACCTTTAACTACGTGTGTGGCTTCAAGACTTTTATTTTTTGGGTAAAGGGTTACCCCGGTGAAATTTTATATCAACCAATCAAAAAGGAAACATGGTGCATCGAGACACCGATACACACTACTAGACTTGGCATACCAAGACTAGGACAACAAAACAAACAAGCCCGACAAAGTCACAACCAAAAACAAACAGAACTACAAGACTAAAATACAGCCCAAAGACAAACACGACTAAGAAACCAAAAGAACTACTCTAGCAGGGATCAACTTCTATGTTATTCTTCGATATCAGCCACCTGTCCAAAATTTTCTTTTGCTTCGGGTCTCTTCCAAACCGGAGCCCCATGATTCAGAGCCACATCGTATCGATGACAACCTTTGCAAGCGCTCTAGCACTCCGCTGATTATGAGAAAATAATCTGTTATTTCTTTCCTGCCAAACAAAGTACTTGGAAGCCGCCACCAGAATATTGCAAATAATATGATCCATGGTTCTAGAATTAGCATTGAGCTCCATCCATTTCATGATAGAGTCCCATGTGTCCGTAACATTCTCCATGTCAACCAAGAGCCTGACCGATCTCCAAACCTCTGAAGCATATGCACATTGAAAAAACAGGTGATCTCTTGAATCACGATCAAACTTGCATAAAGGGCAACACATAAGTCGCAAATTAGAAGCACTACCCGCTTCCCAAATGGCCATCCTGTCTTGTGTTTTCAACTTGTTTTTGATAACCAACCACAAGTGAAAAGAGTGTCGGGGAATACATTGGCTGAACCAAACCGAGTTGGTCCATAGGACCTTATTACATCTATTACGCAAACAATTCCAAACCTCCCAAGAATTAAATACTTGAAGATTACCTTCCAAATCTTTCCAGCAAAACCGGTCATTCGTATTAGGAATAATCTGGATAGAACCGATGTTTATAAGGACGGGGAAAAGATCATACCATGCCTGAGGCCATAACCATTGGCCGTCATCCGCCACAATATCAGCCACCGTAGCATTTAAAGAAAAACCAGCATTAGCAATAGCTCTAGGGGTTATGAATGACCGAATCGGACTGCATATGCACCAGTTATCACTCCATACGTTAGTTTGACGGCCACTCCGAATAGACATCCAAAAAAACGAGCGAACACTTGAACGGATAGATAAGAGTTTCCTCCATCCCCAGCTAACATTAGCTCGACATTGAACTTCCCAAAAGCTTTGACCTTTCAGTTTGTATGAGTGGATCCATTGGACCCACAGAGAAGGCCGATTGGTGACTAAGCTCCATATATAAGATGTTAAAAGGGCCTTATTAACATCCACTATGCTCCGAATACCTAAGCCACCCTCATCTTTAGGCATACAAACATCCTTCCAGGCTACTTTAGCACGAACCGAACCTGAATTACCACCATTCCATAGGAATCTACGAAGACGTTTCTCCAGATCCTTTAAAATACTAGATGGGAGCATCATAACCGACGCCCAATAGGAGTATAAAGCCGTGAGAACAGAATTGATAAGTTGGAGTCTCCCTGCAAATGAGAGAGATTTTGACATCCAGTTATCAACTCGTCTATCCATACGCTCCAAAAGTGTCTTGCAATCCTTGGCAGTCAATCTAGTAGAAATCAACGGAACCCCAAGATACCGAACCGGAAACGAACCCTCTTGAAATGGCATAATGTTCATAATCTGATCTTTAATGGCTCGAGGAACATTGCTGAAGAATACAATACTCTTATCCCGATTAGGAAGCAGACCCGCGGCTAAAGAAAACTTGTCAAGGGCCTCTCTAAGATGCTTAACCGAGCCACTATCACCATGAGCAAATAGAAACAAGTCATCAGCAAACGAAACACTAATGATCTTCTGTTTAGAGCATCGAGCATGAAACTTAAACGACGAATGGGACGAGGTTTGATGTAATAGAAGGGTTAAGACTTCCATGACTAGTGTAAACAAATAAGGGGACATAGGATCCCCTTGTCTAAGCCCACGCTTACCCGCAAAATAACCATGAAGCTCTCCGTTAATGCTTAACGAATATGACACCGTTGTAACGCATGTCATTATCCAATTAACCATTTTATGATGAAACCCAAAACTATGCAGAATGGACTCAAGAAACTGCCAACTGACTGTATCATAAGCCTTTTGAATATCGATCTTGAACGCACATCTTGGGGGCCCTCTATTAAGATGATAATTGTGCATTAATTCCTGGGTAAGGAGAATATTGTCAGAAATTTTCCTGCCCGGAATAAAAGCTGACTGATTTATGCTGACCAAATTATTCAAACTCCCCTTAATCCTATCCGTTATGATCTTGCTAACACACTTAAACAGAACATTACAGCAAGAGATGGGCCGATAGTCTAAAACAGTGTTAGGAGTATCCTTTTTAGGAACCAGAGCAAGGATGGTGTGATTAACTTGTTTTAGAAGCTTACCATTATCAAAGAAATCCAGTACCGCATTTGTCACCTCCTCGCCCACAATATCCCAAGCATTCTTAAAGAACGCAGATGTGAAACCATCCGGTCCGGGAGCCTTATTCTCACCAATGTTAAACATAGCTTTTTTAACTTCTTCTCTAGTCACTTCTCTAACCATATGGGATGCCGTATCTTGGCTCAGAGTGTTAATAAACAAATCATCATCATTAAGGTTTTGAACAGGCTGATCGGTACCCAAAAAATTCGAGTAATGGTCCAAAAGTGCGGCTGGAACATCATTACCCTCAAAACGATTACCATGCACATCATTAATACACTGGATCTTATTTCTAGCATTCCTACTTTTCACAGAGTTGTGAAAATAAGAAGTATTCGAGTCTCCCGCACAAAGCCACTCAACCTTTGATTTTTGCTTAAGAAAACATTCTTCATCGTAAGCTGCCTCTTGGAACTCACGAAGGCATTTGGCAGCCAAATCTCGAGCTCCGGTATCAAGAGGATTAGCATCAACCTGCTTCTGGAGCACATCCAAATCACTACGAAGCCTAGAAACTTTATCATGGAGATTACCTTGTTGATGTAATAGCTTACGAAAGCAAGGTTTCAGGTTCCTCATTTTCTTGACCACCGAAAACATAGCATAACCCTGCACTTCCTTAGCCCATTCAGTAGTAACATACTGTTTAAATTCTGATTTAGTGGTTAGGAAGTTTGCAAATTTAAAAGGCTTTGGTTTAGCATGATTGATAGACGGCATTTTTAGGACACACGAAGAGTGGTCAGAGATACGAGCAGGCTGGAATATCGCATAAGCATTCGGAAATAAATCCATGAACTTAAGATTACCCATAACACGATCAATTTTTTTAAAAACTCCAACACCCTCTTTAGGCTTCTGGTTCCAGGTGTAATGGCATCCATGATGTTTAATATCTATAATCTCCGCCACTTGAATACAGTCAAAGAACTCTCTCATTCCTATAGTATGACATGACGGACCATAAAGACAATCTTCCATGTTAAGGGCTGTGTTAAAATCCCCAAGCACCACCCAAGGATGATCCTTAGCTACGATACCATGTCTACATAAATCCTCTCACAGAGCACAACGATCTTGATACTTATTTTAAGCATAAACAAAGGAGCAAAAAAACACCTTGGAATCCACTTTTAACCGGATCTGTGTGTGAACAACCTGATCAGATTGGGAAAGAACCATAAGGTCAACATCATCCGTATTCCACCCCATAATAATTCTTGTTCCTCGCTGACATAAATTCCCATTAGACGACCAGCTCCACCTACGAAACACACTCTTGCAAACTTTAACAAGATTATTGACATTAACATGCGTCTCTAATATAGCACAAACACTCAGTTGACTTTCTGCAATAAGTACACGGACTTCGTTTTGTTTCAGGGGACGATTCAAACCCCTTATGTTCCATGCTGCGACACTACCCATTGAAACCCATAGAACCGGGAGTGCTTGCCCCCTCAGATTGGCTGCCATTTAGATTACTACCCATATATCTCGACATTTCAGTAGGAATGGTTTCTAAGACCTCATCATGCAATGTAGTTACCTTCTCTATGCCACCATCCACTTCGGCCGAACCATTACCAGCTGCTGGGCTCTCAACATCATTATCCTTAGCTAAGACCTGAAACGAGTTAGCCACTTTAACAGTTGGAGGATCGGTGTTAGGACAATCCTCCGTCTTTGTTCCAGATGTGCTGGGAGCATCTTTGTTAGCCTTTGGTTTATATATAAATTTAGTTTTTTGTTTCTTTTGGGGGAAACCATGTTTAGCCATTCGCCTCCGATCAGTTACAAAGCCTTCCTCGTCTACCACAACCTGCTTTGCCTTTTCCTTGATAACTTTACTACACGAAGAATGGTCATGGCCAAATAAGCAACATGTGGGACAACGTAACGGCTTCCATTCATATTCAACTTTTACTCGTTCTATAATGTATCCCTCCTCGTCCATCTTAGGAATAGCTAGCGTAATGTAGTCTTTAAGATCATTATCCGCATTCACCTCAATCATTGCACGAGCATAGCTGCTCCTTCCCCAGTTTTTTTTTTTTTTTGGGTAAAGGGTTACCCCGGTGATTTTATAAATTCACAACCAAATCAATACAAGTAGTGTAGAGAGTCTACACTAGTTCAAACATAGGACATGCCCTATGAAAGTAACAACCATCAAAACAAAAATAAACCAACGACAACCACCTAAAAAAACAGCCACTAGACAACAAAATTATCTAGAACGCACAAACTAAAGAAGCGTTAATCAGCAGCCATCTCTAACATAACTGAACCATTAATACCCCATTCCTTAAGAAGCCTTCGGACATTGACACAATTCTTCAGCTTCGCTCCCATCAACTTATACCGCACTTGTTGTAGAACAATTTCACTTATAATCTCACGAGGCCGCAATTGGTTCTTGAATAACCTCAAATTACGCTCTTGCCAAATACAATAAGCAGTCGACGCCACTAATAGTCTAGCAACAAAAGCAGAAACAGTATTCGACTTGGAATGCACGAGTAACCAGTTTATAATGTCATTCCACCTAGGTTGCACCGAAACCATACCAACTTTTTGCCTAACCGTACTCCACACTTCAGCTGAAAACTTGCATTCGAAAAACAAGTGATTATGCGAGTCGTGATTGGCATAACATAGTAAACAACACATCATGTTCATATTCTTTCTACGCGCGAAATCCCAAGACAAGATTTTATCCTGAGTAAGCAACTTCCGCCTCATAATAAGCCACATTAAAACGCATGACGGGGGATGCATTGAGGAAACCAAACTATACGACACCAATCGACCTCTCCTTCTTGATGACGAACAGAATCCCAAACACGCGATGAAGAAAAATCATGTTTATTATCGCCCTGTCGCCACATAAGTTTATCCGACTTATTCGGAATCACAATCAGCTGATCTAGCTGAATAAGCTGAGGATAAGAAACCCTCCACTCATTCGGCCAACTCCAATCATTAGAAGAATAAAGATCCGACACTTTAGAACCCATATCAAAACCCGCGTTAGCAATGACTCTAGGAGAGATGACAGCATGTAACGGCCCTAAATCGCTCCATGTATCAAACCATGCTGAAGTATCCATCCCATTACCTATCTCGGACCATATGAACCTCCTTATAATAGGACGAATCTGAAGCAGCTTCCTCCAAGACCAGCAGCAAGAAGACGGAACTCTGCATGCCCAAAAACTCTTTCCACTCAACCTGTAAGCGTGAACCCACTCAACCCACAAAGATCTCCGTTTCGTGAGGATACTCCAAATATGATTTGTCATGAGAGCTATATTAGCATCCCCAATCCGCCGTATACCCAAACCCCCTTCATACTTAGGGACACAAACCGATTTCCACGACACTTTAGACCGCCCTTTTTGAAACGTACTGTCATGAGACCATAAAAAATTCCGCATCAAAGCCTCCAACTGAAGAATTATCCGAGACGGTAGCATGAACTCCTTCCCCAGTTTTCCACACACATATCAGCCGTATATGAGTCAAGCCTTTTCGGAATACCTAATTTAGAAGCCAACAAACTTAATCCATCATCCGTGTAAACCGAGATCGGAACATTATGCAGTTTAACCCACAGGGGAATTGCTTTCACCCCATCCTTCTTCAAGCTAACCTTTGGAGACCATATATTCAGAAAAAGTGGGACTTTTTTTTATCAACCAAGGACCTCCTTCCAAAACCTTCGTTAACCCATCCCTTGAATCAAACTTGAAGAAAAAGAAACCAGCCGAGTTCATCATAAGCTTTCGAAACCCAAACTTTGCCCAAACATTCTTTGCATAATATTCTACTACAGGAAACGGCAAACGACTTCCTAAAAAATAACCATAAAGCACATTTTCAAATTTGTCTTGTACCTGCTGAACAACCTCTTTCGGGATAACTAAATCAACATCTTCTCTAGTTTCTAAAGGCTTCATAAGTCTAAAGTTGACTTCCCTCTTGTTTTGAACAGTAGACTGAAGTTTCTCCGCATAAGACACTGGTTCTGACGGCAGCCCATGCCGATTAACCTGATTATCAGAGATGCTCGTTACCGGCTGAACTAGAACCGTGATTTTCTGCAGCTCATCAATAACATTGATGACCTTAGGATCTTTCTGCACAACACCTCGACGAGGCACCAGCGGATTCCCATCTATCCGCAGCGGCTTGCTGAGCAAAGACGACTTTTGACTCATATCCTGGACATTGATAGAACCCTTTGACGTAATAAACACATCCTCATGCATCCTTTCCGAGAAAGACTGAAACCCAAGATCCTCCAAACCCCTATCCCGATTATTATCCATGCACAGGAACGTAGACAATAACCAGATGGAATAAACATGCAACACGTATCGAACAAAAGAGAGAGACTAAAACCACAGCGATTGAAAACGACAGAAACCCTAGAAATAAAAGGAACGAAACGAAAACCCTAATACCAACTTCAAAAGATTAGAAACCAGGATTGAAGTCTAGAACCTTACTCAGAAGGATCGACAACACCCCAATACCTAACCCAGATCAATTGAAATTAAGGTAGAAATCAAGAACTAGGGTTTCTAGATTCGTCTTCCAATCTAGAAGTCTTTTAGAAATCCTTTCCACCAATACCTTGCAATCACTTTTAAGCAGTCTGTATTGGAGTTCTACCGTTAGCTAGTTCTACCGTGTGTTTGGTGTTCTACCGTTAGCTAGTTCCACCAAGTTATTCATGTTCAAGACTTTTACCGTTAGCTAGTTCTACCGTTAGCTAGTTCCACCAATACCTTGCAAAGCTTCAAGACTTTTACCGTTAGCTAGTTCTACCGTGTGTTTGGTGTTCAGAAGTATTGGAGTGCGCTTAAGCATTTGGCTAACTTTTAAGGACACATAACTAGTGTCGGCACCCGAATCGAATAAAACAGTAACAAAGAAGTCGTCCAGAAGGAACTTACCCATTACTGCGTTGGGATCGTTCTTTGCATCACTCTGAAGGTTTCAAGGAGTGATCACCGAGGATCGAGAGTCGAGCCTTCCAAACTCTCTATGCTAGAGGGTGTTCATTTCAGTGTCTTTGCATGGTGGAGCGAGAACGAAATGTCACTGTGGTAAGAGAATGACGGTTTGGTCTAAGCAAATGGTAGAAATTAGACATAACATAAACCAATAATCATGTGTCGGTACAAAAGCTAGTATAAAGATTCCGCGTTTTTAAGAAGACTATCATGGAATAGTACGATTTCTTATAGTGGTAAGGCGGGTCAGGTAAGCGTATAGATTTTCGTGTTCGCCTGTAGGTTGAGTAATCCATATTTCTGTCCTTGAGCGTCCTGATGACTATCCTATCAGTAAGGGCATCCATTCGCTAGGTTGGGTTTTCGAAGGAGTAAATCAAGTAGAAGAAGCATTAACCACCCAATAAGGTAATGGGGGTAAACTTGTGATCGGTGGAAATAGTGGTGTGGTTGTTGGCGTTTCGTTAAATCAGTTGCCAATCGAAGAAACAGGGAGTTAATGAGGTCCATGCGAAGAATCGAGCGAAAACAGGGGTCCACCAATAACAGAAAATTCAACCAAGTAATATGTCGCTTAGAAGCAATTCTAGTAGTGAGGTGTGGCGGCATGACACAAAAAGGGAGGTTCGTTGCATCACGATTCACGGAAGTATATCACTTGTTCAAAATAGAGTTTGGTTGGTAGAGTTGCGAGTTGCAAAGCGACGAACACGCGTAACTGTGGCTGCTTCGTTTCTGGTAACGACGACCAGTGGAGATGATGAGGTCCGTCAACGGGGATGCGTGGGTATAGTTCTCCAAAACCCAAGTTCGTTTGAGCCAGGTCGGGTCTTCGTGAATGTTGACGTACAAGCCGAATGCACGGAGGGTCAGATGGTGACGTCATGTCGAGTTAAGCGTGTAAATAGATAGAATGCATAAACAGTTGTCGTAGAGGGGTGACGAGAAATTAGAATAGAATTTGACCACCATTTGTCAAATTTCAAGTAAACAATTGCATATCATAAAGGATGCAGTAGGGCTAATAAACAACATGCTACTACCCTAAATAAACACACCATAAACACCACACCGGACAAAAGTAATCTAGCAAGTAAGAAATATAAATTTAAATCATACCACCTAGTGTGTTGAGTCTTGCACGTGGAGCGAAGCGTCGTTGTGGATCGTTGAGTACTGTACCGGTTATAGTCTGGTTTTATCAAAAACTTTTCCCTTTTTAAAACCAAGTTCACTATAACCAATGGCTCTGATACCAATCTGTCACACCCCCAAAATCCACCATGCAGAGTACCACCGCTTGGAGGCGTGACGTGACCAGGATCGAGCCACCAATCATATTGAACAACATAATTAAGTAAATAAAACCAAACACAATACGATTGGTGACCGAAAGGAAGTAAACCGATTTTAGGTTAACAGCGGAAGCATAAAACATAAGTTTTTTTTTTGGATAAGCAAAACAAACCTTTGATTCTGGAAAACGATATGACAAAAGGCTGGTTGTTGATGATGAAGGGTATATGGGTGTTCAAGCTAAGAAAGCGGCTCGGAAGGCTGGCTTTCCAGTTAACAAGCAAAAAACGAAGTTTGAATATAGGCCGGTGGGCCCAAAACCGAAGGAAACTAATAATAAATCGGATCCGTCTAATTCTGTATTCTCTCAAAACCCGTTTTCTGTGCTAAATAGTATCGATAACTTGGAAGCTGGGGAATCTAGTAAAGGTAGAGGTGGTGAACAGCAACTGTCGGATGATGAAGAAGTTCTTGAAGGTTACAACGAAACGGATGAATTTATGGTG
The DNA here is from genome assembly GCA_030545235.1 of Helianthus tuberosus. Classification (NCBI taxonomy): domain Eukaryota; kingdom Viridiplantae; phylum Streptophyta; class Magnoliopsida; order Asterales; family Asteraceae; genus Helianthus; species Helianthus tuberosus. The sequence continues at coordinate 68,438,345 of CM060356.1, read as the reverse complement.
GAAGGTACTCGTAACCCACATAAAAACAAGGGGCAAGCACTCCTTCTCAAGGGGTTTCCAATGGTTAGTCTAGCTTTCTGGAATATTAGGGGGTTGAACCGCCCTCTAAAACAGAAAGAGGTTCGGAAGATTCTTAAGGAACGTAATCTAAGCTTTTGTGCAGTTCTTGAGTCGCATGTTGATGTGGGTAACCTTAGTAAGGTTTGTAGCTCAGTTTTCTGTCGATGGGAATGGACTTCGAATGGAGGCATATGTGATAAAGGTACGCGTATAATCATAGGTTGGAACCCGGATATTTTTGATATAATGGTTTTGGCTCAAACTCCTCAAGTGATGCATCTTCAATTATTTCTCAAAGAGGATAAAAAGTGGTTTTTTTGCTCGGTAGTGTACGCAGCTAACTACTACATAAACCGGCGAGATTTGTGGTCCCATTTGTCTATGCATAAACGGATGGTTGGTGACAAACCTTGGATTATTATGGGTGATTTCAACTCTGCATTGTATCTAGAGGATAAATCTATGGGTGCGTCTTCTATTTCTACTGGTATGCGTGATTTCCAAGCGTGTGTGTCGGAGATTGAAGTTATGGATATTAATCAGTTGGGTTTTCATTTCACATGGAATCAAAAGCCGAAGAGGGGTGTGGGTCTTCTCAAGAAACTGGATCGCATTATGGGTAATACATCATTTATTACTGATTTCCCTAATGCTATGGCTGTGTTTTACCCTTACAGGTTGTCGGATCATTCGCCATGTGTCCTCACTATTAATAAAGCTGCCCCCAATAAACGTCAGCCTTTTAAATTTGCGAATTTTTTGGTTCACAAACCTGAATTCCTGAAAATTGTTAAGGATGGTTGGGAGATGAATGTAAATGGGGTTCACCAGTTTCGGGTTGTGAAAAAGCTCAAGTGTTTAAAGAGTCCTTTGCGTGTGCCTTACTGTTTAATCAGGGCAATCTTCATAAAAAGGTGGCTGAGCTAAGGGATAGTTTAGATGCTATTCAGGCTAAGATTGACAAGGATCCGATGAATGTCGATCTTCGTACCCTAGAGACAAAACTTAACTCTGAATTACAGGTTGCTTCTCTTGATGAGGAAAGATTCTTGAAGCAAAAGTCTAAAATGGAGTGGTTGAGAGCAGGTGATTCAAACACTGCCTTTTTTTCATGCTACCGTGAAGAGTAGGAACCATCGAAGCAGAATTCAAGTGGTCTCGGACGTGAATGGAGAGGTGTATGAAGGTGATTCGGTTCAGCTTGCATTTGTTAAACATTATGAAGCCTTTCTAGGGTGCCAAGATGAGCTATCTATGCATCCTACTCCTGATTTATTTACTAAATGTGTGAACCCCCCTGATGCTGATCACATGATTCGACCGGTTACTTTAGAAGAGGTAAAGCCCACCTGAGTTGATAAACGAAAAGTAGCTTTTGTGCTTCCATTGAATGATGTTAGTCCTAGCTCCCGAGCTAATTCTCAACATCAATCGTACGCTAATGTTGTGTCAAACAAACAAGCTGATCAGGGAGGTGTTAAGGTGGATTTTGGTTCGACAACTCAAAATCAAAATCAGAATGTTGATAACTCAGCAATGAATGCTAATGAGTCGGCTGATCAAGTCCCTAATATTAATTTTCGATCTCTAAAGTCGGATATCTCATCGGATGGAGTGGATGTTGTCCTACCAATCGATTCTGTTCTTCAGGTTAACAACAGGTTAGCGAATACTCTTTATGGTTACTTCCTGGGGGATAGAATTGCTTATCCGGTTGTTGAATATTTTGTGAGAACAAATTGGAAGAAACATGGTCTTCAGAAAACTATGATGAATTCGAATGGGTTTTTCTTCTTCAAGTTTGAAGACAGAAAGGGTATGAATAACGTGCTTGAAGGGGGTCCGTGGCTGATTCGTAATAAACCACTTTTTCTCAACACTTGGTCCCCCACGAGTATTCTTAAAAAAGAAGATATTAAAAAGGTTGCGGTTTAGGTTAAATTGCATGAGGTTCCTATAGTGGCGTATACTGATGATGGATTAAGCATGCTGGCATCTAAAATTGGTTCACCATTGCGGTTGGATTCGTATACAATTGATATGTGTAACGAGGCTTGGGGAAGGAGCAGCTATGCTAGGGCTCTCATTGAAGTATCTGCTGAACATGATTTTAAAGAGGTTCTAACCATAGCTATTCCTGAGTTGGATGAGAACAAGTATGTCAATGAGACTATCCGGGTCTTCAGAAAGCTATGCTAATGTTGTGTCAAACAAACAAGCTGAGGAGTGTCCAAAATGCATTCGATTGACAGTGAAACCTCCTACAAACAGTCCGAAAGTAGATGAGGATGGTTATACTGAAGTCAAGACAAAGAGGAATGTAAAGAAGAGCGGGTTTCAAGTTAACAATCAAAAGCCCAAGTTTGAATATAGACCTGTGGATAAAAAGAAAAAGGCAGTGAGTTCTTCCTACGTGAATGCGAGGTGCACTAGTTTATCCAAGGTTCAAACACACAATTCGTTTAGTGCTCTGGGGTTCGTTGGGGGGAATGGGGGTTCCTCCCAGGGGAGATATAAAGGGGGTCGTGAGCTAAATGAGGAGTCTGATGATGATGATGTAGAGGTTGTATATGATGAATCAAATGAGTTTTTAACATCGGGTACACATCCTACGGCTTCCAATACAGGGGCAAGCACCTCTCACATAAAGTCCAATGGATAGGTGGCTTCTGTTTCATGCTAAGGGGCTGCCGGTTGGTAGCAATTTCAGTTTTGATGATGGCGGTTGAAGTCGTTGTTTGATTTTTTAGTTTGTCTACTAGTTAGTCATTATCATGATTGTAGTAGGCTAGTTTTGAGTTGGTATGTTGGTTTGTTTGTTTTTTTGCTTACATATATGGGGCATGTCCTGTATATGAACTAGTGGGGAACTCATCCTCACTACTTGTACTTATTTGGCGGTTGTCTATAATAGAATCACCGGGGTAACCCTTTACCCAAAAAAAGAAAGCTATGTTTTCTATTGGTAATGACAAGGCCCCAGGCCCGGATGGTTTCACTGCTGCGTTTTTTAAAGTTGCCTGGCCGATTGTTGGGAATGATGTCTCTTTGGCAGTCGTTGATTTTTTTAACACAGGTAAATTACTTGGCCAGCTTAACCATACTCTTATTGCTCTTGTTCCGAAGAAGCTCTCTCCGCTCACAGTTACAGATTTTCGGCCTATAGCCTATTGTAATGTCTTGTTCAAGTGTGTGAGTAAGATTATTGTGGACAGAATAAAGGATGTGCTTCATCAAGTTGTTAGTATAAATCAGTCTGCGTTTGTTCCAGGTAGGAAAATTACAGATAACATACTTCTTACTCAAGAATTAATGCATAATTACCATCGAAGTTCAGGGCCCCCTCGGTGTGCTTTTAAAGTGGACATTCAGAAAGCCTATGATACGGTTGATTGGTGTTTCCTGAAAAATGATTTGATTGGGTTTGGTTTTAAATCAAAGATGGTGGAATGGATCATGATGTGTGTCTCGACAACTACTTACTCGTTATGTGTTAATGGGAATGTCTATGGTTATTTCAAGGGTAAGCGTGGTCTTCGCCAGGGTGATCCCCTTTCTCCTTATCTTTTCACACTTGTTATGGAGATCTTGACGTGCATTCTTCAACGGGCCACTAGAATTGATAATTCTTTCAAGTTTCATAACAAATGTGAGAAGCAGCGTATCATTAACTTGTGTTTTGCGGATGACTTGTTCTTGTTTGCTAGAGGGGATATTAATTCGGTTCAGTGCATTATGAACTCTCTTTCAAATTTTACGAACATGTCTGGATTAGTGCCTAGTATACAAAAAAGCACGGCCTTTTTTTGCAATGTGCCTGATCATGTCAAAAACCAAATTTTGAGCTTCATGCCGTTTGTTGAAGGTTCATTACCGGTAAAGTATTTGGGGGTTCCCCTTATATCTTCGGGTCTTGTGTACAAAGATTGTAATATTCTTGTTGAAAGATTGGACCAGCGGATCTCTAACTGGAAGAATAAACTTCTTTCTTTTGCGGGCAGGTTACAACTTATTAATTATGTCCTCTCCTCTATGCATATCTACTGGTCTTCTGTGTTTATCCTTCCTGTTCGTATCACTCTTGAGCTGGAAGCTTGAATGCGAAACTTTCTTTGGTCGTCTGATGGTTTATTTCATAAGGGTAAAGCTAAAGTGTCTTGGAATGCTATCTGTGTTCCTAAGTATGAAGGGGGGCTAGGTATTCGCAGGATTGGAGATGTCAATAAAGCTCTCATAACTTCTCACATATGGAGTATCTTAGTAAAACGTGATTCTCTCTGGGTGGCCTGGATTCATTCGTACCGGCTCAAAGGTAATAGCTTTTGGAATTGTAAGTTGGTGGCGAATAGTTGTTGGAGTTGGCGGAAAATTTTACAACTGAGACCTTATATTCGACAGTATGTTTGGTCCAAACTCGGTAATGGTAGAAGCACGTCAGCCTGGTATGACAGCTGGAGTCAATTGGGGCCGTTGAGTAATATTCTGACTCCTAGAACTATATCAAATGCAGGGTTTTCTCTTAACAATTCGGTTCAGGAGGTTCATGTCAATGGGACTTGGAGGTGGCCAGTGGCGTGGAGGGACACATTTCCAGTTTTAATACAACTGGATAGTATTCATTTGGTGCCTAATACTCCTGATCGACTAATGTGGAAAGATGGTAATGATTTAGTTGAGCATTCTTCATTTCAGGTTTGGCAATCGATTATGTCACACCCCCAAAATCCACCTGCGGAGTACCACCGCTTGGAGGCGTGACTGACCAGGATCCAGCCACCAATCATATTGAACATACGAGTTAAAGGATATAAAAGTTTAACCAATACAATTGGTGTCCAAACAAACACATAATTAAGTTTCAAGCGGAAGCATAAGTCTTAAATCAAAACATAAGTTTCATTGTTTCATAGTTTAACATGGCACACAATCGTCCATGTCCCACAACGATCCTCTTCCATGCAAGCTCCAGCTTAAGAACCTAAAGACCTGCAAAGCATGTAGTAACGAGTCAACAACTAGTTGAGTGAGTTCACGGTTGGGTGTTCGTTTTAAGTTGTTTCTAAAACAGTTTTCCTTTATCTGGCATCCTGCCGTGGGGGTTACCCCATAGTTAAAAACGTGACATGTTTATTCCCGGTTACTCTGGCAATCCTGCCGTGGGGGTTACCCCGTGTTAGTTATCTGGCATTTCGGCCGTGGGGGCTACCCCATGTATACACTAGACTCGTTACCATATCGACTGCTGACTGTAGTCATGTTTAAGTGCCCTGAAACTGTCAATGTCTATCATCATTGACGTGCCCCAGATCCATTAGTTCACGCCCGTCCTCTGCGGCACGGTGTGAGGTTTGTCAGACCTAAATAGCGCTATCTAACTAATGACCCGCTCGCCATTGGCCCGGCGATTAAGTCGATATAAAAAGGAGGGACTTCGTGATAGAGTTTTGGTCTAGTACGAGTTATCTGTCCGTGAGGACGAGGAATTACGTTCCTGAACCTTTGCTGTCCTACCCAAGGAGGACGAGGAACCCAGTTCCTTAACCCCAATTCCCGACCCCTGGGAATCCCATGCTTTGTAGAGGGTGTGAACTCACCTTGGTTTGCTCGGTAGAAAACACAGAAAAGTCAAACAAGCAACGTTGAGGCTACTCACGTCCTATCATAGTTGTATCATACAATCAGGTTCGCATTCAAGTAGTGCACGTATGGGTTACACGTTTAATCATAGCAGATCAACAATGTTCACGTTCAACAGTAACATACAAGGTCTGTACATTGGGCCCAAGAGTCCGGCCCAATCAAATAAGCCCATAATTAAACAAGTCCAACAGTGTGTACCCGTATATGATCCCGAGTCGAAACTAGGCGTTTGCGACTCGCAACCGGAGTCGCAACCATGGTTTCGGTCCATGCTGTTTTGGTTACGAGTCGCAACTGGACTCGCAACCGTGGTTCCGAGTCACCAAGTTTGGTGTGCTGATCATATGTGGTTTCGAGTCGCAACCGGGTGTTTGCGACTCGCAATCTGTGTCGCAACCGGGAGGTTTCGACTCGTTGTGCTTGGTTTCGAGTCGCAACTGCTGGTTTCGAGTGGACATCTACTGATTCGGAACAGTGTACTATTCTGATTTCAGGTAACAGTTTGTACTAACCAACCAAATTCCTTAAACATGTTTATTTGTCTAGACATTTCCTAAAATGGATCAAACAAATCAGAATTCAAAATATTCAGCCATGCTCTTATGATGTTCATCAAGTTCTTCATACATTCATCAAATATTCAAGTAGTTCATATTGTTTATTCAAACTTGTTCATCTTGTTTCCGGGTTTTCATCCTTAATCACAACATATAATCATGAACAACAATCAACAAATCACCCTAATAGCAAGCTTTCGGTTCTTAACACAAGAGCACACAATCCGATTTATATGAACATCAACAACTAGTGTTTTAGACTACATTTAAACACAAAACATCATGGGTTCCTTATGCTACATATCCGAAATCAAGTATGCTATCCTATTAGCCATTATCATGCATAAACTTAACAAATAACATACTATCACATACTCTCCATCATGTATCATCATCCATATCCGAAATATAACAAGAATCATTAACCAACAAGTATCATGAACACTAACCAACAAGCATTCAAACATCAAGCACACATCATTCTTAAATCATGAAAAAATACATGTGTTTGCACTAGAATTACTAACCGGTTCAAGTATGGGTTCCAAAGTGTGAGAGAATCTTCCAAACGGGTGTGTGTGCGAGATGATCCGGGAGTTCCTTACGGTTGTTGATTGGATCCGAGAATGGAGGAGAGTAGTGTTGTGGTTTAGGGTTTTAGTGTAAGAGAATAGAGAGTGAGTGTGTCCAAGAAAATGGCAAGGTTTGCTAGAAGCATGGTATAAATACTAGTCCTAGTAGGTTTTGGGTGGGTTACATGAGGTGCGGCCCAACCGGCCCATGTGTGGCGTGATGTTTACTCGAGACCACATGGTCTCGGGTCGGGTCCTTGTTGCTTCGGTACATATACACATAATATATACATACAAGCACACACAAATAACACATAATCACATAAAGATTCATTGTCATTAATCACATAAGTTAACTAGTCACACGTTTAAGCATACAACGAAAGGTTCTAAATTTCGAGTTGTCACATCATCCCCAAGTTGAAAGAAATTTCGTCCCGAAATTTGGTAGGCACTCACTGAGGAAGCTAGTTAAGTCGTATGGTTTCCCTGGTTTTCCTGGGGTGTCACATCCACCCCCCGTTGATCTGGAATTTCGTCCCGAAATTCCGTAGCTTCGGCCTCAGTAGTGGGTGTACTGTTTGCGAACAGTTGGGGATACTTTTGTTTCATCTGATCTTCGCGCTCCCAGGTGAACTCTGGGCCGCGACGTGAGTTCCAACGAACTCGAACGAGAGGTATCCTAGTGCTCTTGAGGACCTTAACATCCCGGTCCATGATCTCGACTGGTTCCTCGACGAATCGTAACTGCTCGTCGATCGTGAGTTCCTTCAAAGGAACTACGTGGGTCTCATCTGATGGACACTTCTTCAGATTCGACACGTGGAAAACGTTGTGAACTGCACCGAGTTCCGCTGGTAAGTTTAGTCTGTAGGCCACCCTGCCTATTTTCTCAATGACCTCAAAAGGTCCAACGTATCGTGGGTTTAGTTTACCGCGTTTACCAAAACGAACCACACCCTTCCAGGGTGAAACTTTGAGTAGTACCCGCTCCCCAATCTGGAGCTCAAGTGGTTTCCTGCCCATGTCGGCGTATACTTTCTGACGTTCACGAGCGGCCGTCATGCGTTTTCGTATCTGAGCGATCTGCTCGGTTGTATCTACCACATATTCTGGACCAGTGATCTGACTTTCTCCCACCTCCGCCCAGCAGAGAGGAGACCGGCATTTACGTCCGTACAATGCCTCAAACGGAGCAGCTCCAATGCTGGTGTGGTAGCTGTTATTGTACGAGAATTCCACAAGTGGCAGATGCTTTTCCCAGCGGTTGCCAAAGTCGATTACACATGCACGAAGCATGTCTTCTAAGGTTTGAATAGTGCGCTCGGACTGCCCGTCCGTCTGAGGATGGTACGCTGTGCTCATGTCTAACCGTGAGCCGAAGGATTTGTGCATCGCTTGCCATAGCTCTGAAGTAAATCGTGCATCTCGATCCGAGATAATGGAGGTGGGCACCCCGTGCCTTGAAACAATTTCCTTGATGTATATTTCTGCAAGAGTGGAGAACTTATCCGTCTCCTTGATAGCCAGGAAGTGTGCAGATTTTGTGAGTCGATCCACGATCACCCAAATAGTATCGTTCCCGCGCTGGGATCTAGGTAGGCCAGTAACAAAATCCATGGAAATTTGCTCCCATTTCCATTGAGGTATCTCGGGTTGTTGGAGCAGGCCTGATGGTTTCTGGTATTCCGACTTGACCCTCGCACAAGTCAAACACTTGCTGACGTAAGTTGCTATGTGGGCCTTCATGCTAGGCCACCAATACGTAGTCTTGATGTCGTGGTACATTTTATCCGATCCGGGATGTACCGAGTAGCGAGACTTGTGTGCTTCGTCCATCACAAGCTCTCGTAGGTTGCCATAAAGTGGGACCCAAACGCGTCCCGTTACGTAGTAAGCACCGTCTTCCTTCTGTTCCAATCGTTGCCTTGATCCGCGTAGGGCTTCAGCCCTGACGTTTTCCGGTTTCAGTGCTTCTATCTGGGCTGCTCGTATCTGGGAGGGAAGACTAGAATGGATCGTGAGTTGTAAAGCTCGTACGCGCTTAGGTACAGTGTCCTTCCGACTGAGGGCGTCAGCCACAACATTGGCTTTGCCCGGGTGATATCTGATTGCGCACTCGTAGTCATTCAGAAGTTCGACCCACCGTCGTTGTCGCATATTTAGCTCCTTCTGCTTGAAGATATGCTCAAGGCTCCTGTGGTCGGTGTAGATGGCGCACTTGGTACCATACAGGTAATGCCGCCATAACTTAAGTGCAAAAACAACAGCTCCCAGCTCTAAATCGTGCGTAGTGTAGTTCTTTTCATGAACCTTGAGCTGACGTGAGGCGTAGGCTATAACTTTGTCTCGTTGCATCAACACGCAACCAAGACCTTGAATTGATGCGTCACAATAAACCACAAAATCGTCTGTGCCTTCCGGCAGGGAAAGGATAGGTGCGCTACAAAGTCTATCCTTTAGGTGCTGAAATGCCAACTCTTGTGCGTTCCCCCAGCGATAAACAACGCCCTTCTGCGTTAGTGAGGTGAGAGGCTGTGCAATCTTAGAAAAATCCTTTATGAACCTCCGGTAGTATCCCGCCAAACCCAAGAATTGGCGAATTTCCTTTGGTGTACGAGGTGCAGGCCAGTTCTTTATCGAGTCTATCTTGGATGGATCAACATGAATCCCATCCTTGTTCACCACGTGGCCTAGGAAATGGACTTCTCGGAGCCAGAAGTCGCATTTCGAGAATTTCGCATAAAGCTGTTCTGTTCGAAGGAGTTCCAGAATAAGTCGCAGATGCTGCTCATGTTCCTCCCGACTCTTGGAATAGATCAGGATGTCGTCGATGAAGACTATAACGAACTTGTCCAGGTAAGGCTTGCACACTCGGTTCATCAAGTCCATGAAAACCGCAGGTGCGTTCGTCATCCCAAAGGGCATGACCAAAAACTCATAATGCCCGTATCGAGTTCTGAAAGCTGTTTTTGAGACGTCCTCTTCCCGGACTCTCAGCTGGTGATAACCCGATCTCAAATCGATCTTCGAATAGTAGCTCGACCCTTGCAACTGGTCGAACAAGTCGTCGATACGCGGTAGAGGATAACGATTCTTCACTGTCACCTTGTTGAGTTCTCGGTAGTCGATGCACATTCTGAAAGTACCGTCTTTCTTCTTTACAAATAATACTGGAGCTCCCCAGGGCGACGAGCTAGGACGAATAAAACCCTTATCCAGGAGCTCTTGTAGTTGCGCGGAGAGTTCTTTCAACTCTGATGGAGCTAGACGATAAGGAGCACGAGCTATAGGCGCAGCTCCAGGAGCTAGTTCGATCTGAAACTCGACTTGGCGATGAGGCGGAAGACCAGGTAATTCCTCAGGAAATACCTCTGGATAATCGCGTACAACTGGGAAATCTTCTATCTTCTTCTCTTTCTCCGTGGTGTCAGTAATAAGAGCCAAAATAGCGGTATGGCCCTTTCGCAAGTACTTTTGGGCCTTAAGGAGAGAAATGACGTTCTCAACAGCACTCCGTTTGTCGCCATGAATCATGAGAGGCTCACCATCGGGACCTGGAATACGGACAACCTTCTCGTTGCAAAGAATCTCTGCTCTGTGCTGGGATAACCAATCTATCCCAATGACAACGTCGAAACTACCCAAGACAATAGGAATGAGGTCGATAGAGAAGGTCTGGTCAGCGAGAATAAGTTTACAACCCTTGACTAGGTGTGTGGCTTCTAAACTCTTACCATTTGCTAGCTCTACAGTGTGCTTGTTGTTCAAAGGTGTTGGAATACGCCTAAGCATTCGACTAACTTCTAGTGACACGTAGCTAGTATCGGCACCCGAATCAAATAAAACTGAAACATAAAAGTCGTCGAGAAGGAACTTACCCGCCACAACATTGGGGTCGTTCCTTGCTTCACCTTGGCCGATCACAAACATCCGCCCCCTGGCGCCATTGTTGTTGTTGTTCCCATTGTTACCATTCCCCTGATTGTTGTTATTGTTGTTGTTGTTGTTCTGGTTCCCGTTCAGTTGGGGACAATCTCTCTTGAAGTGGCCCTCAGCTCCGCACTGAAAGCACCCTTTGTTATCACCCTGTTGCCGTTGCTGGCGCTGGTTCTGTTGAGCTTGCTGACGATTCTGGTTAGCGGGGTATAAGCTCCTGCAATCCTTTGCAGCATGACCAGGCTTGTTGCACCTGTGACAGTTGCCCCTGGTGCAGGGTCCACTGTGGTGCAGGCTGCAGCGATTGCATTTGGGATGATTTCCTTTGTATCCACCACCAGACGATTGCTGATTAGGGCTCTTGTAGTCCTCAGTCTTTCTCTGCTGAGACTGGGACTGAACAGAAGTCGAACCCTTACTTGAAGTTCCATCCCATTTCCGTTTGTTGTCACTAGAGGTACCAGTAGTAGTTGCAGCACCTATGCGTTTTGGTAACTTGTTCTGCTCCACCGCTTGATCCGTGAGACGGTGAGCCAACTGGACTGTCTGCTGATAGGTGGCGAGGTTCGCTGAAGTCACATGACTTTGGATTTCCGGCACCAAGCCCTGAAGAAACAGTTCAATGCGTTTGATGGGAGGATCCACCATAGTAGGGCACAGAATTGCCAGTTCGTTCGACCTTTTCACATAAGCTTCAATTTCCAACCCCGTCATCTTAAGGTTGAAGAACTCCACCTCGAGTTTGTGAATCTCATCACGGCTGCAGTATTCCTCCTTGATCATTTCCTTGAAAGTTTCCCATGGGGTGGCGTTGGCAGCAACCAACCCTAGCATCTGAACTTGAGCGTTCCACCATGTGAGGGCTAAACCCTCGAGAGTACCAGTAGCATACTTCACCCTGCGCGCCTCAGGGCATTCACACATTTCGAAGACAGATTCTAGTTTCTCAAACCAGTGTAGGAGACCTACTGCCCCTTCAGTGCCGCTAAAAGTGGTTGGTCGGCAGTCCATGAAAGTCTTAAAAGTGCACACGGGTGGTTGAACATGCTGACCTATCGTAGGTGAAAGAAAAGACAGAGTTTAACACAAAGGTTGGTTCACGAGAGTAGGATCCTAAAGATCCTAGAATAAGTTCGGACTGCAGGATATACCTCCTGCGTGTGCAGCTGCAAGTGCTGCGGCAACTCGTTCGTTGATCAAAGCCGTCAACTGGGCTTGCGTCATGTTAACGCGTCCAGACATGATCTTCATATCAAGAAGATTGTGAGTGAGAGGGGTTCACGAAAGTACGATGATAGGATAGAGTAAGCACGCACGTGTTCGAGCAACAGTAGTTATACTAACCAAGCATACCCTAAGCAATGTACCATGTAACTAACAAGTAGGCAATATATACACAGATCATATTACCTAGAATGTCGAGCCTTGCATGTGGAGTGAAGCATCGTTGTGGACCGTTGAGCACTGTACAGGTTATAGTCTGGTTTTAACAAAAACGTTTTCCCCTTTATTAAAACCAAGTTCTCTATAACCAATGGCTCTGATACCAATCTGTCACACCCCCAAAATCCACCTGCGGAGTACCACCGCTTGGAGGCGTGACTGACCAGGATCCAGCCACCAATCATATTGAACATACGAGTTAAAGGATATAAAAGTTTAACCAATACAATTGGTGTCCAAACAAACACATAATTAAGTTTCAAGCGGAAGCATAAGTCTTAAATCAAAACATAAGTTTCATTGTTTCATAGTTTAACATGGCACACAGTCGTCCATGTCCCACAACGATCCTCTTCCATGCAAGCTCCAGCTTAAGAACCTAAAGACCTGCAAAGCATGTAGTAACGAGTCAACAACTAGTTGAGTGAGTTCACGGTTGGGTGTTCGTTTTAAGTTGTTTCTAAAACAGTTTTCCTTTATCTGGCATCCTGCCGTGGGGGTTACCCCATAGTTAAAAACGTGACATGTTTATTCCCGGTTACTCTGGCAATCCTGCCGTGGGGGTTACCCCGTGTTAGTTATCTGGCATTTCGGCCGTGGGGGCTACCCCATGTATACACTAGACTCGTTACCATATCGACTGCTGACTGTAGTCATGTTTAAGTGCCCTGAAACTGTCAATGTCTATCATCATTGACGTGCCCCAGATCCATTAGTTCACGCCCGTCCTCTGCGGCACGGTGTGAGGTTTGTCAGACCTAAATAGCGCTATCTAACTAATGACCCGCTCGCCATTGGCCCGGCGACTAAGTCGATATAAAAAGGAGGGACTTCGTGATAGAGTTTTGGTCTAGTACGAGTTATCTGTCCGTGAGGACGAGGAATTACGTTCCTGAACCTTTGCTGTCCTACCCAAGGAGGACGAGGAACCCAGTTCCTTAACCCCAATTCCCGACCCCTGGGAATCCCATGCTTTGTAGAGGGTGTGAACTCACCTTGGTTTGCTCGGTAGAAAACACAGAAAAGTCAAACAAGCAACGTTGAGGCTACTCACGTCCTATCATAGTTGTATCATACAATCATGTTCGCATTCAAGTAGTGCACGTATGGGTTACACGTTTAATCATAGCAGATCAACAATGTTCACGTTCAACAGTAACATACAAGGTCTGTACATTGGGCCCAAGAGTCCGGCCCAATCAAATAAGCCCATAATTAAACAAGTCCAACAGTGTGTACCCGTATATGATCCCGAGTCGCAACTAGGCGTTTGCGACTCGCAACCGGAGTCGCAACCATGGTTTCGGTCCATGCTGTTTTGGTTACGAGTCGCAACTGGACTCGCAACCGTGGTTCCGAGTCACCAAGTTTGGTGTGCTGATCATATGTGGTTTCGAGTCGCAACCGGGTGTTTGCGACTCGCAATCTGTGTCGCAACCGGGAGGTTTCGACTCGTTGTGCTTGGTTTCGAGTCGCAACTGCTGGTTTCGAGTGGACATCTACTGATTCGGAACAGTGTACTATTCTGATTTCAGGTAACAGTTTGTACTAACCAACCAAATTCCTTAAACATGTTTATTTGTCTAGACATTTCCTAAAATGGATCAAACAAATCAGAATTCAAAATATTCAGCCATGCTCTTATGATGTTCATCAAGTTCTTCATACATTCATCAAATATTCAAGTAGTTCATATTGTTTATTCAAACTTGTTCATCTTGTTTCCGGGTTTTCATCCTTAATCACAACATATAATCATGAACAACAATCAACAAATCACCCTAATAGCAAGCTTTCGGTTCTTAACACAAGAGCACACAATCCGATTTATATGAACATCAACAACTAGTGTTTTAGACTACATTTAAACACAAAACATCATGGGTTCCTTATGCTACATATCCGAAATCAAGTATGCTATCCTATTAGCCATTATCATGCATAAACTTAACAAATAACATACTATCACATACTCTCCATCATGTATCATCATCCATATCCGAAATATAACAAGAATCATTAACCAACAAGTATCATGAACACTAACCAACAAGCATTCAAACATCAAGCACACATCATTCTTAAATCATGAAAAAATACATGTGTTTGCACTAGAATTACTAACCGGTTCAAGTATGGGTTCCAAAGTGTGAGAGAATCTTCCAAACGGGTGTGTGTGCGAGATGATCCGGGAGTTCCTTACGGTTGTTGATTGGATCCGAGAATGGAGGAGAGTAGTGTTGTGGTTTAGGGTTTTAGTGTAAGAGAATAGAGAGTGAGTGTGTCCAAGAAAATGGCAAGGTTTGCTAGAAGCATGGTATAAATACTAGTCCTAGTAGGTTTTGGGTGGGTTACATGAGGTGCGGCCCAACCGGCCCATGTGTGGCGTGATGTTTACTCGAGACCACATGGTCTCGGGTCGGGTCCTTGTTGCTTCGGTACATATACACATAATATATACATACAAGCACACACAAATAACACATAATCACATAAAGATTCATTGTCATTAATCACATAAGTTAACTAGTCACACGTTTAAGCATACAACGAAAGGTTCTAAATTTCGAGTTGTCACAGATTAGGCGTCAAGCAGAAGAGGTGGATTGGGTTAAATTTATTTGGTTCTCTCAGTGTATTCCCAAGCATGCTTTTCTTATGTGGCTTGTCATTCGTCGTAAACTTTTGACGCAAGACAAGATTCTTCAATGGGATTTCTCGAGAAGGAAGAATATGAATATGATGTTCTGTCTCTTGTGCTATGCAAATGTTGATTCTCACGACCATCTGTTCTTTGATTGCAATTATGCTACTCAAGTTTGGATTAAGATTCGTGAAAAAGGAGGGATGAGCTCGGTGGGTCCAGCATGGAACGCTATTATTGACTGGTTGGAGGCTAGGGCTAATTCTAAATCAGCGATTAACTTTATTAGCAGGCTCATAGTTGCTGCTGCTGTTTATTTCGTGTGGCAGGAGCGGAATGCTAGACTATTCAGGAACTAGACAAGACCTCCAGATGCTTTGGCCACTTTAATTTTGCAAACCGTTCGGTATAAACTAATTGGAGTCAAGTTCAAGGAGTGTAACAGGGAGCGAAGACTATTGGAATATTGGGAAATCTACAATAAGTTGGATGATGAGGGCGGCTGATTCCCATTGTGTTTATTTGTTCTAGATTTTAGTCTAGTTGGCTTTATTTTAGTAGTTCTTGGCTGTTATTTTTGGGTTTTTTGGTGTACTCTCATGGGGGATGTCCCATGTTTGAACTAGTGTGGGTTTCACCACACTACTTGTATTTCTTGGTTGTTGGCATAAAACATAAGTTCAAAACATAAGTCCATAGTTCATAAGTTTAACGTCCAAAACGTAGGTTTAATAAGTTCATAAAGTTTATTTATTAAGTACGGGACATATCGGTTCGCATCCCACAACGACCACCTTCATATGCAAGCTCCATAGCATCTAACGACCTGCAAAGCATGTAATAACGAGTCAACAACAAAGTTGAGTGAGTTCACAGTTGGTTGTCCATTTTAGAGTTGTTTCCAAAAACATAGTTTAATCTCATTCGGCTATCCAGCCGTGGGGGTTACCCCATAGTTCGAAAACGTTTATTTGTTAACCATCCCATGTCCACCTTCCCTGGCTATCCAGCCCGCCACTTTGGCCGTGGGGAGCTACCCCTTTATTTTAAACTACCAGACTCGTTTATCATATCGACTACTAACAAAAGAAATCAATTGTGCCCTAGCATTGGTGTTCTATCACCACCGACGTGCAATAGTCCATTAGTACACACCCGTCCAACTGGCACGGTGTGAGGTTTGTTAAACCTAATAGCGCTATTAACTAATGACCCGCTCGCCATAGCCTCGGCGATTAAGTCGATACAAAAAGGGAGGGACTTCGATGATAGAGTTCTAGTCCAGTAAGTCTAACACGTCCCAACAGGACGAGGAATTTACATTCCTGAACACGTCTCAAGGACGAGGAATTCACATTCCTAAACGCGTCTCAAAGGACGAGAAATCCCTATTCCTGTACCCATTCCCATTCCCACCGGGAATTTACCATGCTTTGTAGAAAAGTGTGAACTCACCTCGGTTTGCTCGGTTAGATTCTCAAATATAGTTAACAGTCAAGGTCGGTCAATCACGTCCTAATAAGGTACGGATAACAATCAGTTTCTCATGCATAACACGTATCCTACGTACGGTTTATTTGCACATTACTTCTACCACATAACAGGTACACACTTTAACGATTTATGCCCATATAAACTTCCCATCCATTCCCCACTCATAAACAAACATACGATATTGCACATAACACATATAACATGTTATATCATTCACAGACAACATACTCGACATTTCAGCTTTGATATTCAAAACCGGGCTGTTTTCGGACATTTTAATAAAATAGTTATCTTATTCCAAAAATTCCCAATTTTTTTACAGAATGTCTCAAACGATCCAAATATTATTGTGTAAAAATATCGGGGTCTAGTTCATTACCAATATTTAATAAAAAATCATTTTCCGGACTGATCTCAGATTTATCTATTTCTGACCACAGTCCACGGAAAAATTTATTAAAAATTCATCGTAAGTCCGATTTACGAAATTTCAGTGGGGTAATTACAAATACATCAGTGGTCATCTACAGTACAAGTTTCATGATCCAACTCTACACAGAACCCGAGTTATGACAGAAAACAAAACATATATTTTCAGCAGAAAAATGCAGCTCTTGTTGCTGTTACGAAATGACGCTTTAAAAATAGTAAACGGAGTCCAAAAATTACGATTTCTGTGCCATTAGAACCGTATTTCATAATAACACGTTTTAGACTCAAAATATCAGATTTTCGTAGAGTTTATGACCTGTTTACAGCCAACTGAAGTTGGCTGTAAAACTTGGACAGATTCTGTTTTCAGTATTTAACTTCCTAGTTCGTGTTCGATTGATTCCGTTAGCAAGTTTATTGATCACAACAACATCAAACATCAATACTAACCAGCAAAATATCAGATAATCAACCAAGAATCATAACAAAACAAGATCCAAGAGTTTTACACTAATATTCATTCTTTAACCAACATGTTCATCATTTTTAGTAGACTTTTAGTTTTGTTCTCTAGTGTTCATGATTTTTATCCGACAAATTTCTTATTAACCACTTTAGACAAGATCAAGGAGGTGTTTAGAAGCACTTACAACTAGCACAAGGCTAGGGAAGATCGAAGGCGTAAAAGTGGTGGATAAAAGAAACGTAGTGAGGTCCTTGAGATTCCGAGTGCACCGAGCTTCCTTATGTGATCCCTTGCACCTTTGTATGTAAGAAAATGGCTTGTAGGAGGCTTGAAGGTGGTGGTATGGTGGAGGTGTGGTGGAGCCGTGAGGGATGAGGGAGGGAAGGAGAGAAAAGCTTGAAGTTTGTGTGTGTTGAAAAATAAGAGTATGATTATCCATGATACTTATTTATAATCCATGTTTACTATGATCCAATAGGTAGAATGTCCCCTTATTGTCCAACAATGGCATTTAAATAATCAAAAGAGGGGTGTGGTTGTCCCACCCTCATGAAACCGTCAAAAACAAAGGGGGGTTTATGGGGTTGGGTTTCAATTATTCTAGTTACTAACTAGTTAGTGGGTTAAGGTTAATTTAGTAGTTTATTGTGTGTTGTGTAATATAAGGTGTGTTAGGGTGTTCGGGGACCCTAACTAGCTCAGAAAAGTAAAAACAATGTGTTTGGCAATATTTCTATGTTCCGGGTAAAGTCCGGTTGTTCGGTTCGACACTGTTCCGTTAAACTGCTTAATTAATCCGTAAAGCGTCCTACATATATATTTTTGCAACGTTTTTAATTTTTAACACTCAGGAACGCACACAGGACTTTTTAGTAACTTTTCTGTTTACTACTAGTATGTTAATATGCACATGTAAGTATAACACAGATATCAGAAAGCAGTTAGGTAATTTCACACAGTCGTCAAGCACATTAATTTTCATTAATAAATTGTACGGAATACATGGGATTTTGAGGGTTGTCACAAAAGTGCTCCATCCGGAAATAATCCAGAAATATAAGTAACCCTCTGTTCAGGAGCACACTTGCTCATCCTCTGCACGGAGTCGGTTTTCTCTAGCCATCGAACAAAAGTGACGGCACCCCCCGTGCCATCAAAGTTGAGAGGCTTGCAATCCAGAAATTGCTTGTTAGTACAGCCTGTAACACAAGCAACACAATTCACGCATGAGCATTGGCAAAGCGCAATTGTAAATATCCAAAAGATTTGTAATGCCTGTGAGATGCCACCGCTGGAGGGTTATTTCTAGAAGTGTCGCCGCTGTGTTCTGAGCGGTTAGCCTCGTGCTGTGCAATTGCCTGTGAGATGCGTTCTTGAATCTCGGCTACTATCCTTGGTAACGTATTAGTGTCTGTGACACGTCTGGGCGGCATTTTCTTCTGGAAAAAGGTATGGGGTAGGTTAGACAACATTCACCAATAATTGTCTATGAGGTATATATCACCACAAGCAAACATGTAATCACCTAACATCACATGCATATATAATCAACAATGTATAAGTAAGAAAACAACCACTGAGCTTTCATATACGTTTGACAACTTGACACATTGTTTTTAACAGAGGAAAACAAAATGGACTCGAGGTTACATCACCTCGGTCATACAAGTTCCATAATATGAAAGTAGTAGTTATTTTCCTTCTACATTGGTCTTCTTAGGTCTTTAGTTTTTACGAAAATGAGTATACTTCCCAAAAGATCGAGGTGGTGCATTACTACCATGTATAGGAGGTGATAGTGAAAACAAAGAGATAAGGTCATGAGGGTACGTGACTTCTTCCTCGAAACCGAATTGTGCCTGGAAGCAATCGTAGAGTGGATTTCCAAGGAGCGAATGCACTACCCAAACGATGGGGTGCTTTATGGGATAGAGAGTGTAGAGTTACTGAATCTTTCCTGAGTGTTAACCATCTTCTCTTGCTTAGATATCGGTTCCCAAACGACTCGTATTACGAGTAGAAGTGTTAGGCACGAAGTAGGCAAGGATTGACCTCCTACTTTGTAGAGTGTTATAGCAACTATCTCGGAATTGTTCCATTAGATGGAGATTTGAGCACTTAGAGATTTGAATGGGTGATGATCATTAGCTTGACCTGTAGAGTCCACCAGGATTCCCCATGCACTACAAGTTGTTATTACGTAGGCCCCTGTAATAATAAATTGTCTTGCATGGTCACCCTAATTTTCTCTCGTTCGAAGCAGCTGATCAGCCAGAGAGGGGACACTACTGTCCTCATACCTTCGACATAGATGGGACCTTTATGATGGTCCATGCGCCAATGTTCGTTGTCGTTACGCGCGAATTGGCACAATGCTAGTCAGAATAGGAACAAGGAACCCCTAGTAATAGTAGTTGGAGGGGCACCTTCAAGATGAGTACCTCATCTTCCTCGTCTGGAAAAGAGTGTCATCAATCTTGTTTCGCACAAGCCACAGGGACCACGTCCCACTGATAAGGTTGTTGTCCAAGGTGACTGCCTCCGCCTCGCCGTCACCGCCGCAGTTAGGCACCTTCACATTCAAGAGGGAAGTACAACCATCTTCTACGGAAGCAAGCTCAGGGTCTCATTTGGTAATTAAGTCGGCCATAAGCTCCGCAGCAAATGCGAGGTCGATGGTTTCATTATGCACGTCAAGAACAACAATAGAATTCGAAGGTATCTCGTTCCCGTCAATAATTATTCCGTACACATATATGCATATATATTAATGAATAATAATGTTACTTAGTATATACAAGCAAATAAATGCAACATGCCCCGTATAACTCTCGTTTGTCCTTTCGGGGGGGGGGGTCATTTTGTCTTTGGCAAGTCTATCTCACATAGACTATACCTCAATTGGCACTTTAATTGGGGTATTCTCCTCCCTACTAATGTCCTTGCTTTGTCTTTCCTTTGAAAATGTTTGATTCATGGATCTTGGCGCTTTCGTAAATGCAATGAAAAACCTTTTTGTAAAAAATATTTTCATGAGAGAATCCTAGTGATCGTAGTCTAGACTCGAGAAGGAATCCTAGTTCACTACAATCGAAGCTCTGATACCAAACTGTCACACCCTGACTTTTGCGGAAGCGTATGCGTGTGACTTGATCGGTTCTCATTTCATTCGATTATAATAAACAACTATATGATCAAAATTAGGTTCATCCATTCATAAATTCAAAATGTTACAAACACAAGTCATTTAAGTTTCAACCAACAAAACCTCTAGATAAGTTACAAATCAACAAAAGTGGATGACATCTAAACTTGGACATTTAAATCTTGAAAACAACAACAGCGCCCAAGATCCATCTTGTTTCCTGAAATACATGTAATTTGAAAACATCAACAAAAGTTGAGCGAGTTTATGCGTTTTATATGAGTTCCAATAAACTTGTAAACATTTGAAAGATTCCTTTGAAATCAGGTATGAAAAGCGTCTATGAACATATCAATTAATGTTTTGCAAGGACATTAATATATGTGACGATGACGGGTGGTCCGTTGGACAACCCTTAATGATGTTAAAAGACAAGTTTATCCCTCACTTGATCGCGTAATTATCTTGAATTAGATGATTACAGTTGCTTATGTTTCAGGTACACTTTGGAGCTTAAAATGGATAAATCGCTGCTTTGGATGGACTGGAGTGGAACGGGTCAAGCATGGAAGGAAAGAAGAAACAAAACAGAAGATTCAGGGGTCCACCGTAACTTACGATGGGTACAGTAAGTTACGGTAGCCCTGAAAATCCCCTGTTTCTACCGTACCATAGTAAAGAACCACCGTAGCAGTTTGGAGTCTACTGTAACTTACGGTAGGCACCGTAAGTTACGGTAGAGGTGATGAGGAAAAGTGTAACTGCCTCATTTAAAACCGTTTTCATGTGCCTTTTCACATGATTCAAGATTGGAACGTTTTCTCTGCACTTTGTGGGCGATTTTTAGCTTTGGATATCATGGGGGAACAATTCTAAACATTTGGTTTTGGTTTTTGATTCGTATGAACTTGAACTTTGATGTTATGATGATCAACCGAACAATGTCCGGCTAAATTTGTGGTGATCATCTTAGGTGAATGTTTCTCTACAACTCTTGTGTGATTTTCTTAATTTCTAGAATGATAACTTTGTGTTTGCTTTGATTATCATGGTGTATGAATATTTGATTGTGGCTTGTTAATTGGTATTACAATTCTAGTCTAAATCGTACGTTCTTGGTGTCGTTGACAATCGAGATATCACGGGAAGGGTTAGGGTTGGATATTGATTGATTGATCATCGGGAAACGACCTCGCATTGATATAATCCAAGTACTTTGTTCCCTTTTATCAAAACAATTATTTATGCACGAGTTATGTCTATGTAACTCTTTCTAGTTGGAATTTTGCACAAGTGTTAAAAGAAACTGAACCCTAAGATGATCATTGTTCTCATAATCTGAATTAAACATCCAATCTTGATTAGCAATTAGTTGATAACTTAGTTTTAAATCAAACAATTCAAACTCTTGATCTTTAATTTTTGCACATTAGATTAATTGTAGTTAATTTGTAAGACTATAGATTCAACACATTTTCCACAAACTCCCTGTGTTCGATACCCATTTACTGCTATCTACTAGTTGTAATTTGGATTAAATTTGCGTGTACTACGACAGCATGGATAGGGGTGGAAACAATTATGGCCTGAGGGTGATGATGATTTTGTCGTGTATTGTGATGCATCGAAACTGGGTCTTGGCTGTGTTCTAATGCAAAGGAACAAAGTCATAGCATATGCATCGAGGCAGTTGAAGATACATGAGAAAAACTACACCACTCATGATCTTGAGTTAGGTGCAGTTGTCTTCGCTCTTAAGATCTGGAGACACTATTTGTACGGTACAAATGTGTGGTTTTCACTGACCACAAAAGTCTTCAGCATATCTTCAATCAGAAAGAACTCAACATGAGGCAACGACGTTGGGTTGAGCTACTAAACGACTATGACTGCGAAATTCGCTACCATCCTGGTAAGGCGAATGTCGTAGCCGATGCATTGAGTCGTAAGGAACGTACTAAGCTTCATTGTGTACGTGTTCAATCTGTTATTCAAGCTCGATCCGATATCCAGGCACGCATTTCTCAGGCTCAACAATCTTGTGTTTCACAGGGTTTGATGGATAAGGAATTTCCCTATCACATAACACCTGATTTGGAACTGAAGGACAATGGATCGTATTACTTCATGGACCGTTTGTGGGTCCCAAGCCAGGATGATCTTCGTACCTTGCTTATGGATGAAGCCCATAAGTCTCGTTATTCTATTCATCCGGGCTCAGATAAGATGTATAAGGATCTTCGTATTCACTATTGGTGGCCTGGTATGAAGAAAGACATTGCCTTATATGTATCAAAATGCCTTACTTGTCTTAAGGTTAAGGCTGAACATCAGCGTCCTTCTGGTTTATTGGTGCAACCAGAGATCCCAGTTTGGAAATGGGAAAACATTACTATGGATCTTGTTACCAAACTTCCACGCACAAAGAAAGGTCATGATGCCATCTGGGTAGTTGTTGATCGTCTTACAAAGTCAGCGCATTTCTTGCCAATCCATGAGGATTTTCCTGCTGACAAACTTGCTAAAATCTATATGGATGAAATTGTAGCTTGACATGGTGTTCCTTTGAACATCATTTCTGACAGAGATGCTCGTTTCACTTCTCATTTTTGGAGAACCATGCAAGCTATGGGGACCCAACTTAATCTGACCACAGCTTATCATCCGCAAACGGATGGTCAATCTGAAAGAACAATCCAGACTCTGGAGGATATGCTTAGAGCTTGTGTGATCGACTTTGGTGGTAGTTGGGATTCACATCTTCCGTTAATTGAATTCTCCTACAACAACAGTTATCACACCAGCATCAAAATGGCTCCTTTCGAAGCTCTCTATGGTCGAAAATGTCGTTCACCAGTTTGCTGGAATGAGATCGGCGAGGCTCAGCTTACTGGACCTGCCCTCATTTTAGAGACAACTGATAAGGTCAAAAGAGTTCGTGATAACCTTCAGACAGCTAGAAGCCGTCAAAAGAGTTACGCGGACCCAAAACGCAAGCCCTTGGAATTTCAAGTCGGTGATCGAGTATTACTAAAGGTCTCACCTTGGAAAGGTGTGATCAGATTTGGAAAGAAAGGAAAACTTGCACTTAGATACGTTGGACCATTCAAGATCGTCGAAAGAATCGGTAAGGTAGCCTACAGACTTGAGTTACCTCCTGAACTTGGAAATGTTCATCCAACTTTTCACGTGTCCAATCTCAAGAGGTGTTTAGCTGATGAAAAGCTCCACATTCCACTTGATGAAATTCGTGTTGATAAAACACTGAAATTTGTTGAGAAACCTGTGGAAATCATGGAACGTGAAGTCAAGTGGCTCAAACGCAAGTGCATTCCTTTGGTCAAAGTTCGCTGGGAAGCTAAACGTGGACCCGAGTTTACTTGGGAACGCGAAGATCAAATGAAGGCGAAATATCCGCATCTTTTCCCACGAGTTTCCTCTAAATAAATTTCGGGACGAAATTTCCACAAATAGGGGAGACTGTAACATCTGTGCTTGTAATCATTGTGAATAGTTTGGTTATCAATAAAACAATGTTATTTGATCCCAATGTTTGTTTGGTTGTGTTTTACATTTTTCATGTTTTGACTTTTGCTCAATTTCAAACTCTATATCGCTTTCTGGAGAGTTATACGCAAACTGGTGCGTAAACGTAACCAGTTTAATGCGAAAAATACTCCGCAACATCAAAATATACTTAACATACCTTAAATAACCTTTACATAACTTAGAAATAAGTTTTAAAGGCTTTGGTATGGCAAAAACAAGTTAATTCGGCTACGGGGACTAAATTTGACAAACTGCGAAAGTATGCCAATTTGAACTGTAACAGACATTCCGGAACATGACCATAAGTTAAACATACCATAAATATCCTTTACATAGCTTAGAAATAGGCTTTGAGGGTTCGGTGTGCTAAAATAAACTTTTGGGTCATTCAGGGACTAAAAGTGTCAAAAAGTTCACAAGTTTGCACTTTTGCGCATAACTCACGTTCTGAATACATCCGGACATCCAAAAATTTATGTAAGCACTAAAATATTTTATTTTAGTGTTTGGAATAAGAAAAATCCATTCGTTGCGTCATTTGGATCGTTTTTCGCGCTTATGCGCATTCCGTCGTAATTAAGCGAACATCGCGTTCGTACGACCAAACGAACCAACATCCGACATATTTTTGAGCATGTTTCATGTCCACAATGTTTAGGCATCATTTTAGGGCCTTAAAGTTGGCTTAACGGGCCCTAAACATGTCGGAAATGGCTTAAACACATAACAGGGACTGAAACTGCAACTTTTGAAACTTGTTGCTGATCTGCAGACTTCAGGCGGCCCGCGTAAAACCAGGGCTATCCTTTACGCGGTCCGCGTCAGCCTCTCAGACCAGATTCGATGTTTAAACAGATTGTTAACAGCTGCATTACCCACAAAACCCACTTGCACATGGTAATTCTGATACGAGGGGCTGGTTTTGGATGTGCACATGGTATTACAATACCATGGGTGCAAGTGTATGGCCAAGATCAAAGCACGTTTTCCGATAAACGATCCTAACGGTGCTAGTATTCCTATAAATACCCCACCCCCATTTGCGTCAAACTCACTAGAATCTGATTTGAGAAGCTCTAAGTTGAAACCTTTGTTTCATACCTGAGCTACTTGAATCAAGATTAGCATTCGGGGACCCTTCGTAAGTATTCCTTCGTTCTTTTATTGCTTTTCGAGTCCGAAAGTCAAACTTTGTTTGACTTTCTGCGTTGACCAGTTTATGGTCAATGCGAAGTTCGTTTGAACTTCGCAACGTGATTGTAATCACGATGGTTATAGTCCCTTGTGACTATGCTTACTGATTACCACGTTGTCTAGGGTCGCAAGGGTAAGCGATCTGATAAATCGCTTATACCTTCGAACCCGACCCATTTGGTCGATCATTAGGATCCGACCAAATACAATAGGTGACCATAGTAGGTAGGGAATGACCTTCCGAGGTTATACCCTATGGTCACATCGTTTGAGTAGTTGTATGATAGGTAGTTTATATGCCTTAGGTAAATTACCAGAATACTCTTTTCATGTATAATTGGTAATTAAGCATATGTAACCTAAACTTTTGTCACATAACTGATTATGTAACATGTTAAGGCATATTCTACTTGTCATAGGACTAGTTAGGCGGACCGAACGCGTTTCACGCGAACGACGCGTTAAAGTAGCATAAGCTACCTAAACGGGTCGTATTGGGTCGTAAGCACTTATGTTAGGTTTCATTTAGTATGTAGGCTTTGTTAAACCATATTACACGAGTCTCCATACTCGTTTGGTTGACGAACCCTCATTCTATCCGATCCTCCGATTTAGGTCCGGTTTATTAACTTAGTTACCTATATTAGGTGCCGTTTGATTCCGTGATCTCTAGCATTGCTTGGTGGTTATCTTAGGACTTCTGAGCAATCTCAAGTGAGTACATAGACCCCTCTTTTACTGTTTTCCAAACTGTTTTGGGGTGAAACACATGTGCCTACTTGTTACTTTTGTGTTTTCCTGCTTTCACATCATATACTTGCTATGTTCATTAGTACATTTATAGTACATGATTTCATTGTGTTCATGCTATGTATGTCCATTGTGTGCATACTTAGTACATTGTTTTACATTACATTTCATGCTATGTATGTCCATTGTGTGCATACTTAGTACATTGTTTTACATTACATTTCATGCTATGTATGTCCATTGTGTGCATACTTAGTACAGTTGTTTTCATCACATGCTTACATTTTGTTATGACATTTGGGTTGTTTACAATGGAACAATACATTCATTAACATTAGATACGCCGTTCGTTAGTAGGTAGTGGTACCATAGGAATTGACAATTCCCGTTCCTGAAATCCTGGGTTTGTTTGGATTGGAAGGAATGACCGAATTCGATACACATAACTTAGATAAACCTTTAATTTGTTTAAGGGTTTATAGCCACAGTCTCAAGGCTTGGATGTATGCATTTTCACAATACCGCATAAATGTTTGTATCAGTATAGCATGCATCTGTTCCACAAAACATAACTTTGATTTAAACCATGTTTTACTTCAATACCTTGTTTTTGTGCATTTCACATATGGTTTAGTTGATATATTTCACTTACCATACATGATATTTTTGGGTATACATTACATGATCTACATTAAACATAAACATTTTGACATTGATATACACAATTAGTGGTTTACATTGGACATAGACATTTCGATTTGGTTTACACATTAACACATGACAATTCATTTATACCTAAACAATTTACATTGGTGGTTGGTTTGAGTAAGTGATTTGAGTAACGAGGCGTGTGTAATATGATACAAGCATGGTGGATACGCCGCTGGTACTTCCTATAAACAAGTGTTTGTATGATATTACATGTCGTAGCGTTACTTAAATCATTTCAATATTTGACATATTACGTTTTACATAAACAACTTATTTTCACAAGACATTGATTTACAAAACAACTTATCTTATACAAACTCATTTTTCTTGGTTATTCATTTAACCTTACATTATTCTCTTATTTATATATATCATTGCTTTTTGAATGATTTACAAAACAAAACAACTTACAAGGTTCATGACTGACTTTTGTTAAACAACTTTTCCTAAACTTATAAGTCATGAATCCTATTCTCACAAATCCTATGTATCTCACAGGCATTTTTATGCTGACGTACCTATTTTCACATGTGTTTTCAGGAGCTATTGCGTAGGATGATGACCATGACACTAGGGCGGACCTGTGCCTTAGAGACTAAAAATGAAGATAGACTAGTTTAATTATGTTATGAACTCTTTTTTTCCTGTTTAAAGACAATGTAACACTTATGTTTATAAATAAGATACAACTTTGAATGCCAAGGTTATGAAACAATTAATTCTGTTACAACACTCCCCGACGTTTTCCGCCACGTTTTGTATGTTATACGTGGTCAGGGTGTGACAGAAGAGTTGGTATCAGAGCCAATGGTTATAGGGAATTAGGTTATTAGTAATGCTTTGACCTAGACTATAACTTTTCTAGGACCCTAACACAAGTTATCTTGTGTTTAGATCTTAAAACATGCTCATCACCTATCCTTAGGTGATTATCAAAACAAAAACCAAATTTTCCGAAACAATTTTTGAAAAACAATCATCCGTTTTTGGATGATTTATTACAAGGTTTTGAACCCTCTATTGTAAGGTTTTGAACCCTCTATTGTAAGGTTTTGAACCCCTTTGAGTTTTCAAAATCTCGTCAAGGTTTTGGGTTTTAAATAATGTGAACACGTGCAAACTGGAAGGGTGAATGCCTCTATTCTGGGTTTTCTGTCTAGGCAAGCACTTCGTATATATCTCATCAGACGCGAGACCAGTTGTGCTTACTTGGGAATTCTTGGGGTGAGTGTTCACTTATAGGCGAGCATGTCTTCGCGATACATTATTTTTGACCCATTTACCTTGATTAGTCACTGTGTGTTGTTTGTTTGCCTTATGGTAACAAACAAATGACCACCATCTTTGCCATTATCAATTTTTGCATCATCTCATTCTTTTCACCCAAACATCTCTTTTTTTTTTTGGGTAAAGGGTTACCCCGATGAATTTTATAAATGACCAATAAGAACAACGGTGTATCAAAGCGACACACCAACTAGGCTTGGCATACCAAGCCTATGAAAACAAACAAACAACCAACCAACAAAACAAAAAAAACAACCAAACAATGTATCAAGAAGCTAGACACAACCACGGCCCAACAAAAAACAACTCAGCCGAACACTACACTAAAACAAAACTTCTAGCCCGGATCAGGTTGATCATCATTGCTATCTTTAATCTTCCAGATGCTAAAAATCTTCCTCCTAGCCGATTCCAGCCTAAAGTTGAACCCCATAAGTCTTAAACGAACCGAACTTTTAATCTTCTCCGCAACTTGTGTCTCCGTCAACTGAGATGAGCTAAACAAACGACTATTCCGCTCTTGCCAAATATAATAGGAAGCCGCAGCAATAATCAATTTACAAACTATATCATCCACTTTCTTGGAATTGGAATATTGATCGATCCAACCCATTAAAGAGTGCCATGTATGATCAACACTATCTAAGTTCACCATGCTCTTCACATTTGTCCAAACTTTGTTCGCGAACGCACATTGAAAAAACAAGTGATCTCGACTATCTCTACCATTTTTACACAACGGGCAACACATAAGGTTAAGATTTGTTGCACTCCCAGCTTCCCAAACCGCTAATCGATCCTGAGTCTTCAGCTTGTTCTTAATCACCAGCCACATATGTAAAGAGTGCCGTGGAACACATTGAGAGAACCAAACCATATGAACCCAATTCGCAATGTTATCCCTATTCCGAATCGTATTCCATACGTGCGCCGCTTCAAAGTCACCAACATTACCATCCAAATCTTTCCAAACCAAACGATCAAAAGCATCTTCACTCGTTTCCTTTCATGTTTCCTCTTTTAGAATGCCTCCTCGACGCGAAAACCAAATAGCGACTGCCGAACTGGCAGAAATCATTGCGCAGCAGATGGCTGCTCAATTCCCAAACCTCTTTGCTCAATGGAACCAAGCCAACAACAACAACAATACTCCATGCAAATACAAGGATTTTAACTCGGCTAAACCACTCAAGTTTAGTGGTTCTGAAGGAGCACCTGGGCTTCTTCAATGGTTCGAGAGCATTGAGAATACTTTCCGCCACGTGCAGTGTCCTGAAAATCGCAAGGTCGAGTTTTCTTCGAGTGTGTTTCAGAAGAGGGCTCTCACATGGTGGAACGGGGTTATGAGAGACCGTGGTGCAGAAGTTGCTCTAGCGCAGACATGGGCTGAACTCAGGGCTCTTATGATGAGGGAGTTCTGTCCTCGTCATGAACAGCGAGCTTTGGAGAGAGAGTTCGATGACTTGAAACAAGACAGTGGCGAGCACAGGGCATATACTGATAGATTTGAGGAGTTGAGTATGCTTTGCCCGACTATGGTTACCCCACTCGACAAGGCTATCGAAAGATACATCGACGGCCTACCTGACTCAGTGCAAGACATCATTACTGGTAATTGTTTTGGTCAAAAATTACCGACGTAATTAAGTGATCAAATTAGTTAAGTGAGGTAGTGTGCTAGAAATGAGTGTCGAAAATATGTTAATCAAGTTGATTTGTAAAAACAGTTTCAGGATACGGCTCAAGATGTAGAGCTGTATCTATGATCAAACAATGAGCAAAAATAAAGTAAACGACACGAGATGTACGAGGAAAGCCCTTGATCAATCTAGATCACCGGCATAAAACCTCGGGAGCTGACAATCGCAGCTGCCTTGTTCTTCAATTACTTCAAAAATCAGGATACAGTGCAGGATGTGGTACGGATCGACTAAGTGTTACAACGAAACTTGAATACAAGTGTGGTGTTTGCAATGAGCTAGAGAGTGTAAGTGTATGAAAGTGTTAGTGAAAAATTGTGTGTTCTAAGCTGATCCGCCCCCATCTATTTATAGTAAAGATAAAATAACAAACTAGCCTAAACTTGCGGGGTCCACCGAATATTCCTTCTTCGAACGTTGTAGACCTGGTCTTTCGGGCTCAACGTCTCTTCCTCAACGAATTCGTCCGAGTCTTGAGGAGAAGAAGTCCTCTTGACCGTTAGCAAGTCTCAGCCCTTAACCTGCACGTGGTTAATTCAATAAGCCTCAGGATATCGCCCAAGATGTTAGCAATATCCTCTTCCAGCATCCTGGTCACAAATGAACAAACATAGGCAGGATATTGGTCAGGATATATACGTTAAGAAAATGACCCCTAACAATTGTCCCCAAATATATCGGTTGGTATACCAATCCAACAGATATATTTCAAAAATCTTATCCCACAACTCAAGGCATTTAAAACGAAGCGACGGTCAAGATCACATCGTAACTTCCAACGCGTTTTTTACTCAATGGAGATCCACGATGCCCCTATATCTTCTCTTTTCTTGTTTGAAAAGCAGATATCTTCAACAGACCCTTCAGGCAATTCTCCATTTCTGATTTTCTTCCTGTCAATTTACTTCATCTTTCTAGCAATGGCCGCCGAGACCTTCACCCAGCAGAATCTTCTCAAAAATCCCGAGAAGGAGATCTGCGCTTTTGACAACGCAGACATTGCAGCTTTAAGAGCCTCCGGCGCTTTCCCTGACAGCACAGTCTTTAGGCCATTCGATCGGTCAATCCGATCGGATGTTTCTTCTACCGAATGGATCTGTTTTCCAGCATACCCTTTTTCACTAGGTCTTCGATACCCTTTTCCTGAATTCATGATGCAATTCTTTCGTATTACTGGCATCTCTTTTGCTCAAACCATGCCCATGGTTTGGAGAGTTTTGATTGTACTCAACCAAATCAAAAACCTCCATTGCTCTGACCTCTGCATCGAGGATTTACCTATTGCTTATCGCCTCCGATCCCACGGCTCTAGCCGGTTCTTGCTTTTTTCAACCTCCAGCAAACCCCTGATTCTCAAAGCCACCAAAAACGAAGACGGATGGCAACGCAAATTCTTCTTTGTCAAACGAGATTCCATTGCTGAGGGTGCCAACCTTCCGGTGGAGTGGTTAACCACCGGTAGGATCATAAATATCCTCATAGACGATTTGATTGTTATCCTCTATTAATATTCTTCTTTTTGACCTTTATGCAGTGAACTTTAAGGAAGTTGCTCCTCCTACCGCTGAGTCAGAAGAGAGAATCAATACCGTTTACCGGTTACCTGCAATAGACAGGACTTTTACCACACACGTTCCGAGTTCAAGTCAATACTCATCATCCGAGATGTCTGGTAAGAATTCCTTTCAAAATAATTAGTCAAAACAATATAATGATAAAGAGTAAAACTTTTCCCTTTACGCAGCACCAGCTAAGATCCCTGAAGTCTTTGATCTTGACGAACTGGATAGCTATTCTGACCAGATCCAGGTCAAGAAAGAACCTGGCTCCAAGACCACTGCTACATCCAAACCCAGCAGCTCCAAAGCCATCATCATTCCTAAGCCTTCACCGGCTACCAAGCCCCGGAGTTCAAGTTCCCGCAAAAGGAAAGAACCCGATTCCCCTGTCATTTCCGACACCTTTCCTTATGAAAAGCACGGGTTCATTGAAGCCAGTGGTTTTATGACTTCTTTTCTCAACCAGGTTAGTATCTTTATATCATATCCTGCAATTTAGACTATTTTCAAAGATTTAATAATATTAATCCCTGTCCTCTTTGTTTTGGTCAAAAAATCAGATGAGGATATTGCAACCAAACTCTCGATTACGGGGTATGATGCTTGAAATGTAGAACAATGATGAGGATCACTTTAATGTAAAATTGCTCAAACAACACAAGGGTTTATACGGGGAAAAAGCCCTTGATCAAGAGTTGATCTCCGGCACAAAAAACCCCGGGTGATGGAAACTACCGATCACCAAGCTCAAATAAATGAATAAATGTTTACAACTTCGGATAGTAACGAGCTAGGTACAAGGATCACTATCGTGAAATGTGTAAATGTGAGTGAAAACGAATGAATGTTCGTCGAGAGCTTCAAGTGTGCGAGTATATGAGTGTGTGTAGCTGTAAAAATGACTAAGTGTTTTTCTACTAGCTCGTTACCCCTTTTAAAATAGAAATTTAACTACCAAACTAACTATCCGACTTTTGTGCCAAGCCCCCACGTTCTCCATAACGTCCATTTTTAGCTAAGCACGTGCAGAATAGTTTGGGAATATTCTCCAGGAATGTCGCCAAGACTTGGTCAAGCTGGTTATACCTGCGAGATAGTACAAAACATAAGTAAACAATCGTCAGTACGAGGATCCTTAAAGTGATCCATGATCCTGATCCTGAAGCTCTTCTGAGGATCACCACCTGTCACAGAAGTAAGGATCACTAGTTAGGATAACGAATAGGGATCACTAATTGTTAGAAAATCCTCCCCTAACAATTGCCCCCAAAATATAAGGAGTTAAATTGTAAATATGTGAGTTATATTTTACTGATCTTATCCGCAACAAACTAACAGATATATAGCCGTTAAAATAGAACTAGCCGTTGCGATCATGACGTCACGGAAGTGACAATCCTGCAGAATCATAATTATAAATAGAGATATAGATAGGATCATTATGCATTCAAATTCGAAAGAAACTCCCTTTAAATTCTCAGTCGACGATCAACCAGGTATTTCTTTCTCCTCTTTCTTCCTCTCTTACTCTGTTTTTCTTTCTTTATCTCCGTCACTTCGAAAATGTTGCTCCGAAGTTCACCAGCCAAGGATCACCCAAAGAACAGTCCTCCGAAGAGCCAGGGGATTATTGAAGACTC
The DNA here is from genome assembly GCA_030545235.1 of Helianthus tuberosus. Lineage (NCBI taxonomy): Eukaryota > Viridiplantae > Streptophyta > Magnoliopsida > Asterales > Asteraceae > Helianthus > Helianthus tuberosus. The sequence goes on along the minus strand of CM060356.1, from coordinate 68,405,563 downwards.
CAGGATTAAAGAACGCTGCTTCTTCAATGATGCTCAGATAGATAGGATCCGCCACTGCTTCCCGGCGAACACCGAATTTAGGCCTTTTGACCCCAATGCCTTGAGCGATCATATCTCCGATAAGTGGGTTGCTTTCCCCGTCACTCCTTTCACCATAGGCTATACATATCCTTTTCCAGCCTTCACCCAATCTTTCTTTTCCCTAACCGGCATCTCTCATATCCAAGCCATGCCGATGATTTGGAGGGTTTTGTACACCCTTGAAAGGATCATCGATCAGGAGGGAATAGATCTAGGAATGGCAGAGCTGGGAGAACTGTATGATCTTACCACCTTTGGCTCTCACCGTTATTTGTTCAAACGTAAACCCGGTGAGGAACACCCGATCTTCAAAGCCACCAAGAATGATGCTAATTGGAAACGGCGCTTCTTTTTTATCAAGAGAGATTCCATCCAGGATGGAAAGGATCTTCCTAAAAAATGGGCTACCCATGGTAGGATGGAGGATCCTGAGAAGGATCACCAGGAACTTTCTTTTGATGTAAGGATAACTTATATTTTTGCTTTCTTTTTATGCAGCTATCACCGTCTCACACCTCAAACTGTCCCCTGCTGCTAAGGAAAGGCTCCTCGCTTTCAAGAAACTTGATCCTGAGACAAGAACTTTCAAGACAACAACCCAAGATTCACAGGAGGTATCCTCAGGCTCTGTCACAATGTCAAGTAAGTATCCTTGTTTAAAATTTAAATAAATAGTGAAATATGAACTAAGAAAAGATACTTATCTTGTTTTGATTGTGTAGGTGCTGGAAAATCTACCAAGTCCGCTTCCAAGTTCAACGTTGCTGATCTCACCACTGTTAGATCTTCCAAGAGGAAAGCTCCTACCAGTCCGACAGCTTCGGTCCCCAAGGCACCCCTCAAAGGGAAGGCAATCAAGAAGAGAAAAGCCTCTGAAGCTGGGGATCTGCAGGGTCTGCCTCTGATCCGTCATCAATTCCTTGAGTACTTTAATGAGGTGAGGATCAATGTCTTTGCTCGTATATCCTGTTGACATATCCTGCTGGTATATCCTGCTGGTATATCCTGCTTATTACTTGATCCTGACCTTATCCTTTTTACAGAAATTCGCTGAGATTGAGGACTATGTGGGCCACGTTGAGGATCAGGATAGGAAGATTGCTGATCTCCAGCAGGTTGCGGTGTTGAAGGATCTCACAATTGTTGATCTTCAGAAGGAAGTCCGGGATACCAAACAGCAGATGGCCAAGGTGCTGGTTAATGTTGACTATGAGATGAGTGAGATCACCGAAGATGCCAAAATCTTTGCCGCCATTACAATGTACAAGACCAAGCTTCAAATGGCCTTGGAAGCTCAGGATCCTGCTTTTGACAAGAGCACCTGGGATATTGAAGGTTGGAAGGCAAGGCTTGCTGAACTGGACGATGAAGAGGCTGAGGAGGTTGAAGAGATCCTGACAATCGAAGCTGGAGGCAAAGGTGACGGTGGTGAAACAAGTGGAGCTGGAGGTGACAATGCAACGAAGGCTTAGGCTGCATGATTGGGCGATGAAGGACATTTCTAGACGTAGCCGGAGCCCAATTTTAAATCAGGTGGTAGTTTGTTTTTTGTGGTTGTGATGTTTAAAACAATTTCATGGTTTGTACTTTGAACAATAGGTTTTAGGATTAAGGATCTTGTATGATCCTTAGGACATTAGGCAGGATTGCAATTGGTGGAGGGATCCTCTGTTTGGGGGATGAAGCCATTGTGATCCTGTCGCCTTTATATTCCTGCACTACTCTTGAACTTATTATCATGGACACCCTTTACCTACCCCAGCGGACGGGCCACGTTTTGCTGGTAGATGCTCGGGTAGGTAATTTTGACAACCTTTTAAGGGTTAGTCTTTTGTTTATAAATAAAAACTTAACCTTTTGTCGCTTATCTCGTGTTGTTATACTTTTTAATATCTTACTTTCCAACTGTTGTAATGTTCATCCTGTTTATACTTATCAAGCCTTGAAAAATTAGAAAAGATATCCAGAAAGTTTAGGATATGATCAAGGATCACATATCCCGTAACCGATAAGTTCTAAAAAGTGATATGGTTTAAGAATCACAAGTTCAGTTGTCAAGTATAAGGGTTATTCAAATAAATAATGAATAGAATTAAAAATAGTTAAGGAACATACCTGAGGATCCAAGTTAGGATCCTAACCTTAATAAGGATAACTATAAGATAAACCTTAGAATAAAGTAAGGATCAAGGATCCCTAGTTGCCTATCTTCAAGAACCAGAAATAGAGCATCACTTGGGACTAAGCCAATATAAGATAAGAATTAGCAACTGGGGACAAGCCCAAGGATAACTGGGGACAAGCCCAAGGATAACTGGGGACAAGCCCAAGGATCGTATGTAAACTGGAGTATGGCCCTAACTGGCGACTATCCAAACTTAGTGGCATGAAAATGCCAAAACCTTAGCTAACGTGAAAACGTTAGAAACCTTAGCTAACGTGAAAACGTTAGAAACCTTAGGAACGGATGTATGGTACGTCTACCATTATACGTAGGATCCTAAGCATAGCCAGTACAATGGAATTATCAGCCCCTAAAACGAGTACTGGTCCCAATGCCTTGAACTATACCAGGATCATCGTGCGCTACAGGCGGAACTGGGGTCAAGCCCGAATAACTGGGGTTAAACCCAAAGGACGGATTGCTTCAGTGGATAACCAATGTTATGCTAAGGATACCTGAACTTTCAAAACTCAAACTCACGTGAGAGATGGATAAAGGATACATGATCCTTATCCTTATATGAGAAAATAAAGAAATGAATTAGTTCAAGTTTAGGATATTACCTAAGTAAGGATCACCGATGCTTTGAGGATCCTTTAAGGATATCCCTATTGTGAGGATCATCTGTGCCACTAGGATCCTGCTCACATGAAATATTTCTTCAAGTGGACAGCATTCCAAGCTCTTGGTAGCAAATCACCTTCCATGGTTAGCAATCTATATGCCCCCTTTCCTGCTTCAGCTTCAATCAAATAAGGGCCTTCCCATTTTGGAGCCAACTTCCCATCAGCAGGATTGGTAGTATTTTGGAATGCTTTCCTTAATACCATATCTCCAACTTGAAACCTCCTGATCCTGACATTTTTGTTGTAAGCATCAGCCATTCTTTGCTGATAACTGGCCATCCTTATCCTAGCCATATCCCTGATTTCTTCGATAGTATCCAGGTCTTGAGCCAAGTTCTCATCATTCTTCTCAGGATCACGGGTACTTGTTCTTGCAGTTGGAACCACTATTTCTGTTGGGATCACTGATTCTGCCCCAAACACCAAAGAGAATGGTGTTTGACCAGTAGCATTCTTGGGGGTTGTCCTATCAGCCCAAAGCACATAGGGTAGTTCTTCTGCCCATTTCCCTTTCTTGGATCCAAGCTTCTTCTTCAAATTGTTGATGATGATCTTGTTGGATGATTCTGCCTGACCATTAGCTTGTGGGTGGACTGGTGTTGATGTTATCATCCTAATCCCCCAGCTGTCACAAAAGTTAGTGGTTCTGCCCCCAATAAATTGGGAACCATTATCACATATAATCTCAGAAGGAATTCCAAATCTAGTTATAATATTTCTTTTAATGAAGGATATAACTTCCTTTTCTCTGACTTGGGCAAAAGCTTCAGCCTCTATCCACTTGGAGAAGTAATCAGTCATAGCTAGCATGAATACTTTTCCACCAGGTGCCTTAGGGAGCTTACCAACTATATCCATACCCCATCTCATAAATGGCCAAGAGGAGGATATAGGATGCAATAGTTCAGCTGGTTGATGAAGGATATTGCTGTGCCTCTGACAAGGATCACATCTCTTAGCATACTCTACAGCGTCTCTCTTCATGGTTGGCCAGTAGTGTGACAACCCGCACAAAACCAGGTATCCGTACAACTTAATTAATGATTAATTATTACTTGATTACTGTGCTTGATTGAAACTAGCTGATAAACTGCTACCTGCATACTGATACATGCACTTACTTGCATCATACTTTATTTGCTGTCACTACATTATTTACGTGCTGAACCCTAGTGACAAACATGATGCACAAAAAGCACAGTAGCACCAAACGGATACACAGTAAACATGCTGATATAACCAGCATCAGGCAAATACTGCCTCAAGGCCTGTTAAGAGCCTCATATATTTTGGCTACACTGGTAGTGAGTGTAGGATATAAGGGTTGTGTTACCGCGTCTCTAGGGGATAAGATACACTGATTCGGATGTGCCAGAACGTACTTTAAGTACCAAACACAGCACTTTAAATAATTTAACCAGCTTCTAGCTGACTAGTAAAGTGCCAAAAATGAGAAAATATCACTAGACACTTTCTAAAGTGTCGGGAAAACAAATTGTGTCACTAAAAATGTAATAACGACACTTTAAAGTCTTTTGTAACACTTTAACGGATTACCATCCAACCGGACACCCGGACTTTACCCGGAACATGAAAACTATACTATTTTTATTATTACTCTTTTTCTGAGCCAGTTAGGGTCCCTGGTTACCCTAACACCAGTCATAACACACTATTTATTACTAACTAAGTTAACATCTAACCTAACTTAGTTAACCTTAACTAAACTCCTAATTACCTACTTGAAATCGGACCAAAGGCCCCCACTCCCCAACCGATCGGTCACCTAGGGAGCACAAAATGGTACTTGAAATCTTGCCAAGATCTTGCCATGTTTAATATCCACCCTACACATGAACCATTGGACACTAACACTAAGTTTGCCTATATAAACCCTCACTAACCTCTAGAGATCTTTATCACTAATCCACACCACAACTTTCACTCTCTTTCTCTCTTGTGGCTCTCGGCCGAACCCCAACCCACACACCACCACAATTTCGGTTCTTGCTTCCATCATTCCAAGACCATTCAAACATCACAAGACACGTATAAGGAGCTTTGGTGCAAGCGGAACGCGAAGGACCACTCTCGTTGGCTTTTACCCACGCGGTTTTCGTCACAACTCTTCCCTAGCCTTGAGCTAGAGGTATAACCTTTAAAACTTGTTTTTACACTCATCTAAAGTGGTTAAAAGAACTTTCGTCGGTTAAATATCGTTAACATGCGTTTTGAATCTTTAAAGTCTAGTAAAATCACTAAAATGGTGGATAATAGCTTACGTCTTGTGTAAAAGTCGTAGGACTTGAAATTTGTGCTTATTGTGACCCGATCTATAATGTGGTAGCTCAAATCTTCGTTTAACCCGACTTTGTAAAATCACGTATCTTCACATAAGCTTGTTTTTGAAAGACACAAGGGTTAAAGGTAAACACTACCACATTTTAGAGACATGAACTTGTAAAGAATTATTTTACTTGTGTAAAAGTGTTTTAACCGGTAAAAGGGTGTTTAAAACTCGCGGATCTACGTATCCGCAAGTGGTATTTTTGAAAGACCACACTTTAAAGAAATCATGTTTTTCTAAAAGATGGATCTTGCACTAATAAATATGATTTTATAAACCACAAGTGTATAGACACTTGTAAAATAAAGAGATCCGACAAAGAAGTGTATTTGTCACTTATTACTAGAAGTTGTAAAGACGGTTTTCTCTAAACACGGGGTTTTTACGAGATTAAAGTTACCCTATATAGAAATCTACATATATAAGGATGATTTACATTATTAATGCGGAAAAACTGCAAGTTCATGCGATTATGCAAATTTACATACTTGTTGACTAGTTTGATGTGTCGGAAAATTGTTTGATTGAAATAAAGAAGTTGATTGAGTTGATTTGTTAAAAGAAAATGATACGCTTGAAAGCGTGGCCACCTCCAGTTACAGAGGAAACTCTGGCGAAATTTTCTAAAAACCTAACACTTAGACTTTTTACACAACAAGTGTTAGAACTATTTTTGGGCATACTTTTGAAACATAAATTTCGCCAGTACTATATTTTACTAAACATTCGGAGGTGGGATTTTCACAAAGATTAACGTGATAAATATATTTGTCACAACACTGTTTATGATTATTTTGTGAAATACATAAATATTATTTTAGAGTGAAAATAATATTTACAAGCGTTAATGATTCCAAAACTTTGCGAACGCTTCCATAAACATATAAGTTACACCGGTAATTACATTACCCCAAGATTGATAAAACGTAACTTACGCACATGTATTGTATCCCCCATCCTTGGGAAGAAGAATAACTATCAAGCATATACAAAATGTAACACGAAATAGTTGTCTAACTATTTCCCGCAAACATAAACTGTAAAGCTAAAGCACGGCCGTCCGTCTAATAGAATTAGCACTTGTAGGTCGTTGCACAGATTACTGCTTCAGAGACGCTTGATAGAGTTTACGCATCCACTGTGAGTTCATGTCCCCCTTTTCTCTAACTGTTTTCAGTTTTCTTAACTGCGGGGGTGAAATACATGTTACTTTGTTTACAAGTACTTTTTACACGGTATGAATAACGTAAGGAGGTTTAGATCATGTGAATGGGTAGTTAGAACCCCGAGGGACTCGAGCGGTAGATCTATCTGGGTGTAGCGAGCCCAGCTCCCGGTCCAACAGAACAGGCCTCTCGGAGGACTAACAGAACGGATCCGGAGTGACTTGGTACCCAACGCAAAATCGGCTAGGGTTGTATCTTACTTACTTGCATTTCACAACATGCTAATGGCCTTGCAAACCATTGGTGATCACAAGTCCTCTTACACTGCTACATACCAGGAAACTTTTATACTTACAAGTGTTTTTACTTACTCACTTGCACATGAACTCGCTCAACATTATTGTTGATTTTTCAACTCACATGTATTTCAGGAAATTAACGGATTCTGGCACGGTATGAACGTTTTCCGCTGCAATCTTCATGAAGTCATCAAGGATTAGGGGTTGTGTTCTCTTACCTGGACAAGACACAATCCTTAACCCTCATTTATGTTTTGTTATTAGATGTAATGTTACTAAACATGGTTTTGGTCTTATGTTTAAAACAATGGTATTGTATGTTGATTTCTAAACTTAATGATGACTTGCATGGTTTTTAAATTCATATAGCTTTGTTATGATTACGCTATGGTATTAAGAAGTCACACCAAAGTTAACCACGCTTCCGCAAAGCCAGGGTGTGACAGCTTGGTATCAGAGCTCTGATCATAGCGAACTAGGATTCTGTCTCGAGTCTAGACTATGATCACTAGGGCTCTCACGAAAACATTTTCTGCATACCACTTAAGTCCAGATCCACACTTTTTACAAACAAATGTTGAGCACATTTTATTAATTATAAGTTCAGCTTGGAGGGCTGAGGATCGGTCTGGAGGATCGAAGTGATTGAGGTAGTTGAGCACGTTGGTTTGTTATAGGATCGATCTGGAGGATCGAGATGGTCAAGGCAGTTGAACACGTTGGTTTGTTATAGGATCGATCTGGAGGATCGAGATGGTCAAGGCAGTTGAACACGTTGGTTTGTTATAGGATCGATCTGGAGGATCGAGATGGTCAAGGCAGTTGAACACGTTGGTTTGTTATAGGATCGATCTGGAGGATCGAGGTTTGGTTTAAGTGAAGGATAGAGCAGTCTTGTAGACTGAATGAAATTGGCTAGTAAAGCTAGGAAAAGTATGTGATACCTTACTTGGTGACTTATGTGATTAACTGATTATATGATTGATTATTATACGTATATGTGTTTGTGTTACAAACGTTATGCTTTCATCAAGTACTAGAAGGATGGGCACTACGAACCCCATGACCATAGTATCAGACGGCATAGTTCAACAAAGCACGAGGTGTACATTTCTGATACTACCGGCACAGACAATGACGACTTTCAGCCCTTTGTGCACTGCCTGAAGTCGTAGCAGAGCCCACTGATGGCCATCTTGTTGGGATTTTACCACTGGCGGTGATCCCTGCTCCTGTGCCCCTTGCCGCCTATCCTGTTGATGATACGCCCTCCCAACGAGGCCTCTGGAGACGATAACGATCTACTGAAGGAGGACCCATTCGAGGGCAGGGCCTTATTACTGCTGGAATTAGACTACTACATGCGGACGCTCCTATAGGGGAAACTTATGACCATTCCCCTATCCCAGGCTCATTTGAGTTCTGACACCCGCATCTTCGCACATACAGGGAATGCAGCACTACTTACACGACGCCGACCCTGATACGGCATCACTAGCTGCACCGGACCCCGCACACAGTTCTGAGTATTGATCGTGATTATGAGGACAATTCTGTTTTTCCGCCTGGTGTTGATCCAGACCATGACATTGAGTTCATGCACTTAGACAAGCCCTTGGGGGATCCTGTAACCCCTGTGATTGTTGATCCAGCTGATTTTGAGATGGAGTTTTTGATTCAAAGCTAGCCGTGGCCCCTGAGCCAGGCATTGCTCCTGACCCCGCATTGGAGTATGACCCTGTTCATGCCAATGCACCGGCTGTTGCTCCTTGATTGATCATCTGCTTGGATGAGAGAAAATTTGGGGTAACTGTGCAAGACAATTTATTATTACGGGGGCCCACGTAATAACGATTTGTAGTGCACAGGAATCCTGGTGGACTCTGCAGGCCAAGCTAATGATAACCTAAACACAAATGACCTAGGCGATGTAGCCTCGAGTTCATTCTATTACAAGCAACAAGCCAAATTGACGAGCCTATGTGAGGGCTCAGGAATTTATTTCCCCACTTATACAGTGAGTATATTTGCGTGTGAAATGGGGTGATTACATGATGGCTTACGTTGCTATATATATACCCCATAGACAATTGAAACATTGTCCAACCCGCTTCACACTATTTCGACAAAAAGGGAATGTCACCCAGACGTGACACAAGCACCGGTACATTACTGAGGACAGAAGACGAGCTGCAAGAACGCATCTCACAGATAAATGCACGACATGAAGCCCTCCACTCTAAGCACAACGATGGCATTACTAGAGATAATCCTCCAACTGGCTGCACCTATAAACAGTTCTTGAACTGCAAGCCTTTAAACTTTGTCGGAACCGGAGGCACCGTTGCATTTGTTCGTTGGTCCGAGAAGACCGACTCCACTCTAAGGATGAGTAACTGATCGCCAACAGAGTGTTACCTACATCTCAGGGATATTTCTAGATGGCACACTCTCTTAATGGAACCTCCAGGTTCAGACCATTGGCACAGACGCTGCTTATACACTGAGCTGGGACGAGCTCAAGGAAACGATTGAGAAGAAATGTTGTTTTAGGACAGAAATTCAGAAACGTGACGTGGAGTCCTGAAAATTGAGAAAGGACGAACCAGAGACTCCTGAACATGACCAGCAATCGCACGACTTGTCTAGGGTCGTCCCCTACTAAGTCATTGATGTAGTATGATATAGTAGTGCATTTGTGAGCTTTACATTGTGGTCTCGAATTATAGCAATACAACCGCGGTATTCTCATCACATGCGATGTTCAATCAATTGTTTATGTCCTATAACATAAGAGGTTATGTGATTGACTTGTTGATAACATGAAATGTTATGTGTTGGTATTGTTGAATGCATACGTACACTCCACTAACCTATGTGAAACATCTTTTAGAAGATGCCGCCAAGACGCGCAATGCGCATGCCCACCTCTGAGGCAGAACTTAAAGAGATAATTGCTGCAGCTATAGCGCAGCACGAGGCCTTATGCTCCGAACCAATCAAAGGTACCTCAGAAAATAATGGTTGTTCCTACTGGCACTTCCTCAACTACAAGCCTCCGACGTTCGACGGCACTGGGGGTGCCATAACTTTTGTAAAATGGATTGAAAGTATGGAATCCATCTTTCGAATGAGTGGCTGTACGCCAGAACAACAGGTCCCATACGTTTCTGAGTTGTTTCAAGATGGAGCTCGATTATGGTGGAATCTTCAGATTCGAATAATGGGCCTAGCTACAGCATACGCTTTAACTTGGGATGAGTTGAAAGGAATGATGTATAAGAAGTATTGCCCCCACACGGAAACCCAGAAGTGGGAAGATGAATTTCGGAGCCTAATGATGGAAGGTCCGAAGGTGTTGGAGTACGTGCAACGACTCCATGATCTGTCACAAATTGTTCCATACCTGGTAAAACCAGAACTGAAGAAATTGGAACAATTCATTTGGGAACTGGCGCCTCAAGTCTTGAGCTTGATGACAGCATCTACGCCACCAACAACCTTTGTTGCAAGTAAGATGGGTTTGGCACTCGTTACGGAAGCAAATAGACTAGAAAAACTTGCAAACCCTGACAAGAAAACTCAGGTAGAGTCGTCTGGAAAGAACAAAAGGAAGCTTACCGAAGATACCCGAATGAACAACGATGAACAAAGATCTATTCGAGGTTGCTTTGACTGCGGGGACAAAGGGCATTTCAAGAAAGATTGCCCTAACAACAAACAGGCCAATGATAAGATTTACTTAGAAACCAAACCAAGATATGCTGAGTACAAGTGTCACCGTGATGGTGGATGTCAGAAGCCTTGGTACGAGAGGAAAGGACACAACAAGGAAGGTTGTGGGATGAAGAGTTTCATACAAGGAGAAAACAGTAACAACGCTCTAGGTGGAAATGGGAAAGGAGATGGCCGAATGATAGGATGCTACCATTGTAAGGAAGTTGGACATTTTAAGAGGGAATGCCTGAAGTTGAAACAAGACCGTGAGAGAAAGTCCAACATCAGGGCTTGTGAGGCATGCCAGGATCCAGGTGTGATTTCTGGTACGTTCTCTAATAACCAAAACTTTTGCACCTATTTTGTTTGATGCTGGTACCGGTTATGTCTTCGTGTCATTAGAATTTAAGAATATACTTGGTTTAACCGCTAGTAAGTTAGATAACCCCTACTCGATCGAATTAGTTAATGGAAAGTTAGTTGAAGCCAACGAAGTAATCAGAGGCTGTGGGATAGAACTGGGAGAACGTGAGTTTACTTTGGATCTACTACCAGTCGAATTGGGAAGCTTCGACGTGGTGGTAGGAATGGATTGGTTATCCGGAAACAAGGCTATGATAGTATGTCACGAGAAAGCTGTTCGTATTCCAACTAATGATGGTGAGACAATTGTGGTTCACGGGGAGAAGCGTGACACACCGCTAAGATTTATCAGCTGCTTGAAAGCAAGGAAGTGTTTACAGAAAGGATGTGTTGCTTTTCTAGCACTCATCGTGGATGAAAAGGCTGCTGAGCCAAGAGTCGAAGACATCCCTGTCGTAAGGGAGTACCCAGAAGTCTTCCCAGAAGACTTACCCGGACTGCCACCTCAGAGACAAGTCGAGTTTCACATCGACTTAGTTCCAGGCGCCGCGCCTGTAGCTAAGGCACCTTACAGACTTGCTCCATCTGAGATGCAGGAACTGTCAACACAACTTCAGGAGTTGTTAGACAAGGGTTTTATCCGACCAAGCTTCTCGCCTTGGGGAGCTCCGGTCTTGTTTGTCAAGAAGAAAGACGGAAGTTTCCGCATGTGTATTGACTACAGAGAATTGAACAAGCTGACGATCAAGAACAGGTATCCTCTGCCTAGAATCGACGATCTGTTCGATCAACTTCAAGGTTCAAGCTGTTACTCTAAGATCGATCTTCGATCTGGATACCATCAACTGAGGATACAGGAGGAAAGTATCCCGAAAACAGCCTTCCGAACTCGTTATGGACACTACGAGTTCCTCGTATGCCATTTGGTTTGACAAACGCACCTGCAGTCTTTATGGACTTGATGAATAGGGTTTGCAAGCCATACTTAGACCAGTTCGTGATTGTATTCATCGACGACATCCTGATTTACTCAAAGACGAAGGCTGAACACGAACAACATCTTAGAACCATATTGGAGCTGCTAAAGAAGGAACAGCTGTACGCCAAATTCTCCAAGTGCGAGTTCTGGCTACGCGAAGTCCAGTTTCTTGGACATATGGTTAATGGGAATGGAATTCATGTTGATCCCACAAAGATCGAGGCAATCAAGAATTGGGAAACGCCTACAACGCCAACCGAGATTCGACAATTCTTGGGTTTGGCTGGCTACTATCGAAGGTTCATCGAGGATTTTTCAAAAATCGCTCAACCGTTGACGCTCCTGACCCAGAAGGATAAGACGTTTGATTGGGGAAATCAAACAGGACGAAGCGTTTCAGATATTGAAGGATAAGCTCTGCAACGCGCCAATCTTAGCTCTACCGGAAGGTACCGACAATTTTGTGGTATACTGCGACGCATTGCGTCAAGGATTGAGTTGCGTGTTGATGCAACGCCAAAAGGTCATTGCCTACGCATCGCGCCAACTGAAGGTACACGAAAAGAACTATACCACCCACGATATGGAGCTTGGCGCAGTGGATTTTGCACTAAAGATCTGGAGACACTACCTGTATGGTACGAAGTGCACAGATCACAAAAGCCTACAGCATAAATTCAACCAGAAGGAGTTGAATATGAGGCAAAAACGATGGGTTGAGTTGCTAAACGACTACGACTGCGAGATAAAGTGTCACCCAGGGAAGGCGAATGTAGTCGCCGATGCCCTAAGTCGTAAAGAAAGAATCAAACCCATAAGGGTTAGAGCCTTGGGAAATGATCATACGAACCGATCTTTCCTCGCGCATTCGTGCTGCACAAAAGGAAGCTCTCAAAGGAGGGAAACCTTGAGGAAGAATATCTCCGTGGAATGGAGAAGCTTTTGGTACCAAACGAGGAAGGGACATTATGTTTTGAGAAAAGGATTTGGGTTCCTCTGTTTGGTGGACTAAGGGAAGTTATTTTCAACGGAGCACACAAGTCACGGTACTCTATCCACCCTGGATCGGATAAGATGTACCAGGATTTAAAAGATTACTATTGGTGGCCTAGGATGAAAGGCGACGTTGCTGTTTACGTGAGCAAATGTTTAACTTGCGCTAAGGTCAAGGCAGAATACCAGAAGCCTTCGGGACTTCTGCAACAGCCTGAGATTCCCAAGAGGAAGTGGGAACAAATCTCCATGGATTTTGTTACAAAACTGCCAAGAACGCCAAGAGGCCATGATATGATTTGGGTGATTGTTGACCGTCTAACAAAGTCCGCACACTTTCTGCCAATCAAGGAGAAAGACAGTACTAGTAAACTTGCGGAAATTTACATGAGAGAGATCGTAGCACGTCATGGAGTACCACTCTCGATCATCTCTGATAGAGACGGAAGATTTGTGTCAAGAATATGGCAATCTTTCCAAGAATCTTTTGGCTCACAATTGAATCTGAGCACTGCATTCCATCCGCAAACTGATGGCCAGAGCGAGCGAACGATACAAACTCTGGAAGACATGCTGAGGTCATGCGTTATGGATTTAGGAGGTAGCTGGGATAAACACTTACCTTTGGTCGAATTTTCATACAACAACAGCTACCACACCAGTATTGGTGTCGCGCCATTTGAGGCCCTATACGGACGCAAGTGCCGATCACCACTATGTTGGTCTGACGCAGGTGATAGGCAGCTTGCTGGTCCCGAGATCGTCCAAGAGACGACAGACAAGATCGCGCAAATACTTAAACGCATCGAAGCCGCTCGCCACAGACAAAAGGCCTACGCGGATCAAAACCGGAAGCACGTGGACTTCCAAGTCGGAGAAATGGTGTTATTGAAAGTTTCACCCTGGAAGGGGGTGGCACGTTTTGGTAAGTATGGAAAGTTAAATCCACGCTACATTGGTCCCTTCAGAATTCTAGAAAGAATTGGGACGGTAGCATACAAGTTGGACCTACCCGCTGAATTAAATGGCGTTCACGATACATTTCATGTATCAAATTTAAAGAAAAGTCCAACTCAAATTGACGTTGCCATTCCTATCGACGAGATTCATATTGACGACACGCTCCACTTCGTTGAAGAACCTGTTGAGGTCACGGATTGGAAAGTTAACAAGACCCGCCGGAGCAGTGTCAAGCTCGTCAAAGTACGTTGGAATGCCAGACATGGTCCTGAATTCACATGGGAACGTGAGGACCGGATGAAAGAAAAATACCCCCACCTATTTCCTAAGAACCCTGCTTCTACAAGCAGAACTTAAATTTCGGGACGAAATTTATTTAACGGGGGGAGAATGTGACAACCCGCACAAAACCAGGTATCCGTACAACTTAATTAATGATTAATTATTACTTGATTACTGTGCTTGATTGAAACTAGCTGATAAACTGCTACCTGCATACTGATACATGCACTTACTTGCATCATACTTTATTTGCTGTCACTACATTATTTACGTGCTGAACCCTAGTGACAAACATGATGCACAAAAAGCACAGTAGCACCAAACGGATACACAGTAAACATGCTGATATAACCAGCATCAGGCAAATACTGCCTCAAGGCCTGTTAAGAGCCTCATATATTTTGGCTACACTGGTAGTGAGTGTAGGATATAAGGGTTGTGTTACCGCGTCTCTAGGGGATAAGATACACTGATTCGGATGTGCCAGAACGTACTTTAAGTACCAAACACAGCACTTTAAATAATTTAACCAGCTTCTAGCTGACTAGTAAAGTGCCAAAAATGAGAAAATATCACTAGACACTTTCTAAAGTGTCGGGAAAACAAATTGTGTCACTAAAAATGTAATAACGACACTTTAAAGTCTTTTGTAACACTTTAACGGATTACCATCCAACCGGACACCCGGACTTTACCCGGAACATGAAAACTATACTATTTTTATTATTACTCTTTTTCTGAGCCAGTTAGGGTCCCTGGTTACCCTAACACCAGTCATAACACACTATTTATTACTAACTAAGTTAACATCTAACCTAACTTAGTTAACCTTAACTAAACTCCTAATTACCTACTTGAAATCGGACCAAAGGCCCCCACTCCCCAACCGATCGGTCACCTAGGGAGCACAAAATGGTACTTGAAATCTTGCCAAGATCTTGCCATGTTTAATATCCACCCTACACATGAACCATTGGACACTAACACTAAGTTTGCCTATATAAACCCTCACTAACCTCTAGAGATCTTTATCACTAATCCACACCACAACTTTCACTCTCTTTCTCTCTTGTGGCTCTCGGCCGAACCCCAACCCACACACCACCACAATTTCGGTTCTTGCTTCCATCATTCCAAGACCATTCAAACATCACAAGACACGTATAAGGAGCTTTGGTGCAAGCGGAACGCGAAGGACCACTCTCGTTGGCTTTTACCCACGCGGTTTTCGTCACAACTCTTCCCTAGCCTTGAGCTAGAGGTATAACCTTTAAAACTTGTTTTTACACTCATCTAAAGTGGTTAAAAGAACTTTCGTCGGTTAAATATCGTTAACATGCGTTTTGAATCTTTAAAGTCTAGTAAAATCACTAAAATGGTGGATAATAGCTTACGTCTTGTGTAAAAGTCGTAGGACTTGAAATTTGTGCTTATTGTGACCCGATCTATAATGTGGTAGCTCAAATCTTCGTTTAACCCGACTTTGTAAAATCACGTATCTTCACATAAGCTTGTTTTTGAAAGACACAAGGGTTAAAGGTAAACACTACCACATTTTAGAGACATGAACTTGTAAAGAATTATTTTACTTGTGTAAAAGTGTTTTAACCGGTAAAAGGGTGTTTAAAACTCGCGGATCTACGTATCCGCAAGTGGTATTTTTGAAAGACCAAACTTTAAAGAAATCATGTTTTTCTAAAAGATGGATCTTGCACTAATAAATATGATTTTATAAACCACAAGTGTATAGACACTTGTAAAATAAAGAGATCCGACAAAGAAGTGTATTTGTCACTTATTACTAGAAGTTGTAAAGACGGTTTTCTCTAAACACGGGGTTTTTACGAGATTAAAGTTACCCTATATAGAAATCTACATATATAAGGATGATTTACATTATTAATGCGGAAAAACTGCAAGTTCATGCGATTATGCAAATTTACATACTTGTTGACTAGTTTGATGTGTCGGAAAATTGTTTGATTGAAATAAAGAAGTTGATTGAGTTGATTTGTTAAAAGAAAATGATACGCTTGAAAGCGTGGCCACCTCCAGTTACAGAGGAAACTCTGGCGAAATTTTCTAAAAACCTAACACTTAGACTTTTTACACAACAAGTGTTAGAACTATTTTTGGGCATACTTTTGAAACATAAATTTCGCCAGTACTATATTTTACTAAACATTCGGAGGTGGGATTTTCACAAAGATTAACGTGATAAATATATTTGTCACAACACTGTTTATGATTATTTTGTGAAATACATAAATATTATTTTAGAGTGAAAATAATATTTACAAGCGTTAATGATTCCAAAACTTTGCGAACGCTTCCATAAACATATAAGTTACACCGGTAATTACATTACCCCAAGATTGATAAAACGTAACTTACGCACATGTATTGTATCCCCCATCCTTGGGAAGAAGAATAACTATCAAGCATATACAAAATGTAACACGAAATAGTTGTCTAACTATTTCCCGCAAACATAAACTGTAAAGCTAAAGCACGGCCGTCCGTCTAATAGAATTAGCACTTGTAGGTCGTTGCACAGATTACTGCTTCAGAGACGCTTGATAGAGTTTACGCATCCACTGTGAGTTCATGTCCCCCTTTTCTCTAACTGTTTTCAGTTTTCTTAACTGCGGGGGTGAAATACATGTTACTTTGTTTACAAGTACTTTTTACACGGTATGAATAACGTAAGGAGGTTTAGATCATGTGAATGGGTAGTTAGAACCCCGAGGGACTCGAGCGGTAGATCTATCTGGGTGTAGCGAGCCCAGCTCCCGGTCCAACAGAACAGGCCTCTCGGAGGACTAACAGAACGGATCCGGAGTGACTTGGTACCCAACGCAAAATCGGCTAGGGTTGTATCTTACTTACTTGCATTTCACAACATGCTAATGGCCTTGCAAACCATTGGTGATCACAAGTCCTCTTACACTGCTACATACCAGGAAACTTTTATACTTACAAGTGTTTTTACTTACTCACTTGCACATGAACTCGCTCAACATTATTGTTGATTTTTCAACTCACATGTATTTCAGGAAATTAACGGATTCTGGCACGGTATGAACGTTTTCCGCTGCAATCTTCATGAAGTCATCAAGGATTAGGGGTTGTGTTCTCTTACCTGGACAAGACACAATCCTTAACCCTCATTTATGTTTTGTTATTAGATGTAATGTTACTAAACATGGTTTTGGTCTTATGTTTAAAACAATGGTATTGTATGTTGATTTCTAAACTTAATGATGACTTGCATGGTTTTTAAATTCATATAGCTTTGTTATGATTACGCTATGGTATTAAGAAGTCACACCAAAGTTAACCACGCTTCCGCAAAGCCAGGGTGTGACAAGTAGTATCCTGTTCTCAGGATCCTTGAGAATAATGCCCTGCCCCCAGTGTGGTTTCCACAATCTCCTTCATGGAAGTCTTTTAAAACTTCTTGGACTTCAGGATCCTCAATGCATCTCAAGTATGGTCCTGCAAGAGATCGTCTATACAACATACTATTTATAATTGAGAATTGAGATACCTTAGATTTGAAAGCCCTAGGGTTTTCTCCTGTAGGAATCTCTCCATGTTGTAAGTATCTCATAATTGGTGAGATCCATGATCCTGATCCTGAATGGGATCGAGTATCCTCACTAGCGATTATTGCAGAATCATTCCCTATTTCCATAGCCACATGATCCTCAATAGCCGGGGTCAGGATATGGATAATAGGAATCTTGATATCCTCCGGGATCTTCAAGGATGATCCTAAATTAGCCAATGCATCAGCTTCTGTATTTTCTTCCCTTGGTACCTGTGACAAACTAAAGGAAACAAAAGAGAGTGCCAAACTTTTGACTATCTCCAAATATTTGGTTAACTTTTCACCTTTAACAGCATAGGATCCATTAAAGTGGTTTGTAATTAACAAAGAATCTACGTGTACCTCAAGATACCTGATCCCCATATGCTTAGCAATTTGCAAACCAGCAATTAAGGCTTCATATTCAGCCTCATTGTTAGTGGTTTGGAACTCACAAGCTATAGAGTGGGGTATTATGTCCCCCTGTGGCGATTTTAGTAGTATTCCCAGCCCTGTGCCTTTGACATTTGAGGATCCATCAGTATAGAGTATCCAAGGATCCTTGGTCTCTTCTAGTTGCTGGACTTCCAACTCAGCTTCTTCTTGTAAATCACTACTGAAATCAGCCACAAAGTCAGCTAATGCTTGGGATTTGATGGCTGTCCTAGGCTCATATCTTATATCATATGCACTTAGTTTTACTGCCCACTTAGCCATCCTTCCTGACATCTCTGGTTTCCTGAGGACATTCTTAATTGGAAAATTAGTTTTAACAATGATAACATGAGTTTCAAAATAATGTCTTAACTTAGTGGATGCCATAATTAATGCAAGAATAAGCTTTTCAAGGTGTGAATACCTGGATTCGGCATCAAGTAAACTTTTACTTACATAATAGACAGGATGTTGTGTACCTTGATGATCCTTAACAAGGACCACACTTACTGCTTTTGAGGATACTGCAAGATACAAGGATAGCACATCGCCTTTTTCTGGTTTCATCAAAGCCGGGGCCGAGGATAGGTAATCTTTGAGGGCTCTCAAAGCATTTTCATGCTTCTCCGTCCATTCAAATTTCTTGTTCTTCCTTAGGATATCATAGAATTCTTTACACTTCTCGGAGGATTTGGATATAAATCTGTTCAAGGCTGCTATCCTGCCTGTTAGCCTTTGAACATCCTTAGCATTGGCCGGAGATTTGATGTTCACTATTGCTTTGATTTGTTCCGGGCTAGCTTCAATGCCTCTCTTTGTCACCATATATCCTAAGAATTTACCTGTTTTAACACCAAAGTGACATTTTGAAGGATTAAGTTTCATGTTATATTTGTCAAGGATATCGAATGCTTCCTCCAAGTCTCTTAGGTGATCCTCAGCTTTTAAGGATTTTACCACCATATCGTCTATATAAACCTCCATAGTTTGTCCAATCTGATCCTTGAACATCATATTCACCAGCCTTTGATATGTTGCACCTGCATTTCTTAATCCGAACGGCATAGCAATATAGCAGTATATACCAGTTGGAGTCATGAAGGCTGTATCCTCTTGGTCGGATGGTTCCATTTGGATTTGTTGAAATCCAGATGAAGCATCCATAAAAGTTAACAATTCATGACCCGCGGTTGCATCCACCATGGAGTCAATGTGGGGTAAAGGGAAAGGATCCTTGGGACATGCCTTATTTAAATCGGTAAAATCGACACATACCCTCCACTTTCCGTTTTTCTTTTGAACAACAACCACATTGGCCAACCATCTTGGATACTTGACCTCTCTAATCATACCTGCCCGGAGCAATTTCTCTACCTCTTCCTGGATAATGGCATTCCTTTCCGGTGCAAACTTTCTTCTCCTTTGATGGATTGGTTTGAAGGATCTGTCAATGCCGAGTTTGTGAGTGATTACATCTTTGGATATACCAGTCATGTCTTCATGTTTCCATGCAAAGGTAGTCTTTCTCCTTTTTAGGAAGGATACGAGGTCTTCTTTCATTTCGCCAAGGATCCCTGATCCGATATAAACTGTAGATTCAGGATCATCCGGATCCATAAGGATTTCTACCACATCCTGTTCACTCGCCTCCAATACATCCCTTGGAGGATACTTTGATTGCTATTGCTCCCTGGATTTCGAAGCTGGTTTCATCGATGAAGTATAGCAATTCTTAGCCTCCTGCTGATCACTATCAATCTTCACTATTCCCCAGGGACTAGGGAGCTTCACACATTGATGGTAAGTGGATGGGACTGCTTTCATATCGTGTATCCAGGGCCTGCCAAGGATAACATTACAACAAGATAAACAGTCTATAACACAAAATTTTTGATAAGAGTGTAGGCCTTCAATGTATATTGGGAGTTTAATGTCCCCCAGGGTATTCTTAGTTTCACCACTAAATCCCACGAGCACAGAGGATCTTGGTATGATCTCTGATTCAGGAATACCCATCTTCTTTAGGACATCAAGCTGGATAATGTTCACTGAACTTCCTCCGTCTATAAGGATCCTGCGGACAAAATGGTTAGATATGAAAAGTGTAATAACTAAACCATCGTGATGAGGATCCTGGATATCAACACGATCCTCTTCATCAAAGGTTATGACTTTCCCTTCCGAGACACTTGATGTTCGAACAGGTCTTTCTCCGTTATCCATTTTAGTTTCCTTTGCATGCCTTTTAGCTGCTGAGAAGGATGTGCCGCAAATGTCTGATCCTCCAGAAATGAAGTTTATCACTTGTGCATCCGCTGGAGGGGCTGGAGCCTTCTCAGGGATCCTTTCAGGATCCTGAGTCCTTGACTTTTTTCTTCCCAGCAATTCTTTTAGATGCCCCTTGCTCAACAAGTATCCAATTTCCTTTCTTAGTGCAATGCATTCTTCTGTGAGGTGCCCAAAATCTTCATGGTATGCACACCACTTTGATTTATCCTTAGTTGCAGCTGGCCTATCATTTTTTCTGGGCCATCTAGCTTTATCACCAAGACTCTGCATCGCAAGGATTAGTTCATTGTTATCAACACTAAAACAATATTCAGAAATTGGAGGATAATCCTCATCATCCTCTTCTCGATCAATAGAATGCACGTTCTGGTTATCAGATCTGTTGTAGGATCTGAACTTGTTGTTCCTGAATGAGGATCCTTGCTTATCCTGCTTTGAGGATCCTGCTAACCTCTCCTGGATCCTCTTGTCATCCTCTAGCCGGATGTACCTGAGGGCCCGGGTTCTTACCTCATCTAGGTTCCTGCATGGTGTCATAACAAGATCATCATAAAATAACAAATCCCTAAGCAATCCCATTTTGAAGGCCTCAACAGCCGTGGCTATATCTAAGTTAGGAATGTCTAAGGATTCTTTACTGAATTTGGTAATGTAATCCCTTAATGATTCATTATGACCCTGGGTTATCCTATACAGATCACTAGTTAAACGCTCAAATTTTCTACTACACGAAAACTGATTATTAAATAGATTAACTAGGTTAGCAAACGAGGTAATAGAGTAAGGGGGAAGACTTAGCAGCCATTTGAGAGCTGATCCAGTAAGAGTAGACCCGAATCCTTGCACAGGCATGCTTCCTTTAATCTTTCTGGGATCGGATTGATTTCCATCCTCTCCCTGTATTGTGCTATGTGTTCTTCAGGATCTGTTGAACCATCATACAGCTTCATTGTAGGCACATGGAACCTCTTGGGTATCTCAGCATCACAGATTGGTGGTGCAAAACGAGATATCTTGTGGCTCCCATCTGCAATCTCTGGGATAGGTTTGACCACTCCCGGAACACTTGATATCATATCCTTTAGCTTTTGCAATTCTCTGGCCATGGCATGATTGATACCTGGATCCTGCATAAGACCATGGTTAGTAGTATGAGAATTATTAAAAGTGTTACCTCCCATTGGATTCAAGTTAGGAAGAATGGATGTTAATCCATATTGTTGAGGCTCTGGAATGATCGAGGGACCAGTAGAGGCATTGGTCTGCATTGGAATAAAATCTCCCTGATGGACATCTGAACTTCCTGTTTGCAAACTCCTCAAGGATCCTGGCATCTGGAAGGATCCCTGAAACTGGGACGATCCTGGAACAAAGGAGGATCCTTGAACCTGGGATGATCCTGGAACGAAGGAGGATCCTTGAACCTGGGATGATCCTGGAACGAAGGAGGATCCTTGAACCTGGGATGATCCTGGAACAAAGACTTGAACCTGGGATGATCCTGGAACGAAGGAGGATCCTTGAACCTGGGATGATCCTGGAACGAAGGAGGATCCTTGAACCTGGGATGATCCTGGAATGAAGGAGGATCCTTGAAACTGCTGCATTCCTGAATATCCTCCTGAACTCGTGAGGGATCCCATATGCTGAGGATAGGATCCCGCTGGCTGGAAATATGAACCTGATGCCTGGGTCATTGTTGTTGTTCCGTAGTGCACTCCTTTTGGTCCACCCACATATTGAATGTCTGGAACCACTGATGGCTGAGAAGTAATCACCGGAGTATCAAAATTCAAAGATCTGGGCATCAGTGGGGAACGATCCTCTGCCGTTTTCTTCTGTTTCTTAATTTCGTCAATCTCCCGGAGGATCCTTTCGTTGGTCTTATCCTGCTCTTGTGCATGATTCCTCATCTGCAAAATCAAGGCATAGAGATCATTAGTAGTAGGATTAGTTGAAACAGAAGAGGTAGGTGGTTTTGAGAAAATGGGAGTTGGTTTCTTCGCGGCATTCTCAGTATTCTTCTGGGATCCAGAAGGTGGTGGAGGCAAAGGAGGGACGCCTTGTGAAGAAGTGAATGAGGGCATCAAGTTTGAAGCACTCTTCGCTGAGGAAGCCATTTGCTTGGTTGTAGTGAACCGAAATGAGCACAGAAATGCGTATTTTTCTAAGGACGAAGCACCAATTGCCCCACGGTGGGCGCCAAACTGTTTTGGTCAAAAAATCAGATGAGGATATTGCAACCAAACTCTCGATTACGGGGTATGATGCTTGAAATGTAGAACAATGATGAGGATCACTTTAATGTAAAATTGCTCAAACAACACAAGGGTTTATACGGGGAAAAAGCCCTTGATCAAGAGTTGATCTCCTGCACAAAAAACCCCGGGTGATGGAAACTACCGATCACCAAGCTCAAATAAATGAATAAATGTTTACAACTTCGGATAGTAACGAGCTAGGTACAAGGATCACTATCGTGAAATGTGTAAATGTGAATGAAAATGAATGAATGTTCGTCGAGAGCTTCAAGTGTGCGAGTATATGAGTGTGTGTAGCTGTAAAAATGACTAAGTGTTTTTCTACTAGCTCGTTACCCCTTTTAAAATA
Source organism: Helianthus tuberosus (assembly GCA_030545235.1). NCBI lineage: Eukaryota > Viridiplantae > Streptophyta > Magnoliopsida > Asterales > Asteraceae > Helianthus > Helianthus tuberosus. The sequence continues at coordinate 68,382,600 of CM060356.1, read as the reverse complement.
GAAATTTAACTACCAAACTAACTATCCGACTTTTGTGCCAAGCCCCCACGTTCTCCATAACGTCCATTTTTAGCTAAGCACGTGCAGAATAGTTTGGGAATATTCTCCAGGAATGTCGCCAAGACTTGGTCAAGCTGGTTATACCTGCGAGATAGTACAAAACATAAGTAAACAATCGTCAGTACGAGGATCCTTAAAGTGATCCATGATCCTGATCCTGAAGCTCTTCTGAGGATCACCACCTGTCACAGAAGTAAGGATCACTAGTTAGGATAACGAATAGGGATCACTAATTGTTAGAAAATCCTCCCCTAACACTCTTACCTTTGTAGGGTCTTGAGCGTTTGGTTCACTTATATCAAGAATCCTGCAAGCTTAACAAAACACTTGAATCTAAGCTAAAGGAAGCAGAAATCACAATCTCTGACCAAGGTATGATCGCGGCCGCCAAGTCTCGTCATTACGAGGAGAAATACAAAGCTATGACCCAGGAACATCAAGTTGCTCTTAACAAAGCTACTCTTCAAGCCCAGGCCGATCTGGAAGCTGCCCATGTGCAGTACGAACGGGATATGGTCAGTTACCGAGAAAGCCTCAAAAGTTCCGTCGTCATTTCTCTTCTCCAGGCTAGGTTGAAGATGGCTCACGAGGCCAAAACATTAGGCTTCGAATGCCCTTCTTGGGACGTTGGTGCTTGGGAGACCAAGCTGAAGAATCTTGGCGGTACCTCTTCCAAATCAACTGTCGATGAACCTTCTAAAGCAGTTGAAAAGGCAATTGATGCTGACAAGGATGCTGAGGCGGATCCCAAAATGGATGTTGCTGAAACCGCTATGGAGCAAGAAGGCACTACCCCCTAGAGCTTATTTTCATTCGAACAATTTTATGTCTTTATGAACAATTTTCATTTCTGTCTCTAAACAATTTGATAACCGAAGGCGGATGGGTCCTGGGTTTCAGGATGAAACCTTCGGTTATCAACCAGTATTGATCGCTTTAAGAATAATTTCATCTTTTGACTTATTTTCTGTTACCTTGCATTACTTAGTATGAGTCTTATTTTTGTAAAGATTTTGTATTGGTATCTTATAAAATATCCTGATCAGTATGCTCAGTAACATACTGCAAAAGCCTTGTATTAGATAGATCTTCCAAACGTTCCTTTAATTTTGTAAAAATTTCTTTAGAAAGTAAAAAATAGTCTATCTTTTCAAAACCAAGTTTTGATAATATTTAAATGATCAAAGTTCCAAACCAATACTAGTTTCAAACATCCTAATCAAATATCCTTAAAAGGACTTTCAGGATATATATCAGGATACTTAACATAATGTCACCAAAAACCTAAACGAGGCTTATAAAGGAAAGGTCATACCAGAAATAGGACATAAACCTATTACCAAACTTCAATCCCTTTGCAACTCTTCCAGTGAAGATGTCCCCTGTGCAAGGTACTTAGTGCATTAGTCGCAAACTTCATCCTTTTAGCTTTACACCACCACCTTGGAGGGAATGTCCCCTGTATACAATGCCTTCAAGTATCTTAGAAATCTACTTAATGTCAGTTTCCATTGCATAAGCAATTTTTTACGTCCCAAGGGTAAAACCCAAGGATGTACTGGAGATAAATCCTTTGTATCCTGGGGAAAATCCCAACTTTTCATGCGCTACAGGCGGGAGTGTATAAACTCCAAGACTTAGAAAGGTGAAAACCTTTAAACCTTAGAGAGTATGAAAATACCCTTTCGTGAGAGAGGGTGATCAATCCTCATATACCTTTAGGATTCAAGATATAGCCAATGGTAACGAAATTGTCAGCCACTTTTACATGGACTGGTCCCGCCACCTTGAACTATCCCTGAATAACTTGCGCTCCAGGCGGGGTGTTTAAACCCAATTCGGAAGAAAGGTGAATACCTTTAAACCTGTGAAGGGATCAGTATCCCTTAAACGTGAGAGAGGGGGCCAATCCTCTAATCTTCTGAGTTATCCTGAGTGCATATCCTGGAGCTATATCCTGAAACATATCTTGCAAAACAAATGTAAACTAAGGTGGGTGTTAGCTTGGCTAACACCCCTCCGATGCTTAAGTCAGTATCAGGTTACAAAGAACAAATTAAACCAAACACATTTAAAAAAGATAGAATTCATACCATTCTGAGTTAGAAATTGAATTCTAAACTCACTTGAAATAGAGCTTAAGGTGTATAGCATTCCAAGATCTCGGTAGCATATCCCCCTCTATATTCTTGAGTCTGTATGCTCCTTTCCCTGCTTCTGATTCAACTTCATATGGTCCTTCCCATTTTGGAGCTAACTTGCCATCGGCAGGATTAGTAGTATTTTGAAAAGCCTTTCTTAACACCCAATCTCCAACCTTAAATCTTCTGGTTCTAATATTCTTGTTATATGCCCTGGATATTCTCTGTTGATATGCTGCCATCCTTAGCCTTGCCGCATCTCTCTTTTCATCTATAGTGTCTAAATCCTGACTCAAGGCTTCAGGATTCTTCTCAGGATCACTTAAGACAGATCTTGCAGTAGGTATCGTCATTTCTGTTGGAATCATTGCTTCTGCTCCAAACACCAAGGAAAACGGGGTTTGGCCTGTTGCATTCTTTACCGTTGTCCTATCAGCCCATAAAACAAAGGGTAATTCTTCTGCCCATCTTCCTTTTTTGGCTCCAAGCCTTTTCTTTAAGTTACTGACAATTATCTTGTTTGAGGATTCTGCTTGTCCATTTGCTTGAGGATGTACCGGAGTGGATGTTATCATTTTGATTCCCCAACTCTTGCAAAAGTCAGTAGTCCTCTTACTTATGAACTGAGAACCATTGTCACAGATTATCTCAGCTGGTACTCCGAATCTGGTCAGGATATTCCTCTTTATGAAGGATACTACTTCTTGGTCTCTAACTTGAACAAATGCTTCAGCTTCAACCCACTTAGAGAAATAATCCGTCATTGCTAGCATGAAGACTTTTCCTCCCGGAGCTTTCGGTAGCTTTCCCACTATATCCATACCCCACTTCATAAATGGCCAAGGGGAAACAATAGGATACAATGGTTCAGCAGGTTGATGCAGTATGTTACTATGTCTTTGACATGCGTCACATCTTCGAGCATATTCTGCGGCATCTTTTCTCATTGTTGGCCAATAATATCCTGTCCTTAATACTTTTGAGAATAACGACCTGCCCCCAGCATGGTTACCACAATCCCCTTCATGTATATCCTGAAGTACTTCCTTGGCTTCAGGATCCTCCAAGCACCTCAAATACGGTCCTGCAAGAGATTTCTTGTATAAAATATTATCTATAATAGTGAATCGTGATACCTTCATCCTAAATGCCTTAGGATTTTCATTTCCAGGGATGTGTCCTTCTTTGAGATATTTCATGATTGGAGCCGTCCAGGGTTTAAGATCCTCTTCAGGATGTTCTGCCCCAGGATCCTGAATACCAGCTACTTCTTTATCCTGAGGATTCGTTGCAGGATATAAGACATGTAATATCGGTATTTGTGTCCCTTCAGGTATCCTGATCGATGATCCCAGATTTGCTAAGGCATCTGCTTCAGCATTATCTTCCCTTGGTACCTGTTCAAGTATAAAAACATCGAAATATCCTGCTAATTTTTTGAGAATATCGAGATATTCGATTAATTTCTCTCCCTTAACTGCATAGGATCCATTAAAATGGTTAGTAATTAACAAAGAGTCCACATATACTTGCAAATTTTTGATACTCATGCTCTTAGCCAACTCTAATCCTGCAATTAAAGCCTCATACTCTGCTTCATTATTAGTAGCAGGAAATTCACACCTAATAGCCTGGGGTAATATGTCCCCCTGTGGCGATTTTAGTAGTATTCCTAATCCTACTCCTCTTACATTAGATGCACCGTCAGTATATAATGTCCAGGATCCTGAGGATTCTCCTAACTGTTGAACTTCTAGGTCTACCTCGTCCTGAATGTCACTACTGAAATCAGCCACAAAGTCAGCTAAAGCCTGAGACTTTATGGCATTTCTAGGTTCATATACTAAATCATAAGCACTTAACTTTACTGACCACTTGGCCATCCTGCCTGACATTTCTGGTTTCCTAAGCACATTTTTGATAGGATAATTTGTTTTAACATGTATCCTATGTGTCTCGAAATAATGCCTAAGTTTCGTTGATGCCATAATTAATGCTAGTATCAATTTTTCTAAATGAGAATACCTAGTTTCAGCATCTAACAAACTTTTACTAACATAATAAACAGGATACTGCTGACCTTCATGGTCTTTTATAAGAACGGCACTTACAGCATTCCCTGATACAGCAAGGTACAGGGATAGTGGTTCACCATTTTCCGGCTTCATCAATAGAGGTGCGGTTGAGAGATACCGTTTCAAATCCTGCAGGGCTGCTTCATGCTTTCCCCCCATTCGAATTTTTTGTTCTTCTTCAGGATATCATAAAAGTCTTTGCATTTCTCTGAGGATCTTGAGATAAACCTGTTTAGGGCTGCTACTCGGCCTGTCAATCTTTGTACGTCCTTCATATTTAAGGGTGATTTTATGTCCAGGATAGCTTTGATCTTCTCTGGGCTCGCTTCTATCCCCCTTTTTGTCACCATATATCCAAGAAACTTTCCTGCTCCCACTCCGAAATGGCATTTAGCAGGATTCAGCTTCATGTTGTATTGATCCAGGATATCAAATGCTCCTTTAATATCCCGGAGGTGATCCTGAGCTTTCTTTGATTTTACCACCATATCGTCAATGTACACCTCCATGGTGTCCCCCAGTTTGTCTTTGAACATCATGTTTACCAATCTCTGGTATGTTGCACCTGCATTTTTCAAACCAAAAGGCATAGCTGTATAACAATAAATACCTGTTGGTGTCATGAAAGCGGTATCCACCTGGTCAGAAGGCTCCATTTGGATCTGTTGAAATCCTGAGGATGCGTCCATGAAGGTCAGCATTTCATGCCCGGCAGTGGCATCTACCATTGCATCAATGTGGGGAAGAGGAAATGGGTCTTTAGGACAAGCTTTGTTCAAGTCTGTGTAGTCTACACAGACTCTCCATTTCCCGTTTTTCTTCTGTACCACAACTACGTTTGCTAGCCATCTTGGAAACTTGACTTCTCTGATCATTCTGGATTTTAATAATCTTTCAACTTCCTCCTGGATAATCATGTTCCGCTCAGGAGCAAACTTCCTTCTTTTTTGTTGCACAGGCTTAAACGATTTATCAATTCCAAGCTTGTGAGTGATAATATCTTTGGATATGCCTGTCATATCCTCATGCTTCCATGCAAACGTTGACATTCTGCATTTTAAAAAGTTAATTAACTGCTCTTCAATATCCTGAGGGATATTGGTCCCTACGAGCACCGAAATATCGGGGTTATCCTGGTCCAGGATAACTTTCTTCACATCCTGCTCCGGATCCTCCACGATATCCTGGGCCCGCGTCTTTAATTGCTATGATGCACTAGGTTTGGCTGAGGATTTCATTGAGGATGAGTAGCACTCTTTCGCCTCCTGCTGATCACTATCAACTTTGACCACTCCCCAGGGGGTAGGTATCTTGATGCATTGGTGATATGTTGATGGCACGGCCTTCATATCGTGAATCCACGGTCTTCCCAATATGATGTTATAGCAGGATAGAGAATCCATCACACAGAAACGTTGTATCGAATTGACTCCTTCAACGTATACTGGCAACTTTATCTCTCCCACTGTGTTTCTAGCCTCTCCACTGAATCCAACAAGCACGGTAGACTTTGAAGTGATATCCATTGGAGATACATTCATTCTCTTCAGAGTTTCTAGTTGGATTATGTTGACGGAGCTGCCATTATCAACCAGTATCCTGCGCACAAAATGGTTGGCCACATATAACGTTATTACCAGAGCATCATGGTGAGGATCCTGGACAGTATCCCTGTCATCTGCATCAAAAGTGATCACTTTGTCAGTTATGAGGGTAGTCATCCTGACAGGTCTGTCTCCCCTTTCGGCCTTGGCTTCCTTTGCATGTCTCTTTGCTGCCGAATACGAAGTTCCACAAATGTCGGATCCCCCCGAAATGAAGTTGATTATCTTGGCATCCGCGGGAGGTGATGCTGCTCGTTCAGGATCCTTCTCAGTATCCTGACCCTTATTCTTCTTTTTTCCTAAGAGATCTTTCAGATATCCCTTGCTTAGAAGATAGCTTATTTCTTTCCTTAGAGCAATGCAATCCTCAGTCATATGTCCGAAATCTTCGTGGAAAGCACACCATTTTGACTTATCTTTCCAGTCAGCCTTTTGTTGATTCTTTCGAGGCCACCTAGCTTTGTCTCCTAGACCCTACATAGCATACATCAATTCAGGAATATTAACAGAAAAGCAATATTCGGACAACTCAGGATACTCGTCAGGATCCTCATCTTCGACAGCGTTCACTCTTTTGTTTTCATTTCTACTATACGGCTTAGGCCGATATGACTTGAACGAGGATTCTGACTTCCTATTGGTTGATTCATAAGTGTTGGATGAGTTCATCCTTTCTTGCATCTTCCTGTCATCTTCTAGACGGATATACCTCAAAGCCCTGTTACGAGCTTCATCGAGATTCCTGCAGGGATTCATTACAAGATCCTGATAAAACTGAGAATCCTTTTGTAATCCCATCTTAAAAGCTTGCACAGCTGTTGCAACATCAAGATGTGGGATATCCAAGGATTCTCGACTAAATTTGTTCACATAATCCCTCAAGGATTCCTGAGGCCCTTGAGTTATCCTGTAAAGATCACTGGTTAGTTTCTCAAAACTCCGACTACAAGAAAATTGACTGTTAAATAAATTAACCAAATGAGCAAATGAAGTAATTGAGTGAGGAGGAACGTTTAACAGCCATTTTAAGGCTGATCCTGTTAGAGTAGAACCAAATCCCTTGCACAAGCACGCTTCCTTGAGCTCCGGAGGGATAGGGTTAATCTCCATTCTTTCCCTATACTGAGCAATATGCTCCTCAGGATCCGTAGTCCCATCATAAAGCTTCATGTTGGGGGTTTGGAATCTCTTTGGGATCTCAGCATCACAGATAGGATACGCGAAACGAGATATCTTGTGGCTGTCTTGAGACACTTCCGGGATCTGCTGGACCACCCCAGGTACACTAGATATCATGTCCTTTAACTTCTGAAGTTCCCTGGTAAGTGCTGATGTTACACCTGTATCCTGCAAAGATCCACCACTGTTAGTAGCATGAGTATTGTTATTATTAGACACGTTACCAGTTGGAGGATTTTGCCCATATCCTGAAGCATATCCTGAGCTCCTTATGGTTGACATCTTGACCAAGGAGGGTATTTCAGGAGTATGATTCTGAGGAAGACTGGGCACGATATTCCCCCTATTATCCTCGGTATATACAGCTGAACTAAAGTTCAACGCTCTGGGGTGTAACGGAGTGACATTGTCCTCCGCAGATCTGCTCGAGCCAGCCTTCAGGAGTTGTATCTCCCTCAAAAGCATTTGGTTTGTTTCCTATTGCTGCCTCATTTGTTCCTGCACACTTCCAAATAAGGTTAAAATTTCATCATTAGAAGCTAAAACGGGAGCAGACCCCTGGACACTCCGAGTTGGGATAACATCTTGAGATTGTGTAGAGGCTGGCATCCTTGGAGGAGGTGGTGGAAGCACCGAACCGGTAGTAGCAGAAGTCATAGCGGACACAGTAGAGGAACTCATGTTTGATCTTGAGGCCATTATGGACAATGTGGCAAAAAGTTTTGAAAATAGAAAACCGATTAGCGATTTGACAAAAATTTTTAGTAAAGAGAGCACCACTTGCCCCACGGTGGGCGCCAAATTGTTTTGGTCAAAAATTACCGACGTAATTAAGTGATCAAATTAGTTAAGTGAGGTAGTGTGCTAGAAATGAGTGTCGAAAATATGTTAATCAAGTTGATTTGTAAAAACAGTTTCAGGATACGGCTCAAGATGTAGAGCTGTATCTATGATCAAACAATGAGCAAAAATAAAGTAAACGACACGAGATGTACGAGGAAAGCCCTTGATCAATCTAGATCGCCGGCATAAAACCTCGGGAGCTGACAATCGCAGCTGCCTTGTTCTTCAATTACTTCAAAAATCAGGATACAGTGCAGGATGTGGTACGGATCGACTAAGTGTTACAACGAAACTTGAATACAAGTGTGGTGTTTGCAATGAGCTAGAGAGTTTACGTATGAAAGTGTTAGTGAAAAATTGTGTGTTCTAAGCTGATCCGCCCCCATCTATTTATAGTAAAGATAAAATAACAAACTAGCCTAAACTTGCGGGATCCACCGAATATTCCTTCTTCGAACGTTGTAGACCTGGTCTTTCGGGCTCAACGTCTCTTCCTCAACGAATTCGTCCGAGTCTTGAGGAGAAGAAGTCCTCTTGACCGTTAGCAAGTCTCAGCCCTTAACCTGCACGTGGTTAATTCAATAAGCCTCAGGATATCGCCCAAGATGTTAGCAATATCCTCTTCCAGCATCCTGGTCACAAATGAACAAACATAGGCAGGATATTGGTCAGGATATATACGTTAAGAAAATGACCCCTAACAGTAATAACCCTGCCACACTCCGTCAGGCTATCGAATTAGCAGCGACATTGACTGAGTCGCAGATTCGGAAGAATAAGTTACACAGGAAGGGTGACAAGGGCAAGAAACAGTCGTCTGACAAGGAAGATAGCAAGAAAGGTCAAAACAAGAATGGAAAGAATTCTGGTTCTTCAAGAGGGTCAAGGAAGCGTAAGGCTTCCCAAAATTTTGCTGTCACTGCCCAAGCTAACCAGGCAGCTCCCAACCAACCCGCACAGCCTCCAGCGAAGAAACCCTATTCAGGGAATGCACCTTTTTGCAATAGATGCAATAGTCACCATCAGCCGCAACCTCCGTGCCGTTTCTGTAATAACTGTGGGAAGTCGGGTCATCTTGCCGCTACTTGTCGCATTCCTGTTAACCAGAACCAGGCAGTTCAGAACCCGGCTCAACAAGTTGCTCAGCCTCTTGCTCAGCAACAGGGTCTAGCTGCACGACCTCATTTTCCTCCCGGTTCGTGCTACAATTGTTGGGATCTGACCCATTACAGAAACCGGTGCCCAAGGCTGGCTAACCAGAATCAGAATCCAAACCAGAATCAGGCTCCGGCTCGAGGTCGAGTCTTCAACATGAATGCCCAAGAGGCACAGGCGGACAATAACGTGGTGAACGGTACGTTCTTTATTAATAATCAGCCTGCATCTGTTCTTTTTGATTCGGGTGCCGATAAGAGTTTTGTGTCATTGTCTTTTGAACCAATGCTTCGCGTGTCTAGAACGAAACTAGGTAAATCTTTGACAGTAGAGGTTGCTAGTGGTGAACCCATTGTTCTTGATTCTGTTCTTCGTAACTGCCAGTTGAACCTTAACGATCATCTTTTTTCCTATCGACCTCACGCCTATGCAACTTGGAAGCTTCGATGTTATTGTGGGTATGGATTGGTTATCCAAGCATCACGCAGAGGTAGTTTGTTTCGAGAAGATCGTTCGTGTGCCGCTTCCGATAGGCGAGATCCTACAGGTTCGTGGTGAGAAACCTGCTGGTGGTCTCAAACTCATGTCTTGTTTTAAAGCTCGGAAATATCTGCGGAAGAACTACGTGGCCTTCTTAGCACATGTTACAGCAGATAAAGGCAAGGGTAAGTCTATTTCAGATATTCCTGTCGTTCGGGATTATTCTGAAATATTCCCTGAAGAGTTACCTGGTCTACCTCCAGCACGCCAAGTCGAGTTCCGCATTGATCTCGTACCTGGTGCAAATTCCATTGCCAGAGCTCCATATCGTCTTGCACCGTCTGAGATGCAAGAGTTATCTAAGCAGCTTCAGGAGCTCTCTGACAAAGGTTTTATCCGTCCTAGCTTTTCACCTTGGGGTGCTCCCGTTCTTTTTGTTAAGAAGAAGGATGGATCTTTTAGAATGTGTATTGATTATCGTGAGCTTAACAAGCTTACCATCAAGAATCGATATCCCCTACCGCGCATAGACGATCTCTTTGATCAGGTACAGGGCGCTTCTTATTTTTCGAAGATTGATCTGCGTTCCGAGTATCATCAACTTCGTGTGCATGAAGAAGATATTCCCAAGACAGCTTTCTGCACTCGTTATGGGCATTATGAGTTCACAGTCATGCCATTCGGTCTGACTAATGCTCCTGCTGTTTTCATGGACTTAATGAATAGGGTCTGCAAGCCTTATTTGGATCAGTTCGTCATTGTTTTTATTGACGACATCTTGATTTATTCTAAGACGCGAGCTGATCACGAGCAACATCTTCGTCTTACTCTGGAACTCCTAAAGAAAGAGCAACTTTTCGCCAAATTCTCCAAGTGTGAATTCTGGCTTAAAGAGGTTCAATTCTTAAGACATATTATCAACGAACAAGGTATTCATGTAGATCCCTCCAAGATCAGTGCGATTAAGGATTGGGATACGCCTACTACTCCTACTGAGGTTCGTTCTTTTCTTGGTCTAGCGGGTTATTATCGCCGCTTCATAGAAAACTTCTCGAAGATTGCAGTTCCTCTAACTTCTCTAACTCGGAAGAACAAACCCTTTGATTGGGGATTCAAACAAGAGGAAGCTTTTCAAAACTTGAAGCAGAAGCTTTGCGATGCGCCTATTCTATCATTGCCTGAGGGTGATGATGATTTTGTCGTGTATTGTGATGCATCGAAACTGGGTCTTGGCTGTGTTCTAATGCAAAGGAACAAAGTCATAGCATATGCATCGAGGCAGTTGAAGATACATGAGAAAAACTACACCACTCATGATCTTGAGTTAGGTGCAGTTGTCTTCGCTCTTAAGATCTGGAGACACTATTTGTACGGTACAAAATGTGTGGTTTTCACTGACCACAAAAGTCTTCAGCATATCTTCAATCAGAAAAAACTCAACATGAGGCAACGACGTTGGGTTGAGCTACTAAACGACTATGACTGCGAAATTCGCTACCATCCTGGTAAGGCGAATGTCGTAGCCGATGCATTGAGTCGTAAGGAACGTACTAAGCTTCATTGTGTACGTGTTCAATCTGTTATTCAAGCTCGATCCGATATCCAGGCACGCATTTCTCAGGCTCAACAATCTTGTGTTTCACAGGGTTTGATGGATAAGGAATTTCCCTATCACATAACACCTGATTTGGAACTGAAGGACAATGGATCGTATTACTTCATGGACCGTTTGTGGGTCCCAAGCCAGGATGATCTTCGTACCTTGCTTATGGATGAAGCACATAAGTCTCGTTATTCTATTCATCCGGGCTCAGATAAGATGTATAAGGATCTTCGTATTCACTATTGGTGGCCTGGTATGAAGAAAGACATTGCCTTATATCTATCAAAATGCCTTACTTGTCTTAAGGTTAAGGCTGAACATCAGCGTCCTTCTGGTTTATTGGTGCAACCAGAGATCCCAGTTTGGAAATGGGAAAACATTACTATGGATCTTGTTACCAAACTTCCACGCACAAAGAAAGGTCATGATGCCATCTGGGTAGTTGTTGATCGTCTTACAAAGTCAGCGCATTTCTTGCCAGTCCGTGAGGATTTTCCTGCTGACAAACTTGCTAAAATCTATGTGGATGAAATTGTAGCTCGACATGGTGTTCCTTTGAACATCATTTCTGACAGAGATGCTCGTTTCTTTTTTTTTTTTGGTAAAGGGTTACCCCGGTGATTCTATTATAGACAACCGCCAAATAAGTACAAGTAGTGAGGATGAGTTCCCCACTAGTTCATATACAGGACATGCCCCATATATGTAAGCAAAAAAACAAACCAACCAAGTTACCACCTCAATCTAGCCTACTACAATCATAATAATGACTAACTAGTAGACAAACGAATGGTCAATCTGCTATGGGGACCCAACTTAATCTGACCACAGCTTATCATCCGCAGACGGATGGTCAATCTGAAAGAACAATCCAGACTCTGGAGGATATGCTTAGAGCTTGTGTGATCGACTTTGGTGGTAGTTGGGATTCACATCTTCCGTTAATTGAATTCTCCTACAACAACAGTTATCACACCAGCATCAAAATGGCTCCTTTCGAAGCTCTCTATGGTCGAAAATGTCGTTCACCAGTTTGCTGGAATGAGATCGGCGAGGCTCAGCTTACTGGACCTGCCCTCATTTTAGAGACAACTGATAAGGTCAAAAGAGATCGTGATAACCTTCAGACAGCTAGAAGCCGTCAAAAGAGTTACGCGGACCCAAAACGCAAGCCCTTGGAATTTCAAGTCGGTGATCGAGTATTACTAAAGGTCTCACCTTGGAAAGGTGTGATCAGATTTGGAAAGAAAGGAAAACTCGCACCTAGATACGTTGGACCATTCAAGATCGTCGAAAGAATCGGTAAGGTAGCCTACAGACTTGAGTTACCTCCTGAACTTGGAAATGTTCATCCAACTTTTCACGTGTCCAATCTCAAGAGGTGTTTAGCTGATGAAAAGCTCCACATTCCACTTGATGAAATTCGTGTTGATAAAACACTGAAATTTGTTGAGAAACCTGTGGAAATCATGGAACGTGAAGTCAAGTGGCTCAAACGCAAGCGCATCCCTTTGGTCAAAGTTCGCTGGGAAGCTAAACGTGGACCTGAGTTTACTTGGGAACGCGAAGATCAAATGAAGGCGAAATATCCGCATCTTTTCCCACGAGTTTCCTCTAAATAAATTTCGGGACGAAATTTCCACAAATAGGGGAGACTGTAACATCTGTGCTTGTAATCATTGTGAACAGTTCGATTATCAATAAAATAATGTTATTTGATCCCAATGTTTGTTTGGTTGTGTTTTACATTTTTCATGTTTTGACTTTTGCTCAATTTCAAACTCTATATCGCTTTCTGGAGAGTTATACGCAAACTGGTGCGTAAACGTAACCAGTTTAATGCGAAAAATACTCCGGAACATCAACATATACTTAACATACCTTAAATAACCTTTACATAACTTAGAAATAAGTTTTAAAGACTTTGGTATGGCAAAAACAAGTTAATTCGGCTACGGGGACTAAATTTGACAAACTGCGAAAGTATGCCAATTTGAACTGTAACAGACATTCCGAAACATGACCATAAGTTAAACATACCATAAATATCCTTTACATAGCTTAGAAATAGGCTTTGAGGGGTTCGGTGTGCTAAAATAAACTTTTGGGTCAATCAGGGACTAAAAGTGTCAAAAAGTGCACAAGTTTGCACTTTTGCGCATAACTCACGTTCTGAATACATCCGGACATCCAAAAATTTATGTAAGCACTAAAATATTTTATTTTAGTGTTTGGCATAAGAAAAATCCATTCGTTGCGTCATTTGGATCGTGTTTCGCGCTTATACGCATTCCGTCGTAATTAAGCGAACATCGCGTTCGTACGACCAAACGAACCAACATCCGACATATTTTTGAGCATGTTTCATGTCCACAATGTTTAGGCATCATTTTAGGGCCTTAAAGTTGGCTTAACGGGCCTTAAACATGTCGGAAATGGCTTAAACACATAACAGGGACTGAAACTGCAACTTTTGAAACTTGTTGCTGATCTGCAGACTTCAGGCGGCCCGCGTAAAACCAGGGCTATCCTTTACGCGGCCCGCGTCAGCCTCTCAGACCAGATTCGATGTTTAAACAGGCTGTTAACAGCTGCATTACCCACAAAACCCACTTGCACATGGTAATTCTGATACTAGGGGCTGGTTTTGGATGTGCACATGGTATTACAATACCATGGGTGCAAGTGTATGGCCAAGATCAAAGCACGTTTTCCGATAAACGATCCTAACGGTGCTAGTATTCCTATAAATACCCCACCCCCATTTGCGTCAAACTCACTAGAATCTGATTTGAGAAGCTCTAAGTTGAAACCTTTGTTTCATACCTGAGCTACTTGAATCAAGATTAGCATTCGGGGACCCTTCGTAAGTATTCCTTCGTTCTTTTATTGCTTTTCGAGTCCGAAAGTCAAACTTTGTTTGACTTTCTGCGTTGACCAGTTTATGGTCAATGCGAAGTTCGTTTGAACTTCGCAACGTGATTGTAATCACGATGGTTATAGTCCCTTGTGACTATGCCTACTGATTACCATGTTGTCTAGGGTCGCAAGGGTAAGCGATCTGATAAATCGCTTATACCTTCGAACCCGACCCATTTGGTCGATCATTAGGATCCGACCAAATACAAGAGGTGACCATAGTAGGTAGGGAATGACCTTCCGAGGTTATACCCTATGGTCACATCGTTTGAGTAGTTGTATGATAGGTAGTTTATATGCCTTAGGTAAATTACCAGAATACCCTTTTCATGTATAATTGGTAATTAAGCATATGTAACCTAAACTTTTGTCACATAACTGATTATGTAACATGTTAAGGCATATTCTACTTGTCATAGGTCTAGTTAGGCGGACCGAACGCGTTTCACGCGAACGACGCGTTAAAGTAGCATAAGCTACCTAAACGGGTCGTATTGGGTCGTAAGCACTTATGTTAGGTTTCATTTAGTATGTAGGCTTTGTTAAACCATATTACACGAGTCTCCATACTCGTTTGGTTGACGAACCCTCATTCTATCCGATCCTCCGATTTAGGTCCGGTTTATTAACATAGTTACCTATATTAGGTGCCGTTTGATTCCGTGATCTCTAGCATTGCTTGGTGGTTATCTTAGGACTTCTGAGCAATCTCAAGTGAGTACATAGACCGCTCTTTTACTATTTTCCAAACTGTTTTGGGGTGAAACACATGTGCCTACTTGTTACTTTCGTGTTTTCCTGCTTTCACATCATATACTTGCTATGTTCATTAGTACATTTATAGTACATGATTTCATTGTGTTCATGCTATGTATGTCCATTGTGTGCATACTTAGTACATTGTTTTACATTACATTTCATGCTATGTATGTCCATTGTGTGCATACTTAGTACATTGTTTTACATTACATTTCATGCTATGTATGTCCATTGTGTGCATACTTAGTACAGTTGTTTTCATCACATGCTTACATTTTGTTATGACATTTGGGTTGTTTACAATGGAACAATACATTCATTAACATTAGCTACGCCGTTCGTTAGTAGGTAGTGGTACCATAGGAATTGACAATTCCCGTTCCTGAAATCCTGGGTTTGTTTGGATTGGAAGGAATGACCGAATTCGATACACATAACTTAGATAAACCTTTAATTTGTTTAAGGGTTTATTGCCACAGTCTCAAGGCTTGGATGTATGCATTTTCACAATACCGCATAAATGTTTGTATCAGTATAGCATGCATCTGTTCCACAAAACATAACTTTGATTTAAACCATGTTTTACTTCAATACCTTGTTTTTGTGCATTTCACATATGGTTTAGTTGATATATTTCACTTACCATACATGATATTTTTGGGTATACATTACATGATCTACATTAAACATAAACATTTTGACATTGATATACACAATTAGTGGTTTACATTGGACATAGACATTTCGATTTGGTTTACACATTAACACATGACAATTCATTTATACGTAAACAATTTACATTGGTGGTTGGTTTGAGTAAGTGATTTGAGTAACGAGGCGTGTGTAATATGATACAAGCATGGTGGATACGCCGCTGGTACTTCCTATAAACAAGTGTTTGTATGATATTACATGTCGTAGCGTTACTTAAATCATTTCAATATTTGACATATTACGTTTTACATAAACAACTTATTTTCACAAGACATTGATTTACAAAACAACTTATCTTATACAAACTCATTTTTCTTGGTTATTCATTTAACCTTACATTATTCTCTTATTTATATATATCATTGCTTTTTGAATGATTTACAAAACAAAACAACTTACAAGGTTCATGACTGACTTTTGTTAAACAACTTTTCCTAAACTTATAAGTCATGAATCCTATTTTCACAAATCCTATGTATCTCACAGGCATTTTTATGCTGACGTACCTATTTTCACATGTGTTTTCAGGAGCTATTGCGTAGGATGATGACCATGACACTAGGGCGGACCTGTGCCTTAGAGACTAAAAATGAAGATAGACTAGTTTAATTATGTTATGAACTCTTTTTTTCCTGTTTAAAGACAATGTAACACTTATGTTTATAAATAAGATACAACTTTGAATGCCATGGTTATGAAACAATTAATTCTGTTACAACACTCCCCGACGTTTTCCGCCACGTTTTGTATGTTATACGTGGTCGGGGTGTGACACAAAGGTCAACTTCCTAGCGATACCAAGGTAAATCCTTCCCATGGTTCGTCACGAGGTAACAATGTTAATATTAGTCATGTTAGTGTGTTGAGAAGTCGCAAAGAATTTAAAGCCAATTTGTCACCGGGTTTGGTTGACGGGGTAGTTGAGGATGTCACGGCTAATGAAAGTGATGATGAAGTTTCACCGGTTGTATCTAAAGAATCAAATGTTAAAAACCGGGTTTGGGTGAATATGAAAAGAATGAAAAAGATGAAGGTAAACCCAGTCAAGTCCCGTTTCCATCGGCTTTACTTGACCCGGGTAGGAAAAATTTTATTGCATCAAGAGGTCCCCAAAAAGAAGAGTTGTGGGACATGTTCAAACAAGTAAAAATCAACCTTCCATTACTTGATGCAATAAAACAAGTACCCGCATACGCTAAATTTTTAAAAGAGTTATGCACACAAAAAAGGCAACAAAAGAAGAAAATGCCTAAGCGGGTAGATTTAACCAGGCAAGTGAGCGCGGTGTTGAATGGAGAGCTTCCCCCTAAGCTCCAAGATCCGGGCACGCCATTGATAAATATACAAGTTGGTAATTTTCAAATGGCAAAGGCGTTACTAGATCTTGGAGCCGGGGTGAGCATTTTACCGGGGGGCTTATATGACCAATACGACTTTGGTCCGTTAGCAAGGGTAGAGACAACGGTTGTTTTGGCCGACTTGTCTCATAAGCTACCTCGGGGGATGGTTCAAAATGTGATTGTGAAAATTGATGAGTTCTATTACCCGGTTGACTTTTTAGTTTTGGACTACTCATCCGTGGACCCAAAACAACAACAAAATGTTATTTTGGGTCGGCCATTTTTGAGCACCGCGCATGCTGTGATCGATTGTAGATTTGGTATAGTTGATATGACTTTTGGAAATCGGAAAATGCGCTTGAATGTTTTTACTAACAATTCTAATGATGTTGGTGTTGATGAGTGTTTCATGGCAGATTTAGTCGACGAATGCAACCCACACGAGTACGAGGAGGATAGTATGGATGTTTGTCTTTGTGATTTTTCTGAACAGGTACATGCTTGTGCGCTAAGGGTTGAAGAGGAAAAACAGGATGCTATGGCTTTGAAGGAAGGTCGACCGCCATGGACCCACCAATTTGAAAGCTTGCCGGTGGAGATAAGTTCGGGTACTAAACAATCACTAGAAGAACCACCAAAGTTGGAACTCAAAGACTTGCCAAGCCATTTGAAGTATGCTTTTCTAGGGGATAATGACACTTTACCGGTCATTATTGCCTCTAATTTAGAGATGGCGCAAGAGCAAGCTTTGTTGGAAGTTTTGAAAGAGAACAAAGGAGCTATCGGATGGACGATTGCCGATCTTAAAGGAATTAGTCCATCAATCGTCATGCACAAGATAATCACCACCGAAGATGCAAAACCGACAAGAGAAGCTCAACGGCGATTAAATCCGAACCTAAGGGAGGTAGTAAAGAAAGAGGTAATCAAATGGTTGGATGCGGGAATTATCTATCCGATTTCGGATAGTGCTTGGGTAAGTCCTACCCAAGTTGTGCCTAAGAAGGCCGGTATTCAAGTAGTCAAGGATGAAAATGGTGAACAAATTGCCACCCGACCAGTCACCGGGTGGCGTGTATGTATTGATTACCGTAAATTGAATGCCGCCACTTCTAAGGACCATTTTCCGCTACCTTTTATTGACCAAATCATTGAAAAATTGTCGGGTAAAAAATACTACTGTTTTTTGGACGGGTATTCGGGTTACAATCAAATAGCAATACACCCGGATGACCAACACAAGACCACCTTCACTTGTCCATATGGTACCTTTGGCTTCCGACGAATGCCATTTGGCTTGTGCAATGCACCGGCAACTTTCCAACGATGTATGATGAGTATTTTCTCGGACATGGTTGGAGAGTCGCTTGAAGTGTTTATGGATGACTTTTCGATTTTTGGCACTAGTTTTGAATCTCAACGAGTTACAAAAAAGTTTTAAAAAGATGTGTTGAGAAAAATCTAGTGCTTAGTTGGGAGAAAAGTCATTTCATGGTGCAAGAGGGCATTGTGTTAGGCCATGTAATATCGGAAAGGGGTATGGAGGTGGACAAAGCAAAAATACGGGTAATATCAACTTTGCCACCACCGAAAAATGTTAAAGGTGTAAGATCATTTTTGGGACACGCGGGATTTTATAGACGTTTCATAAAAGGTTTTAGTGTTATCACCAAACCGTTATGTAACTTGTTGTTAAAGGATGTTCCATTTGATTTTACTAATGAATGTTTGCAAGCCTTTAATGTTTTGAAGGTACATTTGGTGAAAGCACCCATCTTGCAACCGCCGGATTGGTCCAAGCCATTTGAAATCATGTGTGACGCAAGCGACACTACAATTGGTGCAGTTTTAGGTCAACGAGTTGACAAAAAGCCGATGGTAATTTACTATGCAAGTAAGACTTTATCAGAAGCGCAACTGAATTACACCACAACCGAAAAGGAGTTTTATTAGCGGTGGTGTATGCTTTGGATAAGTTTCGTTCGTACATTTGGGGGAACAAAGTGGAAGTGGTAGCGGCGCATTCGCTTTCAGAGAATGGAATGAGATGATGTCTACCATTTTCGGGCCTCCTCAGCCGCGCTACTTTTAGTCAGGTCGTGCTCCTTATATATTTTGTGAATATTTGTTAGTTTGATATGTTTATGGTCGGGTGGATGGGTGGTGTTTAGTTGTGATGTTTTGTTTTGGGTTGTGAGAGTTGGTGGTGTTATGTTTAAAAAAAATATAAAAAAAATATAAAATGAAAAATACCAAAAAGAAATTTGTGGTTTGAGATTATGAGCTTTTGGTTGATGTTAAAGAGTTTTAGCGATCAAATCTTCCCAAAACCATACATCGGGGTCAATGTATCCCAAGTGTGGGGATGGGGAGAAATTTTTGAGGTTTTTAAAAAATTTTAAATCAAGCAAAACATTGTGAGAATTTGAACACCTTGGACTAACCCCAAATGATGTACCGGCAACCCTTAATACCCTTTTTTCTTGGTGAGAGTTGAAGCCACACTGGTAAATAAATAATAATTGTCTTTGATGAGAGTGGCAACGGGTGGGGGTGCATTAGAACTTGTGCGTGAATACGGTTTGAAGCCTTAGTTGGACATGAATGTAGAAAGGATAAGGATATTTAGGTAGCCTCGTCATAAGTGTGTGCGAGTGTGGGTTTTGGGGGTTTGGACCTCATTAATTATATATATGAGCATGGTTGCGAGAGGGGCGGGGGTTTGGACATTTAGTTGCCCATTTTTGTGCCTAAAGCCGATCATTTGTTACCCCTTAGCTAGTTACCCAAAAATTTACCCGACTTGACCCGGTCTTATAGTGTTAGTAGTAGTTTTAGTAGTGTGTAGATATATTTGATGTTATGTTGAAGGTTTGCTTTGAAAACTTTGTTTGCTTAAAAAAAACAGAAAGGAAAAAAAAAGAGAAAAGAAAAGAAAAAGAAAAAGAAAAAAATGGAAAAAGCAATGAAAAAAAAAGAAAAAAATGATGTTGAGTTGTTTTGTATATAGAAGTTTAAGTTGGTAGTTTGTGTTTGTTTTATTGTGTAATAAAAGACCGGGTTAAGTTTTTCGCTACTACATATATATGCCATTTCCTACCGTACACCTAGCCATGTTACAACCTTAAAGTCCCTTTGATTTGCATTCATGTTTGGCACTTGTTAGGAGGAGAACCGATTTAGGTACAAGCCTATAGTTGTGCAACCACCCGTTTGCCTTTTGTGTGTCTAGCTTACAAATGCTAGTGCTTACTTGTTGCCGAGAGGAGAGATATAGCTAGGGGTGTGTTATTTCGGGTGTTAAGAAAGGGTTAGTAAAAAGGACTACATGTTTATGCTTGGTTTATGTTGATCGTTTGTTTTGAAAATGGTTTTGATGAGTTGCTTGGGACAAGCAACGGATAAGTGTGGGGATGTGACGGGTGGTCCATTGGACAACCCTTAATGATGTTAAAAGACGAGTTTATCCCTCACTTGATCGCGTAATTATCTTGAATTAGATGATTACAGTTGCTTATGTTTCAGGTACACTTTGGAGCTTAAAATGGATAAATCGCTGCTTTGGATGGACTGGAGTGGAACGGGTCAAGCATGGAAGGAAAGAAGAAACAAAACAGAAGATTCAGGGGTCCACCGTAACTTACGGTGGCTACCGTAAGTTACGGTAGTCCTGAAAATCCCCTGTTTCTACCGTACCACAGTAAAGAACCACCGTAGCAGTTTGGAGTCTACCGTAACTTACGGTAGGCACACCGTAAGTTACGGTAGAGGTGACGAGGAAAAGTGTAACTGCCTCATTTAAAACCGTTTTCATGTGCCTTTTCACATAATTCAGGATTGGAACGTTTTCTCTGCACTTTGTGGGCGAATTTTAGCTTTGGATATCATGGGGGAACAATTCTAAACATTTGCTTTTGGTTTTTGATTCGTATGAACTTGAACTTTGATGTTATGATGATCAACCGAACAATGTCCGGCTAAATTTGTGGTGATCATCTTATGTGAATGTTTCTCTACAACTCTTGTGTGATTTTCTTAATTTTTAGAATGATAACTTTGTGTTTGCTTTGATTATCATGGTGTATGAATATTTGATTGTAGCTTGTTAATTGGTATTACAATTCTAGTCTAAATCGTACGTTCTTGGTGTCATTGACAATCGAGATATCACGGGAAGGGTTAGGGTTGGATATTGATTGATTGATCATCGGGAAATGACCTCGCATTGATATAATCCGAGTACTTTGTTCCCTTTTATCACAACAATTATTTATGCACGAGTTATGTCTGTGTAACTCTTTCTAGTTGGAATTTTGCACAAGTGTTAAAAGAAACTGAACCCTAAGATGATCATTGTTCTCATAATCTGAATTAAACATCCAATCTTGATTAGCAATTAGTTGATAACTTAGTTTTAAATCAAACAATTCAAACTCTTGATCTTTAATTTTTGCACATTAGATTAATTGTAGTTAATTTGCAAGACTATAGAATCAACACATTTTCCACAAACTCCCTGTGTTCGATACCCATTTACTGCGATCTACTAGTTGTAATTTGGATTAAATTTAAGTGTACTACGACAGCACGTCAGACAACATAGGGAGTACTCAACCCGAGTAGTCTATTATTAGTGTCGAATCACCTCGACTGTGTCGAATACCCTCGACTGTGTCAAATCACCTCGACTGTGTCAAATCACCTTGACTGTGTCAAATCCCCTTGATTGTTTCAAATCAGCTAAATCACCTTGACCGTTGTCGAATCACCTCGACTGGGACACAACAGCACTCTAAGTGGTCACACAAGGACCATGAGTGGGGCTCGGTCGTACCCGTTAGATCTAACCCTTGTCCATGATTCTTATGAGAGTTAATGGCATTTTAGTTTCAGCCTATGCTCACATGATCTAATAGTTCATTTCATAGCCAAATCATACCCATGTTGACATGTATTTCACCCTGAGAGTTATGAATCCGAAAACAGTTATGAGAAAAGGGGGACATGAACTCACAATTTTGCATCCTGTGGACTCGTATACTTAAAGGTCCTGCTACGAGTCGTACAACTACCTACAAACGTGCCATGTTTTATTAGACGTTTAGGTCGTGTAACGACTCTTAGTCTTAGTTGTTTTTTTTTTTTTGGGTAAAGGGTTACCCCGGTGATTTTATATATTCACAACCAAAAAACACAAGTAGTGTAGAGAGCCTACACTAGTTCAGTCATAGGACATGCCCTATGACAGTACAACCAGAAAAAAACAAACCAAAACAAAAACAACCACTAAACAGAAACGCCACTAGACAACCACTATCTAGACAAACTAACACATATATTAATCGTTAATCAGCTGCCATCATATTGCACTTCAGACCCCTTGATCTCCCAATCCCCAAGCAACCTTCGAACATTAGCACAATCCTTCAGCTTCGCTCCCATCAGTTTATACCGCACTTGTTGAGTAATAAGTTCACTAATAGTTTCCGGAGGCCGCAATTGATTCTTGAAAAATCTAGCGTTACGCTCCTGCCAAATGAAATAAGCACTAGCCGCCACTAACAGTCTTGCAACATAGTCATTAACGGATTTCGACTTGGCACGATCACGCAACCACTTAACAACTTCATCCCACTTCGGCTGAACCAAATCCATGCCAACCTTATGCCTAACCATAATCCACACTTGAGTCGAAAACTTACATTCAAAGAATAGGTGATGATGAGAGTCGTGATCCTCATAACATAAGAAACAACACATCATGTTCATGTTCTTTCTTCGCGAAAAATCCCAGCTCAATATTAGTCTTAGTTGTTTTTTGGGTAAAGGGTTACCCCGGTGAAATTTTATATCAACCAAATAAAAACAGGGTGTATCAAGACACCGATACACACTACTAGACTTGGCATACCAAGACTAGGAAAACAGAAAAAACAATAAACCCGACAAGCAACACAACCAAACAAACGGAAATATAAGAAAACAAAACACGGCCCTAAACAAACATGCCAAACATGCCAAAAACCCCCACGAGCCTCTCTAGCCTGGATCAACCTCTATGTTGTTCTTCGAGATCTGCCACCTATCCATAATCTTCTTTTGTTGCGAGTCTCTCCCAAACCGGAACCCCATAATTCTGAGTCGAACCGTCTCAATGACAACCTTTGCAAGTACACTCGCACTCCGCTGATGATGAGAAAATAACCTGTTATTTCTTTCCTGCCACACAAAGTACGTTGCAACCGCTACCAGGACCTTACTAATGATTTTATCCATGGTTTTAGAATTAGCATTAAGCTCCATCCATTGCATGATAGAATCCCAAGAATCCGTAACATTTTCCATGTCGACCAACTGCCTGACCAATCCCCAAACATCTGAAGCATAAACACATTGAAAGAACAGGTGGTCTCTTGAATCTCGGTCAGACTTGCATAGAGGACAACACATGAGACGCAGATTAGTAGCACTACCCGCTTCCCAAATGGCCATCCTGTCTTGCGTTTTCAACTTGTTCTTGATAACCAACCACATGTGGAAAGAATGTCGGGGTATACATTGGCTAAACCAAACCGCACTTGCCCATGAAACCTTATGACACCTATTCCGTAAACAGTTCCAAACCTCCCAAGAACTAAAACCTTGAAGGTTACCTTCTAAATCTTTCCAGCAAAATCTATCATTCATATCAGGAGTAATCTGGATGGATTCAATATTTATAAGGACAGGAAAAAGAGTATACCATGCCTGAGGCCAAAGCCATTGGCCATCCTCCGTCACAATGTCAGCCACTTTAGAATTTAAAGAAAAACCCGCATTAGCAATAGCTCTAGGGGATATGAATGACCGAATCGGACTACAAGAGCACCAGTTATCACTCCAAACGTTTGTTTGAAGGCCACTTCGAATCGACATCCAAAAAAAGGAGCGAACACTCGAACGGATAGATAATAGTTTCCTCCAACCCCAGCTAACATTAGCTCGACATTGAACCTCCCAAAAACTTTTACCTTTCAGCTTGTACGTATGAATCCATTGAACCCAAAGAGAAGGCCGATTGGTGACTAAACTCCAAATATGAGAAGTTAAAAGAGCCTTATTAACATCTATTATGCTTCGAATACCTAGGCCACCCTCATCTTTAGGCATGCAGACATCCTTCCAGGCAGCTTTAGCACGAACCGATCCTGACTTACCACCGTTCCAAAGAAATCTACGCAACCGTTTTTCTAAATCCTTTAAGATACTAGATGGGAGCATCATAACCGACGCCCAATATGAGTATAAAGCCGATAGGACAGAATTAATAAGCTGAAGCCTCCCTGCAAACGAAAGAGATTTTGTCATCCAGTTATCAATACGTCTATCCATGCGTTCCAAAAGAGTCCTGCAATCTTTGGCCGTAAGTCTAGTAGAGATCAATGGGACCCCAAGATACCGAACTGGAAACGAACCCTCCTGAAATGGCATAATGTGCATAATTTGATCTTTAATGAGACGAGGAACATTACTTAAGAAAACCGTAGTCTTATCCAGATTAGGGTACAAGCCCGAGGCCAGAGAAAACTTATTAAGGGCCTCACGAAGATGCTTAACCGAGCCACTGTCGCCATGAGCAAAGAGAAACAAGTCATCAGCAAAGGAAATACTAATGATCTTCTGCTTGGAGCACCGAGCATGAAATTTAAACACCGTATGAGACGAGTGTTGGTGTAAAAGAAGAGTTAAGACTTCCATGACTAGGGTAAATAAATAAGGGGACATAGGATCCCCTTGCCTAAGCCCACGCTTCCCCGCAAAATAACCATGAAGTTCTCCATTAATGCTAACCGAATATGACACCGTAGAAACACATGTCATTATCCAATTAACCATTTTATGATGAAACCCAAAACTATGCAGGATAGATTCAAGGAACTGCCAACTGACTGTATCATAAGCCTTTTGAATATCAATCTTGAACGCACATCTAGGAGGCCCTCTATTAAGATGGTAATTATGCATTAACTCCTGGGTGGGGAGAATATTGTCAGAAATTTTCCTACCCGGTATGAAAGCCGACTGATTAATACTGACCAAGTGATTCAAACTCCCCTTAATCCTATCCGTTAAAATCTTGCTGATACACTTAAACAAAACGTTACAGCATGATATTGGCCGATAGTCTAAAACAGTGTTAGGCGTATCCTTTTTAGGCACCAGAGCAAGAATGGTATGATTAACTTGTTTTAGAAGCTTACCATTATCAAAGAAATCAAGAACCGCATTTGTCACCTCTTCACCCACTATATCCCAGGCAGACTTAAAGAACGCAGATGAGAAACCATCCGGCCCGGGGGCCTTGTTCTCACCAATGCTAAACATGGCTTTTTTTACTTCTTCTCTAGTCACCTCTCTAACCATTTGGGCCGCCACATCTTGGCTCAGGGTGTTAATAAACAAATCATCCTCATTAAGATTTTGAACCGGCTGATCAGTACCCAAAAACTTCGAGTAATGGTCCAAAATAGCGGCTGTAGCATCATTACCCTCAAAATAATTACCATGCACATCTTTAATACAATGGATCTTATTCCTAGCATTCCTACTCTTCACAGAGTTGTGAAAGTAAGAGGTATTCGAGTCACCCGCACAAAGCCACTCAACCTTAGATTTTTGCTTAAGAAAACATTCTTCGTCATAAGCTGCCACTTGGAACTCATGAAGGCACTTGGCAGCTAAATCACGAGTCACAGTATCAAGGGGGTTAGCATCCACCTGTTTCTGGAGCTCATCTAGGTCACTACGAAGCCTAGAAACCTTATCATGAAGATTACCTTGCTGATGTAAAAGTTTACGAAAGCAAGGTTTTAGGTTTCTCATTTTCTTGACTACCGAGAACATAGCATATCCCTGCACCTCCTTAGCCCATTCAGTAGAAGTAAACTGCTTGAATTCTGGTTTAGAAGTTAGGAAGTTTGCAAACTTAAATGGCTTCGGTTTAGCATGATTAACAGCTGGCAGCTTTATAACACACGGTGAGTGGTCCGAGATACGAGCCGGCTGAAATATCGCATAAGCATTAGGAAAAAGATCCAAGAACTTAAGGTTACCCATGACACGGTCAATTTTCTTTAAAACTCCAATACCCTCTTTAGGCTTCTGGTTCCAAGTGTAATGGCAACCATGTTGTTTAATATCTATAATCTCCGCCATTTGAACACAATCAAAGAACTCTCTCATTCCTATAGTATGGCAAGACGGTCCATAAAGGCAATCTTCCACGTTAAGAGCTGTGTTAAAGTCCCCAAGCACCACCCAAGGCCAATTTTTAGCAACAATGCTATGCCTACACAAATCCTCCCATAGCCTCCGACGATCTTGATACTTATTTTCAGCGTAAACAAAGGAGCAAAAGCAAACCTTGGACTCCGCTTTAAACCGGATTTGCGTGTGAACAACCTGATCAGATTGGGAGAGGACCATAAGATCCACATCATCCGTATTCCACCCGATAATAATTCTTGTGCCACGCTGACATAAATTCCCATTAGAAGACCAGCTCCACCTACGAAACACATTCTTGCAGACTTTATGAAGATTATTAACATTAACATGCGTCTCTAAAATAGCACAAACACTCAAATGATTTTCAGCAATAAGTACACGGACTTCGTTTTGTTTCAGAGGACGATTCAAACCCCTTATGTTCCATGCTGCTACACTACCCATTAAAACCCATGAAACCGGGAGTGCTTGCCCCCTCAGATTTGCTGGCATTAGGATTGCTACTCATGTAAGCCGACATTTCAGTCGGAACAGTCTCTATAACGTCATCATGCACTGCATTTACATTATTTATTTCACCATCCACCTCAGCTGAACTATTACCCAGAGTATTACCCGCTGCTGATTGGTCATCAGCATCATCATTAGCTAATGCCTGAAAGGAATTAGCCACGTTAACAGTTGAGGTACCATTATTAGATAAAACCTCCGGCTTTGTTCCAGATGTACCAGGAGCATCTTTATTAGCCTTTGGTTTATAAATAAACTTAGTCTTTTGTTTCTTTTGTGGGAACCCATGTTTAGCCATTCTCTTACGATCAGTAACAAACCCTTCCTCATCTACCACCACCTGCTTTGCCTTATCCTTGATAATTTTGCTACAAGAAGAGTGATCATGACCAAATAAGCAACATGTGGGACAACGTAACGGTTTCCACTCATATTCAACTTTTACTCTTTCCATAATATACCCCTCCTCATCCATTTTAGGAATAGCTAACGTAATGTAATCTTTAAGTTCACTATCCGCGTTCACCTCAATCATTGCACGAGCATAACTGCTTCTGCCCCAGTTATCCACACACATATCAGCAGTATAAGAGTCAAGCCTTTTCGGAGTACCCAATTTCGAAGCCAACAAGCTTAATCCATCATCCGTGTACACCGAAATTGGGACGTTATGTAGTTTTACCCATAAGGGAATTGCTTTCACACCCTCCTTCTTCAAGCTAACCTTTGGAGACCATATATTCAGAAATAGAGGAACTTTTCTTATCAACCAAGGCCCACCTTCCAAAACCTTTGTTAATCCCTGCTGAGAATCAAACTTGAAGAAAAAGAAACCAGCCGAGTTCAACATAAGCTTTTGAAATCCAAACTTTGCCCACACATTCTTTGCATAGTATTCTACTACAGGAAATGGTAATCGACTTCCTAAAAAATAACCATAAAGCACATTCTCAAATTTATCTTGAACCTGTTTAACGACCTCTTTCGGAATAACTAGATCAGCATCTTCCCTGGTTTCTAACGGCTTCATAAGTCTGAAGTTGACTTCCCTCTTATTAGGAACCGATGACTGAAGTTTATCCGCATAAGACACTGGATCCGACGCCAACCCATGCTGATTAACCTGACTATCCGGACTGCTTGTTAACGGCGGAACTTGTACCGTAACTTTCTGCAATTCATCAATAATATTAATAACCTTAGGATCTTTCTGCACTACACCTCTACGCGGCAACAACAGGTTCCCATCAATCTTCAAAGGTTTGTTAAACAAGCTAGGTTTATCACGCATATCATTCACACTCATGGAACCCTTAGAAGTAATAAAAATATCCTCATGCATTCTATCTGAAAAAGACTGAAACCCTAAATCCTCCAAACCCATATCACGATTTCTTTCCATGCACGAATATTGAAAAAAAAAACCCTAGACGACAAACACATGCAACGTGAAACAAAAAACAGGAAAGATCACCACAAACAAAAACTCACGGCAACAAGGCAGAAGAAACCCTAGATTAAAAAAAGAAACGAAAACCCTAACTCTGACTGCAAAAGATTAGAAACCAGGATTGAAGTCTAGAAACCTTACTCAGAAGGATCGACAACACCCCAATACCTAACCCAGATTAATCAAAATCAAGGTTGAAGAACAAGAACTAGGGTTTCAAAAGAAATCGCCAAAATCGCCCCCCTCATACTTCTCATATTATGCTATTAATCCATGGTTGTGAAAACCTATTAGTCTTAGTTGTTTATTAAGACTTATTTTGGAATTCTTGGTATACTTTGAGTTACATCTTTGAAGTACATTATATAATTCCAAAGTATATAATTATTAGTTAAAATAATAATATTTTAGAGTAAAATGCCCGGATAGTCCCTGTGGTTTGGTAAAATTTCACCTTTAGTCCCCATCTTTTCAAAATTACGTGTATGCTCCTTGTGGTTTGCTCGTTTGTTACTCGGATAGTCCCTGAACTGGATGAGGGTTAATTTTCTCAGTTAAGTCTATGTGAAATGACAAAATTACCCTTGTCATTAAAAACAATATTTAAACATTAAAACACCCACCCTACCCTCTCCCTTCCCTCCACTCTATCCCACCACCACCGCCTACCTCTAACATCACCGCCACTTATGCCTGCCTCCCCCACCAACACCCAATTCAACTACCGATTTAGACCAATTCTCCAAACACCTAATTCCACAAATTTGATATCATATAAACCCACGAACTTGATTCAAGATTCAACCAAGAACAAAAAGACAAAATTTTAACTTTGCAGATTATTAATTTAAAAACCAACATGAATGATCCACATAAACTTATCACTGTAAAAATTGCATAACTGTTTTTCCTCCATACAAACATACAAAAGCAACAAATAGAAAGTATAATCAATAAAAGAATATACTGATGAATGCACATACAAAAAAGAAAGTTGAGAATTAGTTGGAAACCCTAGGTTTCTAGATGAAGATATTACTGATTACGAAAGAAATCACCCAATTTTGGGTGGAAATCTATGAACAAGATGGTGAGAACTGAATCGATGGAGAGTGTTTGATGGACAAAACTTACTGCGTGTGTGCTTCTGTTATTGGTTGAGACCAAGAGGTGATGGTGGTGCGTTCCAGTGGTTCTCCGTTGATCTTATTTGCGGTCGTATGTAGGTGGGAGGCGGCCAGAAATGGCGGCAACATCGGAGGAAGGTTGTGGTGCTGGTGGGGTGCAGTGGAGAGGGGAAGAGGGTGAGGGTGGGCTGTTTTAATTTTTAATATATGGTTTTTTAATGACAAGGGTAATTTTGTCATTTCCATAGACTTAACTAAGAAAATTAACCCTCATCCACTTCAAGGACTATCCGAGTAACAAATGAGCAAACAACTGGGAGTATACATGTAATTTTGAAAACGTGGGGACTAAGGGTGAAATTTTACCAAACCACAGGGACTATCCGTGCATTTTACTCTATATTTTAACTTAAATTATATTTATCCAATTATTTGGAATATTGTTAAAATAGTATATTTTAACTTTGTTTATTATGTATTCCCACATATGTATTTTCCCAAGTATGGGTGTACTTGTACTTGTGTATTCTTATACTCATGTATTTTGCCAAATATTGGTGGTGTATTCCGGTGTATAATTGTACGTATGAGAATACATATATTCTTGTATTTATTAAGTATTTTATACTTAACTTGTATTTAATATTCTGGGATATTATTTTCAGACAACTAAAAATCACCAACTTTATATTCTTAAAATATTCATATTTTAAGACAATTTTTATAGAAAATATCTATAACTTAACTTGGCAAAAATAAATATATACCTTCGTATATATCTCAAAAATAATATATATTTTTAAGATTAACTTTAGAAAATATATATTTCTATTTTTCGCCCAAGATAATATATTTTTAACTTGTTTGGGAAATATATATTTTCTCCACTCAAAAATAACATATCTTCAAATTGTTTAAGAAAATATATATTTTTCTTCACTCAAAAATAATATATTTTCTATTTGACAAAATATGATATATTTTGTAACACTTGTAAAAATTCATATTTTACGTTTCTTCGGTTCCAAGGATACCGTTTGACACCTTTGTTAAGTTACAAATTTATTTCCGGAATGTATATACTTATAGTACTTATGTCCGTTTGTCCGATTGTCCGATTGTCCATTATTCGGGTATAAATTATATATTTATTTTCTTGGAATTTTAGTAGTATTTTGTATTCCAAATTTTGGTATTTTGTTGTGTTGAATTATTTTCAAGTTCTCTCTCTAGACTGGCGATCTTGTTCTTCATGCAACCCTAACTTCCTGCATCGTGATCTTCTTCGTATAACAGTCTGTGAATAGTGAATTGACTTCTCAATGATCTATAACGAACTCGTTAGCGAACTTGTGAACGATCATGAATTAGGGTTTTGATCTTCTTTCTGCTTTTCATTCGCTGCCCTAGCTTCCTGGTTTCGAACAGATTGGATTGTGTTGTTGGTTTGTCGGTCCTTCTGGTAGGGCAGAAACCTTGACTTAACAATTATACTATTCGGTTTTGCTAGAATCAAAAGTTAGGGTTTGTTCTAGTCTAGGGTTTTTCTCGGCTTAGGTGGTTCTGCTGGATTTCTGGTTGATTCTTGCTGCATGGTTACTTGTTTTTGGTGCTAATATAGAGAGTTGTTTTACTCCTTATGGATGAACGAAAAACATCAGGTGGATATCCGAAGGATGATCGTGGAAAGCCTCCCTTACCTACGGGTATTGCGAGTAGGGTAGTGAACATTGATGGTGCAAAATTTATACCTCGTAGAGGTACTACTGATAATTCACAATCGGAGATCAAAAAGATAAACGTGATTGATGAACTCACTAAGATTACGAAGCTAGTCACTGTTCAATCATCATCGGCTCAGGATCCTTTATCAGTTACTGGAGAAGCTGAACCGGTTGAGGGCTTAACTAATCGGATATCGTATGCAGAAGTGACTATGAAGAAACCGGTGAATAATAGGGAGGTAAATTTCAGGCATATGGTCCCGGTTGATACTAACCAGGAAGCTGATGTGGTAATACCACGTGAAGTAGTACAGAAGGTTCAAGATAAATTTGAAAATGTGCTCTATGGTTATTTTCTGGGTAATTGTTTGCCGTATCCGGTAGTAGAGTACTATGCAAAGAATGTTTGGTCCAGGTTTGGGTTTGTTAAGCTGATGATGAACTCAGAGGGGTTTTTCTTTTTCAAGTTTGATTCTAAGGAAGGTATGGCTAAAGTTCTAGAGGGTGGTCCGTGGCTTATTCGGAAGGTTCCTTTGTTTTTGAACACTTGGTCACCTTCGGAGGTCCTAAAGAAGGAAGGAATAAAGTCTGTCCCGGTGTGGATTAAACTTCACAGTGTGCCTATTTCTATCTATACGGATGATAGATTAAGCTTGGTGTGCCAAAAAGGCTAGACAGTTATACGGCGGACATGTGTGCAGAAAACTGGAGTAGAAGTAGTTTTGCGAGAGCAATGATCGAAATAAATGCTGATTCTGAACTGAAGGAACACATTGTGGTGGCAATACCTAAGCTAGATCAGGAGGGATATATTATGGAAAAAATTCGAGTTGAATATGAATGGAAGCCCCAACGTTGTTCTCTATGTTGCATTTTCGGACATGATGACCACTCATGCCCAAAGAATGTTGTGATTAAACCAAAACAAGTAACAGTCGATGCTGATGGCTTTATAACTGACAATAGGAAGACAGTCAAACCAGGTGGCATATATAAAAAGCAGAAACTGAAGTTTCAATATGTAACACCTGTGTCATTTCAACCATCAAACAAATGCCAAACCAATGAAATATTGTATTTCATACTTTGGACTTGTATAAATATGTGTATCTTTTGCACATATCAACTCTTGTTCGATTTCAAGCTCTAAATCGCTTTCTGGAAGGTTATACGCGCACTGATGTGTAAATATAAACCAGTTTAATCCAACGAACACTCCGGAATAGTGAAATAGGCTTAACATACCTTAAATAAACTTTACATAACTTAGATATAAGTTTTGGAAGGTTTGGTGTGGTGAAATCAAAGTTTAATCGCTTACAGGGACTAAAGTTGACAAACTGCGAAAGTATGCCAATTTGAACTGTAATAGACCTTCCGGAACATGACCATAAGTTAAACATACCATAAATATACTTTACATAGCTTAGAAATAGGCTTTGAGGGGTTCGGTGTGCTAAAATAAACTTTTGGGTCATTCAGGGACTAAAAGTGTCAAAAAGTGCACAAGTTTGCATTTTCGCACATAACTTACGTTCTGAATACATCCGGACATCCAAAAATTTATGTAAGCACTAAAATATTTTATTTTAGTGTTCGCCATAAGAAAAATCCATTCGTCGCGTCATTTGGTTCGTTTTTCGCATTCGGGACCAGATTCGATGTATTAGCCGTTGTTTAATTCACAACCACACATTCTAAACTTGCTTAGTCAGCGGATAAGGATGGAATTTTGGTACCATGACATTTCAACACATGTATGGATGGAATTTAAACACCTAAACACCATGACATTTCAACACATGTATGGATGGAATTTAAACACCTAAACACCATGACATTTCAACACATGTATGGATGGAATTTAAACACCTAAACACCATGACATTTCAACACATGTACGGATGGGATTAAGGCACGTTTTCCATGAAACGATCTTAACGGTTCGGGTATTCCTATAAATACCCCATACCCCCCATTGCTAAAATCACTAGAAACTTGATTTGAGAAACTCTAAGTTGAAACATTTGTTTCATACCTGAGATTTTTGAATCGAGTTTAGCATTCGGGGACCCTTCGTAAGTATTCTTTCGTTCTTTTCCTTATTTTATTGCTTTTCGAGTCAGAAAGTCAAACTTTGTTTGACTTTCAGCGTTGACCAGTAATGGTCAATGCGAAGTTCGTTTGAACTTCGCAACGTGAGTGTAATCACGTTGGTCATAGTCCCTTGGGACTATGCCCACTGATTACCACGTTGTCTAGGGTCGTAGGGTAGGCGATCTAATAAATCGCCTATACCTTCGAACCCGACCCAGTTTGGTCGATCATTAGGATCCGACCAAACACATTAGGTGACCATAGTAGGTAGGGAATAACCTTCCGAGGTTATACCCTATGGTCACATCGTTTAAGTAGTTGTATGATAGGTAGTTTATATGCCTTAGGTAAATTACCAGAATACCCTTTTCATGTATAATTGGTAATTAAGCATATGTAACCTAAACCTTTGTCACATAACTGATTATGTAATATGTTTAGGCATATAACACTTGTCATAGGGCTAGTTAGGCGGTCCGAACGCGTTTCACGCGAACGACGTGTTAAAGTAGCATAAGCTACCTAAACGGGTCGTAATGGGTCGTAGACACTTAGGTTAAGTTTCATTTAGTATGTAGGCTTTGTTAAACCAAATGACACGAGTCTCTACACTCGTTTGGTTTACAAACCCTAATGCTACCCGATCTTCCGATTTAGGTCCGGTTTATTAATGTAGCTACCTATACTAGGTGCCGTTTGATATCCGCGATCTCTAGCATTGTTTAGTTGTTACTCAAGGACTACTGAGCAATCTCAGGTGAGTACATAGACCCCTCTTTTACTGTTTTCCAAACTGTTTTGGGGTGGAACACATGTGCCTACTTGTTACTTTCATGCTTTCCTGTTTTAACATCATATACTGCTATGTTCGTTAGTACATTATAGTACATGATTTTATGACATTTCCTGCTAGGTGTGCCCAATTGTGTGCATTACTTAGTACATCGTTTTACATGACATCTTGACATAGACGTTTGACATGGATATTTGACATAG
Source organism: Helianthus tuberosus (assembly GCA_030545235.1). NCBI lineage: Eukaryota > Viridiplantae > Streptophyta > Magnoliopsida > Asterales > Asteraceae > Helianthus > Helianthus tuberosus. The sequence continues at coordinate 68,348,557 of CM060356.1, read as the reverse complement.
ACATTTGACATGGATATTTGACATAGACATTTTGATATGATTTACATCTTGACATGAACACTTTGACATATTACCCAATACATTTGACAATTGATTTAAACATAGACTTCTTACATTGGTTGGTTTGGTTTGATTAAGTGATTAAGTAACGATGCGTGTGTAATATGATACAAGCATGGTGGATACGCCGCTGGTACTTCCTATATATAAGTGTTTGTATGGTATTACATATCATAGCGTTATTTGAATCATTTCAGTTTGAGACATAGAACATTTTATACAAATAACATACTTTTCACAAGACATTGATTTATAAACATCTTATCTTATGCAAACATATTTTACTTGGTTATTCATTTAACCTTACATTTATTTATACTTATCATCTGAACTCATTGTTTTTCAAATGATTTACAAAGCAAAGCAAACTAAAAAGGTTCATGACTAAACATTTTCTCAAACATAAGTCATGAAACCTATTTTCACAAAACCTATGTATCTCACAGGCATTTTTATGCTGACGTACCTATTTTCACATATGTTTTTCAGGAACTGTTGCATAAGATGATCAAGATACACATAGGCAGACTTGGGCTTTAGTGACAATAAAAGATGCAAGACTAGTTAATTATGTTGTTTTTCTTGTTTGTTAAGACATTGTAACACTTTTAATCAATAAAACGAAACTTCAATTGCCATGGATTTGAAACAATTAATTCTGTTACAACACTCCCCGACATTTCCGCCACGTTTTGTATGTTCTACGTGGTCGGGGTGTGACAGAAAAGATGGTATCAGAGCCAATGGTTATAGGGAATTAGGTTATTAGTAATGCTTTGACCTAGTCTATAACCTTTCTAGGACCCTAACGCGAGTTTACTTGCGTTTAGTCATAAAACAATACTGTCACCTATCCTTAGGCGACGACCACAACAAGAACATAAATTTCAAAACCGCTTTGAAAACTAATCATCTGTTCAAGGATGATTTATTACAAGGTTTTGAACCCTCTATTGTAAGGTTTTGAACCCTCTGTTATATGGTTTCGAACCCCTTTGAATTTTCAAAATCTCGTCAAGGTTTTGGGTTTTAAATAATGTGAACACGAGCAAACTGGAAGGGTGAATGCCTGTATTCTGAGTTTTCTGTCTAGGCAAGCACTTCGTATACATCTCAACCAGACGCGAGACCAGTTGTGCTTACCTGGGAATTCTTGGGATGAGTGTTCACTTATAGGCGAGCATGTCTTCGCGATACATTATTTTTGACCTATTTACTTTGATTAGTCACCGTCTCATTTGTTTGCCTTAAGTAACAAACAAATGATCGCAATTTTATGCATTGTTATTCTGTTTTCATTTCCCTTGTTCCCTCCCATATCTCCTATGTTCTTCATGGTGTCTCTTCATCGCAACAAGACTCGAGTGTCCGGACCAGGTGCTACAACTGCCCAACAAATAGGCGTAGTACTCCAGAAGACCGTTGATTTAGCTATCACCATGAGTCAGCTCAGGAATGAAGCCGTGCAAGGGAACCGCTCCTTGGAGAAGTCAGTGAAACCGTCATCATCTAAATCAAATACCATGTTACAAATGTACCCCCGGTGGACGATGGAGACATTTGGATAACATGTGTCGCTTTGCTGTTTAAAGCAAGGCAGTAGCAAACCCTGTTGCTGCTTAACCTTCAAGTTCTGCTTCATATGTCGCCCTGGCATATCTAGCGCCTGAACCTCATGAACTTTCTACCTTGTGTATCGACTTAAGCACGCCTAGTGCAAGGTGTCGAAGCACCTCTCGTTACACAAATTTCAAAATCCATAAAGGATCTTTCTATCCTCATAATCAGATCCTTGTGGATGAATATCACTCAAATCGGAGCCCTTAATTGAATTATTCGCATGCCTTAATACGAACATTACCATTCAATAAGGACAAAGCCGAATTCTTATTTAGATCTTCCTATCTTCATAGTTAGATTCTAATGATTTAAGTGCCAAATGAAATCCACGAATTGGATTCCTGGTGCACTTTGAGTATCCGCGTCCAAAGATAACAAATTAATAACCAAGTTAAACAATTATGTGATTATGTGCTTATGTGTTCCCTTTTATGTTTTTGTGTGATCCAAATTCTTGTCATCCAAATCCTCGTAAAATCTTCCATATCTTTGGGTGCTATACTAAATCCTCAACGGGCTTGTACGTAATAGTAAAGACCCTTGGATTATATTGTACAATTCCATAATTAGATCCTGAGAGGTCTAGGTAAACAGATTGATCCAAAAATCTGGTTAGGAATATCATGTGATGATATAGCTGAAAGGACTCCTTGGTGGTCTAATTAAAAGGATCCTTTGTTGATCTAATTAAAAGGACCCTATGGTAGTCTAGTCACACTCATCACAGGTTTGATTATCCTCCCCACAAACATTTCAAGACAAGTTGTGCGGACTATGCAAGGAATTGCATAATTATGGATGCATACATAATTATGAAATTCAGTGCACGGAAACCACAGCAAATTTTGTCATGTGTCTAGAGACTATTCCGTTCATTTTTGTTTCTGAAGATGTAAAATGACTATTCCGTTCATTTTTGTTTCTGAAGATGTAAAATGACTATTCCGTTCATTTTTGTTTCTGAAGATGTAACATGACTATTCCGTTCATTTTTGTTTCTGAAGATGTAAAATGACTATTCCGTTCATTTTTGTTTCTGAAAATGTAAAATGACTATTCCGTTCATTTTTGTTTCTGAAGATGTAAAATGACTATTCTGTTCATTTTTGTTTCTGAAGATGTAAAATGACTATTCTGTTCATTTTTGTTTCTGAAGATGTAAAATGACTATTCTGTCCATTTTTGTTTCTGAAGATGTAAAATGACTATTCTGTTCATTTTTGTTTCTGAAGATGTAAAATGACTATTCCGTTCATTTTTGTTTCTGAAGATGTAAAATGACTATTCCGTTCATTTTTGTTTCTGAAGATGTAAAATGACTATTCCGTTCATTTTTGTTTCTGAAGATGTAAAATGACTATTCCGTTCATTTTTGTTCTGAAGATGTAAAATGACTATTCTGTTCATTTTGTTTCTGAAGATGTAAAATGACTATTCTGTTCAATTTTGTTTCTGAAGATGTTGTGGAAAATGACTATTCTGTTCATTTTTGTTTCTAAAGAATGCCTGTTGAAAATAACTCTGTTCATTTTTCATTTCTGAAAAATGTTCGTTAAAGAGAAATTACAGGATTACGTCTTGTTCATCTTTGATGGTTATTTAACACAAAGTCACAAATAGACTCCTACGAATAAATTTTTTTTTTTGGGTAAAGGGTTACCCCTGGTGAATTTTATATAAATAATAAAACAGGGTGCGACAAACAGTTGACACACACTACTAGGCTTCAAACACAAAGCCTAGGACACCAAAAACCAACAACCAAAAACATAACAGCCTAACACAAAGACAGCCCAACAAAACTAAGCCACACAACACAATGACCCAACCCTAAATGCTCTTTAACCCGGGTTCTCTTCCATGTTGTGCATTGGAATCTTCCATCTCTCCACCAGCTTCCTATGCTTCATGTCACTTCCGATCTTGAACCCCATTATTCGAAGTCTTACCGTATCAAGGATCACCTGAGCCACTGTATCAGCACATCTTTGAGTATTCGAGAAAAGCCTGTTGTTCCGCTCTTGCCAAATGAAATATGTAGAAGCCGCCACAACAAGTTTGCACACAATTTGATCTAAATTCTTTGAACTCGCATTCTGCTCTCCCCAATCCATAACAGACGTCAATGTATCATCTACACTCGCCATATCAAGAAATCAATCCTACGAATAAATTTCGGGACGAAATTTCCTAAAGTAGGGGAGACTGTAACACCTGTGTCATTTCAACCATCAAACAAATGCCAAACCAATGAAATATTGTATTTCATACTTTGGACTTGTATAAATATGTGTATCTTTTGCACATATCAACTCTTGTTTGATTTCAAGCTCTAAATTGCTTTCTGGAAGGTTATACGCGCACTGATGTGTAAATATAAACCAGTTTAATCCAACGAACACTCCGGAATAGTGAAATAGGCTTAACATACCTTAAATAAACTTTACATAACTTAGATATAAGTTTTGGAAGGTTTGGTGTGGTGAAATCAAAGTTTAATCACTTACAGGGACTAAAGTTGACAAACTGCGAAAGTATGCCAATTTGAACTGTAATAGACCTTCCGGAACATGACCATAAGTTAAACATACCATAAATATCCTTTACATAGCTTAGAAATAGGCCTTGAGGGGTTCGGTGTGCTAAAATAAACTTTTGGGTCATTCAGGGACTAAAAGTGTCAAAAAGTGCACAAGTTTGCATTTTCGCGCATAACTTACGTTCTGAATACATCCGGACATCCAAAAATTTATGTAAGCACTAAAATATTTTATTTTAGTGTTCGCCATAAGAAAAATCCATTCGTCGCGTCATTTGGTTCGTTTTTCGCATTCGGGACCAGATTCGATGTATTAGCCGTTGTTTAATTCACAACCACACATTCTAAACTTGCTTAGTCAGCGGATAAGGATGGAATTTTGGTACCATGACATTTCAACACATGTATGGATGGAATTTAAACACCTAAACACCATGACATTTCAACACATGTATGGATGGAATTTAAACACCTAAACACCATGACATTTCAACACATGTATGGATGGAATTTAAACACCTAAACACCATGACATTTCAACACATGTATGGATGGAATTTAAACACCTAAACACCATGACATTTCAACACATGTATGGATGGAATTTAAACACCTAAACACCATGACATTTCAACACATGTACGGATGGGATTAAGGCACGTTTTCCATGAAACGATCTTAACGGTTCGGGTATTCCTATAAATACCCCATACCCCCCATTGCTAAAATCACTAGAAACTTGATTTGAGAAACTCTAAGTTGAAACATTTGTTTCATACCTGAGATTTTTGAATCGAGTTTAGCATTCGGGGACCCTTCGTAAGTATTCTTTCGTTCTTTTCCTTATTTTATTGCTTTTCGAGTCAGAAAGTCAAACTTTGTTTGACTTTCAGCGTTGACCAGTAATGGTCAATGCGAAGTTCGTTTGAACTTCGCAACGTGAGTGTAATCACGTTGGTCATAGTCCCTTGGGACTATGCCCACTGATTACCACGTTGTCTAGGGTCGTAGGGTAGGCGATCTAATAAATCGCCTATACCTTCGAACCCGACCCAGTTTGGTCGATCATTAGGATCCGACCAAACACATTAGGTGACCATAGTAGGTAGGGAATAACCTTCCGAGGTTATACCCTATGGTCACATCGTTTAAGTAGTTGTATGATAGGTAGTTTATATGCCTTAGGTAAATTACCAGAATACCCTTTTCATGTATAATTGGTAATTAAGCATATGTAACCTAAACCTTTGTCACATAACTGATTATGTAATATGTTTAGGCATATAACACTTGTCATAGGGCTAGTTAGGCGGTCCGAACGCGTTTCACGCGAACGACGTGTTAAAGTAGCATAAGCTACCTAAACGGGTCGTAATGGGTCGTAGACACTTAGGTTAAGTTTCATTTAGTATGTAGGCTTTGTTAAACCAAATGACACGAGTCTCTACACTCGTTTGGTTTACAAACCCTAATGCTACCCGATCTTCCGATTTAGGTCCGGTTTATTAATGTAGCTACCTATACTAGGTGCCGTTTGATATCCGCGATCTCTAGCATTGTTTAGTTGTTACTCAAGGACTACTGAGCAATCTCAGGTGAGTACATAGACCCCTCTTTTACTGTTTTCCAAACTGTTTTGGGGTGGAACACATGTGCCTACTTGTTACTTTCATGCTTTCCTGTTTTAACATCATATACTGCTATGTTCGTTAGTACATTATAGTACATGATTTTATGACATTTCCTGCTAGGTGTGCCCAATTGTGTGCATTACTTAGTACATCGTTTTACATGACATCTTGACATAGACGTTTGACATGGATATTTGACATAGACATTTGACATGGATATTTGACATAGACATTTTGATATGATTTACATCTTGACATGAACACTTTGACATATTACCCAATACATTTGACAATTGATTTAAACATAGACTTCTTACATTGGTTGGTTTGGTTTGATTAAGTGATTAAGTAACGATGCGTGTGTAATATGATACAAGCATGGTGGATACGCCGCTGGTACTTCCTATATATAAGTGTTTGTATGGTATTACATATCATAGCGTTATTTGAATCATTTCAGTTTGAGACATAGAACATTTTATACAAATAACATACTTTTCACAAGACATTGATTTATAAACATCTTATCTTATGCAAACATATTTTACTTGGTTATTCATTTAACCTTACATTTATTTATACTTATCATCTGAACTCATTGTTTTTCAAATGATTTACAAAGCAAAGCAAACTAAAAAGGTTCATGACTAAACATTTTCTCAAACATAAGTCATGAAACCTATTTTCACAAAACCTATGTATCTCACAGGCATTTTTATGCTGGCGTACCTATTTTCACATGTGTTTTTCAGGAACTGTTGCATAAGATGATCAAGATACACATAGGCAGACTTGGGCTTTAGTGACAATAAAAGATGCAAGACTAGTTAATTATGTTGTTTTTCTTGTTTGTTAAGACATTGTAACACTTTTAATCAATAAAACGAAACTTCAATTGCCATGGATTTGAAACAATTAATTCTGTTACAACACTCCCCGACATTTCCGCCACGTTTTGTATGTTCTACGTGGTCGGGGTGTGACACAATATCGGCCGAAAAGCTCTAAAGCTGATCCGAGTACATCAGGTACAAAGCCTGTCATTAGGACTGATTTGGAACTCTCGAACTCAACTAGCAATATCCGAATAACAAACTCGTTTGGGACTTTAGAAAACTTGGACGAGGGTGTAGAAAACCCGAATGATTTGAACTGGAAACCTGATAATCTTAATATCAAATCTGGCCGAATTACTGAGGAAGTTGTGGAAACTATTCCTACAGAAACGTCTCGGTTTATGAGTATGGAATACCCGGAAATTTTTTCTGAAGGAGCAAGCACTCCTGGTCAAGGTGTTATCAATGGGTAGCATTCTAACGTGGAATATTAGGGGCCTGAACCGTCCCCTAAAACAAACTGAGGTTCGGTTACTAGTTTGTGAAAATAAAATTAATATTTGTGCTCTGCTGGAGTCTCATGTGGATGCTTCGAAGCTTGCAAAGGTGTGTAAGAATGTTTTCAATAAATGGAGTTGGACTTCTAATGGTGGTCTTTGCGGTAAAGGTACCAGGATCATATTAGGTTGGAATGAAGAGGTGGTGGATATTATGGTTCTAGCTCAGACAGATCAAGTGATTCATGCTCAGATCTTAAATAAAAATGACAACACGGTATTCTTCTGTTCATTTGTTTATGCAAAAAATGCTTACCAAGATAGGAGGCAGTTATGGGATGATTTGTGTATGCATAAGAGTTTCTGTCATAATAAACCCGGGTCTATAATGGGAGATTTTAATGAGACGTTGCATGTTGAAGACTCTCTCTTTGGGCCGTCTAATAATTCAATCGGATCTCGTGAGTTTAGTGAATGTATTAAATACATAGAGATGATGGATTTGATGTCACACCCCGACCACGTATAACATACAAAACGTGGCGGAAAACGTCGGGGAGTGTTGTAACAGAATTAATTGATTCATAACCATGGCATACAAAGTTGTATTTTATTTATCAACATAAGAGTTACATTGTTTTAAACAGGAATCAAAGAGTTTATAACATAATTAAACTAAGTCTATCTTCATTTTAAGTCTCTAAGGCACAGGTCCGCCCTAGTGTCACGATCATCGTCCTACGCAAAAGCTCCTGAAAACACATGTGAAAATAGGTACGTCAGCATAAAAATGCCTGTGAGATACATAGGTTTTGTGAAAATAGGATTCATGACTTAAGTTTAAGAAAAAGTTGTTTAGCAAAAGTCAGTCATGAACCTTGTAAATTGTTTTGTTTTGTAAATCATTTAAAAAGCGATAAGATCAAATGATATGTATAAATAAAAGAATAATGTATGGTTAAATGTATAACCAAGTAAAATGAGTTGTATAAAGTAAATTGTTTGTAAACCAAAGTCTTGTGAAAATCGTGTTACTTGTGTAAAATGTATAAGTCCAAATTGAATGATTTAAATAACGCTATGATATGTAGTATAATACAAACACTTATATATAGGAAGTACCAGCGGCGTATCCACCATGCTTGTATCATATTACTCACATCTCGTTACTTAAGTCACTTAAACAAACCACCAATGTATAAAGTCTATGTTTAAACCAATAGTCAAAAGTCGGAAGTGTCCTAGGGAAGTGCCTAAACCTCAGAAACAAAATGTTGGGAAGCAACCGCGTGGTCCGGTGAAGACTCCAGTAGTGGATGAAGATGGCTTTATGGATGTGGATGGTAAAAAAGCAGCTAGGAAATCGGGCTTTCATGTTAATAAAGCTAAACCAAAATTCGAGTACAGGCCGATTGAGTTCAAATCGAATGGAGGGGTTAAAAAATCAGATCCTTCGGTTAGTGTAGTATCCCGGAACCCGTTTGATGCCCTTAGGGATGAGCAGGGTACGGTCCGTCAAAAGAGCAAGGCTACGAGGGATGATATAGCAGATTCTGATGATGAGGAGGTTGTTGAAGTCTATAATGAAACTAATGAGTTTTTGATTTCGGGCTCATGTCCTTCGGCTTCAAAAGCAGGGGCAAGCACCTCTCCCACAAAGTTCACTAATGGATAATCTATTTCGAGGCAATTTTATTTTTGATGATGGAGGATAATGACTCTTGTTGGTTATGTTTGTTTTGTCTACTAGGCATTTTTTTCATGATGTAAAGTAGACTAGGTTATGAGGTATCTTAGGAAATTTGTTTTTGGCTTACATATATGGGGCATGTCCTGTATATGAACTAGTGTGGAACTCATCCTCACTACTTGTACTTATTTGCGGTTGTTTTTAATAGAATCACCGGGGTAACCCTTTACCCAAAAAAAAAAAAGTCCTTGTATAAACCATGTCAAATGTTTAAAAGTCCAAATGTAGTCAAGTAATGTGTAACAAATGTTAAGTATTGTAAGTAAAGTATTGTCACATAATCCAAATGTAGAAATGTACAAAACAAAGTATTTTGAATATATCAAAAAGTTATGTTTTGCAAAGTAATGCATGTTACATTGATACAAACATTTATGTGGTAAGTTAACGCATACATTCAAGCCTTGAGACAGTCGGATAACCCTTTCAGTCAAGGTTATCAAAAGAAATGTTTTCGGATTCAGTCATTCCTTACATCCAAACAAACCCGGGATGTCAGGAATGGGATTTGTCAAGTCCTATGGTACCAGTACTTACTACCGAGCGGCGTAGCTAATGTTAATGAACGTATATAAGTCTCGTTTGTGCAAACCAAATGTTATAGCAATTGTATACATGTCATATGAAAACAATGTACTAAGTATGCTAAGTTAACATACAAAGTAGAAAAGTCTTGTAAATCAATGTGCTAGCATGCTATCAGTTAACATACATAGCAGAAATGTAAAGTAAACAATGTACTAAGTATGCACACAATGGGCATACATAGCATGAAACGTAATGTAAAACGATGTACTAAGTACGCACACAATGGGCATACATAGCATGAAATGTAATGTAAAACGATGTACTAAGTACGCACACAATGGGCATACATAGCATGAAATGTAATGAAATCATGTACTATAATGTACTAACAAACATAGCAGGTATATGATGTGAAAACAGGAAAGCATGAAAGTAACAAGTAGGCACATGTGTTTCACCCCAAAACAGTTTGGAAAAAAGTAAAAGAGGGGTCTATGTACTCACTTGAGATTGCTCAGAAGTCCTAAGATAACCACCAAGCAATGCTAGAGATCTTGAAATCAAACGGTACCTAATATAGGTAACTATGTTAATAAACCAGACCTATATCGAAGGATCGGATAGAATGAGGGCTCGTAAACCAAATGAGTATGGGAACTCATGTAGTATGGTTTAACAAAGCCTACATACTAAATGAAACCTAACCTAAGTGCTTACGACCCATTACGGCCCGCTTAGGTAGCTTATGCTACTTTAACGCGTCGTTCGCGTAAAACGCGTTCGGAACGCCTAACTAGTCCTATGACAAGTAAAATATGCCTTAACATATCTAATATTGTTACCAAATCAGTTTAGATACCAAAAGTTATGTTACATATGCTTAAAATGAATTTTGGCGTAAAAAGGGCATTTTGGTAATTTACCTAAGGCATATAAACTACCTATCATACAACTAATTAAACGAAGCGACCATAAGGTATAACCTCGGAAGGTTATTCCCTATATACTATGGTCACCTAATGTGTTTGGTCGGATCCTAATGATCGACCAAATGGGTCGGGTTCGAAGGTATAAGCGATTTATTAGATCGCTTACCCTTACGACCCTAGACAACGTGGTAATCAGTAGGCATAGTCACAAGGGACTATAACCATCGTGATTACGCTCACGTTGCGAAGTTCAAACGAACTTCGCATTGACCATAAACTGGTCAATGCAGAAAGTCAAACAAAGTTTGACTTTCGGACTCGAAAAGCAATAAAAGAATGAAGGAATACTTACAAAGGGTCCCCGAATGCTAATCTTGATTCAAGTAGCTCAGGTATGAAACAATGGTTTCAACTTAGAGCTTCTCAAATCAGATTCTTGTGAGGAATGAGTGAAAATGTGGTGGGTATTTATAGATTTCGGTTCACCGTTAGGATCGTTTCTTGGAGAAGAGGGAATGATCACATCCCTACACTTGTCGGAATGTTGTGGTAGCTCATTTTGCCCCCACCACAAGAGTTTGACACTTGGCATTGGCCTTTGGGGTGTTTGGAAGCCATAAATCAGCAGCCAACACAATTTTCTGCATCTGACCCCTGCTTGTGCACCGTAACATCCTGAGTGTTGAGGTGCGCAAGCACTTGCAGACCAGCAAGTTTGATTTTTTGGCAGAACAGGCCCCTGAAGCTCCAAACTTGCTATTTAATGCATTTTTGACACGTTTAAGCCCCGTTAACCCCATTTCAATGCTCTAAAATGAAGTTAAAGTATAGGGAACTTAAAATGTGCTCAAAAATATCTCGGATGTCGGTTCGTTTGGCCGTACGATCGCGATGTTCGCTTAATTACGACGGAAAGCGCATAAGCGCGAAAAACGATCCAAATGACGCGACGAATGGATTTTTCTCATGCCAAACACTAAAATAAAATATTTTAGTGCTTACATAAATTTTTGGATGTCCGAATGTATTCAGAACGTAAGTTATGCGCGAAAGTGCAAACTTATGCGCGAGGGCGTTTGTCTTAAGAAAATCTGGAAGCAACGTTAGATGAAGAGAGATTCTTGAAACAAAAAGCAAAGCAAAAATGGCTAGAGGCAGGTGACTCGAATACTGCGTTTTTCCACAATATGGTGAAGTGTAGGAATCATGTGAATAAAATAAATGTTATTAAAGACACCTCGGGGAAAATGTATGAAGGAGTGGAGGTTTCTACGGCGTTGGTTAATCACTTTCGTGGGTTCCTTGGAACGAATGGTGGTATGGTGAGTAGGGTCAACCGTGATGTCTTCTCTACTAAACTGAATCCCCTCGTGGCTAGTTCTATGTGTCGGCCAGTAACTCCAGATGAAGTCAAGAATGCCATCTTCTCTATTAGTGAAAACAAGGCGCCTGGCCCGGATGGTTTTACGTCTGATTTTTTTAAAAAAGCTTGGTCAACTGTTGGTAGTGACGTTTCGGCGGCGGTGATTGATTTCTTTGTCACAGGTAGAATGCTTCAAGAGGTTAACCACACGTTTCTGGCCCTTATCCCCAAGGTTACTACTCCCGAAGTGGTTACGGATTACAGGCCTATATCGTGTTGCAATGTGGTCTATAAGACTATAAGTAAGATAATTACAAGCCGGATTCTTGAAGGGTTAAAGGATATTATAAGCATCAATCAATCGGCTTTTGTTCCGGGTAGGAGAATCTATAATATTCTCCTAACTCAGGAGCTTATGCATAAGTATCATCGTTCAACTGGTCCCCCTAGATGTGCTATGAAAGTGGATATTCAAAAAGCCTACGATACAGTTGATTGGAGGTTTCTTCGGGATATTCTTCATGGGTTTGGTTTTCGGCCTATTTTTATCTCATGGATTATGGAATGCGTCACGACTTCTTCGTTTTCTTTAAGTATAAATGGGAATATACATGGTTATTTTAAAGGTAAACGTGGATTACGTCAAGGAGATCCAATGTCTCCTTATCTTTTTACTATGGTGATGGAGGTGTTAACTTTGATTCTTTCAAAAGCTGCTGAGTTGGATGCATCCTTTAGATTCCATAACAAGTGTGAGAAGCAAATGATCATTAACTTATGTTTTGCTGATGACCTCTTCCTTTTCGCTAGGGGTGATGTTGGTTCGGTTAAGGTCATTGTGCGATCCTTAAAGGAGTTCCAGGAAGTCTCTGGTCTGATTCCTAGTAATGCAAAGAGCACAATATTTTATTGTAATGTTTCTAGCTCGGTTAAGGCCAGAATTGCTCATCTTGTTCCATTTGAGGAGGGGAAACTCCCAATTAAGTATCTTGGAGTTCCTTTGCTGGCATCGAGGCTTTTAGTCAAAGATTGCAAGGTTTTGGTGGAGTGCATGAGTAAACGGATCGTTGATTGGAAAAACAGGTTCCTTTCGGAGTAGAGAGCATCATGCCTTGTGGGCAAACATGGTTTGGTTTTCTCAATGTATCCCGAGGCATGCGTTTCATATGTGGCTGGCTTTTAGAAATAAGTTAAAGACACAGGATAGGATGGCAGTTTGGGAAGCAGGTAGTCAAACAAATCTGAACCTTATGTGCTGTCCGTTATGCAATTTTGACCGGGATAGTCGTGATCATTTATTTTTTCAATGTAACTTCTCGGCTCAAGTGTGGAATAAAGTGAAGGCGCTGGTAAAGTTGACGAATGTGGATACTACTTGGTCATCAATTCTAACTTGGGTGGAGCAACACTCAAGATCAAAGAATGTTGAACACATTGTGTGTAAGTTGGTGATAGCGGCTGTGTCACACCCCGACCACGTAGAACATACAAAACGTGGCGGAAACGTCGGGGAGTGTTGTAACAGAATTAATGTTTCAAATCCATGGCAATTAAAGTTTCGTTTTATTCATTAAACAAGCGAATTACATTGTCTTTAAACAAGAAATAAAGAGTACATAACATAAATTAACTAGTTCTTGTCTCGTTTTAAGTCACTAAGGCACAGGTCCGCCTAAGTATGTCTTGATAAGTCCTATGCATCATCTCCTGAAAACACATGTGAAAATAGGTACGTCAGCATAAAAATGCCTGTGAGATACATAGGTTTTGTGAAAATAGGATTCATGACTTATGTTTGAGAAAATGTTTAGTCATGAACCTTGTAATTTGCTTTGTCTTGTAAATCATTTGAAAAACGATAAGATCAGATGATATGTATAAATAATTGTAAGGTTAAATGAATAACCATGTAAAATGAGTTTGTATAAGATAAGTTGTTTGTAAAACAATGTCTTATGAAAAATATGTTATTTGTATAAAATGTTATATGTCTCAAACTGAAATGATTCAAATAACGCTACGACATGTAATACCATACAAACACTTATATATAGGAAGTACCAGCGGCGTATCCACCATGCTTGTATCATATTACACACGCCTCGTTACTTAATCACTTACTCAAACCAAACCAAACAATGTAAGATGTCTATGTTTAAACCAACTTCCAAATGTATTGCAATAATATGTTAAAATGTTTATGTCAAGATGTAAATCATGTAATGTATAACCAATGTCAAAAGTGTTTATGTGTCAAATGTAAACCATGTAATGTGTAACCAAAATGATATGTATGGCTAGTGAAATGCATCAACTAAACCATATGCACAAGAACATAGTATTGAAGTAAAACTTGGTTTAAATCAAAGTTATGTCCTGTGGAAATGGATGATCAATGTAAATCATGTAATATGCATCCAAAATGTAAGCATGCGAAAACGATGCACTAAGTATGTAATCAAATGAACATACGTAGCGTGAAATGTAATGTAAAACGATGTACTAAGTAATGCACACAATGGGCACACCTAGCATGAAATGTAATGAAATCATGTACTATAATGTACTAACGAACATAGCAGGTATATGATGTGAAAACAGGAAAGCATGAAAGTAACAAGTAGGCACATGTGTTTCACCCCAAAACAGTTTGGAAAACAGTAAAAGAGGGGTCTATGTACTCACTTGAGATTGCTTAGTAGTCCTTGAGTAACAACCAAACAATGCTAGAGATCACGGATATCAAACGGCACCTAATATAGGTAACTATGTTAATAAACCGGACCTAAATCGGAAGATCTGATAGAATGAGGGTTCGTAAACCAAACGAGTATAGAGACTCGTGTCATATGGTTTAACAAAGCCTACATACTAAATGAAACCTTAATTTAAGTGCTTACGACCCATTACGACCCGTTTAGGTAGCTTATGCTACTTTAACGCGTCGTTCGCGTCAAACGCGTTCGGACCGTCTAACTAGTCCTATGACAAGTGTTATATGTAACACCCCCAAAATACCACCTGCGGGAACTCCGCGAGGCGTGTTACTCATCAGAGTTCGAGCCACCAATCACATTGAACCAATGATGAATATTTAAATAAAACATGTCATGAATTACCAATAGAAAATATTAAACATAGGGTTACTCCCAAAGAGTTGTGTAGCGGAAGCATATAGTAAATCGTTTAACAATTATTTCATAGTAAATGTTCAAAACCAACGTTTCACTTATAAGTTAATCCAAGAGCCTCGATCCATGACCACTCCAGCACTCCCAGATAGCAAGTCCACGTCACGATTTCTAACGACCTGCAAGCATGCAGACAAGTGTGTCAGACGACGCTGGTGAGTTCAAGGTTTTGTTAACGTGTGTAGTTACCAGATATCTGTTAAGTCAACTCATCGTTTCGTTTTGGGATTGTTATTAACGTAGGAGAGTCTTATATACTGGAAGTGTGTCCAATATATGCCATGGGAGTGTGCCCAATATAACCTGGGAGTGTGCCCAACCCCAATGCCCCTAACCAAGCATTGGTAATGATGTCCAGGTAACTAGATCACGCCCGTCCTTACGGCCCGGTGTGAGGGTGTCAAACCTAATAGCGCTATCAACTAGTTACCCCATTGCCGTACAGGAAACACAGGTTGACGAAACATACTCTGTTTCGTCAATCACCCTTTGGCGAAGCAAAATTCTATTTCGTTGATAACCCTTGGCGAAACACAATTCTATTTCGTCGAGAGTTCTGTTTCGCCAAACAAGTCAGTTACGTCAAACATCAGTTACGTCAAATATCAATTACGTCAATCATGCCGATCAGTTACAGTATCAACACAGAAACCCTAATGATCATGAACAGCCGTTACCACATCAATCAGTAATCATACAGAAATCGCTCAACATACAATCATCATCTAACAGAAATTGTAACACCTGTGCCTCCACGGCCATCAAACAAATACCGAACCAATGAAATATCATATTTCATACTTGGGATTTGTAAAAATATGTGTGTCTTTTGCACATATCAATTCTTGTTCAATTTCAAACTCTAAATCGCTTTCTGGAAGGTTATACGCGCACCGATGCGTAAATATAACCATTTTAATGCAACAAACACTCCGGAATAGTGACATAGGCTTAACATACCTTAAATAACCTTTACTTAACTTAGAAATAAGTTTTGAAGGCTTTGGTATGGCAAAATCAAGTTAAATCGCTTACAGGGACTAAAGTTGACAAACTGCGAAAGTATGCCAATTTGAACTGTAACAGACATTCCGGAGCATGACCATAAGTTAAACATACCTTAAATATCCTTTACATAGCTTAGAAATAGGCTTTGAGGGGTTCGGTGTGCTAAAATAAACTTTTGGGTCATTCAGGGACTAAAAGTGTCAAAAAGTGCACAAGTTTGCATTTTCGCGCATAACTTACGTTCTGAATACATCCGGATATCCAAAAATTTATGTAAGCACTATAACACTTTATTTTAGTGTTTGGCATAAGAAAAATCCATTCGTCACGCCATTTGGGTCGTTTTTCGCGCCTATGCGCATTCCGTCGTAATTAAGCGAACATCGCGTTCGTACGACCAAACGAACCAACACCTGGCATATTTTTGAGCATGTTTCATGTCCACAATGTTTAGGCATCATTTTAGGGCCTTAAAGTTGGCTTTACGGGCCTTGGAAATGTCGGAAATGGCCTTACACACGTGCAGGGACTGAAACTGTAATTTCTGAAACTTATTGCTGATCTGTGACTGCTAGGCGGCCCGCCTCAGTTCCTGAGCATCCTTAGGCGGCTCGCGAGGCACCTTCTGACCAGATTAATCGAATCTAACAGCAGTTTCCAGCTGTTTCGTTCACAACCACACATTCTCTTTCGCTTAGTCAGCTGATAAGGATCACTTTTAGCCACCATGAGTTTCCGACAAGTGTACGCCTTGGATCATGGCACGTTTTCCATCAAACGATCCTAACGGTGGACCATTTACTATAAATACCCATCCATCCCCAACTTCATTTCTCACTAGAATCTTGATTTGAGAGCTCTAAGTTGAAACCATTGTTTCATACCTGAGTTCTTGGATCGAGATTAGCATTCGGGGACCCTGGGTAAGTATTCTTTCGTTCTTTTATTGCTTTTCGAGTCTTTCGAGTCTGAAAGTCAAACTTTGTTTGACTTTCTGCGTTGACCAGTAATGGTCAATGCGAAGTTCGTTTGAACTTCGCAACGTGAGTGTAATCACGTTGGTTATAGTCCCTTGGGACTATGCCCACTGATTACCACGTTGTCTAGGGTCGTAGGGTAGGCGATCTAATAAATCGCCTATACCTTCGAACCCGACCCAGTTTGGTCGATCATTAGGATCCGACCAAATACATTAGGTGACCATAGTAGGTAGGGAATAACCTTCCGAGGTTATACCCTATGGTCACATCGTTTGAGTAGTTGTATGATAGGTAGTTTATATGCCTTAGGTAAATTACCAGAATACCCTTTTCATGTATAATTGGTAATTAAGCATATGTAACCTAAACTTTTGTCACATAACTGATTATGTAACATGTTTAGGCATATAACACTTGTCATAGGACTAGTTAGACGGTCTGAACGCGTTTCACGCGCACGACGCGTTAAAGTAGCATAAGTTACCTTAATGGGTCGCGATGGGTCGAAAGCACTTAGGTTAGTCTCAATGTAGTATGTAGGTCTTGTTAAACCATATCATATGAGTTCCAACACTCATTTGGTTTACCAAGCCTCATCCTATCCGATCTCCCGATTTAAGTCCGGTTTATTTATATAGTTTTAGATTGCCGACTGATTCCGTGCTCCCTCTAGCTTTGTTTGGTTGTTGTTCAAGACCTCTAAGCATTCTCAGGCGAGTACATTATTCCCCTATTTTACTGCTTTCAATTGTTTTGGGGTGACTCATATGTGCTAAATGTTTTCAAGGTTTTAACGATGGTATCAAAAACGATTAAGACGATTTATACAAAACTAATAACGATTTCGATAATGTGAACGAACTTGTTGGTTGGGTTACATAACAAATGACATTCATTAGCAATGATCAAGCCGACCAGTATTAGGTTATGGTACCATAGGATCTGACAAATCCCGTTGTTTACTACACCCGTAGTTATGTGTGGGTGTTGTGGGTAGCGACTGAATCTGTAAATGTTAATTTACTCTTTGGTAAGGGTTTATTAATGCGAGATGTTAATTTACTCTTTGGTAAGGGTTTATTAATGCGAGTTGTTAATTTACTCTTTGGTAAGGGTTTATTAATGCGAATTGTTAATCTATCCTTTGGTAAGGGTTTATTAATGCGAGTCAAGAAGGTTTGAATGTTATTAGCGAGACGACCATTTAAGTAGTTTCACGACCTAAAACGAATTTAACGATTGGGTAAACGATTGGTTTTCACACGATGTTTTAACGATTGGGTAAACGATTGGCTTCAAAGCGATATACGATTGGGTTTTGGTTACATATTACATGATTTACATTGGGCATGAACATTACTTTGGTGGGTTGGTTTGATTAAGTGATTAAGTAACAATGCGTGTGGAATATGATACAAGCATGGTGGATACGCCGCTGGTACTTCCTATATATAAGTGTTTGTATGGTATTACATATTGTAGCGTTATTTGAATCATTTCAGTTTGAGACATAGAACATTTTATACAAGTAACATACTTTTCACAAGACATTTATTTACAAACAACTTATCTTATACAAACTCATTTTACATGGTTATTCATTTAATCATGCATTATTCTCTTATTATACATATCACCTGAACTTATTATTTTTCAAATGATTTACAAAGGCAAAGCAAATTACAAGGTTCATGACTAAACATTTTCTTAAACAGAAGTCATGAATCTTATTTTCACAAAACCTATGTACTCGCCAGCATTTCTTTGCTGACCTCGTTTTCACATATGTTTCAGGTATTGTTGAATGATATCGATTGATAAGATGCATGCTCACATAGGACTGGACAAGGCCTTAGTGACTCAATAACAATGATAGATTATGTTTAAATTGTGTATTTAGATTTCTAGACGATGTAATTATTCAATGTTTAATAAAAGGAAACACTTTTGATATCCATGGTTATGAAACATTAATTCTGTTGCAACACGCCCCGATGTTTCCGCCGCGATTTGTTGTTTTACGCGGTCGGGGTGTGACAGAAAGATGGTATCAGAGCCAATGGTTATAGGGAATTAGGTTATTAGTAATGCTTTGACCTAGTCTATAACCTTTCTAGGACCCTAACGCGAGTTTACTTGCGTTTAGTCATAAAACAATACCGTCACCTATCCTTAGGCGACGACCACAACAAGAACATAAATTTCAAAACCGCTTTGAAAACTAATCATCTGTTCTAGGGTGATTGATTACAAGGTTTTGAACCCCTTTGAATTTTCAAAAATCTCGGCAAAGTTTTGGGTTTTAAATAATGTGAACACGTGCAAACTGGAAGGGTGAATGCCTGTATTCTGAGTTTTCTGTCTAGGCAAGCACTTCGTATACATCTCATCAGACGCGAGACCAGTTGTGCTTACCTGGGAATTCTTGGGATGAGTGTTCACTTATAGGCGAGCATGTCTTCGCGATACATTATTTTTGACCCATTTACTTTGATTAGTTCTGTGAGTCGTTTGTTGCTTTGTAGTAACAAACAAATGACCACTATCCTTGCTTTCATCAGATTTATTCATCTCATTCTTTTCGTCAAATTCTCCCACTCGTTCATTTCA
Organism: Helianthus tuberosus; assembly: GCA_030545235.1. NCBI lineage: Eukaryota > Viridiplantae > Streptophyta > Magnoliopsida > Asterales > Asteraceae > Helianthus > Helianthus tuberosus. The sequence goes on along the minus strand of CM060356.1, from coordinate 68,329,015 downwards.
TGTTTCCTCTTTTAGACAATGCCTCCTCGACGCGATGCTCAAACCGATGCTCGGACTTTCACTATTGAAGAACTCGCAGCCCTGATCTCTCAGCAGGTGGCTGCTGTGCTTCCCGGGGTTGTAACCCAAGTCCACGAGATATACAACAACGACAATAATAACAACAACAATAACGCACAGTGTAAATACAAGGATTTTAACCAGGCTAAACCACTCAAGTTTAGTGGTTCTGAAGGAGCGACTGGGCTTCTTCAATGGTTCGAGAGCGTTGAGAATACTTTCCGCCACGTGCAGTGTCCTGACAATCGCAGGGTCGAGTTTTCTTCGAGTGTGTTTCAGAAGAGGGCTCTCACATGGTGGAACGGGGTTATGAGGGATCGTGGTGCAGAATTTGCTCTAGCACAGACGTGGGCTGAACTTAGGGCCCTTATGATGAGGGAATTATGTCCTCTCATGAGCAGCGAGCTTTGGAGAAGGAATTTGATGAGTTGAAGCAAGATAGTGGTGAGCACAGGGCGTATACTGATAGGTTTGAGGAGTTGAGTCTGCTTTGCCCGACAATGGTTACCCCACTCGACAAGGCTATCGAAAGATACATTGACGGCCTACCTGACACGGTACAAGACATCCTTACTGGTAGTAGCCCTACCACACTCCGTCAGGCGATCGAGTTAGCTGCGACATTGACTGAGTCGAAGATTCGGAAGAATAAGTTACACAGAAAGGGTGACAAGGGTAAGAAGCAGGAGTCTGACAAGGAGGATAGCAAGAAAGGTCAAAACAAGAAGGATAAGGAAGTTGAGACTTCGAAGAAATCAAAGAAGCGGAAGGGTGCCCAAAATTTTGCTATTACAGCACAGACTGCTCAGAACTTGCAAAACCCACCGGCACAGCCAGCTGCAAAGAAGGCATATGCTGGTACCGCACCACATTGTGCCCGTTGCAATGGTCATCACGTTGCACAACAAGATTGCAAGAAATGCACAACATGTGGTAGACTTGGGCATTTGGCCAATATTTGTCGTCTGGGACAAAATCAGGCTGCTCAGGTTCAAGCTCAGGTTCAAGGGAATGCTGCGAGATTCCCACTGGGTTCATGTTTCAATTGCGGAGAGACTGGTCATTTCCGCCACAACTGCCCAAGACTGGTGAATGCAAATGCTAACGCAAACCCGAATGCGAACGTCAACGTCAATGTAAATCCAGCACGTGGACGAGTGTATAACATCAATGAGGCAATCAATGATGAAGAACAAGTAGAATTTTGAAATTTCTCTGGTTGTTATCTTGTAACATTTAAAGACAATGCGGTTGTTAAATAAATAAAAAATTTGTGGTTTTTATTTTCAACTAATGCAATTGTATGAATGTTTGATCCAACCTTATGATGTCATCACAAAGACGAAACTACTCGTGTGGTTCTGTCATTTTTAGGATCACTTGTGATCTCCCTAAGAACCTCAAACACTAGTTTCTCTTAAATCTAAAGTATCTTATCATCTTGCACCGTTCGAGATGCAAGAATTATCAAAACAGCTTCACGAGTTGTCTGATAAAGGATTCATCCGTCCGAACTTTTCACCTTGGAGAAACTCCTGTCCTCCTTGTGAAAAGAAAAATGGATCTTTTCGAATATATATCGATTAACGTAAGCCTAGTAAGCTTATCATCAAGAATCGATATCCCCTACCTTAAATCAACGATTTCTCCGATCAACTGCATAGCGTTTCATATTTTCCAAGATCGATTTGCGTTTTGGGTATCATCAACTTTGTATTCTCGAAGAAGATATTCCCAAAACGGTTTTCTGCACGAAGTATGGCCATTAAGAGTTTACAGTCATGCCTTTTGGGTTGACAAATGCTCCAGCCATCTTCAAAGACTTAATAAATAGAGTCTGCAAGCCTTATTTGGATCAGTTCGTCATTGTTATTAATGACATCTTGATCTATTCATATCACGAGCCGATCCCGATCAACACCTTCGTTGACATTGGAACCCTTAAAGAAGGAACAAACTTTTCACTAAATCCTCCAAGAGGAAATTTTGGCTTAAAGGAGTTCAGTTTTTGGGTCATGTAGTCAACAAGCAGGGTATTCATGTGGATCCATCCAAATTGATGCAATTAAGAATTGATTCCTTGTATGCATTAAATACCCGTGTCCAAAGATAACAAATTTAAAGGTCAATTTAAACAATTATGCGAGTATACGATTATGCGATTATGTGATATGTGTTTATGTGTTCTCCTCTATGTTTTTGTGTATTAAACGATTTTCAAATCCTCATAGAATCTTTTATATCTTCATATGAGGGATTCATAGTAGGATATTAAAAAGGTACTACCTTAAATCCTTATGGGCTTCTACGTGGTAGTTAAGACCCTTGGGTTATATAGTACCATTCCAGGATTCGATGATAGACCCTTGAGTGGTCTAGTCTAAAAGATTGATTCACAATTTGGTTAAAGAACGACATCTAGTGATGTAGCTGAACAGACTCCTTGATAGTCTATTTAGATCATTTATTGATTTAATTAAAAGGACTCTATGGCGGTCTAGTTACACGCATCACAGGATTGTTCATTTGGTTTTACCCTACATATTATAAAATAGACTGTGTGAACTGTGCAAGGAATTGTCTAATTATGGACGCGTACATAATTGTGAGATTCAGTGCACGGTAATCACAGTAAGATTTATTATGTGTAAGAACCGATAGTGACAAAAATAACGAAATGAGAACGACGTAATGGAGGTACGGTGGACGCACCAATGACGCTTCATATACTTGTATATAAGTATCCCTCTTACATTGCAATCATGATGTTATTAAAGGTTACTAGAAGTTCAGAACCCTAATCAATATTGTTCGATCTTTTCAACTTCATGTTTTCAAGCACTCACAAGTTTCCTCTAGATAAAATTTCGGGACGAAATTTCCTAAAGTAGGGGAGACTGTAACACCTGTGCCTCCACGGCCATCAAACAAATACCGAACCAATGAAATATCATATTTCATACTTGGGATTTGTAAAAATATGTGTGTCTTTTGCACATATCAATTCTTGTTCAATTTCAAACTCTAAATCGCTTTCTCGAAGGTTATACGCGCACCGATGCGTAAATATAACCAGTTTAATGCAACAAACACTCCAGAAATAGTGACATAGGCTTAACATACCTTAAATAACCTTTACTTAACTTAGAAATAAGTTTTGAAGGCTTTGGTATGGCAAAATCAAGTTAAATCGCTTACAGGGACTAAAGTTGACAAACTGTGAAAGTATGCCAATTTGAACTGTAACAGACATTCCGGAGCATGACCATAAGTTAAACATACCTTAAATATCCTTTACATAGCTTAGAAATAGGCTTTGAGGGGTTCGGTGTGCTAAAATAAACTTTTGGGTCATTCAGGGACTAAAAGTGTCAAAAACTGCACAAGTTTGCATTTTCGCGCATAACTTACGTTCTGAATACATCCGGACATCCAAAAATTTATGTAAGCACTAAAACACTTTATTTTAGTGTTTGGCATAAGAAAAATCCATTCGTCACGCCATTTGGATCGTTTTTCGCGCCTATGCGCATTCCGTCGTAATTAAGCGAACATCGCGTTTGTACGACCAAACGAACCAACACCCGGCATATTTTTGAGCATGTTTCATGTCCACAATGTTTAGGCATCATTTTAGGGCCTTAAAGTTGGCTTTACGGGCCTTGGAAGTGTCGGAAATGGCCTTAAACACGTGCAGGGACTGAAACTGTAATTTCTGAAACTTATTGCTGATCTGTGACTGCTAGGCGGCCCGCCTCAGTTCCTGAGCATCCTTAGGCGGCCCGCGAGGCACCTTCTGACCAGATTAATCGAATCTAACAGCAGTTTCCAGCTGTTTCGTTCACAACCACACATTCTCTTTCGCTTAGTCAGCTGATAAGGATCACTTTTAGCCACCATGAGTTTCCGACAAGTGTACGCCTTGGATCATGGCACGTTTTCCATCAAACGATCCTAACGGTGGACCATTTACTATAAATACCCATCCATCCCCAACTTCATTTCTCACTAGAATCTTGATTTGAGAGCTCTAAGTTGAAACCATTGTTTCATACCTGAGTTCTTGGATCGAGATTAGCATTCGGGGACCCTGGGTAAGTATTCTTTCGTTCTTTTATTGCTTTTCGAGTCTTTCGAGTCTGAAAGTCAAACTTTGTTTGACTTTCTGTGTTGACCAGTAATGGTCAATGCGAAGTTCGTTTGAACTTCGCAACGTGAGTGTAATCACGTTGGTTATAGTCCCTTGGGACTATGCCCACTGATTACCACGTTGTCTAGGGTCGTAGGGTAGGCGATCTAATAAATCGCCTATACCTTCGAACCCGACCCAGTTTGGTCGATCAATAGGATCCGACCAAATACATTAGGTGACCATAGTAGGTAGGGAATAACCTTCCGAGGTTATACCCTATGGTCACATCGTTTGAGTAGTTGTATGATAGGTAGTTTATATGCCTTAGGTAAATTACCAGAATACCCTTTTCATGTATAATTGGTAATTAAGCATATGTAACCTAAACTTTTGTCACATAACTGATTATGTAACATGTTTAGGCATATAACACTTGTCATAGGACTAGTTAGACGGTCTGAACGCGTTTCACGCGCACGACGCGTTAAAGTAGCATAAGTTACCTTAATGGGTCGCGATGGGTCGAAAGCACTTAGGTTAGTCTCAATGTAGTATGTAGGTCTTGTTAACCCATATCATATGAGTTCCAACACTCATTTGGTTTACCAAGCCTCATCCTATCCGATCTCCCGATTTAAGTCCGGTTTATTTATATAGTTTTAGATTGCCGACTGATTCCGTGCTCCCTCTAGCTTTGTTTGGTTGTTGTTCAAGACCTCTAAGCATTCTCAGGCGAGTACATTATTCCCCTATTTTACTGCTTTCAATTGTTTTGGGGTGACTCATATGTGCTAAATGTTTTCAAGGTTTTAACGATGGTATCAAAAACGATTAAGACGATTTATACAAAACTAATAACGATTTCGATAATGTGAACGAACTTGTTGGTTGGGTTACATAACAAATGACATTCATTAGCAATGATCAAGCCGACCAGTATTAGGTTATGGTACCATAGGATCTGACAAATCCCGTTGTTTACTACACCCGTAGTTATGTGTGGGTGTTGTGGGTAGCGACTGAATCTGTAAATGTTAATTTACTCTTTGCTAAGGGTTTATTAATGCGAGATGTTAATTTACTCTTTGGTAAGGGTTTATTAATGCGAGTTGTTAATTTACTCTTTGGTAAGGGTTTATTAATGCGAATTGTTAATCTATCCTTTGGTAAGGGTTTATTAATGCGAGTCAAGAAGGTTTGAATGTTATTAGCGAGACGACCATTTAAGTAGTTTCACGACCTAAAACGAATTTAACGATTGGGTAAACGATTGGTTTTCACACGATGTTTTAACGATTGGGTAAACGATTGGCTTCAAAGCGATATACGATTAGGTTTTGGTTACATATTACATGATTTACATTGGGCATGAACATTACTTTGGTGGGTTGGTTTGATTAAGTGATTAAGTAACAATGCGTGTGGAATATGATACAAGCATGGTGGATACGCCGCTGGTACTTCCTATATATAAGTGTTTGTATGGTATTACATATTGTTGCGTTATTTGAATCATTTCAGTTTGAGACATAGAACATTTTATACAAGTAACATACTTTTCACAAGACATTTATTTACAAACAACTTATCTTATACAAACTCATTTTACATGGTTATTCATTTAATCATGCATTATTCTCTTATTATACATATCACCTGAACTTATTATTTTTCAAATGATTTACAAAGGCAAATCAAATTACAAGGTTCATGACTAAACATTTTCTTAAACAGAAGTCATGAATCTTATTTTCACAAAACCTATGTACTCGCCAGCATTTCTTTGCTGACCTCGTTTTCACATATGTTTCAGGTATTGTTGAATGATATCGATTGATAAGATGCATGCTCACATAGGACTGGACAAGGCCTTAGTGACTCAATAACAATGATAGATTATGTTTAAATTGTGTATTTAGATTTCCAGACGATGTAATTATTCAATGTTTAATAAAACGAAACACTTTTGATATCCATGGTTATGAAACATTAATTCTGTTGCAACACGCCCCGATGTTTCCGCCGCGATTTGTTGTTTTACGCGGTCGGGGTGTGACAGAAATCATATGGTATTCATTCAACAACAGCAGATCCGTGAACCATCATCAATCTTTTAATAATATAAATTCTCAATCCTAGGTCAACACCAACTCACATAATCACAGAAAATCACCTGCAACATTAATACCATGGCCGACAACTACAACCCACCCCAAGATGTTATTGGACCACTTAGATTTATGATGAGTTTGACTAATGTTAGGCTAAGATCATGTGCAACTTTCAGAGGAGAATTAATGTTCACAATCATTATATCTAGAATGCACCCTATACACATGTGATCTAGATAGCAAACAAGATGTGTTTGATGTATGGATCTAAACAGTCAAGCAACAACAAGTTTACACAATTTCCAATTATCCAAACCGCCATAACCTTAGATCGACATCCAGATTTGCATGATATCATGAATTCAATATATAATACATGCATCACAAACAAAAACATGCAAAGAGTTAAACACTAACCACGAAGAGCAGATTAAGATCGCCGTTCACAGAGGAGAGGAGCTTTAGGGTTTTGATTTGGTCAGTTGTTTCCCGAATGTAACAGTTTGCGTAAAATTATAACACGTAAATGAACTGGGCCCTTGGTGGGCTTTGGCGAGTCTGGGCTCGGCGAATCAAATCTGTTTCGTCGAGCTATGTGTGGCGAATCACACTCTTGTTTCGTCGAAGAGTGTTTGGCGAAACACACTTGTGTTTCGTCGGGTTGTTCAAGTGTTAACAGTTTAAGTTTAAGTTATCAACAGATTTCCAGTTATACAATCAAACACATAAACATGCAAACACACTACGTTTCATCATATCACCATGTGTATATTACAAGTCAACAAATCAAACAACTAAACAGTCAAAGTCAACGTGCATTTAATGCGAAAGTGAAAGTCGGAAACTCGAGTTGTCACATCATCCCCAACTTGAAAGAAATTTCGTCCCGAAATTTGATAAGTAAGCACAGAGGAATGAAGAGATAAATCAAGATTGTTGCGGATTTTGCTCAGGTGCCACATCATCCCCAACTTGAAGAGGAATCTCGTCCCGAGATTCACCAGCTTTACTAGATTCTGGTTTGTCTTTAGGAAAAAGGTGAGGATATTTGAGCTTCATTTGATCTTCTCGCTCCCATGTGAACTCCGGTCCCCGCCGCGAGTTCCAACGGACTCGAACAATCGGAATACGACTATGCTTGCGTACTTTGACCTCCCTATCCATGATCTCAATAGGTTCCTCGAAAAACTGCAACTTGTCGTCGATCCTCAACTCTTGATATGGTACCACTAATGGGTCGTCAGCATAACACTTCTTTAACTGTGATACATGAAATACGTCGTGAACATTGCCCAGCTCAGTAGGTAACTCCAACCTATAAGCCACCTTACCGATACGCTCAAGAACTTTAAACGGCCCAACATAACGTGGATTCAGCTTGCCACGCTTCCCAAAGCGTACGACCCCTTTCCACGGTGAGACTTTCAGCATGACGCGGTCATTCACTTCAAACACTACTTCTTTGGCACGCTCGTCAGCATAGGCCTTCTGGCGGTCACGAGCAGCTGCCATACGTTCCCTGATTTTCACAATCATATCTGAAGTTTCAAGTACCATCTCAGGACCTGTGATCTGACTATCACCCACTTCAGCCCAGCAGAGAGGTGAACGGCACTTCCTCCCGTACAGTGCCTCAAATGGTGCCGCTTTGATACTGGTGTGGTAGCTGTTATTGTAGGAAAACTCTACCAACGGCAAGTGCTTCTCCCATCCTTTCCCAAAATCAATAACACATGCCCGCAGCATGTCCTCTAGTGTCTGAATAGTACGCTCACTCTGACCATCTGTCTGTGGATGATAAGCCGTGCTCATATCGAGACGTGAGCCGAACATCTTATGCATAGCCTGCCATAACTCCGAAGTAAAACGAGGATCTCGATCAAAAATAATAGAAGTCGGCACCCCGTGCTGTCACACCCCGACCACGTAGAACATACAAAACGTGGCGGAAACATCGGGGCGTGTTGCAACAGAATTAATGTTTCATAACCATGGATATCAAAAGTGTTTCGTTTTATTAAACATTGAATAATTACATCGTCTTGAAATCTAAATACACTATTTAAACATAGTCTATCATTGTTATTGAGTCACTAAGGCCTTGTCCAGTCCTATGTGAGCATGCATCTTATCAATCGATATCATTCAACAATACCTGAAACATATGTGAAAACGAGGTCAGCAAAGAAATGCTGGCGAGTACATAGGTTTTGTAGGAGTGTCGAAATCATGGCTAGTTTAGACGTTGCAATACTTTATTTAAAAACCTTGTTTTGAAAAGAGTATAATATTGCAACTTAATTAACCAACTCAAATCAAGCGGGTTATAATTTGTAAAACCTCGTAGCCATGACTCTTAACCCAAAAACATTTGTTTTAGTAAATTATTTGAAAAACAATGATAAGTTCAGGTGATATGTATAAATAAGAGAATAATGCATGATTAAATGAATAACCATGTAAAATGAGTTTGTATAAGATAAGTTGTTTGTAAATAAATGTCTTGTGAAAAGTATGTTACTTGTATAAAATGTTCTATGTCTCAAACTGAAATGATTCAAATAACGCTACAATATGTAATACCATACAAACACTTATATATAGGAAGTACCAGCGGCGTATCCACCATGCTTGTATCATATTCCACACGCATTGTTACTTAATCACTTAATCCAAACCAAACCACCAAAGTAATGTTCATGCCCAAATGTAAATCATGTAATATGTATAACCAAAATAATATCGTATATCGCTTTGAAGCCAATCGTTTACCCAATCGTTAAAACATCGTGTGAAACCCAATCGTTACCCAATCGTTAAAACATCGTGTGAAAACCAATCGTAAATCGTTTAATTCGTTTTAGGTCGTGAAACTACTTATAAGGTCGTCTCGCTAATAACATTCAAACCTTCGTGACTCTCGTCGCTTCTCGTTTTCGTCGCTTCTCGTTTTCGTATTAACAAACCTCCATAGGGTAAGTTAACAATTTCAGATTCAGTCGTTACCTACCATACCCACACATAACCACGGGTGTAGTAAATAACGGGATTTGTCAGATCCTATGGTACCATAACCTAATACTGGTCGGCTTGATCATTGCTAATGAATGTCATTTGTTATGTAAATACAACCAACAAGTTTGTTCACTTTATGAAATTGTTATTAGTTTTGTATAAATCGTCTTAATCGTTTTTGAAACCATCGTTATAACATTGAAAACATTTAGCACATATGAGTCACCCCAAAACAATTGAAAACAGTAAAATAGGGGAAGAATGTACTCGCCTGGGATTGCTTAGGAGTCTTGAACAACTACCAAGTAAGCTAGAGGAGTCCCGGAAATCAAACGGTACCTAATATAGGTAACTACTTAATTAACCCGGACCTAAATCGGAAGATCGGATAGGATGAGGCTTGGTAAACCAAATGAGTGTTGGAACTCATATGATATGGTTTAACCGGACCTACATACTACAATGAAACCAAACCTAAGTATTATCGACCCATCGCGACCCATTAAGGTAACATACGTTACTTTAACGTGTCGTGCGCGTGAAACGCGTTCGGACCGCCTAACTAGCCCTATGACAAGTGTTATATGCCTAAACATATTAAATAATCAGTTACGTGACAAAGGTTTAGGTTACATATGCTTAATTACCAATTATACATGAAAAGGGTATTCTGGTAATTTACCTAAGGCATATAAACTACCTATCATACAACTACTTAAACGATGTGACCATAGGGTATAACCTCGGAAGGTTATTCCCTACCTACTATGGTCACCTAATGTGTTTGGTCGGATCCTAATGATCGACCAAACTGGGTCGGGTTCAAAGGTATAGGCGATTTATTAGATCGCCTACCCTACGACCCTAGACAACGTGGTAATCAGTGGGCATAGTCCCAAAGGACTATGACCAACGTGATTACACTCACGTTGCGAAGTTCAAACGAACTTCGCATTGACCATTACTGGTCAACGCTGAAAGTCAAACAAAGTTTGACTTTCTGACTCGAAAAGCAGTAAAAATAAGGAAAAGAACGAAAGAATACTTACCCAGGGTCCAAGAATGGAAGGTTTGGATCCGAACACTCTCAGGTATGAAGTGTTAAACACGACAACTTAGAGAGCAAGTTCAGATTCAAAGGTGTGAGTTTTTTGGGTGTGATGTTGGTGGGTATTTATAGGAAATGGTCCACCGCTAGGATCGTTTCTTGGAAAAGGGGAAACGATCAAGGCCCTACACTTGTCCAATTGTTGTGGTAACTAAAAATGGGTCCAAATGAGCTTAATGTGCAGATTGGGAGCTTGTGGTTAAGGTTTAAACAGCTGGAACATGCTGACTGTTAAGTCTGATCTGTTCTGCAGGTTGCTTTACGGACCTCAAAGCTGCCAAGGTTGAGGTCCGTAAGCTTACTTTGGCAGAATTACAGTTTTGGTCCCTGCAGTGCAATCAGCCCATTTTCGACACGTTTAAGGCCCGTTAACCCCATTTCAAAGCTCTAAAATGAAGTTAAAGTATAGGGAACTTAAAACATGCTCAAAAATATCTCGGATGTCGGTTCGTTTAGCCGTACGAACGCGATGTTCGCTTAATTACGACGGAATGCGCATAAGCGCGAAAAACGATCCAAATGACGTGACGAATGGATTTTTCTTATGGCGAACACTAAAATATAATGTAGTCATGCTTACATAAATTTTTGGATGTCCAGATGTATTCAGAACGTAAGTTATGCGCGAAAATGCAAACTTGTGCACTTTTTGACGCTTTTAGTCCCTGAATGACCCAAAAGTTTATTTTAGCATACCGAACACCTCAAAGCCTATTTCTAAGCTATGTAAAGGATATTTATGGTATGTTTAACTTATGGTCATGTTCCGGAATGTCTGTTACAGTTCAAATTGGCATACTTTCGCAGTTTGTCAACTTTAGTCCCTGTAAGAGATTAAACTTTGATTTCACCACACCAAACCTTCCAAAACTTATAACTAAGTTATGTAAAGGTTATTTAAGGTATGTTAAGCCTATTTCACTATTCCGGAGTGTTCGTTGGATTAAACTGGTTATATTTACGCATCAGAGCGCGTATAACCCTCCAGAAAGCGATTTAAAGCTTGAAATCGAACAAGAGTCGATATGTGCAAACGATACACATATTTTTACAAATCCCAAGTATGAAATACAATATTTCATTGGTTTGGTATTTGTTTGATGGCCGTGGAGGCACAGGTGTTACAGTCTCCCCTACTTTAGGAAATTTCGTCCCGAAATTTATTTAGAGGAAATTTGTAAGAGTTTAAAACATGAAGTTGAAAAGATCGAACAATATTGATTAGGGTTCTTGAACTTCTAGTAACCTTAATAACATTATGTTTGCAATGTAAGAGGGACACTTATATACAAGTATATGAAGCGTCATTGGTGCGTCCACCGTACCTCCATTACATCGTTCTCATTTCGTTATTTTTGTCACTATCGGTTCTTACACATAATAAATCTTACTGGGTTCCTATGCACTAAATTTCATAATTATGTACGCGTCCATAATCAGACAATTCCTTGCATAGTATACACAGTCTATTTTATAGTGTGTAGGGGAAAACCAAATGAACAAACCTGTGATGAGTGTAACTAGACCGCCATAGAGTCCTTTTTAATTAAATCAATAAATGATCTAAATAGACTATCAAGGAGTCTGTTCAGCTACATCACTAGATGTCATTCTTTAACCAGATTGTGAATCAATCTTTTTGACTAGACCACTTAAGGTTTCTTAAGAATCATGGAGTGGTACCATATAATCCCAAGGGTCTTTAACTACAACGTAGAAGCCCATTAAGGATTTAAAGTAGTACCTTTTGAATATCCTACTATGAATCCCTCATATAAAGATACGAAAGATTCTATGAGGATTTGAAAAATCGTAACACACAAAAACATAGAGGAGAACACATAAACACATATCATATAACCACAAAATTGTTCGTTAATTTGTCTTGTAAATTGCGTACATGCATTTAAAGCACACTAGGAATCCATTCCGTGGATTTCATTTGGTACTTTAAACGTTATCAAGAATCTAACTATAAGGATAGAAAGATCCTTAAAAGAAAAATTCGATTTCGATTATAAGGAACCGAAATGTTCGAATTCAGGTACATAAGGAATTCAATTAAGGACTCTGATTTGAACGATAATCATCCACAAGGATCTAATTGTAAAGATAAAAAGATCCCATATGAATTTTAGAAGTTGAAGATGTTTTGAAACCTTGCACTGGATGTGCTTAGGTCAAAACATGATGTAAAATGCTTACGAAATTGAGATGCTAGATATGCCAAGGCGACATATGAAGCAGAATTTTGAAGTTTAAGTCAATGTATGAGGAAAATATTTTTGAAAACTATGCATGGGGTTCTTTTAAGAAAAAGGTGTTTTACGTTTTTGAAACCTTATATATAATACCTTTTTGAAATCATAAAGTAGGTGTATTAGGTAGATATATTTACAAAAATGTTTTAAAATCATGCGAGATGAATTTTGAAATTATGTATAAGGTTTTTGAAAGACATGAATGATGCTTTTCGAAATCATGCACTTGATCAGAAAATGTATTGTGTTAATATTGTCTTCAGACTATACGAAATATTTTGAAATTAGGAAAGGTTGGTTTTGATAACATGGCCAATGTTTTTGAAATAACATAGACAATGCATCTAGAAAAATTGTTTTCAAACTATATGAAATGTTTTGAGATCATGAAGATTGTTTTGAAATACTGGTACTGTGTATGTTGAAAAAAAAATCAAAACGTAATGGGTATGAGATTTGAAAACACCCTTAGTTATCTAACCAAGGATTTAAAGGCACAGATGTGCGAATAGCACGATTACTCATAATGTCACTTAATTTTCTGTACTTTGTTTCTTAGAGTGAAACGAGTACTTAAAATTTTCGAGGGAATCATGAGCAATCATTTGAGAGAGAGAAATCACAAGAGTAGTTTGTAAGGTACATAGTTCCTTGATGTAGGTATCATAGGAAAAGCCATACACACCTAGCAAGGGGTTGAGCTGGTTGGTTGGGGACTGCTTTACCATTGTGAGCGACCATGGCGAAGTTCTGAGAAGCCTTTCGCTTCTTTGACTTCTTAGGGGATCGTTCAACCATGGTCTTTGATTCCCCGATTGGTTTAGTGGCTGATGGTGTTGTCGCCTGACTAGGTCCTGCCTGTCTTGGTGACTCTTGAGTGGCTTCATCCTGGGGATGATACATGGCAGTAGCTAATTCAACAGTCTTAAGGACTACTTCGCCTATTCGCTGAGCGAATTTAGCAGTCTGCTTGGATATCTGGTCGTCATCGTGATGAAGAGACATTTTAAAAGAAAGTGAAAGACATAGGAAGAAACAAGTGAAAGTTTATTGGATAATCAATACCGAATGGTAACGAATGAAAATTGCGATCATTTGTTTGTTACCTAAGGCAAACAAATGAGACGGTGACTAATCAAAGTAAATGGGTCAAAATAATGTATCGCGAAGACATGCTCGCCTATAAGTGAACACTCATCCCAAGAATTCCCAGGTAAGCACAACTGGTCTCGCGTCTGATGAGATGTATACGAAGTGCTTGCCTAGCCAGAAAACCCAGAATACAGGCATTCACCCTTCCAGTTTGCACGTGTTCACATTATTTAAAACCCAAAACCTTGACGAGATTTTGAAAACTCAAGGGGTTCAAAACCGCATAATAGAGAGTTCAAAACCTTACAATAGAGGGTTCAAAACCTAGTAATCAATCATCCTAGAACAGATGATTAGTTTTCAAAGCGGTTTTGAAATTTATGTTTTTGTTGTGGTCGTCGCCTAAGGATAGGTGACGGTATTGTTTTATGACTAAACGCAAATAAACTCGCGTTAGGGTCCTAAGAAGGTTATAGACTAGGTCAAAGCATTACTAATAACCTAATTCCCTATAACCATTGGCTCTGATACCATCTTTTCTGTCACACCCCGACCACGTAGAACATACAAAACGTGGCGGAAACATCGGGGCGTGTTGCAACAGAATTAATGTTTCATAACCATGGATATCAAAAGTGTTTCGTTTTATTAAACATTGAATAATTACATCGTCTTGAAATCTAAATACACTATTTAAACATAGTCTATCATTGTTATTGAGTCACTAAGGCCTTGTCCAGTCCTATGTGAGCATGCATCTTATCAATCGATATCATTCAACAATACCTGAAACATATGTGAAAACGAGGTCAGCAAAGAAATGCTGGCGAGTACATAGGTTTTGTAGGAGTGTCGAAATCATGGCTAGTTTAGACGTTGCAATACTTTATTTAAAAACCTTGTTTTGAAAAGAGTATAATATTGCAACTTAATTAACCAACTCAAATCAAGCGGGTTATAATTTGTAAAACCTCGTAGCCATGACTCTTAACCCAAAAACATTTGTTTTAGTAAATTATTTGAAAAACAATGATAAGTTCAGGTGATATGTATAAATAAGAGAATAATGCATGATTAAATGAATAACCATGTAAAATGAGTTTGTATAAGATAAGTTGTTTGTAAATAAATGTCTTGTGAAAAGTATGTTACTTGTATAAAATGTTCTATGTCTCAAACTGAAATGATTCAAATAACGCTACAATATGTAATACCATACAAACACTTATATATAGGAAGTACCAGCGGCGTATCCACCATGCTTGTATCATATTCCACACGCATTGTTACTTAATCACTTAATCCAAACCAAACCACCAAAGTAATGTTCATGCCCAAATGTAAATCATGTAATATGTATAACCAAAATAATATCGTATATCGCTTTGAAGCCAATCGTTTACCCAATCGTTAAAACATCGTGTGAAACCCAATCGTTACCCAATCGTTAAAACATCGTGTGAAAACCAATCGTAAATCGTTTAATTCGTTTTAGGTCGTGAAACTACTTATAAGGTCGTCTCGCTAATAACATTCAAACCTTCGTGACTCTCGTCGCTTCTCGTTTTCGTCGCTTCTCGTTTTCGTATTAACAAACCTCCATAGGGTAAGTTAACAATTTCAGATTCAGTCGTTACCTACCATACCCACACATAACCACGGGTGTAGTAAATAACGGGATTTGTCAGATCCTATGGTACCATAACCTAATACTGGTCGGCTTGATCATTGCTAATGAATGTCATTTGTTATGTAAATACAACCAACAAGTTTGTTCACTTTATGAAATTGTTATTAGTTTTGTATAAATCGTCTTAATCGTTTTTGAAACCATCGTTATAACATTGAAAACATTTAGCACATATGAGTCACCCCAAAACAATTGAAAACAGTAAAATAGGGGAAGAATGTACTCGCCTGGGATTGCTTAGGAGTCTTGAACAACTACCAAGTAAGCTAGAGGAGTCCCGGAAATCAAACGGTACCTAATATAGGTAACTACTTAATTAACCCGGACCTAAATCGGAAGATCGGATAGGATGAGGCTTGGTAAACCAAATGAGTGTTGGAACTCATATGATATGGTTTAACCGGACCTACATACTACAATGAAACCAAACCTAAGTATTATCGACCCATCGCGACCCATTAAGGTAACATACGTTACTTTAACGTGTCGTGCGCGTGAAACGCGTTCGGACCGCCTAACTAGCCCTATGACAAGTGTTATATGCCTAAACATATTAAATAATCAGTTACGTGACAAAGGTTTAGGTTACATATGCTTAATTACCAATTATACATGAAAAGGGTATTCTGGTAATTTACCTAAGGCATATAAACTACCTATCATACAACTACTTAAACGATGTGACCATAGGGTATAACCTCGGAAGGTTATTCCCTACCTACTATGGTCACCTAATGTGTTTGGTCGGATCCTAATGATCGACCAAACTGGGTCGGGTTCAAAGGTATAGGCGATTTATTAGATCGCCTACCCTACGACCCTAGACAACGTGGTAATCAGTGGGCATAGTCCCAAAGGACTATGACCAACGTGATTACACTCACGTTGCGAAGTTCAAACGAACTTCGCATTGACCATTACTGGTCAACGCTGAAAGTCAAACAAAGTTTGACTTTCTGACTCGAAAAGCAGTAAAAATAAGGAAAAGAACGAAAGAATACTTACCCAGGGTCCAAGAATGGAAGGTTTGGATCCGAACACTCTCAGGTATGAAGTGTTAAACACGACAACTTAGAGAGCAAGTTCAGATTCAAAGGTGTGAGTTTTTTGGGTGTGATGTTGGTGGGTATTTATAGGAAATGGTCCACCGCTAGGATCGTTTCTTGGAAAAGGGGAAACGATCAAGGCCCTACACTTGTCCAATTGTTGTGGTAACTAAAAATGGGTCCAAATGAGCTTAATGTGCAGATTGGGAGCTTGTGGTTAAGGTTTAAACAGCTGGAACATGCTGACTGTTAAGTCTGATCTGTTCTGCAGGTTGCTTTACGGACCTCAAAGCTGCCAAGGTTGAGGTCCGTAAGCTTACTTTGGCAGAATTACAGTTTTGGTCCCTGCAGTGCAATCAGCCCATTTTCGACACGTTTAAGGCCCGTTAACCCCATTTCAAAGCTCTAAAATGAAGTTAAAGTATAGGGAACTTAAAACATGCTCAAAAATATCTCGGATGTCGGTTCGTTTAGCCGTACGAACGCGATGTTCGCTTAATTACGACGGAATGCGCATAAGCGCGAAAAACGATCCAAATGACGTGACGAATGGATTTTTCTTATGGCGAACACTAAAATATAATGTAGTCATGCTTACATAAATTTTTGGATGTCCAGATGTATTCAGAACGTAAGTTATGCGCGAAAATGCAAACTTGTGCACTTTTTGACGCTTTTAGTCCCTGAATGACCCAAAAGTTTATTTTAGCATACCGAACACCTCAAAGCCTATTTCTAAGCTATGTAAAGGATATTTATGGTATGTTTAACTTATGGTCATGTTCCGGAATGTCTGTTACAGTTCAAATTGGCATACTTTCGCAGTTTGTCAACTTTAGTCCCTGTAAGAGATTAAACTTTGATTTCACCACACCAAACCTTCCAAAACTTATAACTAAGTTATGTAAAGGTTATTTAAGGTATGTTAAGCCTATTTCACTATTCCGGAGTGTTCGTTGGATTAAACTGGTTATATTTACGCATC
Source organism: Helianthus tuberosus (assembly GCA_030545235.1). Lineage (NCBI taxonomy): Eukaryota > Viridiplantae > Streptophyta > Magnoliopsida > Asterales > Asteraceae > Helianthus > Helianthus tuberosus. Next base: position 68,311,515 of record CM060356.1, on the reverse strand, counting down.
AGAGCGCGTATAACCCTCCAGAAAGCGATTTAAAGCTTGAAATCGAACAAGAGTCGATATGTGCAAACGATACACATATTTTTACAAATCCCAAGTATGAAATACAATATTTCATTGGTTTGGTATTTGTTTGATGGCCGTGGAGGCACAGGTGTTACAGTCTCCCCTACTTTAGGAAATTTCGTCCCGAAATTTATTTAGAGGAAACTTGTAAGAGTTTAAAACATGAAGTTGAAAAGATCGAACAATATTGATTAGGGTTCTTGAACTTCTAGTAACCTTAATAACATTATGTTTGCAATGTAAGAGGGACACTTATATACAAGTATATGAAGCGTCATTGGTGCGTCCACCGTACCTCCATTACATCGTTCTCATTTCGTTATTTTTGTCACTATCGGTTCTTACACATAATAAATCTTACTGGGTTCCTATGCACTAAATTTCATAATTATGTACGCGTCCATAATCAGACAATTCCTTGCATAGTATACACAGTCTATTTTATAGTGTGTAGGGGAAAACCAAATGAACAAACCTGTGATGAGTGTAACTAGACCGCCATAGAGTCCTTTTTAATTAAATCAATAAATGATCTAAATAGACTATCAAGGAGTCTGTTCAGCTACATCACTAGATGTCATTCTTTAACCAGATTGTGAATCAATCTTTTTGACTAGACCACTTAAGGTTTCTTAAGAATCATGGAGTGGTACCATATAATCCCAAGGGTCTTTAACTACAACGTAGAAGCCCATTAAGGATTTAAAGTAGTACCTTTTGAATATCCTACTATGAATCCCTCATATAAAGATACGAAAGATTCTATGAGGATTTGAAAAATCGTAACACACAAAAACATAGAGGAGAACACATAAACACATATCATATAACCACAAAATTGTTCGTTAATTTGTCTTGTAAATTGCGTACATGCATTTAAAGCACACTAGGAATCCATTCCGTGGATTTCATTTGGTACTTTAAACGTTATCAAGAATCTAACTATAAGGATAGAAAGATCCTTAAAAGAAAAATTCGATTTCGATTATAAGGAACCGAAATGTTCGAATTCAGGTACATAAGGAATTCAATTAAGGACTCTGATTTGAACGATAATCATCCACAAGGATCTAATTGTAAAGATAAAAAGATCCCATATGAATTTTAGAAGTTGAAGATGTTTTGAAACCTTGCACTGGATGTGCTTAGGTCAAAACATGATGTAAAATGCTTACGAAATTGAGATGCTAGATATGCCAAGGCGACATATGAAGCAGAATTTTGAAGTTTAAGTCAATGTATGAGGAAAATATTTTTGAAAACTATGCATGGGGTTCTTTTAAGAAAAAGGTGTTTTACGTTTTTGAAACCTTATATATAATACCTTTTTGAAATCATAAAGTAGGTGTATTAGGTAGATATATTTACAAAAATGTTTTAAAATCATGCGAGATGAATTTTGAAATTATGTATAAGGTTTTTGAAAGACATGAATGATGCTTTTCGAAATCATGCACTTGATCAGAAAATGTATTGTGTTAATATTGTCTTCAGACTATACGAAATATTTTGAAATTAAGAAAGGTTGGTTTTGATAACATGGCCAATGTTTTTGAAATAACATAGACAATGCATCTAGAAAAATTGTTTTCAAACTATATGAAATGTTTTGAGATCATGAAGATTGTTTTGAAATACTGGTACTGTGTATGTTGAAAAAAAAATCAAAACGTAATGGGTATGAGATTTGAAAACACCCTTAGTTATCTAACCAAGGATTTAAAGGCACAGATGTGCGAATAGCACGATTACTCATAATGTCACTTAATTTTCTGTACTTTGTTTCTTAGAGTGAAACGAGTACTTAAAATTTTCGAGGGAATCATGAGCAATCATTTGAGAGAGAGAAATCACAAGAGTAGTTTGTAAGGTACATAGTTCCTTGATGTAGGTATCATAGGAAAAGCCATACACACCTAGCAAGGGGTTGAGCTGGTTGGTTGGGGACTGCTTTACCATTGTGAGCGACCATGGCGAAGTTCTGAGAAGCCTTTCGCTTCTTTGACTTCTTAGGGGATCGTTCAACCATGGTCTTTGATTCCCCGATTGGTTTAGTGGCTGATGGTGTTGTCGCCTGACTAGGTCCTGCCTGTCTTGGTGACTCTTGAGTGGCTTCATCCTGGGGATGATACATGGCAGTAGCTAATTCAACAGTCTTAAGGACTACTTCGCCTATTCGCTGAGCGAATTTAGCAGTCTGCTTGGATATCTGGTCGTCATCGTGATGAAGAGACATTTTAAAAGAAAGTGAAAGACATAGGAAGAAACAAGTGAAAGTTTATTGGATAATCAATACCGAATGGTAACGAATGAAAATTGCGATCATTTGTTTGTTACCTAAGGCAAACAAATGAGACGGTGACTAATCAAAGTAAATGGGTCAAAATAATGTATCGCGAAGACATGCTCGCCTATAAGTGAACACTCATCCCAAGAATTCCCAGGTAAGCACAACTGGTCTCGCGTCTGATGAGATGTATACGAAGTGCTTGCCTAGCCAGAAAACCCAGAATACAGGCATTCACCCTTCCAGTTTGCACGTGTTCACATTATTTAAAACCCAAAACCTTGACGAGATTTTGAAAACTCAAGGGGTTCAAAACCGCATAATAGAGAGTTCAAAACCTTACAATAGAGGGTTCAAAACCTAGTAATCAATCATCCTAGAACAGATGATTAGTTTTCAAAGCGGTTTTGAAATTTATGTTTTTGTTGTGGTCGTCGCCTAAGGATAGGTGACGGTATTGTTTTATGACTAAACGCAAATAAACTCGCGTTAGGGTCCTAAGAAGGTTATAGACTAGGTCAAAGCATTACTAATAACCTAATTCCCTATAACCATTGGCTCTGATACCATCTTTTCTGTCACACCCCGACCACGTAGAACATACAAAACGTGGCGGAAACATCGGGGCGTGTTGCAACAGAATTAATGTTTCATAACCATGGATATCAAAAGTGTTTCGTTTTATTAAACATTGAATAATTACATCGTCTTGAAATCTAAATACACTATTTAAACATAGTCTATCATTGTTATTGAGTCACTAAGGCCTTGTCCAGTCCTATGTGAGCATGCATCTTATCAATCGATATCATTCAACAATACCTGAAACATATGTGAAAACGAGGTCAGCAAAGAAATGCTGGCGAGTACATAGGTTTTGTAGGAGTGTCGAAATCATGGCTAGTTTAGACGTTGCAATACTTTATTTAAAAACCTTGTTTTGAAAAGAGTATAATATTGCAACTTAATTAACCAACTCAAATCAAGCGGGTTATAATTTGTAAAACCTCGTAGCCATGACTCTTAACCCAAAAACATTTGTTTTAGTAAATTATTTGAAAAACAATGATAAGTTCAGGTGATATGTATAAATAAGAGAATAATGCATGATTAAATGAATAACCATGTAAAATGAGTTTGTATAAGATAAGTTGTTTGTAAATAAATGTCTTGTGAAAAGTATGTTACTTGTATAAAATGTTCTATGTCTCAAACTGAAATGATTCAAATAACGCTACAATATGTAATACCATACAAACACTTATATATAGGAAGTACCAGCGGCGTATCCACCATGCTTGTATCATATTCCACACGCATTGTTACTTAATCACTTAATCCAAACCAAACCACCAAAGTAATGTTCATGCCCAAATGTAAATCATGTAATATGTATAACCAAAATAATATCGTATATCGCTTTGAAGCCAATCGTTTACCCAATCGTTAAAACATCGTGTGAAACCCAATCGTTACCCAATCGTTAAAACATCGTGTGAAAACCAATCGTAAATCGTTTAATTCGTTTTAGGTCGTGAAACTACTTATAAGGTCGTCTCGCTAATAACATTCAAACCTTCGTGACTCTCGTCGCTTCTCATTTTCGTCGCTTCTCGTTTTCGTATTAACAAACCTCCATAGGGTAAGTTAACAATTTCAGATTCAGTCGTTACCTACCATACCCACACATAACCACGGGTGTAGTAAATAACGGGATTTGTCAGATCCTATGGTACCATAACCTAATACTGGTCGGCTTGATCATTGCTAATGAATGTCATTTGTTATGTAAATACAACCAACAAGTTTGTTCACTTTATGAAATTGTTATTAGTTTTGTATAAATCGTCTTAATCGTTTTTGAAACCATCGTTATAACATTGAAAACATTTAGCACATATGAGTCACCCCAAAACAATTGAAAACAGTAAAATAGGGGAAGAATGTACTCGCCTGGGATTGCTTAGGAGTCTTGAACAACTACCAAGTAAGCTAGAGGAGTCCCGGAAATCAAACGGTACCTAATATAGGTAACTACTTAATTAACCCGGACCTAAATCGGAAGATCGGATAGGATGAGGCTTGGTAAACCAAATGAGTGTTGGAACTCATATGATATGGTTTAACCGGACCTACATACTACAATGAAACCAAACCTAAGTATTATCGACCCATCGCGACCCATTAAGGTAACATACGTTACTTTAACGTGTCGTGCGCGTGAAACGCGTTCGGACCGCCTAACTAGCCCTATGACAAGTGTTATATGCCTAAACATATTAAATAATCAGTTACGTGACAAAGGTTTAGGTTACATATGCTTAATTACCAATTATACATGAAAAGGGTATTCTGGTAATTTACCTAAGGCATATAAACTACCTATCATACAACTACTTAAACGATGTGACCATAGGGTATAACCTCGGAAGGTTATTCCCTACCTACTATGGTCACCTAATGTGTTTGGTCGGATCCTAATGATCGACCAAACTGGGTCGGGTTCAAAGGTATAGGCGATTTATTAGATCGCCTACCCTACGACCCTAGACAACGTGGTAATCAGTGGGCATAGTCCCAAAGGACTATGACCAACGTGATTACACTCACGTTGCGAAGTTCAAACGAACTTCGCATTGACCATTACTGGTCAACGCTGAAAGTCAAACAAAGTTTGACTTTCTGACTCGAAAAGCAGTAAAAATAAGGAAAAGAACGAAAGAATACTTACCCAGGGTCCAAGAATGGAAGGTTTGGATCCGAACACTCTCAGGTATGAAGTGTTAAACACGACAACTTAGAGAGCAAGTTCAGATTCAAAGGTGTGAGTTTTTTGGGTGTGATGTTGGTGGGTATTTATAGGAAATGGTCCACCGCTAGGATCGTTTCTTGGAAAAGGGGAAACGATCAAGGCCCTACACTTGTCCAATTGTTGTGGTAACTAAAAATGGGTCCAAATGAGCTTAATGTGCAGATTGGGAGCTTGTGGTTAAGGTTTAAACAGCTGGAACATGCTGACTGTTAAGTCTGATCTGTTCTGCAGGTTGCTTTACGGACCTCAAAGCTGCCAAGGTTGAGGTCCGTAAGCTTACTTTGGCAGAATTACAGTTTTGGTCCCTGCAGTGCAATCAGCCCATTTTCGACACGTTTAAGGCCCGTTAACCCCATTTCAAAGCTCTAAAATGAAGTTAAAGTATAGGGAACTTAAAACATGCTCAAAAATATCTCGGATGTCGGTTCGTTTAGCCGTACGAACGCGATGTTCGCTTAATTACGACGGAATGCGCATAAGCGCGAAAAACGATCCAAATGACGTGACGAATGGATTTTTCTTATGGCGAACACTAAAATATAATGTAGTCATGCTTACATAAATTTTTGGATGTCCAGATGTATTCAGAACGTAAGTTATGCGCGAAAATGCAAACTTGTGCACTTTTTGACGCTTTTAGTCCCTGAATGACCCAAAAGTTTATTTTAGCATACCGAACACCTCAAAGCCTATTTCTAAGCTATGTAAAGGATATTTATGGTATGTTTAACTTATGGTCATGTTCCGGAATGTCTGTTACAGTTCAAATTGGCATACTTTCGCAGTTTGTCAACTTTAGTCCCTGTAAGAGATTAAACTTTGATTTCACCACACCAAACCTTCCAAAACTTATAACTAAGTTATGTAAAGGTTATTTAAGGTATGTTAAGCCTATTTCACTATTCCGGAGTGTTCGTTGGATTAAACTGGTTATATTTACGCATCAGAGCGCGTATAACCCTCCAGAAAGCGATTTAAAGCTTGAAATCGAACAAGAGTCGATATGTGCAAACGATACACATATTTTTACAAATCCCAAGTATGAAATACAATATTTCATTGGTTTGGTATTTGTTTGATGGCCGTGGAGGCACAGGTGTTACACGTGCCTAGAAACCACCTCTTTAAGGTACACTGCTGCGAGCTGCGAATACTTATCTGTCTCCTTGATTGCTAGGAAATGTGCTGACTTTGTGAGACGGTCGACAATCACCCATATAGTATCGTTCCCAGCCTGTGTTCTCGGTAACCCCGTAACAAAATCCATAGCGATATGTTCCCATTTCCACATGGGTATCTCTGGCTGCTGAAGTAGACCCGAAGGTTTCTGGTACTCTGCCTTGACCCTAGCACAGGTCAAACACTTACCCACGTAGGTGGCAATAATAGCTTTCATGTTTGGCCACCAATACAAAATCTTGAGGTCCTGGTACATCTTATCAGACCCTGGATGAATAGAATATCGTGACTTGTGTGCTTCGTCCATCACAAGTTCTCGAAGATTACCAAATGAAGGAACCCATATCCGTTCCATGAAGTAGTAGATATCGTCAGACCGTTGCTCGAACTTCTTCTTGTGTAGACCTCGTAATCCTTCAGCTTCGATATTTTCTTCCTTTAACGCTTCAATCTGAGCTGAACGAATCCGGGCAGGTAAATTAGAGTGAATAGTAAGCTGTAGGGCACGAACACGCTTCTGTTTCGGTTCCTTGCGACTAAGAGCATCAGCTACAACATTAGCTTTACCCGGATGATACTTGATAGCACACTCATAATCATTAAAAAGCTCGATCCAACGACGTTGCCGCATATTCAATTCCTTCTGGTCGAAAATATGTTGAAGACTCCTGTGATCGGTATAGATGGTACACTTGGTACCGTACAGGTAATGCCTCCAAATTTTCAACGCGAAGACTACGGCTCCTAACTCCAGGTCGTGTGTCGTGTAGTTCTTCTCGTGTACCTTCAGCTGTCGAGAAGCATAAGCTGTCACCTTGTCTTGCTGCATCAGCACACAGCCGAGACCCTGAATAGACGCATCGCAATAAACCACAAAATCTTCAGTACCCTCTGGTAGAGATAAAATCGGCGCGCTGCACAACTTCTGCTTTAAGAGCTGAAAAGCTTCTTCCTGGTTCGATCCCCAAGAATAAACAACTTTCTTTTGAGTCAGGGCGGTGAGGGGTTGAGCAATCTTAGAAAAATCCCGAATAAACCGACGATAATATCCCGCAAGACCAAGAAATTGACGCACCTCCGAAGGATTCTTTGGTGCCGCCCAATTGCGAATAGCATCGATCTTGGCAGGATCCACATGAATACCCATTTCGTTAACGATGTGCCTGAGGAAATGCACTTCCCGAATCTAGAAATCACACTTAGAAAACTTCGCATACAGTTGTTCCTTTCTCAAAAGTTCCAAGATGAGTCGTAGGTGATGCTCGTGATCTTCCTTGTTCTTCGAGTAGACCAAAATGTCATCAATGAATACGATAACGAAATCATCGAGATATGGCTTACACACGCGGTTCATGAGATCCATGAAAACCGCTGGTGCATTAGTCAATCCAAACGGCATGACCAAAAACTCATAGTGTCCGTAGCGCATTCGAAAAGCCGTCTTGGGAACATCCTCCTCCCAAACCCTTACCTGGTGATATCCCGATCTTAAGTCGATCTTTGAATAGAAGCTTGCAGCTGGTCAAACAAGTCGTCGATGCGTGGTAATGGATATCGGTTCTTGATGGTTACCTTGTTGAGTTCCCGATAATCGATGCACATTCGGAATGTCCCATCCTTCTTCTTTACAAACAGAACTGGGGCTCCCCAAGGCGAAGAACTGGGTCGAATGAAACCTCTATCCAATAATTCCTGCAGCTGATTAGACAATTCCTGTAACTCCCCAGGGGCCAACCGGTATGGAGCTCGAGCAATTGGGGCCGCTCCCGGTGCCAGATCAACCTGAAATTCTACCTGACGGTGAGGAGGTAACCCTGGTAGCTCCTCTGGGAACACATCAGCGAATTCTCGCACCACTGGTAGATCCTCGATCTTTCTCTCTTTAGACTGAGCGTTAGTAACTAACGCTAACATTGCAGGATACCCCTTTTGTAGATACTTCTGCGCATGCATGGCCGAGATAATACCAACCATAGCCCCACTACGATGCCCTTGAACTAATAATGACTCCCCATCGGGGAGAGGAATACGCACAACCTTCTCCTTACACAAAATTTCCGCTTGGTGCTTAGACAGCCAATCCATGCCTACCACTATATCGAAACTTCCGAGTGTAACGGGAAGGAGATCAATATCAAACACCTGACCCACGAGATCTAGTTTGCACCCGAAGAGTACATTCGAGGCCTCTATCGTCTTACCATCGGCTAGTTCTACTATTTGTTTAACTTCTAAGGGTGTTGGGGTTATCCCCAATCGTCGACTAAATTCTAGGGACACATAACTCCAATCGGCACCAGAATCAAATAACACAGAAGCAATATGATTGTTTACAGGAAACGTACCGGTGACAACATTGCCGTCATTCCTAGCATCCCCTGCCCCAAGCTGAAACACCCTGCCCCGAGCACCATTACCCCCATTGTTGCCATTGTTGTTGTTGTTCCCAGCATTGTTGTTATTCGGGTGGTTGTTGTCGTTAGCGTTTTGATTTAACTGAGGGCAATCCCGCTTAAAGTGACCCTCGTCACCACACTGATAGCACCCCTTTCTGAAGCCCTGATTCTGCTGGGGTGGCTGTCCCTGCTGTCTCTGGTTCTGCTGGTTCTGTTGCTGCTGGTGTTTGGGCTGTCGGGCCCTACAATCTTTGGCCTCGTGGCCCGCTTTACCACACCTGTTACATATCCGTCCACACTGCCCGAAATGATGATAGCCACACTTGTTACACCGTGGCTTCCTCCCTACATACGAACCCTGACTTTGGCTACCTCCCTGGCCTTGATTGACAGAAGACGACTGGCTGATGCTGCGATTGCTATTGTTGTCTGGCCTTTTCTGAGTCTGACCCGCACTAGATGCTTTGTCGTAATCGTTCCACTTCCGCTTGTTATCATTAGCGGACGCAGTGGCAGTGGGTGCAGCAGCAGTAGTGGTTGAAACACGCGGTGGTAACGAGTTACTCTCTACATCTTGATCCACAATCTTGTGGGTCAAACGGACAATCTGTGTCAAATCATTGAGATGGGCTGCAGTGACCAAACTCTTCACACGCGGAGGCAGCCCCTTGATGAATAACTCAATCCTCCGAGACATAGGCCGGGACAAATTCGGGCACATGTCGGCCAGTTCATACGATCGCTTCACATACGCTTCGACTTCAGATCCTACCATCTTCAAGTCATAATACTCGTTTTCCAACTTCTGGACCTCATCCCGAGGACAATACTCCTCCCTGATCAGTTCTTTAAAATCATCCCAAGTTGTGGCATTCGCTGCCTCGATGCCCAGCAACTGCACTTGGGCATTCCACCACGTTAGGGCACCATCCGCCAAGGTACCCGCAACATATTTCACTCTGTCCCCAGCGGGACAGTTACATATAGCAAACACGGACTCTGCTTTCTCGAACCATCTCAAGAGTCCCACAGCCCCTTCAGTCCCGGTGAAGGTCTGTGGCTTACAGTCCATGAACGTTTTAAACGTACAGACAGGCTGGTTGTTCTGGGGATGCGCTTGCTGACCTAAAGGATGAAAGGAAACACATTATAGGAGTGAAAAGACGTGTACGCGATATAAGAGTAAAGAGTACTTGGTACATTCCGTACCAGCTTGATAGGCTGCTAAAGCCTCAGCCACACGGGTGTTGATTAGGTCAGTCAACTCAGCCTGAGTCATGTTAATGTTGCCACGTCCGTGTCCTCGTCCACTCATGATTCTATATATAGAGATGAACCGATTCAGGAAATCGAAACAAGATAGAAATCAAGTATCATGTTGATATCTATGTACTACCAAGTTCACACATAATAAGGCAGAACCCTTCTCACGCTTGATAAGCCTCACTGGGACTTGCATGCACCCCACGTTATTATTAAGTGTGCACCCATAATAATAAGGCAATTTGCATGCTTATCTCAGTGCCTCTTAGCTTGCGCTCGAAGTTTCCCCCGTTCACACAACACAACGATTGGTATCACAAGTTTACAATTCACATAAGTCGAAGAGTAGTGTCACACTATCAAGTCACCATAGTATCAAGTGTATCGTTTCATGCAAGTTATGAGTGTGTGACTACTAAGGAAGTAATGCATAAACTAAACAGAAGACGAACCTTGCGATCCGGAGCTGAGTGTCATGATCGATTCTTCGAAGGTATTCGGTTATAGTCTGGTTTTATAAAACGTTTTAAAACCTAGTTCGCTATAACCAGTGGCTCTGATACCAAACTGTAACACCCCCAAAATACCACCTGCGGGAACTCCGCGAGGCGTGTTACTCATCAGAGTTCGAGCCACCAATCACATTGAACCAATGATGAATATTTAAATAAAACATGTCATGAATTACCAATAGAAAATATTAAACATAGGGTTACTCCCAAAGAGTTGTGTAGCGGAAGCATATAGTAAATCGTTTAACAATTGTTTCATAGTAAATGTTCAAAACCAACGTTTCACTTATAAGTTAATCCAAGAGCCTCGATCCATGACCACTCCAGCACTCCCAGATAGCAAGTCCACGTCACGATTTCTAGCGACCTGCAAGCATGCAGACAAGTGTGTCAGACGACGCTGGTGAGTTCAAGGTTTTGTTAACGTGTGTAGTTACCAGATATCTGTTAAGTCAACTCATCGTTTCGTTTTGGGATTGTTATTAACGTAGGAGAGTCTTATATACTGGAAGTGTGTCCAATATATACCATGGGAGTGTGTCCAATATATACCATGGGAGTGTGCCCAATATAACCTGGGAGTGTGCCCAACCCCAATGCCCCTAACCAAGCATTGGTAATGATGTCCAGGTAACTAGATCACGCCCGTCCTTACGGCCCGGTGTGAGGGTGTCAAACCTAATAGCGCTATCAACTAGTTACCCCATTGCCTTACAGGCAAGACGGTAGATGATCGATTCTGTGTTCAATAACCAACATCCCAAATAACAGTTTACCCAGTATTCCCTTTAGAAACGTTTACCAGATGTCCCAAACCACCGGGACGCATGCTTAGAAAAGTGCAGTGAACTCACCTTGGTTTGCTCGGTAAGATTAACTACTTGTTCACACTTAATCAGTCAACCCTAAAGTAGGCACGTGTACCAAAATCAGTTTGCATTCACGAAGTTCACGTATAGATACAATCAATGATCACCAAGTAGTACATATCACATAATCGACATTGTACAAGTCATGCATAGCATTTAACAGCAGTTAACTAACTGGGTTAACTCTAACAGAAATAAACTAAGTTACTGTGCAAAGTATTCAAGTCGGCGAAACACAGGTTGACGAAACATACTCTGTTTCGTCAATCACCCTTTGGCGAAACAAAATTCTATTTCGTTGATAACCCTTGGCGAAACACAATTCTATTTCGTCGAGAGTTCTGTTTCGCCAAACAAGTCAGTTACGTCAAACTTCAGTTACGTCAAATATCAATTACATCAATCATGCCGATCAGTTACAGTATCAACACAGAAACCCTAATGATCATGAACAGCCGTTACCACATCAATCAGTAATCATACAGAAATCGCTCAACATACAATCATCATCTAACAGAAATCATATGGTATTCATTCAACAACAGCAGATCCGTGATCCATCATCAATCTTTTAATAATATAAATTCTCAATCCTAGGTCAACACCAACTCACATAATCACAGAAAATCACCTGCAACATTAATACCATGGCCGACAACTACAACCCACCCCAAGATGTTATTGGACCACTTAGATTTATGATGAGTTTGACTAATGTTAGGCTAAGATCATGTGCAACTTTCAGAGGAGAATTAATGTTCACAATCATTATATCTAGAATGCACCCTATACACATGTGATCTAGATAGCAAACAAGATGTGTTCGATGTATGGATCTAAACAGTCAAGCAACAACAAGTTTACACAATTTCCAATTATCCAAACCGCCATAACCATAGATCGACATCCAGATTTGCATGATATCATGAATTCAATATATAATACATGCATCACAAACAAAAACATGCAAAGAGTTAAACACTAACCACGAAGAGCAGATTAAGATCGCCGTTCACAGAGGAGAGGAGCTTTAGGGTTTTGATTTGGTCAGTTGTTTCCCGAATGTAACAGTTTGCGTAAAATTATAACACGTAAATGAACTGGGCCCTTGGTGGGCTTTGGCGAGTCTGGGCTCGGCGAATCAAATCTGTTTCGTCGAGCTATGTGTGGCGAATCACACTCTTGTTTCGTCGAAGAGTGTTTGGCGAAACACACTTGTGTTTCGTCGGGTTGTTCAAGTGTTAACAGTTTAAGTTTAAGTTATCAACAGATTTCCAGTTATACAATCAAACACATAAACATGCAAACACACTACGTTTCATCATATCACCATGTGTATATTACAAGTCAACAAATCAAACAACTAAACAGTCAAAGTCAACGTGCATTTAATGCGAAAGTGAAAGTCGGAAACTCGAGTTGTCACATTATATGCCTAAACATGTTATATAATCAGTTATGTGACAAAAGATTAGGTTACATATGCTTAATTACCAATTATACATGAAAAGGGTATTCTGGTAATTTACCTAAGGCATATAAACTACCTATCATACAACTACTTAAACGTCGTGACCATTAGGTATAACCTCGGAAGGTTATTCCCTATATACTATGGTCACCTAATGTATTTGGTCGGATCCTAATGATCGACCAAACTGGGTCGGGTTCGAGGTATAAGCGATTTATTAGATCGCTTACCCTACGACCCTAGACAACGTGGTAATCAGTAGGCATAGTCCCAAGGGACTATAACCAACGTGATTACACTCACGTTGCGAAGTTCAAACGAACTTCGCATTGACCATAAGCTGGTCAACGCTGAAAGTCAAACAAAGTTTGACTTTCCGACTCGAAAAGCAATAAAAGAAAGAAAAGAACGAAAGAATACTTACGAAGGGTCCCCGAATGCTAATCTCGATCCAAGAATCTCAGGTATGAAACAATGGTTTCAACTTAGAGTTTCTAAGATCAAAATTCTAGTGGTTTTTGAAGTTGTGGGGTGGGGTATTTATAGTTTTCGGGTAACCGTTAAGATCGTTTCATGGAAACCGTGCTCGAATCTCATGCGTACACTTGTCTGAAACTCATGGTAGCTAAAAAAAGGTCTAAATGAGCTGAATGTGCAGTTGTGAGTGTGTGGTTGTGGTTAAAACAGCTGGAATATGCTGACTGTTCGTTCTGATCTGTTCTGGGAGGCTGAGGCGGCCCGCTTCAGGATCAGACAAATCTAATGCGGGCCGCATGGCCCTTCTGATCAGCATATAACTTTCAAAAATGACAGTTTCAGCCCCTACACGTGTTTAAGGCCATTCCTGACACTTCTAAGGCCCGTAAAGCCAACTTTAAGGCCCTAAAATGATGCCTAAACAATGTGGACATGAAACATGCTCAAAAATATGTCGGATGTCAGTTCGTTTGGTCGTACGAACGCGATGTTCGCTTAATTACGACGGAATGCGCATAAGCGCGAAAAACGATCCAAATGACGAAACGAATGTATTTTTCTTATGCCAAACACTAAAATAAAATATTTTAGTGCTTACATAAATTTTTGGATGTCCGGATGTATTCAGAACGTAAGTTATGCGCGAAAATGCAAACTTGTGCACTTTTTGACGCTTTTAGTCCCTGAATGACACAAAAGTTTATTTTAGCACACCGAACCCCTAAAAGCCTATTTCTAAGCTATGTAAAGGATATTTAGGGTGTGTTTAACTTATGGTCATGTTCCGGAATGTCTGTTACAGTTCAAATTGGCATACTTTCGCAGTTTGTCAACTTTAGTTCCTGTAAGCGATTTAACTTGATTTTGCCATACCAAAGCCTTCAAAACTTATTTCTAAGTTAAGTAAAGGTTATTTAAGGTATGTTAAGCCTATTTCACTATTCCGGAGTGTTCGTTACATTAAACTGCTTATATTTACGCATCCGTGCGTGTATAACCTTCCAGAAAGTGATATAGAGTTTGAAATCGAACAAGAATTGATATGTGCAAACGATACACATATTTTTACAAATCCCAAGTATGAAATACAATATTTCATTGGTTTGGCATTTGTTTGATGGTTGGAGTGACACAGGTGTCACAGTCTCCCCTACTTTAGGAAATTTCGTCCCGAAATTCATTCGTAGGAGTCTATCTGTGGCTTTGTATCAAATAACCACCAGAGATATGAAAGGCATAATCCTGACATTTCCTTAACGGACATTCTTCAGAACCGAAAATGAATGAAATGAGTCATTTTCAACAGGCATTCTTTAGAAAAAGGAACATGAAGGAATAAACAAGGATATTCATTTCCCTCGATGGATATTCTTCAGCAACGAAAATGAACGGAAATGAGTCATTTTCTTCAGTAACGAAAATGAACGAAACGACTCATTTTCCACGATTTCTTTAGAAACGAAAATGAATGGAACGAGTCATTTTCCACGATTTCTTCAGAAACGAAAATGAACAGAACGAGTCATTTTTCACAACCTCTTCAGAAACGAAAATGAACAGAACGAGTCATTTTCCACAACATCTTCAGAAACGAAAATGAACAGAAGGAGTCATTTTCCACAACTTCTTCAGAAACGAAAATGAACAGAACGAGTCATTTTCCACAACTTCTTCAGAAACGAAAATGAACAGAACGAGTCATTTTCCACAACTTCTTCAGAAACGAAAATGAACAGAACGAGTCATTTTTCACAACCTCTTCAGAAACGAAAATGAACAGAACGAGTCATTTTCCACAACTTCTTCAGAAACGAAAATGAACAGAATGAGTCATTTTCCACAACTTCTTCAGAAACGAAAATGAACAGAACGAGTCATTTTTCACAACCTCTTCAGAAACGAAAATGAACAGAACGAGTCATTTTCCACAACATCTTCAGAAACGAAAATGAACAGAATGAGTCATTTTCCACAACTTCTTCAGAAACGAAAATGAACAGAATGAGTCATTTTCCACAATTTCTTCAGAAACGAAAATGAACAGAATGAGTCATTTTCCACAACTTCTTCAGAAACGAAAATGAACAGAATAAGTCATTTTCCACAATTTCTTCAGAAACAAAAATGAATAGGGTTAATCTTCAGATACACGACAAAACTTGCTGTGGTTTCTGTGCACTGAATTCCATAATTATGTATGCATCCATAATTACGTAACTCCTTGCATAGTCCGCACAGTTTGTCTTGAAATGTTTTAGGGGAGGAAAATCAAACCTGTGATGAGTGTGACTAGACTACCATAGGGTCCTTTTAATTAGATCGACAATTGATCCTTTTAATTAGGCCACCAAGGAGTCCTTTCAGCTATCTCATCACATGATATTCCTAACCAGATTTTTTTTTGATCAATCTGTTTAACTAGACCACTCAGGGGTCTAATTATGGAATAGTACAAAATAATCCAAGGGTCTTTACTATTACGTAAAAGCCCATTGAGGATTTAATATAGTACCTTTGGATATCCTACTATGAATTTCCTTATACAAAGATATGGAAGATTCTACGAGGATTTGGATAACAAAACTTGGATTACACCAAAAACATAAAAGGAAACACATAAGCACATAATCACATAGTTGTTTAACTTGGTTATTAATTTGTTATCTTTGGACGCGGATACTTAAAGTACACCAGGAATCCAATTCGTGGATTTCATTTGGCACTTTAATCATTTCAAGAATCCATCCATGAAGATAGGATGATCTACCAAAAATTCGATTTTCGTTTTCAGGAAAACGCAATATTCGAATTAAGGTACATAATAATTTAGGACATACGGAAATACCCTTGGGTACCCTATTAAGAATTTATAGTGGTACTTGGGGTATTCGTACAGAATTATAACTTGCACCTTGTACTTCGTTTCTTTGCAAGAGACGGGTACTTAGGATCTTTGTGGAAAACGCAAGAGAATGTAAAATGGAAGAATTTTGGGGGTAGTTTGCTTTTCAAGGAATATGATTCCTTGATTGTCGGTATTGTAAGGGATATGTTGTTTATACATACAATCACATAAATACATTGCAATGTAAATAAAAGATTTATTTATAAACAATGTTAACAACTGTTTCATGGACCTTGACAACAAGAGAAAATAATACATAAGATGTGATTATTTCTAAAGAGTGTTGTCTTCTAGTCGGTCAGATGCTCATCTCTGTGCTGGATTAGCATTGCAAGCTTTGGGCAATTTCTTCGGAAATGTCCCATCTCGCCACACTTGTAGCAAGAACCTGGTGGAAAACGAGCTTGAGCAGGATTGTTGTTAGCTTGATTTGGTGCAACTGCTGCTACGCAAACTTTTGCTGTATGACCTTTACGTCCACAAATTTGGCATTCGCGGCACTTCACATTGGATTGATGATGTAGGCCACATTGGTTGCACAAAGGTGAAGTTCCATTGTATGGCTTCCTAGCAGAGGGTTGAGCTGGTTGGTTGGGGACGGCTTGATCATTGTGAGTAACCATGGTGAAGTTTTGAGAAGCCTTTCGCTTCTTTGACTCCCTAGGGGATCCAGTCTGTTCATCCATGGTCTTTGATTCCTCGATTGGTTTCGATTCCTTGACCGGTTTCTTGTCACCCTTTCGGAAAAGCTTATGTTTCCTGATCTGAGATTCAGTCAAGGTTGCAGATAGCTCAATGGCCTGCCTAACCGTAGTGGGGTTACTACCGGTAACAATGTCTTGAACTGAGTCAGGGAGACCATCAATGTATTTTTCGATTGCCTTATCCAAAGGCGTAACCATGGTAGGACACAACAGGCTCAGCTCCTCATATCGATCAGTGTATGCTCGATGTTCATCGCTGTCTTGCTTAAGATCGTCAAATTCCCTTTCCAAAGCCCTGATCTCGTGACGAGGATAGAATTCCTTCATCATTAGTGCTCGAAGTTCTTCCCACGTTTGGGCCAGTGCCACTTCGGCACCCCTATCTCTCACCACACCGTTCCACCACGTCAAAGCTCGTTTCTCAAAGACACTAGATGCGAAGTCTACCTTTCGCTCATTTGGACATTGAACATGCCTGAAGGTGCTCTCTAGACTCTCGAACCATTGCAGAAATGCAGTCGCTCCTTAAGACCCAGAAAACTTTAATGGCTTAGCCGAGTTAAACGTCTTGAAGTTGCAGAGAGCATTATTGTTGTTGATAGCTTGGTGACATTGGGCAACGATGGTCGGAATTGCAGCAGTTATTTGCTGTGTAATGACAGCTGCCAGATCGTCAATAGATACCGGATTTTCGCGTCGTGGAGGCATTCTAAAAGAGGAGACATGAAAGGAAACGAGTGAGAGAATTAGACGAAAAGAAAGAGATGAAACAAATCTGATGAAAGCAAGAATAGTGGTAATTTGTTTGTTACTACAAAGCAACAAACGACCTCGGTGATTAATCAAAGTGTTATATGCCTAAACATGTTATATAATCAGTTATGTGACAAAAGATTAGGTTACATATGCTTAATTACCAATTATACATGAAAAGGGTATTCTGGTAATTTACCTAAGGCATATAAACTACCTATCATACAACTACTTAAACGTCGTGACCATAAGGTATAACCTCGGAAGGTTATTCCCTATATACTATGGTCACCTAATGTATTTGGTCGGATCCTAATGATTGACCAAACTGGGTCGGGTTCGAGGTATAAGCGATTTATTAGATCGCTTACCCTACGACCCTAGACAACGTGGTAATCAGTAGGCATAGTCCCAAGGGACTATAACCAACGTGATTACACTCACGTTGCGAAGTTCAAACGAACTTCGCATTGACCATAAGCTGGTCAACGCTGAAAGTCAAACAAAGTTTGACTTTCTGACTCGAAAAGCAATAAAAGAAAGAAAAGAACGAAAGAATACTTACGACCGAATGCTAATCTCGATCCAAGAATCTCAGGTATGAAACAATGGTTTCAACTTAGAGTTTCTAAGATCAAAATTCTAGTGGTTTTTGAAGTTGTGGGGTGGGGTATTTATAGTTTTCGGGTAACCGTTAAGATCGTTTCATGGAAACCGTGCTCGAATCTCATGCGTACACTTGTCGGAAACTCATGGTAGCTAAAAATGGGTCTAAATGAGCTGAATGTGCAGTTGTGAGTGTGTGGGTGTGGTTAAAACAGCTGGAATATGCTGACTGTTCGTTCTGATCTGTTCTGGGAGGCTGAGGCGGCCCGCTTCAGGATCAGACAAATCTAATGCGGGCCGCATGGCCCTTCTGATCAGCATATAACTTTCAAAAATGACAGTTTCAGCCCCTGCACGTGTTTAAGGCCATTCCCGACACTTCTAAGGCCCGTAAAGCCAACTTTAAGG
Organism: Helianthus tuberosus; assembly: GCA_030545235.1. Lineage (NCBI taxonomy): Eukaryota > Viridiplantae > Streptophyta > Magnoliopsida > Asterales > Asteraceae > Helianthus > Helianthus tuberosus. The sequence goes on along the minus strand of CM060356.1, from coordinate 68,292,810 downwards.
CCAAAAAATGATGCCTAAACATTGTGGACATGAAACATGCTCAAAAATATGTCAGATGTCAGTTCGTTTGGTCGTACGAACGCGATTTTCGCTTAATTACGACGGAATGCGCATAAGCGCGAAAAACGATCCAAATCACGAAACGAATGGATTTTTCTTATGCCAAACACTAAAATAAAATATTTTAGTGCTTACATAGATTTTTGGATGTCCGGATGTATTCAGAACGTAAGTTATGCGCGAAAATGCAAACTTGTGCACTTTTTGACGCTTTTAGTCCCTGAATGACACAAAAGTTTATTTTAGCACACCGAACCCCTAAAAGCCTATTTCTAAGCTATGTAAAGGATATTTAGGGTGTGTTTAACTTATGGTCATGTTCCAGAATGTCTGTTACAGTTCAAATTGGCATACTTTCGCAGTTTGTCAACTTTAGTTCCTGTAAGCGATTTAACTTGATTTTGCCATACCAAAGCCTTCAAAACTTATTTCTAAGTTAAGTAAAGGTTATTTAAGGTATGTTAAGCCTATTTCACTATTCCGGAGTGTTCGTTACATTAAACTGGTTATATTTACGCATCCGTGCGTGTATAACCTTCCAGAAAGTGATATAGAGTTTGAAATCGAACAAGAATTGATATGTGCAAACGATACACATATTTTTACAAATCCCAAGTATGAAATACAATATTTCATTGGTTTGGCATTTGTTTGATGGTTGGAGTGACACAGGTGTCACAGGCTGCTTCGTACTACATTTGGCAAGAAAGGAATAACAGGTTGTTCAATAATAATAAGAGGTCGGTAGATCAAATTACTGAGAAGGTTATAGGATCGGTTCGGTTGCGGCTGATGGGATTCAGATTCCGTGTGAGCTCGGCTAGGGAAAGGATTTTCAAGGCTTGGCAGATTGAAGATAGCAACTACGATTTAGTGGATCCGGGCTAGTAGTTTCTCAGGTCTTGTTTTAGTGTCTGTGTTTTTTAAGCCTTGCTTTGGCTGTCTTGTGTTTGGTTGTCTTGTTAGTTTGTTTGGTTGATGGATTGTGTTGTGTGGTGTCCTAGGCTTGGCATGTCAAGTCTAGTTGGTGTGCCGTTTTGACATACCCTTGTTATTATTTGTTTCATCTATAAAATTCATCGGGGTAACCCTTTACCCAAAAAAAAAACAGGTTCCTTTCGTTCGCTGGTAGGCTTCAACTTGTGATATCGGTGCTTTCGTCTATACATGTTTACTGGGCGTCAGTGTTCATACTTCCGGTTAGTATAATAAAGGAGCTAGAATGCAAAATGAAATGGTTCCTTTGGGGTCACGGTAACTTATCTAAAGGAAGAGCTAAAGTAGCGTGGAAAGAGGTTTGCCTCCCAAAACTCGAGGGTGGATTGGGGATACGCCGTATCTCAGATGTCAACAAGTCCTTGATGGCGTATCATATTTATTGTCTTCTAGCGGGCAGAGAGTCTTTATGGACTAACTGGGTTCGTAACTATAGGCTGCGTGGCCGTAGTTTATGGGATGTCCCGGTGCAAGCCAACTCCCCTTGGGGTTGGAAGAGGCTAATGAAATGCATACATATTTTTCGGGATTTTTTTTGGTGTAAAATTGGAAATGGCCAGACTGCTTTTCTTTGGTTTGACAAATGGAGTGCTGAATGTCCGCTTGCTAATGTTGTTACACATCGTCAAATGGCCAGATACGGGTATTCTATTAAATCAAAAGTTGTTGACGCGATTCACAATGGAGAGTGGGCTTGGCCAGAAGAATGGAGGACGGTATACCCGTCCTTGTTTCAGCTTCAGTCTTTGAACCTATCGTATACTAAAGATAAAGTCTTTTTTTTTGGGTAAAGGGTTACCCCGGTGATTCTATATATTCACAACCAAAACAAAACAAGTAGTGCAGAGAGCCTACACTAGTTCAATCATGGGACAGGCCCCAAGAAAGTATAACAAACATCAAACCAAAAGAACCAGAAAAAACTAACATAGAGACTACTAGACTAACATCTAGAAAAACCAAAAATCACGAAAACACCCTACTCAGCCTCCATCATCATGACCGAGTTCCCCACCAATTTCCCAATCTTCAAGCAGCTTCTGCACATTTGCAGTATTCTTTAACTTTGCTCCCATAAGCTTGTATCTTACTGTCTTTAAAATAACTTCACTAACCATTTCCGGGGGTCTCAGCTGATTTTTGAATAACCGGTTATTCCTCTCTTGCCATATAAAATAAGAAGTAGCTGCCACTAGAAGCTTAGCAACATATACCACCACCGATTTTGACCGAGCACGAGCAAGTAACCAATCTACAATTTCCCTCCATTTCGGGTTAACCGATGACATACCCACCTTTTGCCTCACTATATGCCAAACTTGAGACGAAAACTTACATTCAAAGAATAGGTGAGGATGAGAATCAAAGTTCTCATAGCACAAAAGACAACACATCATATTCATATTTTTCCGCCTTGCAATATCCCACTTCAGAATTTTGTCTTGAGTTAAAAGTTTACCTTTCATGACCAACCACATCATAAAAGCATGCCGAGGGATACACTAGGAGAACCAAACAATATTGCACCAGTTAACTTCCGGCTCCTTGTATCGAACCGAATGCCAAACATTCGACGAAGAGAAGTCGTTTAACTCATTACCATCCATCCATAATAGTGTGTCTTGTTTTGTTGGATTTAACTGTTTCTGATCTAGATGAATGAGCACGAGAAACAAATCTCTCCAAGCCGTAGGCCATCTCCAAGAACCTCTAGAATAGACATTAGCCACTGAATCATCTAGCTGAAAGTCCGTATCGGTAATGGTTCTCGGAGTTAGAAAGTCGCTTAACGGACCCATATCACACAAAAAATCAAACCAGGCCGAAGTCTTCGCACCATTACCTACATCCGACCATATATGTTTTCTGATCATAGGACGCAACTGAATCAATTTCCTCCAAGACCAACAGCAATTAGTAGGAGTTTTGCAAACCCAAAAGCTCTTACCTTTTAAATGATAGCTATGAACCCACTCAACCCACAACGAATCTCGCTTAGAAACGATATTCCAAATGTGAGATGACATAAGAGCCTTATTCATATCCCCAATTTGTCTAATGCCCAAACCCCCTTCATATTTTGGAGTACAAACAGTTTTCCAAGAAACTTTAGATTTACCTTTATTAAACGAACTCTCTTGAGACCAAAGGACGTTTCGCATTCTAGCTTCTAGCTCCTGAATTATCCGAGCCGGAAGGATAAACACAGACGACCAATAAATATGCATGGAAGAGAGGACAGAAATAATGAGTTGAAGTCTACCAGGAAAAGAGAGCAACTTGTTCCTCCAATTCGTGATTCGTTTCTCTAATCTTTCGATAAGAACACGACAATCGTTATACCCAAGTCTAGAAGAAATTAGAGGCACACCCAAATATCTGACAGGCAATTTTCCTTCCACAAATGGCATAATATCCAGAATAGCATCTTTGACATGACTTTTAACATTGCAAAAGAAGATCGTGCTTTTCTGATTACTAGGAACTAACCCCGACATCTTTGTAAAATTAGAAAGAGATGTCAAAATACATCTCGCCGAGTTTACTTCTCCTCTAGCAAAAATGAACAAGTCATCCGCAAAACAAAGATTGATAATTTGCTGTTTTTCACATTTGTTATGAAATTTAAAGGATGAATCAATACGAACCGCATGCTGAAGTATAGCCGTTAGGACTTCCATGACTAGAGTGAAAAGATAAGGAGAGATCGGGTCCCCTTGTCTTAAACCGCGGCCACCTTTAAAGAAACCATGCACAGAACCATTGACACAGACCGAAAACGAAGCCGTAGAGACCAAAACCATGATCCAATCAACCATCTTGCCGTGAAAACCAAAACCAAGTAAAACACTCTTGAGGAATCTCCAATCAACAGTGTCATAAGCTTTCTGGATATCAACTTTAAAAGCACACCGAGGAGGACCCATACTTCTATGGTAATTATGCATCAATTCTTGCGTAAGCATAATATTATCAGATATTCTCCTTCCTGGAACAAACGCCGATTGATTAATGCTAACAATATCATTTAGCACACCTTTAATTCTATCAGCAATAATCTTGCTTATACATTTGTATAAAACGTTACAACAAGCAATTGGCCGATAGTCAATAACAGTCGCAGGAGTAGGCACCTTCGGAATAAGAACAATAGTGGTGTGATTTAATTCCCGAAGAAGATTACCTGTTTCAAAAAAATCCAAGATGGCACAAGTAACATCATTACCTATAATAGGCCAAGCACTCTTAAAGAAAGCCGCTGTATAGCCATCCGGACCAGGAGCTTTGTCAATGCCAATAGAAAACATTGCTTTTTTACCTCCTCCACAGTTACATGTCGTATCATATGAGAAGCTTTTTGAGGATCAATGACTTTAGAAAATAAATCTGGAGCCGGAGAGAGAGAAATATCCCCTTGATTACCGAAAAATTTCTGATAATGATTAACAAAAGCTTGAAAAACCGCATCACCTTCATAGAGATTTCCATCCGAACCTTTAATCACATCTATTCGGCTGCAATGATTTCTGATTTTAAGAGAAGAATGGAAAAAAGCAGAGTTTGAATCCCCCGCCCTTAGCCAATCAACCTTTGACTTCTGTTTCAGAAAACGCTCCTCGGAGATCAACATTACTCGGGTCTCGGTCAATACGTTGCTGAATGTCGTCCAGTTTCAATCGAAATCCTTCCACTTTCTTGTGAAGATTGCCTTGTTTGAACAACAAAGAGCGAAGCGGATGCTTAAGCAACCGAAGTTTCTTCACCAATCGGAACTGATGAACTCCGCTCACACTAGAATCCCAAATATTTTTAACAATTCCCAAAAATTCTGGTTTGTAAACCAAAAAGTTAGGAAACTTGAACGATCTCGGCTTCACTCTACCAGCTTCCGGAAAAGATAAGATACACGGACAATGGTCGGAAAGTCTGTATGGCTTGAAAAAAGCAATAGAGTTCGGGTATTCAGCAACAAAGGGAGTGTTTCCCATGATTCGATCTATTTTCTTCATAAGGCCTATCCCATTTTTCGGCTTTTGACTCCAAGTATAGTGGATCCCCATAGGATTAATATCAACAACCTCAATATCATCCACACACTCTTGAAAATCTCTCATGCCAATAGAGACCGACGACGATCCCATAGAATTATCTTCAATGTTCAAAGCCGTGTTAAAATCACCCATGATACACCAAGGTTTATTCCCAACCAGAACTTTGTGCAAGGACAAATTATGCCATAATTCTTTACGAGAAACATAATAGTTATCAGCATAAACGAAGGAGCAAAACACCATTCTTTTATCACTTTTAAAAACTAGCTGAATATGCATAACCTGAGGAGACTGCGACAAAATCATCACATCAAAAATAGCCGGGTTCCATCCGATAATAATTCTCGTGCCTTTGTCACAACACCCTCCATTAGAACTCCAATCCCACGAGCGAAACACGGAGTTACAAACTTTACCCAAATTACCAACATCCACATGAGACTCCAAAATCACACACAAGCTCAAATTAAAATCTCTGACTGCCTGACGAACCTCCTTCTGTTTGAGAGGGCGGTTCAACCCCCTAATATTCCATGACACGATACTAACCATTGTTAACTATCGGAGGAGGAGTGCTTGCCCCTTTGCTTTTGATATTAAGAGTACCTTCCGTCAAAAAACCATCCGTTTCATTGTACACTTCTTCTACATCGTCATCAGTATCCTCATTGCCCATACCCGAATTCTTGGTTCTGGCACCCGAGTCATCATCCACTTCATTAAGAATATCAAATGGGTTATTCGATCTGTTACTATTCGAACTTGAAGCCTTGTTACTATCTCCCTTTGGTTTCGGTCCTACAGGACGATATTCGAATCTGGATTTTTGCGTATTGACAGGAATTCCAACCTTTTTAGCAGCTTTCTTACCATAGACTTCTGTGTACCCATCCTGATCCACCACATGCATCTTTGTTGGTCGTTTTTTAGGAGCATTTCGATTTTGCTCCTCATGCAAAGACTTGATTGGTTTCATCGGTTGTTTCGGACAGGCATCAATATTGTGACCAAACACACAACAAGTCGCACACCGATGTGGGCTCCATTCATACTCCACATACATCGTTTCTTTAATAAAACCCTCCCCTTCAGATTCAGGAATGGCCATAGTAATCTCCTCCCAAAAGTCTTTGTCAGCCGATATTTCAATTAGGGCTCTAGCATAGCTACTCCTACCCCATGAGTCCACGCACATAGACGTAGTAAACTGATCCACCATCTTTGGCTCCCCAATAGTTGTTGCAATCAGGCTAAGACCATCTTCCGTGTAGGCCGCAATAGGCACTTCATGAATTTTAACCCATAATTGTACCTTCTTTACCTCCTTCTTTTCAAGTTTAGTAGTTGGGGTCCAATTATTAAGAAACAAAGGTTGCGACCGAACTATCCATGGCCCATCCTAAAGATAAAGTCTTGTGGATGAGTTCGGAGGGTAAATTACTTCCTTTCTCGTCTAGGGAGGTGTGGGAGTCTATTCGTACTCGAAGAGAGCAGGTGGATTGGTCAAAGGTGGTTTGGTCGTCTTTTAATATTCCAAAACATGCATTTTTATGTTGGCTTATCTTCAGGAGGAAACTCTGGACACAAGACCGTATGATACAATGGCAGCATAGAGTTACGGGTTCTATGAACCAAATGTGTTGCTTATTGTGTTATGCGGATATAGAGACACATGACCATCTATTTTTTCAATGTAATTATTCGAGATCAGTATGGCATAGTGTGCAGAACAAAGTTGACATGAACTCGGTTCAGGAATCGTGGGATGAGATCACGAGTGGGTTGGTTCAGAGAGCAAAGTCCAAAGCTATTTATGCGGTGGCTAGCAGATTGCTTGTTGCAGCGGCGGCTTATACCATTTGGAATGAAAGGAACTCGAGATTCTTTAGTAACAAGTTGAGGCCTCCGGAGAAGATTATTGAGATTATTATTAACATGGTGAGAACGAAATTAATATCCTTCAAGTACAAGCAAACAGCCAACGTTAAGCGCTTTTTGGAGGAGTGGAAGCTGAACAAGGAAGACCTTCTTGAAGATTGAAGACCATGTATCTAGTTTGTGTTTTGTTCTAGAATTGGTTGTTTTGTATGGTTGTTTCTTGTTTACTCTTTAGCGGTATGCCGCTAACAGAACTAGGAGGCATTTGCTAGCCTTCCTACTTGGTTTTATTGTTTGTTATAAAATCACCGGGGTAACCCTTTACCCCCAAAAAAAAAAAACCCTCAAAGCCTATTTCTAAGCTATGTAAAGGATATTTATGGTATGTTTAACTTATGGTCATGTTCCGGAATGTCTGTTATAGTTCAAATTGGCATACTTTCGCAGTTTGTCAAATTTAGTCCTTGTAGGCGAATTAACTTGTTTTTGCCATACCAAAGCCTTCAAAACTTATTTCTAAGTTATGTAAAGGTTATTTAAGGTATGTTAAGTATATGTTGATGTTCCGGAGTATTTTTCGCATTAAACTGGTTACGTTTACGCACCAGTTTGCGTATAACTCTCCAGAAAGCGATATAGAGTTTGAAATTGAATAAAAGTCAAAACATGAAAAATGTAAAACACAACCAAACAAACATTGATATTTGTGCATGGGGATATTGTTTCGGTGAAAAAGGTTAGAGATGCTCTTGAGAAGTTTACAAATCTTTCTGGATTAGTGCCGAGTTCAGCTAAGAGCACGGCTTATTTCTGTAATGTGCCGAATAATGTCAAGCAAGATATTCTTCGGATCATGCCTTTCCAGGAAGGTTCGTTGCCGGTGAGGTATCTAGGGGTGCCGTTAATTTCCACTAAGTTGGGATTTAAGGATTGCAAACCTCTTCTAGATCGGATGGAAAAGAGAATTAATAGCTGGCTGAATAAGTCTCTTTCTTTTGCTGGTAGACTACAACTTATTAACTCTGTTTTATCGGCCATGCATATCTATTGGGCTTCCGTGTTTATTATTCCTTCTCGGGTCATCAATGATCTTGAGAAGCAGATGCGAAGGTTCTTGTGGAATGGCAATAATCTGAGTAGAGTTAAGGCGAAAGTTCCTTGGACTGATGTTTGCTTGCCAAAGAGTGAGGGTGGTTTAGGCATAAAATGTATTTCGGATGTGAATAAGGCACTTATGACTAATCATATTTGGAGCATTTTGGTTAATAGGAAATCTCTTTGGGTCCAATGGATATATACACACAAATTGAAGGGTAGGAGTTTTTGGGATGTTAACAGCAAAGGTAGTATGAGTTGGGGATGGAGGAAGCTCTTGTCTCTTCGCAATGTTGTTAGGCCTTTTATATGGAAGGTTGTTCGAAGTGGGGCTCAAACGAATGCCTGGTGGGATAATTGGTGTCATTTAAGTCCTCTAAGTTCATTCATTACGCCTAGGAGAATAACTAATGCGGGATTTAACTTTTCTTCTTCTATTTCGGATCTTGTGGATGAAAACGGAAACTGGAGGTGGCCTCAAGCTTGGTATGATTTATATCCGGTTTTGATTGGGTTAGATGTTCCTCGGTTGACGCAAAATATGCTGGACCGTACGGTTTGGAAAGATTTGGATGGGAACTCTTGCTCGTTTCGGTCTTCTGAAGTGTGGCATACCATTCGGTGTAGGCAGAGTACAGTCTCGTGGGTTGATGGGGTATGGTTTTCTCAATGTATTCCAAGACATTCGTTTCACTTATGGTTAGTCATAAAGAATAAACTTAAAACCCAAGACCGGCTTGCTGCTTGGGAGGTGGGAAGTGTAACGAATTTAAACCTCATGTGTTGTCCGCTTTGTAGAAGGAATCGGGACTCTAGAGATCATTTATTTTTTCAGTGTTCGTTTGCTTCTAAAGTGTGGAATGAAATTAAGAGTTTGGTTCAAATGGGTAATGTTGATAGCACGTGGCAATCGATTATGATCTGGATGGAACAAAATTCAAGCTCGAAGAAGACGGAGCATATTATATGTAAGCTGGTTATTGCGGCTACGACGTATTTCATATGGCAAGAGAGAAATAACTGCTTATTTTCAAATGCTTTGGCTGATCAGAATGCGGTGATTCAGAGGATCAAGGAAGTTGTCCAGTTACGTTTAATGGGGTTCAAGTTTAGAAGACAATTGGGTATCGAGAGTCTTCTGAGGACGTGGAAGATATGTTCGGAAGATGAGGCTAATGATCCGGGCTAGCTGATGTTAGTTGTTTTCTCGGTTTTTGTTTAGATCTGGTCGTTTTGTTATAGTTTGTTTTTGAATGGTTGTGTTTGTGGGTTGTGTTGTTTTGTGTTCCTAGGCGTTGGTATGTCAAGCCTAGTTGGTGTGTCCGAGTTGGGCATGCCCTTGTTCTTATTTCATTTATAAAAATTTACCTGGGGTAAACCCTTTACCCAAAAAAAAAACCAAACAAACATTGGGATCAAACAACATTGTTTTATTGATAATTGAACTGTTCATAAAGATTACAAGCACAGATGTTACATTCTCCCCTACTTGTGGAAATTTCGTCCCGAAATTTATTTAGAGGAAACTCGTGGAAAAAGATGCGGATATTTCGCCTTCATTTGATCTTCGCGTTCCCAAGTAAACTCGGGTCCACGTTTAGCTTCCCAGCGAACTTTGACCAAAGGAATGCGCTTGCGTTTAAGCCACTTGACTTCACGTTCCATGATTTCCACTGGCTTCTCAACAAATTTCAGTGTTTTATCAACACGAATTTCGTCAAGTGGTATGTGGAGGTTCTCATCAGCTAAACACCTCTTGAGATTGGACACGTGAAAAGTTGGATGAACATTTCCAAGTTCAGGAGGTAACTCAAGTCTGTAGGCTACCTTACCGATTCTTTCGACGATCTTGAATGGTCCAACATATCTAGGTGCAAGTTTTCCTTTCTTTCCAAATCTGATCACACCTTTCCAAGGTGAGACCTTAAGTAATACTCGATCACCGACTTGAAATTCCAAGCGCTTGCGTTTTGGGTCCGCGTAACTCTTTTAACGGCTTCTAGCTGTCTGAAGGTTATCACAAACTTTCTTAATCTTGTCAGTTGTCTCTAAAATGAGGGCAGGTCCAGTAAGTTGAGCCTCGCCGATCTCATTCCAGCAGACTGGTGAACGACATTTTCGACCATAGAGAGCTTCGAAAGGAGCCATTTTGATGCTGGTGTGATAACTGTTGTTGTAGGAGAATTCAATTAACGGAAGATGTGAATCCCAACTACCACCAAAGTCGATCACACAAGCTCTAAGCATATCCTCCAGAGTCTGGATTGTTCTCTCTGATTGACCATCCGTTTGCGGATGATAAGCTGTGCTCAGATTAAGTTGGGTCCCCATAGCAGATTGCATGGTTCTCCAAAAATGAGAAGTGAAGCGAGCATCTCTATCAGAAATGATGTTCAAAGGAACACCATGTCGAGCTACAATTTCATCCACATAGATTTTAGCAAGTTTGTCAGCAGAAAAATCCTCACGGATTGGCAAGAAATGTGCTGACTTAGTAAGACGATCAACGACTACCCAGATGGCATCATGACCTTTCTTTGTGCGCGGAAGTTTAGTAATGAGATCCACAGTAATGTTTTCCCATTTCCAAACTGGGATCTCTGGTTGCACCAATAAACCAGAAGGACGCTGATGTTCAGCCTTAACCTTAAGACAAGTAAGGCATTTTGATACATATAAGGCAATGTCTTTCTTCATACCAGGCCACCAATACTGAATACGAAGATCCTTATACATCTTATCTGAACCAGGATGAACAGAATAACGCGACTTATGGGCTTCATCCATAAGCAAGGTGCGAAGGTTATCTTGGCTTGGGACCCACAAACGGTCCATGAAGTAATACGATCCATTGTCCTTCAGTTCTAGAGCAGGTGTTATGTGATAGGGAAATTCCTTATCCATCAAACCTTGTGAAACACAAGATTGTTGAGCCTGAGAAATGCGGGCTTGGATATCGGATCGTGCTTGAATGTCAGATTGAACACGAACACAATGAAGCTTAGTACGTTCCTTACGACTCAATGCATCGGCTACGACATTCGCCTTACCAGGATGGTAGCGAATTTCACAGTCATAGTCGTTTAGAAGCTCCACCCAACGTCGTTGCCTCATGTTGAGTTCTTTCTGATTGAAGATATGTTGAAGACTTTTATGGTCCGTGAAAACCACACATTTTGTACCGTACAAATAGTGTCTCCAGATCTTAAGAGCGAAGACAACTGCACCCAACTCAAGATCATGAGTGGTGTAGTTCTTCTCATGTATCTACAACTGCCTCGATGCGTATGCTATGACTTTGTTCCTTTGCATCAGAACACAGCCAAGACCCAATTTAGATGCATCACAATAAACGACGAAATCATCATTGCCCTCAGGCAAAGTCAGAACAGGCGCGTCGCAAAGTTTTTGTTTCAACGTCAGAAACGCTTCCTCTTGCTTAAATCCCCAGTCAAAGGGCTTGTTCTTCTGAGTTAGAGCAGTTAGAGGAACTGCAATCTTTGAGAAGTTCTCAATGAAGCGGCGGTAATAACCCGCAAGTACAAGAAAAGAACGAACCTCAGTAGGAGTAGTAGGCGTATCCCAATCCTTAATCGCACTGATCTTGGAAGGATCTACATGAATACCTTGTTCGTTGATAATATGTCCTAAGAATTGAACCTCTTTAAGCCAGAATTCACACTTGGAGAATTTGGCGAAAAGTTGCTCCTTCTTTAGGAGTTCCAGAGTAAGACGAAGATGTTGCTCGTGATCAGCTCGCGTCTTAGAATAAATCAAGATGTCGTCAATAAAAACAATGACGAACTGATCCAAATAAGGCTTGCAGACCTTAAGTCCATGAAAACAGCAGGAGCATTAGTCAAACCGAATGGCATGACTGTGCACTCATAATGCCCATAACGAGTGCGGAACGCTGTCTTGGGAATATCTTCTTCATGCACACGAAGTTGATGATATCCAGATCGTAGATCAATCTTTGAAAAATAAGAAGCGCCCTGTAACTGATCAAAGAGATCATCAATGCGAGGTAGGGGACATCGATTCTTGATGGTAAGCTTGTTAAGTTCACGATAATCGATACACATCCTAAATGATCCATCCTTCTTCTTGACAAAAAGAACGGGAGCACCCCAAGGTGAAAAGCTAGGACGGATAAAACATTTGTCAGAGAGTTCCTGAAGCTGCTTAGACAACTCTTGCATCTCAGACGGTGCAAGACGATATGGAGATCTGGCAATGGGATTTGCACCAGGTACGAGATCAATACGGAACTCGACTTGGCGTGCTGGAGGTAGACCAGGTAACTCTTCAGGGAATACTTCAGAATAATCCCGAACAACGGGAATATCTTGGATATACTTACCTTTGCCTTTATCTGCTGTGACATGTGCCAAGAAGGCCACATAGTTCTTTCGCAGATACTTCCGAGCTTTAAAACAAGACATGAGTTTGAGACCACCAGCAGGTTTCTCACCACGAACCTGTAGGATCTCGCCTGTCGAAAGCGGCACACGAACAATCTTCTCAAAACAAACTACCTCTGCGCGATGCTTGGCTAACCAATCCATACCCACAATAACGTCGAAGCTTCCAAGTTGCATAGGCGTGAGGTCGATAGGAAAAAGATGGTCGTTAAGGTTCAACTGGCAGTTGCGAAGAACAGAATCAAGAACAATGGGTTCAGCACTAGCAACTTCTACTGTCAAAGGTTTACCTAGTTTCGTTCTAGACACGCGAAGCAATGGCTCAAAAGATAAAGACACAAAACTCTTATCGGCACCCGAATCAAAGAGAACAGATGCAGGCTGATTATTAATAAAGAACGTACCGTTCACCACTTCATTGTCTGCTTATGCCTCTTGAGCATTCATGTTGAAGACTCGACCTCGAGCCGGAGCCTGATTCTGATTCTGATTCTGGTTGGCTAGCCTTGGGCACCGGTTCCTGTAGTGGGTCAGATCCCCACAATTGTAGCACGAACCAGGAGGAAAATGAGGTCATGCAGCTTGACCTTGTTGCTGAGCAAGAGGCTGAGCAACTTGTTGGGCTTGGTTCTGAACTACCTGGTTCTGGTTAACAGGAATGCGACAAGTAGCGGCAAGATGGCCAATTCTCCCACAGTTAGTGCAATGACGACATTGGAGATGTGGTAGGTGATGGCCGTTACACCTGTTGCACAAAGGTGCAGTGCCAAGATATGGCTTCTTGGCTAGTGGTTGCGCAGGCTGATTTGGTGCAGCTTGAGCCTGTGCAGTAACGACATAGTTTTGGGAAGCCTTTCGCTTCCTAGAACCCTTTGAGGAACCAGAATTCTTTCCATTCTTGTTTTGACCTTTCTTGCTATCCCCCTTGTCAGACGCCTGCTTCTTACCCTTGTCACCCTTTTTATGCAGCTTTCCCTTTCGAACCTGCGACCCAGTCAATGTCGCTGCTAACTCGATCGCCTGACGGAGTGTGGCAGGGTTACTACCAGTAATGATGTCTTGCACTGGGTCAGGAAGGCCGTCGATGTACCTTTCGATAGCCTTGTCGAGTGGGGTAACCATAGTCGGGCAAAGCAGACTCAACTCCTCAAACCTGTCAGTATACGCCCTGTGCTCGCCACTGTCTTGTTTCAAGTCATCAAACTCTTTCTCCAATGCTCGCTGTTCATGACGAGGACAGAACTCCCTCATCATAAGGGCCCTAAGTTCAGCCCAAGTTTGTGCTAGAGCAACTTCTGCACCACGGTCTCTCATAACCCCGTTCCACCAAGTGAGAGCCCTCTTCTGAAACACACTCGAAGAAAACTCGACCTTGCGATTGTCAGGACACTGCACGTGGCGGAAAGTATTCTCAATGCTCTCGAACCATTGAAGAAGCCCAGTCGCTCCCTTAGAACCACTAAACTTGAGTGGTTTAGCCGAGTTAAAATCCTTGAATTTGCATGGAGCATTGTTGTTGTTGTTGGCTTGGTTCCATTGAGCAAAGAGGTTTGGGAATTGAGCAGCCATTTGCTGCGCAATAATTTCTGCCAGTTCGGCAGTCGCTATCTGGTTTTCGCGTCGAGGAGGCATTCTAAAAGAGGAAACATGAAAGGAAACAAGTGAGATGATTGGATGAAAGAATGAGATGAAACAAAATCAACAAAAGCAAAGATGGTGGTCATTTGTCCGCATCACAAAGCAAACAAACGACACACAGTGACTAATCAAAGTAAATGGGTCAAAAATAATGTATCGCGAAGACATGCTCGCCTATAAGTGAACACTCACCCCAAGAGTTCCCAGGTAAGAGTGACTGGTCCGATTATGTGGATTTGTACGAACACTCTAGCCTTAGACAGAAAACCCAGGGTACAGGCATTCACCCTTCCAGTTTGCACGTGTTCACATTATTTAAAACCCAAAACCTTGACGAGATTTTGAAAACTCAAAGGGGTTCAAAACCTTATAACAGAGGGTTCAAAACCTTACAATAGAGGGTTCAAAACCTTACAATAGAGGGTTCAAAACCTTGTAATAAATCATTCAAAATCAGAAGATTGTTTTTTTTTTTTTCAAAAATCGTTTCGGAAAAATTGGTTTTTGTTTTACTAATCACCTAAGGATAGGTGATGTGCATGTTTTAAGATCTAAACACAAAATAACTTGTGTTAGGGTCCTAGAAAGGTTATAGTCTAGGTCAAAGCATTACTAATAACCTAATTCCCTATAACCATTAATACCAACTCTTCTGTCACACCCCGACCACGTATAACATACAAAACGTGGCGGAAAACATTGGGGAGTGTTGTAACAGAATTAATTGTTTCATAACCATGGCATACAAAGTTGTATTTTATTTATCAACATAAGAGTTACATTGTTTTAAACAGGAATCAAAGAGTTTATAACATAATTAAACTAAGTCTATCTTCATTTTAAGTCTCTAAGGCACAGGTCCGCCCTAGTGTCACGATCATCGTCCTACGCAAAAGCTCCTGAAAAAACACATGTGAAAATAGGTACGTCAGCATAAAAATGCCTGTGAGATACATAGGTTTTGTGAAAATAGGATTCATGACTTAAGTTTAAGAAAAAGTTGTTTAGCAAAAGTCAGTCATGAACCTTGTAAATTGTTTTGTTTTGTAAATCATTTAAAAAGCGATAAGATCAAATGATATGTATAAATAAAAGAATAATGTATGGTTAAATGTATAACCAAGTAAAATGAGTTGTATAAAGCAAATTGTTTGTAAACCAAAGTCTTGTGAAAATCGTGTTACTTGTGTAAAATGTATAAGTCCAACTTGAATGATTTAAATAACGCTATGATATGTAGTATAATACAAACACTTATATATAGGAAGTACCAGCGGCGTATCCACCATGCTTGTATCATATTACTCACATCTCGTTACTTAAGTCACTTAAACAAACCATCAATGTATAAAGTCTATGTTTAAACCAATAGTCAAAAGTCCTTGTATAAACCATGTCAAATGTTTAAAAGTCCAAATGTAGTCAAGTAATGTGTAACAAATGTTATGTATTGAAGGCTTTGGTATGGCAAAAACAAGTTAATTCGCTTACAGGGACTAAATTTGACAAACTGCGAAAGTATGCCAGTTTGAACTGTAACAGACATTCCGGAACATGACCATAAGTTAAACATACCATAAATATCCTTCACATAGCTTAGAAATAGGCTTTGAGGGGTTCGGTGTGCTAAAATAAACTTTTGGGTCATTCAGGGACTAAAAGTGTCAAAAAGTGCATAAGTTTGCACTTTCGCGCATAACTTACGTTCTGAATGCCTCTGGACATCCATAAATTTATGTAAGCACTAAAATATTTTACTTTAGTGTTTGGCTTGTCAAAAATCCATTCGTCGCTTAATTTGGATCGTTTTTGCATTCGTTACGACTCCCGTCGTAGTTAACCGAACATCGCGATCGTACGGCCAAACGAACCGACATCCGATATATTTTTGAGCACATTTCAAGTTCCCTATACTTTAAATTCATTTTAGAGCTTTGAAATGGGGTTAACGGGGCTTAAACGTGTCAAAAACGCATCGAAAACCAAGTTTTGAGGCTGCAAGGACTGAAACTGTAAATCTGCCAAACAAGGTCCTTACGGACCTCAACACTGATAAACCCTAATCCTTTAAACCCTAGTTTCAATCTTCAACCCTTAATCCATTAAACTAGCGTATCAATCTAGCTAAATTAATCTCAGTTAACCGCAATCAATAACAACCAGATTAATAAATCAGGGTTTCGAATTGAAATACTAAAGGCGGCGACTTGAACAACAAAGGAAATTAAACCCTAGTTTTAGATTGATCCCTAATGCTAACAAGTTCGTTATAGAATTTTGATAGAATCAAGACTCTAATCACAGACTGTTATGCATAAGATCACAAAGAAAAACATGGATTCATGAGAGAGCAAAAAATCGCCAAAAGGAGAGAGAGCTAGGGTTGGGATCACTTAACTGATTATGTAACATAATTAAGCATTTTAGGCATATAATACTTGCCATAGGACTAGTTAGGCGAACGCGTTTCACGCGAACGACGCGTTAAAGTAGCATAAGCTACCTAAACGGGTCGTAATGGGTTGTAAGCACTTAGGTTAGGTTTCATTTAGTATGTAGGCTTTGTTAAACCATATTACACGAGTCTCCATACTCGTTTGGTTTACAAACCCTCATTCTATCAAATCCTCCGATCTAGGTCCGGTTTATTAACCTAGTTACCTATTTTAGGTGCCGTTTGATATCCGCGATCTCTAGCATTGTTTGGTTGTTACTCAAGGACTACTAAGCAATCTCAAGTGAGTACATAGACCCCTCTTTTACTGTTTTCCAAACTGTTTTGGGGTGAAACACATGTGCCTACTTGTTACTTTCATGCTTTCCATGTTTTCACATTATATACATGCTATGTTTATTAGTACACTATTAGTACATGATTTCATTACATTTTATGCTATGTATGTCCATTGTGTGCATACTTAGTACATTGTTTTACATTTACATTTTATGCTATGTATGTCCATTTGTTACATACTTAGTACAGTTGTTTTCATCACATGCTTACATTTTGGTATGACATTTGGTTTGTTTAAAATGGAACAATACATTCATTAACATTAGCTACGCCGTTCGTTAGTAGGTAGTGGTACCATAGGAATTGACAACTCCCGTTCCTGAAATCCTGGGTAGGTTTGGATTGGAAGGAATGACCGAATTCGATACACATAACTTAGATAAACCTTTAATTTGATTAAGGGTTTATCGCCTCAGTCTCAAGGCTTGAATGTATGCATTTTCACAACACCGCATAGATGTTTATATCAGTATAGCATGCATTTGTTCCACAAAACATAGCTTTGATTTAAACCATGTTTTGCTTCAATACTTTGTTTTTGTGCATATGGTTTAGTTGATATATTTCACTAGCCATACATATCATTTTGGTTACACATTACATGATTTACATTTGACACATAAACATTATTGACATTGGTTATACATTACATGACTTACATCTTGACATAAACATTTTGACATATTATTCAATACGTTTGGCAATTGGTTTAAACATAGACATCTTACATTGTTGGTTTGGTTTGAGTAAGTGATTTAAGTAACGAGGCATGTGTAATATGATACAATCATGGTGGATACGCCGCTGGTACTTCCTATATATAAGTGATTGTATGGTATTACATATCGTAGCGTTATTTGAATCATTTAAATTTGGACATATAACATTTTATATAAACAACGTATTTTCACAAGACATTGATTTACAAAACAACTTATCTTAAACAAACTCATTTTACTTGGTTATTCATTTAACCATACATTATTCTCTTATTTATACATATCATCTGAACTTATTGTTTTTCAAACGATTTACAAAACAAAGCAAACTACAAGGTTCATGACTAAACATTTTCTTAAACATAAGTCATGAATCCTATTTTCTCAAAACCTATGTATCTCACAGGCATTTTTATGCTGACGTACCTATTTTCACATGTGTTTCAGGATATGATGCATAGGATTTATCAAGATACACTTAGGCGGACTTGGGCCTTAGCGACAATAAAAGATGCAAGACTAGTCATTTTTGTTATGTTTCTTTAATTGTCAAGACATTGTAACTCTTTTAATCAATAAAACAATATTTCAATTTCCATGTGTTATGAAACAATGATTCTGTTACAACACTCCCCGACGTTTCCGCCACGTTTTGTTGTTTTACGTGGTCGGGGTGTGACAGAAAAGTTGGTATCCGAGCTCATGGTTATAGGGAATTAGGTTATTAGTAATACTTTGACCTAGTCTATAACCTTCCTAGGACCCTAACGCAAGTTTACTTGTGTTTAGTCATAAAACAATACCGTCACCTATCCTTAGGCGACGACCACAACAAGAACACAAATTTCAAAACCGCTTTGAAAACTAATCATCTGTTCTAGGATGATTGATTACTAGGTTTTGAACCCTCTAAGTTTTTCAAATCTCGTCAAAGTTTGGGTCTTATGATGTGAACACGTGCAAACTAGAAGAGTGAATGCCTGTACCCGGAGTTTTCTGTCGAAGGCTAGAGTGTTCGTATAAATCCACATAATCGGACCAGTCACTCTTACCTGGGAACTCTTGGGGTGAGTGTTCACTTATAGGCGAGCATGTCTTCAGTGATACATTAATATGACCTGTTTACTTTGATTAGTCACCGTCTCATTTGTTTACCTTAGTGTTGGACTCTGTATGCCCAAGACACATATTAAATTGATGTGGCTAGTACGTTATGATCCAAGTCGAGTCATACCCAATAACAAGCTAGACAAACACTTATATTATTTATTTGTGATGTGATCAAACAAATAAATATTAACACTTACAATATTTAGAAATTGGTTTTCTAAATAATTGCACTTGAGAAACCAATAAATTATGTGGATAATTTATTTTGAGAGAATATTTTATTTTGTTATTTAATAGGTTAAATGACATTATAAAAGATTATATAAAGTCTTGCAAACATAGTGTTATATTTTATAAAAGTTATAAAATTAAACAAGACTTTATTTGTTATAAAAAATTAGAATTTTTTTTTATAAAACCCCTTAGGGCCGTCCCATGTGGGTGGTCTTCTCAAGGCCATCTTGGTCCAATTAGATTACATGTAAGCCTTACAATTGCATGGGTTTTGGTTGGGTCTTGATAATGGTAAGATTCTCTCATGGATTATAAATAAATATAATGACCAAAAATAAATAGTGAGCTGAATTTTTACTCATAAATTTCGGCCATTTGAGGGTTCTTTCAAGTGTTCATATTTTGATTTTCAAGTGTAAAATCCTAGCTATACTTGTGGTGTTTGTTGGAAGCTTGGGGTATACAAGCTTGAGGTCTTCTACTCTTGAAGACAACCATTTCAAGAAGCATCATCCGTTTCATAATCCTTGCACTTCAAGAAGGTAGTTTTCTAAACATCCTATGGTTGTGTTTGTAAGTATACATCTCATATATGGATCCGGGTTTTGGGATTTTGCATATAAATGGTTTTATATCTTATAAAAGTAACATGTTTTAAACTTATTTTCCGCTGCGTTTTTATTTCATATGGATGAAATTACTTTGATGAACATGTTAAAATCCCATCAATGGCATCTAGAGCCGCTTATATGAGTGCATGCTTCAATAGACTTAAAATTTTCGGGTTTCGGGTTTGGTGAAAACCCTATGGCCGAAAGTTTAAGTATGGTTATCCCTTTGTTTTTCAAGATTATATTCTTACATGCATAAATGAATCTTGAAAATTATTTCATATGGATGATTTGTTTGTTTGGACAAAACTAACCTTTTCGGTTTTTTGGAAATAGCCGAAAATGGTTATTAAAAGGGAACCATTTTTTTTATGCTTCTTGAAATTAAATATATATGTGGATATATATTTTGGTGCATATGACCTAGCCATGACCTTGTGTTGAATGTTTGTGTTTGTGATTTATATTTAATTATTTCAAAGGTTGTAATAATTATTAATTTGTCTTCCATTTGTAAAGTTATGTAATTTATTTATTTTCATTTGGTATGTAAAATAAATAGATTAGGTGCATTTTATTTTTACTAGAAAAATGTATTAGGATATATTTTGTAAAAGAAGATGCACACAAAAATGCGGTTTTGGTTTTTGCTAATTTCGGGCATAAAGGACTTCATAGTTCTAAACGGGATTTTAGCCCGATAACCAAAACACATTTTTTGAAGTCCAAAGGAGTTTGGAGCTGAATTAAAGTACCTTTTGGAAGCTCAAAGAAAGTGGAAGTAATCACAACACAAGAAGGATACTTGAAGCATTTGGATGCGGGATCAAGTGGGAGTTCAACGACACATTATTTGTGTCAATATTCACCCTTTAGGAAGGACCTTTTGGCACACTTGTTTCGGCTAACAAGTGTGGTAAAAAATAGTTGGCTATGGTTATGCACCTATTGTTATGCTTGTGTGGTTGTTTATTTTGTTGTTTAGATGATATGTAGATATGCATGACTTAACAAACTAATAATCAACAACAAGCGTAAAATTGGTTCTTGACAAAATCATTAAAATGATTAATAAAGGTTTTATTAAAAATTAATGATTTTATAATAAAATGGGTTTTATTAAAAAGAACCATGAAAATTTGTTTTCACCAAAGTACCATTGATTTGAATGCATGCAAATATATGGTACATAATATTTTCTAAACTAGAATTTTGAAATATTAAAAACCCTTTTATAAAACAAGTCAAACACCATCCTTTTATACAACACTCGAAACACTTGGGAACTCTTATCGTGGGATAAAGGTCACCTAACCACATTTGAGGGAACTTGTATGTTCGAGGTGGGTTTACCATGTTTGTGGGATAAAGGTCACCTAACCACTTATGTGAATAAACTCACACGTGTGTGTAAGTTGGACGACTTGATTTGGAAACCATGAACTAAGGGTCACCAAAGCATGGGGAACAAAGGTGTTGATGGGATTAAACATGCCAACTAAACATAAAGATGTTTAACCGATCCCATATGGCTAGAAGTTGCAAAGAGTTGCAATTGTCAAACGTTGACTACCTTGTTAATTTAAATAGAGGGATAAAGGTCACCTAACCAATATTTAAATGTAACGTTGGATTCTAGATTTTAATTATTAATTGTCTTTAAGACACAAAAGGGTATTAATGATTAAAATATAATAATATCGAAAATACTAAAATTGAACTTGTTAAATTTTGTAGATGGCCGCTAACAATGCAAACCCGATTAACCAAACCGTCCGAAACCTGTCACTAAGAACCATCCTTGAAAAGGATCGTCTCAACCATAACAACTTCATGGATTGTAACCCTTACCCAAAAAAAAAAAACTTCATGGATTGGTTTCGAAACTTGAGAATCGTTCTCAAGCAAGAGAAAATATCCTATGTGTTGGACGATCCTATTCCCGATGAACCTAACGTGGAAGATGTGGAAGCCTACAACGATTGGGTTAAGTATACCGAGGACTCCATGCAAGCCTCATGCCTCATGTTGGGAACTATGATTCCCGAAATTCAAAAGGATTTTGAACATCACGGGGCATACGACATGATTACCCAGTTAAAGGAAATGTTCCTACAACAAGCAAGGGTAGAACGCTTCGAAACTGTTCGGGCACTTCATGCATGTCGAATGGAGGAAACCCAATCGGTATCATCTTATGTTCTCAAGATGAAAAGCCACATTGATCGCCTCGAACGGCTAAATTGTCCCGTCTCTAAAGAGTTGGCTACGGATTTGATCCTCAACTCTTTAACAAAGAAATTTGAGAGTTTTGTAATGAATTACAACATGAATGGATGGGACAAGAGCATTGGTGAACTTCATGCAATGCTCAAGACGGCCGAAGCAAGTATGGGCAAAAAGGTTTTACCCGTCCTAGCGATCAATGAAGGAGGCAACAAGAAGAGGCCCCACCCCGACTCTAAAGCAACCTATGCTAAGAGAAAGGGACACGTCAAAGGAAAATGGAAGGGAAAAGCTAAAGCAGAACCCACCAAACCGAAGGAGAAGAAGCAAAAGGTTGCTACAAATGACCCATGTTTTGAATGTGGTGAGATAGGACATTGGAAGAGAAATTGTCCAACCTATCTCAAGGAGTTGAAAAACAAGAGGGATGCAGGGCAAACCTCAGGTACTATCTTTATGATACATGTTGAGCTTAATGTTATTTCTTCTAACACATGGGTACTAGATACCGGATGTGGAACTCATATTTGCAATTCGTTGCAGGGGTTCAGAAGAAGTAGACATTACAAGAAGGGAGACAGTAGTCTCTTTATGGGCAACGGAGCAAAAGTTGAAGTCGAAGCTCAAGGAGACTACGTTTTAAAGCTTCCAAGTGGTTTGGAAGTGATTTTGAAGAATGTTTTATATGCTCCTAGTTTGACTAGGAACATAATTTCTGTTTCCCTTTTAAAACAATCTGGTTTCAATTTCGAATTTGTTAACTATGATATTTATGTTTCTATGAATGATGTGTTTTATTTTAAAGCTATATCTTTAAATGGTATTTATGAATTAGATCATGATAACACATCATATGATAGCTCAATGTACCAAGTAACCAACAAGAAACTCAAAATGGATTTGAGTGATTCCTATCTTTGGCATTGTCGCCTTGGACATATAAGCAAGAATCGCATGCATACACTTCAGAAAAATGGTCTTCTGAATACAAATGAAGATAATTCATTTGATGTATGCGAATCTTGTTTACAAGGCAAAATGACCAAGACACCCTTTAGTGGAACTTTTGAAAGGGCAAAAGACTTACTAGGCATCATACATTCAGATGTATGTGGTCCTTTTAAGCCGATGACTAGGAATGGTGAAAGATACTTCATTACCTTTACCGACGACTATAGTCGTTATGGATATGTGTACTTACTAAGACACAAAGATGAAGCATTTGAAATGTTCAAAGACTTCAAAAGTGAAGTAGAAAATCAACTCAAGAAAACAATTAAAGTCCTTCGTACCGATAGAGGAGGTGAATACCTAAGTGGTGCTTTTCAAGATCATCTTAGAAGTTGTGGAATCATTTCACAACTTACTCCACCAGGAACACCACAACACAATGGTGTGTCCGAAAGGAGAAATCGAACTCTATTAGATATGGTTCGATCTATGATGGCTAGAAGCACATTACCTCTATCATTTTGGGGTTACGCTTTGCTCTCCGCAGTCCGTATACTAAATATGGCCCCTACCAAGAAAGTAGAAAGGACACCTTTTGAAATATGGCATGAAAACCTCCATCATTATCATTCTTAAGGGTTTGGGGTTGTGAAGCTTATGTTAAGCAATACACTCCAAATAAATTGGAAGTCCGATCTACTAAGTGTATCTTTGTAGGATATCCTAAAGATGATATAGGATATTATTTCTACGATCCAACCGAGCAAAAGGTATTTGTTGCTCGAAAGGGTAAATTCTTAGAAGCTAAATTCCTTATGGAAGGAACTAGTAGTAGAACAGTGGAACTTGAAGAGGATCAAGAACCACAAGACGATACACATTTGGTTGATACTAGCACTCAACAAGAGGTTGTTGAAAACGATCAAGAGGTTGATCAGAACACACAAAATGTTCGCAGATCTGGTAGAATTAGTAATCCACCTGAAAGATATGGATTTTTCATGGATGGATGCTACGTGGTAGATTCAGATGAACCAACCACATACCATGATGCAATGTCAAAATCCGATTGTGACAAATGGCTTGAAGCCATGAACATAGAGATGCAATCCATGTATGACAACCAAGTTTGGGAATTGGTTGTGCAACCACTCAACTCCAAAGTAGTTGGAAGTAAGTGGGTTTTCAAGAAGAAAACGGATATGCATGGTAACTTGGATACTTACAAAGCAAGACTTGTAGCAAAAGGTTTCACTCAAACTCAAGGGATTGATTATGATGAGACCTTCTCGCCTGTGGCGATGCTAAAGTCAATCAGGATATTGTTTGCCAAGCTGCATATTATGACTATGAGATCTGGCAGTTGGATGTCAAAACGGCTTTTCTTAATGGATATCTTGATGAAGATGTCTATATGGTTCAGCCAGAAGGTTTTGTCGATCCAAAACATCCTGACAAAGTATGCAAGTTAAAGAAATCAATCTATGGATTGAAACAAGCATCTAGAAGTTGGAATCACTGTTTTGATGAAGAAATTAAGAATTTTGGATTCATCAAGAATGGTGATGAAGCTTGTGTGTATAAGAAAGCTAGTGGGAGCATCATCACTTTCTTAGTACTGTATGTCGATGACATTCTACTATTTGGGAATGACATTCCAACCATGGAAGGTGTAAAAGCTTGGCTTGGAAGTTGTTTTTCCATTAAGGATCTTGGTGAAGTCGCCTACATTCTGGGAATAAAGGTCTATAGGGATAGATCAAGGCGCTTGATAGGTTTAAACCAAAGTGCATATATTGACAAAGTCTTGAATAGGTTCCAAATGGAGAACTCTAAGAGAGGTTTTGTACCTATTCAAAAGGGGACAATATTGAACACATCTCAATGTCCTAGCTCAAAGGATGAGCAAGAGAAAATGAAAAGAATCCCATATGCGTCAGCTATAGGATCCATCATGTATGCAATGATATGCACCAGACCGGACGTGTCATGCGCCTTAAGCATGACGAGTAGATACCAGCAGAATCCAGGTAACAGTCATTGGATGGCTGTTAAAAGCATATTGAAATATCTTAGGAGGACTAAGGATATGTTCTTAATATATGGATCTGGTGAGGAGGAGCTCGTTGTAAAGGGTTACACGGACGCGAGTTTCCAAAACGATCGAAATGATTCTCGATCGCAATCGGGGTATGTCTTCATTTTAAATGGAGGAGCAGTCTCTTGGAAGAGCTCAAAACAAGATGTGGTAGCATTGTCCACTACAGAATCAGAATACATCGCCGCTTCATTGGCAGCCCAGGAAGCTGCATGGCTGAAGAAATTTATAGCCGACCTAGGGGTGGTCCCTACCATTCAAGACCCCCTAGAGATCTTTTGTGACAACGAGGGTGCGATTGCTCAAATCAAGGAACCTCGTGCGCACCAAAAGACTAGACATATCGAGCGGAGATTCAACTACATAAGGGATGAAGTTGAAAAGGGAAAGATATGTATCCGCCAAGTTCACACAGATCAAAACATTGCGGATCCACTCACGAAGCTCCTTGACAGGGGAAAACATGAGGGTCATACATGTTCCTTAGGACTTCGATATTCTAGTGATTGGATTTGATCTAATTTTGTATTTGGATATTAAAACAATTGTTAATTTAACTCTTTTATGGTATTTTGAGTTATGTTTCATATTAGCATGTTTAAATCCGTGAATAAGTTAATTATTCTAAATGTCCGTAGTCGATCATAATTGTGGGAACAAATATGAATGTAAGACTATTATGAACTCGGATTGGTGGATATTCATTTAGAATGAATATAGAGCAAAGTGTTGCTGCCAAAGTTCATAGATATTTGTGGGATACAAATATTGGACTGGCTCGCTCTCAAATATTACTGCATGGAATCATTTGTGATTGATCATAAGTAAATTTTGAGTAAAGGCGAATATCATAGTATCCTCAGACCTGAGATACATATTGGGTCTTGATATTTACCAAATATTATACCTTGACTTTTTCTTCGATGTCAGTAATATGACAGTACATAAGGCTAAGCTCAGGTGTGGTACAAGGTGATTGTGAGAGACATATGTAGTCAAGATGGGATTTGTTCCTCTTATTCGTTGAGAGTAAGATGTCTAAGGCCTGCTAAAGTTAAATCAACAGAGAGTGATCACTCTATGTCTCTGGATTTGACATGACATCTGTAACGAAAGGATAAATGATAGATTCACCTAAATCATGTTCAAGTAAGGGACTTGAAAGGGATGATGTTATTGAATGGCAAATATAGTCATACGTATTGGGGGTAGTAAACCGTAGTTAGGCGTCATTTACTACTTGCATCAATCTTCTATGTATCTTGTGCAAGTGGGAGATTGTTGGACTCTGTATGCCCAAGACACATATTAAATTGATGTGGCTAGTACGTTATGATCCAAGTCGAGTCATACCCAATAACAAGCTAGACAAACACTTATATTATTTATTTGTGATGTGATCAAACAAATAAATATTAACACTTACAATATTTAGAAATTGGTTTTCTAAATAATTGCACTTGAGAAACCAATAAATTTTGTGGATAATTTATTTTGAGAGAATATTTTATTTTGTTATTTAATAGGTTAAATGACATTATAAAAGATTATATAAAGTCTTGCAAACATAGTGTTATATTTTATAAAAGTTATAAAATTAAACAAGACTTTATTTGTTATAAAAATTAGAATTTTTTTTTATAAAACCCCTTAGGGCCGTCCCATGTGGGTGGTCTTCTCAAGGCCATCTTGGTCCAATTAGATTACATGCAAGCCTTACAATTGCATGGGTTTTGGTTGGGTCTTGATAATGGTAAGATTCTCTCATGGATTATAAATAAATATAATGACCAAAAATAAATAGTGAGCTGAATTTTTACTCATAAATTTCGGCCATTTGAGGGTTCTTTCAAGTGTTCATATTTTGATTTTCAAGTGTAAAATCCTAGCTATACTTGTGGTGTTTGTTGGAAGCTTGGGGTATACAAGCTTGAGGTCTTCTACTCTTGAAGACAACCATTTCAAGAAGCATCATCCGTTTCATAATCCTTGCACTTCAAGAAGGTAGTTTTCTAAACATCCTATGGTTGTGTTTGTAAGTATACATCTCATATATGGATCCGGGTTTTGGGATTTTGCATATAAATGGTTTTATATCTTATAAAAGTAACATGTTTTAAACTTATTTTCCGCTGCGTTTTTATTTCATATGGATGAAATTACTTTGATGAACATGTTAAAATCCCATCACTTAGGTAACAAACAAATGATCGCAATTTTCATGCGTTACCATTCTGTTTTGATTATCCAATAACCTTTCACTTGTTTCTTCCTATTTCTTTCATTTCCTTCTAGAATGTCTCTTCCTCTCAGCAACGGTCAAATGTCCGAGCAAACAGCCAAATTTGCCCAGCGAATAGGCGAAGTAGTCCTGAAGACTGTTGAATTAGCTACTGCCATGTATCGTCTCCAGGATGAAGCCACTCAAGAGTCACCAAGACAGGCAGGACCTAGTCAGGTGACAACACCACCAGCCAAGAAACCAATCGAGGAATCAAAGACCATGGATGAACGATCCCCTAAGAAGTCAAAGAAGCGAAAGGCTTCTCAGAACTTCGCCATGGTCGCTCACAATGGTAAAGCCGTCCCCAACCAACCAGCTCAACCCCCTACTAGGAAGCCATACAATGGAACTTCACCCTTGTGCAACCAATGTAACCTTCATCATCATACTAGTGTGAAGTGCCGCGAATGCCAAATTTGTGGACGTAAAGGTCATACAGCAAAAGTTTGCCGAGCTGCAGTTGCACCAAATCAAGCTGGCGACAATCCTACTCAAGCTCGTTTCTCACGAGGGTCTTGCTACAACTGTGGCGAGATGGGCCATTTCCAAAGGGATTGCCCAAAACTTGCTAATGCAAATCTACCCACGGATGAGCAGTTGGCTGAGTAGAAGATGTTGCTGTCTTATGCTTTTGTTTCTTTCATTTTCTAGTAATGTGAAACAATCTGTTTTATTCATAAATAAAGTTGTTGTTCGCAATTCTAATATACAAGTATGGTTACATGTGTGTATGGCATTTCCCTATAAATACCTACATTAAGGAACTATGTTCCTTACAAACTACTTTTGCGAATTTCCCATTTTTGTGTCTACTCATGATCCCCTCGAAAAATTTTAAGTACTCGTTTCATTCCAGGAGACGAAGTACAAGAAATAAAGGGAAATTATGAGTAATCATGCTTTTTTTTTGGGTAAAGGGTTACCCCGGTGATTCTATTATAGACAACCGCCAAATAAGTACAAGTAGTGAGAATGAGTTCCCCACTAGTTCATATACAGGACAGGCCCCATATATGTAAGCAAAAATGTCAAACAACCAATATACCACATCAACCTAGCCTACTACAATCATGAAAATGACTAACTAGTAGACAAGACAAAACTAACAAACAAATTCTTCATCCACCATCATCAAAAATGAAGTTGCCCCCAAGAAGCAACCCCCGAGCCCGATCCAAAGAAACTCTATCCATTGGAGAACCTTGTATGAGAGGTGCTTGCCCCTACCCTAGCAGACGTGGGATGCGTGCCCGATGTCATAAACTCATTGCTTTCATCATAAACCACCTCTACCTCATCCTCATCAGACTCCTCATTTGGAACACGTCCCCCTTTTCTGTTTCCCTGTATGGAACCCCCATTCGCCCCACCAACTTCAAGAGCACTAAACGGGTTATGAGTTTGAACCTTAGACGAATTAGTACCCTGCTCATTTACATAGGGAGAACTCCCTGTCTTTTTCTTTCTATCCACAGGTCGATATTCGACCTTGGGTTTCAGGTTATTAACTTGAAAACCACTCTTCTTTGCACTCTTTTTCGACCTAACTTCAGTGTAACCATCCTCATCTACTTTCGGCTTGATTGTAGGAGGTTTCGACGTCGAACCAATGCATTTAGGACATCCCTCAGAGTCATGTCCAAACACATGACAGTGGGCACATCTTGGGGGTATCCATTCATATTCCACTCGAATAGTCTTAGTAACATACTTTCCTTCATCCAACTCGGGAATAGCCATGGTTAGAACCTCTTTAAAGTCATGTTCGGCCGATATTTTAACCCAAACCGCAACCTTTTTAATATCTTCTTTTTTAAGGGTGTTTGTAGGGGACCAAGTGTTGAGAAACAATGGTTTATTACGAATCAGCCATGGCCCCCCTTCAAGAACATTATTCATACCCTTCCTATCTTCAAACTTGAAGAAGAAAAACCCATTCGAATTCATCATAGTCTTTAGCAGACCATATTTCTTCCAATTTGTTCTCACAAAGTATTCAACAACCGGATATGCAATTCTATCCCCCAGGAAATACCCATAGAGAGTGTTAGCTAACCTGTTGTTGACCTGATGCACAGAGGCGATTGGTAAGACAACATCCACTCCCTCCAATGAGACATCAGACTTTAGTACCCGAAAATTAATCTTGGGAGTTTGATCAGCCGATTCAGTAGCGTTCATAGCTGAATTATCAACTTGTGTCGCACCGAAATCCATTTTAGCACCACCCTGTTCAGCTTGTTCATTTGAAACCGCATTAGCGTATGATTGGTGTTGAGAATGAACACGGGGGAGAGGGCTAACGTCATTAAACGGAAGAACAAAAGCAACTTTTCGTTTGTCAACAACCTTAGCGTACTGCTGGTTAGGAGAATCAGAACGACCAAAGTCGTGTTCTACATCATTTAATGGTAGCATAAAGGTTACCTTCTTATGCACTCCCCTAACCGCCATACGTAGCGATTGCCTTGGCTCAAATGGTTTACCATCAATACTCTTGATCTTCTTTACAAATACGCCTGAATTGTCTGGAACATCTGCGATTTGATCATCCATTACCAGCCAACGGAAAGAATCAGAATAAACTGATTGCAAACTCTCTTTGATTGAAACCTGATTTTGAAACCCTAATTCATGAATTCAGGTTAACCAGCCTTCAACACCTTAAAATTGAAACCCTAATCAGCCGTCAAGCACCTTACTTGAACCTAGGTTATTCAGCCATCAATCTTGAAACCCTAGTGCTACCAAGAATCCTTAATTCAATCAGAATATAACGAATGGAATCACTCTCTCTAGAAAACCCAAACCAAGAACGAACAAGAATCCCACTTAAAGAAGGCAGCCAAAGAAAAACGCAAATAGGATGAAGAAATTCGTAGCCCTAATGTGTAAAAACGGATCAATTGATGATATTACTGATTTGCGAGCATGAATAGAGAATCAAGAAACCCTAATCACACAAACAATCACCATAACCACCAAGAAATCACGAAATTAGGTCAAGAAAGGAAGGGGGCACCGTTTTTCTCCATTCCTAGAGAGAGAAACCCTAACATCTTTCAACACTTACATGTAATCATGCTTTTTGCACATCTATGCCATTAAATCCTTGATTAGATAACTAAGGATATTTTCAATCTCATACCCATTATGTTCTGATTTCTTCAACATGCATAACATAAGTTTTCCAAAACAACCTCCATGATTTCAAAAACATCGACTACATTTCAAAAATAACCTTCATGACTTCAAAATGTTATTAATACAGTATATATCAAATGCATGACTTCAAAAGCATCATTCAGGTTTTCAAAAACCTTATACATAATTTCAAAATTTATCTCGCATTATTTTAAAACATTTTTGTAAATATATCTACCTAATACACCTACTTCATGATTTCAAAAGTATTATATATAAGGTTTCAAAAAAACGTTAAACACATTTTTTTTCTTTTCTTAAAAGAACCCCATGCATAGTTTTCAAAAATATTTTCCTCATACATTGACTTAACCTTCAAATTCTGCTTCATATGTCACCTTGACATATCCAGCATCTCAACTTCATAAGCATTTTTTTTTACTTCATATTTTGACTTAAGCACGTCCAGTGCAAGATTTCAAAACATCTTCAACTTCTAAAATCCATATGGGATTTTTATCTCTACAATTGACCTTTGTGGATTATTATCATACAAATCAGAGTCCTTAATTGAATTCCTTGTGTATTTGAATTCGAACATTTCGGTTCCTTATAATCGAAATCGAATTTTTCTTTTAAAATCTTTCTATCTTTATAGTTAGATTCTTGATAATGTTTAAAGTACCAAATGAAATCCACGTAATGGATTCCTAGTGTGCTTTAAATACATGTACGCTATCAACAAAACAAATTAACAAATAAACAATCTTTGTGGTTATACGACTATGTGTTTATGCATCTTGTGTTTTCTTTTATGCATTTTGTGTTTTTGTATACTCTGGATATTCGTAATCCAAATCCTCATAGAATCTTTCATATCTTCATATGAGGGGT
Organism: Helianthus tuberosus; assembly: GCA_030545235.1. Lineage (NCBI taxonomy): Eukaryota > Viridiplantae > Streptophyta > Magnoliopsida > Asterales > Asteraceae > Helianthus > Helianthus tuberosus. The sequence continues at coordinate 68,261,602 of CM060356.1, read as the reverse complement.
TCGTAGTAGGATATTCAAAAAGGTACTACCTTAAATCCTTAATGGGCTTCTATGTAATAGTTAAGACCCTTGGATTATATAGTACTACTCCATGATTCATAAGAGACCCTTTAGTGGTCTAGTCAAAAAGATTGATTCACAATTTGGTTAAAGAACGACATCTAGTGATGTAGCTGAACAGACTCCTTGATAGTCTATTTAGATCATTTATTGATTTAATTAAAAGGACTCTATGGCGGTCTAGTCACACTCATCACAGAATTGTTCATTTGGTTTTACCCTACACATTATAAAATAGACTGTGTGAACTGTGCAAGGAATTGTCTAATTATGGACGCGTATATAATTGTGAAATTTAGTGCACAGAAACCCAGTAAGATTTATTATGTGTAAGAACCGATAGCGACAACAATAACAAAATGAGAACGATGTAATGGAGGTACGGTGGACGCACCAATGGCGCTTCATATACTTGTATATAAGTGTCCCTCTTACATTGCAAGCATAATGTTATTAAGGTTACTAGAAGTTCAGAACCCTAACCAATGTTGTTCGATCTTTTCAACTTCATGTTTTAAACTCTCACAAGTTTCCTCTAAATAAAAAATTTTGGGACGAAATTTCCTAAAGTAGGGGAGACTGTGACACCTGGGTCACTGCGACCATCAAACAAATACCAAACCAATGAAATATTGTATTTCATACTTGGGATTTGTATAAATATGTGTATCATTTGCACATATCAATTTTTGTTCAATTCCAAACTCTAAATTGCTTTCTGGAAGGTTATACGCGCACCGATGCGTAAATATAACCAGTTTAATGCAACAAATACTCCAGAACATCAACATATACTTAACATACCTTAAATAACCCTTACATAACTTAGAAATAAGTTTTGAAGGCTTTGGTATGGCAAAAACAAGTTAATTCGCTTACAGGGACTAAATTTGACAAACTGCGAAAGTATGCCAGTTTGAACTGTAACAGACATTCCGGAATATGACCATAAGTTAAACATACCATAAATATCCTTCACATAGCTTAGAAATAGGCTTTGAGGGGTTCGGTGTGCTAAAATAAACTTTTGGGTCATTCAGGGACTAAAAGTGTCAAAAAAGTGCATAAGTTTGCACTTTCGCGCATAACTTACGTTCTGAATGCCTCTGGACATCCAAAAACTTATGTAAGCACTAAAATATTTTACTTTAGTGTTTGGCTTGTCAAAAATCCATTCGTCGCTTAATTTGGATCGTTTTTGCATTCGTTACGACTCCCGTCGTAGTTAACCGAACATCACGATCGTACGGCCAAACGAACCGACATCCGATATATTTTTGAGCACATTTCAAGTTCCCTATACTTTAACTTCATTTTAGAGCTTTGAAATGGGGTTAACGGGGCTTAAACGTGTCAAAAACGCATCGAAAACCAAGTTTTGAGGCTGCAGGGACTGAAACTGTAAATCTGCCAAACAAGGTCCTTACGGACCTCAACACTGATAATGTTGAGGTCCGTAAGCAGTCCCCAGACAGCAAAAACTTGGCAGAAACATTGGATCTGGTCCCTTTCACTTGTGCACATGGTATTGGGCAATACTAGGGGCTCCCATGGTATTGTAAAACCACTATCTTGAGGTGTATGGCCAAGATCAAAGCACGGTTTCCAAGAAACGATCTTAACGGCTAACCAAAAACTATAAATACCCCCCCATGCCATTGCAAAACCCACAAGAATTTTGATTTGAGAAGCTCTAAGTTGAAACCTTTGTTTCATACCTGAGCTACTTGGATCGAGATTAGCATTCGGGGACCCTTCGTAAGTATTCCTTCGTTCTTTTATTGCTTTTCTAGTCCAAAAGTCAAACTTTGTTTGACTTTCTGCATTGACCAGTTTATGGTCAATGCGAAGTTCGTTTGAACTTCGCAACGTGAGTGTAATCACGATGGTTATAGTCCCTTGTGACTATGCCTACTGATTACCACGTTGTCTAGGGTCGTAAGGGTAAGCGATCTAATAAATCGCTTATACCTTCGAACCCGACCCATTTGGTCGATCATTAGGATCCGACCAAACACATTAGGTGACCATAGCATATAGGGAATAACCTTTCGAGGTTATACCTTATGGTCACGGCGTTTAGTTAGTTGTATGATAGGTAGTTTATATGCCTTAGGTAAATTACCAAAATACCCTTTCATGTGTAATTGGTAATTAAGCATATGTAACCTAAACTTTCGTCACTTAATTGATTTTTTTGGGTAAAGGGTTACCCCGGTGATTCTATATATTCACAACCAAATAAAACAAGTAGTGAAGAAACGTCTTCACTAGTTCAAACATGAGACATGCCCCATGAATGTATACCAAGCAACAAACAAACCGAAAAGTAAACAACTAGACTAAAATCTAGACAAAACTTAGAAACTTAAAAACATCAATTATCCTCCATCTTGTATATTGCCGTACCCTCCAATCTCCCACTCTTCAAGCAACCTCCTAGTCTTCGCACACTTCTTAAACTTGACTCTCATAAGTTTGCAGCGAATAGTTTTGATAATTAACTCACAAATAATATCCGGAGGTCTCGTTTGGTTTTTGAACAATCTAGCATTCCGTTCCTGCCAGATGAAATAAGCAACCGTAGCAACAAGCAGCTTGCAAACATAGTTGGCTGCTGATTTCGACCGAGAACGGTCCAACAGCCAATTCATGACCGAGATCCATTTTGAATCAACATTATTCATACCACCCCTGTGTCTAACCATATTCCATACCTGAGCTGAAAATTTACACTCAAAGAAAAGGTGGTCATGGGAATCAACATTAGCATAGCACAATAAGCAACACATCATGTTCATGTTCTTTCTTCTCGAGATATCCCATTTCAGAATTTTATCTTGAGTCAGCAACTTACGACGCATAATCAGCCACATAAGAAACGCATGTTTCGGAATGCATTGTTGAAACCATACAATGTTAACCCAATTAACTTCTTGATCTCTCACACGAATCGAATGCCAAACATTGGAAGAAGAAAAGTTAAGAAGATCGTCCCCATCCTTCCAGCAGATACGGTCCATTTCACCTGGGTGCAGCGTGATTTGGTCCAGTTGAATCAGAACTGGAAACAAATCTCTCCAGGCTACAGGCCAAGACCAAGCACCATTAACATGAATATCTACAACTTTGGCTCCCAGCTCAAACCCTGCATTCGTGATAACTCTAGGAGAAAGAAAATTAGATAAAGGCCCCAATGTACTCCAATTGTCATACCATGCTGAAGTATGGCTGCCATCTCCCAATCTCGACCAAAAATGGCTCCTTATAATAGGCCTGAGTTGAAGTAATTTCTTCCAGCTCCAGCTACAATTTGCGACCTCTTTACAACTCCAAAAACTCCGACCTTTAAGCCTATACGAATGGATCCAGCTAACCCACAAAGAATCTCTTTTATTAAGAATACTCCATATATGAGAAGCCATAAGAGCTTTATTGAAATCCCCTATCCGACGTAAACCCAAACCACCCTCATACTTAGGGACACAAATTGAATTCCACGAAACTTTAACTTTACCCTTGTGATATGAAGTCTCCTGCGTCCAAAGGAAGTTCCGCATTTTGGCCTCTAACTCCTTAATAATATGAGCCGGAAGAATAAACACAGAGGACCAATAAACGTGCATGGCCGATAGCACCGAGGAGATTAGCTGAAGTCTGCCCGCAAAAGAAAGAAACCTGTTCCGACAATTCATAATACGGTTCTCTAGCTTTTCCACGAGGACACTACAATCTTTATAAAGAAGACGACTTGAAATTAAAGGAACCCCTAAATATCTGACCGGGAGCATACCCTCTTCAAACGGCAAAATCTCCAAAATAGCATTTTTAACATGAGATGCTACATTACAAAAAAACGCCGTACTTGTGACAACCCGAGTTTTCAAGGTTCCTACTCGACTTAACCTAGTACTTGTTTGCAAAGTAATGTGAGTATATTTATATTTGGTGTGCATCATAAGTGTGTATGTATATAATTATGTTGTTGGAGGTGTTTTTAAAATAAGTAAATATGATCAGTTTGTCATACGATTGAGTTTTAGAATTTATGTGATTAAACAATTAATATGGAAATATATGAATGTGATCAACATATGATCTACTGACAAGATTATTTAAATATGGAAAAGAATAAAGGGATAGCATAGTGCTAGTGATGATTAGAAGCATATTCACGACCAGTGTCCTCATAATTTCACATGTATGTTAATAATAATGTATTAATATTATGTTTGGGGAATTAATAATAACAAGCATGATACTCACGGAATCAATAAATGATTTTGTCCACCATGTGGTCAACAAAATAATGCATGTTAGGCTGTAGGAGTAGTGGAGTGGAGTAGTTACATGATTTAGTTATATTATTCTCAAACCTTTCCGTATAAATGTAATCGACAAATCCAAATTCTAAACTCTCACCTCTCAACTTCCCTCTCTCTACATTCTTTGCAAACCTGACTGCAGTTCTTCTCTTATTGAAGCCAGATCACGTCTGTTTGATCCCTGTGTTCGGTTAGTGATTTACACAGTTAATTATTTACAGATCTTAATATGTGGTTATGCTGTTTTGATATGCTCTTGAAAGAATAACGTATGATCTATCCCTTACTTAACTCTATGCGAAACATGATATTGATTTAGATGTTTTAGATCTTGGCATGTTAGAGGTATGATGGTAAATTAATAACAGGGTATGTTTTATGCTTAAACATAGGTCGACTACTGAATGATTACTACTTGCTGTTATCGAATAATGTTTGTATGATGAGATCATGTAACTGTTGAGGAGAATAGGATTGCTGGGTTTATATAACCTGCTGTTGTGGATGATGATGATGATGAAATCACTAAACAACCCCAACGAAATCACTAAGGGATTTCGGCCCTAGTGATTTCGTCACACATGTTCAACGAAAACCAAAGGGTTTTCGGCAAAATAGTATTCGGCCCATGTGTATTCAGCCCATGTGTATTCGGCCCATGTGTATTCAGCTCATGTGTATTCGGCCCACATAGGTGATTTCGGCCCACATAGGTGATTTCGGCTATAGTTTTATTAGTCAAGGGATTTCGCCACTTTAGCAATTTCATTTCTGTTAGTTTGTTAAACCGATTAGTTAGTTAGTTAACTCTGTTAAGTTGATTAACTTAGTTAAGTATATTAACTGTGTGAAGTGTTAACCAGGTTAAATGTGTTAGTTCTGCTATGCATGATTACGAATCTAAACCCAGTAACTTTATTAGTTTATTTAACTCAGTTAGTTATAAATCCGGGTAACCTTGTTAAGTATGTTGATCTAGTTAAGTCTGATAACTCCGTTAAGTTATTGGCTCTGTAGTGTTAAACCCTGTCAGTTTGTTGAATACTGTTAATTGTTAACTTTATTAAGTCAGAGACACAGTTACGCTATTTACTTGATTAAACCTACTATATGTATTAATCCAGTTAAACTTGTTAACTCAGTTATGCATGTTAAAAATGTAAACGCAGTTAAATCTATTAACTCTGGTTAGTTTATGTGCCCTGTTAAACTCCTTAATTATGTTACGTCACTAACTCAGTTAAAGAGTGTTATTGAACAATTATGTTAAAATAAACTTCAAAACACATTGATGTGGTACATGAACTGTATGGATGCAATTAACTGTTTTTATTGCATGATGATTAACTGCCAAACACATTCTATGATATTATTGTGATATTGATTGCATGCAAAACCTTACAAACATGTACTGATCAAGTATACGTGCATAACTATAGGACTTGACTGATTTATTGAGAACACATAGTTTAGCATACCGAGCAAACCAAGGTGAGTTCACACTCTTACCAAGGCATGGGATTCCCGGGGTTGGGAATGGGATTTAATAACTACTTGTACTATCATTACTATTAGACTACTTTTCACTGTCCTCGGATTGAAGGGCACGTACGTAAAACCTACGTACACTCACACTCGCTACGGTCCTTGGATTAAGAAGGGCACGTACAAATACGACTAGTCTATACATGGTAAGCCCCACTAATCATCGCACACATGTTTGGGAAACTGCGATCCGGCCACTAATCATTCGCAAACATGTCAGGGTGACCGCGATACGAAATAATACGATATATGGTTTACAAAACGAAACAACTGATTTACGAAACGAATGTTATAACTAAACAACCAAACTGTGAACTCGCTCAACTTTGTTGTTGACTCTCTGTTACATGCCTTGCAGATCATTAGGTATCTATGGAGCTTGCATGGGAGTGAAGAGGAGTCGTTGTGGGATATGGACAGCTGTGTGCCATGCTAAACATTTGAAACATTTAAACTTATGTTGGGTTTACTTATTTATGCTTCTGCTAAACGCTTAACTATGTTATGATTTTGAACACCTTTTGTATTGATGAATGATTTTTATTTATTACTTACAATGTTCAATATGATTGGTGGCTTGATCCTGGTCAGTCACGCCTCCAAGCGGTGATACTCCGCGTGTGGATTTTGGGGGTGTGACAGATTGGTATCAGAGCCATTGGTTATAGTGACCTTGGTTTTAATAAGGGGAAAAAGTTTTGTTGTTAAAACCATACTATAACCTGAACAGTGCTCAACGATCCACAACGACGCTTCGCTCCACGTACAAGACTCGACATTCTAGGTGATATGGTTTATGTTTTATTACCTACTTGTTAGTTGCATAGAACTTTGCTCATGGTAGGCTTAGATAAACATAGCAACTGCTAATTGAAAACACTTGTGTGCTTACTCTCTTCGATCATCGCACTTTCGCGACACTTTTCTCACTTACATTGCTTCATTATGAAGATCATGAGCGGACGCAGAGGACGTATCAACCTCACTCAAGACCAGTTGACGGCTTTGATCAACGAACGAGTTGCTGAGGCACTCGCAGCTAACCCTGCAGGAGGTATAACCTGCCATACCAACTCACCTTAGGACGTTTAGATCCTACCTTCGCAAACCAACCCTCATGTTTATTTTTGTCTTTTATTCTCGCGCAACAGGTCAACATGCTCAAACTCATGTGTGCACATTCAAAACGTTCATGGACTGCCGACCTACTACTTTCAGTGGCACCGAAGGAGCAGTGGGCCTTCTTCACTGGTTTGAAAAGCTTGAGTCCGTCTTCGAGATGTGTGAATGCCCTGAAGACCGTAGGGTGAAATATGCTACCGGAACACTTGAAGGGGATGAAGTTGGAATGTAAGTTTTCGTCTAAAGTGTGGTTTATGGTTAGGCATAAGGTTGGAATGGATTTAGTTCAGCCGAAGTGGGATGAAGTTGTTTCGTGGTTGCGTGATCGTGCCAAGTCAAAATCCGTGAATGACTATGTTGCAAGACTGTTAGTGGCGGCTAGTGCCTATTTCATTTGGCAGGAGCGTAACGCTAGATTATTCAAGAATCAATTGCGGCCTCCGGAAACTATTAGTGAACTTATTACTCAACAAGTGCGGTATAAACTGATGGGAGCGAAGTTGAAGGATTGTGCTAATGTTCGAAGGTTGCTTGGGGATTGGGAAATAAAGGGGTCCGACTTTCAATATGATGGCAGCTGATTACCGATTTTATATGTGGTAGTTTGTCTAGAAAGTGGTTGTCTAGTGGCGTGACTTTTTAGTGGTTGTTTTTGCTTTAGTTTTGTTGTTTTTCTGGTTGTACGGTCTTAGGGCATGTCCTTTGACTGAACTAGTGTAGGCTCTCTACACTACTTGTGTTTTTTGATGTGAATATATAGAATCACCGGGGTAACCCTTTACCCAAAAAAAAAAAAACACTTGAAGGGGCAGCGTTAACCTGGTGGAAAGCTCAGGTTCAACTATTAGGACTGGCAGTTGCTAATGCCACACACTGGAATGGTTTCAAAGAACTGATCAAAGAAGAATATTGCAGTCGGGATGACATCCACAAGCTAGAGGTGGAATTTTACAATTTAAAGATGACGGGATCTGAGATTGAGGCGTATACTAAGAGGTCAAACGAGCTGGCCATCTTGTGTCCAACTATGGTGAACCCTCCCGTCAAACGTATTGAGCTGTACCTCAAGGGCCTTGTACCAGAAATTCAAAGTCACGTGACTTCAGCCAACTTGGGTACCATCCAGCAAATCGTCAAGGTAGCTCATCGCCTCACCGATCAAGCCGTTGAACAGAACAGGCTGCCTAAGCGTATTGGTGCTACTGCTACTACTACTTCTACTACTCCCAGTGACAACAAACGAAAGTGGGATGGAACCTCTAGCAAGGGTCCGGCTACGACTCAGTCTCAGGCACAGCAGCGAAAGATCGATGACTACCAGAGTCCTGGTCAGCAATCTTCTGGTAGTCAAGGTCAGGGTGGGTACAAGGGAAATCACCCAAAGTGCAACAGATGCAACAGGCACCACAGTGGTCAGTGCAACAGGGGTCGTTGCCAAAGGTGTCTCAAGATGGGTCATGAGGCTAAGGATTGCAGGAGCTCACGACCTGCGAATCAGAACCAACCACAACAACCACCAGCTCCACAGAACCAGCAGCGACAGCGAGGTAACAGGGATGCTTTCAGTGTGGTGCTGAAGGCCACTTTAAACGCGACTGCCCCCAGTTAAATCAAAATCCGAATAACAACAACAACAATAATCAGGGAAATGGGAACAACAACGGGGGGAACAATGATGGAAACAATGGTGCCAGGGGTCGAGCGTTCGTGCTGGGTCAGGGTGATGCAAGGAATAATCCTAATGTGGTGATGGGTAAGTTCCTTCTCGATGACTTTTATGTTACTGTCTTATTTGATTCGGGTGCCGATACCAGTTATGTGTCTCTGAAAGTTAGTCAAATGCTTAAACGCACACCAACTCCCTTAAACACCAAACACGTTGTAGAGTTAGCAAATGGTAAAAGTTTAGAGGCCACTCACATAGTCAAGGGTTGTAACCTCGTATTAGCTGGTCAGACATTCTCCATCAACCTCATTCCTATAGTTCTGGGTAGTTTCGACATTGTTATTGGGTTGGATTGGTTATCCCAACAACAAGCAGAGATCATTTGCAAAGAAAAGATTGTTCGTATTCCTCGTTCTGGTAAAGAACATCTTGAAATTCAAGGCGACAAAAGTGGTGCTGTTGTGGGCATCATCTCCTCTCTTAAGGCCCAGAAGTGTTTGCGAAAGGGCCACACTGCTATTTTGGCACTCGTTAATGACGCATCAACGAAAGAAAAGAAGATTGAGGATATTCCTGTTGTACGCGATTTTCCTCAAGTGTTTCCTGAATATTTACCTGGGCTACCGCCTCATCGTCAGGTCGAATTCCAAATCGAGCTAGCTCCTGGAGCAGCGCCCATAGCTCGAGCACCTTATCGCTTAGCTCCAACCGAACTGGAAGAACTATCCAAACAATTGCAAGAACTCTTGAATAAGGGTTTCATTCGTCCTAGCTCTTCGCCCTGGGGAGCTCCCGTGTTGTTTGTAAAGAAGAAAGACGGTACTTTCAGTATGTGCATAGATTACCGCGAACTAAACAAGGTGACCATAAAGAATCACTATCCTCTTCCACGAATCGATGACTTGTTCGATCAGCTACAAGGGTCGAGCTACTATTCAAAGATTGATCTGAGATCAGGCTACCATCAACTGAGAGTCCGGTGTCACACCCCGACCACGAAGAACATACAAAATGTGGCGGAAACATCGGGGAGTGTTGTAACAGAATTAATTGTTTCAAATCCATGGCAATTGAAGTTTCGTTTTATTGACTAAAGTGTTACAATGTCTTATCAAACTAGGAAATACAACATAGTTTAACTAGTCTTGCATCTTTTATTGTCACTAAAGCCCAAGTCTGCCTATATGTATCTTGATCATCTTATGCAATAGTTCCTGAAAAACACATGTGAAAATAGGTACGTCAGCATAAAAATGCCTGTGAGATACATAGGTTTTGTGAAAATAGGTTTCATGACTTATGTTTGAGAAAAATGTTTAGTCATGAACCTTGTAATTTGCTTTGTCTTGTAAATCATTTGAAAAACAATGAGTTCAGATGATATGTATAAATAAGTGAATAATGTATGGTTAAATGAATAACCATGTAAACTGAGTTTGTATAAGATAAGTTACTTGTAAAACAATGTATTGTGAAAAGTATGTTATTTGTATAAAATGTTATATGTATCAAACTGAAATGATTCAAATAACGCTACGACATGTAATACCATACAAACACTTATATATAGGAAGTACCAGCGGCGTATCCACCATGCTTGCATCATATTACACACGCCTCGTTACTTAATCACTTACTCAAACCAAACTATCAAGATGAAATGTTTAACAAGTATAGAAATGTGCATGTATAGTCAAATACGGTTCACAGATACAAACGGTTCACAGATACAAAAGGTTCATAGATACAAACGGTTCACAGATACAAACGGTTCACAGATACAAACGGTTCACAGATATCAACGGATCACATAGTCAAATGATTACAACGGTTCACATAGTCAAATGTTTACAACGGTTCAATATGTAGTATAATGTGTTCATATGCTGGATAAGCATATGCAACAGAAAAGCAATGTAAAACAATGTACTAAGTATGCACATAATGGACATACATAGCATAAAATGTATTGAAATCATGTACAATAATGTACTAACAAACATAGCAGGTATATGATGTGAAAACGGGAAAGCATGAAAGTAACAAGTAGGCACATGTGTTCCACCCCAAAACAGTTTGGAAAACAGTAAAAGAGGGGTCTATGTACTCACTTGAGATTGCTCAGATGTCTAAAGATAATCACCAAGTAACGCTAGAGATCTCGGAATCAAACGGCACCTAATATAGGTAACTATGTTAATAAACCGGACCTAAATCGGAAGACTGGGTAGCATGAGGGTTTGTAAACCAAATGAGTGTAGGAACTCATGTGATATGGTTAATCAAAGCCTACATACTAAATGAAACTTAACCTAAGTGTCTACGACCCTTTACGACCCGTTTAGGTAGCTTATGCTACTTTAACGCGTCGTTCGCGTGAAACGCGTTCGGACCGTCTAACTAGTCCTATGACAAGTGTTATATGCCTAAACATGTTACATAATCAGTTATGTGACAAAAGTTTAGGTTACATATGCTTAATTACCAATTATACATGAAAAGGGTATTCTGGTAATTTACCTAAGGCATATAAACTACCTATCATACAACTACTCAAATGATGTAACCATAGGGTATAACCTCGGAAGGTTATTCCCTACCTAATATGGTCACCTAATGTGTTTGGTCGGATCCTAATGATCGACCAAACTGGGTCGGGTTCGAAGGTATAGGCGATTTATTAGATCGCCTACCCTACGACCCTAGACAACGTGGTAATCAGTGGGCATAGTCCCAAGGGACTATAACCAACGTGATTACACTTACGTTGCGAAGTTCAAACGAACTTCGCATTGACCATTACTGGTCAATGCTTAAAGTCAAACAAAGTTTGACTTTCTGACTCGTAAAGCAATAAAATAAGGAAAAGAACGAAAGAATACTTACGAAGGGTCCCCGAATGCTAATCCTGATCCAAGAACTCAGGTATGAAACAATGGTTTCAACTTAGAGCTCTCAAATCAGAATTCTTGTGCTTTAAAACAATGAAAGGCATGGGGTATATATAGTTTTCGGTGAACCGTTGAGATCGTTTCATGGAAACCGTGATTCGATCCCATCCGTACACTTGTTGAAAGGTTATGGAAGCCACATATGCTCCTTATCTTAGTGACTAAGCAACTTAAAACATGTGGTTAAGGATCAATCAGCTGCAACTTGTGATTAAAACATTGAATCTGGTCTGGTTAGGCAGTCGCGTAGCGCGACGGGTAAGCCCATAGGGCTCGCGCTATGCTAGCACCTCTCTGATTCAGAAATGTTTCATAATTGGCAGAAATGGTCCCTGCACGTGTTTAAGGCCTTTTTCGATGCGTTTGAACCCCGTTAACCTCATTTCAAGGCTCTAAAATGAAGTTAAAGTATAGGGGACTCAAAACATGCTCAAAAATATGCCGGATGATGGTTCGTTTGGTCGTACGAACGCGATGTTCGCTTAATTACGACGGAATGCGCATAAGCGCGAAAAACGAACCAAATGACGCGACGAATGGATTTTTCTTATGGCGAACACTAAAATATAATATAGTCATGCTCACATAAATTTTTGGATGTCCGGATGTATTCAGAACGTAAGTTATGCGCGAAAATGCAAACTTGTGCACTTTTTGACACTTTTAGTCCCTGAATGACCCAAAAGTTTATTTTAGCACACCGAACCCCTCAAAGCCTATTTCTAAGCTATGTAAAGGATATTTATGGTATGTTTAACTTATGGTCATGTTCCGGAATGTCTGTTACAGTTCAAATTGGCATACTTTCGCAGTTTGTCAACTTTAGTCCCTGTAAGCGATTAAACTTTGATTTCACCACACCAAACCTTCCAAAACTTATATCTAAGTTATGTATAGGTTATTTAAGGTATGTTAAGCCTATTTCACTATTCCGGAGTGTTCGTTGCATTAAACTGGTTATATTTACGCATTAGTGCGCGTATAACCTTCCAGAAAGCGATTTAGAGCTTGAAATCGAACATGAGTCGATATGTGCAAAAGATACACATATTTATACAAGTCCAAAGTATGAAATACATTATTTCATTGGTTTGGCATTTGTTTGATGGTTGAAATGACACAGGTGTTACAGTCTCCCCTACTTTAGGAAATTTCGTCCCGAAATTAATTCGTAGGAGTCTATTTGTGACTTTGTGTCAGATAACCACCAGAGATATGTGAAGCATAATCCTGTCATTTCTTTAACGGACATTCTTCAGAATGAAAATGAACAAACGGAGTCATTTTCCTCAACGAGTATTCTTCAGAGGCGGAAATGAAGGAATAAACAAACGGGGATTCATTTCCTTAACGGACAATTCTGAGAAACGAAAATGAACAAACGGAGTCATTTTCAACAGATGCTTCCTCAGAAACGGAAATGAGAATGATAGACAAACGGATATTCATTTCCTCAACGGAAAATTCTTCAGAAACGAAAATGAACAACAGAGTCATTTTCAACGTTGCTTCCTCAGAAATGGAAATGAGAATGATAGACAAACGGATATTCATTTCCTCAACGGACAATTCTTCAGAAACGAAAATGAACAACAGAGTCATTTTCAACGGTTGCTTCCTCAGAAACGGAAATGAAAATGATAGACAAACGGATGTTCATTTCCTCAACGGATAATCTTCAGAAACGAAAATGAACTAACGGAGTCGTTTTCAACGGTTGTTTTCTCAGGTTCGGAAATGAAGATGGTAGACAAACGGATGTTCATTTTCTCAACGGATAATCTTCAGAAACGAAAATGAATTAACGGAGTCATTTTCAACGGTTGTTTCCTCAGGTTCGGAAATGAAGGATTACATAAACGGATATTCATTTCCCTCGACGGATACTCTTCAGAACGAAAATGCACAAACGGAGTCATTTTCCTCAACGGGTATTCTTTAGAATTGGAAATGAAGGATAAACGGATATTCATTTCCCTCGACGGATACTCTTCAGAACGAAAATGCACAAACGGAGTCATTTTCCTCAACGGTTATTCTTCAGAATTGGAAATGAAGGATAAACGGATATTCATTTCCTTCGACGGATATTCTTCAGAAGTGAAAAATGAATAGCTAGTTCATTTTTCCTCAACGGATACTTCATCAGAATTGGAAATGAATAGGGTTAACTTCTAGGTACATGACAAAGCTCGCTGTGGTTTCTGTGCACTAAATTCCATAATTATGTATGCATCCATAATTACGTAATTCCTTGTACAGTCCGCACAGTTTGTCTTGTAATGTTCATAAGCACATAAACACATAGTTGTTTAATTGTTATTACCTTGTTATTGATTGCAATTAACTTGGCACCTCGTACTTCGTTTCTCTTGGAAGAAACGGGTACTTAGGATTTTTGTAAAAAAAAACGCAAAAGATCACACAATGGAAGAAATTTTGGAAGTAGTCCGTTCTTCAAGGAATGCGGTTCCTTGATTGTCGGTATTGTAGGGGATATGTTGTTTATACATACAATCACATAAATACATTGCAATGTAAATAAAAGATTTATTTATAAACAACGATAACAACTGTTTCTTGGATCCCGACAACAAAAGAAAATAATACATAAGACGTGATTATTTCTAAACGATGTTGTCTTCTGGTTGATCATATGCTCATCCCTGTGCTGGATTTGCATTAGCAAGCCTTAGGCAATTCCTACGAAAATGGCCTATCTCGCCACAGTTGTAGCAAGATCCCGGTGGAAAACGAGCTTGAGCAGGATTGTTGCCAGCTTGATTTGGTGCAGCTGCGGTTGGGCAAACCCTAGCTGTATGACCTATAAGTCCGCAAACTTGGCATGTGCGGCACTTCACCCCAGCATGATGGTGTAGGCCACATTGGTTGCACAAGGGTGCAGTTCCGTTGTAGGGTTTCCTGGCAGGGGGTTGAGCTGGTTGGTTGAGGACGGCTTGATCATTGTGAGCGACCACAGCGTAGTTCTGAGAAGCCTTTCGCTTCTTTGACCTCTTAGGGGATCCAGTCTGTTCATCCATGATCTTTGATTCCTCGATTGGTTCCGATTCTTCGACCGGCTTCTTGTCACCTTTTCGGAAAAGTTTACCTTTCCTGATCTTTGATTCAGTCAAGGTTGCAGATAGCTCAATGGCCTGTCTAACTGTAGTAGGGTTGCTACCAGTCACAATGTCTTGTATTGAGTCAGGGAGGCCATCAATGTACTTTTCGATTGCCTTATCCAAAGGCGTGACCATGTTTGGGCATAACAGACTTAACTCCTCATAACGGTCCGTGTAGGCTCGATGCTCACCGCTGTCTTGCTCAAGATTGTCGAATTCCCTTTCCAAAGCCCTGATCTCGTGTCGAGGACAGAATTCCTTCATCATAAGGGCCCTAAGTTCAGCCCATGTCTGTGCTAGAGCAACTTCTGCACCACGATCTCTCATAACCCCGTTCCACCACGTAAGGGCTCTCTTCTGGAACACACTCGAAGCAAACTCGACCTTGCGATTGTCAGGACACTGCACGTGGCGGAAAGTATTCTCAATGCTCTCGAACCATTGAAGAAGCCCAGTCGCTCCCTCCGAACCACTAAACTTGAGTGGTTTTGCCGAGTTAAAACTCTTGAAATTGCATACACCATTGTTGTTGTTGTTGGCTTGATTCCATTGAGCAAAGAGGTTTGGGAATTGAGCAGCCATTTGCTGTGCAATAATTTCTGCCAGTTCGGCAGTCGCTATCTGGTTCTCGCGTCGAGGAGGCATTCTAAAAGAGGAGACATGAAAAGAAACGAGTGAGAGATTTAGACGAAAAGAATGAGATGAAACAAATCTGATGAAAGCAAGGGTAGTGGTCATTTGTTTGTTACCACAAGGTAAACAAACGACACACAGTGACTAATCAAAGTAAATGGGTCAAAATAATGTATCGCGAAGACATGCTCGCCTATAAGTGAACACTCATCCCAAGAATTCCCAGGTAAGCACAACTGGTCTCGCGTCTGATGAGATGTATACGAAGTGCTTGCCTAGACAGAAAACCCAGAATACAGGCATTCACCCTTCCAGTTTGCACGTGTTCACATTATTTAAAACCCCAAAACCTTAACGAGATTTTGAAAATTCAAAGGGGTTCAAAACCTTACAATAGAGGGTTCAAAACCTTGTAATAAATCATCCTAGAACAGATGATTAGTTTTCAAAGCGGTTTTGAAATTCATGTTCTTGATGTGGTCGTCGCCTAAGGATAGGTGACGGTATTGTTTTATGACTAAACGCCAGTAAACTCGCGTTAGGGTCCTAAGAAGGTTATAGACTAGGTCAAAGCATTACTAATAACCTAATTCCCTATAACCATTGGCTCTGATACCATCTTTTCTGTCACACCCCGACCACGAAGAACATACAAAATGTGGCGAAAACATCGGGGAGTGTTGTAACAGAATTAATTGTTTCAAATCCATGGCAATTGAAGTTTCGTTTTATTGACTAAAGTGTTACAATGTCTTATCAAACTAGGAAATACAACATAGTTTAACTAGTCTTGCATCTTTTATTGTCACTAAAGCCCAAGTCTGCCTATATGTATCTTGATCATCTTATGCAATAGTTCCTGAAAAACACATGTGAAAATAGGTACGTCAGCATAAAAATGCCTGTGAGATACATAGGTTTTGTGAAAATAGGTTTCATGACTTATGTTTGAGAAAAATGTTTAGTCATGAACCTTGTAATTTGCTTTGTCTTGTAAATCATTTGAAAAACAATGAGTTCAGATGATATGTATAAATAAGTGAATAATGTATGGTTAAATGAATAACCATGTAAACTGAGTTTGTATAAGATAAGTTACTTGTAAAACAATGTATTGTGAAAAGTATGTTATTTGTATAAAATGTTATATGTATCAAACTGAAATGATTCAAATAACGCTACGACATGTAATACCATACAAACACTTATATATAGGAAGTACCAGCGGCGTATCCACCATGCTTGCATCATATTACACACGCCTCGTTACTTAATCACTTACTCAAACCAAACTATCAAGATGAAATGTTTAACAAGTATAGAAATGTGCATGTATAGTCAAATACGGTTCACACGGTTCACAGATACAAACGGTTCACAGATACAAACGGTTCACAGATACAAACGGTTCACAGATATCAACGGATCACATAGTCAAATGATTACAACGGTTCACATAGTCAAATGTTTACAACGGTTCAATATGTAGTATAATGTGTTCATATGCTGGATAAGCATATGCAACAGAAAAGCAATGTAAAACAATGTACTAAGTATGCACATAATGGACATACATAGCATAAAATGTATTGAAATCATGTACTATAATGTACTAACAAACATAGCAGGTATATGATGTGAAAACGGGAAAGCATGAAAGTAACAAGTAGGCACATGTGTTCCACCCCAAAACAGTTTGGAAAACAGTAAAAGAGGGGTCTATGTACTCACTTGAGATTGCTCAGATGTCTAAAGATAATCACCAAGTAACGCTAGAGATCTCGGAATCAAACGGCACCTAATATAGGTAACTATGTTAATAAACCGGACCTAAATCGGAAGACTGGGTAGCATGAGGGTTTGTAAACCAAATGAGTGTAGGAACTTGTAACACCTGTGTCATTTCAACCATCAAACAAATGCCAAACCAATGAAATATTATATTTCATACTTTGGACTTGTATAAATATATGTATCTTTTGCACATATCAACTCTTGTTCGATTTCAAGCTCTAAATCGCTTTCTGGAAGGTTATACGCGCACTAATGCGTAAATATAACCAGTTTAATGCAACGAACACTCCGGAATAGTGAAATAGGCTTAACATACCTTAAATAACCTATACATAACTTAGATATAAGTTTTGGAAGGTTTGGTGTGGTGAAATCAAAGTTAAATCGCTTACAGGGACTAAAGTTGACAAACTGCGAAAGTATGCCAATTTGAACTGTAACAGACATTCCGGAACATGACCATAAGTTAAACATACCATAAATATCCTTTACATAGCTTAGAAATAGGCTTTGAGGGGTTCGGTGTGCTAAAATAAACTTTTGGGTCATTCAGGGACTAAAAGTGTCAAAAAGTGCACAAGTTTGCATTTTCGCGCATAACTTACGTTCTGAATACATCCGGACATCCAAAAATTTATGTGAGCATGACTATATTATATTTTAGTGTTCGCCTTAAGAAAAATCCATTCGTCGCGTCATTTGGTTCGTTTTTCGCGCTTATGCGCATTCTGTCGTAATTAAGCGAACATCGCGTTCGTACGACCAAACGAACCATCATCCGGCATATTTTTGAGTATGTTTTGAGTTCCCTATACTTTAACTTCATTTTAGAGCCTTGAAATGAGGTTAACGGGGTTCAAACGCATCGAAAATCGCTTAAACAAGGTGCAGGGACCATTTCTGCAAAATCTGCCAAAACAGGGGCCTAGCGTGACGCGACGGGCCTTAGCGTCACGCGAGCCCCCTTCTGGACCAGATTCCATGTTTTTAACAGCGGGTCCCAGCTGATTGATCCTTAACCACATGTTTTAAGTTGCTTAGTCACTAAGATAAGGAGCATATGTGGCTTCCATAACCTTTCAACAAGTGTACGGATGGGATCGAATCACGGTTTCCATGAAACGATCTCAACGGTTCACCGAAAACTATATATACCCCATCACCCCAATGCAAAACTTACAAGAATTCTGATTTTGAGAGCTCTAAGTTGAAACCATTGTTTCATACCTGAGTTCTTGGATCGGGATTAGCATTCGGGGACCCTTCGTAAGTATTCTTTCGTTCTTTTCCTTATTTTACTGCTTTTCGAGTCAGAAAGTCAAACTTTGTTTGACTTTCAGCGTTGACCAGTAATGGTCAATGCGAAGTTCGTTTGAACTTCGCAACGTGATCGTAATCACGTTGGTTATAGTCCCTTGGGACTATGCCCACTGATTACCACGTTGTCTAGGGTCGTAGGGTAGGCGATCTAATAAATCGCCTATACCTTCGAACCCGACCCAGTTTGGTCGATCATTAGGATCCGACCAAATACATTAGGTGACCATAGTAGGTAGGGAATAACCTTCCGAGGTTATATCCTATGGTCGCATCGTTTAAGTAGTTGTATGATAGGTAGTTTATATGCCTTAGGTAAATTACCAGAATACCCTTTTCATGTATAATTGGTAATTAAGCATATGTAACCTAAACCTTTGTCACATAACTGATTATGTAATATGTGTAGGCATATAACACTTGTCATAGGGCTAGTTAGGCGGTCCGAACGCGTTTCACGCGAACGACGCGTTAAAGTAGCATAAGCTACCTAAACGGGTCGTAATGGGTCGAAATCACTCAGGTTAAGTTTCATTTAGTATGTAGGCTTTGTTAAACCAAATGACACGAGTCTCTACACTCGTTTGGTTTACAAACCCTAATGCTACCCAATCTTCCGATCTAGGTCCGGTTAATTAACATAGTTACCTATATTAGGTGCCGTTTGATATCCACGATCTCTAGCATTGTTTAGTTGTCACTCCAGAACTACTGAGCAATCTCAGGTGAGTACATAGACCCCTCTTTTACTGTTTTCCAAACTGTTTTGGGGTGGAACACATGTGCCTACTTGTTACTTTCATGCTTTCCTGTTTTCACATCATAGACATGCTACGTTCGTTAGTACATTATAGTACACGATTTCATTACATCTTATGCTAGGTGTGCCCATTGTGTGCATTACTTAGTACATTGTTTTACATTGCTTTTCTGTTGCATATGCTTATCCAGCATATGAACACATTATACTACATATTGAACCGTTGTAATCATTTGACTATGTGATCCGTTTATATCTGTGAACCGTTTGTATATGTGAACCGTTTATATCTGTGAACCGTTTGTATCTGTGAACCGTTTGTATCTGTGAACCGTTTGTATCTGCGAACCGTGTGAACCGTATTTGACCATACATGAACATTTCTACTATTGTTAAACATTACTTTGGTGGTTTGGTTTGATTAAATGATTAAGTAACGATGCGTGTGTAATATGATACAAGCATGGTGGATACGCCGCTGGTACTTCCTATATATAAGTGTTTGTATGGTATTACATACTGTAGCGTTATTTGAATCATTTCAGTTTGAGACATAGAACATTTTATACAAATAACATACTTTTCACAAGACATTGTTTTACAAACAACTTATCTTATACATACCCATTTTACTATGGTTATTCATTTAACCATACATTATTCACTTATTTTATACATATCATCTGAACTTATTGTTTTTCAAATGATTTACAAAACAAAGCAAATTACAAGGTTCATGACTAAACATTTTCTCAAACATAAGTCATGGAACCTATTTTCACAAAACCTATGTATCTCACAGGCATTTTTATGCTGACGTACCTATTTTCACATGTGTTTTTCAGGAACTGTTGCATAAGATGATCAAGATACACATAGGCAGATTTGGGCTTTAGTGACAATAAAAGATGCAAGACTAGTTAATTATGTTGTTTTTTCCTTGTTTGATTAGACATTGTAACACTTTTAATCAATAAAACGAAACTTCAATTGCCATGGATTTGAAACAATTAATTCTGTTACAACACTCCCCGACATTTCCGCCACGTTTGTATGTTCTACGTGGTCGGGGTGTGACAGAAAAGATGGTACCAGAGCCAATGGTTATAGGGAATTAGGTTATTAGTAATGCTTTGACCTAGTCTATAACCTTCTTAGGACCCTAACGCGAGTTTACTTGCGTTTAGTCATAAAACAATACCGTCACCTATCCTTAGGTGACGACCACAACAAGAACATAAATTTCAAAACCGCTTTGAAAACTAATCATCTGTTCTAGGATGATTGATTACTAGGTTTTGAACCCTCTATTGTAAGGTTTTGAACCCTCTATTGTAAGGTTTTGAACCCTCTGTTATACGGTTTTGAACCCCTTTGAGTTTTCAAAACTCTCGTCAAGGTTTTGGGTTTTAAATAATGTGAACACGTGCAAACTGGAAGGGTGAATGCCTGTATTCTGGGTTTTCTGTCTAGGCAAGCACTTCGTATACATCTCAACCAGACGCGAGACCAGTTGTGCTTACCTGGGAATTCTTGGGATGAGTGTTCACTTATAGGCGAGCATGTCTTCGCGATACATTATATTGACCCGCTTACTTTGATTAGTCACTGTCTCATTTGTTTGCCTTTGGTAACAAACAAATGGTCACAATCTACATGCCTTGTCATTTTCTTTTGACTATCTTTCGCTTGTTTCCTCCTATGCCTTTCGTTATCTTCAAGATGCTTCTTCATCGCAACAACAATGTCCGAACCAGGTGCTGCAATTGCCCAGCGAATAGGCGTCGTACTCCAGAGGACCGCTGACTTAGCTATCACCATGACTCGCCTCAGGGATGAAGCTGTATAAGGGAACTGCTCCTTGGTGCAATCAATTCCATCGTCATTATTCAAATCAAATACCTTGTTTCAAATGTACCAACGGTGGACGATGGAGACATTTGGTTAACATGTGCCGCTTTGCAATCCAAAGCAAAGCTGTTACAAATCCTGCTGCTGCTCAACCTTCAAACTCTGCTTCATATGTCGCTTGACATATCTGGCGCCTCAACCTCATGAACTTTCTACCTTGTGTATCGAATTAAGCATGCCAAGTGCAAGGTGTCGGAACACCTCTCGTTACACAAATTCCAAAATCCATGTAGGATCTTTCTATCCTCATAATTAGATCCTTGTGGATGGGTATCATTCATCGGAATCCTTAATTGAATTCCTTGTATGATTCAATACGTACATCACAATTCAAATAAGGACAAAGCCGAATTCCTATTAAGATTTTCCTATCTTCATAGATAGATTCTTGAAATGATTAAAGTGCCAAATGAAATCCACGAATTGGATTCCTGGTGTGCTTTAAGTATCCGCGTCCAAAGATAACAAATTAATAACCAAGTTAAACAACTATGTGATTATGTGCTTATGTGTTCCCTTTTTATGTTTTTGTGTGATCCAAATTCTTGTCATCCAAATCCTCGTAGAATCTTCCATATCTTTGTGTACTATATTAAATCCTCAATGGGCTTTTACGTTGTAGTTAAGTCCCTTGGATTATATTGTACCTTTCCATAATTAGACCCCTGAGTGGTCTAGGTAAACAGATTGATCCAAAAATCTGGTTAGGAATATCATGTGATGATATAGCTGAAAGGACTCCTTGGTGGTCTAATTAAAAGGATCCTTTGTTGATCTAATTAAAAGGACCCTATGGTAGTCTAGTCACACTCATCACAGGTTTGATTATCCTCCCCACAAACATTTCAAGACAAGTTGTGCGGACTATGCAAGGAATTGCGTAATTATGGATGCATACATAATTATGGAATTCAGTGCACAGAAACCACAGCGAGCTTTGTCATGTACCTAGAAGTTAACCCTATTCATTTCCAATTCTGATGAAGTATCCGTTGAGGAAAAATGAACTAGCTATTCATTTTTCACTTCTGAAGAATATCCGTTGAGGAAATGAATATCCGTTTATCCTTCATTTCCAATTCTGAAGAATAACCGTTGAGGAAAATGACTCCGTTTGTGCATTTTCGTTCTGAAGAGTATCCGTCGAGGGAAATGAATATCCGTTTATTTAATCCTTCATTTCCAAACCTGAGGAAACAACCGTTGAAAATGACTCCGTTAGTTCATTTTCGTTTCTGAAGATTATCCGTTGAGGAAATGAATATCCGTTGTTTAATCCTTCATTTCCGAACCTGAGGAAACAACCGTTGAAAATGACTCCGTTAGTTCATTTTCGTTTCTGAAGATTATCCGTTGAGGAAATGAATATCCGTTGTTTAATCCTTCATTTCCGAACCTGAGGAAACAACCGTTGAAAATGACTCCGTTAGTTCATCTTCGTTTCTGAAGATTATCCGTTGAGGAAATGAATATCCGTTGTTTAATCCTTCATTTCCGAACCTGAGGAAACAACCGTTGAAAATGACTCCGTTAGTTCATTTTCGTTTCTGAAGATTATCCGTTGAGGAAATGAATATCCGTTGTTTAATCCTTCATTTCCGAACCTGAGGAAACAACCATTGAAAATGACTCCGTTAGTTCATTTTCATTTCTGAAGATTATCCGTTGAGGAAATGAATATCCGTTGTTTAATCCTTCATTTCCGAACCTGAGGAAACAACCGTTGAAAATGACTCCGTTAGTTCATTTTCGTTTCTGAAGATTATCCGTTGAGGAAATGAATATCCGTTTGTCTATCATTTTCATTTCCGTTTCTGAGGAAGCAACCGTTGAAAATGACTCTGTTTGTTCATTTTCGTTTCTGAAGATTATCCGTTGAGGAAATGAATATCCGTTTGTCTATCATTTTCATTTCCGTTTCTGAGGAAGCAACCGTTGAAAATGACTCTGTTTGTTCATTTTCGTTTCTGAAGATTTGTCCGTTGAGGAAATGAATATCCGTTTGTCTATCATTTTCATTTCCGTTTCTGAGGAAGCAACCATTGAAAATGACTCCGTTTGTTCATTTTTCGTTTCTCAGAATTGTCCGTTAAGGAAATGAATCCCCGTTTGTTTATTCCTTCATTTCCGCTTCTGAAGAATACTCGTTGAGGAAAATGACTCCGTTTGTTCATTTTCATTCTGAAGAATGTCCGTTAAGGAAATGACAGGATTATGCTTTACATATCTCTGGTGGTTATCTGACACAAAGTCACAAATAGACTCCTACGAATTTATTTCGGGACGAAATTTCCTAAAGTAGGGGAGACTGTAACACCTGTGTCATTTCAACCATCAAACAAATGCCAAACCAATGAAATATTATATTTCATACTTTGGACTTGTATAAATATATGT
This sequence comes from Helianthus tuberosus, assembly GCA_030545235.1. Taxonomy (NCBI): domain Eukaryota; kingdom Viridiplantae; phylum Streptophyta; class Magnoliopsida; order Asterales; family Asteraceae; genus Helianthus; species Helianthus tuberosus. The sequence goes on along the minus strand of CM060356.1, from coordinate 68,237,999 downwards.
ATCTTTTGCACATATCAACTCTTGTTCGATTTCAAGCTCTAAATCGCTTTCTGGAAGGTTATACGCGCACTAATGCGTAAATATAACCAGTTTAATGCAACGAACACTCCGGAATAGTGAAATAGGCTTAACATACCTTAAATAACCTATACATAACTTATATATAAGTTTTGGAAGGTTTGGTGTGGTGAAATCAAAGTTAAATCGCTTACAGGGACTAAAGTTGACAAACTGCGAAAGTATGCCAATTTGAACTGTAACAGACATTCCGAAACATGACCATAAGTTAAACATACCATAAATATCCTTTACATAGCTTAGAAATAGGCTTTGAGGGGTTCGGTGTGCTAAAATAAACTTTTGGGTCATTCAGGGACTAAAAGTGTCAAAAAGTGCACAAGTTTGCATTTTCGCGCATAACTTACGTTCTGAATACATCCGGACATCCAAAAATTTATGTGAGCATGACTATATTATATTTTAGTGTTCGCCTTAAGAAAAATCCATTCGTCGCGTCATTTGGTTCGTTTTTCGCGCTTATGCGCATTCCGTCGTAATTAAGCAAACATCGCGTTCGTACGACCAAACGAACCATCATCCGGCATATTTTTGAGTATGTTTTGAGTTCCCTATACTTTAACTTCATTTTAGAGCCTTGAAATGAGGTTAACGGGGTTCAAACGCATCGAAAAAGGCCTTAAACACGTGCAGGGACCATTTCTGCCAATTATGAAACATTTCTGAATCAGAGAGGTGCTAGCGTAGCGCGAGCCCTATGGGCTTACCCGTCGCGCTACGCGACTGCCTAACCAGACCAGATTTTCGATGCGTTTGAACCCCGTTAACCTCATTTCAAGGCTCTAAAATGAAGTTAAAGTATAGGGAACTCAAAACATACTCAAAAATATGCCGGATGATGGTTCGTTTGGTCGTACGAACGCGATGTTCGCTTAATTACGACGGAATGCGCATAAGCGCGAAAAACGAACCAAATGACGCGACGAATGGATTTTTCTTATGGCGAACATTAAAATATAATATAGTCATGCTCACATAAATTTTTGGATGTCCGGATGTATTCAGAACGTAAGTTATGCGCGAAAATGCAAACTTGTGCACTTTTTGACACTTTTAGTCCCTGAATGACCCAAAAGTTTATTTTAGCACACCGAACCCCTCAAAGCCTATTTCTAAGCTATGTAAAGGATATTTATGGTATGTTTAACTTATGGTCATGTTCCGGAATGTCTGTTACAGTTCAAATTGGCATACTTTCGCAGTTTGTCAACTTTAGTCCCTGTAAGCGATTAAACTTTGATTTCACCACACCAAACCTTCCAAAACTTATATCTAAGTTATGTATAGGTTATTTAAGGTATGTTAAGCCTATTTCACTATTCCGGAGTGTTCGTTGCATTAAACTGGTTATATTTACGCATTAGTGCGCGTATAACCTTCCAGAAAGCGATTTAGAGCTTGAAATCGAACATGAGTCGATATGTGCAAAAGATACACATATTTATACAAGTCCAAAGTATGAAATACATTATTTCATTGGTTTGGCATTTGTTTGATGGTTGAAATGACACAGGTGTTACATCCGGGATGAGGACGTCTCCAAAACAGCATTCAGAACTCGCTACGGCCATTACGAGTTTCTGGTCATGCCATTCGGGTTAACAAACGCGCCTGCAGTCTTCATGGATCTTATGAACAGAGTGTGCAAGCCTTACTTGGATAAGTTTGTGATTGTATTCATCGACGACATTCTGATCTACTCTAGGAGTCGGGAAGAACACGAGCAGCATCTACGACTTATTTTGGAATTACTTCGAGCAGAACAGCTGTACGCCAAGTTTTCAAAATGCGACTTCTGGCTTCATGAAGTCCACTTTCTAGGCCATGTGGTAAACAAGGATGGGATTCATGTTGATCCATCTAAGATAGACTCTATTAAGAACTGGCCTGCACCTCGCACACCAACGGAAATCCGCCAATTTTTGGGTTTGGCAGGTTACTACAGAAGGTTCATCAAGGATTTTTCCAAGATTGCGCAACCTCTCACGTTACTAACGCAGAAAGGCGTCACCTATCGTTGGAGTAATGCTCAGGAATCAACATTTCAGCACCTAAAGGATAGGCTCTGCAGCGCACCTATTCTCTCATTGCCAGAGGGCACAGACGATTTTGTAGTTTATTGTGACGCATCAATTCAGGGTCTTGGTTGTGTATTGATGCAACGGGATAAAGTCATTGCTTACGCCTCGCTCCAACTTAAGATTCACGAGAGAAATTACACTACACACGATTTGGAGCTGGGAGCTGTTGTCTTCGCACTCAAGATATGGAGACATTTCCTGTATGGTACCAAGTGCACCATCTACACCGATCACAGGAGTCTCGAGCATATCTTCAAGCAAAAGGAGTTGAACATGCGACAACGTCGATGGGTCGAGCTATTGAATGATTATGAATGTGCCATCAAGTACCATCCGGGCAAAGCCAATGTGGTGGCCGATGCTCTCAGTCGAAAGGATACTACACCTAAGCGTGTACGAGCGTTGCAACTCACTATTCAGTCTAGTCTTCCTTCTCAGATACGAGATGCTCAGGTAGAAGCATTGAAACCAGAAAACGTCAGAGCTGAAGCTCTACGCGGCTCAAGGCAACGATTAGAACAAAAGGAAGACGGCGCCTATTACGTAACAGGACGCATCTGGGTCCCACACTATGGAAACTTACGCGAACTTGTGATGGATGAAGCACATAAGTCTCGTTACTCGGTACATCCTGGTTCGGATAAAATGTACCACGATCTCAGAACTACGTATTGGTGGCCTAGCATGAAAGCTCATATAGCAACTTACGTCAGCAAATGTTTGACTTGTGCGAGAGTCAAAACTGAGTACCAGAAACCATCAGGCCTACTCCAACAACCAGAGATTCCACAATGGAAATGGGAGCAAATTTCCATGGATTTTGTTACTGGTCTACCTAGATCTCAACGCGGAAATGACACTATTTGGGTGATAGTGGATCGATTGACTAAGTCTGCACACTTCTTGGCTATCAAGGAAATCGACAAGTTTTCTACTCTAGCAGACATCTATCTAAAGGAAGTAGTATCAAGACACGGAGTGCCGACCTCTATTATCTCTGATCGTGATGCACGATTTACTTCAGAACTGTGGCAAGCAATGCACAAATCTTTTGGCTCTCGGTTAGACATGAGCACAGCTTATCACCCGCAAACGGATGGGCAGTCTGAACGCACCATCCAAACCCTTGAAGACATGCTTCGTGCATGTGTAATCGATTTTGGCAACGGCTGGGAAAGACATCTCCCTCTAGTGGAGTTTTCGTATAATAACAGTTACCATACCAGCATTCAAGCCGCTCCATTTGAGGCATTGTACGGGCGTAAGTGCCGATCACCTCTTTGCTGGGCAGAAGTTGGCGACATCCAAATCACTGGCCCAGAACTCGTAGTTGATGCTACAGAAAGGATTGTTCAGGTACGACAACGCATGGCGGCAGCTCGCGACCGTCAGAAAGCCTACGCAGACAAGCGCAGGAAACCACTCGAGTTTCAAGTTGGGGATCGGGTTCTACTCAAAGTTTCACCCTGGAAGGGTGTGGTTCGCTTTGGAAAAAGAGGCAAGCTCAATCCGCGATATGTCGGACCATTCGACATCATTGAGAAAATAGGCAAGGTGGCCTATAAACTAAATCTGCCCGTAGAACTTAGTGCAGTTCACAACGTTTTTCACGTGTCGAATCTGAAGAAATGCCTGTCAGATGAGACCCTCATAATTCCTTTGAAAGAGCTCACTATCGAAGATCAGTTGCAATTCGTCGAAGAACCAGTTGAAATCATGGACCGAGACGTTAAGGTCCTCAAGCACACCAGAATACCTCTTGTTCGAATTCGTTGGAACTCACGTCGTGGCCCAGAGTTTACCTGGGAACGAGCAGATCAAATGAAACTCAAATATCCCCAGTTGTTCGAAAACAGTACAACCACTACTGAGGCTGAAGCTACTATAGAATTTCGGGACGAAATTCCAAATCAACGGGGGGATGATGTGACACCCCAGGAAAACCAGTAAACTACACTAGCTTCCTCAGTAACCACGTGCTGAATTTCGGGACGAAATTTCTTTCAAGTTGGGGATAATGTGACAACCCGAGTTTTCAAGGTTCCTACTCGACTTAACCTAGTACTTGTTTGCAAAGTAATGTGAGTATATTTATATTTGGTGTGCATCATAAGTGTGTATGTATATAATTATGTTGTTGGAGGTGTTTTTAAAATAAGTAAATATGATCAGTTTGTCACACCCCTTTCTGCGGCGGAAGCACGAGGTGTGATCATGAAAGGTTCTCATTGCATACGAAGAGTAAACATGCTACATGCTCGTAAAATAACATCAAATACCATGATTTGAAAACATAAGTTTAGCGTTTACATCGCTAGACAGCTTAAAACATTGTCTTAAGAGTTTACAACTTTATTTAAAGTTAAACACAAGCGACATCCACGAGCATAAGCAAGACCACGCGCACATCCATCCTAGTTACCTGAAATACATGTGAGTTTTTGGAAAAACGTCAACATAAAGTTGGTGTGAATTCATGCAGTTTTGTATTTCACGTTTGTATACTTTGTATAAAAACATAGTTGTGAATAAATCAAGTTTTTCTCGAGTACTCCACGTACTTCAAGTTATATATCAATCCTCTTGAGTACCCCACGTACTTCAAGTTATATATCAATCCTCTTGAGTACCCCACGTACTTCAAGTTATATATCAATTTTAGAATGGTATGAATTTTATGTAAATACAGTATTTCTGTAATTATCAGATTGTTAATGGGTTGCAAAGCCATTAACATGTGGCACGACATAGGAAGTCACCAAACCTAAGGCATTTAATTGGTATATTCTGAGACACAAAAGCACTACTCGATTCTCGCCCCGACCGAGTGTGAGGCTGCCAGGCACCCGTTAGATCTAACCTTTTGTTCTGCGGTCTAAGTATGTACACGATTAATGGTGCTTCTGTACCCTATTCGTGACACTATTTCTCATAACGCATCCTACTTGGTTCTCGTTCTCACCAAGCGCGTTTCTTGTTATTATTTCTCATAGCGCCTCATACTTGGTTCTCGTTCTCACCAAGTGCGCTTCTCATATTCTTATATTTCATCACACTTGGTTCTCGTTCTCACCAAGTGTACTTCTTGTAGTCTTATATTTCGTCACACTTGGTTCTCGTTCTCACCAAGTGTACTTCTTGTATTTATATCATACCAATTATAAACTTTGTACATTTGTACATGTATTTCACCCCCGAAGTTATAAAAACTGAAAACAGTTAAAGAGAAAAGGGGGAGCATGAACTCACAACTTTGCGTTCCTAGCGTCGTAAACTCCACCGGATTTGCTTAATTAACGTCGTAACCTATACGCGTTTTCTTAACGTTAGTCACTAGACTTGCGTCGCACAAGTACAGTCACTCTCTTTTGTGTATATTTTCTTGTGTTAAAAATATTCTTATATTTTTAACTACGTATCTTACTTATATTATTTTCTCTAAAATAAATATAAGTCTTTTGTGTTTTGCACTTTGCACCCGAATTATGTATCTTGTATTTTGTATGTGCATTTTTATGTCCTAATACACTAGTACGTATATCACATACTATATACACTTAGCACATAAGTTGGTGATCAAATAATATATATATTTTTCTTTCAAAATATACATACTTATATTCATTTTATTCTTGAAGAAATCTTCATTTCTTATCACCAAAAATTAGGGAAACCTTAGTAATACTTTTAAACACATTTTTAGGGAATAAGTTTCTCAAAAACTTATATTTTTCTAAGTGTCAAAATTTATAAAAATTTTGACAGAGTTTCCCCTAAAAATGGAGGTTTCCCACGTTTTCAAAACGTGTGTTTATTTTCTTTTAAATCATCATCAATCATCAATAATCATCAACAACAATCATCAACAATAATTATCAACAATAATCACTACTTTTCCCCTCTTCATGAACTTGGGTATTTACCAAATTTGTGTAGTATCTTACTAGCACATTTAGTAAGTCTTGTTATCTTTAAAAATAAGTTTAATTTCTCAAAAATCTTATTTTTAAAGAATATGAAGTTTCACAACTTCTAGTTGGTTTTTATGAAAATTATATCTTTGTTAAAACTTTTGTTACACAAGTGTCCACACACTTGTTTGTTCACAAAACCACTTTTGTTTGTGTAAGATCCGGTTTAGAACATGTGATTTCTTTTGACGGTTGGTCTTTTGAAAATACCATTTGTAGATACATAGATCGGCTAGTTTTAAACACTATTTCACAAGTAAAACGCTTTTACACAAGTTCACGATTCGTGTGTGGTAGAGCTTCACCTTTTAACCCTTATATCTTCTAACATAACCTTATGTCATGATCCAAGAACATGACTACATCGGGTTAAATGGTGATCCGAGCTACCACAACATAGATCGGGTCTAAATAATCACAAATTTCAATTACTACAACATTTACACAACATATGAGCTTTTATCCAACACTTATAGCATTTTTTGTAGACTTTAAAGTATCATCTTGTAAGTTAACGAGCTTTAACCGTCATATATCGTTTTAACCACATTAGAATAGTTCAAGAAGGTGTTTTAAGCAACATACCACTAGCTCGAGGCTAGGGAAGAATCTATGCGAAAAACGCGTGGATAAAAGCTAGAGAAAGAGGTCCTTCGCGTTCCGTTGGCACCAAGCTTCCTAATACGCGACCCTTAACACTTGTATAGACTTGAAATGGCAAGATCAAAGCTTGACAATGGTTGTGTGTTCAAGGGATGTTTGGCCGTAGCCTCTTAGAGAGAGAGAGAGAGGAGTTTGGTGTTGTGATGTGTGTGATGAAAGTGATAATGTGTCATGCCATGATCTTATAGACAATCCATAAGTGTATTACCCAACGGGTTTCATGTTCTCTAGATACTAGACATGTGGATTAAATTAATAATTTGGAGGACAAGGTATGTCTCCCCTCATGGGGACGGTTGTAAAGGGGGGAGGGGGTCCTAGTCCGATTCCAACCATTTGTTAGGTAATTTAGTTAGGTTAAGTGAGTTAGTTAAGTGTTTAACCTGGTTAGTGGTGTGTCATGCGTTACAAGGGATGTTAGGGTATTCAGGGACCCTAACTGGCTCAGAAAAAGATAAATAATGAAAATAACAATATTTTCGTGTTCCGGGTATAGTCCGGTTGTTCGGTTACATACCGAGTCGTTAAAGTGCTAAATTACACTTCTTAGTGTCGTTTAAGTACCTTTCTTGTACTCTTTCAATTCCCATCACTTAGGGAAATATTCTGGATAATAAAACGACATTTTTGCATAATATTTATATGTCTAAATGCTGATTTATTGCTGAATTATATAAATTCTGCACTTAAAGTGCGTTTCGGGTGCTTTTTAGTGCTTATTTTTGCTTTCGAATTGCATATATATTAACCCTTGTATGTACTCTTGGGTTTTAATGCATTCTTGTTGTCGGACCTACACCTAGGCTCCAATTTTATTGTCTGACTGCTTTCTGCAGTTCTGTTGACACATTGTGTCTTACCGGTGAGTTTACTATTATTTTTGACGCAACGCTCTCGTTTATGCATAAAGCAATATTTTGTAGTATACAACGTGCATGAATTCACTTGTTTAATCATGTGTTCAGACATCGCTGACAATTAAGCACATAATTGCAATCATTAAATAATGATTAAAGTGTACGGAAATTACCGGTTTGTGCCAGTTGTCACAGTCTCCCCCCGTTAAAAGAATTTCGTCCCGAAATTCAGGCTGGACTCACTCTTGCTGGAGTCTTCTTGAATAGGTGGGGATACTTTTTCTTGAACTGGTCTTCACGTTCCCATGTGTACTCGGGTCCGTGCTTAGAGCTCCAACGTACTTTGACAAGCTTCACACTGCTCCTCCTGGTCTTGTTGACTTTCTAGTCAGTAACCTCAACGGGTTGCTCTGTAAATCGGAGGGCTTCATCAATATGCACTTCATCCATCGGGATGATCACGTTTTCTTGTGTTGGACTCTTCTTCAGGTTGGATACATGAAACGTATCATGTACTCCATTAAGTTCTTCCGGTAACTCCAACTTGTATGCCACGGTACCAATTCTCTTCAAAATTCTGAATGGTCTGATGTATCGTGGATTCAGCTTTCCACGCTTTCCAAACCTGACTACGCCCTTCCATGGTGAGACTTTTAACAACACTTTGTCTCCCACCTTGAAATCTACCGATTTTCTATTTGGATCAGCGTAGCTCTTTTGTCGCTCTCGAGCCGCCTTAATGCGCTCTCGGATCTGCGCAATCTTGTCGGTGGTCTCTTGTACAAGCTCAGGACCAACCATACGCTTATCTCCAGCGTCTGCCCAACATAAGGGCGATCGGCATTTGTGGCCATACAGAGCTTCGAACGGCGTGGCTTTTATGCTCGTATGATAACTGTTATTGTAGGAAAACTCAACTAGAGGTAGATGAGTATCCCAGCTGCCGCCTAGGTCCATGACACATGCGCGAAGCATATCTTCTAACGTTTGTATAGTCCGTTCGCTCTGGCCGTCTGTTTGCGGATGGAATGCCGTGCTCAGATCTAACTGGGATCCAAAGGCTTCCTGAAATGATTGCCAGATTCTTGAGACAAAGCGTCCATCTCTGTCTGAAATGATTGAGATTGGCACTCCATGACGTGCCACAATTTCTCTTAAGTATATTTCAGCAAGCTTTCCAGTGCTGTCTTTTTCTCGGATCGGTAGGAAGTGCGCAGACTTCGTTAATCGATCAACTATTACCCATATCATATCGTGCCCTCTCGGGGTCCTGGGTAATTTCGTTATGAAGTCCATCGAGATTTGTTCCCACTTCCACACGGGAATCTCTGGTTGTTGTAGTAGGCCGGACGGTTTCTGATATTCTGCCTTAACCTTGGCACAGGTTAGGCATTTTCCAACATAAACAGCAACGTCGCTCTTGAGTCTCGGCCACCAATAATACTCTTTCAAGTCTTGATACATCTTGTCCGACCCTGGGTGGATCGAGTATCTTGACTTGTGCGCTTCATCAAGGATGACTTCTCGTAGGCCACCATAGAGTGGAACCCAAATACGCTTCTTAAAGTACAAGGCTCCCTCTTCGTTTGGCACCATGTATTTCAGCATACCCCGTAGGTATTCAGCTTTACGGTTTTCTTCTTTAAGAGCTTCTTGTTGTGCATCTCGAATGCTTGCTGTGAGGTTCGTTCGAATCGTCATTTCCAGTGCCCGAACCCTTAGGGTCTTAACCCTTTCTTTTCGGCTCAACGCGTCTGCTACAACGTTCGCCTTTCCAGGATGGTACTTAATCTCACAGTCATAATCATTCAGCAGCTCGACCCAACGTCGCTGGCGCATATTCAATTCCTTCTGATCAAATATGTGTTGCAAGCTTTTGTGATCTGTGAAGATTGTACATCGAGTACCATATAGATAATGTCGCCAAATCTTCAAGGCGAATACCACTGCACCCAGCTCCAGGTCGTGAGTGGTATAATTTCTCTCGTGATCCTTCGGTTGTCTTGAAGCATAAGCGATGACTTTTTGGCGTTGCATGAGCACGCAACCCAAGCCTTGTCGTGAGGCGTCGCAGTTTACCACGAAGTCTTCAGTGCCTTCGGGTAATGATAGTATCGGTGCATCGCATAGCTTGCTCTTAAGTAACTGGAAGGCTTCTTCTTGTATGTGACCCCAGTCGTACTTCTTGTCTTTCTGAGTAAGGGTCGTTAGCGGTTGAGCTATCTTCGAGAAATTCTCAATGAATCGCCGATAGTAGCCCGCTAAGCCCAAAAATTGACGGACTTCAGTTGGGGTCTTGGGAGCTTCCCAATTCTTTATTGCTTCAATCTTGGACGGGTCTACATGAATGCCCTTCTCATTCACCACGTGACCAAGAAATTGTACTTCGCGAATCCAGAATTCGCACTTCGAGAATTTTGCATAAAGCTTCTCTTTCTCCAGTAGTTCCAAGATGGTTCTGAGATGTTGCTCGTGCTCTTCTTTCGTTCGCGAGTAAATCAGGATATCATCGATAAATACAATCACGAATTTATCGAGATATGGTTTGCATACGCGGTTCATTAGATCCATAAAGACCGCTGGTGCATTCGTCAACCCAAATGGCATCACAAGAAATTCGTAGTGCCCATATCGTGTTCTGAATGCAGTCTTTGGCACGCTTTCTTCTTGGATTCTCAGCTGATGGTATCCAGATCGAAGGTCGATCTTGGAATAGTAGCTTGATCCTTGCAGTTGATCAAATAAGTCATCAATCCTCGGTAGTGGATACCGATTCTTGATAGTGAGCTTGTTCAGTTCCCTGTAATCGATACACATCCGCAGTGTTCCATCCTTCTTCTTCACGAACAATACTGGAGCTCCCCAGGGTGAGAAGCTTGGCCTTATGAATCCTTTATCCAACAACTCCTGAAGTTGTGTAGATAATTCTTGCATTTCGGATGGTGCAAGTCGATAGGGTGCCTTGGCAACAGGAGCAGCTCCTGGAACCAAGTCTATACGGAATTCGACTTGTCGTTGCGGAGGTAGTCCTGGCAGATCTTCAGGGAACACATCAGGAAATTCCTTCACCACAGGAATGTCTTCGAGTTTTGGCTCCACAGCCTTCTTGTCTATAACGTGTGCTAGGAAAGCGACACATCCTTTCCTCAAGCACTTCTGTGCCTTCATACAACTGATGATTCGAAGAGGCGCGTCTCGTTTTTCTCCATGCACGATGAGAGTTTCACCATTCGCTAAAGGGATGCGAATGATTTTCTCATGGCAAATAACTTCAGCTTTGTTCTTGGACAACCAGTCCATCCCGACTACTACATCGAAGCTACCCAATTGAATAGGTAGGAGGTCGATGCTAAATCTTCGTTCACCAAGTTCTAGTGTGCAGCCTCTAACAACTTCGCCCGATTCAACAAGTTTACCATTGGCTAGTTCTATGGAATAAGGAATTTCTAATCTACTAGATTCTATTCCGAGTATGCGTTTAAATTCCACAGACATGAAGCTATAATCGGCGCCAGTGTCGAATAATATGGATGCAAAGTGATTGTTAATGAGAAACGTACCGGTGACCACGTTAGGGTCCTCGCGTGCGTCTCTTGCTCCAATCACAAATGCTCGAGCCGGAGCGTTGTTTCTCTCTGGGCAGTTCTTCATGAAATGATCATTGCTTCCACACTTGAAGCATCCTTGCCCTTTCCCGTTGCCATTCTTGTTACCAGCACCGTTCCCATTTCGGTTCTTTCCTTTTCCCCAACAGTCTTCTGTTTGATGACCCAATTTACCACATTTGTCGCACCTTGGAATGCGGCAAGCTCCATCATGATGATACTTACATTTTTGGCATCTAGGCATGGAGCCTTGGTATGCTTTGGTTGCATGGGTTTTCGTCTCCTGAGGCGGATTAGTGTCGCGCTTCTTGTTGAAACCCTTGTTGTTGCGAGTAGCTTGGTTCAAACTTGTATGCTTTCTCTTTTTGTCACCGGACGACTCAGCATGTGTCTCGGTCTTTTCTGTTGGGTTTAGTGATAACTTCTTCATACGAACACAATCTTCAGTCAGGCTGACAGCCAGAGTTACAGCCTCGGTGATTGTTTGTGGTTTGGCCGACGTCACCATGCCACGAAACTCTGAGGCCAGTCCCCAAATGTAGCGTTCCACACGCTTAAATTCAGGAGTCACCATGTAGGGAAGTACTCTAGACAGATCGTGGAACCTTCGAGTGTAACCATTGATGTCAGCACCTTCCATAGTCAAGTGCCAGAACTCTGTTTCCAGCCTTTGGAGTTCCGCACGAGAGCAGTACTTCTCTCTCATCCTTTCCTTCAGTTCCTCCCAAGTGAGGCCATAAGCGGCGTCATCACCCAAAGTTTGGGCTTGCAGGTTCCACCAAGTCAGAGCTTCATCGACGAATAACCCAGTAGCAAAAGTGACTTGTTGATCCGCGGTACACTTGCTCATGCGGAAAGTAGCTTCAGTCTTCTCCGTCCAGCGCACAAATGCTACTGCACCTCCTGTGCCATCATAGTTCATCGGCTTGCAGTCGAGGAACTGCTTGAAAGTGCAGCCTGGAATTGATTCAACCAATTCACATGTGAGCAATCGAAGAAATGATGAAACAAAGACCGTTCATAAATTTCCTCATGCTTAGCACAGTGTCTTAAGGTTACCTTGGGCTGCATTGCCTCCAGACGAATCTCCATTCCCATTACGCCTAGCGTTGCTTGGTCCTCCACTGTCTTGAGTTCGGTTCGCCTCGTACTGGGCGATAGCAGCGGAGATCCTTTCTTCCAGTAGGGCGTTCAGCTCCTCAGCAGTTCTTGGCAGTAGGGGAGGAGGAGGTTGATCGTCATTGCGAGCATTCACAGCTTTCCTGGGTGCCATGTTCTGACAGAACATAACACAACAGGGTTACACATTTGTTTGATATCGTCCTACTAGGCAGTAGTAGTATATATATATTCGCAGGTATATATCACATAAGTGACATCAAACAATTATTACTCTAGCAGAGTACTTAGTAGGCTTGCACTGAGGGAATCCACATGTGACAAGACTTGCTGTGATTTTTGTGCACTGAATTCCATAATTATGTATGCATCCATAATTACGTAACTCCTTGCACAGTCCGCACAGTTCGTTTCATCCTCGTATTTCTTCCTTCAGATGGGCCATTGTTTTCAGGTAAAGTCACATATACTTGTGACATTCTACTTCTAGCACATGCTAATTATCACACATAATTGCAAGTAATTTCTAGCCAACGACAAGTGCTACTCAAGTGCACTCTAAGTCTCGTAGTGTCTTTTCTAGACTCATGTAGACAGTTTCAGGCAGTGGATGTCGCGGGACGTTTTATGCAATGAAAACTCTTTGAAAATTGTTTTCGTGAATGGATCCTAGAGATTGTAGACTAGACTCGAGTAGGAATCCTGGTTCACTACAATCGCAGCTCTGATACCAATCTGTCACACCCCTTTCTGCGGCGGAAGCACGAGGTGTGATCATGAAAGGTTCTCATTGCATACGAAGAGTAAACATGCTACATGCTCGTAAAATAACATCAAATACCATGATTTGAAAACATAAGTTTAGCGTTTACATCGCTAGACAGCTTAAAACATTGTCTTAAGAGTTTACAACTTTATTTAAAGTTAAACACAAGCGACATCCACGAGCATAAGCAAGACCACGCGCACATCCATCCTAGTTACCTGAAATACATGTGAGTTTTTGGAAAAACGTCAACATAAAGTTGGTGTGAATTCATGCAGTTTTGTATTTCACGTTTGTATACTTTGTATAAAAACATAGTTGTGAATAAATCAAGTTTTTCTCGAGTACTCCACGTACTTCAAGTTATATATCAATCCTCTTGAGTACCCCACGTACTTCAAGTTATATATCAATCCTCTTGAGTACCCCACGTACTTCAAGTTATATATCAATTTTAGAATGGTATGAATTTTATGTAAATACAGTATTTCTGTAATTATCAGATTGTTAATGGGTTGCAAAGCCATTAACATGTGGCACGACATAGGAAGTCACCAAACCTAAGGCATTTAATTGGTATATTCTGAGACACAAAAGCACTACTCGATTCTCGCCCCGACCGAGTGTGAGGCTGCCAGGCACCCGTTAGATCTAACCTTTTGTTCTGCGGTCTAAGTATGTACACGATTAATGGTGCTTCTGTACCCTATTCGTGACACTATTTCTCATAACGCATCCTACTTGGTTCTCGTTCTCACCAAGCGCGTTTCTTGTTATTATTTCTCATAGCGCCTCATACTTGGTTCTCGTTCTCACCAAGTGCGCTTCTCATATTCTTATATTTCATCACACTTGGTTCTCGTTCTCACCAAGTGTACTTCTTGTAGTCTTATATTTCGTCACACTTGGTTCTCGTTCTCACCAAGTGTACTTCTTGTATTTATATCATACCAATTATAAACTTTGTACATTTGTACATGTATTTCACCCCCGAAGTTATAAAAACTGAAAACAGTTAAAGAGAAAAGGGGGAGCATGAACTCACAACTTTGCGTTCCTAGCGTCGTAAACTCCACCGGATTTGCTTAATTAACGTCGTAACCTATACGCGTTTTCTTAACGTTAGTCACTAGACTTGCGTCGCACAAGTACAGTCACTCTCTTTTGTGTATATTTTCTTGTGTTAAAAATATTCTTATATTTTTAACTACGTATCTTACTTATATTATTTTCTCTAAAATAAATATAAGTCTTTTGTGTTTTGCACTTTGCACCCGAATTATGTATCTTGTATTTTGTATGTGCATTTTTATGTCCTAATACACTAGTACGTATATCACATACTATATACACTTAGCACATAAGTTGGTGATCAAATAATATATATATTTTTCTCTCAAAATATACATACTTATATTCATTTTATTCTTGAAGAAATCTTCATTTCTTATCACCAAAAATTAGGGAAACCTTAGTAATACTTTTAAACACATTTTTAGGGAATAAGTTTCTCAAAAACTTATATTTTTCTAAGTGTCAAAATTTATAAAAATTTTGACAGAGTTTCCCCTAAAAATGGAGGTTTCCCACGTTTTCAAAACGTGTGTTTATTTTCTTTTAAATCATCATCAATCATCAATAATCATCAACAACAATCATCAACAATAATTATCAACAATAATCACTACTTTTCCCCTCTTCATGAACTTGGGTATTTACCAAAATTGTGTAGTGTCTTACTAGCACATTTAGTAAGTCTTGTTATCTTTAAAAATAAGTTTAATTTCTCAAAAATCTTATTTTTAAAGAATATGAAGTTTCACAACTTCTAGTTGGTTTTTATGAAAATTATATCTTTGTTAAAACTTTTGTTACACAAGTGTCCACACACTTGTTTGTTCACAAAACCACTTTTGTTTGTGTAAGATCCGGTTTAGAACATGTGATTTCTTTTGACGCTTGGTCTTTTGAAAATACCATTTGTAGATACATAGATCGGCTAGTTTTAAACACTATTTCACAAGTAAAACGCTTTTACACAAGTTCACGATTCGTGTGTGGTAGAGCTTCACCTTTTAACCCTTATATCTTCTAACATAACCTTATGTCATGATCCAAGAACATGACTACATCGGGTTAAATGGTGATCCGAGCTACCACAACATAGATCGGGTCTAAATAATCACAAATTTCAATTATTACAACATTTACACAACATATGAGCTTTTATCCAACACTTATAGCATTTTTTGTAGACTTTAAAGTATCATCTTGTAAGTTAACGAGCTTTAACCGTCATATATCGTTTTAACCACATTAGAATAGTTCAAGAAGGTGTTTTAAGCAACATACCACTAGCTCGAGGCTAGGGAAGAATCTATGCGAAAAACGCGTGGATAAAAGCTAGAGAAAGAGGTCCTTCGCGTTCCGTTGGCACCAAGCTTCCTAATACGCGACCCTTAACACTTGTATAGACTTGAAATGGCAAGATCAAAGCTTGACAATGGTTGTGTGTTCAAGGGATGTTTGGCCGTAGCCTCTTAGAGAGAGAGAGAGGAGTTTGGTGTTGTAATGTGAGTGATGAAAGTGATAATGTGTCATGCCATGATCTTATAGACAATCCATAAGTGTATTACCCAACGGGTTTCATGTTCTCTAGATACTAGACATGTGGATTAAATTAATAATTTGGAGGACAAGGTATGTCTCCCCTCATGGGGACGGTTGTAAAGGGGGGAGGGGGTCCTAGTCCGATTCCAACCATTTGTTAGGTAATTTAGTTAGGTTAAGTGAGTTAGTTAAGTGTTTAACCTGGTTAGTGGTGTGTCATGCGTTACAAGGGATGTTAGGGTATTCAGGGACCCTAACTGGCTCAGAAAAAGATAAATAATGAAAATAACAATATTTTCGTGTTCCGGGTATAGTCCGGTTGTTCGGTTACATACCGAGTCGTTAAAGTGCTAAATTACACTTCTTAGTGTCGTTTAAGTACCTTTCTTGTACTCTTTCAATTCCCATCACTTAGGGAAATATTCTGGATAATAAAACGACATTTCTGCATAATATTTATATGTCTAAATGCTGATTTATTGCTGAATTATATAAATTCTGCACTTAAAGTGCGTTTCGGGTGCTTTTTAGTGCTTATTTTTGCTTTCGAATTGCATATATATTAACCCTTGTATGTACTCTTGGGTTTTAATGCATTCTTGTTGTCGGACCTACACCTAGGCTCCAATTTTATTGTCTGACTGCTTTCTGCAGTTCTGTTGACACATTGTGTCTTACCGGTGAGTTTACTATTATTTTTGACGCAACGCTCTCGTTTATGCATAAAGCAATATTTTGTAGTATACAACGTGCATGAATTCACTTGTTTAATCATGTGTTCAGACATCGCTGACAATTAAGCACATAATTGCAATCATTAAATAATGATTAAAGTGTACGGAAATTAACGGTTTGTGCCAGTTGTCACACAGTTTGTCATACGATTGAGTTTTAGAATTTATGTGATTAAACAATTAATATGGAAATATATGAATGTGATCAACATATGATCTACTGACAAGATTATTTAAATATGGAAAAGAATAAAGGGATAGCATAGTGCTAGTGATGATTAGAAGCATATTCACGACCAGTGTCCTCATAATTTCACATGTATGTTAATAATAATGTATTAATATTATGTTTGGGGAATTAATAATAACAAGCATGATACTCACGGAATCAATAAATGATTTTGTCCACCATGTGGTCAACAAAATAATGCATGTTAGGCTGTAGGAGTAGTGGAGTGGAGTAGTTACATGATTTAGTTATATTATTCTCAAACCTTTCCGTATAAATGTAATCGACAAATCCAAATTCTAAACTCTCACCTCTCAACTTCCCTCTCTCTACATTCTTTGCAAACCTGACTGCAGTTCTTCTCTTATTGAAGCCAGATCACGTCTGTTTGATCCCTGTGTTCGGTTAGTGATTTACACAGTTAATTATTTACAGATCTTAATATGTGGTTATGCTGTTTTGATATGCTCTTGAAAGAATAACGTATGATCTATCCCTTACTTAACTCTATGCGAAACATGATATTGATTTAGATGTTTTAGATCTTGGCATGTTAGAGGTATGATGGTAAATTAATAACAGGGTATGTTTTATGCTTAAACATAGGTCGACTACTGAATGATTACTACTTGCTGTTATCGAATAATGTTTGTATGATGAGATCATGTAACTGTTGAGGAGAATAGGATTGCTGGGTTTATATAACCTGCTGTTGTGGATGATGATGATGATGAAATCACTAAACAACCCCAACGAAATCACTAAGGGATTTCGGCCCTAGTGATTTCGTCACACATGTTCAACGAAAACCAAAGGGTTTTCGGCAAAATAGTATTCGGCCCATGTGTATTCAGCCCATGTGTATTCGGCCCATGTGTATTCAGCTCATGTGTATTCGGCCCACATAGGTGATTTCGGCCCACATAGGTGATTTCGGCTATAGTTTTATTAGTCAAGGGATTTCGCCACTTTAGCGATTTCATTTCTGTTAGTTTGTTAAACCGATTAGTTAGTTAGTTAACTCTGTTAAGTTGATTAACTTAGTTAAGTATATTAACTGTGTGAAGTGTTAACCAGGTTAAATGTGTTAGTTCTGCTATGCATGATTACGAATCTAAACCCAGTAACTTTATTAGTTTATTTAACTCAGTTAGTTATAAATCCGGGTAACCTTGTTAAGTATGTTGATCTGGTTAAGTCTGATAACTCCGTTAAGTTATTGGCTCTGTAGTGTTAAACCCTGTCAGTTTGTTGAATACTGTTAATTGTTAACTTTATTAGGTCAGAGACACAGTTACGCTATTTACTTGATTAAACCTACTATATGTATTAATCCAGTTAAAGTTGTTAACTCAGTTATGCATGTTAAAAATGTAAACGCAGTTAAATCTATTAACTCTGGTTAGTTTATGTGCCCTGTTAAACTCCTTAATTATGTTACGTCACTAACTCAGTTAAAGAGTGTTTGTGACACCCCGTTGAAACGTTCTCACTTACACTAGCTTGACAGTGACTGCCTTAACTTTCGGGACGAAAGTTCCTAAAACTTGGGGATAATGTGACACTCTAGGTTTTCCCGAACAAATATCTTGTATTAGCATTATGTGTATATACGTTATTAAATGATAGTGCGTATTATCTCGATGATTTTATGTGATCCTTGTGCTAAGTGTGATGAATGTATGTATATTATATATATGTATGTGTGTTATATGAGTGGGCCGAGACCCCAAAGGACCCGATTGGGCCATGCAACCTAGAAGCCCACCCACTCGAGATATATAACCGGCCAACCCTCACAACTTTTACCATTTTTGCAACATCATTCTCAAACTCTCTCATCTCACACACTCTCCCTCTCTCTCTCTCTAAAAACCCCAAAACCCTAAGGTTCTAACATCACCCTCTCCTCCTCTCCTTCTCGGATCCAACCGGCAACAAGAGCACCCGTGGATTGGCTCGGAATCATCACTCGAAGGCTTCAATCCGTCACCTACTTGAACACCTTTGTGTCACTCTTGAACCGGTTAGTGCTTTATGTTCTAGGTGTCACGATACTTGGTTTGTAAAGGCTTTGTTTTGTGATGAGTACTTGATGAATGATATGCATGCCTAGTTTACATGTCTCTTTGTATGATTTGCATGATTTAGTTGGTTAGGAATGACTAAATGATATAGATAATTGTTTTGAACCAAAGATTGTATGTCAAAGGTTGTACACAAATCGGTTTAGGTAAATGATAATCATGAGTGTTAGCTATGTGTTGATTTGTATGTGTTATCATGAGTGCATAGATATGATGAGTAAACCGGCGATTATGTGCTAGATATAGGACCGATGTTGATGACTGAATTGTGTTTTGATTTTGGCTTGATAAACATGATAAAGGGATGAATGTTGATGGATAACCTTGTGTAAACATGCTGTTTCGGATTGTGTATGCTAGATTTAGGACTTGAAAGTTCATAATTATGATGAACATATGAAGAACAAGTTTGAAGGTGATATGAATATTCAAATATGCTTGTTTTGATCTGATTTTGTTATGATTTAGACAATAAAACATGTTGGTGCAATGTTATTGGTTAGTACAAAATTACATGAAATCAAAATGCTATTGGCTAGTACGTAGGACAGGTTCTAGAAGGATTCAGGTGCACGTAACAGTGGTTGCGAGTCGGAACCCTTGGTTGCGACTCGAGACCAAAACGTGATTCTCCGAGATCTCCCGGTTGCGACTCGCAAGCAGCACACTCGAGACCAAAGCATGATGAACCGAAACCGAGGTTGCGAGTCGGAACCCTTGGTTGCGACTCGAAACCAAAACAGGACAAGTCGAAACACCGGTTGCGACTCGCAACCAAGACATGACAAGACGAAAACCTCCGGTTGCGACTCGAAACTGTGTGTTCTCGAGTCGAAACCGCCCTTGTCTCGACTGGGCTGCCTAAGTGTTATTGGGCCAAAAGCTTGTTGGACTAACTGTTGACTGGACTACATGTGTACCTGTACTGTTTGTTTGTGAAATGTTAGGGCAGGCCCAATAACCCAAGTGTTTGTATGAATGCATGCTATGTGTGTCTGTACGTGTTTGCTATACGTGTTTACTTGTACCCCAACTTGACCCATATTCGGTAACCATGCTAGGACGTGGTGACCAACGTGATCGACCGGGTAATTAATCTACCGAGCAACCCAAGGTGAGTTCACAACCTAAAGCATGTATTCCCGGTGGTTTGGGAAACGGAACTAAAAACAACACTATCCCCTTATGAGGGATACAACTTACTTTTCTTCCCTTGTTATTGGGAACCTTTTAGTTAATTACTGTTTATACGGATTGCAACAAACGGCACTAAACGAAACTCTATCACTTAAAGTCCCTACTACATAATACCGATTAGTCGCCGGGGCCAGGCGAACGGGTTATTAGTTGATAGCGCTATTTAGGTCTTACCAACCTCACACCGTGCCAAGGTATGGGATCGGTCGTGAACTAATGTACTCAGGCATCTGTCAATGATGATAGAACATTGACATCGGGGCACTCTGCGGATACGCAACGGTCACCTAGTGTTCGGTATTGGAAAAACAGTTTAGTCGCTAACTTTTGGGGTAGCTCCCCATGGCATGTATAAACGGATAAATTA
Organism: Helianthus tuberosus; assembly: GCA_030545235.1. NCBI lineage: Eukaryota > Viridiplantae > Streptophyta > Magnoliopsida > Asterales > Asteraceae > Helianthus > Helianthus tuberosus. Next base: position 68,217,635 of record CM060356.1, on the reverse strand, counting down.
ACTGGTGAAACAAGTTTTTGGTAATTAAAACTGGACAACTAGTGAACTCACTCAGCATTATTGTTGACCCCTTACTGCATGCTTTGCAGGTAACCAGTGACTCAGGAGCTTGCAGCTTGGGAAGTGTAGTGGTCGTCTAAACCCGCGTGTTGGGTTCTAAATAATTTGAACTATGAACTTTGTTTAAACTATTTTGCCTATGCTTCCGCTATTTACTTAAACTGTTATTTGAACCTAACTTTCGAACTTTAAACTATGATGCTTACGAACTATTAAGGTTGGTGATCATCGTTATTATTATCCAAATACTCAGTATAATTGGTGGCTGGATCCTGGTCGGTCACGCCCTCAAGCGGACGGTACTCCGCAGGTGGAATTTGGGGGTGTGACAGTGTTATTGAACAATTATGTTAAAATAAACTTCAAAACACATTGATATGGTACATGAACTGTATGGATGCAATTAACTGTTTTTATTGCATGATGATTAACTGCCAAACACATTCTGTGATATTATTGTGATATTGATTGCATGCAAAACCTTACAAACATGTACTGATCAAGTATACGTGCATAACTATAGGACTTGACTGATTTATTGAGAACACATAGTTTAGCATACCGAGCAAACCAAGGTGAGTTCACACTCTTACCAAGGCATGGGATTCCCGGGGTTGGGAATGGGATTTAATAACTACTTGTACTATCATTACTATTAGACTACTTTTCACTGTCCTCGGATTGAAGGGCACGTACGTAAAACCTACGTACACTCACACTCGCTACGGTCCTTGGATTAAGAAGGGCACGTACAAATACGACTAGTCTATACATGGTAAGCCCCACTAATCATCGCACACATGTTTGGGAAACCGCGATCCGGCCACTAATCATTCGCAAACATGTCAGGGTGACCGCGATACGAAATAATACGATATATGGTTTACAAAACGAAACAACTGATTTACGAAACGAATGTTATAACTAAACAACCAAACTGTGAACTCGCTCAACTTTGTTGTTGACTCTCTGTTACATGCCTTGCAGATCATTAGGTATCTATGGAGCTTGCATGGGAGTGAAGAGGAGTCGTTGTGGGATATGGACAGCTGTGTGCCATGCTAAACATTTGAAACATTTAAACTTATGTTGGGTTTACTTATTTATGCTTCCGCTAAACGCTTAACTATGTTATGATTTTGAACACCTTTCGTATTGATGAATGATTTTTATTTATTACTTACAATGTTCAATATGATTGGTGGCTTGATCCTGGTCAGTCACGCCTCCAAGCGGTGATACTCCGCGTGTGGATTTTGGGGGTGTGACAGTACTCTTCTGGATACTTGGGACCAAACCTGACATACTCGTGAACAATGTTATCGACCTCATAATACAAGAAACCGAATTAACATCCCCACGAGCAAAGAGGAACAGGTCATCTGCAAAGCAAAGATTTATAATTCGTTGTTTCTCACATCTATTATGAAATCTGAACGATGAATCCAACCTAGCATTCCGCTGTAAAATACACGTTAGAATCTCCATAACAAGTGTAAACAAATACGGAGATAAAGGATCGCCCTGTCTTAGCCCACGTCTACCTCTGAAATACCCATAAACATCACCATTGACACAAATGGAATAAGATACAGACGAAACACAGGTCATAACCCACTCCACCATCTTATAATTGAAACCGAAACCTAAAAGAACATCCTTGAGAAATCTCCAATCCACAGTATCATACGCTTTTTGAATATCAACTTTAAAGGCACATCTCGGGGGGCCGTGATCTCTGTGATAGTTGTGCATAAGACCTTGAGTCAACAGAATATTATCAGAAATTTTCCTACCCGGTACAAACGCTGACTGATTTATACTCACAATTCTACATAGAGCACCTTTAATACGATCTGGGACAATTTTACTAATACATTTGTAGAGCACATTACAGCAAGCTATCGGTCGATAATCCGTAACTAACAATGGAGTAGGCTTCTTTGGGATAAGAACAATAAGAGTGTTATTAATTTCACGAAGAAGCTTACCGGTTTCAAAAAAATCCCTGATGGCCCTCGTAACATCAAAGCCAATAACATTCCAGACACTTTTAAAAAAAGCTGCTGAAAAACCATCAGGCCCAGGGGCCTTGTCATTACCAATCGAAAACATGGCCTTCCTGATCTCCTCATCTGTGACCGGACGCTCCATATGAGAGGCTTCAAACGAACTCAACTTGTTAGAAAACAAATCAGCCGTAGGAGATAAATAAGCCGCATCCTCGCAACCAAGAAACTGCTCATAGTATTGCACAAGAGTTTTATGAACATTATCCCCCTCCATTAAAATCCCATCCGAGTTCATGATAACATCAATCCTGCTTAGATGGTTCTTACTCTTTAATGTAGCATGGAAAAACTTGGTATTCGCATCACCAGCTTGCAACCAATCTACTTTAGATTTCTGTCTCAAAAAACGTTCCTCATCCAGACAAGCTTCATGAAAATCAGCATTTAACTTAGTTTCATGCAGCCGCAAATCAGCATTCATTGGGTCATTATCAATCTCTTGTTGTAATGAATCCAATTTTCCACGGAGATCATCCACTTTTTTATGTAAGTTCCCTTGTTGGAACAAAAGATTCCTCAACGGGCCCTTCAACAACTTCAATTTCTTAACAACTTTAAACTGATGAACCCCATCAATGTTCGTGTCCCAAATGTTCTTCACTACATCCGAAAAACCTGGTTTGTGAATCAAAAAATTCGCAAACTTGAAAGCTTTACGTTTGGCATTAGTCATACTCGGAATTTTAAGCAGAGAAGGACAGTGATCCGACATTCTATAGGGGTGAAAAAACGCCACCGAGTTAGGGAATTCAGCAACAAACGGGGTATTCCCCATCACACGATCAATTTTCTTTAGTAGCCCAACACCCTTTTTTGGCTTCTGGTTCCATGTAAAGTGAAACCCGGATCGATTAATATCAAACATCTCAATGTTGGCCACACACTCTTGGAACTCCCTCATACCTATCGACACATGAGAAACTCCCATTGACATGTCTTCCAGATTGAGAGCTGAGTTAAAGTCCCCTAGAATAACCCACGGCCTATCTCCCACAAAAACTTTATGCATATTAAGTTGGTGCCACAGCTCCCTCCTAGTTACATAATAATTGGCCGCATAGATTACTGAACAGAATAAAAGCTTTTTATCATTCTTGAAGATAAGTTGAAGGTGCATGACTTGGTCTGTTTGAGCAATCACCATAACATCAACTACACTTGAATCCCACCCAGTAATAATCCTGGTACCTTTATTGCATCTATTCCCATTGGACGTCCACTCCCAATCCCGAAAAACAGATTTACACACTTTTCGTAAATTATCCATATCTACGTGAGACTCCAAAATAGCACAAAGACTCATCTTGTTACTCCGGACAACCTGGCGAACCTCCTTTTGTTTAAGAGGACGGTTCAATCCCCTAACGTTCCAAGCCGCAATACTAACCATTGGAAACTTGTGTTGAAGGAGTGCTTGCCACTTTAGTATGTTTTGGATTTTGAGTACCTTCCATTATATAACCATCTGTTTCATCAAAATCATCTATCTCCTCCTCTCCATCCGAGTCTTCCTGGTCAACCTTAGGATTTTTACTACTTTGCCCTTGTTCTATATTGACCTCATTCAGAACATCAAAAGGATTTCGAGACACTATGTTATCCACCGATTGCTTTGGCTTTGTTTCAAGATTCCGAATAACATTAACAGGTCTATATTCAAATTTTGCCTTTGGTTTGCTAATCTGGATACCTCCTTTCCTAGCAACTTTCCTAGATTGAACCCCGGTAAAACCGTCCGCATCCGTTTTAGGAATCTCCTTACCTTTCCGATAAGCTGACATCGCAGGATTCCTCTCATGATTATGATTAATATTGGTGGCTGGTTTGCGTGGCTTCTTCGGACACGATTCATCCGAATGACCAAAAACACAGCACCCCGAGCATCTAAGTGGGCACCATTCATATTCAACATACATAGTTTCTTTACTAAATCCCTCCCCCTCCGGTTCCGGGATGGCCAACGTCAACTCCTCTTTCAATTCTTTATCCGCTGAAATTTCAATTAACGCTCTAGCGTAGCTACTTCTCCCCCATGAGTCAATACACATGTAGGAATCCAGATGTTTAGGTTCACCAATAGCGGTTGCAATCATACTAAGCCCATCCTCCGTATAAGCTGCTATAGGAACCTCATGTATCTTAACCCACACTTGAATCTTACTAACCTCCTTCTTTTCCAGCTTAGTTGTCGGCGACCATTCACTAAGAAAAATAGGCTGAGAGCGAATAATCCATGGTCCCTCCTTTAAAACACCCAGCATTCCTTTCTGATCCGCAAATTTAAAGAAGAAAAATCCATTAGCATTAATCATTGACTTTTGAAGACCAAACTTTTTCCAGTTGTTACGCACAAAAAACTCTACTACCGGATAAGCTATACGATCACCTAAGAAATACCCAAATAACATGTTCGCAAGCTTATCTTGGACCACTCGGACCGATTCTTTAGGTAGAACAATATCACAATCATCATGTTTAACATTGCTAACAAGAGATCGGAAATTAACCTTCCTAGAAGACTGGTTAAGAACTGAGGCCGCATAAGTCATCGGCATGCTTATGTTGTCCTCCAAAGAAATACCTAGCCCAGAATTGCTGTTACCCTCATCCACCCCCTTGCCACGTATCGACTGCTCATCAACCACCGGTTCAGTAATCTTGAATAGCTCATCAATGACATTAATCTTCTTCGGTTCAGGTTGTAAGTTCACAACAGTTCCCCTACGAGGAAGAAGCGTATTACCATCAATGTTCACCACTCTATTCGCAATACCCTTGATCACATTAGGAGGTTTCCCCCGATCTTGCAACACGTTTCCATCAGGCTTGGGACCTTCAGGTATTCCAGAAACATCACCTCTCTCCATTACACAATAAAACAACCCACCATGCACGAGAAATAACAATGAAAACCAGGAACCAACGAACAAGAAAAGAATAAACCCTAATCCTTTAAACCCTAGTTTCAATCTTCAACCCTTAATCCATTAAACTAGCGTATCAATCTAGCTAAATTAATCTCAGTTAACCGCAATCAATAACAACCAGATTAATAAATCAGGGTTTCGAATTGAAATACTAAAGGAGGCGACTTGAACAACAAACGAAATTAAACCCTAGTTTTAGATTGATCCCTAATGCTAATAAGTTCGTTATAGAATTTTGACAGAATCAAGACTCTAATCACAGACTGTTATGCATAAGATCACAAAGAAAAACATGGATTCATGAGAGAGCAAAAAATCGCCAAAAGGAGAGAGAGCTAGGGTTGGGATCACTTAACTGATTATGTAACATAATTAAGCATTTTAGGCATATAATACTTGTCATAGGACTAGTTAGGCGAACGCGTTTCACGCGAACGACGCGTTAAAGTAGCATAAGCTACCTAAACGGGTCGTAATGGGTTGTAAGCACTTAGGTGAGGTTTCATTTAGTATGTAGGCTTTGTTAAACCATATTACACGAGTCTCCATACTCGTTTGGTTTACAAACCCTCATTCTATCAAATCCTCCGATCTAGGTCCGGTTTATTAACCTAGTTACCTATTTTAGGTGCCGTTTGATATCCGCGATCTCTAGCATTGTTTGGTTGTTACTCAAGGACTACTAAGCAATCTCAAGTGAGTACATAGACCCCTCTTTTACTGTTTTCCAAACTGTTTTGGGGTGAAACACATGTGCCTACTTGTTACTTTCATGCTTTCCATGTTTTCACATTATATACATGCTATGTTTATTAGTACACTATTAGTACATGATTTCATTACATTTTATGCTATGTATGTCCATTGTGTGCATACTTAGTACATTGTTTTACATTTACATTTTATGCTATGTATGTCCATTTGTTACATACTTAGTACAGTTGTTTTCATCACATGCTTACATTTTGGTATGACATTTGGTTTGTTTAAAATGGAACAATACATTCATTAACATTAGCTACGCCGTTCGTTAGTAGGTAGTGGTACCATAGGAATTGACAACTCCCGTTCCTGAAATCCTGGGTAGGTTTGGATTGGAAGGAATGACCGAATTCGATACACATAACTTAGATAAACCTTTAATTTGATTAAGGGTTTATCGCCTCAGTCTCAAGGCTTGAATGTATGCATTTTCACAACACCGCATAGATGTTTATATCAGTATAGCATGCATTTGTTCCACAAAACATAGCTTTGATTTAAACCATGTTTTACTTCAATACTTTGTTTTTGTGCATATGGTTTAGTTGATATATTTCACTAGCCATACATATCATTTTGGTTACACATTACATGATTTACATTTGACACATAAACATTATTGACATTGGTTATACATTACATGACTTACATCTTGACATAAACATTTTGACATATTATTCAATACGTTTGGCAATTGGTTTAAACATAGACATCTTACATTGTTGGTTTGGTTTGAGTAAGTGATTTAAGTAACGAGGCATGTGTAATATGATACAAGCATGGTGGATACGCCGCTGGTACTTCCTATATATAAGTGATTGTATGGTATTACACATCGTAGCGTTATTTGAATCATTTAAATTTGGACATATAACATTTTATATAAACAACGTATTTTCACAAGACATTGATTTACAAAACAACTTATCTTAAACAAACTCATTTTACTTGGTTATTCATTTAACCATACATTATTCTCTTATTTATACATATCATCTGAACTTATTGTTTTTCAAACGATTTACAAAACAAAGCAAACTACAAGGTTCATGACTAAACATTTTCTTAAACATAAGTCATGAATCCTATTTTCTCAAAACCTATGTATCTCACAGGCATTTTTATGCTGACGTACCTATTTTCACATGTGTTTCAGGATATGATGCATAGGATTTATCAAGATACACTTAGGCGGACTTGGGCCTTAGCGACAATAAAAGATGCAAGACTAGTCATTTTTGTTATGTTTCTTTGATTGTCAAGACATTGTAACTCTTTTAATCAATAAAACAATATTTCAATTTCCATGTGTTATGAAACAATGATTCTGTTACAACACTCCCCGACGTTTCCGTCACGTTTTGTTGTTTTACGTGGTCGGGGTGTGACAGCGTATCCACCATGCTTGTATCATATTACTCACATCTCGTTACTTAAGTCACTTAAACAAACCACCAATGTATAAAGTCTATGTTTAAACCAATAGTCAAAAGTCCTTGTATAAACCATGTCAAATGTTTAAAAGTCCAAATGTAGTCAAGTAATGTGTAACAAATGTTATGTATTGTAAGTAAAGTATTGTCACATAATCCAAATGTAGAAATGTACAAAACAAAGTATTTTGAATATATCAAAAAGTTATGTTTTGCAAAGTAATGCATGTTACATTGATACAAACATTTATGTGGTAAGTTAACGCATACATTCAAGCCTTAAGACAGTCGGATAACCCTTTCAGTCAAGGTTATCAAAAGAAATGTTTTCGGATTCAGTCATTCCTTACATCCAAACAAACCCGGGATGTCAGGAATGGGATTTGTCAAGTCCTATGGTACCAGTACTTACTATCGAGCGGCGTAGCTAATGTTAATGAACGTATATAAGTCTCGTTTGTGCAAACCAAATGTTATAGCAATTGTATACATGTCATATGAAAACAATGTACTAAGTATGCTAAGTTAACATACAAAGTAGAAAAGTCTTGTAAATCAATATGCTAGCATGCTATCAGTTAACATACATAGCAGAAATGTAAAGTAAACAATGTACTAAGTATGCACACAATGGGCATACATAGCATGAAATGTAATGTAAAACGATGTACTAAGTACGCACACAATGGGCATACATAGCATGAAATGAAATGTAAAACGATGTACTAAGTACGCACACAATGGGCATACATAGCATGAAATGTAATGAAATCATGTACTATAATGTACTAACAAACATAGCATGTATATGATGTGAAAACAGGAAAGCATGAAAGTAACAAGTAGGCACATGTGTTTCACCCCAAAACAGTTTGGAAAACAGTAAAAGAGGGGTCTATGTACTCACTTGAGATTGCTCAGAAGTCCTAAGATAACCACCAAGCAATGCTAGAGATCTCGGAATCAAACGGTACCTAATATAGGTAAATATGGTAATAAACCGGACCTCTATCGGAGGATCGGATAGAATATGGGAACTCATGTAGTATGGTTTAACAAAGCCTACATACTAAATGAAACCTAACCTAAGTGCTTACGACCCATTACGGCCCGCTTAGGTAGCTTATGCTACTTTAACGCGTCGTTCGCGTAAAACGCATTTGGAACGCCTAACTAGTCCTATGACAAGTAAAATATGCCTTAACATATCTAATATTGTTACCAAATCAGTTTAGATACCAAAAGTTATGTTTTTTTTTTTTTTTTTTTTTTTGGGGTAAAGGGTTACCCCGGTGATTCTATATATTCACAACCAAAACGAAACAAGTAGTGTAGAGTGTCTACACTAGTTCAATCATGAGACATGCCTCATGAAAGTAAACCCGAAACACCAAACAACAAACAAAAACGTCCAACCAACAAAAGAAAGTAAACAACTAGACAAAATTCTAGACCGAAAAACCAGAAACACCTAAATACTAATCAGCCTCCATCGTCACTCTTCTCAAACGCATGGATCTCCCATTCTTCAAGAATCTTCCGCACCCTAACGGTATCCTTCAACTTTGCTCCCATCAACTTGTATCGCACCAATTTTATAATAACATCACTAACCGTCTCAGGAGGTCTCAATTGATCTTTAAACAACCTGGCATTCCTCTCTTGCCAAATCGTATAGGCAGCAGCCGAAACAAGAAGCTTAGCAACATAAGTATCCGCCCTCTTTTGATGAGCACGAGCACAAAGCCAGTCAATAATCTCCGACCATTTCGGACAAACCGAGTTCATCCCCCCCTATTCCTAATTTGAGCCCACACTTGCGATGAGTACTTGCATTCAAAAAACAAGTGAGGGTGAGAATCAACATTCTCAAAGCACAATAAACAACACATCATATTCATGTTTTTTCTACGAGACAAATCCCATTGCAAAATCTTGTCTTGCGTAAGGAGCTTACGTTTCATAATCAACCACATCATGAACGCATGTCTAGGAATACACTGGCCGAACCAAACAATGTTACACCAATTAACCTCCGGCTCTCTATGACGCAACGAATGCCAGACCCCAGACGTCGAAAAACCATTAATATCATCACCAAAAGTTATGTTACATATGCTTAAAATGAATTTTGGTGTCACACCCCGACCACGTAGAACATACAAAACGTGGCGGAAACATCGGGGAGTGTTGTAACAGAATTAATTGTTTCAAATCCATGGCAATTGAAGTTTCGTTTTATTGATTAAAGTGTTACAATGTCTTATCAAACTAGGAAATACAACATAATTAACTAGTCTTGCATCTTTTATTGTCACTAAAGCCCAAGTCTGCCTATATGTATCTTGATCATCTTATGCAACAGTTCCTGAAAAACACATGTGAAAATAGGTACGTCAGCATAAAAATGCCTGTGAGATACATAGGTTTTGTGAAAATAGGTTTCATGACTTATGTTTGAGAAAATGTTTAGTCATGAACCTTGTTATTTGCTTTGCTTTGTAAATCATTTGAAAATCGATAAGATCAGATGATAAGTATAAATAAATGTAAGGTTAAATGAATAACCAAGTAAAATATGTTTGCATAAGATAAGATGTTTATAAATCAATGTCTTGTGAAAAGTATGTTATTTGTATAAAATGTTCTATGTCTCAAACTGAAATGATTCAAATAACGCTATGATATGTAATACCATACAAACACTTATATATAGGAAGTACCAGCGGCGTATCCACCATGCTTGTATCATATTACACACGCATCGTTACTTAATCACTTAATCAAACCAAACCAACCAATGTAAGAAGTCTATGTTTAAATCAATTGTCAAATGTATTGGGTAATATGTCAAAGTGTTCATGTCAAGATGTAAATCATATCAAAATGTCTATGTCAAATATCCATGTCAAATGTCTATGTCAAATATCCATGTCAAATGTCTATGTCAAGATGTCATGTATGGCAAGTGAAATGTCTCAACTAAACCATATGCACAAAAACAAAGTATTGAAGTAAATCTTGGTTTAAGTCAAAGTTATGTTTTGTGGGAAATGCATGATCAAATGTCGATCATGTTAAAATGTCTATGCCGAAATGTCTATGTCAAATGTCTATGTCAAAATGTCATGTAAAACGATGTACTAAGTAATGCACACAATTGGGCACACCTAGCATGAAATGTCATAAAATCATGTACTATAATGTACTAACGAACATAGCAGTATATGATGTTAAAACAGGAAAGCATGAAAGTAACAAGTAGGCACATGTGTTCCACCCCAAAACAGTTTGGAAAACAGTAAAAGAGGGGTCTATGTACTCACCTGAGATTGCTCAGTAGTTCTGGAGTGACAACTAAACAATGCTAGAGATCGCGGATATCAAACGGCACCTAATATAGGTAACTATGTTAATTAACCGGACCTAGATCGGAAGACTGGGTAGCATTAGGGTTTGTAAACCAAACGAGTGTAGAGACTCGTGTCATTTGGTTTAACAAAGCCTACATACTAAATGAAACTTAACCTGAGTGATTTCGACCCATTACGACCCGTTTAGGTAGCTTATGCTACTTTAACGCGTCGTTCGCGTGAAATGCGTTCGGACCGCCTAACTAGCCCTATGACAAGTGTTATATGCCTAAACATGTTACATAATCAGTTATGTGACAAAAGTTTAGGTTACATATGCTTAATTACCAATTATACATGAAAAGGGTATTCTGGTAATTTACCTAAGGCATATAAACTACCTATCATACAACTACTTAAACGATGTGACCATAGGGTATAACCTCGGAAGGTTATTCCCTACCTACTATGGTCACCTAATGTATTTGGTCGGATCCTAATGATCGACCAAATGGGTCGGGTTCGAGGTATAAGCGATTTATCAGATCGCTTACCCTACGACCCTAGACAACGTGGTAATCAGTGGGCATAGTCCCAAGGGACTATGACCAACGTGATTACACTCACGTTGCGAAGTTCAAACGAACTTCGCATTGACCATTACTGGTCAACGCTGAAAGTCAAACAAAGTTTGACTTTCTGACTCGAAAAGCAGTAAAATAAGGAAAAGAACGAAAGAATACTTACGAAGGGTCCCCGAATGCTAAACTCGATTCAAAAATCTCAGGTATGAAACAAATGTTTCAACTTAGAGTTTCTCAAATCAAGTTTCTAGTGATTTTAGCAATGGGGGGTATGGGGTATTTATAGGAATACCCGAACCGTTAAGATCGTTTCATGGAAAACGTGCCTTAATCCCATCCGTACATGTGTTGCAAAGTTATGGTGTTTAGGTGTTTAAATTCCATCCATACATGTGTTGCAAAGTTATGGTGTTTAGGTGTTTAAATTCCATCCATACATGTGTTGCAAAGTTATGGTGCCAAAATTCCATCCTTATCCGCTGACTAAGCAAGTTTAGAATGTGTGGTTGTGAATTAAACAACGGCTAATACATCGAATCTGGTCCCGAATGCGAAAAACGAACCAAATGACGCGAAGAATGGATTTTTCTTATGGCGAGCTCTAAAATATAATATAGTCATGCTCACATAAATTTTTGGATGTCCGGATGTATTCAGAACGTAAGTTATGCGCGAAAATGCAAACTTGTGCACTTTTTTGACACTTTTAGTCCCTGAATGACCCAAAAGTTTATTTTAGCACACCGAACCCATTAAAGCCTATTTCTAAGCTATGTAAAGGATATTTATGGTGTGTTTAACTTATGGTCATGTTCCGGAATGTCTGTTACAGTTCAAATTGGCATACTTTCGCAGTTTGTCAACTTTAGTCCCTGTAAGCGATTTAACTTGATTTCACCACACCAAACCTTCCAAAACTTATGTATAAGTTATGTAAAGGTTATTCAAGGTATGTTAAGCCTATTTCACTATTCCGGAGTGTTCGTTGGATTGAACTGGTTATATTTACGCATTAGTGCGCGTATAACCTTCCAGAAAGCGATTTAGAGTTTGAAATCGAACAAGAGTTGATATGTGCAAAAGATACACATATTTATACAAGTCCAAATTATGAAATACAATATTTCATTGGTTTGGCATTTGTTTGATGGTTGAAATGACACAGGTGTTACAGTCTCCCCTACTTTAGGAAATTTCGTCCCGAAATTAATTCGTAGGAGTCTATTTGTGACTTTGTGTTAAATAACCATCAAAGATGAACAAGACGTAATCCTGTAATTTCTCTTTAACGAACATTTTTCAGAAATGAAAAATGAACAGAGTTATTCTCAACAGGCATTCTTTAGAAACAAAAATGAACAAAATAGTCATTTTCCATAACATCTTCAGAAACAAAAATGAACAGAATAGTCATTTTACATCTTCAGAAACAAAAATGAACAGAATAGTCATTTTACATCTTCAGAAACAAAAATGAACAGAACAGTCATTTTACATCTTCAGAAACAAAAATGAACAGAATAGTCATTTTACATCTTCAGAAACAAAAATGAACGGAATAGTCATTTTACATCTTCAGAAACAAAAATGAACGGAATAGTCATTTTACATCTTCAGAAACAAAAATGAACGGAATAGTCATTTTACATCTTCAGAAACAAAAATGAACGGAATAGTCTCTAGACACATGACAAAATTTGCTGTGGTTTCCGTGCACTGAATTTCATAATTATGGATGCATCCATAATTACGCAATTCCTTGCATAGTCCGCACAATTTGTCTGAAATGTGAAGGGGAGGAAAAATCAAACCTGATGATGAGTGTGACTAAACTACCATAGGGTCCTTTTAATTAGATCGACAAAGGATCCTTTTAAATTAGGCCACCAAGGAGTCCTTTCAGCTATATCATCACATGATATTCCTAACCAGATTTTTGGATTAATCTGTTTACCTAGACCTCTCAGGGTCTAATTATGGAATGGTACAATATAATCCAAGGGTCTTTACTATTACGTACAAGCCCGTTGAGGATTTAATATAGCACCCAAAGATATGGAAGATTCTACGAGGATTTGGATGACAAGAATTTGGATCACACAAAAACATAAAAGGGAACACATAAGCACATAATCACATAATTGTTTAACATGGTTATTAATTTGTTATCTTTGGACGCGGATACTCAAAGTGCACCAGGAATCCAATTCGTGGATTTCATTTGGTACTTTAATCATTTCAAGAATCCATCCATGAAGATAGGATGATCTACCAAAATTTCGATTTTCGTTTTTCAGGAAAACGCAATTTTCGAATTAAGGTACACAGTAATTTAGGACATACGGAAATACCCTTGGGTACCCTATTAAAAATTTATAGTGGTACTTGGGGTATTCGTACAGAATTATAACTTTTATCTTGTACATCGTTTCTTTGCAAGAGACGGGTACTTGGGATCTTTACGCAAGAGATTGTAAAATGGAAGAATTTTGGGGGTAGTTTGCTTTTCAAGTAATACGATTCCTTGATTGTCGGTATTATAGGGGATATGTTGTTTATGCATACAACCACATAATATACATTGTAATGTAAATAAAAAGATTTATTTATTAACAATGATAACAACTGTTTCATGGACCTTGACAACAAAAGAAAATAATACATAAGATATGATTATTTCTAAAGAGTGTTGTCTTCTAGTCGATCAGATGCTCATCTCTGTGCTGGATTAGCATTAGCAAGATTTGGGCAATTTCTTCGGAAATGTCCCATCTTACCACACTTGTTGCAAGAACCTGGTGGAAAGCGAGCTCGAGCAGGTTTGTTGTCGGCTTGATTCGGTGCAATTGCTGCAACGCAAACTTTTGCCATATGACCTTTAAGTCCACAAATTTGGCATTCGCGGCACTTCACATTAGCATGATGATGTAGGCCACATCGGTTGCACAAGGGTGAAGTTCCATTGTATGGCTTCCTAGTACGGGGTTGAGCTGGTTGGTTGGGGACGGCTTGACCATTGTGAGCGACCATGGCGAAGTTCTGAGAAGCCTTTTGCTTCTTTGACCGCTCAAGGGATCCAGTCTGCTCATCCATGGTCTTTGATTCCTCGATTGGTTTCGATTCCTCGACTGGTTTCTTGTCACCCTTCCGGAAAAGCTTACATTTCCTGATCTGAGATTCAGTCAGAGTTGCAGATAGCTCAATGGCCTGCCTAACCGTAGTGGGGTTACTACCAGTAACAATGTCTTGAACTGAGTCAGGGAGACCATCAATGTACTTTTCGATCGCCTTATCCAAAGGCGTAACCATGGTAGGACACAACAGGCTCAGCTCCTCATATCGATCAGTGTATGCTCGATGTTCGCTGCTGTCTTGCTTAAGGTCATCGAATTCCCTTTCCAATGCCCTGATCTCGTGACGAGGACAGAATTTCTTCATCATCAGTGCTCGAAGTTCTTCCCAAGTTTGGGCCAGTGCCACTTCGGCACCCCTATCTCTCACCACACCGTTCCACCATGTCAAAGCTCGTTTCTCGAAGACACTAGATGCAAAATCTACCTTTCGCTCGTTTGGACATTGAACATGCCTGAAAGTGCTCTCTAGACTCTCGAACCATTGCAGAAGTGCAGTCGCTCCTTGAGACCCAGAAAACTTTGATGGCTTAGCCGAGTTGAACGTCTTGAAGTTGCATGGGGCATTATTGTTGTTGATAGCTTGGTGACATTGGGCAACGATGATCGGGATTGCAGCAGTCATTTGCTGTGTAATGACAGCTGCCAGCTCGTCAACAGATACTGGATTTTCGCGTCGTGGAGGCATTCTAAAAGAGGAGAACATGAAAGGAAACGAGTGAGAGAATTAGACGAAATGAATGAGATGAAGCAAATCTGATGAAAGCAAGGGTAGTGGTCATTTGTTTGTTACTACAAAGCAACAAACGACCTCGGTGAATAATCAAAGTAAATAGGTCAAAAATAATGTATCGCGAAGACATGCTCGCCTATAAGTGAACACTCATCCCAAGAATTCCCAGGTAAGCACAACTGGTCTCGCGTCTGGTTGAGATGTATACGAAGTGCTTGCCTAGACAGAAAACTCAGAATACAGGCATTCACCCTTCCAGTTTGCACGTGTTCACATTATTAAAAACCCAAAACCTTGACGAGATTTTTAAAATTCAAAGGGGTTCAAAACCGTATAACAGAGGGTTCAAAACCTTACAATAGAGGGTTCAAAACCTAGTAATCAATCATCCTAGAACAGATGATTAGTTTTCAATGCGGTTTTGAAATTTATGTTCTTGTTGTGGTCGTCGCCTAAGGATAGGTGACGGTATTGTTTTATGACTAAACGCAAGTAAACTCGCGTTAGGGTCCTAAGAAAGTTATAGACTAGGTCAAAGCATTACTAATAACCTAATTCCCTATAACCATTGGCTCTGATACCATCTTTTCTGTCACACCCCGACCACGTAGAACATACAAAACGTGGCGGAAACATCGGGGAGTGTTGTAACAGAATTAATTGTTTCAAATCCATGGCAATTGAAGTTTCGTTTTATTGATTAAAGTGTTACAATGTCTTATCAAACTAGGAAATACAACATAATTAACTAGTCTTGCATCTTTTATTGTCACTAAAGCCCAAGTCTGCCTATATGTATCTTGATCATCTTATGCAACAGTTCCTGAAAAACACATGTGAAAATAGGTACGTCAGCATAAAAATGCCTGTGAGATACATAGGTTTTGTGAAAATAGGTTTCATGACTTATGTTTGAGAAAATGTTTAGTCATGAACCTTGTTATTTGCTTTGCTTTGTAAATCATTTGAAAATCGATAAGATCAGATGATAAGTATAAATAAATGTAAGGTTAAATGAATAACCAAGTAAAATATGTTTGCATAAGATAAGATGTTTATAAATCAATGTCTTGTGAAAAGTATGTTATTTGTATAAAATGTTCTATGTCTCAAACTGAAATGATTCAAATAACGCTATGATATGTAATACCATACAAACACTTATATATAGGAAGTACCAGCGGCGTATCCACCATGCTTGTATCATATTACACACGCATCGTTACTTAATCACTTAATCAAACCAAACCAACCAATGTAAGAAGTCTATGTTTAAATCAATTGTCAAATGTATTGGGTAATATGTCAAAGTGTTCATGTCAAGATGTAAATCATATCAAAATGTCTATGTCAAATATCCATGTCAAATGTCTATGTCAAATATCCATGTCAAATGTCTATGTCAAGATGTCATGTATGGCAAGTGAAATGTCTCAACTAAACCATATGCACAAAAACAAAGTATTGAAGTAAATCTTGGTTTAAGTCAAAGTTATGTTTTGTGGGAAATGCATGATCAAATGTCGATCATGTTAAAATGTCTATGCCGAAATGTCTATGTCAAATGTCTATGTCAAAATGTCATGTAAAACGATGTACTAAGTAATGCACACAATTGGGCACACCTAGCATGAAATGTCATAAAATCATGTACTATAATGTACTAACGAACATAGCAGTATATGATGTTAAAACAGGAAAGCATGAAAGTAACAAGTAGGCACATGTGTTCCACCCCAAAACAGTTTGGAAAACAGTAAAAGAGGGGTCTATGTACTCACCTGAGATTGCTCAGTAGTTCTGGAGTGACAACTAAACAATGCTAGAGATCGCGGATATCAAACGGCACCTAATATAGGTAACTATGTTAATTAACCGGACCTAGATCGGAAGACTGGGTAGCATTAGGGTTTGTAAACCAAACGAGTGTAGAGACTCGTGTCATTTGGTTTAACAAAGCCTACATACTAAATGAAACTTAACCTGAGTGATTTCGACCCATTACGACCCGTTTAGGTAGCTTATGCTACTTTAACGCGTCGTTCGCGTGAAACGCGTTCGGACCGCCTAACTAGCCCTATGACAAGTGTTATATGCCTAAACATGTTACATAATCAGTTATGTGACAAAAGTTTAGGTTACATATGCTTAATTACCAATTATACATGAAAAGGGTATTCTGGTAATTTACCTAAGGCATATAAACTACCTATCATACAACTACTTAGACGATGTGACCATAGGGTATAACCTCGGAAGGTTATTCCCTACCTACTATGGTCACCTAATGTATTTGGTCGGATCCTAATGATCGACCAAATGGGTCGGGTTCGAGGTATAAGCGATTTATCAGATCGCTTACCCTACGACCCTAGACAACGTGGTAATCAGTGGGCATAGTCCCAAGGGACTATGACCAACGTGATTACACTCACGTTGCGAAGTTCAAACGAACTTCGCATTGACCATTACTGGTCAACGCTGAAAGTCAAACAAAGTTTGACTTTCTGACTCGAAAAGCAGTAAAATAAGGAAAAGAACGAAAGAATACTTACGAAGGGTCCCCGAATGCTAAACTCGATTCAAAAATCTCAGGTATGAAACAAATGTTTCAACTTAGAGTTTCTCAAATCAAGTTTCTAGTGATTTTAGCAATGGGGGGTATGGGGTATTTATAGGAATACCCGAACCGTTAAGATCGTTTCATGGAAAACGTGCCTTAATCCCATCCGTACATGTGTTGCAAAGTTATGGTGTTTAGGTGTTTAAATTCCATCCATACATGTGTTGCAAAGTTATGGTGCCAAAATTCCATCCTTATCCGCTGACTAAGCAAGTTTAGAATGTGTGGTTGTGAATTAAACAACGGCTAATACATCGAATCTGGTCCCGAATGCGAAAAACGAACCAAATGACGCGAAGAATGGATTTTTCTTATGGCGAGCACTAAAATATAATATAGTCATGCTCACATAAATTTTTGGATGTCCGGATGTATTCAGAACGTAAGTTATGCGCGAAAATGCAAACTTGTGCACTTTTTTGACACTTTTAGTCCCTGAATGACCCAAAAGTTTATTTTAGCACACCGAACCCATTAAAGCCTATTTCTAAGCTATGTAAAGGATATTTATGGTGTGTTTAACTTATGGTCATGTTCCGGAATGTCTGTTACAGTTCAAATTGGCATACTTTCGCAGTTTGTCAACTTTAGTCCCTGTAAGCGATTTAACTTGATTTCACCACACCAAACCTTCAAAAACTTATGTATAAGTTATGTAAAGGTTATTCAAGGTATGTTAAGCCTATTTCACTATTCCGGAGTGTTCGTTGGATTGAACTGGTTATATTTACGCATTAGTGCACGTATAACCTTCCAGAAAGCGATTTAGAGTTTGAAATCGAACAAGAGTTGATATGTGCAAAAGATACACATATTTATACAAGTCCAAATTATGAAATACAATATTTCATTGGTTTGGCATTTGTTTGATGGTTGAAATGACACAGGTGTTACATTTGGCGTAAAAAGGGCATTTTGGTAATTTACCTAAGGCATATAAACTACCCATCATACAACTACTTAAACGAAGCGACCATAAGGTATAACCTCGGAAGGTTATTCCCTAAGGCATATATACTATGGTCACCTAATGTGTTTGGTCGGATCCTAATGATCGACCAAATGGGTCGGGTTCGAAGGTATAAGCGATTTATTAGATCGCTTACCCTTACGACCCTAGACAACGTGGTAATCAGTAGGCATAGTCACAAGGGACTATAACCATCGTGATTACGCTCACGTTACAAAGTTCAAACGAACTTCGCATTGACCATAAACTGGTCAATGCAGAAAGTCAAACAAAGTTTGACTTTTGGACTCGAAAAGCAATAAAAGAACGAAGGAATACTTAGAAAGGGTCCCCGAATGCTAATCTTGATTCAAGTAGCTCAGGTATGAAACAATGGTTTCAACTTAGAGCTTCTCAAATCAGATTCTTGTGAGGAATGAGTGAAAATGTGGTGGGTATTTATAGATTTCGGTTCACCGTTAGGATCGTTTCTTGGAGAAGAGGGAATGATCACATCCCTACACTTGTCGGAATGTTGTGGTAGCTCATTTTGCCCCCACCACAAGAGTTTGACACTTGGCATTGGCCTTTGGGGTGTTTGGAAGCCATAAATCAGCAGCCAACACAATTTTCTGCATCTGACCCCTGCTTGCGCACCGTAACATCCTGAGTGTTGAGGTGCGCAAGCACTTGCAGACCAGCAAGTTTGATTTTTTGGCAAAACAGGCCCCTGAAGCTCCAAACTTGCTATTTAATGCATTTTTTACACGTTTAAGCCCCGTTAACCCCATTTCAAAGCTCTAAAATGAAGTTAAAGTATAGGGAACTTAAAATGTGCTCAAAAATATCTCGGATGTCGGTTCGTTTGGCCGTACGATCGCGATGTTCGCTTAATTACGACGGAATGCGCATAAGCGCGAAAAACGATCCAAATGATGCGACGAATGGATTTTTCTCATGCCAAACACTAAAATAAAATATTTTAGTGTTTACATAAATTTTTGGATGTCCGGATGTATTCAGAACGTAAGTTATGCGCGAAAGTGCAAACTTATGCACTTTTTGACACTTTTAGTCCCTGAATGACCCAAAAGTTTATTTTAGCACACCGAACCCCTCAAAGCCTATTTCTAAGCTATGTAAAGGATATTTATGGTATGTTTAACTTATGGTCATGTTCCGGAATGTTTGTTATAGTTCAAATTGGCATACTTTCGCAGTTTGTCAAATTTAGTCCTTGTAGGCGAATTAACTTGTTTTTGCCATACCAAAGCCTTCAAAACTTATTTCTAAGTTATGTAAAGGTTATTTAAGGTATGTTAAGTATATGTTGATTTTCCGGAGTATTTGTCGCATTAAACTGGTTACGTTTACGCACCAGTTTGCGTATAACTCTCCAGAAAGCGATATAGAGTTCGAAATTGAATAAAAGTCAAAACATGAAAAATGTAAAACACAACCAAACAAACATTGGGATCAAACAACATTGTTTTATTGATAATTGAACTGTTCATAAAGATTACAAGCACAGATGTTACATTTGAAGGGGCATGGCCTCCATTTCACTTGGAACCAGAAGCCAAAGAACGGGGTGGGATTACTGAAGAAGATAGATCGTGTGATGGGGAATATAAATTTTCTAGATTTGTTTACGGAAGCTTTTGTGTTGTATCACCCGTTTCGGGTATCCGACCACACTCCTTGCATCCTAAAACTTTCAAGTCAAGTTTACAAGAAACATAAGCCATTCAAGTTCCCGAATTTTATAACTACTAAACCAGAATTTTGGCTGTACGTGGAACAGGAGTGGGCTAAGAAGATTGATGGTGTTATGATGTTCTCGGTTATGAAACGGCTTAGAAACTTGAAGCCGTTTTTTAGGAAATTGTTGTATTCTCAAGGAAACTTGCATAAAAAGGTGTCGGAGCTTCGTATTAAACTGGATAATATTCATAATCTGATAGATCAGCACCCGTTGAATGCTTCTCTTCGTCAACAGGAGGCTCTTTGTCTTAATGAGTTCCAAACAGCTGCTTATGATGAGGAGTGTTATCTCAAACAAAAGTCCAAGGTTGAATGGCTGTGTGCAGGGGATTCGAATACCACTTTCTTTCATAATGCTGTGAAAAGTCGTAATGCCAGAGGAAAAATCCATAACATAACGGATACTTGTGGTACTAGACATGAGGGAGATGGTATCATGGCAGCTTTAGTCGGTCATTATGCGAATTTTTTGGGCACTGAACATCGGGTAGATATGATGGATTGGGACAACCTTCCTCTTAATACTCTGGATGCTAGTGCTAGAGAACACACGGTTCGGCAGGTTACTCGAGAGGAAATCAAGAAGGCGATGTTCAGCATTGGTGAAAATAAGGCGCCTGGCCCTGATGGGCATACGTCAGCTTTTTTCAAGCGTGCATGGGATATAGTAGGTAATGATATTTCTAATGCCATTTTGGATTTCTTTCAAAACGGTAAACTTCTCAAACAAATTAATCATACGATCCTGGCTCTTATTCCAAAGAAGGAGACTCCGGATTCGGTCCTGGATTATCGGCCGATATCTTGTTGCAACGTTTTGTATAAATGCATTAGTAAAATCTTAACAGACAGGATTAATGGCAGTCTGAAGTCGCTAATTAGTATCAACCAATCTGCTTTTGTGCCCGGGAGAAAGATCTCAGATAATATTCTTCTAACACAGGAACTCATGCACAATTATCATGTTCACATAGGTCCTTCTAGATGTGCTTTTAAGATTGATATTCAGAAGGCTTATGACACTGTTAGCTGGTCTTTTTTGGAGGACGCTCTCAATCATTTTGGTTTTCATCAGAAAATGGTCGCTTGGATTATGACGTGTGTATCTACTGCTTCGTACTCCTTAAATATTAATGGTGATATGCATGGTTATTTTAGTGGTAATCGTGGCCTTCGCCAAGGAGATCCGATGTCTCCTTATCTGTTTACTCTCATCATGGAGGTATTGTCTTCTATGCTCCAAAGAGCGGCTCAAAGTTCGTTCAAGTTTCATTCTCATTGTGCGAAACAGAAGATCATTAACCTCTCATTTGCTGATGACCTGTTCATCTTCGTCCATGGTGATATTGTTTCGATTCGAAAAATAAAGGATGTGTCACAAAGTTTTTCTGTTGTCTCAGGTTTGGTTCCTAATCCATCAAAGAGCTCTGTTTTCTTTGGGAATGTTCCTATTTAGGTTAGACAAGAGATTCTTCAAGTGATGCCGTTTCAAGAAGGTAGTTTGCCTATTCGCTACTTGGGGGTTCCCCTAATTTCGACCAGGTTAAAATTGAGTGATTGCAAGATATTAGTGGAATGCATGGATAAAAAAATTGACAATTGGATGACTAAATCCCTCTCATTCGCTGGCCGCCTACAGTTAATTAACTCTGTTCTTTCATCGATGCATATTTTCTGGGCAGCCGTTTTTATTATCCCTGTATATGTTATTAAGGAGCTAGAGAAAAGAATGAGACGTTTCTTATGGAATGCGGGTCCTCAATCTAAAGTTCATGCTAAGGTGGCGTGGAAAAAGGTTTGTTTACCTAAAGAAGAAGGGGGGCTGGGCATAAAACATGTTTCTGATGTAAATAAGGCTCTCATGACGAATCACATTTGGAGTATTCTTAGTAACAGGCACTCTTTATGGGTGCAATGGATTAATATTCACAAGTTAAAAGGCAGAAGCTTATGGGATATTCCTAGCCGTGGAAGCATGACTTGGGGTTGGCGAAAATTATTATCCATTCGTAGTCTTGTTCGGCCATTTATATGGAAAAAGATTCGAAGTGGATCTCAAACTAATGCGTGGAGTGACAACTGGTGCCAATTCAGTCCGTTAAACTCGTTTATTTCTCCTCGGGTTATTGCTAATGCAGGGTTTAACCTTCAATCTTCTGTTAATTCTCTGGTTGATGATCATGGCCAATGGAGGTGGCCGCAAGCTTGGCTTGATCTTTTTCCAGTTTTAATCAATATTGAAACGCCTGATTTGATGCATCAAATGGAAGACAACCTTATTTGGAAAGATCTAGAAGGTAATCAGCGGCAGTTCGGCTCGAAGGAAGTATGGAATAATATTCGAAATCGTAACACTATAGTTAATTGGGCAAATCTCATTTGGTTTGCACAATGTATTCCCCGACATTCATTCCATATGTGGCTCGTCATAATGAATAAGTTAAGTACCCAGGACCGGTTACGGGCATGGGAAGTGGGAAGTGAAACAAATCGTCGATTGATGTGTTGTCTGCTTTGTAAGTATGATCGAGACTCAAGGGATCATTTGTTTTTCCAATGTTCTTTTGCGGCTCAAGTGTGGAACAATGTGAAGGGTATGGTTGATATGAGTAATGTCAACGACTCATGGGATTCTGTTATGGACTGGATGGTTAATCATGCTAGCACAAAGAAGATCGAGCACATTATTTGCAAGATGGTAGTTGCTGCTTCAACGTATTTTATTTGGCAAGAAAGAAATGCTCGTTTGTTTACACCAAATCAAAGTACAGTCTCTATGGTAACGGAAAGAATTCTGAATGCTATCAGGTTACGCGTGATGGGGTTCAAGCCTAGTAGGGATGCTAATTTTACAACGCTGATGAAGAAATGGAAGATTCCGATGCTTGAAGACAACAATGGCCCGGGCTAACTTGTGACACCTGTGCCTCCACGGCCATCAAACAAATACCAAACCAATGAAATAATGTATTTCATACTTGGGATTTGTATAAATATGTGTATCATTTGCACATATCAATTCTTGTTCGATTTCAGGCTCTAAATCGCTTTCTGGAAGGTTATAAGCGCACCGATGCGTAAATATAACCCGTTTAATGCAACGAACACTCTGGAATAGTGAAATAGGCTTAACATACCTTAAATAACCTTTACATAACTTAGAAATAAATTTTGAAGGCTTTGGTAGGGCAAAATCGAGTTAAATCGCTTACAGGGACTAAAGTTGACAAACTGCGAAAGTATGCCAATTTGAACTGTAACAGACATTCCGGAACATGACCATAAGTTAAACATACCATAAATATCCTTTACATAGCTTAGAAATAGGCTTTGAGGGGTTCGGTGTGCTAAAATAAACTTTTGGGTCATTCAGGGACTAAAAGAGTCAAAAAGTGCACAAGTTTGCACTTTCACGCATAACTTACGTTCTGAATACATCCGGACATCCAAAAATTTATGTAAGCACTAAAATATTTTATTTTAGTGTTTGGCATGAGAAAAATCCATTCGTCGCGCAATTTGGACCGTTTTTGCGTCCGTTACGACTTCTGTCGTAATTAACCGAACAACGCAATCGTACGGCCAAACGAACCGACATCCGAGATATTTTTGAGCACATTTTGAGTTCCCTATACTTTAACTTCATTTTAGAGCTTTGAAATGCGGTTAACGGGGCTTAAACGTGTAAAAAATGCATCAAATAGCAAGTTTGGAGCTTCAGGGGCCTGTTCTGACATTTTTGAAAGTATCAGACCTGCAAGGTCCTTACGGACCGTAAGGTTCTGAGTCTTACGGTCCGTAAGCAGGGGCCAGATGCAGAAACTCAATTTTTACTGCTGTTATCAGCTCTTATGCACTCCAAAGGCCAATGCCACATGTCAATCCCTGATGTTGGGGGCCATTTTGAGTTACCACAAGTTTGCAACAAGTGTAGGGATGTGATCAAACCTCGGTATTCGAGAAACGATCCTAACGGTGGTCCATTTACTATAAATACCCACCTCAATTCCTTGCAAAACCCACAAATCTGATCTAAGAAGCTCTAAGTTGAAGCCATTTGCTTCATACCTGAACTACTTGGATCGAGATTAGCTTGCAGGGACCCTTTGTAAGTGTTCTTTCCTTCTTTCATTCGTTTTAGCGTTAAAGTCAAACTTTGTTTGACTTTCTTCATTGACCAGTTTATGGTCAATGCGAAGTTCGTTTGAACTTCATAACGTGAGTGTGATCACGATGGTTATAGTCCCTAGTGACTATACCTACTGATTACCACGTTATCTAGGCTCAGGGACGAGTCGTAGTTTCGGCCAAAATGCGTGTTATTGCGTATTTTATAACCAAACTACTTTTAGGTATCAAAACCGTTTGTTTTGATACCAAACCTGTTTTCTAAACTTAGTTAAGCATGTTTTAACATGCTTAGCTCGTCACTTTTAGTTTAGTGCTTATATAGGGTCGTAAGGTAAGCGATCTAAACAATCGCTTATACTTTCGAACCCGACCCGTTTGGTCGATCATTAGGATCCGACCAAACACATTAGGTGACCATAGTATGTAGGGAATAACCTTCCGAGGTTATACTTTATGGTCACGATGTTTAGTTAGTTGTATGATAGGTATTATATATGCCTTAGGTAAATTACCAAAATGCCCTTTTAACGCCAAAATTCATTTTAAGCATATGTAACATCACTTTTGGTATCTAAACTGATTTAGTAACAATATTAGACATGTTAAGGCATATTTTACTTATCATAGGGCTAGTTAGGCGTTCCGAACGCGTTTTACGCGAACGGCGCGTTAAAGTAGCATAAGCTACCTAAACGGGTCGTAATGGGTCATAAGCACTTAGGTTAGGTTTCATTTTAGTATGTAGGCTTTGTTAAACCATATTACACGAGTCTCCATACTCGTTTGGTTTACGAACCCTCATTCTATCCGATCCTCCGATTTAGGTCCGGTATATTAACATAGTTACCTATATTAGGTGCCGTTTGATATCCGTGATCTCTAGCATTGTTTGGTTGTTACTCAAGGACTACTAAGCAATCTCAGGTGAGTACATAGACCCCTCTTTTACTGTTTTCCAAACATTTTGGGGTGAAACACATGTGCCTACTTGTTACTTTCATGCTTTTCATGTTTTCATATCATATGCTTGTTATGTTCAATAGTACACTTATAGTACATGATTTCATTGTGTTTTTGCTATGTATGCCCATTGTGTGCATACTTAGTACATCGTTTTACATTACATTTTATGCTATGTATGCCCATTGTGTGCATACTTAGTACATCGTTTTACATTACATTTTATGCTATGTATGCCCATTGTGTGCATACTTAGTACATCGTTTTACATTACATTTTATGCTATGTATGCCCATTGTGTGCATACTTAGTACATTGTTTTTACATTACATTTTTTGCTATGTATGCCCATTGTGTGCATACTTAGTACATCATTTTTACATTACATTTTATGCAATGTATGTCCATTGTGTGCATACTTAGTACATTGTTTTTACATTACATTTTATGCTATGTATGCCCATTGTGTGCATACTTAGTACATTGTTTTTACATTACATTTTATGCTATGTATGTCCATTGTGTGCATACTTAGTACATTATTTTTCCATTACATTTTATTCTATGTATGTCCATTGTGTGCATACTTAGTACATTATTTTTACATTACATTTTATGCTATGCATGTCCATTGTGTGCATACTTAGTACATTTTGTTATTCATCACATGCTTACATTTTAGTATGACATTTGGTTTGTTTAAATGGGACAATGTACATTCATTAACACCGATCATGCCGCTCGTTATTAGGTAATGGTACCATAGGACTTGACAAATCCCGTTCCTGAACCCTAGGTTTGTTTGGGTGGAAGGAATGACCGAATCCGAATATATAATATAGATAGAACTTTAAATTCATTTAGGGGTTTATCACCACAGTCACAAGGCTTGGATGTATGAATTTTCACAATACCGCATAGATGTTTATATCAGTATAGCATGCATTTATTACGCAAAACATAACTTTGATTTAAACCATGTTTTACTTCAATACCTTGTTTTTGTGCATTTTACATATGGTTTAGTTGATATATTTCACTTACCATACATAAACATTTTGACATTGATATACACAATTCATGATTTACATTAGACAAAAACATTTTGACATTGATATACATAATTCATGATTTACACTAGACAAACATTTTGACATTGATATACACAACACATTTTGACATTTGATTATACATAAACATTTTTACAATGGTGGTTTGGTTTGAGTAAGTGATTTAAGTAACGAGGCGTGTGTAATATGATACAAGCATGGTGGATACGCCGCTGGTACTTCCTATATATAAGTGCTTGTATGGTATTACATATCGTAGCGTTATTTGAATCATTTCAAATTTTTTTTTTTTTTGGGTAAAGGGTTACCCCGGTGATTCTATTAAAATAACCGCAATTAAGTACAAGTAGTGAGGATAATCCACACTAATTCATATACAGGACATGCCCCATATATGTAAACCACTAAAACAAAGACCAAAGACCAATGACACCACAAACCTAGTCTACTTTACATCAAGAAAAAATGTCCAGTAGACATACAAAACGACATCAACAAGGGACGTTATCCGCCATCATCAAAAATGAAATTGCTTCGAAACAGCATCCCCATAAGACGAACCAAAAACTGACTAGCCATTGGAGAACTTTGTGGAAGAGGTGCTTGCCCCTGCTTTTGAAATCACAGGATGTGTACCCGACATCATAAATTCATTTGTTTCATTATAAACTTCCGCAACCTCCTCATCATCAGAATCACCAATATTATCCCGCATCCCCTTACCCGTTTGACGAGCCGTACCCTGCTCCTCTCTTAGCACATCAAACGGGTTCTGGGACACTACACTACTCGGCGGATCCGACTTTTTAACCCCTCCATTCGATTTGAACCCAACTGGCCTACACTCAAACTTCGGCTTAGCTATGTTAACCTGAAAACCAGATTTCCTAGCCGCTTTTTTACCATCCACATCCATAAACCCATCTGCATCCACTTCTGGAGTCTTCACTTGACCACGAGATTGCTTCCTAGCGTTTTGTTTCGAGGGTTTAGGAACAACCATAGGAGATTTCCTAGGCTGTTTCGGGCAAGACTCATCAGCGTGTCCAAAGACCTTACAATGATTACACCTGCAAGGACTCCATTCATATTCCACATTCATCTTCACTTTAATAAAACCTTCACCTTCTGGCTCAGGCACCGCAATAACAACTTCCTCTTTAAAGGCATTCTCAGCTGAGATCTCTATCAAGGCTCTAGCATAGCTGCTCCTACCCCACGCGTCCATGCACATTGAGGTAGTATACGAATCCAACAATTTCGGCTCACCAATAGCTGTAGCAATCATACTCAAACCATCTTCTGTATAGGCAACTATAGGAACATCATGAATTTTAACCCATACTAGAATCTTTTCAACTTCCTTCTTCTCTAGTCTCGCAGTAGGCGACCACACACTAAGGAAAAGAGGTTGAGAACGAATAATCCAGGGTCCCTCTTTAAGAACATTCAACATACCTTCTTTGTTCGCAAATTTGAAAAAGAAAAACCCGTTCGCATTCATCATAGACTTTTGCAAACCAAACTTCTTCCAATTGTTTTTCACAAAGTACTCAACCACCGGATAAGCCACACGATCCCCCAAGAAGTACCCATACAGTGTATTAGCTAACCTGTCTTGAACCAGTTTAACAGATTCCCGGGAAAGCACCACATCACAACCATCCTGTACCACCGGACTTGCAAGAGATCTGAAATTTACCTGTTTGGTGTTGGCTGCCACAACGGATTCAGCATAAGACCTTGTCTTTGTCGCACTACCCAAATCAGATCGAACCTGGGAACTTGCCTGATGTTCCCTATTTCCCGAATCCCTAACGTTAGGCTGTAAATTATCCATAGGACCTTGAACACCCGTTGATGATGAGAACAGATTATCCACGTGAACTGGTGCCGTGACCTTAGTGAGTTCATCAATAATGTTAATACCACGTCTCGGCTGTATATTGTTGCCATCAATATCAAGTATACGATCCGCAATTTCTTTGAAAGACAGTGGCGGCTTTCCACTAGATTTCATTTGTTCATCCATTAAACCATAATATGGTAGGTATGACGGCTGAAACAAAGGAAATCTGACAAACCCTAGCAGCCGTGACAAACCTTAATTCGAACCAAAGAATGATTCCGAAACAAAGGTTGACAGTATAACAGCCGCCGCAAACAAACCCTAAACAATCTGATGTAACCCAAGATCAATCGAGACCAAGATTTGATTGAATCGACTAGGGTTTCACGAAATCTCCAAGATCGCCCGAATCATTTCAATTTAGACATATAACATTTTTACAAATAACATACTTTTCACAATACATTGTTTTACAAACAACTTATCTAATAGAAACTCATTTTACTTGGTTATTTACTTAACCATGTATTATTCTTTTATACATATATATCATTTGGTTTATTTATCACTTTTCAAATGATTTACAAGACAAAGCAAATTACAAGGTTCATGACTAAACATTTTCTTAAACATAAGTCATGAATTCTATTTTCACAAAACCTATGTATCTCACAGACATTTTTATGCTGACGTACCTATTTTCACATGTGTTTCAGGATATGATGCATAGGACTTATCAAGATACACTTAGGCGGACTTGGGCCTTAGTGAGAATAAAAGATGCAAGACTAGTTATTTATGTTATATTTCTTTGATTGTCAAGACATTGTAACTCTTCTAATCAATAAAACAATATTTCAATTTCCATGTGTTATGAAACAATGATTCTGTTACAACACTCCCCGATGTTTCCGCCACGTTTTGTTGTTTTTCGTGGTCGGGGTGTGACAGAAAAGTTGGTATCAGAGCTCATGGTTATAGGGAATTAGGTTATTAGTAATGCTTTGACCTAGTCTATAACCTTCCTAGGACCCTAACGCGAGTTTACTTGCGTTTAGTCATAAAACAATACCGTCACCTATCCTTAGGCGACAACCACAACAAGAACACAAATTTCAAAACCGCTTTGAAAATCAATCATCTGTTCTAGGATGATTTATTGTAAGGTTTTGAACCTTCAAAGTTTTCAAAATCTCGTCAAAGTTTGGGTCTTATAATGTGAACACGTGCAAACTGGAAGAGTGAATGCCTGTACCCTGAGTTTTCTGTCGAAGGCTAGAGTGTTCGTACAAATCCGCAGTATCGGACCAGTCACTCTTACCTGGGAACTCTTGGGGTGAGTGTTCACTTATAGGCGAGCATGTCTTCAGTGATACATTAATATGATCCGTTTACTTTGATTTGTCACCGTCTCATTTGTTTGCCTTAGGTAACAAACAAATGATCGCAAATTCTTATGCATTGTCATTCTGTTTTGATTATCCGATGACGTTTCACTTGTTTCTTCCTATATCTTTCATTTTCTTCTAGAATGTCTCTTCCTCTCAGCAACGGTCAAATGTCCGAGCGAACAGCCAAATTTGCCCAACGAATAGGCGAAGTAATCCTGAAGACTGTTGAATTAGGCATTGCCATGTCTCGTCTCAACAATGAAGCCACTCAAGAGCCACCAAAGGAAACAGAAGTCAAGACAGCACCACCAGCCAAGAAACCAATCAAGGAATCAAAGACCATGGATGAACAGACTGGATCCCCTAAGAAGTCAAAGAAGCGCAAGGCTTCTCAGAACTTCGCCATGGTCGCTCACAATGGTCAAGCCGTCCCCAACCAACCAGCTTAACCCCCTGCTAGAAAGCCATACAAAGGAGCTGTTCCTCTGTGCAAACGATGCAACCGTCATCATTCAAACCTTATACCCTGCTCCAAATGTACCTACTGTGGACGGTGGGGACATTTGGTTAACACATGCCGCTTTGCTATCCAAAACTAAGCTGTTATAAACATTGCTGCTGCTCAACTCCCTGCTAGGAAACCTTATGCCGGTACTGCACTGATGTGCAACAAGTGTAATGCACCTCACCGAGCTTACCTGCAGTGTCGTCTGTGTGCATCATGTGGACGACTCGGTCACCTGGCAAATGCTTGTCAATTCAACCCAATCCAAGGTGGTCCAAACCAACCCCAAGTCAACCCTGCTCCAGCTCGTTTACCATTTGGTACTTGGTACAACTACGGCGAGACGAGCTATTTCAGGAACAAGTGAACAAAGATTGTCAATACAAATCTGACCCACGGATGAGCATTTGGCTGAGTATAAGATGTTACTGTTTTAAATCTTATGCTTTTATTTCTTTGTTTTTCTTGTAATGTGAAACAATCAGTTTGTTTATAAATAAATCATTGATCACAAATTCTGATATACAAGTGTAGTTACATGTGTGTATGGCATTTCCCTATAATACCTACATTAAGGAACTATGTTCCTTACAAACTACTCTTGCGAATTTTCCCATTCTTGCGTTTGCTCATG
The DNA here is from genome assembly GCA_030545235.1 of Helianthus tuberosus. NCBI lineage: Eukaryota > Viridiplantae > Streptophyta > Magnoliopsida > Asterales > Asteraceae > Helianthus > Helianthus tuberosus. Next base: position 68,186,704 of record CM060356.1, on the reverse strand, counting down.
ATTCCCTTGGAAAAATTCTAAGTACTCGTTTCATTCTAAGATACGAAGTACAGAAAATAAAGCGAAATTATGAGTAATCATGCTTTTTGCACATCTGTGCCTTTGAATCCTTGGTTAGATAACTAAGGGTATTTTCAAATCTCATACCCATTACGTTCTGATTTTTTTCAACATGCATAACATAAGTTTTCAAAAACAACCTTCATGATTTCAAAAACATTTTATACATAGTTCGAAAACATTTTTAATATAGTGTATTTACTTAACATAACAAATGCATGATTTCAAAAACATTGTCTATGTTTTCAAAAACAACCTTCATAATTTCAAAATGTCTTATATAGCCTGAAAACAATATTGACACAGTATATTTTCTTATCAAGTGCATGATTTCAAAGAGCATTATTCATATTTTCAAAAACCTTATACATAACTTCAAAATTCATCTCGCATGATTTTAAAACATTTTTATAAATATACCCACCTAATACACCTACTTTATGATTTCAAAAGTATTATATATAAGGTTTCAAAAACATTGAACACATTTTTTTAGAACCCCACGCATAGTTTTCAAAAACATTTTTCTCAATACATTGACTTAACCTTCAAATTTTGCTTCATATGTCACCTTGGCATATCTAGCATCTCAACTTCATAAGCATTTTTACTTCATGTTTTGACATAAACACATCCAGTGCAAGGTTTCAAAACATCTTCAACTTCTAAAATCCATATGGGATCTTTCTATCTTCACATTTAGACCCTTGTGGATGATTATCTGTCACACCCCGACCACGTGAGACAACAAAACGTGGCGGAAACGTCAGGGAGTGTTGTAACAGAATTAATTGTTTCACAACCATGGAAATTAAAGTTTCGTAGGGTTTTAGGGGTTTGCATGTGTGACGGCTGTTTTGGTTCTTGGTTTTCTCGTTGTTTCTTTTGCATGGTTGAGTATACGTTGCACTAATGGAGAGTAGTTCAGATCCAAGTGGGGTTGCCTACCCCAATATTCATAGTTTACAGCCTGAGACGGTGCTTGATGATTTGCAATATACTCCGGGTTCAGCTCCGATACGTGGGATTGGACTCCGAGTCACTAATATTGAAGGTAATCCTCTCATGCCCAGACGAGGAATTTATGCTAATGACTACCCATCGGTTATTGATAGACTGGCTGCTATTTCGAAACCTGTTAAGCTGGGTAAAAAGCCAGAGGATCAGGTCAATAGCAGTGGGGAAAACGAAACTTTGGGAATCAATAATGATGACTGGTTGTTTGGGTCGGAGGGTATAGAGAATAGTAATATGCCAAAGAGTAATTGTCAGGCTCAGGGATCATATGCTTCTAAGCTTAAAACTGGTAGTAGTAAACAGAAGATGAATTTCCGATTCCTAGAGACTAAGGAAACGGTTGAAGATGCTGATGTGGCTATTCCAATTGAGTCAGTAAAAAAAGTTCAGGAGAGATTCACAAATGTCTTGTTTGGTTATTTTCTGGGTAAGAGATTGGCTTTTCCAGTTGTGGAATATTTTGTTACTAAAAGGTGGGAGAAATATGGTCTTCAAAAATGCATGATGAATGGGAAAGGTTTTTTCTTCTTCAAGTTTAATTCAAAGGAGGGGATGGATCAGGTCATGAAGGATGGCCCTTGGCTTATCAGAAATATTCCTATTTTTTTGAAATACTGGTCAACTAGTACTGAGTTGAAAAAAGAGGAATTGCAAAAGATCCCGGTTTGGATTAAATTTCATGATGTTCCACTTGCGGCATACACTGAAGATGGATTGAGCCTTATTGCATCCAAAGTGGGAGTTCCAAAGTTGTTAGACAATGAGACTGCTAGAATGTGTTCTGATTCTTGGGGTCGTAGTAGTTTCGCTAGAGCTATTGTAGAAGTTGATGCTGGTAAAGATCTGAAGGATTCGGTCCTGGTGGCAATCCCGAATATGGAGGATGGAGGTTTTTTAAAAAGCTCAATTAAAGTTGAGTATGAATGGACACCTCCTAGGTGTTCCGAATGTCATATTTTTGGTCACACTTTAGAATCTTGTCCGAAGGTTGTCAAACCGACTCAGAATCAGGTACCTAATGTTAACAATCAGGTGGATGATCAAGGTTATCAGGTAGTGGGTAAAAAGAAGACAGGGAAGCCAGTGGTGAAGGATAAACAAAGGTTTGTTTATAGGCCAGTGAGAACTGAAAATGTGAAGAAATCGGCAAAAAATGACCCTAAGGTTTCAAGTAAATCCACTAATGTTAACACCAGTAATTCATTTAGTGTTTTGGGATCTGCAAGTAATGTGCTAGAGAATGACGAATCTGATCAGGATGAGGTTAAAGAGCCTGAGAATGAAACGACAGTGTTTATGGAAAAATCGAAGAAGGATGATAGTCTTCCTACAGGGGCAAGCACTCCTACTGTTGAGGTTTCCAATGGATAGCATTGCCAGCTGGAATGTTAGGGGGTTGAACCACCCTCTGAAACAAAAAGAGGTTCAGCATGTAATCAACGAAAATAATCTCAAGGTTTGTGCTATCTTAGAATCCCATGTTCATGTTTCAAAGGTGAATGATGTGTGTAGAAGAATTTGCAAGGGTTGGGAGTGGATTTCTAATGCCAGTCTGTGTAGTAAAGGGACGAGAATTGTTATTGGATGGAATTTGAAAGATGTAGATGTCATGCTTTTATCAGCTACGATGCAAGTGATGCATATTCAGATTATTTTTAAGGGTCAAAGTAAAGCTATGTATTGTTCCATGGTGTATGCGAGTAATGATTTTAAGGAGAGGAGAGATTTGTGGAAGTCACTGAAAGTCCACAAGCTCTTTGTTAACAATAATCCTTGGGTCATTATGGGCGATTTTAACTCGGCTCTTAATTTGGGAGATAGCTACATGGGAGCTTCTGGTATCTCGCATAGTATGATTGATTTTCAAGATTGTGTTGCAAACATTGAGGTGTTCGATGTTAATTGCTCGGGCATGCAGTTTACGTGGAATCAAAAACCAAAGCAAGGAATGGGAATTATGAAAAAGATTGACAGGATTATGGGTAACAGTCATTTCACGGATGCCTTTCCAAACTCGTTTGCTGTCTTTCAGCCTCACCGTGTTTCGGATCATTCACCATGTGTGTTAAAGTTGCCGGGGGTTATGCGGAGTAAACCGAAGCCGTTTAAATTTTCAAACTTCTTAACGCTTAAACCTGAGTTTATTGATGTCGTCAAGGATGGATGGGATTCGTCTATTGAAGGGGTGCCCATGTTTAGAGTAGTTAAAAAATTAAGAGCGTTAAAAAACCCGTTGAGAAACTTACTTCGAAAACAAGGGAACCTTCATGATCGTGTTACTCAGATGAGAAAAGAGCTGGATGAAGTGCAGATTAAGATTGACAGGGATCCGGCAAATGTCTCTCTCAGGAACTTAGCGGCGATTTGTCTTAAGAAGTTCAATGAAGCTACTCTTGATGAAGAGAGTTTCTTAAAGCAAAAGGCCAAGCAAAAATGGTTGCAAGTGGGAGATGCCAACACCAAGTTTTTTCACAATATGGTTAAGAGCCGAAATCATTTTTCTCAAATACAAACTATTAAGGATGCAAATGATAATGTGTTTGAAGGTGTAGAGGTAGCTAATGTTTTAGTGGAGCACTATAAAACGTTTTTAGGGAGTAAAGGTAATGTGTTGAACTCCTTAGTTCCAGATTATTTTCCTAACCGTGTTCCTGAAAACAAAGCTGAGAGGATGATCAGAGAAGTGACAAATGAGGAAGTAAAGGCGGTTTTCTTTGATATTGGAGATGACAAAGCGCCGGGTCCTGATGGATACTCAGCGGCGTTCTTTAAAAACTCGTGGCATGTTATTGGTGATGAGGTATGTCTTGCTGTTAAGGACTTCTTTATTAGTGGCAGACTTCTAAAAGAAATCAATCATACGTTTCTCGCTTTGATTCCTAAGGTGAACACTCCCACGTATGTAACTGATTACCGGCCTATTTCGTGTTGCAACGTCATTTACAAGGCTATTAGTAAAATCCTTACTAATAGGATTCTCGAGGGGATTGATGATGTTGTGAGCTCTAATCAATCGGCTTTTATTCCTGGTCGTAGAATTTCGGATAATATCCTGTTAACTCAGGAATTGCTTCACAACTATCACAGGAATACAGGGCCTCCTAGGTGTGCCTTCAAAGTTGACATCCAGAAAGCATATGACACGGTTGATTGGGACTTTCTTCGTGCGACTCTCATGGGATTTGGTTTTCATTATAAGCTGGTTGAATGGGTTATGACATGTGTGACATCTGCATCGTACTCGATAAGTATAAATGGAGATATTCATGGGTATTTTAAAGGCCAGCGGGGCTTGAGACAGGGTGATCCCATCTCCCCGTATCTTTTCACCCTTGTTATGGAAGTGTTAACTTCTATTCTCCATCAAGCCGTCAACAACAATGTGGTCTTTCGTTTTCATAATAATTGCAAGAAGCAAAAGATTGTTAATTTATGTTTTGCGGATGATCTGTTTTTATTTGCTAGGGGAGATTCGAATTCAGCAAAACTGATTATGGATGCTCTGAATAAGTTTAAAGATATGTCGGGTTTAGTTCCTAGCTTGAGCAAAAGCACTATTTTTTTCGGTAATGTTCCTTCGCGAGTTCGGGAGTTGATTTTATCCATTGTGCCGTTTTCTGAAGGTTCTTTGCCTATAAAGTATCTAGGCGTTCCTCTTATTGCCTCTAGACTGCTCAAAGGGGATTGTAAAATTTTGGTTGAGAGAATTACCAAGAGGCTTACGGATTGGAAAACGAAATTCCTCTCTTTTGCAGGGAGATTACAGCTGATTAATTCTGTTATAGCTTCAATGTATACGTATTGGGCTGCTGTCTTCGGTCTTCCTTCCAGTATCATCAAGGAAATCGAGATGATCATGAAAGGTTTTTTGTGGTCTCAAGGTTCCTTAGCATCGGGTAAAGCGAAGGTTGCATGGAAAGATGTTTGCATTCCGAAATCGGAAGGTGGTTTGGGTATTAGAAAAGTCTCAGAGGTGAATAAATCGCTAATGGTTTTTCATATTAACAGTATCGTCTCGGGTAGGAAATCTCTTTGGGTTGATTGGATTCATGAGCCGCTCAAGGGTAGAAGCTTTTGGGAGGTTAAAGTGCCACAGAATTCTACTTGGGGATGGAGGAAATTGCTGTCATATAGGAACTCAGTTCGTCACTTCTTTTGGAAACGGATTGGGAATGGCGTGAATACTTCTGTCTGGCAAGATACTTGGTGTAACGAATGTCCGTTGAGTCAATATGTGTCCCCGAGGATTATGTCGCAACATGGATTCTCTATTTACTCCAAAGTGGCTGATATTTTTAGAGAAGGAGCTTGGAAATGGCCAGATGCCTGGCGAGATTTATTTCCGGTTCTATTCAATCTTAATACGCTCAATTTGATTCCGAACAAACAGGACGTTACCCTATGGAGAAACTATGAAGGAAAGTTATTACCGTGCACTTCTAAGGTAGTGTGGGAGACTACTCGTTCTCGGGGAGTTGATGCTGATTGGTCGAAAGTGGTCTGGTCCGGATGTAACATTCCTAAACACTCATTTCATTGTTGGTTGATCTTTCGAAGGAAACTTTGGACGCAAGACAGAATCAGAAGATGGAACTGTAGTACTTCCGGTTCAATGAATATGATGTGTTGTTTGTTGTGCCAGAAGGGGATGGATTCGCATGAACACTTGTTTTTTGAATGTGCATACTCTACGCAAGTTTGGGATGCCATAAAGGAGTCAACATGTTTTAAAAATGTTCAAGGCAAATGGGAAGATATTATGAGTTGGTTAATTCCGAGAGCTACATCAAAATCGCTGAATTCGGTAGTTGCTAAACTTACTATAAAGGCGGCATCATACTTTATTTGGCAAGAAAGAAACTCCAGATTCTTTAATAATCAGTTTCGACCACCGGAACAAATTACAAACGTCATCATAAGCACGGTAAGGATGAAGCTTCAAACTTTCAAATACAAGGATAAGCCGAATGTTAGAAGTATCCTGGAAGCTTGGAAGTTATACCCGTTGGAAGCATTCATAGATAACTAAGATGTATTGTTCTGTCCTAGTTGCTAGGTGGTTTGCTTTGTGCTTGTATTTACTCTTATGTTGGCTTGTCTCATAAGAGAACTGGGGTAGTTTTTCTACTTCACTTGTTTTTATTTGTTTATTTATAAAATCACCGGGGTAAAACCCTTTACCCAAAAAAAAAAATTAAAGTTTCGTTTTATTAATCAAATAAGAGAGTTACATTGTCTTTAAACAAGAAATAAAGAGTACATAACATAAATTAACTAGTTCTTGTCTCGTTTTAAGTCACTAAGGCACAGGTCCGCCTAAGTATGTCTCGATAAGTCCTATGCATCAATTCCTGAAAACACATGTGAAAATAGGTACGTCAGCATAAAAATGCCTGTGAGATACATAGGTTTTGTGAAAATAGGTTTCATGACTTGTAAGTTAAGAGTTGTTTAATAAAGTTTAGTCATGAACCTTGTAAATTGATTTGTTTTGTAAATCATTTGAAAAACAATAAGTTCCGATGATATGTATAAATAAGAGAATAAAGTATGGTTAAATGAATAACCATGTAAAATGAGTTTGTATAAGATAAGTTGTTTGTAAAACAATGTCTTGTGAAAAAGTATGTTATTTGTGTAAAATGTTATATGTCTCAAATTGAAATGATTCAAATAACGCTACGATATGTAATACCATACAAACACTTATATATAGGAAGTGCCAGCGGTGTATCCACCGTGCTTGTATCATATTACACACGCCTCGTATATAACCAAAATATTTTACAAAGATTGATAAAATCGGTATGGAACCCTAATTCTCTCTCTCTCTAGCAGGCGATTTTCTTCCCTTCCATGGAATCGTAGTTTTTCTTCGTGCTCAGTTGTATAGCAGTGTTTAAAATCGCAACCTGAACCTGTGTTATTGATTTGGTGGGATAGATCTATTGTTTTGTCGGTCATTCTGGTTAGGCAGAAACCTAGACTTAACAAGAACTCTATTCGATCTTAATTGATTCATGGGATAGGGTTTATGCTTTATTAGGGTTTTTTCTTCTTTGTTTTTTCTTGGCTTAGTGTCGTTTTCCTGGTGCATGGTAGTTGGTTTTACGTGATGAGTGAGAGAGGAGATATTTTTGATGCGGATGGTTATCCAATCTTGTCGAATACTGCTGATTTCGTGAATGATGATTCGGACTTAACTCCTGGTACAGCTCCTGTAAGAGGCATTGGCCTTCGAGTAACTAATATTGAAGGAAACCCGATGATGCCTAGAAGAGGTTTATATGCAACATCGGGTAATTCGGTTCTTGATGGGTTGTCAAAGATCTCTAAACCTGTTAGAGGTATAGTTATTGATAAAAAGGTTCAGAATCAACCGATCAATGTGATTGATGAGCTCGAGAAGATTACGGTCCCAGCAGATCTGGTGAAAGTCAGTTCGGAGATTCAGAATTCGGATAAACATCAGGAAGAGGCTGTTGCTGGTCAGCCAGATGCTCGGAAGGATTCAAAACAATTATCGTATGCTGAATCAGTCATGGCTGTCAATTCGAAAAAGGTAAACTTTCGGAAATTGTCTACGGATGAAACACATGATGGTTGTGATGTCGTGCTTCCTAAGGAATCGATTAAAGTTGTGAAAGATAAAATGGCTAACACTTTGTATGGTTATTTCTTGGGAGACCGGGTAGCATACCCAGTTGTGGAATACTTCGTTAGAAATAATTGGAAACGATTTGGGTTACAAAAGTCAATGATGAATGCTAATGGGTATTTCTTCTTTAAGTTTGGTGATCAAGCGGGTATGATGAATGCGTTGAATGAGGGTCCGTGGATTATTCGTTCACAGCCGTTGTTCTTGGAAATCTGGTCGCCATCCGTAAAACTAGAGAAGAAGGAAGTTAGAAAGGTCCAAGTCTGGGTTAAGATTCATGAGGTACCTATAGCTGCTTACACGGAGGATGGTTTAAGCTTGATTGCATCGGCAATTGGAGAACCGAAAGCATTAGATTCATTCACAACATCCATGTGCGTTGATATGTGGGGACGAAGTAGCTATGCACGTGCTCTTATAGAAATATCTGCTGAAAATGATTTCAAGGAGGAATTGGTCATTGCGGTTCCATGTCTTGAGGGGGAGGGGTTTGTTAAGGAAAAAGTGTATGTGGAGTATGAATGGAGTCCACATAGGTGTGCTCGTTGCTGTGTTTTTGGTCATAATGAGGACTCATGTCCGAAACGGGTTGCTCGAGTGGTTAATGGTGGAAATAAAGGACAGAAGCAAATTGAGATAAAGCAACCTATGGGTCCGAAAAAGTCGAGAGTTCCTGATGCTGAAGGTTTTACGGATGTGGATAATAGGAAAGTTGCTAGAAGGACTGGTTATTCAGTTAACAAGCAAAAACAAAAGTTTGAGTATAGACCAGTGGCACCAAAAGGCAACGATAATAAAACTGGAGGTGGAGTAAAGATTAAACCAAAGTCGGCCAGTAATGTTGTTTTAAACAATCAGTTTGATGTTCTGAGGACCGATGAAGGGGAGTCTAGTAAAACAGGAGGTGGAGTGGGTATGGATCATGAGGAATCGGATGATGAGGAGGTAGTGGAAGTTTTTAATGAAATGAATGAATTTATTAGAGAAGATAATCATGGAACCACAACAAATAAAGGGGCAAGCACTCCTAATTCAGCGGTTTTAAATGGTTAGTTTTGCTACATGGAACATTAGGGGATTGAACCGTCCTCTGAAACAAAAGGAGGTTCGTCAGGTTGTTATGAATAATAATGTTAGCTTATGTGCGATTCTTGAATCTCATGTGTATGTGAATAATCTGAGTAAAGTGTGTAGCTTTGTCTTTCGGAATTGGGACTGGACTTCTAACGGGGGCTGTTGTCAGAAGGGGACTCGTATAATTCTGGGGTGGGACCCGGCGGTTGTGGATGTTATGGTAATTTCTCAAGATACTCAAGTTATGCATGTGCAGGTTATTTTTAAAGTTGATAGGAGGAAGCTGTTTTGCTCCATTGTCTATGCGGCAAACTATTATGTAACTCGTAGGGTGTTATGGCATCAACTTAAAATGCATAAAGTGCCGGTTAATAATGATCCTTGGGTTATAATGGGAGACTTTAATTCAGCTCTTAACCTGGAGGATAAGTCTATTGGTGTCTCTACTATTACTCCAGGTATGAGAGAATTTAAGGAGTGCGTGGAGGATATTGAAATGTTTGATATTAATTGTGTGGGTATGCATTTTACTTGGAACCAAAAGCCGAAGAAGGGAGTGGGTTTGCTCAAGAAAATTGATCGGGTTTTGGGTAACACTCCTTTTGTCACTGGATTTCCAGAATCGGTTGCTTTGTTTCAGCCATATGGAGTTTCAGATCACTGCCCGTGTATTTTAAAGTTTCCGAAAGGTGCTAAACCCAAACCGAAACCGTTCAAGTTTGCAAATTTCTTAGTGTTTAAGCCGAGTTTTTTGGAAATTGTTAAAACTGAGTGGGATGCTTCGATAACTGGTGTATACCAGTTTCAAGTTATGAAGAAGTTGCGCTCGCTGAAAAACCCTCTCAGATCCCTTTTGTTTGCTCAAGGTAATTTACATAAAAAAGTTGTCGATTTTCGTTGTAAACTTGAAAATATTCAAAAGGAGATTGACCAGAACCCAAGTAATGAGGAGTTTAGGATTGAAGAAGCAAAAGTGTTGTGTGAATTCCAGGAAGCTTGTCTAGATGAAGAAAGGTTCTTGAAACAAAAATCGAAAGTAGAATGGTTGCGGGCAGGGGATTCGAATTCAGCTTATTTCCACAACTCGCTGAAAAGTAGGAATCATCGAAGCCGTATAGAGGTTATGTTTGATGCTAATGGTACTTCTTATGATGGTGATAAAGTTCCGGATGCTTTAGTAAGTCATTATGAGAGTTTTTTGGGATGTCAAGACCAGGTATCGTTGGATCCTTCTCCTGAATTGTTTACTAAAAAGTTAGATTCGGTAGTAGCAAATAACATGGTTCGGCCTATTACGATTGAAGAAATAAAGTTGGCTATGTTTGCGATTGGTAATGATAAAGCTCCGGGGCCTGATGGGTTCACAGCGGCCTTTTTTAAGCATGCTTGGGATATTGTGGGTAGTGATATTTCTAATGCGGTTCTTGATTTTTTCAATACGGGGAAACTTTTGAAGCAGTTAAATCACACTCTTCTTGCTCTAGTTCCGAAGATCTCCACTCCATCGAGAGTCACTGATTACCGTCCGATTTCTTGTTGTAATGTCTTTTACAAATGCATTAGCAAGTTGTTAGTAGATCGGATAAAAGATGCATTAAATGGGATTGTTAGTATTAATCAGTCGGCGTTTGTTCCGGGGAGGAAAATATCGGATAATATTCTGCTTACTCAGGAACTGATGCACAATTATCATAGGAATTTTGGCCCTCCAAGGTGTGCGTTTAAGGTTGATATTCAAAAAGCTTATGATACAGTTGACTGGGGATTTCTAAAGAAAGTTCTTGTGGGTTTTGGTTTCCATCCTCTTATGGTGAACTGGATTATGGTATGTGTGTCTACTACTTCATATTCGGTTTGTATCAATGGCAATATTTATGGTTTTTTTGAAGGTAAGCGGGGTTTGAGACAGGGTGACCCTCTATCCCCGTACCTATTTACGCTTGTTATGGAAGTGCTAACCTGCATTCTGCAGCATATGACTAGGATTGATTCCTCGTTCAGGTTCCATAATAAGTGTGAAAAGCAACAGATTGTTAATTTATGTTTTGCGGATGACTTATTCTTGTTTGCTAGAGGAGATGTTGATTCGGCTAGGTGCATTATGAACTCTCTTAAGGATTTTTCTAAAATGTCGGGTTTGATTCCTAGCTCTAAAAAAAGTACAGGCTTTTTCTGTAATGTTCCGGATCATGTTAAAATGGCTATTCTTAGTACAGTTCCCTTTGTGGAAGGGAATCTTCCGGTTCGTTACTTGGGTGTTCCTTTATTATCTTCTCGTCTCCTATATAAGGATTGCAGTATTCTAGTTGAGCGTTTGGATCAGCGTATTCATAACTGGAAGAACAAGCTATTATCGTTTGCTGGTAGATTACAGCTTATTATTTCAGTGTTGTCAGCCATGCATGTCTATTGGTCTTCAGTTTTTATCTTACCCGTTCGGATTATTCATGATTTAGAAGCAAAATTGAGGAATTTCCTTTGGTCTCAAGGTGTTTATCAACGTGGGAAAGCGAAGGTGTCTTGGAATGCTATTTGTGTTCCTAAGCTGGAAGGAGGGTTGGGTATAAGGCGGATTCGTGATGTTAATAAAGCGCTTATGGTTTCGCATATTTGGAGTATCCTTACTAGCCGTGAGTCGCTGTGGGTTTCTTGGATTCACTCGTACAGGTTAAGGGGCCGAAATTTTTGGGATTGTAAACCGGTCCCAAATTGTTGTTGGAGCTGGAGGAAATTGTTACAACTTCGTCCGCTGATTAGAGGTTATTTCTGGTCCAAAATTGGTGATGGTAGAAGTACTTCAGTTTGGCATGACAATTGGAGTGTTATTGGTCCTTTGAGCTCTTTTTTATCGCCTAGGACTATCACGAGGGAGGGTTTTTCGTTACAGGCAACAGTAGCTGATATGTCTTTTAATGGTTCATGGTTATGGCCTGATGCTTGGAGAGACACTTACCCAGTTCAAATACAACTTGATCAGATTCATCGACAGGATAATATACAAGATCGTTTGCTTTGGAAACATGGGAATGAGTTTAGTGACTACTCTTCCTCAGGCGCATGGAATTCAATCAGAGCTAGCAAGCCGGAGGTGGATTGGTCTACTATTGTTTGGTTTTCGCAGTGTATTCCTCGCCATGCTTTCTTTATGTGGCTTATTATGCGGCGTAAATTGTTAACTCAGGATAAAATCCTCCAATGGAATACTACAAGGAGAAAGAACATGAATATGATGTGTTGTCTCTTATGCTATGAAGATTTTGACTCACATGACCATTTATTTTTTGAGTGCAAGTTTTCGGCTAAGGTTTGGGAGATGATTCGTGAAAAAGCAGGTATGGGCATGGTGGAACCTAAATGGAGTGTTATTATCGAATGGCTAAGGCATCGGGCTACATCAAAATCTGCTGCTAATCTAGTGGCTCGTTTGATTGTGGCTGCTTCTGCTTATCTTATATGGCGGGAAAGAAACCATCGATTATTCAAGAATCATGCAAGGCCGCAAGAGAGTATATGTGCTTCGATCTTTGACACTATCCGATACAAATTGATGGGCTTAAAGTTCAAGAATACTTCTAAAGTGAGGATACTTCTTGAGAAGTGGGAGATACATGGTCGTACACTCGCAGATGATGGAGGCTGAGTGATTGTTTTTTGTCAATTTTTTCTAGATGCTAGTCTAGTAGTGGTTCTCATTTAGTTGTGATAGTCTCTTTTGTTTTGATTGTTTCCACTTTCATGAGGCATGTCTCATGATTGAACTAGTAAGGGTTTTTCCTTACTACTTGTTCTGTTTTGTTTGTGAATATATAAAATCACCGGGGTAACCCTTTACCCAAAAAAAATATTACACACGCCTCGTTACTTAAATCACTAACTCAAACCAAACCATCAAGATGTAATGTTTAACAATTTTACTAAGTATGCACACAATGGTCATACATAGCATGAAATGTAATGTAAAACAATGTACTAAGTATGCACACAACGGACATACATAACATGAAATGTAATGTAAAACAATGTACTAAGTATGCACACAATGGACATACATAGCATGAAATGTAATGTAAAACAATGTACTAAGTATGCACACAATGGACATACATAGCATGAAATGTAATGTAAAACAATGTACTAAGTATGCACACAATGGACATACATAGCATAAAATGTATTGAAATCATGTACTATAAATGTACTAATGAACATAGCAAGTATATGATGTGAAAAACAGGAAAGCATGAAAGTAACAAGTAGGCACATGTGTTTCACCCCAAAACAGTTTGAAAATAGTAAAAGAGGGGTCTATGTACTCACTTGAGATTGCTCAGAAGTCCTAAGATAACCACCAAACAATGCTAGAGATCACGGAATCAAACGGCACCTAATATAGGTAACTATGTTAATGAACCGGACCTATATTGGAGGAATGGATAGAATGAGGGTTCGTAAACCAAACGAGTATGGAGACTCGTGTAATATGGTTTAACAAAGCCCACATACTAAAATGAAACCTAATCTAAGTGCTTACGACCCATTACGACCCGTTTAGGTAGTTTATGCTACTTTAACGCGTCGTTCGCGTGAAACGCTTTCGGACCGCCTAACTAGCCCTATGATAAGTAAAATATGCCTTAACATGTCTAATATTGTTGCCAAATCAGTTTATATACCAAAAGTTATGTTACATATGCTTAAAATGAATTTTGGCGTTAAAAGGGCATTTTGGTAATTTACCTAAGGCATATGAACTACCTATCATACAACTAACTAAGCGTCGTGACCATAAGGTATAACCTCGGAAGGTTATTCCCTATATACTATGGTCACCTAATGTGTTTGGTCAGATCCTAAGGATCGACCAAACGGGTCGGGTTCGAAAGTATAAGCGATTGTTTAGATCGCTTACCTTACGACCCTATATAAGCACTAAACTAAAAGTGACGAGCTAAGCATGTTAAAACATGCTTAACTAAGTTTAGAAAACAGGTTTGGTATCAAAACAAACGGTTTTTATGACACCCCAGGAAAACCAGGAAACAACGCAACCTATCTAGCTTCCTCAGTAACTACGTGCTAAATTTCGGGACGAAATTTCTTTCAAGTTGGGGATGATGTGACAACCTGAACTTTCAAGGTTAAAAACGTGATTCTAATTCCTCGAAATTCTCTTTCTTTCACGCTCCTGTTATAGTAAACTATTATCTAACTTCTCATTTTCATAAACTTGTCGAAGGCAAATCTATGTGGTTATGACTATTGGGTCGTTATTTATGTTTTTGGGTCGCGAGGGTATTGGACACACGCACACACACACGCGACTTGTATGTGGGCCGCGGTCAGCCCATACAGGCACATCGGACCAAACCATTTGAGCCCAATCTCTACTTTATTGGTATGCATATGTAATTAGAATAGAAACCATTGGACCAAACCATTTGAGCCCATTTATGTTTTTTTTACCAATCGATTTGGCAGTCCAATCTGTTGGACCTAGGCCCAGATCGGTCAAAGGAAACAACCGCCTCTAAAGACCCTATATCCATTACTTTACGTATTATATGGTTGTTTATAAAAAAAAAACAGAGAGATAACTCAAAACATAACCCTACCTCTTCCCTGGTTGTGCGACAGCAGACCCCCTCCCCTTTGTCGAAGCCCTTTTCCTTTAAAGATTGTGTTTCATGCCAAGCTTTATACACCGTGTGGATTAGTCTTAGCATCTTGTCTTTCGGTTAGTTCATCCACATTCATGTTAACTTTTATTTGATTGTTTGTTACGAGAATTTATTTGGCAAAAGTGTTATATGATATTGATTATGTTATATGATATTAATTGTTCCTCTGATGATGATCATGTGATGATATATTCTTAGGGTATGAAATTATGATAAACAACTATATGCAACAGTAAGTTGACCCTAGAGTTAGTTGACTTGTGATCGGTAGTTAATAATCATCTTGAACATGTGTTTTGGTGACCAGCATATGCCAATATAAATTCATAAGAATGTGTGAAGTGTGAAGTCCTTATACATAAAAAGTGTTGGTGAAACAGTAAATTGGTAAATCGAAGAGGGATGGCAGATTCGGATAAGTTATGTGATGTTTTGGTTATGTGCAATAATTATATTAATTTATTATTGTTTGAAAACTAGGAATGCATGACTAGATATCCTTACTGTTATGTGCATTGAAATCTTGACTCAAAATTTGATATATATAGTGGGCCGCCCATAAGGATTGGATAAGTGGGCCGGGGCTTTGATATATAAACATGGGCTCAAACAAAAACATAGGTGATCATGTATAATGTTAGTGGATCGGTTATGCACAAGCTGGGCCTCTTTGAATCCGGCTGAACCTGAGTAATCTTTGGATCCCGAGCCCAATTATAATTATGTGAATCTTAGTCTGTTTGTGCCGGGTATAAAGATTATGTTTGGGCCGGGCAATACATGTATGTGAGAAATATTTGAAGGTGTGTATTATGTTGGATTGTGGATTTATATGTTGCTTGTGTAGATAAGTTGTTACCAAGTGACTACTCATGCATTAGTGCTAGGGACCGTTGGGCTGTGAAACTGTTACCCGAGCTAGGGGCTTGAGTAGGGAATGTGTTATGATGTGAATAATTACAATGTGTCGAGAGATGTTCAAGTCTAATATCAGCGCATTATTCGTGAAACATGTGACTTACGTAAATGTGGAACTGATTGTTATGTATAATATGATAGGGTTTGATTGATCATTGTGTGAAACGTGTAATTTATTCTACCGAGCAAACCGAGGTGAGTTCACACTTTCTACAAGGCATGGGATTCCCAAGGGTTGGGAATGGGTAAAGGATTTAAATTGAAACTGCGTGATCTCCTGGTTTGGGACACGTACACACCCTCTTTATTGAAGGGTGACAACACGTGATAAGAATATAATCGGAACCTACGTAATCTCCTGGTTTGGGGATTTCGTACACACCCTCTTTACTAAAGGGTGACAACACGGATACTAGACCAAAACTCTCTATCATGAAGTCCCTCCTTTTATATCGACTTAATCGCCGGGCCAATGGCGAGCGGGTCATTAGTTAGATAGCGCTATTTAGGTTTGACAAGCCTCACACCGTGCCGCAGAGGACGGCGTGAACTAATGGATCTGGGCACGTCAATGATGATAGACATTGACATTAGGGCACCAACTTACTTCAGTCAGTGGTCGATATGGTAAACAGGTCTAGTGGTTCACATGGGGAAGCCCCCACTGATTATGGATATGGTTTGGGAAATAAAGATACTGGTTATGGTTTGGGAAAGAAGGAACTGGTTAATCATATTTTCAACTATGGGGTAACCCCCACGGCAAGTAAGCCAGCTAAAGACAAACTATGTTTTCGGAAACAACTTAAAACGAACACCCAACTGTGAACTCGCTCAACTTTGTTGTTGACTCGTTGTTACATGCCTTGCAGGCCTTTGGGTGCATATTGTTGGAACTTGCTGTCTGGGATGCTGGAGTGGTCATGGGTCGAGATACATGGATACGCGAGACGAACTTAATGGCTTTCACACACTTGGTTTATGAATTTCTTAATTAATGTATTATGCTTCCGCTGAACGTCAAATAATGTTTTGTAACACTTCTATCAATAATAAATGAAAGTTTTATTTGGAATAATTGTTATGGGTTCAACATGATTGGTGGCTTGGATCCTGGTACGTCACACGCCTAGCAGGGACATTCCCTGGGTGGTATTTTGAGGGTGTGACAGATTGGTATCAGAGCCATTGGTTATAGTGAACTTGGTTTTAAAAAGGGGAAAACGTTTTTATAAAACCAGACTATAACCGAACAGTTCTGAAAACAAGGATACGACCATGACACTCAGCTCCAGATTGCAAGGTTCGTCTTTCTTACTTGTTGCATACATTACGTGACTAGTACACATTTGTTTATGACGAAACATACGAACACACACTCGTCACTATAGCATGATATATTGAATTGCTTGCTTACTTTATGATGCGTTGATAGTATACCATAGTCCTTGGATTTTTGTGAGCCTATTACTTTGACGACCTCCGTTTGACATCTGAGTTTGAGGAACCATTTGACATGAGTTAGGAGGAACTGAGATGAGCATGCAAATCGCAATATTATTGTGGGTGCACACACAATAATAATGTGGGGTGCATGTGAGTCCCAGTGAGGCTTAACAAGTGGAAAAGGGGGTTCCGTTCCGTTATTTGTTCTATGTGAAACATAACAAACCTATAGGGGTCATGGCAGTGATTGTCCCCTACCCGAACGTGAACTTTTCATTCATCTCTGGATCCTTTCGAATCACGAATATTACCTGAACACCCATCTGAACGCCTAGCGAACTGTGTAGAATGTTAGGTGCTTATACGAACGTCCCTGAGTTGGATGTCACAGCGTCGAATGATTGATCGATACCTTTCTTACTCCTCTTCGTTTGCTGGAACTCATGTATTGACGTCTTAAATCCCGAAGTGTGATCACTTCTGCAACAATCCCGCAACGTACTGTGTATTACTCAAATAACTTGCAGCGACTCATGGGAGTCCACTC
Source organism: Helianthus tuberosus (assembly GCA_030545235.1). Lineage (NCBI taxonomy): Eukaryota > Viridiplantae > Streptophyta > Magnoliopsida > Asterales > Asteraceae > Helianthus > Helianthus tuberosus. The sequence continues at coordinate 68,169,306 of CM060356.1, read as the reverse complement.
CTACGGAATAATCGGGACATAAACGATGACAACTGACCATGGTGTGGAATGTGTAACTGCCAACACAAGGAGTAGCGCCTTAGGACGTGGCACGGACATGTGACAAGATGGACCCTGTCTCCGTTTCAAGCAACGGCATGAGAGGCAACAGTCACGGCGACATCAACGTACTCGTAATCGTAGCCTACAGTATGGAAACAGGGGTGACCTTGACAAGGATCTACTGTCGTTAAGTCAATATGTCAACAACCAAGGGAACGATGACAGTATTGGGAAATTCACGTGATCGTAACAACCTTGGTAGTGGTGCTTGTGGAAGGGCATTTTGGATTGGCGTGGGCGACGCCAGGATTGTAATATCATGGTGGCATACACGTTCTTGGTAACGAATCACTTCGTCTCTGTTCTCTATAACCCTGATGCTTCTTGAAACCCAACCTGTGGTGGAATCGGCTAATGGCAGGACAATGGAAACCTCATATGATCGTTGGGATGCAAACTCGACCTTGTGGGACAAATGTTCGACATCGACCTTATTTCTGTGTTCTTGATAGATGTATCCTGTGAGGAGAAGGTTTTACGCATCCCTCTCCTTAGTGGAGAATTGTTATCTGTTCTAACGCGCCAGAGTGGCGCAACGGTTAGCGTCATTTCAACAACGAAAGCCAGGAGTGTCTACGGAAGGATTACCCTGCCATGATAGCACTTGTTACTGATGTCAAGGCTAAGGAAACGGATAAGTCTTCTACACTCGCAATCATCTACCTGAAAGAAGTGGTTGCTAGGCACGAGGTGCCAACCTCCATTATCTCTTATCGCGACCACAATTTGCATCTGATTTGTGGCAAGCGATGCACAAATCCTTTGGCTCACGTCTAAACATGAGCACAGTATGTCATCCACGGGCGGATGGGCAGTCTGAACGTACCATCCAAACCCTTGAAGACATGCTTTGAGCATGTGAAATCGACTCGGGTAACGGCCGGGAGCGGCACCTACTTTTGGTGGAATTTTCGTATGACAACAGTTACCACAATTGACTCCGTTCGAGGCCTTGTACGGACGGAAATGCCGATCACCTCTTTGCTGGGCAGAAGTTGGTGACAGCCAAATCATAGGCCCAGAACTTGTGGTAGACACAACTGAGAAGATTGCTCAGATACGACAACGAATGGCGGCAGCTCGTGATCGTCAGGAAAAGCTACGCTGATAAGCGCAGGAAACCACTCGAGTTTCAGGTTGGGGATCGAGTGCTACTCAAAGTCTTACATTGGAAAGATGTAGTTCATTTTGATAAACGAGGCAAGCTCAACCCGCGTTATGTCGGACCTTTTGAAATTACTGAGCGAGTTGGCAAAGTCGCTTACAGATTGAATCTGCCTGAAGAGCTCAGCGGAGTTCACAACGTATTTCACGTGTCAAATCTGAAGAAGTGTCTGTCAGACGAGACCCTCATAGTTCCTTTGAAGGAGCTCACAATCGACGATCAGTTGCGATTCGTCGAGGAACCTGTTGAAATCACAGACTGAGACGTTAAGGTTCTCAAGCGCACCAGAATACCTCTTGTTCGAGTTCGTTGGAACTCCCGTCGTGGCCCAGAGTTCACCTGGGAACGAGAAGACCAAATGAAACTCAAGTATCCCCAGTTGTTCGAGAAAAGTGCAACCACTGCTGAGGCTGAATCTACTGCGGAATTTCGGGACGAAATACTAAAGCAACGGGGGGATGATATGACACCCCAGGAAAACCAGGAAACAACGCAACCTATCTAGCTTCCTCAGTAACTACGTGCTAAATGTCGGGACGAAATTTCTTTCAAGTTGGGGATGATGTGACAACCTGAACTTTCAAGGTTAAAAACGTGATTCTAATTCCTCGAAATTCTCTTTCTTTCACGCTCCTGTTATAGTAAACTATTATCTAACTTCTCATTTTCATAAACTTGTCGAAGGCAAATCTATGTGGTTATGACTATTGGGTCGTTATTTATGTTTTTGGGTCGCGAGGGTATTGGACACACACACACACGCGCGGCTTGTATGTGGGCCGCGTGTAACACCTGTGTCATTTCAACCATCAAACAAATGCCAAACCAATGAAATATTGTATTTCATACTTTGGACTTGTATAAATATGTGTATCTTTTGCACATATCAACTCTTGTTCGATTTCAAGCTCTAAATCGCTTTCTGGAAGGTTATACGCGCACTAATGCGTAAATATAACCAGTTTAATGCAACAAACACTCCGGAATAGTGAAATAGGCTTAAAATACCTTAAATAACCTATACATAACTTAGATATAAGTTTTGGAAGGTTTGGTGTGGTGAAATCAAAGTTAAATCGCTTACAGGGACTAAAGTTGACAAACTACGAAAGTTTACCAATTTGAACTGTAACAGACATTCCGGAACATGACCATAAGTTAAACATACCATAAATATCCTTTACATAGCTTAGAAATAGGCTTTGAGGGGTTCGGTATGCTAAAATAAACTTTTGGGTCATTCAGGGACTAAAAGTGTCAGAAAGTGCACAAGTTTGCATTTTCGCGCATAACTTACGTTCTGAATATATCCGGACATCCAAAAATTTATGTAAGCACTAAAATATTTTATTTTAGTGTTCGCCATAAGAAAAATCCATTCGTCACGTCATTTGGATCGTTTTTCGCGCTTGTGCGCATTCCGTCGTAATTAAGCGAACATCGCGTTCGTACGACCAAACGAACCAACATCCGAGATATTTTTGAGCATGTTTTGAGTCCCCTATACTTTAACTTCATTTTAGAGCCTTGAAATGAGGTTAACGGGGTTCAAACGCATCGAAAAAGGCCTTAAACACGTGCAGGGACCATTTCTGCCAATTCTGAAACTTTTCTGATTCAGGGGGGTGCTAGCGTAGCGCGAGCCCTATGGGCTTACCCGTCGCGCTACGCGACTGCCTATTCTGGACAGAAAACATGCAGAAATATCAGTTTTGCACTTTCGGGACCAGATTCGATGTATTAGCCGTTGTTTAATTCACAACCACACATTCTAAACTTGCTTAGTCAGCGGATAAGGGTGGAATTTAGGCACCATAACTTTGCAACACATGTATGGATGGAATTTAAGCACCTAAGCACCATAACTTTGCAACACATGTATGGATGGAATTTAAGCACCATAACTTTGCAACACATGTACGGATGGGATTAAGGCACGTTTTCCATGAAACGATCTTAACGGTTCGGGTATTCCTATAAATACCCATCCACCCCCATTGCTAAAATCACTAGAATCTTGATCTTAGGAACTCTAAGTTGAAACCATTGTTTCATACCTGAGATTCTTGGATCGAGATTAGCATTCGGGGACCCTTCGTAAGTATTCTTTCGTTCTTTTCCTTATTTTACTGCTTTTCGAGTCAGAAAGTCAAACTTTGTTTGACTTTCAGCGTTGACCAGTAATGGTCAATGCGAAGTTCGTTTGAACTTCGCAACGTGAGTGTAATCACGTTGGTCATATGCCCACTGATTACCACGTTGTCTAGGGTCGTAGGGTAAGCGATCTAATAAATCGCTTATACCTCGAACCCGACCCAGTTTGGTCGATCATTAGGATCCGACCAAACACATTAGGTGACCATAGTAGGTAGGGAATAACCTTCCGAGGTTATACCCTATGGTCGCATCGTTTAAGTAGTTGTATGATAGGTAGTTTATATGCCTTAGGTAAATTACCAGAATACCCTTTTCATGTATAATTGGTAATTAAGCATATGTAACCTAAACCTTTGTCACATAACTAATTATGTAATATGTTTAGGCATATAACACTTGTCATAGGGCTAGTTAGGCGGTCCGAACGCGTTTCAGGCGAACGACGCGTTAAAGTAGCATAAGCTTCCTAAACGGGTCGTAATGGGTCGTAATCAATTATGTTAGGTTTCATTTAGTATGTAGGCTTTGTTAAACCAAATGACACGAGTCTCTACACTCGTTTGGTTTACAAACCCTAATGCTACCCGATCTTCCGATTTAGGTCCAGTTTATTAATGTAGTTACCTATAGTAGGTGCCGTTTGATATCCGCGATCTCTAGCATTGTTTGGTTGTTACTCAAGGACTTCTGAGCAATCTCAAGTGAGTACATAGACCCCTCTTTTACTGTTTTCCAAACTGTTTTGGGGTGGAACACATGTGCCTACTTGTTACATTCATGCTTTCCCGTTTTCACATCATATACCTGCTATGTTCGTTAGTACATTATAGTACATGATTTCAATACATTTTATGCTATGTATGTCCATTATGTGCATACTTAGTACATTGTTTTACATTGCTTTTCTGTTGCATATGCTTATCCAGTATATGAACACATTATACTACATATTGAACCGTTGTAAACATTTGACTATGTGAACCGTTGTAATCATTTGACTATGTGATCCGTTGATATCTGTGAACCGTTTGTATCTGTGATCCGTTGATATCTGTGAACCGTTTGTATCTGTGAACCGTTTGTATCTGTGAACCGTGTGAACCGTATTTGACTATACATGAACATTTCTATACTTGTTAAACATTTCATCTTGATAGTTTGGTTTGAGTAAGTGATTAAGTAACGAGGCGTGTGTAATATGATACAAGCATGGTGGATACGCCGCTGGTACTTCATATATATAAGTGTTTGTATGGTATTACATATCGTAGCGTTATTTGAATCATTTCAGTTTGAGACATAGAACATTTTATACAAATAACATACTTTTCACAAGACATTGTTTTACAAACAACTTATCTTATACAAACTCATCTTACATGGTTATTTATTTAACCATACATTATTTACTTATTTATACATATCATCTGAACTCATTGTTTTTCAAATGATTTACAAAACAAAGCAAATTACAAGGTTTATGACTAAACATTTTCTCAAACATAAGTCATGAAACCTATTTTCACAAAACCTATGTATCTCACAGGCATTTTTATGCTGACGTACCTATTTTCACATGTGTTTTTCAGGAGCTGTTGCATAAGATGATCAAGATACCCATAGGCAGACTTGGGCTTTAGTGACAATAAAAGATGCAAGACTAGTTAATTATGTTGTATTTTCTTGTTTGTTAAGACATTGTAACACTTTTAATCAATAAAACGAAACTTCAATTACCATGGATTTGAAACAATTAATTCTGTTACAACACTCCCCGACGTTTCCGCCACGTTTTGTATGTTCTACGTGGTCGGGGTGTGACAGAAAAGATGGTATCAGAGCCAATGGTTATAGGGAATTAGGTTATTAGTAATGCTTTGACCTAGTCTATAACCTTCTTAGGACCCTAACGCGAGTTTACTTGCGTTTAGTCATAAAACAATACCGTCACCTATCCTTAGGCGACTACCACAACAAGAACATAATTTTCGAAACCGCTTTGAAAACTAATCATCTGTTCTAGGATGATTAATTACTAGGTTTTGAACCCTCTGTTATAAGGTTTTGAACCCCTTTGAGTTTTCAAAAATCTCGTCAAGGTTTTGGGTTTTAAATAATGTGAACACGTGCAAACTGGAAGGGTGAATGCCTGTATTCTGAGTTTTCTGTCTAGGCAAGCACTTCGTATACATCTCAACCAGACGCGAGACCAGTTGTGCTTACCTGGGAATTCTTGGGATGAGTGTTCACTTATAGGCGAGCATGTCTTCGCGATACATTATTTTTGACCTATTTACTTTGATTAATCACCGAGGTCGTTTGTTACTTTGTAGTAACAAACAAATGACCACTATCCATTGCTTTCATCAAATTTGTTTCATCTCATTCTTTTCGTCTAATTCTCTCACTCGTTTCCTTTCATGTTTCCTCTTTTAGAATGCCTCCTCGACGCGAAAACCAGATAGCGACTGCCGAGCTGGCAGAAATCATTGCGCAGCAAATGGCTGCTCAATTCCCAAACCTCTTTGCTCTATGGAATCAAGCCAACAACAACAACGGTCCATGCAATTTCAAGAGTTTCAACTCGGCTAAACCACTCAAGTTTAGTGGTTCTGAGGGAGCGACTGGGCTTCTTCAATGGTTCGAGAGCATTGAGAATACTTTCCGCCACGTGCAGTGTCCTGACAATCGCAAGGTCGAGTTTGCTTCGAGTGTGTTCCAGAAGAGAGCCCTTACGTGGTGGAATGGGGTTATGAGAGATCGTGGTGCAGAAGTTGCTCTAGCACAGACATGGGCTGAACTTAGGGCCCTTATGATGAAGGAATTCTGTCCTCGACACGAGATCAGGGCTTTGGAAAGGGAATTCGACAATCTGGAGCAAGACAGCGGTGAGCATCGAGCCTACACGGACCGTTATGAGGAGTTAAGTCTGTTATGCCCAAACATGGTCACGCCTTTGGATAAGGCAATCGAAAAGTACATTGATGGCCTCCCTGATTCAATACAAGACATTTTGACTGGTAGCAACCCTACTACAGTTAGACAGGCCATTGAGCTATCTGCAACCTTGACTGAATCAAAGATCAGGAAAGGTAAACTTTTCCGAAAAGGTGACAAGAAGCCGGTCGAAGAATCGAAACCAATCGAGGAATCAAAGATCATGGATGAACAGACTGGATCCCCTAAGAGGTCAAAGAAGCGAAAGGCTTCTCAGAACTACGCTGTGGTCGCTCACAATGATCAAGCCGTTCTCAACCAACCAGCTCAACCCCCTGCCAGGAAACCCTACAACGGAACTGCACCCTTGTGCAACCAATGTGGCCTACATCATCATGCTGGGGTGAAGTGCCGCACATGCCAAGTTTGCGGACTTATAGGTCATACAGCTAGGGTTTGCCCAACCGCAGCTGCACCAAATCAAGCTGGCAACAATCCTGCTCAAGCTCGTTTTCCACCGGGATCTTGCTACAACTGTGGCGAGATGGGCCATTTTCGTAGGAATTGCCCAAGGCTTGCTAATGCAAATCCAGCGCAGGGATGAGCATTTGATCAACCAGAAGACAACATCGTTTAGAAATAATCACGTCTTATGTATTATTTTCTTTTGTTGTCAAGATCCAAGAAACAGTTGTTATCGTTGTTTATAAATAAATCTTTTATTTACATTGCAATGTATTTATGTGATTGTATGTATAAACAACATATCCCCTACAATACCGACAATCAAGGAACCGCATTCCTTGAAGAACGGACTATTCCCAAATTTCTTCCATTATATGATCTCTTGCGTTTTTCACGAAAATCCTAAGTACCCGTTTCTTCCAAGAGAAACGAAGTACGAGGTGCCAAGTTAATAGCAATCAATAACAAGATAATAACAATTAAACAACTATGTGTTTATGTGCTTATGAACATTACAAAACAAACTGTGCGGACTGTACAAGAAATTACGTAATTATGGATGCATACATAATTATGGAATTTAGTGCACAGAAACCACAGCGAGCTTTGTGATGTACCTAGAAGTTAACCCTATTCATTTCCAATTCTGATGAAGTATCCGTTGAGGAAAAATGAACTAGCTATTCATTTTTCACTTCTGAAGAATATCCGTTGAGGAAATGAATATCCGTTTATCCTTCATTTCCAATTCTGAAGAATACCCGTTGAGGAAAATGACTCCGTTTGTGCCTTTTCGTTCTGAAGAGTATCCGTCGAGGGAAATGAATATCCGTTTATTTAATCCTTCATTTCCGAACCTGAGGAAACAACCGATGAAAATGACTCCGTTAGTTCATTTTCGTTTCTGAAGATTATCCGTCGAGGGAAATGAATATCCGTTTATTAAATCCTTCATTTCCGAACCTGAGGAAACAACCGTTGAAAATGACTCCGTTAGTTCATTTTCGTTTCTGAAGATTATCCGTTGAGGAAATGAATATCCGTTGTTTAATCCTTCATTTCCGAACCTGAGGAAACAACCGTTGAAAATGACTCCGTTAGTTCATTTTCGTTTCTGAAGATTATCCGTTGAGGAAATGAATATCCGTTGTTTAATCCTTCATTTCCGAACCTGAGGAAACAACCGTTGAAAATGACTCCGTTTGTTCATTTTCGTTTCTAAAGATTTGTCCGTTGAGGAAATGAATATCCGTTTGTCTATCATTTTCATTTCCGTTTCTGAGGAAGCATCTGTTGAAAATGACTCCGTTTGTTCATTTTCGTTTCTGAAGATTTTCCGTTAAGGAAATGAATCCCCGTTTGTTTATTCCTTCATTTCCGCTTCTGAAGAATACTCGTTGAGGAAAATGACTCCGTTTGTTCATTTTCGTTCTGAAGAATGTCCGTTAAGGAAATGACAGGATTATGCTTCACATATCTCTGGTGGTTATCTGACACAAAGTCACAAATAGACTCCTACGAATTAATTTCGGGACGAAATTTCCTAAAGTAGGGGAGACTGTAACACCTGTGTCATTTCAACCATCAAACAAATGCCAAACCAATGAAATATTGTATTTCATACTTTGGACTTGTATAAATATGTGTATCTTTTGCACATATCAATTCTTGTTCGATTTCAAGCTCTAAATCGCTTTCTGGAAGGTTATACGCGCACTAATGCGTAAATATAACCAGTTTAATGCAACAAACCCTCCGGAATAGTGAAATAGGCTTAACATACCTTAAATAACCTATACATAACTTAGATATAAGTTTTGGAAGGTTTGGTGTGGTGAAATCAAAGTTAAATCGCTTACAGGACTAAAGTTGACAAACTGCGAAAGTATACCAATTTGAACTGTAACAGACATTCCGGAACATGACCATAAGTTAAACATACCATAAATATCCTTTACATAGCTTAGAAATAGGCTTTGAGGGGTTCGGTATGCTAAAATAAACTTTTGGGTCATTCAGGGACTAAAAGTGTCAGAAAGTGCACAAGTTTGCATTTTCGCGCATAACTTACGTTCTGAATATATGCGGACATCCAAAAATTTATGTAAGCCCTAAAATATTTTATTTTAGTGTTCGCCATAAGAAAAATCCATTCGTCACGTCATTTGGATCGTTTTTCGCGCTTGTGCGCATTCCGTCGTAATTAAGCGAACATCGCGTTCGTACGACCAAACGAACCAACATCCGAGATATTTTTGAGCATGTTTTGAGTCCCCTATACTTTAACTTCATTTTAGAGCCTTGAAATGAGGTTAACGGGGTTCAAACGCATCGAAAAAGGCCTTAAACACGTGCAGGGACCATTTCTGCCAATTCTGAAACTTTTCTGATTCAGGGGGGTGCTAGCGTAGCGTGAGCCCTATGGGCTTACCCGTCGCGCTACGCGACTGCCTATTCTGGACAGAAAACATGCAGAAATATCAGTTTTGCACTTTCGGGACCAGATTCGATGTATTAGCCGTTGTTTAATTCACAACCACACATTCTAAACTTGCTTAGTCAGCGGATAAGGGTGGAATTTAGGCACCATAACTTTGCAACACATGTATGGATGGAATTTAAGCACCTAAGCACCATAACTTTGCAACACATGTATGGATGGAATTTAAGCACCATAACTTTGCAACACATGTACGGATGGGATTAAGGCACGTTTTCCATGAAACGATCTTAACGGTTCGGGTATTCCTATAAATACCCATCCACCCCCATTGCTAAAATCACTAGAATCTTGATCTTAGGAACTCTAAGTTGAAACCATTGTTTCATACCAGAGATTCTTGGATCGAGATTAGCATTCGGGGACCCTTCGTAAGTATTCTTTCGTTCTTTTCCTTATTTTACTGCTTTTCGAGTCAGAAAGTCAAACTTTGTTTGACTTTCAGCGTTGACCAGTAATGGTCAATGCGAAGTTCGTTTGAACTTCGCAACGTGAGTGTAATCACGTTGGTCATAGTCCCTTGGGACTATGCCCACTGATTACCACGTTGTCTAGGGTTGTAGGGTAAGCGATCTAATAAATCGCTTATACCTCGAACCCGACCCAGTTTGGTCGATCATTAGGATCCGACCAAACACATTAGGTGACCATAGTAGGTAGGGAATAACCTTCCGAGGTTATACCCTATGGTCGCATCGTTTAAGTAGTTGTATGATAGGTAGTTTATATGCCTTAGGTAAATTACCAGAATACCCTTTTCATGTATAATTGGTAATTAAGCATATGTAACCTAAACCTTTGTCACATAACTGATTATGTAATATGTTTAGGCATATAACACTTGTCATAGGGCTAGTTAGGCGGTCCGAACGCGTTTCACGCGAACGACGCGTTAAAGTAGCATAAGCTTTCTAAACGGGTCGTAATGGGTCGTAATCAATTATGTTAGGTTTCATTTAGTATGTAGGCTTTGTTAAACCAAATGACACGAGTCTCTACACTCGTTTGGTTTACAAACCCTAATGCTACCCGATCTTCCGATTTAGGTCCAGTTTATTAATGTAGTTACCTATAGTAGGTGCCGTTTGATATCCGCGATCTCTAGCATTGTTTGGTTGTTACTCAAGGACTTCTGAGCAATCTCAAGTGAGTACATAGACCCCTCTTTTACTGTTTTCCAAACTGTTTTGGGGTGGAACACATGTGCCTACTTGTTACATTCATGCTTTCCCGTTTTCACATCATATACCTGCTATGTTCGTTAGTACATTATAGTACATGATTTCAATACATTTTATGCTATGTATGTCCATTATGTGCATACTTAGTACATTGTTTTACATTGCTTTTCTGTTGCATATGCTTATCCAGTATATGAACACATTATACTACATATTGAACCGTTGTAAACATTTGACTATGTGAACCGTTGTAATCATTTGACTATGTGATCCGTTGATATCTGTGAACCGTTTGTATCTGTGATCCGTTGATATCTGTGAACCGTTTGTATCTGTGAACCGTTTGTATCTGTGAACCGTTTGTATCTGTGAACCGTGTGAACCGTATTTGACTATACATTGTCACACCCCCCAAATTCCACCTGCGGAGTACCGTCCGCTTGAGGGCGTGACCGACCAGGATCCAGCCACCAATTATACTGAGCATTGGATAATAGTAAGGATGATCACCAACCATAATGGTTAGTAAACACCATAGTTTAAAGTTCAAATGTTTAGGTTCAAATAACAGTTAAGTAAGTAGCGGAAGCATAGATAAAATAGTTTAAACAAAGTTCATAGTTCAAATTAATTAGAACCCAACATGCGGGTTTAGGCGACCACTACACTTCCCAAGCTGCAAGCCCCTGAGTCACTGGTTACCTGCAAAGCATGCAGTAAGGGGTCAACAATAATGCTGAGTGAGTTCACTAGTTGTCCAGTTTTAATTACCAAAAACTTGTTTCACCAGTTAATTTATCCGTTTATACATGCCATGGGGAGCTACCCCAAAAGTTAGCAACTAAACTGTTTTTCCAATACCGAACACTAGGTGACCGTTGCGTATCCGCAAGAGTGCCCCGATGTCAATGTTCTATCATCATTGACGGATGCCTGAGTACATTAGTTCACGACCGATCCCATACCTTGGCACGGTGTGAGGTTGGTAAGACCTAAATAGCGCTATCAACTAATAACCCGTTCGCCTGGCCCCGGCGACTAATCGGTATTAAGTAGTAGGGACTTTAAGTGATAGAGTTTCGTTTAGTGCCGTTTGTTGCAATCCGTATAAACAGTAATTAACTAAAAGGTTCCCAATAACAAGGGAAGAAAAGTAAGTTGTATCCCTCATAAGGGGGATAGTGTTGTTTTTAGTTCCGCTTCCCAAACCACCGGGAATACATGCTTTAGGTTGTGAACTCACCTTGGGTTGCTCGGTAGATTAATTACCCGGTTGATCACGTTGGTCACCACGTCCTAGCATGGTTACCAAGATAGGTCAAGTTGGGGTACAAGTAAACACGTATAATCTACACATAACTAACACATAGCATGCACAACATATAATTACCCAATTAGTCATTGGGTCCGTCTAAGTTCTTTAACAGCAACAGTTAACAGTTAACACGTAGCCCATCTAAACAGTAACAAGCATGTACAGTCAACCACTTGGGCCCAATAACAAACAGCCCAGTCGAGACCAGGTGGTCTCGACTCGAGAACACATAGTTGCGAGTCGCAACCGGAGGTTGCGGCTTGTTACGTCTTGGTTGCGAGTCGCAACCGGAGTTTCGACTTGTCATGACTTGGTTACGAGTCGCAACCGGAGGTTTCGAGTCGCAACCGTTGTAGTCTCGAGTTGTTACGTTTTGGTTGCGAGTCGCAACCGGAGGTTTCGAGTCGCAACCTTGGATACGTGCACAAGAATCCTTCTAGAACCTCTGATGTACTAGCCAATGAGATTGCAATTTCATGTAAATTGTGTACTATCTCCACTAACATGTTTTATTGTCTAATATCCCACTAAATCAGATCAAACAAGGCATATTTGAATATTCCTATCACCTTCAAACTTGTTCTTCATATGTTCATCATATATTCATGCATATTCAACATATAATCATCATATCCTCATCCTACACAACATTGTATTTTTCGAGCAAAAATCATAGCACATAGACTAGTTACCAAAGCAACATTTCCCTTCATTTTTCTAGCATGAATCATTTATTCAAACACACTAGCTTATCCATATCATATAGTTATTTCAAGTCATTCATTTGGCTCATAAGCAACACACATTGTTCATTTGCATTTGATAACAATTCTATTACCTAACAAGCACATAATCAATTAAACATCCAACTAATCAATTAGTTTGTGCATCATGAATCATCATTCTAAGTCAAACAACTATAATACACTAACCGGTTGGATGGAGGGGTACAAAAGATCGATGAACCAAGTTCCGAGTGATGACCACAAGCTTGAACCGAGATGATCCGAGATGATCCGAGAGCTCCTTTTGTTGTAGCCGGTTTGATCCGAGAGAGGGAGAGGAGAGGAGGTGAGTTTGATGTTAGAACTTTAGGGTTTTAGGGTTTTTAGAGAGAGAGAGGGAGAGTGTGAGTGAGAGGATGTAAGAGAGTGATGTTGCAAAAATGGTGAAAGTTGTGAGGGTTGGCCATATATCGAGTGGGTTAGGGGGGGGGGGGGGGGGTTTCCGGCTGGGCTAAGGTTACGGCCCAACCGGCCCAAGTCGTTCCTTGTTTACTCGAGACCGAGTGGTCTCGAGTCGGGTTCGGTTCGAGTCACACACACATATATATATATATATATATATATATATATATATATATATATATATATATATATATTTGTTACATACACGTTATCGACATAAAGCACATAGAATTAACAACTTCCATTTAATAATAATATACATATACGCTAAGTGGTTACAAGGTGTTCGCTCGGGAAAAACCTAGAATGTCACATTATCCCAAGTTTTAAGAACTTTCGTCCCGAAAGTTAAAGCAGCCACTGACAAGCTAGTAAAAGTGAGAGCGTTTCAACGGGGTGTCACATCATCCCCCCGTTAGTTTGGAATTTCGTCCCGAAATTCAGTTGTAGCTTCAGTGCTGGGGGTTTCATTTGGGAACAGCTGGGGATACTTGCGTTTCATCTGGTCTTCCCGCTCCCAGGTAAACTCTGGGCCGCGGCGTGAGTTCCAACGAACTCGTACGAGAGGTATCTGGCTACGTTTGAGGGTTTTGATCTCACGATCCGTGATCTCAACCGGTTCCTCAGTAAAGTGTAGCTGTTCGTCAATAGTAAGTTCCTTGTAAGGAATGACGAGTGTTTCATCTGACAGGCACTTCTTCAGATTAGACACGTGGAAGACGTTGTGCACAGCACTCAGTTCTTCAGGCAGATTCAATCTGTAAGCGGCCGTGCCGATCTTCTCGATAACTTCAAAGGGTCCGACATATCTTGGGTTAAGCTTGCCCCGTTTTCCAAAACGAACCACACCCTTCCAGGGTGAGACCTTAAGTAGAGCCCGTTCACCAACCTGGAACTCTTGCGGTTTCCTATCTTTATCAGCGTAGTACTTTTGACGGTCACGAGCTGCCGCCATGCGTTGCCTAATCTGGGCAATCTTTTCTGTGGTGTCGACTACATGTTCCGGGCCTGTGATCTGGCTGTCACCAACCTCAGCCCAGCAGAGAGGCGATCGACATTTACGGCCGTACAATGCCTCAAAGGGTGCTGCCTGAATGCTGGTGTGGTAGCTGTTGTTGTAGGAGAATTCCACCAACGGTAGGTGCTTCTCCCAATTCTTGCCAAAATCGATCACACATGCCCTAAGCATATCTTCGAGGGTTTGGATGGTGCGTTCAGACTGCCCATCCGTTTGCGGGTGATAGGCGGTGCTCATGTCTAAACGTGAGCCAAAAGATTTGTGCATGGCTTGCCACAACTCAGAAGTAAAACGCGCGTCGCGATCAGAAATAATAGAGGTAGGCACTCCGTGCTTCGAGACCACTTCTTTTAAGTATACCTCTGCTAGGGTAGAGAACTTGTCTGTTTCTTTGATAGCCAAAAAGTGTGCAGACTTAGTTAAGCGATCCACTATTACCCAAATGGTGTCATTTCCTCGTTGAGACCTAGGCAGGCCAGTAACAAAATCCATGGAAATCTGCTCCCATTTCCATTGCGGGATCTCTGGCTGTTGGAGTAGGCCTGATGGTTTCTGATACTCAGCCTTGACTCTTGCGCAGGTTAAACACTTTCTGACATACGTTGCTATGTGGGCTTTCATGCCAGGCCACCAATAGGTAGCCCTCAAGTCGTGGTACATCTTATCTGACCCTGGATGTACTGAGTAACGGGACTTATGAGCTTCATCCATCACAAGGTCACGTAAATTTCCATAAAGCGGAACCCATATGCGTCCGGCTACGTAGTAAGCACCGTCTTCTTTTTGTTCCAATCGTTGTCTCGATCCTCGCAGGGACTCGGCCCTGATGTTCTCGGCTTTCAATGCTTCAACCTGAGCATCCCGAATTTGATTAGGGAGGTTCGAGTGGATAGTGAGCTGTAAAGCACGAACACGCTTGGGTTTGGTCTCCTTTCTGCTGAGGGCATCGGCTACCACATTAGCCTTGCCTGGGTGATATTTGATTGCACACTCGTAGTCATTTAGGAGTTCGACCCATCGGCGTTGCCGCATATTCAACTCCTTTTGTCCCATTATGTGCTGGAGACTCTTGTGATCAGTGTAAATCGTGCACTTGGTGCCGTACAAGTAGTGTCTCCAAAGCTTGAGCGCGAAGACCACAACTCCAAATTCTAAGTCATGCGTCGTATAGTTCCGTTCGTGGACCTTGAGTTGTCGCGAGGCGTAAGCAATAACTTTCTCGCGTTGCATCAATACGCAGCCAAGTCCTTGAATAGAAGCGTCGCAGTAAACGACGAAGTCGTCGGTACCTTCGGGTAAGGAGAGGATAGGAGCACTACAAAGGTTCCTCTTTAGTTCCTGGAAGGCAGATTCCTGAGCACCACTCCATTTGTAAGCAACACCCTTCTGAGTGAGTGTCGTAAGTGGTTGAGCGATCTTAGAGAATCCCTTGATAAATCTTCGATAGTATCCCGCCAATCCCAAGAATTGGCGAACTTAGGTCGGAGTCTTAGGTACGGGCCAATTCTTAATGGACTCAATCTTAGCGGGGTCAACATGAATCCCTTCCTGATTGACGATGTGTCCAAGGAAATGGACTTCTCTAAGCCAGAAATCACATTTCGAGAATTTGGCGTACAGCTGTTCATTGCGAAGAAGTTCGAGAATAAGACGTAGGTGTTGTTCATGCTCCTCTTGGCTCTTCGAGTAGATTAGGATGTCGTCGATAAACACGATTACGAACTTGTCGAGGTAGGGTTTGCATACTCGGTTCATGAGATCCATGAAGATTGCAGGTGCGTTGGTCATACCGAAAGGCATAACAAGGAATTCGTAGTGACCATAACGGGTTCTGAAAGCAGTCTTAGAGATGTCCTCATCGCGGACTCTCAGCTGGTGATAACCCGATCTCAGGTCGATCTTGGAATAATAGCTCGACCCTTGCAGCTGGTCGAACAGGTCGTCGATACGGGGAAGTGGATAACGATTCTTGATGGTAACCTTGTTAAGTTCGCGGTAGTCAATGCACATTCGGAATGAACCATCTTTCTTTTTGACGAAGAGCACTGGGGCTCCCCAGGGTGATGAACTAGGACGGATAAAACCTTTGTCCAAAAGTTCTTGTAGCTGAGTAGAAAGCTCCTTGAGCTCCGCGGGGGCTAATCGATAGGGTGCACGAGCTATAGGCGCTGCTCCGGGAGCTAGCTCGATTTGAAATTCAACCTGACGGTGAGGAGGGAGTCCAGGTAGTTCCTCCGGGAATACCTCGGGATAGTCGCGTACCACTGGAAAATCTTCAATCCTGTTTTCCCTTTTCTGTGTGTCGGTAATGAGTGCTAAGATAGCGGTGTGCCCCTTTCGTAGGTACTTCTGGGCCTTTAAGAATGAAATGATGCCTGTGACTTCTCCGCTCTTGTCGCCTTGAACTATAAGGGGTTTGCCAGGGGGACGGGGAATACGAATAGCTTTCTCCTGGCAGAGGATTTCAGCTCGATGTTTGGATAACCAATCCATACCAATGATGACGTCGAAGCTTCCAAGAATGATGGGGAAAAGATCAATACAGAAGGTCTGACCAGACAACTCTAATTTGCAGTTACGAATTATGTGTGAGGCCTCGAGGTTTCTACCATTAGCTATTTCAACGGTGTGCTTAGAGCTCAGCGGCGTAAGAGTGAGCTTAAGTTTCTTACTAATACGTAGGGATACATAACTAGCATCTGCTCCGGAATCAAATAGCATGGAAACATAACGATCATTAAGTAGGAACTTACCCGCTACAACGTTGGGGTCATTCCTCGCTTCCCCAGCTCCAATCACAAAAGCCTTTCCTCTAGCACCATTTCCAGCATTGCTGTTATTGTTCCCAGCACCCTGATTGTTGTTGTTTTGATTCAGTTCAGGGCAATCCTTCCGCATGTGCCCCATTGCTCCACACTTGAAGCATCCACGGTTGTTTCCTTGTTGCTGCTGTTGATGTGGTTGTTGCTGATTCTGCCTAGCGGGGAACTGGCTTCGGCAGTCTTTGGCTTCATGCCCCATCTTGTTGCATCGCTGACACTGACCTTTTCCACATGGCCCACTGTGATGTCGGTTACATTTGTTACACTTAGGGTGGTTTCCTCGATAGCCACCCTGTTGCTGAGGGCCCTTGTTGCTCTCAGTCTTCCTTTGTTGAACTGGGGCCCTGAGTGGGGTTAGCATCCTTTCCCTGACTTCCATCCCACTTTTGCTTGTTATCGCCAGAAGTTCCAGCAGTAGCACCGATCCTCTTGGGCAGCTTGCCCTCTTCCACAGCCTGATTGGTGAGTTTGTGAGCAAGACGAACCACGGGCTGTATGGTGTTGAGGTTGGCCGAGGTCACATGGCTCCGAATTTCTGGGACCAAGCCTTTGATGTACAACTCGATCCTTCGATACATAGGTTGGGACATGTTTGGGCAAAGTGCAGCATAGTCGTTGGACTGCTTGGTGTAGGTCTCAATCTCTGATCCAACCATCTTGAGCGCATAGTACTCGTTCTCGAGTTTGTGAATGTCATCCCTGTGACAGTACTCCTCTTTGATCATGTCCTTGAAATCTTCCCATGCCGTAGCATTAGCAGTTTCCAGACCAAGCATCTGAATCTGTGCTTTCCACCATGAAAGCGCGTTTCCTTCAAGCGTACCAGTTGCGTACTTAACCCAGTTAGCAGGGGGACACTCGCAGACTGCAAAGACAGCTTCGGCCTTTTCAATCCAATGCAGAAGGCCTATGGCACCCTCAGTGCCGTCGAAAGGGAGAGGCTTGCCATCCATGAAGGTTTTGAAAGTACAAACACGTGGTTGCGCAGGCGCAGGCTGACCTGTTGTGAGAAATGGAGCGAATAGGTTTAGAGGTGAAAAGACGATGTGGGGGTAGGACCTAAACATCCTTTAGCAACGAGTTTACCTCCAGGGTGAGCTGCGAAAGCTACAGCCACCGTGTTGAGCAAGTTAGCGAATTGGGCCTGAGTCATGTTAACACTTCCTCTTCCGCGTCCACTCATTGTCTTCATAACCAGAAAACACAGTATGAGTGTGATGTTGTAACGTAGCGAGAGTGAGGTAGAAGAGAAATGTGTATCTATCTAATTAGGCACACTAGTACGTATAATAGAGCAGTCAATCATAGGATAAATAAGCATGTAAGCACAAGTCCGAGCTAGGAGGTCAGATAAGTCGAGCCTTGCACTTGGAGTGTAGTGTCGTCACGAGTCACGGGTTATAGTCTGGTTTTTCTCAAAAAGACTCTTCTTTTTAAAACCAAGTTCACTATAACCAATGGCTCTGATACCAATCTGTCACACCCCCCAAATTCCACCTGCGGAGTACCGTCCGCTTGAGGGCGTGACCGACCAGGATCCAGCCACCAATTATACTGAGCATTGGATAATAGTAAGGATGATCACCAACCATAATGGTTAGTAAACACCATAGTTTAAAGTTCAAATGTTTAGGTTCAAATAACAGTTAAGTAAGTAGCGGAAGCATAGATAAAATAGTTTAAACAAAGTTCATAGTTCAAATTAATTAGAACCCAACATGCGGGTTTAGGCGACCACTACACTTCCCAAGCTGCAAGCCCCTGAGTCACTGGTTACCTGCAAAGCATGCAGTAAGGGGTCAACAATAATGCTGAGTGAGTTCACTAGTTGTCCAGTTTTAATTACCAAAAACTTGTTTCACCAGTTAATTTATCCGTTTATACATGCCATGGGGAGCTACCCCAAAAGTTAGCAACTAAACTGTTTTTCCAATACCGAACACTAGGTGACCGTTGCGTATCCGCAAGAGTGCCCCGATGTCAATGTTCTATCATCATTGACGGATGCCTGAGTACATTAGTTCACGACCGATCCCATACCTTGGCACGGTGTGAGGTTGGTAAGACCTAAATAGCGCTATCAACTAATAACCCGTTCGCCTGGCCCCGGCGACTAATCGGTATTAAGTAGTAGGGACTTTAATTGATAGAGTTTCGTTTAGTGCCGTTTGTTGCAATCCGTATAGACAGTAATTAACTAAAAGGTTCCCAATAACAAGGGAAGAAAAGTAAGTTGTATCCCTCATAAGGGGGATAGTGTTGTTTTTAGTTCCGCTTCCCAAACCACCGGGAATACATGCTTTAGGTTGTGAACTCACCTTGGGTTGCTCGGTAGATTAATTACCCGGTTGATCACGTTGGTCACCACGTCCTAGCATGGTTACCAAGATAGGTCAAGTTGGGGTACAAGTAAACACGTATAATCTACACATAACTAACACATAGCATGCACAACATATAATTACCCAATTAGTCATTGGGTCCGTCTAAGTTCTTTAACAGCAACAGTTAACAGTTAACACGTAGCCCATCTAAACAGTAACAAGCATGTACAGTCAACCACTTGGGCCCAATAACAAACAGCCCAGTCGAGACCAGGTGGTCTCGACTCGAGAACACATAGTTGCGAGTCGCAACCGGAGGTTGCGGCTTGTTACGTCTTGGTTGCGAGTCGCAACCGGAGTTTCGACTTGTCATGACTTGGTTACGAGTCGCAACCGGAGGTTTCGAGTCGCAACCGTTGTAGTCTCGAGTTGTTACGTTTTGGTTGCGAGTCGCAACCGGAGGTTTCGAGTCGCAACCTTGGATACGTGCACAAGAATCCTTCTAGAACCTCTGATGTACTAGCCAATGAGATTGCAATTTCATGTAAATTGTGTACTATCTCCACTAACATGTTTTATTGTCTAATATCCCACTAAATCAGATCAAACAAGGCATATTTGAATATTCCTATCACCTTCAAACTTGTTCTTCATATGTTCATCATATATTCATGCATATTCAACATATAATCATCATATCCTCATCCTACACAACATTGTATTTTTCGAGCAAAAATCATAGCACATAGACTAGTTACCAAAGCAACATTTCCCTTCATTTTTCTAGCATGAATCATTTATTCAAACACACTAGCTTATCCATATCATATAGTTATTTCAAGTCATTCATTTGGCTCATAAGCAACACACATTGTTCATTTGCATTTGATAACAATTCTATTACCTAACAAACACATAATCAATTAAACATCCAACTAATCAAATAGTTTGTGCATCATGAATCATCATTCTAAGTCAAACAACTATAATACACTAACCGGTTGGATGGAGGGGTACAAAAGATCGATGAACCAAGTTCCGAGTGATGACCACAAGCTTGAACCGAGATGATCCAAGATGATCCGAGAGCTCCTTTTGTTGTAGCCGGTTTGATCCGAGAGAGGGAGAGGAGAGGAGGTGAGTTTGATGTTAGAACTTTAGGGTTTTAGGGTTTTTAGAGAGAGAGAGAGAGGGAGAGTGTGAGTGAGAGGATGTTGCAAAAATGGTGAAAGTTGTGAGGGTTGGCCATATATCGAGTGGGTTAGGGGGGGGGGGGGGGGGGTTTCCGGCTGGGCTAAGGTTACGGCCCAACCGGCCCAAGTCGTTCCTTGTTTACTCGAGACCGAGTGGTCTCGAGTCGGGTTCGGTTCGAGTCACACACACATATATATATATATATTTGTTACATACACGTTATCGACATAAAGCACATAGAATTAACAACTTCCATTTAATAATAATATACATATACGCTAAGTGGTTACAAGGTGTTCGCTCGGGAAAAACCTAGAATGTCACATACATGAACATTTCTATACTTGTTAAACATTTCATCTTGATAGTTTGGTTTGAGTAAGTGATTAAGTAACGAGGCGTGTGTAATATGATACAAGCATGGTGGATACGCCGTTGGTACTTCCTATATATAAGTGTTTGTATGGTATTACATATCGTAGCGTTATTTGAATCATTTCAGTTTGAGACATAGAACATTTTATACAAATAACATACTTTTCACAAGACATTGTTTTACAAACAACTTATCTTATACAAACTCATCTTACATGGTTATTTATTTAACCATACATTATTTACTTATTTATACATATCATCTGAACTCATTGTTTTTCAAATGATTTACAAAACAAAGCAAATTACAAGGTTTATGACTAAACATTTTCTCAAACATAAGTCATGAAACCTATTTTCACAAAACCTATGTATCTCACAGGCATTTTTATGCTGACGTACCTATTTTCACATGTGTTTTTCAGGAGCTGTTGCATAAGATGATCAAGATACCCATAGGCAGACTTGGGCTTTAGTGACAATAAAAGACGCAAGACTAGTTAATTATGTTGTATTTTCTTGTTTGTTAAGACATTGTAACACTTTTAATCAATAAAACGAAACTTCAATTACCATGGATTTGAAACAATTAATTCTGTTACAACACTCCCCGACGTTTCCGCCACGTTTTGTATGTTCTACGTGGTCGGGGTGTGACACCGCGGTCAGCCCATACAGGCACATCAGACCAAACCATTTGAGCCCAATCTCTACTTTATTGGTATGCATATGTAATTAGAATAGAAACCATCGGACCAAACCATTTGAGCCCATTTATGTTTTTTTTACCAATTTATTTGGCAGTCCAATCTCTTGGACCTAGGCCCAGATCGGTCAAAGGAAACAACCGCCTCTAAAGACCCTATATCCATTACTTTACGTATTATATGGTTGTTTATATAAAAAAAGAGATAACTCAAAACATAACCCTACCTCTTCCATGGTTGTGCGACAGCAGACCCCCTCCCCTTTGTCGAAGCCCTTTTCCTTTAAAGATTGTGTTTCATGCCAAGCTTTATACACCGTGTGGATTAGTCTTAGCATCTTGTCTTTCGGTTAGTTCATCCACATTCATGTTAACTTTTATTTGATTGTTTGTTACGAGAATTTATTTGGCAAAAGTGTTATATGATATTGATTATGTTATATGATATTAATTGTTCCTCTGATGATGATCATGTGATGATATATTCTTAGGGTATGAAATTATGATAAGGAACTATATGCAACAGTAAGTTGACCCTAGAGTTAGTTGACTTGTGATCGGTAGTTAATAATCATCTTGAACATGTGTTTTGGTGACCAGCATATGCCAATATAAATTCATAAGAATGTGTGAAGTGTGAAGTCCTTATACATAAAAAGTGTTGATGAAACAGTAAATTGGTAAATCGAAGAGGGATGACAGATTCGGATAAGTTATGTGATGTTTTGGTTATGTGCAATAATTATATTAATTTATTATTGTTTGAAAACTAGGAATGCATGACTAGATATCCTTACTGTTATGTGCATTGAAATCTTGACTCAAAATTTGATATATATAGTGGGCCGCCCATAAGGATTGGATAAGTGGGCCGGGGCTTTGATATATAAACATGGGCTCAAACAAAAACATAGGTGATCATGTATAATGTTAGTGGATCGGTTGGGTAGTGATGCACAAGCTGGGCCTCTTTGAATCCGGCTGAACCTGAGTAATCTTTGGATCCCGAGCCCAATTATAATTATGTGAATCTTAGTCTGTTTGTGCCGGGTATAAAGATTATGTTTGGGCCGGGCAATACATGTATGTGAGAAATATTTGAAGGTGTGTATTATGTTGGATTGTGGATTTATATGTTGCTTGTGTAGATAAGTTGTTACCAAGTGACTACTCATGCATTAGTGCTAGGGACCGTTGGGCTGTGAAACTGTTACCCGAGCTAGGGGCTGGAGTAGGGAATGTGTTATGATGTGAATAATTACAATGTGTCGAGAGATGTTCAAGTCTAATATCAGCGCATTATTCGTGAAACATGTGACTTACGTAAATGTGGAACTGATTGTTATGTATAATATGATAGGGTTTGATTGATCATTGTGTGAAACGTGTAATTTATTCTACTGAGCAAACCGAGGTGAGTTCACACTTTCTACAAGGCATGGGATTCCCAAGGGTTGGGAATGGGTAAAGGATTTAAATTGAAACTGCGTGATCTCCTGGTTTGGGACACGTACACACCCTCTTTATTGAAGGGTGACAACACGTGATAAGAATATAATCGGAACCTGCGTAATCTCCTGGTTTGGGGATTTCGTACACACCCTCTTTACTGAAGGGTGACAACACGGATACTAGACCAAAACTCTCTATCATGAAGTCCCTCCTTTTATATCGACTTAATCGCCGGGCCAATGGCGAGCGGGTCATTAGTTAGATAGCGCTATTTAGGTTTGACAAGCCTCACACCGTTCCGCAGAGGACGGGCGTGAACTAATGGATCTGGGCATGTCAATGATGATAGACATTGACATTAGGGCACCAACTTACTTCAGTTAGTGGTCGATATGGTAAACAGGTCTAGTGGTTCACATGGGGAAGCCCCCACTGATTATGGATATGGTTTGGGAAATAAAGATACTGGTTATGGTTTGGGAAAGAAGGAACTGGTTAATCATATTTTCAACTATGGGGTAACCCCCACGGCAAGTAAGCCAGCTAAAGACAAACTATGTTTTCGGAAACAACTTAAAACGAACACCCAACTGTGAACTCGCTCAACTTTGTTGTTGACTCGTTGTTACATGCATTGCAGGCCTTTAGGTGCATATTGTTGGAACTTACTGTCTGGGATGCTGGAGTGGTCATGGGTCGAGATACATGGATACGCGAGACGAACTTAATGGCTTTCACACACTTGGTTTATGAATTTCTTAATTAATGTATTATGCTTCCGCTGAACGTTAAATAATGTTTTGTAACACTTCTATCAATAATAAATGAAAGTTTTATTTGGAATAATTGTTATGGGTTCAACATGATTGGTGGCTTGGATCCTGGTACGTCACACGCCTAGCAGGGACATTCCCTGGGTGGTATTTTGAGGGTGTGACAGTTTTGATACCCAAGAGTAGTTTGGTTACAAAATACGCAATAACACGTATTTTGGCCGAAACTACGACTCGTCACTGAGCCTAGATAACGTGGTAATCAGTAGGTATAGTCACTAGGGACTATAACCATCGTGATTACGCTCACGTTATGAAGTTCAAACGAACTTCGTGTTGACCAAAAACTGGTCAACGCAGAAAGTCAAACATAGTTTGACTTTCGAACTCGAAAAGCGATAAAAGAACGAAGGAACACTTACAAAGGGTCCCCGCTAGCTAATCTCGATCCAAGTAGTTCAGGTATGAAGCAAATGGCTTCAACTTAGAGCATCTTAGATCAGATTTGTGGGTTTTACAAGGAATTGAGGTGGGTATTTATAGTAAATGGACCACCGTTAGGATCGTTTCTTGAATACCGATCTTTGATCACATCCCTACACTTGTTGCAAACTTGTGGTAACTCAAAATGGCCCCCAACATCAGGGATTTACATGTGGCATTGCCCTTTGGAGTGCATAAGAGCTGATAACAGCAGTCAAAAACGAGTTTCTGCATCTGGCCCCTGCTTACGGACCGTAAGGGTGATGGCTTACGGTCCGTAAGCCATCAAGTTTGGCAGAATGGCAGATTTGGTCCCTGCACCTTGTTTCGTCGCGTAACGGCACTTCTAACACCCGTCAAATCCAATTTCAAGCTCCACAATGATGTTAAGACATAGGGAACATGAAATATGCTTGAAAACATCACGGATGTCAGTTCGTTTGGCCGTACGATCGCGATGTTCGGTTAATTACGACGGAATGCGCATAAGCGCGAAAAACGATCCAAATTGCGCGACGAATGGATTTTTCTTATGCCAAACACTAAAATAAAATATTTTAGTGCTTACATAAATTTTTGGATGTCCGGATGTATTCAGAACGTGAGTTATGCGCGAAAGTGCAAACTTATGCACTTTTTGACACTTTTAGTCCCTGAATGAGCCAAAAGTTTATTTTAGCACACCGAACCCCTCAAAGCCTATTTCTAAGCTATGTAAAGGATATTTATGGTATGTTTAACTTATGGCCATGTTCCGGAATGTCTGTTACAGTTCAAATTGGCATACTTTCACAGTTTGTCAATTTTAGTCCCTGTAAGCGATTTAACTTGATTTTGCCATACCAAAGCCTTCAAAACTTATTTCTAAGTTATGTAAAGGTTATTTAAGGTATGTTAAGCCTATGTCACTGTTCCGGAGTGTTTGTCGCATTAAACTGGTTATATCTACGCATCAGAGCGCGTATAACCCTCCAGAAAGCGATTTAAAGCTTGAAATCGAACAAGAGTTGATATGTGCAAACGATACACATATTTTTACAAATCCCAAGTATGAAATACAATATTTCATCGGTTTGGCATTTGTTTGATGGTTGAAGTGACACAGGTGTCACAGTCTCCCCTACTTTAGGAAATTTCGTCCCAAAATTAAATTTTAGGAGAAACTTGTGAGGACGACGGTGATGTTTTCGCTTTGAATGAACCCCTTGAACCCTAAGTAGAACTCTGGGCCATGATAGGGTTCTTAGCGAAATTGTCAATCCCTCAAAGTGAAATCCTTGTAGCAGCAAAACATGGAGTTTCAAACTATGGATAGGAGAACGTTTCCCATGAAGACTTATCATAGGAAACTTGAATTTATGATTGGGAAGTGTAAGATGAAATGACATCGGTCAAAGTCCAAGACTTCTCCCGTATCATTACTCTTGTCACTATAGGTCTTAACACATGACAAAACTTCCTGTGGTTTCTGTGCACTGAATTCCATAATCATGTAGGTCTCCATAATTACGTAATTCCTTGCACAGTCCGCACAGTTCATTTCATAATGCGTATGGGGAAAAAAATCAAACGAATAATCCTGTGGTGATTTAACTTGACTGCAATAGAGTCTCTTTAACTAGGTCACCAAAGGATTAGATCAACGAACAATCTCTTGAACTAGACCACCCGAGGGCCTATTTAACTACATAAACACATGATATCTTTAACTAGCTTGCCGAACCAATCTATTTAACTAGGTCAACGAAGGATCTCTTTAACTAGACCACCAGAGGGCCTCTTTAACTATATCAACGCATGATATATTTAACTAAATTGTCGAACCAATCTCTTTAACTTAGATCGACGAAGGATCTCTTTAACTAGACCACCAGAGGGCCTCTTTAACTATATCAACGCATGATATATTTAACTAGATTGTCGAACCAATCTCTTTAACTTAGGTCAACGAATGATCTCTTTAACTAAACTACCCAAGGGGAATATTTAACTAGATCGACGGAGGATGTCTTTAAACTTTGGAATAGCACTTTATAATCCAAGGGACTTAACTACAACGTAGAAGTCCATTAAGGATTTAAGATAGTGCCCTTGGATATCCTACTACAAATCCCTTATACGAAGATATGGAAGATTCTACAAGGATTTGGATAAAAAAAGGGATTTTTACATATTTCCCCCTCCTAAACTGCTTTATTACATATTTCCCCAACCCATAAATTTAATTACATATTTCCCCTTCCTAAAGAAGCCTTATTACATATTTCCCCAATCTCTAAATTTTAATTACATATTACCCCAATCTCTAAATTTAATTACATATTTCACCTTCCTAAACCCCATATATTACATATTTATCCATTTCATTAAAAATACTCTTATAGAATTACTATTTTACCCCTAAAGAGTTTATTAAATAAATAATTACAATATATTTCCTAGCTTCACCTTTGAACCCGGATATTTTTATTTATTTTTAAATTAAAAAAATAAAATAAATAATATTAATTATTTGAGAACAAACCTTTCGTTTGATTTTTTTTTTATAATTTGTACAACTCTTTCATGTGGGGTTTAGACTTTGATACAACTGAATTTGCTAAGAGGAATGAGCCCATGATATCGACAACTTATGATTATAACAAAATCTGGGGTGTTTGTTATGTTGTGTTTTGAATTTTGATCAAGTGAATGAGGATTTCGCCCGTCTCCGTTTGCCTTTTTTCTGCTTTTAATTGTGTGAAAAGTGGGAGGCTGTGATGATATAATGTAGTGAGCAAATTCGGCGTTTGTGGATCTGATCTGTATCTTGGTTGGGCAATATAACGAAAGGTTTGTTCTCAAATAATTAATATTATTTATTTTATTTTTTTTAATTTAAAAGTAAATAAAAATATCCGGGTTCAAAGGTGAAGCTAGGAAATATATTGTAGTTATTTATTTAATAAACTCATTAGGGGTAAAATAGTAATTCTATAAGAGTATTTTAATGAAATGGATAAATATGTAATATATGGGGTTTAGGAAGGTGAAATATGTAATTAAATTTAAAGATTGAGGAAATATGTAATAAGGCTTCTTTAGGAAGGGGAAATATGTAATTAAATTTATGGGTTGGGGAAATATGTAATAAAGCTGCTTAGGAGGGGGAAATATGTAAAAATCCCAAAAAAAATTAGATTACACAAAAACACAAAAAGGGAACACATAATCACATAATTTTTTAATTTGGCCTTTAATTTGTTATCTTTGGACGCGGATACTTAAAGCACGCCAGGAATCCAATACGTGGATTTCATTTGGCACTTTAATCACTTTCAAGAATCTATCTATAAAGATAGAATGATCTACCAAAAATTCGATTTTGTTTTCAAGGAAACGCAATATTCGAATTTAGGTACAATAGTTTTAGATTATACGGAAATACCCTTAGGTACCTTATTAAGAATTTATAGTGGTACTTTGGGTATTCGTACAGAGTTGTAACTTGCGCCTTGTACTTCATTTCCTTGGAAGAAACGGGTACTTAGGATTTTTTTGTGGGAAATCGCAAGAGATTATAAAATGGAAAGATTTTGGGGGGGTAATCTGTTCTTCAAGGAATACGGCTCCTTAATTGTCGGTATTGTAGGGGATACGTTGTTTATACATGCCATCACATTTGTACATTGCAATGTAAAATAAAAAAAAATTATTTATAAACAACAACAACTGTTCCATGGACCTTGACAACAAAAGGAAATAATACATAAGGCTTGATTATTTCTAAACAACATTGTCTTCTAGTTGGTCCGATGCTCATCCCTGCGCTGGATTCGCATTAGCAATCTTTGGGCAATTTCTTCGGAAATGGCCCATCTCGCCACAGTTGAAGCAAGGACCTGGTGGACAACGAGCTTGAGCAGGATTTACTTGAGGTTGGTTTGGACCACCTTGGTTTGGGGTAAATCGACAAGCATTGGCAAGGTGACCAAGTCGCCCACATGATGCACATAAACGACACTGTAGGTGAGTCAAGTTGTGTGCATTACATTTGTTGCATATCGGTGCAGTACCGGCATAAGGTTTCCTTGCAGGAGGTTGAGTTGGTTGGTTGTGGGTGTTTTGGTTGGGTTGAGCAGCAATCGCAAAATTCTGCGAAGCCTTACGCTTCTTAGAAGGTTCGGTTTTGCTTTCCTTGGTTTCCTCCTGAACATTAGCTGCTTGTTTCTTGTCGCCTTTCCGAAAAAGTTTACCTTTCCTGATCTGAGATTCAGTCAAGGTTGCAGATAGCTCAATGGCCTGTCTAACTGTAGTGGGTTTACTACCAGTAACAATGTCCTGAACTAAGTCAGGGAGACCATCAATGTATTTTTCGATTGCCTTATCCAAAGGCGTAACCATGGTAGGACACAATAGGCTTAGCTCCTCATATCGATCAGTGTATGCTCGATGTTCACCGCTGTCTTGCTTAAGATCGTCGAATTCCCTTTCCAAGGCCCTGATCTCGTGACGAGGACATAATTCCTTCATCATCAGTGCTCGAAGTTCTTCCCACGTTTGAGCCAGTGCCACTTCGGCACCCCTATCTCTCATCACACCGTTCCACCATGTCAAAGCTCGTTTCTCAAAGACACCAGATGCGAAATCTACCTTTCGCTCATTTGGGCATTGAACATGCCTGAAGGTGCTCTCTAGACTCTCAAATCATTGTAGAAGTGCAGTCGCTCCTTGAGACCTAGAAAACTTTGATGGCTTAGCCGAGTTGAACGTCTTGAAATTGCAGGGGGCATTATTGTTGTTGAGAGCTTGGTTACATTGAGCAACGATGTTCGGGATTGCAACAGTCATTTGCTGTGTAATGACAGCTGCCAGCTCCTCAATAGATACCTGATTTTCGCGTCGTGGAGGCATTCTAAAAGGGGAAACAAGAGAGAAAATAAATGAAATGGCATTGGGTAAGAATAGGATGTTACAATTACCGACCAAAATCATGGGTGATGGTAATTTGTTTGAACCACGAAGCAAACAAACAACACAAAGGCTGAGTCAAAGCAAATGGATCCTCATAATGTATCGCGAAGACATGCTCGCCTATAAGTGGACACTCACCCCAAGAGTTCCCAGGTAAGAGTGACTGGTCCGATTATGTGGATTTGTACGAACACTCTAGCCTTAGACAGAAAACTCAGGGTACAGGCATTCACTCTTCCAGTTTGCACGTGTTCACACTATTTAGGACCAAAAACTTTGACGAGATTTTGAAAACTCAAAGGGGTTCAAAACCTTATAACAGAGGGTTCAAAACCTTACAATAGAGGGTTCAAAACCTTACAATAGAGGGTTCAAAACCTAGTAATCAATCATCCTAGAACAGATGATTAGTTTTCAAAGCGGTTTTGAAATTTATGTTCTTGTTGTGGTCGTCGCCTAAGGATAGGTGACGGTATTGTTTTATGACTAAACGCAAGTAAACTCGCGTTAGGGTCCTAGGAAGGTTATAGACTAGGTCAAAGTATTACTAATAACCTAATTCCTAATAACCATTGGCTCTGATACCATCTTTTCTGTCACACCCCGACCACGTGAGACAACGAAACGTGGCGGAAACGTCGGGGAGTGTTGTAACAGAATTAATTGTTTCACAACAATGGAAATTAAAGTTTCGTTTTATTAATCAAATGAGAGAGTTACATTGTCTTTAAACAAGAAATAAAGAGTACATAACATAAATTAACTAGTTCTTGTCTCGTTTTAAGTCACTAAGGCACAGGTCCGCCTAAGTATGTCTCGATAAGTCCTATGCATCAATTCCTGAAAACACATGTGAAAATAGGTACGTCAGCATAAAAATGCCTGTGAGATAGATAGGTTTTGTGAAAATAGGTTTCATGACTTGTAAGTTTAGAAAGAGTTGTTTAATAAAGTTTAGTCATGAACCTTGTAAATTGATTTGTTTTGTAAATCATTTGAAAAACAATAAGTTCCGATGATATGTATAAATAAAAGAATAAAGTATGGTTAAATGAATAACCATGTAAAATGAGTTTGTATAAGATAAGTTGTTAGTAAAACAATGTCTTGTGAAAAGTATGTTATTTGTGTAAAATGTTATATGTCTCAAATTGAAATGATTCAAATAACGCTACGATATGTAATACCATACAAACACTTATATATAGGAAGTACCAGCGGTGTATCCACCGTGCTTGTATCATATTACACACGCCTCGTTACTTAAATCACTAACTCAAACCAAACCATCAAGATGTAATGTTTAACAATTTTACTAAGTATGCACACAATGGTCATACATAGCATGAAATGTAATGTAAAACAATGTACTAAGTATGCACACAACGGACATACATAGCATGAAATGTAATGTAAAACAATGTACTAAGTATGCACACAATGGACATACATAGCATGAAATGTAATGTAAAACAATGTACTAAGTATGCACACAATGGACATACATAGCATGAAATGTAATGTAAAACAATGTACTAAGTATGCACACAATGGACATACATAGCATAAAATGTATTGAAATCATGTACTATAAATGTACTAATGAACATAGCAAGTATATGATGTGAAAAACAGGAAAGCATGAAAGTAACAAGTAGGCACATGTGTTTCACCCCAAAACAGTTTGAAAATAGTAAAAGAGGGGTCTATGTACTCACTTGAGATTGCTCAGAAGTCCTAAGATAACCACCAAACAATGCTAGAGATCACGGAATTAAACGGCACCTAATATAGGTAACTATGTTAATGAACCGGACCTATATCGGAGGAATGGATAGAATGAGGGTTCGTAAACCAAACGAGTATGGAGACTCGTGTAATATGGTTTAACAAAGCCCACATACTAAAATGAAACCTAACCTAAGTGCTTACGACCCATTACAACCCGTTTAGGTAGTTTATGCTACTTTAACGCGTCGTTCGCGTGAAACGCGTTCGGACCGCCTAACTGGCCCTATGATAAGTAAAATATGCCTTAACATGTCTAATATTGTTGCCAAATCAGTTTAGAGACCAAAAGTTATGTTTTTTTTTTGGTAAAGGGTTACCCCGGTGATTTTATAACAAACAATAAAACCAAGTAGGAAGGCTAGCAAATGCCTCCTAGTTCTCTTAGCGGCATACCGCTAAAGAGTAAACAAGAAACAACCATACAAAACAACCAATTCTAGAACAAAACACAAACTAGATACATGGTCTTCAATCTTCAAGAAGGTCTTCCTTGTTCAGCTTCCACTCCTCCAAAAAGCGCTTAACATTGGCTGTTTGCTTGTACTTGAAGGATATTAATTTCGTTCTCACCATGTTAATAATAATCTCAACAATCTTCTCCGGAGGCCTCAACTTGTTACTAAAGAATCTCGAGTTCCTTTCATACCAAATGGTATAAGCCGCCGCTGCAACAAGCAATCTGCTAGCCACCGCATAAATAGCTTTGGACTTTGCTCTCTGAACCAGCCCACTCGTGATCTCATCCCACGATTCCTGAACCGAGTTCATGTCAACTTTGTTCCGCACACTATGCCATACTGATCTCGAATAATTACATTGAAAAAATAGATGGTCATGTGTCTCTATATCCGCATAACACAATAAGCAACACATTTGGTTCATAGAACCCGTAACTCTATGCTGCCATTGTATCATACGGTCTTGTGTCCAGAGTTTCCTCCTGAAGATAAGCCAACATAAAAATGCATGTTTTGGAATATTAAAAGATGACCAAACCACCTGCTCTCTTTGAGTACGAATAGACTCCCACACCTCCCTAGAAGATAAAGGAAGTAATTTACCCTCCGAACTCATCCACAAGACTTTATCTTTAGTATACGATAGGTTCAAAGACCGAAGCTGAAACAAGGACGGGTATACCGTCCTCCATTCTTCTGGCCAAGCCCACTCTCCATTGTGAATCGCGTCAACAACTTTTGATTTAATAGAATACCCGTATCTGGCCATTTGACGATGTGTAACAACATTAGCAAGCGGACATTCAGCACTCCATTTGTCAAACCAAAGAAAAGCAGTCTGGCCATTTCCAATTTTACACCACAAAAAATCCTGAAAAATATGTCTGCATTTCATTAGCCTCTTCCAACCCCAAGGGGAGTTGGCTTGCACCGGGACATCCCATAAACTACGGCCACGCAGCCTATAGTTACGAACCCAGTTAGTCCATAAAGACTCTCTGCCCGCTAGAAGACTATAAATATGATACGCCATCAAGGACTTGTTGACATCTGAGATACGGCGTATCCCCAATCCACCCTCGAGTTTTGGGAGGCAAACCTCTTTCCACGCTACTTTAGCTCTTCATTTAGATAAGTTACCGTGACCCCAAAGGAACCATTTCATTTTGCATTCTAGCTCCTTTATTATACTAACCGGAAGTATGAACACTGACGCCCAGTAAACATGTATAGACGAAAGCACCGATATCACAAGTTGAAGCCTACCAGCGAACGAAAGGAACCTGTTTTTCCAATCAACGATCCGTTTACTCATGCGCTCCACCAAAACCTTGCAATCTTTGACTAAAAGCCTCGATGCCAGCAAAGGAACTCCAAGATACTTAATTGGGAGTTTCCCCCCCTCAAATGGAACAAGATGAGCAATTCTGGCCTTAACCGAGCTAGAAACATTACTATAAAATATTGTGCTCTTTGCATTACTAGGAATCAGACCAGAGACTTCCTGGAACTCCTTTAAGGATCGCACAATGACCTTAACCGAACCAACATCACCCCTAGCGAAAAGGAAGAGGTCATCAGCAAAACATAAGTTAATGATCATTTGCTTCTCACACTTGTTATGGAATCTAAAGGATGCATCCAACTCAGCAGCTTTTGAAAGAATCAAAGTTAACACCTCCATCACCATAGTAAAAAGATAAGGAGACATTGGATCTCCTTGACGTAATCCACGTTTACCTTTAAAATAACCATGTATATTCCCATTTATACTTAAAGAAAATGAAGAAGTCGTGATGCATTCCATAATCCTTGAGATAAAAATAGGCCGAAAACCAAACCTATGAAGAATATCCCGAAGAAACCTCCAATCAACTGTATCGTAGGCTTTTTGAATATCCACTTTCATAGCACATCTAGGGGGACCAGTTGAACGATGATAATTATGCATAAGCTCCTGAGTTAGGAGAATATTATCAGAGATTCTCCTACCCGGAACAAAAGCCGATTGATTGATGCTTATAATATCCTTTAACCCTTCAAGAATCCGGCTTGTAATTATCTTACTTATAGTCTTATAGACCACATTGCAACACGATATAGGCCTGTAATCCGTAACCACTTCGGGAGTAGTAACCTTGGGGATAAGGGCCAGAAACGTGTGGTTAACCTCTTGAAGCATTCTACCTGTGACAAAGAAATCAATCACCGCCGCCGAAACGTCACTACCAACAGTTGACTAAGCTTTTTTAAAGAAATCAGACGTAAAACCATCCGGGCCAGGCGCCTTGTTTTCACTAATAGAGAAGATGGCATTCTTGACTTCATCTGGAGTTACTGGCCGACACATAGAACTAGCCACGAGGGGATTCAGTTTAGTAGAGAAGACATCACGGTTGACCCTACTCACCATACCACCATTCGTTCCAAGGAACCCACGAAAGTGATTAACCAACGCCGTAGAAACCTCCACTCCTTCGTCTTTAATAACATTTATTTTATTCACATGATTCCTACACTTCACCATATTGTGGAAAAACGCAGTATTCGAGTCACCTGCCTCTAGCCATTTTTGCTTTGCTTTTTGTTTCAAGAATCTCTCTTCATCTAACGTTGCTTCCAGATATTTCTTAAGACAAACGCCCTCGGCTTCCTTAATTCCTGTATTGAACGGATCATCATCCAACGAACTCTGGAGATTCTCCAGCTCAGCTTTTAAGTCTATCACTTTCTTATGGAGATTTCCTTGTTTTCGTAATAACAGTCTCAATGGATGTTTTAAACCCTTAAGCTTCTTGACTACACGAAACATCGGAACCCCCATCACTTCCGCGGCCCACCCACTATTCACCACCTCCATAAAATCTTTCTTATGTGTCAAGAAATTAGGGAACTTAAATGGTTTTGGTTTATTTCGAGAGGCCATAAGGATTTTCAATACACCTGGACAATGATCGGAAATCCAATTCAGAAGAAACACTCCATAAGCATCCACAAAGAAATCCACAAAGTTAACATTTACCATTATTCTGTCTAACTTCTTCCGGATCCCAACACCATTCTTTGGACGTTGATTCCAAGTAAAGTTCATACCATGAGCTCTAATATCAAACACTTCAAGAACGTTTACACAATCATTGAACTCTTTCATTGCAGCCGTGAGAGTAGAAGACCCGAAGCACTTATCTTCTAAGTTCAGCACCACATTGAAATCCCCCATGATTATCCACGGGTTCGATCGAACCACTCCCTTATGCATCCTTAGAGAATCCCAAAGCTTCTTTTTTTCTTGGTCGCTATTGCTCGCATACACAAACGAAACATTGGTCATAGATTTATCTTTTTTAAAGATAACTTGAACATGAATAACTTGATCAGTAGCATGCAACACCATTACATCAACATTATCCCCATTCCAGCCTAGCACAATTCGTGTACCTTTGTTACACAAACTCCCATTCGAAGTCCAATCCCAATTCCTAAACACATTCTTGCAAACCGAGTCAAGATTCGCTACCTTAACATGAGATTCCAAAATAGCCAAAACCTGCAGCCCATTATCAGTAACAAACTTCCGAACCTCCTTTTGTTTTAGGGGATGGTTCAGACCCCTAATGTTCCATGCGGCAATACTATCCATTGATAACCCCCTGTGCAGGTGTGCTTGCACCTGTTTTAGTATAAGTACCCAGTTGCGAGCCGTCTAAGAAATTATACCCCCCTATCTCATCATTATGCCTGACCTCCTCAGCTTCCGAGGCCCATTCATCATCCACATCGTTCAAGGCATCAAAAGTATTGCTAGTATGAATTTTCGAACCATTAGCTGAACTCGGTTTAACAACATCCACCTTTTCAGGTTGCTTGTCAACCTTTTCGGTTGGTTTCTTTGGCCTATATATAAATCGCTGCCTATCTTTAACATTAAACTGATTTTTGGCCCCCTTTCTCCTGTTATTCACACTCTTAAAGCCCTGATCATCAACATACTCTTTTTCATTAACTCCCTTATCCGGTT
Source organism: Helianthus tuberosus (assembly GCA_030545235.1). Classification (NCBI taxonomy): domain Eukaryota; kingdom Viridiplantae; phylum Streptophyta; class Magnoliopsida; order Asterales; family Asteraceae; genus Helianthus; species Helianthus tuberosus. The sequence goes on along the minus strand of CM060356.1, from coordinate 68,133,930 downwards.
TCTTATGGACATTAGCTGGACATTCTTCAGCCCCATGGCCAAACACATTGCAAGAGTCGCACCTTGGAGGCTTCCACTCATATTCCACCCTAATAATACTCTTAATGAAACCTCCATCTTCAACATTTGGGATAGCCACCGTTACATTATCTTTTAACTCCTTTTCAGCATCTAATTCTACAATAGCTCTTGCATAACTACTCCTTCCCCACGAGTCCAAACACATCTTGGTTGTTTCATTATCAAGCACCTTAGGGGCTCCTATTTTAGAAGCAATCAAGCTTAGCCCATCCTCCGTATATGCAGCCAAAGGAACATCATGCATCTTAACCCAAACAGGTATCTTTTTTAATTCTTCCTTTTTAAGTTCAGTGTTCGGCGACCATTGTTTTAGGAAAAGTGGTATATTTCTAATCAGCCACGGACCATCTTGCAATACTTGTTCCATACCATCTTTTGAGGTAAACTTGAAAAAGAAAAACCCTTTACCATTCATCATACACTTTTGTAACCCATATTTATCCCACCTATGGCTCACAAAATAATCAACTACCGGAAAGGCTAACCTTTTCCCCAGAAAATACCCGAATAGCACATTTTGAAATCTATCCTGAACTTGTTAACTGAAGCAATTGGAATGGTAACATCAGCATCAACACCCTCCACAGCTTTAGAGTTTTCCATGAACCGAAAGTTTACCTTCTGAGTAGGTTTAGCTGTAGCAAGCTTCTCTGCATATGACTGACCTTGTACGCTACTGGTCTTATCCAGGTTTGAGACTACAGGCTCGATATTTTCCGGACTGACTGGAATGGTGATCTTTGATAATTCATCAATAACATTAAAAATTTTCGGATCAGAACTAACAACCCCTCTACGCGGAGCAAAAACATTCCCTTCGATATTCACTACCCGGCTAGCTATTCCTTGATACGGTAATGGCGGCTTGAACCTACCATCATGCACGTTGCCCTCAGATTTCTTACGTTCATCCATGACAATCAGAACTACTCTCTCAAATAGCAAAACAACAGAATACCATGCAAAGGAACTCGACGGCCCAAGAACAAGAAACCTGAAACCCTAATCCTTTAAACCCTAGTAACAATTGTCGACCCTTAACCAATTAAACCAGCGTATCGATCTAGCTAAATTAATCTCAGTTAACCGCAATCAATAACAACCAGGTTAATCAATCAGGGTTTCGAATTGGAATACCAAGGCGGCGATTTGAAGAAAAAGCAGAAAATCCAGGTTTAGTATCGATCACTAATGCTAACGAGTTCGTTATAAAGTCTTGAAGAAACAAAACTCTAATCACAGACTGTTATACATAAGATTACGAAGAAAACTGATGGATTCGTGAGAAGAACAAAAAATCGCCCAAAGGAGAGAGAGCTAGGGTTTAGATTACTTGATTGCTTTACCAAAAGTTATGTTACATATGCTTAAAATGAATTTTGGCGTTAAAAGGGCATTTTGGTAATTTACCTAAGGCATATGAACTACCTATCATACAACTAACTAAACGTCGTGACCATAAGGTATAACCTCGGAAGGTTATTCCCTATATACTATGGTCACCTAATGTGTTTGGTCGGATCCTAAGGATCGACCAAACGGGTCGGGTTCGAAAGTATAAGCGATTGTTTAGATCGCTTACCTTACGACCCTATATAAGCACTAAACTAAAAGTGACGAGCTAAGCATGTTAAAACATGCTTAACTAAGTGTAGAAAACAGGTTTGGTATCAAAACAAACGGTTTTGATACCCAAGAGTAGTTTGGTTACAAAATACGCAATAACACGTATTTTGGCCGAAACTACGACTCGTCACTGAGCCTAGATAACGTGGTAATCAGTAGGTATAGTCACTAGGGACTATAACCATCGTGATTACGCTCACGTTATGAAGGTCAAACGAACTTCGAGTTGACCAAAAACTGGTCAACGCAGAAAGTCAAACATAGTTTGACTTTCGGACTCGAAAAGCGATAAAAGAACGAAGGAACACTTACAAAGGGTCCCCGCAAGCTAATCTCGATCCAAGTAGTTCAGGTATGAAGCAAATGGCTTCAACTTAGAGCTTCTTAGATCAGATTTGTGGGTTTTTCAAGGAATTGAGGTGGGTATTTATAGTAAATGGACCACCGTTAGGATCGTTTCTCAAATACCGAGCTTTGATCACATCCCTACACTTGTTGCAAACTTGTGGTAACTCAAAATGGCCCCCAACATCAGGGATTTACATGTGGCATTGCCCTTTAGAGTGCATAAGAGCTGATAACAGCAGTCAAAAACGAGTTTCTGCATCTGGCCCCTGCTTACGGACCGTAAGGGTGATGGCTTACGGTTCGTAAGCCATCAAGTTTGGCAAAATGGCAGATTTGGTCCCTGCACCTTGTTTCGTCGCGTAACGGCACTTCTAACACCCGTCAAACCCAATTTCAAGCTCTACAATGATGTTAAGACATAGGGAACATGAAATATGCTTGAAAACATCACGGATGTTGGTTCGTTTGGCCGTACGATCGCGATGTTCGGTTAATTACGACGGAATGCGCATAAGCACGAAAAACGATCCAAATTGCGCGACAAATGGATTTTTCTTATGCCAAACACTAAAATATTTAAATTTTTGGATGTCCGGATGTATTCAGAACGTGAGTTATGCGCGAAAGTGCAAACTTATGCACTTTTTGACACTTTTAGTCCCTGAATGAGCCAAAAGTTTATTTTAGCACACCGAACCCCTCAAAGCCTATTTCTAAGCTATGTAAAGGATATTTATGGTATGTTTAACTTATGGCCATGTTCCGGAATGTCTGTTACAGTTCAAATTGGCATACTTTCACAGTTTGTCAATTTTAGTCCCTGTAAGCGATTTAACTTGATTTTGCCATACCAAAGCCTTCAAAACTTATTTCTAAGTTATGTAAAGGTTATTTAAGGTATGTTAAGCCTATGTCACTGTTCCGAAGTGTTTGTCGCATTAAACTGGTTATATCTACGCATCAGAGCGCGTATAACCCTCCAGAAAGCGATTTAAAGCTTGAAATTGAACAAGAGTTGATATGTGCAAACAATACACATATTTTTACAAATCCCAAGTATGAAATACAATATTTCATTGGTTTGGCATTTGTTTGATGGTTGAAGTGACACAGGTGTCACATTATCATTCAAATCAAAGTCCTTAATTGGATTCCTTATGTACCTAAATTCGAACATTTCGGTTCCTTATAATCGAAATCGAATTTTTCTTTTAAAAATCTTTCTATCTTTATAGTTAGATTCTTGATAATGTTTAAAGTACCAAATGAAATCCACGAGATGGATTCCTAGTGTGCTTTAAATACATGTGCTCTGTTAGCAAAAAAATTAACAAATTAAAGATCTAGATAAACAATCTTTGTGGTTATATGACTATGTGTTTATGCATCTTGTGTTTTCTTTTATGCATTTTGTGTTTTTGTATACTCTGGATATTCGTTATCCAAATCCTCGTAGAATCTTTCATATTTTCATATGAGGGATTCGTAGTAGGATATTCAAAAGGGTACTACCTTAAATCCTTAATGGGCTTCTATGTAATAGTTAAGACCCTTGGATTATATAGTACCACTCCATGATTCATAAGAGACCCTTTTAGGGGTCTAGTAAAAAAGATTGATTCAAAAATCTGGTTAAGAATGACATGTGATGATATAAGCTGAAAAGACTCCTTGGTTGTCTATTAAAATCATTTATTGATTTAATAAAAGGGACCCTATGGTGGTCTAGTCACACTCATCACAGGTTTGTTCATTTGGTTTTCCCCTACACATTATAAAATAGACTGTGTAAACTATGCAAGGAATTGTCTAATTATGGACGCGTACATAATTATGAAATTTAGTGCACAGAAACCCAGTGAGATTTATTATGTGTAAGAACTGATAGTGACAACAATAACAAAATGAGAACGATGTAATGGAGGTACGGTGGACGCACCAATGACGCTTCATATACTTGTATATAAGTATCCCTCTTACATTGCAAGCATGATGTTATTAAAGTTACTAGAAGTTCAGAACCTTAACCAATGTTGTTCGATCTTTTCAACTTCATTTTTCAAGCTCTCACAAGTTTCCTCTAAGTAAATTTCGGGACGAAATTTCCTGAAGTAGGGGAGACTGTGACACCTGTGCCTCCACGGCCATCAAACAAATACCAAACCAATGAAATATTGTATTTCATACTTGGGATTTGTATAAATATGTGTATCATTTGCACATATCAATTCTTGTTCGATTTCAGGCTCTAAATCGCTTTCTGGAAGGTTATAAGCACACCGATGCGTAAATATAACCCGTTTAATGCAACGAACACTCTGGAATAGTGAAATAGGCTTAACATACCTTAAATAACCTTTACATAACTTAGAAATAAATTTTGAAGGCTTTGGTAGGGCAAAATCGAGTTAAATCGCTTACAGGGACTAAAGTTGACAAACTGCGAAAGTATGCCAATTTGAACTGTAATAGACAATCCGGAACATTACCATAAGTTAAACATACCATAAATATCCTTTACATAGCATAGAAATAGGCTTTGAGGGGTTCGGTGTGCTAAAATAAACTTTTGGGTCATTCAGGGACTAAAAGCGTCAAAAAGTGCACAAGTTTGCACTTTCGCGCATAACTTACGTTCTGAATACATTCGGACATCCAAAAATTTATGGAAGCACTAAAATATTTTATTTTAGTGTTTGGCATGAGAAAAATCCATTCGTCGCGCAATTTGGACCGTTTTTGCGTCCGTTACGACTTCCATCGTAATTAACCGAACAACGCAATCGTACGGCCAAACGAACCGACATCCGAGATATTTTTGAGCACATTTTGAGTTCCCTATACTTTAACTTCATTTTAGAGCTTTGAAATGGGGTTAACGGGGCTTAAACGTGTCAAAAATGCATCAAATGGCAAGTTTGGAGCTTCAGGGGCCTGTTCTGACATTTTTGAAAGTATCAAACCTGCTAGGTCCTTACGGACCGTAAGGTTCTGAGTCGTACGGTCCGTAAGCAGGGGCCAGATGCAGAAACTCGTTTTTGACTGCTGTTATCAGCTCTTATGCACTCCAAAGGCCAATGCCACATGTCAATCCCTGATGTTGGGGGCCATTTTGAGTTACCACAAGTTTGCAACAAGTGTAGGGATGTGATCAAAGCTCGGTATTCGAGAAACGATCCTAACGGTGGTCCATTTACTATAAATACCCACCTCAATTCCTTGCAAAACCCACAAATCTGATCTAAGAAGCTCTAAGTTGAAGCCATTTGCTTCATACCTGAACTACTTGGATCGAGATTAGCTTGCGGGGACCCTTTGTAAGTGTTCTTTCGTTCTTTCATTCGTTTTAGCATTAAAGTCAAACTTTGTTTGACTTTCTGCATTGACCAGTTTATGGTCAATGCGAAGTTCGTTTGAACTTCATAACGTGAGCGTGATCACGATGGTTATAGTCCCTAGTGACTGTACCTACTGATTACCACGTTATCTAGGCTCAGTGACGAGTCGTAGTTTCGGCCAAAATGCGTGTTATTGCGTATTTTGTAACCAAACTACTTTTAGGTATCAAAACCGTTTGTTTTGATACCAAACCTGTTTTCTAAACTTAGTTAAGCATGTTTTAACATGCTTAGCTCGTCACTTTTAGTTTAGTGCTTATATAGGGTCGTAAGGTAAGCGATCTAAACAATCGCTTATACTTTCGAACCCGACCCGTTTGGTCGATCATTAGGATCCGACCAAACACATTAGGTGACCATAGTATGTCGGGAATAACCTTCCGAGGTTATACCTTATGGTCACGATGTTTAGTTAGTTGTATGATAGGTATTATATATGCCTTAGGTAAATTACCAAAATGCCCTTTTAAACCCAAAATTCATTTTAAGCATATGTAACATCACTTTTGGTATCTAAACTGATTTGGTAAAGTTGTAAAGTTGGTAAAGTTGGTCTTCAGTTTTAACTTGGGTGGAACAACACTCCAGATCAAAGAATGTTGATCACATTGTGTGTAAGTTGGTGATAGCGGTCGCTTCGTACTATATTTGGCAAGAAAGGAATAACAGGCTTTTCAATAATAATAAGAGGTCGGTAGATCAAGTTTCTAAGAAGGTTATAGGATCGGTTCGGTTACGGTTGATGGGATTTAGATTCCGTGTGAGCTCGGCAAGGGAAAGGATTTTCAAGGCTTGGCAGATTGAAGATAGCAACTACGATTTAATGGATCCGGGCTAGTAGTTTTTCGGGTCTTGGTTTGTGTCGGTAGCTTTGCTTTGGCTATCTTGTGGTTTGGTTGTCTTGTTTAGTTTGTTTTGTTGATGGATTGTGTTGTGTGGAGTCCTAGGCTTGGCATGTCAAGTCTAGTTGGTATGTCGTTTTGACATACCCTTGTTATTATTTGGTTTCATCTATAAAATTCATCGGGGTAACCCTTTACCCAAAAAAAACTGATTTGGTAACAATATTAGACATGTTAAGGCATATTTTACTTATCATAGGGCTAGTTAGGCGTTCCGAACGCGTTTTACGCGAACGACGCGTTAAAGTAGCATAAGCTACCTAAACGGGTCGTAATGGGTCATAAGCACTTAGGTTTGGTTTCATTTTAGTATGTAGGCTTTGTTAAACCATATTACACGAGTCTCCATACTCGTTTGGTTTACGAACCCTCATTCTATCCGATCCTCCGATTTAGGTCCGGTATATTAACATAGTTACCTATATTAGGTGCCGTTTGATATCCGTGATCTCTAGCATTGTTTGGTTGTTACTCAAGGACTACTAAGCAATCTCAGGTGAGTACATAGACACCTCTTTTACTGTTTTCCAAACATTTTGGGGTGAAACACATGTGCCTACTTGTTACTTTCGTGCTTTTCATGTTTTCATATCATATGCTTGTTATGTTCAATAGTACACTTATAGTACATGATTTCATTGTGTTTTTGCTATGTATGCCCATTGTGTGCATACTTAGTACATCGTTTTACATTACATTTTATGCTATGTATGCCCATTGTGTGCATACTTAGTACATCGTTTTACATTACATTTTATGCTATGTATGCCCATTGTGAACTGGAATTGGACAGCAAACCCTAATTTCTCTCTCTAGCTATGGCGATCTTGTGCTTCCCTCCTACCTTAGATTTTTCTTCATGATTTCCGTATAACAGTCTGATCATCGGAGTATTGATTTATCAATAAGTCTGATTCGAACTAGTTAGCGGAAGGATTGCTTTTAAATCTAGGGTTTTTTGTTTTCTTGTCGTCAAGCTTGTTAGGGTTTTCAGTGTTTTCGTTTTCGGCTGTGGTTTTCTTGGGTTCTCGGTATTCTGCGTGCATGGTTGTCTTATTATTTGCTTAAAGGAGATAGTCGTTTGTGTTTGCAATGGATGATCGTCCAAAACTTGATGATGTTGTGAAGGGGGATCGGGGTAAGCCGCCAGTACAGTATAAGGGATTGGCCAGTAGAGTTGTGAATATAGACGGTAATCCGGTGCTTCCGAGGAGGGGTATGGTGCAGAACGTGCAGTCTGATCCGAAATTGATTAATGTCATTGATGAGTTATCAAAGATTACCATTCCTGTTCAACTGCCGGAATATCCAGAATCGGAACATAATGTGCCTGCTCATGGTTTTCAAGGATCACAAACGGTGCAAGGTAGCAGCTCAAACCCTAAGTCTTATGTGGATTCGGTTGTAGGTAGTAGTGTTCCGAAAGTTAACTTTCGATCTTTGTCGAGTTCGGTTGTGCATGAAGGTTGTGACGTCGTTCTTCCTAAGGAATCTGTAAGAACAGTGCAGCAAAAATTGTCTAATACTATTTATGGGTATTTTTTGGGAGACCGTCTTGCTTTCCCGGTTGTTGACTACTATGTTAAAGTGAATTGGAAAAAATATGGTTTGCAAAAGACGATGATGAACGCAAACGGTTTTTTCTTTTTTAAGTTTAATGATGAAGGTGGAATGTTGAATGTGATTAAAGATGGTCCGTGGATTATCAGGTCTCAACCTATGTTCCTGAATATTTGGACTCCTACTACTAAGTTGGAGAAGGAAGAAGTAAAGCAAGTGCAAGTCTGGATGAAAATTCATGATGTTCCTATTGCGGCATATACGGAGGATGGCCTTAGACTTATAGCTACAACAATTGGAGAGCCAAAGATGCTGGATTCTTTTACTACATCTATGTGTACGGAATCATGGGGCCGTAGTAGCTATGCTAGAGCTTTGGTGGAAATTTTGGCTGATAAAGAATTTCGTGAGGAAGTCACGATGGCTATACCTGAACCTGACGGGGAGGGTTTTATTAAAGAAACTATGTATGTGGAATATGAATGGAGTCCACATCGTTGCGCTACATGTTGTTTTTTTGGGCACTCTAATGACATGTGTCCAAGGAAGCCAATGAAACATGCTAGATATGAGGATCAAAGTCGCAATATTCAAAGAAATAAACAAGTGAAAAAAACACCCATTGTGGATCACGAGGGTTATACGGAAGTTCATGGCAAGAAAGTGGCTAGGAAGGTTGGTATTCCGGTGAACAAAAATAAAAGTAAATTTGAATATCGGCCGGTGGGATCAAAGACTCGACCGAATGTTTCTAACGGTTCAACGTCTATGCCGGTTAAAGTGAACAATTCTTTTGAAGTGTTGAACCAAGTTGATTCGGAGGAAGGTACAAGCAAGAAAGGGCCGAATAGGGATCACGAGGAGACGGATGATGAAGTTGAGGAGATATATAATGAAACGGATATTTTTATGCAGCAAGGGTCTTTAAATATTAGAAGTAAACAAGGGGCAGGCACTCCTTCTCAGGTAGTTACTGATGGTTAGTCTTGCAGTATGGAACATAAGGGGGTTGAACCGCCCGCTTAAACAAATGGAGGTTCGACAGGCTGTGAAGGATTATAATTTGAGTTTGTGTGCTATTTTGGAGTCGCATGTGAATGTGAAGAATCTGGGTAAAGTGTGTAAATCGGTTTTTCGCTTGTGGGATTGGACTTCAAATGGTGGATGTTGTGAGAAGGGCACAAGAATTATTATTGGGTGGAATCCTGGTATTTTTGATGTCATGATTTTAGCTCAATCGTCTCAGGTGATGCATTTACAACTAGTGTTTAAATTGGATAAAAGGATGGTTTTTTGTTCTATTGTTTAGGCTGCCAATTATTATGCGACTCGAAGGGATTTGTGGCATCAACTTTCTATGCATAAAAACCTTGTTGCTAATAAACCTTGGGTTATTATGGGTGACTTTAATTCAGCTCTAAACATAGAGGACAAATCTATGGGAACGTCTTCTAGTACTATAGGCATGAGGGAGTTCCAAGCTTGTGTTGATGACATTGAAGTGGTTGACATAAATCGGACGGGTATCCATTTTACATGGAGCCAAAAGCCGAAAAAGGGGGTGGGGTTATTAAAGAAAATTGATCGTGTAATGGGAAATACTCCTTTTGTGGCTGATTACCCGAACTCGGTTGCAATATTCAAGCCATATCGTCTCTCGGATCATTGTCCATGTATTTTATCTATTCCGGAAGCGTTGAAGGTGAAGCCGAGGTCTTTCAAATTCGCTAATTTCTTGGTTTTTAAACCAGAATTTTTAGAGATTGTCAAAAAGTATTGGGATTCAAATGTGGACGGGGTGCATCAGTTTAGAGTTGTCAAAAAACTTCAATTGCTGAAAAACCCGCTTAGATCTTTGTTATTCAAGCAAGGTAATCTCCACAAGAAAGTTGAAAGCCTTAGATCGAATCTGGATGTGATTCAACAAAATATTGATCTGGACCCGTTAAACGTTGATCTCCGGGCTGAAGAGGCTACTACTAGTCGTGATTTACAGGAGGCGTTGTTGGACGAGGAGCGTTTCTTGAAACAAAAGTCAAAGGTAGATTGGTTAGCGGCGGGTGATATGAATACTGCGTTTTTTCACTCTTCTTTGAAAGCGAGAAATCATTTTACCAGAATTGAGGTTATTAAAGACGTAGGAGGGACTAGTTATGAAGGTGATATGGTGTATAAAGCGTTTGTTCAGCACTATGAGAAGTTTTTTGGTTCTCAAGGTGATATATCGATGGAGCCGGCTCCAGATTTATTTCCACACAGATTATCTCATAATGTTGCTAGTAATATGGTTCGACAGGTAACAATGGAGGAGGTCAGAAAAGCTATGTTTTCTATTGGTAATGACAAAGCGCCTGGGCCGGATGGATATACGGCGGCTTTTTTCAAAAGTGCGTGGTCTCTGGTTGGCACGGATGTCTCTAAAGCCATTATGGATTTTTTCGAGACTGGTAACATACTTCAGGAAATGAACCATACTCTTATTGTCCTTATTCCTAAGGTTTCGACTCCTACGATTGTTACTGATTTCCGTCCGATTGCTTGTTGTAATGTCTTCTACAAATGCATCAGTAAGATTATTTCAGAAAGAATTAAAGGGGCTCTAAAGGACATTGTTAGCATAAACCAATCTGCGTTTGTTCCTGGTCGAAAAATTTCGGATAATATTCTTTTAACCCAAGAGTTAATGCATAATTATCACAGAGACGTGGGTCCTCCTAGATGTGCTTTTAAAGTAGATATTCAGAAAGCGTATGATACTGTCGATTGGAGGTTTCTTAAAAGTGTTCTGAGTGGGTTTGGTTTTCATAGCAACATGGTTGGGTGGATTATGAAGTGTGTTTCAACGACCTCTTTTTCGGTCTGTGTTAATGGCACGGTGCATGGTTTTTTCAAGGGTAAGCGTGGGCTGAGGCAAGGAGATCCAGTGTCCCCTTATTTATTTACTCTCGTTATGGAGGTCTTAACTGGTATTCTTCATCATTCTGTTCGAATTGACTCTTCGTTCAAGTTCCATAACAGATGTGAAAGGCAGCAAATTATAAATCTTTGTTTTGCGGATGACTTATTTCTGTTTGCTAAGGGGGAAGTGAATTCGGCTAATTGTATTATGTCTTCTCTCGCGAAATTCACCAAGATGTCGGGGTTAGTTCCTAGTAACCAGAAAAGCACGATTTTCTTTTGTAATGTTAAGGATCATGTTAAACATGCTATTCTAGATATTATGCCTTTTACGGAAGGAAAGTTACCCGTGAAGTACTTGGGGGTTCCTCTGATTTCGGCTAGGCTTGGTTACAATGATTGTCGAGTGCTTGTGGAGAGATTGGAAAAACGCATTATGCATTGGAGGAACAAACTTTTATCTTTTGCAGGAAGACTTCAACTTATTGTTTCAGTGCTCTCTTCTATGCATATTTACTGGTCATCGGTTTTTATCTTGCCAGCTCGGATTATTCAGGAGTTAGAAGCTAAAATGAGAAATTTCCTATGGTCTCAGGATTCTTCGTTCAGCAAAGGTAAATCTAAAGTGTCTTGGAAGTTGGTTTGCACGCCTAAATACGAAGGGGGATTGGGTATTAGACGAATTGGAGATATGAACAAAGCTTTGATGTCATCTCATATTTGGAGTATTGTTTCTAAGCGTGAATCTCTATGGGTTGATTGGATATATTCGTATCGGTTAAAAGATAAGAGTTTTTGGGTTAGCAAAACCCCTTCGAATAGTTGTTGGTCATGGCGGAAACTCACTCAATTACGGCCATTGGTTAGGAAGCATATTTGGTCGGAGTTGGGTAATGGTATTAATACTTCAGCATGGTTCGATAATTGGAGTGTTTTGGGGCCTCTTGCTGATTTTGTGTCGTCCAGAACTATTGCGGATGCAGATTTTAGGTTGGATAACTCCGTGGCTGATGTGTATTCTAATGGTGCTTGGTTGTGGCCTACGGCTTGGAGGGATATATTTCCGGTTCTTATTCAGATTGATCAAGTTCAATTGGATCCTGTAAAAGTCGACAGATTATTATGGAAAGATGGTGATGATGTTAATGAGTTCTCGTCTTCGGGGGTATGGCATTCACTTCGGCATAGAGAACCGGAAGTCGATTGGTGTAAAATTGTGTGGTTCGGCCAGTGTATTCCGAGACATGCTTTCATGATGTGGTTGATTATGAAAGGTAAGCTTCTTACGCAAGATAAAATTCTGAAATGGGATTTCGCTCGGAGAAAAAACATGAACATGATGTGCTGTTTATTATGTTATGAGAACTTTGATTCTCACAAGCACTTGTTTTTTGAATGTAAATTTGCTTCTCAAGTGTGGAGTACAATTAGAAATAGGGTGGGGATGGATGCGGTTTCTGCTAAATGGAGTGAGATTGTTAGCTGGCTTTGTACTCGTCCGCAACAAAAGCAGGTCGATACTTATGTTGCTAAACTACTTGTAGCTGCTGCGGCATATAGTATGTGGCAAGAGAGGAATGCCAGATTGTTTAAAAACCAATTAAGACCTCCTGAGAAGGTTAGTGAAGTAATCGTGAAAACAGTTCGGTACAAGTTGATGGGAGCAAAGCTGAAGAATACCGTTAGGGTGCGTAGAATTCTTGAAGAATGGGAGATCCACACGAAAGAAAAGGACGATGATGGGGGATGAGTAGTTGTGTTTTTGGTCCATGTAGAAGTCTTGTCTAGGTGTATTCCTTTATTTGGTTGTTTTTTGTTGTCGGTTTGGTTTTTGTTTGGTTTACTTTCATGGGGAATGCCCCATGAATGAACTAGTGTAGACTCTCTACACTACTTGTTTTCTTTGGTTGTGAATATATAGAATCACCGGGGTAACCCTTTACCCAAAAAAATGTATGCCCATTGTGTGCATACTTAGTACATCATTTTTACATTACATTTTATGCTATGTATGTCCATTGTGTGCATACTTAGTACATTGTTTTTACATTACATTTTATGCAATGTATGCCCATTGTGTGCATACTTAGTACATCATTTTTACATTACATTTTATGCTATGTATGTCCATTGTGTGCATACTTAGTACATTGTTTTTACATTACATTTTATGCTATGTATGTCCATTGTGTGCATATTGTGTGCATACTTAGTACATTGTTTTTACATTACATTTTATGCTATGTATGTCCATTGTGTGCATACTTAGTACATTGTTTTTACATTACATTTTATGCTATGTATGTCCATTGTGTACATACTTAGTACATTATTTTTACATTACATTTTATGCTATGTATGTCCATTGTGTGCATACTTAGTACATTTTGTTATTCATCACATGCTTACATTTTAGTATGACATTTGGTTGGTTTAAATGGGACAATGTACATTCATTAACACCGATCATGCCGCTCGTTAGTAGGTAATGGTACCATAGGACTTGACAAATCCCGTTCCTGAACCCTAGGTTTGTTTGGGTGGAAGGAATGACCGAATCCGAAGATATAATACAGATAGACCTTTAAATTCATTTAGGGGTTTATCACCACAGTCACAAGGCTTGGATGTATGAATTTTCACAATACCGCATAGATGTTTATATCAGTATAGCATGCATTTATTACGCAAAACATAACTTTGATTTAAACCATGTTTTACTTCAATACCTTGTTTTTGTGCATTTTACATATGGTTTAGTTAATATATATTTCACTTACCATACATAAACATTTTGACATTGATATACACAATTCATGATTTACATTAGACATAAACATTTTGACATTGATATACATAATTCATGATTTACACTAGACATAAACATTTTGACATTGATATACACAACACATTTTGACATTTGATTATACATAAACATTTTTACAATGGTGGTTTAGTTTGAGTAAGTGATTTAAGTAACGAGGCGTGTGTAATATGATACAAGCATGGTGGATACGCCGCTGGTACTTCCTATATATAAGTGCTTGTATGGTATTACATATCGTAGCGTTATTTGAATCATTTCAATTTAGACATATAACATTTTTACAAATAACATACTTTTCACAATACATTGTTTTACAAACAACTTATCTAATACAAACTCATTTTACTTGGTTATTTACTTAACCATGTATTATTCTTTTATACATATATATCATTTGGTTTATTTATCACTTTTCAAATTATTTACAAGACAAAGCAAATTACAAGGTTCATGACTAAACATTTTCTTAAACATAAGTCATGAATTCTATTTTCACAAAACCTATGTATCTCACAGGCATTTTTATGCTGACGTACCTATTTTCACATGTGTTTCAGGATATGATGCATAGGACTTATCAAGATACACTTAGGCGGACTTGGGCCTTAGTGACAATAAAAGATGCAAGACTAGTTATTTATGTTATATTTCTTTGATTGTCAAGACATTGTAACTCTTCTAATCAATAAAACAATATTTCAATTTCCATGTGTTATGAAACAATGATTCTGTTACAACACTCCCCGACGTTTCCGCCACGTTTTGTTGTTTTTCGTGGTCGGGGTGTGACATAACTCATGACAGTTTTAGGTCGTTGTGTGTAGTTTTTCTGGTTGTGTTGTTTCTTGGTTGTCTTGTTTTTGTGTTTGTTCTTTGGGTTGTGACTTACTGGTTTTCCTAGGCTTGGTATGCCAAGTCTAGCATTGTGTATCCTTTCTGATACACATGTTTATTATTTGATTATTTATAAAATTCACCGGGGTAACCCTTTACCCAAAAAAAAATAATATAACTAATACAATCAATATACAAATAGTAGACAATTTTTGACATCTAAGTATATATTCTCCTAAATATTTTTATTATCATCTTAGTCATTTTTTATTATCAAAAATCAACCTCTAATATTTGTATTTTTTTGTAATAAAAATTATGGCAAGTTTTTATATGAAAACCATGATCAAAATTTACTTGTAAACACTTGTTTAAAAATATTTTTCTAAGTGTTTAATTTCTACAAAAATTTTGCCATAGTTTTCCCTTAAAAATGGAGGTTTTCATGCTTAAAAGCATATCATTTTCTTTTAAAATCTCATCATCAATCATCAACAATTTACACCTAACTTACCATATGCTTTAAATATGCATTTTTCACTATGACATGAACTTGAAAGTTTGTAAAAATTTGTAGTAATTTCACATGTTGTTTAGTAAGTTTAGTTACCTCTAAAAACATGGTTTTTAGTTTACAAAACTCATTCTTGTGAATTTTAGTTCTTTACAACTTGTATAATGATTTTCTAAAAATAATACTTCTTGTATTCTTCTTGTCACCAACACTTTTCTAGCTTTGATTTAACACTTAAAACATGATTACTTTCATTAAAAACCAAGTTCATACTAAATCTTGTAATAAACTTTGTTTTCTTGAAAATATTATCTTTGAAATCTTTTATTTTCAAGACTTATAACTTGTATCAATAATCATCATTCACTAAAACAAGTTCACCTTCAAGTTCATGTTTAACATAAAGGATGATCATCACAAATTTCTCAAGATCCATCCTTATACTTGCTAGATCATGTGTTTAATCATCATCTAGCAAGCTTCTTATGATGATCAACATCATAATCATAAGAAATAAAAAACAAGTATACTACATACACTTAAACATCCTTGATTTTCTTGTTTTTAAGCTTTATGTTAGTGTTCATGCTTATGTTTCTTTGAGTTTCTTGAGTTTAACAAGTTACATAACACTTTAACCACTAAGATTTGAAGTAAAAACAATATCAAGAGGCTTACTACTAGCTCTAAGGCTAGGGAAGAAACAAGAATGAAGAGGATGAAGAAAGTGATGGTTAAAAGCTCCAAGATAAGGTCCTTCAACTTCCAAAGCTTTCCACCTTCTTAGATATGCTTCTTACACCTCTAGATCACCTTAGAATGTTTGGACTTGGATTGAAGATGATGGTTGTCTGGTGTGGGGTTTGAGCCGAGAATGGAAAGGGGAAGAGAGGGTGTTGTTGTGAGTTAGAGATGTTGGCCTTGTGGATTTTATAAAAATTCTTCCAACAACACTTTAAACATTGGGTAATATGTTTCATATAAACTCTACAAATCAAATAAAATACACAAAAGAAATCCACCATGTGGGTCCCATGTTAGAATCGTCCACATGTGGGGGGGGGTCTAGTTGTGCTTCAATTCTAAGTTAGGCAATCTAGTTAGGTTTCAAAGGTATTAGTTAGTGTTTAATGAGTTTAGGGTTTTTAAGATGTGTTATGATGTTTGGTGACCATAACTAGCTTGGAAATGTTAAAACAATGCTTCTAGTGAAAATTTGGTGTTTCAGGTTGTGTCCGATTGTTCGATTGGTTACCGGTTCGTTAAGGTGCTAAATTGCGCAGTTTATTGTGCTTTATGTAGGCTTTTATGACAGTTTTGATTCCCGACACTTAGGAAGGTATTCTGGACCATTAAACCATATTTCTGCATTATATTTTGGAGTTAAAATGCTGAAAATTGCTGAATTTGGTTGTTTTTTGCAGAATTCCGCAGTTTTAGTGTGTTTCTAGCACTTTCCGGCACCTAAATCATCACTAGGAAGGCAGTTTTATGATCCCTACTTTCCTACACACTATTCTAGTGTAACTCCTGGTTTCGGGGCTCATTCTGTGTCTTATCATCATGTCTGTCTGAGTACTGAACTCCCGTCAGTACTTCTAGTTTGTCTGATAACTGTGCTAACTTTGTTCTGTGCACTAATTGAACTACACTGTGTTGCATGTAATAATGATAAACAATCTTGTAACATGAAATGCACTTGTATGTATATGACAATATTCAGGAAATCATTCGTCTTGTTCATTCAATCATGCACAGTCATTAAGGTACGATTTACTATTCATTATTGTATGGAATACATGGAAAAGTGCCAGTTGTCACACATCTAAACTCTCACGATGCAGATGCAGACTCAGTAACAGCCCTAGAGGTCGATGCTATATCTTCTACAAGTCGGATTCTCTTCCCTTGGTGTGCAAGAACTGGTAAAGGTACAATGGAGGCTAAGGATCCAGACTGAGGAAATGGCTCTGGTTTGAATGGTGGAGGGATCTCGGTCGTAGGCTTGACAATGTCAGTGAGTGGAACTGCTAGTGGCTCTAAAGGTCGAGTGGTAATAACAGTGGCGTCCACTACTGGCGCTACTCCATAAGATACTCCCATCATCCATATACCCCTGCCCAACTCATCGACTACCGGTGTCTTGCCAGATGATTGTCCAATCTTAGAGACTAAGGTAGGAACAGTGGAATCATCATCAATCCACTCGTTACTAGTGTGAGCGTAACGTGTGTCTATCTGACTGACAAAATCTGTGGAATCGGTGTAATATGACGAGGTAAAACTGGTTATATCAGTAAACTAAGAGGTAGTGTGTGGAAGCTCTGGCAATACTGAGGTTGGAGAGGTCTCGAATTCAGGCTAACACTCTGAGTCATGAATCTCGATAGTCTCGTGCACGTGCGACATTATGATTGTACTAAGTAAGTGCGTGCTCAAGATGAGAATAAATAACACATAAGGCATAGACAAACAAGTTAACACATATGCACATAAGTTTTTTATAGTTCTTGTACATGGTTAGGATTCATTTTTATTCTAAATCTTTGGCTTCGCGAATTTTTGGATTTTAAATCTCAAAACTCTTTGGTTGAAGTCTAGTGTTTTCTAAGAAAACACCTAGTTCACTAACAACCATTGGCTCTGATACGAACTCTTGTTGTTGATGCATAATGTCTATCGCCTGCGTCATCAGTCTATGTCGTGTCATTAATATGTAATAGGTTAAAAAGTCAAAGTTATGTATGTATTTTGGCCTGGTCGCACGAAGTGAGTTGTCCAACTCGTGCGGTCTGGAGTTGTTATTCCGTGCGGTCTGGCAAGCCTATAAATAGGCTAGTAGTGTTCTTCATTTGTAACTTTCTGGAGAATTTTGTACTGAAGTGCTGTCCGATTCTCTCTGTACCAAAACATCTAAAATCAATGAAGAACATGTTTAAAGTGACTTTCTACTCTTCTACTCCTGTTCTAAAACTGATTGACGGTTTCTAGTCTGATTCCGCCTTTCTAGAAACTAGATCTGACTCTGATTGACTCTTTTGGACGATTCATCGATCCTACAAGTGGTATCAGAGCTCAGGATGAGTCAAACCTTTTGATATCAGTGTTTTGAACGGTTTAGAACCATATACTTCTACTCTTTCTTGGATTTTCAGACGAATTCACGGATAAAATGGACTGAATTCTGGATATTGTGTGTAAAACATCATTTTGAATAATTGTACAAAGTTGCAGACCATAAATGAACTAAAACTGATCCAAAAATGTCAAAAACTTGAAATTTTGATAAACTAAGTCTTCAAACGAGGTGAAACTGTCCAAATCGTATGAAAATGATGTCCAAATAGTGTAAAATGAACCAGATCGTTTGAGTTTGTGTCAAAACGTATGAAATTCTTGTCCAGATCGCACGGATTGGGCCAGATCGTTTGAAGGTTTCAAACATTGTGACCAACTCGTGTGACTTGAGTGGTCAGACCGCACGAACTGAAAATTTTTAACTTGTATTTATCACCTCGCACGGTTCCAAGTCGTTTGAAATAGTCCAGGTCGTTTGAAACATCTAGGTTGTTTGAAACATTCAGGTCGTTTGAAAGGTCCAGGTCGTCTGAAAGTTCAGATTGTTTGAAAGTCCAGGTCGCTTGAAAGAATAATTTTTCAAAACTTAAAAAAATTTTCAAAACATTTTTCAAAGTATAAAAATGGACAATCAAGAGTTTTACAATGCGTTTTTCGGAGGAGGTATGACTGTTCAAACTCCAGCAAGTATAGCCCAGAATGTGAATATGGAGAACGAGCTAGGAACCATGCAAAAACCACCGAAACTGCTCAACATTGAAGATTATTCGGGGTGGCAGGATAGATTTCGCATGTGGGTTCAGGTGAATCACCTCGAATGCTGGCTGAAAGTTGAAACGAAATATGTAGTTCCTATGAATGATGCTGGTCTTCTGAAAACACTTAACACGTTAACTCCGGCTGAACAAGAAAATTTTAAAGCTGAGAAGAAGATGGTCAGTATATTGCAACAGGCAATTAAGGAAGACATTTTGGTACTGTTACAGCATCAGGGTGACGCGCAATCTATTTGGAATACTCTTAAAATCAAATTTCTTGGAAGTGTTTCAATGATCAAAAGCAAAAAGGCACTACTGAAAAAAGAATTCGACATATTTACTGCTATCAGTGGAGAATCAACGAAAGAGTTGATTGAGAGGTACTGTCACTTGGTAGTGGAAATGAAACGTTTGAATATAGATAAAACAGACGAAGAGTGGGTTGATAAGTTGGCTGACGCACTACCACAAGAAGAGTGGGGTACGTTCTTATTGGTTTTGAAGAACAATTTGGAATACGTGGGTTTCAATTTGAGTACGTTTATCGAGAGAATTGAAGCTCAAGAGCTTGAATATCGGAAGATGAGGAAAATGAAATCTGCAAACGTACAGCAAGATGTTCAGCTTTATTACAAAGGAAACTCATCTGCCACATCTGCTCCGAGTCCAAAGATTCAAATGGCATTCAGTGCAGATTCTTCATCGGGAGTACTTCAAAGCATGCCTAACAACAACTTTTCACCGTTTTCAAATTACGAACCGAATCCTAAGGTTCAGAGTTTTCAAGAACAGGTTTTTCCTCAAAGTTCTTCAGGTTCGAACAATCAGAGTTATGGTCATGGGATACAGTGCAATATCGCTGTTAATATAAAAAACGATCAAGATTTTACCGAGACAGCCGTAAAGCAGCATATAGCACTTCTAGCTTCTGTACTTGAGTCTTACGAGAATCTAATAGCCGGACGAATTGGTAACCCAGACATGACTAAAGAAGATTACGATCAAATTGATCCCGAGGAACTAGAACTCATCGACATAAAATGGGGTATGGCGAGCATTGTGAGAAGAGCTCAGAGGTTCATGGAAATTACCGGAAGAAGTAGTCTCGTAGGTCCTGATCCTAAACTTGGATTCGACAAATCGAAGGTGACTTGCTTCAAGTGTAAAGAGAAGGGACACTTCAAGCGCGAATGTCCGAACAGAGAAGTTAATAACCACCAGAATCCATTCGCCAACGATTATTACCGACAGGCCATCTATCATAAAAACAGTCAACAACCATTCATTCCACGACCTCAAATCAAGAACAGTCAATCCAAACAAACAGAAAAGGCTCTTTTGGTGAATCAAGATGACAAAAAGATTCCAGAAGGTTTCAGTTGGGATAAGTACGTTCCAGGAGGTGGTCTTGCAATGATGGCTGAAATTATTGAAGAGTCGGAACCGAAAAACGAGGAATGTGTTCCTGAAGTTGAAAAAGTCAGTGAAGTGATGAATGAAGAAAGTTTTGCAGATCTAGAAGAGGAGGCAGCAGCGGTCTACTATTATCAGTTTGAACAGGAGGTTATTACTAATGCATTCAAATCTATAATGCCAGTAATGGGTTTGATTCTTTTGCAGGTTTCTTTGGTTAACCGACTACGGGTTTTTGCCCACAGTACGAAGTTGAACAAACTCCGGTTCAAGAGATCATTGATGTCTCAAAGGAAATGAATGAAGAGAAAGTTGATCAATTAAAAATGATAAACAAGAAAATGTTTTTGAAAAAGTTGATCCAATTCTTGAAAAGCCATGCGAAAACTGTTTAAAACCATGCATGGATTGTCTTGAAAAAGACAAACAGTTTCAAGAGTTGAAAAAGTTTAACGACAAATTAAAATTTGATTTTAATGATGTTAAAGAAGCTTATGACACTTTGTCATGATCAATTAAAATGATTCACAATGAGAGTAAAGAAAATGATAAAATTGCTAATTTGCTCAAAGCTACGGTCATGGAAAAGCAAATGTCGATTAACATCCATCTGGACAAAATCGCATCTCTAAAGAAGGAACTTGAATTGATGCGCATTGAGACAGAAAGAGTCGACAAAAAGTTGATCAGTTATCTTTCATCTTCATATGTGATTGATCAGATCGTTCCTCAACAAACTGAAGTTAAATCAGCTTTCAAAAATGTTCCACCCCCAATGTGGAATCATTATACTCAGAAATATCCAGATGGGGTGGAGAAGGCATTGAATCTCAAGCTGAGAACAGAAGAGAATGACTTACCACAAAATTCGCCAATGGATAGTCTTTTTTTTTTTATTCGTGCTGAAGGGGTGCTGGTTCGAGGCAATTTTATTTTTGATGATGGAGGATGATGGTTTTTTGTTGGTTAGGTTTTTGTTTGTCTACTGATCAATGTTTCTTGATGTAAAGTAGGCTAGGTTATGTGGCATCATAAGTGTTTTGTTTTTTGGCTTACATATATGGGGCATGTCCTGTATATGAACTAGTGTGCAATTCATCCACACTACTTGTACTTAAATTGCGGTTGTTTTAATAGAATCACCGGGGTAACCCTTTACCCAGAGAATGAGTTACCGGAAAACATAGATGTTACATTCTCCCCATCTGACACCGACAACGAGGCACAACTGGTTAAAACAGTTGTAGACCAAGTGTTGGATGAAGAGAGTGATAACACTGATTTCGAAACGGTTAAAACTCATTTTGAGAATTCCAGTTCAGAATCTGAAGATGACGGAAACTTTCTTGATAAGTTTATCCCAAAGTCAGATAAAGTTTTGGATAACGATTCGATCATTGTGGTTTACACGATGACCGAAACTGACAAACTGTATACTGATTTTGAGTACCCGATTCAGAATGTGAACCTGGAAAAGGTTGAAAAAGTTTTTAAACTCATGGAAATTGATATCTCAGAAGTTAACAACAATTCGTTTTTATCAAAACGAAAAAATCTTTTGTTAAACAACAATCGACAAACAACCCGGGAAAGAAAATTGAAAGGGTGGGTAACAATGGTAATAACAAGAGACATGGTAATAACTACAAAAAGAAAGGTATTGGTTTTGAGATGAAAATGGCTAAGAAAGAAGTTAAGCCAAAAGAAAATTTGAGTGAAGTGTTTGTGGCTGGTAATAATACAAAAGTCGAAAAGGATTATATCTTTATTAAGCAAGCAATTGACGATTTTATTGCGGCCAAAAAGATAAGAGACGAGACCAACAGATCCACTTTTGTTGAATATGACAAAAGAATCTGTTATCGATGCAATGAAATCGGTCACATGGCGAAACAATGTGTCAAAAAGATAATAAAACCATTTTTCCATAAACCAAAACCAAAAATTTCAAAGGATGTTAAGGGAAAATCACCTATGGTATCCCCCGTGCGTATTCTTAAACGTGGTGAATCATTGAAGTTAGAGAACAAACCAAAATCAACTTTTGAAATTGGTGAATCTTCAAAATCACAAAAGACTTCAAAGATTTATTCTAAAACAAAGACTTCCCAAAGTCAATCATGGGTGGAGAAACCTAAACATTCTTTTGTGGAAAAGAAAATGGAAGAAGTTTTAAAATCTGAACCAAAAATCTTTGCAACCACTGATGAGAAAATTGAGTTTGAGTTAGATAAGTTGATTGAAGAATTCCCACCTATCACGGAAGGAGCTCTAAAATCAAAACCAGAACCTGATGTTCCAATTGTTGTTTTTAACATTCCAAAAGTTGACATAGTAGCTCATGATATTGTCTTTGGTAGTGTATCAAATGTTGAAAAATCTTGGGTGTCATTGTTTAAGTAAATGTCTTTTGATGTGTGTAGGGGCTTCCAAGGTCTATCATTTCTAAATGGATAATGGATAGCGGCGCCTCACGGCACATGACAGGGATGTTAGCACTGCTATACGAAGTCAAATCAATCAACGGAGGTTATGTCGGGTTTGCTGGAACTCAAGGTGGAAGAATTGTTGGAGAAGGAATACTTACTAACGGGGTCGTAACATTCGATAAAGTGAACTACATTGCTGAGTTAGAAAACAATCTGTTGAGCATTTCTCAGATTTGTGATAAGTCATTTACTGTTCATTTTACAAAAGATGAATGTCTGATTCTTAAACCAGGGTTTAAAATACCCGAAGAAATGGTGTTGATGCGCGCTCCTCGTGAAAACGATCTCTATATACTAGACATGAGCGTTGCAACAACGACAGATAAAAAGGCACAATGCTTTGTGAGTAAGACGAAGGCGATGAAAAAGAATCCATCATGTGGCATCGTAAAATGGGCCATATTCACTTGTGAAAGATGAACTTTTTAGTTCATAATGATCTTGTAGACGGTGTTAATTTGAAAAGCTTCCATCTTAACGATGACTGTATTGAATGTAAGAAAGGGAAGCAGACGAAGAAATCGCACCTGAAAAAGCTCTTAAACTCCATCAGATTACCGCTCGAAAGACTCCATATGGATCTTTTCAGGCCGGTAAATGTGAAAAGCATAAGTGGAGATCTATATTGTTTAGTTGTTACTGACGACTTTACAAGATTTTCCTGGGTGATGTTTCTAGAAAGAAAAGACGAAACGTTTGATTCTTTGATGAGGCTATTCAAAAAGATGGAGAATGTTTACAAACTGCCGATTAGACGTATTCGAAGCGACAATGGCACGGAATTCAAGAACAACCGTATGCTCGAATTCTGCAACGATAAGGGCATTCTTCATGAGTTTAGCGCACCGTATACTCCTCAACAAAACGGTGTCGCATAATGAAAAAATCGTACGTTGATTGAAACGGCTCGTACCATGTTAGCAGATTCGAACTTACCGGTATATTTTTGGAGTGAAGCGGTTGCCACGGCATGTTACACGCTCAATCGGGTTCTTACAGTGAAGAAGTACAAGAAAACTTGTTTTGAATTACTTCATCTTTACAAACCAAAACTGAAATACTTAGAACCATTCGGATCACCATGCACATTCATTGATCCAGACGGTAAATTTGGTTCGAAAGCTAATGAAGGTTTTTTTGTAGGATACGCTAGTCCGTTGAAGAGAGTTTTTGTTCCGAGTTTGGGGAAGATCATACAAGTTCAACACGTTGACTGTCAACGGTTTACCGCTCCAAATCAACTTCTCGGAAACAGGTTGCTATTTGATTACGACAATCTCTGGGAGTCATTCCATTTATCGACACAGCCGAATGAGGAGGAACTGGCGTTCTTATACCAACAACAGCAGTCTCTTTCACAAGAACAAGTGCCGAGACCATTGGTGGTTTCTTCACCAACCGTGGGTTCAAATGATCATGAGGCTGGTCCTAGTGGAACTACACATGCACCCCCAGAAGAAACAGCTCCAATATTTGACCATTCTGACGACTCAGAATCAGAAACCGATCCGATTTATGACGAGGAACCAAATATTGCAACTTCAAATGCTATTGATCACACGGGTGATCAGAATATAACAAATTTGCAATCGGAAGTGAGCGTACCGGATACGGTCATGCCAAGAACGTTATCTTACCATCCGTCGGAGCAAATCATTGGTGACCTTCAAAGCGGTGTGAAAACCCGCGAACAAATAAACAAAGGGTTTACATGTTTTTACTCCTCTGTAGCACCTTTACAAGTAGACTTCTCATTAAAATGTTTTATCTCGCATGTAGAGCCGAAAACATACAAAGAAGCATTGACCGAAGAGAGTTGGGTAAATGCAATGCAAGAGGAGTTACAACAGTTTGAAAAGCTTGGAGTGTGGAGGTTGGTTGATCTCCCGGAAGATCAGAAGTTGATCAAGACCAAGTGGGTCTTCAAATGTAAGAGAGATGATAGAGGGGTTATAGTAAGGAACAAAGCACGATTGGTAGTCCAAGGATTTAGTCAGCAAGAAGGGATTGACTTTACTGAAGTATATGCTCCCGTTGCTCAACTTGAGGCAATCAGAATCTTCTTGGCGTTCGCGTCATGGAAGGGGTTCAAGGTCTACCAACTAGATATCAAATCTGCATTCCTCTATGGCAAGATTAAAGAAGAAGTGTACGTCGGCCAACCACCGGGTTTTACCGATCCTGTACACAAGGACAAGGTGTATCTACTCAACAAGGCGTTATACGGATTTCACCAGGCCCCGAGAGCCTGGTACGAGACGCTTTCCCAGGATCTACTGAACAACGGGTTCACCAGAGGGACAGTTGATAGTACCCTATTCACTAAAGAGGTTGCAGGACATCTATTGATTGTGCAAATATATGTTGATGATATAATTTTCGGATCAACGAACGATGAGTTGTGTAAAGAGTTTGAGAAGGTCATGAAGCAGAAGTTTAAAATGAGTTCAATGGGGGAGATGAAGTTCTTTCTCGGGCTTCAAGTTGAGCAACTGCCCGATGGAATCTTCATACACCAGACCAAGTATGTGAATGATGCGTTGGACAAATTAAATATGTCCGAATCATCTCCCATATCAACCCCCTGGCTACGAATCATGACATATGTCCGGATGAAAGTGGTGAGAAAGTGGATGAAACGCTTTATCGGTCAAGCATAGGATCGCTAATGTATCTGACAGCGTCACGACCGGACATCATGTATCCAACCTGCCTCTGTGCCCGGTACCAGTCGAGTCCCAGAGCATCACACATGATGACAGTGAAGAGGATCTTACGGTATCTAAAAGGTTGCCCAAGCACCGGCTTGTGGTATCCCCGATCCGGTGACTTCTCTCTAACTGGATATTCTGACTCTGACTTCGGGTGTTGTAAGTTGAATTCTAAGTCCACAACTGCTGGTTGCCAGTTCTTTGGAACTCGGCTAATCACTTGGCAGTGTAAGAAACAGACCACAGTCGCTCTCTCGACTTGTGAGGCCGAATACGTTTCGGCTTCCAGCTGTTGTTCCCAGATTCTTTGGATTCAACAACAAATGAGGGACTATGGTTTGCAATTCTTAGACACGCCAATTTTTATGGACAACGAGGCAGCAATTAATATCACTAAAAATCCGGTTCAACACTCTAAAACAAAACATATTGAGATTCGACATCATTTTATTCGTAATTGCTACGAGAAAAAATTGATTCGAATTGATTATATTCACACCGATGATCAGAGAGCTGATTTTTACACAAAACCCTTTGATAAAACAAGATTTAGTTATCTTTTGAAATTGAACGGGTTAAAGAATTTGTTTTCTGGGAGGGTGGTAGAGTGTGTGGCCGAGGCGGACGGCGATCAGAAGTGATCTGCGTCTTGTTGTCATGTTTTCTGTACAGTTTCTTTACTGCTTTTGATAAAACCAAAAACACAAAAATATGTTTTTGATTTTAGGGGGAGAAAGTTTATAGAAAATACAAAAACATGATAAAATTTCATAAATACAAAAACATTGAAAA
This sequence comes from Helianthus tuberosus, assembly GCA_030545235.1. Classification (NCBI taxonomy): domain Eukaryota; kingdom Viridiplantae; phylum Streptophyta; class Magnoliopsida; order Asterales; family Asteraceae; genus Helianthus; species Helianthus tuberosus. The sequence goes on along the minus strand of CM060356.1, from coordinate 68,107,701 downwards.
AGACAAAAAGAGGTTTGTGAAAAATGAGGAAATGATAGTACATCAGTGGACTATCACAACATGCTAAAGAAATGGAAAGTCAAAATGTTTTTAAACGAGTCTCACTAATGATGTGCCAGTAGACTTTACACGATTAGTAGATTGAGTTCGAGATATAAACATAACGAATACTTACTTATCTCGTGGGGAACATCTCTCGGATATATGGGTAACCCCCGAAATCTTGTTTGAGAGATTGCCTGATTCTGAGATACTAGGTCTTTATACTGTTTGATATCTGGGGTATTATACCTGGTCTTCTGATATTGCGGAAGCAATGGCCTAGACCTCGTATAATACTTTACGCGCCTTTAAAGCTCACCCTCTGCATAAAAATTGATAAAATATCGAAAGATACGAATCAATTGCAGTTGAAGAAAAGATTCTCTAAAGGGAACACACCTAAAGTCGAGCCTTCGTCTCTTTGACTGAACGATAGTTCATACCTGAGCTATCAAGGTCTCGCACTAACCCGAATACAGATATCAGATTGGTATACTCACCTGTAAGACTGAATCTAGGGAATTTTGATACGGGAGTATATTCTGAGGTGGGACATGCGAATAAGTTCAGTCCTTAAAACACTAATTCGTATCTTGAATCAATTGAAACTTGTGTAGAAGTTTAAGTGGACAACAATACTGACAATCAGAAGTGAATTTGTTTAAGACTTAAAGTTAAATCAAGATCAACGGTGTTAGTGATAAGTCTCAAAACTGATATGATCCTCTTACACAAATTCACAAAAATTGTCTGTAAATATGTTTGTACAGTTTCCAGTTTCTTCAAATCCAAAAGATGTTCTGTTTGTTTAGCCAAAATGTTGAAAAATTCAAAAAGATTTGTCATTTTATCTTATTTTCGACAATAGACGTTGGGGATCTGATGATCAAAGTTCAACAGCTCTAAACAAGTTGGATCATTTGGGTTGGATAAGAAAAGATTGTGAAAAGTGTTGGTAATTGCTCAAAATGCTTAAAAGTTCATTAATTTAAACTTAAAATGTTTCAAAATTGTCAGCGAGATCATAATTTGGTCGGCCAAAGTCATTAATTTGGATTTGGCAGGCTAAACAGTTGACCAGGGTCATTAAATTGAACTTGGTTAACTGAGTGTTTTGGTAAAAAGTTAAAAAGTTAAAAACTCAAAAATTTGAAAAATTTTAAAAAATAAGAGTTTCACACGAGGTGCCAACTCGTGCGAGCTGGCCAAACCGTGTCAAATAATGGCCAGATCGCATGAATACCTCAAACCACCTCAACATTCAACTCGCACGACCTGGTATCCTCTATATAAAGGAGAGCCCGAATCGCGTGAAGCCGTTTCAGATCTCACACCGCATCACAAACATAGTCTTCAAAGCGATTTGAGCAAATTCTTTGTTAATCGAGCTTTAATCTGGTAACCTAGTGTTCGGATTCATTGTATAAGTTGGTTCGCACAACTTATATCATGGGAAAGGTACAGATTGATGATTAATTTGAACCAAATCACATGAACTCGTATGAACTCGAACGAACAAATTCTTTGAACTTAGATCTAGGCTTTTGTTGTGGATTAAATTGAATAAAAATCATATCAACGTGCTCGGATTGAGTTGTAGAACAGATCTAGGGTTTCAATTTCATGATAGAAACATGTTTTAAAAACCTGAAATTTAACTGTTCATATATGTATGCTCAAACAAGGTGATGATTCAGACCGCACGAGATGGCCAAACCGTGTGAATGTTCCAGATCGTTTGGGATTGGCCAACTCGTTTGAAGTTCCACACTGTTTGAAATTGGCCAACTCGTTTGAATGTACCAGACCGTTTGAGATCAGATCGTTTGTATACCAGACCGTTTGAAAAGCAAGATCATATTGATTATTTTGGCATGAGGTCGCATGAAATGGCCACATCGCATGAGGCCAGATCGTGTGAATGATAGTTTGGTTTTGAAACCTGTGCAAATTGTTTAACATGTTTGTTTATGTTTGTTTTTCAGGCATCGAATGTGTTGTTTGATCCATCGCACAATATTTTATGTGTTTACGATGAAACTCTACCAAAGATGAGTGTGTTTAAGGAGATTTTATCATTCATAAGACGTTTACCAATTCAAAAAGCTTTAACGAATCAGCACAAAGTCTTCAAATATCATGTTCATCATTTTTGGAAGAATGCAAGTTATGATGAAGTGAATGATGTTATTAATTCAAGTGTGAGTATAGATGATGAAGATAAAGAAATCATAATCACAGAACAGCTTGTCCGAGAAGTATCAGAGTTTCCAGATGATGATAATTCACCAACAGGGTTTCCAGAAAGGATAGTCAAAGGATGTATGCTTAGAATGGGTTATAACGGCCCGTTGAATAAAGCAAATTACTTGAAAGCCGGTTTTATGAAGCCGTACAAATTCTTTATTCACTCAGTGATTCAAGCGTTAAGTCACAGGAAAGGTGGATACGATGTTATGAAAGATTATCAAATGTGTATGGTGACGGTGTTGGTGCTAAACAAGAAGTACAACTTTTCTAGAATTGTTTTTCATTACATGAAAGATAATATTACTTCTGGTAGTCGAACTTGGGTGTATCCATGGTTTGTGCAGATGATGTTGGATCATGCGTATCCAAATCTGAAGAAAGATGAACAAAATGATCTGATGATGTTGCATCACATGGATAATGATGTGACAACTGTGCTCTGTAATCGATGTATAATATAAAACAATGTCAATTATCAATAAAACAATGTTCTTTGGTGTTATTATATGTGTTTTGGTGTTATTATGTGTGTAATTGTGTTTGATGATTTTACAATTTGATTCTATTCCGATTTCAAGCTTTAAATCGCTTTCTGGAAGGTTATAAGCAAACTGGTGCGTAAACGCAGTCAGTTTAACGCAACAAACACTCCGGAATAGTGACATAGGCTTAACATACCTTAAATAACCTCCACATAACTTAGAAATAAGTTTTGGATGGTTTGGTGTGTTTTTTTTTTTTTTTTTTTTGGGTAAAGGGTTACCCCGGTGATTCTATATATTCACAAACCAAACAAAACAAGTAGTGTAGAAATTCTACACTAGTTCAATCATGAGACATGCCCCATGAAAGTAAACCACAAAACAACCAAAAACAACCACTAAAAAGTTAAACAAAAAACGCCCAACTAGACTATTCACTAGACAAACGCAACCGCATACTGACTCAAACTTAATCAGCCGCCATCGTCTTCCGTTTGATCTCCATTTATCTCCCACTCCTCAAGAAGTCTCCGCACACTTAAAGTGTTCTTTAATCTAGCGCCCATCAGTTTGTATCTGACCGTGTTTAAAATAATTTCACTTAGTTTCTCCGGAGGTCTCAACTGATTTTTGAAAATTCTAGCATTTCTTTCCTGCCAAATAAAGTACACAGCAGCCGCAACCAGAATTTTAGCAACATAAGTCGAAGCCGATTTAGATCTAGACCGAACCAGCAACCAATCCACTATATCAGTCCATTTCGGACTAACATCACCCATGTTCACTTTATTTCGAATTAGATGCCAAACTTGAGAAGCAAAGTTGCATTCAAAAAATAAATGCTGATGTGAGTCGAAATTCTGATAACACAACATGCAACACATCATATTCATGTTCTTCCTTCGCGAGATATCCCACTTAAGAATTTTATCTTGCGTTAACAACTTACATTTAAGGACCAACCACATCATAAAAGCATGCCGAGGAATACACTGTGAAAACCAGACAATATTACACCAATTAACTTCCGGAGCTGTGTACCGAACCGACTGCCACACACATGAAGTTGAAAATTCCTTTGTATCGCTACCATCTTTCCATACCAATTTGTCAGGTTTTGTTGGATTTAATTGTAGTTGATCTAACTGAATTAGAACTGGAAATAGATCTCTCCAAGCCACAGGCCAAGACCAAGACCCCTGCGAAAATATGTTTGCCACAGAATCATCCAGATGGAAATCAGCATCGGTTATAGTTCTAGGCGATATAAAATCACCAAGAGGCCCTATATCACACCAATAATCGAACCAAGCAGATGTATCGACTCCATTACCTAAAATCGACCATATATGCTTTCTGATAAGAGGCCGTAACTGCACTAACTTTCTCCAAGACCAGCAACAATTAGCTTGAAGTTTATACACCCAAAAACTCTTACCTTTCAACCTGTAACTGTGCACCCAATCTACCCATAAAGAATCCCGTTTAGACACGATGCTCCAAATATGAGAAGACATAAGAGCCATATTCATATCCCCAATCCGTCTAATTCCCAACCCTCCTTCATATTTCGGAGTACAAACAGTTTTCCAAGAAATTTTAGATTTACCTTTAGAATACACACTATCATGAGACCAAAGGAAATTTCGCATACAAGCTTCAAGCTCAAGAACAATACGAGACGGCAACATAAAAACAGAAGACCAATAGATGTGCATAGCTGAGAGAACTGAAGTAATAAGCTGTAATCTGCCAGCAAAAGAAAGCAACTTGTTCCTCCAATGCGTTATACGTTTTTGTAATCGATCCACAAGCACTCGACAATCACTATAACCGAGTCTGGACGAGATTAGGGGCACTCCCAGATATTTAACAGGCAGCTTTCCTTCCACAAACGGCATGAGCTGTAAAATATCCTCTTTAACATGGCCATTGACATTACAAAAGAATATTGTACTTTTTTGATTATTCGGCATTAAACCCGTCATCTTCGTGAATTTAGATAGCGATGTCATAATACACCTAGCCGAATTAACTTCTCCTCTAGCAAAAAGGAATAAATCATCCGCAAAACAAAGATTCACAATTTGCTGTTTTTCGCATTTATTGTGAAATTTAAATGAAGAATCAATACGAACCGCATTCTGCAAGATAGCCGTGAGCACCTCCATAACTAAGGTAAAAAGATAAGGAGAAATTGGATCCCCTTGCCTTAAACCTCGCTTGCCTTTAAAAAAACCATGAATCGAACCATTAACACACATAGAAAAAGAGGTAGTCGATACACATACCATGATCCAGTCAACCATCTTATCTTTAAAACCAAAACCAAGAAGAGCACTTTTTAGAAATCTCCAGTCAACCGTGTCATAAGCTTTCTGGATATCCACCTTAAAAGCACACCTTGGAGGACCCGTCTGTCTATGATAATTGTGCATTAATTCTTGGGTCAACAAAATATTGTCAGAAATTCTCCTTCCAGGAACAAAAGCCGATTGGTTAATACTGACAATATCATTTAGAGCACCTTTAATTCTATCCGCGAGGATCTTACTGATACATTTGTATAAGACATTACAGCAAGCAATCGGCCGATAGTCAGTGACAGCCGAAGGGGTAGGAATTTTCGGAATAAGCACAATAGTAGTGTGATTCAATTCACGAAGAAGGTTTCCTGTTTCAAAAAAATCCATGATAGCACAAGTTACATCATTACCAACAATATGCCAGGCACTCTTGAAAAAAGCCGCTGTATAACCATCTGAGCCTGGCGCTTTATCAATACCAATAGAAAACATCGCCTTTTTCACTTCTTCCGCCGAAACTTGGCGAATCATATGATTAGCAACCTGAGGAGTCAGAACTTTAGAGAATAAATCTGGAGCCGGACAAAGAGAGATATCACCTTGAGTGCCGAAAAATTTTTCATAATACTTGACAAACGGTTGGACAATCATATCACCCTCATAAAGGTTCCCTTCCGAATCTTTAATTACCTCTATTCGGCTACAGTGATTTCTAACCTTCAGAGATGAATGAAAGAAAGCCGAATTCATATCACCCGCACTTAACCAATCAACTTTCGACTTTTGTTTTAGAAATCGTTCTTCGTCTAACGTTGCTTCTTGAAGATCACGACTAATCAAACATTCGGCTGCCCGAAACTCAGCATTCACAGGATCACGATCAATCTTTTGCTGAATTTCGTCTAGATCCAATCTCAGCTTTTCAACTTTTTTATGCAGATTACCTTGCTTGAATAATAAAGACCGCAACGGGTGTTTAAGAAGACGAAGTTTTTTAACCACTCTAAACTGATGAACACCATTAACGTTAGAACTCCAATTGCTATTAACAATCTCTAAAAACTCAGGTTTATGCACCAGGAAATTAGCAAACTTAAAAGACCTCGGCTTCTCTCTACTAGAATCCGGGAACGAAAGAATACTAGGACAGTGGTCCGAAAGTCTATACGGTTTAAACATGGCCACAGAATTCGGGAATTCAGCAATAAATTCCGTATTACCCATCACTCGGTCGAGTTTTTTCAGCAACCCTACCCCATTCTTTGGTTTTTGACTCCATGTAAATTGCATCCCTATACGGTTTATGTCAACAACTTCAATATTATCCACGCACTCTTGAAAGTCTCGCATACCAGTAGAAATCATTGAAGTTCCCATCGAATTATCCTCTATACTTAGAGCCGTGTTGAAATCACCCAGAATGCACCAAGGTTTATCCTTAACAAGGCCTTTATGCATTACAAGATTACTCCATAACTCTTTCCGTTTCATGTAATAATTATCAGCATAAACCACTGAACAAAACATCATTCTTTTATCCAATTTAAAAACAAGCTGACAATGCATCACCTGATTAGATTGCGCCAAAATCATGATATCAAAGATAGCCGGATTCCAGCCAATGATAATTCTAGTACCCTTATTACAGCATCCGCCATTCGAAGTCCATTCCCAAGATCTGAAAACTGACTTGCACACTTTACTCAAATTACCAACATCAACATGAGATTCTAAAATAGCACACAAACTGAGATTAAAGTCTTTAAATGCTTGCCGAACCTCCTTTTGTTTAAGAGGGCGGTTCAACCCTCTTATATTCCATGCTGCAATACTAACCATGGGTAACTATCTGAGGAGGAGTGCTTGCTCCTTTACTTTTAACATTTAGAGTACCTTCCGCCAAAAACCCATCCATTTCGTTTTCCACCTCAAAAACCTCTTCTTCATCAGAATCCTCATTATTCAGCCCCGGTTTCGTATTACTAGTACCCGGTTCATCTACCACTTCATTAAGAACATCAAAAGGGTTGTTCGATCTTACATTAATACCTTCCACATTTTTGTTGGTGTCGCCTTTTGGTTTAGAACCCACAGGCCGATATTCAAATTTAGACTTTTGCTTATTGACTGGAATACCTACTTTCTTCGCTGCTTTCTTACCATACACCCCAATGTATCCGTCTTGATCCACAACAGGCATCTTCTTCCCAGGATGATTCTTTTGAACATTCCGATTATGATTATCATAAACAGGTTTAATTGGTTTCCTCGGATGTTTCGGGCAACTGTCAGTGGAATGACCGAAAACACAACAGTTAGCACACCGAAGCGGACTCCATTCATACTCAACATACATTGTCTCTTTAACGAAACCCTCCCCTTCCGGTTCAGGAATTGCCATTGTAATCTCCTCTCGAAACTCATTTTCAGCCGAGACCTCAATTAATGCCCTTGCATAGCTACTTCGACCCCAAGCATCAATACACATAGACGTAGTAAACGAATCCAGCATTTTTGGTTCCCCAATAGTAGTTGCAATCAAACTAAGGCCATCTTCCGTATAAGCCGCTAATGGAACTTCATGAATTTTGACCCACACTTGAACCTTCTTAACCTCCTTCTTTTCTAACTTAGTTGTTGGAGTCCAGATATTTAGAAATAATGGCTGTGATCTAATAATCCAAGGCCCATCCTTCAGCACATTCGACATTCCCACTTCATCATTAAATTTAAAGAAGAAAAAACCATTCGCATTCATCATAGTTTTTAATAAACCATACTTTTTCCAATTCGTTCGAACAAAATAGTCAACTACAGGGAAAGCAATCCGATCTCCTAAAAAATATCCATATAAAGTATTAGCCATTTTATCCTGCACTGATCGAACAGATTCTCTCGGTAAGACAACATCACAACCATCTTGTATTGCGGAACTAGCCAGTGATCGAAAGTTTACTTTCTTCAAGCCATTAGCAGCAACTGTGTCTGCGTATGACATCGATATGGAAGTATTACCCTTACTCGTCTGGTTACCAGAATTAACCCTACCCTCATAGTTTAAACCCGCATCTCCAAATTCTGATGATTGAGCCGGTACATTAACATCCTCTTTTAGAACAGGTTCAACCGGAATCGTAATTTTAGACAACTCATCAATTACGTTAAACGTACCAGGTTCCCTAGCAGCCGACGAAACAACACCTCTCCTTGGAATCAACATTTTACCTTCAATATCAAGTACCCGAGAAGCTAAACCCTGTATTTTTGTAGGCGGCTTTCCGCGATCAAAAAACATGTTGTTCGATCGTAGGGACTAATTGTGTCAAACTGCGAAACTATACCGATTTGTATAGTAACGAACATTCTGGAACTTGATCATAAGTTAAACATACCCTAAATATCCTTTACATAGCTTAGAAATAGGCTTTGAGGGGTTCGGTATGCTAAAATAAACTTTATTGATCAATAGGGACTAAAAGCGTCAAAAAGTGCATAAGTTTGCATTTTCGCGCATATGTTACGTTCTGAATATATCCGGACATCCAAAAATTTATGTAATCATTAAAATATGTTATTTTAGTGATTGGCATGATAAAATTCCATTCGTCGCTTAATTTGGATCGTTTTTGCGTTCGTTACGACTTCCGTCGTAATTTACCAAACAACGCAACCGTACGACCAAACGAGCCGACATCCGAGATGTTTTTGAGCATGTTTTTGAGTTCCCTATACTTTAACATCATTTTAGAGCCTTGAAATGGGGTTAACGGGGTTTAAACGCATCAAAATCGGCCTTAAACATGTGCAGGGACCATTTCTACCAGTTTTTGAAAGTTCTGGCTAAGGTGAGTGGTGGCGTCACATGACGGGGTAGCCCCCTTTGCCGTGGCGCGATGCCACGGCCCTATCTGGGCAGAAAAATTGATTTTCAGCATTTTTCAGCAATGGGATTGAACTTGGGGGTCTTTTTTGTAACTTTTACAAAACCTGGAGCTGGTTTTCGATGAAGGACACGAGATTGAATATCAGATAGAGTTTGAATATAATGAAGCTTGACTCGCTCCTTTCGACTAAGCGCATCGGCTACGATATTCGCCTTACCAGGAAGGTAGCGAATCACACAATCGTAATCGTTCAAGAGCTCAACCCATTGTCGTTGCCTCATGTTCAGCTCCTTTTCATTAAGAATGTGCTGGAGACTTTTGTGGTTTTGTGAAAACCACACACTTCGTTCCATAGAGGTAGTGTCTCCAGATTTTGAGAGCAAATACCACAACACCTAACTCAAGATCATGAGTTGTGTAGTTCTTTTCGTGAACTTTCAACTGTCTTGACGTATATGCTATGACTTTACCTCATTGCATAAGAACATAACCAAGGCCTAGATTCGACGCGTCATAAAAGACAACGAAATCGTCGTTTCCATCGGGAAGAGATAGAACAGGAGCATCACACAACTTCTGCTTCAGCGTTTGAAACGCTTCTTCTTGCCTAGGTCCCCACTCAAAAGGCTTATTCTTCTCAGTCAAAGCAGTGAGTGGAACCGCAATCTTCGAGAAATTTGAAATGAAATGTCGATAATAACCAGCAAGACCAAGAAAAGATCGAATTTCTATAGGTGTCGTCGGTGTATTCCAGTCCTTAATAGCAGCAATTTTGGATGGATCCACGTGAATACCCTGCTCATTGACTATATGACCCAAGAATTGAACTTCTTCAAGCCAAAATTCACACTTGGAGAATTTAGCAAAAAGTTGTTCCTTCTTCAGGAGTTCCAATGTTAAGCGAAGGTGTTGCTCGTGCTCGGCTCGAGACTTCGAATAAATGAGAATATCGTTTATGAACACAATGATAAACTTGCCTAAATAAGGTTTGCAGACCCTATTCATTAAGTCCATAAAGATAGCTGGGGCATTTGTCAAACCAAAACGCATGACTGTAAACTAGTAATGCCCATATCTCGTGCGGAAAGCAGTTTTTAGAATATCTTCTTCGAGAACACGAAGTTGATGATACCCAGAACGCATATCGATCTTGGAAAAACAGGTAGCACCTTGCAGTTGATCAAAGAGATCATCGATTCGAGGTAGGGGATATCAATTCTCGATGGTAGGCTTATTAAGCTCACGATAATCGATACACATTTAAAAGGATCCATCTTTCTTTTTCACAAAGAGAACAGGAGCTCCCCAAGGCGAAAAGCTCGGACGGATGAATCCTTTATCAGACAACTCTTGAAGCTGTTTCGATAACTCTTGCATCTCCAACGGTGCAAGACGATAAGGTGCTTTCGCAATTGGGTTGGTACTGGGTACAAGGTCAATATGAAACTCAACTTGACGAACTGGAGGCAAACCAGGCAGTTCATCAGGAAACACCTCTGGATAATCTCGAACAATTGGAATATCCTGAATACTCTTGCTCTTCTCTTTCTCCTCGGTGACATGTGCCATAAAGGCAACATATCCTTTTCGTAAATAACTTTGGGCTTTCGTACAAGACATAAGTTTCAAACCAACAGATGGTTTCTCGCCACAAACTTCCAGAACATCGCCAGATGAAAGAGGAATACGAACAATCTTATCGAAACAAACCACCTCAGTATGATGTTCAGCTAACCAATCCATCCCTATGATAATGTCGAAACTCCCAAGTTGCATCGGTGTGAGGTCAATAGGAAAAAGGTGATTATCAAAGTTAAATTGACAGTCGCAAATAACAGAATTGAGTACAAGAGGTTTACCAAGAGCAACTTCGACAGATAAGGGTTTCCTTAGTTATCTAACCAAGGAATTAAAGTGATTACTCAAATTGTCACTTCGTTTCTTAGAATGAAGCGAGCACTTAGAATTTTCTAGGAATTCACGAGCGATCATATGAACGAGAGAACTACAAATACGGTTCTTTGGTGTAGGTATCGTAGGGGTATGCCATACACACATGCAACTATATTTGTACATCAGAATTGCAAATAAAGATTTATTTATAAACAAAATCGATTATTTCCTAGTTCAAAGGAAAATACTAGAAACATAAACATAAGATTCGGATTATTCAAAACATCAGCTTCTTCTAATCGGCCAAATGCTCATCCGTGGGTCGGATTTGCATTAAAAACCTTTGGGTATCTGTCCTTGACATAACCCGTCTCGCCATAGGTGTAGCAAGTACCAGGAGGAAAATGAGCTTGTGCTGGATCTGCTTGAAATTGAGCGGGGTTCTGAAAAGCTTGGTTTAGCACAGTGACTGAACGACAGTCTCGTGCCAAATGACCGATGAGTCCACAGTTGAAACATTTTTGACATTTGACACTAGCACAGTGGTGGAGGTTACACTGATTGCACAAAGGAGCAGTTCCTAAGTACGGCTTCTTGGCTGGTGGTGCTGCCACCTGGCTAGGTTTTGCTTGATTTGGTGTAACGGCTACGGGATCCTTTGGAGCTTTACGCTTCTTTGACTTTTTCGAAGGCTCGGCTTCTGCTTCTTTCGATGCTTCTTGGGCGGCTTCATTATTGAGACGAGACATGGCGATACCTAAATCCACAGTCTTCAGGATTACTTCGCCTATTCGTTGGGCAAATTTGGCAGTTTTCTCGGACATTTGAGTGTCGTTGCAATGAAGAGACATTCTAGAGGAAATGAAAGACATAGGAGAAAATGAATGAAATGTTATCGGATAATTAAAACAGAACAACAACGCATAGAAATTGCGATCATTTGTTTGTTACCTAAGGCAAACAAATGTGACGGTGATTAATCAAAGTAAACGGGTCATATTAATGTATCACTGAAGACATGCTCGCCTATAAGTGAACACTCACCCCAAGAGTTCCCAGGTAAGAGTGACTGGTCCGATACTGCGGATTTGTACGAACACTCTAGCCTTAGATAGAAAACTCAGGGTACAGGCATTCACCCTTCCAGTTTGCACGTGTTCACATTATAAGACCCAAACTTTGACGAGATTTTGAAAACTTAGAGGGTTCAAAACCTAGTAATCAATCATCCTAGAACAGATGATTGGTTTTCGAAGCGGATTCAAAATTTGGGTTCTTGTTGTGGTTGTCATCTAAGGATAGGTGACGGTATTGTTTTAAGATCTAAACACAAGGATCTTGTGTTAGGGTCCTAGGAAGGTTATAGACTAGGTCAAAGCATTACTAATAACCTAACTCCCTATAACCATGAGCTCTGATACCAACTTTTCTGTCACACCTCGACCGCGTAAAACAACAAATCGCGGCGGAATCGTCGGGGAGTGTTGTAACAGAATCATTGTTTCAAAACACACGGAAATTTGAAGTTTCGTTTTATTAAACATTAAATATTTACATCGTCTGAAAATCTAAATAAACAATTTAGACATAGTCTATCATTGTTATTAAGTCACTAAGGCCTCGTCCAGTCCTATGTGAGCATATATCCTAGCAATGAACATCATTCAACAACACCTGAAACATATGTGAAAACAAAGTCAGCAAAGAAATGCTGGCGAGTACATAGGTTTTTTAGAGTGTCGGATTCATGGCTAGTTTACATGTTGCAATACTTAATTAAAAACCTTGTTTTGAAAAGTATTGTATTGCGACACAATTAACCAACTCAAATCAAGTTGGTTATAAATTATAAAATCTCGTAGCCATGATTCTTAACCCAAAAACATTTATTTAATAAAATTCATTAATAAAACTCGTTAATAAATCTCGTTAATAAAACTCGTTAATAATTCTCATTAATAAAACTCGTATGGTTTATATCATTTCAAAAACCTCGTTTGTGTGACATCGTTTCAAAATCGTTTACCCAAGTGAACTAAATAACGTCACGGTATGTAAAACGATAAAAACATATATATATAGGAAGTACCAGCGGCGTATCCACCATGCTTTCATCACATTACACTCGTCCCGTTATCTAAACACTAACCAAAAACCAATCGTTTAATTCGTTAAAAATCGCTTTAGTCGTTTAAATCATTCTCGTTTTAAATCGTGAAAACTACTTTTGATTGTCTCGCTAATAACATCCAAACCTTCCCAACTCGCTTATCGCTTCTCGCATTAATAAAACACCAAAGGGTAAATTAACAATCACAGATTCAGTCGTTACCCACCTAACCCACACATAACCATGGGTGCAGTCTGATAACGGGATTTGTCAGATCCTAAGGTACCATAACCTAATACTGGTCGGTTCGGCCAAAACTAATGGATATTATTCGTTATGTAAATACAACCAACAAGTTTGTTTACTTTATCAAAATCGTTATAAACTTTGTATAAACCATATCATTTATTTTTGAAACCATCGTTAATACCTCGAAAACATTTAGCACATATGAATCACCCCAAAACAATCGAAAACAGTAAAATAGGGGAACTATGTACTCACCTGAGAATGCTTAGAGGTCTTGAACAACAACCAAGCAAAGCTAGAGGGAGCACGGAATCAATCGGCAATCTAATAACTATATAAATAAATCGGACCTAAGTCGGAAGATCGGATAGGATGAGGTTTTGTAAACCAAATGAGTATTGGAACTCATATGACATGGTTTAACAAAGTCTACATTCTAAATCGAAACCTAACCTAAGTGCTTTCAACCCATTGTGACCCATTAAGGTAGCTTACGCTACTTTAACAGGTCGTTCGCGCAAAAGCGCGTTTGAGACGTCTAACTAGTCCTATGACAAGTATTGTATGCCTAAACATGATTAAATATGTTGCATAATCAATTAAGTGACAAAAGTTTGTGTTACATATGCTTAATTACCAATTATGCATGAAAAGGGCATTTTGGTCATTTACCTAAGGCATATAAACTACCTATCATACAACTAATTAAACCTAAGTGACCATAAGGTATAACCTCGGAAGGTTATTCCCTATGCAACTATGGTCACTAAACATGTTTGGTCGGATCCTAATGATCGACCAAACGGGTCGTGTTCAAAAGTCTGAGCGGGTGTTTAGTCCGCTTGACTTACGACTCTAGACAAGCACTAATCTAAAAAGTGACGAGTTAAACATGTTAAAAATATGTTTAACAAATTTAGAAAACAGATTTGGTATCAAAACAAATGGTTTTGATACCCATAAGTAGTTTGGTTACAAAATACGCGGGAATGCGCATTTTGGCCAAAACTACGACTCGTCACTTAGCCTAGATAACGTGGTAATCAGTAGGTATAGTCACTAGGGACTATAACCATCGTGATTACGCTCACGTTATGAAGTTTAAACGAACTTCGCATTGACCATAAATTGGATAATGCAGAAAGTCAAACGCAGTTTGACTTTTATGATAAAAACGAATGAAAAGAACGAAGGAATACTTACAAAGGGTCCCCGCAAGCTAAATCTTGATCCAAATAGCTCAGGTATGAAGCAAAGGCCTCAACTTAGAGCATCTTAGATCAGATTTTTGTGAGGATGAAGTGAAGTGGGTGGGCTATTTATAGTTTTCGCAAACCGTTAGGATCATTTCTTGGTAAGGAGGGAAAGATCTAAGCCATACAAGTGTTAGGGAATGATTGGGGGACTTGTTCATCACACAAACCAGCCCATAGCAACCACAAAACCAAGTGCAAATGTGTATAACAGCTAGAACAAGCTGGAAACAACTTTCTGCTGTTCTGGCACCTGCTTACGGACCGCAAGCACATCCCCATACGGTCTGTAAGGACCTTGCAGGTCAGCAAGTTTCAAAAATGGCAGATTTAGTCCCTGAAGCCCCAAACTTGGTTTTCGATGCATTTTTGACACGTTTAAGCCCCGTTAACCACATTTCAAAGCTCTAAAATGAAGTTAAAGTATAGGGAACTTAAAATGTACTCAAAAATATCTCGGATGTCGGCTCGTTTGGTCGTACGGTTGCGTTGTTCGGTAAATTACGACGGAAGTCGTAACGAACGCAAAAACGATACAAATTAAGCGACGAATGGATTTTTATCAAGCCAATCACTAAAATAAAATATTTTAATGATTACATAAATTTTTGGATGTCCGGATATATTCAGAACGTAAGATATGCGCGAAAATACAAACTTGTGCACTTTTTGACGCTTTTAGTCCCTGAATGATCAATAAAGTTTATTTTAGCATACCGAACCCCTCAAAGCCTATTTCTAAGCTATGTAAAGCATATTTAGGGTATGTTTAACTTATGATCAAGTTCCAGAATGTTCGTTACAGCACGAATCGGCATACTTTCACAGTTTGTCGAAACTAGTCCCTGTATTTATTCTTTGAATGCAAGTTTTCAACGCAAGTTTGGGAGATGGTCCGTCCAAAAGCTGGTATGGAAAATCTGGATTCAAAGTGGTATGCCATTATTGATTGGCTTGGTACTCATTCTCGGTCAAAGTCAGCAAAAAATTTAGTTTGCAGATTATTAGTTGCGGCCTTAGCTTACTCTATTTGGCAGGAAAGGAATAACCGCTTGTTCAGAAATCATGCCAGGCCTCCGGATATCTTAAGTCATGTGGTGTTAGAAAGTGTAAGATACAAACTGATGGGGCTTAGGTTCAAGAATACCGCGAGGGTTCGGGAGCTACTTGAGAAGTGGGACGTTAAAGGAGCTGATTTGGTCATGGACAATGGATGATTTCGCTTATTTTGTTTTAGTCTAGATAGTTGGTCTAGTGGGTGTTTATTTGTTTCACTTCTAGTTGCGTTGCTTGTTCTACTTTCATGGGGGTATGTCCCATGTTTGAACTAGTAAGGATATTACCTTACTACTTGTTTTGATTTTTGTGAATATATAGAATCACCGGGGTAACCCTTTACCCAAAAAAAAAAAGCGAATAAACTTGATTTCGGCATACCAAACCATCCAAAACTTATTTATAAGTTATGTAAAGGTTATTTAAGGTATGTTAAGCCTATGTCACTATTCCGGAGTGTTCATCTCATTAAACTGATTACGTTTACGCACCAATTCGCGTATAACTTTCTAGAAAGCGATTTAGAGCTCGAAATCGAACAAGAATTGATATGTGCAAATGATACACATATTTATACAAATCCCAAGTATTAAATACAACATTTCATTGATCTGGTATTTGTTCGATGGCCGTGGAGGCACAGATGTCACAGGTCGATCCTTAGGATCCGACCAAACATGTTTAGTGACCATAGTTGCATAGGGAATAACCTTCTGAGGTTATACCTTATGGTCAATTAGGTTTAATTAGTTGTATGATAGGTAGTTTATATGCCTTAGGTAAAATGACCAAAATACCCTTTTCATGTATAATTGAATTTTAAGCATATGTAACCTAACTTTTGTCACCTAAACTGATTATGCAACATATTTAAACATGTTTAGGCATATAATACCTGACATAGGACTAGTTAGACGTCTCAAATGCGCATTTGCGCAAACGACGCGTTAAAGTAGCGTAAGCTACCTTAATTAATCATAACGGGTCGAAAGCACTTAGGCAAGGTTCCAATTTAGGATGTAGGCTTTGTTAAACCATATCACATGAGTTCCAACACTCATTTGGTTTACAAGACCTCATTCTGTCCGATCTTCCGATTTAGGTGTCGATTGGTTGACTAGTGATTCGATTACTAGGTGTTGCTTGATTTCTCTGGTTTACTTGAGTTTGTTGAAGTTCTATTGATTGAGGATACTTTGCACTTCATGTGAGTACATAGTTCCCCTATTTTACTATTTTCAATTGTTTTAGGGTGATTCATATGTATCAAAATGATTTCGATATTTTAACGATGATTTCAAAAACGATTAAGATGGTTTATACTAAATTAATAACGATTTCGATAATGTGAACGAACTTGTTGGTTGTAGTTACATAACGAATGACATTCATTAATTTTGGCCGAACCAACCAGTATTAGGTTATGGTACCATAGGATCTGACAAATCCCGTTATCAGACTGCACCCATGGTTATGTGTGGATTATGTGGGTAACGACTGAATCTGTGATTGTTAACTTACCCTTTGGTGGTTTGTTAATGCGAGAAGCGAGATAGTCGAGTCACGAAGGTTTGAATGTTATTAGCGAGACGACCAAAAATAGCTTTCACAACTAAAACGAGGATGATTTAAACGAGTTAACGATTTGGAAACGATTTGAACAAGTTAAACGAGTTGGATAAACGATTGGTTTTTGGTTAAGTGTTTAGATAACGGGACGGGTGTAATGTGATGAAAACATGGTAGATACGCCGCTGGTACTTCTTATATATAAATGTTTTCAACATATTACATACCGTGGCGTTATTTAGTTCACTTGGGTAAACGAATTTAAAACAATGTCACATAACGATGTTTTCAAGAAGATATAAACCATACGAGTTTTATTAACGAGTTATTATGAGTTGTTTTACAATTTGGTTTACTAAAACAAATGTTTTTGGGTTAAGAATCATGGCTACGAGGTTTTATAAATTATAACCCGCTTGATTTGAGTTGGTTAATTATGTTGCAATATTATACACATTTCAAAACAAGGTTTTTAATAAGGTATTGCAACATGTAAACTAGCCATGAATCCGACACTCTTATAAAAACCTATGTGCTCGCCAGCATTTCTTTGCTGACTTTGTTTTTACATATGTTTCAGGTGTTGTTGCTTGATGTTGAATGCTAGGATGCATGAGTCATATAGGATCTGGACGAGGCCTTAGTGACATAATAACAGTGATAGTCGATATGTAACTTGTTTGTTTCATGTTAAAACAATGTAAATTACTTAATGAATAAATAAAACGAAACTCTTTTTGTATCCATGGTTGTGAAACAATAATTCTGTTACAACACTCCCCGACGTTTACGCCACGATTTGTTGTTTTACGTGGTCGGGGTGTGACAAATGAAACGTTAATCTGATTATCCAAGTATACAAAGAATTGGCCTGAACCGAAGAAGACAGAGTTTTTCGGGTTCATCAAAAGTGAAAAGTATGAGGATCCAGATCCAGTAAATCATCTAAAGTGGAGGAATGATGCTGAAATGAAAGAACAGAGTGCAATTGATGAATTAAATAAGTTAGAAGATTTCTGTGAAACTCAAAATGCTTGGTATACAAAAGTAGAAAAAGAAAAGAAGAAAAAAGGTGGAAAGAGAGATCCTACACCGAAAGTCCAAGCTGAAGAACGATCATCTTCTCAACCACAGAAGAAACGTAAAAAGAAAGCAGTTGAAACAATGTTGGTTGATGAACCAGAAGTAGATGAGACAGAAGCTGATGTTGAGAAAGATCAAGAACCGTTAACTCCTGAAACTGAGCAGTTGTTGAAAGATATTGATGATACTGCAGAAGCTAGTAAAATAGCAGTTGATGATGAAAAGGAGAGTTCATCTGGTTCAGAAAGTGATATTGATGCTCAAGTTGAACGTTGGATTAGAGAAAACTATGATCCAAAAGATAGAGAGAAACAAAAGAAGAGAAAGAGGAGTTCGGATGATGATGATGAAACATATGTTCCACCAGAGAATGTTCAGGTTGTAACACCACCATCTTCAGGAGGTAGAAAGAAATCAACATCAAGAAAACGTGTCATAACTCCAGCAGCGCAAAAAGTTAAAATTCAAGCTGAAACTAAATCCACCACCAGAACCACAATCTAAACCACCATCACCACCACCACGACAACCATCACCTGTTCCTTTACAATCACCACAATCACCACCACAACATCATATTTCATTACCCATTCATGAACAACCTCCAATATGTGACAACTGCCACTTTCCGGCAACATTCATACATTTAAAGTACTCATTTTAGCTACATTTTTATGCATTTTGAACACTCGAACTGCGTATTTCGTGACATACACTTAGAATACTCATGGAATACTTACTTAGGATGCATATGATCCATTTTTATTAAGTACATTTGAAACAGTTTAAACAATGCATCGAAACTACTAGAAAAGCACCTAGTAAACTAGTATTCTGACGAAAACGCAGGATCCGCAGAAACCATCTAAACGACATCTTTAGGACTCAGACGAAATTCCAACATCTAATATATATTAAACCCTAACTAGGAATGCAAGGGTTTGATTTAAAACCTTTCCGAAGTCCGATAACACTAAAAATTGCCCGAAAAGCACTAAAAGCGACGATTTCAACACTTTTCCGCAGAAATTCTGCAGAAATCAGCTTTTTAATATTTTGGCAACATGTAAAAATGTTATTTAACATAGAATTCATGTGAGGATACATTCGGGTATCATCCGAACCAATAACTACATCAATTCACACAAGTTACGCAACTTAGCGTTCAAATAACATCTAACCGAAACAATTCGAAATGAATATCCGAACAATATCAAATCTTTTTTTAATGGTCATCTAGTGTTAATTGGATCATTATGGTCTAGTAATGGTCATTTAACACCCTTTAAACACTTAAACACTTATACTTATAAGTTTCCTAAACAACTTCCTAAGAGTTCTAACACATTTTACTAAGGAAATCAAGTAACAAAAACAAGGGTACCCCCCCCCCATTCACGGTTACAACCTCATATGTGGGACCCACTTTTCTTTCAACTTGTTACCACAAATATCCTAGATATTTACTAAGGTATTACAAGTGGGCAAGTGGTAATCCTCTTACCTCATTTATTACTCCTCGGTCTATAGCTAATGCTGGTTTCAATTTAAGCTCTTCGGTTGCTGATGTTGTTGACGCATATGGACAGTGGAGATGGCCCCAAGCTTGGCTAGATTTGTTCCCGGTTTTAATAAGCGTCCAAATGCCTCAGCTGATAGATGGTACTCTGGATCGGTTGGCTTGGAAAACTCTGGATGGGAAGTATACAGATTTTGGTTCGGCTCAAGTATGGAGTTCAATTCGGACAAGAGATAATCAGGTCAACTGGGCAAACATGGTTTGGTTTTCTCAGTGCATTCCTCGCCACTCGTTTCACTTGTGGTTAGTGTTTCGGAATAACCTAAAAACTCAGGATAGGCTGGCGGTTTGGGAAGTTGGAAGTGCTACAAATCTAAATCTTATGTGCTGCCCGTTGTGTAAACATGATCGAGATAGCCGTAATCATTTGTTTTTTCAATGTCAGTTCGCTAGTCAGGTTTGGGATAAAGTGAAGACTATGGCGAAGTTGGAGAGTGTTGATAACACATGGCAATCTTTAATGTTATGGGCTGATCAACATGCAAACTCGAAGACAACTGATGATGTTGTGTGTAAGTTGGTGGTTGCTGCGGCTACTTACTACATATGGCAAGAGCGGAATGATCGCCTTTTTAGCTCCAATCAATTGACCGCTTTGCAAGTTGCTGAGAAGATTAAAAGCGTGGTTCGACTTCGTCTTATGGGATTCAAGTTTCGAGTGGAGTCGGCTAGGAGGAGGATATATGAAATCTGGAAGATCAATGATAACAAGGATGATGAACCGGGCTAGTGGTTTAGTTGTTTAGTTTGGTAATGGCCTAGGTTGTTTATTTTTTGGCCATGGTAGCTTGCTTTGTTTGATAACTTTTTAGTTGGTTGTTTTTTCTTGGTCTTGTCGTTTTGATGTCCTAGTCTTGGTATGCCAAGTCTAGTTGGTGTGTTGCTTTGACACACCCTTGTACTTTATTGGTTATTTATAAAATTCATCGGGGTAACCCTTTACCCAAAAAAAGTGGGCAAGTGGTAATTTCAAGTGGTGAAAATGATGATTGATAACACTTTGTGAAACATTAGTTTACTAGCACATTTCTCACACTTTACACCATAACTTTCACATACAAACTCTCTCATCCATTACCCCCATTTTCGGTCAAGAACACCCCTCCCCCATCTTCATTTTCAAGCCACTTTCTTGATGATCAAGATGCATTTTCATGGAACTTGAGAAGATCTAAGGCATACACAAGTTGAAGCAAGCTTTCTCATCCATCTAAGAGCTCACAAGCATCAAGATCATCATTTTTCTTTTCTTAATCATCATCAAGATCATCCCTAGCCATTAGTGCTAGAAGTAAGCTTCTAAAATCCCCTTTTCATACTTATTTATGTATTATTTGGTTAAAGAACATGTAATAAACTATTTTTTTGGGTAAAGGGGTTACCTCGGTGATTCTATATATTCACAACCAAATAAAACAAGTAGCGTAGAGAGCCTACACTAGTTCAATCATGAGATATGCCCCATGAAAGTAAACAAAGAGAAAACCACAAAACACCATTCTAACACAAAACACAACTAGACTAAACTCTAGAAACGAAATCAAAAACACTAATCAACCGCCATCACCATCATTGTCATTAACTACAATCTCCCATTCTCCTAGAAGCTTTCGAACTCTATCCGTCCGCTTCATCTTTACTCCCATAAGCTTGTATCATACAGTCTTGACAATCGCCTCATAAACTTGCTCCGGAGGTCTCAACTGGTTTTTAAACAGTCTAGAATTACGTTCCTACCATATGAAATAAGCACTAGCCGCCACCAAAAGTCTACTAACATAATCAGCCGCTAACTTAGAACGAATTCTGACCATCAACCAAGTAACAATATCCTCCCACTTTGGGTTAATATTATCCATACCAGCTTTAATCCGAACCATATCCCAAACCTGCGTAGAAAATTTGCATTCAAAGAATAGATGTGTATGTGAATCATGGTTCTCATAACAAAGTAAATAGCACATCATATTCATGTTTTTTCTCCTCGAGAAATCCCAGCTAAGAATAACATCTTGAGTGAGTAACTTCTTCCTCATAATCAGCCACAATAAGAAAGAGTGTCTCGGGATGCAATGAGCGAACCAGACTACTTTACTCCATTCGACCTCCTCCTCTCTATACCGAATAGAATCCCAAATACATGAAGCCGAAACCTCATTAATCTTATCACCCACCCGCCATTGAAGGATATCTCATTTACCTGCAACCGGTTGGACCTGATCCAACTGAATAAGCACAGGAAACAAATCCCTCCAAGCCATGGGCCATTGCCAACCACCCCCTGAATAAATATCTGCAACAGAATCATCCAGTCTAAAACCTGCACTCGTAATAGTTCTGGGTGACAAGATATTACCTAGCGGCCCTAACACACTCCAAGTATCATACCAAGCAGACGTCGATCTCCCATCCCCAAGCGAAGTCCACAAATGGTTTCTTATTATCGGCCGAAGCTGGAGAAGTTTTCTCCAGCTCCAACAACAATTGGTAGGAATCTTTACTGTCCAGAAACTCTTACCTTTTAATTTATAGTCATGCACCCATTCAACCCAAAGCGACTTCCGTTTAGTAATAACACTCCATACATGATTTGCCATAAGCGTTTTATTAACATCACCTATACGTCTAATACCCAAACCTCCTTCATACTTTGGAGTGCAAATAGAATTCCAAGAAACCTTTGCCCCCCCTTTTTGATACGAGCTATCTTGACTCCATAAAAAATTACGCATTCTAGCTTCAATATCATGAGTCACCCGAGATGGTAAAATAAATACCGACGACCAGTAAATGTGCATAGAAGAGAGGACCGCCAAAATAAGCTGTAACCTCCCCGCAAAAGAGAGTAGCTTGTTCTTCCAGTTCGAAATACGCTTCTCTAGTCTTTCAACAAGGACACTACAATCTTTATATAAAAGCCGTGTAGATATAAGAGGAACTCCCAAATATCTAACCGGGAGGGAGCCTTCCACAAAAGGCATAACATTAAGAATAGCATTCTTCACCTGTTGGGGAACATTACAAAAGAAAACCGTGCTCTTTTGAACGCTAGGGACCAATCCTGACATATTAGTGAAGTTAGAGAGAGCCGCCATAATACACTTCGCCGATCCGACATCTCCTCTAGCAAACAGAAAAAGATCATCTGCAAAACAAAGATTAATAATCTGCTGCTTCTCACATCTGTTATGAAATCTGAATGAGGAGTCCATCCTAGTTTCATGATGAAGAATACCTGTGAGAATCTCCATAACCAGTGTAAACAGATAAGGAGATATTGGATCCCCTTGACGTAACCCCCGTTTACCTCTAAAATATCCATGAACATTGCCATTAACACAGATAGAATAAGATGGCGTTGACACACAAGTCATAATCCAATCCACCATCTTGATATCGAGACCAAACCCCAGCAACACACTCCTTA
Source organism: Helianthus tuberosus (assembly GCA_030545235.1). NCBI lineage: Eukaryota > Viridiplantae > Streptophyta > Magnoliopsida > Asterales > Asteraceae > Helianthus > Helianthus tuberosus. Next base: position 68,084,518 of record CM060356.1, on the reverse strand, counting down.
AGAATCTCCAATCAACGGTATCATAAGCTTTCTGAATGTCTACTTTAAACGCACACCTCGGGGGGCCCACATTTCTATGATAGTTGTGCATGAGCTCCTGAGTGAGTAAGATATTATCCGAAATTTTCCGACCCGGGACAAAAGCCGACTGATTAACGTTGACAATCATATTCAGCGCCACTTTAAGACGATCCGCCAGAATCTTACTAATACACTTGTACAAAACATTGCAACACGCTATAGGACGGTAATCTGTAACACTAGAAGGGGTAGCAATTTTCGGCACTAGGACAATAAGAGTATGGTTTAATTCACGCAAAAGCTTACCAGTTGAAAAGAAATCAATAACGGCATTCGACACATCTTCCCCGATGACCGACCAAGCACCCTTAAAGAAAGCTGAAGAGTACCCATCTGGCCCTGGGGCTTTATCAATTCCAATCGAAAACATAGCCTTACGAACTTCATCAACCATCACCTGACGAACCATTTGGGTAGCAACTACCGGATCCAAAGAATTACCAAATAACTCAGCCGAAGGATAGAGGGATATATCGCCCTGACACCCCAGAAATTTTTGATAGTGTTGCACTAGTGCCAGTTGCACGTTTTCACCTTCATACATAACGTCACTCGAGTCCTTTATGACATCAATCCTACTTCGATGATTCCTTGTTTTGAGAGACGAATGAAAGAAAGCCGTGTTCATATCACCAGCTTGTAACCAATCCACCTTTGACTTTTGCTTGATAAACCGTTCCTCATCCAATGAAGCTTCCTGGTAATCATGCGTAAGAGAGGATTCTTCAGCTCGTAAGTCTACATTAGACGGGTCAGCATCTATAAGACTTTGTAAACCATCCAATTTAGCTCGAAGCTCATTAACCTTCCGATGCAAGTTCCCCTGTTTAAAAAGAAGAGCTCTAAGAGGACCCTTAAGCAACCTTAGTTTCTTTACAACCCGGAACTGGTGCACACCATCAACATTCAACTCCCAAGACCGCTTCACAATATCCAAAAAATCTGGCTTGTGGATCAGAAAGTTAGCGAACTTAAAAGATTTACGTTTACAGACTTCCGCTTTAGGGATTTTAAGGATGCAAGGGCAATGATCCGACAACCTGTACGGGTGAAAATAAGCAACCGAACTAGGATACTCAACCACAAACTGAGTATTTCCCAACACTCTATTTTTTTTTGGTAAAGGGTTACCCCGGTGATTTTATATATTCACAAAAATAAAAACAAGTAGTAAGGAGACACCCTTACTAGTTCAAACATTAGACATGCCTCATGAAAGTGGAAACTAAATCAAAACAAGTAGACCCAACTAAACAAAAACCACTAGACTACAATCTAGAATCAAAAAAACGACAAATCATTCAGCCTCCATCATCCACAACCGAATCGTCATGGATCTCCCACTTGTTGAGCAACCTCCTCACTTTAAGCGTATTCTTGAACTTCAAACCCATTAGTTTATAACGGACCATTTCAATAATCAAACCACAAATGTTTTCAGGAGGCCTGGCATGGTTTTTAAAAAACCTTTGGTTTCTCTCTCGCCATATAGCATAAGCAGCTGCAGCAACAATCAAACGACAAACAAGATTTGCAGCGGATTTTGATCTAGCATGATGCCGCAGCCAATCCACAATAGCACTCCACTTAGCTTCCACATTACTCATACCTGCTTTTATTCGAATCCCTTCCCAAATCTGAGCCGAAAACTTGCACTCAAAGAACAAATGATCATGTGAGTCAATATCTTCATAACATAAGAGGCAACACATCAAATTCATGTTATTACTTCTAATGTTATTCCAATGAAGAATTTTATCCTGAGTCATCAATTTACGCCTCATAATAAGCCACATAAAGAAAGCATGGTGTGGAATACACTGCCCAAACCAGACAACATTAGCCCAGTCCACTTCCGGTTCACTAGCTCTGATAGAATTCCAGACTACTGAAGAAGAGTAATCACTTAATTCATCCCCATCTTTCCAAAACAAACGGTCTTGCGCATAATCATCCCGCTGAATCTGATCAAGTTGTAAAAGAACCGTATACGTGTCTCTCCAAGCATCCGGCCATAACCATGAACCACTAGACGACATATCCTCAACAGTAGCTTGTAAAGAAAACCCCTCTCTAGTGATAGTTCTAGCCGATAGAAAAGAACTCAAAGGACCAACATCACTCCAGTTATCATGCCATGCTGAAGTGCATCTACCATTGCCAATTTTGGACCAAAAATAGCCCCTAATCAGCGGCCGAAGCTGTAAAAGTTTTCTCCAGCTCCAACAGCAATTTTGAACAGTCTTGCACTCCCAAAAAGTACGGCCCTTTAACCTGTACGAATGAATCCAAGCAACCCAAAGAGACTCACGGTTTGTAATAATACTCCAAACATGCGAAACCATAAGAGCCTTATTGACATCACCAATCCGTCTAATACCCAACCCACCTTCAATTTTAGGAAGACAAACAGAATTCCAAGAAACCTTGGCCTTCCCGCGGTGAAAAGTACCCTGAGACCATAGAAAATTCCTCATTTTTGCTTCTAGGTCATGAATAATTCGCGCCGGTAAAATAAAGACTGAAGACCAATAGACGTGCATAGCTGACAACGCCGAGATAATGAGCTGTAATCTACCTGCAAAAGATAGCAACTTGTTCTTCCAGTTGTGAATACGCTGATCCAACCGCTCCACCAGAATACTGCAATCCTTATAAAGGAGGCGTGTAGAGATGAGAGGGACACCCAAGTAACGCACAGGTAATTTCCCTTCAACAAAAGGAACATCACTCAGAATAGCCGTTTTAACGTGATCAGGAACATTACAAAAGAAACCCGTGCTTTTCTGAGTTGGTAACTAACATTTTCGTAAAACTATGAACTCACCAGCGTTGTCTGATACATGTGTGTGCATGCTCGCAGGTTATTGATACGTGTGGATGTGGAACTTGCTGTCTGGGATGCTAGAGTGGTCATGGGTCGAGGAACATGGGAAAACTTAAAATGAGACTAGTTGATGTGACAACTGTGTTCTGTAATCGTCGTATAATGTAAAACAATGTTGATTATCAATAAAACAATGTGCTTTGGTGTTATTATATGTGTAATTGTGCTTGATGATTTTACAATTTGATTCGATTCTGATTTCAAGCTTTAATCGCTTTCTGGAAGGTTATACGCAAACTGGTGCGTAAACGCAATCAGTTTAACGCGACGTACACTCCGGAACTGTGACATAAGCCAAACATACCCTAAATACCCTTTACATAACTTAGAAATAAGTTTCGAAGGATTCGGTATGGCAAAAACATGTTTATTCGAACTTTAGAACTAATTACGACAAAACTGCGAAACTAACGTTGGTGACCGCCCGGATAATATTTAAACCCTAAAAATATTCTGTTATGATTAAAATTTTATTTTTAATCAGGTTCGTGTTGAAAAATAAATTAAAACGCTTAAAAACGTTATTTTTCAAGTTTAAGCGCGTACCGCGTGTTATTGCGCAACACAGTGCCACTTTATACTGCGAAACGCAGACAACGCAGCCAGTCTCGGCAACTGAAATTTATTTCAGTAATATTTTGGCGAGTTTATTTTTTTATAGAATAATAAAAATAATTTAGAACGCCATAAACCGGGATTTAAACGCTAGATAAAATACCCGGTATCTAGTTAAATACCTGTTTTTATCTAATTTACCAATCAATATTACACTTAACCCCCCCCCCCCCCCCTTCTCAAACTTACGGTCACATGGAGGGTGGCCCCCACCAAAATATTTCATAAATCTTGCAAATATCATATTTGATCTTGTTTGGCCAAGTGTTGGTGCATGTAATCTATGAATATCTTCCATATCTTCTATATAATCTTTCAAAGATCATTTCTCACTCACACAACACTCAAACTTCTCCTCTCTCTCCCCTCCATAACCGTAACCCCTCACCACCATCTCCATTTTCATTCTTCAACCTTTGTTCTTCAAGATTCAACCCCATTTCAAGCTAAATTCAAGTTGGTGTGAAGATCCAAAGGTGTTTCCAAGGTGCTTTCAAGTGATTTCAAGCTCTATATTTTCATAACCTCATCCAACAACTTACTTGAATCTTGAAGGTATAACATTTATGTTTAAATCATACTCTTGGTTCTTGGTTGTTCTTGATGATTGGAAGTTTCTCTTGAATCTTGGAATTTTTCACAAACTTGAAATCTAAAAAGAAATGGGTCTTGATACAAAATAAAGATGGTGATATATATATGTGTGTGTATAACCGTATATATATATATATATATATATATATATATATATATATATATATATATATGTATGTATGTGTTTGAAATTTGAGCTCGATCTTTGGTAAATACTTGTTTAAGTTGTTGCTTGTTCTTGGATAATAGTTAAAATGCAAGTGTTTGTTGATTTGTGTAAGATATGATAAATGTTCAATTACATCAGCAAATAAACATGAATAAATCACATGTTCGATGCATCTAAACTCATATGAAATGTTGATGATATGATAGTGTGTTTTAGACACTTGTACATGAAAATACATGTTAATTTAAAGCTCAAGAAGTGATAAAAAATGGTTGTACGACAAAAATGTTTAATAACAGATTATAAACACTAAAAATAACATTATTTGGTATATTATAATGGCATGAAACTTTGACATAGGTTTGATAGTTTTGCATGTTGTACATATAGCTTAAAAAGTGGTAAAATATGTGAAATTTGCATGATTTATGTGCTTTATGTCACACCCCGACCACGTAGAACATACAAACGTGGCGGAAATGTCGGGGAGTGTTGTAACAGAATTAATTGTTTCAAATCCATGGCAATTGAAGTTTCATTTTATTGATTAAAAGTGTTACAATGTCTTAACAAACAAGAAAATACAACATAATTAACTAGTCTTGCATCTTTTATTGTCACTAAAGCCCAAGTCTGCCTATGTGTATCTTGATCATCTTATGCAACAGTTCCTGAAAAACACATGTGAAAATAGGTACGTCAGCATAAAAATGCCTGTGAGATACATAGGTTTTGTGAAAATGAGATTCATGACTTATGTTTAAGAAAATGTTTAGTCATGAACCTTTTTAGTTTGTTTTGTTTTGTAAATCGTTTAAGATGCAACAAGATCACCCTAATTCTCTCTCAAGCATGGCGATTTTTCTTCTTCATGCAACCTTTGATTTTTCTTCATGATCTTTGTATAACAGTCTGATTATTGGAGGTTTTGATTATCAAGACTTACAATTCGAACTAGTTAGCAAAAGGATTGAGTTAAATTTAGGGTTTTTTCTTGTTTTTCAAATCGCCTCCCTTCTTTCTTTGTGTCGATCTGGTTGTATAGTGGTGTGAGTTTGGAAACATCTTTTCTTACTGATTCCTCTATATGATTTCGAAAAACACATGGGGTAGGGTTTTGCTTGTTTAGGGTTTTTCTGTGTCAGTTCGTGTGTGGTTTTTTTCGGGATTTGCTGTTTTGTTTTCGTGCATGGTTAGCTGCGTTTTCTTGATCAAAGAGAGTAGTACTTTTTAAACATGGATGATCGTTTTCAGTCTGGGAATCTCCAGGCTGCCGGCGGTCAAAACCCTATTTTGTCGTTCAAGGGTTTTTCTGGCAGGAGCATTAATATTGATGGTAATCCTTTAGCTCCAAGACGTGGGGTTATCAGAAACGATAATAAGGAACCGATACCAATTAACGTTATTGATGAGCTTGAGAAAATTACTGTTCCAATACAGCTACAAAGTAGTATTGATCAGATTCTTGAGGATAAGCCGGAGAATAGCACTAAAGCAGGTTCGTATGCTGATATGGTTAAGCAAAAGGCATCTCTGAAACGGGAAGTAAACTTCAGGAAGCTAGATACGTCGGAGACACTTCAAGATGCTGATGTAGTTATCCCTCGTGAGGTAATTCGGAAAGCTCAGGAAAAACTTGAAAATGTTTTGTTTGGTTATTTCTTGGGGAATAGGCTTCCTTTTCCAGTAGTTGAGTATTATGCGAAAAATGCCTGGTCGAAATTTGGATTTGCTAAAGCGATGATGAACTCAACTGGATTCTTTTTCTTTAAGTTCGACTCTAAGGAGGGTATGGCTAAGGTACTTGAGGGGGGGCCGTGGCTGATTAGGAAGGTTCCATTGTTTCTAAATGTCTGGTCTCCATCTGTAAGCCTTAAAAAAGAGGGTATTAAATCTATTCCGGTTTGGGTTAAACTACATAATGTTCCGATAGCTGTTTACACGGATGATGGGCTCAGTTTACTAGCATCCAAGATAGGTGTTCCAAAAAGATTAGATAGTTATACTGCGGACATGTGTGCTGAGAATTGGGGGAGGAGCAGCTTTGCTCGGGCGTTAATTGAAATTAATGCGGAGAATGAGATAAAAGATTATATCAATGTGGCTATTCCGAAACTTGATGAAGAGGGCTATTTAATGGAGAGAGTGGATGTGGAATATGAATGGAAACCTTTACGGTGTTCTCTGTGTTGTGTTTTCGGACATAATGATCAAAATTGTAGTAAGAATGCTCAGAGTAAGAAGAAACAGGTGGTTGTTGATGATGAGGGTTTTATTTCAGACAAGAGGAAGACGATTAGATTGGGACCAGTGCAGAAAAAACAAAAGGCGAAATTTATCTACAAGCCGAAGATAAACAAACCAGGGCCGAGTACTTCAGGTACAAAGGATGAGAAGCTGAAAAATGATAAACCTGGTGATGTTCATTTAAAGAATTCTTTTGAGGCACTTTCCAAGAATGATGAATATGCGGATGCGGATGTGTTTGATTTCGAAGATGGGTATGAGGCAAGACCGGTAGTAAACAATGTAAGCAAGGGTCAAGTGAACATTGTAGATGGGGTGGTGAATATTGAAGATGAGGTTGTGGATTCGGTTCCTACGGAAATGGCCAACTTTATGAAGAATGATAAAAGAAAAGATAATTCTGAGGGGGCAAGCACTCCCGGTTTGGTGGGTTTAAATGGATAGCATCGCCGCTTGGAACATAAGGGGTTTGAACCGACCCCTGAAACAAAGTGAGGTTAGGATTCTTTTGTCTGAAAATAAATTAGCGGTTTGTGCCATTCTTGAGTCACATGTTGATATCATGAAGCTTGATAAAGTTTGTAAAGGTGTCTTCAGAAATTGGAGTTGGACGTCTAATGGTAACTTGTGTGATCGGGGCACTAGAATAATTTTGGGGTGGAATTCGGATGATGTTGATGTCATGGTTTTGTCTCAAACGGACCAGGTTATTCATGTCCAACTTCGATACAAGTCATGCATGAAAGTTATTTTCTGTTCCTTTGTGTATGCGAAGAATAAATATCAGGAAAGGCGAGAGCTTTGGGATAATCTTTGTAAGCATAAAGCCTTATGTCATGATAAACCATGGGTAGTAATGGGAGATTTTAATTCAGCTTTGCACCATGAAGATTCTATTTGCGGATCGTCCACTCAAACTATTGGCATGAGAGAATTTTATGATTGTGTTCAGGTTACGGAATTGCTTGACATTATGGGCCATGGGTTGCACTATACTTGGAATCAGAAGCCGAAAGAGGGAATTGGGTTGATGAAAAAGATTGATCGGGTGATGGGTAATATGAAGTTCTTAGAGACATGTCCGGATGCCTTTGTTCTTTATCATCCTTTCCGTGTGTCAGATCACACTCCTTGTATTCTTAAGATGGGAGACTCGACTAAGGCTAAGCCTAAACCTTTTAAATTTGCAAACTTTATCACTTCTAAACCAGAGTTTAGGTCTTCGGTTGAGCAGGAGTGGAGAAAAACGATTAACGGGGTGGCTATGTACTCGGTTACTAAGAAGCTCAAGAACTTGAAGCCGTTGTTGCGGAGAATTCTGTTTAGACAAGGTAATTTGCATGATAAAGTATCTGAGCTGAGAAGTAAATTGGATGATATTCAAAAAAAGATTGATGCTAATCCGCTTAATAGAGAGCTGAGAAACATGGAAGCTGAATTCTTAAAAGAGTTCAAGTCAGCGGCTTATGATGAGGAATGCTTTTTAAAGCAGAAGTCTAAAGTAGAATGGTTATGTGCGGGGGATTCTAATACAGCTTTCTTCCATAACAGTGTGAAATGCAGGAATGCGAGATCAAAAATTCAATCTATTAAGGATGTTGCTGGGAACCGATTTGAGGGTGAAGATGTATCGATTGCTTTAGTCAACCATTATGCAAATTTTCTGGGCAAGGAGGATCAAGTTATTCAACTTAATCAGGAAGATACCTTTGTTAATGTGCTTAGTCCTGCTGTTGCGGTTAATATGGTTTGACAGGTTACGCGCGAAGAGATCAAGAATGCTATGTTTTCTATTGGCGAGAATAAAGCTCCGGGTCCTGATGGTTATACGTCGGCATTTTTTAAACATACTTGGGACATTGTGGGTGATGAAATCACAAAGGCCATATTAGAGTTTTTTGATAATGGTAAGATCCTGAAACAACTTAATCATACTATTCTGGCTCTTATTCCAAAAGTGGAGACTCCGGATTCGGTTCTTGATTATCGGCCTATCTCTTGCTGTAATGTCTTGTACAAATGTATTAGCAAGATCATCACTGATAGATTGAAGGGGAGTCTGGGTGATTTGGTGAGTATTAATCAGTCTGCCTTTGTTCCGGGTAGGAAAATATCAGATAACATCCTTCTTACTCAAGAATTGATGCACAATTATCATTTGAATCGGGGGCCGGCTAGATGTGCGTTCAAAATAGATATCCAAAAAGCTTATGATACAGTTAGTTGGGCGTTTTTGGAGGATGTTTTGCATGGTTTTGGGTTTCATCAAAAGATGGTTGCGTGGATTATGGCTTGTGTAACCACAACCACTTATTCTCTTAGCATTAATGGTAATTTGCATGGTTTTTTCGGGGGTAAGAGGGGCCTGCGGCAAGGGGATCCTATGTCGCCATACTTATTCACATTGATTATGGAGGTTCTCTCAATGCTTCTTCAACAAGCTGCTCAGTCTAGCACTATGTTTAAGTTTCACGCTAACTGTGTTAAGTAGAAGATTATAAACGTTTCATTTGCTGATGATTTATTCATATTTGTGCATGGGGATATTGTTTCGGTGAGAAAGGTTAGAGATGCTCTTGAGAAGTTTACAAATCTTTCTGGATTAGTGCCGAGTTCAGCTAAGAGCACGGCTTATTTCTGTAATGTGCCGAATAATGTCAAGCAAGATATACTTCGGATCATGCCTTTCCAGGAAGGTTCGTTGCCGGTGAGGTATCTAGGGGTGCCGTTAATTTCCACTAAGTTGGGATTTAAGGATTGCAAACCTCTTCTAGATCGGATGGAAAAGAGAATTAATAGTTGGCTGAATAAGTCTCTTTCTTTTGCTGGTAGACTACAACTTATTAACTCTGTTTTATCGGCCATGCATATCTATTGGGCTTCCGTGTTTATTATTCCTTCTCGGGTCATCAATGATCTTGAGAAGCAGATGCGAAGGTTCTTGTGGAATGGCAATAATCTGAGTAGAGTTAAGGCGAAAGTTCCTTGGGCTGATGTTTGCTTGCCGAAGAGTGAGGGTGGTTTAGGCATAAAATGTATTTCGGATGTGAATAAGGCACTTATGACTAATCATATTTGGAGCATTTTGGTTAATAGGAAATCTCTTTGGGTCCAATGGATATATACACACAAATTGAAGGGTAGGAGTTTTTGGGATGTTAACAGCAAAGGTAGTATGAGTTGGGGATGGAGGAAGCTCTTGTCTCTTCGCAGTGTTGTTAGGCCTTTTATATGGAAGGTTGTTCGAAGTGGGGCTCAAACGAATGCCTGGTGGGATAATTGGTGTCATTTAAGTCCTCTAAGTTCATTCATTACGCCTAGGAGAATAACTAATGCGGGATTTAACTTTTCTTCTTCTATTTCGGATCTTGTGGATGAAAACGGAAACTGGAGGTGGCCTCAAGCTTGGTATGATTTATATCCGGTTTTGATTGGGTTAGATGTGCCTCGGTTGACGCAAAATATGCTGGACCGTACGGTTTGGAAAGATTTGGATGGGAACTCTTGCTCGTTTCGGTCTTCTGAAGTGTGGCATACCATTCGGTGTAGGCAGAGTACAGTCTCGTGGGTTGATGGGGTATGGTTTTCTCAATGTATTCCAAGACATTCGTTTCACTTATGGTTAGTCATAAAGAATAAACTTAAAACCCAAGACCGGCTTGCTGCTTGGGAGGTGGGAAGTGTAACGAATTTAAACCTCATGTGTTGTCCGCTTTGTAGAAGGAATCGGGACTCTAGAGATCATTTATTTTTTCAGTGTTCGTTTGCTTCTAAAGTGTGGAATGAAATTAAGAGTTTGGTTCAAATGGGCAATGTTGATAGCACGTGGCAATCGATTATGATCTGGATGGAACAAAATTCAAGCTCGAAGAAGACGGAGCATATTATATGTAAGCTGGTTATTGCGGCTTCGACGTATTTCATATGGCAAGAGAGAAATAACTGCTTATTTTCAAATGCTTTGGCTGATCAGAATGCGGTGATTCAGAGGATCAAGGAAGTTGTCCGGTTACGTTTAATGGGGTTCAAGTTTAGAAGACATTTGGGTATCGAGAGTCTTCTGAGGACGTGGAAGATATGTTCGGAAGATGAGGCTAATGATCTAGGCTAGCTGATGTTAGTTGTTTTCTCGGTTTTTGTTTAGATCTGGTCGTTTTGTTATAGTTTGTTTTTGAATGGTTGTGTTTGTGGGTTGTGTTGTTTTGTGTTCCTAGGCGTTGGTATGTCAAGCCTAGTTGGTGTGTCCGAGTTGGGCATGCCCTTGTTCTTATTTTCATTTATAAAAATTTACCTGGGGTAAACCCTTTACCCAAAAAAAAGATGCAACAAGATCAGATGATATGTATAAATAAGAGAATATGGTATGGTTAAATGAATAACCATTTTAAAATGAGTTTGTAAAAGATAAGTTGTTTGTAAATCAATGTCTTGTGAAAAGTATGTTATTTGTATAAAATGTTATATGTATCAAACTGAAATGATTCAAATAACGCTACGATATGTAATACCATACAAACACTTATATATAGGAAGTACCAGCGGCGTATCCACCATGCTTGTATCATATTACACACGCATCGTTACTTAATCACTTAATCAAACCAAACCAACAATGTAATAAGTCTATGTTTAAACCAATAGTCAAAAGTCCTTGTATAAACCATGTCAAATGTTTATAGTCCAAAAGTAGTCAAGTAATGTATAACCAAAATGATATGTATGGTATGTAAAATTTAGACTACTTAAACCATAAGTAAAAATGTACAAAACAAAGTATTGAAGTAAAACTTGGTTTAAATCAAAGTTATGTTTTGTAAGATATATGCATGCTATACTGAATATGAACATTTATGCGGTATTGTGAAAATTCATACATCCAAGCCTTGAGACAGACGGATAACTATGTAAAAGTGAGTTATCAAGAGAATATGTATTCGGATTCGGTCATTCCTTACGTCCAAACAAACCCGAGATTTCAGGAATGGGATTTGTCAAGTCCTATGGTACCACTACCTACTACCGAGAGGCGTGATCGGTGTTAATGAATGTACATTGTCTCATTTAAACAAACCAAATGTCATACCAAAATGTAAGCATGTGATGAAGATAATGTACCTAGTATGCTAGAGTAAACATACAAGGTAGAGCTGTAAAACAATGTGTCCATATATTACTGGAACATATGCAACAGAGATGCAATGTAAAATGATGTACTAAGTATGCTAAGTTAACATACAAAGCAGAAAAGTCATGTAAATCAATGTGCTAGCATGCTATCAGTCAACATACATAGCAGAAATGTAAGGTAAAACAATGTACTAATAGTGTACTAATGAACATAACAAGTATATGATGCGAAAACAGGAAAGCATGAAAGTAACAAGTAGGCACATGTGTTTCACCCCAAAACAGTTTGGAAAACAGTAAAAGAGGGGTCTATGTACTCATTTGAGATTGCTCAGAAGTCCTTGAGTAACAACCAAACAATGCTAGAGATCGCGGATATCAAACGGCACCTAATATAGGTAACTATGTTAATTAACCGGACCTAGATCGGAAGATCGGGTAGCATTAGGGTTTGTAAACCAAACGAGTGTAGAGACTCGTGTCATTTGGTTTGACAAAGCCTACATACTAAATGAAACTTAACCTAATTGTTTACGACCCATTACGACCCGTTTAGGAAGCTTATGCTACTTTAACGCGTCGTGCGCGTGAAACGCGTTCGGACCGCCTAACTAGTCCTATGACAAGTGTTATATGCCTAAACATGTTACATAATCAGTTATGTGACAAAGGTTTAGGTTACATATGCTTAATTACCAATTATACATGAAAAGGGTATTCTGGTAATTTACCTAAGGCATATAAACTACCTATCATAAAACTACTCAAACGATGTGACCATAGGGTATAACCTCGGAAGGTTATTCCCTACCTACTATGGTCACCTAAAGTATTTGGTCGGATCCTAATGATCGACCAAACTGGGTCGGGTTCGAAGGTATAGGCGATTTATCAGATCGCCTACCCTACGACCCTAGACAACGTGGTAATCAGTGGGCATAGTCCCAAGGGACTATAACCAACGTGATTACACTCACGTTGCGAAGTTCAAACGAACTTCGCATTGACCATTACTGGTCAACGCTGAAAGTCAAACAAAGTTTGACTTTCTGACTCGAAAAGCAGTAAAATAAGGAAAAGAACGAAAGAATACTTACGAAGGGTCCCCGAATGCTAATCCCGATTCAAGAATCTCAGGTATGAAACAATGGTTTCAACTTAGAGGTTCTCAAATCAGAATTCTAGTGATTTTAGCAATGGGGGGTATGGGGTATTTATAGGAATACCCGAACCGTTAAGATCGTTTCATGGAAAACGTGCCTTAATCCCATCCGTACATGTGTTGCAAAGTTATGGTGCTTAAATTCCATCCATACATGTGTTGCAAAGTTATGGTGTTTAGGTGCTTAAATTCCATCCATACATGTGTTTCAAAGTCATGGTGCCTAAATTCCATCCTTATCCGCTGACTAAGCATGTTAGAATGTGTGGTTGTGAATTAAACAGCTGCTTATACATCGAATCTGGTCCCGAAAGTGCAAAACGATCCAAATGACGTGACGAATGGATTTTTCTTATGTCGAACACTAAAATAAAATGTTTTAGTGCTTACATAAATTTTTGGATGTCCGGATGTATTCAGAACGTAAGTTATGCGCGAAAATGCAAACTTGTGCACTTTTTGACACTTTTAGTCCCTGAATGACCCAAAAGTTTATTTTAGCACACCGAACCCCTCAAAGCCTATTTCTAAGCTATGTAGAGGATATTTAAGGTGTGTTTAACTTATGGTCATGTTCCGGAATGTCTGTTACAGTTCAAATTGGCATACTTTCGCAGTTTGTCAACTTTAGTCCCTGTAAGCGATATAACTTTGATTTCACCACACCAAACCTTCCAAAACTTATATCTAAGTTATGTAAAGGTTATTTAAGGTATGTTAAACCTATTTCACTATTCCGGAGTGTTTGTTGCATTAAACTGGTTATATTTACGCATTAGTGCGCGTATAACCTTCCAGAAAGCGATTTAGAGTTTGAAATCGAACAAGAGTTGATATGTGCAAAAGATACACATATTTATACTAGTCCAAAGTATGAAATACAATATTTCATTGGTTTGGCATTTGTTTGATGGTTGAAATGACACAGGTGTTACAGTCTCCCCTACTTTAGGAAATTTCGTCCCGAAATTTAGTTTTAGAGGAAACTTGTGGAGACAGCTGTGACGGTTTTGCCTTCAGACAAATCCATTGAGCCCTTAAGTAAAACTCTGGGCCATGTTAGGATTCTTAGCAAAGATGTCAACCCTCAAATTGAAGTCATTGTAGTAACAAAACATGGAGTTTTGAACTATAGACAGGAGAACAGTTCCCGTGAAGAATTATCATAGGAAACTTGTGTGTGCTTGAAATCAGAATTGGGTAGTGTGAGAATAAATGACATTGGTCAAAGTCCAAGACTTCTCCCGTATCATTACTCTTGCCACTGTTGGTCTTAACACATGACAAAACTTCCTGTGGTTCCTATGCACTGAACTCCATAATTATGTAGGCCTCCATAATTACGTAGTTCCTTGCACAGTCCGCACAGTTTATTTCATAATGCGTATGGGGAAAAAATCAAACGAATAATCCTGTGGTGAATTAACTTGACTGCAATAGAGTCTCTTTAACTAGGTCACCAAAGGATTAGATTAACGAACAATCTCTTGATTTAGACCACCCGAGGGCCTATTTAACTACTTAAATACATGACATATTTAACTAGATTGTCGAACCAATCTATTTAACTTAGATCGACGTAGGATCTCTTTAACTAAACTACCCACGGGGAAAATTTAACCACATCGACGTAGGATGTATTTAACTAGATTGTCGGACCAATCTATTTAACTTAGATCGACGTAGGATCTCTTTAACTAAACTACCCACGGGGAAAATTTAACCACATCGACGTAGGATGTATTTAACTAGATTGTCGGACCAATCTATTTAACTTAGATCGACGTAGGATCTCTTTAACTAAACTACCCACGGGGAAAATTTAACCACATCGACGTAGGATGTATTTAACTAGATTGTCGGACCAATCTATTTAACTTAGATCGACGTAGGATCTCTTTAACTAAACTACCTACGGGGAAAATTTAACTACATCGACGTAGGATGTATTTAACTTTATCAACACATGTTGCCCCTAAACTTTGGAATAGTACTTTATAATCCAAGGGATTTAACTACAACGTAGAAGTCCATTAAGGATTTAAGATAGTACCTTTTTGAATATCCTACTACGAATCCTTCATATGGAGATAAGAAAGATTCTATGAGGATTTGGATAACGAATATCCAGAGTATACAAAAACACAAAATGCATAAACACATAGTCACGTAATCATTAAATTGTTTATCTAGATCTTTGATTTGTAAGTTTTGTTTTGTTAATTACGTACATGCATTTAAAGCACACTAGGAATCCATTTCATGGATTTCATTCGGCACTTTAAACATTAACAAGAATCTAACTATGAAGATAGGAAGATCTTCCAAAAATTCGATTTCGTTTTCAAGAAAACACAATATTCGAATTAAGGTACAATAATTTTGAAGATACTGAAATACCCTTAGGTATCCTATTAAGAATTTATAGTGGTACGTTGGGTATTCATACAGAGTTGTAACTTGCGCCTTGTACTTCGTTTCTTTGCAAGAGACGGTTACTAAGGATTTCCGTGGAAAACGCAAGAGATAATAAAATGGAAGAAATTACGGGGTAGTCTGTTCTTCAAGGAATACGATTTCCTTGATTGTCGGTATTATAGGGGATACGTTGTTTATACTTGCCATCATATTTGTACATTGCAATGCAAAATAAAAAGATTTATTTATAAACAACCACAACAACAACTGTTTCATGGACCCTGACAACAAAAGAAAATAATACATAAGGCTTGATTATTTCTAAACAACATTGTCTTTTAGTTGGTCCGATGCTCATCCTTGCGCTGGATTCGCGTTAGCAATCTTTGGGCAATTTCTTCGGAAATGGCCCATCTCGTTACAGTTGAAACAAGGACCTCGTGGAAGACGAGCTGTAGCAGGATTTACTTGAGGTTGGTTTGGACCAGCTTGGTTCGGGGTAAAACGACAAGCATTTGCCAGGTGACCGAGTCGCCCACATGATGCACACAAACGACACTGTAGGTGAGCTAAGTGGTGTGCATTACATTTGTCGCATATCGGTGCAGTACCGGCATAAGGTTTCCTTGCAGGAGGCTGCGCTGGTTGGTTGCGGGTGTTTTGGTTAGGTTGAGCAGCAATCGCAAAATTCTGCGAAGCCTTACGCTTCTTATTCTTGAACACCTCAGCATGTTCTTCCTTTGGTTCCACTTGAGCAGTCTTGTTGGATGGTCTTGGGTCGCCTTTTCGAAAAAGATTTTTCTTTCTGATGTGGGATTCAGTTAGAGTAGCTGACAATTCAATGGCTTGTCTGACAGTAGTAGGGTTGCTGCCAGTAACAATATCCTGAACTAGGTCAGGAAGACCATCAGTATATTTCTCGATCGCCTTATCCACAGGAGTAACCATAGCAGGACACAACAGGCTCAATTCTTCAAAACGGTCAGTATAGGCTCGATGTTCACCACTGTCTTGCTTCAAATCATCAAACTCCCTCTCCAAAGCTCGCAGTTCATGACGAGGACAGAACTCCCTCATCATAAGAGCTCTAAGCTCGGCCCAAGTCTGCGCTAGTGCAATTTCAGCACCCCGGTCTCTCATAATCCCGTTCCACCATGTAAGAGCCCTCTTCTGAAACACGCTCGAAGAAAACTCGACCTTGCGATTTTCAGGACACTGAACGTGACGGAACGTATTCTCAATGCTCTCGAACCATTGAAGAAGCCCAGTTGCTCCCTCTGAACCACTAAATTTGAGTGGTTTAGCCGAGTTGAAACTCTTGAAGTTACAGGGAGCATTGTTGTTGTTGATGGCCTGCATCATTTGAGCATAAAGATTTGGGAAGGCAACAGCCATTTGTTGCGCGATGATTTCCGCCAGTTCGGCATTTGCCATCTGATTGTCGCGTCGAGGAGGCATTCTAAAAGAGGGAACATGAAAGGAAACGAGTGAGAGATTTAGACGAAAAGAATGAGATGAAACAAATCTGATGAAAGCAAGGGTAGTGGTCATTTGTTTGTTACTACAAAGCAACAAACGACCTCGGTGATTTGTCAAAGTGAATAGGTCAAAAATAATGTATCGCGAAGACATGCTCGCCTATAAGTGAACACTCATCCCAAGAATTCCCAGGTAAGCACAACTGGTCTCGCGTCTGATGAGATGTATACGAAGTGCTTGCCTAGACAGAAATCCCAGAATACAGGCATTCACCCTTCCAGTTTGCACGTGTTCACATTATTTAAAACCCAAAACCTTGACGAGATTTTGAAAACTCATAGCGGTTCAAAACCATATAACAGAGGGTTCAAAACCTTGTAATCAATCATCCTAGAACAGATGATTAGTTTTCAAAGCGGTTTTGAAATTTATGTTCTTGTTGTTGTGGTAGTCGCCTAAGGATAGGTGACGGTATTGTTTTATGACTAAACGCAAGTAAACTCGCGTTAGGGTCCTAAGAAGGTTATAGACTAGGTCAAAGCAATTACTAATAACCTAATTCCCTATAACCATTGGCTCTGATACCATCTTTTCTGTCACACCCCGACCACGTAGAACATACAAACGTGGTGGAAATGTCGGGGAGTGTTGTAACAGAATTAATTGTTTCAAATCCATGGCAATTGAAGTTTCGTTTTACAAACAAGATCAGATGATATGTATAAATAAGAGAATATGGTATGGTTAAATGAATAACCATTTTAAAATGAGTTTGTAAAAGATAAGTTGTTTGTAAATCAATGTCTTGTGAAAAGTATGTTATTTGTATAAAATGTTATATGTATCAAACTGAAATGATTCAAATAACGCTACGATATGTAATACCATACAAACACTTATATATAGGAAGTACCAGCGGCGTATCCACCATGCTTGTATCATATTACACACGCATCGTTACTTAATCACTTAATCAAACCAAACCAACAATGTAATAAGTCTATGTTTAAACCAATAGTCAAAAGTCCTTGTATAAACCATGTCAAATGTTTATAGTCCAAAAGTAGTCAAGTAATGTATAACCAAAATGATATGTATGGTAAGTAAAATTTAGACTACTTAAACCATAAGTAAAAATGTACAAAACAAAGTATTGAAGTAAAACTTGGTTTAAATCAAAGTTATGTTTTGTAAGATATATGCATGCTATACTGAATATGAACATTTATGCGGTATTGTGAAAATTCATACATCCAAGCCTTGAGACAGACGGATAACTATGTAAAAGTGAGTTATCAAGAGAATATGTATTCGGATTCGGTCATTCCTTACGTCCAAACAAACCCGAGATTTCAGGAATGGGATTTGTCAAGTCCTATGGTACCACTACCTACTACCGAGCGGCGTGATCGGTGTTAATGAATGTACATTGTCTCATTTAAACAAACCAAATGTCATACCAAAATGTAAGCATGTGATGAAGATAATGTACCTAGTATGCTAGAGTAAACATACAAGGTAGAGCTGTAAAACAATGTGTCCATATATTACTGGAACATATGCAACAGAGATGCAATGTAAAATGATGTACTAAGTATGCTAAGTTAACATACAAAGCAGAAAAGTCATGTAAATCAATGTGCTAGCATGCTATCAGTCAACATACATAGCAGAAATGTAAGGTAAAACAATGTACTAATAGTGTACTAATGAACATAACAAGTATATGATGTGAAAACAGGAAAGCATGAAAGTAACATGTAGGCACATGTGTTTCACCCCAAAACAGTTTGGAAAACAGTAAAAGAGGGGTCTATGTACTCACTTGAGATTGCTCAGAAGTCCTTGAGTAACAACCAAACAATGCTAGAGATCGCGGATATCAAACGGCACCTAATATAGGTAACTATGTTAATTAACCGGACCTAGATCGGAAGATCGGGTAGCATTAGGGTTTGTAAACCAAACGAGTGTAGAGACTCGTGTCATTTGGTTTGACAAAGCCTACATACTAAATGAAACTTAACCTAATTGTTTACGACCCATTACGACCCGTTTAGGAAGCTTATGCTACTTTAACGCGTCGTGCGCGTGAAACGCGTTCGGACCGCCTAACTAGTCCTATGACAAGTGTTATATGCCTAAACATGTTACATAATCAGTTATGTGACAAAGGTTTAGGTTACATATGCTTAATTACCAATTATACATGAAAAGGGTATTCTGGTAATTTACCTAAGGCATATAAACTACCTATCATAAAACTACTCAAACGATGTGACCATAGGGTATAACCTCGGAAGGTTATTCCCTACCTACTATGGTCACCTAAAGTATTTGGTCGGATCCTAATGATCGACCAAACTGGGTCGGGTTCGAAGGTATAGGCGATTTATCAGATCGCCTACCCTACGACCCTAGACAACGTGGTAATCAGTGGGCATAGTCCCAAGGGACTATAACCAACGTGATTACACTCACGTTGCGAAGTTCAAACGAACTTCGCATTGACCATTACTGGTCAACGCTGAAAGTCAAACAAAGTTTGACTTTCTGACTCGAAAAGCAGTAAAATAAGGAAAAGAACGAAAGAATACTTACGAAGGGTCCCCGAATGCTAATCCCGATTCAAGAATCTCAGGTATGAAACAATGGTTTCAACTTAGAGGTTCTCAAATCAGAATTCTAGTGATTTTAGCAATGGGGGGTATGGGGTATTTATAGGAATACCCGAACCGTTAAGATCGTTTCATGGAAAACGTGCCTTAATCCCATCCGTACATGTGTTGCAAAGTTATGGTGCTTAAATTCCATCCATACATGTGTTGCAAAGTTATGGTGTTTAGGTGCTTAAATTCCATCCATACATGTGTTGCAAAGTCATGGTGCCTAAATTCCATCCTTATCCGCTGACTAAGCATGTTAGAATGTGTGGTTGTGAATTAAACAGCTGCTTATACATCGAATCTGGTCCCGAAAGTGCAAAACGATCCAAATGACGTGACGAATGGATTTTTCTTATGTCGAACACTAAAATAAAATGTTTTAGTGCTTACATAAATTTTTGGATGTCCGGATGTATTCAGAACGTAAGTTATGCGCGAAAATGCAAACTTGTGCACTTTTTGACACTTTTAGTCCCTGAATGACCCAAAAGTTTATTTTAGCACACCGAACCCCTCAAAGCCTATTTCTAAGCTATGTAGAGGATATTTAAGGTGTGTTTAACTTATGGTCATGTTCCGGAATGTCTGTTACAGTTCAAATTGGCATACTTTCGCAGTTTGTCAACTTTAGTCCCTGTAAGCGATATAACTTTGATTTCACCACACCAAACCTTCCAAAACTTATATCTAAGTTATGTAAAGGTTATTTAAGGTATGTTAAACCTATTTCACTATTCCGGAGTGTTTGTTGCATTAAACTGGTTATATTTACGCATTAGTGCGCGTATAACCTTCCAGAAAGCGATTTAGAGTTTGAAATCGAACAAGAGTTGATATGTGCAAAAGATACACATATTTATACTAGTCCAAAGTATGAAATACAATATTTCATTGGTTTGGCATTTGTTTGATGGTTGAAATGACACAGGTGTTACACTTTTTGTGAGACCTGCACTATCATGAGTATAACCACTATTTTATTCGGTAAATAACATGGGTTATGTTAAAATATCAAGTCATTTTGATTTGGGATGGTTCGGGTAACGTTTGATGCAAAACTATGCGGTAAAACGGTTAAAAATCGGCTTTTCGAATGATTTTTATAAAACTGTTTTAGATCAGTAAGTAAAGTGATATTTTTTATATAAAAGTAAGTATTTTAACTTATATTAAGTTTACTTGGTGTTCGGTTAGTCATACGAGACTTCCGACGCCTAAAAATGTTACCGAATCGCTAAAATAATGTTTTTCGACATACACTAGAATGGGTTGTTCATGGGTTAATTTTATGTGTTACAATGTGCTATGTGTTTTACAATATGTGTATGATGATGTGTTTAATGCTAACAATATTATGTGTATTACGATATTAAATTTATGTCACGTTTGAGTATGTATATTACGACGCGCAAATCGTAGATATATAATAAAAAATAATAACTTTTTGAGAAAGATCTCAAAGTTATGTGAAAATTCTAAGTATCGGAGAAACTTATGTATTTTGTGGGTTTTTTATTATTAAATCATTCTTATTTAATTTAGGACGAATAAACAATTTGAGGGACTGTGTTAACATATAAAAACGCACCCAAAGGTGAGTACATAGATCCCCTCTTTTAATGTTTTCGATTGTTTTCGGGTGATTCATATGTATCAAAACGATTTCGATATTTTAACGATGATTTCAAAAACGATTAAGATGGTTTATACTAAACTAATAACGATTTCGATAATGTGGACGAACTTGTTGGTTGTAGTTTTTTTTTGGTAAAGGGTTACCCCGGTGATTCTATATATTCACAAAACAAAAAAGCAAGTAGTATGGAAAACCCATACTAGTTCTAACATGGGACATACCCCCATGATAGTAAGCAAACCGAAATAGCAAATAAATATCAAAGTACAATCCAAACAACCACTAGACTAGAATCTAGAGCACAAACGATCAAACAGAAGTAAACATATTAGCCTCCACCGTCATGCATTAATTTTGGTTGTAGTTACATAATGAATGACATTCATTAATTTTGGCCGAAGTATTAGGTTATGGTACCATAGGATCTGACAAATCCCGTTATCAGACTGCACCCATGGTTATGTGTGGGTTAGGTGGGTAACGACTGAATCTGTGATTGTTAACTTACCCTTTGGTGGTTTGTTAATACGAGTTGAACGATGGACGAGTTACGAAGGTTTGAATGTTATAAGCGAGACGACCAAAAGTAGTTTTCACAATTAAAACGAGAACGGTTTGAACGAGAATGATATTAAACGATTGAACGATTGAACGAGAACGATTTGAAACGATGTCACACAAACGAAGCTTACTAAACGATATAAACCATACGAGTTTTATTACGAGAACGATTTACGATTTGGTTACTTAAACAAATGTTTTGAGTTATGATTCATGGCATCGAGGTTTTATAAACTATAACCAATCTGTTTTGACTTGGTTATTCATTTTACAATACAAATGGCTTACAAAACAAGGTTTTCTAATATCGATTAACGAGGTTGTACGAGTTATTTAAACAAATAAACGAGCCATGAATCTGACACTCACACAAAACCTATGTGCTCGCCAGCATTTCTTTGCTGACTTTGTTTTTACATATGTTTCAGGTGATGTTGCTTGATGTTGATTGCTAGGATGCATGAGTCACATAGGATCTGGATGAGGCCTTAATAACAATGATAGTCGATAAATAACTTGCTTGTTTCATGCTAAAACATTGTAAATTACTTAATGAATAAATAAAATGAAACTCCTTTGTATCCATGGTTGCGAAACAATAATTCTGTTACAACACTCCCTGACGTTTCCGCCACGATTTGTTGTTTTACGTGGTCGGGGTGTGACAGAAGAGTTGGTATCAGAGCCAATGGTTATAGGGAATTAGGTTGTTAGTAAGGTTTTGACCTAGACTATAACTTTCTAGGACCCCAACGCAAGTTGATTTGCGTTTAGATTTTTAAAAACAAAACCGACACCTACCCATAGGTGATAATCACAACGAGAACACAAAATCCAAATCTGCTTCGAAAATTAATCATCCGTTCTAGGATGATTGATTACAAGGTTTTGAACCCTTCCAGTTTGACTCATTTTTGGCTTAGTGCCTTCTGAGTTTTCAAAATCTCGTCAAAGTTTGGGTCTAAATAATGTGAACACGTGCAAACTAGAAGAGTGAATGCCTGTACCCTGAGTTTTCTGTCTAAGGCTAGAGTGTTCGTACAAATCCACATAATCGGACCAGTCACTCTTACCTGGGAACTCTTGGGGTGAGTGTTCACTTATAGGCAAGCATGTCTTCGCGATACATTATTTTGATTCATTACTTTGATTAGTCACTGCGTGTCGTTTGTTTGTTCGAGGTAACGAACGAATGATCGCCTTCCTTATGTTTCGTTGATATTTTCAATACCTCTTTTGTTTTTCCTAATTGTCGACCTCACTCGTTTCTCATATTTCCTTGTTAGACAATGCCTCCTCGACGTGATGCACAATCTTTTATTGCTGAAGAAGTCGCAGCCCTTGTCTCTCAGCAAACGGCTGCTGTGCTTCCAGGCGTTGTGACCCAAATCCACGAGCTATACAACAACAATAATAATAACAATGCACAATGTAATTTCAAGAATTTCAATTCTGCTAAGCCGCTAAAGTTTTCTGGGTCGCAAGGAGCAACTGCGCTCCTTCGATGGTTCGAAAGTATCGAGAGCACATTCAGACATGTGCAATGTCCGGATGGGCGTAAGGTTTTTTTGGGTAAAGGGATTACCCCAGGTAAATTTTATAAATGAAAAATAAGAACAAGGGCATGCCCGAAGAGGACATGCCAACTAGGCTTGACATACCAACGCCTAGGACACAAGAAACACAGCCCACAAACAAACCATCCAAGAAAACAACCTAGCACAAAACGACCACAACTAAACAAACATCGACTAAACAAATGAATTCAGCTAGCCCGGTGATGGGATTTTGACATGTTTATCAAAGCAATTTCATCCATATGAAATAAAAACGCAGCGGAAAATAAGTTTAAAACATGTTGCTTTTATAAGATATAAAACCATTTTTATGCAAAATCCCAAAACCCGGATCCATATATGAGATGTATACTATCAAACACAACCATAGGATGTTTAGAAAACTACCTTCTTGAAGTACAAGGATTATGAAACGGATGATGCTTCTTGAAATGGTTGTCTTCAAGAGTAGAAGACCTCAAGCTTGTATACCCCAAGCTTCCAACAAACACCTTGCGTTTAGCTAGGATTTGAACACTTGCAACTCACATGAAAGATCCCCTCTTGGAACCATCATATGGCCGAAAATTAGAGGGCCTTTTGTTGAGTTCTTGCACTTGAAATGTGAACTTGAAAAAACCTACTAGATCAACCATACATGACCCGATCTTTAGAGAGTCTTACACTTGATTTTTCCGAATCAAAAACCCTCTTGAATGATCATGTTATGGCCGAAATTTTTCAGCCATTTTCTCTAGTATTCTTTTGTTCATATTCTTCAAATTTTGTCTTCAAAAGTTTATGAAAACATGTGAGAGAGTTGCCACCCATTCTTGCCCAATAAGAGAGTCTCTAACCATGCAATTTGCATGCTATGTGATTGGCCAAATGTGTTTGGGAAGACCACCCAATGAAGAGGCTTCTTACTTATGACAACATGCATGGAACATTATTGGCCACTTTTTGTCTTGGGAAGGGGGGGGGGGGGGGGGCGGCCCTAGCTTTTATATAAAAAAAACAAATTCTTTTATATAAAATATAAGTCTTGCATATATATATATTTTATAACTTTTATAAAATATAACATCATATGTTATAAGACTTATGATATTTTTATTATGTTATTTAACCCATTAAATAACAAAATAAAATATTCTCTCAAAATAAATTATCCATATAATTTATTAGTTTGTCAAGTGCAATTATTTAGAAAACCAGTTTCTAAATATTCTAAGTGTTGATATTTATTTATTTGATCATATCATAAATAAATATTGTAAGTGTTTGTCTAGCTTGTTATTGGGTATGACTCGACTTGGATCATAACGTACTAGCCACATCAATTTAATATGTGTCTTGGGCATACAGAGTCCAACAATCTCCCACTTGCACAAGATACATAGAAGATTGATGCAAGTAGTAAATAACGCCTAACTACGGTTTACTACCCCTAATACGTATGACTATATGTGCCATTCAATAACATCATCCCCTTCAAGTCCCTTACTTGAACATGATTTAGGTGAATCTATCATTTTATCCTTTCGTTACAGATGTCATGTGAAATCCAGAGACATAGAGTGATCACTCTCTGTTTATTTAACTTTAGCAGGCCTTAGACATCTTACTCTCAACGAATAAGAGGAACAAATCCCATCTTGACTACATACGTCTCTCACAATCACCTTGTACCACACCTGAGCTTAGCCTTATGTACTGTCATATTATTGACAGCGAAGAAAAAGTCAAGGTATAATATTTGGTGAATATCAAGACCCAATATGTATCTCAGGTCTGAGGATACTATGATATTCTCCTTTACTCAAATTTACTTATGACCAATCACAAATGATTCCATGCAGTAATATTTGAGAGCGAGTCAGTCCAATATTTGTATCCCACAAATATCTATGAACCTTGGTAGCAACACTTTGCTCTATATTCATATCTAATGAATATCCACCAATCCAAATTCATAATAGTCTTACATTCATATTTGTTCCCACAAGTATGATCGACTACGGACATTTAGAATAAGTAACTTATTCACGGATTTAAACATGCTAATATGGAACATAACTCAACATACCATAAAGAGTTATAATAACAATTGTTCCAATATCCAAATACAAAATAGATCAAATCCAATCACTAGAATATCGAAGTCCTAAGGCACAAGTATGACCCTTTCATGCTTTGCCCATTCAAGGAGCTTCGTGATTGGATCCGCAATATTTTGATCAGTGTGAACTTTGCGAATACATATCTTTCTCTTTTTCAACTTCATCCCTTATGTAGTTGAAACTCCGCTCAATGTGCCTAGTCTTTTGATGTACACGAGGTTCCGTGATTTAAGCAATCACACCATCGTTATCACAAAGATCACTAGGGTCCTGAATGGTAGGGACTACCCCTAGATTGGTAATAATTCAAGTGGCAGATCCATATGAATTATCTCGATCAATGAAGCGGCGATGTATTCTGATTCTGTAGTGGACAATGCTACCCTGTTTGTGATCGAGAACCATCTTGATCAGTTTGGAAACTCGTATCCATGTAACCCTTTACAACGAATTCCGAAACTCGCATCCTTGTAACCCTTTACAACGAGTTCTTTTTCACCAGATCCATATATTAGAAATATATCCTTAGTCCTTCTAAGGTATTTCAATATACTTTCTAATAGTCACCCAATGACTGTTACTCGCTGGTATCTTTTCGTCATGCCTAAAGCGCATGACTTGTCCGTTCCAGTACATATCATTACATACATAATGAATCCTATAGCTATCACATATGGGATTCCTTTCAATCTTTCTTGCTCATCCTTTGAGCTTGGACATTGAAACGCTTTCAATATTGTCCTCTCTTTGAATAGGTACCAAACCTTTCATAGAGTTCTTCATCTTGAACCTTTTCAAGACTTTGTCAATGTATGCACTTTTGTTTAAACCTATCTAGCGCCTTGACCTATCCTTATAGATCTTTATTCTTAAATATAGGCGACTTCACCAAAATCCTTAATGGAAAAACAACTTTCAAGCCAGGATTTTGCACCCTCCAAGGTTGGAATGTTATTTTCAAATAGTAGAATGTCATCGACATACTATACTAAGAAGGTAATAATGCTCCCACTAGCCTTCTTATACACACAAGCTTCATCACCGTTCTTGATGAATCCAAAATTCTTAATTTCTTCATCAAAACAATGATTCCAACTTCTAGATGCTTGTTTCAATCCATAGATTGATTTCTTTAACTTGCATACTTTGTCAGGATGTTTTGGATCGACAAAACCTTCAGGCTGAACCATATAGACATCTTCATCAAGATATCCATTAAGAAAAGCCGTTTTGACATCCAATTGCCAGATCTCATAGTCATAATATGCAGCTATGGCAAATAATATCCTGATTGACTTTAGCATCGCCACAGGCGAGAAGGTCTCATCATAATCAATCCCTTGAGTTTGAGTGAAACCTTTTGCTACAAGTCTTGCTTTATAAGTATCCAAGTTACCATGCATATCTGTTTTCTTCTTGAAAACCCACTTACTTCCAACCATTTTGGAGTTAAGAGGTTGCATAACCAATTCCTATACTTGGTTGTTATACATGGATCGCATCTCTACGTTCATGGCTTCAAGCCATTTGTCATAATCAGATTTTGACATTGCATCATGGCATGTGGTAGGTTCACCCGAATCTACCACGTAGCATCCATCTATGAAAAATCCATATCTTTCAGGTGGACTACTAATTCTACCAGATTTGCGAACGCTTTGTGTGTGTTGATCAACCACTTGATCGTTTTCAACAACCTCTTGTTGAGCGCTAGTTTCAACCAACCGTGTATTGGCATGTGGTTCTTGATCCTCATCTAGTTCCACTGTTCTACTAGTTCCTTCCATTAGGAACTTATCTTCCAAGAACTTTGCCTTTCGAGCAACAAATACTTTTTGCTCTGTTGGATCGTAGAAATAATATCCTATATCATCTTTAGGATATCCTACGAAGATACACTTAGTGGATCGTACTTCCAACTTGTTTGGGGTGTATTGCTTCACATAAGCTTCACAACCCATACCTTTTAAATATGATAATGATGGAGCCCTTCCATGTCATATTTCAAAAGACGTCGTATCCACTTTCTTGGTTGGGGCCATATGGGCCACGGAGAGCAAAGCGTAACCCCAAAGTGATAGAGATAATGCGCTCCTAGCCATCATAGATCGAACCATATCTAATAGAGTTCGATTCCTCCTCTATCAAAACGAAGAACTTTAAAAGAGTTGATTTTGTACTTCACTTTTTGAAGATTCTGAACGTTTCAAAACTTCTTCTTTGTGTCAAGTACACATAACCATAACTACTATAGTTGTTGGTTAAAGTAATGAAGTATCTTTAACCATTCCTAGTCATTGGCTTAAAAGGATCACATACATTCGAATGTATGATACCTAAGAAATCTATTGCCCTTTCCCACTAAAGGGTTTCTTAGTCCTTTTACTTTGTAAACAAGATTCACATGTATCAAATGAACCAATTTCATTTGTTTCCAAAAGATCATTCTTTCGAAGTGTTTACATGCGACATCTGTTTATATGACCAAGGCGATAATGCCAAATATAAGTCTCACTCAAATCCATTTTGAGCTTGTTGGTGATTGCTTGGTACATTGAACTATCAAATTACCAATTCATAACTACCATTTGAAGGCATAGTAAAACATGTCATTCATCGAAATATAAATGTCATGGTTTACAAACTTTAAATCAAAACATATTGTCTCAAAAGGGAGACTTGAATAATGTTCCTAGTCAAACTAGGAGCATTCAAAACATTTTAAAACAATTTCCAAACCATTTGGAAGTTTCAAAACATAGTCTCCTTTCTTGTAATGTTTATTTCTTTTGAACCTTTTGCAACGAATTGCAAACATGAGTTCCACATCCGGTATCTAATACCCATGTGTTAGAAGAGATAACATTAAGGTCAATATGTATTATTAAGATTGTACCTGCCTAGCATCCCTCTTGTTTTTCAACTCTTTGAGATAGATTGGACAATTCCTATTTAAATGCCCTATCTCACCACACTTAAAGCATGGATCGTTCGTGGCAACCTTTGCCTTCTTCTCTTTTGGTTTTGGTGGTTTCGCTTTAGTCTTTCTAATTCTTTCCCTTTGATGTGCCCCTTTCCTTTGGCAACATTTGCTTTGGTGTCGGGGTGATGCCCTTTCTTTGTTACCACCCTCATTGATCGTTAGAATGGATAAAACCCTTTTATCCATATCGAGCCTTTCGAGGTGATCAATGTGGCTTTTCATCTTAAAACATATGACGAGTCCGATTGGGTTTCCTCCATTCGACATGTATGAAGCGCTCGAACTGTTTCGAAGTGTTCTATCCTTAGGAACATTTCCTACAATTGGGTAATCATGTCGTATGCTCATGATGTTCAAAAACCTTTTGAATCTCGGAAATCATAATTCCTAACATGAGGCAAGAGGTTTGCATAGAATTCTCGATATACTTAATCCAATCGTTATAGGCATCCTTATCTTCCATAAGATGTTCATCGGGATTAGGATCGTTTTTCTAGTGATAGGTTACGGACGGTTTGGGTAATATTGTTAGCGGCCATCTACAAAATTTAACAAGGTTCAATTTTAGTATTTTCGATATTATTATATTTTAATCATAAATACCCTTTTGTGTCTCATAGACAATTAATAATTAAAATCTAGAATCCAACGTTACATTTAAATATTGGTTAGGTGACCTTTATCCCTCTATTTAAATTAACAAGGTAGTCAACGTTTGACAATTGCAACTCTTTGCAACTTCTAGTCATATGGGATCGGTTAAACATCTTTATGTTTAGTTGGCATGTTTAATCCCATCAACACCTTTGTTCCCCATGCTTCGGTGACCCTAAGTTCATGGTTTCCAAATCAAGTCGTCCAACTTACACACACGTGTGAGTTTATACACATAAGTGGTTAGGTGACCTTTATCCCACAAACATGGTAAACCCACCTCGAATATACAAGTTCCCTTTGTAGGTACAATCGGGAAGCAGGGAGCGAAACTAATTTAAGGTTAATGTGTTGTCCTCTTTGTAGGTACAATCGGGACTCCCGCGATCACCTTTTCTTTCAGTGTTCGTTTGCGTCTAAAATATGGAACATTGTCAAGGTAATGGCGGATCTGGATAGTGTTAATGATGATTGGAGTTCGATTCTAATATGGATGGAGAAATTTTCTAGTTCAAAGAAGCTGGTTCATGTTATTTGTAAGCTTCTTATTGCGGCGTCCTCATACTTTGTTTGGCAAGAAAGAAACAATCGGTTATTCTCCCAAAGTTACAGAAATCCAGAACAGGTGGCTCAAGTGATTATTCACACGGTTCGGCTAAAAGTAATGGGATTCAAAGATGATAGCAATCCGGTGAACAGAAGATTATTAGAGAAATGGAAGATCTCTACAGAGAATCGAGTAAATGACCCAGGCTAGTAGTTGTTATTCTGGTATTGGGTGTCTAGTTTAGATGTGGCTGTGTTCTAGCTTTTCTTCTTTGTAGTTCTGGGCTGTTTTGTTTTTTGGTTGTCTTTTTGTGTTGGATTGTCTAGGCTTGGTATGCCAAGTCTAGTAGTGTGTGTCAGTTTTTTGGCACACCCTGTTTTTTATTGTTGATATATAATATTCACCGGGGTAACCCTTACCCAAAAAGAATATACAAGTTCCCTCAAATGTGGTTAGGTGACCTTTATCCCACGAAAGAGTTCCCAAGTGTTTCGAGTGTTGTATAAAAGGATGGTGTTTGACTTGTTTTATAAAAGGGATTTTTGAGTTTTCAAAAATTCTAGTTTAGAAAACTTTATGTACCATACATTTGCATGCATTCAAATCCTTGGTACTTTTGTGAAAATAAATTTTCAAGGTTCTTTCTAATAAAACCCATTTTATTAAAAAATCATTAATTTTTAATAACCTTTTATTAACCAATTTTAATGATCTTTTAAAGAACCAATTTTAAGCTTGTTGTTGATAATTAGTTTGTTAAGCATGCATATCCAAATATCATCTAAACAACATAAATAAACAACCACACAAGCACAACATATATAACAATAGGTGCATAACCATAGCCAACTATTTTGACAACACTTGTTAGCCGAAACAAGTGTGTCAAAAGGTCCTTCCTAAAGGGTGAATATTGACACAAATAATGTGTCGTTGAACTCCCACTTGATCCCGCATCCAAATGCTTCAAGTATCCTTCTTGTGTTGTGATTACTCCACTTTCTTTGAGCTTCCAAAAGGTACTTTAATTCAGCTCCAAACTCCTTTGGACTTCAAAAAATGTGTTTTGGTTATCGGGCTAAAATCCCGTTTAGAACTATGAAGTCCTTTATGCCCGAAATTGGCAAAAACCAAAACCGCATTTTTGTGTGCATCTTCTTTTACAAAATATATCCTAATACATTTTTCTAGTAAAATAAAATGCACCTAATCAATTTATTTTACATACCAAATGAAAATAAATAAATTACATAACTTTACAAATGGAAGACAAAATAATAATTATTACAACTCATTGAATAATTAATAAAATAAATCACAACACAATAATTCAACACAAGGTCATGGCTAGGTCATATGCACCAAAATATATATCCAAATATATATATATATTAATTTCAAGAAGCATAAAAAAAATGGTTCCCTTTTAATAACCATTTTCGGCTATGTCCAAAAAACCGAAAAGGTGAGTTTTGTCCAAACAAACAAATCATCCATATGAAATAATTTTTCAAGATTCATTTATGCATGTAAGAATATAATCTTGAAAAACAAAGGGATAACCATACTTAGAATTTCGGCCATAGGGTTTTCTTCAAACCCGAAACCCGAAATTTTTAAGTCTATTGAAGCATGCACTCATATAAGCGGCTCTAGATGCCATTGATGGGATTTTGACATGTTTATCGAAGCAATTTCATCCATATGAAATAAAAACACAGCGGAAAATAAGTTTAAAACATGTTGCTTTTATAAGATATAAAACCATTTTTATGCAAAATCCCAAAACCCGGATCCATATATGAGATGTATACTATCAAACACAACCATAGGATGTTTAGAAAACTACCTTCTTGAAGTACAAGGATTATGAAACGGATGATGCTTCTTGAAATGGTTGTCTTCAAGAGTAGAAGACCTCAAGCTTGTATACCCCAAGCTTCCAACAAACACCTTGCGTTTAGCTCGGATTTGAACACTTGCAACTCACATGAAAGATCCCCTCTTGGAACCATCATATGGCCGAAAATTAGAGGGCCTTTTGTTGAGTTCTTGCACTTGAAATGTGAACTTGAAAAAACCTACTAGATCAACCATACATGACCCGATCTTTAGAGAGTCTTACACTTGATTTTTCCGAATCAAAAACCCTCTTGAATGATCATGTTATGGCCGAAATTTTTCAGCCATTTTCTCTAGTATTCTTTTGTTCATATTCTTCAAATTTTGTCTTCAAAAGTTTATGAAAACATGTGAGAGAGTTGCCACCCATTCTTGCCCAATAAGAGAGTCTCTAACCATGCAATTTGCATGCTATGTGATTGGCCAAATGTGTTTGGGAAGACCACCCAATGAAGAGGCTTCTTACTTATGACAATATGCATGGAACATTATTGGCCACTTTTTGTCTTGGGAAGGGGGGGGGGGGCGGCCCTAGCTTTTATATAAAAAAAAACAAATTCTTTTATATAAAATATAAGTCTTGCATATATATATATTTTATAACTTTTATAAAATATAACATCATATGTTATAAGACTTATGCTATTTTTATTATGTTATTTAACCCATTAAATAACAAAATAAAATATTCTCTCAAAATAAATTATCCATATAATTTATTAGTTTGTCAAGTGCAATTATTTAGAAAACCAATTTCTAAATATTCTAAGTGTTGATATTTATTTATTTGATCATATCATAAATAAATATTGTAAGTGTTTGTCTAGCTTGTTATTGGGTATGACTCGACTTGGATCATAACGTACTAGCCACATCAATTTAATATGTGTCTTGGGCATACAGAGTCCAACACCCGGATCGTTAGCCTCATTATCAGAACCAATCTTCCACGTCCTCAGCAGGCTCTCAATACTCGATTGTCTTCAAAACTTGAACCCCATTAAACGTAGACGGACAACTTCCTTAATCCTCTGAATTACCGCACTCTGATCAGCAGAAACGTTGGAAAATAAACAGTTATTTCTCTCTTGCCATATGAAGTAAGCCGAAGCCGCAATAACCAACTTGCATATAATATGCTCCGTCTTCTTCGAGCTTGCATTTTGTTCCATCCATGTCATAATCGATTGCCAAGTGCTATCAACGTTACCCATTTGAACCATACTCTTTACTTCATTCCAAACTTTTGAAGCAAACGAACACTGAAAGAACAAATGATCTCTAGAGTCCCGATTAATTCTACAAAGCGGACAACACATGAGGTTTAAATTCGTTACACTTCCCACCTCCCAAGCAGCAAGCCGGTCTTGGGTTTTAAGTTTATTCTTTATGACTAACCATAAGTGAAACGAATGTCTTGGAATACATTGAGAAAACCATACCCCATCGACCCACGAGACCGGATTCTGCCTACACCGAATGGTGTGCCACACTTCTGATGTCCGAAATGGGCATGAGTTCCCATCCAAATCTTTCCAAACCGTACGGTCGACCATATTTGGCGTCAACTGAGGAACATTTAACCCAATTAAAACCGGGTATAAATCATACCAAGCTTGAGGCCACTTCCAGTTTCCGTTATCATCAACTAGATCCGAAAGAGAAGACGAGATGTTGAACCCCGCATTAGTAATCGTTCGAGGTGTAATGAATGAGCTTAACGGACTTAATTGACACCAATTATCCCACCAGGCATTCGTTTGAGCTCCACTTCGAACAACCTTCCATATAAAAGGCTTGACAACACTGCGAAGAGATAAGATCTTCCTCCATCCCCAGCTCATACTTCCTTTGCTGTTAATATCCCAAAAACTCCTACCCTTCAATTTATGTGTATATATCCATTGGACCCAAAGAGACTTCCTATTAACCAGAATGCTCCAGATATGATTAGTCATAAGTGCCTTATTCACATCCGAGATACACTTTATGCCTAACCCACCCTCACTCTTCGGTAAGCAAACATCTGACCAAGGGACTTTCGCCTTAACTCTAACCAGGTTATTACCATTCCACAAGAACCGCCGCATAAGCTTCTCAAGGTCATTGATGACCCGAGAAGGAATAATAAAAACGGATGCCCAATAGATATGCATGGCCGATAAGACAGAGTTAATAAGTTGTAATCTAGCAGCAAAAGAAAGGGACTTATTCAACCAGCTATTGATTCTCTTTTCCATCCGATCAAGAAGAGGTTTGCAATCATTAAAAACTAACTTAGTTGAAATTAACGGAACCCCCAGATACCTGACCAGCAACGAACCTTCCTGGAAAGGCATGACCCGAAGGATATCTTGTTTAACATTATGCGGCACATTACAAAAATAAGACGTGCTCTTTGCTGAACTCGGAACTAAACCAGAAAGATTAGTAAACTTCTCAAGCGCATCTCTAACCTTTTTAACCGAAACTAT
Organism: Helianthus tuberosus; assembly: GCA_030545235.1. Taxonomy (NCBI): domain Eukaryota; kingdom Viridiplantae; phylum Streptophyta; class Magnoliopsida; order Asterales; family Asteraceae; genus Helianthus; species Helianthus tuberosus. The sequence continues at coordinate 68,050,637 of CM060356.1, read as the reverse complement.
ATCCCCATGCACAAAAATGAATAAATCATCAGCAAAGGAAACATTTATAATCTTCTGCTTAACACAGTGAGCATGAAACTTAAACAGAGTGCTAGAATGGGCAGCTTGTTGAAGAAGCAGTGAAAGAACCTCCATAATCAATGTGAATAAGTATGGCGGCATAGGATCGCCTTGCCTCAAGCCCCTCTTACCCTCAAAAAAACCATGCAAATTACCATTAATACTAAGAGAATAGGTGGTTGTGGTTACACAAGACATAATCCACGCAACCATCTTCTGATGAAACCCAAAACCATGCAAAACATCCTCCAAAAACGCCCAACTAACCGTATCATAAGCCTTTTGGATATCTATTTTGAACGCACATCTAGCCGGACCTCGATTCAAGTGATAATTGTGCATCAATTCTTGAGTAAGAAGGATGTTATCTGATATTTTCCTACCCGGAACGAAGGCAGACTGATTTATACTAACCAAATCACCCAAACTACCCTTCAATCTATCCGTGATGATCTTGCTGATACACTTATACAAGACATTACAGCAAGAGATAGGACGATAGTCAAGAACCGAATCCGGAGTATTCACTTTTGGAATAAGAGCCAGGATAGTATGATTAATGTGACACCTGTGTCACTTCAACCATCAAACAAATACCAAGCCAATGAAATATTGTATTTCATACTTGGGATCAGTATAAATATGTGTATCTTTTGCACATATCAATTCTTGTCCGATTTCAAGCTCTAAATCGCTTTCTAGAAGGTTATACGCGCACTGATGCGTAAATATAACCAGTTTAATGCAACAAACACTCCGGAACAGTGAAATAGGCTTAACATACCTTAAATAACCTTTACATAACTTAGAAATAAGTTTTGGATGGTTTGGTATGCCGAAATCAAGTTAAATCGCTTGCAGGGACTAAAGTTGACAAACTGCAAAAGTATGCCAATTTGAACTGTAACAGACATTCCGGAACATGTCCATAAGTTAAACATACCATAAATATCCTTTACATATCTTAGAAATAGGCTTTGAGGGGTTCGGTGTGCTAAAATAAACTTTAGGGTCATTCAGGGACTAAAAGCGTCAAAAAGTGCACAAGTTTGCATTTTCGCGCGTAACTTATGTTCTGAATACATCCGGACATCCAAAAATTTATGTAAGCACTAAAATATTTTATTTTAGTGTTTGGCATAAGAAAAATCCATTCGTCGCGTCATTTGAATCGTTTTTCGCGCTTATGCGCATTCCGTCGTAATTAAGCGAACATCGCGATCGTACGGCCAAACGAACCGACATCCGACATATTTTTGAGCATGTTTCATGTCCACAATGTTTAGGCATCATTTTAGGGCCTTAAAGTTGGCTTAACGGGCCTTAAGCATGTCGGAAATGGCTTAAACACATAACAGGGACTGAAACTGCAACTTTTGAAACTTGTTGCTGATCTGCAGACTTCAGGCGGCCCGCGTAAAACCAGGGCTGTCCTTTACGCGGCTCGCGTCAGGGTCCCAGATCAGATAAGATCGATTTGTCAGCAGATTACAGCTGTTTAACCCACAACCACAAACCCACACTTGCCCTTTCAGCTCATTTGGGGTCATTTTTAGTTACCACAACTTTCCAACAAGTGTACGCACGAGATTCGATCACATTTTCCAAGAAACGATCTTAACGGTTCGGGAAATACTATAAATACCCCACCCCCATTTGCTTCAAACTCACAAGAATCTGATCTAAAAGACTTTAAGTTGGAACCATTGTTTCAAACCTGAGTTATTTTGATCTAGATTAGCATTCGGGGACCCTTCGTAAGTATTCCTTCGTTCTTTTATTGCTTTTCGAGTCCGAAAGTCAAACTTTGTTTGACTTTCTGCGTTGACCAGTTTATGGTCAATGCGAAGTTCGTTTGAACTTCGCAACGTGATTGTAATCACGATGGTCATAGTCCCTTGGGACTATGCCTACTGATTACCACGTTGTCTAGGGTCGTAAGGGTAAGCGATCTAATAAATCGCTTATACCTTCGAACCCGACCCATTTGGTCGATCATTAGGATCCGACCAAACACATTAGGTGACCATAGTATATAGGGAATAACCTTCCGAGGTTATACCTTATGGTCGCTTCGTTTAAGTAGTTGTATGATAGGTAGTTTATATGCCTTAGGTAAATTACCAAAATACCCCTTTGATGCCAAAATTCATTTTAAACATATATAACATAACTTTTGACAATTTTTTAGCATGTAAAAAAAAACCCTAGCTCTCTCTCCTTTTTGGCGATTTCTTGTTCACCATGAATCCTTGGTTTTTCTTTGTGATCTGATGCATAACAGTCTGTGATTAGAATCTTGTGTATTCAAAATTCTATAACGAACTAGTTAGCATTAGGGATCGATCTAAAGCTAGGGTTTTTTCGTTTTTTCTCAAATCGTCGGCCTTGTTATTCAATTCGAAAACTTGATTTATTAAGCTGGTTGATTTTGATTGCGGTTAACTGAGATTAACTTAGCTAGATTGAGATCACTGGTTTAATCGATTAAAGGTAGTAGATTGAATATAGGGTTTTAAAAGGATTAGGGTTTTCTGTTTTCTTGCTCGTTGGTTTTCTGGTTTCTTCGTTTGTTTGCGTGCATGGTTGTTTGTGTATTTGATTAATGGAGAGAGTTGATTATCTTGATGTGTCTGATCGTCCCAAAGTGAATGATGGAGAAGTGCATGATCGTGGGAAACCTCCTAATTCGAATAAGGGGTTTGCGAATAGGGTTTTGAATATTGATGGGAATACTCGTCTTCCTCGTAGAGGTACTGTTCAGAATATGCAATCGGAACCGAAGAAAATCAATGTGATTGATGAACTAATTAAGATTACAGAGCCGGTGATGGTTGATAATCTGGATAAAGGAGAGTCGGCTATGGATGAAGATGCTAATAAGGATGCGGATGTCAGCAAACCTATGTCTTATGCAGATTCTGTGAAAAACCATAATGTTCAAAAAGTGAATTTCAGGTCTCTTGCTTGTTCGGCTCAGCATGAGGATTGTGATATTGTTCTGATATTGTTCTTCCTGTGGAATCTGTTCGGGTAGTTCAGGATAAGTTAGCGAATACGTTGTATGGATACTTTTTGGGAGATCGTATTGCGTATCCTGTCGTTGACTATTTTGTTAAGGTGAACTGGAAAAAGTTTGGGCTGCAGAAGTCAATGATGAATGCAAATGGCTTTTTCTTTTTTAAGTTCGAGAACCATAAAGGAATGTTGGATGCTTTAGCTGCTGGTCCGTGGATTATTAGGTCGCAACCGTTTTTTCTTCAAGAATGGACACCGAATACGAAGTTAGAGAAAAAGGAGGTTAAGAAAGTTCAAGTTTGGGTTAAAGTTCATGAAGTTCCGATTGCCGCCTATACGGAAGTCGGGCTTAGTTTGATAGCTACGGCCATAGGTGAACCGAAGATGCTTGACTCATACACTACGTCTATGTGTGTGGACAATTGGGGTAGGAGTAGCTTTGCTAGGGCCCTGATTGAAGTGACAGCGGATAAAGAGCTTAAAGAGAAAATAACTATGGCTATCCCCAACCTGAGTGGTGATGGATTTATGAAGGAAACGATGTATGTTGAATATGAATGGAATCCTTTAAGATGCTCAACATGTTGCGTGTTCGGTCATGCTAATGACAATTGTCCTAAGAATCCGAAACCTGTTTTTCAGAAAGGGGGTAAGTTACTTGGTAATCAAGGTAAGTCTCAAACTAAGGCCAATCCTAAGGTAGATGATGATGGATATATGGAAGTGCAAAACAAGAAAGTGGCCAGGAAAACGGGTATTAACATTCCTAAACCGAAACAAAAATTTGAGTATAGACCTATTTCCAACATACGAAAAGCTGATTTAAAAATTAAATCAGCTGGCCCGATTTTTCAATCTACGAACCCATTTAATGTTTTAAAGTCGGTTGAAGCGGATGAAGGGCAAAGTAGTAAACAGCCGAAGGGGGATGGGTTTGAAGACTCCGATGATGAGGAGGTGACAGAAGTTTATAACGAAACGAATGATTTTCTGGTGGGCGATGCCTACAAACCGAAAGACACTAAAGGGGCAAGCACTCCTCCTACTATTGTTACCGATGGTTAGTCTTGCTACTTGGAATATAAGGGGGTTGAACCGCCCTCTTAAGCAAAAGGAGGTTCGTCAAGTAGTGCAGGAGAATGGTGTTAGTTTTTGTGCGGTGTTGGAGTCTCATGTTGAAATTAGTAAACTTGATAAAGTGTGTAATTCAGTTTTTCGCAATTGGGAATGGACGTCTAATGGTGGCCAATGTGAGAAAGGTACTCGTATCATTATTAGATGGAACCCAGATGTGTTTGATATAATGGTGTTAGCTCAAACGTCTCAAGTAATTCATGTGCAAATGATGTTTAAAAGTGACAAAAAGGTTATTTTCTGTTCGATTGTTTATGCATCAAATTTTTATATCACTAGAAGAGAGTTGTGGAATCATTTGGCTAGACATAAAATTCTGGTAGGGAATAAACCATGGGTTATTATGGGGGATTTTAACTCCGCTTTGAAGTTAGAAGATAAATCTATGGGATCGTCAGGTATATCTACTAGTATGCGGGAGTTTCAAGAATGTGTTAATCAGATTCAAGTGGCGGATATTAAGAGTATAGGGTTCCATTACACGTGGACTCAAAAGCCAAAAAAAGGGGTTGGGTTATTAAAGAAGATCGATAGGGCTATGGGTAATATTCAGTTTGTTAGTGATTTTCCAGAAGCGGTTGCGATGTTTCAACCGTACCGACTTTCTGACCATTGCCCGTGCATTCTTAGAATTAACAAGATGGAGAAGAAAAAACCTAGTTCATTCAAGTTTGCAAATTTCTTGGTCCACAAACCGGGTTTTTTGGAAGTTGTTAAGAATAATTGGGATCTGACTATTACGGGTGTTCATCAGTTCCGGTTGGTTAAAAAGCTTCGTGCATTAAAGTCTCCTCTTAGATCTCTTTTATTCAAGCAAGGAAATCTTCAGAAAAAAGTTGAAGAATTACGTGGAAAGCTAGATGCGATTCAAAAGGAAGTCGAGAGAGATCCGTTTAATGAAGATGCTAGAAGTGAAGAAGTTAATGCTACCAGAGTTTTTCAAGAAGCGTGCCTTGATGAGGAACGATTTTTAAAGCAAAAATCTAATACGAGCGGGGGATGCAAATTCAAATTTTTTTCATTTGTCGCTTAAAACTAGAAATCATCGAACAAGAATTGAAGGTATTACCGATAATAATGGGATTTTTTGTGAAGGCGAGTCCGTTCCAGATGCGTTTGTCAATCATTTTGAGACGTTTTTAGGGTGTGAAGGTGATATTTCTTTGAGTCTGTCGTCGGAGATATTCACGAATCGTCTGAGTCAGACTGTTGCTGATACTATGGTTCGGCCGATTACAGTAGAGGAGATCAAAACGGCTATGTTTGCTATCGGTAATGATAAAGCTCCAGGTCCGGATGGGTACACAGCGGCTTTTTTTAAGAGTTCTTGGGAGATTGTGGGTTCTGATGTGACGAATGCTGTTATGGATTTCTTTATTACAGGTCGGTTGCTTCAGGAGATAAATCATACTCTTATTGTTCTTTTGCCTAAAATGACTACCCCTGCTACGGTAAAGGATTTTCGTCCTATTGCTTGTTGCAATGTTATATATAAGTGTATTAGCAAGATTGTGTCTGATCGTTTAAAGGTGGCTCTTAATGATATTGTTAGTATAAATCAATCAGCGTTTGTTCCTGGTAGGAAAATATCGGACAATATTCTTCTTACACAGGAATTAATGCATAACTATCATAGAGATTATGGGCCTCCTAGGTGTGCGTTTAAAGTTGATATCCAAAAAGCCTATGATACGGTTGATTGGAAGTTTCTTGAAGAGGTGTTACTGCGTTTCGGTTTTAACCAGATGATGATAAAGTGGATTATGCTTTGCGTTTCTACTCCGTCATATTCTATTTGTGTGAATGGTAGTGTTCATGGTTTCTTCAAGGGCAAACGTGGGCTCCGACAAGGGGATCCTATTTCTCCTTACCTTTTCACTTTGGTTATGGAAGTCTTGACGTGTAAGTTACAACAAGCCTCTTCGATTGATTCGTCTTTCAGATTTCATAGCAAGTGTCAACGTCAACGTATTATCAACCTTTGCTTTGCGGATGATCTGTTTTTGTTTACTAGAGGTGATGTCAAATCGGCTACATGTATTATGAATGCGCTCTCTCAATTCTCTCGTATGTCTGGGTTGATTCCGAATGTTCAAAAGAGTACCAGTTTCTTTTGTAATGTTCCGCAGCATGTCAAGGGGGCTATTTTAGGGATTATTCCTTTTGTGGAAGGGGAGTTGCCAGTCAGGTATTTGGGAGTCCCTTTGATTTCGTCTAGGCTCCTTTACAAAGATTGTAGTGTTTTGATTGAAAGATTGGAGAATCGCATTTCAAGTTGGAAGAATCGGCTTTTGTCCTTTGCGGGTAGAGTTCAGCTTATTTTATCTGTTTTATCCTCTATGCATATTTTTTGGGCTTCTGTCTTAATTCTTCCGGCTAGGGTTATCAAGGAGTTAGAGAACAGAATGAGGAATTTTTTGTGGTCTCAAGATGGTTCTTTTCAGAGAGGGAAAACTAAGGTTTCATGGAGCTCTATATGTAAGCCGAAATATGAAGGAGGCCTTGGGCTGCAAAGAATTCAAGATGTTAATAAAGCTCTTATGGCCTCGCATGTATGGAGCATTATTACTAGGAGGGATTCTCTTTGGGTTCAATGGATATACTCTAACCGATTAAGGAATACTAATTTTTGGGCATGTAGAATTCCTTCGGTGTGTTGCTGGAGTTGGAGGAAAATCCTCCAGTTACGGCCAGTTATTAGAAATCATGTTTGGTCAAAGATTGGAGATGGTGGGATGACATCCGCTTGGTACGACCGTTGGTGTGAGTGCGGACCATTGGCCAATTTCATATCTCCTCGGATTATTTATGAAGCTGGATTTGCTCTTCATGATTCGGTTAAAGATGTTTGGGCGAATGGCTCTTGGAAGTGGCCTACGGCTTGGCGAGATTTGTTCCCTGTTTTGATTCAGATTGATAACTTGCAAATTAACCCGAATAGTAGAGATAGATTCTTTTGGAAAGATGGTGACAAACTGAATGACTATTCGTCTTCGTGTGTATGGCAATCTATCAGATCTAGGGAGACGGAAGTTGACTGGGTGAATGTGGTATGGTTCTCGCACTGTATTCCTCGGCATGCATTCCTTATGTGGCTTATCATGCGTAGGAAACTTTTGACTCATGATAGGATTCTACAGTGGGATTTGTCTAGAAGAAAAAACATGAATATGATGTGTTGCTTACTGTGCTTCGAGAATAATGATTCGCATGATCATCTGTTTTTCGAATGCAAGTTCTCGGCTCAGGTTTGGTGTTCGGTAAGGGATAAAGTGAATATGAATACGGTTGATCCTAAATGGTTAGACATCATGAATTGGCTTTTAACTAGAGGGGCGTCCAAATCGGCTTATAACATTTCAAGTCATCTTATAGTGGCAGCTACAGCGTATTTCATTTGGCAGGAGCGGAATGCACGTCTGTTTAAAAATCAGACAAGACCTCCAGAAGTAATTATCTCTTTGATTTTTCAGACTGTTCGATATAAACTTATGGGAGCTAAATACAAGAGTACGGACAAAGTGAGACGCTTTCTAGAGATGTGGGATATTCATGAAGACTCGATGCTTGACGATGGTGGCTAGTGTTTTCTGAATTGTTTTAATTTGTTTTATCTAGATTATGGTCTAGTGGGTGTTGAATTGTGATTTAGAGTTTCGTTTTTTCTTGTTTACTTTCATGGGGGGATGTCCCATGTTAGAACTAGTATGGGTTTTCCATACTACTTGTGTTTATGTTTTGTGAATATATAGAATCACCGGGGTAACCCTTTACCCAAAAAAAAAACATAACTTTTGACATCTAAACTGATTTGACAACAATATTAGACATGTTAAGGCATATGTTACTTGTCATAGGACTAGTTAGGCGGTCCGAACGCGTTTCACGCGAACGACGCGTTAAAGTAGCATAAGCTTCCTAAACGGGTCGAAATAGGTCGGAAGCACTTATGTTAGGTTTCAATTAGTATGTAGGCTTTGTTAAATCATATTACACGAGTTTCCATACTCGTTTGGTTTACGAACCCTCATTCTATCTAAATCCTCCGACTTAGGTCCGGTTTATTAACATAGTTACCTATATTAGGTGCCGTTTGATATCCGCGATCTCTAGCATTGTTTGGTTGTTACTCAAGGACTACTAACCAATCTCAAGTGAATACATAGACCCCTCTTTTACTGTTTTCAAACTGTTTTGGGGTGAAACACATGTGCCTACTTGTTACTTTCATGCTTTCTTGTTTTCACATCATATACTTGCTATGTTTATTAGTACATTTATAGTACATGATTTCAATACATTTCATGCTATGTACGCCCATTGTGTGCATACTTAGTACATCACTTTACAATACATTTTATGCTATGTATGCCCATTGTGTGCATACTTAGTACATCACTTTACAATACATTTCATGCTATGTACGCCCATTGTGTGCATACTTAGTACATCACTTTACAATACATTTTATGCTATGTATGCCCATTGTGTGCATACTTAGTACATCACTTTACAATACATTTCATGCTATGTACGCCCATTGTGTGCATACTTAGTACATTGTTTTACATTACACTTATGCTATGTATGTCCATTACGTGCATACTTAGTACATTGTTTTACATTGCATTTCTGTTGCATATGCTCATCCAGCATATGAACACATTATACTACATTTTGAACCGTTGTAACCATTTGACTATGTGAACCGTCGTAACCCTTTGATTATATGAACCGTTTGTAACATTTGAACCGTGTGAACCAGTTGTATCTGTTGACATGATTTACATTTGACAATAGACATTTGACTATACATAAACATTTCTACAATTGTTAAACATTTTACTTTGGTGGTTTGGTTTGAGTAAGTGATTTAAGTAACGAGGCGTATGTAATATGATACAAGCACGGTGGGTACGCCGCTGGTACTTCCTATATATAAGTGTTTGTATGGTATTACATATCGTAGCGTTATTTTAATCATGTCAATTTAAGACATATAACATTTTATACAAATAACATACTTTTCACAAGACATTGTTTTACAAACAACGTATCTTATACAAACTCATTTTTACTTGGTTATTCATTTAACCATACATTATTCTCTTATTTATACATATCATCTGATCTTATCATTTTTCAAATGATTTACAAGACAAAGCAAATTACAAGGTTCATGACTAAACATTTTCTCAAACATAAGTCATAAATTCTGTTTTCACAAAACCTATGTATCTCACAGGCATTTTTATGCTGACGTACCAATTTTCACATGTGTTTTCAGGAGATGATGCATAGGACTTATCAAGACATACTTAGGCGGACCTGTGCCTTAGTGACTTAAAACGAGACAAGAACTAGTTAATTTATGTTATGTACTCTTTGGTTCTTGTTTAAAACAATGTAAACTTTCATGTTTGATTAATAAAACGAAACTTCAATTGCCATGGATTTGAAACAATTAATTCTGTTACAACACTCCCCGACGTTTCCACCACGTTTGGTTGTTCCACGTGGTCGGGGTGTGACAGAAAAGATGGTATCAGAGCCAATGGTTATAGGGAATTAGGTTATTAGTAATACTTTGACCTAGTCTATAACCTTTCTAGGACCCTAACGCGAGTTTACTTGCGTTTAGTCATAAAACGATACCGTCACCTATCCTTAGGCGACGACCACAACAAGAACATAAATTTCAAAACCGCTTTGAAAACTAATCATCTGTTCTAGGATGATTGATTACTAGGTTTTGTACCCTCTATTGTAAGGTTTTGAACCCTCTGTTATAAGGTTTTGAACCCCTTTGAATTTTCAAAAATCTCGTCAAGGTTTTGGGTTTTAAATAATGTGAACACGTGCAAACTGGAAGGGTGAATGCCTGTACCCTGAGTTTTCTGTCTAAGGCTAGAGTGTTCGTATAAATCCACATAATCGGACCAGTCACTCTTACCTAGGAACTCTTGGGGTGAGTGTTCACTTATAGGCGAGCATGTCTTCGCGAAGCATTATTTTTGACCCATTTACTTTAATTTAGTCACTGTGTGTCGTTTGTTTACCTTGTGGTAACAAACAAAAGACCACTATCCTTGCTTTCATCAGATTTGTTTCATCTCATTCTTTTCGTCTAATTCTCTCACTCGTTTCCTTTCATGTTTCCTCTTTTAGAATGCCTCCTCGACGCGAAAACCAGATAGCGACTGCCGAACTGGCAGAAATCATTGCGCAGCAAATGGCTGCTCAATTCCCAAACCTCTTTGCTCAATGGAACCAAGCCAACAACAACAACAATGGTCCATGCAATTTCAAGAGTTTTAACTCGGCTAAACCACTCAAGTTTAGTGGTTCTGAGGGAGCGACTGGGCTTCTTCAATGGTTCGAGAGCATTGAGAATACTTTCCGCCACGTGCAGTGTCCTGACAATCGCAAGGTCGAGTTTGCTTCGAGTGTGTTCCAGAAGAGGGCCCTTGCGTGGTGGAACGGGGTTTTGAGAGATCGTGGTGCAGAAGTTGCTCTAGCACAGACATGGGCTGAACTTAGGGCCCTTATGATGAAGGAATTCTGTCCTCGTCACGAGATCAGGGCCTTGGAAAGGGAATTCGACAAATTGAGCAAGACAGCGGTGAGCATCGAGCCTACACGGACCGTTATGAGGAGTTAAGTCTGTTATGCCCAAACATGGTCACACCTTTGGATAAGGCAATCGAAAAGTACATTGATGGCCTCCCTGACTCAATACAAGACATTGTGACTGGTAGCAACCCTACTACAGTTAGACAGGCCATTGAGCTATCTGCAACCTTGACTGAATCAAAGATCAGGAAAGGTAAACTTTTCCGAAAAGGTGACAAGAAACCAATCGAGGAATCAAAGACCATGGATGAACAGACTGGATCCCCTAAGAAGTCAAAGAAGCGAAAGGCTTCTCAGAACCTCGCCATGGTTACTCACAATGATCAAGCCGTCCCCAACCAACTGGCTCAACCCCCTGCTAGGAAGCCATACAATGGAACTTCACCCTTGTGCAACCAATGTAACCTTCATCATCATGCTAATGTGAAGTGTCGCAAATGCCAAATTTGTGGACTTAAAGGTCATACAGCAAAGGTTTGCCGAGCTGCGGTTGCACCAAATCAAGTTGGCAACAATCCTGCTCAAGCTCGCTTTCCACCAGGTTCTTGCTACAATTGTGGCGAGATGGGTCATTTCCGAAGAAATTGCCCAAAGCTTGCTAATGCTAATCCAGCACAGGGATGAGCATCTGACCGACTAGAAGACAACACCCTTTAGAAATAATTACGTCTTATGTATTATTTTCTTTTGTTGTCAAGGTCCACGAAACAGTTGTTATCATTGTTTATAAATAAATCTTTTATTTACATTGCGATGTATTTATGAGGTTGTATGTATAAAGAACATATCCCTTACAATACCGACAATCAAGGAATCGTATTCCTTGAAAAGCAAACTACCCCCAAATAATTATTCTATTTTATGATCTCTTGCGTTTTCCACGAAATTCCTAAGTACCCGTTTCTTCCAAGGAAAACGAAGTACAAGGCGCAAGTTACAACACGAGACGAATACCCACTCCTTAATGGGGTACCTAAGGATATTCCGTAAATCCTTAATTGTTGTATACCTTAAATCGAATGTGGTGATTCCTTGTAAACAAAATCTAATTTTGGGAGATCATCCTATCTCTTCAGATAGATCCCAGAGGACATTGAAGTCCAGCGACTGGTTTCCTGGTGTACTTTGAATATCCATATTCAATCACTAACAAATTAATAACAAATTAATAACCAAGTTAAACAACTATGTCATTATGTGCTTATGTGTTCCCTTTTTGTTTTTGGTGAAATCCAAGTTTTTGTTATCTAAAATCCTTAATGGACTTCTACGTTGTAGTTAAGTCCCTTGGGTTATAATGTACTACTCCATAATTAGACCCCTTGAGTGGTCTAGTTAAACAGATTGATCCAAAAATCTGGTTAGGAACATCATGTGATGATATAGCTGAAAGGACTCCTTGGTGGCCTAATTAATAAGATCATCTGTCGATCTAATTAAAAGGACCCTATGGTAGTCTAGTCACACTCATCACAGGTTTGATTTTCCTCCCCTAAACATTACAAGACAAACTGTGCGGACTATGCAAGGAATTACGTAATTATGGATGCATACATAATTATGGAATTCAGTGCACAGAAACCACAGCAAGTTTGGTCGTGTGTCCAGAAATGACTCATTCCATGCATTTTCATTTCTGAAGGAATTGTGGAAAATGACTCATTCCGTTCATTTTCGTTCCTGAAGAAATTGTGGAAAATGACTCATTCCGTTCATTTTCATTCCGGAAGAAATCGTGGAAAATGACTCATTCCGTTCATTTTCATTTCTGAAGAAAGTGTAGAAAATGACTCATTCCGTTCATTTTCGTTCCTGAAGGAATTGTGGAAAATGACTCATTTCGTTCATTTTCGTTCCTGAAGAAATCGTAGAAAATGACTCATTCCGTTCATTTTCGTTCCTGAAGGAATCGTGGAAAATGACTCATTCCGTTCTGAAGAAAGTGTAGAAAATGACTCATTCCGTTCATTTTCGTTCCTGAAGAAATTGTAGAAAATGACTCATTCCGTTCATTTTCGTTTCTGAAGAAATTGTGGAAAATGACTCATTCCGTTCATTTTCATTTCTGAAGAATGTCCGTTAAGGAAATGTCAGGATTATGCCTTTCATATCTCTGGTGGTTATTTGACACAAAGTCACAGATAGACTCCTACGAATAAATTTCAGGACGAAATTTCCTAAAGTAGGGGAGACTGTGACACCTGTGTCACTTCAACCATCAAACAAATACCAAGCCAATGAAATATTGTATTTCATACATGGGATCAGTATAAATATGTGTATCTTTTGCACATATCAATTCTTGTCCGATTTCAAGCTCTAAATCGCTTTCTGGAAGGTTATACGCGCACTGATGCGTAAATATAACCAGTTTAATGCAACAAACACTCTGGAACAGTGAAATAGGCTTAACATACCTTAAATAACCTTTACATAACTTAGAAATAAGTTTTGGATGGTTTGGTATGCCGAAATCAAGTTAAATCGCTTGCAGGGACTAAAGTTGACAAACTGCGAAAGTATGCCAATTTGAACTGTAACTGTGACAACTCGAGTTTCCAAGATTCCATCTTTGTATAAATTTCGCGTTAATTATTTAAGTTGTTTGTTTACACAACTAGGTGGTCTCGCAACACTTACATTTGTAAAACGTAAAAATCGTATTTGCGATTGATATTTTATATTTGGGATGCATAATACTTTTTTATATGATAATAAGGTTTTGTATTAATTAACATGTTATATAAAATGGAACCTTACTGAAAACTAGTACCTATGAAAACACTATCTAGTGAAAACACCTTATGTGTTTTCGTCCAGTAAGAGGCCAGTGAAACCAAATGGGCTTTGGGCCCAGTACAATATGATCAGTTATATTTTGATCCAACCTTATCCTTATGAGAAACTTTTAGTCGACAAACCCTAACTCTCACTTACAAGTCTACGGCGAACCCCAGTTTCCTTGAAACCCTTGCTGTTCTTAGTCTTGTATCATAGCTGGTATGTAAACCATTTCCTTTGTAAATAGATTGTTGTTATTCTGGATACGGCTATGTAATATTTGTGAATTGTTATGTGATGTTATTGGGGCTTGAGCTAATCTGTATGATAAAGATACTTATAATCTGATGTTATGGTTGATTGTTTGCTGAAACTGTCGTGATGATTGGTAATGATTTGGGGATTTCTGTGTTTGGGTAACCTGCTGTTGTTGATGATGATGATACTAACGAAATCACCCCCACCTCACGAAATCCACACACCAACGAAATCACCTTAGGTGATTTCGGCACCCATGTGTTTTCGGCCCAAGAGTCCGGCCCAAGTGTGATTTCGCCAACTTAAGGGATTTCGGCCTAGTTGATTTCGAAATATAGTGTTTTCGGCTCTTGTGTTTTATTAACCTGTTAGTGTATAAATTCTGTTAAGTGTGCACCTCTGTTAGTTCAGCAACACAGTTAGTATATTAGTTCTGTTAATATGTTAACTGGGTTATGTTAACTGGGTTACATATGTAAAGCTTGAATTACATGAATGTGACTAACTGTTTGTGTGTTGCATCATATTAACTGTCAAACACTTCTGTTAGTTTGTTAATGTATAACCTTGTCAAAATGGACTGTGAAAGCCTTTAGGTGAAACATGAACTGTTTACATGGTACAAGATGCAAATTGCTAGGCACACTTTGTGATATTACTGTGATGATAGTTACATGTGAAATATTACAAACGTGAACTGATTGAGTATACGTGCACTATAGGACTTGACTGATTTATTGTGAGCACTTAACTTAGCATACCGAGCAAACTAAGGTGAGTTCACACTCTTACCAAGGCATGGGATTCCCGGGGTAGGGAATGGGTTTGAATAATTGGATTGAACAATTACTCGTACTTACACGGCTACTAGACTATCTACCATCGTCCTCGGGTTAAGCAGGACACTTACGTAAAACCTACGTAAACAAGTACCTACCACTGTCCTCAGGTTTCGAGGGACAGTTACGTAAAACCTACGTAAACACGCACATACAACTGTCTTCCGGAGTCAGGAAGGACACTTACGTAAAACCTACGTAAACCCCACGCGTACCACTGTCCTCGGGTAAAGAAGGGCACTTACGTAAAACCTACGTAAACCTTGTACGTACTACTGTTCTCGGGCTAAGAAGAACACTTATGGTTACAAATAGTCTAGTACATATATATATACAAATATGGGAAGCCCCCCCCCCCCACTAATAGAATATACTATCGGCCTAGTAGAGCCACATGTTATGAAGAGAATTTACTATTACGAACTTTCTTAATGTGAACTCGCTCAACTAGTTGTTGACTCTCTGTTACATGCCTTGCAGGACCATAGGTACTCTTGGAGCTTGCACGGGAGGCGCGGTCGTTGTGGACATGGATCGTGAATGTGTTGTTAAACTTTATGACATTTTGTACTTATACTTATGTTGGGTTTTACTTTATGGCTTCCGCTACACACTTGCTTATGTTGGTTTTGGAAACACCTATCGTATTGATGTATGACATTTACTATTTCACTATGGTGTTCCATATGATTGGTGGCTTGATCCTGGTCATGTCACGCCTCCAAGCGGTGGTACTCCGCGTGTGGATTTTGGGGGTGTGACAGTAACAGACATTCCGGAACATGGCGATAAGTTAAACATACCATAAATATCCTTTACATAGCTTAGAAGTAGGCTTTGAGGGGTTCGGTGTGCTAAAATAAACTTTAGGGTCATTCAGGGACTAAAAGCGTCAAAAAGTGCACAAGTTTGCATTTTCGCGCATAACTTACGTTCTGAATACATCCGGACATCCAAAAATTTATGTAAGCACTAAAATATTTTATTTTAGTGTTTGGCATAAGAAAAATCCATTCGTCGCGTCATTTGGATCGTTTTTCGTGCTTATGCGCATTCCGTCGTAATTAAGCGAACATCGCGATCGTACGGCCAAACGAACCGACATCCGACATATTTTTGAGCATGTTTCATGTCCACAATGTTTAGGCATCATTTTAGGGCCTTAAAGTTGGCTTAACGGGCCTTAAACATGTCGGAAATGGCTTAAACACATAACAGGGACTGAAACTGCAACTTTTGAAACTTGTTGCTGATCTGCAGACTTCAGGCGGCCCGCGTAAAACCAGGGCTGTCCTTTACGCGGCCCGCGTCAGGGTCCCAGATCAGATAAGATTGATTTGTCAGCAGATTACAGCTGTTTAACCCACAACCACAAACCCACACTTGCCCTTTCAGCTCATTTGGGGTCATTTTTAGTTACCACAACTTTCCAACAAGTGTACGCACGAGATTCGATCACATTTTCCAAGAAACGATCTTAACGGTTCGGGAAATACTATAAATACCCCACCCCCATTTGCTTCAAACTCACAAGAATCTGATCTAAAAGACTCTAAGTTGGAACCATTGTTTCATACCTGAGTTATTTTGATCAAGATTAGCATTCGGGGACCCTTCGTAAGTATTCCTTCGTTCTTTTATTGCTTTTCGAGTCCGAAAGTCAAACTTTGTTTGACTTTCTGCGTTGACCAGTTTATGGTCAATGCGAATTTCGTTTGAACTTCGCAACGTGATTGTAATCACGATGGTCATAGTCCCTTGGGACTATGCCTACTGATTACCACGTTGTCTAGGGTCGTAAGGGTAAGCGATCTAATAAATCGCTTATACCTTCGAACCCGACCCATTTGGTCGATCATTAGGATCTGACCAAACACATTAGGTGACCATAGTATATAGGGAATAACCTTCCGAGGTTATACCTTATGGTCGCTTCGTTTAAGTAGTTGTATGATAGGTAGTTTATATGCCTTAGGTAAATTACCAAAATACCCCTTTGATGCCAAAATTCATTTTAAACATATATAACATAACTTTTGACATCTAAACTGATTTGACAACAATATTAGACATGTTAAGACATATGTTACTTGTCATAGGACTAGTTAGGCGGTCCGAACGCGTTTCACGCGAACGACGCGTTAAAGTAGCATAAGCTACCTAAACGGGTCGAAATAGGTCGGAAGCACTTATGTTAGGTTTCAATTAGTATGTAGGCTTTGTTAAACCATATTACACGAGTTTCCATACTCGTTTGGTTTACGAACCCTCATTCTATCTAAATCCTCCGACTTAGGTCCGGTTTATTAACATAGTTACCTATATTAGGTGCCGTTTGATATCCGCGATCTCTAGCATTGTTTGGTTGTTACTCAAGGACTACTAAGCAATCTCAAGTGAGTACATAGACCCCTCTTTTACTGTTTTCAAACTGTTTTGGGGTGAAACACATGTGCCTACTTGTTACTTTCATGCTTTCCTGTTTTCACATCATATACTTGCTATGTTTATTAGTACATTTATAGTACATGATTTCAATACATTTCATGCTATGTACGCCCATTGTGTGTATACTTAGTACATCACTTTACAATACATTTTATGCTATGTATGCCCATTGTGTGCATACTTAGTACATCACTTTACAATACATTTCATGCTATGTACGCCCATTGTGTGCATACTTAGTACATCACTTTACAATACATTTTATGCTATGTATGCCCATTGTGTGCATACTTAGTACATCACTTTACAATACATTTCATGCTATGTACGCCCATTGTGTGCATACTTAGTACATTGTTTTACATTACACTTATGCTATGTATGTCCATTACGTGCATACTTAGTACATTGTTTTACATTGCATTTCTATTGCATATGCTCATCCAGCATATGAACACATTATACTACATTTTGAACCGTTGTAACCATTTGACTATGTGAACCGTCGTAACCCTTTGATTATATGAACCGTTTGTAACATTTGAACCGTGTGAACCAGTTGTATCTGTTGACATGATTTACATTTGACAATAGACATTTGACTATACATAAACATTTCTACAATTGTTAAACATTTTACTTTGGTGGTTTGGTTTGAGTAAGTGATTTAAGTAACGAGGCGTATGTAATATGATACAAGCACGGTGGGTACGCCGCTGGTACTTCCTATATATAAGTGTTTGTATGGTATTGCATATCGTAGCGTTATTTTAATCATGTCAATTTAAGACATATAACATTTTATACAAATAACATACTTTTCACAAGACATTGTTTTACAAACAACGTATCTTATACAAACTCATTTTTACTTGGTTATTCATTTAACCATACATTATTCTCTTATTTATACATATCATCTGATCTTATCATTTTTCAAATGATTTACAAGACAAAGCAAATTACAAGGTTCATGACTAAACATTTTCTCAAACATAAGTCATGAATTCTGTTTTCACAAAACCTATGTATCTCACAGGCATTTTTATGCTGACGTACCTATTTTCACATGTGTTTTCAGGAGATGATGCATAGGACTTATCAAGACATACTTAGGCGATTCTGTTATAGACAACCGCCAAATAAGTACAAGTAGTGAGGATGAGTTCCCCACTAGTTCATATACAGGACATGCCCCATATATGACTTAAAAAAAAAAGACAAGAACTAGTTAATTTATGTTATGTACTCTTTGGTTCTTGTTTAAAACAATGTAAACTTTCATGTTTGATTAATAAAACGAAACTTCAATTGCCATGGATTTGAAACAATTAATTCTGTTACAACACTCCCCGACGTTTCCGCCACGTTTGGTTGTTCCACGTGGTCGGGGTGTGACAATTAAGTTGTTTCAGAATCTTACCATTATCAAAAAACTCTAGGATGGCCATAGTGATCTCATCACCAACAATATCCCATGTATGTTTGAAAAAAGCCGACGTATAGCCGTCAGGACCCGGAGCTTTATTCTCGCCAATACTAAACATAGCATTCTTGACCTCTTCACGTGTGACCTGTCGAACCATATTTTCCGCAACAGCAGGACTAAGAACATTAACAAAAATATCCTCCTGATTAAGCTGAATAACCTGATCCTCCTTGCCCAAAAAGTTTGCATAATGGTTGACTAGAGCAATCGACACATCTTCACCCTCAAATCGGTTCCCTGCAACATCCTTAATAGCTTGAATTTTAGATCTAGCATTTCTACATTTCACACTGTTATGGAAGAAAGCAGTATTTGAATCCCCCGCACATAACCATTCCACTTTAGACTTTTGCTGTAGGAAACATTCTTCATCATAAGCCGCTGACTTGAACTCTTTTAAATACTCAGCTTCCATGTTTCTCAGCTCTCTATTAAGCGGATTAGCATCAATCTTTATTTGAATTTCATCAAGTTTACTTCTCAACTCAGATACTTTTTCATGCAGATTACCCTGTCGAAACAGAATTCTTCCCAAAGACGGCTTCAATACATAGCCACCCCATTAATCGTCTTCCTCCACTCCTGCTCAACCGAAGATTTGAACTCTTGTTTAGAAGTGATAAAATTTGCAAATTTAAAAGGTTTAGGCTTGGCCTTAATCGAGTTGCCCATCTTTAGAATACATGGAGTGTGATCCGAGACACGGAAAGGATGATATAGAACAAAGGCATCCGGACATGTCTCTATGAACTTCATATTCCCCATCACCCGATCAATCTTTTTCAGGAGCCCAATTCCCTCCTTAGGCTTCTGGTTCCATGTGTAATGCAATCCATGACCCATAATGTCAAGCAGCTCCGTTACCTGAACACAGTCATAAAACTCTCGCATACCAATAGTTTGAGTGGATGAACCGCATATAGAATCTTCATGATGCAATGCTGAGTTAAAATCTCCCATGACGACCCATGGTTTATCATGGCATAAACCCTTATGCTTACAAAGATTATCCCAAAGCCCTCGTCTCTCCAGATATTTATTCTTCGAGAAAGATCTCAAAGTTATGTGAAAATTCTAAGTATCGGAGAAACTTATGTATTTTGTGGGTTTTTGATTATTAAATCATTCTTATTTAATTTAGGATGAATAAACAATTTGAGGGATTGTGTTAACATATAAAAACGCACCCAAAGGTGAGTACACATATCCCCTCTTTTAATGTTTTCGATTGTTTTGGGGTGATTCATATGTATCAAAACGATTTTGATATTTTAACGATGATTTCAAAAACGATTAAGATGGTTTATACTAAACTAATAACGATTTTGATAATGTGGACGAACTTGTTGGTTGTAGTTACATAACGAATGACATTCATTAATTTTGGCCGAACCGACCAGTATTAGGTTATGGTACCATAGGATCTGACAAATCCCGTTATCAGACTGCACCCATGGTTATGTGTTACACCCTGACTTTTGCGGAAGCTTGGGTTATTGGTGTGACTTCTTAATACCATAGCATTCAATCATAACAACGCTATATGATAAAACATGAGATGTTCATCCATTAATTAAGTTTAGAAAAATACCACAACATACTTGTCTTGAAAACATTGATACCAAATTAGGTTACAAACCATGACATGTTTAACTGAGTTCATAAAGACTCCACCAAAGACTTTAAATAAAACCTGAGTTTAGAAACATGTATCCCGTCCAGGATTAGAATACACCCCCTAAACTCAACAACCATGGATAACATCTATGACGCAACTTGAAGACACATGCATGCACTTGCCAGATCCGTTTAGTTCCCTGAAATACATGTAGTTAAAAAATATCAACAAAAGTTGAGCGAGTTCATGTGTTTGTGTATCCTTTAAAGTATGTCTATATGTATGAAAGTCCCTGGTATGTAGCAATAAGGAAAAAGAGATCACCAATGGGTTGCAAAGCCAATGGTATGTGTGAAATGGTGCAGGAAGTACTCAAACCTAGCAAATTTGTACCGGGCCTCCGGCTGGAAGACATAGTCACCACTATGGGCCACCCTGGTCCCCATGGGTGTGGGCTCGCTACACCCAAATAGATCTATCACTCATGTCCCTCGGTCCTACGACGAGGATTAATGGCCTTAAGTGTTGTACCCACCACTCACATGATCTAAGTAGTAAACCCTCCTTAAGCTAACCATACCATGTATAAAAATGTCTGTAATAATTGTAACATGTATTTCACCCCCGAAGTATAAAACTGAAAACAGTTAAAAGAAAAGGGGGACATGAACTGTGACAACGCGTATTTCAGAACCTATTTTTGTACTTAGTGAACGCTACGTGAATATGTGAACGCTACGTGATTATGTGATGCGTTGATTTAATGAAATGTTATGTTATATGTTATGTTTGGTTATGTGTTATGTGAATGTATGTTAACCGATCGCACAATTCTAACTCCATCGCACAAGCCCACTCGGGCTACACTCTTTTGTAATTGAGCCGAATGGGCAGCCCATTATGATGGATTCGGCCCACCTCTCACACGCATAACCTCATGGGGAGGTTAACACTTCTCATTTGTTGCAAATCTCATATCACACACAAACCCTACTCTCTTTCTCTCCTCTCAAACTCGACGGCAAACACCCCTCCTTTCCATTGAAGATTTCTTGGATTCGGATCACCCTTTCTGTTTGATCTTCTAATCGGTAAGTGTTCTTATTATTGGTTATGTGATTTGAACGATGTTTTGATTGAAGTGATTCTACATGATAGCCTTAGGATACTTCGAAATTGATATTGGTATGAAATCGGTTCACATGAATAGTATTGTAGATCAATATAGGATTGTTAATCATCTAATGTTGTTAATGATCTAGAATCGATTGCATGATTAATCGGCTGTAGACTAATATATATGGATGAATTGGTTGGTTTATTACATTATTAAGCATGCTAGTGATTTAGATCATGAGCCAAGATTGAGATGTTTAAGTGTTATGATTTTTGTTCATGTGTTGTTCATATTTAGGGTTCATGAGAATCGATTGGAATATGCTTAATTTGATCGATTGTATATTAACTGGATAGCTAGAAACACACCATTTTTGTGCTACGTGTGACCGTACTCTCTCTCCTATAGGCGATTTCCTTGTTCTTCATGAATCCTATGTTTTTCTTCGTAATCTTGTGCATAACAGTCTGTGATTAGAGGTTTGATCTTATGAAACTCTATAACGAACTCGTTAGCACTTGGGATCGATCCAGAACTAGGGTTTTCTTTCGTTGTTTTCTTATAATCGCCGCTCTAGTATTGATTCAAGAACCCTGATTTATTAAACTGGTAGTCATTGATTGCGGTTAACTGAGATTAATTTAGCTAGATTGGTGCTCAGGTTTAATCGATTAAGGGTTCAGGTTTCAATCTAGGGTTTATAGGATTAGGGTTTTGTCTTCTGTTTGTTGGACGTCAGGTTTTTGCTAGGGTTTTCGTGCATGGTTGCCGACTGAATTGTTTTTTTGAGAGAGGTGAATTTTTGAGCATGGATGAACGTAAGAAATCGGAGGGGGATGTGCATGCTGGTCGTTATAAGCCGCCATTCTCATCTGCTTCGATTCAGGGTTTAGCTTCGAGAGTTGTTGACATTGAGGGCAAAACCCTAGTGCCGCGGCGGGGGTTTTTTCCTTCTACTAATCATGAGCAGGGTAAGTTTAATGTAATTGATGAGTTATCAAAAATTACTATTCCAGTTTCGGAGGGATCTATTCAGCATGAGCAAAAATCTGATGATGTTTCGAGTCAAAACAAGGGGGATGATGTGATCAAACCTGTATCATATGCTGAATCGGTTATAAATGCTAATAATCGGAAGATTAATTTTAGATCTCTCGCCAGTTCTGATCGACGTGAGGTCTGTGATGTGGTTTTACCGAAAGATTCTGTTCGGGTTGTTACGGACAAACTTGCTAACACGTTGTATGGGCATTTCTTGGGAGATCGGATCGCTTATCCGGTGGTTGATTCCTATGTGAAGAATAACTGGAAAAAGTATGGGTTGCAAAAATCCATGATGAACGCTAACGGGTTTTTCTTTTTCAAGTTTGCTGATCGGTCGGGTATGATGTCCGTTCTCAAGGAGGGTCCATGGATTATTAGATCTCAACCTATGTTTTTATGTGAATGGACACCGAGTACAAAGCTGGTTAAATCGGAGGTGAAGAAAGTCCAATTATGGGTTAAAATTCATGATGTTCCTCTAGCTGCTTATACAGAGGATGGCCTTAGTTTGATTGCCACAGCAATTGGTGAACCAAAGTTGCTTGACTCATATACCACTTCGATGTGCTTGGATTCCTGGGGTCGAAGCAGTTATGCAAGGGCCTTGATCGAAGTGTCGGCTGACAAAAAGCTTAAAGAGGAGATAACAATGGCTGTTCCGGACCTCCAAGGTGAAGGGTATGTTAAGGAGACCATGTATGTAGAATATGAATGGAACCCTTATAGGTGCTCTCAATGTTGTGTGTTTGGCCATGCTGATGATCATTGTCCAAAGCAACCAAGAAAGATGGTTAAACAAATCAATGGGGATAAGCAAAACAAACCGTTTGATTCTGGAAAACGATATGACAAAAGGCCGGTTGTTGATGATGAAGGGTATATGGGTGTTCAAGCTAAGAAAGCGGCTCGGAAGGCTGGCTTTCCAGTTAACAAGCAAAAAACGAAGTTTGAATATAGGCCGGTGGGCCCAAAACCGAAGGAAACTAATAATAAATCGGATCCGTCTAATTCCGTATTCTCTCAAAACCCGTTTTCTGTGCTAAATAGTATCGATAACTTGGAAGCTGGGGAATCTAGTAAAGGTAGAGGTGGTGAACAGCAACTGTCGGATGATGAAGAAGTTCTTGAAGGTTACAACGAAACGGATGAATTTATGGTGGAAGGTACTCGTAACCCACATAAAAAACAAGGGGCAAGCACTCCTTCTCAAGGGGTTTCCAATGGTTAGTCTAGCTTTCTGGAATATTAGGGGGTTGAACCGCCCTCTAAAACAGAAAGAGGTTCAGAAGATTCTTAAGGAACGTAATCTAAGCTTTTGTGCAGTTCTTGAGTCGCATGTTGATGTGGGTAACCTTAGTAAGGTTTGTAGCTCAGTTTTCTGTCGATGGGAATGGACTTCGAATGGAGGCATATGTGATAAAGGTACGCGTATAATCATAGGTTGGAACCCGGATATTTTTGATATAATGGTTTTGGCTCAAACTCCTCAAGTGATGCATCTTCAATTATTTCTCAAAGAGGATAAAAAGTGGTTTTTTTGCTCGGTAGTGTACGCAGCTAACTACTACATAAACCGGCGAGATTTGTGGTCCCATTTGTCTATGCATAAACGGATGGTTGGTGACAAACCTTGGATTATTATGGGTGATTTCAACTCTGCATTGTATCTAGAGGATAAATCTATGGGTGCGTCTTCTATTTCTACTGGTATGCGTGATTTCCAAGCGTGTGTGTCGGAGATTGAAGTTATGGATATTAATCAGTCGGGTTTTCATTTCACATGGAATCAAAAGCCGAAGAGGGGTGTGGGTCTTCTCAAGAAACTGGATCGCATTATGGGTAATACATCATTTATTACTGATTTTTTTTTTTGGGTAAAGGGTTACCCCGGTGATTTTATATATTCACAACCAAAAAACACAAGTAGTGTAGAGAGCCTACACTAGTTCAGTCATAGGACATGCCCTAAGACCGTACAACCAGAAAAAACAAAACCAAACAAAAACAACCACTAAAGAGTAACGCCACTAGACAACCATTTTCTAGACAAACTAACACATATAATAAACGTTAATCAGCTGCCATCATATTGAAATTCGGACCCCTTTATCTCCCAATCCCCAAGCAACCTTCGAACATTAGCACAATCCTTCAGCTTCGCTCCCATCAGTTTATACCGCACTTGTTGAGTAATAAGTTCACTAATAGTTTCCGGAGGCCGCAATTGATTCTTGAATAATCTAGCGTTACGCTCCTGCCAAATGAAATAGGCACTAGCCGCCACTAACAGTCTTGCAACATAGTCATTAACGGATTTCGACTTGGCACGATCACGCAACCACTTAACAACTTCATCCCATTTCGGCTGAACCAAATCCATGCCAACCTTATGCCTAACCATAAACCACACTTTAGTCGAAAACTTACATTCAAAGAATAAATGATGATGAGAGTCGTGATCCTCATAACATAATAAACAACACATCATGTTCATGTTCTTTCTTCGCGAAAAATCCCAGCTCAATATATTGTCTTGAGTAAGCAGCTTCCGTCTCATGATCAGCCACATTAGAAAAGCATGACGAGGGATGCACTGTGAAAACCACACAATACTACACCAATTAACCTGTTCTTCCTGATGCCTTACCGAATCCCAAGCGCGAGAAGAGGAAAAGTCATGTTTATCATCACCATGACGCCACACCGGGTAAATATCCCTCCACGCATCTGGCCACCTCCATAAGTTATCAGAATAAACATCGGACACTTTAGAGTTCATGTCAAACCCCGCATTAGCGATAAGCCGAGGAGATAAAATCTGCACGAGAGGCCCTAATTCGCTCCAAGTATCATACCAAGCAGAGGTGTCTAAGCCATTACCAATTTCGGACCATATAAAGTTTCTCATAAAAGGACGAAGCTGAAGAATTTTTCTCCAAGACCAACAGCAAGTAGACGGAACCTTGCAAGCCCAAAAACTTTTGCCTCTTAACCTATACGCGTGAACCCAATCAACCCACATAGACCGACGGTTCGTAAGGATACTCCAAATATGCGTAGCCATAAGAGCAATATTGACGTCTCCTATCCGATGAATCCCTAAACCACCCTCATGTTTAGGGACACAAACCGTTTTCCACGAAACTTTAGCACGACCTTTCTGAAAAGCACTATCTTGGGACCATAAAAAATTCCGCATCAAAGCCTCCAAGTTAACGATCACACAGTTCGGCAACATAAAAACTGACGACCAGTAGATATGTAACGAAGACAAAACAGAGACAATAAGTTGCAACCTGCCTGCAAAAGAAAGTAACTTATTCCTCCAATGCATAATACGTTTTTCCAGCTTCTCCACCAAGATTTGACAGTCTTTATAAAGAAGCCTCGAGGATATAAGAGGCACACCCAAATATTTCACCGGCAAACAACCTTCATTAAATGGCATAAGGTTCAAAATAGCGGACTTCACATAAGATGGCACATTCGAAAAATAAACCGTACTCTTCTGAACACTTGGAAACAATCCAGACATTTTAGCAAAAGAATCAAGCGACTTCATAATGCATCTAGCCGAAGCAATCTCACCTTTCGAAAATATAAACAAATCATCCGCAAAACAAAGGTTGATAATTTGTTGGCGTTCACACTTGTTATGAAATTTAAAAGAAGAGTCAATCCTTACCGCATGATTTAATATGGCCGTTAGAACTTCCATAACTAGGGTGAATAAGTAAGGAGATACCGGGTCACCCTGTCTAAGCCCACGACTACCCTTAAAATAACCGTGAACCTCCCCATTAACACAAATCGAGAACGTAGTAGTGGAGACACAAAGCATAATCCAGTGAACCATATTGTGATGAAACCCAAACCCAAGTAAAATACTTTTGAGAAACTTCCAATCAACAGTGTCATAAGCCTTCTGAATATCAACTTTGAAAGCACATTTAGGAGGGCCGATGTTCCGATGATAATTATGCATCAACTCTTGGGTTAACAGAATATTATCAGAGATTCTTCGTCCAGGCACGAAAGCTGATTGGTTTCAGAATAAATGCACGAAAGCACATTTATTACTGATTTCCCTAATGCTATGGCTGTGTTTTACCCTTACAGGTTGTCGGATCATTCGCCATGTGTCCTCACTATTAATAAAGCTGCCCCCAATAAACGTCAGCCTTTTAAATTTGCGAATTTTTTGGTTCACAAACCTGAATTCCTGAAAATTGTTAAGGATGGTTGGGAGATGAATGTAAATGGGGTTCACCAGTTTCGGGTTGTGAAAAAGCTCAAGTGTTTAAAGAGTCCTTTGCGTGCCTTACTGTTTAATCAGGGCAATCTTCATAAAAAGGTGGCTGAGCTAAGGGATAGTTTAGATGCTATTCAGGCTAAGATTGACAAGGATCCGATGAATGTCGATCTTCGTACCCTAGAGACAAAACTTAACTCTGAATTACAGGTTGCTTCTCTTGATGAGGAAAGATTCTTGAAGCAAAAGTCTAAAATGGAGTGGTTGAGAGCAGGTGATTCAAACACTGCCTTTTTTCATGCTGCCGTGAAGAGTAGGAACCATCGAAGCAGAATTCAAGTGGTCTCGGACGTGAATGGAGAGGTGTATGAAGGTAATTCGGTTCAGCTTGCATTTGTTAAACATTATGAAGCCTTTCTGGGGTGCCAAGATGAGCTATCTATGCATCCTACTCCTGATTTATTTACTAAATGTGTGAACCCCACTGATGCTGATCACATGATTCGACCGGTTACTTTAGAAGAGGTAAAGAAAGCTATGTTTTCTATTGGTAATGACAAGGCCCCAGGCCCGGATGGTTTCACTGCTGCGTTTTTTAAAGTTGCCTGGCCGATTGTTGGGAATGATGTCTCTTTAGCAGTTGTTGATTTTTTTAACACAGGTAAATTACTTGGCCAGCTTAACCATACTCTTATTGCTCTTGTTCCGAAGAAGCTCTCTCCGCTCATAGTTACAGATTTTCGGCCTATAGCCTGTTGTAATGTCTTGTTCAAGTGTGTGAGTAAGATTATTATGGACAGAATAAAGGACGTGCTTCATCAAGTTGTTAGTATAAATCAGTCTGCGTTTGTTCCAGGTAGGAAAATTACAGATAACATACTTCTTACTCAAGAATTAATGCATAATTACCATCGAAGTTCAGGCCCCCCTCGGTGTGCTTTTAAAGTGGACATTCAGAAAGCCTATGATACGGTTGATTGGTGTTTCCTGAAAAATGTTTTGATTGGGTTTGGTTTTAAATCAAAGATGGTGGAATGGATCATGATGTGTGTCTCGACAACTACTTACTCGTTATGTGTTAATGGGAATGTCTATGGTTATTCAAGGGTAAGCGTGGTCTTCGCCAGGGTGATCCTCTTTCTCCTTATCTTTTCACACTTGTTATGGAGATCTTGACGTGCATTCTTCAACGGGACACTAGAATTGATAATTCTTTCAAGTTTCATAACAAATGTGAGAAGCAGCGTATCATTAACTTGTGTTTTGCGGATGACTTGTTCTTGTTTGCTAGAGGGGATATTAATTCGGTTCAGTGCATTATGAACTCTCTTTCAAATTTTACGAACATGTCTGGATTAGTGCCTAGTATACAAAAAAGCACGGCCTTTTTTTGCAATGTGCCTGATCATGTCAAAAACCAAATTTTGAGCTTCATGCCGTTTGTTGAAGGTTCATTACCGGTAAAGTATTTGGGGGTTCCCCTTATATCTTCGGGTCTTGTGTACAAAGATTGTAATATTCTTGTTGAAAGATTGGACCAGCGGATCTCTAACTGGAAGAATAAACTTCTTTCTTTTGCGGGCATGTTACAACTTATTAATTCTGTCCGCTCCTCTATGCATATCTACTGGTCTTCTGTCTTTATCCTTCCTGTTCGTATCACTCTTGAGCTGGAAGCTAGAATGCGAAACTTTCTTTGGTCGTCTGATGGTTTATTTCATAAGGGTAAAGCTAAAGTGTCTTGGAATGCTATCTGTGTTCCTAAGTATGAAGGGAGGCTAGGTATTCGCAGGATTGGAGATGTCAATAAAGCTCTCATAACTTCTCACATATGGAGTATCTTAGTAAAACGTGATTCTCTCTGGGTGGCCTGGATTCATTCGTACCGGCTCAAAGGTAATAGCTTTTGGAATTGTAAGTTGGTGGCGAATAGTTGTTGGAGTTGGCGGAAAATTTTACAACTGAGACCTTATATTCGACAGTATGTTTGGTCCAAACTCGGTAATGGTAGAAGCACGTCAGCCTGGTATGATATCTGGAGTCAATTGGGGCCGCTGAGTAATATTCTGACTCCTAGAACTATATCAAATGCAGGGTTTTCTCTTAACAATTCGGTTCAGGAGGTTCATGTCAATGGGACTTGGAGGTGGCCAGTGGCGTGGAGGGACACATTTCCAGTTTTAATACAACTGGATAGTATTCATTTGGTGCCTAATACTCCTGATCGACTAATGTGGAAAGATGGTAATGATTTAGTTGAGCATTCTTCATTTCAGGTTTGGCAATCGATTAGGCGTCAAGCAGAAGAGGTGGATTGGGTTAAATTTATTTGGTTCTCTCAGTGTATTCCCAAGCATGCTTTTCTTATGTGGCTTGTCATTCGTCGTAAACTTTTGACCCAAGACAAGATTCTTCAATGGGATTTCTCGAGAAGGAAGAATATGAATATGATGTGCTGTCTCTTGTGCTATGCAAATGTTGATTCTCACGACCATCTGTTCTTTGACTGCAATTATGCTACTCAAGTTTGGATTAAGATTCGTGAAAAAGGAGGGATGAGCTCGGTGGGTCCAGCATGGAACGCTATTATTGACTGGTTGGAGGCTAGGGCTATTTCTAAATCAGCGATTAACTTTATTAGCAGGCTCATAGTTGCTGCTGCTGTTTATTTCGTGTGGCAGGAGCGGAATGCTAGACTATTCAGGAACCAGACAAGACCTCCAGATGCTTTGGCCACTTTAATTTTGCAAACCGTTCGGTATAAACTAATTGGAGTCAAGTTCAAGGAGTGTAACAGGGTGCGAAGACTATTGGAATCTTGGGAAATCTACAATAAGTTGGATGATGAGGGCGGCTGATTCCCATTGTGTTTATTTGTTCTAGATTTTAGTCTAGTTGGCTTTATTTTAGTAGTTCTTGGCTGTTATTTTTGGGTTTTTTGGTGTACTCTCATGGGGGATGTCCCATGTTTAAACTAGTGTGGGTTTCACCACACTACTTGTATTTCTTGGTTGTTGATATATAAAATCACCGGGGTAACCCTTTACCCAAAAAAAAAAAAAACTGGATAGCTAGAAACTGTTGATTGATTAATGGTAAATTTGGAAACTATTGAATGATTGTAACCGAATAGCATAATATCCGGATAGTAAAACGGATCGCACAAGACTCCTCTCGGTCGCACAAGATCATGTCGCACAAGACCTGATCTGATCGCACAAGGTGCATCGCACAAGACGGGGTACAAACACACAAAGCACATAGTACTGTTTTATTATGCATGATCGCACAAGACTTGTGGATCACACAAGATGGTGCTGATCGCACAAGGCTTGGGCCTCACACGAATTTCATTAACTGTTGGGCCTCAAAACCCAAGCCTAGTCGCACAAGATGTCTCTAGTCGCACAAGACTTATGTTTACTGGTTGGGTCGTATATGTTATTGGGCCGGGTGTCTTTGGGTTTCAACGGATGACTCGCACAAGGCCGTTAGACTTGTGCGAGCCCAAATCTTATGATCGTACAAGTTCGGATGCGTGATGACTGTTAAACGTGATGATGTGTGTTTGTCATGATCTATATGTGTCCGTAACCTGCTAGCTTATGTGAGACTTACGTGCACTACTTGAACCTAGACCTGACTTGTATGGTAACCATGTTAGGACGTGGTTGACCTCTAGCAGCTCGTTTGACCTTTCGTTTATCTGTCGAGCTAACCTAAGGTGAGTTCACACTTTCTACAAAGCATGGGATTCCCAAGGGTTGGGAATGGGTTAAGGAATAGGGATTTCCTCGTCCTCCTTAGGTAGGACAGTACGGGTTAAGGAATATAATTCCTCGTCCTCATGGACAGTTAACTTTCACTAGACCAAAACTCTATCACGAAGTCCCTCCTTTTTATATCGACTTAATCGCCGGGCCAATGGCGAGCGGGTCATTAGTTAGATAGCGCTATTTAGGTTTGACAAGCCTCACACCGTGCCGCAGAGGACGGGCGTGAACTAATGGATCTGGGCACGTCAATGATGATAGACATTGACAGTTCAGGGCACATAAACATGACTACAGTCAACAGTCGATATGGTAACGAGTCTAGTAGTATAAACATGGGGTAGCCCCCTCGGCCGAAGAGCCAGATAATTAAACATGGGGTAGCCCCCACGGCTGAATAGCCAGAGTAAACGGGATATAAACAGAACACGTTTTCAACTATGGGGTAACCCCCACGGCAGGATGCCAGCTAAAGGAAACTGTTTTTGGAATAACTTAAACCAACACCCAACTGTGAACTCGCTCAACGTTGTTGTTGACTCGTTACTACATGCTTTGCAGGTCAATAGGTTTAGCAGGAGCTTGCATGGGGAAGAGTCGTTGTGGAGCATGGACATTGAGTGTTCATGATAAACTTAAACATTATTTACTTATGCCTTGGTTTTAGACATTATGCTTCCGCTTGCAACTTAAACTATGTTTTGTTTGGACACCAATTGTATTGTGTTGGTTTTTATTATTACTTACATGCTTGTTCAATATGATTGGTGGCTTGATCCTGGTCAGTCACGCCTCCAAGCGGTGATACTCCGCAGGTGGATTTTGGGGGTGTGACAGATTGGTATCAGAGCCATTGGTTATAGCGAACGTGGTTTTAATAAGGGAAAAAGTTTTGTTAAAACCAGACTATAACCTGTACTGTAACACCTGTGCCTCCACGGCCATCAAACAAATACCGAACCAATGGAATATTATATTTCATACTGGGGATTTGTAAAGGTATGTGTATCATTTGCACATATCAATTTTTGTTCAATTCTAAACTCTAAATCGCTTTCTGGAAGGTTATACGCGCACCGATGCGTAAATATAACCAGTTTAATGCAACAAACACTCCGGAATAGTGAAATAGGCTTAACATACCTTAAATAACCTTTACATAACTTAGAAATAAGTTTTGAAGGTTTTGGTATGGCAAAAACAAGCTAATTCGCTTACAGGGACTAAACTTGACAAACTGTGAAAGTATGCCAATTTGAACTGTAACAGACATTCCGGAACATGACCATAAGTTAAACACACCTTAATTATCCTTTATATAGCTTAGAAATAGGCTTTGAGGGGTTCGGTGCGCTAAAATAAACTTTTGGGTCATTCAGGGACTAAAAGGGTCAAAAAGTGCACAAGTTTGCACTTTTGCGCATAACTCACGTTCTGAATACATCCGGACATCCAAAAATTTATGTAAGCACTATAATATTTTATTTTAGTGTTTGGCATGAGAAAAATCCATTCGTTGCGTCATTTGGATCGTTTTACGCGCTTGTGCGCATTCCGTCGTAATTAAGCTAACATCGCGTTCGTACGACCAAACGAACTGACATCCGACATATTTTTGAGCATGTTTCAGGTCCACAATGTTTAGGCATCATTTTAGGGCCTTGAAGTGGGCTTTACGGGCCTTAGAAGTGTCCGAAATGGCCTTAAACACGTGCAGGGACCTAAACTGTCATTTGTGAAAGTTAATTTCTGATCAGAAGCCCCAGGCGGTGCGCCTGAGGTTTATCTGATCCTAAAGCGGGCCGCATCAGACTAACAGATCAGATAAGATCGAACAGTCAGCAATTTCCAGCTGTTTAAACCACACCCACACATTTCCCACTTGCCTATTCAGCTGATAAGGACCATTTTTAGTTACCATAAGGTTCCGACACTTGTACGGATGTGATTAAGGCACGATATTCGACAAACGATCTTAACGGTTACCCGAAAACTATAAATACCCCACCCCCCATTGCTTCAAAATCACTAGAATCTGATCTTAAAGACTCTAAGTTGGAACCATTGTTCCATACCTGAGTTATTTCGATCTAGATTAGCATTCGGGGACCCTTCGTAAGTATTCTTTCGTTCTTTTATTGTTTTCGAGTCCGAAAGTCAAACTTTGTTTGACTTTCTGCATTGACCAGTTTATGGTCGATGCGAAGTTCGTTTGAACTTCATAACGTGAGCGTGATCACGATGGTTATAGTCCCTAGTGACTATACCTACTGATTACCACGTTATCTAGGCTCAGTGACGAGCCGTAGTTTCGGTCAGAAAACGTATTCTTGCGTATTTTGTAACCAAACTACTTGTGGGTATCAAAACCGTTTGTTTTGATACCAAACCTGTTTTCTAAACTTAGTTAAGCATGTTTTAACATGCTTAGCTCGTCACTTTTAGTTTAATGCTTATATAGGGGCGTAAAGGTAAGCGATCTAATCAATCGCTTATACTTTCGAACCCGACCCGTTTGGTCGATCCTTAGGATCCGACCAAGCACATTAGGTGACCATAGTATATAGGGAATAACCTTCCGAGGTTATACCTTATGGTCGCTTCGTTTAAGTAGTTGTATGATAGGTAGTTTATATGCCTTAGGTAAATTACCAAAATACCCCTTTGATGCCAAAATTCATTTTAAACATATGTAACATAATTTTTGACATCTAAACTGATTTGACAACCATATTAGACATGTTAAGGCATATTTTACTTATCATAGGACTAGTTAGGCTTTCCGAACGCGTTTTACGCGAACGACGCGTTAAAGTAGCATAAGCTACCTAAACGGGTCGTAATGGGTCGTAAGCACATAGGTTAGGTTTCTTTTAGTATGCAGGCTTTGTTAAACCATATTACATGAGATCCTACACTCATTTGGTTTACAAACCCTCATTCTATCCGATCTTCCGATTTAGGTCCGGTTTATTAATGTAGTTACCTATATTATGTGCCGTTTGATTTTCCGTGATCTCTAGCATTGCTTGGTGGTTATCTTAGGACTTCTGAGCAATCTCAAGTGAGTACATAGACCCCTCTTTTACTGTTTGCCAAACGTTTTGGGGTGAAACACATGTGCCTACCTGTTACTTTCATGCTTTTCCATGTTTTCATATCATATGCTTGCTATGTTCATTAGTACACTATTAGTACATCGTTTTACATTACATTTTATGCTATGTATGTCCATTTAGTTCATACTTAGTACATCGTTTCACATCACATCACATGCTATGTATGTTCATTTATTTGCATACTTAGTACAATTGTTTTCATCACATGCTTACATTTTGTTATGACATTTGGTTTGTTTAAATGAGACAATGTACATTCATTAACACCGATCATGCCGCTCGGTAGTAGGTAGTGGTACCATAGGACTTGACAAATCCCATTCCTGAAATCTCGGGTTTGTTTGGACGTAAGGAATGACCGAATCCGAATACATATTCTTTTGATAACTCATTATTACATAGTTATCCGACTGTCGCAAGGCTTGGATGTATGAATTTTCACAATACCGCATAAATGTTTATATCAGTATAGCATGCATTTTTACAGGACATAACTTTGATTTAAACCAAGTTTTACTTCAATACTATGTTCTTGTGCATATGGTTTAGTTGATGCATTTCACTAGCCATACATGTCATTTTTGGTTACACATTACATGATTTACATATTGACATAAACATTTTAACATATTATTTCAATACATTTGGAAGTTGGTTTAAACATAGACATCTTACATTGTTTGTTTGGTTTGAGTAAGTGATTTAATTAACGAGGCGTGTGTAATATGATACAAGCATGGTGGATACGCCACTGGTACTTCCTATATATAAGTGATTGTATGGTATTACATATCGTTGCGTTATTTGAAATCATTTCAATTTAGACATATAACATTTTATACAAATAACATACTTTTCACAACACATTGTTTTACAAACAACTTAACTTATACAAACTCATCTTACATGGTTATTCATTTAACCTTGCATTATTCTCTTATTTATACGTATCATCTGAACTTATTGTTTTTCAAATGATTTACAAAGACAAAGCAAATTACAAGGTTCATGACTAAACATTTTCTTAAACAGACGTCATGAATCTTATTTTCACAAAACCTATGTACTCGCCGGCATTTTTATGCTGACGTACCTATTTTCACATGTGTTTCAGGAAATGAAGCATAGGATCGATCAAGATACACTTAGGCGGACATGGGCCTTAGTGACAATAAAAGATGAAAGACTAGTTATTTATGTTATGTTTCTTTGATTGTCAAGACATTGTAACTCGTGTACTTAATAAAACAATATTTAAATTTCCATGTGTTATGAAACAATGATTCTGTTACAACACTCCCCGATGTTTCCGCCACGTTTTGTTGTTTTACGTGGTCGGGGTGTGACAGAAAAGTTGGTATCAGAGCTCATGGTTATAGGGAATTAGGTTATTAGTAATACTTTGACCTAGTCTATAACCTTTCTAGGACCCTAACGCGAGTTTACTTGCGTTTAGTCATAAAACAATACTGTCACCTATCCTTAGGCGACAACCACAACAAGAACATAAATTTCAAAACCGCTTTGAAAACTAATCATCTGTTCTAGGATGATTGATTACTAGGTTTTGAACCCTCTATTGTAAGGTTTTGAACCCCTTTGAGTTTTCAAAACCTCGTCAAGCTTTTGGGTTTTAAATAATGTGAACACGTGCAAACTGGAAGGGTGAATGCCTGTATTCTGGGTTTTCTGTCTAGGCAAGCACTTCGTATACATCTCATCAGACGCGAGACCAGTTGTGCTTACCTGGGAATTCTTGGGATGAGTGTTCACTTATAGGTGAGCATGTCTTCGCGATACATTATTTTTGACCCATTTACGTTGATTTGTCACCATCTCATTTGTTTGCCTTAGGTAACAAACAAATGATCGCAATTTTCATTTGTTACCATCCGGTATTGATTATCCAATAACCTTTCACTTGTTTCTTCCTGTGACTTTCATTTTCTTCTAGAATGTCTCTTCCTCTCAGCAACGGTCAAATGTCCGAGCAAACAGCCAAATTTGCCCAGCAAATTGGCGAAGTGATTCTGAAGACTGTGGAATTGGGGATTGCCATGTCTCGTCTCAACCATGAAGCCTCTCGTCTCAACAATGAAGCCACTCAAGAGCCACCAAAGGAAGCAGAAGCCAAGCCTTCACCTAAACCAAAGAAACATAAGACTTCAAGGAAACCCGCAGCGGTGGCACCAAAACAGGCAAGACCTAGCCAAATGACAGCACCACCAGCCAAGAAACCAATCAAGGAATCAAAGACCATGGATGAACAGGCTGGATCCCCTAAGAAGTCAAAGAAGCGAAAGGCTTCTCAGAACTTCGCCATGGTCGCTCACAATGGTCAAGCCATCCCCAACCAACCAGCTCAACCCCCTGCTAGGAAGCCATACAACGGAACTGCACCCTTGTGCAACCAATGTAGCCTTCATCATCACGCTAGTGTGAAGTGCCGCAAATGCCAAATTTGTGGACTTAAAGGTCATACAGCAAAAGTTTGTCGAGTAGCAGCACCAAATCAAACAGGACCCATTCGGGTGGCAACACCACCTGCTAAGAAACAATACAAGGGAACGGCACCAATATGCGACAAATGTAAGGGGCATCACCTAGCTCACTTACAGTGTCGTCGGTGTGTATCATGTGGACGAGTTGGTCACCTGGCAAGTACTTGTCGATGTAACCCAAACCAAGGTGGTCTAAATCAACCCCAAGTCAACCCAACTCAAGCTCGTTTTCCGCCTGGATCGTGCTACAACTGTGGCGAAACAAACCATTTCAGGAACAGCTGCCCAAAGCTTGCTAATGCAAATCCAACCCACGGATGAACAGTTGGCTGATTAGAAGATGTTGTCTTATGCTTTTGTTTCTTCTATTTCTTGTAATGTGAAACAATCTGTTTGATTATAAATAAATTGTTGTTCACAGTTCTGATATACGAGTGTAGTTACATGCGTGTTTGACTTATCCTATGATACCTGTATTAAGAAACTATGTTCCTTACAAACTACTCTTGTGATTCTCTCTTTCAAATGATCACTCATGATTCCCTCGAAAATTTTAAGTACTCGTTTCACTCTAAGAAACAAAGTACAGAAAATAAAGTGATATTATGAGTAATCATGCTTCTGCACATCTGTACCTTTGAATCCTTGGTTAGATGACTAAGGGTATTTTCAAATCTCCTACCCATTACGTTTTGAATTTTCAACATACACAGTACAAGTATTTCAAAAACAATCTTCATGATCTCAAAACATTTCATATAGTTTGAAAACAATTTTTTTTTTCAAATGCATTGTCTATGTTACTTCAAAAACATTGGTTATGTTTTCAAAAACAACTTTCATAATTTCAAAATGTTTCATGTAGTCTGAAAACAATATTAACACATTACATTTTCTTATCAAGTGCATGATTTCGAAAAGCATCATTCATGTCTTCCAAAAACCTTATACATAATTTCAAAATTCATCTCGCATGATTTTAAAACATTTTTGTAAATATATCTATCAAATACACCTACTTTATGATTTCAAAAGTATTATATATAAGGTTTCAAAAACGTTAAACACATTTTTCTTAAAAGAACCCCATGCATAGTTTTCAAAAATATTTTTCCTCGTACATTGACTTAACGTTCAAATTCTACTTCATATGTCGCCTTGACATATCAAGCATCTTAACTTCATAAGCATTTTACTTCATGTTTTGACATAAGCACATCCCGTGCAAGGTTTCAAACATCTTCAACTTCTAAAAAAATCCATATGGGATCTTTTTATCTTCACATTTAGATCCTTGTGGATGATTATCATTCAAATCAAAATCCTTAATTGGATTCCGTTTGTACCTAAATTCGAACATTTCGGTTCCTTGTAATCGAAATCGAATTTTCTCTTCAAAAATCTTTCTATCTTTATAGTTAGATTCTTGTAAATGTTTAAAGTGCCAAATGAAATCCACGAGATGGATTCCTATTGTACTTTAAATACATGTGCTCTGTTAGCAGAACAAACTTCTAGTTAAACAATTTTGTGGTTATGTGACTATGTGTTTATTCATCTTATGTTTTCTTTTATGCATTTTGTGTTTTTGTATACTCTGGGTATTCGTTATCCAAATCCTCATAGAAACTTTCATATCTTCATATGATGGGTTCGTAGTAGGATATTCAAAAAAAAAGTACTACCTTAAATCCTTAATGGGATTCTATGTAATAGTTAAGACCCTTGGATTATATAGTACTACTCCATGATTCATAAGAGACCCTTTAGTGGTCTAGTCAAAAAGATTTATTCACAATCTGGTTAAAGAACGACATCTAGTGATATAGCTGAACAGACTCCTTGATAGTCTATTTAGATCATTTATTGATTTAATTAAAAGGACTCCATGGCGGTCTAGTCACACTCATCACAGGTTTGTTTATTTGGTTTTACACTACACATTATAAAATAGACTGTGTGAACTGTGCAAGGAATTGTCTAATTATGGACGCGTACATAATTATGAAATTTAGTGCACAGAAACCCAGTAAGATTTATTATGTGCAAGAACCGATAGTGACAACAATAACAAAATGAGAACGATGTAATGGAGGTACGGTGGACGCACCAATGACGCTTCATATACTTGTATATAAGTATCCCTCTTACATTGCAAACATGATGTTATTAAAGTTACTAGAAGTTCAGGACCCTAACCAATGTTGTTCGATCTTTTCAAACTTCATGTTTTAAAACTCTCACAAGTTTCCTCTAAATAAATTTCGGGACGAAATTTCCTAAAGTAGGGGAGACTGTAACACCTGTGCCTCCACGGCCATCAAACAAATACCGAACCAATGGAATATTATATTTCATACTGGGGATTTGTAAAGGTATGTGTATCATTTGCACATATCAATTTTTGTTCAATTCTAAACTCTAAATCGCTTTCTGGAAGGTTATACGCGCACCGATGCGTAAATATAACCAGTTTAATGCAACAAACACTCCAGAATAGTGAAATAGGCTTAACATACCTTAAATAACCTTTACATAACTTAGAAATAAGTTTTGAAGGTTTTGGTATGGCAAAAACAAGCTAATTCGCTTACAGGAACTAAACTTGACAAACTGCGAAAGTATGCCAATTTAAAATGTAACAGACATTCCGGAACATGACCATAAGTTAAACACACCTTAATTATCCTTTATATAGCTTAGAAATAGGCTTTGAGGGGTTCGGTGCGCTAAAATAAACTTTTGGGTCATTCAGGGACTAAAAGGGTCAAAAAGTGCACAAGTTTGCACTTTTGCGCATAACTCACGTTCTGAATACATTCGGACATCCAAAAATTTATGTAAGCACTATAATATTTTATTTTAGTGTTTGGCATGAGAAAAATCCATTCGTTGCGTCATTTGGATCGTTTTACGCGCTTGTGCGCATTCCGTCGTAATTAAGCTAACATCGCGTTCGTACGACCAAACGAACTGACATCCGACATATTTTTGAGCATGTTTCAGGTCCACAATGTTTAGGCATCATTTTAGGGCCTTGAAGTGGGCTTTACGGGCCTTAGAAGTGTCCGAAATGGCCTTAAACACGTGCAGGGACCTAAACTGTCATTTGTGAAAGTTAATTTCTGATCAGAAGCCCCAGGCGGCCCGCCTGAGGTTTATCTGATCCTAAAGCGGGCCGCATCAGACTAACAGATCAGATAAGATCGAACAGTCAGCAATTTCCAGCTGTTTAAACCACACCCACACATTTCCCACTTGCCTATTCAGCTGATAAGGACCATTTTTAGTTACCATAAGGTTCCGACACTTGTACGGATGTGATTAAGGCACGATATTCGACAAACGATCTTAACGGTTACCCGAAAACTATAAATACCCCACCCCCCATTGCTTCAAAATCACTAGAATCTGATCTTAAAGACTCTAAGTTGGAACCATTGTTCCATACCTGAGTTATTTCGATCTAGATTAGCATTCGGGGACCCTTCGTAAGTATTCTTTCGTTCTTTTATTGTTTTCGAGTCCGAAAGTCAAACTTTGTTTGACTTTCTGCATTGACCAGTTTATGGTCGATGCGAAGTTCGTTTGAACTTCATAACGTGAGCGTGATCACGATGGTTATAGTCCCTAGTGACTATACCTACTGATTACCACGTTATCTAGGCTCAGTGACGAGCCGTAGTTTCGGTCAGAAAACGTATTCTTGCGTATTTTGTAACCAAACTACTTGTGGGTATCAAAACCGTTTGTTTTGATACCAAACCTGTTTTCTAAACTTAGTTAAGCATGTTTTAACATGCTTAGCTCGTCACTTTTAGTTTAATGCTTATATAGGGGCGTAAAGGTAAGCGATCTAATCAATCGCTTATACTTTCGAACCCGACCCGTTTGGTCGATCCTTAGGATCCGACCAAGCACATTAGGTGACCATAGTATATAGGGAATAACCTTCCGAGGTTATACCTTATGGTCGCTTCGTTTAAGTAGTTGTATGATAGGTAGTTTATATGCCTTAGGTAAATTACCAAAATACCCCTTTGATGCCAAAATTCATTTTAAACATATGTAACATAATTTTTGACATCTAAACTGATTTGACAACCATATTAGACATGTTAAGGCATATTTTACTTATCATAGGACTAGTTAGGCTTTCCGAACGCGTTTTACGCGAACGACGCGTTAAAGTAGCATAAGCTACCTAAACGGGTCGTAATGGGTCGTAAGCACATAGGTTAGGTTTCTTTTAGTATGCAGGCTTTGTTAAACCATATTACATGAGATCCTACACTCATTTGGTTTACAAACCCTCATTCTATCCGATCTTCCGATTTAGGTCCGGTTTATTAATGTAGTTACCTATATTATGTGCCGTTTGATTTTCCGTGATCTCTAGCATTGCTTGGTGGTTATCTTAGGACTTCTGAGCAATCTCAAGTGAGTACATAGACCCCTCTTTTACTGTTTGCCAAACGTTTTGGGGTGAAACACATGTGCCTACCTGTTACTTTCATGCTTTTCCATGTTTTCATATCATATGCTTGCTATGTTCATTAGTACACTATTAGTACATCGTTTTACATTACATTTTATGCTATGTATGTCCATTTAGTTCATACTTAGTACATCGTTTCACATCACATCACATGCTATGTATGTTCATTTATTTGCATACTTAGTACAATTGTTTTCATCACATGCTTACATTTTGTTATGACATTTGGTTTGTTTAAATGAGACAATGTACATTCATTAACACCGATCATGCCGCTCGGTAGTAGGTAGTGGTACCATAGGACTTGACAAATCCCATTCCTGAAATCTCGGGTTTGTTTGGACGTAAGGAATGACCGAATCCGAATACATATTCTTTTGATAACTCATTATTACATAGTTATCCGACTGTCGCAAGGCTTGGATGTATGAATTTTCACAATACCGCATAAATGTTTATATCAGTATAGCATGCATTTTTACAGGACATAACTTTGATTTAAACCAAGTTTTACTTCAATACTATGTTCTTGTGCATATGGTTTAGTTGATGCATTTCACTAGCCATACATGTCATTTTTGGTTACACATTACATGATTTACATATTGACATAAACATTTTAACATATTATTTCAATACATTTGGAAGTTGGTTTAAACATAGACATCTTACATTGTTTGTTTGGTTTGAGTAAGTGATTTAATTAACGAGGCGTGTGTAATATGATACAAGCATGGTGGATACGCCACTGGTACTTCCTATATATAAGTGATTGTATGGTATTACATATCGTTGCGTTATTTGAAATCATTTCAATTTAGACATATAACATTTTATACAAATAACATACTTTTCACAACACATTGTTTTACAAACAACTTAACTTATACAAACTCATCTTACATGGTTATTCATTTAACCTTGCATTATTCTCTTATTTATACGTATCATCTGAACTTATTGTTTTTCAAATGATTTACAAAGACAAAGCAAATTACAAGGTTCATGACTAAACATTTTCTTAAACAGACGTCATGAATCTTATTTTCACAAAACCTATGTACTCGCCGGCATTTTTATGCTGACGTACCTATTTTCACATGTGTTTCAGGAAATGAAGCATAGGATCGATCAAGATACACTTAGGCGGACATGGGCCTTAGTGACAATAAAAGATGAAAGACTAGTTATTTATGTTATGTTTCTTTGATTGTCAAGACATTGTAACTCGTGTACTTAATAAAACAATATTTAAATTTCCATGTGTTATGAAACAATGATTCTGTTACAACACTCCCCGATGTTTCCGCCACGTTTTGTTGTTTTACGTGGTCGGGGTGTGACAGAAAAGTTGGTATCAGAGCTCATGGTTATAGGGAATTAGGTTATTAGTAATACTTTGACCTAGTCTATAACCTTTCTAGGACCCTAACGCGAGTTTACTTGCGTTTAGTCATAAAACAATACTGTCACCTATCCTTAGGCGACAACCACAACAAGAACATAAATTTCAAAACCGCTTTGAAAACTAATCATCTGTTCTAGGATGATTGATTACTAGGTTTTGAACCCTCTATTGTAAGGTTTTGAACCCCTTTGAGTTTTCAAAACCTCGTCAAGCTTTTGGGTTTTAAATAATGTGAACACGTGCAAACTGGAAGGGTGAATGCCTGTATTCTGGGTTTTCTGTCTAGGCAAGCACTTCGTATACATCTCATCAGACGCGAGACCAGTTGTGCTTACCTGGGAATTCTTGGGATGAGTGTTCACTTATAGGTGAGCATGTCTTCGCGATACATTATTTTTGACCCATTTACGTTGATTTGTCACCATCTCATTTGTTTGCCTTAGGTAACAAACAAATGATCGCAATTTTCATTTGTTACCATCCGGTATTGATTATCCAATAACCTTTCACTTGTTTCTTCCTGTGACTTTCATTTTCTTCTAGAATGTCTCTTCCTCTCAGCAACGGTCAAATGTCCGAGCAAACAGCCAAATTTGCCCAGCAAATTGGCGAAGTGATTCTGAAGACTGTGGAATTGGGGATTGCCATGTCTCGTCTCAACCATGAAGCCTCTCGTCTCAACAATGAAGCCACTCAAGAGCCACCAAAGGAAGCAGAAGCCAAGCCTTCACCTAAACCAAAGAAACATAAGACTTCAAGGAAACCCGCAGCGGTGGCACCAAAACAGGCAAGACCTAGCCAAATGACAGCACCACCAGCCAAGAAACCAATCAAGGAATCAAAGACCATGGATGAACAGGCTGGATCCCCTAAGAAGTCAAAGAAGCGAAAGGCTTCTCAGAACTTCGCCATGGTCGCTCACAATGGTCAAGCCATCCCCAACCAACCAGCTCAACCCCCTGCTAGGAAGCCATACAACGGAACTGCACCCTTGTGCAACCAATGTAGCCTTCATCATCACGCTAGTGTGAAGTGCCGCAAATGCCAAATTTGTGGACTTAAAGGTCATACAGCAAAAGTTTGTCGAGTAGCAGCACCAAATCAAACAGGACCCATTCGGGTGGCAACACCACCTGCTAAGAAACAATACAAGGGAACGGCACCAATATGCGACAAATGTAAGGGGCATCACCTAGCTCACTTACAGTGTCGTCGGTGTGTATCATGTGGACGAGTTGGTCACCTGGCAAGTACTTGTCGATGTAACCCAAACCAAGGTGGTCTAAATCAACCCCAAGTCAACCCAACTCAAGCTCGTTTTCCGCCTGGATCGTGCTACAACTGTGGCGAAACAAACCATTTCAGGAACAGCTGCCCAAAGCTTGCTAATGCAAATCCAACCCACGGATGAACAGTTGGCTGATTAGAAGATGTTGTCTTATGCTTTTGTTTCTTCTATTTCTTGTAATGTGAAACAATCTGTTTGATTATAAATAAATTGTTGTTCACAGTTCTGATATACGAGTGTAGTTACATGCGTGTTTGACTTATCCTATGATACCTGTATTAAGAAACTATGTTCCTTACAAACTACTCTTGTGATTCTCTCTTTCAAATGATCACTCATGATTCCCTCGAAAATTTTAAGTACTCGTTTCACTCTAAGAAACAAAGTACAGAAAATAAAGTGATATTATGAGTAATCATGCTTCTGCACATCTGTACCTTTGAATCCTTGGTTAGATGACTAAGGGTATTTTCAAATCTCCTACCCATTACGTTTTGAATTTTCAACATACACAGTACAAGTATTTCAAAAACAATCTTCATGATCTCAAAACATTTCATATAGTTTGAAAACAATTTTTTTTTTCAAATGCATTGTCTATGTTACTTCAAAAACATTGGTTATGTTTTCAAAAACAACTTTCATAATTTCAAAATGTTTCATGTAGTCTGAAAACAATATTAACACATTACATTTTCTTATCAAGTGCATGATTTCGAAAAGCATCATTCATGTCTTCCAAAAACCTTATACATAATTTCAAAATTCATCTCGCATGATTTTAAAACATTTTTGTAAATATATCTATCAAATACACCTACTTTATGATTTCAAAAGTATTATATATAAGGTTTCAAAAACGTTAAACACATTTTTCTTAAAAGAACCCCATGCATAGTTTTCAAAAATATTTTTCCTCGTACATTGACTTAACGTTCAAATTCTACTTCATATGTCGCCTTGACATATCAAGCATCTTAACTTCATAAGCATTTTACTTCATGTTTTGACATAAGCACATCCCGTGCAAGGTTTCAAACATCTTCAACTTCTAAAAAAATCCATATGGGATCTTTTTATCTTCACATTTAGATCCTTGTGGATGATTATCATTCAAATCAAAATCCTTAATTGGATTCCGTTTGTACCTAAATTCGAACATTTCGGTTCCTTGTAATCGAAATCGAATTTTCTCTTCAAAAATCTTTCTATCTTTATAGTTAGATTCTTGTAAATGTTTAAAGTGCCAAATGAAATCCACGAGATGGATTCCTATTGTACTTTAAATACATGTGCTCTGTTAGCAGAACAAACTTCTAGTTAAACAATTTTGTG
Source organism: Helianthus tuberosus (assembly GCA_030545235.1). Classification (NCBI taxonomy): domain Eukaryota; kingdom Viridiplantae; phylum Streptophyta; class Magnoliopsida; order Asterales; family Asteraceae; genus Helianthus; species Helianthus tuberosus. The sequence continues at coordinate 68,006,024 of CM060356.1, read as the reverse complement.
GTTATGTGACTATGTGTTTATTCATCTTATGTTTTCTTTTATGCATTTTGTGTTTTTGTATACTCTGGGTATTCGTTATCCAAATCCTCATAGAAACTTTCATATCTTCATATGATGGGTTCGTAGTAGGATATTCAAAAAAAAAGTACTACCTTAAATCCTTAATGGGATTCTATGTAATAGTTAAGACCCTTGGATTATATAGTACTACTCCATGATTCATAAGAGACCCTTTAGTGGTCTAGTCAAAAAGATTTATTCACAATCTGGTTAAAGAACGACATCTAGTGATATAGCTGAACAGACTCCTTGATAGTCTATTTAGATCATTTATTGATTTAATTAAAAGGACTCCATGGCGGTCTAGTCACACTCATCACAGGTTTGTTTATTTGGTTTTACACTACACATTATAAAATAGACTGTGTGAACTGTGCAAGGAATTGTCTAATTATGGACGCGTACATAATTATGAAATTTAGTGCACAGAAACCCAGTAAGATTTATTATGTGCAAGAACCGATAGTGACAACAATAACAAAATGAGAACGATGTAATGGAGGTACGGTGGACGCACCAATGACGCTTCATATACTTGTATATAAGTATCCCTCTTACATTGCAAACATGATGTTATTAAAGTTACTAGAAGTTCAGGACCCTAACCAATGTTGTTCGATCTTTTCAAACTTCATGTTTTAAAACTCTCACAAGTTTCCTCTAAATAAATTTCGGGACGAAATTTCCTAAAGTAGGGGAGACTGTAACACCTGTGCCTCCACGGCCATCAAACAAATACCGAACCAATGGAATATTATATTTCATACTGGGGATTTGTAAAGGTATGTGTATCATTTGCACATATCAATTTTTGTTCAATTCTAAACTCTAAATCGCTTTCTGGAAGGTTATACGCGCACCGATGCGTAAATATAACCAGTTTAATGCAACAAACACTCCAGAATAGTGAAATAGGCTTAACATACCTTAAATAACCTTTACATAACTTAGAAATAAGTTTTGAAGGTTTTGGTATGGCAAAAACAAGCTAATTCGCTTACAGGAACTAAACTTGACAAACTGCGAAAGTATGCCAATTTAAAATGTAACAGACATTCCGGAACATGACCATAAGTTAAACACACCTTAATTATCCTTTATATAGCTTAGAAATAGGCTTTGAGGGGTTCGGTGCGCTAAAATAAACTTTTGGGTCATTCAGGGACTAAAAGGGTCAAAAAGTGCACAAGTTTGCACTTTTGCGCATAACTCACGTTCTGAATACATTCGGACATCCAAAAATTTATGTAAGCACTATAATATTTTATTTTAGTGTTTGGCATGAGAAAAATCCATTCGTTGCGTCATTTGGATCGTTTTACGCGCTTGTGCGCATTCCGTCGTAATTAAGCTAACATCGCGTTCGTACGACCAAACGAACTGACATCCGACATATTTTTGAGCATGTTTCAGGTCCACAATGTTTAGGCATCATTTTAGGGCCTTGAAGTGGGCTTTACGGGCCTTAGAAGTGTCCGAAATGGCCTTAAACACGTGCAGGGACCTAAACTGTCATTTGTGAAAGTTAATTTCTGATCAGAAGCCCCAGGCGGCCCGCCTGAGGTTTATCTGATCCTAAAGCGGGCCGCATCAGACTAACAGATCAGATAAGATCGAACAGTCAGCAATTTCCAGCTGTTTAAACCACACCCACACATTTCCCACTTGCCTATTCAGCTGATAAGGACCATTTTTAGTTACCATAAGGTTCCGACACTTGTACGGATGTGATTAAGGCACGATATTCGACAAACGATCTTAACGGTTACCCGAAAACTATAAATACCCCACCCCCCATTGCTTCAAAATCACTAGAATCTGATCTTAAAGACTCTAAGTTGGAACCATTGTTCCATACCTGAGTTATTTCGATCTAGATTAGCATTCGGGGACCCTTCGTAAGTATTCTTTCGTTCTTTTATTGTTTTCGAGTCCGAAAGTCAAACTTTGTTTGACTTTCTGCATTGACCAGTTTATGGTCGATGCGAAGTTCGTTTGAACTTCATAACGTGAGCGTGATCACGATGGTTATAGTCCCTAGTGACTATACCTACTGATTACCACGTTATCTAGGCTCAGTGACGAGCCGTAGTTTCGGTCAGAAAACGTATTCTTGCGTATTTTGTAACCAAACTACTTGTGGGTATCAAAACCGTTTGTTTTGATACCAAACCTGTTTTCTAAACTTAGTTAAGCATGTTTTAACATGCTTAGCTCGTCACTTTTAGTTTAATGCTTATATAGGGGCGTAAAGGTAAGCGATCTAATCAATCGCTTATACTTTCGAACCCGACCCGTTTGGTCGATCCTTAGGATCCGACCAAGCACATTAGGTGACCATAGTATATAGGGAATAACCTTCCGAGGTTATACCTTATGGTCGCTTCGTTTAAGTAGTTGTATGATAGGTAGTTTATATGCCTTAGGTAAATTACCAAAATACCCCTTTGATGCCAAAATTCATTTTAAACATATGTAACATAATTTTTGACATCTAAACTGATTTGACAACCATATTAGACATGTTAAGGCATATTTTACTTATCATAGGACTAGTTAGGCTTTCCGAACGCGTTTTACGCGAACGACGCGTTAAAGTAGCATAAGCTACCTAAACGGGTCGTAATGGGTCGTAAGCACATAGGTTAGGTTTCTTTTAGTATGCAGGCTTTGTTAAACCATATTACATGAGATCCTACACTCATTTGGTTTACAAACCCTCATTCTATCCGATCTTCCGATTTAGGTCCGGTTTATTAATGTAGTTACCTATATTATGTGCCGTTTGATTTTCCGTGATCTCTAGCATTGCTTGGTGGTTATCTTAGGACTTCTGAGCAATCTCAAGTGAGTACATAGACCCCTCTTTTACTGTTTGCCAAACGTTTTGGGGTGAAACACATGTGCCTACCTGTTACTTTCATGCTTTTCCATGTTTTCATATCATATGCTTGCTATGTTCATTAGTACACTATTAGTACATCGTTTTACATTACATTTTATGCTATGTATGTCCATTTAGTTCATACTTAGTACATCGTTTCACATCACATCACATGCTATGTATGTTCATTTATTTGCATACTTAGTACAATTGTTTTCATCACATGCTTACATTTTGTTATGACATTTGGTTTGTTTAAATGAGACAATGTACATTCATTAACACCGATCATGCCGCTCGGTAGTAGGTAGTGGTACCATAGGACTTGACAAATCCCATTCCTGAAATCTCGGGTTTGTTTGGACGTAAGGAATGACCGAATCCGAATACATTTTCTTTTGATAACTCATTATTACATAGTTATCCGACTGTCACAAGGCTTGGATGTATGAATTTTCACAATACCGCATAAATGTTTATATCAGTATAGCATGCATTTTCACAGGACATAACTTTGATTTAAACCAAGTTTTACTTCAATACTATGTTCTTGTGCATATGGTTTAGTTGATGCATTTCACTAGCCATACATGTCATTTTTGGTTACACATTACATGATTTACATATTGACATAAACATTTTAACATATTATTTCAATACATTTGGAAGTTGGTTTAAACATAGACATCTTACATTGTTGGCTTGGTTTGAGTAAGTGATTTAATTAACGAGGCGTGTGTAATATGATACAAGCATGGTGGATACGCCGCTGGTACTTCCTATATATAAGTGATTGTATGGTATTACATATCGTTGCGTTATTTGAAATCATTTCAATTTAGACATATAACATTTTATACAAATAACATGCTTTTCACAACACATTGTTTTACAAACAACTTAACTTATACAAACTCATCTTACATGGTTATTCATTTAACCTTGCATTATTCTCTTATTTATACGTATCATCTGAACTTATTGTTTTTCAAATGATTTACAAAGACAAAGCAAATTACAAGGTTCATGACTAAACATTTTCTTAAACAGACGTCATGAATCTTATTTTCACAAAACCTATGTACTCGCCGGCATTTTTATGCTGACGTACCTATTTTCACATGTGTTTCAGGAAATGAAGCATAGGATCGATCAAGATACACTTAGGCGGACATGGGCCTTAGTGACAATAAAAGATGAAAGACTAGTTATTTATGTTATGTTTCTTTGATTGTCAAGACATTGTAACTCGTGTACTTAATAAAACAATATTTAAATTTCCATGTGTTATGAAACAATGATTCTGTTACAACACTCCCCGATGTTTCCGCCACGTTTTGTTGTTTTACGTGGTCGGGGTGTGACATGTACAGCGCTCAACGGTCCACAACGACGCTTCACTCCACGTGCAAGGCTCGACATTCTAGGTGGTATGATTTAAGTTTACATTGCCTATTTGCTAGATTACATAGAACTTTGCTCATGGTATGCTTAGATAAACGTAGTCACTGTTAATTGAAAACACGAGTGTGCTTACTCTCTTCTGTCATCGCACTTTCACGAACCCCGCTCACTCATGTTTCCCTTGATATGAAGATCATGGCTGGACGCATTAATATGACTCAAGCCCAGTTGACGGCTCTGATTAACCAACAAGTTGCTGCGGCACTTGCAGCCGCTCAGGCAGGAGGTATACCCTGCCATCTCGACTCACTCTAGGATCCCTGGATCCTACTCTCGTGAACCATCCTTTGTGTTAAACTTTGTCCTTTCTTACTCTCACGACAGGTCAACCTGCACAGCCTCCTGTGTGCACTTTCAAGACCTTTATAGACTGTCGACCTAGTACCTTCAGTGGTACCGAAGGAGCTGTAGGTCTCCTCCACTGGTTTGAAAAGCTCGAATATGTTTTCGAGATGTGTGAATGCCCTGAGGCTCGCAGGGTGAAGTATGCTACCGGTACTCTCGAGGGTATAACGCTCACGTGGTGGAACGCTCAGGTTCAAATGCTGGGGTTGGTTGCTGCTAACGCCACCCCATGGAACAATTTTAAGGAAATGATTAAGGAAGAGTACTGCAATCGTGATGACATTCACAAACTGGAGGTAGAGTTCTTCAACCTAAAGATGACGGGGTCAGAAATTGAAGCGTACACAAAAAGATCGAACGAGCTGGCTATTTTGTGCCCTACCATGGTGGATCCTCCCATCAAACGTATCGAACTGTACCTCAAGGGTTTAGTGCCCGAAATTCAAAGTCATGTGACTTCAGGTTGTTCAGTTGGCTCACCGTCTCACTGATCAGGCGGTGGAGCAGAACAGGTTACCAAAGCGTATTAGTGATACAGCTACTTCAGATGCTCCTAGTGACAACAAGCGAAAATGGGATGGAGCTTCAAGCAAAGGTCCAACTTCTGTTCAATCTCAGTCTCAGCAGAGAAAGACTGACGACTACAAGAGCCCTGGTCAGCAAGCATCTGGTGGTCAAAGTCAGGGCAGGTACAGGGGAGTTCACCCCAAATGCAATCGTTGTAACCTACACCACAGCGGGGCATGCACCAGGAGTAACTGTCATCGGTGCAACAAGCCAGGCCACGCTGCAAAGGATTGCAGAAGTTTATACCCCGCGAATCAGAATCGTCAGCAACAACAAGCCCCACAAAACCAACGCCAACAGCAGCAGCAGCAAGGTATCAACAAAGGGTGCTTTCAGTGTGGAGCTGAAGGCCACTTCAAGAGAGATTGTCCCCAACTGAACCAGAACCAGAACAACAACAACAATAACAACAACCAAGGGAATGGAAACAACGGGGGTAACAACGGCAATGGTGCAAGGGGTCGTGTATTCGTTATTGGCCACGGTGAAGCGAGGAATGATCCCAATGTGGTGACGGGTAAGTTCCTTCTCGACGACTTTTACGTTACAGTTTTATTTGATTCAGGTGCCGATACTAGCTACGTGTCCTTAAAAGTTAGTCAAATGCTTAAGCGTACCCCAACACTTTTAAACACCAAGCACACCGTAGAGCTAGCTAATGGTAAGAGTTTAGAGGCCACACACGTAGTCAAGGGTTGTAACCTTGTTCTTGCTAATCAGACCTTCTCTATCAACCTCATTCTTATCGTTCTGGGTAGTTTCGATGTTGTCATTGGAATGGATTGGTTATCCCAACACCGAGCAGAGATTCTTTGCAACGAAAAGATTGTCCGTATTCCTCGTTCAGGTGATGAACCTCTCATGATTCGTGGCGACAAGAGTGGTGCTGTTGTGAGCATCATCTCCTTCCTTAAGGCCCAGAAGTGTTTGAGAAAGGGCCACACTGCTATTTTGGCTCTCGTTACTGACACCTCGAAGAAAGAGAAGAAGATAGAAGATTTTCCGACCGTACGCGACTATCCTGAGGTATTTCCTGAGGAGCTACCTGGCCTTCCGCCTCATCGTCAGGTCGAGTTTCAAATCGAGCTAGCTCCTGGAGCAGCGCCCATAGCTCGAGCACCTTATCGTTTAGCCCCATCAGAACTAGAAGAGCTGTCTACGCAACTACAAGAACTCTTGGATTAGGGTTTCATTCGCCCTAGCTCTTCGCCCTGGGGAGCTCCAGTGCTATTTGTGAAGAAGAAGGACGGTACCTTCCGTATGTGTATCGACTATCGCGAGCTCAACAAGGTGACCGTGAAGAATCGCTACCCTCTTCCACGCATTGATGACCTATTCGACCAGTTGCAAGGGTCGAGCTTTTACTCGAAGATTGATTTGAGATCGGGATATCACTAGCTGAGAGTCCGAGAAGAGGACGTCTCCAAAACAGCCTTTAGAACTCGTTATGGACACTACGAGTTTTTGGTCATGCCTTTTGGGCTGACAAACGCACCTGCGGTCTTCATGGACCTTATGAATAGAGTGTGCAAGCCTTACCTGGACAAGTTTGTTATTCTCTTCATTGATGACATCCTGATCTATTCTAAGAGTCAGGAGGAGCACGAGCAGCATCTACGACTTATTTTGGAACTCCTTCGAGCAGAACAGCTGTACGCCAAGTTCTGGAAATGCGACTTCTGGCTTCGCGAAGTCCATTTCCTAGGCCACATAGTGAACAAGGATGGGATTCATGTTGATCCATCTAAGGTAGACTCGATTAAGAACTGGCCTGCACCTCGCACACCAACGGAAATCCGCCAATTCTTGGGTTTGGCAGGCTACTATAGAAGGTTTATCAAGGACTTCTCCAAGATTGCACAGCCCCTCACCTCACTAACTTAGAAAGGAGTTGTCTATCGTTGGGGTACTACACAGGAATCAGCATTTCAGCACCTAAAGGTTTGCAGCGCACCTATTCTTTCATTGCCAGAGGGCACAGACGACTTTGTGGTTTACTGCAACGCATCAATTCAGGGTCTTGGTTGTGTATTGATGCAACGGGATAAAGTTATTGCGTACGCCTCACGCCAACTTAAAGTTCATGAAAGGAACTACACACGATTTAGAGCTGGGAGCTGTTGTTTTTGCACTTAAGATATGGAGACATTACTTGTACGGTACCAAGTGCGCTATTTACACCGATCACAGAAGTCTCGAGCATATCTTCAAACAGAAGGAATTGAACATGAGGCAACGTCGATGGGTCGAGCTACTGAATGATTACGAATGCTCGATCAGATACCATCCGGGCAAAGCCAATGTGGTGGCCGATGCCCTCACTCGAAAGGATACTACACCTAAGCGCGTACGAGCTTTACAACTCACTATCCAATCTAGTCTTCCCGCACAGATACGAGATGCTCAGGTAGAAGCATTGAAACCAGAAAACGTTAGGGCTGAAGCCCTATGCGGCTCAAGACAGCGGTTAGAACAAAAGGAAGACGGTGCATACTATGTAACAGGACGCATTTGGGTTCCACTCTATGGAAACTTACGCGAACTTGTGATGGATGAAGCACATAAGTCTCGTTACTCAGTACATCCTGGTTCAGATAAGATGTACCACGATCTCAAAACTACATACTGGTTGCCTAGCATGAAAGCTCACATAGCAACTTACGTTAGCAAGTGTTTGACTTGTGCGAGAGTCAAAGTCGAATACCAGAAACCCTCAGGCCTACTCCAACAACCAGAGATACCACAATGGAAATGGGAGCAAATTTCCATGGATTTTGTTACTGGCCTGCCTAGATCTCAACGGGGAAATGATACTATTTGGGTGATCATGGATCGACTCACAAAGTCTGCACACTTCTTGGCTATCAAAGAAACGGATAAGTTCTCCACTCTAGCAGACGTTTATCTTAAGGAAGTTGTCTCGAGGCACGGGGTGCCAACCTCTATTATCTCAGATCGTGATGCACGTTTTACTTCAGAACTGTGGCAAGCAATGCACAAGTCCTTTGGCTTACGTTTACATATGAGCACAGCTTATCACCCGCAAATGGATGGGCAGTCTAAACGCACCATCCAGACCCTTGAAGACATGCTTAGGGCATGTGTGATTGACTTTGGCAACGGTTGGGAAAAACATCTGCCACTAGTGGAATTCTCGTATAATAACAGTTACCACACCAGCATTCGGGCCGCTCCATTTGAGGCATTGTACGGGCGTAAATGCCGATCACCTCTTTGTTGGGCAGAGGTGGGGGATAGCCAGATCACTGGCCCAGAACTTGTGGTAGACACAACAGAAAGGATTGCTCAGATACGACAACGAATGGCGGCAGCTCGTGACCGTCAGAAAAGCTACGCCGATAAGGGCAGGAAACCACTCGAGTTCCAGGTTGGGGATCGAGTGCTACTCAAAGTTTCACCCTGGAAGGGTGTGGTTCGTTTTGGCAAACGAGGCAAACTTAACCCGCGATACGTTGGACCATTCGACATCATAGAGAAAATAGGCAAGGTGGCCTACAAACTGAACTTACCAGCAGAACTCAGTGGGGTTCACAACGTTTTCCACGTGTCGAATCTGAAGAAGTGTCTGTCAGATGAGACCCTCATAGTTCCTTTGAAGGAGCTCACTATCGACATGCAGTTACGATTCGTCGAGGAACCAGTTGAAATCACAGACCGGGACGTTAAGGTCCTCAAGCACACTAGAATACCTCTCGTTCGAGTTCGTTGGAACTCACGTCGTGGCCCAGAGTTCACCTGGGAACGCGAAGATCAGATGAAACAAAAGTATGCCCGATTGTTCCCAAATAGTACGACCACTACTGAGGCTGAAGCTACTGTGGAATTTCGGGACGAAATTCTAGATCAACGGGGGGAGGATGTGACACCCCAGGAAAACCACGCAACTTAACTAGCTTCCTCAGTGAGTACGTACCAAATTTTAGGACGAAATTTCTTTCAACTTGGGGATAATGTGACAACTCGTATTTCAGAACCTATTTTTGTACTTAGTGAACGCTACGTGAATATGTGAACGCTACGTGATTATGTGATGCGTTGATTTAATGAAATGTTATGTTATATGTTATGTTTGGTTTTGTGTTATGTGAATGTATGTTAACCGATCGCACAATTCTAACTCGATCGCACAAGCCCACTCGGGCTACACTCTTTTGTAATTGAGCCGAATGGGCAGCCCATTATGATGGATTAGGCCCACCTCTCACACGCATAACCTCATGGGGAGGTTAACACTTCTCATTTGTTGCAAATCTCATATCACACACAAACCCTACTCTCTTTCTCTCCTCTCAAACTCGACGGCAAACACCCCTCCTTTCCATCGAAGATTTCTTGGATTCGGATCACCCTTTCTGTTTGATCTTCTAATCGGTAAGTGTTCTTATTATTGGTTATGTGATTTGAACGATGTTTTGATTGAAGTGATTCTACATGATAGCCTTAGGATACTTCGAAATTGATATTGGTATGAAATCGGTTCACATGAATAGTATTGTAGATCAATATAGGATTGTTAATCATCTGATGTTGTTAATGATCTAGAATCGATTGCATGATTAATCGGCTGTAGACTAATATATATGGATGAATTGGTTGGTTTATTACATTATTAAGCATGCTAGTGATTTAGATCATGAGCCAAGATTGAGATGTTTAAGTGTTATGATTTTTGTTCATGTGTTGTTCATATTTAGGGTTCATGAGAATCGATTGGAATATGCTTAATTTGATCGATTGTATGTTAACTGGATAGCTAGAAACTGTTGATTGATTAATGGTAAATTTGGAAATTGTTGAATGATTGTAACCGAATAGCATAATAACCGGATAGTAAAACGGATCGCACAAGACTCCTCTCGGTCGCACAAGATCAGGTCGCACAAGACCTGATCTGATCGCACAAGGTGCATCGCACAAGACGGGGTACAAACACACAAAGCACATAGTACTGTTTTATTATGCATGATCGCACAAGACTTGTGGATCGCACAAGATGGTGCCGATCGCACAAGGCTTGGGCCTCACACGAATTTCATTAACTGTTGGGCCTCAAAACCCAAGCCCAGTCGCACAAGATGTCTCTAGTCGCACAAGACTTATGTTTACTGGTTGGGCCGTATATGTTATTGGGCCGGGTGTCTTTGGGTTTCAACGGATGACTCGCACAAGGCCGTTAGACTTGTGCGAGCCCAAATCTTATGATCGTACAAGTTCGGATGCGTGATGACTGTTAAACGTGATGATGTGTGTTTGTTATGATCTATATGTGTTCGTAACCTGCTAGCTTATGTGAGACTTACGTGCACTACTTGAACCTAGACCTGACTTGTATGGTAACCATGTTAGGACGTGGTTGACCTCTAGCAGCTCGATTGACCTTTCGTTTATCTGCCGAGCTAACCTAAGGTGAGTTCACACTTTCTACAAAGCATGGGATTCCCAGGGGTTGGGAATGGGTTAAGGAATAGGGATTTCCTCGTCCTCCTTAGGTAGGACAGTACGGGTTAAGGAATATAATTCCTCGTCCTCATGGACAGTTAACTTTCACTAGACCAAAACTCTATCACGAAGTCCCTTTTTATATCGACTTAATCGCAGGGCCAATGGCGAGCGGGTCATTAGTTTTTTTTTTTTTTTGGGTAAAGGGTTACCCCGGTGATTCTATATATTCACAACCAAGCACAAAACAAGTAGTGTAGAGAGACTACACTAGTTCAATCATGAGACATGCCCCATGAAAGTACAAACAAGTTCAACCAAAAAACAACCGAACAAGAAACAAAAGACTACTAGACTAAACTCTAGAAATGAAAACACAAAAACACTTAATCAGCCACCATCGTCATCAACTTCCCCATTCACTTCCCAATCTTCTAGAAGCTTTTGCACACTAGCAGTATTTTTTTAGCTTAGCTCCCATCAGCTTGTATCGAACCGTCTTCAAAATAATTTCACTAAGCAGCTCCGGTGGTCTCAACTGATTCTTGAATAGCCGAGCATTCCTTTCTTGCCATATGAAGTAAGAAGCCGCTGCAACTAGAAGTTTAGCAACATAAATCACATCCGATTTTGAACGAGCACGAACAAGCCACCAATCAACAATATCCCTCCATTGCGGACTAACCGATGTCATAGCCACCTTTTGCCGCACTATATGCCAAACTTGAGACGAATACTTACATTCAAAGAAGAGATGAAGATGAGAATCAACGTTCTCATAACATAAAAGGCAACACATCATATTCATATTCTTTCGCCAAGAGATATCCCAATTCAGAATTTTGTCTTGAGTTAAAAGTGTACCTTTAATGACCAACCACATCAAAAATGCGTGCCGAGGAATACACTGCGAGAACCAAACTGTGACACCTGTGTCACTTCAACCATCAAAAATGTCACACCCCCCAAATTCCACCTGCGGAGTACCGTCCGCTTGAGGGCGTGACCGACCAGGATCCAGCCACCAATTATACTGAGCATTGGATAATAGTAAGGATGATCACCAACCATAATGGTTAGTAAACACCATAGTTTAATGTCACACCCCGACCACGTAGAACATACAAAACGTGGCGGAAACATCGGGGCGTGTTGTAACAGAATTAATTGTTTCAAAACCATGGCAATTGAAGTTTCGTTTTATTGATTAAAAGTGTTACAATGTCTTAACAAACAAGGAAATACAACATAATTAACTAGTCTTGCATCTTTTATTGTCACTAAAGCCCAAATCTGCCTATGTGTATCTTGATCATCTTATGCAACAGTTCCTGAAAAACACATGTGAAAATAGGTACGTCAGCATAAAAATGCCTGTGAGATACATAGGTTTTGTGAAAATAGGTTCCATGACTTATGTTTGAGAAAATGTTTAGTCATGAACCTTGTAATTTGCTTTGTTTTGTAAATCATTTGAAAAACAATAAGTTCAGATGATATGTATAAAATAAGTGAATAATGTATGGTTAAATGAATAACCATAGTAAAATGGGTATGTATAAGATAAGTTGTTTGTAAAACAATGTCTTGTGAAAAGTATGTTATTTGTATAAAATGTTCTATGTCTCAAACTGAAATGATTCAAATAACGCTATGATATGTAATACCATACAAACACTTATATATAGGAAGTACCAGCGGCGTATCCACCATGCTTGTATCATATTACACACGCATCGTTACTTAATCACTTAATCAAACCAAACCAATGTAATAAGTCTATGTTTAAACGAATTGTCAAATGTATTGAATAATATGTCAAAGTGTTCATGTCAAGATGTAAATTATGTCAAAATGTCATGTATGGCAAGTGAAATGTCTCAACTAAACCATATGCACAAAAACAAAGTATTGAAGTAAAACTTGGTTTAAATCAAAGTTATGTTTTGTGTAAATGCATGATCAATGTCAATCATGTTAAAATGTCTATGCCGAAATGTCTATGTCAAATGTCTATGTCAAATATCCATGTCAAATGTCTATAGTCCAAAAGTAGTCAAGTAATGTATAACCAAAATGATATGTATGGTAAGTAAAATTTAGACTACTTAAACCATAAGTAAAAATGTACAAAACAAAGTATTGAAGTAAAACTTGGTTTAAATCAAAGTTATGTTTTGTAAGATATATGCATGCTATACTAAATATGAACATTTATGCGGTATTGTGAAAATTCATACATCCAAGCCTTGAGACAGACGGATAACTATGTAAAAGTGAGTTATCAAGAGAATATGTATTCGGATTCGGTCATTCCTTTCATCCCCTTTCCCTGGGATGTCCGGAACGGGATTTGTCAAGTCCTATGGTACCACTACCTACTACCGAGCGGCATGATCGGTGTTAATGAATGTATAGTATAGTTTAAACAAACCAAATGTCATACCAAAATGTAAGCATGTTTTATGAAGATAATGTACCTAGCATGATAGAGTAAACATACAGGGTAGAGCTGTAAAACAATGTGTCCATATGTTACTGGAACATATGCAACAGAGATGCAGTATAAAACAATGTACTAAGTATGCAAAGTCATCATACAAAGTAGAAAAGTCATGTAAAACAATGTACTAAGTATGCAAAGTCATCATACAAAGCATAGAACACCATGAAATCATGTACTATAAATGTACTAATGAACATAGCAAGTATATGATGTGAAAACAGGAAAGCACGAAAGTAACAAGTAGGCACATGTGTTTCACCCCAAAACAGTTTGGAAAACAGTAAAAGAGGGGTCTATGTACTCACTTGAGATTGCTCAGAAGTCCTAGGGTAACCACCAAGCAAAGCTAGAGATCACGGAATCAAACGGCACCTACTATAGGTAACTACATTAATAAACCGGACCTAAATCGGAAGATCGGGTAGCATTAGGGTTTGTAAACCAAACGAGTGTAGAGACTCGTGTCATTTGGTTTAACAAAGCCTACATACTAAATGAAACTTAACCTGAGTGATTTCGACCCATTACGACCCGTTTAGGTAGCTTATGCTACTTTAACGCGTCGTTCGCGTGAAACGCGTTCGGACCGCCTAACTAGCCCTATGACAAGTGTTATATGCCTAAACATATTACATAATCAGTTATGTGACAAAGGTTTAGGTTACATATGCTTAATTACCAATTATACATGAAAAGGGTATTCTGGTAATTTACCTAAGGCATATAAACTACCTATCATACAACTACTTAAACGATGCGACCATAGGGTATAACCTCGGAAGGTTATTCCCTACCTACTATGGTCACCTAATGTGTTTGGTCGGATCCTAATGATCGACCAAACTGGGTCGGGTTCGAAGGTATAGGCGATTTATTAGATCGCCTACCCTACGACCCTAGACAACGTGGTAATCAGTGGGCATAGTCCCAAGGGACTATGACCAACGTGATTACACTCACGTTGCGAAGTTCAAACGAACTTCGCATTGACCATTACTGGTCAACGCTGAAAGTCAAACAAAGTTTGACTTTCTGACTCGAAAAGCAGTAAAATAAGGAAAAGAACGAAAGAATACTTACGAAGGGTCCCCGAATGCTAAACTCGATTCAAAAATCTCAGGTATGAAACAAATGTTTCAACTTAGAGTTTCTCAAATCAAGTTTCTAGTGATTTTAGCAATGGGGGGTATGGGGTATTTATAGGAATACCCGAACCGTTAAGATCGTTTCATGGAAAACGTGCCTTAATCCCATCCGTACATGTGTTGAAATGTCATGGTGTTTAGGTGTTTAAATTCCATCCATACATGTGTTGAAATGTCATGGTGTTTAGGTGTTTAAATTCCATCCATACATGTGTTGAAATGTCATGGTGTTTAGGTGTTTAAATTCCATCCATACATGTGTTGAAATGTCATGGTGTTTAGGTGTTTAAATTCCATCCATACATGTGTTGAAATGTCATGGTGTTTAGGTGTTTAAATTCCATCCATACATGTGTTGAAATGTCATGGTGTTTAGGTGTTTAAATTCCATCCTTATCCGCTGACTAAGCAAGTTTAGAATGTGTGGTTGTGAATTAAACAACGGCTAATACATCGTATCTGGTCCCGAATGCGAAAAACGAACCAAATGACGCGACGAATGGATTTTTCTTATGGAGAACACTAAAATAAAATATTTTAGTGCTTACATAAATTTTTGGATGTCCGGATGTATTCAGAACGTAAGTTATGCGCGAAAATGCAAACTTGTGCACTTTTTGACACTTTTAGTCCCTGAATGACCCTAAAGTTTATTTTAGCACACCGAACCCCACAAAGCCTATTTCTAAGCTATGTGAAGGATATATATGGTATGTTTAACTTATGGTCATGTTCCGGAATGTCTGTTACAGTTCAAATTGGCATACTTTCGCAGTTTGTCAAATTTAGTCCCTGTAAGCGATTTAACTTGTTTCTGCCATACCAAAGCCTTCAAAACTTATTTCTAAGTTATGTAAAGGTTATTTAAGGTATGTTAAGCCTATGTCACTATTCCGGAGTGTTTGTTGCATTAAACTGGTTATATTTACGCATCAGTGCGCGTATAACCTTCCAGAAAGCGATCTAGGGTTTGAAATTGAACAAAAATTGATATGTGCAAATGATACACATATTTTTACAAATCCCAAGTATGAAATACAATATTTCATTGGTTTGGTATTTGTTTGATGGCCGTGGAGGCACAGGTGTTACAGTCTCCCCTACTTTAGGAAATTTCGTCCCGAAATTTATTTAGAGGAAATTTGTGAGAGCTTGGAAATATGAAGTTGAAAAGATCGAACAACATTGGTTAGGGTTCTGAACTTCTAGTAACTTTAATAACATTATGATTGCAGTGTAAGAGGGATACTTATATACAAGTATATAAAGCGTCATTGGTGCGTCCACCGTACCTCCATTACATCGTTCTCATTTCGTTATTGTTGTTACTATCGGTTCTTACACATAATAAATCTTACTGGGTTCCTATGCACTAAATTTCATAATTATGTACGCGTCCATAATTAGACAATTCCTTGCACAGTTCACACAGTCTATTTTATAATGTGTAGGGGAAAACCAAATGAACAAACCGGTGATGAGCGTGACTAGACCACCATAGGGTCCTTTTGACTAAATCAATAGATGATCTAAATAGACTTATCAAGGAGTCTGTCCAGCTACATCACTAGATGTCGTCCTTTAACCAAATTGTGAATCAATCTTTTAGACTAGACCACTAAAAGGATCTCTTATGAAACATGGAGCGGTACTATATAATCCAAGGGTCTTAACTATTACATAGAAGCCCATTAAGGATTTAAGGTAGCGCCTTTTGAATATCCTGCTACGAATCCCTCATATGAAGATATGAAAGATCCTGCGAGGATTTGGATAACGAATATCCAGAGTATTAAAAAAAACACAAAAATGCATAAAAGAAAACATAAGATGAATAAACACATAGTCACATAACCACAAAATTGTTTGTTACTTTGTCTTGTTAATTGCGTACATGCATTTAAAGCGCACTAGGAATCCATCTCGTGGATTTCATTTGGCACTTTAAACATTATCAAGAATCTAACTATAAAGATAGAAAGATTCAAAAAGAAAATTCGATTTCGATTACTAGGAACCGAAGTGTTCGAATTAAGGTACATAAGGAATCCAATTAAGGACTCTGATTTGAACGATAATCATCCACAAGGATCTAATTGTAAAGATAAAAAGATCCCATATGAATTTTAGAAGTTGAAGATGTTTTGAAACCTTGCACTGGATGTGCTTAGGTCAAAACATGATGTAAAATGCTTATGAAGTTGAGATGCTTGATATGTCAAGGCGACATATGAAGCAGAATTTTGAAGGTTAAGTCAATGTATGAGGAAAATATTTTTGAAAACTATGCATGGGGTTCTTTTAAGAAAAATGTGTTTAACGTTTTTGAAACCTTATATATAATACTTTTTGAAATCATAAAGTAGGTGTATTAGGTAGATATATTTACAAAAATGTTTTAAAATCATGCGAGATGAATTTTGAAATTATGTATAAGGTTTTTGAAAGATATGAATGATGCTTTTCGAAATCATGCACTTGATCAGAAAATGTATTGTGTTAATATTGTCTTCAGACTATATGAAATATTTTGAAATTAGAAAGGTTGGTTTTGATAACATGGCCAATGTTTTTGAAATAGCATAGACAATGCATCTAGAAAAATTGTTTGCAAACTATATGAAATGTTTTGAGATCATGAAGATTGTTTTGAAATACTGGTACTGTGTATGTTGAAAAATCAAAACGTAATGGGTATGAGATTTGAAAATACCCTTAGTTATCTAACCAAGTATTTAAAGGCACCGATGTGCGAAAAGCACGATTACTCATAATGTCACTTAATTTTCTGTACTTTGTTTCTTAGAGTGAAACGAGTACTTAAAATTTTCGAAGGAATCATGAGCGATCATTTGAAAGAGAGAATCACAAGAGTAGTTTGTAAGGATCATAGTTCCTTGATGTAGGTATCATAGGAAAAGTCATACACACATGTAATTATACTTGTATATCAGAATTGTGAACAACAACTTTTATTTATGAACGAGACATATTGTTTCACAATACACGAAAACAAAAGAAACAAAGGCATAAGACAGCAACATCCTTTGTTCAGCTGAATGCTCATCCGTGGGTCGGATTTGCATTAGCAAGCTTTGGGCATCGGTTTCTGTAGTGGGTCAGATCCCCACAATTGTAACAGGCACCAGGTGGGTAGTGTGGTCGTGCAGCTTGACCCTGTTGCTGAGCAAGAGGCTGAGCAACTTGTTGAGCCGGGTTCTGAACTGGGCGATTCGGATTAGCAGGGATGCGGCAGGTGTCAGCAAGATGACCGGATCTTCCGCAGTTGGTGCACTGACGACACTGGAGGTGTGGTTGATGATGGCCGTTACACCTGTTGCACAAAGGTGCATTGCCAAAATAAGGCTTCTTGGCTAGTGGTTGCGTAGGCTGATTTGGTGCAGCTTGGGCCTGTGCAGTAATGGCATAGTTTTGGGAAACCTTACGCTTCCTTGCCCTCTTTGATGAACTAGAATCCTTCCCATTCTTGTTTCGACCTTTCTTGCTATCCTCCTTGTCAGACGACTGTTTCTCACCCTTGTCACCCTTCCTGTGTAATTTATTCTTCCGAATCTGCGACTCAGTCAATGTCGCCGATAACTCGATCGCCTGACGGAGTGTGGCAGGGTTACTACCAGTAAGGATGTCTTGTACCGAGTCAGGTAGGCCGTCGATGTACCTTTCGATAGCTATGTCAAGTGGGGTAACCATTATCGGGCAAAGCAGACTCAACTCCTCAAACCTATCAGTATATGCCCTGTGCTCACCACTATCTTGCTTCAACTCATCAAATTCCTTCTCCAAAGCTCGCTGCTCATGACAAGGACAGAATTCCCTCATCATGAGAGCCCTAAGTTCAGCCCATGTCTGTGCTAGAGCAACTTCTGCACCACGATCCCTCATAATCCCGTTCCACCATGTGAGAGCCCTCTTCTGAAACACACTCGAAGAAAACTCGACCTTGCGATTGTCAGGACACTGCACGTGGCGGAAAGTATTCTCAATGCTCTCGAACCATTGAAGAAGCCCAGTCGCTCCTTCAGAACCACTAAACTTGAGTGGTTTAGCCTGGTTAAAATCCTTGTATTTGCATAGAACATTGTTGTTGTTGTTGGCTTGGTTCCATTGAGCAAAGAGGTTTGGGAATTGAGCAGCCATTTGCTGCGCAATGATTTCTGCCAATTCGGCAGTCTCTATCTGGCTTTCGCGTCGAGGAGGCATTCTAAAAGAGGAAACATGAAAGGAAACGAGAGAGAGAATTAGACGAAAAGAATGAGATGAACAAATCTGATGAAAGCAAGGATAGTGGTCATTTGTTTGTTACTACAAAGCAACAAACGACACACAGAACTAATCAAAGTAAATAGGTCAAAAATAATGTATCGCGAAGACATGCTCGCCTATAAGTGAACACTCATTCCAAGAATTCCCAGGTAAGCACAACTGGTCTCGCGTCTGATGAGATGTATACGAAGTGCTTGCCTAGACAGAAAACCCAGAATACAGGCATTCACCCTTCCAGTTTGCACGTGTTCACATTATTTAAAACCCAAAACCTTGTCAAGATTTTGAAAATTTAAAAAGGGGTTCAAAACCATATAACAGAGGGTTCAAAACCTTACAATAGAGGATTCAAAACCTAGTAATTAATCATCCTAGAACAGATGATTAGTTTTCAAAGCGGTTTTGAAATTTATGTTCTTGTTGTGGTCGTCGCCTAAGGATAGGTGACGGTATTGTTTTATGACTAAACGCAAGTAAACTCGCGTTAGGGTCCTAAGAAGGTTATAGACTAGGTCAAAGCATTACTAATAACCTAATTCCCTATAACCATTGGCTCTGATACCATCTTTTCTGTCACACCCCGACCACGTAGAACATACAAAACGTGGCGGAAACATCGGGGCGTGTTGTAACAGAATTAATTGTTTCAAAACCATGGCAATTGAAGTTTCGTTTTATTGATTAAAAGTGTTACAATGTCTTAACAAACAAGGAAATACAACATAATTAACTAGTCTTGCATCTTTTATTGTCACTAAAGCCCAAATCTGCCTATGTGTATCTTGATCATCTTATGCAACAGTTCCTGAAAAACACATGTGAAAATAGGTACGTCAGCATAAAAATGCCTGTGAGATACATAGGTTTTGTGAAAATAGGTTCCATGACTTATGTTTGAGAAAATGTTTAGTCATGAACCTTGTAATTTGCTTTGTTTTGTAAATCATTTGAAAAACAATAAGTTCAGATGATATGTATAAAATAAGTGAATAATGTATGGTTAAATGAATAACCATAGTAAAATGGGTATGTATAAGATAAGTTGTTTGTAAAACAATGTCTTGTGAAAAGTATGTTATTTGTATAAAATGTTCTATGTCTCAAACTGAAATGATTCAAATAACGCTATGATATGTAATACCATACAAACACTTATATATAGGAAGTACCAGCGGCGTATCCACCATGCTTGTATCATATTACACACGCATCGTTACTTAATCACTTAATCAAACCAAACCAATGTAATAAGTCTATGTTTAAACGAATTGTCAAATGTATTGAATAATATGTCAAAGTGTTCATGTCAAGATGTAAATTATGTCAAAATGTCATGTATGGCAAGTGAAATGTCTCAACTAAACCATATGCACAAAAACAAAGTATTGAAGTAAAACTTGGTTTAAATCAAAGTTATGTTTTGTGTAAATGCATGATCAATGTCAATCATGTTAAAATGTCTATGCCGAAATGTCTATGTCAAATATCCATGTCAAATGTCTATAGTCCAAAAGTAGTCAAGTAATGTATAACCAAAATGATATGTATGGTAAGTAAAATTTAGACTACTTAAACCATAAGTAAAAATGTACAAAACAAAGTATTGAAGTAAAACTTGGTTTAAATCAAAGTTATGTTTTGTAAGATATATGCATGCTATACTAAATATGAACATTTATGCGGTATTGTGAAAATTCATACATCCAAGCCTTGAGACAGACGGATAACTATGTAAAAGTGAGTTATCAAGAGAATATGTATTCGGATTCGGTCATTCCTTTCATCCCCTTTCCCTGGGATGTCCGGAACGGGATTTGTCAAGTCCTATGGTACCACTACCTACTACCGAGCGGCATGATCGGTGTTAATGAATGTATAGTATAGTTTAAACAAACCAAATGTCATGCCAAAATGTAAGCATGTTTTATGAAGATAATGTACCTAGCATGATAGAGTAAACATACAGGGTAGAGCTGTAAAACAATGTGTCCATATGTTACTGGAACATATGCAACAGAGATGCAGTATAAAACAATGTACTAAGTATGCAAAGTCATCATACAAAGTAGAAAAGTCATGTAAAACAATGTACTAAGTATGCAAAGTCATCATACAAAGCATAGAACACCATGAAATCATGTACTATAAATGTACTAATGAACATAGCAAGTATATGATGTGAAAACAGGAAAGCACGAAAGTAACAAGTAGGCACATGTGTTTCACCCCAAAACAGTTTGGAAAACAGTAAAAGAGGGGTCTATGTACTCACTTGAGATTGCTCAGAAGTCCTAGGGTAACCACCAAGCAAAGCTAGAGATCACGGAATCAAACGGCACCTACTATAGGTAACTACATTAATAAACCGGACCTAAATCGGAAGATCGGGTAGCATTAGGGTTTGTAAACCAAACGAGTGTAGAGACTCGTGTCATTTGGTTTAACAAAGCCTACATACTAAATGAAACTTAACCTGAGTGATTTCGACCCATTACGACCCGTTTAGGTAGCTTATGCTACTTTAACGCGTCGTTCGCGTGAAACGCGTTCGGACCGCCTAACTAGCCCTATGACAAGTGTTATATGCCTAAACATATTACATAATCAGTTATGTGACAAAGGTTTAGGTTACATATGCTTAATTACCAATTATACATGAAAAGGGTATTCTGGTAATTTACCTAAGGCATATAAACTACCTATCATACAACTACTTAAACGATGCGACCATAGGGTATAACCTCGGAAGGTTATTCCCTACCTACTATGGTCACCTAATGTGTTTGGTCGGATCCTAATGATCGACCAAACTGGGTCGGGTTCGAAGGTATAGGCGATTTATTAGATCGCCTACCCTACGACCCTAGACAACGTGGTAATCAGTGGGCATAGTCCCAAGGGACTATGACCAACGTGATTACACTCACGTTGCGAAGTTCAAACGAACTTCGCATTGACCATTACTGGTCAACGCTGAAAGTCAAACAAAGTTTGACTTTCTGACTCGAAAAGCAGTAAAATAAGGAAAAGAACGAAAGAATACTTACGAAGGGTCCCCGAATGCTAAACTCGATTCAAAAATCTCAGGTATGAAACAAATGTTTCAACTTAGAGTTTCTCAAATCAAGTTTCTAGTGATTTTAGCAATGGGGGGTATGGGGTATTTATAGGAATACCCGAACCGTTAAGATCGTTTCATGGAAAACGTGCCTTAATCCCATCCGTACATGTGTTGAAATGTCATGGTGTTTAGGTGTTTAAATTCCATCCATACATGTGTTGAAATGTCATGGTGTTTAGGTGTTTAAATTCCATCCATACATGTGTTGAAATGTCATGGTGTTTAGGTGTTTAAATTCCATCCATACATGTGTTGAAATGTCATGGTGTTTAGGTGTTTAAATTCCATCCATACATGTGTTGAAATGTCATGGTGTTTAGGTGTTTAAATTCCATCCATACATGTGTTGAAATGTCATGGTGTTTAGGTGTTTAAATTCCATCCTTATCCGCTGACTAAGCAAGTTTAGAATGTGTGGTTGTGAATTAAACAACGGCTAATACATCGTATCTGGTCCCGAATGCGAAAAACGAACCAAATGACGCGACGAATGGATTTTTCTTATGGAGAACACTAAAATAAAATATTTTAGTGCTTACATAAATTTTTGGATGTCCGGATGTATTCAGAACGTAAGTTATGCGCGAAAATGCAAACTTGTGCACTTTTTGACACTTTTAGTCCCTGAATGACCCTAAAGTTTATTTTAGCACACCGAACCCCTCAAAGCCTATTTCTAAGCTATGTGAAGGATATATATGGTATGTTTAACTTATGGTCATGTTCCGGAATGTCTGTTACAGTTCAAATTGGCATACTTTCGCAGTTTGTCAAATTTAGTCCCTGTAAGCGATTTAACTTGTTTCTGCCATACCAAAGCCTTCAAAACTTATTTCTAAGTTATGTAAAGGTTATTTAAGGTATGTTAAGCCTATGTCACTATTCCGGAGTGTTTGTTGCATTAAACTGGTTATATTTACGCATCAGTGCGCGTATAACCTTCCAGAAAGCGATCTAGGGTTTGAAATTGAACAAAAATTGATATGTGCAAATGATACACATATTTTTACAAATCCCAAGTATGAAATACAATATTTCATTGGTTTGGTATTTGTTTGATGGCCGTGGAGGCACAGGTGTTACATTTAAAGTTCAAATGTTTAGGTTCAAATAACAGTTAAGTAAGTAGCGGAAGCATAGATAAAATAGTTTAAACAAAGTTCATAGTTCAAATTAATTAGAACCCAACATGCGGGTTTAGGCGACCACTACACTTCCCAAGCTGCAAGCTCCTGAGTCACTGGTTACCTGCAAAGCATGCAGTAAGGGGTCAACAATAATGCTGAGTGAGTTCACTAGTTGTCCAGTTTTAATTACCAAAAACTTGTTTCACCAGTTAATTTATCCGTTTATACATGCCATGGGGAGCTACCCCAAAAGTTAGCAACTAAACCGTTTTTCCAATACCGAACACTAGGTGACCGTTGCGTATCCGCAAGAGTGCCCCGATGTCAATGTTCTATCATCATTGACGGATGCCTGAGTACATTAGTTCACGACCGATCCCATACCTTGGCACGGTGTGAGGTTGGTAAGACCTAAATAGCGCTATCAACTAATAACCCGTTCGCCTGGCCCCGGCGACTAATCGGTATTAAGTAGTAGGGACTTTAAGTGATAGAGTTTCGTTTAGTGCCGTTTGTTGCAATCCGTATAAACAGTAATTAACTAAAAGGTTCCCAATAACAAGGGAAGAAAAGTAAGTTGTATCCCTCATAAGGGGGATAGTGTTGTTTTTAGTTCCGCTTCCCAAACCACCGGGAATACATGCTTTAGGTTGTGAACTCACCTTGGGTTGCTCGGTAGATTAATTACCCGGTTGATCACGTTGGTCACCACGTCCTAGCATGGTTACCAAGATAGGTCAAGTTGGGGTACAAGTAAACACGTATAATCTACACATAACTAACACATAGCATGCACAACATATAATTACCCAATTAGTCATTGGGTCCGTCTAAGTTCTTTAACAGCAACAGTTAACAGTTAACACGTAGCCCATCTAAACAGTAACAAGCATGTACAGTCAACCACTTGGGCCCAATAACAAACAGCCCAGTCGAGACCAGGTGGTCTCGACTCGAGAACACATAGTTGCGAGTCGCAACCGGAGGTTGCGGCTTGTTACGTCTTGGTTGCGAGTCGCAACCGGAGTTTCGACTTGTCATGACTTGGTTACGAGTCGCAACCGGAGGTTTCGAGTCGCAACCGTTGTAGTCTCGAGTTGTTACGTTTTGGTTGCGAGTCGCAACCGGAGGTTTCGAGTCGCAACCTTGGATACGTGCACAAGAATCCTTCTAGAACCTCTGATGTACTAGCCAATGAGATTGCAATTTCATGTAAATTGTGTACTATCTCCACTAACATGTTTTATTGTCTAATATCCCACTAAATCAGATCAAACAAGGCATATTTGAATATTCCTATCACCTTCAAACTTGTTCTTCATATGTTCATCATATATTCATGCATATTCAACATATAATCATCATATCCTCATCCTACACAACATTGTATTTTTCGAGCAAAAATCATAGCACATAGACTAGTTACCAAAGCAACATTTCCCTTCATTTTTCTAGCATGAATCATTTATTCAAACACACTAGCTTATCCATATCATATAGTTATTTCAAGTCATTCATTTGGCTCATAAGCAACACACATTGTTCATTTGCATTTGATAACAATTCTATTACCTAACAAGCACATAATCAATTAAACATCCAACTAATCAAATAGTTTGTGCATCATGAATCATCATTCTAAGTCAAACAACTATAATACACTAACCGGTTGGATGGAGGGGTACAAAAGATCGATGAACCAAGTTCCGAGTGATGACCACAAGCTTGAACCGAGATGATCCGAGATGATCCGAGAGCTCCTTTTGTTGTAGCCGGTTTGATCCGAGAGAGGGAGAGGAGAGGAGGTGAGTTTGATGTTAGAACTTTAGGGTTTTAGGGTTTTTAGAGAGAGAGAGGGAGAGTGTGAGTGAGAGGATGTAAGAGAGTGATGTTGCAAAAATGGTGAAAGTTGTGAGGGTTGGCCATATATCGAGTGGGTTAGGGGGGGGGGGGGGGTTTCCGGCTGGGCTAAGGTTACGGCCCAACCGGCCCAAGTCGTTCCTTGTTTACTCGAGACCGAGTGGTCTCGAGTCGGGTTCGGTTCGAGTCACACACACATATATATATATATATATTTGTTACATACACGTTATCGACATAAAGCACATAGAATTAACAACTTCCATTTAATAATAATATACATATACGCTAAGTGGTTACAAGGTGTTCGCTCGGGAAAAACCTAGAATGTCACATTATCCCCAAGTTTTAAGAACTTTCGTCCCGAAAGTTAAAGCAGCCACTAACAAGCTAGTAAAAGTGAGAGCGTTTCAACGGGGTGTCACATCATCCCCCCGTTAGTTTGGAATTTCGTCCCGAAATTCAGTTGTAGCTTCAGTGCTGGGGGTTTCATTTGGGAACAGCTGGGGATACTTGCGTTTCATCTGGTCTTCCCGCTCCCAGGTAAACTCTGGGCCGCGGCGTGAGTTCCAACGAACTCGTACGAGAGGTATCTGGCTACGTTTGAGGGTTTTGATCTCACGATCCGTGATCTCAACCGGTTCCTCAGTAAAGTGTAGCTGTTCGTCAATAGTAAGTTCCTTGTAAGGAATGACGAGTGTTTCATCTGACAGGCACTTCTTCAGATTAGACACGTGGAAGACGTTGTGCACAGCACTCAGTTCTTCAGGCAGATTCAATCTGTAAGCGGCCGTGCCGATCTTCTCGATAACTTCAAAGGGTCCGACATATCTTGGGTTAAGCTTGCCCCGTTTTCCAAAACGAACCACACCCTTCCAGGGTGAGACCTTAAGTAGAGCCCGTTCACCAACCTGGAACTCTTGCGGTTTCCTATCTTTATCAGCGTAGTACTTTTGACGGTCACGAGCTGCCGCCATGCGTTGCCTAATCTGGGCAATCTTTTCTGTGGTGTCGACTACATGTTCCGGGCCTGTGATCTGGCTGTCACCAACCTCAGCCCAGCAGAGAGGCGATCGACATTTACGACCGTACAATGCCTCAAAGGGTGCTGCCTGAATGCTGGTGTGGTAGCTGTTGTTGTAGGAGAATTCCACCAACGGTAGGTGCTTCTCCCAATTCTTGCCAAAATCGATCACACATGCCCTAAGCATATCTTCGAGGGTTTGGATGGTGCGTTCAGACTGCCCATCCGTTTGCGGGTGATAGGCGGTGCTCATGTCTAAACGTGAGCCAAAAGATTTGTGCATGGCTTGCCACAACTCAGAAGTAAAACGCGCGTCGCGATCAGAAATAATAGAGGTAGGCACTCCGTGCTTCGAGACCACTTCTTTTAAGTATACCTCTGCTAGGGTAGAGAACTTGTCTGTTTCTTTGATAGCCAAAAAGTGTGCAGACTTAGTTAAGCGATCCACTATTACCCAAATGGTGTCATTTCCTCGTTGAGACCTAGGCAGGCCAGTAACAAAATCCATGGAAATCTGCTCCCATTTCCATTGCGGGATCTCTGGCTGTTGGAGTAGGCCTGATGGTTTCTGATACTCAGCCTTGACTCTTGCGCAGGTTAAACACTTTCTGACATACGTTGCTATGTGGGCTTTCATGCCAGGCCACCAATAGGTAGCCCTCAAGTCGTGGTACATCTTATCTGACCCTGGATGTACTGAGTAACGGGACTTATGAGCTTCATCCATCACAAGGTCACGTAAATTTCCATAAAGCGGAACCCATATGCGTCCGGCTACGTAGTAAGCACCGTCTTCTTTTTGTTCCAATCGTTGTCTCGATCCTCGCAGGGACTCGGCCCTGATGTTCTCGGCTTTCAATGCTTCAACCTGAGCATCCCGAATTTGATTAGGGAGGTTCGAGTGGATAGTGAGCTGTAAAGCACGAACACGCTTGGGTTTGGTCTCCTTTCTGCTGAGGGCATCGGCTACCACATTAGCCTTGCCTGGGTGATATTTGATTGCACACTCGTAGTCATTTAGGAGTTCGACCCATCGGCGTTGCCGCATATTCAACTCCTTTTGTCCCATTATGTGCTGGAGACTCTTGTGATCAGTGTAAATCGTGCACTTGGTGCCGTACAAGTAGTGTCTCCAAAGCTTGAGCGCGAAGACCACAGCTCCAAATTCTAAGTCATGCGTCGTATAGTTCCGTTCGTGGACCTTGAGTTGTCGCGAGGCGTAAGCAATAACTTTCTCGCGTTGCATCAATACGCAGCCAAGTCCTTGAATAGAAGCGTCGCAGTAAACGACGAAGTCGTCGGTACCTTCGGGTAAGGAGAGGATAGGAGCACTACAAAGGTTCCTCTTTAGTTCCTGGAAGGCAGATTCCTGAGCACCACTCCATTTGTAAGCAACACCCTTCTGAGTGAGTGTCGTAAGTGGTTGAGCGATCTTAGAGAATCCCTTGATAAATCTTCGATAGTATCCCGCCAATCCCAAGAATTGGCGAACTTCGGTCGGAGTCTTAGGTACACGGGCCAATTCTTAATGGACTCAATCTTAGCGGGGTCAACATGAATCCCT
The DNA here is from genome assembly GCA_030545235.1 of Helianthus tuberosus. Lineage (NCBI taxonomy): Eukaryota > Viridiplantae > Streptophyta > Magnoliopsida > Asterales > Asteraceae > Helianthus > Helianthus tuberosus. The sequence goes on along the minus strand of CM060356.1, from coordinate 67,978,613 downwards.
TCCTGATTGACGATGTGTCCAAGGAAATGGACTTCTCTAAGCCAGAAATCACATTTCGAGAATTTGGCGTACAGCTGTTCATTGCGAAGAAGTTCGAGAATAAGACGTAGGTGTTGTTCATGCTCCTCTTGGCTCTTCGAGTAGATTAGGATGTCGTCGATAAACACGATTACGAACTTGTCGAGGTAGGGTTTGCATACTCGGTTCATGAGATCCATGAAGATTGCAGGTGCGTTGGTCATACCGAAAGGCATAACAAGGAATTCGTAGTGACCATAACGGGTTCTGAAAGCAGTCTTAGAGATGTCCTCATCGCGGACTCTCAGCTGGTGATAACCCGATCTCAGGTCGATCTTGGAATAATAGCTCGACCCTTGCAGCTGGTCGAACAGGTCGTCGATACGGGGAAGTGGATAACGATTCTTGATGGTAACCTTGTTAAGTTCGCGGTAGTCAATGCACATTCGGAATGAACCATCTTTCTTTTTGACGAAGAGCACTGGGGCTCCCCAGGGTGATGAACTAGGACGGATAAAACCTTTGTCCAAAAGTTCTTGTAGCTGAGTAGAAAGCTCCTTGAGCTCCGCGGGGGCTAATCGATAGGGTGCACTAGCTATAGGCGCTGCTCCGGGAGCTAGCTCGATTTGAAATTCGACCTGACGGTGAGGAGGGAGTCCAGGTAGTTCCTCCGGGAATACCTCGGGATAGTCGCGTACCACTGGAAAATCTTCAATCCTGTTTTCCCTTTTCTGTGTGTCGGTAATGAGTGCTAAGATAGCGGTGTGCCCCTTTCGTAGGTACTTCTGGGCCTTTAAGAATGAAATGATGCCTGTGACTTCTCCGCTCTTGTCGCCTTGAACTATAAGGGGTTTGCCAGGGGGACGGGGAATACGAATAGCTTTCTCCTGGCAGAGGATTTCAGCTCGATGTTTGGATAACCAATCCATACCAATGATGACGTCGAAGCTTCCAAGAATGATGGGGAAAAGATCAATACAGAAGGTCTGACCAGACAACTCTAATTTGCAGTTACGAATTATGTGTGAGGCCTCGAGGTTTCTACCATTAGCTATTTCAACGGTGTGCTTAGAGCTCAGCGGCGTAAGAGTGAGCTTAAGTTTCTTACTAATACGTAGGGATACATAACTAGCATCTGCTCCGGAATCAAATAGCATGGAAACATAACGATCATTAAGTAGGAACTTACCCGCTACAACGTTGGGGTCATTCCTCGCTTCCCCAGCTCCAATCACAAAAGCCTTTCCTCTAGCACCATTTCCAGCATTGCTGTTATTGTTCCCAGCACCCTGATTGTTGTTGTTTTGATTCAGTTCAGGGCAATCCTTCCGCATGTGCCCCATTGCTCCACACTTGAAGCATCCACGGTTGTTTCCTTGTTGCTGCTGTTGCTGTGGTTGTTGCTGATTCTGCCTAGCGGGGAACTGGCTTCGGCAGTCTTTGGCTTCATGCCCCATCTTGTTGCATCGCTGACACTGACCTTTTCCACATGGCCCACTGTGATGTCGGTTACATTTGTTACACTTAGGGTGGTTTCCTCGATAGCCACCCTGTTGCTGAGGGCCCTTGTTGCTCTCAGTCTTCCTTTGTTGAACTGGGGCCTGAGTGGGGTTAGCATCCTTTCCCTGATTTCCATCCCACTTTCGCTTGTTATCGCCAGAAGTTCCAGCAGTAGCACCGATCCTCTTGGGCAGCTTGCCCTCTTCCACAGCCTGATTGGTGAGTTTGTGAGCAAGACGAACCACGGGCTGTATGGTGTTGAGGTTGGCCGAGGTCACATGGCTCCGAATTTCTGGGACCAAGCCTTTGATGTACAACTCGATCCTTCGATACATAGGTTGGGACATGTTTGGGCAAAGTGCAGCATAGTCGTTGGACTGCTTGGTGTAGGTCTCAATCTCTGATCCAACCATCTTGAGCGCATAGTACTCGTTCTCGAGTTTGTGAATGTCATCCCTGTGACAGTACTCCTCTTTGATCATGTCCTTGAAATCTTCCCATGCCGTAGCATTAGCAGTTTCCAGACCAAGCATCTGAATCTGTGCTTTCCACCATGAAAGCGCGTTTCCTTCAAGCGTACCAGTTGCGTACTTAACCCAGTTAGCAGGGGGACACTCGCAGACTGCAAAGACAGCTTCGGCCTTTTCAATCCAATGCAGAAGGCCTATGGCACCCTCAGTGCCGTCGAAAGGGAGAGGCTTGCCATCCATGAAGGTTTTGAAAGTACAAACACGTGGTTGCGCAGGCGCAGGCTGACCTGTTGTGAGAAATGGAGCGAATAGGTTTAGAGGTGAAAAGACGATGTGGGGGTAGGACCTAAACATCCTTTAGCAACGAGTTTACCTCCAGGGTGAGCTGCGAAAGCTGCAGCCACCGTGTTGAGCAAGTTAGCGAATTGGGCCTGAGTCATGTTAACACTTCCTCTTCCGCGTCCACTCATTGTCTTCATAACCAGAAAACACAGTATGAGTGTGATGTTGTAACGTAGCGAGAGTGAGGTAGAAGAGAAATGTGTATCTATCTAATTAGGCACACTAGTACGTATAATAGAGCAGTCAATCATAGGATAAATAAGCATGTAAGCACAAGTCCGAGCTAGGAGGTCAGATAAGTCGAGCCTTGCACTTGGAGTGTAGTGTCGTCACGAGTCACGGGTTATAGTCTGGTTTTTCTCAAAAAGACTCTTCTTTTTAAAACCAAGTTCACTATAACCAATGGCTCTGATACCAATCTGCGGAGTACCGTCCGCTTGAGGGCGTGACCGACCAGGATCCAGCCACCAATTATACTGAGCATTGGATAATAGTAAGGATGATCACCAACCATAATGGTTAGTAAACACCATAGTTTAAAGTTCAAATGTTTAGGTTCAAATAACAGTTAAGTAAGTAGCGGAAGCATAGATAAAATAGTTTAAACAAAGTTCATAGTTCAAATTAATTAGAACCCAACATGCGGGTTTAGGCGACCACTACACTTCCCAAGCTGCAAGCTCCTGAGTCACTGGTTACCTGCAAAGCATGCAGTAAGGGGTCAACAATAATGCTGAGTGAGTTCACTAGTTGTCCAGTTTTAATTACCAAAAACTTGTTTCACCAGTTAATTTATCCGTTTATACATGCCATGGGGAGCTACCCCAAAAGTTAGCAACTAAACTGTTTTTCCAATACCGAACACTAGGTGACCGTTGCGTATCCGCAAGAGTGCCCCGATGTCAATGTTCTATCATCATTGACGGATGCCTGAGTACATTAGTTCACGACTGATCCCATACCTTGGCACGGTGTGAGGTTGGTAAGACCTAAATAGCGCTATCAACTAATAACCCGTTCGCCTGGCCCCGGCGACTAATCGGTATTAAGTAGTAGGGACTTTAAGTGATAGAGTTTCGTTTAGTGCCGTTTGTTGCAATCCGTATAAACAGTAATTAACTAAAAGGTTCCCAATAACAAGGGAAGAAAAGTAAGTTGTATCCCTCATAAGGGGGATAGTGTTGTTTTTAGTTCCGCTTCCCAAACCACCGGGAATACATGCTTTAGGTTGTGAACTCACCTTGGGTTGCTCGGTAGATTAATTACCCGGTTGATCACGTTGGTCACCACGTCCTAGCATGGTTACCAAGATAGGTCAAGTTGGGGTACAAGTAAACACGTATAATCTACACATAACTAACACATAGCATGCACAACATATAATTACCCAATTAGTCATTGGGTCCGTCTAAGTTCTTTAACAGCAACAGTTAACAGTTAACACGTAGCCCATCTAAACAGTAACAAGCATGTACAGTCAACCACTTGGGCCCAATAACAAACAGCCCAGTCGAGACCAGGTGGTCTCGACTCGAGAACACATAGTTGCGAGTCGCAACCGGAGGTTGCGGCTTGTTACGTCTTGGTTGCGAGTCGCAACCGGAGTTTCGACTTGTCATGACTTGGTTACGAGTCGCAACCGGAGGTTTCGAGTCGCAACCGTTGTAGTCTCGAGTTGTTACGTTTTGGTTGCGAGTCGCAACCGGAGGTTTCGAGTCGCAACCTTGGATACGTGCACAAGAATCCTTCTAGAACCTCTGATGTACTAGCCAATGAGATTGCAATTTCATGTAAATTGTGTACTATCTCCACTAACATGTTTTATTGTCTAATATCCCACTAAATCAGATCAAACAAGGCATATTTGAATATTCCTATCACCTTCAAACTTGTTCTTCATATGTTCATCATATATTCATGCATATTCAACATATAATCATCATATCCTCATCCTACACAACATTGTATTTTTCGAGCAAAAATCATAGCACATAGACTAGTTACCAAAGCAACATTTCCCTTCATTTTTCTAGCATGAATCATTTATTCAAACACACTAGCTTATCCATATCATATAGTTATTTCAAGTCATTCATTTGGCTCATAAGCAACACACATTGTTCATTTGCATTTGATAACAATTCTATTACCTAACAAGCACATAATCAATTAAACATCCAACTAATCAAATAGTTTGTGCATCATGAATCATCATTCTAAGTCAAACAACTATAATACACTAACCGGTTGGATGGAGGGGTACAAAAGATCGATGAACCAAGTTCCGAGTGATGACCACAAGCTTGAACCGAGATGATCCGAGATGATCCGAGAGCTCCTTTTGTTGTAGCCGGTTTGATCCGAGAGAGGGAGAGGAGAGGAGGTGAGTTTGATGTTAGAACTTTAGGGTTTTAGGGTTTTTAGAGAGAGAGAGGGAGAATGTGAGTGAGAGGATGTAAGAGAGTGATGTTGCAAAAATGGTGAAAGTTGTGAGGGTTGGCCATATATCGAGTGGGTTAGGGGGGGGGGGGTTTCCGGCTGGGCTAAGGTTACGGCCCAACCGGCCCAAGTCGTTCCTTGTTTACTCGAGACCGAGTGGTCTCGAGTCGGGTTCGGTTCGAGTCACACACACATATATATATATATATATATTTGTTACATACACGTTATCGACATAAAGCACATAGAATTAACAACTTCCATTTAATAATAATATACATATACGCTAAGTGGTTACAAGGTGTTCGCTCGGGAAAAACCTAGAATGTCACAAAAAAAATGCCAAACCAATGAAATATTGTATTTCATACTTGGGATTTGTAAAAATATGTGTATCATTTGCACATATCAACTCTTGTTCGATTTCAAGCTTTAAATCGCTTTCTGGAGGGTTATACGCGCTCTGATGCGTAGATATAACCAGTTTAATGCAACGAACACTCCAGAATAGTGAAATAGGCTTAACATACCTTAAATAACCTTTTACATAACTTATAAATAAGTTTTGAAGGCTTTGGTATGGCAAAATCGAGTTAAATCGCTTACAGGGACTAAAGTTGACAAACTGCGAAAGTATGCCAATTTGAACTGTAACAGACATTCCGAAACATGACCATAAGTTAAACATACCATAAATATCCTTTACATAGCTTAGAGATAGGCTTTGAGGTGTTCGGTGTGCTAAAATAAACTTTTGGGTCATTCAGGGACTAAAAGCGTCAAAAAGTGCACAAGTTTGCATTTTCGCACATAACTTACGTTCTGAATACATCCGGACATCCAAAAATTTATGTAAGCACAAAAATATTTTATTTTAGTGTTTGGCATGAGAAAAATCCATTCGTCGCGTCATTTGGATCGTTTTTCGCGCTTATGCGCATTCCGTCGTAATTAACCAAACAACGCAATCGTACGACCAAACGGACCGACATTCGAGATATTTTTGAGCACATTTTAAGTTCCCTATACTTTAACATCATTGTGGAGCTTGAAATTGGGTTTGACGGGTGTTAGAAGTGCCAAAACACGACGATACACGCACAGGGGCCTGTTCTGCCATTTTTGAAAGTTTCAGGTCTGCAAGGTCCTTACGGACCTCAACACTGATAATGTTGAGGTCCGTAAGCAGGGGTCAGATGCAAAAAAATGTTTTAAACAGCCTGTTAACAGCCCTTAACACTCTCCAAAGGCCAAGTGCCACATGTTAATCTCTTGTGGTGGCCAAAATCAGTTACCACAACATTCCGACAAGTGTACGGGCTAGATCATTCCCTCTTCTCCAAGAAACAATCCTAACGGTGGACCGAAATCTATAAATACCCATCACATTTTCACTCATTTCTCACAAGAATCTGATTTGAGAAGCTCTAAGTTGGAACCTTTGTTTCATACCTGAGCTACTTGAATCAAGATTAGCATTCGGGGACCCTTTGTAAGTGTTCCTTCGTTCTTTTATTGCTTTTCGAGTCCGAAAGTCAAACTTTGTTTGACTTTCTGCATTGACCAGTTTATGGTCAATGCGAAGTTCGTTTGAACTTCGCAACGTGATTGTAATCACGATGGTTATAGTCCCTTGTGACTATGCCTACTGATTACCACGTTGTCTAGGGTCGTAAGGGTAAGCGATCTAATAAATCGCTTATACCTTCGAACCCGACCCATTTGGTCGATCATTAGGATCCGACCAAACACATTAGGTGACCATAGCATATAGGGAATAACCTTCCGAGGTTATACCTTATGGTCGCTTCGTTTAAGTAGTTGTATGATAGGTAGTTTATATGCCTTAGGTAAATTACCAAAATACCCCTTTGATGCCAAAATTCATTTTAAACATATGTAACATAACTTTTGACATCTAAACTGATTTGACAACAATATTAGACATGTTAAGGCATATGTTACTTGTCATAGGACTAGTTAGGCGGTCCGAACGCGTTTTACGCAAACGACGCGTAAAAGTAGCACAAGCTACCTAAACGGGTCGTAACGGGTCATGAGCACTTAGGTTAGGTTTCATTTAGTATGTAGGCTTTGTTAAACCATATTACACGAGTCACCATACTCGTTTGGTTTACGAACCCTCATCCTATCCGATCCTCCGATATAGGTCCGGTTTATTAACATAGTTACCTATATTAGGTGCCGTTTGATTCCGTGATCTCTAGCATTGCTTGGTGGTTATCTTAGGATTTCTGAGCAATCTCAAGTGAGTACATAGACCCCTCTTTTACTGTTTTCCAAACTGTTTTGGGGTGAAACACATGTGCCTACTTGTTACTTTCGTGCTTTCCTGTTTTCACATCATATACTTGTTATGTTCATTAGTACACTATTAGTACATGATTTACATTACATTTCTGCTATGTATGTTGACTGATAGCATGCTAGCACATTGATTTACATGACTTTTCTGCTTTGTATGTTAACTTAGCATACTTAGTACATCACTTTACAATACATTTCATGCTATGTACGCCCATTGTGTGCATACTTAGTACATTGTTTTACATTACACTTATGCTATGTATTTCCATTACGTGCATACTTAGTACATTGTTTTACATTACATTTCTGTTGCATATGCTCATCCAGCATATGAACACATTATACTACATTTTGAACCGTTGTAACCATTTGATTATGTGAACCGTCGTAACCCTTTGATTATATGAACCGTTTGTAACTATTGAACCGTGTGAACCAGTTGTATCTGTTGACATGATTTACATTTGACAATAGACATTTGACTATACATAAACATTTCTACAATTGTTAAACATTTTACTTTGGTGCTTTGGTTTGAGTAAGTGATTTAAGTAACGAGGCGTATGTAATAAGATACAAGCACGGTGGATACGCCGCAGGTACTTCCTATATATAAGTGTTTGTATGGTATTACATATTGTAGCGTTATTTGAATCATTTCAATTTGAGACATATAACATTTTATACAAATAGAAAAAACCCTAATTCTCTCTCAAGCATGGCGATTTTTCTTCTTCATGCAACCTTTGATTTTTCTTCATGATCTTTGTATAACAGTCTGATTATTGGAGGTTTTGATTATCAAGACTTACAATTCGAACTAGTTAGCAAAAGGATTGAGTTAAATTTAGGGTTTTTTCTTGTTTTTCAAATCGCCTCCCTTCTTTCTTTGTGTCGATCTGGTTGTATAGTGGTGTGAGTTTGGAAACATCTTTTCTTACTGATTCCTCTATATGATTTCGAAAAACACATGGGGTAGGGTTTTGCTTGTTTAGGGTTTTTCTGTGTCAGTTCGTGTGTGGTTTTTTTCGGGATTTGCTGTTTTGTTTTCGTGCATGGTTAGCTGCATTTTCTTGATCAAAGAGAGTAGTACTTTTTAAACATGGATGATCGTTTTCAGTCTGGGAATCTCCAGGCTGCCGGCGGTCAAAACCCTATTTTGTCGTTCAAGGGTTTTTCTGGCAGGAGCATTAATATTGATGGTAATCCTTTAGCTCCAAGACGTGGGGTTATCAGAAACGATAATAAGGAACCGATACCAATTAACGTTATTGATGAGCTTGAGAAAATTACTGTTCCAATACAGCTACAAAGTAGTATTGATCAGATTCTTGAGGATAAGCCGGAGAATAGCACTAAAGCAGGTTCGTATGCTGATATGGTTAAGCAAAAGGCATCTCTGAAACGGGAAGTAAACTTCAGGAAGCTAGATACGTCGGAGACACTTCAAGATACTGATGTAGTTATCCCTCGTGAGGTAATTCGGAAAGCTCAGGAAAAACTTGAAAATGTTTTGTTTGGTTATTTCTTGGGGAATAGGCTTCCTTTTCCAGTAGTTGAGTATTATGCGAAAAATGCCTGGTCGAAATTTGGATTTGCTAAAGCGATGATGAACTCAACTGGATTCTTTTTCTTTAAGTTCGACTCTAAGGAGGGTATGGCTAAGGTACTTGAGGGGGGGCCGTGGCTGATTAGGAAGGTTCCATTGTTTCTAAATGTCTGGTCTCCATCTGTAAGCCTTAAAAAAGAGGGTATTAAATCTGTTCCGGTTTGGGTTAAACTACATAATGTTCCGATAGCTGTTTACACGGATGATGGGCTCAGTTTACTAGCATCCAAGATAGGTGTTCCAAAAAGATTAGATAGTTATACTGCGGACATGTGTGCTGAGAATTGGGGGAGGAGCAGCTTTGCTCGGGCGTTAATTGAAATTAATGCGGAGAATGAGATAAAAGATTATATCAATGTGGCTATTCCGAAACTTGATGAAGAGGGCTATTTAATGGAGAGAGTGGATGTGGAATATGAATGGAAACCTTTACGGTGTTCTCTGTGTTGTGTTTTCGGACATAATGATCAAAATTGTAGTAAGAATGCTCAGAGTAAGAAGAAACAGGTGGTTGTTGATGATGAGGGTTTTATTTCAGACAAGAGGAAGACGATTAGATTGGGACCAGTGCAGAAAAAACAAAAGGCGAAATTTATCTACAAGCCGAAGATAAACAAACCAGGGCCGAGTACTTCAGGTACAAAGGATGAGAAGCTGAAAAATGATAAACCTGGTGATGTTCATTTAAAGAATTCTTTTGAGGCACTTTCCAAGAATGATGAATATGCGGATGCGGATGTGTTTGATTTCGAAGATGGGTATGAGGCAAGACCGGTAGTAAACAATGTAAGCAAGGGTCAAGTGAACATTGTAGATGGGGTGGTGAATATTGAAGATGAGGTTGTGGATTCGGTTCCTACGGAAATGGCCAACTTTATGAAGAATGATAAAAGAAAAGATAATTCTGAGGGGGCAAGCACTCCCGGTTTGGTGGGTTTAAATGGATAGCATCGCCGCTTGGAACATAAGGGGTTTGAACCGACCCCTGAAACAAAGTGAGGTTAGGATTCTTTTGTCTGAAAATAAATTAGCGGTTTGTGCCATTCTTGAGTCACATGTTGATATCATGAAGCTTGATAAAGTTTGTAAAGGTGTCTTCAGAAATTGGAGTTGGACGTCTAATGGTAACTTGTGTGATCGGGGCACTAGAATAATTTTGGGGTGGAATTCGGATGATGTTGATGTCATGGTTTTGTCTCAAACGGACCAGGTTATTCATGTCCAACTTCGATACAAGTCATGCATGAAAGTTATTTTCTGTTCCTTTGTGTATGCGAAGAATAAATATCAGGAAAGGCGAGAGCTTTGGGATAATCTTTGTAAGCATAAAGCCTTATGTCATGATAAACCATGGGTAGTAATGGGAGATTTTAATTCAGCTTTGCACCATGAAGATTCTATTTGCGGATCGTCCACTCAAACTATTGGCATGAGAGAATTTTATGATTGTGTTCAGGTTACGGAATTGCTTGACATTATGGGCCATGGGTTGCACTATACTTGGAATCAGAAGCCGAAAGAGGGAATTGGGTTGATGAAAAAGATTGATCGGGTGATGGGTAATATGAAGTTCTTAGAGACATGTCCGGATGCCTTTGTTCTTTATCATCCTTTCCGTGTGTCAGATCACACTCCTTGTATTCTTAAGATGGGAGACTCGACTAAGGCTAAGCCTAAACCTTTTAAATTTGCAAACTTTATCACTTCTAAACCAGAGTTTAGGTCTTCGGTTGAGCAGGAGTGGAGAAAAACGATTAACGGGGTGGCTATGTACTCGGTTACTAAGAAGCTCAAGAACTTGAAGCCGTTGTTGCGGAGAATTCTGTTTAGACAAGGTAATTTGCATGATAAAGTATCTGAGCTGAGAAGTAAATAGGATGATATTCAAAAAAAGATTGATGCTAATCCGCTTAATAGAGAGCTGAGAAACATGGAAGCTGAATTCTTAAAAGAGTTCAAGTCAGCGGCTTATGATGAGGAATGCTTTTTAAAGCAGAAGTCTAAAGTAGAATGGTTATGTGCGGGGGATTCTAATACAGCTTTCTTCCATAACAGTGTGAAATGCAGGAATGCGAGATCAAAAATTCAATCTATTAAGGATGTTGCTGGGAACCGATTTGAGGGTGAAGATGTATCGATTGCTTTAGTCAACCATTATGCAAATTTTCTGGGCAAGGAGGATCAAGTTATTCAACTTAATCAGGAAGATACCTTTGTTAATGTGCTTAGTCCTGCTGTTGCGGTTAATATGGTTAGACAGGTTACGCGCGAAGAGATCAAGAATGCTATGTTTTCTATTGGCGAGAATAAAGCTCCGGGTCCTGATGGTTATACGTCGGCATTTTTTTAACATACTTGGGACATTGTGGGTGATGAAATCACAAAGGCCATATTAGAGTTTTTTGATAATGGTAAGATCCTGAAACAACTTAATCATACTATTCTGGCTCTTATTCCAAAAGTGGAGACTCCGGATTCGGTTCTTGATTATCGGCCCATCTCTTGCTGTAATGTCTTGTACAAATGTATTAGCAAGATCATCACTGATAGATTGAAGGGGAGTCTGGGTGATTTGGTGAGTATTAATCAGTCTGCCTTTGTTCCGGGTAGGAAAATATCAGATAACATCCTTCTTACTCAAGAATTGATGCACAATTATCATTTGAATCGGGGGCCGGCTAGATGTGCGTTCAAAATAGATATCCAAAAAGCTTATGATACAGTTAGTTGGGCGTTTTTGGAGGATGTTTTGCATGGTTTTGGGTTTCATCAAAAGATGGTTGCGTGGATTATGGCTTGTGTAACCACAACCACTTATTCTCTTAGCATTAATGGTAATTTGCATGGTTTTTTCGGGGGTAAGAGGGGCCTGCGGCAAGGGGATCCTATGTCGCCATACTTATTCACATTGATTATGGAGGTTCTCTCAATGCTTCTTCAACAAGCTGCTCAGTCTAGCACTATGTTTAAGTTTCACGCTAACTGTGTTAAGCAGAAGATTATAAACGTTTCATTTGCTGATGATTTATTCATATTTGTGCATGGGGATATTGTTTCGGTGAGAAAGGTTAGAGATGCTCTTGAGAAGTTTACAAATCTTTCTGGATTAGTGCCGAGTTCAGCTAAGAGCACGGCTTATTTCTGTAATGTGCCGAATAATGTCAAGCAAGATATACTTCGGATCATGCCTTTCCAGGAAGGTTCGTTGCCGGTGAGGTATCTAGGGGTGCCGTTAATTTCCACTAAGTTGGGATTTAAGGATTGCAAACCTCTTCTAGATCGGATGGAAAAGAGAATTAATAGCTGGCTGAATAAGTCTCTTTCTTTTGCTGGTAGACTACAACTTATTAACTCTGTTTTATCGGCCATGCATATCTATTGGGCTTCCGTGTTTATTATTCCTTCTCGGGTCATCAATGATCTTGAGAAGCAGATGCGAAGGTTCTTGTGGAATGGCAATAATCTGAGTAGAGTTAAGGCGAAAGTTCCTTGGGCTGATGTTTGCTTGCCGAAGAGTGAGGGTGGTTTAGGCATAAAATGTATTTCGGATGTGAATAAGGCACTTATGACTAATCATATTTGGAGCATTTTGGTTAATAGGAAATCTCTTTGGGTCCAATGGATATATACACACAAATTGAAGGGTAGGAGTTTTTGGGATGTTAACAGCAAAGGTAGTATGAGTTGGGGATGGAGGAAGCTCTTGTCTCTTCGCAGTGTTGTTAGGCCTTTTATATGGAAGGTTGTTCGAAGTGGGGCTCAAACGAATGCCTGGTGGGATAATTGGTGTCATTTAAGTCCTCTAAGTTCATTCATTACGCCTAGGAGAATAACTAATGCGGGATTTAACTTTTCTTCTTCTATTTCGGATCTTGTGGATGAAAACGGAAACTGGAGGTGGCCTCAAGCTTGGTATGATTTATATCCGGTTTTGTTTGGGTTAGATGTGCCTCGGTTGACGCAAAATATGCTGGACCGTACGGTTTGGAAAGATTTGGATGGGAACTCTTGCTCGTTTCGGTCTTCTGAAGTGTGGCATACCATTCGGTGTAGGCAGAGTACAGTCTCGTGGGTTGATGGGGTATGGTTTTCTCAATGTATTCCAAGACATTCGTTTCACTTATGGTTAGTCATAAAGAATAAACTTAAAACCCAAGACCGGCTTGCTGCTTGGGAGGTGGGAAGTGTAACGAATTTAAACCTCATGTGTTGTCCGCTTTGTAGAAGGAATCGGGACTCTAGAGATCATTTATTTTTTCAGTGTTCGTTTGCTTCTAAAGTGTGGAATGAAATTAAGAGTTTGGTTCAAATGGGCAATGTTGATAGCACGTGGCAATCGATTATGATCTGGATGGAACAAAATTCAAGCTCGAAGAAGACGGAGCATATTATATGTAAGCTGGTTATTGCGGCTTCGACGTATTTCATATGGCAAGAGAGAAATAACTGCTTATTTTCAAATGCTTTGGCTGATCAGAATGCGGTGATTCAGAGGATCAAGGAAGTTGTCCGGTTACGTTTAATAGGGTTCAAGTTTAGAAGACATTTGGGTATCGAGAGTCTTCTGAGGACGTGGAAGATATGTTCGGAAGATGAGGCTAATGATCCGGGCTAGCTGATGTTAGTTGTTTTCTCGGTTTTTGTTTAGATCTGGTCGTTTTGTTATAGTTTGTTTTTGAATGGTTGTGTTTGTGGGTTGTGTTGTTTTGTGTTCCTAGGCGTTGGTATGTCAAGCCTAGTTGGTGTGTCCGAGTTGGGCATGCCCTTGTTCTTATTTTCATTTATAAAAATTTACCTGGGGTAAACCCTTTACCCAAAAACATTTTATACAAATAACATACTTTTCACAAGACATTGTTTTACAAACAACTTATCTTATACAAACTCATCTTACATGGTTATTCATTTAACCATACATTATTCTCTTATTTATACATATCATCTGATCTTATCGTTTTTCAAATGATTTACAAGACAAAGCAAATTACAAGGTTCATGACTAAACATTTTCTCAAACAGAAGTCATGAATCCTATTTTCTCAAAACCTATGTATCTCACATGCATTTTTATGCTGACGTACCTATTTTCACATGTGTTTTCAGGAGATGATGCATAGGACTTGTCAAGACATACTTAGGCGGACCTGTGCCTTAGTGACTTAAAACGAGACAAGAACTAGTTAAATTATGTTATGTACTCTTTGGTTCTTGTTTAAAACAATGTAAACTTTCATGTTTGATTAATAAAACGAAACTTCAATTGCCATGGATTTGAAACAATTAATTATGTTACAACACTCCCCGACGTTTCCGCCACGTTTTGTATGTTCTACGTGGTCGGGGTGTGACAGAAAAGATGGTATCAGAGCCAATGGTTATAGGGAATTAGGTTATTAGTAATACTTTGACCTAGTCTATAACATTCTTAGGACCCTAACGCGAGTTTACTTGCGTTTAGTCATAAAACAATACCGTCACCTATCCTTAGGCGACGACCACAACAAGAACATAAATTTCAAAACCGCTTTGAAAACTAATCATCTGTTCTAGGATGATTGATTTCTAGGTTTTGAACCCTCTGTTATAAGGTTTTGAACCCCTTTGAATTTTCAAAACTCTCGTCAAAGTTTTGGGTCCTAAATAGTGTGAACACGTGCAAACTGGAAGAGTGAATGCCTGTACCCTGGGTTTTCTGTCTAAGGCTAGAGTGTTCGTACAAATCCACATAATCGGACCAGTCACTCTTACCTGGGAACTCTTGGGGTGAGTGTCCACTTATAGGCGAGCATGTCTTCGCGATACATTATGAGGATCTATTTGCTTTGATTCAGCCTTTGTGTGTCGTTTGTTTGCTTCGTGGTTCAAACAAATGACCATCACCCATAATTTTGGTCGGTAATTGTAACATCCTATTCTTACCCAATACCATTTCATTTGTTTTCTCTCTTGTTTCCCTTTTTAGAATGCCTCCACGACGCGAAAATCCGGTATCTATTGAAGATCTGGCAGCTGTCATTACACAGCAAATAACTGCTGCAATCCCGAACATCGTTGCCCAATGTCACCAACCTCTCAACAACAATAATGCCCTCTGCAACTTCAAGACGTTCAACTCGGCTAAGCCATCAAAGTTTTCTGGGTCTCAAGGAGCGACTGCACTTCTGCAATGGTTTGAGAGTCTAGAGAGCACCTTCAGGCATGTTCAATGTCCAAACGAGCGAAAGGTAGATTTCGCATCTAATGTCTTTGAGAAACGAGCTTTGACGTGGTGGAACGGTGTGGTGAGAGATAGGGGTGCCGAAGTGGCATTGGCCCAAACTTGGGAAGAACTTCGAGCACTGATGATGAAGGAATTCTGTCCTCGTCACGAGATCAGTGTCACACCCTGGCTTTGCGGAAGCGTGGGTTTATTTGGTGTGACTTCTTAATACCATAGCTTAATCACAACAAAGCTATATGAAAATAAAACATGCAGATCATCCATTGATTTAAGTTTGAAAAGTAAAATACCACAACATTGTCTTAAGGCGTTGACGCAAGCAACGGAAATTACAACCTGATAACATAAAAACTTTGTTCTTAGAATGCAACCACAAATATAACATAAACACTGTTTAAGTCTTGCGACTTTTCCAGGTAAAAGTCGCAATCCCTAAACGTGGATGATCCCGTAACTCTAACACAGCGGGAAAACGTAGCATACCGTGCCAAATCCTTAGTTCCCTGAAATACATGTAAGTTGGAAAAAAAATCAACATAATGTTGAGCGAGTTCATGCGTAGTGAGTATGTAAAACCTTTGTAAGTATAAAATCCCTGGTATGTAGCAAATAAGGAAAAAGAGATCACCAATGGTTTGCAAGGCCATTGATATGTGTGAAGTGCAAGTAGGAAGACTCAAACCTAGCAAATTTATGCGTCGGGCACAAAGTCACCCCGAGGTCCGTTCTGTTTGGCCTGGGGGCTGGGCTCGCTACACCCAGATAGATCTACCGCTCCTGTCCCTCGGTCCTACAATGAGGATTAATGATCCCAAGTTGCGCCTACCCACTCACATGATCAAAGTAGTAACCCTCCTTACGCTAAACATACCATGTGTAAAAGTACTCGTAATCATAGTAACATGTATTTCACCCCCGCAGTTTAGAAAACTGAAAACAGTTAAGAGAAAAGGGGGACATGAACTCACAGTAATGCGTCCTCGATAACAGCAACTCAAACTCGGTCTGTAGCACGACAACCTACAACGTGCTAATATCTATTAGACGAACGGCCGTGCCTTAGCTTAGAGTTTTAACGTTCTTGGGGAAATAGTTAGACAACTATTTCGTGTTTATATTTCTTGGTTATCGTATACATAGATTCCTTCCCAAGGATGGGGTATTCGTACATGTATTATGTATTTGGTGACTTAAAGTATTGACAAAATATATTTACAAGTTTCATATTCAACACTTTAAAGTTTTATGTCAAAACTCGTGGCGAGGTTTAATTCCGATAAATAAAGTTAAACATACTTGTTAGAAAAATAGTTTTTCTAAGTCTTGGTATTTTTAGAAAAATTCGCCAGAATTTCCCCTAAAACGGGAGTGTCCGTGCTAAATACGCACATCTTTTTCTTTTTGAAATCAACCCATGATCATCAACAATCAACCCTTACGTTTTAACACACAAAATACTACCCTTGTCGTTTCAGTTTCAATATGTGAAAAACTAGACTGTTTTCGAACGATTAAATAAAATACTTAACTTATTCCAAAAATTCCCAATTTTTTTGCGGAACGTCCTAATCGACCCCCAAATTATTGTGTAAAAATATCGGGGTCTAGTTCATTATCAATAATTTATAGAAAATCGTTTACCGAACTGTGATCAGATTTGTTACATTCTGATCACAGTTTACGGAAAAATTCGTCAAAAATTCCTCGTAAGTCCGTTTGACAAAATTCCAGTTCGAGGGTCACAAATACATCCGTGACCATCTTTGATAAAAGTTTCAGGGGCTGGATCGGTTTAGGTTTCAAGTTGTGATTGAAAACGTATGACCCATTTTACTGCAGTTAAAATCAGCCTTAGCTGCTGTCACGAAAACAGACTTTTAAAATAGTAACCGACCTCAGAAAAATACGATTCCAGCACCATTTTCTTCGTTTTTCGAAAAGACACGATTTAGGCTTTTGAAATTCCGTTTTTCGAGTTTTTAAAGTCCGTTTACAGCCTGTTGAAGGCGGCTGTAAAAATACATCAGCATGTTATTTTAAAGTTTAAACATTACTAATCGCATCAACGAGTGTCCGAACAATGGATTTAACAAGAAAACAACTTTTAAACATCAAGTATGATTTAACCAACCCTCAAACCGACGAGATTCCGTTTCATAATTCATACACAAGTAAACTTTTATGTAGATTTTGTGTTCATAACACATGTTTCATATTTTCTAGTGTTCTCATTAATTAGTGATTTAAACAACAATACAACATACTACATGTCATAATTTCGAACAAGATGAAACCGAGTGTAAAGAAACTTACTACTAGCCTCTAGCTAGGGACGAAACCAAATGAAGAAATGTGAAGAAAAGATGGTGTAAACGGCTAGAACAATGCTCCTTTGAGAGTCCTTCAAGTTGCACCTTCCATGGTTGCACTTCAAAGCTTGAATGGAATGTATAAAATGAAGGAGATGATGATGTTTAGAGGTGGTGATGGTGTTTTCGGTTTGGGCAGCCGAGACAAGAGGGAGAGAGAGTGAAATGGATTGTGTGTAATCTTGGTGAAATGATGTAGATTCATGAACCAAGATCTTATATGATGTTTCTAATATTTTGTGTAGATCTACAAGTAAGAAATCAATTAAACAATTGAATTAAAATCTAAACAAATATTGGAAGTATGGAGGGATGATATGGTGGGTCCACATGGATCAATTTTCGGTTGGGGGGGGGGGGGGGTATAAGGTAACAAAATGTAACTAAATTGGAAATGTGTAAGTTAGGATGTAAGTAATGTGGTGAATTGATTTCTAGCGGGTGTTATGCCATACGGGGATCATGACAAGCCATAATTAGTAAAATAATGTTATCGACAAAAATTTAGTGCCCCGGGTAATGTTCCGGTTATCCGGTTAATTATCGTTCCGATAAAGCGTTTACTTAGTCCGAAAGGACCTTTTATGTATATTTTTGTAACATAAATTATTCCCGGTACTTAGGAAAATATACGGGACCGTTCTGCATTGTTTTTGCACTTTATTAGTAATTTAAAATGCTGAGTTTTGTATTAAGTGTAGAATTTTTGTACTTAAAGTACGTTTTAGGCACATCCGGTCACTATAAACTTCACCTAGTGACGCAGTTCTACAATCCTCACCTCCCTACACTCACTACCAGTGTAGCAATCTATTCCCGGCTCATACTGGCCTTAGAGGCAGTGTCTACCTGATGCTGGCTATGTCAGCATGTTTAATGAGTATCCCGTAGTGTGCTCACTGTGCTTGTTGTGCATCAAGGTTGTCACTGATGTTTGTGTATAAATAATAGAGTGACAGTATAAAATGTGATGCATGAGCATGTATGTATCAGAAACCAGTAAGCAGTTTAATCACAGTTGTAAGCAGGCACAGTAATTAAGCAGTAATTAAATATTAATTAATTCGTACGGATACCTGGTTTGGTGAGGGTTGTCACAATCAGGGCATTGGAAAGGGAATTCGACGATCTTAAGCAAGACAACGGTGAACATCGAGCATACACTGATCGATATGAAGAGCTGAGCCTGTTGTGCCCTACCATGGTTACGCCTTTGGATAAGGCGATCGAGAAATACATTGATGGTCTCCCTGACTCAGTTCAGGACATTGTTACTGGTAGTAACCCCACTACGGTTAGGCAGGCCATTGAGCTATCTGCAACCTTGACTGAATCTCAGATCAGAAAACATAAACTTTTTTGAAAGGGTGACAAGAAGCCAATCGAGGAATCAAAGACCATGGATGAACAGACTGGATCCCCTGAGAAGTCTAAGAAGCGTAAGGCTTCGCAGAATTGTGCGATTGCTGCTCAACCCAACCAAAACACCCGCAACCAACCAACTCAACCTCCTACAAAGAAACCTTATGTCGGTACTGCACCGATATGCGACAAATGTAATGCACACCACTTAGCTCACCTACAGTGTCGTTTATGTGCATCATGTGGGCGACTCGGTCACCTGGCAAATGCTTGTCGATTTACCCCAAACCAAGGTGGTCCAAACCAACCTCAAGTAAATCCTGCTCAAGCTCGTCTTCCACCAGGACCTTGCTTCAACTGTGGCGAGATGGGCCATTTCCGAAGAAATTGCCCAAAGATTACTAATGCGAATCCAGAGCAGGGATGAGCATCGGACCAACTAGAAGACAATGTTGTTTAGAAATAATCAAGCCATATGTATTATTTTATTTTGTTGTCAAGGTCCATGAAACAGTTGTTGTTGTTTATAAATAAATCTTTTAATTACATTGCAATGTATTTATGTGGTTGTATGTATAAACAACATATCCCCTACAATACCGACAATCTAGGAATCGTATTCCTTGAAAAGCAAACTACCCCCTCAAGATTTTTTCTATTTTTATGATCTCTTGCGTTGTCCACGAAATTCCTAAGTACCCATTTCTTCCAAGGAAACGAAGTACAAGGCGCAAGTTACAACTCTGTACGAATACCCAAAGTACCACTATAAATTCTTAATAGGGTACCTAAGGGTATTTCTGTATATTCTAAAATTATTGTACCTTAATTCGAATATTGCGTTTTCTTGAAAACGAAATCGAATTTTTGGAAGATCTTTCTATCTTCATAGTTAGATTCTTGCTAATGTTTAAAGTACCAAATGAAATCCATGAAATGGATTCCTGAGGTGGTACTCTATCCCTCACTTGTTTTGTTGGTTGTTGAATGAAATTTAACCGGGGTAACCCTTTACCCAAAAAAATAAATGCATGTACGTAATTAACAAAACAAAACTTACAAATTAAAGATCTAAATAAACAATTTTGTGGTTATGTGACTATGTGTTTATGCATCTTGTCTTTCCTTTTATGCATTTTGTGTTTTTGAATACACTGGATATTCGCTATCCAAATCCTCGTAGAATCTTTCATACCTTCATATGAGGGATTCGTAGTAGGATATTCAAAAAGGTACTATCTTAAATCCTTAATGGACTTCTACGTTGTAGTTAAGTCCCTTGGATAATAAAGTACTATTCCAAAGTTTAAGGACAACATGTGTTGATATAGTTGAAGAGATTGGTTCGACAATCTAGTTAAAGACATCCTACGTCGATGTAGTTAAATATTCCTCTTGGGTAGTTTAGTTGAAGAGATTGGTTCGACAATCTAGTTAAAGACATCCTACGTCGATGTAGTTAAATATTCCTCTTGGGTAGTTTAGTTGAAGAGATTGGTTCGACAATCTAGTTAAAGACATCCTACGTCGATGTAGTTAAATATTTCTCTTGGGTAGTTTAGTTGAAGAGATTGGTTCGACAATCTAGTTAAAGACATCCTACGTCGATGTAGTTAAATATTTCTCTTGAGTAGTTTAGTTGAAGAGATTGGTTCGACAATCTAGTTAAAGACATCCTATGTTGATGTAGTTAAATATTTCTCTTGGGTAGTTTAGCTGTAGAGATTGTTCGTTGATCTAATCCTTTGGTGACCTAGTTAAAGAGACTCTATTGCAGTCAAGTTAAATCACCACAGGATTATTCGTTTGATTTTTTTTCCCATACGCATTATGAAATGAACTGTGCGGACTGTGCAAGGAAGTACGTAATTATAGAGGCCTACATAATTATGGAATTCAGTGCACAGAAACCACAGGAAGTTTTGTCATGTGTAAAGACCAATAGTGGCAAGAGTAATGATACGGGAGAAGTCTTGGACTTTGACCGATGTCATTTTATCCTACACTTCCCAATCATGAATTTAAGTTTCCTATGATAAGTCTTCATGGGAAACGTTCTCCTATCCATAGTTTGAAACTCCATGTTTTGCTGCTACAAGGACTTCACTTTGAGGGATTGACAATTTCGCTAAGAACCCTATCATGGCCCAGAGTTATACTTAGGGTTCAAGGGGTTCATTCAAAGCGAAAACATCACCGTCGTCCTCACAAGTTTCTCCTAAAATTAAATTTCGGGACGAAATTTCCTAAAGTAGGGGAGACTGTGACACCTGTGTCACTTCAACCATCAAACAAATGCCAAACCAATGAAATATTGTATTTCATACTTGGGATTTGTAAAAATATGTGTATCATTTGCACATATCAACTCTTGTTCGATTTCAAGCTTTAAATCGCTTTCTGGAGGGTTATACGCGCTCTGATGCGTAGATATAACCAGTTTATTGCAACGAACACTCCAGAATAGTGAAATAGGCTTAACATACCTTAAATAACCTTTTACATAACTTATAAATAAGTTTTGAAGGCTTTGGTATGGCAAAATCGAGTTAAATCGCTTACAGGGACTAAAGTTGACAAACTGCGAAAGTATGCCAATTTGAACTGTAACAGACATTCCGGAACATGACCATAAGTTAAACATACCATAAATATCCTTTACATAGCTTAGAGATAGGCTTTGAGGTGTTCGGTGTGCTAAAATAAACTTTTGGGTCATTCAGGGACTAAAAGCGTCAAAAAGTGCACAAGTTTGCATTTTCGCACATAACTTACGTTCTGAATACATCCGGACATCCAAAAATTTATGTAAGCACTAAAATATTTTATTTTAGTGTTTGGCATGAGAAAAATCCGTTCGTCGCGTCATTTGGATCGTTTTTCGCGCTTATGCGCATTCCGTCGTAATTAACCGAACAACGCAATCGTACGGCCAAACGGACCGACATCCGAGATATTTTTGAGCACATTTTAAGTTTCCTATACTTTAACATAATTGTGGAGCTTGAAATTGGGTTTGACGGGTGTTAGAAGTGCCAAAACACGACGATACACGCACAGGGGCCTTTCTGCCATTTTTGAAAGTTTCAGTTCTGCAAGGTCCTTACGGACCTCAACACTGATAATGTTGAGGTCCGTAAGCAGGGGTCAGATGCAGAAAAATGTTTTAAACAGCCTGTTAACAGCCCTTAACACTCTCCAAAGGCCAAGTGCCACATGTTAATCTCTTGTGGTGGCCAAAATCAGTTACCACAACATTCCGACAAGTGTACGGCCTAGATCATTCCCTCTTCTCCAAGAAACGATCCTAACGGTGGACCGAAATCTATAAATACCCATCACATTTTCACTCATTTCTCACAAGAATCTGATTTGAGAAGCTCTAAGTTGGAACCTTTGTTTCATACCTGAGCTACTTGAATCAAGATTAGCATTCGGGGACCCTTTGTAAGTGTTCCTTCGTTCTTTTATTGCTTTTCGAGTCCGAAAGTCAAACTTTGTTTGAACTTCGCAACGTGATTGTAATCACGATGGTTATAGTCCCTTGTGACTATGCCTACTGATTACCACGTTGTCTAGGGTCGTAAGGGTAAGCGATCTAATAAATCGCTTATACCTTCGAACCCGACCCATTTGGTCGATCATTAGGATCCGACCAAACACATTAGGTGACCATAGCATATAGGGAATAACCTTCCGAGGTTATACCTTATGGTCGCTTCGTTTAAGTAGTTGTATGATAGGTAGTTTATATGCCTTAGGTAAATTACCAAAATACCCCTTTGATGCCAAAATTCATTTTAAACATATGTAACATAACTTTTGACATCTAAACTGATTTGACAACAATATTAGACATGTTAAGGCATATGTTACTTGTCATAGGACTAGTTAGGCGGTCCGAACGCGTTTTACGCAAACGACGCGTAAAAGTAGCACAAGCTACCTAAACGGGTCGTAACTGTAACACCCGTGTCACTCCAACCATCAGACAAATGCCAAACCAATGAAATATAGTATTTCATACTTGGGATTTGTAAAAATATGTGTATCGTTTACACATATCAATTCCTGTTCGATCTCAAGCTTTAAATCGCTTTCTGGAGGGTTATACGCGCTCTGATGTGTAGATATAACCAGTTTAATCCAACGAACACTCCGGAATAGTGAAATAGGCTTAACATACCTTAAATAACCTTTACATAACTTAGATATAAGTTTTGGAAGGTTTGGTGTGGTGAAATCAAAGTTTAATCGCTTACAGGGACTAAAGTTGACAAACTGCGAAAGTATGCCAATTTGAACTGTAACAGACCTTCTGGAGCATGACCATAAGTTAAACATACCACAAACATCCTTTACATAGCTTAGAAATAGGCTTTGAGGTGTTCGGTATGCTAAAATAAACTTTTGTGTCATTCAGGGACTAAAAGTGTCAAAAAGTGCACAAGTTTGCATTTTTACGCATAACTTACGTTCTGAATACATCCGGACATCCAAAAATTTATATAAGCATGACTATATTATATTTGAGTGTTCGCTTTAAGAAAAATCCTTTCGTTTCGTCATTTGGTTCGTTTTTCGCGCTTATGCGCATTCCGTCGTAATTAAGCGAACATCGCGTTCGTACGGCCAAACGAACCGACATCCGAGATATTTTTGAACACATTTTAAGTTCCCTATACTTTAACTTCATTTTAGAGCTTTGAAATGGGGTTAACGGGCCTTAAACGTGTCGAAAATGGCCTAAATACAGTTCAGGGACCAAAAGTGTAATTCTGCCGAAATAGTGCCTAGCGGTGCGCTACACTTTAAGCGTAGCGGTGCGCTAGGGGTCTGCTGACCAGATTCAGAGTTTCTAAACAGCAGGCTGCAGCTGTTACAACCTCAACCACATGTTCTAAAATGCTTAGTCAGCTGATAAGATCATATTTTAGTCACCATAAGGTTCCAACACATGTACGGCCTTGATCATTTCCCCTTTTCCAAGAAACGATCTCAACGGTGGACCGAATACTATAAATACCCCAACACCCCAATGCAAAACTTACAAGAATTCTGATTTTTGAGAGCTCTAAGTTGAAACCATTGTTTCATACCTGAGTTCTTGAAGTCGGGATTAGCATTCGGGGACCCTGGGTTAGTATTCTTTCGTTCTTTTCCTTATTTTACTGCTTTTCGAGTCAGAAAGTCAAACTTTGTTTGACTTTCAGCGTTGACCAGTAATGGTCAATGCGAAGTTCGTTTGAACTTCGCAACGTGAGTGTAATCACGTTGGTCATAGTCCCTTGGGACTATGCCCACTGATTACCACGTTGTCTAGAGTCGTAGGGTAGGCGATCTAATAAATCGCCTATACCTTCGAACTCGACCCATTTGGTCGATCATTAGGATCCGACCAAACACATTAGGTGACCATAGTAGGTAGGGAATAACCTTCCGAGGTTATACCCTATGGTCACATCGTTTAAGTAGTTGTATGATAGGTAGTTTATATGCCTTAGGTAAATTACCAGAATACCCTTTTCATGTATAATTGGTAATTAATCATATGTAACCTAAACTTTTGTCACATAACTGATTATGTAACATGTTTAGGCATATAACACTTGTCATAGGACTAGTTAGACGGTCCGAACGCGTTTCACGCGCACGACGCGTTAAAGTAGCATAAGCTTCCTAAACGAGTCGTAATGGGTCGTAAACAGTTAGGTTAAGTTTCATTTAGTATGTAGGCTTTGATTAACCATATCATATGAGTTCCTACACTCATTTGGTTTACAAACCCTCATGCTACCCAGTCTTCCGATTTAGGTCCGGTTTATTAATGTAGTTACCTATACTAGGTGCCGTTTGATATCCGCGATCTCTAGCATTGTTTAGTTGTTACTCAAGGACTACTGAGCAATCTCAGGTGAGTACATAGACCCCTCTTTTACTGTTTTCCAAACTGTTTTGGGGTGGAACACATGTGCCTACTTGTTACTTTCATGCTTTCCTGTTTTCAAATCATATACTTCCTATGTTCATTAGTACATTATAGTACATGATTTCATTACATTTCATACTAGGTGTGCCATTGTGTGCATTACTTAGTACATTGTTTTACATTACATCACATGCTACGTATGTCTATTGTTGCATACTTAGTACAGGTCGCATGCTACGTATGTATGTTGTTGCATACTTAGTACAGATATTTCAGTTCACATGCTATGTATGTTTGTTGTAGCATACTTAGTACATTTCTTATTCATCATATACTTACATTTTGGACGCATATTACATGATTTACATTGATCATGCATTTACTACATAAAACATAACTTTGATTTAAACCAAGTTTTACTTCAATACTTTGTTTTGTGCATATGGTTTAGTTGAGACCTTTCACTTGCCATACATGACATATTTGACATAGACATTTAACATGGATATTTGACATAGACAATTTGACATGATTTACATCTTGACATGAACATTTTACATTGTTTGGTTTGGTTTGATTAAGTGATTAAGTAACGATGCGTGTGTAATATGATACAAGCATGGTGGATACGCCGCTGGTACTTCCTATATATAAGTGTTTGTATGGTATTACATGTCGTAACGTTATTTGAATCATTTCAGTTTGAGACATAGAACATTTTATACAAATAACATATTTTTCACAAGACATTGATTTACAAACAACTTATCTAATACAAACTCATTTTACATGGTTATTCATTTAACCATACATTATACATTATTTATACATATCATCTGGTCTTATCGATTTTCAAATGATTTACAAAACAAAGCAAATAACAAGGTTCATGACTAAACATTTTCTCAAACATAAGTCATGAAACCTATTTTCACAAAACCTATGTATCTCACCGGCATTTTTATGCTGACGTACCATATTTTCACATGTGTTTTTCAGGAACTGTTGCGTAAGATGATCAAGATACACATAGGCAGACTTGGGCTTTAGTGACAATAAAAGATGCAAGACTAGTTAATTTTGTTGTATTTATTTATTTGTTAAGACATTGTAACACTTTTAATCAATAAAACGAAACTTCAATTGCCATGGATTTGAAACATTAATTCTGTTACAACACTCCCCGATGTTTCTGCCACGTTTTGTATGTTCCACGTGGTCGGGGTGTGACAGAAAAGATGGTATCAGAGCCAATGGTTATAGGGAATTAGGTTATTAGTAATGCTTTGACCTAGTCTATAACTTTCTTAGGACCCTAACGCGAGTTTACTTGCGTTTAGTCATAAAACAATACCGTCACCTATCCTTAGGCGACGACCACAACAAGAACATAAATTTCAAAACCGCTTTGAAAACTAGTCATCTGTTCTAGGATGATTAATTACAAGGTTTTGAACCCTCTGTTATATGGTTTCGAACCCCTTTAAGTTTTCAAAATCTCATCAAGGTTTTGGGTTTTAAATAATGTGAACACGTGCAAACTGGAAGGGTGAATGCCTGTATTCTGGGTTTTCTGTCTAGGCAAGCACTTCGTATACATCTCATCAGACGCGAGACCAGTTGTGCTTACCTGGGAATTCTTGGGATGAGTGTTCACTTATAGGCGAGCATGTCTTCGCGATACATTATTTTTGATCCATTTACTTTAATTTAGTCACTGTGTGTCGTTTGTTGCTTTGTAGTAACAAACAAATGACCACTACCCTTGCTTTCATCAGATTTGTTCATCTCATTCTTTTCATCTAATTCTTTCACTCGTTTCCTTTCATGTTTCCTCTTTTTAGAATGCCTCCTCGACGCGAAAATCAGATGGCGCCTGCCGAGCTGGCGGAAATCATCGCGCAGCAAATGGCTGCTGCCTTCCCAAATCTTTGTGCTCAAATAATACAAGCCATCAACAACAATAATGCTCTCTGCAGCTTCAAGACGTTCAACTCGGCCAAGCCATCAAAGTTTTCTGGGTCTCAAGGAGCGACAGCACTTCTGCAATGGTTCGAGAGTCTAGAGAGCACCTTCAGGCATGTACAATGTCCAAATGAGCGAAAGGTAGATTTCGCATCTAGTGTCTTTGAGAAACGAGCCTTGACATGGTGGAACGGTGTGGTGAGAGATAGGGGTGCTGAAGTGGCACTGGCCCAAACATGGGAAGAACTTAGAGCACTGATGATGAAGGAATTCTGTCCTCGTCACGAGATCAGGGCCTTGGAAAGGGAATTCGATGATCTTAAGCAAGACAGCGGCGAACATCGAGCATACACTGATCGATATGAGGAGCTGAGCCTGTTGTGCCCTACCATGGTTACGCCTTTGGATAAGGCGATCGAAAAGTACATTGATGGTCTCCCTGACATAGTTCAAGACATTGTTACTGGTAGTAACCCCACTACGGTTAGGCAGGCCATTGAGCTATCTGCAACGTTGACTGAATCTCAGATCAGGAAACGTAAGCTTTTCCGAAAGGGTGACAAGAAACCGCTAGAGGAATCAAAGGCCATGGATGAGCAGACTGGATCCCTTGAGCGGTCAAAGAAGCAAAAGGCTTCTCAGAACTTCGCCATGGTCGCTCACAATGGTCAAGCCGCCCCCAACCAACCAGCTAAACCCCGTGCTAGGAAGCCATACAATGGAACTTCACCCTTGTGCAACCAATGTGGCCTACATCATCATGCTAAAATGAAGTGCCGCGAATGTCAAATTTGTGGACTTAAAGGTCATGTGGCAAAAGTTTGCGTTGCAGCAGTTGCACCGAATCAAGCCGACAACAAACCTGCTCGAGCTCGCTTTCCACCAGGTTCTTGCAACAAATGTGGTGAGATGGGACATATCCGAAGAATTTGCCCAAAGCGTGCTAATGCTAATCCAGCACAGAGATGAGCATCTGATCGACTAGAAGACAACACTCTTTAGAAATAATCACATCTTATGTATTATTTTCTTTTGTTGTCGAGGTCCATGAAACAGTTGTTATCATTGTTAATAAATAAATCTTTTTATTTACATTGCAATGTATATTATGTGGTTGTATGCATAAACAACATATCCCCTACAATACCGACAATCAAGGAACCACATTCCTTGAAGAACAAACTACCCCCAAAATTCTTCCATTTTACAATCTCTTGCGTTTTACACAAAGATCCTAAGTACCCGTCTCTTGCAAAGAGATGAGGTACAAGGTGCAAGTTATAATTCTGTACGAATACCCCAAGTACCACTATAAATTCTTAATAGGGTACTCAAGGGTATTTCCGTATGTCCTAAATTATTGTGTACCTTAATTCGAATATTGCGTTTTCCTGAAAACGAAAATCGAATTTTTGGTAGATCATCCTATCTTCATGAATGGATTCTTGAAATGATTAAAGTGCCAAATGAAATCCACGAATTGGATTCCTGGTGTGCTTTAAGTATCCGCGTCCAAAGATAACAAATTAATAAACAAAGTCAAACAACTATGTGATTATGTGCTTATGTGTTTCCTTTTATGTTTTTGTGTGATCCAAGTTTTGTCATCCAAATCCTCATAGAATCTTCCATATCTTCGTATAAGGGATTCATAGTAGGATATCCAAAGGTACTATATTAAATCCTCAATGGGCTTCTACGTTGTAGTTAAGTCCCTTGGATTTTATTGTACTATTCCATAATTAGACCCCTTGAGTGGTCTAGTTAAACAGATTGATCCAAAAATCTGGTTAAGTATATCAAATGATGATATAGCTGAAAGGACTCCTTGGAGGTCTAATTAAAAAGATCATGTGTTGATCTGATTAAAAAGGACCCTATGGTAGTCTAGTCACACTCATCACAGGTTTGATATTTTCTTCCCCTACACATCATGAAATGCACTGTGCGGACTGTGCAAGGAATTACGTAATTATGGACGCGTACATAATTATGGAAATTCAGTGCACAGAGACCACAGCGAATTTTGTCATGTATTCCGTTCATTTTTGTTTCTGAAGATGTAAAATGACTATTCTGTTCATTTTTGTTTCTGAAGATGTAAAATGACTATTCCGTTCATTTTTGTTTCTGAAGATGTAAAATGACTATTCCGTTCATTTTTGTTTCTGAAGATGTAAAATGACCATTCTGTTCATTTTTGTTTCTGAAGATGTAAAATGACCTTTCCGTTCATTTTTGTTTCTGAAGATGTAAAATGACCATTCCGTTCATTTTTGTTTCTGAAGATGTAAAATGACCATTCCGTTCATTTTTGTTTCTGAAGATGTAAAATGACCATTCTGTTCATTTTTGTTTCTGAAGATGTAAAATGACCTTTCCGTTCATTTTTGTTTCTGAAGATGTAAAATGACTATTCCGTTCATTTTTGTTTCTGAAGATGTAAAATGACTATTCCGTTCATTTTTGTTTCCGAAGATGTAAAATGACCATTCTGTTCATTTTTGTTTCTGAAGATGTAAAATGACCATTCCGTTCATTTTTGTTTCTGAAGATGTAAAATGACTATTCCGTTCATTTTTGTTTCCGAAGATGTAAAATGACCATTCTGTTCATTTTTGTTTCTGAAGATGTAAAATGACCATTCCGTTCATTTTTGTTTCTGAAGATGTAAAATGACCATTCTGTTCATTTTTGTTTCTGAAGATGTAAAATGACCTTTCCGTTCATTTTTGTTTCTGAAGATGTAAAATGACCATTCCGTTCATTTTTGTTTCTGAAGATGTAAAATGACCATTCCGTTCATTTTTGTTTCTGAAGATGTAAAATGACCATTCTGTTCATTTTTGTTTCTGAAGATGTAAAATGACCTTTCCGTTCATTTTTGTTTCTGAAGATGTAAAATGACTATTCCGTTCATTTTTGTTTCTGAAGATGTAAAATGACTATTCCGTTCATTTTTGTTTCCGAAGATGTAAAATGACCATTCTGTTCATTTTTGTTTCTGAAGATGTAAAATGACCATTCCGTTCATTTTTGTTTCTGAAGATGTAAAATGACTATTCTGTTCATTTTTGTTTCTGAAGATGTAAAATGACTATTCCGTTCATTTTTGTTTCCGAAGATGTAAAATGACCATTCTGTTCATTTTTGTTTCTGAAGATGTAAAATGACCATTCCGTTCACTTTTGTTTCTGAAGATGTAAAATGACTATTCTGTTCATTTGTTTCTGAATAATGCCTGTTGAAAATAACTCCGTTCATTTTTCAATTCTGAAAAATGTCCGTTAAAGAGAAATAACAGGATTATGGCTTTCATATCTCTGGTGATTATTTGACACAAAGCCACAGTTAGACTCCTACGAATTAATTTCGGGACGAAATTTCCTAAAGTAGGGGAGACTGTAACACCCGTGTCACTCCAACCATCAGACAAATGCCAAACCAATGAAATATAGTATTTCATACTTGGGATTTGTAAAAATATGTGTATCGTTTACACATATCAATTCCTGTTCGATCTCAAGCTTTAAATCGCTTTCTGGAGGGTTATACGCGCTCTGATGTGTAGATATAACCAGTTTAATCCAACGAACACTCCGGAATAGTGAAATAGGCTTAACATACCTTAAATAACCTTTACATAACTTAGATATAAGTTTTGGAAGGTTTGGTGTGGTGAAATCAAAGTTTAATCGCTTACAGGGACTAAAGTTGACAAACTGCGAAAGTATGCCAATTTGAACTGTAACAGACCTTCTGGAGCATGACCATAAGTTAAACATACCACAAACATCCTTTACATAGCTTAGAAATAGGCTTTGAGGTGTTCGGTATGCTAAAATAAACTTTTGTGTCATTCAGGGACTAAAAGTGTCAAAAAGTGCACAAGTTTGCATTTTTACGCATAACTTACGTTCTGAATACATCCGGACATCCAAAAATTTATATAAGCATGACTATATTATATTTGAGTGTTCGCTTTAAGAAAAATCCTTTCGTTTCGTCATTTGGTTCGTTTTTCGCGCTTATGCGCATTCCGTCGTAATTAAGCGAACATCGCGTTCGTACGGCCAAACGAACCGACATCCGAGATATTTTTGAACACATTTTAAGTTCCCTATACTTTAACTTCATTTTAGAGCTTTGAAATGGGGTTAACGGGCCTTAAACGTGTCGAAAATGGCCTAAATACAGTTCAGGGACCAAAAGTGTAATTCTGCCGAAATAGTGCCTAGCGGTGCGCTACACTTTAAGCGTAGCGGTGCGCTAGGGGTCTGCTGACCAGATTCAGAGTTTCTAAACAGCAGGCTGCAGCTGTTACAACCTCAACCACATGTTCTAAAATGCTTAGTCAGCTGATAAGATCATATTTTAGTCACCATAAGGTTCCAACACATGTACGGCCTTGATCGTTTCCCCTTTTCCAAGAAACGATCTCAACGGTGGACCGAATACTATAAATACCCCAACACCCCAATGCAAAACTTACAAGAATTCTGATTTTTGAGAGCTCTAAGTTGAAACCATTGTTTCATACCTGAGTTCTTGAAGTCGGGATTAGCATTCGGGGACCCTGGGTTAGTATTCTTTCGTTCTTTTCCTTATTTTACTGCTTTTCGAGTCAGAAAGTCAAACTTTGTTTGACTTTCAGCGTTGACCAGTAATGGTCAATGCGAAGTTCGTTTGAACTTCGCAACGTGAGTGTAATCACGTTGGTCATAGTCCCTTGGGACTATGCCCACTGATTACCACGTTGTCTAGAGTCGTAGGGTAGGCGATCTAATAAATCGCCTATACCTTCGAACTCGACCCATTTGGTCGATCATTAGGATCCGACCAAACACATTAGGTGACCATAGTAGGTAGGGAATAACCTTCCGAGGTTATACCCTATGGTCACATCGTTTAAGTAGTTGTATGATAGGTAGTTTATATGCCTTAGGTAAATTACCAGAATACCCTTTTCATGTATAATTGGTAATTAATCATATGTAACCTAAACTTTTGTCACATAACTGATTATGTAACATGTTTAGGCATATAACACTTGTCATAGGACTAGTTAGACGGTCCGAACGCGTTTCACGCGCACGACGCGTTAAAGTAGCATAAGCTTCCTAAACGAGTCGTAATGGGTCGTAAACAGTTAGGTTAAGTTTCATTTAGTATGTAGGCTTTGATTAACCATATCATATGAGTTCCTACACTCATTTGGTTTACAAACCCTCATGCTACCCAGTCTTCCGATTTAGGTCCGGTTTATTAATGTAGTTACCTATACTAGGTGCCGTTTGATATCCGCGATCTCTAGCATTGTTTAGTTGTTACTCAAGGACTACTGAGCAATCTCAGGTGAGTACATAGACCCCTCTTTTACTGTTTTCCAAACTGTTTTGGGGTGGAACACATGTGCCTACTTGTTACTTTCATGCTTTCCTGTTTTCAAATCATATACTTCCTATGTTCATTAGTACATTATAGTACATGATTTCATTACATTTCATACTAGGTGTGCCATTGTGTGCATTACTTAGTACATTGTTTTACATTACATCACATGCTACGTATGTCTATTGTTGCATACTTAGTACAGGTCGCATGCTACGTATGTATGTTGTTGCATACTTAGTACAGATATTTCAGTTCACATGCTATGTATGTTTGTTGTAGCATACTTAGTACATTTCTTATTCATCATATACTTACATTTTGGACGCATATTACATGATTTACATTGATCATGCATTTACTACATAAAACATAACTTTGATTTAAACCAAGTTTTACTTCAATACTTTGTTTTGTGCATATGGTTTAGTTGAGACCTTTCACTTGCCATACATGACATATTTGACATAGACATTTAACATGGATATTTGACATAGACAATTTGACATGATTTACATCTTGACATGAACATTTTACATTGTTTGGTTTGGTTTGATTAAGTGATTAAGTAACGATGCGTGTGTAATATGATACAAGCATGGTGGATACGCCGCTGGTACTTCCTATATATAAGTGTTTGTATGGTATTACATGTCGTAACGTTATTTGAATCATTTCAGTTTGAGACATAGAACATTTTATACAAATAACATATTTTTCACAAGACATTGATTTACAAACAACTTATCTAATACAAACTCATTTTACATGGTTATTCATTTAACCATACATTATACATTATTTATACATATCATCTGGTCTTATCGATTTTCAAATGATTTACAAAACAAAGCAAATAACAAGGTTCATGACTAAACATTTTCTCAAACATAAGTCATGAAACCTATTTTCACAAAACCTATGTATCTCACCGGCATTTTTATGCTGACGTACCATATTTTCACATGTGTTTTTCAGGAACTGTTGCGTAAGATGATCAAGATACACATAGGCAGACTTGGGCTTTAGTGACAATAAAAGATGCAAGACTAGTTAATTTTGTTGTATTTATTTATTTGTTAAGACATTGTAACACTTTTAATCAATAAAACGAAACTTCAATTGCCATGGATTTGAAACATTAATTCTGTTACAACACTCCCCGATGTTTCTGCCACGTTTTGTATGTTCCACGTGGTCGGGGTGTGACAGTAACGGGTCATGAGCACTTAGGTTAGGTTTCATTTAGTATGTAGGCTTTGTTAAACCATATTACACGAGTCACCATACTCGTTTGGTTTACGAACCCTCATCCTATCCGATCCTCCGATATAGGTCCGGTTTATTAACATAGTTACCTATATTAGGTGCCGTTTGATTCCGTGATCTCTAGCATTGCTTGGTGGTTATCTTAGGATTTCTGAGCAATCTCAAGTGAGTACATAGACCCCTCTTTTACTGTTTTCCAAACTGTTTTGGGGTGAAACACATGTGCCTACTTGTTACTTTCGTGCTTTCCTGTTTTCACATCATATACTTGTTATGTTCATTAGTACACTATTAGTACATGATTTACATTACATTTCTGCTATGTATGTTGACTGATAGCATGTTAGCACATTGATTTACATGACTTTTCTGCTTTGTATGTTAACTTAGCATACTTAGTACATCACTTTACAATACATTTCATGCTATGTACGCCCATTGTGTGCATACTTAGTACATTGTTTTACATTACACTTATGCTATGTATTTCCATTACGTGCATACTTAGTACATTGTTTTACATTACATTTCTGTTGCATATGCTCATCCAGCATATGAACACATTATACTACATTTTGAACCGTTGTAACCATTTGATTATGTGAACCGTCGTAACCCTTTGATTATATGAACCGTTTGTAACTATTGAACCGTGTGAACCAGTTGTATCTGTTGACATGATTTACATTTGACAATAGACATTTGACTATACATAAACATTTCTACAATTGTTAAACATTTTACTTTGGTGCTTTGGTTTGAGTAAGTGATTTAAGTAACGAGGCGTATGTAATAAGATACAAGCACGGTGGATACGCCGCAGGTACTTCCTATATATAAGTGTTTGTATGGTATTACATATTGTAGCGTTATTTGAATCATTTCAATTTGAGACATATAACATTTTAACAAAATTCAATCAATGTTCAATAACCAATATAAATATCTTTTGTAAAAACAGCAAAATATAAAGTAATTACTAGTCTGTTCGGTTGGAGCTCGATATTGCGTTTTTAACAAAACTATATAAAATAAAACAACGTTATTAGTCGCGACTTAAACATTTACCATCTTTAGTGTCGAAAAATCGAACCGCCTAACTGAGTTGACCGAGTCAACTCACTGTTGACCTGAGTTCGACCGAGTCGAATCAAACCTTGACCCGAACCGTCTGACGTGACCCGAACCGCCTGACCCGAAACTGAACCCGCTGACCAGTTGACTTTGTTGACCATTTAGTTTGACCATCCTCGACCGGCTCTGACTGTTGACCCGTAAAAAATCCGAAACAAACCAAACCCGAACCAGACTTAAACAATCTCGAACCAAGCACCTGTTATCATTGTGCCATCATAATCAACATCATCATCAATAGCGTCATCATTAATTCCGTCACCGGCTCCGCCGGTTTCACCGGCCGGAGTCCGGTCGACTTTCTTTTAGAGAGACAGAACGAGAGAGGAGGGGGGGGCTTACCTTTGTTTCGACGGAACACTTGGTCAAAACGCCATCACCGCCGCCACTCTACCGCCGCCGCAAGCGGCGTTCGTCGCCGGAAAACATCGACGCCGGCTCCGCCGGTCGTCGGATCTGAGTCAGAGAGGGAGTGAGAACAGGAGGTGGGGCTGTGCTCGTCGGAGGAGACCACTACCGCCGTCGTAGTGGTGGTGCTGCTGCCAAGAACCACCGCCAGCCGCCGCTGGCTACCGACGTCCTTCGCCGGTTTCGTCGGCGCTCCGCCGATGTCACCGGCCGGAGATTCTTGAGGGAGAGAGAGATTGACAAGGGGGTGTTGAGAGATGAGCTCTGCTTCTTAGTTGTGAGTGTATGTTTAGCTATGGTCAGTATATAAGAGAAATTAGGAGGGGATAGAGTTTTGTTTGTGAAGATGGAGATTTCTGTGTGTTTGCTTGAAGTGTGTGTGTGTGTCTGATATACATATCGAGAGAGAGGGTAGGACCCTTTCTTTGTGTGTGTAAAATAAATGTCTGCACACTTGAATAATAATGGAGGGTTAAGGGCCTTATATAGATCTTATTGAGATCTTGTGAGGATTTGTAAATCTTGAGTAGATTTTTTTTAAATCTTATATAGATTTTGCAAAGATTTTATAAGATCATGAAAGATCTTGCCAGGATTTTATAGAGATTTTATTGAGATTTTAGAGGATTTTATAAGATCTTGATAGTAAAAAATCTCTATGTGCAGGTTTAGGCTTGTGGGTTTTGGGCTTGGGCCCAGGGCCCACAAGCCTATCTCATGTGTAAATGGCCCATAATTCCTACGAGACGCGTTTTTAAAACCGAAATCACCGTATCCTAGTAAAGTAATATTTCAGAGTTAAAAACGTGTAAAAATAATATCGGTATCCGTCGTAGTCGCTTTCGTGCGTTGATAACGCTAATAATCGTGAAAAATTACATCGTTGCCGTCTTTAATCCGTTTTCTAATCCGGTTTCATCTGTAGTTACTAAAATTTTATTACGGAGCTTAATATAGCGTCAAATGTAGGTTCTAAAGGTGACAGGCGTCTCCGTCGTTTCCGTTTCGTTGCCGATGCGTTTCCTAACATCGCCTTTTTAGTTCACGTTTCCATTTGTGTCGCACGGAAGCCCAATAAATTCACAAAATTAATTCATAAATATAAAATATTCTTAGAAAATCCGTATTTGTCGGCGTTGTCAGTATTTTGTTCGGTTTCAGTTCGTTGTCGCGTAATATTTAGCAGATTTCCCGTAAATCACCATACGCGCACTGTATAGTCGAATAAACGTTCCTAGGCACTCCAAAGGCCTAATTAAGTTAATTTGCGCTGTAAACACTATTTATTATTGCATTAATCACATGTTAATCATGTAATTAAGAGTCGTAAATCACCGGTTGTCACATTTTGTGTGGGTTAGGTGGGTAACGACTGAATCTGTGATTGTTAACTTACCCTTTGGTGGTTTGTTAATACGAGTTGAACGATGGACGAGTTACGAAGGTTTGAATGTTATAAGCGAGACGACCAAAAGTAGTTTTCACAATTAAAACGAGAACGATTTGAACGAGAACAATATTAAACGATTGAATGCTTTTGAACGATTGAACGAGAACGATTTGAAACGATGTCACACAAACGAAGCTTACTAAACGATATAAACCATACGAGTTTTATTACGAGAACGATTTACGAGTTGGTTACTTAAACAAATGTTTTGAGTTAAGATTCATGGCATCGAGGTTTTATAAACTATAACCAATCTGTTTTGACTTGGTTATTCATTTTACAATACAAATGGCTTACAAAATAAGGTTTTCTAATATCGATTAACGAGGTTGTACGAGTTATTTAAACAAATAAACGAGCCATGAATCTGACACTCACACAAAACCTATGTGCTCGCCAGCATTTCTTTGCTGACTTTGTTTTTACATATGTTTCAGGTGATGTTGCTTGATGTTGATTGCTAGGATGCATGAGTCACATAGGATCTGGACGAGGCCTTAATAACAATGATAGTCGATAAATAACTTGCTTGTTTCATGCTAAAACATTGTAAATTACTTAATGAATAAATAAAACGAAACTCCTTTGTATCCATGGTTGCGAAACAATAATTCTGTTACAACACTCCCCGACGTTTCCGCCACGATTATTGTTTTACGTGGTCGGGGTGTGACAGTTGATTTCATACATTTGGATTTTGGTTAAACTTTACATTATGCTTCTGCTGAACACATCGAGTTATAAATTATGTTTTGTAACACTTTATATTAATGAATGAAAGATTTTACTTGAAATCTTGTTATGAGTTCAATGTGATTAGTGGCTAGATCCTGGTACGTCACACGCTTCGCGGGGGATTCCGCATGTGGTATTTTGGGGGTGTGACAGTACAACAGCCATTTGCTGTGAAATGATTGCTGCCAGTTCGGCATTAGGTAGCTGATTTTCGCGTCGAGGAGGCATTCTAAAAGAGGAAACATGAGAGAAAACGAGTGAGATAATAAGATGAAAAACGGGATGATACAAAAATCGACAAAAGCAAAGATGGTGGTCATTGGCTGTTTGCTTTGTTTTGAGCTAGGGCAGTGTTTGTCTAGTCTTTGTGCTTGGTTTTGGTTGTATGTTTGGTCGTTGGTTGTATTCTAGTCTTGCGTTGTCTAGACTAGTAGTGTGTGTCAGTGTCTTGGCACACCCTGTTCTTTTTTGTTGGTGATTTATAAAATTTACCGGGGTAACCCTTTACCCAAAAAACAAAGATGGTGGTCATTCGTCCGTACCACAAAGCAAACAAACGACAAACAGTGACTAATCAAAGTAAATAGGTCAAAATAATGTATCGCGAAGACATGCTTTAGCCTATAAGTGGACACTCACCCCAAGAGTTCCCAGGTAAGAGTGACTGGTCCGATTATGTGGATTTGTACGAACACTCTAGCTTAGACAGAAAACTCGAGGTACGGGCACCCACCGTTCTAGAATGTACGTGTTCACATTATTTAGACCCTAAACTTTGACGAGATTTTGAAAACTTGGAAGGCACAAGGCCAAAAGAATCATTCAAAAAATGGATGATTGAATTTTCATAATCATTTTGAAAAATTTGAGGGTTCAAAACCTTATAACAAATCATTTAAGAATAGATGATTGATTTTCAAAAAGCGTTTTGGAAAATTGTGTTCTTGTTTTGGTAATCACCTAAAGATAGATGACGGTAGTGTTTTAAGATCTAAACACAAACTAACTTGTGTTAGGGTCCTAGAAAAGTTATAGTCTAGGTCAAAGCATTACTAATAACCTAATTCCCTATAACCATTGGCTCTGATACCAACTCTTCTGTCACACCCTGACCGCGTAAAACAACAAACCGCGGCGGAAACGTCCGGGAGTCGAGCAACAGAATTATTTAACAACCATGGTATTTAAAGTTTTGTTTTATTTAGAGTTAAATGCCATTTTAGTCCCTGTGGTTTGGGCCATTTTGCCAGTTTAGTCCAAAGGTTTCATTTTTAACCTGTGGGTCCAAAAAGGTTTCACAGTTGCCATTTTAGTCCACTGGGTTAACTTCATCCATTTTTTCTGTTAACCAGAAGGCCAATTCGGTAATTTTGTATGTAATTCTGTTAACTAAAAGAGCAATTCAGCCATATAAAATGACTCAATTGTTCTTCTCGTTAACAGAAAAAATGGGTGGAGTTAACCCAGTGGACTAAAATGGCAACGGTGAAACCTTTTTGGACCCACAGGTTAAAAATGAAACCTTTGGACTAAACTGGCAAAATGACCCAAACCACAGGGACTAAAATGGCATTTAACTCTTTTATTTATAAACAAAAAGGATTACATTGTCTTAGAACAGAAGAAACAAAGAGTACATAACATAGTTAAATTATTCTAGCTTCATTTTATGTCACTAAGGCACAGGTCCGCCTAAGTGTATCTT
This sequence comes from Helianthus tuberosus, assembly GCA_030545235.1. Taxonomy (NCBI): domain Eukaryota; kingdom Viridiplantae; phylum Streptophyta; class Magnoliopsida; order Asterales; family Asteraceae; genus Helianthus; species Helianthus tuberosus. The sequence continues at coordinate 67,939,970 of CM060356.1, read as the reverse complement.
GATCATTCCTATGCATCAGCTCCTGAAAACACATGTGAAAATAGGTACGTCAGCATAAAAATGCCTGTGAGATACATAGGTTTTGTTAAAATAAGATTCATGACTTGTAAGTTTAAAGGAAATGTTTAACTAAAGTTAGTCATGAATTTTGTAAAGTGTTTTCTTTTATAAACCATACGAAAATTGATAAGAAATCAGAAGGTATAAAAGAAAGAATGTATGGTTAAATAAATAACCAAGTAAAATGAGTTTGTATAAGATATGTTGTTTGTAAAATAATGTTTTGTGAAAATATGTTATTTGTATAAGATGTAATATGTCTAAATTGAAATGGTTTAAATAACGCTACGATATGTAATATCATAAAAGCACTTATATATAGGAAGTACCAGCGGCGTATCCACCATGCTTTTATCATATTACACACGCCTCGTTACTTAAATCACTTACCCAAACAAACCACCAAAATGTCTTGTTTAAACCAATGTCAAAATGTTTATGTGTAAACAATGTCTATTGTCATAAATCATGTAATGTGTAATCAAATGTTATGTATGGCAAGTAAAAATGTCAACTAATGCCATAGGTAAAATGCACAAAACAATGTATTTGAATAAATCATAGTTTAATCCAAAAGTTATGTTTTGTAAAATAAATGCATGTGCTAGTAGGTGCGACTGCTTACATTATTTGGCAAGAGCGTAATGCAAGACTTTTTAAAAACCAATCGCGTCCACCGGATGTAATCTGCAGTATCATTCTAAAGACAGTTCGTTACAAATTAATGGGAGTGAATTTCAAACCTTGTGCTAATGTCAGAAGGCTGCTTGGAAAATGGGAGATCAATGAAGACACTATGAAGGATGATGGGGGCTGATTAACTCGTTTGTATTTGTATGTGTTTCTAGATGTTAGTCTAGTCGTTGTCTTTTGGGTCCTTTGGTTTGTTTTTGGTTTACGCTCCTGAGGCATGTCTCTCGAGTGAACTAGTGAGGATGTCCCCTCTCTACTTGTTTTATGTGTTTGTGAATATATAAAATCACCGGGGTAACCCTTTACCCAAAAAAAAATGCATGCTTTACTGATACAAACATCTATGCGGTATTGTTAAAACGCATTCATTCAAGCCTTGCGACTGTGGAGACAAACCTTTAAACAAATTAAAGATTTATCAAAAATTATGAACATCGGATTCAGTCATTTCCTACTTCCAAACAAACCTAGGAAGCCAGAAATGGTAGTTGTCAATTCCTATGGTACCACTACTTACTACCGAGCGGCATGGCCAATGTTAATGAACGTACATTTGTCCCGTTAAACAATGTCACACCCCGAACGCGTAAAACAACGAAACCGCGGCGGAAACGTCGGGGAGTGTTGTAACAGAATTATTGTTTCACAACCATGGAAATTAAAGTTATGTTTTATTTATAAACAAAGGTGTCACATTGTCTTAAAACAACTTAAACAAAGAGTACATCACATAATTAAACTAGTTCTAGCTTCGTTTTATGTCACTAAGGCACAGGTCCGCCTAAGTGTATTTTGACCATCCTATACAACAGCTCCTGAAAACACATATGAAAATAGGTACGTCAGCATAAAAATGCATGTGAGATACATAGGTTTTGTTAAAATAGGATTCATGACTTAAGTTTAAAGAAATGTTTAATAAAAATTAGTCATGAATCTTGTTTAATGTTTTTCTTTTATAAATCCTAAAAAGTGATAAGAAAATCTGATGGTATATAAAAGAAAGATGTTTAGTTAAATAATTAAGTAAAAATGAGTTTGTATAAAGTAAGTTGATTGTAAAACAATGTTTATGTGAAAATATGTTGTAAATGTAATATGTCTAAACTGAAATGGTTTAAATAACGCTACGATATGTAATGCCATAAAAGCACTTATATATAGGAAGTACCAGTGGCGTATCCACCATGCTTTCATCATATTACACACGTCCCGTTATATAAATCACTTACCCAAACAAACCACCAACATGTCTTATTTAAACAATTGTCAAATGTTTATGTATACAATGTCTATTGTCAAATGTAAATCATGTATTGTGTATCAAATGTTATGTATGGCAAGTAAATAAAAATAGTTACTCTAACCATATGTAAAATGTACAAAACAATATACTTGAATAAACCACAGTTTAAATCAAAAGTTATGTTTTGTAAAACAAATGCATGCTCTACTGATACAAACATCTATGTGGTATTGTTAAACGTATACATCCAAGCCTTGAGACTGTAAGATAAACCTTAGAACAAATCAAAGGTTATCAAAAATGTTTTCGGATTCGGTCATTCCTTCCATCCAAACAAACCCAGGATTTCAGAAATGGGAGTTGTCAAGTCCTATGGTACCACTACTTACTACCGAGCGGCGTAGCTAATGTTAATGAATGTATTTTAGTTTCCTTAAACAAACCAAATGTCATACCAAATGTAAGCATGTTTTATGAAAACAATGTACCTAGTATGCTAAGTGAACATACAAGGTAGAAATGTAAAACAATGTGTCCATATGCTGAGTGAACGTATGCAACAAAAGTATTTATAAAAATCAATGTGCTAGCATGCTAAGTGAACATACATAGCAAAACAATATGAAATCATGTACTATATGTGTACTAATGAACATAGCAAGTATATGTTAAGAAAGCATGAAAAGCACGAAAGTAACAAGTAGGCACATGTGTTTCACCCCAAAACAATTGAAAATAGTAAAAGAGGGGACTAAGTACTCACTTGAGATTGCTCAATAATCTTTGGATAACCACCAAGCAATGCTAGAAAGATCACGGAATCAAACGGCACCTAATATAGGTAACTATGTTAATAAACAGACCTAAATCGGAGGATCGGATAAAACGAGGTTTCGTAAACCAAATGAGTGTAAGAGCTCATGTATTATGGTTTAACAAAGCCTACACTCTAAAACGGAACCAATCCTAAGTGCTTACGACCCATTACGACTCGTTTAGGTAGCTTACGCTACTTTAACGCGTCGTTAGCGTAAAACGCGTTCGGACCGCCTAACTAGTCCTATGACAAGTAATATATGCCTTAACATGTCTAATAATGTTGCCTAATCGGTTTAGATGTCAAAATTTATGTTTTTTGGGTAAAGGGTTACCCCGGTGATTCTATATATTCACAAACAAATAAAACAAGTAGTGTAGAGATTCTACACTAGTTCAATCATGAGACATGCCCCATGAAAGTAAAACAAAGAAACCACCAAAAAGAAACACTAACAAACTAGAAGACAACTAGACTAACATCTAGAAAATGAAACATAAAACAAAACCAAATCAGCCGCCCTGATCTTCACCATGTCCTCCGTGAATCTCCCATTCTCTAAGAAGTCTTCGCACCCTTGTAGTATTCTTTAGCTTGGCACCCATCAGCTTGTATCTCACCGTAGATAAAATAATTTCACTGAGTTTCTCTGGAGGCCTCAATTGATTTTTAAATAATCTAGCATTTCTTTCCTGCCAAATGAAATACAGAGCAGCCGCAACAAGAATTTTAGCAACATAAATCCCTGCCGCTTTAGACCGAGCACGACCCAGCAACCACTCAACGATATCATTCCATTTCGGCCTGACCGTATTCATGCCCACCTTGATTCGAACTATTTGCCATACTTGAGAAGAATATTCGCATTCAAAAAATAAGTGCGAATGAGAATCAAAATTTTTGTAACATAATAGGCAACACATCATATTCATGTTCTTCCTCCGCGACATCTCCCAATTTAAAATTTTGTCTTGAGTCAAGAGCTTGCCTTTAATTACCAACCACATCATAAACGCATGCCTAGGGATACACTGCGAAAACCAAACAATATTGCACCAATTTACTTCCGGGTCTTTGTATCGAATGGAATGCCACACACCCGAACAGGAGAACTCGGTTAAATCACTACCATCTCTCCATAATATTCTATCATGCTTTGTCGGATTCAAATGCACTTGGTCCAACTGAATGAGAACCGGGAAAATATCTCTCCATGCCATAGGCCAAGACCAGGTATCATTGGAGTAGATGTTAGCCACAGTATCGTCCAGCTTAAAATCTGCATCGGTAATGGTTCTAGGTGAAATAAATTCACCAAGAGGACCTATATCACACCAGAAATCGAACCAGGCTGAAGTTTTAGCTCCATTACCTATCTCCGACCATATATGATTCCTAATAAGCGGCCTCAATTGAGCCAACTTTCTCCAAGACCAACAGCAATTAGAGGGGATTTTACACACCCAGAAACTCTTGCCTTTTAATCGGTAACTATACACCCAATCAACCCATAAAGAATCACGTTTCGAAACAATGCTCCAAATGTGATGAGACATAAGAGCCTTATTCATATCCCCGATCCGTCTAATGCCCAAACCTCCTTCATACTTCGGCGTACAAACGGTCTTCCAAGAAACTTTAGATTTGCCTTTAGAAAACGAACTCTCTTGGGACCATAAGAAGTTACGCATACACGCTTCAAGGTCATGAATGATCCGAACTGGCAACATAAAGACAGAAGACCAATAGATGTGCATGGACGAGAGAACCGAAATAATAAGCTGAAGCCTACCCGCAAAAGAGAGCAACTTGTTCCTCCAATGTGTTATACGCTTCTTTAATCTTTCCACGAGCACTCGACAATCATTATAAGCAAGTCTAGAAGAGATTAGGGGAACCCCCAAATATCTGACCGGCAAGTTTCCTTCCACAAAAGGCATAAACTCTAGAATAGCATCTTTTACATGGCCACTAACATTGCAAAAGAATATCGTACTTTTCTGATTGCTAGGGACCAACCCCGACATTTTAGTGAACTTAGAGAGAGACGTCATAATACACCGAGCCGAATTGACTTCTCCTCTAGCAAAAAGGAACAAATCATCTGCAAAACAAAGATTGATAATCTGCTGTTTTTCGCATTTATTATGAAACTTAAACGAAGGGTCGATACGAACAGCATGTTGAAGAATGGCCGTCAGAACCTCCATAACCAAGGTAAAGAGATAAGGGGAGATTGGATCCCCTTGCCTTAACCCTCGGTTGCCCTTAAAGAAACCATGAACTGAACCATTGACACATATAGAAAAAGAAGCAGTCGAGACACAAACCATGATCCAATCAACCATCTTGCAATTAAAACCAAACCCATGCAATGCAGTTTTTAGAAATCTCCAGTCAACCGTGTCATAAGCTTTCTGGATATCAATTTTAAACGCACACCTTGGAGGACCCGCATGTGTATGATAATTATGCATTAATTCTTGAGTCAACATAATAATATCAGAGATTCTCCTTCCTGGCACAAAAGCCGATTGATTAATGCTAACAATGTCATTCAGCGCACCCTTAATTCTATCTGCAACGATTTTACTGATACACTTGTATATAACATTACAGCAAGCAATTGGCCGATAGTCAATGACAGCCGAAGGTGTAGGAATTTTCGGAATAAGGACAATAGTCGTGTGATTCAATTCCCGAAGCAGGTTTCCTGTCTCAAAAAAATCAATGATAGCACAAGTGATATCATTACCAATAATAGGCCATGCACTCTTAAAAAACGCTGCTGTATATCCATCAGGACCAGGCGCTTTATCGATACCAATAGAAAACATGGCCTTTTTCACCTCTTCCGCCGTAACTTGTCGGATCATATGAGTAGCAACCTGTGGTGGTAGAACTTTAGAGAATAAATCCGGAGCCGGAGTAAGAGAAATATCACCTTGAGTACCAAAAAACTTCTCATAATGCTGGACAAACGGTTGATAAACCGTATCGCCTTCAAAAAGCTTCCCTTCCGAATCCTTAATCACCTCGATCCGGCTACAATGATTTCTAATTTTCAGAGATGAGTGAAAAAAAGCCGAATTCATATCCCCCGCACTCAACCAATCTAGTTTAGACTTTTGTTTCAGAAAACGTTCCTCATCTAACGATGCCTCTTGAAGCTGACGACTGATCGAAGACTCGGTCACACGTAACTCAGCATTAGATGGACCCCGATCAATATGTTGCTGGATCGTATCCAGCTCCAAACGCAGATTTTCAACTTTTTTATGAAGATTACCTTGTTTGAATAACAAGGAACGCAACGGGTGTTTAAGCAACCGGAGTTTTTTAACCACCCTAAATTGATGAACGCCATTCACACTAGTCTCCCATTTGTTTTTAACAATATCCAAAAATTCTGGTTTGTACACGAGGAAATTAGCAAACTTGAAAGACCGAGGCTTTAACATACCAGCATCCGGGAACGAGAGAATACAAGGACAGTGATCCGAGAGCCTGTACGGCTTAAACATGGCAACCGAATTCAGAAAATCAGCTAGAAAAGCAGTATTACCCATCACTCGATCAATTTTCTTCAGTAATCCTACCCCATTTTTTGGCTTTTGAGTCCATGTAAAATGGATACCCATTCGGTTAATATCAACGACCTCAATATCATCCACACACTCTTGAAAATCTCTCATGCCAATAGATATCGATGATGTTCCCATAGAATTATCTTCAATGTTAAGAGCCGTGTTAAAATCACCCATAATGCACCAAGGTCTATTGTTAACAAGGCCTTTATGCACGGAAAGATTATGCCATAGCTCTTTGCGAGAGACATAATAATTAGGAGCATAAACAAAAGAACAAAAAATCATCCTTTTATCCAGTTTGAACACAAGCTGAAGATGCATAACCTGAGAAGATTGCGCCAAAATCATCACATCAAAAATAGCCGGGTTCCATCCAATAATAATTCTCGTGCCTTTGTTGTCACACCCTCAAAATCCACACGCGGAGTATTACCGCGAGGCATGTGACGACCAGGATCTTAGCCACTAATTATTTTGAACGGGTTAGTTATTGTTATAAACATTAGCATAATTAGTGACCTAATTTAATTTTTCCAAAACATAGTTTAAGTTCACAGCGGAAAGGGAAAGAAAACACATCATGATTGAAACCACAAGTTTATTATCATGTAACTTACGAACCACGTACTCCATCCGATTGCAACGTCCGTCCAGAGCTGTATCGAGCAACCTACAAAGCATGCAGTAGGGTGTCAACATAACGTTGGCGAGTTCACGTGTTTGTAGTTTTTCAGTTTTAATTCCAAAAACTTGTTTTAACCAGTTAATTTACTCATTTATACATGCCATGGGGAGCTACCCCATAAGTAAGCTACTAAACTGTTTTACAATACCGAATACTAGTCATCCGTACGTTTCCGTAGTGCCCCGTTTGTCAATGTTCTATCATCATTGACGGTTTGCCAGGGTCTATTAGTTCACGCAAGATCCCATACGCGGGCACGGTGTGAGGCTGGTGAGACCTAAATAGCGCTATCAACTAATAACCCGTTCGCCAGGCCCCGACGATTAATCGGTATTAAGTAGTGAGGACTTGAGTGATAGAGTTTCGTTTAGTTTTGCTTGTTGCATCCAGTATAAATAGTAATTAACTAAGGGTCCCGCATAAGGGGAGAAAAGTAGGTTTGTATCCCTCACAGGGGATAGTGTTGTTACCCGTATCCCACACAAGGAGATAGAAATACCGTATCCCACACAAGGAGATAGTAAGCAATCCCAAACCAGGAAAAGTTGTTTCGTTATGTTTCCCAACCACCGGGAACTCATGCTTTAAGTAAAAAGTAGTGAACTCACCTTTGCTTTGCTCGGTAGTCAATTTACTTGTGTTACGTTGGTCAACCTTACCCTATTATGGTTATTAATATTCGTTAGGTTCGTATGCAAGCAGTGTCACGTAAAATCCTACACGTATCTAACACATAGCATGCATGTCATACAAGCATACACGGTATTGGGCCTATTCTAGCATGTAAACAGTTTAAATAGTAACAGCTAAACATTAACATCAGCACACAGTCCAAAATATCAGTTAACACATAGTACATAAGGCACACCAATGTTATTGGGCCGGCCCTAATCATATAAACAGTCAACCAGTAGCAGAATGTAGTAAAGTTAAACACACAGTCCAAGTACGTCAATACATATTGTGGCCCAATAACTAAGTCAAGCAGCCCAATCGAGACCAGGTGGTCTCGGCTCGAGACTATGAGGTCTCGAGTCGCAACCCAGCGATTTCGAGTTGCAGCCGAAGATCTCGAGTAGTGCATATTTGAGTTGCACCCGTAGAGGTCTCGAGTCCCGTCTCGAGTCGAGATCAGGAGATCTCAAGTCGCAACTGTGCTGGTCTCGACTCCTGAAGTGCCTTGCCCGGCTTCGAGTAGTCGTTCAATGGTCTCGAGTCGCAAACATGGGTTTCGACTCGCAACCTTTGCTGATGTTTCTAGAATCCTTCGAATGGTACTATCCAATCAAATTTCATAAACATGTTTTATTGTCTAAATACTTACTCAAATGGATCAAAACATAGCATTTCAAATATTCATAACATATTCAACAAGTTCATTGTTCTGGGTTTTCATCATTTCATCCAACAGATTCATCCTAAACACTACAACACTAGCATTGTTTTATTAAATCAAAGCAACATAAATCAAAATCATATATCGTCAAACTCAGGAATCCCAAATCAATTAGCTCTATGAACATTATATGTTTTCCATTCAATCCTAACATCGACTAACCGTAATCATCTATTGTGCACCAATCATAAAACCACAAGATAATTACCAATAAACATTCACTTGTGCATTCACACAAACCCTTTTATAATAGAGCCCAAACTTTAGCGTTTGCACCACAAATCATCAAATCATTTTTCATATTCACAGCCTACATACATAGTCCCCAAATTGATCAATCAATAATTCTTAACAAACATAGTTGCAAGTCTAGACCAACAATCATCAACCATGTACCATTCTTTCTACACAGCTCCTTCATTAACATTTTCACACAATTCTCATATCCAAATCATCAAACAGTGACAATCAGCTATTATTATACACCCACACGAATCAAACAAACAACCAAATCATTAAACAAAAACACAAGCACAAACAGTGGTACAAACTGACCGAAGGTTGAGGGACTGTGGTTGTGTGGACCGAAACTGGACCAGACGAGACCCGAGCAGGACCCGAGGTTGCCGCTGCTGCTTCTCTCCGAACATGGACTCGAACAGAATATGACCGAGCCACCAGCTCAGGTCCGAGCTGAACATCATCAGCATCCGTTTTCATCGACTTTTCGGAAAAGGAACAAAGATGAAGGGAAACGAAGGGAGAGATGGGAGGTTTACCGGTGAGATTCGTCGGACCGCCAAGAACTGCCGCCGCTGCTTTCGCTTCTAGCAACTGTGGCCGCCAGCTTCCCCAATCAACGACCACCATCTTCCTCTTCGATCAGCGGTACGACTTGAGCCAATTCGACATCAAAACAGGTCATCGGAGAAGAGAGAACGAGAGGGGTGTGCGTGACTGTGCGGCCACCGGAGATGCGCTCCGGTCATCGGTCGGAAACGAGAGGGAACAAGGGTTGATTTGATCTCTTGTTTGCGGCTGGTAGGTTTCTTTGTAGGGTTTTGGTTTTTAGAGAAAGGAGTGAGAGGGGGAGAGGGTTTATGATGTTTAAATAGTGTAGGGTTAGATTAGTTATGTTGGGCCTAGCCCAAGTGCGTGGATTCGCCTAACACTAGGTGTCGCTAAGCCCGAACGCTCGGTTTAAATTACAGATAGTTATTTTATGTCTGATTCGGGTTATCCGTTAGACAACTCGTATTTCTTGTTGCGGGTTAATAATAATAGTAAAAAAAATAATAATAATGATAATTATTACAGACTTGTCCCTCAGTGATCAGGATCAAGGGTTTGGGTTGTCACATTTGTCGCAGCAACCTCCATTAGAAGTCCAATCCCAAGATCGGAAAACTGACTTGCAAACTTTACCCAAATTACCAACATCTACATGAGATTCTAATATTGCACACAAACTCAAATTAAAATCTTTAACAGCCTGCCGAACCTCTTTCTGTTTAAGAGGGCGGTTCAACCCCCTTATATTCCAAGAAGCGATACTAACCATCATTAACTATCGGAGAAGGAGTGCTTGCCCCTTTACTTTTAATATTTAGAGTACCCTCCATTAAAAACCCATCCATATCATAATCATTCTCTATAACATCGTCTTCATCTGAAAGTTCATTGTTCAAGCCTGATGTTTTATTACTAGTACCAGAATCGTCTTCCACTTCATTAAGAACATCAAAGGGATTATTCGACTTTACATTAACAGAACTCGAAGCTTTATTGGTATCGCCCTTAGGCTTTGTGCCCACAGGACGATATTCGAATTTAGATTTTTGCTTATTCATAGGAATTCCAACTTTCTTTGCAGCTTTCTTGCCATAAACTCCAATATATCCATCCTGGTCCACGATAGGCATTTTCTTAGCCGGACGATTCTTTTGACCATTCCGATTGTGATTCTCCTGCATAGCTTTACTCGGTTTCATCGGTTGTTTTGGACAAACATCATTCGCATGACCGAACACACAACAAGTAGCACAGCGATGCGGACTCCATTCATGCTCCACATACATAGTCTCTTTAATGAAACCCTCCCCTTCAGGTTCGGGGATAGCCATTGTAATTTCTTCTCGGAAGTCTTTATCAGCCGAGATCTCAATCAGCGCTCTAGCATAACTACTACGACCCCAAGAGTCCATGCACATAGACGTGGTAAACGAATCCAGCAGTTTTGGTTCCCCAATAGTCGTTGCAATCAAGCTCAAACCATCCTCCGTATAAGCCGCTAAAGGAACTTCATGAATTTTAACCCAGACTTGAACCTTCTTTACCTCTTTCTTTTCGAGCTTAGTGGTTGGCGTCCATCCATCAAGAAATAATGGCTGTGATCTGATTATCCATGGCCCATCCTTAAGAACATTTGACATACCCACTTCATCATTAAATTTAAAAAAGAAAAAACCATTCGCGTTCATCATAGTTTTTAGCAAACCATATTTTTTCCAATTTGTGCGAACGAAATAATCAACCACTGGGAATGCAACCCGATCTCCTAAGAAATATCCATAGAGAGTATTAGCCAGCTTATCTTGCATAGACCGTACTGATTCCCTCGGCAAAACAACATCACAACCATCCTGCGTCACGGAGCTAGCAAGTGAACGAAAATTAACTTTCTTCTGATTATTAGCAACTACCTTTTTTGCCTATGACATAGACTCGGAATTAGACCCTTGACTCGGCTGAGAAACAGGCTTATCACCACCAGCTAATTTAAAACCTGCAGCCTCATATTCCGGTGAAGGAACCGGAACAGTGATCTTGGATAGTTCATCAATTACATTAAAATTCTTATCTTCATGCTGCGACACTTGCACAGAACCTCGTCTAGGTAATACCGGATTACCATCTATATTAACCACACGACTGGCTAAACCCTTATACTGTAAAGGCAGCTTACCTCGATCTCGTAGAACAGCATCATCAATTTTGGGACGATCATCCATTGTGAAATAAACACCTCTCTCTAAATAACAGCAAGAAAAATAACCATGCACCCAGAAAACACGTAACCCAGATCCGCAACAAGCCGAAAAACGAAATATAGCAAAACCCTAATTCTAGCAAACCCTACCCTATGCACCCTTCCGCAATCTATTGTAAACCTGGTAATCTATATCCTAAAAAGATCGATCAACCAAGAGAACTATAAACCACATCAGAATAACATAAGAATAAGGAGGCGATCAATCAGAAACAGAAAAACAAAAACCCTAGAAGTAAATCGGTCAAACCTGCTAACGAGTTCGTTATAGAGATTCAAGAAAATCCCTAATCACAGACTGTTATACAGAGAATCACGAAAAAGATCTGAGGATTCATGGAGAAACAAAATCGCCAAGCCAGAGAGTGGAAGGTAAGTCATGTTCATCTTAGATATTGGAACCAAAATAAGAATCCATTAGATCAAGCAAACACTTTCATCATACATAAACAATAGCCACAATGCACATTATCACATAATCAACACTTTTATCATCTGCTTGCAAAGAAACACTAACCGGCTAAGGATTTTGAGTGTAGAAGTGAGTAGGTTTGTTGTCCGATAATCCTCGAGTGAAGAACACAAGCTGATCCGAGAGGTGGGAAGGAGGATTATGGTGGTGTTTTAGGGTTTTAGTGAAATAGAGAGAGAGAGAGTGTGTGGGAGTGAGTGTGAGGGAATATGCTTAAAATGAATTTTGGCGTAAAAAGGGCATTTTGGTCATTTTTCCTAAGGCATATTACCTATCATACAACTAAGTAGACTAAGTGACCATGAAGTATAACCTCGGAAGGTTATTCCTTATGCAACTATGGTCGCAATATGTGTTTGGTCGGATCCTAATGATCGACCAAACGGGTCGGGTTCGAAAGTCTAAGCGATTGTTTAGATCGCTTATCTTACGACCCTATATAAGCACAAAACCTAAAGTGACGAGCTAAACATGTTAAAACATGTTTAACGAGGTTTGAAAACAAGTTTGGTATCAAAACAAAAGGGTCTTGATACCCAAGGATAGTTTGGTTACAAAATACGCAAGAATGCGCATTTTGACCGAAACTATGACTCGTCACTACGCCTAAATAACGTGGTAATCAGTAGGTATAGTCACAAGGAGACTAAAACCATCGTGATTACGCTCACGTTATGAAGTTCAAACGAACTTCGTGTTGACCATAAACTGGTCAATGCAGAAAGTCAAACAAAGTTTGACTTTCGTGCTTAAACGTGCAAAAGAACGAAATAATACTTACAAAAGGTCCAAGAAATGGAAGTTTGATTTGAAAATTCTCAGGTATGAAGTGTATAACTTCAACTTAGATAACAAAATCAGATCAAGGTGTGGGTTGAAGGCAAATGGGGTTGGGTATTTATAGATTTCGGGTAGCCGTTAGGATCGTTCATCGAAAAACGAGCTTTGATCTTGGCCTTACACTTGCACCCACTGATTTATGAAAGCATGGGAACCCAAAACCAGTCCATAGGAAGCTTAAAAACCATTTGCAAGTGTGTGGAACAGCTAGAACAGGCTGTAAAATGATTTTTGCAGATCTGATGGTTTTAGGCGCCCCGCGTAAGACCCAAGGATGGCCTACGCGGCCCGCCTGGGCTGCACAGTTCAGCAACAAGTTTTAAAAAGTGCAGTTTTAGTCCCTGCAAGTGTTTAAGCCCACTTTTGAAGCATTTAAGGCCCGTTAAACCATTTTTAAAGCTCTACAATGATGCCTAAACATAGTGGACATGAAACATGCTCAAAAATATGCCGGATGTCGGTTTGTTTGGTCGTACGATCACGTTATTCGGTTCATTACGATGAAACACGAATAGACGCGAAAAACGATCCAAATTACGCGAAGAAAGGGATTTTATCATGCCAATCACTAAAATAAAATATTTTAATGATTGCATAAATTTTTGGATGTCCGGATGTATTCAGAACGTAAGATATGAGCGAAAATGCAAACTTATGCACTTTTTGACGCTTTTAGTCCCTGAATGACCAAAAAGTTTATTTTAGCACACCGAACCCCTCAAAGCCTATTTCTAAGCTATGTAAAGGATATTCAGGGTATGTTTAACTTATGGTCATGTTCCGGATTGTCTGTTACAGTACGAATCGGCATACTTTCACAGTTTGTCAAAATTAGTCCCTATAAGCGAATAAACTTGATTTTGCCACACCAAAGCCTTCAAAACTTATTTCTAAGTTATCTAAAGGTTATTTAAGGTATTTTAAGCATAAATTGATGTTCCGGAGTATTTGTCACGTTAAACTGATTACGTTTACGCACTAGTGTGCGTATAACTCTCTAGAAAGTGATATAGAGTTTGAAATTTAACAAAAATCAAAACATGAAAAATGTCAAACATAAACAAACATATATTGGGATCAAATAACATTGTTTCATTGATAACTGAACTGTTTACAATGATTACAAGCACAGGTGTCACAGTCTCCCCTACTTGTGGAAATTTCGTCCCGAAATTTATTTAGAGGAAACTTGTGAGAATAGATGTGGATATTTCCCCTTCATTTGATCTTCACGTTCCCAAGTAAATTCTGGTCCACGTTTAGATTCCCAGCGAACTTTGACCAAAGGAATGCGCTTGCGTTTGAGCCACTTGACTTCACGATCCATAATTTCCACAGGTTTCTCAACAAAATGCATCGTGTTATTAACACGAATTTCGTCAAGTGATATGTGGAGGTTCTCATCAGCTAAACACTTCTTGAGATTGGACACGTGAAAGGTTGGATGAACGTTTCAAGTCTGTAGGCTACCTTACCGATTCTTTCGACGATCTTGAATGGTCCAACATATCTAGGTGCAAGTTTTCCTGTCTTTCTAAATCTGATCACACCTTTCCAAGGTGAGACCTTAAGTAATACACGATCACCGACTTGAAATTCCAAGGGCTTGCGTCGTCGGTCCGTGTAACTCTTTTGACGGCTTCTAGCTGTCTGGAGGTTATCACGAACTTTCTTAACCTTATTTGTTGTCTCTAGAATGAGGTCAGGTCCAGTAAGCTGAGACTCACCGATCTCATTCCAACAGACTGGTGAACGACATTTTCGACCATACAGAGTTGCGAAAGGAGCCATGTTGATGCTGGAGTGATAACTGTTGTTGTAGGAGAATTCAATCAACGGAAGATACGAATCCCAACTACAACCAAAATCGATCACACAAGCTCTAAGCATATCCTCCAAAGTCTGGATTGTTCTTTCAGTTTGGCCATCTGATTGTGGATGATAAGCTGTGCTCAAATTAAGTTGGGTCCCCATAGCAGATTACATGGTTCTCCAAAAACGAGACGAGAATCGAGCATCTCTGTCTGAAATAATGTTCAAAGGAACACCATGTCGAGATACAATTTCATCCACATAGATTTTAGCAAGCTTGTCAGCAGATAGATCCTCACGGGAAAAACTTTTCTTTATTACTCTGGAACCCTAAACTCTCTCTCCTTGGGCGATCTTGTTCTTCATGAAACTCTAAGTTTTTCGTTGTGATCTTTTGTATAACAGTCTGTGATTAGAGCTTTGATCTTTCAAAACTCTATAACGAACTAGTTAGCAATTGTGATCAATCTGAAACTAGGGTTTTGTTTTGCTTTCTTTTTTTTTCAATCGCCGCCTAGATCTGATTCGAAATCCTGACATATTAGATTGGTTGTTATTGATCGCGGTTAACTGTGATTAATTTAGCTAGATTGATACATCGATTGGTTGTTAGATTGGAAATTAATTTAGCGCTAGGGTATAAGGATTAGGGTTTTTCTGCTTTTCGTTCTTCTGGTTCTTGGGACTTGGGTGTTTTTCTTTTTTCGGTTGCTGTGCTGCATGGTTCTGTTTCTAATGTGCTGATGGAGAGAGTTGAGGATTTGGATGGTGATTCAACCCCCGGGACTGAGCCGATTCGTGGTATTAGTCTAAGGGTTTCAAACATTGAAGGTAATACTAATTGGCTGAGAAGAGGTATGTACTCGACAAATACCACTTCAGTGATCGATGGGTTGGCTGCAATTTCTTCACCGGTTAATCTGAATCATAAGGGGGAGTATGGGTGGTTCGCATACAAACCCTATTACTAATGATCATGATAGCCCTAGCCATGCAAACCCTAATTTGGATAGCTTTATGTCATATGGAGAAAACTTGGATGGAATGAGGGCCTCCTCACCTACTAAACCTGACAATGAGGTGACGGATGCTAATCAAAAACCTATGTCATTTGCTAGTGTTGTCCAGAAGAAAAAGGATATGGTAAAAGTGAATTTCAGGCACTTGGAAGCAAATGAACAGATGGAAGGAGTTGACGTTGTTATACCAATGTCTTCGGTGAAAGAGGTGAGTGAACGCTATGCCAACACATTGTATGGGTATTTTCTTGGTAAAAGACTTGCGTTTCCGGTAGTTGATTATTTTACTAGGAATAATTGGTCGAAGTATGGGATCTCAAAACTTATGATGAATTCGAAAGGTTTCTTTTTCTTCAAATTTAAAACTAAGGAAGGCATGGATAAGTTACTCGAAGATGGTCCTTGGTTGATAAAGAATGTTCCAATCATTTTGAAAGAATGGTCACCGGCTGTCACGGTAGTGAAAGAGGACATTAATACTATACCGGTGTGGGTTAAAATACATGATATTCCATTGGCAGCATTTACGGAAGATGGATTGAGTTTACTTACTGAATCTTGGGGTAGAAGCAGTTTTGCGAGAGCGTTAATAGAGGTGAATGCAGCGACGGAATTGAAGAGGAATGTTACAATTGCAGTGCCTGGTTTGAATGGAAACGGATACTCTAAGGTGGATGTTAAAGTAGAATACGATTGGGAACCATCTAGGTGTTCAGCATGTTGTGTCTTCGGACATGATGAGTCTACTTGTCCAATAAATCCTATTCGACAGGATAGTGATGATTCGAAACTGCAGAATGATGGTTATACTGAAGTTACAAGGAAGAAAGGGAGCCAGCAAGGAAATAATAACAAAAATCAGAAACCCCAGCAAGGAGTTCAACTTAAAAATCAAAAACCAAAGATGGTGTATAGGCCGATACCTAAGAACAAATCAAATGGGGGTGCGACATCCTCTTCCCAGATTTGTGTGTCTAATACCTTTGATGTTTTGCAAGATGGAGACGGGATTAAAACGGCAACTCAGAAACCGAGTAGTAAACCGGAATCTAGTAACAAGGGTGGTAAGGGTATTACGGAGGAGGTGTTTCTAGATGAAAATGAGTGTGAGGTTGATGATCTCCTAACAGAAATTCCAAAATCTATGGCTCGGAAATCAGATGGCAAAAATCCTGAGGGTGCAAGCACACCCGGTTTTGAGGTTTCCAATGGGTAGTATTGCCGCCTAGAATATAAGGGGGTTGAACCGCTCCCTAAAACAGAAGGAGGTTCGTCAGGTGGTCTTGGATAATCATTTACAGGTTTGTGCAATTATGGAAACTCATGTGGATTCTTCGAATGTCTATAATGTGTGTAAAAAAGTTTGCAATTCTTGGAGCTGGGCTACTAATGCGGATTGCTGCGTCAAGGGAACGAGAATCATGATAGGGTGGGATGCCAGTGTAGTTGATGTTATTATTTTGTCTAAAACAGATCAGGTTATTCATTCCCAGGTTATCTTTAAGCTGGACCAAAAAGTGATTTTTGTCTTCTTTGTGTATGCGGAAAATTACTACAGGAATAGACGGATTTTATGGCAGAATCTGTGCGTCCATCATTCATATATGTATGATAAACCATGGGCCTTAATGGGAGATTTCAATGCTTATCTGTTTCATGAGGATACTGTGGAAGGTTCGTCCACGTATAACATAGGGATGAGGGAGTTTAAGGAATGCATCGATGAGATAGAGGTTTTTGATGTTAATAGATCCGGGATTCAGTTCACGTGGACTAATAAACAAATAGATCGTGGGCCTATCTTTAAGAAACTCGATCGGATTATGGGAAATATTCAGCTGATTGATATGTTTCCTGGTGCAGCAGCCTACTTTCATCCGTATCGTGTGTCGGACCATTCGCCATGCATTCTTCGGTTGCCAAATGTGAAACGAGATAGGCCCAAGCCTTTTAAGTTTGCTAATTTGGTAGCGGATAAGCCGGGTTTTTTGGATGAAGTTACACGAGTATGGAATATGGAACAAGATGGTTATCGTATGTTTCAAGTTGTTAAGAAATTGAAGCTGCTGAAACCTCCTCTTCGAAAATTATTTTATAAGCAAGGTAACATGCATGAAAAAGTTAAGAATGCGCGAAAGAAGCTGGATGAGTGTCAAATTGATATTGATAGACATCCTTTAAATGCTGAGCTGCAAGTGCATCATAGTCGCATTTTACAGGAGTATAAGGTGGCGGTTCAGGATGAATGTTCGTTTTTAAAACAAAAGTCCAAGGTTGAATGGCTTTCTTTGGGTGACTCAAATACGAAGTGTTTTCACAATGTTGTTAAAGCAAAAAATCACCGGAGTAGAATCTTTGCAATCCGGGATGGGACTGGTACACTGTATGAAGGAGGTGATGTTCCTCAGGTTATGGTGAATCATTTTTCAATTTTTTTTGGTAGTGTTGGAGACATTGTTGAGCATCCTACGCCCGATCTGTTCACTAAGGTCCTTTCAGAAGATAAAGCTACGGTTATGGCACGAATGGTTAGCAATGAGGAAATTAATAAAGCTATGTTTTCTATAGCTGGGAATAAAGCTCCTGGCCCGGACGGTTATACATCGGTTTTCTTTAAAAAATCATGGGATGTAATTGGCAATGATATCTGCAGTGCGGTGCGTGATTTTTTCGATAATGGTAGGCTTCTTAATCAGCTCAATCACACGATTATTTCTCTTATTCCCAAGGTTAGTTCCCCGGCTTTAATTACCGATTACCGGCCCATCTCGTGTTGCAACACTTTGTATAAGTGTATTAGCAAAATCATCACTAATCGTATTAAAGAAGGGTTATGTGATATTGTTAGTATTAACCAATCGGATTTTGTTCCGGGTAGAAGGATTTCAGACAATATTCTTCTAACCTAGGAATTAATGCATAATTATCACCGCAATCATGGTCCTCCTAGATGTGCTTTTAAAGTGGATATTCAAAAGGCGTATGATACGGTTGACTGGAATTTTTTAGAGCATATTCTCATGGGGTTTGGGTTCAACCAAAAGAGGATTAGATGGATTATGGCTTGTGTAACTTCCACTACTTTCTCGTTGGCTATTAATGGAAATCTTCATGGTTATTTTCCGGCTAAGCGGGGTAACAAGGAGACCCTATGTCACCATACTTGTTTACGTTGGTTATGGAAGTCCTTACCCTCATCCTTCAAAAGCAGATTTCAATATCTAATGAGTTCAGTTTTCATAACAAATGTGAGAAACAACGGATAATCAACCTATGCTTTGCGGATGATCTATTCTTGTTTGCTCGGGGTGAATTCAATTCGGCTAAGATTATTATGGACGCTTTACAGACCTTTAAAAAGATGTCAGGTTTGGTTCCTAGCATGACTAAGAGTACGGTTTTTTATGGAAATGTGTCTAACCTGGTTAGAGAAAGCATTCGGACCATTATTCCTTTTGATGAGGGTATATTGCCAGTTCGGTATCTTGGGGTGCCTTTGATATCGACTAGACTTACGTATAATGATTGTAAGCGGCTGGTGGAAAATATGGAGAGCAGGATTACGGATTGGAAATCTAAGAGCTTATCGTTTGCTAGGAGAGTTCAATTAATTCGTTCGGTTATGTCATCAATGCATATTTATTGGGCTTCAATGTTCATTTTACCACAACGAATTGTCAAAGATTTGGAGGATAGAATGCGAAGATTTTTGTGGGCTCAAGGAAATAATATTAAAGGAAAGGCTAAGGTGAAATGGAGCCAAGTGTGCCTCCCGAAACGCGAAGGTGGTCTAGGTATTCGGCGTGTAAGGGACATGAATAATGCTCTGATGTTTTTAAACCTTTTTAGTGTTGAAACTCGGTTAAAATAATAGTTTAACTAGCTTGTTAGTATTTATATTTCATTGTATAGTTTGTAAAATAAAAAAAAAAAAAAAAACCAGAAAATAAAGCACCCTAAAATAGGGTGAAGTTGATAGAAATCGAGCAATTTTGAATGCTTAAATGTTAAAAATCTTGTTGATTAGCTCGATTGCGCTTTAGTCGCCTTTTTTAAGGCGTTTGTTTGTAAAGTTGTATTGTTTATTGCTAGTTAAACGCTACTACCGAGTTTTAACCATTTTCGCCATTTTAAATGTCCACTTCCTTACCCTTCGCCCAAGCCTAACGTTACAACCCGTAAAGACCTCTTGATTTACACTTATTTGCATGTTAGTTGGTGGAGACGAGATCTTATGACAAGCTTATGATATTGCACATTTCATTGACTAGGCGTTGAGTGTTTACGCATACACATTTTATGTATGATTCATAAATAAAACCGAGTGTGTGTGAACATTTTGAGTTGGGTGAAGATTAACATGTGAGTCAATTAAATGTTTAGTCTCGGCTTTTTGGTTGTCGCTTTTTAAACTTGCATATGCTTGTTGGGTTTGAATCTTTTGATGTTGTCTTTCGACAAACCGGCTAACCGTTTGTATATTAGTTTTCAATAAAATAGTTTGTAAATTGTCGTTCTTGTTTGTTTATGTCTTTTATTGCTTTTTAGTTTAGCTTGCTTGAGGACAAGCAAGGTTTAAGTGTGGGGAGATTTGATACACTCTAATTTACACATATTTTAGTCCCCCGTTTTACCCCTATTTTATGCGTTTTTGGCCGTAAAACCGTCCTTCGGATACTTATTTATCTACATTTGTGTTTACAGGCCTAAAACTGTATTTCAGACAAGATGATAGCAAAAACGAGGACTTTCCGGACAAAACGACAAATCTGCGGACTTTCTGTTAAGGATTCTGATCTGGGCCTGTGGAACGGTCGTTCCACCTGATGCACGGTCGTGCATCTCCGACATCGATGATCATCTCGGAACTGAACGGTCGGTGCGACCTGGCGTGCAACATGTAGCTCGGAACTGAACGGTCGTTCCGTCCCGAAGAACGACCGTGCAATTTCAGATCTGGTCAACGATCCGATGACGTATGCAGTATGGCGACCCATCTTCAATAATTCAATAAAGTGAACGGTCGTTCCATATGGGGAACGACCGTGCAACAGCAAAAAAGTATAAAAACACAGCAGAAACTTTCTGCTCGACATTCTGGATTTTTGGAGAGCTCAGCAGGCGATTTTTAGGCTCCGGAGGCATTAGCTTTCGCCCGGATTCAAGCCACATTGTCTCGTTTAGCTCGATTACTACCCGGATCCTTAGTCTAGTACTTGTTTATGGTTTGATTTTCTAATCTTTCCAAGTTTTTGTTAATCTTTCAAGTACTTAGATTATGATTTATGTATTATTGTAGCCTTTGGGCAAAAACACAACAATCCCTTGCTAGATTATAACCATTAGTTTGTTAAACTTTGTTTGTAATGACATTTGAAGTATTTTCTATGATTATCTTTGATGATTAGTTTGCAACCTTGTTATTGATATTGATTTCTTGATTATAAGTAATTGTGTTGGATGATTGGTGCTTGGTTAGTTAAGATAGTTGAAAAATGAAGCTTAATTAATCTTGTATTAGTAAACTTTGAACTTGGTTAACTAGTTTAGCTTGGTTTAAATGTGTGCATCATGATACTAGAAATGGTTAGTGATTTAATAAAATGTAATTATTGTTAATCAAGAGAGCTTGCCGTCACGGAAGGACCTAAACGGGTTAGATGGTGTCGTTATGAATTCTTGCCATGATTTGTTAGCTTAGTTAGTAGTTTAGGCCAAAATTGCTATCTTGGTGAATTATTGTGTAAGATTTGTAAAATGAACTCGGTTGTGATTTAATCTAGTTTATGCTTATCTCGGTGGTTGCATTGTGTTTATCGGTGTCGCTTTCCTTGTTTAAGTGAGGTTAGAATAATCCTAACGGCTGCCTAACTTATTTTTAAGAGATTTTCATAGACATTTATCAATTGCACGTTAAAGAACAATTTTAGGTGGTTAAAGTGTGTTTATCGTTTTAGCTTTCCGAATGATTGTCATGTTAGGATTCCCGAAAGGGATACTAATTGTCTTAAATTGGAAAATTGACCGAATGCTTCTAGTGCCAAAACTGACTTAGTTGACATGCTGTGGTTGTGTATTTAGCAAGGCTTTTTATCTACTATCTAGTATGTTTTTATTATGTATTTGGTTATGTTACTTTAGTTTAGTTTAAATCAACAAAACCTATGTTTTTACCGGTAGTTTAGTGACAAAGGTCTAGTACTAGTTCTCCGCCCATTTCCTTGGATCGATACTTGGTTCTTACCGATACTTTATTACATATATGACGGGGTACACTTGCCTCTTTCGTGTGTGTTTTGATGTAAAAGTAATAATCACTTTTATAAATTTAAAACCCAATCGTGTGTAATTCATTGCAAAATATTATGTATATATACGCACACGTCAGTATGTCTGGTCCAAGATTGGTGATGGTGCTCGTACACTTGTTTGGTTCGATAAATGGCATGAGGTGTGTCCCCTTAAAAATTTTATTACACCACGAATGATTTCTAATGCTGGGTTTCAAATGGAAGCTACGGTTGCGGATATGTGCCAGTCAGGGGAGTGGATATGGCCGATGTCATGGTTAAACCAAGCTTCAGAGCTGCGCAATCTTCCTAATATAACTATCACAGCTGGAGTTCAAGATAAAATTATTTGGAAAACAAGAGCAGCTAAGGAGATGGAGTTCACAGGTGCGGCTTGCTGGAATGATATACGCCAGGTTCATCCAGAAGTCCCTTGGGCCGACGCTGTTTGGTTTCCTCAGTCAATTCCTCGGCACTCTTTTCTAATGTGGCTTTTAGTGAACAAGAAACTTAAAACGCAGGATGTTATGAGTAAGTGGAATTCTTCGGGTAATGCAAACTTCAACCTCATGTGTTGTTCGTTATGCACGGCTGGACCGGACTCTCATGATCATTTATTCTTTGAGTGCAACTATTCGGCTCTAGTGTGGAAGGGTATTTGGAAGAAAGCAGGGATGGAGGATGTTTAGAACTCTTGGGCTGGGATTTTTGATCATTTGCTTCTTGTTGCGCAGTCAAAAGCGGTCGAGCATATTATTGGGAAACTTGTTGTTGGTGCGGCGTCCTATTTTATCTGGCAAGAGCAGAACCAAAGACTTTTTTCACCTAAGAGAAGGAGTACGGATCAACTAATAGATATTATTCTCACAACGGTGCGGTTGAATCTTCATATGATGAGATATAAACCAACGGCCCAAGCTACAGCAATGTTACAAGATTGGAGTCTACCACGAGGGTTGCTGATGGAGGATGATGATAATGGCTAATTCCTTTGTTTAATTTCTATTAAGAGGTTGTCTTGTGGTTTGCGTTTTAGCTTGTTTGAGGCTTTGTTTGTCTTGTTTACTCGAGTATGGCATGTCATACTTGAGAACTGAGGGATATTCTGTCCCCCACTTGTGTTTTGAGGTTTTGTTGATATAATATTCACCGGGGTAACCCTTTACCCAAAAAAAAAGATAGATCCTCACGGATCGGTAAGAAATGTGCTGACTTTGTAAGACGATCAACAACTACCCAGATGGCATCATGACCACTCTTTGTGCGCCGGAAGTTTGGTAATAAGATCCATAGCAATGTTTTCCCATTTCTAAACTGGAATCTCTGGTTGCTCCAATAAACCAGAAGGATGTTGATGTTCAGCCTTAACCTTAAGACAAGTAAGGCATTTGGATACGTACAAGGCAATGTCTTTCTTCATACCAGGCCATCAATACTGAGTACGAAGATCCTTATACATTTTATCTGCACCAGGATGAATAGAATAACGAGACTTATGAGCTTCATCCATAAGCAAGGTGCGAAGATTGTCTCGACTTGGGACCCACAAATGATCCATGAAATAATATGATCCATTGTCCTTCAGTTCAAGATCAGGCTTAATGTGATAGGGTAATTCCTTACCCATCAAACCTTGTGAAACACAAGTATGTTGAGCCTGAGAAATGCGGGCTTGAATATCAGATCGAACTTTGACACAGTGAAGCTTGACACGTTCCTTATGACTCAATGCGTTAGCCACGACATTCGCCTTACCAGGATGGTAGCGAATTTCGCAGTCATAGTCGTTTAGAAGTTCAAACCAACGTCGTTGCCTCATGTTGAGTTCTTTTTGATTGAAGATGTGTTAAAGACTTTTGTGGTCAGTGAAAACCACACATTTTGTACCATACAAATAGTGTCTCCAGATTTTGAAAGCGAACACAACTGTACCTAACTCAAGATCATGACTGGTGTAGTTCTTCTCATGTACCTTCAACTGCCTCGATGCATATACTATGACTTTGTTCCTTTGCATGAGAACACAGCCAAGACCCAAGTTTGATGCATCACAATACATGACAAAATCATCATTGCCCTCAGGAAAAGATAGTATAGGCGCATCGCAAAGCTTCTGCTTCAAGGTCTGAAACGCTTCTTCTTGTTTGGATCCCCATTCAAAGGGTTTGTTCTTCTGTGTTAAAGCAGTTAGAGTGTGACACCTGTGTCACTTCAACCTTCAAACAAATGCCAAACCAATGAAATATTGTATTTCATACTTGGGATTTGTAAAAATATGTGTATCGTTTACACATATCAACTCTTGTTCGATTTCAAGCTTTAAATCGCTTTCTAGAGGGTTATACGCGCACTGATGCGTAAATATAACCAGTTTAATGCAACGAACACTCCGGAATAGTGAAATAGGCTTAACATACCTTAAGTAACCTTTACATAACTTAGAAATAAGTTTTGAAGGCTTTGGTATGGCAAAATCTAGTTTATTCGCTTACAGGGACTAAACTTGACAAACTGCGAAAGTATGCCAATTTGAACTGTAACGAACATTTCCGGAACATGACCATAAGTTAAACACACCTTAAATATCCTTTACATAGCTTAGAAATAGGCTTTGAGGGGTTCGGTGTGCTAAAATAAACTTTTGGGTCATTCAGGGACTAAAAGTGTCAAAAAGTGCACAAGTTTACACTTTTACGCATAACTTACGCTCTGAATACATCCGGACATCCAAAAATTTATGTAAGCACTAAAACACTTTATTTTAATGGTTGGCATAAGAAAAATTCATTCGTCGCGTAATTTGGATCGTTTTTCGCGCTTATGCGCATTCCGTCGTAATTAAGCGAACATCGCGATCGTACGGCCAAACGAACCAACATCCGACATATTTTTGAGCATGTTTCATGTCCACAATGTTTATACATCATTTTAGGGCCTTAGAGTTGGCTTGACGGGCCTTAGAAGTGCCGGAAATGGGCTTAAAACACAACAGGGACCAAAACTGTCACTTTTGAAACTTGTTTTCTGATCAGAAGCTCCAGGCGGCCCGCCTGAGTTTTTGTGTATCCTGAAGCGGGCCGCGTCAGACTTCCAGACCAGATTCGATGTTTTAACAGCCAGTTTGCAGCTGTTTTGCACTCCCAATCTCTCTTCCACATGTCAATTCCTTATGGTGAATGGCCATTTGACATACCATAACATTCCAACACATGTACGGGTGGGATTCGAGCACGGTTTCCATGAAACGATCTTAACGGTTACCCGAAAACTATAAATACCCATCCACCCCCATTGCAAAACCCACTAGAATCTGATCAATTGTGCTCTAAGTTGAAACCTTTGTTTCATACCTGAGCTATTTTGATCTAGATTAGCATTCGGGGACCCTTCGTAAGTATTCTTTCGTTCTTTTATTGCTTTACGAGTCTGAAAGTCAAACTTTGTTTGACTTTCTGCGTTGACCAGTTTATGGTCAATGCGAAGTTCATTTGAACTTCGCAACGTGATTGTAATCACGATGGTCATAGTCCCTTGGGACTATGCCTACTGATTACCACGTTGTCTAGGGTCGTAGGGTAAGCGATCTGGTCGATCAAATCGCTTATACCTTCGAACCCGACCCATTTGGTCGATCATTAGGATCCGACCAAATACATTAGGTGACCATAGTAGGTAGGGAATAACCTTCCGAGGTTATACCCTATGGTCACATCGTTTGATTAGTTGTATGATACGTAGTTATATGCCTTAGGTAAATTACCAGAATACCCTTTTCATGTATAATTGGTAATTAAGCATATGTAACCTAAAGTTTTGTCACATAACTGATTATGTAACATGTTTAGGCATATAACACTTGTCATAGGGCTAGTTAGACGTCTCGAGTGCGCTTTTGCGCGCAAGACGCGTTAAAGTAGCATAAGCTACCTAAACGGGTCGTAAGCATTTAGGTTAGGTTTCATTTAGTATGTAGGCTTTGTTAAACCATACTACATGAGTTTCCATACTCATTTGGTTTACGAGCCCTCATTCTATCCGATCTTCCGATTTAGGTCCGGTTTATTAATGTAGTTACCTATATTAGGTGCCGTTTGATTCCGAGATCTCTAGCATTGCTTGGTGGTTATCTTAGGACTTCTGAGCAATCTCAAGTGAGTACATAGACCCCTCTTTTACTGTTTTCCAAACATTTTGGGGTGGAACACATGTGCCTACTTGTTACTTTCATGCTTTCCTGTTTCACATCATATACTTGCTATGTTCATTAGTACATTTATAGTACATGATTTCAATACATTTTATGCTATGTATGTCCATTTAGTGCATATTTAGTACATTGTTTTACATTACAATTTGTTGCATATGCTCATCCAGCATATGATTACATTATATTACATTTTGAACCGTTTATAACTATTTGACTATGTGAACCGTTGTAATCATTTGACTATGTGAACCGTTTGTATCTGTGAACCGTTTGTATCTATGAACCATTTGTATCTGTGAACCGTTTGTATCTGTGAACCGTTTGTATCTGTGAACCGTGTGAACCGTATTTGATCATACATAAACATTTCTACAATTGTTAAACATTACATCTTGATGGTTTGGTTTGAGTAAGTGATTTAAGTAACGAGGCATGTGTAATATGATACAAGCATGGTGGATACGCCGCTGGTACTTCCTATATATAAGTGTTTGTATGGTATTACATATCGTAGCGTTATTTGAATCATTTCAGTTTGAGACATAGAACATTTTATACAAATAACATACTTTTCACAAGACATTGATTTACAAACAACTTATCTTATACAAACTCATCTTACATGGTTATTCATTTAACCATACATTATTCTCTTATTTATACATATCATCTGATCTTATCGTTTTTCAAATGATTTACAATACAAAGCAAATTACAAGGTTCATGACTAAACATTTTCTCAAACATAAGTCATGAATTCTGTTTTCACAAAACCTATGTATCTCACAGGCATGTTTATGCTGACGTACCTATTTTCACATGTGTTTTCAGGAGACGATGCATAGGACTTATCAAGACATACTTAGGCGGACCTGTGCCTTAGTGACATTAAAAGATGCAAGACTAGTTAATTTATGTTATTTTGGGTAAAGGGTTACCCCGGTGATTCTATTATAGACAACCGCCAAATAAGTACATGTAGTGAGGATGAATTCCCCACTAGTTCATATACAGGACATGCCCCATATATGTAAACAAAAAACCAAACAAACCAAGTTACCACATTATTCTAGCCTACTACAATCATGATAATGACTAACTAGTAGACAAACGAAAAAACAAAACAAAAAGACGTCAACCGCCATCGTCAAAAATGAAATTGCTACCAACTGGCAGCCCTTTAGCATGAAATAGACGCCACCTATCCATTAGACAAGTTTTTGTGAGAGGTGCTTGCCCCTGTACTGGAAGACGTAGGATGAGTACCCGATGTCATAAACTCATTCGTTTCAACATATACAACCTCTACCCCGTCATCATCAGACTCCTCATTTGGCTCACGTCTCCCTTTATCCCCGTTCCCTCCAACAAACCCAAGAGCGCTAAACGAATTATGTGTTTGAACCTTAGAAGAACTAGTGCTCCTCGCACTCCTGTAAGCAGAACTCACTGCCTTTTTCTTTTTATCCACAGGTCTATATTCAACCTTGGGCTTTTGATTGTTAACTTGAAAACCGCTTTTCTTTACATTCTTCTTTGTCTTGACTTCCGTATAACCATCCTCATCTACGTTCGGTCTATGTGTAGGAGGTTTCACTGTCGGTCGAATGCGCTTTGGACACTACTCAGAATCATGCCCAAATACACAGCAGTGGACACATCTCGGAGGTTCCCATTCATACTCCACCCGAATCGTCTCATTAACATATTTATTCCCATCCAATTCAGGAATAGCCATGGTTAGAGCCTCTTTCAACTCATGATCAGCTGATATTTCAATGAGAGCCCTAGCATAGCTGCTTCTTCCCCAAGCCTCATTAGACATATCACTAGTATACGAGTCCAGGCGCACAGGGGACCCAATTTTTGAAGCCAACATGCTTAAACCATCATCAGAATATGCCACTAGCGGAACATCATGCAATTTAACCCAAACTGCAACCTTTTTAACCTCTTCTTTTTTAAGGGTGTTTGTAGGAGACCAAATGTTGAGAAACATAGGTTTGTTACGGATCAGCCAAGGTCCCCCTTCAAGAACAGTATCCATACCCTTTCTATCTTCAAACTTGAAGAAAAAGAAACCATTTGAATTCATCATAGTTTTCTGAAGACCATGTTTTTTCCAATTTTTTTCTGACAAAATATTCAACTACTGGATATGCAATCCTATCCCCCAGGAAATAACCATAAAGAGTGTTTGCTAACCTGTTATTAACCTGGCGAACCGAATCAATCGGAAGCACTACATCCACTCCATCCAACGATACATCTGATTTTAGTTGTCGAAAATTGACCTTAGGAACTTGAACAACCGCATCATTGGCCTTCCTAGTGTTTTCATCTTCATTCTGATTCTGAATTGAATCCCCACCCCTCTTAGTATCACCCTGCTCAATTCGTTCCTGTAGGACCACATCCGCATAAGATTGGACATGAGCATTATCATCTTGATTCAGACTTTGAACTCGAGTAGGACTAATATCATTCACCGGTAACACAAATGCTACCTTTCTCTTGTCAAAGACTTTCGCATAATTCTGATTAGGAGAATCAGAACAACCAATAACATGTTCAGTATCATTAAGCGGCATCATAAAACATACCTTCTTACTCGGCATTTCAGAAACCCTAGTCGCCAAAAATGATGTTTGTCTTGGCTCAAATGTTTTACCGTCAATGTTCTTAATTTTGTTGGCAAACACATTTGAGTTTTCTGCAGTTTGGCTCTCCATTCGGTCAGATTGTGATAAACAAACCAGCCAAAACAAAGAGAATCGAAGATGAAATAAACCTGCTGAAACCCTAAAGCAAAAGGAACCAGCCGCACCACCTTCGAAAACAGAAAACCACGACAACAAACCCTAATCACGAAATCTGGACTCACCTCAATAGCGCCGAAATCAGAACAACTCAACCAGGTGTAAGCCGAAATCAGATGTAAGCCGAAATCAGATGTAAATCCGAAAACAGACTAACAAAATCAGATACGAAATCAAAGCGCAAATCAACAACAACTAGCTACACCCCCGATTGCAAACAGAAGTAACAGCCGAAAACAAAACCCTAACTACAAACCCTAATCCGAGAACAAATGAATATCACCTAAGGATCGATCATAATCCTAAGCTGATAAACAAGAACAATCGATACGAGGATTAGCAAGAGAAAATTAGGGTTTTACCAAGTCGCCAAAATCGCCCAGAGAACCCATTCAAAAAGGGGTTGCAACACCAGTTGTTAATTTATGTTATGTACTCTTTGTTTCTTGTTTAAAACAATGTAAGCTCTCATGTTTGATTAATAAAACGAAACTTCAATTGCCATGGATTTGAAACAATTAATTCTGTTACAACACTCCCCGATGTTTCTGCCACGTTTTGTATGTTCTACGTGGTCGGGGTGTGACAGAAAAGATGGTATTAGAGCCAATGGTTATAGGGAATTAGGTTATTAGTAATGCTTTGACCTAGTCTATAACCTTCTTAGGACCCTAACGCGAGTTTACTTGCGTTTAGTCATAAAACAATACCGCCACCTATCCTTAGGCGACTACCACAACAAGAACATAAAATTCAAAACCGCTTTGAAAACTAATCATCTGTTCTAGGATGATTGATTACTAGGTTTTGAACTCTCTATTATATGGTTTTGAACCCCTTTGAGTTTTTCAAAACCTCGTCAAGATTTTGGGTTTTAAATAATGTGAACACGTGCAAACTGGAAGGGTGAATGCCTGTATTCTGGGTTTTCTGTCTAGGTAAGCACTTCGTATACATCTCATCAGACGCGAGACCAGTTGTGCTTACCTGGGAATTCTTGGGATGAGTGTTCACTTATAGGCGAGCATGTCTTCGCGATACATTATTTTTGACCCATTTACTTTGATTATTCACTGTGTGTCGTTTGTTTACCTTGTGGTAACAAACAAATGACCAGTACCCTTGCTTTCATCAGATTTGTTTCATCTCATTCTTTTCGTCTAATTCTCTCACTCGTTTCCTTTCATGTTTCCTCTTTTAGAATGCCTCCTCGACGCGAAAACCAGATAGCGACTGCCGAACTGGCAGAAATCATTGCGCAGCAAATGGCTGCTCAATTCCCAAACCTCTTTGCTCAATGGAATCAAGCCAACAACAACAACAATGGTCCATGCAATTTCAAGAGTTTTAACTCGGCGAAACCACTCAAGTTTAGTGGTTCTGAGGGAGCGACTGGGCTTCTTCAATGGTTCGAGAGCATTGAGAATACTTTCCGCCACGTGCAGTGTCCTGACAATCGCAAGGTCGAGTTTGCTTCGAGTGTGTTCCAGAAGAGAGCCCTTATGTGGTGGAACGGGGTTATGAGAGATCGTGGTGCAGAAGTTGCTCTAGCACAGACATGGGCTGAACTTAGGGCCCTTTTGATGAAGGAATTCTGTCCTCGTCACGAGATCAGGGCCTTGGAAAGGGAATTCGACAATCTTGAGCAAGACAGCGGTGAACATCGAGCATACACTGATCGATATGAGGAGCTAAGTCTGTTATGCCCAAACATGGTCACGCCTTTGGATAAGGCAATAGAAAAGTACATTGATGGCCTCCCTGACTCAATACAAGACATTGTGACTGGCAGCAACCCTACTACAGTTAGACAGGCCATTGAGCTCTCTGCAACCTTGACTGAATCAAAGATCAGGAAAGGTAAACTTTTCCGAAAAGGTGACGAGAAACCGGTCGAGGAATCAAACCCAATCGAGGAATCAAAGACCATGGATGAACAGACTGGATCCCCTAAGAGGTCAAAGAAGCGAAAGGCTTCTCAGAACTTCGCCATGGTTACTCACAATGATCAATCCGTCCCCAACCAACCAGCTCAACCCCCTGCTAGGAAGCCATACAATGGAACTGCACCCTTGTGCAACCAATGTAGCCTCCATCATCATGCCAATGTAAAGTGCTGCAAATGCCAAACTTGTGGACTTATAGGCCATACAGCAAGAGTCTGCCCAGCTGCAGCTGCACCAAACCAAGCTGGCAACAACCCTGCTCAAGGTCGTTTTCTACCAGGTTCTTGCTTCAACTGTGGCGAGATGGGTCATTTCCGAAGAAATTGCCCAAAACTTGCTAATGCAAATCCAGCACAGGGATGAGCATCTGACCGAATGGAAGACAACGCTGTTTAGAAATAATCAATCCTTATGTACTATTTTCTTTAGTTGTCAAGGTCCAAGAAACAGTTGTTATCATTGTTTATAAATAAATCTTTTATATACATTGCAATGTATTTATGTGGTTGCATGTATAAACAACATATCTCTTACAATACCGACAATCAAGGAACCGTATTCCTTGAAGAACAAACTACTCCCAAAATTTTTCCATTCTATGATCTCTTGCGTTTTCACGAAATTCCTAAGTACCCGTTTATTCTAAGGAAACGAAGTACAAGGCGCAAGTTGCAACACTGGACGAATACCCAAAGTACCACTATAAATCCTTAATAGGGTACCTAAGGGTATTTCCGTAAATCCTAAAATTGTTGTGTTCCTTAATTCGACTATTACGTTTCTTTGAAAACAAAATCGAATTTTTGGGAGATCTTCCTATCTCTTCAGATAGATCCCAGAGGACATTGAAGTCCATCGACTGGTTTCCATATCCGTTCTCTATCGATAACAAATTAATAACAAATTAATAACCAAGTTAAACAACTATGTGATTATGTGCTTATGAACATTACAAAACAAACTGTGCGGACTATGCAAGGAATTACGTAATTATGGATGCATACATAATTATGGAATTTAGTGCACAGAAACCACAGCGAGTTTTGTCATGTGCCTAGAAGTTAACTCTATTCATTTCCATTTCTGAGGAAGCACCCGTTGAAAATGACTCCGTTTGTTCATTTTCGTTTCTGAAGATTGTCCGTTGAGGAAATGGATATCCGTTTGTCTATCATTTTCATTTCCATTTCTGAGGAAGCACCCGTTGAAAATGACTCCGTTTGTTCATTTTTGTTTATGAAGATTTGTCCGTTGAGGAAATGAATATCCGTTTGTTTCTCCTTTTCATTTCCATTTCTGATGACGCACCCGTTGAAAATGACTCCGTAAGTTCATTTTCGTTTCTGAAGATTTGTCCGTTGAGGAAATGAATACCCGTTTGTTTCTCCTTTTCATTTCCATTTCTGATGACGCACCCGTTGAAAATGACTCCGTTTGTTCATTTTTGTCACACCCCCAAATTCCACCTGCGGAGTACCGTCCGCTTGAGGGCGTGACCGACCAGGATCCAGCCACCAATTATACTGAGCATTGGATAATAGCAAGGATGATCACCAACCATAATGGTTAGTAAACACCATAGTTTAAAGTTCAAATGTTTAGGTTCAAATAACAGTTAAGTAAGTAGCGGAAGCATAGATAAAATAGTTTAAACAAAGTTCATGGTTCAAATTATTTAGAACCCAACATGCGGGTTTAGGCGACCACTACACTTCCCAAGCTGCAAGCTCCTGAGTCACTGGTTACCTGCAAAGCATGCAGTAAGGGGTCAACAATAATGCTGAGTGAGTTCACTAGTTGTCCAGTTTTAATTACCAAAAACTTGTTTCACCAGTTAATTTATCCGTTTATACATGCCATGGGGAGCTACCCCAAAAGTTAGCAACTAAACTGTTTTTCCAATACCGAACACTAGGTGACCGTTGCGTATCCGCAAGAAAGTGCCCCGATGTCAATGTTCTATCATCATTGACGGATGCCTGGGTACATTAGTTCACGACCGATCCCATACCTTGGCACGGTGTGAGGTTGGTAAGACCTAAATAGCGCTATCAACTAATAACCCGTTCGCCTGGCCCCGGCGACTAATCGGTATTAAGTAGTAGGGACTTTAAGTGATAGAGTTTCGTTTAGTGCCGTTTGTTGCAATCCGTATAAACAGTAATTAACTAAAAGGTTCCCAATAACAAGGGAAGAAAAGTAAGTTGTATCCCTCATAAGGGGATAGCGTTGTATTTAGTTCCGTTTCCCAAACCACCGGGAATACATGCTTTAGGTTGTGAACTCACCTTGGGTTGCTCGGTAGATTAATTACCCGGTTGATCACGTTGGTCACCACGTCCTAGCATGGTTACCAATATAGGTCAAGTTGGGGTACAAGTATTCGCGTATAATCTACACATAACTAACACATAGCATGCACAACATATAATTACAGCACACAACATGTAATTACAGCAACAGAGTTAACAGTTAACACGTAGCCCATTTAAACAGTAACAAGCATGCACAGCTAACACACTTTGGGCCCAATAACTAACAGCCCAGTCGAGACCAGGTGGTAAGAACACACAGTTGCGAGTCGCAACCGGAGGTTGCGGCTTGTCACGTCTTGGTTGCGAGTCGCAACCGGTGTTTGACTTGTCATGTCTTGGTTACGAGTCGCAACCGCCGTAGTCTCGACTTGTCATGTTGTGGTTGCGAGTCGCAACCGGGCGGTTTCGAGTCGCAACCGATGGTCTTGAGTTGTCATGGCTTGGTTGCGAGTCGCAACCGGAGGTTTTGAGTCGCAACCTTGGAAACGTGCACAAGAAAACCTTCTAGAACCTGTTCCAACAGTACTATCCAATAGAATTGTGATTTCATGCAAATTGTGTACTATCTCCAATAAACATGTTTTGTTGTCTAAATTCCCACTAAATCAGATCAAACAAGGCATATTTCAAATATTTTCATGACATTCAAATTGTTCTTCATACATTCAATTATTTCTTATGATCATCATCGGTTAAACTCATCAAATTCATCAAGAGAGACCTAAAGCATACCGAGCTAAGCTTTTGCTACTACAACAAGCACACCATGCATTTCATGAGTAATAACATGTAACATCTCATTCTTTTTATCAAGAACATTCATGTGTATGTTCATAAGCAAACAAGCAAACAAGCATCTTTAACACACATTATCATTAATCAAGCAAAACATACATTATCATTAACCAAGCAAAACATACATTATCATTAACCAAGCAAAACATACATTATCATTAATCAAGCACCTTCATTAAAAATAAACAACAACTTAGGTATTTAGCTACAAGGGACACTAACCGGTTAGATTCAAGGTGTGAAGATGTGAAGGGTTGATGAAAGGGCTTCCGGGTGATGACCACAAGCTTGAACCGAGATGATCCGAGATGATCCGAGAGCTCCTTGTTGTTGTTTCCGGTTTGATCCGAGAGAGGGAGAGGAGAGGAGGTGAGTTTGATGTTATGACCTTAGGGTTTTAGGGTTTTAGTGAGAGAGAGAGAGGGAGAGTGTGTGAGATGAGGGAGTGTGAGAGTGATGTTGCCAAATGGTGCAAGTTGTGAGGGTGGCCGGTTATATATATCTCGAGTGGGTAAGGGGGGTTTCCGGGTGGGCTAAGGTTACGGCCCAACCGGCCCATATCGTTCCTTGTTTACTCGAGACCGGGTGGTCTCGAGTCGGGTTCGGTTCACACTTATATATATATATATATATACATACATAATACACACGACACAATCAAAAGATCACATAATGCACAACAATAAATAACAAGTTCTCATTTAATATCATATCTATATATACACATACATTCGTTTAAAGACGAAAGTTGGCTCGGGAAAACCCGAAGTGTCACATTATCCCCAAGTTTTAAGAACTTTCGTCCCGAAAGTTAAAGCAGCCACTGACAAGCTAGTAAAAGTGAGAGCGTTTCAACGGGGTGTCACATCATCCCCCCGTTAGTTTGGAATTTCGTCCCGAAATTCAGTCGTAGCTTCAGTGCTGGGGGTTTCATTTGGGAACAGCTGGGGATACTTGCGCTTCATCTGGTCTTCCCGCTCCCAGGTAAACTCTGGGCCACGGCGTGAGTTCCAACGAACTCGCACGAGGGGTATCTGGCTACGTTTGAGGGTTTTGATCTCACGATCCGTGATCTCAACCGGTTCCTCAGTAAAGTGTAGCTGTTCGTCGATAGTAAGTTCCTTGTAAGGAATGACGAGTGTTTCATCTGACAGACACTTCTTCAGATTAGACACGTGGAAGACGTTGTGCACAGCACTCAGTTCTTCAGGCAGATTCAATCTGTAAGCGGCCGTGCCGATCTTTTCGGTAACCTCAAAGGGTCCGACATATCTTGGATTAAGCTTGCCCCGTTTTCCAAAACGAACCACACCCTTCCAGGGTGAGACCTTAAGTAGAGCCCGTTCACCAACCTGGAACTCTTGTGGTTTTCTATCTTTATCAGCGTAATACTTTTGACGATCACGAGCCGCCGCCATGCGTTGCCTAATCTGGGCAATCTTTTCTGTGGTGTCGACTACATGTTCCGGGCCTGTGATCTGGCTGTCACCAACCTCAGCCCAGCAGAGAGGCGATCGACATTTACGGCCGTACAATGCCTCAAAGGGTGCTGCCTGAATGCTGGTGTGGTAGCTGTTGTTGTAGGAGAATTCCACCAACGGTAGGTGCTTCTCCCAATTCTTGCCAAAATCGATCACACATGCCCTAAGCATGTCTTCGAGGGTTTGGATGGTGCGTTCAGACTGCCCATCCGTTTGCGGGTGGTAAGCGGTGCTCATGTCTAAACGTGAGCCAAAAGATTTGTGCATGGCTTGCCACAACTCAGAAGTAAAACGCGCGTCTCGATCAGAAATAATAGAGGTAGGCACTCCGTGCTTTGAGACCACTTCTTTTAAGTATACCTCCGCTAGGGTAGAGAACTTGTCTGTTTCTTTAATAGCCAAGAAGTGTGCAGACTTGGTTAAGCGATCCACTATTACCCAAATGGTGTCATTTCCGCGCTGAGACCTAGGCAGGCTAGTAACAAAATCCATGGAAATCTGCTCCCATTTCCATTGCGGGATCTCTGGCTGTTGAAGTAGGCCTGACGGTTTCTGATACTCAGCCTTGACCCTTGCACAAGTCAAACATTTCCTGACATAGGTTGCTATGTGGGCTTTCATGCCAGGCCACCAATAGGTAGCCCTCAAGTCGTGGTACATCTTATCCGAACCCGGATGTACTGAGTAACGGGACTTGTGAGCTTCATCCATCACAAGGTCACGTAAATTTCCATAAAGCGGAACCCATATGCGTCCGGCTACGTAGTAGGCGCCGTCTTCTTTTTGTTCCATTCGTTGTCTCGATCCTCGTAGGGACTCGGCCCTGATGTTCTCAGCTTTCAATGCTTCAACCTGAGCATTCCGAATTTGAGTAGGGAGGTTCGAGTGGATAGTGAGCTGTAAGGCACGAACACGCTTGGGTTTGGTCTCCTTTCTGCTGAGGGCATCGGCTACCACATTAGCCTTGCCTGGGTGATATTTGATTGCACACTCGTAGTCATTTAGGAGTTCGACCCATCGGCGTTGCCGCATATTCAACTCCTTTTGTCCCATTATGTGCTGGAGACTCTTGTGATCAGTGTAAATCGTGCACTTGGTGCCGTACAAGTAGTGTCTCCAAAGCTTGAGCGCGAAGACCACCGCTCCAAATTCTAAGTCATGCGTCGTGTAGTTCCGTTCGTGGACCTTGAGTTGTCGCGAGGCGTAGGCGATAACTTTCTCGCGTTGCATCAGTACGCAGCCAAGTCCTTGAATAGAAGCATCGCAGTAAACGACAAAGTCGTCGGTACCTTCAGGTAAAGAAAGAATAGGAGCACTACAAAGGTTCTTCTTTAGTTCCTGGAAGGCAGATTCCTGAGCATTACTCCATTTGTAAGCGACACCCTTCTGAGTGAGTGTCGTAAGTGGTTGAGCGATCTTAGAGAATCCCTTGATAAATCTTCGATAGTATCCTGCCAATCCCAAGAATTGGCGAACTTCGGTCGGAGTCTTGGGCACAGGCCAATTCTTAATGGACTCAATCTTAGCAGGGTCAACATGAATCCCTTCCTGATTGACGATGTGTCCAAGGAAATGGACTTCTCTAAGCCAGAAATCACATTTCGAGAATTTGGCGTACAGTTGCTCATTACGAAGAAGTTCGAGAATAAGACGCAGGTGTTGTTCATGCTCCTCTTGGCTCTTCGAGTAGATTAGGATGTCGTCGATAAACACGATTACGAACTTGTCGAGGTAGGGTTTGCATACTCGGTTCATGAGATCCATGAAGATCGCAGGAGCGTTGGTCATACCGAAAGGCATAACAAGGAATTCGTAGTGACCATAGCGGGTTCGGAAAGCAGTCTTAGAGATGTCCTCATCGCGGACTCTCAGCTGGTGATAACCTGATCGCAGATCGATCTTGGAATAATAGCTCGACCCTTGCAGCTGGTCGAACAGGTCGTCGATACGGGGAAGTGGATAACGATTCTTGATGGTAACCTTGTTAAGTTCGCGGTAGTCAATGCACATTCGGAATGAGCCATCTTTCTTCTTGACGAAGAGCACTGGGGCTCCCCAGGGTGATGAACTAGGACGGATAAAACCCTTGTCCAAAAGTTCTTGTAGCTGAGTAGAGAGTTCCTTGAGTTCTGCAGGAGCTAGGCGATAAGGTGCACGAGCTATAGGGGCTGCTCCGGGAGCTAGCTCGATTTGAAATTCGACCTGATGGTGAGGAGGGAGTCCAGGTAGTTCCTCCGGGAATACCTCGGGATAGTCGCGTACAACTGGAAAATCTTCGATCCTGTTTTCCCTTTTCTGTGTGTCGGTAACGAGTGCTAAGATAGCGGTGTGCCCCTTTCGTAGATACTTCTGGGCCTTTAAGAATGAAATGATGCCTGTGACTTCTCCGCTCTTGTCGCCTAGAACTATAAGGGGTTTGCCAGGGGGACGAGGAACGCGAATAGCTTTCTCTTGGCAGAGGATTTCAGCTCGATGTTTGGATAACCAATCCATACCAATAATGACGTCGAAGCTTCCAAGAATGATGGGGAAAAGATCAATACGGAAGGTCTGACCAGACAACTCTAATTTGCAGTTACGAATTATGTGTGAGGCCTCGAGGTTTCTACCATTAGCTATTTCAACGGTGTGCTTAGAGCTCAGCGGCGTAAGGGTGAGCTTAAGTTTCTTACTAATACGGAGGGAAACATAACTAGCATCTGCTCCGGAATCAAATAGCATGGAAACATAACGATCATTAAGTAGAAACTTACCCGCTACAACGTTGGGGTCATTCCTTGCTTCTCCGGCTCCAATCACAAAAGCTTTTCCTCTAGCACCATTTCCAGCATTGTTGTTATTGTTCCCTGTACCCTGATTGTTGTTGTTTTGATTCAGTTCAGGGCAATCCTTTCGCATGTGCCCCATTGCTCCACACTTGAAGCATCCACGGTTGTTTCCTTGTTGCTGCTGTTGCTGTGGTTGTTGCTGATTCTGCCTAGCGGGGAACTGGCTTCGGCAGTCTTTGGCTTCATGGCCCATCTTGTTGCATCGCTGACACTGACCCTTTCCACATGGCCCACTGTGATGTCGGTTACATTTGTTACACTTAGGATGGTTTCCTCGATAGCCACCCTGTTGCTGAGGGCCCTTGTTGCTTTCAGTCTTCCTTTGTTGAACTGGGGCCTGAGTGGGGTTGGCATCCTTTCCCTGACTTCCATCCCACTTTCGCTTGTTATCGCCAGAAGTTCCAGCAGTAGCACCGATCCTCTTGGGCAGTTTGCCCTCTTCCACAGCCTGATTGGTGAGTTTGTGAGCAAGACGAACCACGGGCTGTATGGTATTGAGGTTGGCTGAGGTCACATGACTTCTGATTTCAGGGACCAAGCCTTTGATGTACAACTCGATCCTTCGGTACATAGGCTGGGACATGTTTGGGCAGAGTGCAGCATAGTCGTTGGACTGCTTAGTGTAGGTCTCAATCTCTGATCCGACCATCTTGAGCGCATAGTACTCGTTCTCGAGTTTGTGGATGTCATCCCTGTGACAGTACTCCTCCTTGATCATGTCTTTGAAATCTTCCCATGCAGTAGCATTAGCAGTTTCCAGACCAAGCATCTGAATCTGTGCCTTCCACCATGAAAGCGCGTTTCCTTCAAGCGTACCAGTTGCGTACTTAACCCAGTTAGCAGGGGGACACTCGCAGACAGCAAAGACAGCTTCGGCCTTTTCAATCCAGTGTAGAAGGCCTATGGCACCCTCAGTGCCGTTGAAAGGGAGAGGCTTGCCATCCATGAAGGTTTTGAAAGTACAAACACGTGGTTGCGCAGGCGCAGGCTGACCTCCAGGGTGAGCTGCGAAAGCTGCAGCCACCGTGTTGAGCAAGTTGGCGAATTGAGCCTGAGTCATGTTAACGCTTCCTCTTCCGCGTCCACTCATTGTCTTCATAACCAGAAAACACAGTATGAGTGCAATGTCGTAACGTAGCGAGAATAAGATAGAAGAGGGAGGTGTATCTATCTAATTAGGCACACTAGTATGTATAGTAGAGTAGTCAATATAAGATAAACAAGCAAGTAAACACAAGTCCGAGCTACGAGGTCTAGTATGTCGAGTCTTGCCCTTGGAGTGTAGTGTCGTCACGAGTCACGGGTTATAGTCTGGTTTTTCTCAAAAAGACTCTTCTTTTTAAAACCAAGTTCACTATAACCAATGGCTCTGATACCAATCTGTCACACCCCCAAATTCCACCTGCGGAGTACCGTCCGCTTGAGGGCGTGACCGACCAGGATCCAGCCACCAATTATACTGAGCATTGGATAATAGCAAGGATGATCACCAACCATAATGGTTAGTAAACACCATAGTTTAAAGTTCAAATGTTTAGGTTCAAATAACAGTTAAGTAAGTAGCGGAAGCATAGATAAAATAGTTTAAACAAAGTTCATGGTTCAAATTATTTAGAACCCAACATGCGGGTTTAGGCGACCACTACACTTCCCAAGCTGCAAGCTCCTGAGTCACTGGTTACCTGCAAAGCATGCAGTAAGGGGTCAACAATAATGCTGAGTGAGTTCACTAGTTGTCCAGTTTTAATTACCAAAAACTTGTTTCACCAGTTAATTTATCCGTTTATACATGCCATGGGGAGCTACCCCAAAAGTTAGCAACTAAACTGTTTTTCCAATACCGAACACTAGGTGACCGTTGCGTATCCGCAAGAAAGTGCCCCGATGTCAATGTTCTATCATCATTGACGGATGCCTGGGTACATTAGTTCACGACCGATCCCATACCTTGGCACGGTGTGAGGTTGGTAAGACCTAAATAGCGCTATCAACTAATAACCCGTTCGCCTGGCCCCGGCGACTAATCGGTATTAAGTAGTAGGGACTTTAAGTGATAGAGTTTCGTTTAGTGCCGTTTGTTGCAATCCGTATAAACAGTAATTAACTAAAAGGTTCCCAATAACAAGGGAAGAAAAGTAAGTTGTATCCCTCATAAGGGGATAGCGTTGTATTTAGTTCCGTTTCCCAAACCACCGGGAATACATGCTTTAGGTTGTGAACTCACCTTGGGTTGCTCGGTAGATTAATTACCCGGTTGATCACGTTGGTCACCACGTCCTAGCATGGTTACCAATATAGGTCAAGTTGGGGTACAAGTATTCGCGTATAATCTACACATAACTAACACATAGCATGCACAACATATAATTACAGCACACAACATGTAATTACAGCAACAGAGTTAACAGTTAACACGTAGCCCATTTAAACAGTAACAAGCATGCACAGCTAACACACTTTGGGCCCAATAACTAACAGCCCAGTCGAGACCAGGTGGTAAGAACACACAGTTGCGAGTCGCAACCGGAGGTTGCGGCTTGTCACGTCTTGGTTGCGAGTCGCAACCGGTGTTTGACTTGTCATGTCTTGGTTACGAGTCGCAACCGCCGTAGTCTCGACTTGTCATGTTGTGGTTGCGAGTCGCAACCGGGCGGTTTCGAGTCGCAACCGATGGTCTTGAGTTGTCATGGCTTGGTTGCGAGTCGCAACCGGAGGTTTCGAGTCGCAACCTTGGAAACGTGCACAAGAAAACCTTCTAGAACCTGTTCCAACAGTACTATCCAATAGAATTGTGATTTCATGCAAATTGTGTACTATCTCCAATAAACATGTTTTGTTGTCTAAATTCCCACTAAATCAGATCAAACAAGGCATATTTCAAATATTTTCATGACATTCAAATTGTTCTTCATACATTCAATTATTTCTTATGATCATCATCGGTTAAACTCATCAAATTCATCAAGAGAGACCTAAAGCATATCGAGCTAAGCTTTTGCTACTACAACAAGCACACCATGCATTTCATGAGTAATAACATGTAACATCTCATTCTTTTTATCAAGAACATTCATGTGTATGTTCATAAGCAAACAAGCAAACAAGCATCTTTAACACACATTATCATTAATCAAGCAAAACATACATTATCATTAACCAAGCAAAACATACATTATCATTAACCAAGCAAAACATACATTATCATTAATCAAGCACCTTCATTAAAAATAAACAACAACTTAGGTATTTAGCTACAAGGGACACTAACCGGTTAGATTCAAGGTGTGAAGATGTGAAGGGTTGATGAAAGGGCTTCCGGGTGATGACCACAAGCTTGAACCGAGATGATCCGAGATGATCCGAGAGCTCCTTGTTGTTGTTTCCGGTTTGATCCGAGAGAGGGAGAGGAGAGGAGGTGAGTTTGATGTTATGACCTTAGGGTTTTAGGGTTTTAGTGAGAGAGAGAGAGGGAGAGTGTGTGAGATGAGGGAGTGTGAGAGTGATGTTGCCAAATGGTGCAAGTTGTGAGGGTGGCCGGTTATATATATCTCGAGTGGGTAAGGGGGTTTCTGGGTGGGCTAAGGTTACGGCCCAACCGGCCCATATCGTTCCTTGTTTACTCGAGACCGGGTGGTCTCGAGTCGGGTTCGGTTCACACTTATATATATATATATATATACATACATAATACACACGACACAATCAAAAGATCACATAATGCACAACAATAAATAACAAGTTCTCATTTAATATCATATCTATATATACACATACATTCGTTTAAAGACGAAAGTTGGCTCGGGAAAACCCGAAGTGTCACATTATCCCCAAGTTTTAAGAACTTTCGTCCCGAAAGTTAAAGCAGCCACTGACAAGCTAGTAAAAGTGAGAGCGTTTCAACGGGGTGTCACAATTTTCATTTCTGAAGATTTGTCCGTTGAGGAAATGAATATCCGTTTGTTTCTCCTTTTCATTTCCATTTCTGATGACGCACCCGTTGAAAATGACTCCGTAAGTTCATTTTCGTTTCTGAAGATTTGTCCGTTGAGGAAATGAATATCCGTTTATTTCTCCTTTTCATTTCCATTTCTGATGACGCACCCGTTGAAAATGACTCCGTAAGTTCATTTTACGTTTCTGAAGATTGCCCGTTGAGGAAATGAATCCCCGTTTGTTTATTCCTTCATTTCCGCTTCTGAAGAATACTCGTTGAGAAAAATGACTCCGTCAGTTCATTTTCGTTCTGAAGAATGTCCGTTAAGGAAATGACAGGATTACGCCTTACATATCTCTGGTGATTATTTGACACAAAGTCACAAATAGACTCCTACGAATAAATTTCGGGACGAAATTTCCTAAAGTAGGGGACACTGTGACACCTGTGTCACTTCAACCTTCAAACAAATGCCAAACCAATGAAATATTGTATTTCATACTTGGGATTTGTAAAAATATGTGTATCGTTTACACATATCAACTCTTGTTCGATTTCAAGCTTTAAATCGCTTTCTGGAGGGTTATACGCGCACTGATGCGTAAATATAACCAGTTTAATGCAACGAACACTCCGGAATAGTGAAATAGGCTTAACATACCTTAAGTAACCTTTACATAACTTAGAAATAAGTTTTGAAGGCTTTGGTATGGCAAAATCTAGTTTATTCGCTTACAGGGACTAAACTTGACAAACTGCGAAAGTATGCCAATTTGAACTGTAACGAACATTTCCGGAACATGACCATAAGTTAAACACACCTTAAATATCCTTTACATAGCTTAGAAATAGGCTTTGAGGGGTTCGGTGTGCTAAAATAAACTTTTGGGTCATTCAGGGACTAAAAGTGTCAAAAAGTGCACAAGTTTGCACTTTTACGCATAACTTACGCTCTGAATACATCCGGACATCCAAAAATTTATGTAAGCACTAAAACACTTTATTTTAGTGGTTGGCATAAGAAAAATCCATTCGTCGCGTAATTTGGATCGTTTTTCGCGCTTATGCGCATTCCGTCGTAATTAAGCGAACATCGCGATCGTACGGCCAAACGAACCAACATCCGACATATTTTTGAGCATGTTTCATGTCCACAATGTTTATACATCATTTTAGGGCCTTAGAGTTGGCTTGACGGGCCTTAGAAGTGCCGGAAATGGGCTTAAAACACAACAGGGACCAAAACTGTCACTTTTGAAACTTGTTTTCTGATCAGAAGCTCCAGACGGCCCGCCTGAGTTTTTGTGTATCCTGAAGCGGGCCGTGTCAGACTTCCAGACCAGATTCGATGTTTTAACAGCCTGTTTGCAGCTGTTTTGCACTCCCAATCTCTCTTCCACATGTCAATTCCT
This sequence comes from Helianthus tuberosus, assembly GCA_030545235.1. Classification (NCBI taxonomy): domain Eukaryota; kingdom Viridiplantae; phylum Streptophyta; class Magnoliopsida; order Asterales; family Asteraceae; genus Helianthus; species Helianthus tuberosus. The sequence goes on along the minus strand of CM060356.1, from coordinate 67,896,264 downwards.
TATGGTGAGTGGCCATTTGACATACCATAACATTCCAACACATGTACGGGTGGGATTCAAGCACGGTTTCCATGAAACGATCTTAACGGTTACCCGAAAACTATAAATACCCATCCACCCCCATTGCAAAACCCACTAGAATCTGATCAATTGTGCTCTAAGTTGAAACCTTTGTTTCATACCTGAGCTATTTTGATCTAGATTAGCATTCGGGGACCCTTCGTAAGTATTCTTTCGTTCTTTTATTGCTTTACGAGTCTGAAAGTCAAACTTTGTTTGACTTTCTGCGTTGACCAGTTTATGGTCAATGCGAAGTTCATTTGAACTTCGCAACGTGATTGTAATCACGATGGTCATAGTCCCTTGGGACTATGCCTACTGATTACCACGTTGTCTAGGGTCGTAGGGTAAGCGATCTGATAAATCCCTTATACCTTCGAACCCGACCCATTTGGTCGATCATTAGGATCCGACCAAATACATTAGGTGACCATAGTAGGTAGGGAATAACCTTCCGAGGTTATACCCTATGGTCACATCGTTTGATTAGTTGTATGATAGGTAGTTATATGCCTTAGGTAAATTACCAGAATACCCTTTTCATGTATAATTGGTAATTAAGCATATGTAACCTAAACTTTTGTCACATAACTGATTATGTAACATGTTTAGGCATATAACACTTGTCATAGGGCTAGTTAGACGTCTCGAGTGCGCTTTTGCGCGCACGACGCGTTAAAGTAGCATAAGCTACCTAAACGGGTCGTAATGGGTCGTAAGCATTTAGGTTAGGTTTCATTTAGTATGTAGGCTTTGTTAAACCATACTACATGAGTTTCCATACTCATTTGGTTTACGAGCCCTCATTCTATCTAATCTTCCGATTTAGGTCCGGTTTATTAATGTAGTTACCTATATTAGGTGCCGTTTGATTCCGAGATCTCTAGCATTGCTTGGTGGTTATCTTAGGACTTCTGAGCAATCTCAAGTGAGTACATAGACCCCTCTTTTACTGTTTTCCAAACATTTTGGGGTGGAACACATGTGCCTACTTGTTACTTTCATGCTTTCCTGTTTTCACATCATATACTTGCTATGTTCATTAGTACATTTAGAGTACATGATTTCAATACATTTTATGTTATGTATGTCCATTTAGTGCATATTTAGTACATTGTTTTACATTACAATTTGTTGCATATGCTCATCCAGCATATGAACACATTATATTACATTTTGAACCGTTTATAACTATTTGACTATGTGAACCGTTGTAATCATTTGACTATGCGAACCGTTTGTATCTGTGAACCGTTTGTATCTGTGAACCGTTTGTATCTGTGAACCGTGTGAACCGTATTTGATCATACATAAACATTTCTACAATTGTTAAACATTACATCTTGATGGTTTGGTTTGAGTAAGTGATTTAAGTAACGAGGCGTGTGTAATATGATACAAGCATGGTGGATACGCCGCTGGTACTTCCTATATATAAGTGTTTGTATGGTATTACATATCGTAGCGTTATTTGAATCATTTCAGTTTGAGACATAGAACATTTTATACAAATAACATACTTTTCACAAGACATTGATTTACAAACAACTTATCTTATACAAACTCATCTTACATGGTTATTCATTTAACCATACATTATTCTCTTATTTATACATATCATCTGATCTTATCGTTTTTCAAATGATTTACAATACAAAGCAAATTACAAGGTTCATGACTAAACATTTTCTCAAACATAAGTCATGAATTCTGTTTTCACAAAACCTATGTATCTCACAGGCATTTTTATGCTGACGTACCTATTTTCACATGTGTTTTCAGGAGACGATGCATAGGACTTATCAAGACATACTTAGGCGGACCTGTGCCTTAGTGACATTAAAAGATGCAAGACTAGTTAATTTATGTTATGTACTCTTTGTTTCTTGTTTAAAACAATGTAAGCTCTCATGTTTGATTAATAAAACGAAACTTCAATTGCCATGGATTTGAAACAATTAATTCTGTTACAACACTCCCCGATGTTTCCGCCACGTTTTGTATGTTCTACGTGGTCGGGGTGTGACATAGAGGAACTGCAATCTTTGAGAAGTTCTTGATGAAGCGGAGGTAATAACCCGCCAGACCAAGAAAAGAACGAACCTCAGTAGGAGTAGTAGGCGTATCCCAATCCTTAATCGCACTGATCTTGGAGGGATCTACATGTATACCTTGTTCGTTGACGATATGCCCCAAAAATTGAACTTCCTTAAGCTAAAATTCACATTTAGAGAATTTGGCAAAAAGTTGCTCTTTCTTTAGGAGTTCCAAAGTAAGAAGAAGATGTTGCTCATAATCAGCTTGCGTCTTAGAGTATATCAAGATGTCATCAATAAAAACGATGATGAACTTGTCTAAATAAGACTTGCAGACCTTATTCATCAAGTCCATGAAAACAACATGAGCATTAGTCAAACAGAATGGCATAACTGTGAACTCATAATGCCCATAACGAGTGCAAAAAGAAGTCTTGGGAATATCTTCTTCATGCACACGAAGTTTTTTTTGGGTAAAGGGTTACCCCGGTGATTCTATATATTCACAACCAAAAAACCACAAGTAGTGTAGAAAGCCTACACTAGTTCAATCATAGGACATGCCCCATAAAAGTAACAACCAGAAAAAAAAACAAAACTAAACAAACAACCACCAAACGGTCGACCACTAGACTACAACTCTAGACTCAAAACACGAAAGATATCAATGATAATTAGCCACCATCATCATGCAATTCTGTACCATCAATATCCCAGGCCCCTAGAAGTCTTCGAACATTTTCACAATTTTTTAGCTTCGCTCCCATCAGTTTGTACCGCACTTGTTGGATAATAATTTCACTTATAGTTTCCGGAGGCCTCAACTGGTTCTTGAATAATCTAGCATTACGCTCCTACCAAATCAAGTAAGCACTAGCCGCCACTAACAGTTTAGCAACGTAAACAGTCGCAGATTTCGAATTGGACCGATCAAGTAACCACTTAACAATATCGTCCCACTTAGGTTGCACCGAATCCATGGCCGCTTTTTGCCTAACCATAAGCCACACTTGCGTCGAGAACTTACATTCAAAAAATAGGTGACTATGAGAGTCGTGGTTAGCATAGCATAACAAACAACACATCATATTCATATTTTTCCTACGCGAGAAATCCCAGCTCAAGATCTTATCTTGAGTAAGTAGCTCCTTTTCATGATAAGCCACAATAAAAAAGCATGTCGCGGAATACACTGACCAAACCACACAATACGACACCAATCAACCTCTGCTTCATGATGCCGAACCGAATCCCAAGCTCTAGTCGAAGAAAATACATGTTTGTGATCCCCTTGACGCCACAAGATTTTATCAGACTTATTCGGATTCAAAGACACACGATCAAGCTGAATAAGAACCGGGTAAGTATCCCGCCAAGCAACCGGCCACCTCCAAGAATTGTCAGAATAAATATCAGACACCTTAGAATCCATGTTAAACCCCGCATTAGCAATAACTCTAGGAGAAAGTATCTGATCCAGCGGTCCTAAATCACTCCATGTATCGAACCATGCTGAAGTATCCGAACCATTTCCAATATCGGACCAAATAAACTTCCTCATAATCGGCCGAAGCTGAAGAAGCTTTCTCCAAGACCAGCAACAAGCAGAAGGAACTTTACAAGCCCAAAAACTTTTACCTTTCAACCTGTAAGAGTGAATCCACTCAACCCACAAGGATTGACGCCTCGAAAGGATACTCCAGATATGGGCTGTCATAAGAGCTATATTAACATCACCAATCCGACGAATACCTAAACCACCCTCAAGCTTAGGAACACACACCGTTTTCCACAAAACTTTGGCCTGACCTTTCTGAAACGCACTGTCATGAGACCATAAAAAATTCCGCATCAAAGCCTCCAAATTAAGAATCACCCGGTTAGGCAAAATAAACACAAAAGACCAATAAATATGCATGGAGGATAAGACAGAAATAATAAGTTGCAGCCTGCCTGCAAAAGAAAGTAAATTATTCCTCCAATGCAATATGCGTTTCTCTAGCTTTTCCACCATCACATAACAATCTTTATAAAGCAGCCGCGAAGAAATAAGGGGCACACCCAAATATCTCACAGGCAACGAACCCTCCTTAAAAGGCATAATTCAGAATAGCCGTTTTCACATAAGATGGCACATTCGAGAAAAAAAACTGTACTTTTCTGAACACTAGGCAACAAACCCGACATTTTAGTAAAGGAATCGAGAGACTTCATAATACACCTAGCTGATGCAATCTCACCCTTCGAGAAAATAAACAAATCGTCCGCGAAACATAGGTTGATAATCTGTTGACGTTCACACTTATTATGAAATTTAAAAGAATTATCAATCCTAACCGTATGTTGTAAGATGGCCGTAAGAACTTCCATGACGAGAGTAAATAAATAAGGAGAGACCGGATCACCTTGTCTTAAACCCCTGTTACCCTTAAAGAATCCATGAACCTCGCCATTAACACACACCGAATACGTTGTAGTGGAGACACACAACATAATCCAATGAACCATCTTAGGATGAAAACCGAAACCAATTAAAATACCCTTCAGAAACTTCCAATCGACAGTGTCATACGCCTTCTGAATATCAACTTTGAACGCACATTTAGGGGGGCCAATATTACGATGATAGTTGTGCATCAACTCTTACGTTAACAAAATATTATCAGAAATCTTTCTACCTGGCACAAACGCTGATTGGTTGACACTAACAATATCATTCAAACCCACCTTAATTCTATCAGCTACAATCTTGCTAATGCATTTATACAATACGTTGCAACAAGCAATTGGACGATAGTCCGTAACCACAGACGGGGAAGAGGACTTAGGAAGAAGAACTATAAGCGTATGATTCAATTCCCGAAGAAGCTTCCCTGTAGCAAAGAAATCAATAACAGCATCCGACACTTCACTCCCCACGATAGGCCAGGCACCTTTAAAGAAACCCGTAGTAAAACCATCAGGACCCGGAGCTTTATCTGACCCAATCGAAAACATCGCCTTTTTAACCTCATCAGCTGAAACCGGACGAACCATGTGAGCCGCTACATCTAAATCCAACTTTTTCGTAAATAAATCTGGAGCTGGAGTGAGCGAAGTGTCGCCCGGGCAACCCAAAAAATTCTCGTAATGGTTAACAAACGCTAGCTGAACCAGATCATCTTCATACACCTTCCAATAGCATCCTGAATAACATCGATACGACTATAGTGAACTTTATTTTTAAGAGACGAGTGGAAGAAAGCCGAATTCATATCCCCAACCGCCAACCAATCCACCTTGGACTTTTGCTTCAAGAATCGCTCTTCATCTAATAATGCTTCCTGATAGTCACGACGTGTATTAGTTTCCTCCTCCCGAATAATCACACTAGACGGATCTTTATCAAGATCACGCTGAATCCCATCAAGTTTATCACGTAAGTCTTGAACTTTTTTGTGCAAATTACCTTGCTGAAAAAGTAACACTCGAAGAGGAGACTTTAGCATCCGAAGTTTCTTTACAACAGAGAACTGATACACACCTCTAATATTCGTATCCCAAATTCGCTTCACAATGACTAAAAAATCAGGCTTATAAACAAGAAAGTTAGCAAACTTGAATGACTTGTGTTTAACTTTCCCATCTACCGGAATTTTGAGAACACTCGGACTGTGATCCGATAACCGAGCTGGACAAAAGACCGCCACCGCATTCGGAAAGTGTGTTATGAACTGAGAATTCCCCATGACTCTATCGATTTTTTTCATCAAACCAATCCCCTTCTTTGGCTTCTGACTCCACGTAAAGTGTATACCCGAACGGTTCAAATCCAGCATCTCAATATCATTGACACAAGCTTGAAACTCTCTCCTGCTAGCCGAAATCGATGAACACCCCATAGATTTATCTTCAAGATTCAAAGCTGAATTAAAATCACCTAGCATTACCCATGGATCATTACGAACAAGAGCTTTATGCAAAGCGAGATGGTTCCATAACTCCCTACGAGAAACATAATAGTTTGCAGCATAGATAATCGAACAAAACACCATTTTTTTCTCTTGTTTAAAAAACAGTTGCAAGTGCATAACCTGATCCGACTGAAAAAGCACCATAACATCAAAAATAAACGGATTCCAACCAACGATAATTCTTGTACCTTTATTACATAGAGCCCCATTAGAAGTCCAATGCCAAGACCGAAACACCGACTTGCATATTTTAGAAAGATTACTCGGATCAATGTGGGACTCAAGAATAGCGCATAAACTTAAATTAAAATCCTTAACTGCTTGACGAACCTCAGCTTGCTTAATGGGGCGGTTCAAACCCCTAACGTTCCATGACGCAATGCTAACCATTATTAACTAGAGAAGAAGGAGTGCTTGTGTCACACCCACAAAATCCACACGCGGAGTATCACCGCTTGGAGGCGTGACTGACCAGGATCAAGCCACCAATCATATTGAACAAGCAAGTAAGTAATTATAAAAGTCCAACCAATACAATTGTTGTCCAAACAAACATAGTTTAAGTTGCAAGCGGAAGCATAAAATTTAAAACCAAAACACAAGTTTAAATGTTTCAAAGTTTAACATGGCACACAGCTGTCCATGTCCCACAACGACTCTTCCCCATGCAAGCTCCTGCTAAACCTATTGACCTGCAAAGCATGTAGTAACGAGTCAACTATAATGTTGAGCGAGTTCACAGTTGGGTGTTCGTTTTAAGTTGTTTCGAAAACAGTTTCCTTTAACTGGCATCCTGCCGTGGGGGTTACCCCATAGTTGAAAACGTGATTTGTTTATTCTCGATTACTCTGGCAATCCAGCCGTGGGGGCTACCCCATGTTTAGTTATCTGGCTTTTCGGCCGTGGGGGCTACCCCATGTATACTACTAGACTCGTTACCATATCGACTGCTGACTGTAGTCATGTTTATGTGCCCTGAACTGTCAATGTCTATCATCATTGACGTGCCCATATCCATTAGTTCACGCCCGTCCTCTGCGGCACGGTGTGAGGCTTGTCAGACCTAAATAGCGCTATCTCACTAATGACCCGCTCGTCATTGGCCCGGCGATTAAGTCGATATAAAAAGGAGGGACTTCGTGATAGAGTTTTGGTCTAGTAAAAATGTAAACTGTCCAAAAGGACGAGGAATTATATTCCTGAATCCGTACTGTCCTACCCAAGAAAGGATGAGGAATCCATATTCCTTAACCCATTCCCAACCCCTGGGAATCCCATGCTTTGTAGAAAGTGTGAACTCACCTTAGTTTTGCTCGGTAGAATTAATTACTCGTTTAACCAAACAATCAACCAAGTCCTATGATAATTGCACATATAACAGTCAATATGCATACATGCTTGGTATGTATCATTCCACATGTATTCACTAATAAGCGCACACAAAACACAAGTAGTGACATTCATCAACCAGTACACCAACTTATTCAGTTAAGCACAAAGTATAAGAATTCATTAATCAAAGCAATGTATCCTATGTATAAATATATCATATTATGTGACCCGATGTGACACCTGTGTCACTACGACCATCAAACAAATACCAAACCAATGAAATATTGTATTTCATACTTTGGACTTGTTTATATGTGTATCTTTTGCACATATCAACTCTTGTTCGATTTCAAGCTCTAAATCGCTTTCTGGAAGGTTATACGCGCACTAATGCGTAAATATAACCAGTTGAATGCAACAAACACTCCGGAATAGTGACATAGGCTTAACATACCTTAAATAACCTCTACATAACTTAGAAATAGGTTTTGGAAGGTTTGGTATGCCGAAATCAAGTTAAATCGCTTATAGGGACTAAATTTGACAAACTGCGAAAGTATGCCAATTTGAACTGTAACAGACATTCCGGAACATGACCATAAGTTAAACATACCATAAATATCCTTCACATAGCTTAGAAATAGGCTTTGAGAGGTTCGGTGTGCTAAAATAAACTTTTGAGTCATTCAGGGACTAAAAGTGTCAAAAAGTGCACAAGTTTGCACTTTTGCGCATAACTCACGTTCTGAATACATCCGGACATCCAAAAATTTATGTAAGCACTAAAATATTTTATTTTAGTGTTTGGCATAAGAAAAATCCATTCGTCACTTCATTTGGATCGTTTTTCGCGCTTATGCGCATTCCGTCGTAATTAAGCGAACATCGCGTTCGTACAACCAAACGAACCAACATCCGACATATTTTTGAGCATGTTTCATGTCCACAATGTTTAGGCATCATCTTAGGGCCTTAACGTTGGCTTAACGGGCCTTAAACGTGTCGGAAATGGCTGTAAACACCAACAGGGACCAAAACTGTCATTTTGGAAAGTTTCTTCTGATCCGACATGGCCAGGCGGCCCGCGTAAGGTTTGTGTGTATCCTTACGCGGCCCGCGTCAGTGTTCCATACCAGATTCGATGTTTAACAGCCTGTTTCCAGCTGTTGTGCACTCCCAATTCCATTTCCACATGTCAATTCCTTATGGTGGGTGGCCAATTAACCTACCACAACTTTCCAACAGGTGTACGGCTTAGATCGTGCCCCCTTTTCCAAGAAACGATCTTAACGGTTACCCGAAAACTATAAATACCCAACCCCACCCATTGCAAAACCCACAAGAATCTGATCTAAAAGACTCTAAGTTGGAACCATTGTTTCATACCTGAGTTATTTGGATCGAGATTAGCATTCGGGGACCCTTCGTAAGTATTCCTTCGTTCTTTTATTGCTTTTCGAGTCCGAAAGTCAAACTTTGTTTGACTTTCTGCGTTGACCAGTTTATGGTCAATGCGAAGTTCGTTTGAACTTCGCAACGTGATTGTAATCACAATGGTTATAGTCCTTTGTGACTATGCCTACTGATTACCACGTTGTCTAGGGTCGTAAGGGTAAGCGATCTAATAAATCGCTTATACCTTCGAACCCGACCCGTTTGGTCAATGTTTAGGATCCGACCAAACACATTAGGTGACCATAGTATATAGGGAATAACCTTCCGAGGTTATACCTTATGGTCACTTCGTTTAAGTAGTTGTATGATAGGTAGTTTATATGCCTTAGGTAAATTACCAAAATACCCCTTTGATGCCAAAATTCATTTTAACATAACCTATGACCTCTAAACTGATTTATCAACAATATTTAACATGTTAAGGCATATTCTACTTGTCATAGGACTAGTTAGGCGGTCCGAACGCGTTTTACGCGAACGACGTGTTAAAGTAGCATAAGCTACCTTAATGGGTCGCGATGGGTCGAAAGCACTTAGGTTAGGTTTCATTTAGCATGAAGGCTTTGTTAAACCATATTACATGAGTTCCAATACTCATTTGGTTTACAAGCCCTCATTCTATCCGATCCTCCGATTTAGGTCCGGTTAATTAACATAGTTACCTATATTAGGTGCCGTTTGATTCCGTGATCTCTAGCATTGCTTGGTGGTTATCGTAGGACTTTTGAGCAATCTCAAGTGAGTACATAGACCTCTCTTTTACTGTTTTCCAAACTGTTTTGGGGTGAAACACATGTGCTTACTTGTTACTTTCATGCTTTCACATCATATACCTGCTATGTTCATTAGTACATTTATAGTACATGATTTCATTACATTTTATGCTATGTATGCCCATTATGTGCGTACTTAGTACATTGCCTTACATTACATACTATGTATGCCCATTGTGTGTGTACTTAATACATTGTTTCACATTACATGCTATGTATGCCCATTGTGTGCGTACTTAGTACATTGTTATACATTACACTTTATGCTATGTATGTCTTTTGTTGCATACTTAGTACATTTGTTATTCATCACATGTTTACATTTTGGATACACATTACATGATTTACATTAAACATGAACATTTTACTTTAGTAGTTTGGTTTGAGTAAGTGATTAAGTAACGAGGCGTGTGTGATATGATACAAGCATGGTGGATACGCCGCTGGTACTTCCTATATATAAGTGTTTGTATGGTATTACATATCGTAGCGTTATTTGAATCATTTCAGTTTGAGACATATAACATTTTATACAAATAACATACTTTTCACAAGACATTGATTTACAAACAACTTATCTTATACAAACTCATCTTACATGGTTATTCATTTAACCATACATTATTCTCTTATTTATACATATCATCTGATCTTATCGTTTTTCAAATGATTTACAAGACAAAGAAAATTACAAGGTTCATGACTAAACATTTTCTCAAACATAAGTCATGAATCATATTTTCTCAAAACCTATGTATCTCACAGGCATTTTTATGCTGACGTACCTATTTTCACATGTGTTTTCAGGAGATGATGCATAGGACTTATCAAGACATACTTAGGCGGACCTGTGCCTTAGTGACTTAAAACGAGACAAGAACTAGTTAATTTTTGTTATATACTCTTTGTTTCTGTTTAAAACAATGTAAACTTTCATGTTTGATTAATAAAATGAAACTTCAATTGCCATGGATTTGAAACAATTAATTCTGTTACAACACTCCCCGATGTTTCCGCCACGTTTCGTTGTCTCACGTGGTCGGGGTGTGACAGAAAAGATGGTATCAGAGCCAATGGTTATAGGGAATTAGGTTATTAGTAATACTTTGACCTAGTCTATAACCTTCTTAGGACCCTAACGCGAGTTCACTTGCGTTTAGTCATAAAACAATACCGTCACCTATCCTTAGGCGAGACCACGACAAGAACATAAATTTCAAAACCGCTTTGAAAACAAATCATCTGTTCTAGGATGATTGATTACTAGGTTTTGAACCCTCTGTTATAAGGTTTTGAACCCTTTGAGTTTTCAAAATCTCGTCAAAGTTTTGGGTCCTAAATAGTGTGAACACGTGCAAACTGGAAGAGTGGATGCCTGTACCCTGGGTTTTCTGTCTAAGGCTAGAGTGTTCGTACAAATCCACATAATCGGACCAGTCACTCTTACCTGGGAACTCTTGGGGTGAGTGTCCACTTATAGGCGAGCATGTCTTCGCGATACATTATGAGGATCTATTTGCTTTGACTCAGCCTTTGTGTTGTTTGTTTGCTTCGTGGTTCAAACAAATGACCATCACCCATGATTTGTTCGGTAATTGTAACATCCTATCCTTACCCAATGCCATTTCATTTGTTTTCTCTCTTGTTTCCCCTTTTAGAATGCCTCCACGATGCGAAAATCCGGTATCTATTGAAGATCTGGCAGCTGTCATTACACAGCAAATAACTTGTGACAACCCGAGTTTCCAAGGTTTTTCTTTGACACGTTATTTGTTTACAGTCACACTTTCATAACCTGCTTGCATTGTGATATGCTTATACTTGATGTATGTTTGGAGCATTAAGATAGTGGAATGAAATAATAAACTAAGTACATATATTGGGGTGTTAACCTTATTAATATTATTATGTTATATGTTAAGTATACGACAAAATCACATGAGTGATTTCGCCCTAACATGCTAGACGAAAACCAGAAGGGTTTTCACCCGATTTCGCTGGCCCAAAGCCCAGTCAGGGCCCAACCTTTTTATTATTTTGGTATAAGTGAATTTAGGTTACGTAATCTGTTATTAGAAAAACCCTAACGATCCCTCACATTCTATCTCGCTCCCTTGTGGAACCCGACGGCAACTGCGAGCCTTTGGAACCTTCCTTCCCGATCGAATCTGTTAATTTACTATTCCGGTTAGTGTTTAACTTTACTCGATCACTTGATTGATATCACTATTAAGTGTATGAATGTTGGGTGGATCATTACATGCTTTAATATGTGTGCGCATATCTTCGGATTGTTAGAGTAGGATCATGTAATGTTGCTAAACCTGATTGAATGATTTGTTAACTGATCTAGATAATGGTTATGTTCGATAATGATAATCTGATGTTTCGATGGTTCGAGTTATGTCTGTCATGATCGATCTAATCTGATTATAAATGCATGACAACAAGATGGCTGTGCATATATTTTATTGATGATGATTGGAGTACATGTGCATGATATGAATCGGCCCAATCATATACCATAAAAGTTTAGTAAATGTCGGCCACTTTATGTAAACTTCCTTTTGACTATTTATGTTAGGCATGTGCAGTCAGCAAAGATAAGAATCATATGATCTATGATCTATTACTAGGCTAAGGTTTGCATGTGGGTTGTCAGTATCTTGTGATGATAATACATAATTCATGTATTTCAAAGTTGGGGGTCCAATACCTATGATGATATATGATCTGATCAAGTTGATAACTTTAGAATTAAATAGAAAGCCATGTGTAGTCTTGAAAACAAGCATAATAATGATTGAATATATATATTAAATCTGGCATGTAACTGATATGCAAATTATTCGGATGTCCAAATGGATCGCACAAGAGGTCCCCAGTCGCACAAGGACCTTTGAGTCGCACAAGATTGTTTGTATGTTTGGGCTGTATGTTTATGTATTGGGATGGGCTAGTCTCAATCGCACAAGGGATCCACGATTTTATTGTTGGGTCGGTTACTTATTGAACCACTTAGGTTATTTGGGCTTCTTGATATGTTGGGCCGGGTGTATTATTGAACCGCACAACATGATGTGGGTCGCACAAGGCTGTGCCGACCGCACAACATGTTGGGCCGACTGATATTGGGCTTTACCTTTGGAATCGTACAAGTATCATAGGTTATGTGTTAACGTGCATTGTGTGATTACCATGATCCGTGTGTGTTCCTTCTTTGTTAGCTTATATGTTACTTACATGCACTATTTGAAACCAAAACCTGACTTGTATGGTAACCATGTTAGGACGTGGTTGACCACTAGCTGCTAGACTTGACCTTTCTGTGTATCTGCCGAGCAAACCAAGGTGAGTTCACACTTCGTTACAAAGCATGGGATTCCCAGGGGTTGGGAATGGGTTAAGGAATAGGGATTCCTCGTCCTGTTGAGACGTATTCAGGAACATAGATTCCTCGTCTTGTTGAGACGTATTCAGGAACATAGATTCCTCGTCCTGTTGAGACGTAATCAGGAACATAGATTCCTCGTCCTGTTGAGACGTATTTAACTATACCAGACTAGAACTCTATCAACGAAGTCCCTCCTTTTGTATCGACTTAATCGCCGAGGCCAATGGCGAACGGGTCATTAGTTAAATAGCGCTATTAGGTTTAACAAACCTCACACCGTGCCGCAGAGGACGGGCGTGGACTAATGGACTATGGCACGTCAGTGATGATAGACACAGACGTTAGGGCACTTAAACATGACGAACGTTAGTAGTCGATATGGTAACAAGTCTGGTGAATTAAACATGGGGTAGCCCCCACGGCCATAGAGCCGGGCTGGAATGGCCAACGTAAGAACTGGTAACTAAGAAACATTTTTCGAACTATGGGGTAACCCCCACGGCTGGATAGCTGTAAAGAGCAAACGGTGTTTTCGGAACAACTATAAACTGGACAACCAAACGTGAACTCACTCAACTTGTTGTTGACTCGTTACTACATGCTTTGCAGGTCTATAGGTACTTAGCTGGAGCTTGCACAAGGAAGAGTCATTGTGGGACATGGACAGCTGTGTGCCATGTTAAACATTTGGATAATTAAACTTTTGATTTGGTTTTGAACATTATGCTTCCGCTCATAACTTAACTATGTTGGTTTTGGACACTAATCGTGTTGGTTGGACTTTTACATTTTTTTATTTACTTGTTCAATATGATTAGTGGTTTGATCCTGGTCAGTCACGCCTCTAAGCGGTGATACTCCGCATGTGGATTTTGGGGGTGTGACATAACTGCTGCAATCCCGAACATCGTTGCCCTATGTCACCAAGCTCTCAACAACAATAATGCCCTCTGCAACTTCAAGACGTTCAACTCAGCTAAGCCATCAAAGTTTTCTGGGTCTCAAGGAGCGACTGCACTTCTGCAATGGTTCGAGAGTCTAGAGAGCACCTTCAGGCATGTTCAATGTCCAAACGAGCGAAAGGTAGATTTCGCATCTAGTGTCTTTGAGAAACGAGCTTTGACGTGGTGGAACGGTGTGGTGAGAGATAGGGGTGCCGAAGTGGCACTGGCTCAAACGTGGGAAGAACTTAGAGCACTGATGATGAAGGAATTCTGTCCTAGCCACGAGATCAGAGCCTTGGAAAGGGAATTCGACGATCTTAAGCAAGACAGCGGTGAACATCGAGCATACACTGATCGATATGAGGAGCTGAGCCTGTTGTGTCCTACCATGGTTACGCCTCTGGATAAGGCGATCGAAAAATACATTGATGGTCTCCCTGACTCAGTTCAGGACATTGTTACTGGTAGTAACCCCACTACGGTTAGGCAGGCCATTGAGCTAGCTGCAACCTTGACTGAATCTCAGATCAGGAAACGTAAGCTTTTCCGAAAGGGTGACAAGAAACCGGTCGAGGAATCGAAACCAATCGAGGAATCAAAGACCATGGATGAACAGACTTGATCCCCTAAGAAGTCAAAGAAGCGAAAGGCTTCTCAGAACTTCGCAATGGTTACTCACAATGATCAAGCCGTCCCCAACCAACCTGCTCAACCCCCTGCTAGGAAGCCATACAATGGAACTTCACCCTTGTGCAACCAATGTAACCTTCATCATCATGCTAGTGTGAAGTGCCGCGAATGCCAAATTTGTGGACGTAAAGGTCATACAGCAAAAGTTTGCGTAGCAGCAGTTGCACCGAATCAAGTTGACAACAATCCTGCTCAAGCTCGCTTTCCACCAGGTTCTTGCTACAATTGTGGCGAGATGGGTCATTTCCGAAGAAATTGCCCAAAGCTTGCTAATGCTAATCCAGCACAGGGATGAGCATCTGACTGACTAGAAGACAACACCCTTTAGAAATAATCATGTCTTATGTATTATTTTCTTTTGTTGTCAAGGTCCATGATGTGACAACTCGAGTTTCCAAGATTCTATATTCGCATTTAGTGCACGTTAATTTTTTTTTATTATTATTATTGTTTATGTGTTTGTTTACACGACTCGTTGTTTCACAACGCTTACCTTCGTAATACGTTATATCGTATTTCGATTAATATTTTTGTACTTGGAAATCCATGATATTTATTATATGTGAGTGTGTGTTATTAAGGTTTGTATTAATTACATGTTAATTAAAAGATGGAACTTACTGAGAACAATTATTCATGAAATCACCCAAGTGGTGAAAACACTTTAGGTGTTTTCGTCCAACTGATGACCAGACGAAATCAGAGATGGGCTTGGCCCATGGCCCAGTGTTTAGATATTTTGTATTAATCAATTTATAAACAACTCTTCTCAGACAAGTCTCACATTTACCAAAACAAATCTTATCACTTTGTCTCTCTCTATCTCTGAAAAACCCAACAAAAGAGTTCCTCATCTTGAAGCAAAAACCTCTGTTTAAACCATTGGTTAGTAATTTCATGATTCAAGTTGTTTCTTGTTGCATATCATATGATTTTGGATGTTTAATCATGATGTATGAATATATGTGAATATGTGATTTATCATAGTGTGCTTGCTAGATAATTATTATCCATGAACAGTTTGTATATTTGAAGTTTTGATTAACAGTGAGTATATGTTAATGAATGATAAACTGATTAAATCGGGATCCTGGTATCATAGGATGTTGGCAAGTTATATATTACATATCAATGATTGATTTAAATAACTTGTAGATGATTAAACATGTAAATGTAATGAGATTAAGTTGCTGGGTTAAGTTACAGAGAGTTTGGAGAAGATGAAGATGTTCACGAAAACACCCCCACAAAATAAAGATGGACGAAATCACATAAGGTGATTTCGGCCCAAGTGTGTTTGGCCCAAGATGATTTCGGCCCACATAAGGGGATTTCGGCCACATGTGGTTTTCGGCTATAAGGGTGTTTTCGGCCCATGTTTGGTTTTCGGCATATAAGGGATTTCGCCCACTTAAGGGATTTCGAATATAAAAGGGTTTTTGGCCCATAGTGTTTTCGGCCTTAGGGTGTTTTCGGCACTAGGGTGTGTTTGGCAACTTATTCACTGTTAATAATTTATGTCATTAAATATGTTATTCAATCAAACTAATCCCTTGAATAACTCAGTTAGTTTATTTAACTATGTTAAATATGTAAGTTGATAACTTTATTGTTTGAGTAACTCTGTTAGTGGACTAATTCTGTTAAGTTGATTAACTGGGTTAACTGACTTACTCTGATTATTTATTATTCCAAATTAAGTGGATTAACTCTGTTATTCCATTGAACTCCGTTAACATTATTCACTCAGTTAATTTGCTAGATTTGCTAGATACCAACTCTGTTACATGTATAGATACAATTAACTGCTTGTGTTGCATATTATGAACTGTCAAACACTTTGTGATATTACTGTTACACTAGTTCAATGTGAAACTTTACAAACAATGTGAACTGATTGAATATACGTGCACTATAGGACTTGACTGATTAATTGAGAGCACTTAACTTAGCATACCGAGCAAACAAGGTGAGTTCACACTCTTACCAAGGCATGGGATTCCCGGTGGGTTGGGAATGGATTAAGAAACTATAATGGAACCTACATATCCTCCTTGGGTAGGATATGTACCGCCATCCTCCATGGGTAGGATGCCAATATTAATCCTGCGTATTCTCCTTGGGTAGAATACGTACGTTCGTCCTCCTTGTGTAGGACAACAACCTCAACGTACGTAAAACCTACGTACACTCACACTCGCTACGGTCCTTGGATCAAGAAGGGCACGTACAAACACGACTAGTCTAACACATGGGGAAGCCCCCACTAATCTTCGCACAGATGCCTGAAAAGGCCGCGATACGGCCACTAACCTTCGCACAGATGTCTGGAGGACCGCGATACGGCCATTAATCTTCGCACAGATGTCTGGAGGACCGCGATGGGAATTAATAAGAAACATGGTTTACAAAACGAACAATTGATTTATGAAACGAATTCTATAACTGAATAACTAACTGTGAACTCGCTCAACTAGTTGTTGACTCTCTGTTACATGCCTTGCAGGACCATAGGTACTTTTGGAGCTTGCACGGGAGGCACGGTCGTTGTGGACATGGATCGTGAATGTGTTGTTAAAAATTATGGCATCTTGTACTTAAACTTATATTGGGTTTTACATTAATGCTTCCGCTACACACTTGTTTATATTTGGTTTTGGAAACACTGATCGTATTGATGAATGACTTCACTATATACTTATGTTCAATATGATTGGTGGCTTGATCCTGGTCATGTCACGCCTCCAAGCGGTAGTACTCCGCGTGTGGATTTTGGGGGTGTGACAGATTGGTATCAGAGCCATTGGTTATAGAGAACTCGGTTTTAATAAGGGGAAAACGTTTTTTTTAAAACCAGACTATAACCAGAACAGTGCTCAACGATCCACAACGACGCCTCGCTCCACGTGCAAGACTCATCACTCTAGGTAATATGGTACGTGTCTTATTGCCTACTTGCTAGAATTGCATAGCACTTTGCTCGTGGTATGCTTAGATTACAGAACCTACTATTCGTTACTGCTTGAGAATACTTGTGTGCTCACTCTCTTCGCACTATTCGCGAACCTCTCATCCACATGTTCTCCTTGATGATAAGATCATGAGTGGACGCGTTAACCTAACTCAAGCCCAGTTGGCGGCTTCGATCACCGAACAAGTTACTGCAGCACTCGCAGCTGCCCAGGCAGGAGATGTAACCTGCCATCACCACTTACTCTAGGATCTTTAGATCCTACTCTCGTAACTCAACACTTGTGCTTAATTTTGATTACTCTTACACACACGACAAGTCAACACGCTTAGCCACCTGTATGCACATACAAGACTTTTATGGACTGTCGTCCTACTACTTTCAGCGACACGGAAGGAGCTGTTGGACTCCTCCATTAGTTCGAGGAACTCGAATCGGTCTTCGAATGTGCGAATGACCTGAGGCTCGTAAGGTGAAATACGCCACTGATACTCTCGAAGGCACCGCGCTAACTTGGTGGAGCGCGCAAGTTCAAAGGCTGGGCTGGCGGCTGCTAATGCCACCCCATGGATTGATATTAAGAAACTGATCAAACATGAATACTATAGTCGTGATGACATTCACAAGCTGGAAGTGGAATTCTTTAACCTGAAGATGACGGGATCAGAGATAGAAGCGTACACGAAACGATCCAACGGACTGGCAGTGTTATGTCCATCTATGGTGGATCCTCCCATCAAACGCATTGAGCTGTACCTCAAGGGATTAGTATCAGGGATTCAAAGTCATGTGACTACTCCTAACCTTATTACTATTCAAGATGTTACTCGTCTTCCTCATCGTCTCGCAGAACAGGCAGTGGAACAGAACAAGCTGCCCCCAACGTATCAGCGCTATTGCTACCACTACTACTTCAACTACTTCTGCTACCCTCAGTGACAACAAATGGAAGTGGGATGGAAACCCTAGCAAGGGTTCGACTACGGTTCCGCCCCAGGCACAGCAGCGGAAGATCGATGACAACCAAAGTCCTGGTCAGCAACCTTTTAGTAGTCAAGGGCGGGGTGGATACAGGTGAAACCACCCTAAGTGCAAACGATGTAACTTGCACCACAGCGGGCAGTGCAACCAAAATCTTTGTCAATGATGCAACAAGCTTGGTCATGGAACCAAAGATGGTAGAAACTCATGTCCTGCAAACCAGAACCAACAACAACAGCCACAAGATCTATGGAATCAGCAGCAACAGCAAGGTAACAAGGGATGTTATCATTGTGGTGCTGAAGGACACTTCAAAAGACACTGCTCACAGTGGAACCAGAACCAGAATCAGAATCACAACCAAGGAAACAGGAACAATAATGGAGGCAACAATGGGGGTAATAACGACAGCAATGGTGCCAGGGGTCGAGTGTTCGTGATTTGTCAGGGTGATATTAGGAATGACCCCAGCATGGTGATGGTTTCGACATCGATATTGGTACGGATGGACTACCTCAGCATCGAGCAGAGATTTTTTTGAAAAGAAAAGATCATCCGCATTCCTCGTACTGGGTGAGAACCTTTGGTAGCTCATAGTAACAAGCTCCTGGACCAGCACCCATAGCTCGAGCGCCTTACCGCTTAGCTCCAACTGAACTGGAAGAACTGTCTAAGCAATTGCAAGAACTCTTGGAAAAAGGTTTCATACGCCCTAGCTCTTCGCCCTGGGAAGCTCCAGTTTTGTTTGTGAAGAAGAAAGACGGTACCTTTCGTATGTATATAGACTACCGCGAACTGAACAAGGTGATTGTGAAGAATCGCTATCCTCTTCCACGCATCGATGACTTATTCGACCAGTTGCAAGGGTCGAGCTATTACTCAAAGATTGATCTAAGGTCAGGTTACCATCAACTGAGAGTCCGGGATGAGGACGTCTCCAAAACAGCATTCAGAACTCGCTACGGTCATTACGAGTTTTTGGTCATGCCATTCGGGCTAACGAACGCGCCTGCGGTTTTCATGGATCTTATGAACAGGGTGTGCAAACCTTATCTTGACAAGTTGGTTATTGTTTTTATCGATGACATCCTAATTTATTCGAAGAGTCGGGAGGAACATGAACAGCATTTACGACTTATTTTGGAACTCCTTCGAAAGGAACAGCTGTACGCTAAGTTTTCAAAATGCGACTTCTGGCTCCGTGAAGTCCACTTTCTAGGCCACGTGGTAACCAAGGATGGGATTCATGTCGATCCATCCAAGGTAGATTCGATCAAGAACTGGCCTGCACCTAGTACACCGACAGAAATACGCCAATTCTTGGGTTTGGCGGGTTATTACAGACGGTTTATCAAAGACTTCTCAAAGATTGCACAACCGCTTACATTACTGACACAGAAAGGTGTTGCTTACCGTTGGAGTGATACACAGGAAACAGCGTTTCAGCACTTAAAGGATAGACTTTGTAGTGCACCTATTCTCTCATTGCCTGAAGGCACAGATGATTTTGTAGTCTACTGCGATGCATCTATCCAAGGTCTTGGATGTGTGTTGATGCAACGGGATAAAGTTATTGCTTACGCTTCGCGCCAACTTAAGATTCACGAACGGAATTACACTACGCACGACTTAGAGCTGGGAGCTGTTGTTTTTGCGCTCAAGATATGGCGACATTATCTGTATGGCACCAAGTGCACCATCTACACCGATCACAGAAGTCTTGAGCATATCTTCAAGCAGAAAGACTTGAACATGCGACAACGTCGATGGGTCGAGTTACTGAACGATTACGAATGTGCTATAAAGTACCATTCGGGCAAAGCCAATGTGGTGGCCGACGCCCTCAGTCGAAAGGATACTACACCTAGGCGTGTACGAGCGTTGCAACTCACTATTCAGTCTAGTCTTCCTTCACAGATATGAGATGCTCAGGTAGAAGCATTGAAACCAGAAAACGTCAGGGCTGAAGCCCTACGCGGCTCAAGGCAAAGGTTAGAACAAAGGGCAGACGGCGCCTATTATGTAACCGGACGCATCTGGGTCCCACTCTGTGGCAACCTACGCGAGCTTGTAATGGATGAAGCTCATAAGTCTCGCTACTCAGTACATCCTGGTTCGGATAAGATGTACCACGACCTCAGAACTACATATTGGTGGCCTAGCATGAAGGCCCACATAGCAACTTACGTTAGCAAGTGTTTGACTTATGCGAGAGTCAAAGCGGAGTATCAGAAACCATCAGGCCCACTCCAGCAACCTGAGATACCACAATGGAAATGGGAGCAAATTTCCATGGATTTTGTTACTGGCCTGCCTAGATCTCAGCGCGGAAATGATACTATTTGGGTGATCGTGGATCGACTCACAAAGTCTGCTCACTTCTTGGCTATCAAGGAAACGGATAAGTTCTCCACTCTAGCAGACGTATACCTTAAAGAAGTTGTCTCGAGGCACGGGGTGCCCACATCTATTATCTCTGATCGTGATGCACGTTTTACTTCAGAACTGTGGCAAGCAATGCACAAATCTTTTGGCTCTCGTTTAGACATGAGCACAGCTTATCATCCTCAGACAGACGGGCAGTCTGAGCGCACTATTCAAACTCTAGAAGACATGCTTCGGGCATGCGTAATTGACTTTGGTAAGGGCTGGGGAAAAAGCATCTACCACTTGTG
The DNA here is from genome assembly GCA_030545235.1 of Helianthus tuberosus. NCBI lineage: Eukaryota > Viridiplantae > Streptophyta > Magnoliopsida > Asterales > Asteraceae > Helianthus > Helianthus tuberosus. The sequence continues at coordinate 67,875,000 of CM060356.1, read as the reverse complement.
GAATTTTCATACAACAACAGTTACCACACCAGCATTAAAGCTGCTCCATTTGAGGCATTGTACGGGCGTAAATGCCGATCACCTCTTTGTTGGGCAGAGGTGGGTGACAGTCAGATCACAGGTCCAGAAATGGTAGTTGATACTACTGAAAAGATTGCTCAAATACGACAACGCATGGCGGCAGCACGTGACCGTCAGAAATTATACGCCGATAAAGACAGGAAACTACTCGAATTCCAGGTTGGGGATCGAGCACTACTCAAAGTTTCACCTTGGAAGGGTGTTGTTCGTTTTGGCAAACGAGGCAAACTCAATCCACGATACGTTGGACCATTTGAAGTCATAGAGAAGATAGGCAAAGTGGCCTACAGGCTGAACTTACCAGCTGAACTCAGTGCAGTTCACAACGTCTTTCACGTGTCGAATCTGAAGAAGTGTCTGTCAGATGAGACCCACATAGTTCCTCTGAAGGAGCTCACTATCGACGAACAATTGCATTTCGTCGAGGAACCAGTTGAAATCACGGACCGGGATGTTAAGGTCCTCAAGAACACCAGAATACCTCTTGTTCGAGTTCGTTGGAACTCCCGTCGTGGCCCAGAGTTCACCTGGGAACGCGAAGACCAAATGGAACTCAAATATCCCCAGTTGTTCGAAAACAATGCAACCACTACTGAGGCTGAAGCTACTACAGAATTTCGGGAAGAAATTCCAAACCAACGGGGGAATGATGTGACACCCCAGGAGAACCAGTAAACGATAACTTACCTAGCTTCCTCAGTAACCGCATGCTAAATTTCGGGACGAAATTTCTTTCAAGTTGGGGATAATGTGACAACTCGAGTTTCCAAGATTCTATATTCGCATTTAGTGCACGTTAATTTTTTTTTATTATTATTATTGTTTATGTGTTTGTTTACACGACTCGTTGTTTCACAACGCTTACCTTCGTAATACGTTATATCGTATTTCGATTAATATTTTTGTACTTGGAAATCCATGATATTTATTATATGTGAGTGTGTGTTATTAAGGTTTGTATTAATTACATGTTAATTAAAAGATGGAACTTACTGAGAACAATTATTCATGAAATCACCCAAGTGGTGAAAACACTTTAGGTGTTTTCGTCCAACTGATGACCAGACGAAATCAGAGATGGGCTTGGCCCATGGCCCAGTGTTTAGATATTTTGTATTAATCAATTTATAAACAACTCTTCTCAAACAAGTCTCACATTTACCAAAACAAATCTTATCACTTTGTCTCTCTCTATCTCTGAAAAACCCAACAAAAGAGTTCCTCATCTTGAAGCAAAAACCTCTGTTTAAACCATTGGTTAGTAATTTCATGATTCAAGTTGTTTCTTGTTGCATATCATATGATTTTGGATGTTTAATCATGATGTATGAATATATGTGAATATGTGATTTATCATAGTGTGCTTGCTAGATAATTATTATCCATGAACAGTTTGTATATTTGAAGTTTTGATTAACAGTGAGTATATGTTAATGAATGATAAACTGATTAAATCGGGATCCTGGTATCATAGGATGTTGGCAAGTTATATATTACATATCAATGATTGATTTAAATAACTTGTAGATGATTAAACATGTAAATGTAATGAGATTAAGTTGCTGGGTTAAGTTACAGAGAGTTTGGAGAAGATGAAGATGTTCACGAAAACACCCTCACAAAATAAAGATGGACGAAATCACATAAGGTGATTTCGGCCCAAGTGTGTTTGGCCCAAGATGATTTCGGCCCACATAAGGGGATTTCGGCCACATGTGGTTTTCGGCTATAAGGGTGTTTTCGGCCCATGTTTGGTTTTCGGCATATAAGGGATTTCGCCCACTTAAGGGATTTCGAATATAAAAGGGTTTTCGGCCCATAGTGTTTTCGGCCTTAGGGTGTTTTCGGCACTAGGGTGTGTTTGGCAACTTATTCACTGTTAATAATTTATGTCATTAAATATGTTATTCAATCAAACTAATCCCTTGAATAACTCAGTTAGTTTATTTAACTATGTTAAATATGTAAGTTGATAACTTTATTGTTTGAGTAACTCTGTTAGTGGGCTAATTCTGTTAAGTTGATTAACTGGGTTAACTGACTTACTCTGATTATTTATTATTCCAAATTAAGTGGATTAACTCTGTTATTCCATTGAACTCCGTTAACATTATTCACTCAGTTAATTTGCTAGATTTGCTAGATACCAACTCTGTTACATGTATAGATACAATTAACTGCTTGTGTTGCATATTATGAACTGTCAAACACTTTGTGATATTACTGTTACACTAGTTCAATGTGAAACTTTACAAACAATGTGAACTGATTGAATATACGTGCACTATAGGACTTGACTGATTAATTGAGAGCACTTAACTTAGCATACCGAGCAAACAAGGTGAGTTCACACTCTTACCAAGGCATGGGATTCCCGGTGGGTTGGGAATGGATTAAGAAACTATAATGGAACCTACATATCCTCCTTGGGTAGGATATGTACCGCCATCCTCCATGGGTAGGATGCCAATATTAATCCTGCGTATTCTCCTTGGGTAGAATACGTACGTTCGTCCTCCTTGTGTAGGACAACAACCTCAACGTACGTAAAACCTACGTACACTCACACTCGCTACGGTCCTTGGATCAAGAAGGGCACGTACAAACACGACTAGTCTAACACATGGGGAAGCCCCCACTAATCTTCGCACAGATGCCTGAAAAGGCCGCGATACGGCCACTAACCTTCGCACAGATGTCTGGAGGACCACGATACGGCCATTAATCTTCGCACAGATGTCTGGAGGACCGCGATGGGAATTAATAAGAAACATGGTTTACAAAACGAACAATTGATTTATGAAACGAATTCTATAACTGAATAACTAACTGTGAACTCGCTCAACTAGTTGTTGACTCTCTGTTACATGCCTTGCAGGACCATAGGTACTTTTGGAGCTTGCACGGGAGGCACGGTCGTTGTGGACATGGATCGTGAATGTGTTGTTAAAAATTATGGCATCTTGTACTTAAACTTATATTGGGTTTTACATTAATGCTTCCGCTACACACTTGTTTATATTTGGTTTTGGAAACACTGATCGTATTGATGAATGACTTCACTATATACTTATGTTCAATATGATTGGTGGCTTGATCCTGGTCATGTCACGCCTCCAAGCGGTAGTACTCCGCGTGTGGATTTTGGGGGTGTGACAGATTGGTATCAGAGCCATTGGTTATAGAGAACTCGGTTTTAATAAGGGGAAAACGTTTTTTTTAAAACCAGACTATAACCAGAACAGTGCTCAACGATCCACAACGACGCCTCGCTCCACGTGCAAGACTCATCACTCTAGGTAATATGGTACGTGTCTTATTGCCTACTTGCTAGAATTGCATAGAACTTTGCTCGTGGTATGCTTAGATTACAGAACCTACTATTCGTTACTGCTTGAGAATACTTGTGTGCTCACTCTCTTCGCACTATTCGCGAACCTCTCATCCACATGTTCTCCTTGATGATAAGATCATGAGTGGACGCGTTAACCTAACTCAAGCCCAGTTGGCGGCTTCGATCACCGAACAAGTTACTGCAGCACTCGCAGCTGCCCAGGCAGGAGATGTAACCTGCCATCACCACTTACTCTAGGATCTTTAGATCCTACTCTCGTAACTCAACACTTGTGCTTAATTTTGATTACTCTTACACACACGACAAGTCAACACGCTTAGCCACCTGTATGCACATACAAGACTTTTATGGACTGTCGTCCTACTACTTTCAGCGACACGGAAGGAGCTGTTGGACTCCTCCATTAGTTCGAGGAACTCGAATCGGTCTTCGAATGTGCGAATGACCTGAGGCTCGTAAGGTGAAATACGCCACTGATACTCTCGAAGGCACCGCGCTAACTTGGTGGAGCGCGCAAGTTCAAAGGCTGGGCTGGCGGCTGCTAATGCCACCCCATGGATTGATATTAAGAAACTGATCAAACATGAATACTATAGTCGTGATGACATTCACAAGCTGGAAGTGGAATTCTTTAACCTGAAGATGACGGGATCAGAGATAGAAGCGTACACGAAACGATCCAACGGACTGGCAGTGTTATGTCCATCTATGGTGGATCCTCCCATCAAACGCATTGAGCTGTACCTCAAGGGATTAGTATCAGGGATTCAAAGTCATGTGACTACTCCTAACCTTATTACTATTCAAGATGTTACTCGTCTTCCTCATCGTCTCGCAGAACAGGCAGTGGAACAGAACAAGCTGCCCCCAACGTATCAGCGCTATTGCTACCACTACTACTTCAACTACTTCTGCTACCCTCAGTGACAACAAATGGAAGTGGGATGGAAACCCTAGCAAGGGTTCGACTACGGTTCCGCCCCAGGCACAGCAGCGGAAGATCGATGACAACCAAAGTCCTGGTCAGCAACCTTTTAGTAGTCAAGGGCGGGGTGGATACAGGTGAAACCACCCTAAGTGCAAACGATGTAACTTGCACCACAGCGGGCAGTGCAACCAAAATCTTTGTCAATGATGCAACAAGCTTGGTCATGGAACCAAAGATGGTAGAAACTCATGTCCTGCAAACCAGAACCAACAACAACAGCCACAAGATCTATGGAATCAGCAGCAACAGCAAGGTAACAAGGGATGTTATCATTGTGGTGCTGAAGGACACTTCAAAAGACACTGCTCACAGTGGAACCAGAACCAGAATCAGAATCACAACCAAGGAAACAGGAACAATAATGGAGGCAACAATGGGGGTAATAACGACAGCAATGGTGCCAGGGGTCGAGTGTTCGTGATTTGTCAGGGTGATATTAGGAATGACCCCAGCATGGTGATGGTTTCGACATCGATATTGGTACGGATGGACTACCTCAGCATCGAGCAGAGATTTTTTTGAAAAGAAAAGATCATCCGCATTCCTCGTACTGGGTGAGAACCTTTGGTAGCTCATAGTAACAAGCTCCTGGACCAGCACCCATAGCTCGAGCGCCTTACCGCTTAGCTCCAACTGAACTGGAAGAACTGTCTAAGCAATTGCAAGAACTCTTGGAAAAAGGTTTCATACGCCCTAGCTCTTCGCCCTGGGAAGCTCCAGTTTTGTTTGTGAAGAAGAAAGACGGTACCTTTCGTATGTATATAGACTACCGCGAACTGAACAAGGTGATTGTGAAGAATCGCTATCCTCTTCCACGCATCGATGACTTATTCGACCAGTTGCAAGGGTCGAGCTATTACTCAAAGATTGATCTAAGGTCAGGTTACCATCAACTGAGAGTCCGGGATGAGGACGTCTCCAAAACAGCATTCAGAACTCGCTACGGTCATTACGAGTTTTTGGTCATGCCATTCGGGCTAACGAACGCGCCTGCGGTTTTCATGGATCTTATGAACAGGGTGTGCAAACCTTATCTTGACAAGTTGGTTATTGTTTTTATCGATGACATCCTAATTTATTCGAAGAGTCGGGAGGAACATGAACAGCATTTACGACTTATTTTGGAACTCCTTCGAAAGGAACAGCTGTACGCTAAGTTTTCAAAATGCGACTTCTGGCTCCGTGAAGTCCACTTTCTAGGCCACGTGGTAACCAAGGATGGGATTCATGTCGATCCATCCAAGGTAGATTCGATCAAGAACTGGCCTGCACCTAGTACACCGACAGAAATACGCCAATTCTTGGGTTTGGCGGGTTATTACAGACGGTTTATCAAAGACTTCTCAAAGATTGCACAACCGCTTACATTACTGACACAGAAAGGTGTTGCTTACCGTTGGAGTGATACACAGGAAACAGCGTTTCAGCACTTAAAGGATAGACTTTGTAGTGCACCTATTCTCTCATTGCCTGAAGGCACAGATGATTTTGTAGTCTACTGCGATGCATCTATCCAAGGTCTTGGATGTGTGTTGATGCAACGGGATAAAGTTATTGCTTACGCTTCGCGCCAACTTAAGATTCACGAACGGAATTACACTACGCACGACTTAGAGCTGGGAGCTGTTGTTTTTGCGCTCAAGATATGGCGACATTATCTGTATGGCACCAAGTGCACCATCTACACCGATCACAGAAGTCTTGAGCATATCTTCAAGCAGAAAGACTTGAACATGCGACAACGTCGATGGGTCGAGTTACTGAACGATTACGAATGTGCTATAAAGTACCATTCGGGCAAAGCCAATGTGGTGGCCGACGCCCTCAGTCGAAAGGATACTACACCTAGGCGTGTACGAGCGTTGCAACTCACTATTCAGTCTAGTCTTCCTTCACAGATACGAGATGCTCAGGTAGAAGCATTGAAACCAGAAAACGTCAGGGCTGAAGCCCTACGCGGCTCAAGGCAAAGGTTAGAACAAAGGGCAGACGGCGCCTATTATGTAACCGGACGCATCTGGGTCCCACTCTGTGGCAACCTACGCGAGCTTGTAATGGATGAAGCTCATAAGTCTCGCTACTCAGTACATCCTGGTTCGGATAAGATGTACCACGACCTCAGAACTACATATTGGTGGCCTAGCATGAAGGCCCACATAGCAACTTACGTTAGCAAGTGTTTGACTTATGCGAGAGTCAAAGCGGAGTATCAGAAACCATCAGGCCCACTCCAGCAACCTGAGATACCACAATGGAAATGGGAGCAAATTTCCATGGATTTTGTTACTGGCCTGCCTAGATCTCAGCGCGGAAATGATACTATTTGGGTGATCGTGGATCGACTCACAAAGTCTGCTCACTTCTTGGCTATCAAGGAAACGGATAAGTTCTCCACTCTAGCAGACGTATACCTTAAAGAAGTTGTCTCGAGGCACGGGGTGCCCACATCTATTATCTCTGATCGTGATGCACGTTTTACTTCAGAACTGTGGCAAGCAATGCACAAATCTTTTGGCTCTCGTTTAGACATGAGCACAGCTTATCATCCTCAGACAGACGGGCAGTCTGAGCGCACTATTCAAACTCTAGAAGACATGCTTCGGGCATGCGTAATTGACTTTGGTAAGGGCTGGGGAAAAAGCATCTACCACTTGTGGAATTTTCATACAACAACAGTTACCACACCAGCATTAAAGCTGCTCCATTTGAGGCATTGTACGGGCGTAAATGCCGATCACCTCTTTGTTGGGCAGAGGTGGGTGACAGTCAGATCACAGGTCCAGAAATGGTAGTTGATACTACTGAAAAGATTGCTCAAATACGACAACGCATGGCGGCAGCACGTGACCGTCAGAAATTATACGCCGATAAAGACAGGAAACTACTCGAATTCCAGGTTGGGGATCGAGCACTACTCAAAGTTTCACCTTGGAAGGGTGTTGTTCGTTTTGGCAAACGAGGCAAACTCAATCCACGATACGTTGGACCATTTGAAGTCATAGAGAAGATAGGCAAAGTGGCCTACAGGCTGAACTTACCAGCTGAACTCAGTGCAGTTCACAACGTCTTTCACGTGTCGAATCTGAAGAAGTGTCTGTCAGATGAGACCCACATAGTTCCTCTGAAGGAGCTCACTATCGACGAACAATTGCATTTCGTCGAGGAACCAGTTGAAATCACGGACCGGGATGTTAAGGTCCTCAAGAACACCAGAATACCTCTTGTTCGAGTTCGTTGGAACTCCCGTCGTGGCCCAGAGTTCACCTGGGAACGCGAAGACCAAATGGAACTCAAATATCCCCAGTTGTTCGAAAACAATGCAACCACTACTGAGGCTGAAGCTACTACAGAATTTCGGGAAGAAATTCCAAACCAACGGGGGAATGATGTGACACCCCAGGAGAACCAGTAAACGATAACTTACCTAGCTTCCTCAGTAACCGCATGCTAAATTTCGGGACGAAATTTCTTTCAAGTTGGGGATAATGTGACAACTCGAGTTTCCAAGATTCTATATTCGCATTTAGTGCACGTTAATTTTTTTTTATTATTATTATTGTTTATGTGTTTGTTTACACGACTCGTTGTTTCACAACGCTTACCTTCGTAATACGTTATATCGTATTTCGATTAATATTTTTGTACTTGGAAATCCATGATATTTATCATATGTGAGTGTGTGTTATTAAGGTTTGTATTAATTACATGTTAATTAAAAGATGGAACTTACTGAGAACAATTATTCATGAAATCACCCAAGTGGTGAAAACACTTTAGGTGTTTTCGTCCAACTGATGACCAGACGAAATCAGAGATGGGCTTGGCCCATGGCCCAGTGTTTAGATATTTTGTATTAATCAATTTATAAACAACTCTTCTCAAACAAGTCTCACATTTACCAAAACAAATCTTATCACTTTGTCTCTCTCTATCTCTGAAAAACCCAACAAAAGAGTTCCTCATCTTGAAGCAAAAACCTCTGTTTAAACCATTGGTTAGTAATTTCATGATTCAAGTTGTTTCTTGTTGCATATCATATGATTTTGGATGTTTAATCATGATGTATGAATATATGTGAATATGTGATTTATCATAGTGTGCTTGCTAGATAATTATTATCCATGAACAGTTTGTATATTTGAAGTTTTGATTAACAGTGAGTATATGTTAATGAATGATAAACTGATTAAATCGGGATCCTGGTATCATAGGATGTTGGCAAGTTATATATTACATATCAATGATTGATTTAAATAACTTGTAGATGATTAAACATGTAAATGTAATGAGATTAAGTTGCTGGGTTAAGTTACAGAGAGTTTGGAGAAGATGAAGATGTTCACGAAAACACCCTCACAAAATAAAGATGGACGAAATCACATAAGGTGATTTCGGCCCAAGTGTGTTTGGCCCAAGATGATTTCGGCCCACATAAGGGGATTTCGGCCACATGTGGTTTTCGGCTATAAGGGTGTTTTCGGCCCATGTTTGGTTTTCGGCATATAAGGGATTTCGCCCACTTAAGGGATTTCGAATATAAAAGGGTTTTCGGCCCATAGTGTTTTCGGCCTTAGGGTGTTTTCGGCACTAGGGTGTGTTTGGCAACTTATTCACTGTTAATAATTTATGTCATTAAATATGTTATTCAATCAAACTAATCCCTTGAATAACTCAGTTAGTTTATTTAACTATGTTAAATATGTAAGTTGATAACTTTATTGTTTGAGTAACTCTGTTAGTGGACTAATTCTGTTAAGTTGATTAACTGGGTTAACTGACTTACTCTGATTATTTATTATTCCAAATTAAGTGGATTAACTCTGTTATTCCATTGAACTCCGTTAACATTATTCACTCAGTTAATTTGCTAGATTTGCTAGATACCAACTCTGTTACATGTATAGATACAATTAACTGCTTGTGTTGCATATTATGAACTGTCAAACACTTTGTGATATTACTGTTACACTAGTTCAATGTGAAACTTTACAAACAATGTGAACTGATTGAATATACGTGCACTATAGGACTTGACTGATTAATTGAGAGCACTTAACTTAGCATACCGAGCAAACAAGGTGAGTTCACACTCTTACCAAGGCATGGGATTCCCGGTGGGTTGGGAATGGATTAAGAAACTATAATGGAACCTACATATCCTCCTTGGGTAGGATATGTACCGCCATCCTCCATGGGTAGGATGCCAATATTAATCCTGCGTATTCTCCTTGGGTAGAATACGTACGTTCGTCCTCCTTGTGTAGGACAACAACCTCAACGTACGTAAAACCTACGTACACTCACACTCGCTACGGTCCTTGGATCAAGAAGGGCACGTACAAACACGACTAGTCTAACACATGGGGAAGCCCCCACTAATCTTCGCACAGATGCCTGAAAAGGCCGCGATACGGCCACTAACCTTCGCACAGATGTCTGGAGGACCGCGATACGGCCATTAATCTTCGCACAGATGTCTGGAGGACCGCGATGGGAATTAATAAGAAACATGGTTTACAAAACGAACAATTGATTTATGAAACGAATTCTATAACTGAATAACTAACTGTGAACTCGCTCAACTAGTTGTTGACTCTCTGTTACATGCCTTGCAGGACCATAGGTACTTTTGGAGCTTGCACGGGAGGCACGGTCGTTGTGGACATGGATCGTGAATGTGTTGTTAAAAATTATGGCATCTTGTACTTAAACTTATATTGGGTTTTACATTAATGCTTCCGCTACACACTTGTTTATATTTGGTTTTGGAAACACTGATCGTATTGATGAATGACTTCACTATATACTTATGTTCAATATGATTGGTGGCTTGATCCTGGTCATGTCACGCCTCCAAGCGGTAGTACTCCGCGTGTGGATTTTGGGGGTGTGACAGATTGGTATCAGAGCCATTGGTTATAGAGAACTCGGTTTTAATAAGGGGAAAACGTTTTTTTTAAAACCAGACTATAACCAGAACAGTGCTCAACGATCCACAACGACGCCTCGCTCCACGTGCAAGACTCATCACTCTAGGTAATATGGTACGTGTCTTATTGCCTACTTGCTAGAATTGCATAGAACTTTGCTCGTGGTATGCTTAGATTACAGAACCTACTATTCGTTACTGCTTGAGAATACTTGTGTGCTCACTCTCTTCGCACTATTCGCGAACCTCTCATCCACATGTTCTCCTTGATGATAAGATCATGAGTGGACGCGTTAACCTAACTCAAGCCCAGTTGGCGGCTTCGATCACCGAACAAGTTACTGCAGCACTCGCAGCTGCCCAGGCAGGAGATGTAACCTGCCATCACCACTTACTCTAGGATCTTTAGATCCTACTCTCGTAACTCAACACTTGTGCTTAATTTTGATTACTCTTACACACACGACAAGTCAACACGCTTAGCCACCTGTATGCACATACAAGACTTTTATGGACTGTCGTCCTACTACTTTCAGCGACACGGAAGGAGCTGTTGGACTCCTCCATTAGTTCGAGGAACTCGAATCGGTCTTCGAATGTGCGAATGACCTGAGGCTCGTAAGGTGAAATACGCCACTGATACTCTCGAAGGCACCGCGCTAACTTGGTGGAGCGCGCAAGTTCAAAGGCTGGGCTGGCGGCTGCTAATGCCACCCCATGGATTGATATTAAGAAACTGATCAAACATGAATACTATAGTCGTGATGACATTCACAAGCTGGAAGTGGAATTCTTTAACCTGAAGATGACGGGATCAGAGATAGAAGCGTACACAAAACGATCCAACGGACTGGCAGTGTTATGTCCATCTATGGTGGATCCTCCCATCAAACGCATTGAGCTGTACCTCAAGGGATTAGTATCAGGGATTCAAAGTCATGTGACTACTCCTAACCTTATTACTATTCAAGATGTTACTCGTCTTCCTCATCGTCTCGCAGAACAGGCAGTGGAACAGAACAAGCTGCCCCCAACGTATCAGCGCTATTGCTACCACTACTACTTCAACTACTTCTGCTACCCTCAGTGACAACAAATGGAAGTGGGATGGAAACCCTAGCAAGGGTTCGACTACGGTTCCGCCCCAGGCACAGCAGCGGAAGATCGATGACAACCAAAGTCCTGGTCAGCAACCTTTTAGTAGTCAAGGGCGGGGTGGATACAGGTGAAACCACCCTAAGTGCAAACGATGTAACTTGCACCACAGCGGGCAGTGCAACCAAAATCTTTGTCAATGATGCAACAAGCTTGGTCATGGAACCAAAGATGGTAGAAACTCATGTCCTGCAAACCAGAACCAACAACAACAGCCACAAGATCTATGGAATCAGTAGCAACAGCAAGGTAACAAGGGATGTTATCATTGTGGTGCTGAAGGACACTTCAAAAGACACTGCTCACAGTGGAACCAGAACCAGAATCAGAATCACAACCAAGGAAACAGGAACAATAATGGAGGCAACAATGGGGGTAATAACGACAGCAATGGTGCCAGGGGTCGAGTGTTCGTGATTTGTCAGGGTGATATTAGGAATGACCCCAGCATGGTGATGGTTTCGACATCGATATTGGTACGGATGGACTACCTCAGCATCGAGCAGATATTTTTTTGAAAAGAAAAGATCATCCGCATTCCTCGTACTGGGTGAGAACCTTTGGTAGCTCATAGTAACAAGCTCCTGGACCAGCACCCATAGCTCGAGCGCCTTACCGCTTAGCTCCAACTGAACTGGAAGAACTGTCTAAGCAATTGCAAGAACTCTTGGAAAAAGGTTTCATACGCCCTAGCTCTTCGCCCTGGCAAGTTATATATTACATATCAATGATTGATTTAAATAACTTGTAGATGATTAAACATGTAAATGTAATGAGATTAAGTTGCTGGGTTAAGTTACAGAGAGTTTGGAGAAGATGAAGATGTTCACGAAAACACCCTCACAAAATAAAGATGGACGAAATCACATAAGGTGATTTCGGCCCAAGTGTGTTTGGCCCAAGATGATTTCGGCCCACATAAGGGGATTTCGGCCACATGTGGTTTTCGGCTATAAGGGTGTTTTCGGCCCATGTTTGGTTTTCGGCATATAAGGGATTTCGCCCACTTAAGGGATTTCGAATATAAAAGGGTTTTCGGCCCATAGTGTTTTCGGCCTTAGGGTGTTTTCGGCACTAGGGTGTGTTTGGCAACTTATTCACTGTTAATAATTTATGTCATTAAATATGTTATTCAATCAAACTAATCCCTTGAATAACTCAGTTAGTTTATTTAACTATGTTAAATATGTAAGTTGATAACTTTATTGTTTGAGTAACTCTGTTAGTGGACTAATTCTGTTAAGTTGATTAACTGGGTTAACTGACTTACTCTGATTATTTATTATTCCAAATTAAGTGGATTAACTCTGTTATTCCATTGAACTCCGTTAACATTATTCACTCAGTTAATTTGCTAGATTTGCTAGATACCAACTCTGTTACATGTATAGATACAATTAACTGCTTGTGTTGCATATTATGAACTGTCAAACACTTTGTGATATTACTGTTACACTAGTTCAATGTGAAACTTTACAAACAATGTGAACTGATTGAATATACGTGCACTATAGGACTTGACTGATTAATTGAGAGCACTTAACTTAGCATACCGAGCAAACAAGGTGAGTTCACACTCTTACCAAGGCATGGGATTCCCGGTGGGTTGGGAATGGATTAAGAAACTATAATGGAACCTACATATCCTCCTTGGGTAGGATATGTACCGCCATCCTCCATGGGTAGGATGCCAATATTAATCCTGCGTATTCTCCTTGGGTAGAATACGTACGTTCGTCCTCCTTGTGTAGGACAACAACCTCAACGTACGTAAAACCTACGTACACTCACACTCGCTACGGTCCTTGGATCAAGAAGGGCACGTACAAACACGACTAGTCTAACACATGGGGAAGCCCCCACTAATCTTCGCACAGATGCCTGAAAAGGCCGCGATACGGCCACTAACCTTCGCACAGATGTCTGGAGGACCGCGATACGGCCATTAATCTTCGCACAGATGTCTGGAGGACCGCGATGGGAATTAATAAGAAACATGGTTTACAAAACGAACAATTGATTTATGAAACGAATTCTATAACTGAATAACTAACTGTGAACTCGCTCAACTAGTTGTTGACTCTCTGTTACATGCCTTGCAGGACCATAGGTACTTTTGGAGCTTGCACGGGAGGCACGGTCGTTGTGGACATGGATCGTGAATGTGTTGTTAAAAATTATGGCATCTTGTACTTAAACTTATATTGGGTTTTACATTAATGCTTCCGCTACACACTTGTTTATATTTGGTTTTGGAAACACTGATCGTATTGATGAATGACTTCACTATATACTTATGTTCAATATGATTGGTGGCTTGATCCTGGTCATGTCACGCCTCCAAGCGGTAGTACTCCGCGTGTGGATTTTGGGGGTGTGACAGATTGGTATCAGAGCCATTGGTTATAGAGAACTCGGTTTTAATAAGGGGAAAACGTTTTTTTTAAAACCAGACTATAACCAGAACAGTGCTCAACGATCCACAACGACGCCTCGCTCCACGTGCAAGACTCATCACTCTAGGTAATATGGTACGTGTCTTATTGCCTACTTGCTAGAATTGCATAGAACTTTGCTCGTGGTATGCTTAGATTACAGAACCTACTATTCGTTACTGCTTGAGAATACTTGTGTGCTCACTCTCTTCGCACTATTCGCGAACCTCTCATCCACATGTTCTCCTTGATGATAAGATCATGAGTGGACGCGTTAACCTAACTCAAGCCCAGTTGGCGGCTTCGATCACCGAACAAGTTACTGCAGCACTCGCAGCTGCCCAGGCAGGAGATGTAACCTGCCATCACCACTTACTCTAGGATCTTTAGATCCTACTCTCGTAACTCAACACTTGTGCTTAATTTTGATTACTCTTACACACACGACAAGTCAACACGCTTAGCCACCTGTATGCACATACAAGACTTTTATGGACTGTCGTCCTACTACTTTCAGCGACACGGAAGGAGCTGTTGGACTCCTCCATTAGTTCGAGGAACTCGAATCGGTCTTCGAATGTGCGAATGACCTGAGGCTCGTAAGGTGAAATACGCCACTGATACTCTCGAAGGCACCGCGCTAACTTGGTGGAGCGCGCAAGTTCAAAGGCTGGGCTGGCGGCTGCTAATGCCACCCCATGGATTGATATTAAGAAACTGATCAAACATGAATACTATAGTCGTGATGACATTCACAAGCTGGAAGTGGAATTCTTTAACCTGAAGATGACGGGATCAGAGATAGAAGCGTACACAAAACGATCCAACGGACTGGCAGTGTTATGTCCATCTATGGTGGATCCTCCCATCAAACGCATTGAGCTGTACCTCAAGGGATTAGTATCAGGGATTCAAAGTCATGTGACTACTCCTAACCTTATTACTATTCAAGATGTTACTCGTCTTCCTCATCGTCTCGCAGAACAGGCAGTGGAACAGAACAAGCTGCCCCCAACGTATCAGCGCTATTGCTACCACTACTACTTCAACTACTTCTGCTACCCTCAGTGACAACAAATGGAAGTGGGATGGAAACCCTAGCAAGGGTTCGACTACGGTTCCGCCCCAGGCACAGCAGCGGAAGATCGATGACAACCAAAGTCCTGGTCAGCAACCTTTTAGTAGTCAAGGGCGGGGTGGATACAGGTGAAACCACCCTAAGTGCAAACGATGTAACTTGCACCACAGCGGGCAGTGCAACCAAAATCTTTGTCAATGATGCAACAAGCTTGGTCATGGAACCAAAGATGGTAGAAACTCATGTCCTGCAAACCAGAACCAACAACAACAGCCACAAGATCTATGGAATCAGTAGCAACAGCAAGGTAACAAGGGATGTTATCATTGTGGTGCTGAAGGACACTTCAAAAGACACTGCTCACAGTGGAACCAGAACCAGAATCAGAATCACAACCAAGGAAACAGGAACAATAATGGAGGCAACAATGGGGGTAATAACGACAGCAATGGTGCCAGGGGTCGAGTGTTCGTGATTTGTCAGGGTGATATTAGGAATGACCCCAGCATGGTGATGGTTTCGACATCGATATTGGTACGGATGGACTACCTCAGCATCGAGCAGATATTTTTTTGAAAAGAAAAGATCATCCGCATTCCTCGTACTGGGTGAGAACCTTTGGTAGCTCATAGTAACAAGCTCCTGGACCAGCACCCATAGCTCGAGCGCCTTACCGCTTAGCTCCAACTGAACTGGAAGAACTGTCTAAGCAATTGCAAGAACTCTTGGAAAAAGGTTTCATACGCCCTAGCTCTTCGCCCTGGCAAGTTATATATTACATATCAATGATTGATTTAAATAACTTGTAGATGATTAAACATGTAAATGTAATGAGATTAAGTTGCTGGGTTAAGTTACAGAGAGTTTGGAGAAGATGAAGATGTTCACGAAAACACCCTCACAAAATAAAGATGGACGAAATCACATAAGGTGATTTCGGCCCAAGTGTGTTTGGCCCAAGATGATTTCGGCCCACATAAGGGGATTTCGGCCACATGTGGTTTTCGGCTATAAGGGTGTTTTCGGCCCATGTTTGGTTTTCGGCATATAAGGGATTTCGCCCACTTAAGGGATTTCGAATATAAAAGGGTTTTCGGCCCATAGTGTTTTCGGCCTTAGGGTGTTTTCGGCACTAGGGTGTGTTTGGCAACTTATTCACTGTTAATAATTTATGTCATTAAATATGTTATTCAATCAAACTAATCCCTTGAATAACTCAGTTAGTTTATTTAACTATGTTAAATATGTAAGTTGATAACTTTATTGTTTGAGTAACTCTGTTAGTGGACTAATTCTGTTAAGTTGATTAACTGGGTTAACTGACTTACTCTGATTATTTATTATTCCAAATTAAGTGGATTAACTCTGTTATTCCATTGAACTCCGTTAACATTATTCACTCAGTTAATTTGCTAGATTTGCTAGATACCAACTCTGTTACATGTATAGATACAATTAACTGCTTGTGTTGCATATTATGAACTGTCAAACACTTTGTGATATTACTGTTACACTAGTTCAATGTGAAACTTTACAAACAATGTGAACTGATTGAATATACGTGCACTATAGGACTTGACTGATTAATTGAGAGCACTTAACTTAGCATACCGAGCAAACAAGGTGAGTTCACACTCTTACCAAGGCATGGGATTCCCGGTGGGTTGGGAATGGATTAAGAAACTATAATGGAACCTACATATCCTCCTTGGGTAGGATATGTACCGCCATCCTCCATGGGTAGGATGCCAATATTAATCCTGCGTATTCTCCTTGGGTAGAATACGTACGTTCATCCTCCTTGTGTAGGACAACAACCTCAACGTACGTAAAACCTACGTACACTCACACTCGCTACGGTCCTTGGATCAAGAAGGGCACGTACAAACACGACTAGTCTAACACATGGGGAAGCCCCTACTAATCTTCGCACAGATGCCTGAAAAGGCCGCGATACGGCCACTAACCTTCGCACAGATGTCTGGAGGACCGCGATACGGCCATTAATCTTCGCACAGATGTCTGGAGGACCGCGATGGGAATTAATAAGAAACATGGTTTACAAAACGAACAACTGATTTATGAAACGAATTCTATAACTGAATAACTAACTGTGAACTCGCTCAACTAGTTGTTGACTCTCTGTTACATGCCTTGCAGGACCATAGGTACTTTTGGAGCTTGCACGGGAGGCACGGTCGTTGTGGACATGGATCGTGAATGTGTTGTTAAAAATTATGGCATCTTGTACTTAAACTTATATTGGGTTTTACATTAATGCTTCCGCTACACACTTGTTTATATTTGGTTTTGGAAACACTGATCGTATTGATGAATGACTTCACTATATACTTATGTTCAATATGATTGGTGGCTTGATCCTGGTCATGTCACGCCTCCAAGCGGTAGTACTCCGCGTGTGGATTTTGGGGGTGTGACACATGAAATAGTTGTTATCATTGTTTATAAATAAATCTTTTATTTACATTGCAATGTATCTATGAGGTTGTATGCATAAACAACATATCCCTTACAATACTGACAATTAAGGAATCGTATTCCTTGAAAAGCAAACTACCACCCAATTTTTTTTTTCCATTTTATGATATCTTGCGTTTCCATGAAATTCCTAAGTACCCGTTTCTTCTAA
Organism: Helianthus tuberosus; assembly: GCA_030545235.1. NCBI lineage: Eukaryota > Viridiplantae > Streptophyta > Magnoliopsida > Asterales > Asteraceae > Helianthus > Helianthus tuberosus. The sequence continues at coordinate 67,857,329 of CM060356.1, read as the reverse complement.
GGAAAACGAAGTACAAGGCGCAAGTTACAACACTAGACGAATACCCAAAGTACCACTATAAATCCTTAATAGGGTACCTAAGGGTATTTCCGTAAATCCTAAAATTGTTGTGTCCCATAATTCAGATATTATGTTCTTTGAAAACAAAATCGAATTTCTGGGAGATCTTCCTATCTTTTCAGATAGATCCCAGAGGACATTGAAGTCCATTGACTGGTTTCCATATCCATTTTAAATCGATAACAAGTTAATAACAAATTAAACAACTATGTGATTATGTGCTTATGTGTTTCCTTTCATGTTCTTGTGTAATCTAAGTTTTGTTATCCAAATTCTCGTAGAATCTTCCATATCTTCGTATAAGGGATTCATAGTAGGATATCCAAAGGTACTATATTAAATCCTCAATGGGTTTTTACGTAATAGTAAAGACCTTTGGATTATATTGTACTATTCCATAATTAGACCACTTGAGTGATCTAGTTAAACAGATTGATCCAAAAATCTGGTTAGGAATATCATGCGATGAGATAGCTGAAAGGACTCCTTGGTGGCCTAATTAAAAGGATCATTTGTCGATCTAATTAAAAGGACCTTATGGTAGTCTAGTCACACTCATCACAGGTTTGATTTTCCTCCCCTTCACATTACAAAACAAATTAAAAGGACCTTATTCTAGTGCGCTTGAGGACCTTAACATCCCGGTCCGTGATTTCAACTGGTTCCTCGACGAATCGCAACTGCTCGTCGATAGTGAGCTCCTTCAAAGGAACTATGAGGGTCTCATCTGACAGACACTTCTTCAGATTCGACACGTGGAAAACGTTGTGAACTGCACTGAGTTCTGTTGGTAGGTTCAGTTTGTAGGCCACCTTGCCTATTTTCTCTATGATTTCGAACGGTCCAACGTATCGTGGGTTAAGCTTGCCTCGTTTACCAAAACGAACCACACCCTTCCAGGGTGAAACTTTGAGTAGCACTCGCTCCCCAACCTGGAGCTCGAGTGGTTTCCTGCCCTTATCGGCGTAGCTTTTCTGACGGTCACGAGTTGCCGCCATTCGTTGTCGTATTTGAGCAATTCTTTCTGTTGTGTCTACCACAAGTTCTGGGCCAGTGATCTGACTATCCCCCACCTCTGCCCAACAAAGAGGTGACCGGCATTTACGCCCGTACAATGCCTCAAACGGAGCAGCTTTAATGCTGGTGTGGTAGCTGTTATTGTACGAAAATTCCACAAGTGGCAGATGCTTTTCCCAGCCGTTGCCAAAGTCAATTACACATGCCCTAAGCATGTCTTCAAGGTTCTGGATGGTGCGTTCAGACTGCCCATCCGTTTGCGGGTGATAAGCTGTGCTCATATCTAAACGTGAGCCAAAGGACTTGTGCATTGCTTGCCACAGTTCTGAAGTAAAACATGCATCATGATTCGAGATAATAGAGGTGGGCACCCCGTGCCTCAAGACAACTTCCTTAAGGTATACGTCTGCTAGAGTGGAGAACTTATCCGTTTCCTTGATAGCCAAGAAGTGTGCAGACTTTGTGAGTCGATCCACGATCACCCAAATAGTATCGTTTCCACGTTGAGATCTAGGCAGACCAGTAACAAAATCCATGGAAATTTGCTCCCATTTCCATTGTGGTATCTATGGTTGTTGGAGTAGGCCTGAAGGTTTCTGGTATTCGACTTTGACTCTCGCACAAGTCAAACACTTGCTGACGTAAGTTGCTATGTGGGCCTTCATGCTAGGCCACCAGTATGTAGTTCTGAGGTCGTGGTACATCTTATCCGAACCGGGATGTACTGAGTAGCGAGACTTGTGTGCCTCATCCATCACAAGCTCTCGTAGGTTGCCATAAAGTGGGACCCAAATGCGTCCTGTTACATAGTAAGCACCGTCTTCCTTTTGTTCTAGTCGTTGCCTTGAGCCGCGTAGGGCTTCAGCCCTGATGTTTTCTGGTTTCAATGCTTCTACCTGAGCATCTCGTATCTGTGCGGGAAGACTAGACTGGATAGTGAGTTGTAAAGCTCGTACGTGTTTAGGTATGGTATCCTTTCGACTGAGGGCGTCAGCCACAACATTGGCTTTGCCTGGGTGGTATCTGATCGAGCATTCGTAGTCATTCAGTAACTCGACCCATCGTCGTTGTAGCATATTCAGTTCCTTCTGTTTGAAGATATGCTCGAGACTCCTGTGATCGGTGTAGATGGCGCACTTGGTACCGTACAGGTAGTGTCTCCATATCTTAAGTGCAAAAACAACAGCTCCCAGCTCTAAATCATGTGTAGTGTAGTTCCTTTCATGAACTTTAAGTTGGCGTGAGGCGTAGGCTATAACTTTATCCCGTTGCATCAATACACAACCAAGACCCTGAATTGACGCGTCACAGTAAACCACAAAGTCGTCTGTGCCCTCTGGCAATGAAAGGATAGGTGCACTGCAAAGTCTATCCTTTAAGTGCTGAAATGCTAATTCCTGTGCATTTCCCCATCGATAAACAACACCTTTCTGCGTTAGTGAGGTGAGAGGCTGTGCAATCTTGGAAAAATCCTTAATGAACCTTCTGTAATAACCTGCCAAGCCCAAGAATTGGCGAATTTCCGTTGGTGTACGAGGTGCAGGCCAGTTCTTAATCGAGTCTACCTTGGATGGATCAACGTGAATCCCATCCTTGTTTACCACGTGGCCTAGGAAATGGACTTCACGAAGCCAGAAGTCGCATTTCGAGAACTTTGCATAGAGTTGTTCGAAGGAGTTCCAAAATAAGTCTTAAATGCTGCTCGTGTTCCTCCAGACTCTTCGAATGGATCAGGATGTCGTCGATGAAAACAATAACGAACTTGTCAAGATAAGGTTTGCACTGTGACAACTCGAGTTTCCAAGATTCTATCTTCGCATTTAGTGCACGTTAAATTTTTTTTTTTATTAGTTGTTTGTTAATACGACTCGTTGTTTCGCAACGCTTACCTTTGTAATACGTTATATCGTATTTCGATTAATATTGTGTACTTGGAAATCCGTAATATTTGTTAATATGTGAGTGTATGTTTATAAGGCTTTGTACTAATTAACATGTTAAATAAAGATGGAACCTTTACTGAAAATGAAAACAATTATCCATGAAATCACCCAAGTGGTGAAAACACTTTAAGTGTTTTCGTCCATGTGGCTGACGAAATCATAGATGGGCTTGGCCCAGTGTCCAGTCTTGAGATATTTTATATATATAATCATTTTATAAACAATCTTCTCTGAGAAGTCTCACATTTACCAAGCCATATCTTATCACAATTGTTTTTCTCTCTATCTCTGAAACCCACAAAGAGTTCCTCATTTGAAGCAAAACCTCTGTTTAATCCTTGGTTAGTGATTTCATGATTCAAGTTGTTTCTTGTTGCATATCGTATGATTTGGATGTTTAATCATGATGTATGTGTATATTGATATATGTGATTATGTGATTGATCATTGTGTGCTTGATAGATAATTATCATCTATGAACCTTCTGTATATTTGATATTTTGAACAACAGTGGGTTTATGTTAATGAATGATAAACTGATTAAATCGGGATCCTGGTATCATATGATGTTGGCAAATTATATATTACATATCAATGATTGATTTAAATGACTTGTAGATGATTAAACATGTAACTGTAATGAGATTTAGTTGCTGGGTTAAGTTACAGTGAGTTTGGTGAAGATGATGATGCTCACGAAAACACCCCCCACATTAATAAACTGGACGAAATCACATTAAGTGATTTCGGCCCAAACATTTCCAGCCCAAAGGGTGTTTTCGGCCCACTTAAGGGTTTTCGGCCCATGTGTGTTTTCGGCAACATTAGGGGATTTCGGCACTAAGGGTGTTTTCGGCACTTAAGGGTTTTCGGCCCAATATAAGTGTTTTCGGCCAAGTTGGTTTTCGACCAAAGGGGGATTTCGGCACTTTTGTTTGTTTGGCAACAAGCTACTGTTAATAATTAATGTTATTAATTATGTTATTTAGCTTAACTAATCATTGGAATAACTTAGTTAGTTTATTTAACCTTGTTAAATATGTAAGTTTATAACTTCATTGTTTGAGTAACTCTGTTAGATGACAATTCTGTTAAGTTGATTAACTGGGTTAAGTGACTTACTTTGATTATTTATTATTCCAAATTAAGTGGATTAATTCTGTTATTCCATTGAACTCCATTAACTTTATTCACTCAGTTAATTTGCTAGATTTGCTAGATGCCAACTCTGTTACATGTATAGATGCAATTAACTGCTTGTGTTGCATGTTATGAACTGTCAAACACTCTATGATATTACTGTGACACTAGTTTCATGTGAAACATTTCGAATGTGAACTGATTGAGTATACGTGCACTATAGGACTTGACTGATTAATAGTGAGCACTTAACTTAGCATACCGAGCAAACAAGGTGAGTTCACACTTCTACCAAGGCATGGGATTCCCGGGGTTGGGAATGGGTTGATTGATTATTTATGCTTAAGAGTTATCGGAATTACATACCATAGGCCTCGGGAGAGGAAGGTCAATGGTAGATACTATTAGACTAGTGATACATATACTTCTCTTCGCAAACATGCCGGGATCGGCCGCGATACTAGAACAATCTTCGCAAACATGCCTGGAATGGCCGCGAACTATACTTTAATCTTCGCAAACATGCCTGGAGGGCCGCGATACAAATATACCTAGTCTAGTGAACATATGGGAAACCCCCACTAAACTTCGCAAACATGCCTAGAGGGCCGCGATGCTATTACATACGATACATGATTTTTAAACGAACATACGATTTACGATACGAACATTATAACTAAATAACCTACTGTGAACTCGCTCAACTAGTTGTTGACTCTCTGTTACATGCCTTGCAGGACCTTAGGTACTCTTGGAGCTTGCACGGGAGGCACGGTCGTTGTGGACATGGATCGTGAATGTGTTGTTAAACATTATGACATTTTGTACTTAAACTTATGTTGGGTTTTACATTAATGCTTCCGCTACACACTTGTTTATATTTGGTTTTGGAAACACCTATCGTATTGATGAATGACTTTTACTTTATACTTATGTTCAATATGATTGGTGGCTTGATCCTGGTCATGTCACACCTCCAAGCGGTAGTACTCCGCGTGTGGATTTTGGGGGTGTGACATGCACACTCTGTTCATAAGGTCCATGAAGACTGCCGGTGCGTTTGTTAATCCGAATGGCATGACCAGAAACTCGTAATGGCCGTAGCGTGTTCTGAATACTGTTTTGGAGACGTCCTCGTCCCTGACTCTCAGTTGATGATATCCCGATCTCAAGTCAATCTTTGAATAGAAGCTCGACCCTTGCAGCTGGTCGAATAGGTCATCAATACGTGGAAGAGGATAGCGATTCTTCACAATCACCTTGTTGAGTTCTCGATCGTCGATACACATCCTGAAGGTACCGTCTTTCTTTTTCACGAATAGCACTGGAGCTCCCCATGGCGAAAAGCTAGGACGAATAAAACCCTTATTCAAAAGTTCTTGTAGTTGCGTGGACAGTTCTTCCAATTCTGATGGAGCTAGGCGATAAGGTGCACGAGCTATAGGTGCTGCTCTAGGAGCTAGCTCGATTTGAAACTCGACTTGTCTTTGAGGCGGAAGGCCAGGTAATTCCTCAGGGAATACCTCAGGATAGTCACGTACGATCGGAAAATCTTCTATCTTCTTCTCTTTCTTTGAGGTGTCCGTAACGAGAGCCAGAATAGCAGTGTGGCCTTTTCTCAAACACTTCTGGGCCTTAAGGAAAGAGATGATGCTCACAACAGCACCACTCTTGTCGCCACGAATCATGAGAGGTTCATCACCTGGGCGAGGAATACGGACAATCTTTTCGTTGCAAAGAATCTCTGCTTGGTGTTGGGATAACCAGTCCATCCCAATGACAACATCGAAACTACCCAATACGATAGGAAGGAGGTCGATGGAGAAGGTGTGACCAGCAAGAACAATGTTACAACCCTTGACTACGTGGGTGACCTCTAAACTCTTACCATTAGCTAACTCTACAGTGCGCTTGGTGTTCAATGGTGTTGGGGGACGCTTAAGCATTTGACTAACTTTTAGGGACACGTAGCTAGTATCGGCACCCGAATCAAATAAAACTGTAACGTAAAAGTCGTCGAGAAGGAACTTACCCGTCACAACATTAGGATCATTCCTCGCTTCACCTTGGCCAATAACGAACACACGACCCCTTGCACCATTGCCGTTGTTGCCCCCGTTGTTTCCATTCCCCTGGTTGTTGTTATTGTTGTTGTTGTTCTGGTTCCTGTTCAGTTGAGGACAGTCTCTCTTGAAGTGGCCTTCAGCTCCACACTGAAAGCACCCTTTGTTGATGCCTTGCTGCTGCTGCTGCTGGCGCTGATTCTGTGGGGCTTGTTGTCGCTGACGATTCTGGTTTGCGGGGTATAAACTTCTGCAATCCTTTGCGGCGTGACATGGCTTGTTGCATCGATGACAGTTACTCCTGGTGCATGGCCCGCTGTGGTGTAGGTTGCAGCGATTGCATTTGGGGTGACTCCCCTTGTACCCACCTTGACTTTGGTTACCAGTTGATTGCTGACTAGGGCTCTTGTAGTCGTCAGTCCTTCTCTGCTGAGACTGTGACTGAACAGAAGCTGAACCTTTGCTTGAAGCTCCATCCCATTTTCGCTTGTTGTCACTAGGAGCATCTGAAGTAGCTGTATCACTAATACGTTTGGGTAACCTGTTCTGCTCCACCGCCTGATTCGTGAGACGATGAGCCAACTTGATGATCTGTTGAATGGTGCCTAGATTTGCTGAGGTCACGTGACTTTGAATCTCTGGCACTAGACCCTTGATATACAGTTCGATACGTTTGATGGGAGGGTCTACCATAGTAGGACACAGAGTAGCCAACTCGTTCGATCTCTTAGTGTAAGCTTCAATTTCTGACCCCGTCATCTTTAAGTTGTAAAACTCTACCTCCAGCTTATGAATGTCGTCACGGCTGCAGTATTCTTCTTTGATCAATTCCTTGAAATCGTTCCATGGGGTGGCATTAGCAGTCGCCAACCCCAGCATTTGGACCTGATCGTTCCACCACGTAAGCGCTATACCCTCAAGAGTACCAGTAGCATATTTCACCCTGCGAGCCTCAAGGCATTCACACATCTCAAAGACGGATTCGAGCTTCTCAAACCAGTGGAGGAGTCCAACGGCCCCTTCAGTGCCACTGAAAGTACTGGGACGACAGTCCATAAAGGTCTTGAAAGTACACACAGGAGGCTGAGCGTGTTGACCTGTCGTGTGCGCAAGAGTAAACAAAATTTAGCACAAGTGTTGGTTTACAAGAGTAGGATCTAAAGATCCTAGAGTAAGTTGTGATGGCAGGTTATACCTCCTGCCTGGGCAGCTGCGAGGGCTGCAGTAACTTGTTCAGTGATCAAAGCCGCCAACTGGGCTTGAGTTAGGTTAACGCGTCCACTCATGATCTTCATATCAAAGGAAAACATGAGTGAGAGAGGTTCGCGAAAGTGCGATGACAGAAGAGAGTAAGCAAACATGTGTTTTCAATCAATAGTTGTTACGTTCATCTAAGCATACCATGAGCAAAGTTCTATGTAATCTAGCAAGTAGGCAATGTAAACATAATTCATATCACCTAGAATGTCGAGTCTTGCACATGGAGCGAAGCGTCGTTGTGGATCGTTGAGCACTGTTCAGGTTATAGTTTGGTTTTAACAAAAACTTTTTCCCTTATTAAAACCAAGTTCACTATAACCAATGGCTCTGATACCAATCTGTCACACCCCCAAAATCCACATGCGGAGTATCACCGCTTGGAGGCGTGACTGACCAGGATCAAGCCACCAATCATATTGAACAAGCAAGTAAGTAATTATAAAAGTCCAACCAATACAATTGGTGTCCAAACAAACATAGTTTAAGTTGCAAGCGGAAGCATAAAATTTAAAACCAAAACACAAGTTTAAATGTTTCAAAGTTTAACATGGCACACAGCTGTCCATGTCCCACAACGACTCTTCCCCATGCAAGCTCCTGCTAAACCTATTGACCTGCAAAGCATGTAGTAACGAGTCAACTATAATGTTGAGCGAGTTCACAGTTGGGTGTTCGTTTTAAGTTGTTTCGAAAACAGTTTCCTTTAACTGGCATCCTGCCGTGGGGGTTACCCCATAGTTGAAAACGTGATTTGTTTATTCCCGATTACTCTGGCAATCCAGCCGTGGGGGCTACCCCATGTTTAGTTATCTGGCTTTTCGGCCGTGGGGGCTACCCCATGTATACTACTAGACTCGTTACCATATCGACTGCTGACTGTAGTCATGTTTATGTGCCCTGAACTGTCAATGTCTATCATCATTGACGTGCCCAGATCCATTAGTTCACGCCCGTCCTCTGCGGCACGGTGTGAGGCTTGTCAGACCTAAATAGCGCTATCTAACTACTGACCCGCTCGCCATTGGCCCGGCGATTAAGTCGATATAAAAAGGAGGGACTTTGTGATAGAGTTTTGGTCTAGTAAAAATGTAAACTGTCCAAAAGGATGAGGAATTATATTCCTGAATCCATACTGTCCTACCCAAGAAAGGACGAGGAATCCATATTCCTTAACCCATTCCCAACCCCTGGGAATCCCATGCTTTGTAGAAAGTGTGAACTCACCTTAGTTTTGCTCGGTAGAATTAAGTACTCATTTAACCAAACAATCAACCAAGTCCTATGATAATTGCACATATAACAGTCAATATGCATACATGCTTGGTACGTATCATTCCACATGTATTCACTAATAAGCGCACACAACACACAAGTAGTGACATTCATCAACCAGTACACCAACTTATTCAGTTAAGCACAAAGTATAAGAATTCATTAATCAAAGCAATGTATCCTATGTATAAATATCTCATATTATGTGACCCGACACTAAACAACTCGATGCATAATCAACTAAACTGTGTGGCCCAATAGCTTTGAACCTGGCCCAACAGTTAACCACCTCTTGCAGCCCAACTATCGGCATTGCTTGGGCTGCTTATGTCTAGCCCAACTCAGGTATACATTTAAGCAGTATGACCCTATCATGAACTAAAAAGGGTGCAGCCCAATATCAATTAAATTAGTCCAATAATTTAACAATTCTTTTAACAATTATCGGCTAGACAACATGCATACAATCTGTTAAAATATTCGACGCAATTTACATAATATTAACTTACTAGAGTGTTTATAACAGCCCACTTAGTCATGCATAAATACATTATTGGCCCAATCCCCATTACACAAGCATATCGGCCCAATCAAGTAACCTATTGTTTTCCCTCTTTGTTTGCACAACTCAGTTAATCACTTAACTCACTTTACATTAATGTCTTTGACTATTGTAACCATATATACAGGAGGTGCACATGAATTTATAAGATAGAAACTACCAGTTCACATGGCCGACATTTACATATACATGCACATAAATTGATGAGATAGAAACTACAAATTCACATGCTACTGACATGTATCAATTCCCTATAATTCCTTGTCACATAAACATGTATATTAACACAACTATGTTTCAGTTTCTCAACCATGTAATATCCATCAAGAACCCTACTATATAATATCCAACATATAAAACAAACACAATGACTACTGACAAATCACATGCAAATATAAGTATGATGGCCGACAATCGTGATGGATCCTTATCCCTTTGACGACATTCTCAAAGTTTTTCACATACATGACTAAATAATATTGACCAACATAATAAGACTAGTAATGATTTTTACTGACCGAGATGTAGGGTAACTAGAACAAAGGATCCGAATGATTCAATGGTGATGATATTTGCCGTCGGTTTGCAGGGATGGAGAGATCTAGGGTTTGCCGAATGATAGCTTTTCGTAAAAGTTAAAAATCAAAAATATATAACAAACCGTCACTGGGCCCAAAGCCCATTTGGTTTTCGTTGGCCTCCTGTGGACGAAAACACGTGAGGTGTTTTCGGTTATAGGGTGTTTTCGTAGGGGGTTGTTTTCGTGATGGGGTGTTTGGCATGAGCTCCATATTTTATTAACAATTAATCAAACCTCTTATCATATACACACTTACAAAACACACCAAGAATATAACATATCAATCACAGTACAATTTAACGTATTACAACGTGTACAGTTGTGAAACAATCACGTCGTGTAAATAAACAATCTAAACAATTAACGTGCAATTATTACGAAGATGGAAATCTTGGAAATTCGAGTGGTCACAGCTTGCCCCTTTTTTATTATCAATTTTAATAGTTCCTTGCCTCAAAAAATGATCGAGCTCATACCCGTCCCCCTCATTATAACCATCGTCCACTTCATCCTCCTCCACATCAACAGGAACCTCACCTGACTTGTTACCGACCTCTTCCTCATTAACACTTGGATCATTAAGAACATCGAACGCATTCGCCGATTGAAAGTTAGGCTCAGACGACCCAATACCCGGCTCATGATTCTTCTTAGAAGCCACAGGCCTATATTCGAATTTTGGTTTCGGCTTGTTGACCGGGAAACCAGTTTTTCTAGCAACTTTCTTTCCATGAACACCCGTATAACCCTCCTCATCAATCACTGGCTTCTTACCAGCCCTTGTAACATTATGGATATTACCCTGCTGTTTAGGCTGGTTAGGACAACTTTCATCAGAGTGCCCAAAAACACAACAATGATCGCATCTCAAAGGGTACCATTCGTACTCAACCGGCATAGACTCCTTAATAAATCCCTCCCCCTTAGGTTCAGGAATCGCTAAAGTAATTTCCTCTCTTAAGCTCCTATCAGCCGAAACCTCTATTAAGGCTCTCGCATAACTACTCCGGCCCCACATATCCATACACATCGACGAAATATACAAATCCATAACTTTCGGCTCACCGATCGTAGTTGCAATCAAACTAAGACCATCCTCCGTATATGCCGCAATCGGGACATCATGATTTTTCACCCAAATCTGCACCTTTTTTACTTCCTTTTTTTCCAGTTTTGAAGTCGGGCTCCAAATATTAAGAAAAAGAGGTTGCGAACGAATAATCCATGGGCCATATTTCAAAATGTGACAACTCGATTTTCTGAGATTCCATCTTAGTATTATTGCACGTTAATTGTTTAGATTGTTTATGGACACGACTTGTTTATTTCACCACCATACACGTTTGTAATATGTTAAACCGTATTGTGATTGATTATGTTATATACGGTGTGTATTAAGTGTGTTTGTAGATTTGTGGTTTGCATGATATGTATATATTGTGACAGTATTATATTCAAAACAAATGTTCAAGTCTTGGCCGAAAACCCTTATCCATGAAATCACTCCCTAGCTGAAAACACCTTTACTCACGAAAACAGTTCCTGATGAAAACACTTGGTGTTTTCGTCCACATAAGACCAACGAAAAACAAAGGTGGGCCTTGGCCCAGTGACGAGTTGTTTTAGTTGTGTATAACTATTATGCGACTGTATACGGAAAAACCTTAAGCAAACCCTAATCACATCTCTCTCTCTCGTTTTCTTTTGAAACCCTGCGGCAACCCTCCTCCCGATTGAAGCCAGATCACTTCTGTTTGCTCCTTCCTTGTGCGGTTAGTAAATTACACGTGTAGTTGTTTTCTGTGGTAGACATATAGTGGTGTTGTAAACATGCTCTTGTTTGTGATGCATATGATATATATTGAATTCATGATCTCATGCAAATCTGGATGTCGATCTAAGGTTCTGACGGTTTGGGTAATTAGAAATTGTGTAAACTTGTTGCTGCTTGACTCGGTATTTGTGAGCGTTTAGATTCGTACATCGAACTCATCTCTGTTGCTATCTAGATCACATGTGGTATGTTATAATTTAGGGTGCATCCTAGACATAATGATTGTGAATATTGATTCTCCTCTGAAAGTTGCACATGATCTCAACCTAACATTAGTCAAACTCACCCAAAATCTAAGTGGTCCAATAACCTCTTGAGGTGGGTTGTAGTTGTCGACCATGATTTATAAACAATTAGATTTTTGTGTATTGCATGTTATGATTGTGATTTAAGTTATGCCTTTGCATGAATGATCTGTTGATTTCATGAGGATCTTGATTTGTTGAATGTCGACTGAACAATAATCATGAGGGTATAATTAATTAGAAATTCGTATGATTACATGAGTTGTTCGGACTGAATGATTGTTAGTTGAATGCTGAGATTTGTGTAACTGTTAATGATTTTTTTTGGGTAAAGGGTTACCCCGGTGATTTTATATATTCACAAACAAACAAAACAAGTAGTAAGGTGACATCCTTACTAGTTCAGACATGAGACATACCCTCATGAAAGTAGAGCAAAAATAAAGCAACCAAACAAAGGAGAAACGAAACAAAAAACCACTAGACAACTATCTAGACCATCACGACACTAGACATCAAGAATCAGCCATTCGCTATAAGTAAATCAGCGTCATGAACATCCCATTCTTCCAGCAACTCTCGAACTCTAATTGTATTCTTGAATCTGAGCCACATCAATTTGTACCTCACACTTTCTAAAATCGCTTTGGATATGGTATCAGGAGGCCTCGCATGGTTTCTGAACAGACGATTGTTCCTCTCCTGCCAAATTATGTAAGCTGAAGCAGCAACTAACAATCTGCAAATCAGATTTTTCGCTTATTTTGACCGAGCACGATGATCTAACCACTCCACAATATCGGTCCACCTTGAATCTACTCTATCCATACCAGCTTTAGAACGAACCGTATACCAAACTTGTGAGGATAACTTACATTCAAAAAACAGATGATCATGCGAATCCACATTTTCATAACACAAGAGGCAACACATCATGTTCATATTGTTTCTCCGTGTATAGCTCCATTGCAAGATTTTGTCTTGCGTTAAGAGTTTTCGTCGAACAATGAGCCACATCAAAAAAGCATGCCGAGGGATGCACTGAGAGAACCAAACAAGGCTGGCCCAATTCACCTCCTGCTCCCTATTTCGAACCGAATTCCAAACTTCAGAAGAGGAATACTCGGATAGCTTATCACCTTCCATCCACAAAATCCGATCCTGATTATTTAAGTTTCGCTGAATAAAGTCTAGATGAATAAGCACGGGATAAGTATCTTTCCAAGCATCCGGCCACATCCAAGAACCATTCATATAAACATCCGCCACTTTAGCATTTAGATTGAAACCCTCTCGGGTTATAACTCTAGGAGAAAGAAAATTGCAAAGCGGACCGATACTACTCCACAAGTCATACCAAGCATACGTATTTTTTCCGTCCCCAATTTGAGACCATACATGCTGACGAATTAAAGGCCTAAGCTGAGCCATCTTTCTCCAACTCCAACAACAAGAAGACGGAACCCTATGATCCCAAAAACTACGACCTCTTAAACGATAAGAATGAATCCAAGCTACCCAAAGCGAGTTTCGGTTGCTTAAGATACTCCAAATATGCGAAACCATGAGAGCTTTATTTACATCAGCTATCCGACGAATACCCAAACCTCCTTCATGCTTCGGCACACACACACCGACTTCCAAGAAACTTTCGCTCTACCACGCTGAGAGGGAGACTGAGCCCAAAGAAAATTTCGCATTTTTGCTTCCAGTTCCTTAATGACTCTAGCTGGTAAAATAAAAACCGAAGACCAATACACATGAAGAGCTGAAAGGACCGAGATGATTAGTTGTAGTCTGCCAGCAAAAGATAACATTCTGTTCTTCCAACTATCTATCCGATTTTCAAGACGCTCCACAAGAACACTACAATCCTTGTACAACAGTCTAGAAGAAATAAGCGGAACACCCAAGTATTTCACCGGAAGCATACCCTCCACAAACGGCATGATAGTCAAGATTTCCCTTTTCACATTATTCGGAACATTACAAAAAAATCCTGTACTTTTCTGGGCACTCGGATATAACCCCGACATTCGAGTAAATTCCGTGAGAGAAGACATAATACATCTAGCCGAACCCACATCTCCTCTAGCAAATAGAAAAAGATCATCCGCAAAACAAAGGTTAACAATTCGCTGTTTTTCACATTTATTGTGAAATCTGAAAGACGAATCAATTCTTGTGGCATGATTGAGAATACACGTCAAAACTTCCATCACGAGAGTGAAAAGATAAGGAGATAAAGGATCACCTTGTCTTAATCCTCTTTTCCCCTTAAAATACCCATGAATATTCCCGTTGACACATATCGAATAGGATGCAGTAGACACACATAACATTATCCAATCTGTCACACCCCGACCACGTAGAACATACAAAACGTGGCGGAAATGTCAGGGAGTGTTGTAACAGAATTAATTGTTTCAAATCCATGGCAATTGAAGTTTCGTTTTATTGAATAAAAGTGTTACAATGTCTTAACAAACAAGAAATACAACATAATTAACTAGTCTTGCATCTTTTATTGTCACTAAAGCCCAAGTCTGCCTATGTGTATCTTGATCATCTTATGCAACAGTTCCTGAAAAACAAATGTGAAAATAGGTACGTCAGCATAAAAATGCCTGTGAGATACATAGGTTTTGTGAAAATAGGTTTCATGACTTATGTTTGAGAAAATGTTTAGTCATGAACCTTGTTATTTGCTTTGCTTTGTAAATCATTTGAAAATCGATAAGATCAGATGATAAGTATAAATAAATGTAAGGTTAAATGAATAACCAAGTAAAATATGTTTGCATAAGATAAGATGTTTATAAATCAATGTCTTGTGAAAAGTATGTTATTTGTATAAAATGTTCTATGTCTCAAACTGAAATGATTCAAATAACGCTATGATATGTAATACCATACAAACACTTATATATAGGAAGTACCAGCGGCGTATCCACCATGCTTGTATCATATTACACACGCATCGTTACTTAATCACTCGATCAAACCAAACCAACCAATGTAAGAAGTCTATGTTTAAATCAATTGTCAAATGTATTGGGTAATATGTCAAAGTGTTCATGTCAAGATGTAAATCATATCAAAATGTCTATGTCAAATATCCATGTCAAATGTCTATGTCAAATATCCATGTCAAATGTCTATGTCAAGATGTCATGTATGGCAAGTGAAATGTCTCAACTAAACCATATGCACAAAAACAAAGTATTGAAGTAAAACTTGGTTTAAATCAAAGTTATGTTTTGTGGGAAATGCATGATCAAATGTCAATCATGTTAAAATGTCTATGCCGAAATGTCTATGTCAAAATGTCATGTAAAACGAGGTACTAAGTAATGCACACAATTGGGCACACCTAGCATGAAATGTCATAAAATCATGTACTATAATGTACTAACGAACATAGCAGTATGTGATGTTAAAACAGGAAAGCATGAAAGTAACAAGTAGGCACATGTGTTCCACCCCAAAACAGTTTGGAAAACAGTAAAAGAGGGGTCTATGTACTCACTTGAGATTGCTCAGTAGTCCTTGAGTAACAACCAAACAATGCTAGAGATCGCGGATATCAAACGGCACCTAGTATAGGTAGCTACATTAATAAACCGGACCTAAATCGGAAGATCGGGTAGCATTAGGGTTTGTAAACCAAACGAGTGTAGAGACTCGTGTCATTTGGTTTAACAAAGCCTACATACTAAATGAAACTTAACCTAAGTGTCTACGACCCATTACGACCCGTTTAGGTAGCTTATGCTACTTTAACGCGTCGTTCGCGTGAAACGCGTTCGGACCGCCTAACTAGCCCTATGACAAGTGTTATATGCCTAAACATATTACATAATCAGTTATGTGACAAAGGTTTAGGTTACATATGCTTAATTACCAATTATACATGAAAAGGGTATTCTGGTAATTTACCTAAGGCATATAAACTACCTATCATACAACTACTCAAACGATGTGACCATAGGGTATAACCTCGGAAGGTTATTCCCTACCTACTATGATCACCTAAAGTATTTGGTCGGATCCTAATGATCGACCAAACTGGGTCGGGTTCGAAGGTATAGGCGATTTATCAGATCGCCTACCCTACGACCCTAGACAACGTGGTAATCAGTGGGCATAGTCCCAAGGGACTATAACCAACGTGATTACACTCACGTTGCGAAGTTCAAACGAACTTCGCATTGACCATTACTGGTCAACGCTGAAAGTCAAACAAAGTTTGACTTTCTGACTCGAAAAGCAATAAAATAAGGAAAAGAACGAAAGAATACTTACGAAGGGTCCCCGAATGCTAATCCCGATTCAAGAATCTCAGGTATGAAACAATGGTTTCAACTTAGAGGTTCTCAAATCAGAACTCTAGTGATTTTAGCAATGGGGGGTATGGGGTATTTATAGGAATACCCGAACCGTTAAGATCGTTTCATGGAAAACGTGCCTTAATCCCATCCGTACATGTGTTGCAAAGTTATGGTGTTTAGGTGTTTAAATTCCATCCATACATGTGTTGCAAAGTTATGGTGTTTAGGTGTTTAAATTCCATCCGTACATGTGTTGCAAAGTTATGGTGCCAAAATTCCATCCTTATCCGCTGACTAAGCAAGTTAGAATGTGTGGTTGTGAATTAAACAACGGCTAATACATCGAATCTGGTCCCGAAAACGCAAAACTGAGTTTTCTGCATGTTTTCTGTCCAGCATAGGCAGTCGCGTAGCGCGACTGCATAGGCCCTTAGGGCTCGCGCTACGCCACTGCCCCTCTGTTTCAGAAATGTTTCCAAAATGGCAGGTTTAGTCCCTGCAGCCCTTTTAAGCGATTTTCGATGCGTTTGAACCCCGTTAACCTCATTTCAAGGCTCTAAAATGAAGTTAAAGTATAGGGAACTCAAAACATGCTCAAAAATATGCCGGATGATGGTTCGTTTGGTCGTACGAACGCGATGTTCGCTTAATTACGACGGAATGCGCATAAGCGCGAAAAACGATCCAAATGACGCGACGAATGGATTTTTCTTATGGCGAACACTAAAATATAACATAGTCATGCTTACATAAATTTTTGGATGTCCGGATGTATTCAGAACGTAAGTTATGCGCGAAAATGCAAACTTGTGCACTTTTTGACACTTTTAGTCCCTGAATGACCCAAAAGTTTATTTTAGCACACCGAACCCCTCAAAGCCTATTTCTAAGCTATGTAAAGGATATTTATGGTGTGTTTAACTTATGGTCATGTTCCGGAATGTCTGTTACAGTTCAAATTGGCATACTTTCGCAGTTTGTCAACTTTAGTCCCTGTAAGCGATTAAACTTGATTTCACCACACCAAACCTTCCAAAACTTATATATAAGTTATGTAAAGGTTATTTAAGGTATGTTAAGCCTATTTCACTATTCCGGAGTGTTCGTTGCATTAAACTGGTTATATTTACGCATCAGTGCGTGTATAACCTTCCAGAAAGCGATTTAGAGCTTGAAATCGAAACAAGAGTTGATATGTGCAATCGATACACATATTTTTACAAATCCCAAGTATGAAATACAATATTTCATTGGTTTGGCATTTGTTTGATGGTCGCAGTGACACGGGTGTCACAGTCTCCCCTACTTTAGGAAATTTCGTCCCGAAATTAATTCGTAGGAGTCTATTTGTGACTTTGTGTTAAATAACCATCAAAGATGAACAAGACGTAATCCTGTAATTTCTCTTTAACGAACATTTTTCAGAAATGAAAAATGAACCGAGTTATTTTCAACAGGCATTCTTTAGAAACAAAAATGAACAGAATAGTCATTTTCCACAACCTCTTCAGAAACAAAAATGAACAGAATAGTCATTTTACATCTTCAGAAACAAAAATGAACAGAATAGTCATTTTACATCTTCAGAAACAAAAATGAACGGAATAGTCATTTTACATCTTCAGAAACAAAAATGAACGGAATAGTCATTTTACATCTTCAGAAACAAAAATGAACGGAATAGTCATTTTACATCTTCAGAAACAAAAATGAACGGAATAGTCATTTTACATCTTCAGAAACAAAAATGAACGGAATAGTCATTTTACATCTTCAGAAACAAAAATGAACGGAATAGACTCTAGACACATGACAAAATTCACTGTGGTTTCTGTGCACTGAATTTCATAATTATGTATGCATCCATAATTACGCAATTCCTTGCATAGTCCGCACAATTTGTCTGAAATGTGAAGGGGAGGAAAAATCAAACCTGATGATGAGTGTGACTAAACTATCATAGGGTCCTTTTAATTAGATCGACAAAGGATCCTTTTAAATTAGGCCACCAAGGAGTCCTTTCAGCTATATCATCACATGATATTCCTAACCAGATTTTTGAATCAATCTGTTTACCTAGACCTCTCAGGGTCTAATTATGGAATGGTACAATATAATCCAAGGGTCTTTACTATTACGTACAAGCCCGTTGAGGATTTAATATAGCACCCAAAGATATGGAAGATTCTACGAGGATTTAGATGACAAGAATTTGGATCACACAATAACATAAAAGGGAACACATAAGCACATAATCACATAATTGTTTAACTTGGTTATTAATTTGTTATCTTTGGACGCGGATACTTAAAGTACACCAGGAATCCAATTCGTGGATTTCATTTGGTACTTTAATCATTTCAAGAATCCATCCATGAAGATAGGATGATCTACCAAAAATTCGATTTTCGTTTTTCAGGAAAACGCAATATTCGAATTAAGGTACACAATAATTTAGGACATACGGAAATACCCTTGGGTACCCTATTAAAAATTTATAGTGGTACTTGGGGTATTCGTACAGAATTATAACTTTTATCTTGTACATCGTTTCTTTGCAAGAGACGGGTACTTGGGATCTTTACGCAAGAGATTGTAAAATGGAAGAATTTTGGGGGTAGTTTGCTTTTCAAGTAATACGATTCCTTGATTGTCGGTATTATAGGGGATATGTTGTTTATGCATACAACCACATAATATACATTGTAATGTAAATAAAAAGATTTATTTATTAACAATGATAACAACTGTTTCATGGACCTTGACAACAAAAGAAAATAATACATAAGATATGATTATTTCTAAAGAGTGTTGTCTTCTAGTCGATCAGATGCTCATCTCTGTGCTGGATTAGCATTAGCAATATTTGGGCAATTTCTTCGGAAATGTCCCATCTTACCACACTTGTTGCAAGAACCTGGTGGAAAGCGAGCTCGAGCAGGTTTGTTGTCGGCTTGATTCGGTGCAATTGCTGCAACGCAAACCTTTGCCATATGACCTTTAAGTCCACAAATTTGGCATTCGCGGCACTTCACATTAGCATGATGATGTAGGCCACATCGGTTGCACAAGGGTGAAGTTCCATTGTATGGCTTCCTAGTACGGGGTTGAGCTGGTTGGTTGGGGACGGCTTGACCATTGTGAGCGACCATGGCGAAGTTCTGAGAAGCCTTTTGCTTCTTTGACCGCTCAAGGGATCCAGTCTGCTCATCCATGGTCTTTGATTCCTCGATTGGTTTCGATTCCTCGACTGGTTTCTTGTCACCCTTCCGGAAAAGCTTACGTTTCCTGATCTGAGATTCAGTCAGAGTTGCAGATAGCTCAATGGCCTGCCTAACCGTAGTGGGGTTACTACCAGTAACAATGTCTTGAACTGAGTCAGGGAGACCATCAATGTACTTTTCGATCGCCTTATCCAAAGGCGTAACCATGGTAGGGCACAACAGGCTCAGCTCCTCATATCGATCAGTGTATGCTCGATGTTCGCCGCTGTCTTGCTTAAGGTCATCGAATTCCCTTTCCAATGCCCTGATCTCGTGACGAGGACAGAATTCCTTCATCATCAGTGCTCGAAGTTCTTCCCAAATTTGGGCCAGTGCCACTTCGGCACCCCTATCTCTCACCACACCGTTCCACCATGTCAAAGCTCGTTTCTCGAAGACACTAGATGCAAAATCTACCTTTCGCTCGTTTGGACATTGAACATGCCTGAAAGTGCTCTCTAGACTCTCGAACCATTGCAGAAGTGCAGTCGCTCCTTGAGACCCAGAAAACTTTGATGGCTTAGCCGAGTTGAACGTCTTGAAGTTGCATGGGGCATTATTGTTGTTGATAGCTTGGTGACATTGGGCAACGATGATCGGGATTGCAGCAGTCATTTGCTGTGTAATGACAGCTGCCAGCTCGTCAACAGATACTGGATTTTCGCGTCGTGGAGGCATTCTAAAAGAGGAGAACATGAAAGGAAACGAGTGAGAGAATTAGACGAAATGAATGAGATGAAGCAAATCTGATGAAAGCAAGGATATTGGTCATTTGTTTGTTACTACAAAGCAACAAACGACCTCGGTGAAAAATCAAAGTAAATAGGTCAAAAATAATGTATCGCGAAGACATGCTCGCCTATAAGTGAACACTCATCCCAAGAATTCCCAGGTAAGCACAACTGGTCTCGCGTCTGGTTGAGATGTATACGAAGTGCTTGCCTAGACAGAAAACCCAGAATACAGGCATTCACCCTTCCAGTTTGCACGTGTTCACATTATTTAAAACCCAAAACGTTTGACGAGAGTTTTGAAAACTCAAAGGGGTTCAAAACCGTATAACAGAGGGTTCAAAACCTTACAATAGAGGGTTCAAAACCTAGAAATCAATCATCCTAGAACAGATGATTCGTTTTCAAAGCGGTTTTGAAATTTATGTTCTTGTTGTGGTCGTCGCCTAAGGATAGGTGACGGTATTGTTTTATGACTAAACGCAAGTAAACTCGCGTTAGGGTCCTAAGAAGGTTATAGACTAGGTCAAAGCATTACTAATAACCTAATTCCCTATAACCATTGGCTCTGATACCATCTTTTCTGTCACACCCCGACCACGTAGAACATACAAAACGTGGCGGAAATGTCGGGGAGTGTTGTAACAGAATTAATTGTTTCAAATCCATGGCAATTGAAGTTTCGTTTTATTGAATAAAAGTGTTACAATGTCTTAACAAACAAGAAATACAACATAATTAACTAGTCTTGCATCTTTTATTGTCACTAAAGCCCAAGTCTGCCTATGTGTATCTTGATCATCTTATGCAACAGTTCCTGAAAAACACATGTGAAAATAGGTACGTCAGCATAAAAATGCCTGTGAGATACATAGGTTTTGTGAAAATAGGTTTCATGACTTATGTTTGAGAAAATGTTTAGTCATGAACCTTGTTATTTGCTTTGCTTTGTAAATCATTTGAAAATCGATAAGATCAGATGATAAGTATAAATAAATGTAAGGTTAAATGAATAACCAAGTAAAATATGTTTGCATAAGATAAGATGTTTATAAATCAATGTCTTGTGAAAAGTATGTTATTTGTATAAAATGTTCTATGTCTCAAACTGAAATGATTCAAATAACGCTATGATATGTAATACCATACAAACACTTATATATAGGAAGTACCAGCGGCGTATCCACCATGCTTGTATCATATTACACACGCATCGTTACTTAATCACTCGATCAAACCAAACCAACCAATGTAAGAAGTCTATGTTTAAATCAATTGTCAAATGTATTGGGTAATATGTCAAAGTGTTCATGTCAAGATGTAAATCATATCAAAATGTCTATGTCAAATATCCATGTCAAATGTCTATGTCAAATATCCATGTCAAATGTCTATGTCAAGATGTCATGTATGGCAAGTGAAATGTCTCAACTAAACCATATGCACAAAAACAAAGTATTGAAGTAAAACTTGGTTTAAATCAAAGTTATGTTTTGTGGGAAATGCATGATCAAATGTCAATCATGTTAAAATGTCTATGCCGAAATGTCTATGTCAAAATGTCATGTAAAACGAGGTACTAAGTAATGCACACAATTGGGCACACCTAGCATGAAATGTCATAAAATCATGTACTATAATGTACTAACGAACATAGCAGTATGTGATGTTAAAACAGGAAAGCATGAAAGTAACAAGTAGGCACATGTGTTCCACCCCAAAACAGTTTGGAAAACAGTAAAAGAGGGGTCTATGTACTCACTTGAGATTGCTCAGTAGTCCTTGAGTAACAACCAAACAATGCTAGAGATCGCGGATATCAAACGGCACCTAGTATAGGTAGCTACATTAATAAACCGGACCTAAATCGGAAGATCGGGTAGCATTAGGGTTTGTAAACCAAACGAGTGTAGAGACTCGTGTCATTTGGTTTAACAAAGCCTACATACTAAATGAAACTTAACCTAAGTGTCTACGACCCATTACGACCCGTTTAGGTAGCTTATGCTACTTTAACGCGTCGTTCGCGTGAAACGCGTTCGGACCGCCTAACTAGCCCTATGACAAGTGTTATATGCCTAAACATATTACATAATCAGTTATGTGACAAAGGTTTAGGTTACATATGCTTAATTACCAATTATACATGAAAAGGGTATTCTGGTAATTTACCTAAGGCATATAAACTACCTATCATACAACTACTCAAACGATGTGACCATAGGGTATAACCTCGGAAGGTTATTCCCTACCTACTATGATCACCTAAAGTATTTGGTCGGATCCTAATGATCGACCAAACTGGGTCGGGTTCGAAGGTATAGGCGATTTATCAGATCGCCTACCCTACGACCCTAGACAACGTGGTAATCAGTGGGCATAGTCCCAAGGGACTATAACCAACGTGATTACACTCACGTTGCGAAGTTCAAACGAACTTCGCATTGACCATTACTGGTCAACGCTGAAAGTCAAACAAAGTTTGACTTTCTGACTCGAAAAGCAATAAAATAAGGAAAAGAACGAAAGAATACTTACGAAGGGTCCCCGAATGCTAATCCCGATTCAAGAATCTCAGGTATGAAACAATGGTTTCAACTTAGAGGTTCTCAAATCAGAATTCTAGTGATTTTAGCAATGGGGGGTATGGGGTATTTATAGGAATACCCGAACCGTTAAGATCGTTTCATGGAAAACGTGCCTTAATCCCATCCGTACATGTGTTGCAAAGTTATGGTGTTTAGGTGTTTAAATTCCATCCATACATGTGTTGCAAAGTTATGGTGTTTAGGTGTTTAAATTCCATCCGTACATGTGTTGCAAAGTTATGGTGCCAAAATTCCATCCTTATCCGCTGACTAAGCAAGTTAGAATGTGTGGTTGTGAATTAAACAACGGCTAATACATCGAATCTGGTCCCGAAAACGCAAAACTGAGTTTTCTGCATGTTTTCTGTCCAGCATAGGCAGTCGCGTAGCGCGACTGCATAGGCCCTTAGGGCTCGCGCTACGCCACTGCCCCTCTGTTTCAGAAATGTTTCCAAAATGGCAGGTTTAGTCCCTGCAGCCCTTTTAAGCGATTTTCGATGCGTTTGAACCCCGTTAACCTCATTTCAAGGCTCTAAAATGAAGTTAAAGTATAGGGAACTCAAAACATGCTCAAAAATATGCCGGATGATGGTTCGTTTGGTCGTACGAACGCGATGTTCGCTTAATTACGACGGAATGCGCATAAGCGCGAAAAACGATCCAAATGACGCGACGAATGGATTTTTCTTATGGCGAACACTAAAATATAACATAGTCATGCTTACATAAATTTTTGGATGTCCGGATGTATTCAGAACGTAAGTTATGCGCGAAAATGCAAACTTGTGCACTTTTTGACACTTTTAGTCCCTGAATGACCCAAAAGTTTATTTTAGCACACCGAACCCCTCAAAGCCTATTTCTAAGCTATGTAAAGGATATTTATGGTGTGTTTAACTTATGGTCATGTTCCGGAATGTCTGTTACAGTTCAAATTGGCATACTTTCGCAGTTTGTCAACTTTAGTCCCTGTAAGCGATTAAACTTGATTTCACCACACCAAACCTTCCAAAACTTATATATAAGTTATGTAAAGGTTATTTAAGGTATGTTAAGCCTATTTCACTATTCCGGAGTGTTCGTTGCATTAAACTAGTTATATTTACGCATCAGTGCGTGTATAACCTTCCAGAAAGCGATTTAGAGCTTGAAATCGAAACAAGAGTTGATATGTGCAATCGATACACATATTTTTACAAATCCCAAGTATGAAATACAATATTTCATTGGTTTGGCATTTGTTTGATGGTCGCAGTGACACGGGTGTCACACAATCAACCATAATACCATTGAAACCAAATCCTATTAACACATTCTTCAGAAAACCCCAATCTACCGTATCGTATGCCTTCTGGATATCTACTTTAAACGCACATCGAGGAGGGCCAAAGTGACGATGGTAATTATGCATCAACTCTTGCGTAAGAAGAATGTTATCCGAAATTTTCCGACCAGGAATAAACGCTGATTGGTTTATGCTCACAATCTGATTTAACGAACCTTTAATTCTATCTGCCAAGACTTTACTAATACATTTAAAAATGACATTACAGCAGGATATAGGACGATAGTCATTGATCCTAGTAGGAGACGATACCTTGGGAATCAGAACAACCAAAGTATGATTAAGTTGCTTCAGCAGTTTACCAGTGTTAAAAAAATCCAGAACAGCATTTGAAACATCACCTCCCACAATCTGCCAAGCACTCTTGAAAAAAGCAGCCGTGTAACCATCAGGACCCGGGGCCTTATCATTCCCAATCGAAAACATAGCTAATTTTATTTCCTCCAAAGTAACCGGACGAACCATATGGTTTGCAGTATCAGACTCCAGCTTTTTAGTAAATAAATCAGGAGATGGCTCTAAAGAAATTTGACGTGCACATCCCAAAAATTGTTCATAATGGCTGACAAAAGCCTCCGCCACATTGTCACTTTCAAAAATATTGCCACTCGCATCCGTAATCACCTCAATACGTTTAAAATGATTTTACACTTTAAAGACGTATGGAAAAAAGCCGAATTAGCATCGCCTGCACGGAGCCACTCCACTTTAGATTTCTGCTTGAGGAACCTTTCCTCATCAAGAAGCGCCTCTTGAAATTGACTTAGCATAGCAGCTTCTTGAGCTCGTATAGCATCATTCAGAGGATCCATATCAATGTCACGCTGAAGCGCCTCAATTTTTCCACGAAGGTTATCAACCTTCTCATGGAGATTACCTTGTTTAAACAAAAGAGCACGAAGCGAAGATTTCATGAGAGTGAGTTTTTTTATAACTCGAAACTGATGAACTCCATTAATTTGCACGTCCCATTTAGTCTTAACAATATCCAAGAATTCCGGCTTGTGAACTAAAAAATTTGCAAACTTGAAAGGTTTCGGATTCGGTTTACAAGCCGAAAACAGCTTTAAAACACATGGACAATGATCCGAGATACCATATGGTTTAAAGATGGCGACCGATTCTGGATAAGAGCTAACAAAAGGAGCATTTCCCAACACTCTGTCAATCTTTTTCAGCAAACCAATACCATCTTTTGGCTTTTGAGTCCATGTAAAATGTAACCCAGTACGATTTATATCAAAAACTTCAATCTCTTCAAGACATTCTCTAAAATCACGCATACCAGAAGTTATGGATGAAGAACCGATAGACTTATCTTCAATATTCAGAGCGGAATTGAAATCACCCATTATCACCCAAGGTTTATCATGAACCAAAGCTTTATGAAGTCTTAAATTATGCCAGAGATCCCTACGAGAGATATAATAATTCGCAGCATAAATGAGGGAGCAAAAAAACGTACTCTTGTTAGCCTTACAAAAAACTTGAATATGTAAGACTTGAGCATCCTGCGCAAGAACCATCACATCAATCTCCATCGGGTCCCACCCCAAAATAATCCGAGCACCTTTGTTACAACAACCCCCATTGGAAGTCCAATCCCATCTACGAAAGACAGCCTTGCAAACCTTCTGAAGATTATCCAAACCCACATGAGATTCAAGAATCGCACATAAACTTAAATTATTATCTTTCACCACATGACGAACCTCATTTTGTTTTAGCGGGCGGTTCAACCCCCTAATATTCCAAACGGCCAAACTAATCATTGAGACACCCCTGAAGAAGGAGTGCTTGCCCCTTTTTTATTAGCATCATTGTTTGGATCAACTTTAAGAAATTCATTCGTCTCATTGAAAACCTCTACCACCTCTTCGTCATCCGAATATTCTGCACCATCATCATCTATTATCCTAGCCGATTTGCTAGATTCCCCAACTTCATCTCTAAGCACATCAAAAGGATTACTAGATACAAAGGCCCTGGCATTGTCCGGTTTCTTGTTACCCCCAACAGATTTGTTAACCGACTTAATGTTCAAAACATGATTCTGCTTATTACCAATCGGCCTATATTCAAATTTTGGCTTAGGTTTAGTTAGAGGAATGCCTGATTTCCTAGCCATCTTTTTATGTTGAACCTCCGTATACCCATCTTCATCAACTCTAGACACCGTCTTCATTTGCGATTTACCATAGTTTCCAGTTTGCCTACCCCCCTTCTGAACGGGAACACGACCTGCTGGGTTCTTTGGGCATGAGTCATCTGAATGACCGAATACACAACAAGCCGAGCATCTAAGGGGGCTCCATTCGTATTCAACGTACAATTTCTCTTTAATAAAACCCTCCCCATTTAACTTGGGAATAGCCATAGTAATTTCCTCTTTAAGATCTTTCTCAGCTGAAACTTCCACAAGAGCTCTAGCAAAACTACTGCGTCCCCAATTATCAACACACATCGATGTAGTATAAGAATCAAGAAGCTTAGGTTCCCCAATGGCAGTCGCAATCATACTAAGACCATCTTCCGTATAAGCAGCTATCGGAACTTCATGGACTTTCACCCACACCTGAATTTTATTAACTTCCTTTTTCTCAAGCTTTGTAGTTGGTGTCCACTCCTGAAGAAAGAACGGTTGTGACCTTATTATCCATGGACCCGACGCCAACACATCCATCATGCCTTTATGATCAGCAAATTTAAAAAAGAAAAATCCGTTAGCATTCATCATTGCCTTTTGCAGACCATACTTTTTCCAGTTATTTTTTGCAAAAAATTCGACCACAGGATATGCAATTCGATCTCCCAAGAAGTAGCCATACAAAGTGTTTGCTAACTTATCCTGCACTACCCTAACCGATTCTACCGGTAGAACAACATCACAATCATCATGCTTCATAGAACTAGCTAGAGTCCTGAAATTAACCCTAGGAGTGTTCTTAGTCTTCAACGAATTAGCATAGGTTATCGGCTTCATAGAACTAGCCATACAAACTATTAATGATATTGGTATGTTGATGATACAATGATAAATGACTGGCAGATTATGGTTTATATTAAAACATATGTTGAATACTTGCTGATGTCGAGTTATAATCATGATTGTATAATGATTGCTGATGATGGCTTGATGATTGAATAACTGTTAGTGATGATTAAGATCTTGGATTTGCGTAACTGTTGTTATTGATGGATGGACCCAACGAAAACACTTATCCCAACGAAAACACATTGGGATTTCGTGACCCAAGTGTTTTCGGCCCAAAGGGGATTTCGCCTCAAGTGTTTTCATTACAAAGTTGTTTTAGTCACCTGTAAACCCAATTATGTTATATGTTAAACCCGTTATGTCTATTAAGTAATATATGTTAACTCTGTTAGTTCAGTTAATCTTGTTATCTTATTATCTCTGTTAGTTCAGTTAATCTTGTTAGCTTGTTAACTATGTTGAGTGAGTTAACCTTGTTATGTACATTAACTACGCTAAGTGTGCTAACTTTATTATGTATACTAATTCGGATGATCCTGATTAACACTGTTAAACTTACCAAGATTGTTGATGAGTAACTGAGTTAAAACAAACTGAGAAAGCCTTTAATGTAAAGCTTGAGTTGCATGAATGTGATTAACTGCTTATGTGATACATGATGTTAACTATCAAACGCTTTGTGACATAGATTACATGCGTATCATTACGAACATGAACTGATTGAATATACGTGCATACTATAGGACGTGATTGATTACTTGCGAGCACATAGTTTAGCATACCGAGCAAACTAAGGTGAGTTCACACTTTCTACAAGGCATGGGATTCCCAGGGGTTGGGAATGGGTAAAGGATTTGAACTGAAACTGCGTGATCTCCTGGTTTGGAACACGTACACACCCTCTTTATTGAAGGGTGACAACACGTACTAAGAACTTAATCGGAACCTGCGTAATCTCCTGGTTTGGGGATTACGTACACACCCTCTTATTTGAAGGGTGACAACACAGATACTAGACCATTTCTCTCTATCATGAAGTCCCTCATTTTTATATCGACTTAATCGCCGGGCCAATGGCGAGTGGGTCACTAGTTAGATAGCGCTATTTAGGTCTGACAAGCCTCACACCGTGCCGCAGAGGACGGGCGTGAACTAATGGATCTGGGCACTAGTCAATGATGATAGACATTAACATGGGGAAGCCCCCACCAATTATGGATATGTTTGGGAAACAGGGTAAACGGATTAACTTACAACTTACAAATGAACTCCTGGTTTTGAAACAACTTAATCATGAACACCAACTGTGAACTCGCTCAACTTTGTTGTTGATTCGTTGCTACACGCCTTGCAGGTCGTTAGGTACTCATGGTGCTTGCACAGGGAGGCGCAGTCGTTGTGGGACATGGCAGTGTGTGCCATGCTAAGAACATTACTTTATTTCGTACTTAATACTTACATTGGGTTTTACAAATATGCTTCCGCTAAACACTTAACTACGTTTTTGGTTTGAAACACCTTTCATATTGTGTGGTTGATTTTTACTTATTACTTGTTATGTTCAATATGATTGGTGGCTTGATCCTGGTCAGTCACGCCTCCAAGCGGTGATACTCCGCGTGTGGATTTTGGGGGTGTGACAGATTGGTATCAGAGCCATTGGTTATAGTGAACTTGGTTTTAAAAAGGGGGAAACTTTTGGGATAAAACCAGACTATAACCTGAACAGTGCTCAACGATCCACAACGACGCTTCGCTCCACGTGCAAGACTCCACACTATAGGTGATATGATTTATGTTTATATTGCCTACTTGTTAGTTACATAGAACTTTGCTCGTGATATGCTTAGATAAACGTAACAACTATTGTTTGAAAACACTTGTGTGCTTACTCTCTTCTGACATCGCACTTTCGCGAGCCTCTCTCACCCATGTTTCCTTTGATGTGACAGTACACATTTGTTTATGACGAAACACACGAACACACACTCGTCACTATAGCAAGATGGCATGGATTGCTTGCTCACCTTATGATGCGTTGATCGTATGCCATAGTCCTTAGGTTTTTGTGATCTTATTACATTAATGACCTCCGTTTGACATCTGAGTTTGAGGAACCATTTGACATGAGTTAGGAGGAACTGAGATGAGCATGCAAATCGCAATATTATTGTGGGTGCACACATAATAATAATGTGGGGTGCATGCGAGTCCCAGTGAGCCTTGACAAGTGGAAAAGGGGTTCCGTTCCGTTATTTGACTGATGTGAAACATAACAAACCTATAGGGGTCATAGCAGTGATTGTCCCCTACTCGAATGTGAACTTTTCATTCATCTCTGGATCCTTTCGAATCTCGATGCTATCGAGTATTACCTGAACACCCATCTGAACACCTAGCGAACCGTGTAGAATGTTAGGTGCTTATACGAACGTCCCTGAGTAGGATGTCGCAGCGTCGAATGATGTGACAACTCGAGTTTCCAAGATTTCCATCTTCGCATTTAGTGCACGTTAATTTTTTTTATGTTGTTTGTTACTCAACTTGTTTGTTTCACAACGCTTACATTTGTAAAACGTTAAATAGTACTGCGATTGATATTTGATATTTGGGGTGCATATTATATTATATGATGATAGTGTAATTTGTGCTAATTGGGATTGTATAATTTATTATGGAAGTTTGGCCTAACACCCCTGCTAATATGAAAACACCACCTCCCTGGTGAAATCACCCTAGTGGTGAAAACACCTTATTGTGTTTTCGTCCATGTGGCTGACGAAAACAGAGATGGGCTTGGCCCATGGCCCAGTATTTTGAGATATTTTATATAAGCAGTTTATAAACAAATCTTCTCCGATAAGTTTCCCACTTACCAAACCTTATCACTTTGTTTCTCTCTCTCTACCTCTGAAACCCAACTTGAAAGAATTCCTCATTTGAAGCCAAACCTCTGTTTAATCTAAGGTTAGTGATTTACATGTTAAGTGGATATCTTATATTAACTGCTACTGTGAGATATTATGATCTTATGATCTGATTTTGATTGATGATTAAATGTTTAGATCGTTGTTTTCTGTTAAAGGTGATTTTTAATCTTCGAGATAAAGTGATCGTAGATAATTAGTTGATAAATGCATAAACTAGATCTCCTGTTAAATGTTAAAAACTATGATGTTGTTGGATGTTAATCCTGATTATTTAGATGAGTAAGTATCTAAATGAATGTGCTAGCTTCTGTTGGATTGATTGTTCCTACAAATGGTTGAATCTGTAACTGTATTAAGATTTTAGTTGCTGGGTTTTTGTTAACTGCTGTTGTTGAAGAAGATGATAAAGTGGACGAAATCACCCACCACCTTTAAAGTGGACGAAATCACTTTAGGTGATTTCGGCCCACATAGAGATTTCGGCCCACTTAAGGTGATTTCGGCCACATGGGGGATTTCGGCCACATGAGGGGATTTCGGCACCTATGTGTTTTCGGCCCCTAATGAGGATTTCGGCCAAACATGTGATTTCGGCCAAACAAGGGATTTCGCCATTTGGCGATTTCATTTCATTGATTTCTGTTAGTTATATAACTTTGTTAGTTTATTAACTTTACTAGCTTATTGACTCTGTTAGGTTTTTTTAACTATGTTAACTAAGTTAAGTGGGTAACCTTAATAATTGATAACACGGTTAGTTGTAAATTCTATTTAACATGATACTGTTCAGCATGTTATATTAACCAGGTTATATATGTTAAGGCTGTTTAGTTTATTAACTTGGTTAGATATACTAACCTTAATAAACTAGTTAACCCTATTAAGTTGATAACTTTATTAAGTCTATTACTTTTGTTTTCTGTTAATGGATAACATTGTCAAAATGGACTGTGAAAGCCTTTATGTGAAACATGAATTGCATAAGTTGGATTAACTGTTTACATGATACAAGATGCTAATGTCTAGGCACTCTGTGATATTACTGTGATACTAGTTGCATGCGAAACCTTACAAACATGTACTGATTAAATACGTGCACTATAGGACTTGACTGATTTTCTTGTGAGCACATAGTTTAGCATACCGAGCAAACCAAGGTGAGTTCACACTTCTACCAAGGCATGGGATTCCCGGGGTTGGGAATGGGTTGATTGATTATTTATGCTTAAGAGTTATCGGCATTACATACCATTGGCCTCGGGAGAGGAAGGTCAATGGTAGATACTACTAGACTAGTGATACATATACTTCTCTTCGCACACATGCCGGGATCGGCCGCGATACTAGAACAATCTTCGCAAACATGCCTGGAATGGCCGCGAACTATACTTTAATCTTCGCAAACATGCCTGGAGGGCCGCGATACAAATATAACTAGTCTAGAAAACATGGGAAACCCCCACTAAACTTCGCAAACATGCCTAGAGGGCCGCGATGCTATTACATACGATACATGATTACTAAACGAACATACGATTTACGATACGAACATTATAACTAAATAACCAACTGTGAACTCGCTCAACTAGTTGTTGACTCTCTGTTACATGCCTTGCAGGACCTTAGGTACTTTTGGAGCTTGCACGGGAGGCACGGTCGTTGTGGACATGGATCGTGAATGTGTTGTTAAACATTATGACATTTTGTACTTAAACTTATGTTGGGTTTTACATTATTGCTTCCGCTACACACTTATTTATGTTTGGTTTTGAAAGCACCTATCGTATCGATGAATGACTTTTACTATTTACTTTATGTTCAATATGATTGGTGGCTTGATCCTGGTCATGTCACGCCTCCAAGCGGTGGTACTCCGCGAGTGGATTTTGGGGGTGTGACAAATGATCGATCGATACCTTTCTTTTTCCTCTTCGTTTGCTGGAACTCATGTATTGACGCCTCAGATTCTGAAGTGCGATCACTTCTGCAACACTCCCGCAACATACTGAGTACTACTCGAACCACTTGCAACATCGATGGACAGGAGGATGAGCGTAGCACTTTACCGACCTCAGTACTTTGACGACCCTGATTACCGGCAATGAGCACCAGCGAATTGGCTTCAAACGAATCCTTAACCCTTGTCAGCAACTCATGGGAGTCAACTCTTATGAATCAATCGGGGCATAAGTGAGGACAGCTGATGGTAGTATGGAAGGTGTGGCTGCCAGCACAGTGAGTAACGCGTTAGGACGTGGCTCAGAATGTGAAAAGATGGACCTTGATGGTGAAGAGTCGTAGAGCTTCGTTTCAAACAACAGCATTAGTGGCAACGGTCATGGCAACAACAAGGTATTTGTAATGGTAACCAACAGTATGGAAAGTGAAGGTGCTTACGGCATGGAGTGGCCAATGTTAAATTCAACGACAACAACCAAGGGAACGACGGCCGTACTGGAAATCCTCGCAACGAGTACAACAACACGGGAAATGATGCTCATAGAGGGACATTAGGGATTGGCGTGGGCGACGCCAGGATTATAACAACATGGTGGCCTACGTGTTCTTGGTGACTAATCACTTCGCCGCTGTTCTGCTTAACCCTAATGCTTCTTGGAACCGAACCTGTTGTGGAGACGGCTGATGGCAAGACAATGGAAACCTCGTATGATCGTTGGGATGCAAACTCTACCTTGTGGGACAAGTGTTCGACATCGACCTTTCTTCTGTTGTTCTTGATAGATGTACCCTGTGAAGAGAGAATTGCCAAGGTGGCCTACAGATCGAATCTACCTGAAGAACTCAGTGGAGTTCACAACGTATTCCATGTGTCGAATCTGAAGAAGTGTTTGTCAGATGAAACCCTCATAGTTCCATTCAAGGAGCTCACCATCGACGATCAGTTGCGATTTGTCGAAGAACCAGTGGAAATCTTGGACCGGGAGGTCAAGATTCTCAAACACCTATTGTTCGAGTTTTGTTGGAACTCCCGTCGTGGCCCAGAGTTTACTTGGGAAAGAGAAGACCAAATGAAACACAAATATCCACAGTTATTCGAGAAAAGCGAAACCACTACTGAGGCTGAAGCTACTGCGGAATTTCGGGACGAAATTCCAAACCAACGGGGGAAGGATGTGACACCCTAGGAAAACCAGGAAAATCATGCAACTTAACTAGCTTCCTCAGTAACCGCGTGCTAAATTTCGGGACGAAATTTCTTTCAAGATGGGGATAATGTGACAACTCGAGTTTCTGAGAT
Organism: Helianthus tuberosus; assembly: GCA_030545235.1. Lineage (NCBI taxonomy): Eukaryota > Viridiplantae > Streptophyta > Magnoliopsida > Asterales > Asteraceae > Helianthus > Helianthus tuberosus. The sequence goes on along the minus strand of CM060356.1, from coordinate 67,823,911 downwards.
TCCATCTTAGTATTATTGCACGTTAATTGTTTAGATTGTTTATGGACACGACTTGTTTGTTTCACCACCATACACGTTTGTAATATGTTAAACCGTATTGTGATTGATTATGTTATATACGGTGTGTATTAAGTGTGTTTGTAGATTTGTGATTTGCATGATATGTATATATGTGTATATATTGTGACAGTATTATATTCAAAACAAATGTTCAAGTCTTGGCCGAAAACCCTTATCCATGAAATCACTCCCTAGCTGAAAACACCTTTACTCACGAAAACAGTTCCTGATGAAAACACTTGGTGTTTTCGTCCACATAAGACCAACGAAAAACAAAGGTGGGCCTTGGCCCAGTGACGAGTTGTTTTAGTTATGTATAACTATTACGCGACTGTATACGGAAAAACCTTAAGCAAACCCTAATCACATCTCTCTCTCTCTCTCGTTTTCTTTTGAAACCCTACGGCAACCCTCCTCCCGATTGAAGCCAGATCACTTCTGTTTGCTCCTTCCTTGTGCGGTTAGTAAATTACACGTGTAGTTGTTTTCTGTGGTAGACATATAGTGGTGTTGTAAACATGCTCTTGTTTGTGATGCATATGATATATATTGAATTCATGATCTCATGCAAATCTGGATGTCGATCTAAGGTTCTGACGGTTTGGGTAATTGGAAATTGTGTAAACTTGTTGCTGCTTGACTTGGTATTTGTGAGTGTTTAGATTCGTACATCAACTCATCTCTGTTGCTATCTAGATCACATGTGGTATGTTATAATTTAGGGTGCATCCTAGACATAATGATTGTGAATATTGATTCTCCTCTGAAAGTTGCACATGATCTCAACCTAACATTAGTCAAACTCACCCAAAATCTAAGTGGTCCAATAACCTCTTGAGGTGGGTTGTAGTTGTCGGCCATGATTTATAAACAATTAGATTTTTGTGTATTGCATGTTATGATTGTGATTTAAGTTATGCCTTTGCATGAATGATCTGTTGATTTCATGAGGATCTTGATTTGTTGAATGTCGACTGAACAATAATCATGAGGGTATAATTAATTAGAAATTCGTATGATTACATGAGTTGTTCGGACTGAATGATTGTTAGGTGAATGCTGAGATTTGTGTAACTGTTAATGATATTGGTATGTTGATGATACAATGATAAATGACTGGCAGATTATGGTTTATATTAAAACATATGTTGAATACTTGCTGATGTCGAGTTATAATCATGATTGTATAATGATTGCTGATGATGGCTTGATGATTGAATAACTGTTAGTGATGATTAAGATCTTGGATTTGCGTAACTGTTGTTATTGATGGATGGACCCAACGAAAACACTTATCCCAACGAAAACACATTGGGATTTCGTGACCCAAGTGTTTTCGGCCCAAAGGGGATTTCGCCTCAAGTGTTTTCATTACAAAGTTGTTTTAGTCACCTGTAAACCCAATTATGTTATATGTTAAACCCGTTATGTCTATTAAGTAATATATGTTAACTCTGTTAGTTCAGTTAATCTTGTTATCTTATTATCTCTGTTAGTTCAGTTAATCTTGTTAGCTTGTTAACTATGTTGAGTGAGTTAACCTTGTTATGTACATTAACTACGCTAAGTGTGCTAACTTTATTATGTATACTAATTCGGATGATCCTGATTAACACTGTTAAACTTACCAAGATTGTTGATGAGTAACTGAGTTAAAACAAACTGAGAAAGCCTTTAATGTAAAGCTTGAGTTGCATGAATGTGATTAACTGCTTATGTGATACATGATGTTAACTATCAAACGCTTTGTGACATAGATTACATGCGTATCATTACGAACATGAACTGATTGAATATACGTGCATACTATAGGACGTGATTGATTACTTGCGAGCACATAGTTTAGCATACCGAGCAAACTAAGGTGAGTTCACACTTTCTACAAGGCATGGGATTCCCAGGGGTTGGGAATGGGTAAAGGATTTGAACTGAAACTGCGTGATCTCCTGGTTTGGAACACGTACACACCCTCTTTATTGAAGGGTGACAACACGTACTAAGAACTTAATCGGAACCTGCGTAATCTCCTGGTTTGGGGATTACGTACACACCCTCTTATTTGAAGGGTGACAACACAGATACTAGACCAAAACTCTCTATCATGAAACAGATTCAGATTATTGGAAAACCCTAGGTTCTCTCTCTAGCCAGGCGATTTTTCTTCATGCAACCCTAGGTTTGATTCGTAATCTATGTGTATAACAGTCTGAGATTAGTGATTTGATCTTTCAAATGATCTATATCGAACTCGTTAGCATAATAGTGATCGTTTTAAACTAGGGTTTTCTGTTTTCTTTATGTCGTCTTCTTAACTTGCTGAATTGAAACTTCTGTATAGTGTGGTAGGTTTAACCGATTACATTATATAGTTTGATAGATTCACAAGTTACGGCTAGTCTAGGGTTTGATCAGTTTAGATTGGTTGCGTGCTGATTGTTTTTCTTGGGGTTTTGGAGGCTGGTTCAATCGTTTTTTTGGAGAGATTGGAGTTTGGTTTGTCGGCTGATTAGGGTTTTGTTGCTGCTGTTTTACGTCTGCATGTGATTACTTTATTACAAAGATGAATCCTGAACCGCCTGATATCAATGAATATGTTGGGAAACCTCCTTCTTTGAACGCTGATTACCGTGAACTGTATGGGAAGCCGCCAACTGTGCTCAAGGGTTTAGGGAGTAAAGTATTCAATATTGATGGCAAAACGATGGCACCGAGACGGGGAGTTGTTGTGAATAATCTGAATGAGCGTCCAGTTATTAATGTGATTGATGAATTGGAAAAAATAACTGTTCCGGTTGAGAATGTTTATGCGGGAAAACAACAGGAGAATCAGGAGAACCAGGTGTCTTATGCTAAAAAGGTCATGATGAATACTCAGTCTAAGCGAGAAGTTAACTTCAGGAAGATGGATACCATGGAGACTCATCAGGAAGCAGATATTGTTATTCCAAGGGAGGTAGTTAAAACGGTTAAAGACAGATTTGAGAATGTGCTATATGGTTATTTTCTGGGGAACAGATTGCCGTTTCCGGTGGTGGAGTATTATGTTAAAAATGTTTGGTCGAAATTTGGATTGGCTAAAGTCATGATGAATGCTGAAGGTTTTTTCTTTTTTAAATTTGATACAAAGGAAGGTATGAATAAAGCTCTTGAAGGTGGGCCTTGGCTGATTCGTAAAGTTCCTATTTTTCTCAACATCTGGTCGCCTTCGGTTAGCATGAAAAAAGAAGGTATAAAGTCGGTTCCTATATGGGTTAAGTTTCATAATGTTCCTATTTCTATCTATACGGATGATGGCTTGAGCTTGTTAGCGTCGAAAATTGGAACACCAAAAAGATTGGATAGCTATACAGCGGACATGTGTGCGGATAGCTGGGGTAGGAGCAGCTTTGCTAGAGCTTTGATTGAAGTTAGTGCTGATGATGTTCTTAAGGAGCAGATAATTGTTGCTATTCCCAAGCTGGAGGAAGATGGTTTTATCATGGAAAAAGTCAGAGTTGAGTATGAATGGAAGCTGCATCATTGCGCTACTTGTTGTATTTTTGGTCATAATGATCAAAATTGTCCTAAGAATGTTAATGTTACCCAAAAGCAAGTAACGGTGGATGAGGAAGGATTTGTCACGGATAAGAGAAAGGTTGCTAAATTGGGGGTTGGGCAGAAAAAACAGAAACTGAAGTTTGTTTACAAGCCGAAACCAAATAGATCGGGTGCGAGTACGTCAGGAACGAAGCAAGATAATAGCTCGGGGCCTAGTCATATTAAAACAGCGAACTCTTTTGAAGTTTTAGCAGCCGTGGATGGGAATGGGGACAAGGGTAGAGATGTTGAGAAAGAAACTAGGCCGCATGTGGAGACCAATCAGGCTACGAAGACAGATACGAAGACAGATGATGAGGTGAAGGAGGTTACTCCGACTGAGATGGCACAGTTTATGAATAATAACCAGCATTCTAATTCTGAGGGGGCAAGCACTCCCGGTTTGAATGGTTTAAATGGGTAGCATAATGACTTGGAATGTTAGGGGCTTGAACCGGTCCCTCAAACAAAGTGAGGTTCGTTCTATTGTTGCTGATAACAAGCTTGATATGTGTGCAATTCTTGAATCTCATGTAGATGTCTCTAAGTTGGCTAAAGTGTGTAAGTATGTGTTCCGTAATTGGTGCTGGACGTCTAATGGTGGGTTATGCTCTCGGGGTACAAGGATTATTGTCGGTTGGAATCCTAACGTGTTTGATGTTATGATCTTGTTTCAATCGGACCAACTTCTTCATGTTCAAGTTATTTTCAAGGATAGCAAAAAGATTCTTTTTTGCTCCTTTGTTTATGCTGAGAACAAGTATCAGGATCGTAGACGTCTTTGGGATGAGTTATATAAGCATAAGGCTTTTTGTCATGATAAGCCGTGGGTGGTGATGGGAGATTTCAATTCGGCTCTCAATATTGAAGATTCAGTTTTCGGGTCTTCTAATTCGTCTATTGGTATGCGTGAATTTAATGAGTGTGTTCAACAAACTGAATTGTTTGATATTCAATCTCATGGTTTGCAATATACTTGGAGTCAAAAGCCAAAGAGTGGAGTGGGTCTTCTTAAAAAGATAGATAGAATCATGGGTAATGTTTCGTTTATTGACCATTTTCCGGATGCTTTTGCTTTGTTTCACCCGTTTAGAGTGTCCGACCATACCCCTTGCATCTTAAAAACGTTGATATCATATGGGAATCAGCCGAGACCTTTTAAATTTCCGAACTTCATTGTCACGAAACCTGAATTTAAGGAGGCTGTTCATAATGAGTGGGTAAAAACAATCGAAGGTATCTCTATGCTTTCTGTTGTGAAGAAAATGAGGAACTTGAAACCGAAGTTGAGGAAGATTCTGTACAACCAAGGTAATTTACATGATAGGGTGAATGAGTTGAGGAAATATTTGGATGATATTCAGACCCGAATTGATCAGAACCCGTTGGATGTTCGGCTTAGGCAAATGGAGACTCAATGTCTTCAAGACTTTCAATCAGCGGCTTACGATGAAGAGTGTTTCTTAAAACAGAAATCTAAGGTTACATGGCTGTGTGCGGGAGACTCTAATACTCGATTTTTTCATAATTCTGTGAAAGCCAGAAATGCTCGTACCAAAATATGTAGTATTACGGATCGGTTGGGAGTTCGACATGAAGGTCATGATGTTGCTGATGTCTTAGTCTCGCACTATAAGGATTTTTTGGGATTTGATGGTACGGTTGATAATGTTAACATGGATAATCTCTTTGTTAATGTGTTGAGTAGGGAGGTTGCGGATCATATGGTTGCTCAAGTTACTCGTCAGGAAGTCAAAAACGCAATGTTCAGTATTGGAGAGGATAAGGCCCCGGGGCCTGACGGGTATACTTCTGCTTTCTTTAAACATGCGTGGGATATTGTGGGCAATGAGGTTACTGATGCGGTGTTACAATTTTTTGAAAACGGAAAGATTCTAAATCAGGTTAATCACACTATTCTTGCTTTGATTCCGAAGAAAGATGTTCCTGATTCAGTGTTAGATTACAGGCCGATTTCTTGTTGTAATGTGATCTATAAATGCATAAGCAAAATTATCACGGATCGATTAAAAGGAAGTTTGGGAACTCTTGTTAGCATCAACCAATCTGCATTTGTGCCAGGTCGAAATATCTCGGATAATATCCTTCTCACACAAGAGTTAATGCATAATTATCATCTGAATAGGGGTCCGGCAAGATGTGCGTTCAAGATTGATATTCAGAAAGCCTATGACACGGTCAATTGGTCCTTTCTCGAAAAGGTCTTGAATAGATTCGGGTTCCATCATAAAATGGTTGGGTGGATTATGACTTGTATTACTACAGTCTCGTATTCTTTGAGTATCAATGGCAATCTTCATGGTTACTTTAGAGGCAAAAGAGGGCTACGGCAGGGTGATCCAATGTCTCCCTACTTATTCACGTTAATCATGGAGGTTCTCTCTCTTTTGCTCCAACAGGCAGCTAGTTTTCCATACAAATATCATGCTAAGTGTGCCAAGCAAAAAATAATTAATGTGGCGTTTGCTGATGACCTATTTATTTTTGTGCATGGTGATGTTATTTCGGTTAAAAAGGTTAAGCAGGCCCTTGAGACGTTTACTAATATTTCTGGTTTGACTCCTAGTCCAGCGAAAAGTACTGTTTTTTTCTGCAATGTTCCTCAGTCAATTAGACAGGAAATTCTGGATATCATGCCGTTTAAGGAGGGTGAGTTGCCGGTTCGCTACTTGGGGGTTCCGCTCATTTCTTCCAGACTTATTTTTAAAGATTGCAAGGTCCTTATTGAGCGTATGGATAAGAAGATTGTTAACTGGATGACGAAGACTTTATCTTTTGCTGGCCGGCTTCAACTTATAAACTCGGTACTTTCGTCTATGCATATATATTGGGCTTCTGTCTTCATAATTCCAACTCGTGTTATTAATGAGCTAGAGAAACGAATTCGTCGGTTTTTGTGGAATGCGGGTTCGGAGGGTAGAATTCGTGCTAAAGTTGCCTGGAAAGATGTGTGTTTACCTAAAGAAGAGGGGGGGTTGGGTATTAGATGCATTTCGGATGTCAATAAATCGCTCATGGCCAAACATGTTTGGAGTATTATAAGTAAACGTGATTCTATTTGGGTGAAATGGATTCATGAGTACAAACTTAAAGGGAGGAATTTTTGGGAGGTTCCTTCTCGGGGTAGCATGAGTTGGGGATGGAGGAAAATTTTATCCATTCGAAGTATTATGAGACCATTCATCTGGTATGTGCTTAAAAGTGGTATGCAAACGAATGTTTGGAGTGATAATTGGTGTCATGTAAGTCCGCTGAGCTCTTTTATTACTCCTCGTGCTATAGCAAATGTAGGGTTTAACTTGAAGTTGTCGGTTGCGGATATTATTGATACGAATGGGAATTGGAGATGGCCTCAAGCTTGGTTTGATTTGTTTCCGGTTCTAATAAATATTCAAACGCCTCAACTAGTTGAAGATGCTTTTGATCGTTTGGTTTGGAAAGATTTGGATGGTAATGTTGGTGACTTTGAAGCGGTGCATGTATGGAATACGATTCGGAATAGGGATAATATTGCGAATTGGGTTCATATGGTTTGGTTTTCTCAATGTGTTCCTCGGCACTCTTTTCATATGTGGCTGGTGATAAAGAATAAGCTGAAGACTCAGGATCGTTTAGCGGTTTGGGAAGCTGGGAGTGCAACAAATCTTAATCTTATGTGCTGCCCGTTGTGTAAAAATGGTAAAGATAGTCGAGATCATTTGTTTTTTCAATGCGCGTTCGCGAACAAAGTTTGGACAAATGTGAAGAGCATGGTGAACTTAGATAGTGTTGATCATACATGGCAGTCCTTAATGGGTTGGATCGATCAATATTCCAAGTCCAAGAAAGTGGATGATATAGTTTGTAAATTGATTATTGCTGCGGCTTCCTATTATATTTGGCAAGAGCGGAATAGTCGTTTGTTTAGCTCAGCTCAGTTGACGGAGACACAAGTTGCGGAGAAGATTAAAAGTTCGGTTCGTTTAAGACTTATGGGGTTCAAATTTCGACTGGAATCGGCTAGGAGGAAGATTTTTAGCATCTGGAAGATTAAAGATAGCAATGATGATCAACCTGATCCGGGCTAGAAGTTTTATTTTAGTGTAGTGTTCGGCTGAGTTGTTTTTTGTGTTGAGCCGTGGTTGTGTCTGCTTCGAGATACGTTGTTTGGTTGCTTTTGTGTTGTTGGTTGGTTGTTTTGTTTGTTTTTTCCTAGGCTTGGTATGCCAAGCCTAGTTGGTGTGTCGCTTTGATACACCTTTGTTCTTATTGGTTCATTTATAAAATTCATCGGGGTAACCCTTTACCCAAAAAAAAAAAAAACTCTCTATCATGAAGTCCCTCATTTTTATATCGACTTAATCGTCGGGCCAATGGCGAGCGGGTCATTAGTTAGATAGCGCTATTTAGGTCTGACAAGCCTCACACCGTGCCGCAGAGGACGGGCGTGAACTAATGGATCTGGGCACTAGTCAATGATGATAGACATTGACGTCAGGGCACCAACTTACTTTAGTCAGTGGTCGATATGGTAAATAGGTCTAGTGGTTAACATGGGGAAGCCCCCACCAATTATGGATATGTTTGGGAAACAGGGTAAACGGATTAACTTACAACTTACAAATGAACTCCTGGTTTTGAAACAACTTAATCATGAACACCAACTGTGAACTCGCTCAACTTTGTTGTTGATTCGTTGCTACATGCCTTGCAGGTCGTTAGGTACTCATGGAGCTTGCACAGGGAGGCGCAGTCGTTGTGGGACATGGCAGTGTGTGCCATGCTAAGAACATTACTTTATTTCGTACTTAATACTTACATTGGGTTTTACAAATATGCTTCCGCTAAACACTTAACTACGTTTTTGGTTTGAAACACCTTTCATATTGTGTGGTTGATTTTTACTTATTACTTGTTATGTTCAATATGATTGGTGGCTTGATCCTGGTCAGTCACGCTTCCAAGCGGTGATACTCCGCGAGTGGATTTTGGGGGTGTGACAGATTGGTATCAGAGCCATTGGTTATAGTGAACTTGGTTTTAAAAAGGGGGAAACTTTTGGGATAAAACCAGACTATAACCTGAACAGTGCTTAGTCACGCCTCCAAGTGGTGATACTCCGCGTGTGGATTTTAGGGGTGTGACACAAAACATTCAGCATACCTGCCTCATCCGAGAACTTGAAGAAAAAAAACCCGTTAGCGTTCATCATAGATTTCTGGACACCATATTTCTTCCAGTTATTACGCACAACCACAACTGGATATGCTACCCGATCCCCCAGAAAATAACCATACAGGGTGTTAGCCATTTTGTCTTGAACTAACCGCACAGATTCCTTTGGAAGAACAACATCACAACCCTCATGCACACTTTCGCTAGCAAGAGCACGAAAATTCAGCTTTAAAGACTTGTTTGCACGTAACGAATCAGCATATGAAATAGGTTTCGAAGAACTGCCATTATCCACCTTAGCCCCTATGTCCCCTTCTTGGCCGTCCTTCCTATTATTCGACTCTTCAGCATCCGAACGATCCAAGTCTAGATTAACCAGAGTCGTAATCTTTGCAAGTTCATCAATTATATTTATCTTTTTGGGATCAGTAACAATACCACGACGAGGTAGCAATGGATTGCCATCAATGTTAACCACACGACTAGCTAAACCCTTGACCGATAAAGGTGGTTTACCACGATCACCCGTGGCAAACCCAGCAGAACTTTTATGATCATCCATGCAGAAAAAGACAACTCTCTCCTTCAAACAAAACAGCGAACAACCATGCACGAGAAACCCTAATACACCAGCGACACAAAGAACGAAGAAAACTGAAAGAAAAACCCTAACTCTAGCATACCCTATCCCATGGACACTCGACAAAGAGCACACAGAGAATACAGGCGGCGAGGAAGAACAAACAAAAACTCTAGATTAAAATCGACTCAAGAATGCTAACTAGTTCGTTATAGAAGATTGAAAACAACCTCTAATCACAGACTGTTATACATTCAATCACGAAAAAATCTTGGGTTCCATGAAGAACAGAAAATCGCCTAGCTAGAGAGAGAGAATTAGGGTTTCATAACATAATACACACGAAGTTGATGATACCCAGAACGTAGATCAATCTTCGAAAAACAAGTAGCACCCTGTAACTGATCAAAGAGATTATCAATGCGAGGTAGGGGATATCGATTCTTGATGGTAAGCTTGTTAAGCTCAAAGTAATCGATACACATCCTGAAAGATCCATCCTTCTTCTTGACAAAAAGAACGGGAGCACCCCAAGGTGAAAAGCTAGGACGAATAAAACCTTTGTCAGAAAGCTCCTGAAGCTGCTTAGACAACTCTTGCATCTCAGACGGTGCAAGACGATATGGAGATCTGGCAATAGGATTTGCACCAGGTACAAGATCAATACGGAACTCGACTTGGCGCGCTGGGGGTAAACCAGGTAACTCTTCAGGAAACAGTTCAGGATAATCCCGAACAACAGGGATATCTTGAATAGACTTACCTTTACCTTTATCTGCTACAATATGTGCCAAGAAGGCCACATAGTTCTTTCGCAGATACTTCCGAGCCTGAATACAAGACATGAGCTTGAGACTAGTAGCAGGTTTCTCACCACGAACCTGTAAGATCTCACCTGTCGAGAGCGGAACACTAACAATCTTCTCAAAGCAAACTACCTCTGCGTGATACTTGGCTAACCAATCCATTCCCACTATAATGTCGAAGCTTCCAAGTTGCATCGGTGTGAGGTTGATAGGAAAAATATGGTCATTAAGGTTTGCTTCTGAGGGTGCAAGCACACCCGGATTAACGAGTTCCCATGGGTAGTATAGCGTTATGGAATATAAGGGGGTTGAACCGCCCTCTCAAACAGAAGGAGGTTCGTCAGGTGGTCGTTGATAATCATTTACAGGTTTGTGCGATTATGGAGACTCATGTTGATGCTTCCAATGTGTATAACGTTTGTAACAAAGTTTGTCGGTCTTGGAGCTGGGCTACTAATACGGATTGTTGTTCCAAGGGTACTAGAATAATAGTGGGATGGGATGCCACGTTGGTTGATGTTATGATATTGTCACAAACGGATCAGGTGATTCATACTCAGATTGTGTTTAAGATGGATCGTAAATCTTTATTTTGTTCCTTTGTTTATGCTGATAACTATTATGCAAATCGGAGAGCCTTGTGGCATAATCTCAGGGCTCACCACTCGCATGTTCATGATAAGCCTTGGGTAATCTTGGGGGATTTTAATTCCTCATTAAGTCTGCATGACACGGTGGATGGATCTTCGGTGCTAGGCATTGGTGCGAGGGAGTTCAAAGAATGTGTTGATGACATTGAAGTGTTTGATGTTAATGCTTCGGGCTTACACTTTACGTGGACTAATAAGCAAAAGGATGGCCATGCTGTTTTTAAAAAGATTGATCGTATTCTAGGGAATTCTAAGCTTATTGATGACTATCCGTCTGCGGTGGCTTATTTTCTTCCATATCGGATTTCCGACCATACTTCGTGTATTTTAGAGTTTCCAAATGTTACTAGAGATAGACCGAAACCGTTTAAGTTTGCTAACTTTCTGGCAGAGAAGGGTGGATTTATGGAAGCGGTGATCAAGTTAGGAATAAACAACAATCAGGTTATCTTATGTTCCAGGTTGTCAAGAAACTCCAGTTACTTAAACGTCCTCTTCGAAAATTGTTGATCCAGCAAGGAAATTTGCATGAAAAAGTTAAGAACTCTAGGAAAGCTTTGGAAACATGCTAGATTGCTATAGATGGGGATCCGCTTAATGCTGAATTACTCCAGCAACATGACCAATTACTTCAGAATTATAAGGAGGCGGTGCAGGATGAGAGTTTGTTTCTTAAGCAGAAGTCTAAGGTGGATTGGTTGTCCTTGGGTGATTCTAATTCAAGGTTCTTTCACAATGTTATCAAAGCTAAGAATCACCGTAGCCGGATCTTTTCGGTCCGTGACACTGGTTGTCACACCCCGACCGCGTAGAACAACAAAGCGCGGCGGAAACATCGAGGCGTTTTGCAACAGAATTAATGTTTCATAACCATGGATACCAAAAAGTGTTTCGTTTTATTAAACATTGAATAATTACATCGTCTGGAAATTTAAATACACATTTTAAACATAATCTATCATTGTTATTGAGTCACTAAGGCCTTGTCCAGTCCTATGTGAGCATGCATCTTATCAATCGATATCATTCAACAATACCTGAAACATATGTGAAAACGAGGTCAGCAAAGAAATGCTGGCGAGATACATAGGTTTTGTGAAAATAAGATTCATGACTTCTGTTTTAAGAAAATGTTTAGTCATGAACCTTGTAATTTGCTTTGTCTTTGTAAATCATTTGAAAAACAATTAGTTCAGATGATATGTATAAATAAGAAAAATAATGCATGATTAAATGAATAACCATGTAAAATGGGTTTGTGTAAGATAAGTTGTTTGTAAATTAATGTCTTGTGAAAAGTATGTTACTTGTATAAAATGTTCTATGTCTCAAACTGAAATGATTCAAATAACGCTACAATATGTAATACCATACAAACACTTATATATAGGAAGTACCAGCGGCGTATCCACCATGCTTGTATCATATTACACACACATCGTTACTTAGTCACTTAATCAAACCAAACCAAACAATTGTAAAATGTCTATGTTTAAATAAATTGTCAAATGTCTATGTCAAATATCCATGTCAAATGTCTATGTCAAATATCCATGTCAAATGTCTATGTCAAATATCCATGTATGGCAAGTGAAATGTCTCAACTAAACCATATGCACAAAAACAAAGTATTGAAGTAAAACTTGGTTTAAATCAAAGTTATGCTTTGTGGGAAATGCATGATCAAATGTCAATCATGTTAAAATGTTTACCCAATCGTTAACCCATTTTGTAAAATCGTTCTGGTCGTTCTTGTTTTAATTGTGAAACTACTTTATGGTCGATTCTCTAATAACATTCAAACCTTCTTGACGCGTTCCTCGCTCCATCTCGCTCTCGCTCTCGTTCTTAACAAACCCTTACCAAAGGATAAGTTAATAATTACAGATTCAGTCGCTACCCACAACCCCCACACATAACAATGGGTGCCGTAAATAACGGGATTTGTCAGATCCTATGGTACCATAACCTAATACTGGTCGGCTTGATCATTGCTAATGAATGTCATCGGTCATGTAAACTACAACCAACAAGTTTGTTCACTTTTTGAAATTGTTATTAGTTTTTGAAATCATTGTATTCGTTCTTGAAATCATTGTTAGCGTTCTTGAAACTATTGTTATCGTTCTTGATACTACATTGTAATTGTTTTTGAAACCATTGATAAAACATTTAGCACATATGAGTCACCCCAAAACAGTTGAAAACAGTAAAAGAGGGGAATAATGTACTCGCCTGATAATGCTTGGAGGTCTTGAACAACAACCAAACAAAGCTAGAGGGAGCACGGAATCAGTCGGCAATCTAAAACTATATAAATAAACCGGACTTAAATCGGGAGATCGGATAGGATGAGGCTTGGCAAACCAAATGAGTATTGGAACTCATATGATATGGTTTAACAAGGCCTACATACTACAATGAGACTAACCTAAGTGCTTTCGACCCATCGCGACTCATTAAGGTAACTTATGCTACTTTAACGCGTCGTGCGCGCAAAGCGCGTTCGGACCGCCTAACTAGTCCTATGACAAGTGTTATATGCCTAAACATGTTACATTATCAGTTATGTGACAAAAGTTTAGGTTACATATGCTTAATTACCAATTATACATGAAAAGGGTATTCTGGTAATTTACTTAAGGCATATAAACTACCTATCATACAACTACTTAAACGATGTGACCATAAGGTATAACCTCGGAAGGTTATTCCCTACACTATGGTCACCTAATGTATTTGGTCGGATCCTAATGACCGACCAAACTGGGTCGGGTTCGAAGGTATAAGCGATTTATTAGATCGCTTACCCTACGACCCTAGACAACGTGGTAATCAGTGGGCATAGTCCCAAGGGACTATAACCAACGTGATTACACTCACGTTGCGAATTTCAAACGAACTTCGCATTGACCATTACTGGTCAACGCTGAAAGTCAAACAAAGTTTGACTTTCTGACTCGAAAAGCAGTAAAATAAGGAAAAGAACGAAAGAATACTTATGAAGGGTCCCCGAATGCTAATCCCGATCCAAGAACTCAGGTATGAAACAATGGTTTCAACTTAGAGCTCTCAAATCAGAATTCTTGTAAGAAATGAGGTTGGGGTGGATGGGTATTTATAGGAATACCCGAACCGTTAGGATCGTTTGTCGAATATCGTGCCATGATCCAACCCGTACACTTGTCGGAAACTCATGGTGACTAAATTGGCCACTCACCATAGGGTATCAACATGTGGCAAGGGATTAAGGAGTGGAGAACAGCTGTTAACAGCTGTTAATACGTCGAATCTGGTCCCGAATGCGAAAAACTGAGTTTCTGCATGTTTCTGCCCAGAATAGGCAGTCGCGTAGCGCGACTGGTAAGGCTACATGCAGTGGCGCTACGCCACTGCCCCCTTGTTTCAGCAAACTTTCAAAATTGGCAGAAATGGTCCCTGCAGCCCGTTTAAGCGATTTTCGATGCGTTTGAACCCCGTTAACCTCATTTCAAGGCTCTAAAATGAAGTTAAAGTATAGGGAACTCAAAACATGCTCAAAAATATGCCGGAGGTTGGTTCGTTTGGCCGTACGAACGCGATGTTCGCTTAATTACGACGGAATGCGCATAAGCGCGAAAAACGATCCAAATGACGCGACGCATGGATTTTTCTTAAGGCGAACACTAAAATATAATGTAGTCATGCTTACATAAATTTTTGGATGTCCAGATGTATTCAGAACGTAAGTTATGCGCGAAAATGCAAACTTGTGCACTTTTTGACACTTTTAGTCCCTGAATGACCCAAAAGTTTATTTTAGCATACCGAACCCCTCAAAGCCTATTTCTAAGCTATGTAAAGGATATTTATGGTATGTTTAACTTATGGCCATGTTCCGGAATGTCTGTTACAGTTCAAATTGGCATACTTTCGCAGTTTGTCAACTTTAGTCCCTGTAAGCGATTAAACTTTGATTTCACCACACCAAACCTTCCAAAACTTATATCTAAGTTATGTAAAGGTTATTTAAGGTATGTTAAGCCTATTTCACTATTCCGGAGTGTTCGTTGGATTAAACTGGTTATATTTACGCATCGGTGCGCGTATAACCTTCCAGAAAGCGATTTAGAGTTTGAAATTGAACTAGAATTGATATGTGCAAATGATACACATATTTTTACAAATCCCAAGTATGAATTATAATTTTTCATTGGTTTGGTATTTGTTTGATGGCCGTGAAGGCACAGGTGTTACAGTCTCCCCTACTTTAGGAAATTTCGTCCCGAAATTTATTTAGAGGAAACTTGTGAGAGCTTGAAAGCATGAAGTTGAAAAGATCGAACAACATTGGTTAGGGTTCTTGAACTTCTAGGAACCTTAATAACATTATGTTTGCAATGTAAGAGGGACACTTATATACAAGTATATGAAGTGTCATTGGTGCGTCCACCGTACCTCCATTACATCGTTGTCATTTTGTTATTGTTGTCGCTATCGGTTCTTACACATAATAAATCTTACTGGGTTTCTGTGCACTAAATTTCATAATTATGTACGCGTCCATAATTAGACAATTCCTTGCACAGTTTACACAGTCTATTTTATAATGTGTAGGGTAAAACCAAATGAACAATCCTGTGATGTGTGTAACTAGACCGCCATAGAGTCCTTTTAATTAAATCAATAAATGATCTAAATAGACTATCAAGGAGTCTGTTCTACTACATCACTAGATGTCGTTCTTTAACCAAATTGTGAATCAATCTTTTAGACTAGACCACTCAAGAGGGTCTCTTATGAAACATGGAATGGTACTATATAACCCAAGGGTCTTAACTATTACATAGAAGCCCATTAAGGATTGAAGGTAGTACTTTTTGAATATCCTGCTACGAATCCCTCATATGAAGATATGAAAGATTCTGCGAGGATTTGGATAACGAATATCCAGAGTATTAAAAACAAAGACGCATAAAAGAAAACATAAGATGAATAAACACATAGTCACATAATTGCATACTCGTTCAATCGCATAATCGTTCAATTTGACCTTTAATTTGTTATCTTTGGACACGGGTATTTAAAGCATACCAGAAACCCAATCCGTGGATTTCCTTTGGCACTTTAAATATTTTCAAGAATCTAACTATGAAGATAGGAAGATCTTAAAAGGAATTCGGTTTGTCCTAATTGAGTTGTTTTGTACATTTTAAAGTGTACAAGGAATTCAATCAGGGCTCCGATGTCAACGAAGGTGTTGATCGTGATCGGCTCAGGACATGAATAGATCAAGATGTCATCAATAATAACAATGACGATCTGATCCAAATAAGGCTTGCGGACTCTATTTATTAAGTCCTTGAAGATGGCTGGAGTATTTGTCAACCTAAAAGGCATGACTGTAAACTCGTAATGGCCATACTTCATGCAGAAAACCGTTTTGGGAATATCTTCTTCGAGAATACAAAGTTGATGATACCCAAAACGCAAATCGATCTTGGAAAAGCATGAACGCTATGCAGTTGATCGGAGAAATCGTTGATTTAAGGTAGGGGATATCGATTCTTGATGGTAAGCTTACTAGGCTTACGTTAATCGATATACATTCGAAAAGATCCATTTTTCTTTTCACAAGGAGAACAGGAGTTTCTACAAGGTGAAAAGTTCGGACGGATGAATCCTTTATTAGACAACTCTTGAAGCTGTTTTGATAATTCTTGCATCTCGAACGGTGCAAGACGATAAAATACTTTAGATTTAAAAGAAACCAGTGTTTGAGGTTCTTAGGGAGATCACAAGTGATCGTAAAAATGACAGAACCACACGAGTAGTTTTGTCTTTGTGTTGACATCATACGGTTGGATCAAACATTCATACAATTGCATTAGTTAAAAATAAAACCACAAATTTTATTTATATAACAACTGCATTGTCTTTAAATGTTACAAGATAACAACCAGAGGAAATACAAAATGATAATCGTTCGTCGCTGCATCGTTGATAGCCAGCCTCATTGATGTTAAACACTCAACCATGTGCTGGATTCACATTGACGTTGGCGTTCGCATTTGGGTTTGCGTTAGCATTTGCGTTCACCAGTCTTGGGCAGTTGTGGCGGAAGTGACCAATCTCTCCGCAGTTGAAACATGAACCCAGTGGGAATCTCACAGCATTCCCTTGAACCGGAGCTTGAACCTGAGCAGCCTGATTTTGTCCCAAACGACAAACCTTGGCCAAATGCCCAAGTTTACCACACGTCGTGCATTGCCAGCAAGCTTGTTGTACTGCGTGATGACCGTTGCAGCGTGCACAATAAGGTGCGGTACCGGCATATGCTTTCTTTGCAGGTGGCTGAGCTGGTGGGTTCCGCGGGTTCTGAGCAGTCTGTGCTGTAACAGCAAGGTTCTGGGCACCCTTCCGCTTCTTCGATTTCTTTGACGTCTCACCTTCCTTTCCCTTCTCGTTTTGACCATTCTTGCTATCCTCCTTGTCAGACCCCTGCTTCTTACCCTTGTCACCCTTTCTGTGTAACTTATTCTTCCGAATCTGCGACTCAGTCAATGTCGCAGCTAACTCGATCGCCTGACGGAGTGTGGCAGGGCTACTACCAGTAAGGATGTCTTGTACCGAGTCTGGTAGGCCGTCGATGTACCTTTCGATAGCTATGTCAAGTGGGGTAACCATTGTCAGGCAAAGCAGACTCAACTCCTCAAACCTATTAGTATACGCCCTGTGCTCACCACTATCTTGCTTCAACTCATCAAATTCCTTCTCCAAAGCTCGCTGCTCATGACGAGGACAGAATTCCCTCATCATCAGAGCCCTAAGTTCAGCCCATGTCTGTGCGAGAGCAACTTCCGCACCTCGGTCTCTCATTACCCCATTCCACCATGTAAGAGCCCTCTTCTGAAACACGCTCGAGGAGAACTCGACCTTGCGATTATCCGGGCACTGCACGTGGCGAAAAGTATTCTCAATGCTTTCGAACCACTGAAGAAGCCCAGTTGCTCCTTCAGAACCACTAAACTTGAGTGGTTTAGCCTGGTTGAAATCCTTGTATTTGCATAGCACATTGTTGTTGTTGTTGGCTTGGTTCCATTGAGCAAAGAGGTTTGGGAATTGAGCAGCCATTTGCTGCGCAATGATTTCTGCCAGCTCGGCAGTCTCTATCTGGCTTTCGCGTCGAGGAGGCATTGTCTAAAAGAGGAAACATGAAAGGAAACGAGTGAGAGAATTTAGACGAAAAGAATGAGATGAAACAAATCTGATGAAAGCAAGGATAGTGGTTATTTGTTTGTTACTACAAAGCAACAAACGACCTTGGTGATTAGTCAAAGTAAATAGGTAAAAAAATAATGTATCGCGAAGACATGCTCGCCTATAAGTGAACACTCATCCCAAGAATTCCCAGGTAAGCACAACTGGTCTCGCGTCTGATGAGATGTATACGAAGTGCTTGCCTAGACAGAAAACCCAGAATACAGGCATTCACCCTTCCAGTTTGCACGTGTTCACATTATTTAAACCCAAAACCTTGACGAGATTTTGAAAATTCAAAGGGGTTCAAAACCATATAACAGAGGGTTCAAAACCTTACAATAGAGGGTTCAAAACCTAGAAATTAATCATCCTAGAACAGATGATTAGTTTTCAAAGCGGTTTTGAAATTTATGTTCTTGTCGTGGTCGTCACCTAAGGATAGGTGACGGTATTGTTTTATGACTAAACGCAAGTAAACTCGCGTTAGGGTCCTAAGAAGGTTATAGACTAGGTCAAAGCATTACTAATTACTAATAACCAAATTCCCTATAACCATTGGCTCTGATACCATCTTTTCTGTCACACCCCGACCGCGTAGAACAACAAAGCGCGGCGGAAACATCGAGGCGTTTTGCAACAGAATTAATGTTTCATAACCATGGATACCAAAAAGTGTTTCGTTTTATTAAACATTGAATAATTACATCGTCTGGAAATTTAAATACACATTTTAAACATAATCTATCATTGTTATTGAGTCACTAAGGCCTTGTCCAGTCCTATGTGAGCATGCATCTTATCAATCGATATCATTCAACAATACCTGAAACATATGTGAAAACGAGGTCAGCAAAGAAATGCTGGCGAGATACATAGGTTTTGTGAAAATAAGATTCATGACTTCTGTTTTAAGAAAATGTTTAGTCATGAACCTTGTAATTTGCTTTGTCTTTGTAAATCATTTGAAAAACAATTAGTTCAGATGATATGTATAAATAAGAAAAATAATGCATGATTAAATGAATAACCATGTAAAATGGGTTTGTGTAAGATAAGTTGTTTGTAAATTAATGTCTTGTGAAAAGTATGTTACTTGTATAAAATGTTCTATGTCTCAAACTGAAATGATTCAAATAACGCTACAATATGTAATACCATACAAACACTTATATATAGGAAGTACCAGCGGCGTATCCACCATGCTTGTATCATATTACACACACATCGTTACTTAGTCACTTAATCAAACCAAACCAAACAATTGTAAAATGTCTATGTTTAAATAAATTGTCAAATGTCTATGTCAAATATCCATGTCAAATGTCTATGTCAAATATCCATGTCAAATGTCTATGTCAAATATCCATGTATGGCAAGTGAAATGTCTCAACTAAACCATATGCACAAAAACAAAGTATTGAAGTAAAACTTGGTTTAAATCAAAGTTATGCTTTGTGGGAAATGCATGATCAAATGTCAATCATGTTAAAATGTTTACCCAATCGTTAACCCATTTTGTAAAATCGTTCTGGTCGTTCTTGTTTTAATTGTGAAACTACTTTATGGTCGATTCTCTAATAACATTCAAACCTTCTTGACGCGTTCCTCGCTCCATCTCGCTCTCGCTCTCGTTCTTAACAAACCCTTACCAAAGGATAAGTTAATAATTACAGATTCAGTCGCTACCCACAACCCCCACACATAACAATGGGTGCCGTAAATAACGGGATTTGTCAGATCCTATGGTACCATAACCTAATACTGGTCGGCTTGATCATTGCTAATGAATGTCATCGGTCATGTAAACTACAACCAACAAGTTTGTTCACTTTTTGAAATTGTTATTAGTTTTTGAAATCATTGTATTCGTTCTTGAAATCATTGTTAGCGTTCTTGAAACTATTGTTATCGTTCTTGATACTAAATTGTAATTGTTTTTGAAACCATTGATAAAACATTTAGCACATATGAGTCACCCCAAAACAGTTGAAAACAGTAAAAGAGGGGAATAATGTACTCGCCTGATAATGCTTGGAGGTCTTGAACAACAACCAAACAAAGCTAGAGGGAGCACGGAATCAGTCGGCAATCTAAAACTATATAAATAAACCGGACTTAAATCGGGAGATCGGATAGGATGAGGCTTGGCAAACCAAATGAGTATTGGAACTCATATGATATGGTTTAACAAGGCCTACATACTACAATGAGACTAACCTAAGTGCTTTCGACCCATCGCGACTCATTAAGGTAACTTATGCTACTTTAACGCGTCGTGCGCGCAAAGCGCGTTCGGACCGCCTAACTAGTCCTATGACAAGTGTTATATGCCTAAACATGTTACATTATCAGTTACGTGACAAAAGTTTAGGTTACATATGCTTAATTACCAATTATACATGAAAAGGGTATTCTGGTAATTTACTTAAGGCATATAAACTACCTATCATACAACTACTTAAACGATGTGACCATAAGGTATAACCTCGGAAGGTTATTCCCTACACTATGGTCACCTAATGTATTTGGTCGGATCCTAATGACCGACCAAACTGGGTCGGGTTCGAAGGTATAAGCGATTTATTAGATCGCTTACCCTACGACCCTAGACAACGTGGTAATCAGTGGGCATAGTCCCAAGGGACTATAACCAACGTGATTACACTCACGTTGCGAAGTTCAAACGAACTTCGCATTGACCATTACTGGTCAACGCTGAAAGTCAAACAAAGTTTGACTTTCTGACTCGAAAAGCAGTAAAATAAGGAAAAGAACGAAAGAATACTTACGAAGGGTCCCCGAATGCTAATCCCGATCCAAGAACTCAGGTATGAAACAATGGTTTCAACTTAGAGCTCTCAAATCAGAATTCTTGTAAGAAATGAGGTTGGGGTGGATGGGTATTTATAGGAATACCCGAACCGTTAGGATCGTTTGTCGAATATCGTGCCATGATCCAACCCGTACACTTGTCGGAAACTCATGGTGACTAAATTGGCCACTCACCATAGGGTATCAACATGTGGCAAGGGATTAAGGAGTGGAGAACAGCTGTTAACAGCTGTTAATACGTCGAATCTGGTCCCGAATGCGAAAAACTGAGTTTCTGCATGTTTCTGCCCAGAATAGGCAGTCGCGTAGCGCGACTGGTAAGGCTACATGCAGTGGCGCTACGCCACTGCCCCCTTGTTTCAGCAAACTTTCAAAATTGGCAGAAATGGTCCCTGCAGCCCGTTTAAGCGATTTTCGATGCGTTTGAACCCCGTTAACCTCATTTCAAGGCTCTAAAATGAAGTTAAAGTATAGGGAACTCAAAACATGCTCAAAAATATGCCGGAGGTTGGTTCGTTTGGCCGTACGAACGCGATGTTCGCTTAATTACGACGGAATGCGCATAAGCGCGAAAAACGATCCAAATGACGCGACGCATGGATTTTTCTTAAGGCGAACACTAAAATATAATGTAGTCATGCTTACATAAATTTTTGGATGTCCAGATGTATTCAGAACGTAAGTTATGCGCGAAAATGCAAACTTGTGCACTTTTTGACACTTTTAGTCCCTGAATGACCCAAAAGTTTATTTTAGCATACCGAACCCCTCAAAGCCTATTTCTAAGCTATGTAAAGGATATTTATGGTATGTTTAACTTATGGCCATGTTCCGGAATGTCTGTTACAGTTCAAATTGGCATACTTTCGCAGTTTGTCAACTTTAGTCCCTGTAAGCGATTAAACTTTGATTTCACCACACCAAACCTTCCAAAACTTATATCTAAGTTATGTAAAGGTTATTTAAGGTATGTTAAGCCTATTTCACTATTCCGGAGTGTTCGTTGGATTAAACTGGTTATATTTACGCATCGGTGCGCGTATAACCTTCCAGAAAGCGATTTAGAGTTTGAAATTGAACTAGAATTGATATGTGCAAATGATACACATATTTTTACAAATCCCAAGTATGAATTATAATTTTTCATTGGTTTGGTATTTGTTTGATGGCCGTGAAGGCACAGGTGTTACAGTCTCCCCTACTTTAGGAAATTTCGTCCCGAAATTTATTTAGAGGAAACTTGTGAGAGCTTGAAAGCATGAAGTTGAAAAGATCGAACAACATTGGTTAGGGTTCTTAAACTTCTAGGAACCTTAATAACATTATGTTTGCAATGTAAGAGGGACACTTATATACAAGTATATGAAGTGTCATTGGTGCGTCCACCGTACCTCCATTACATCGTTGTCATTTTGTTATTGTTGTCGCTATCGGTTCTTACACATAATAAATCTTACTGGGTTTCTGTGCACTAAATTTCATAATTATGTACGCGTCCATAATTAGACAATTCCTTGCACAGTTTACACAGTCTATTTTATAATGTGTAGGGTAAAACCAAATGAACAATCCTGTGATGTGTGTAACTAGACCGCCATAGAGTCCTTTTAATTAAATCAATAAATGATCTAAATAGACTATCAAGGAGTCTGTTCTACTACATCACTAGATGTCGTTCTTTAACCAAATTGTGAATCAATCTTTTAGACTAGACCACTCAAGAGGGTCTCTTATGAAACATGGAATGGTACTATATAACCCAAGGGTCTTAACTATTACATAGAAGCCCATTAAGGATTGAAGGTAGTACTTTTTGAATATCCTGCTACGAATCCCTCATATGAAGATATGAAAGATTCTGCGAGGATTTGGATAACGAATATCCAGAGTATTAAAAACAAAAACGCATAAAAGAAAACATAAGATGAATAAACACATAGTCACATAATTGCATACTCGTTCAATCGCATAATCGTTCAATTTGACCTTTAATTTGTTATCTTTGGACACGGGTATTTAAAGCATACCAGAAACCCAATCCGTGGATTTCCTTTGGCACTTTAAATATTTTCAAGAATCTAACTATGAAGATAGGAAGATCTTAAAAGGAATTCGGTTTGTCCTAATTGAGTTGTTTTGTACATTTTAAAGTGTACAAGGAATTCAATCAGGGCTCCGATGTCAACGAAGGTGTTGATCGTGATCGGCTCAGGACATGAATAGATCAAGATGTCATCAATAATAACAATGACGATCTGATCCAAATAAGGCTTGCGGACTCTATTTATTAAGTCCTTGAAGATGGCTGGAGTATTTGTCAACCTAAAAGGCATGACTGTAAACTCGTAATGGCCATACTTCATGCAGAAAACCGTTTTGGGAATATCTTCTTCGAGAATACAAAGTTGATGATACCCAAAACGCAAATCGATCTTGGAAAAGCATGAACGCTATGCAGTTGATCGGAGAAATCGTTGATTTAAGGTAGGGGGATATCGATTCTTGATGGTAAGCTTACTAGGCTTACGTTAATCGATATACATTCGAAAAGATCCATTTTTCTTTTCACAAGGAGAACAGGAGTTTCTACAAGGTGAAAAGTTCGGACGGATGAATCCTTTATTAGACAACTCTTGAAGCTGTTTTGATAATTCTTGCATCTCGAACGGTGCAAGACGATAAAATACTTTAGATTTAAAAGAAACCAGTGTTTGAGGTTCTTAGGGAGATCACAAGTGATCGTAAAAATGACAGAACCACACGAGTAGTTTTGTCTTTGTGTTGACATCATACGGTTGGATCAAACATTCATACAATTGCATTAGTTAAAAATAAAACCACAAATTTTATTTATATAACAACTGCATTGTCTTTAAATGTTACAAGATAACAACCAGAGGAAATACAAAATGATAATCGTTCGTCGCTGCATCGTTGATAGCCAGCCTCATTGATGTTAAACACTCAACCATGTGCTGGATTCACATTGACGTTGGCGTTCGCATTTGGGTTTGCGTTAGCATTTGCGTTCACCAGTCTTGGGCAGTTGTGGCGGAAGTGACCAATCTCTCCGCAGTTGAAACATGAACCCAGTGGGAATCTCACAGCATTCCCTTGAACCGGAGCTTGAACCTGAGCAGCCTGATTTTGTCCCAAACGACAAACCTTGGCCAAATGCCCAAGTTTACCACACGTCGTGCATTGCCAGCAAGCTTGTTGTACTGCGTGATGACCGTTGCAGCGTGCACAATAAGGTGCGGTACCGGCATATGCTTTCTTTGCAGGTGGCTGAGCTGGTGGGTTCCGCGGGTTCTGAGCAGTCTGTGCTGTAACAGCAAGGTTCTGGGCACCCTTCCGCTTCTTCGATTTCTTTGACGTCTCACCTTCCTTTCCCTTCTCGTTTTGACCATTCTTGCTATCCTCCTTGTCAGACCCCTGCTTCTTACCCTTGTCACCCTTTCTGTGTAACTTATTCTTCCGAATCTGCGACTCAGTCAATGTCGCAGCTAACTCGATCGCCTGACGGAGTGTGGCAGGGCTACTACCAGTAAGGATGTCTTGTACCGAGTCAGGTAGGCCGTCGATGTACCTTTCGATAGCTATGTCAAGTGGGGTAACCATTGTCGGGCAAAGCAGACTCAACTCCTCAAACCTATTAGTATACGCCCTGTGCTCACCACTATCTTGCTTCAACTCATCAAATTCCTTCTCCAAAGCTCGCTGCTCATGACGAGGACAGAATTCCCTCATCATCAGAGCCCTAAGTTCAGCCCATGTCTGTGCGAGAGCAACTTCCGCACCTCGGTCTCTCATTACCCCATTCCACCATGTAAGAGCCCTCTTCTGAAACACGCTCGAGGAGAACTCGACCTTGCGATTATCCGGGCACTGCACGTGGCGAAAAGTATTCTCAATGCTTTCGAACCACTGAAGAAGCCCAGTTGCTCCTTCAGAACCACTAAACTTGAGTGGTT
The DNA here is from genome assembly GCA_030545235.1 of Helianthus tuberosus. Lineage (NCBI taxonomy): Eukaryota > Viridiplantae > Streptophyta > Magnoliopsida > Asterales > Asteraceae > Helianthus > Helianthus tuberosus. The sequence goes on along the minus strand of CM060356.1, from coordinate 67,799,016 downwards.
TAGCCTGGTTGAAATCCTTGTATTTGCATAGCACATTGTTGTTGTTGTTGGCTTGGTTCCATTGAGCAAAGAGGTTTGGGAATTGAGCAGCCATTTGCTGCGCAATGATTTCTGCCAGCTCGGCAGTCTCTATCTGGCTTTCGCGTCGAGGAGGCATTGTCTAAAAGAGGAAACATGAAAGGAAACGAGTGAGAGAATTTAGACGAAAAGAATGAGATGAAACAAATCTGATGAAAGCAAGGATAGTGGTTATTTGTTTGTTACTACAAAGCAACAAACGACCTTGGTGATTAGTCAAAGTAAATAGGTAAAAAAATAATGTATCGCGAAGACATGCTCGCCTATAAGTGAACACTCATCCCAAGAATTCCCAGGTAAGCACAACTGGTCTCGCGTCTGATGAGATGTATACGAAGTGCTTGCCTAGACAGAAAACCCAGAATACAGGCATTCACCCTTCCAGTTTGCACGTGTTCACATTATTTAAACCCAAAACCTTGACGAGATTTTGAAAATTCAAAGGGGTTCAAAACCATATAACAGAGGGTTCAAAACCTTACAATAGAGGGTTCAAAACCTAGAAATTAATCATCCTAGAACAGATGATTAGTTTTCAAAGCGGTTTTGAAATTTATGTTCTTGTCGTGGTCGTCACCTAAGGATAGGTGACGGTATTGTTTTATGACTAAACGCAAGTAAACTCGCGTTAGGGTCCTAAGAAGGTTATAGACTAGGTCAAAGCATTACTAATTACTAATAACCAAATTCCCTATAACCATTGGCTCTGATACCATCTTTTCTGTCACACCCCGACCGCGTAGAACAACAAAGCGCGGCGGAAACATCGAGGCGTTTTGCAACAGAATTAATGTTTCATAACCATGGATACCAAAAAGTGTTTCGTTTTATTAAACATTGAATAATTACATCGTCTGGAAATTTAAATACACATTTTAAACATAATCTATCATTGTTATTGAGTCACTAAGGCCTTGTCCAGTCCTATGTGAGCATGCATCTTATCAATCGATATCATTCAACAATACCTGAAACATATGTGAAAACGAGGTCAGCAAAGAAATGCTGGCGAGATACATAGGTTTTGTGAAAATAAGATTCATGACTTCTGTTTTAAGAAAATGTTTAGTCATGAACCTTGTAATTTGCTTTGTCTTTGTAAATCATTTGAAAAACAATTAGTTCAGATGATATGTATAAATAAGAAAAATAATGCATGATTAAATGAATAACCATGTAAAATGGGTTTGTGTAAGATAAGTTGTTTGTAAATTAATGTCTTGTGAAAAGTATGTTACTTGTATAAAATGTTCTATGTCTCAAACTGAAATGATTCAAATAACGCTACAATATGTAATACCATACAAACACTTATATATAGGAAGTACCAGCGGCGTATCCACCATGCTTGTATCATATTACACACACATCGTTACTTAGTCACTTAATCAAACCAAACCAAACAATTGTAAAATGTCTATGTTTAAATAAATTGTCAAATGTCTATGTCAAATATCCATGTCAAATGTCTATGTCAAATATCCATGTCAAATGTCTATGTCAAATATCCATGTATGGCAAGTGAAATGTCTCAACTAAACCATATGCACAAAAACAAAGTATTGAAGTAAAACTTGGTTTAAATCAAAGTTATGCTTTGTGGGAAATGCATGATCAAATGTCAATCATGTTAAAATGTTTACCCAATCGTTAACCCATTTTGTAAAATCGTTCTGGTCGTTCTTGTTTTAATTGTGAAACTACTTTATGGTCGATTCTCTAATAACATTCAAACCTTCTTGACGCGTTCCTCGCTCCATCTCGCTCTCGCTCTCGTTCTTAACAAACCCTTACCAAAGGATAAGTTAATAATTACAGATTCAGTCGCTACCCACAACCCCCACACATAACAATGGGTGCCGTAAATAACGGGATTTGTCAGATCCTATGGTACCATAACCTAATACTGGTCGGCTTGATCATTGCTAATGAATGTCATCGGTCATGTAAACTACAACCAACAAGTTTGTTCACTTTTTGAAATTGTTATTAGTTTTTGAAATCATTGTATTCGTTCTTGAAATCATTGTTAGCGTTCTTGAAACTATTGTTATCGTTCTTGATACTACATTGTAATTGTTTTTGAAACCATTGATAAAACATTTAGCACATATGAGTCACCCCAAAACAGTTGAAAACAGTAAAAGAGGGGAATAATGTACTCGCCTGATAATGCTTGGAGGTCTTGAACAACAACCAAACAAAGCTAGAGGGAGCACAGAATCAGTCGGCAATCTAAAACTATATAAATAAACCGGACTTAAATCGGGAGATCGGATAGGATGAGGCTTGGCAAACCAAATGAGTATTGGAACTCATATGATATGGTTTAACAAGGCCTACATACTACAATGAGACTAACCTAAGTGCTTTCGACCCATCGCGACTCATTAAGGTAACTTATGCTACTTTAACGCGTCGTGCGCGCAAAGCGCGTTCGGACCGCCTAACTAGTCCTATGACAAGTGTTATATGCCTAAACATGTTACATTATCAGTTACGTGACAAAAGTTTAGGTTACATATGCTTAATTACCAATTATACATGAAAAGGGTATTCTGGTAATTTACTTAAGGCATATAAACTACCTATCATACAACTACTTAAACGATGTGACCATAAGGTATAACCTCGGAAGGTTATTCCCTACACTATGGTCACCTAATGTATTTGGTCGGATCCTAATGACCGACCAAACTGGGTCGGGTTCGAAGGTATAAGCGATTTATTAGATCGCTTACCCTACGACCCTAGACAACGTGGTAATCAGTGGGCATAGTCCCAAGGGACTATAACCAACGTGATTACACTCACGTTGCGAAGTTCAAACGAACTTCGCATTGACCATTACTGGTCAACGCTGAAAGTCAAACAAAGTTTGACTTTCTGACTCGAAAAGCAGTAAAATAAGGAAAAGAACGAAAGAATACTTACGAAGGGTCCCCGAATGCTAATCCCGATCCAAGAACTCAGGTATGAAACAATGGTTTCAACTTAGAGCTCTCAAATCAGAATTCTTGTAAGAAATGAGGTTGGGGTGGATGGGTATTTATAGGAATACCCGAACCGTTAGGATCGTTTGTCGAATATCGTGCCATGATCCAACCCGTACACTTGTCGGAAACTCATGGTGACTAAATTGGCCACTCACCATAGGGTATCAACATGTGGCAAGGGATTAAGGAGTGGAGAACAGCTGTTAACAGCTGTTAATACGTCGAATCTGGTCCCGAATGCGAAAAACTGAGTTTCTGCATGTTTCTGCCCAGAATAGGCAGTCGCGTAGCGCGACTGGTAAGGCTACATGCAGTGGCGCTACGCCACTGCCCCCTTGTTTCAGCAAACTTTCAAAATTGGCAGAAATGGTCCCTGCAGCCCGTTTAAGCGATTTTCGATGCGTTTGAACCCCGTTAACCTCATTTCAAGGCTCTAAAATGAAGTTAAAGTATAGGGAACTCAAAACATGCTCAAAAATATGCCGGAGGTTGGTTCGTTTGGCCGTACGAACGCGATGTTCGCTTAATTACGACGGAATGCGCATAAGCGCGAAAAACGATCCAAATGACGCGACGCATGGATTTTTCTTAAGGCGAACACTAAAATATAATGTAGTCATGCTTACATAAATTTTTGGATGTCCAGATGTATTCAGAACGTAAGTTATGCGCGAAAATGCAAACTTGTGCACTTTTTGACACTTTTAGTCCCTGAATGACCCAAAAGTTTATTTTAGCATACCGAACCCCTCAAAGCCTATTTCTAAGCTATGTAAAGGATATTTATGGTATGTTTAACTTATGGCCATGTTCTGGAATGTCTGTTACAGTTCAAATTGGCATACTTTCGCAGTTTGTCAACTTTAGTCCCTGTAAGCGATTAAACTTTGATTTCACCACACCAAACCTTCCAAAACTTATATCTAAGTTATGTAAAGGTTATTTAAGGTATGTTAAGCCTATTTCACTATTCCGGAGTGTTCGTTGGATTAAACTGGTTATATTTACGCATCGGTGCGCGTATAACCTTCCAGAAAGCGATTTAGAGTTTGAAATTGAACTAGAATTGATATGTGCAAATGATACACATATTTTTACAAATCCCAAGTATGAATTATAATTTTTCATTGGTTTGGTATTTGTTTGATGGCCGTGAAGGCACAGGTGTTACAGTCTCCCCTACTTTAGGAAATTTCGTCCCGAAATTTATTTAGAGGAAACTTGTGAGAGCTTGAAAGCATGAAGTTGAAAAGATCGAACAACATTGGTTAGGGTTCTTGAACTTCTAGGAACCTTAATAACATTATGTTTGCAATGTAAGAGGGACACTTATATACAAGTATATGAAGTGTCATTGGTGCGTCCACCGTACCTCCATTACATCGTTGTCATTTTGTTATTGTTGTCGCTATCGGTTCTTACACATAATAAATCTTACTGGGTTTCTGTGCACTAAATTTCATAATTATGTACGCGTCCATAATTAGACAATTCCTTGCACAGTTTACACAGTCTATTTTATAATGTGTAGGGTAAAACCAAATGAACAATCCTGTGATGTGTGTAACTAGACCACCATAGAGTCCTTTTAATTAAATCAATAAATGATCTAAATAGACTATCAAGGAGTCTGTTCTACTACATCACTAGATGTCGTTCTTTAACCAAATTGTGAATCAATCTTTTAGACTAGACCACTCAAGAGGGTCTCTTATGAAACATGGAATGGTACTATATAACCCAAGGGTCTTAACTATTACATAGAAGCCCATTAAGGATTGAAGGTAGTACTTTTTGAATATCCTGCTACGAATCCCTCATATGAAGATATGAAAGATTCTGCGAGGATTTGGATAACGAATATCCAGAGTATTAAAAACAAAGACGCATAAAAGAAAACATAAGATGAATAAACACATAGTCACATAATTGCATACTCGTTCAATCGCATAATCGTTCAATTTGACCTTTAATTTGTTATCTTTGGACACGGGTATTTAAAGCATACCAGAAACCCAATCCGTGGATTTCCTTTGGCACTTTAAATATTTTCAAGAATCTAACTATGAAGATAGGAAGATCTTAAAAGGAATTCGGTTTGTCCTAATTGAGTTGTTTTGTACATTTTAAAGTGTACAAGGAATTCAATCAGGGCTCCGATGTCAACGAAGGTGTTGATCGTGATCGGCTCAGGACATGAATAGATCAAGATGTCATCAATAATAACAATGACGATCTGATCCAAATAAGGCTTGCGGACTCTATTTATTAAGTCCTTGAAGATGGCTGGAGTATTTGTCAACCTAAAAGGCATGACTGTAAACTCGTAATGGCCATACTTCATGCAGAAAACCGTTTTGGGAATATCTTCTTCGAGAATACAAAGTTGATGATACCCAAAACGCAAATCGATCTTGGAAAAGCATGAACGCTATGCAGTTGATCGGAGAAATCGTTGATTTAAGGTAGGGGGATATCGATTCTTGATGGTAAGCTTACTAGGCTTACGTTAATCGATATACATTCTTGATGATCCTTTTCTTGTTTACTCGGGGAGATCATAGTTCTGCTAAAGTTGTGCTTCAAGCCATAAACACCTTTAAAAGCATGTCGGGGCTTGTGCCTAGTATGAATAAAAGCACGGTTTTCTTTGGAAATGTGCCGAATGTGGTCAAAGCCAGGATCCGTAGCATCATGCCGTTTGAGGAGGGTTCGTTTCCGGTTCGGTACCTTGGAGTGCCTCTTATTTCTACTAGATTGCGGTACAAAGATTGTTCCAAGCTTGTAGAAAATATGGAAAATCGAATCACGAACTGGAAGAACAAGAGCCTATCTTTTGCAGGGCGTCTTCTTCTTATTCGATCGGTCTTGGCATCCATGCATGTTTATTGGGCTTCGGTTTTATCAATCCTAAACGGCTTATCCAGGATCTTGAAGGAAAGATGAAACGGTTCTTATGGACTCAAGGTAACGAGATTAAAGGTAAGGCGAAGGTGAGGTGGGATCGTGTATGTCTGCCAAAAAGAGAAGGAGGCCTGGGTATTCGGAGAATAGAGGATATGAATAATGCCCTTATGATAGCTCATATCTGGAGCCTTTTAACTCGTAGGGAATTGCTTTGGGTGAGATGGATCCATTCTTATCGTATTCGGGGTAGAAGTTTTTGGGATGTGCCAGATCGGAATAATGTAACGTGGACGTGGAGGAAGTTGCTAAACCTTCGACCTTTGGTTCAGCATCACATTTGGACCAAACTAGGGAATGGCTCTAAAACTCTAGTGTGATTTGACAAGTGGGATGATGGCTGCCCGTTAAGTTCCTTTATCACTCCGAGATTGATCGCTAATGCGGGGTTTTCTTTGCAGTCTACTGTTGTCGAGGTATGGGATGAAGGGGGATGGGTATGGCCTGACGCGTGGCGAGCCCAGTTTCCAGCTCTATTAAACTTGCAAAATGTTGTGCTTACTCCTGAGCGAGAGGATATGATTGTTTGGAGATCTAGAGATGGGGAAGATGGTGAATATAGCTCTTCCACTGTTTGGGATGATATCCGAGGTACCCAGAATGAAGTGCCATGGGCTAATATAGTATGGTTTCCGCAGTCTATTCCACGTCACTCGTTCTTTATGTGGCTTCTTGTGAATAAGAGATTAAAAACGCAGGATGTCATGCAAGCATGGTACGCCCGGGTAAATGCCAATTTTAATCTTCTTTGTTGCTCATTATGTACTTCGGGACCGGATTCGCATGAACACTTGTTTTTTGAGTGTAACTTTGCTGCTGAGGTATGGAATGGTATTAAAACCGAAGCTGACATGGGAAACATTACAAGCTCTTGGAACATAATTTTTGACCAACTGGTTACCGTGGCAAACTCAAAAAAGGCCCAGCATGTTATTGCTAAGCTTGTTGTTGGAGCTGCGGCTTATTTTGTATGGCAGGAACGAAACCAGAGACTATTTTCGAATAGAAAAAGGACTCCTGATCATCTGGTGGAGGTGATTCTGACAACCGTTCGGATGAAGCTTCTGTAACACCTGTGTCATTTCAACCATCAAACAAATGCCCAACCAGTGAAATATTGTATTTCATACTTGGGATTTGTAAAAATATGTGTATCGTTTACACATATCAATTCTTGTTCGATTTCAAACACTATATCGCTTTCTGGAAGGTTATACGCGCACTGATGCGTAAATATAACCAGTTTAATGCAACGAACACTCCGGAATAGTGAAATAGGCTTAACATACCTTAAATAACCTATACATAACTTAGATATAAGTTTTGGAAGGTTTGGTGTGGTGAAATCAAAGTTAAATCGCTTACAGGGACTAAAGTTGACAAACTGCGAAAGTATGCCAATTTGAACTGTAACAGACCTTCCGGAACATGACCATAAGTTAAACATACCATAAATATCCTTTACATAGCTTAGAAATAGGCTTTGAGGGGTTCGGTGTGCTAAAATAAACTTTTGGGTCATTCAGGGACTAAAAGTGTCAAAAAGTGCACAAGTTTGCATTTTCGCGCATAACTTACGTTCTGAATACATCCGGACATCCAAAAATTTATGTGAGCATGACTACATTATATTTTAGTGTTCGCCATAAGAAAAATCCATTCGTTTCGTCATTTGGATCGTTTTTCGCGCTTATGCGCATTCCGTCGTAATTAACCGAACATCGCAACTGTACGGCTAAACGAACCGACATCCGAGATATTTTTGAGCACAATTTAAGTTCCCTATACTTTAACTTCATTTTAGAGATTTGAAATGGGGTTAACGGGGCTTAAACGTGTCAAAAATGCATCGAAAACCAAGTTTAGGGGCTGCAGGGACCAAAACTGTAAATCTGCCAAAGTTGTTACCTTACGGACCTCAACATTGGCAGCTTTGAGGTCCGTAAGGCAACCTGCAGACCAGATGCAGTGTATTAACAGCCTGTTTGCAGCTGTTTTAACCACAACCACACACTCACCACTTGCCTAATCAGTTGATAAGGACCAATTTAAGCCACCACAACTTTCCGACACTTGTACGGATGGGATCATGGCACGTTTTCCATGAAACGATCCTAACGGTTACCCGAAAACTATATATACCCATCCACCCCCATTGCATTTCTCACTAGAATTCTGATTTTGAGAGCTCTAAGTTGAAACCATTGTTTCATACCTGAGTTCTTGGATCGGGATTAGCATTCGGGGACCCTTCGTAAGTATTCTTTCGTTCTTTTATTGCTTTTCGAGTCTGAAAGTCAAACTTTGTTTGACTTTCTACATTGACCAGTTATGGTCAATGCGAAGTTCGTTTGAACTTCGCAACGTGAGTGTAATCACGTTGGTCATAGTCCCTTGGGACTATGCCCGCTGATTACCACGTTGTCTAGGGTCGTAGGGTAAGCGATCTAATAAATCGCTTATACCTCGAACCCGACCCAGTTTGGTCGATCATTAGGATCCGACCAAACACATTAGGTGACCATAGTAGGTAGGGAATAACCTTCCGAGGTTATACCCTATGGTCGCATCGTTTAAGTAGTTGTATGATAGGTAGTTTATATGCCTTAGGTAAATTACCAGAATACCCTTTTCATGTATAATTGGTAATTAAGCATATGTAACCTAAACCTTTGTCACATAACTGATTATGTAATATGTTTAGGCATATAACACTTGTCATAGGGCTAGTTAGGCGGTCCGAACGCGTTTCACGCGAACGACGCGTTAAAGTAGCATAAGCTTCCTAAACGGGTCGTAATGGGTCGTAATCAATTATGTTAGGTTTCATTTAGTATGTAGGCTTTGTTAAACCAAAATGACACGAGTCTCTACACTCGTTTGGTTTACAAACCCTAATACTACCCGATCTTCCGATTTAGGTCCGGTTTATTAATGTAGTTACCTATAGTAGGTGCCGTTTGATATCCGCGATCTCTAGCATTGTTTGGTTGTTACTCAAGGACTTCTGAGCAATCTCAAGTGAGTACATAGACCCCTCTTTTACTGTTTTCCAAACTGTTTTGGGGTGGAACACATGTGCCTACTTGTTACTTTCATGCTTTCCTGTTTTGACATCATATACTTGCTATGTTCATTAGTACATTATAGTACATGATTTCATTACATTTCATGCTATGTATGCCCATTGTGTGCGTACTTAGTACATTGTTTTACATTACATTTTATGCTATGTATGCCCATTGTGTGCATACTTAGTACATCGTTCTACATTACATTTCATGCTATGTATGCCCATTGTGTGCGTACTTAGTACATTGTTTTACGTTGCTTTTCTGTTGCATATGCTTATCCAGCATATGAACACATTATACTACATATTGAACCGTTGTAATCATTTGACTGTGATCCGTTGATATCTGTGAACCGTTTGTATCTGTGAACCGTGTGAACCGTATTTGACATAGACATTTCGGCATAGACATTTTAACATGATTGACATTTGATCATGCATTTCCCACAAAACATAACTTTGATTTAAACCACGTTTTACTTCAATACTTTGTTTTTGTGCATATGGTTTAGTTGAGACATTTCACTTGCCATACATGACATTTTGACATAGACATTTGACATGGATATTTGACATAGACATTTTGACATTGTTTGGTTTGATTAAGTGATTAAGTAACGATGCGTGTGTAATATGATACAAGCATGGTGGATACGCCGCTGGTACTTCCTATATATAAGTGTTTGTATGGTATTACATATTGTAGCGTTATTTAAATCATTTCAGTTTGATACATATAACATTTTATACAAATAACATACTTTTCACAAGACATTGTTTTATAAACATCTTATCTTATGCAAACATATTTTACTATGGTTATTCATTTAACCATACATTATTCATTTATTTATACATATCATCTGAACTCATTGTTTTTCAAATGATTTACAAAACAAAGCAAATTACAAGGTTCATGACTAAACATTTTCTCAAACATAAGTCATGGAACCTATTTTCACAAAACCTATGTATCTCACAGGCATTTTTATGCTGACGTACCTATTTTCACATGTGTTTTTCAGGAACTGTTGCATAAGATGATCAAGATACACATAGGCAGACTTGGGCTTTAGTGACAATAAAAGATGCAAGACTAGTTAATTATGTTGTATTTCATAGTTTGATAAGACATTGTAACACTTTTAATCAATAAAACGAAACTTCAATTGCCATGGATTTGAAACAATTAATTCTGTTACAACACTCCCCGATGTTTCCGCCACATTTTGTATGTTCTACGTGGTCGGGGTGTGACAGAAAAGATGGTATCAGAGCCAATGGTTATAGGGAATTAGGTTATTAGTAATGCTTTGACCTAGTCTATAACTTTCTTAGGACCCTAACGCGAGTTTACTTGCGTTTAGTCATAAAACAATACTGTCAACTATCCTTAGGCGACGACCACAACAAGAACATAAATTTCAAAACCGCTTTGAAAACTAATCATCTGTTCTAGGATGATTGATTACAAGGTTTTGAACCCTCTGTTATATGGTTTTGAACCCCTATGAGTTTTCAAATTCTCGTCAAGGTTTTGGGTTTTAAATAATGTGAACACGTGCAAACTGGAAGGGTGAATGCCTGTATTCTGGGTTTTCTGTCTAGGCAAGCACTTCGTATACATCTCATCAGACGCGAGACCAGTTGTGCTTACTTGGGAATTCTTGGGATGAGTGTCACTTATAGGCGAGCATGTCTTCGCGATACATTATATTGACCCATTTACTTTGATTAGTCACCATCTCATTTGTTTGCCTTTGGTAACAAACAAATGGTCACAATCTTCATGTGTTGTTATTCTCTTTTGATTATCTTTTGCTTGTTTCCTTCTATGTCTTCCATTTTCTTCATTATGCCTCTTCATCGCAACAAGACTCGAGTGTCCGGACCAGGTGCTACAATTGCCCAACAAATAGGCGTCGTACTCCAGAAGACCGTTGATTTAGCTATCACCATGACTCATCTCAGGGATGAAGCCGTGCAAGGGAACCGCTCCTTGGAGAAATCAATGCAACCGTCATCATCCAAATCAAAATCCCTGTTACAAATGTACCCATGGTGTACGATGGAGACATTTGGTTAACATGTGTTGCTTTACTGTCCAAAGCAAAGCTGTTACAAATCCTGCTGCTGCTCAACCTTCAAACTCTGCTTCATATGCTGCTTGGCATATCTGGCGCCTCAACCTCATGAACTTTCTACCTTGTGTATCGACTTAAGCACGCCTAGTGCAAGGTGTCGAAGCACCTCTCGTTACACAAATTTCAAAATCCATAAAGGATCTTTCTATCCTCATAATTAGATCCTTGTGGATGAATATCACTCAAATCGGAGCCCTTAATTGAATTATTCGTATGCCTTAATACGAACATTACCATTCAATAAGGACAAAGCCGAATTCTTATTTAGATCTTCCTATCTTCATAGTTAGATTCTAATGATTAAAGTGCCAAATGAAATCCACGAATTGGATTCCTGGTGTGCTTTAAGTATCGGCGTCCAAAGATAACAAATTAAGAACCAAGTTAAACAACTATGTGATTATGTGCTTATGTGTTCCCTTTTTATGTTTTTGTGTGATCCAAATTCTTGTCATCCAAATCCTCGTAGAATCTTCCATATCTTTGTGTACTATATTAAATCCGCAATGGGCTTTTACGTTGTAGTTAAGTCCCTTGGATTATATTGTACCATTCCATAATTAGACCCCTGAGTGGTCTAGGTAAACAGATTGATCCAAAAATCTAGTTAGGAATATCATGTGATGATATAGCTGAAAGGACTCCTTGGTGGTCTAATTAAAAGGATCCTTTGTTGATCTAATTAAAAGGACCCTATGGTAGTCTAGTCACACTCATCACAGGTTTGATTATCCTCCCCACAAACATTTCAAGACAAGTTGTGCGGACTATGCAAGGAATTGCATAATTATGGATGCATACATAATTATGGAATTCAGTGCACAGAAACCACAGCAAATTTTGTCATGTGTCTAGAGTCTATTCCGTTCATTTTTGTTTCTGAAGATGTAAAATGACTATTCCGTTCATTTTTGTTTCTGAAGATGTAAAATGACTATTCCGTTCATTTTTGTTTCTGAAGATGTAAAATGACTATTCCGTTCATTTTTGTTTCTGAAGATGTAAAATGACTATTCTGTTCATTTTTGTTTCTAAAGATGTAAAATGACTATTCCGTTCATTTTTGTTTCTGAAGATGTAAAATGACTATTCCGTTCATTTTTGTTTCTGAAGATGTAAAATGACTAATCCGTTCATTTTTGTTTCTGAAGATGTAAAATGACTATTCCGTTCATTTTTGTTTCTGAAGATGTAAAATGACTATTCCGTTCATTTTTGTTTCTGAAGATGTAAAATGACTATTCTCTTCATTTTTGTTTCTGAAGATGTAAAATGACTATTCTGTTCATTTTTGTTTCTGAAGATGTAAAATGACTATTCCGTTCATTTTTGTTTCTGAAGATGTAAAATGACTATTCTATTCATTTTTGTTTCTGAAGATGTAAAATGACTATTCTGTTCATTTTTGTTTCTGAAGATGTTGTGGAAAATGACTATTCTGTTCATTTTTGTTTCTAAAGAATGCCTGTTGAAAATAACTCCGTTCATTTTTCATTTCTGAAAAATGTTCGTTAAAGAGAAATTACAGGATTACGTCTTGTTCATCTTTGATGGTTATTTAACACAAAGTCACAAATAGACTCCTACGAATTAATTTCGGGACGAAATTTCCTAAAGTAGGGGAGACTGTAACACCTGTGTCATTTCAACCATCAAACAAATGCCCAACCAGTGAAATATTGTATTTCATACTTGGGATTTGTAAAAATATGTGTATCGTTTACACATATCAATTCTTGTTCGATTTCAAACACTATATCGCTTTCTGGAAGGTTATACGCGCACTGATGCGTAAATATAACCAGTTTAATGCAACGAACACTCCGGAATAGTGAAATAGGCTTAACATACCTTAAATAACCTATACATAACTTAGATATAAGTTTTGGAAGGTTTGGTGTGGTGAAATCAAAGTTAAATCGCTTACAGGGACTAAAGTTGACAAACTGCGAAAGTATGCCAATTTGAACTGTAACAGACCTTCCGGAACATGACCATAAGTTAAACATACCATAAATATCCTTTACATAGCTTAGAAATAGGCTTTGAGGGGTTCGGTGTGCTAAAATAAACTTTTGGGTCATTCAGGGACTAAAAGTGTCAAAAAGTGCACAAGTTTGCATTTTCGCGCATAACTTACGTTCTGAATACATCCGGACATCCAAAAATTTATGTGAGCATGACTACATTATATTTTAGTGTTCGCCATAAGAAAAATCCATTCGTTTCGTCATTTGGATCGTTTTTCGCGCTTATGCGCATTCCGTCGTAATTAACCGAACATCGCAACTGTACGGCTAAACGAACCGACATCCGAGATATTTTTGAGCACAATTTAAGTTCCCTATACTTTAACTTCATTTTAGAGCTTTGAAATGGGGTTAACGGGGCTTAAACGTGTCAAAAATGCATCGAAAACCAAGTTTAGGGGCTGCAGGGACCAAAACTGTAAATCTGCCAAAGTTGTTACCTTACGGACCTCAACATTGGCAGCTTTGAGGTCCGTAAGGCAACCTGCAGACCAGATGCAGTGTATTAACAGCCTGTTTGCAGCTGTTTTAACCACAACCACACACTCACCACTTGCCTAATCAGTTGATAAGGACCAATTTAAGCCACCACAACTTTCCGACACTTGTACGGATGGGATCATGGCACGTTTTCCATGAAACGATCCTAACGGTTACCCGAAAACTATATATACCCATCCACCCCCATTGCATTTCTCACTAGAATTCTGATTTTGAGAGCTCTAAGTTGAAACCATTGTTTCATACCTGAGTTCTTGGATCGGGATTAGCATTCGGGGACCCTTCGTAAGTATTCTTTCGTTCTTTTATTGCTTTTCGAGTCTGAAAGTCAAACTTTGTTTGACTTTCTACATTGACCAGTTATGGTCAATGCGAAGTTCGTTTGAACTTCGCAACGTGAGTGTAATCACGTTGGTCATAGTCCCTTGGGACTATGCCCGCTGATTACCACGTTGTCTAGGGTCGTAGGGTAAGCGATCTAATAAATCGCTTATACCTCGAACCCGACCCAGTTTGGTCGATCATTAGGATCCGACCAAACACATTAGGTGACCATAGTAGGTAGGGAATAACCTTCCGAGGTTATACCCTATGGTCGCATCGTTTAAGTAGTTGTATGATAGGTAGTTTATATGCCTTAGGTAAATTACCAGAATACCCTTTTCATGTATAATTGGTAATTAAGCATATGTAACCTAAACCTTTGTCACATAACTGATTATGTAATATGTTTAGGCATATAACACTTGTCATAGGGCTAGTTAGGCGGTCCGAACGCGTTTCACGCGAACGACGCGTTAAAGTAGCATAAGCTTCCTAAACGGGTCGTAATGGGTCGTAATCAATTATGTTAGGTTTCATTTAGTATGTAGGCTTTGTTAAACCAAAATGACACGAGTCTCTACACTCGTTTGGTTTACAAACCCTAATACTACCCGATCTTCCGATTTAGGTCCGGTTTATTAATGTAGTTACCTATAGTAGGTGCCGTTTGATATCCGCGATCTCTAGCATTGTTTGGTTGTTACTCAAGGACTTCTGAGCAATCTCAAGTGAGTACATAGACCCCTCTTTTACTGTTTTCCAAACTGTTTTGGGGTGGAACACATGTGCCTACTTGTTACTTTCATGCTTTCCTGTTTTGACATCATATACTTGCTATGTTCATTAGTACATTATAGTACATGATTTCATTACATTTCATGCTATGTATGCCCATTGTGTGCGTACTTAGTACATTGTTTTACATTACATTTTATGCTATGTATGCCCATTGTGTGCATACTTAGTACATCGTTCTACATTACATTTCATGCTATGTATGCCCATTGTGTGCGTACTTAGTACATTGTTTTACGTTGCTTTTCTGTTGCATATGCTTATCCAGCATATGAACACATTATACTACATATTGAACCGTTGTAATCATTTGACTGTGATCCGTTGATATCTGTGAACCGTTTGTATCTGTGAACCGTGTGAACCGTATTTGACATAGACATTTCGGCATAGACATTTTAACATGATTGACATTTGATCATGCATTTCCCACAAAACATAACTTTGATTTAAACCACGTTTTACTTCAATACTTTGTTTTTGTGCATATGGTTTAGTTGAGACATTTCACTTGCCATACATGACATTTTGACATAGACATTTGACATGGATATTTGACATAGACATTTTGACATTGTTTGGTTTGATTAAGTGATTAAGTAACGATGCGTGTGTAATATGATACAAGCATGGTGGATACGCCGCTGGTACTTCCTATATATAAGTGTTTGTATGGTATTACATATTGTAGCGTTATTTAAATCATTTCAGTTTGATACATATAACATTTTATACAAATAACATACTTTTCACAAGACATTGTTTTATAAACATCTTATCTTATGCAAACATATTTTACTATGGTTATTCATTTAACCATACATTATTCATTTATTTATACATATCATCTGAACTCATTGTTTTTCAAATGATTTACAAAACAAAGCAAATTACAAGGTTCATGACTAAACATTTTCTCAAACATAAGTCATGGAACCTATTTTCACAAAACCTATGTATCTCACAGGCATTTTTATGCTGACGTACCTATTTTCACATGTGTTTTTCAGGAACTGTTGCATAAGATGATCAAGATACACATAGGCAGACTTGGGCTTTAGTGACAATAAAAGATGCAAGACTAGTTAATTATGTTGTATTTCATAGTTTGATAAGACATTGTAACACTTTTAATCAATAAAACGAAACTTCAATTGCCATGGATTTGAAACAATTAATTCTGTTACAACACTCCCCGATGTTTCCGCCACATTTTGTATGTTCTACGTGGTCGGGGTGTGACAGCTTCATACTATGCGATTTAAGAGGACGGAACATGTTAATGGGATCCTTCATCGATGGAGCTTGCCTCGTGGTCTTCTTACGAATGATGATGATTGCGGCTAGATTGAGATGATTTTTATTCTACATGTGTTAGTCTTTTGATAGACTTGTTTGGTTGTTTAACCTTGTTTTCTTGTTTACTCTAGTATGGTATGCCATGCTTGAGAACTGAGGGATGCTTTGTCCCCCACTTGTTTTGATGTGTTGATTGTTATAAAATTTACCGGGGTAACCCTTTACCCCAAAAAAAGGCCCTTGAGAAAGTTGTTATGCTTCTTATTGGTTTCGTCCGCTTTCCGCTCAACCTTTTCCAACCTCTGTAGAATTTCTTGAGTTTGAATCTGTTGAGGAGGAGGAGGTTGTTGATAAGGTGGGTATATTGATACCCTTGCACTGGATATCCAGTTGGGTAAACTAGAGGATAATGTGAAGGATAAAGTGCATTATATTGTGCTGCCTCAAGATATGGATCTTGGGCAGGAGCTTGATATCCATAATCAGTGTGAGATGGATATTCAAATGGGTTATACCCAGATGAAGCTGGGTATGTTGGTATTGGGTTGTCAAAACCCACTGGCGGTGGCGGTGGTGCATATGAAACTGGCGGGGATTATCTTCTGGCACCGCATGTGAAGGTCCACCCATCTGTGGATCTTCGGGAATAGGAGGGTATGAGCTTGAAGCTTGAGGGGAACTGAACCTTGGCCCCCCTCGTACGGACATCCGTGCATTCCTCCTTCGCCTCGGCGGCTCGGAAGGTGGTTGTGGTGGTTGTTGAGGTGGTTCCTCAACGGGTAGAGGCGGTGGAGTAACCGCTTGAAGATACGGCTCATCCAAAGGAGGTTGAGAAGGAGAGTTATGAAATGAAGGGGTAAATTCCCATTCATACTGGTTCCACCTTTCGGCACACGAGTCGGGCCCTTGATATGGCGATCCTTGGTAAGGTGAACCGCTGGAGATGCTGATAGGGCGACCTGGTGTTCCGGTTGGCGGCTCTGGATCAGGATCGTCATCCATCTCCATATCGTGGGAGAAGTGATCCTCGGGTCCTAATGGATTGTGACCCAGTAGATCGTTGACATAGTCGTTTGGGTTGAACTGGGCCGGGGAATTAGTGGAATTAGAATGATGGAAAGAATGGGAGTGTAAAGAGTGGTAGGAGTGGTGCGAATGGTGGGTGTGGTGTGAATCTTGGGAATGGTGTGAATGCTGGGGCACGTCTGCAATAGGCGGCCCAAAAGAAGGGTGATACGATGGTGAAGAGCTTAACGAGACCGAGTGTCTCGCGGGCTCAAATGAATGTCCCCAATGGTCACGCGAATCCGAGCTAGAAAAAGACCCGGATGGAGTGCGCCTGTGAGAAGGTCCCGCATACCCTGATAGTCCTCCTCTCATCGGACCTTTTCCCTTACCTCGTACACGCGGCGGCATTTTCGTTTAATAAACCTGTCAAAACAAGTAAAACGAAACCTAAACGAAAAAGAAAAGTTAAGAATAAATCCTAGGTCATTTGCCTAGACTCGGAAGTCTAAGGAATGTGCTTATTGTGTCATTGAGATTAAACACAAAATGTGACACCTGTGCCTCCACGGCCATCAAACAAATACTGTATCAATGAAATATTGTATTTCATACTTGGGACTTGTACAAATATGTGTATCATTTGCACATATCAATTTTTGTTCAATTCCAAACTCTAAATCGCTTTCTGGAGAGTTATACGCAAACTGGTGCGTAAACGTAATCAGTTTAATGCGACAAATACTCCGGAACATCAACATATGCTTAACATACCTTAAATAACCTTTACATAACTTAGAAATAAGTTTTGAAGGCTTTCGTATGGCAAAAACGAGTTAATTCGCTTACAGGGACTAAACTTGACAAACTGCGAAAGTATGCCAATTTAAACTGTAACGAACATTCCGGAACATGACCATAAGTTAAACATACCATAAATATCCTTTACATAGCTTAGAAATAGGCTTTGAGGGGTTTTTTTTTTTGGGTAAAGGGTTACCCCGGTGATTCTATTAAAATGCAACCGCAAATAAGTACAAGTAGTGAGGATGTGTTCCACACTAGTTCATATACAGGACATGCCCCATATATGTAAATCAAACAAAAACCAAATACCTATAACACCCCATAACCTAGTCTACTATACTTCATGACACGACATCTAGTAGACAGACAATGCAAAAACCACAAAACATAATCTTCAACCACCATCATCAAAGATAAAATAGCCACAAAACAGCAACCCCTTCAGACGAAAAGCAGACAGCCTATCCATTAGAGAACTTGGTAGAAGAGGTGCTTGCCCCTGCTTTTGAAGAAAAAGGATGAGTACCCGATGTCAGAAATGCACTAGTTTCATTGTAAACTTCTTCAACCTCCTCCTCATCCGCTTCCTGCCTGTCACTTGACGGTTTCTTCTCCACTCGACCCACAGTGGTACCTCCCTGATTACCAGTATCATCCTTCAGAATGTCAAACGGGTTAGATGTTGAAACCTGATTCTGCATCGGACTCTTTGAGGACGATTTTGGTTTAGGGTTGACAACTGGCTTGTAAACTAACTTAGGCTTCTGATTTTTCATATGGATGCCTTGGTTGTTCACTTTCTTCTTCTTGACCCCTACAACCTGAAATTCATCATTAATCTTTTCAGCATCCCCACTAGAAGATACCTGAGGGTTCTTCGGGCACGAGCTGTCATCATGACCAAACACACAACAAGAGGAGCACCTTAGAGGCTCCCAATCATATTCAATCTTGATCTCCACCTTTGAATACCCACTACCATCCATAGATGGGATAGCAACAGTAACACTATTTTTTAACTCAGCCCCCGCTTGCACTTCAATAAGCGCTCTTGCATAGCTGCTCCTACCCCAAGATTCAGCACACATCGAGGCAGTATACGTATCCAACATCTTAGGTATCCCAATCATAGAGGCAACCAAGCTAAGCCCATCCTCAGTAAATGCCGCTAACGGCACATCATGCATCTTGACCCAAACTGGAACCACTTTAATGTCCTCTTTTTCCATCTTGATAGAGGCCGAGCACTCCTTCAAAATTATGGGAACACTTCTGATTAGCCAAGGCCCATCCTCTAGCATTTGATTCATCCCTTCCTTAGAAGTAAACTTAAAGAAAAATAACCCGTTTGCATTCATCATGATCCGGGATAGACCATATTTAGCCCAGTTGTTTTTAGCAAAGTAATCGACCACAGGAAATGCCAACCGTTTACCCAGAAAATATCCAAACAAAGTGTTAGCATACCTATCAGTAACTTGTTGAACCGACGACAACGGAATAACAACATCAGCACCATCAACTTTCTCGGCAGATTCCATCGCCCGAAAATTCACTTTAACCTTCTCCTTTGTATTCTTTACAATGTGAGCGAAGGAAACAGGATCCGCAGGCCCCGAAGTTCGTGCTTTGCCTTGAGCAGCCCTGTTTCCAGCCGAAAAAGATGCACCAAATAGGTCTGATTTTGGCGTATACTTGCTAGGGTAATCCCAAAAATTGTCTGACTTTTCGACATCCCGTTTTTCCAAACGAACCGGAACTGTGACCTTTGTGAGATCATCGATTATGTTTGAAGACTTAGGGTCATTTTGTGTTCCAATCGTTACACCACGCTTTGGCTGCAAATTGTTCCCATCAACATCAAGAAACCGTGCAGCAATTTCGTCAAACGATAATCGCGGCTTCCCACGAATATCCTGTTGGTTTCCACCAGAATTGTTAAGTTCATCCATTCAACAACTGCAACTGTGACAAACCCTAGCCGAACTAAAAACAACTGAAAACAATCAAACCCTAGCCGCTGTCAAGCTTAAGTTCGATCAAAAACCCAACCAGAAGCCAAGTTATCGACAAACCCTAGCTCAGATTTGCAGCCTCCAATAAGATTTCTTTCAGCAATCAGATAACACCCACTAGACACTCCCAATCTGCCGAAAACAGATTGTAGAAACCCTAGCAGCCGTACCCAAATATGCAGAAACAAACCTGACAACCTTGGCGCCGTCAACCCTAATGCAATCAGGAGATGACGAATCAGCAAACGGCAATGAAACTCTCTTGTAGTAAACCCAAACCAGATTAAACGTGAATCCAAAAAAACACAGCAGCCAACCGCAAAGAGCCCAAGAACAGAAGAAAAAACGTAACCCTAATACCTAAAAACGAACCAAATACGATTATAATGAATTGCAAGGATAAACTAGAGATCATAAGACTCTAGTCACACAAACAATCCTCGTAATCAGCACGAAACACGAATTTTAGGTCACAGAAAGGTGGTCGCCGTTTTTCTCCATTAGAGAGAGAGAACTAGGGTTTCATTCAGTTTCCTAAAATAAACTTTTGGGTCATTCAGGGACTAAAAGCGTCAAAAAGTGCACAAGTTTACATTTTAGCGCATAACTGACGTTCTGAATACATCCGGACATCCAAAAATTTATGTAAGCACTAAAATATTTTATTTTAGTGTTTGGCTTGAGAAAAATCCATTCGTCGCATCATTTGGATCGTTTTTCGCGCTTATGCGCATTCCGTCGTAATTAAGCGAACATCGCAATCGCACGACCAAACGAACCAACATCCGGGATATTTTTGAGCATGTTTCATGTCCACAATGTTTAGGCATCATTTTAGGGCCTTGAAAATGGCTTCACGAGACTTAAACATGTCGGAAATGGCCTTAATACACAACGGGGACTGAATTGGAAACTGGTTGCTGATCAGAGGGACCTTAGCGTGACACCTAGCCCCCTTGGCGTCACGCGAGGCCCCTTCTGATCAGCAAAAGCCATTTTTAACAGCTGTTAACAGCTGTTTAGCACTCCCAATCCAATTCCAAGTGTTGTTTCCTGCTTATGGGGGGCCAATTTGGTGTACATGAGCTTGCCAACAAGTGTAGGGATGTGATCATTCCCTCTTCTCCAAGAAACGATCCTAACGGTGAACCGAAATCTATAAATACCCAACCCCATTCATTGCAAAACCCACTTGAAATATGAGATTTCTCTAAGTTGGGGTGTTTCATCACCTCATACCTGAGAATACTTGGATTATCAATCTTGCGGGGACCCTTTGTAAGTGTTCCTTCGTTCTTTTATTGCTTTTCGAGTCCGAAAGTCAAACTTTGTTTGACTTTCTGCATTGACTAGTTTATGGTCAATGCGAAGTTCGTTTGAACTTCGCAACGTGAGCGTAATCACGATGGTTATAGTCCCTTGTGACTATGCCTACTGATTACCACGTTGTCTAGGGTCGTAAGGGTAAGCGATCTAATAAATCGCTTATACCTTCGAAGCCGACCCATTTGGTCGATCATTAGGATCCGACCAAACACATTAGGTGACCATAGTATATAGGGAATAACCTTCCAAGGTTATACCTTATGGTCGCTTCGTTTAAGTAGTTGTATGATAGGTAGTTTATATGCCTTAGGTAAATTACCAAAATGCCCTTTTTACGCCAAAATTCATTTTAAGCATATGTAACATAACTTTTGGTATCTAAACTGATTTGGTAACAATATTAGATATGTTAAGGCATATTTTACTTGTCATAGGACTAGTTAGGCGTTCCGAACGCGTTTTACGCGAACGACGCGTTAAAGTAGCATAAGCTACCTAAACGGGTCGTAATGGGTCATAAGCACTTAGATTAGGTTTCATTTAGTATGTAGGCTTTGTTAAACCATATTACACGAGTCTCCATACTCGTTTGGTTTACGAACCCTCATTCTATCCAATCCTCCGATACAGGTCCGGTTTAGTAACATAGTTACCTATATTAAGTGCCGTTTGATATCCTTGATCTCTAGCATTGTTTGGTTGTTACTCGAGGACTACTAAGCAATCTCAAGTGAGTACATAGACCCCTCTTTTACTGTTTTCAAACTGTTTTGGGGTGAAACACATGTGCCTACTTGTTACTTTCATGTTTCCATGCTTTCCTATCACATACTTGTTATGTTCATTAGTACACTATTAGTACATTGTTTTACATTACATTACATTTCATGCTATGTATGCCCATTGTGTGCATACTTAGTACATTGTTTTACATTACATTTCATGCTATGTATGCCCATTGTGTGCATACTTAGTGCATGGTTTTACATTACATTTCATGCTATGTATGCCCATTGTGTGCATACTTAGTACATTGTTTTACATTACATTTCATGCTATGTATGCCCATTGTGTGCATACTTAGTACATGGTTTTACATTACATTTCATGCTATGTATGTTCATTGTTGCATACTTAGTACATTTGTTTCACGTCACATGCTATGTATGTTCATTTGTTACATACTTAGTACATTTGTTATTTATCACATGCTATGTATGTTCATCATACTTAGTACATTTGTTTCACGTCACATGCTATGTATGTTCATCATACTTAGTACATTTATTATTCATTCACATGCTTACATTTTGATATGATATTTGGTTTGTTTTGATGGATCAATATACATTCATTAACACCGATCACGCCGTTCGTTAGTAGGTAGTGGTACCATAGGAATTGACAACTCCCGTTCCGGACATCCTAGGTTGGTTTGGATGAAAGAATGACCGAATTCGATTCTCATAACTTAGATAAACCTTTAATTTGTTTAAGGGTTTATCGCCTCAGTCTCAAGGCTTTGATGTATGCATTCTCACAATACCGCATAGATGTCTGTATCAGTATAGCATGCATTTCCACAAAACATAACTTTGATTTAAACCAAGTTTTACTTCAATACTTTGTTTTGTGCGTTTCACCTATGGTTTAGTTGATGCATTTCACTAGCCATACATATCATTTTGGTTGCACATTACATGATTTACATTTGACACATAAACATTTTTGACATTTGTTATACATTACATGATTTACATCTTGACATAAACATTTTGACATATTATTCAATACATTTGACAATTGGTTTAAACATAGACATCTTACCTTGTTGGTTTGGTTTGAGTAAGTGATTTAAGTAACGAGGCGTATGTAATATGATACAAGCATGGTGGATACGCCGCTGGTACTTCCTATATATAAGTGATTGTATGGTATTACATATCGTAGCGTTATTTGAATCATTTCAATTTGGACATATAACATTTTATACAAATAACATACTTTTCACAATACATTGTTTTACAAACAACTTAATTTATACAAACTCATTTCACATGGTTATTCACTTAACCATGTATTATTCTTTTATACATATATATCATTTGGTTTAATTATCACTTTTCAAATGATTTACAAGACAAAGCAAATTACAAGGTTCAAGACTAAACATTTTCTTAAATATAAGTCATGAATTCTATTTTCACAAAACCTATGTGTCACACCCCGACCACGTATAACACACAAGATGTGGCGGAAAACGTCGGGGAGTGTTGTAACAGAATTAATTGTTTCAAATCCATGGTAAACAAAGTTGTATTTTATTTATTAAACAAGAGTTACATTGTCTTAACACAGGAAATACAGAGTTTATAACATAATTAAACAAAGTCTATCATCATTTTTAGTCTCTAAGGCACAGGTCCGCCCTAGTGTCATGATCGTCATCCTATGGAAAAGCACCTGAAAACACATGTGAAAGTAGGTACGTCAGCATAAAAATGCCTGTGAGATACATAGGTTTTGTGAAAATAGGATTCATGACTTAAGTTTAAGAAAATGTTTAGTCATGAGCCTTGTAATTTGATTTGTTTTGTAAATCGCTTGAAAAACAATAAGTTCAGATGATATGTATAAATAAGAACATAAAGTATGGTTAAATAAATAACCAAGTAAAATGAGTTTGTATAAGATAAGTTGTTTTGTAAAACAATGCCTTGTGAAAAGTATGTTATTTGTATAAAATGTCATATGTCTAAATTGAAATGATTCAAATAACGCTACAATATGTAATACCATACAAACACTTATATATAGGAAGTACTAGCGGCGTATCCACCATGCTTGTATCATATTACACATGCCTCGTTACTTAAATCACTTAAACAAACCACCAATGTATAAAGTCTATGTTTAAACCAATAGTCAAAAGTCCTTGTATAAGCCATGTCAAATGTTTATAAGTCCAAACGTAGTCAAGTAATGTGTAACAAATGTTATGTATTATAAGTAAAGTATTGTCACATAGTCCAAATGAATAAATGTACAAAACAAAGTATTTTGAATATATCAAAAAGTTATATTTTGCAAAGTAATGCATGTTACATTGATACAAACATTTATGTGGTAAGTTAACGCATACATTCAAGCCTTGAGACAGTCGGATAACCCTTTCAGTCAAGGTTATCAAAAGAAATGTTTTCGGATTCAGTCATTCCTTACATCCAAACAAACCCGGGATGTCAGGAATGGGATTTGTCAAGTCCTATGGTACCAGTACTTACTACCGAGCGGCGTAGCTAATGTTAATGAACGTATAATTGTCTCGTTTGTGCAAACCAAATGTCATAGCAAAAGTGAACATGTTATATGAAAACAATGTACTAAGTATGCTAAGTTAACATACAAAGCAGAAAAGTCATGTAAATCAATGTGCTAGCATGCTATCAGTTAACATACATAGCAGAAATGTAATGTAAAACAATGTACTAAGTATGCACACAATGGACATACATAGCATGAAATGTAATGAAATCATGTACTATAATGTACTAACAAACATAGCAGGTATATGATGTGAAAACAGGAAAGCACGAAAGTAACAAGTAGGCACATGTGTTTCACCCCAAAACAGTTTGGAAAACAGTAAAAGAGGGGTCTATGTACTCACTTGAGATTGCTCAGAAGTCCTAAGATAACCACCAAGCAATGCTAGAGATCACGGAATCAAACGGCACCTAATATAGGTAACTACGTTAATAAACCGGACCTAAATCGGAAGATCGGATAGAATGAGGGTTCGTAAACCAAATGAGTATGGGAACTCATGTAGTATGGTTTAACAAAGCCTACATACTAATTGAAACCTAACATAATTGCTTACGACCCATTACGACCCGTTTAGGTAGCTTATGCTACGTTAACGCGTCGTTCGCGTAAAACGCGTTCGGACCGCCTAACTAGTCCTATGACAAGTAACATATGCCTTGCATGTCTAATATTGTTGTCAAATCAGTTTAGATGTCAAAAGTTATGTTACATATGTTTAAAATGAATTTTGGCATTAAAGGGGTATTTTGGTAATTTACCTAAGGCATATAAACTACCTATCATGTAACTACTTAAACGAAGCGACCATAAGGTATAACCTCGTAAGGTTATTCCCTATAAACTATGGTCACCTAAGGTGCTTGGTCGGATCCTAAAGATCGACCAAACGGGTCGGGTTCGAAAGTATAAGCGATTGTTTAGATCGCTTACCTGACGACCCTATATAAGCACTAAACTAAAAGTGACGAGCTAAGCATGTTAAAACATGCTTACCTAAGCTTAGAAAACAGGTTTGGTATCACAACAAACGGTTGTGATACCTAGGAGTAGTTTGGTTACAGAATACGCAAGAATACGTATTCTGACCGAAACTACGGCTCGTCACTGAGCCTAGATAACGTGGTAATCAGTAGGTATAGTCACTAGGGACTATAACCATCGTGATCACGCTCACGTTATGAAGTTCAAACGAACTTCGCATCGGCCATAAACTGGTCAATGCAGAAAGTCAAACAAAGTTTGACTTTCGGACTCGAAAAGCAATAAAAGAACGAAGGAACACTTACGAAGGGTCCCCGAATGCTAATCTAGATCAAAATAGCTCAGGTATGAAACAAAGGTTTCAACTTAGAGCACAAATGATCAGATTCTTGTGAGAAATGAAGTGAAATGTGTTGGGTATTTATAGTATTTCCCGAACCGTTAAGATCGTTTCTTGAATAACGTGATTTAATCTTGTGCGTACACTTGTCAAAATGTTATGGTAACTGAAAATGGCCTATTATGAGCTGAAAGGGCAAGTTTAGAATGTGTGGATGAGGTTTAATCAGCTGAAATCTGCTGACTAAGCATACTCATCTGTTCTGGGAGCCTGATGTGGCCCGCATCAGGATATGCATAAACTCAGGCGGGCCGCCTGGCCCTTCTGATCAGCATATAACTTTTAAAAATGGCAGTTTCAGCCCCTGCACGTGTTTAAGGCCATTTCCGACACTTCTAAGGCCCGTAAAGCCAACTTTAAGGCCCTAAAATGATGCATAAACATTGTGGACATGAAACATGTTCAAAAATATGCCGGATGTTGGTTCGTTTGGTCGTACGAACGCGATGTTCGCTTAATTACGACGGAATGCGCATAGGCGCGTAAAACGATCCAAATGACGCAACAAATGGATTTTTCTTATGCCAAACACTAAAATAAAATATTTTAGTGCTTACATAAATTTTTGGATGTCCAGATGTATTCAGAACGTAAGTTATGCGCGAAAGTGCAAACTTGTGCACTTTTTGACACTTTTAGTCCCTGAATGACCCAAAAGTTTATTTTAGCATACCGAACCCCTCAAAGCCTATTTCTAAGCTATGTAAAGGATATTTATGGTATGTTTAACTCATGGTCATGTTCCGGAATGTTCGTTACAGTTCAAATTGGCATACTTTCGCAGTTTGTCAAGTTTAGTCCCTGTAAGTGGATTAACTTGTTTTTGCCATACCAAAGCCTTCAAAACTTATTTCTAAGTTATGTAAAGGTTATTTAAGGTATGTTGAGTATATGTTGATGTTCCGGAGTATTTATCGCATTAAACTGATTACGTTTACACATCAGTTTGCGTAAAACTCTCCAGAAAGCGATGTAGAGTTTGAAATTACATAAAAGTCAAAACATGAAAAATGTAAAACACAACCAAACAAACATTGGGATCAAATAACATTGTTTTATTGATAATAGAACTGTTCACAATGATTACAAGCACGGATGTTACAGTCTCCCCTACTAGTGGAAATTTCGTCCCGAAATTTATTTAGAGGAAACTCGTGGGAAAAGATGCGGATATTTCACCTTCATTTGATCTTCGCGTTCCCAAGTAAACTCAGGTCCACGTTTAGCTTCCCAGCGAACTTTGACCAAAGGAATGCGCTTGCGTTTAAGCCACTTGACTTCACGTTCCATGATTTCCACTGGCTTCTCAACAAATTTCAGTGTTTTGCCAACACGAATTTCGTCAAGCGGTATGAGGAGGTTCTCATCAGCTAAACACCTCTTGAGATTGGACACGTGAAAAGTTGGATGAACATTTCCAAGTTCAGGAGGTAACTCAAGTCTGTAGGCTACCTTTCCGATTCTTTCGACGATCTTGAATGGTCCAACGTATCTAGGTGCAAGTTTTCCTTTCTTTCCAAATCTGATCACACCTTTCCAAGGTGAGACCTTAAGTAATACTCGATCACCGACTTGAAATTCCAAGGCCTTGCGTTTTGGGTCCGCGTAACTCTTCTGACGGCTTCTAGCTGTCTGAAGGTTATCACGAACTTTCTTTATCTTGTCAGTTGTCTCTAAAATGAGAGCAGGTCTAGTAAGTTGAGCCTCGCCGATCTCATTCCAGCAGACTGGTGAACGACATTTTCGACCATAGAGAGCCTCGAAAGGAGCCATTTTGATGCTGGTGTGATAACTGTTGTTGTAGGAGAATTCAATCAACTTAAGATGTGAATCCCAACTACCACCAAAATCGATCACACAAGCTCTAAGCATATCCTCCAGAGTCTGGATTGTTCTTTCAGATTGACCATCCGTTTGCGGATGATAAGCTGTGCTCAGATTAAGTTGGGTCCCCATAGCAGATTGCATGGTTCTCCAAAAATGAGAAGTGAAACGAGCATCTCTGTCAGAAATGATGTTCAAAGGAACACCATGTCGAGCTACAATTTCATCCACATAGATTTGAGCAAGTCTGTCATCAGGAAAATCCTCACGGATTGGCAAGAAATGCGCTGACTTAGTAAGACGATCAACAACTACCCAGATGGCATCATGACCTTTCTTTGTGCGTGGAAGTTTGGTGATGAGATCCATAGTAATGTTTTCCCATTTCCAAACCGGGATCTCTGGTTGCTCTAATAAACCAGAAGGACGCTGATGTTCAGCCTTAACCTTAAGACAAGTAAGGAATTTTGATACGTATAAGGCAATGTCTTTCTTCATACCAGGCCACCAATAATGAATACGAAGATCCTTATACATCTTATCTGAGCCCGGATGAATAGAATAACGCGACTTATGGGCTTCATCCATAAGCAAGGTACGAAGATCATCCTGGCTTGGGACCCACAAACGGTCCATGAAGTAATACGATCCATTGTCCTTCAGTTCCAAAGCAGGCGTTATGTGATAGGGAAATTCCTTATCCATTAAACCTTGTGAAACACAAGATTGTTGAGCCTGAGAAATGCGTGCTTGGATATCGGATCGAGCTTGAATAACAGATTGAACACGTACACAATGAAGCTTAGTGCGTTCCTTACGACTCAATGCATCAGCTACGACATTCGCCTTACCAGGATGGTAGCGAATTTCGCAGTCATAGTCATTTAAAAGCTCAACCCAACGTCGTTGCCTCATGTTGAGTTCTTTCTGGTTGAAGATATGCTGAAGACTTTTGTGGTCCGTGAAAACCACACATTTTGTGCCGTACAAATAGTGTCTCCAGATCTTTAGAGCGAAAACAACTGCACCCAACTCAAGATCATGAGTGGTGTAGTTCTTCTCATGTATCTTCAACTGCCTCGATGCGTATGCTATGACTTTGTTCCTTTGCATCAGAACACAGCCAAGACCCAGTTTAGATGCATCCCAATAAACAACGAAATCATCATTGCCCTCAGGCAAAGTTAGAACAGGCGCGTCACAAAGCTTCTTCTTCAAGTTTTGAAAAGCTTCCTCTTGTTTGTATCCCCAATCAAAGGGCTTGTTCTTCTGAGTTAAAGCAGTTAGAGGAACTGCAATTTTCGAGAAATTCTCAATGAAGCGGCGGTAATAACCCGCTAGACCAAGAAAAGAACGAACCTCAGTAGGAGTAGTAGGCGTATCCCAATCCTTAATCGCACTGATCTTGGAGGGATCTACATGGATACCTTGTTCTTTGATGATATGTCCTAAAAATTGAACTTCTTTAAGCCAGAATTCACACTTGGAGAATTTGGCGAAAAGTTGCTCTTTCTTTAGGAGTTCCAAAGTAAGACGAAGATGTTGCTCATGATCAGCTCGCGTCTTTGAATAAATCAAGATGTCGTCAATAAAAACAATGACGAACTGATCCAAATAAGGTTTGCAGACCCTATTCATTAAGTCCATGAAAACAGCAGGAGCATTAGTCAAACCGAATGGCATGACTGTGAATTCATAATGCCCATAACGAGTGCGGAACGCTGTCTTGGGAATGTCTTCTTCATGCACCCGAAGTTGATGATATCCGGAACGTAGATCAATCTTCGAAAAATAAGAAGCGCCCTGTAACTGATCAAAGAGATCGTCTATGCGAGGTAGGGGATATCGATTCTTGATGGTAAGCTTGTTAAGCTCACGATAATCGATACACATCCTAAAGGATCCATCCTTCTTCTTGACAAAAAGAACGGGAGCACCCCAAGGTGAAAAGCTAGGACGGATAAAACCTTTGTCAGAGAGCTCCTGAAGCTGCTTAGACAACTCTTGCATCTCAGACGGTGCAAGACGATATGGGGCTCTGGCAATGGGATTTGCACCAGGTACGAGATCAATGCGGAACTCGACTTGGCGTGCTGGAGGTAGACCAGGTAACTCTTCAGGGAAAACTTCAGAATAATCCCGAACGACAGGAATATCTGAAATAGACTTACCCTTGCCTTTATCTGCTGTGACATGTGCTAAGAAAGCCACATAGTTCTTCCGCTGATACTTCCGAGCTTTAAAACAAGACATGAGTTTGAGACCACCGGCAGGTTTCTCACCTTGAACCTGTAGGATCTCGCCTGTCGAAAGCGGCACACGAACAATCTTCTCAGAACAAACTATCTCAGCGTGATGCTTGGATAACCAATCCATACCCACAATGAGGTCGAAGCTTCCAAGTTGCATAGGCGTGAGGTTAATAGGAAAAAGATGATCGTTAAGGTTCAACTGGCAGTTGTGAAGAACAGAATCAAGAACAATGGGTTCACCACTAGCAACTTCTACTGTCAAAGGTTTACCTAGTTTTGTTCTAGACACGCGAAGTAATGGCTCAAAAGACAATGACACAAAACTCTTGTCGGCACCCGAATCAAAAAGAACAGATGCAGGCTGTTAATAAAGAACGTACCGTTCACCACATTATCGTCCGCCTGCGCCTCTTGGGCATTCAAGTTAAAAGCTCGCCCTCGAGCCTGAGCCTGATTTTGGTTCTGATTCTGATTTTGGTTGGCTAGCCTTGGGCACCGGTTCCTGTAGTGGGTCAGATCCCCACAATTGTAGCATGAACCAGGAGGAAAATGAGGTCGTGCAGCTTGACCCTGTTGCTGAACAAGAGGCTGAGCAACTTGTTGGGCTTGGTTCTGAACTGCATGGTTCTGGTTAACAGGAATGCGGCAGGTGGCAGCAAGGTGACCAGCCTTCCGCAGTTGGTGCACTGACGACACTGGAGGTGTGGTTGATGATGGCCGTTACACCTGTTGCACAAAGGTGCATTGCCAAGATAAGGCTTCTTGGCTAGTGGTTGTGCAGGCTGATTTGGTGCAGCTTGAGCCTGTGCAGTAACAGCATAGTTTTGGGAAGCCTTCCGCTTCCTAGACCCTCCAGAATTCTTTCCCTTCTTGTTTTGACCTTTCTTGCTATCTTCCTTATCAGACACCTGCTTCTTACCCTTGTCACCCTTTTTGTGCAGCTTCCCCTTTCGAATCTGCGACTCAGTCAATGTTGCTGATAACTCGATCGCCTGACAGAGTGTGGCAGGGTTACTACCAGTAATGATGTCTTGTACTGAGTCAGGTAGGCCGTCGATGTATCTTTCGATAGCCTTGTCGAGTGGGGTAACCATAGTTGGGCAAAGCAGACTCAACTCTTCAAACCTATCAGTATAAGCCCTGTGCTCGCCACTGTCTCGTTTCAAGTCCTCAAACTCTTTCTCCAACGCTCGCTGTTCATGACGAGGACAGAATTCCCTCATCATAAGGGCCCTAAGTTCAGCCCAAGTTTGTGCTAGAGCAACTTCTGCACCCCGATCTCTCATAACCCCGTTCCACCATCTGAGAGCCCTCTTCTGAAACACGCTTGAAGAAAACTCGACCTTGCGATTATCCGGACACTGCACGTGGCGGAAAGTATTCTCAATGCTCTCAAACCATTGAAGAAGCCCAGTCGCTCCCT
Organism: Helianthus tuberosus; assembly: GCA_030545235.1. Lineage (NCBI taxonomy): Eukaryota > Viridiplantae > Streptophyta > Magnoliopsida > Asterales > Asteraceae > Helianthus > Helianthus tuberosus. Next base: position 67,767,449 of record CM060356.1, on the reverse strand, counting down.
CAGAACCACTAAACTTGAGTGGTTTAGCCGAGTTAAAATCCTTGTATTTGCATGGAGCATTGTTGTTGTTGTTGGCTTGTTGCTATTGAGCAAAGAGATTTGGGAATTGAGCAGCCATCTGCTGCGCAATGATTTCTGCCAGTTCGGCAGTCGCTATTTGGTTTTCGCGTCGAGGAGGCATTCTAAAAGAGGAAAACATGAAAGGAAACGAGTGAGATGATTGGATGAAAAGAATGAGATGAAACAAAATTAACAACGCAAAGATGGTGGTCATTTGTCCGCATTACCAAGCAAACAAACGACGCACAGTGACTAATCAAAGTAAATGGATCAAAAATAATGTATCACGAAGACATGCTCGCCTATAAGTGAACACTCATCCCAAGAATTCCCAGGTAAGCACAACTGGTCTCGCATCTGATGAGATGTATACGAAGTGCTTGCCTAGACAGAAAACCCAGAATACAGGCATTCACTCTTCCAGTTTGCACGTGTTCACATTATTTAAAACCCAAAACGTTGACGAGATTTTGAAAATTTGAAGGCACGAGGCCAAAAATTTAGTCAAACTGGAAGGGTTCAAAACCTTACAAAAGAGGGTTCAAAACCTTGTAATAAATCATTCAAAAACAGATGATTGTTTTTCAAAAATCGTTTCGCAAAAAATTTAGTTTTTGTTTTGATAATCACCTAAGGATAGGTGATGTGCATGTTTTAAGATCTAAACACAAGATAACTTGTGTTAGGGTCCTAGAAAAGTTATAGTCTAGGTCAAAGCATTACTAATAACCTAATTCCCTATAACCATTGGCTCTGATACCAACTCTTCTGTCACACCCCGACCACGTATAACATACAAGATGTGGCGGAAAACGTCGGGGAGTGTTGTAACAGAATTAATTGTTTCAAATCCATGGTAAACAAAGTTGTATTTTATTTATTAAACAAGAGTTACATTGTCTTAACACAGGAAATACAGAGTTTATAACATAATTAAACAAAGTCTATCATCGTTTTTAGTCTCTAAGGCACAGGTCCGCCCTAGTGTCATGATCGTCATCCTATGGAAAAGCACCTGAAAACACATGTGAAAGTAGGTACGTCAGCATAAAAATGCCTGTGAGATACATAGGTTTTGTGAAAATAGGATTCATGACTTAAGTTTAAGAAAATGTTTAGTCATGAACCTTGTAATTTGATTTGTTTTGTAAATCGCTTGAAAAACAATAAGTTCAGATGATATGTATAAATAAGAACATAAAGTATGGTTAAATAAATAACCAAGTAAAATGAGTTTGTATAAGATAAGTTGTTTTGTAAAACAATGTCGTGTGAAAAGTATGTTATTTGTATAAAATGTCATATGTCTAAATTGAAATGATTCAAATAACGCTACAATATGTAATACCATACAAACACTTATATATAGGAAGTACTAGCGGCGTATCCACCATGCTTGTATCATATTACACATGCCTCGTTACTTAAATCACTTAAACAAACCACCAATGTATAAAGTCTATGTTTAAACCAATAGTCAAAAGTTCTTGTATAAGCCATGTCAAATGTTTATAAGTCCAAACGTAGTCAAGTAATGTGTAACAAATGTTATGTATTATAAGTAAAGTATTGTCACATAGTCCAAATGTATAAATGTACAAAACAAAGTATTTTGAATATATCAAAAAGTTATATTTTGCAAAGTAATGCATGTTACATTGATACAAACATTTATGTGGTAAGTTAACGCATACATTCAAGCCTTGAGACAGTCGGATAACCCTTTCAGTCAAGGTTATCAAAAGAAATGTTTTCGGATTCAGTCATTCCTTACATCCAAACAAACCCGGGATGTCAGGAATGGGATTTGTCAAGTCCTATGGTACCCGTACTTACTACCGAGCGGCGTAGCTAATGTTAATGAACGTATAATAGTCTCGTTTGTGCAAACCAAATGTCATAGCAAAAGTGAACATGTTATATGAAAACAATGTACTAAGTATGCTAAGTTAACATACAAAGCAGAAAAGTCATGTAAATCAATGTGCTAGCATGCTATCAGTTAACATACATAGCAGAAATGTAATGTAAAACAATGTACTAAGTATGCACACAATGGACATACATAGCATGAAATGTAATGAAATGATGTACTATAATGTACTAACAAACATAGCAGGTATATGATGTGAAAACAGGAAAGCACGAAAGTAACAAGTAGGCACATGTGTTTCACCCCAAAACAGTTTGGAAAACAGTAAAAGAGGGGTCTATGTACTCACTTGAGATTGCTCAGAAGTCCTAAGATAACCACCAAGCAATGCTAGAGATCACGGAATCAAACGGCACCTAATATAGGTAACTACGTTAATAAACCGGACCTAAATCGGAAGATCGGATAGAATGAGGGTTCGTAAACCAAATGAGTATGGGAACTCATGTAGTATGGTTTAACAAAGCCTACATACTAATTGAAACCTAACATAATTGCTTACGACCCATTACGACCCGTTTAGGTAGCTTATGCTACGTTAACGCGTCGTTCGCGTAAAACGCGTTCGGACCGCCTAACTAGTCCTATGACAAGTAACATATGCCTTGCATGTCTAATATTGTTGTCAAATCAGTTTAGATGTCAAAAGTTATGTTACATATGTTTAAAATGAATTTTGGCATCAAAGGGGTATTTTGGTAATTTACCTAAGGCATATAAACTACCTATCATGTAACTACTTAAACGAAGCGACCATAAGGTATAACCTCGTAAGGTTATTCCCTATAAACTATGGTCACCTAAGGTGCTTGGTCGGATCCTAAAGATCGACCAAACGGGTCGGGTTCGAAAGTATAAGCGATTGTTTAGATCGCTTACCTGACGACCCTATATAAGCACTAAACTAAAAGTGACGAGCTAAGCATGTTAAAACATGCTTAACTAAGCTTAGAAAACAGGTTTGGTATCACAACAAACGGTTGTGATACCTAGGAGTAGTTTGGTTACAGAATACGCAAGAATACGTATTCTGACCGAAACTACGGCTCGTCACTGAGCCTAGATAACGTGGTAATCAGTAGGTATAGTCACTAGGGACTATAACCATCGTGATCACGCTCACGTTATGAAGTTCAAACGAACTTCGCATCGACCATAAACTGGTCAATGCAGAAAGTCAAACAAAGTTTGACTTTCGGACTCGAAAAGCAATAAAAGAACGAAGGAACACTTACGAAGGGTCCCCGAATGCTAATCTAGATCAAAATAGCTCAGGTATGAAACAAAAGTTTCAACTTAGAGCACAAATGATCAGATTCTTGTGAGAAATGAAGTGAAATGTGTTGGGTATTTATAGTATTTCCCGAACCGTTAAGATCGTTTCTTGAATAACGTGATTTAATCTTGTGCGTACACTTGTCAAAATGTTATGGTAACTGAAAATGGCCTATTATGAGCTGAAAGGGCAAGTTTAGAATGTGTGGATGAGGTTTAATCAGCTGAAATCTGCTGACTAAGCATACTTATCTGTTCTGGGAGCCTGATGCGGCCCGCATCAGGATATGCATAAACTCAGGCGGGCCGCCTGGCCCTTCTGATCAGCATATAACTTTTAAAAATGGCAGTTTCAGCCCCTGCACGTGTTTAAGGCCATTTCCGACACTTCTAAGGCCCGTAAAGCCAACTTTAAGGCCCTAAAATGATGCCTAAACATTGTGGACATGAAACATGTTCAAAAATATGCCGGATGTTGGTTCGTTTGGTCGTACGAACGCGATGTTCGCTTAATTACGACGGAATGCGCATAAGCGCGTAAAACGATCCAAATGACGCAACGAATGGATTTTTCTTATGCCAAACACTAAAATAAAATATTTTAGTGCTTACATAAATTTTTGGATGTCCAGATGTATTCAGAACGTAAGTTATGCGCGAAAGTGCAAACTTGTGCACTTTTTGACACTTTTAGTCCCTGAATGACCCAAAAGTTTATTTTAGCATGGAGAGAAATAGAGATCAGGGTTTGGAGGATTTAGGGTTTCAGTCGTTTAATGAAAGATTGCATGGGGATATCTTCATCAGGAACAGCAATGTGAAGCCGGCAAACACACAGGAGGTCCGAGGTAACATGTGTTCATTTGCGAACAATAATGATATCAGAGCCTTAAAGATTGATGGTAATCCATTGCTCCCGAGACGTGGTAATATCCAGAAAGAGCCAACACGGATTAATGTTATTGACGAACTCGAGAAGATCACTGTTCCGGTTCAGGTGGGTAACTTAAATGTAGTTCAGGACCCGGAAAAAGAAATGGAGAAAGACACAACCAATTGCTCGTATGCAGCTAAAGTGATGATGAATAGGTTGTCTAAGAAAGAAGTAAATTTCAGGAAGTTGGATTCGGTAGACACGGTGCAGGATGCGGATGTGTTTATCCCTAGGGAGGTCGTCCGAAAGGTCCAGGAAAAGTTTGAAAATGTTTTGTATGGCTATTTCTTAGGTAATCGTCTTCCTTTCCCAGTGGTGGAGTATTATGCTAAAAACATGTGGTCTAAATATGGGTTCTCCAAACTTATGATGAATTCGGATGGTTTCTTTTTCTTTAAATTTGATACTAAAGAGGGCATGGCTAAAGTGTTAGAAGGAGGGCCATGGTTAATCAGGAAAGTTCCTTTGTTTCTGAATGTGTGGTGTCCATCAGTTAGCTTGAAAAAGGAGGGTATTAAGTCTGTCCCGGTATGGGTGAAAATGTTTAATGTTCCTATATCTGTTTACACGGATGATGGATTGAGCTTGTTAGCTTCTAAGATAGGGACTCCAAAGAGACTTAATGGGTATACGGCTGACATGTGTGCAGATAGTTGGGGAAGGAGTAGTTTTGCTCGAGCATTAATTGAGATAGATGCGGATAATGAGCTGAAAGAACACATTGTTGTTGCTATTCCGAAGCTTGATGAGGAAGGGTACATTACTGAGAAGGTGAAACTGGAATATGAATGGCAACCGCAACGTTGCTCGGTATGTTGTATCTTTGGCCATAATGACCAGACTTGTGCCAAGAATGTCCAAAATAAGGCCAAACAAGTGGTTGTTGATGAGGATGGTTTTACTACGGATAAGAGGAAGGTAGCACGGGTGGGTGTCATGCACAAAAAGCAAAAACAGAAGTTCATTTATAAGCCAAAAGTTAACAAAACTGGGCCAAGCACATCTGGTACAAAACAGGATAAAATGGATGACACTAGGAACGAAAAGGTGAAAACACAAAATTCTTTTGATGCCCTATCTACGGGTGATGGGGATTTGGATGCGGGCAACATTCGGAATGTTAATGAGGGAAATCCTGGTAGAAGAGAAGGTAAAGGAGAAAATGAACGTCTGGAGGATGAGGTTGTGGAGACGGTTCCTACTGAAATGTCGGCTTTTTTTTTTGGGTAAAGGGTTACCCCGGTGATTTTATATATCAACAACCATGAAAAACAAGTAGTGTGGTGAAACCCACACTAGTTCAAACATGGGACATCCCCCATGAAAGTACACCAAAAACCAAAAAAATAACAGCCAAGAACTACTAAAATAAAGTCAACTAGACTAAAATCTAGAACAAATAAACACAAAATGAATCAGCCGCCTTCATCATCCAACTTATTGTAGATTTCCCAAGAATCCAATAGCCTTCGCACCCTATTACACTCCTTAAACTTGACTCCAATGAGTTTATACCGAACCGTTTGCAAAATTAAATTAGCCAAAGCATCTGGAGGTCTTGTCTGGTTCCTGAATAGTCGAGCATTCCGCTCCTGCCACACGAAATAAACAGCAGCAGAAACTATGAGCCTGCTAATAAAATTACTCGCTGATTTAGAATTAGCCCTAGCCCCCAACCAGTCAATAATAGCGTTCCATGCTGGACCCACCGAACTCATCCCACCTTTATCACGAATCTTAATCCAAACTTGAGTAGCATAGTTGCAATCAAAGAACAGATGGTCGTGAGAATCAACATTAGCATAGCACAAGAGACAGCACATCATATTCATATTCTTCCTTCTCGCCAAATCCCACTGTAGAATCTTGTCTTGCGTCAAAAGTTTACGACGAATGACAAGCCACATAAGAAAAGCATGCTTGGGAATACACTGAGAGAACCAAATAAATTTAACCCAATCCACCTCTTCTGCCCGACACCTAATCGTTTGCCAAACCTGAAACGAAGAATGCTCAACCAAATCATTACCATCTTTCCACATTAGACGATCAGGAGTATTAGGCACCAAATGAACACTATCCAGTTGTATTAAAACTGGAAATGTGTCCCTCCACGCCACTGGCCACCTCCAAGTCCCATTTTCATGAACCTCCTGAACCGAATTGTTAAGAGAAAATCCTGCATTTGATATAGTTCTAGGAGTCAGAATATTACTCAGCGGCCCCAGTTGACTCCAGATATCATACCAGGCTGACGTACTTCCACCATTACCGAGATTGGACCAAACATACTGTCGAATACAAGGTCTCAGTTGTAAAATTTTCCGCCAACTCCAACAACTATTCGCCACCAACTTACAATTCCAAAAACTATTACCTTTGAGCCGATACGAATGAATCCATGCCACCCAAAGAGACTCACGTTTTACTAAGATACTCCATATGTGTGAAGTTATGAGAGCTTTATTGACATCTCCTATCCTGCGAATACCTAGCCCCCCTTCATACTTAGGAACACAGATAGCATTCCAAGACACTTTAGCTTTACCCTTATGGAAAACACCATCAGACGACCAAAGAAAATTTCGCATCCTAGCTTCCAGCTCAAGAGTGATACGAACAGGAAGGATAAACACAGACGACCAGAAGATATGCATAGAGGAGAGAACAGAATTAATAAGTTGTAACCTGCCCGCAAACGAAAGAAGTTTATTCTTCCAGTTAGAGATCCGTTGGTCCAATCTTTCAACGAGAATATTACAATCTTTGTACACAAGACCCGAAGATATAAGGGGGACCCCCAAATATTTTACCGGTAACGAACCTTCAACAAACGGCATGAAGCTCAAAATTTGGTTTTTGACATGATCAGGCACATTGCAAAAAAACCCCGTGCTTTTTTGTATACTAGGCACTAATCCAGACATGTTCGTAAAATTAGACAGAGAGTTCATAATACACTGAACCGAATTAATATCCCCTCTAGCAAACAAGAACAAGTCATCAGCAAAACACAAGTTAATGATACGCTGCTTCTCACATTTGTTATGAAACTTGAAAGAATTATCAATTCTAGAGGCCCGTTGAAGAATGCACGTCAAGATCTCCATAACTAGCGTGAAAAGATAAGGAGAAAGAGGATCACCCTGCCGAAGACCACGCTTTCCCTTGAAATAGCCATAGACATTCCCATTAACACATAACGAGTAACTAGTCGTCGAAACACACATCATGATCCATTCCACCATCTTTGATTTAAAACCAAACCCAATCAAAACATTTTTCAGGAAACACCAATCAACCGTATCATAGGCTTTCTGAATGTCCACTTTAAAAGCACACCGAGGGGGTCGGCTTTTATGCAAGGTGTTCATCAAAATCATTCTGAGGGGGCAAGCACTCCCGGTAACATCGGTGTTAATGGATAGTATAGCCTCATGGAACATAAGGGGTTTGAACCGACCTCTGAAACAAAGTGAGGTTCGTATTTTATTATCTGAAAATAAGTTATCTGTTTGTGCTATTCTTGAATCTCATGTGGATATCATGAAGCTTGATAAGGTGTGTAAGGGTGTTTTTCGCTCTTGGAGTTGGACATCAAATGGTGGGTTATGTAATCGTGGGACTAGGATCATATTGGGTTGGAATATTGAAGTGGTTGACATTATGATCTTGGACCAAACGGACCAAGTCATTCATACGCAGGTCTTTTCCAAAGCTGATAATAAATCTTTTTTTGTATCGTTTGTTTATGCAAAGAACAAATATCAGGAGCGAAGAAGTCTTTGGGATAGTTTGTGTAAGCAAAAGCTTTTTTGCCATGATAAGCCTTGGGTCGTAATGGGTGATTTCAATTCCGCTTTACATATTGAGGATTCTCTGCATGGTCCTTCCACTCATACGATCAGAATGAGAGAATTTAATGATTGTGTTCAGTTTTCGGAGCTGCTAGATATTAACGGTCATGGGCTGGACTATACATGGAACCAGAAACCAAAGCATGGTATTGGGTTACTCAAAAAGATAGATCGTGTGATGGGCAATATGAAGTTTTTAGAGATGTTCCAGGATGCGTTTGTTTTATATCATCCTTTTCGGATATCTGACCATACCCCGTGTATTCTGCGAATGGTTGCTTCGGTCAAGAACCATCCGAAACCGTTCAAGTTTGCTAACTTTATTACATCGAAGCCGGAATTCAGGGTGTGTGTAGAACAGGAGTGGAAAAAGCATGTTGATGGGTTTACAATGTTTGCGGTCACAAAGAAGCTCAGAAACCTGAAACCAGCTATGCGAAAATTTTTGTTTAATCAGGGTAATCTGCATGACAAAGTAGCTGACCTGAGAAAGAAGCTGGATAATATCCATACTCTTATTGATACCAATCCGTTTGATATTGATCTTCGTAACATGGAGGCTAAGTGTCTTAAAGATTTTCAGATGGCAGCTTATGATGAAGAATGTTTTCTTAAGCAAAAAGCTAAGGTGGAGTGGTTGTGTGCTGGAGACTCTAATACTAAGTTTTTCCATAACAGTGTGAAGTGTAGGAATGCCAGAAGTAAGATTCACTCTATCAGGGATGTTAATGGGGTCCGTTATGAGGGAGAAGGTATTTTTAATGCGTTGGTTTCTCATTATGCTAATTTCTTGGGGATGGAGGATCGGGTGACTAGTATTAATATGGATGATATTTGTGTCAATACTCTAAGTACTGAAGTTGCAGTCAATATGGTTCGGCATGTAACTCGAGAGGAAGTTAAATATGCTATGTTTAATATTGGAGAGAATAAAGCACCGGGTCCAGATGGGTATACTTCGGCGTTCTTTAAGGTGTTGTTTGTTTTTGCAGACATAAACTGTTTGCAAGCTGATTTCATCTGTTTCCATGTCTGCAACTGAAGATGTGGTCTGAAGCTCTACAAGCTGAAAATATCAGACTGTTTGTTTTTACTGTCTGCATAAACTGTCTCATAACTGAACTCACCTTATCATCATCATAAAAAAGAGGAACATCAGCAAACATATTTCCAATTCTCATATACTCCAACCAGCTAACACCCACATACATCAAAGATCCTCAAACAAAAATTCCTTAAATACCAAAACATTTACAAATATATTTACATCTACTCCAAAATCTCAAAAAATGCAATACAATCACTGGGCGAGGAGCCATGAATGTCTGCTGCCACCACTACGGGAATGAACCGGAGTTCCGGCGGTAATCGCTGTCGTCGGCTCCGCCACCACCGGCCCTGCCGCACCAGCTCCGCTCCGCTCCTTTCCTTCCGCCGCCACCGGCCCTGCCGCACCAGCTCCGCTCCGCTCCTTTCCTTCCGCCGCTACTGCAACATACCACCCCACCCTATCATCTTCATCCTTCCAAACGGCCACCGTCTCACCATCTCCGGTGAATTCCGACAATTCTCCGGCCACCATCTTCATCCTTCCAAACGGGTCCTATGTTGTTCAAATCAAGCATCTGGTCAGTGGTTAGTCAGCGGTGGAGAGATGGGGGCACTGGTCGGAGGAGAAGACGGTGGTCCTCGGGCGTCGGCGGTGGGTTGAAGGTGAAGGTGAAGGTGATGGTGGAGGTGGGTTGAAGGTGGAGGTGGAGGATGTGGTGGTGCTGGGTTTTAAAGAGGGAGAGAGATAGAGGAAGAAGATCTAGGTTTTGAGGATGTGCAGATGTGTGAAGATGGTAGACAAAGGCTTTTTTTTTAAGCTAATACAATCAGTATTCAGATCTTATTTAAAAAAAAACAAACAGTCTGCAAGGGCTTATGTCTGCCCGCCTACAGACATAGGCTCCTTGCAGACGTTTTAAGCAAAAACAAACAGCCCCTAAGTCTTCTTGGGATATTGTGGGTGAAGATGTGACCTCCGCAGTGCTAGAATTTTTTGATAATGGCAAACTGTTAAAACAACTAAATCACACTATTCTGGCTCTTGTTCCTAAAGTTGATATTCCGGACTCGGTGATTGACTATCGTCCGATATCGTGCTGTAATGTATTGTATAAGTGCATAAGCAAGATCATTACGGATCGAATCAAGGGTAGTTTGGAGAGATTGGTGAGTATTAATCAGTTTGCTTTCATTCCTGGAAGGAAAATTTCGGACAATATCTTGCTAACTTAATGATGCATAATTACCATTTGAATAAGGGCCCTGCTAGATGTGCGTTCAAGATAGATATACAGAAAGCCTATGATACGGTCAACTGGGAATTCTTAGAGAATGTGCTTAAGGCTTGTGGTTTTCATCATAGGATGGTTGCATGGATTATGGAGTGTGTTACTACGACGTCGTTTTCTGTTAGCATTAATGGTAATCTGCATGGTTATTTTAGAGGAAAACGGGGGTTGAGGCAAGGTGATCCTATGTCGCCATACCTTTTCACGTTTTTTTTTTTGGGTAAAGGGTTACCCCGGTGATTCTATATATTCACAACCAAGCACAAAACAAGTAATGTAGAGAGACTACACTAGTTCAATCATGAGACATGCCCCATGAAAGTAGAAACAAGTTCAACCAAAAAACAACCAAACAAGAACCAAAAGACTACTAGACTAAACTCTAGAAATGAAAACACAAAAACACTTAATCAGCCACCATCGTCATCAACTTCCCCATTCACTTCCCAATCTTCTAGAAGCTTTCGCACACTAGCAGTATTTTTTAGCTTAGCTCCCATCAGCTTGTATCGAACCGTCTTCAAAATAATTTCACTAAGCAGCTCCGGTGGTCTCAACTGATTCTTGAATAGCCGAGCATTCCTTTCTTGCCATATGAAGTAAGAAGCCGCTGCAACTAGAAGTTTAGCAACATAAATCACAGCCGATTTTGAACGAGCACGAACAAGCAACCAATCAACAATATCCCTCCATTGCGGACTAACCGATGTCATAGCCACCTTTTGCCGCACTATATGCCAAACTTGAGACGAATACTTACATTCAAAGAAGAGATGAGGATGAGAATCAATGTTCTCATAACATAAAAGGCAACACATCATATTCATATTCTTTCGCCTAGAGATATCCCAATTCAGAATTTTGTCTTGAGTTAAAAGTTTACCTTTAATGACCAACCACATCAAAAATGCGTGCCGAGGAATACACTGCGAGAACCAAACAATATTGCACCAATTAACTTCCGGCTCTCTATGCCGAACCGAATGCCAAACAGCCGAAGAAGAGAACTCGGTTAAGTCACTACCATCCCTCCATAATAATCTATCATTCTTTGTCGGATTTAAGTGCACCTGATCTAGTTGAATTAGCACTGGAAACAGGTCTCTCCAAGCCATAGGCCAGCTCCAAGTACCATGTGAATAGACATTGGCCACCGAATCATCTAGACTAAAATCCGCATCAGTAATGGTTCTTGGTGACAAAAAGTCACCTAACGGTCCCATGTCACACCAGTAATCGAACCAAGCTGAAGTCGAAACTCCATTACCTAATTCCGACCATACATGATTCCTGATGAGCGGACGCATTTGAATCAACTTTCTCCAAGACCAACAGCAATTAGAAGGATTTTTGCAAACCCAAAAACTCTTGCCTTTTAATCGATAGCTTTGAACCCAAGCAACCCACAACGAATCTCGGTTAGAAACGATACTCCAAATGTGAGAAGCCATAAGAGCCTTATTCATATCCCCAATACGTCTAATGTGACACCTGTGTCACTTCAACCATCAAACAAATTCCAAACCAATGAAATATTGTATTTCATACTTGGGATTTGTAAAAATATGTGTATCGTTTGCACATATCTACTCTTGTTCGATTTTAAGCTTTAAATCGCTTTCTGGAGGGTTATACGCGCTCTGATGCGTAAATATAACCAGTTTAATACAACGAACACTCCGGAATAGTGAAATATACTTAACATACCTTAAATAACCTTTACATAACTTAGAAATAAGTTTTAAAGGCTTTGGTATGGCAAAAACAAGTTAAATCGCTTACAGGGACTAAACTTGACAAACTGCGAAAGTATGCCAATTTGAACTGTAACAGACATTCCGGAACATGACCATAAGTTAAATATACCATAAATATCCTTCACATAGCTTAGAAATAGGCTTTGAGGGGTTCGGTGTGCTAAAATAAACTTTTGGGTCATTCAGGGACTAAAAGCGTCAAAAAGTGCACAAGTTTGCATTTTCGCGCATAACTTACATTCTGGATACATCCGGACATCCAAAAATTTATGTAAGCACTAAAACATTTTATTTTAGTGTTTGGCATAAGAAAAATCCATTCGTCACGCAATTTGGATCGTTTTTCGCGCTTATGCGCATTCCGTCGTAATTAAGCGAACATCGCGATCGTACGACCAAACGAACCAACATCCGGCATATTTTTGAGCATGTTTCATGTCCACAATGTTTAGGCATCATTTTAGGGCCTTAAAGTTGGCTCTACGGGCCTTAGAAGTGTCGGAAATGGCATAAACACCTAACTGGGACTGAAACTGTCATTTAACAAACTTGGTTCTGATCAGACATGGCCATGCGGCCCGCGTAAGGTTTGTGTGCATCTTTACGCGGCCCGCGTCAGGCTCCCAGAATAGATAAGACTGATTAGTCAGCAGATTTCAGCTGATTAAACCTCATCCACACACTCACACTTGCCCTTTCAGCTCATTAGGGGCCATTTTTAGTCACCACAACATTTCAACAAGTGTACGCATGAGATTCGATCACGTTATTCAAGAAACGATCTTAACGGTTCGGGAAATACTATAAATACCCCACCCCCATTTGCTTCAGACCCACAAGAATCTGATAAAAAAGACTCTAAGTTGGAACCATTGTTTCATACCTGAGTTAATTTGATCTAGATTAGCATTCGGGGACCCTTCGTAAGTATTCCTTCGTTCTTTTATTGCTTTTCGAGTCCGAAAGTCAAACTTTGTTTGACTTTCTTCATTGACCAGTTTATGGTCAATGCGAAGTTCGTTTGAACTTCGCAACGTGATTGTAATTACGATGGTTATAGTCCCTTGTGACTATGCCTACTGATTACCACGTTGTCTAGGGTCGTAGGGCAAGCGATCTAATAAATCGCTTATACCTTCGAACCCGGCCCATTTGGTCGATCATTAGGATCCGACCAAACACATTAGGTGACCATAGTATATAGTGTCACACCCTGGCTTTTGCGGAAGCGTGGGTTTATTTGGTGTGACTTCTTAATACCACAGCAACAATCACAACAATGCTATATGATAGAATACGGATGTTCATCCATTAAAATAATTGAAAATGCATAACATATTGTCTAAAAACGTTAACCACCATAGACGTTACAAAAACATGACTTGTTTAAAGAGAATTCAAAAGACTCGACGATAAACTACCAACGACACAAGAATTTGAGACATGCAACTCGTCCAGGAAAGAGTTACACTTCCCAAACCTAGACTCCGGATGACATCCTTAAATGGTACGCAGCTTAATCATGCATCACTCGCCAGATCCAAACTAATTCCCTGAAATACATGTAGTTTAAAAAGTCAACAAAAAGTTGAGCGAGTTCATGTGTAAGTGAGTATATAAATGCCTTTAAAAATGTCTGTATAAGTAAAATCCCTGGTATGTAGCAATTAAGGAAAACCCTGATCACCATTGGGTTGCAAAACCAATAGTATGTGTGAAATGATGCAGGAAGAGTCAAACCTAGCAAATTTGTCTCCGGTATGAAGACATAGTCACCACTATGGGCCGCCCCGGCCTCATGGGTGTGGGCTCGCTACACCCAAATAGATCTATCACTCATGTCCCTTGGTCCTTCTATGAGGATTAATGGCCTTAAGTGTTGTGCCCACCACTCACATGATCGCGTAATAAAAACCCTCCTTAAGCTAACCATACCATAATAAAAGTCTGTAAATGTCTGTAAATATCTGTAACATGTATTTCACCCCCGAAAAGTAAAACTGAAAATAGTTAAGAGAAAAGGGGGACATGAACTCACTGTAATGCGTCTTGAACCGAAACTCAAAGTCTGACTGCTACACGACAACCTACACGTACTAATGTCTATTAGACGAACGGGTCGTGCCTTGGCTTAGAGTTTAATATTTAGAGTTGCGTTACTTATAAAGATTCGTGTGATAAATATTTGCTCGTTTAATGTTCTAGTAGATTATAGTCTTAGAAAGCAAATATATACTAAGTGTTATAATTTTCGGAAAATTTTGCCATAGCCTCCTCTGTAAGTAGAGGTGTCCATGCATAAAAACATATCATTTTCTTTTACAAGTATCTCATAAGGTGTTCCCACATAGCCAACCCGACAAATCTACATGCAAAACCCTAACTACGCCTTTTCAGATTTATTACACAAAACAGGACTGTTTTCGAGTATTTAAATAAAATAGTTATCCTTTCCCAAAAATTCTCAAATTTTTACAGTAGGTCATATATAATCCACGATTTATTGTGTAAAAATTTCGGATATCAGTTCATTACCAATTTTATATAAAAATTCTTTTACTCAACTGCAATCAGATTTGATACATTCTGATAGCAGTTTTACGGAAAAATTCACTAAAAATCAATCGTGAGTCGGATTGTCGAAATTCCAGTTGGAGGGTCACGGAAACATCCGTGACCATCTACAGTAAAAATTCCATGAGCTGATTCTGCTCAGGTTTTAAGTTTTGACTCTGATTTCAACACACTTTTTCAGCAGAAATATTTCAGCTTTGAGATGCTGTCCAAAATAATACTTTAAAAATAGTAAACGGTCTCGAAAAATTACGATTCCAGTTTCATTAGTTCATATATTCAAAATTACACAATTTAGACTCCAGAACTTAAATTTTTCGATTAAAAACGAACCCGTTACAGCCTGTTGAATGGGCTGGAAAATCTCAATCAGCAAGCTGTTTTTATGGTAGAAGTTACTAAAACTCATAAACAAAGACCCTAACCAAGTTTTATCTATGTTTTAATGTTCAAACACTAAGCATGCATTTACCAAGCTTAAACCAACCAGATTTCAATTTCAAACAAACTTTTTATGAAGGGTTTTTATGCAGAATTTTAAGTTCACATTTTAGTGTGCAAGCTTTGTGTGTGTCATGAACATTCAAACAAACATAACAAGAATCAAAGTAGAACAAGAGTGTGGAGGGACATACTTCTAGCACAAAGCTAGGGTAGTAATCTTAGGACAAGATGATGGTGAAAGAGCTTGAACAAGACTTCTTGGGAGCACTTCAACTTCACACTTCTATGGAGGATCTTCACAACTTGCAAGAGAGCTTTAGGTGGAAGAAGATGGAGATGTGAAGGTGATGGTGATGATTTTCGGTTATGAGAGAGGGGGGGGGGTATATGGGCCGAAAATTAAGAGAGAGAGAGGAGAAGATTGGTGTGTAATGCTAGAGTGAATGATGAGTTTTCTTGGAACTTGAAGGATTCTCTTACAACTTTGGCTAGTCTTACAAGCATTGCACAAGATCTAAACCAATGGGGTAATGAGGCAAAAAGAAGATGATTAAGGTGGGCCATGGCTGATTTCGGTTGGGGGGGGGGGGGGGGGTTAAGTGTAAGTATGTTGGTAATTAGTAGGTAGAAAATAAGAGGTTAAGGGTATTTCCAAGTATAGTGGGTATGTGACATGTTTCTAAAGCGCGTAAGGATTTATCGTGACCATAAATAATTAAGAAAGGTAAAATAATAATTCTGAATATTTTAGTGTCCCGGAAAAATATCTGGTTGTTCGGTTACGTATCGTTCCGTTAAAGCGTTTAATCGTACCGTATAGTGTCCTTTGTGTACCTTTTCGTAACGGAAACATTCCTGGTACTTAGGAAAGTATACAGGACCACTTTGTTATATTCGTATACTCTCCTGGTATAATAAAATGCTGAATTAAATAAAAGAGAGCAGAATTTTGTAATTAACGCATGTTTTAGGCACTTCCCGACACTATATCTATCACCTAATGACGCAGTCTTATGGTCCTCATCTCCCTACACTACAAACCAGTGTAGTACTCTATCCCTGGCTCATACTGGCCATAATAATATTGTCTGTCTAAGTGCTGGCATTGTCAGCATTATTTCTGAATCAACCGTTCAGTGTGTCAACTGTGCTAAGTGCATCAAGTATGTCACTAATGTAGGTGTGTAATGAATGGAGCGACTGTATAAATATGATGCATGTATATATGATATGGAATCATAGAGCAGTCTAAATTATCAGTTGTAATTGAGCACAGTAATTAAGTACGTAATTAAGGTTAATTAATTTGTACAGTACCTGAAATTTTGAGGGTTGTCACATTCTCCCCCCGTTAAGAAAATTTCGTCCCGAAATTTTAGGTCCTACGCCTAGTTGTAGGGGTCTTAGGGAATAAATGTGGGTACTTGGCCTTCATACGATCCTCACGTTCCCACGTGAATTCTGGCCCATGTCTAGCGTTCCATCGCACTTTGACTAGCTTGACACTACTCCGGCGTGTCTTGTTAATCTTCCAATCAGTGACCTCGACAGGTTCTTCAACAAAGTGGAGTGTGTCGTCGATGTGAACTTCGTCAGCAGGAATGACAACGGTGTGTTGAGTTGGACTCCGTTTCAGGTTCGATACATGGAATGTATCATGAACACCATTGAGTTCAGCAGGCAGGTCCAACTTGTATGCTACAAGCCCAATCCTTTGCAGGATTCTGAAAGGGCCAATGTAACGCGGATTCAATTTCCCACGCTTCCCAAAGCGTGTCACACCCTTCCACGGTGAAACCTTTAACAACACCATATCCCCAACTTGATACTCCACGGACTTCCTGTCTGGATCTGCGTAGGCTTTCTGTCTGTCGCGAGCCGCCTCGATGCGTTTTCGAATTTGCGCGATCTTGTCTGTCGTCTCTTGAACGATTTCGGGACCAGCGAGCTGTCTATCACCTGCATCAACCCAGCATAGTGGTGATCGACACTTGCGTCCGTAAAGAGCTTCAAATGGCGCGGCTCCAATACTTGTGTGGTAGCTGTTGTTGTACGAAAATTCGACCAATGGTAAATGATTATCCCAGCTACCACCTAGATCCATTACACATGCTCTCAGCATGTCCTCCAATGTCTGAATAGTTCTTTCACTTTGGCCATCAGTTTGTGGATGAAATGCCGTGCTCATATTCAACTGCGATCCAAAAGCTTCTTGGAAGGATTGCCAAACCCTTGATACAAATCTCCCATCTCTATCTGAGATAATTGAGAGAGGCACTCCATGACGTGTGTCACACCCCCAAAATCCACACGCGGAGTACTACCGCTTGGAGGCGTGACATGACCAGGATCAAGCCACCAATCATATTGAACATAAGTATAAAGTAAAAGTCATTCATCAATACGATAGGTGTTTCCAAAACCAAATATAAACAAGTGTGTAGCGGAAGCATTAATGTAAAACCCAACATAAGTTTAAGTACAAAATGTCATAATGTTTAACAACACATTCACGATCCATGTCCACAACGACCGTGCCTCCCGTGCAAGCTCCAAAAGTACCTAAGGTCCTGCAAGGCATGTAACAGAGAGTCAACAAAAAGTTGAGCGAGTTCACAGAAAGTAATGCGTAATAGTATGTTTGTTTGTAACATGTGGCTCTACTGGGCCGGTAGTAAGTTCTATTGGTGGGGGCTTCCCGTGTTGTATAACCACTAGACTATTTGTAACCATATGTGTTCTTCACAACCGAGAACAGTTATACGTACAAGTGTTACGTAGGTTTTACGTAAGTATCCTTCCCAACCGAGGATAGGGGTACGCGGGGGTTTACGTAGGTTTTACGTAAGTGCCTGACACAACCGAGGCAGTAGTAAATATAGGTTCACGTAGGTTTTACGTGAGTATCCTTCACAACCGAGGATAGCGAATAGCATAAGTATACGTAGGTTTTACGTATGGGTCCTGCACAACCGAGGACGATGGTATGGTAGTCTAGTAATAATGTCCGCATGAATCTATTCAACCTTATTCCTTAAATCCCATTCCCAAGCCCTGGGAATCCCATGCCTTGGTAGAAGTGTGAACTCACCTTGTTTGCTCGGTATGCTAAGTTATATGCTCACAGTAAATCAGTCAAGTCCTATAGTGCACGTATGTTCAGTCAGTTTACGTTCGTAATGTTTCACATGTAACTAGCATCACAGTAATATCACAGAGTGTGTTTGACAGTTAATATTGTGCATTGTATAAACAATTAATCATTCCATACGAGGTTTCAAGTCACATGCAAGTCCCTTACTAAGTTGTTACACTTAACAGAGTTAATCCACTTAACAGGATTGACTAGTTTATTAAGTTTAGCATGTCTAACCAAGTTAATAACTAAACAGCCTTAACAGATGTTTACATATTTAACAGAGTTAAATAAAGTAACTGAGTTAATCAAGTGATTAGCTTAATTGAATCACATATTAATGGCATTAATTATTTACAGTATACATGTTGTCTAACACACCCTAGTGCCGAAATCACATAAGAGCCGAAAACACTAGGTGGGCCGAAAACACATATGGGCCGAAATCCCTTATGTTGCCGAAAACCCCCATTAGCCGAAATCACCTATGGCCAAAAACCAAATAGTGCCGAAAACCCCTTACTGGGCCGAAAACACCCTCAATGCCGAAAACCCTTTGGGCCGGACTGTTTGGGCCGAAATCACTTCATGTGATTTCGTCCACCTTCCTTTGTGGGGGTGTTTTCGTGACTGTTCATCATCTTCACCAACTCACTGTAACTTAAAACCCAGTAACTATCTCATTACAGAAACATGTTTAATCATCTACAAGCCATTTAAATCAATCATTGATATGTAATATATAATTTGCCAACATTATATGATACCAGGACCCCGATTTAATCAGTTTATCATCCATTAACATATACCCACTGTTGTTCAAAATATCAAATATACACACAATTCATGTATGATAATTATCTAACAAGCACACTATGATAATTCACATATTCACATATATACATCCATCATGATTAAACATCCAATAATCATAAGATAAGCATCTAAACAACTGAACATGAAGATCACTAACCAATGATTTAACAGAGATTTTTGCTTCAAGATGAGGAACTCTTTTGTGGGTTTTTCAGATGTAGAGAGAGAGACAACAAAGTGATAAGATGTGGTTTGGAAAATTTGAGACTTCTCTGAGAAGTTTGGTTTATAAAAATGATTATACAAAATATCTAAATACTGGGCCATGGGTCAAGCCCATGTCTGATTTCGTGGTCATCAGTGGGACGAAAACACCTAAAGTGTTTTCACCACTTGGGTGATTTCATGAATAATTGTTCTCAGTAAGTTCCAACCTTATATAACATATGTTCAAATAATAACACCTTATTAACATACAGCCACATATAAAGATGTATATGGATCCCAAGTATAAAATGTCAAACACGGTACTATTTAACGTTTTACAAACGTAAGCGTTGTGAAACAACGAGTCGTATTAACAACAACTAGAACAATAATAAAAAAAAATTTACGTGCACTAAATGCGAAGATAGAAATCTTGGAAACTCGAGTTGTCACAACGTGCCACAATCTCTCGCATGTAAATCTCCGCAAGTTTACTCGTGTTGTCTTTCTCTTTGATCGGCAAGAAGTGTGCAGACTTTGTTAGACGATCTACTATTACCCAGATCGTGTCGTGGCCCTTGGGTGTCTTCGGCAGTTTCGTTATGAAGTCCATAGAAATTTGTTCCCATTTCCATTTGGGTATTTCAGGTTGCTGCAGGAGACCTGAAGGCTTTTGGTATTCGGCTTTTACCTTGGCGCATGTTAAGCATTTACTAACATATACCGCAACATCGCCTTTCATCCTTGGCCACCAATAGAAATCCTTAAGATCTTGGTACATTTTATCCGCTCCTGGATGAATCGAGTACCGCGACTTGTGAGCTTCGTTGAAAATGACTTTTCTTAAACCGCCGAACAGGGGAACCCAAATTCGTTTCATGAAGCACAGAGTTCCTTCTTCGTTTGGTATCAACTGCTTTTCCATCCCTCGGAGGTATTCATCCTCAATGTTCCTTTCTTTGAGAGCTTCTCTCTGCGCGGCACAAATGCGCAAAGGGAGGTCTGTCTGGACGATCATCTCCAAAGCCCTAACCCTTATGGGCTTGATCCTTTCTTTCCGACTTAGGGCATCGGCGACCACATTCGCCTTCCCTGGGTGATACTTGATCTCACAATCGTAGTCGTTCAACAATTCAACCCAGCGCCTCTGCCTCATGTTTAGTTCCTTTTGATTGAATATATGCTGCAGGCTCTTATGATCAGTGAAGATCGTACATCGTGTGCCGTATAAATAATGTCGCCAGATTTTTAATGCAAACACCACCGCGCCCAGTTCCAAATCATGGGTGGTGTAATTTTTCTCGTGTATCTTCAGTTGGCGTGAGGCATAGGCTATAACTTTCTGGCGTTGCATCAACACGCAACCCAAACCTTGATGCGAGGCGTCACAATATACCACGAAGTCTTCCGTGCCTTCGGGTAGAGATAGAATCGGTGCGTCACAAAGCTTGTTCTTCAATAACTGAAACGCTTCTTCTTGCTTGTCACCCCAATCAAACTTCTTGTCTTTCTGCGTGAGTGCGGTCAGGGGTTGAGCTATTTTCGAGAAATCCTCAATAAACCTTCGATAATAGCCAGCCAAACCTAAGAACTGTCGAATCTCAGTTGGCGTCTTTGGAGTCTCCCAATCCTTGATTGCCTCGATCTTTGTGGGATCAACGTGAATTCCATTTCCATTTACCACGTGTCCAAGAAACTGGACTTCGCGTAGCCAAAACTCACACTTTGAGAACTTAGCGTATAACTTCTCCTTCTTAAGTAGCTCTAGGATAGCTCTTAAGTGCTGTTCATGCTCGTCCTTTGTCTTCGAGTAGATTAGAATGTCATCGATAAACACGATCACAAACTTATCCAGGTACGGCTTGCAAACTCGGTTCATCAGGTCCATAAAAACTGCCGGTGCGTTTGTCAATCCAAATGGCATAACCAAGAACTCATAATGTCCATAACGAGTTCTGAATGCCGTCTTCGGAATACTTTCCTCTTGTATTCTGAGTTGATGGTATCCTGAGCGAAGATCGATCTTTGAGTAGAAGCTTGAACCTTGCAGCTGATCGAACAGGTCATCAATTCTCGGCAAAGGATAACGGTTCTTGATAGTCAACTTGTTAAGCTCGCGGTAGTCTATACACATACGAAAGCTACCATCCTTCTTTTTAACGAACAGGACCGGAGCTCCCCAAGGTGAGAAGCTTGGTCTGATGAATCCTTTATCCAATAGCTCCTGAAGTTGTGTCGACAACTCCTGCATCTTTGATGGTGCAAGCCTATAGGGTGCCTTGGCTACAGGCGCGGCGCCTGGAACCAAGTCAATATGGAACTCGACTTGTCGTTGCGGCGGCAACCCCGGCAAGTCTTCTGGAAAGACTTCAGGATATTCTCTTACGACTGGAATGTCTTCAATCCTTGGCTCAGCAGCTTCTTTATCCATGATGTGTGCCAAAAAGGCAACACACCCCTTCCGTAAACACTTTCTAGCTTTCAGACAGCTAATGATTCTCAGTGGCGTATCACGCTTCTCTCCGTGTACTATGATCGTCTCTTCATCCGTCATTGGGATGCGGATGGTCTTCTCGTGACAAACGATCTCGGCCTTGTTGCTCGATAACCAATCCATTCCCACTACCACGTCGAAGCTTCCCAACTTGACTGGTAGCAGATCTAGCTTAAATTCGTGTCCTCCCAATTCTATCATGCATCCCCTGATGACTTCTCCCGTTTCAATTAATTTCCCATTCGCTAATTCGATCGAGTATGGAACGTCTAATTTACTAGTGGCCAACCCAAGTATATTCTTAAACTCTAACGATACGAAACTATAATCGGCACCAGTATAAAAAAGAACAGATGCAAAGCGTTGGTTTATAGGGAACGTACCGGTGACAACGTTCGGATCTTGGCGCGCCTCCCTCGCACCAATGTTAAAGATTCGGCCTTGCGCCTGATTCAGCTTTGGGCAATCTCTTTTGAAGTGCCCAGTGTCGCCACAGTTGAAGCATCCTGGCCCTCGGCCATTTCCATTACCATTTCCACCTCGATTTCCGTTGTTTCCTCGATTTCCGGCTTGATTGGCGACATTCCCACGATTACCATTTCCCCCATTATTCCCTTGTGGCCGGTTTCCATTACCACGGTTGTTGTTATTGAAATTCCTTTGGCCACCCTGGCCCGATCCAACCCAGCATGTCTCCTTTAAATGACCCGTCCTCCCGCAGGACTCACATTTTCTAAATCGGCATGGACCGGGGTGATGGAACTGGCAAATACCACACTTGGGCAGAGTGCCCATGTAACCCTTTCCTCTATTTTCATCACCGGTTCTGGCTCTGGCCGGTGTGCTCGAATCACCCCTCTTGCTCACATTGCTCGTACTCTGCTTAAAGTTAGAAAACTTCCGTTTGTTATCGCCAGCTGACTCGGCATGAGTCTCCTTCTTCTTGGTTTCAGAAATCGAGAACTTGTCCAACCTTACTGCCTCCTCCGTAAGTGCCACACTAACGTCAATTGCTTCCGTAATCGTCGCTGGTTTGGACGTGGTTATCATACTCAGAATTTGGGGTGCCCATCCCCAGATAAAACGCTCGATCCTTTTGAACTCCGGTGTAACCATATAAGGTACCACAAGTGACAAGTCGTGGAATCTCTGAACATATTCTGCGATTTTGGGACCGTCCATCTTTAAATGCCAAAACTCTGTTTCCAGTCTCTGGATCTCAGCTCTGGAGCAATACTTCCTGCGCATCAGCTCTTTCAGTTCAGCCCAAGTCATGGCGTACGCTGCGGCCTCTCCAAGGGTTTGAACTTGGAGATTCCACCATGAGAGGGCACCGTCAGTGAAGAGCCCAGAGATGTATGTAACTTGTTGTCCCGGCGCACATCTGCTCATTCTTATTGTTGTTTCAGTCTTCTCGGTCCAGCGGGTAAAAGCCACGGCACCTCCAGTGCCATCGAAGTTTAGTGGCTTGCAATCTAAGAATTGCTTGAAAGTACACCCTGTACAAGCAATGTTATTATTAGTAGTCGCGCATAAATCATCCAAATATAGTGTAATGTGTCTCCTATGACTGATCATTACCATTCGGGGGGTTGTTGTTGTTGTTGATATTCCCGCTCGATCCTGGTTGGGATGCTTGATATTGCGCAATAGCAGCCGCGATGATCCCTTGTAGTTCGGCCTGGTTAGTTGGCATGCGTGCTTCACGTCGTGGAGGCATTTTCTAGAGGATGTTTCACGTTGGTCAGGTCATAGTAGCATACAATCATATGTGTATGTAGTAACATTTATTATTTACATAACATCTCATGTCATAACCATAACAAATAATCAACAATGCATGAAATTTGAAGACTTATAACTTAAGTTTCATAACAAATTCACCATTATAGTCTCACAATTACATCATGTGTCAAAATATATTAGGGCTACATCACCCTTGTCCGAGTACAATAACCAATAAATCAAAACGTGGTCTCAAAAGGTCTTCATAATCACGGCTCGAGCACTGTCTTCTCACTAGGAGTAGCTTGTCTGTAGAAGATCTGGAATCCCTGTTGCCCCGAATATCCCTAAGCTGATGGTGGAGGAGGAGGTGGATAACGAGAGAAAATCAATCGGCGCAACTGCACCAAGTCCTCCTCAAGTGCATAGGCAAAACGCAATACGAAAGCAACCTGTCGATCGAGAGGGAGGAACTGAACGTCTGAGTCCTGAAACAATGGAAAGGAAGTGTGCGATGCTGGAAACTGAGTCTGACAGGGACAGTGAGGATGTGGAGCTCTCTCCAATCGCTGGACACATCGCCTCAAGGCGTCTTGCTGAAACTGTAGTGACGCGAGCGTGTCCTCTACAGAGAATCCGTCATGGAAGTAAGGGTCGGGTACAGGCGTGACATGGGGTGCTGACCATGGGGACGGTTCGCCCATCGGGGCTAAAACCGGATGAGTAGTGTGCGGGGTAGATGCAAACGGTAAGGTGGTATGGGAAAAATAAGACATGAAGGGTGCAGTAGATGACATGGATGGGTCAAAACCGGGATAAGGACATTGCGGTAAGAACTGGCTATCCTCTGGCATGAATGGGGTGTGGCCGAAAAGCTGGCTCGACGATCCCTCCCCAGGTTGGGGTGGAGGGATGTCCTGAAGGAATGTGATGGGAAGGTCGGTACGATGGGTATCGGACACGGATGGAGGAAACAAGGGAGCATCGAGTGGTACAGCGATGGGTGCGGGAGGGGGAGTGACTGGGACTACATACGGAGGGTAGTCATCCTCCTCAATCCATCCATTGTTGGAGTAGGCGTACCTCGGGTCCATGTGGGTGGCGAACGGTGCAAGGTCGTCAAAAATATCCATGGGATCGGGTATGGGTGCTATAGCTGGTATCTCGGCGGCTGATGGTGCAACAGCGGGGGTTATCAGTGACAGTAACAGGGTCAATGGCAAGAGTGGGCTCGGAAATGACTGGAGCGGGCTGATAATCAGCAAGTATGGCAGGAATCGGATCATCTGGATGAACAGGAGCCTCAGCAGGCTGCTCCAACTCCATCTCCTCATCAGCGTCCATGCGAGGAATGTAACCGAGTCCCAACAGTGGGGTATGAGAAGCTGTCGACTCGGAGGAATCTGAAGCAGACGAATCAGACTGAACCTCCCTAACGGAAAGCTCGACCATGGGAAAAATAGGATCAACAACTGGAACATCGACAACTGGAACGCCGTCCTCCACCGGGGCCCCACCATCCTGGTCTCCCTCCGGGGGACCCTCGATGGGTAGAACGACATCATCACCGGGTAACATATCGAGAGGTTGTTCCTCAAAGGGAACTGCAGCAAGAGGAAGAGGAGCAGGGATCGGGACGAGGGGTAGATCCCCTCCTGGCGGGCCATCAGCAAAGGGCATGTCGCCTCCGAAGTCCGGTAGGGCGAAGGGCTGAAAGTCATCTTCGTCAGTGCTCGTGTAGTCCGAAGTAAAAACTCCCGAGTCCGTGGCCATCTCGTCATCGAAAGTAAAGGCCATCGGGTCACTCGTATTAGATACTCCGCTGCCGGAAGATGCCATGGTGTCTGTAACACAACCACAATATATGCACACAAATAAGGTAAGCATGTAAATAACAATAATGAAATCATGTATGCATCCTAGTCTTTCCATAATATTCCTCCAAATCTCTAAACCGAACTCCCTAGTCTCTCAGACTACCTTGGTCTCTAAGACCAATCTCCCAGTCTCTAAGACTAAATCTTTCCCAATCTCTAAGATTGAACTCCCTCAGTCTCTAAGACCGAAATAAATTTTTTTTTGAAAAGTGTATTTGTGCCTTTTTGGTTTGTAAAAATGTTTGTGCCCTGGATCTGGACTTTTAGTGTATGCAAATGTAAAAATGTTAGAAAACATTTTCGTGAGAGCCCTAGTGATCATAGTCTAGACTCGAGAATGAATCCTAGTTCGCTATGATCGAGGCTCTGATACCAAGCTGTCACACCCTGGCTTTTGCGGAAGCGTGGGTTTATTTGGTGTGACTTCTTAATACCACAGCAACAATCACAACAATGCTATATGATAGAATACGGATGTTCATCCATTAAAATAATTGAAAATGCATAACATATTGTCTAAAAACGTTAACCACCATAGACGTTACAAAAACATGACTTGTTTAAAGAGAATTCAAAAGACTCGACGATAAACTACCAACGACACAAGAATTTGAGACATGCAACTCGTCCAGGAAAGAGTTACACTTCCCAAACCTAGACTCCGGATGACATCCTTAAATGGTACGCAGCTTAATCATGCATCACTCGCCAGATCCAAACTAATTCCCTGAAATACATGTAGTTTAAAAAGTCAACAAAAAGTTGAGCGAGTTCATGTGTAAGTGAGTATATAAATGCCTTTAAAAATGTCTGTATAAGTAAAATCCCTGGTATGTAGCAATTAAGGAAAACCCTGATCACCATTGGGTTGCAAAACCAATAGTATGTGTGAAATGATGCAGGAAGAGTCAAACCTAGCAAATTTGTCTCCGGTATGAAGACATAGTCACCACTATGGGCCGCCCCGGCCTCATGGGTGTGGGCTCGCTACACCCAAATAGATCTATCACTCATGTCCCTTGGTCCTTCTATGAGGATTAATGGCCTTAAGTGTTGTGCCCCACCACTCACATGATCGCGTAATAAAAACCCTCCTTAAGCTAACCATACCATAATAAAAGTCTGTAAATGTCTGTAAATATCTGTAACATGTATTTCACCCCCGAAAAGTAAAACTGAAAATAGTTAAGAGAAAAGGGGGACATGAACTCACTGTAATGCGTCTTGAACCGAAACTCAAAGTCTGACTGCTACACGACAACCTACACGTACTAATGTCTATTAGACGAACGGGCCGTGCCTTGGCTTAGAGTTTAATATTTAGAGTTGCGTTACTTATAAAGATTCGTGTGATAAATATTTGCTCGTTTAATGTTCTAGTAGATTATAGTCTTAGAAAGCAAATATATACTAAGTGTTATAATTTTCGGAAAATTTTGCCATAGCCTCCTCTGTAAGTAGAGGTGTCCATGCATAAAAACATATCATTTTCTTTTACAAGTATCTCATAAGGTGTTCCACATAGCCAACCCGACAAATCTACATGCAAAACCCTAACTACGCCTTTTCAGATTTATTACACAAAACAGGACTGTTTTCGAGTATTTAAATAAAATAGTTATCCTTTCCCAAAAATTCTCAAATTTTTACAGTAGGTCATATATAATCCAAGATTTATTGTGTAAAAATTTCGGATATCAGTTCATTACCAATTTTATATAAAAATTCTTTTACTCAACTGCAATCAGATTTGATACATTCTGATAGCAGTTTTACGGAAAAATTCACTAAAAATCAATCGTGAGTCGGATTGTCGAAATTCCAGTTGGAGGGTCACGGAAACATCCGTGACCATCTACAGTAAAAAATTCCATGAGCTGATTCTGCTCAGGTTTTAAGTTTTGACTCTGATTTCAACACACTTTTTCAGCAGAAATATTTCAGCTTTGAGCTGCTGTCCAAAATAATACCTTAAAAATAGTAAACGGTCTCGAAAAATTACGATTCCAGTTTCATTAGTTCAGATATTCAAAATTACACAATTTAGACTCCAGAACTTAAATTTTTCGATTAAAAACGAACCCGTTACAGCCTGTTGAATGGGCTGGAAAATCTCAATCAGCAAGCTGTTTTTATGGTAGAAGTTACTAAAACTCATAAACAAAGACCCTAACCAAGTTTTATCAATGTTTTAATGTTCAAACACTAAGCATGCATTTACCAAGCTTAAACCAACCAGATTTCAATTTCAAACAAACTTTTTATGAAGGGTTTTTATGCAGAATTTTAAGTTCACATTTTAGTGTGCAAGCTTTGTGTGTGTCATGAACATTCAAACAAACATAACAAGAATCAAAGTAGAACAAGAGTGTGGAGGGACATACTTCTAGCACAAAGCTAGGGTAGTAATCTTAGGACAAGATGATGGTGAAAGAGCTTGAACAAGACTTCTTGGGAGCACTTCAACTTCACACTTCTATGGAGGATCTTCACAACTTGCAAGAGAGCTTTAGGTGGAAGAAGATGGAGATGTGAAGGTGATGGTGATGATTTTCGGTTATGAGAGAGGGGGGGGGGGGGTATATGGGCCGAAAATTAAGAGAGAGAGAGGAGAAGATTGGTGTGTAATGCTAGAGTGAATGATGAGTTTTCTTGGAACTTGAAGGATTCTCTTACAACTTTGGCTAGTCTTACAAGCATTGCACAAGATCTAAACCAATGGGGTAATGAGGCAAAAAGAAGATGATTAAGGTGGGCCATGGCTGATTTCGGTTGGGGGGGGGGGGGGGTTAAGTGTAAGTATGTTGGTAATTAGTAGGTAGAAAATAAGAGATTAAGGGTATTTCCAAGTATAGTGGGTATGTGACATGTTTCTAAAGCGCGTAAGGATTTATCGTGACCATAAATAATTAAGAAAGGTAAAATAATAATTCTGAAAATATTTTAGTGTCCCGGAAAAATATCTGGTTGTTCGGTTACGTATCGTTCCGTTAAAGCGTTTAATCGTACCGTATAGTGTCCTTTGTGTACCTTTTCGTAACGGAAACATTCCTGGTACTTAGGAAAGTATACAGGACCACTTTGTTATATTCGTATACTCTCCTGGTATAATAAAATGCTGAATTAAATAAAAGAGAGCATAATTTTGTAATTAACGCATGTTTTAGGCACTTCCCGACACTATATCTATCACCTAATGACGCAGTCTTATGGTCCTCATCTCCCTACACTACAAACCAGTGTAGTACTCTATCCCTGGCTCATACTGGCCATAATAATATTGTCTGTCTAAGTGCTGGCATTGTCAGCATTATTTCTGAATCAACCGTTCAGTGTGTCAACTGTGCTAAGTGCATCAAGTATGTCACTAATGTAGGTGTGTAATGAATGGAGCGACTGTATAAATATGATGCATGTATATATGATATGGAATCATAGAGCAGTCTAAATTATCAGTTGTAATTGAGCACAGTAATTAAGTACGTAATTAAGGTTAATTAATTTGTACAGTACCTGAAATTTTGAGGGTTGTCACATATAGGGAATAACCTTCTGAAGTTATACCTTATGGTCGCTGCGTTTAAGTAGTTGTATGATAGGTAGTTTATATGCCTTAGGTAAATTACCAAAATGCCCTTTTTACGCCAAAATTCATATTAAGCATATGTAACATAACTTTTGGTATCTAAACTGATTTGACAACAATATTAGACATGTTAAGGCATATTTTACTTATCATAGGACTAGTTAGGCGGTCCGAACGCGTTTTACGCGAACGACGCGTTATGCTCTCTCTCCTTTAGGCGATTTCTGGTTCCTTCATGAATCCTCATGTTTTTTGTTGTGATCTTATGCATAACAGTCTGTGATTGGAGTTCTGATCTATCATAACTCTATAACGAACTTGTTAGCATTAGGGATCAATTTAAAACTAGGGTTTTTTCTTCTTCGTTGTTCATCGCCGCCCTAGTGATTATCTCCAATATCCTGATTTATTAACCTTATAGTATTGATTGCGGTTAACTGAGATTAATTTAGCTAGATCGATACTAGAGTTTAATCGATTAAGGGCAGAGGTTTTGATTTCAGGGTTTAAAGGATTAGGGTTTTTCGTTTTTTCTGACTGTTTGGTTTTCGGTTCTTAGTTTCTTCGTGCATGGTGTGTTCTTTCTTTGGTTATTGTGAGAGTTATATTTCCTACTATGGATGATCGTAACAAATCTGGAGATAATAATCAGGGTGATCGTGGGAAGCCCCCACTGCAGTTTAAGGGTATCTCTAGCCGTACATTGAATATCGATGGTAAGACAACTTGTCCTCGACGAGGGACGGTGATTTAAAACCAGGCTGATCCTAAGATGTTTAATGTGATTGATGAACTTGAGAAGGTTACGGTACCAGTCTCTATGGAAAGTTTGAAATTGGATAGTTTGGGTATGGAAAATAATCCTAGTATAGGAGTAGGACTTCATGGAGGTCAGCCAGAACATGGGAGTACGTCATCGTCCATGTCCTATGCAGATTCGCTACTTGCGGACAAGACAAAGAAGGTAAACTTTCGCTCTCTGGCTAGTCCGATAGTGCATGAGGGTTGTGATGTTGTGTTGCCGAGGGATTCTGTTAGGATGGTGCAAAACAAATTGGCTAACACGCTTTATGGGTATTTTTTGGGTGACCGAGTGGCTTTTCCGGTGGTTGAGTATTTTGTGAGGCTTAATTGGAAACAATATGGTTTACAAAAATCAATGATGAACGCAAACGGATTTTTCTTTTTCAAGTTTAATGATGATGTAGGTATGCGGAATGCTCTAAAAGCGGGCCCTTGGATTATTAGATCTCAACCTCTGATTCTCAATGAGTGGACTCCTACGACTAAGCTGGAAAAAAAGGAGGTGAAAAAGGTTCAGGTTTGGGTGAAAATCCATGAAGTTCCACTTGCGGCTTATACAGAAGATGGACTTAGCTTAGTGGCTACTACTATTGGTGTTCCTAAGATGCTTGATACTTATACCACGACTATGTGTAATGAGGTGTGGGGTAGAAGTAGTTATGCTCGGGCATTACTTGAAATTTCTGCTGAGAATGAGTTGAAAGAGGAAATTACTATAGCCATTCCAGAACCGGATGGGGAGGGGTTTGTGAAGGAGACCATGTATGTTGTGTATGAATGGAGTCCCCTTCGATGTGCTTCTTGTTGTGTCTTTGGTCACTCGAATGAATCTTGTCCGAAGCAACCTAAGAAAATAGGAAGGGCTATGAATGATAATCAATATCGGAACAATGGGAACCAAGGGCGTTCGGGTAAGAAGTCACCTGTTATTGATGAGGATGGATATATTGGGGTCTATGGTAAAAATTCTGCTAAGAAGACTGGAATCCAAGTTAACAAGCAGAAATCGAAATTCGAGTATAGGCCGGTTGTGGCTAAGCCGAAAGGGGAGATCAAATCAGGAAAAACCGTGAACAGATTCGAATCTACTAACCCGTTTGATGTGTTGAATGAGGTGAATACAGAAGATAAGGATGGGAGTAAAAAGGTAGGAGATGATGGTGGGTCTTATGATTCAGATGATGATGAAGTTACTGAGGTTTATAATGAAACAAATGATTTTCTTCTCAAAGGTTCTCAGAAGCCGATCACAAATACAGGGGCAAGCACTCCTAACCACGTAGTTACTGATGATTAGTCTTGCTGCATGGAATATAAGGGGGTTGAACCGCCCTCTGAAACAAAAGGAGGTTCGGAACATTGTAAAAGAGAGTAATCTGAGCTTCTGTGCTATTTTAGAGTCTCATGTTGATGTGGGTACTCTGAATAAAGTTTGTAAATCTGTTTTCCGTAATTGGGATTGGACGTCGAATGGTGGCCTTTGTGATAAGGGTACTAGGATCATTATTGGTTGGAATCCGGATGTCTTTGATGTTATGGTTCTGAACCAATCTTCTCAGGTGATACATGTTCAGATCAGGTTTAAGAGTGACAAAAAGTTGATGTTTTGTTCGATAGTTTATGCGGCTAACTATTATGTTTCTAGACGAGATTTATGGCAACAATTGTCGATGCATAAGGTGTTGGTTGGTAATCAACCGTGGGCTATCATGGGTGACTTTAATTCAGCTCTTAATATTGAAGATAAGTCCTTGGGAGCTTCTTCTATCTCGGTTGGTATGAGGGAGTTCCAGAATTGTCTTGATGATATTGAGGTTTTTGATATCAATCGATCGGGTCTTCATTTCACATGGAATCAAAAACCAAAGGAGGGGGCTGGGTTGCTAAAGAAAATCGATAGAGTGTTGGGGAATACACAGTTTGTGGTTGAGTATCCTAGCTCGGTTGCTTTTTTCCATCCGTATAGGCTGTCGGACCACTGCCCTTGCATCCTCAAAATCCCTAAAGCGGAGGTCGGTAAACATAAATCCTTTAAGTTCGCTAATTTTCTGATTCACAAGCCTGATTTTTTAGATATTGTGAAACGGTCTTGGATTTTAAGTGTTGATGGTGTGCATCAGTTCTGAGTTGTAAAGAAACTCAGGTCGCTTAAGGGTCCGTTTAGAGCTCTTTTATTTAAACAGGGTAATTTGCATCGGAAGGTTGTTGAGCTTCGATCTAAATTGGATGGTGTTCAAAGTTTTATTGATGCGGACCCGTCAAATGTTGACTTACGGGCTCAGGAGGCCTCTCTTACGCGTGAGTTTCAGGAAGCCTCTTTGGATGAGGAACGGTTTCTTAAGCAAAAATCAAAGGTGGATTGGTTACAAGCTGGTGATATGAACACGGCTTTTTTTTATTCATCTCTTAAAACTAGGAATCACCGTAAGAGGATTGATGTCATTAAGGATTTGAATGGCGTTATGTATGAAGGTGAGAATGTTCAACTGGCGTTAGTGCAACACTATGAAAATTTTTTGGGTTGTCAGGGTGATATTTCTATCAGTCCTTCGGCTGAGTTATTTGGTAATTCTTTGGATCCTGTTATTGCTACCAATATGGTTCGTCAGGTTACGGCTGATGAGGTTAGAAAGGCTATGTTTTTTATTGGTGCTGACAAAGCTCCAGGGCCAGATGGTTACTCTTCAGCTTTCTTTAAGGGTGCTTGGTCGGTTATCGGGGAAGACGTGTCCAACGCTATTATTGATTTCTTTTCAACGGGTAAACTTTTGCGAGAATTAAACCATACTCTAATTGTCCTTGTGCCGAAAGTTGCTACCCCATTTACTGTTACAGATTACCGGCCTATAGCGTGTTGCAATGTTTTGTATAAGTGCATTAGTAAAATTCTGGCGGATCGTCTTAAAGTGGCGCTAAATATGGTTGTTAACGTTAATCAGTCGGCTTTTGTCCCGGGTCGGAAAATTTCGGATAATATCTTGCTTACTCAGGAGCTCATGCACAACTATCATAGAAATGTGGGACCACCCAGGTGTGCTTTTAAAGTAGACATTCAGAAAGCTTACGATACCGTTGATTGGAGATTCTTAAGGAATGTGTTGCTGGGTTTTGGGTTCAATATTAAGATGGTGGATTGGATTATGACCTGTGTGTCTACCCCATCATACTCTGTTTGTGTTAATGGTAATGTCCATGGATATTTCAGAGGTAGACGTGGGTTGCGGCAAGGGGATCCAATATCTCCGTATCTGTTTACACTGGTTATGGAAATTCTAAGAGGTATCCTCCAACATGAAACAAAGATGGATTCTTCATTCAGGTTTCATAACAGATGTGAGAAGCAGCAGATTATTAACCTTTGCTTTGCAGATGATCTTTTTTTATTTGCTAGAGGAGATATCGGCTCGGCGAAGTGTATTATGGCGGCCCTTACTAATTTCGCTAATATGTCAGGTTTGGTCCCTAGTGTCCAAAAGAGTACGATCTTCTTTTGTAATGTTCCCCAACAGGTGAAGAATGCTATCCTAAATGTTATGCCGTTTGTGGAAGGCTCCCTCCCGGTTAGATATTTGGGAGTTCCTCTTATTTCCACAAGGCTTCTATATAAGGATTGTAGTGTCCTCGTTGAAGGCTTAGAGAAGCGTATTTCGAACTGGAAAAATAAGATGCTCTCGTTTGCGGGTCGGTTACAGCTTATCTTGGTTGTTCTCTCTTCGATGCACATTTACTGGTCATCGGTATTTATTTTACCATCTCGGGTGACGCATGATCTTGAAGCTAGAATGCGTAATTTTTTATGGAATCAAGATAGCTCGTATCAAAAAGGGAGGGCCAAAGTTTCCTGGAAGTCTATTTGCACCCCAAAGTATGAAGGAGGATTGGGAATTCGACGGATTGGTGATGTTAATAAAGCTCTCATGACTAATCATGTATGGAGTGTTATCACTAAACGGAAGTCTCTTTGGGTTGAATGGGTGTATGATTATAAACTAAAAGGTAAGAGTTTCTGGGTAGTAAAGGTTCCTACTAATTGTTCTTGGAGCTGGAGAAAACTTCTTCAGCTTCGGCCAATTATAAGAAACCATTTGTGGACTACGCTTGGGGATGGGATGTCGACATCAGCTTGGTACGACAACTGATGTGCGTTAGGGCCGCTAGGTAATTTTTTGTCTCCCAGAACCATTACGAGAGCAGGATTCAGATTGGATGACTTTGTTGCGGATGTTTATTCAGGAGGCGTTTGGCAATGGCCCATGGCTTGGAGGGATTTATTTCCTGTCCTTGTTCAACTAGATCATGTCCACCCGGTTGCTGGTAAGCGAGATATCATTCAATGGCGAGTAGGTGGTAATTTTTATGAGGTTTCGGCTTCACAGATTTGGGATTCTATTCGGTATAGAGATCAGGAGATCGAGTGGACTAAAGTTGTTTGGTTCGCACATTGCATACCGAGGCATTCTTTCTTATTGTGGCTGATTATGAGGAAGAAGTTACTCACTCAAGATGTTATTCTCAGATGGGATCTTACGAGAAGAAAAAACATGAATATGATGTGCTACTTGCTTTGTTATGAGAACCATGATTCTCATAAACATTTGTTCTTTGAATGCAAATTCTCATCGGAGGTTTGGGCTTTGGTTCGGGTTAGAGCGAGTATGGATAGTGTTAATCCGAAGTGGGAGGATATTATTACATGCTTAATGGCCAGGTCTTCTTCTAAGTTAGCAGCTGATTATGTTAGCAGACTCTTGGTGGCGGCAAGTGCTTATTTTATATGGCAGGAGCGTAATTCTAGACTGTTTAAAAATCAGCTGAGACCTCCGGAGCAAGTATATCAAGTTATTATCAAGACCGTACGATATAAGCTTATGGGAGTCAAGATGAAGCGGACGGATAGAGTTCGAAACCTTTTAGGTGAATGGGAGATTGCTGATGCTGATAATGATGGTGATGGCGGTTGATTAGTTTTGTTTTGTTTGTTTGTTGCTAGATTTTAGTCTAGTTGTTTGTTAGTCAGATTGGTGTTTTCTGGTTTTTCTTGGTGTACAGTCATGGGGCATGTCTCATGATTGAACTAGTGTAGACTCTCTACGCTACTTGTTTTTATTTGGTTGTGAATATATAGAATCACCGGGGTAACCCTTTACCCAAAAAAAAGTAGCATAAGCTACCTAAACGGGTCGTAATGGGTCCGTAAACACTTAGGTTAAGTTTCATTCTAGTATGTAGGTTTTGTTAAACCATATTACATGAGTTCACATACTCATTTGGTTTACGAGCCCTCATCCTATCCAATCCTCCGATTTAGGTCCGGTTATTAATGTAGTTACCTATATTAGGTACCGTTTGATTCCGTGATCTCTAGCATTGCTTGGTGGTTATATTAGGACTTCTGAGCAATCTCAAGTGAGTACATAGTTCCCCTATTTTACTGTTTTCCAAACTGTTTTGGGGTGAAGCATGTGTACCTATGTGTTATTTTCATGATTTCAAAGTATAATTGATTATACATGTTATTACTTATCATTTGACAAACTAAATGACTATCTATGGTTTAAACACTGATTTCTCAAAGAACATAAAATAAAATGTTGAATTGTACTTATTTTATGTTCACCAGACCGATTGGTAGTATGATATAGCGCTATAGGATTAGACACCCCATTCCTGTTGTCATGGAATGTCTGAAACCAATTTGTTTCTCCATCCAAATAGGGATTGCCTTTGTGGTATCCTTATAGTCTCAAAGGTGTAGTTTGATGCACTAGGTCTAGATGAATTCTTAAATCACACCTTTAAAGTATATTTTGATATACTCCCAAAAGTATAGTTTGATATACTCTCATGTGTGGTATTGTACAAAACCAACATATATTTTGTTAATCATCCAAGGCATATTTTGATATGTTATTTACAAAACCAAAACATAGTTTAATATGTTGTTTATCACATCCAAGGAATATTTTGATATGTTATTTACAAAACCAAAACATAGTTTAATATGTTATTTATCACATCCAAGGCATATTTTGATATGTTATTTATGAAACCAAAACATAGTTTAATATGTTAGTTACAAATCCAAAGCATACTTTTAATATGCTACTATAAGGTTATTCGTTTAACCTTGCATTATTTTACAAAGCATAACTTTTGATTTATTCAAACCCTTTGTTTTGTACATTTTTACTTGTGGTTTAAGTAGTCTCATTTTACTTACCATACATAAGTTTTGTTTACACATTACATGGTTTACATTTAACTTGGGTTATTCAATAACATTGGACTA
Organism: Helianthus tuberosus; assembly: GCA_030545235.1. Taxonomy (NCBI): domain Eukaryota; kingdom Viridiplantae; phylum Streptophyta; class Magnoliopsida; order Asterales; family Asteraceae; genus Helianthus; species Helianthus tuberosus. The sequence continues at coordinate 67,731,342 of CM060356.1, read as the reverse complement.
TTGGTTTAAACATGAACATTCTATATTGGTGGTTTGGTTTGAGTAAGTGACTTAAGTAACGAGGCGTGTGTAATATGATACAAGCATGGTGGATACGCCGCTGGTACTTCCTATATATATAAGTGTTTGTATGGTATTACATATCGTAGCGTTATTTGAATCATTTCAATTTAAGTCATACAACATTTTATACAAATAACATACTTTTCATAAGACATTGTTTTACAACAACTTATCTTATACAAACTCATTTTACATGGTCATTCATTTAACCTTACATTTATTTATACATATCATCTGATCTTATTGTTTTTCAAACGATTTACAAAATAAATCAATTTACAAGGTTCATGACTAAACTTTATTAAACATTTTCTTAAACTTACAAGTCATGAATCCTATTTTCACAAAACCTATGTATCTCACAGGCATTTTTATGCTGACGTACCTATTTTTACACATGTTTCAGGTACTGTGTGACAACCCTCACCAAACCAGGTATCCGTACGAATTAATTAATATTTAATTACTACTTAATTACTGTGCTTGCTTATAACTATGATTAAACTGCCTACTGATTCCTGATACGTACATACTCATGCATCACATTTTATACTGTCACTCCATTATTTACACACAAACCCTAGTGACAACCTTGATGCACAAAAGCACAGTGAACACACTATACGGGATACCCAGTAAACATGCTGACATAGCCAGCATCAGACAGTTACTGTATCTGAGGCCAGTATGAGCCGGGAATAGTTTACTACACTAGTAGGGAGTGTAGGGAGGTGAGAATTGTTAAACTGCGTCACTAGGTAATAATTATAGTGACCGGGTGTGCCTAAAACATGTGTTAATTACAAAATTCTGCAGTTTAATATAAAACTCAGCATTTAATCATGTGAGTTACTTGCAAAAATATGGCAAAACAATCCTGTATGTTTTCCTAAGTGTTGGAATTAAATTCGTAACAAAAAGATGTATAAAAGACCCTTTGCGGTACAATTTAACACTTTAACGGAACGATACCCAACCGAACAACCGGACATTACCCGGGATACTAAAATTTTGTCAATAACATTGTTTTATTATTTTTGGCTAGTCATGATCCCCGTTTGCCATAACACCCACTAAAACCTTATGATTAGCAAGTAACATCATATTACTTATAATCTAACTTTTGGTTACCACTTAATTGAATTATTGCAAATATACCCCCCCCCCCCCTCAATGTGACCGTCCCCTAAGGGACCCCATATCCACAAGTTGAATTAATTTTTGATTCTTGTCATTATCATGGAATTAGTGGAAATTTATTTAATTCTTTTGGTAATCATATACACTAAAGTGGGATTGTTAGATAACCATCATTTTACTTACAATATAACCTATGGTTACATTAGTGGAAATTTTGCAATCATAACCCCCCATAATCAAAACAATCGGTCATCATGGACCCAAATAATCACCAACATATCTCCTAAGATCCTACTTTAATTATTTGGTATATTTAGTGCATGATTCTTTACATAAAATATTAGAAGACATTAATATAAGTATGGTGGCATATATCTCTCATCATTCCTCAAGACCACTCACTCCTCCCTTCTAAACCTACGGTCATACCCACTCCCACATAACCTCCATTTTTCTTTCAAGTTCCATACAATCTACATATACTCAAAGGTGTTAAAAGGTGCATAAGGGAGCTTGGAACTTTCGGAAGTTGAAGAACCTCTCTTGTTTGCTTTTATCCACTTCATTACTTCTCTTGATCATCCCTAGCCTTGTGCTAGTAGTAAGTTACTTGTACACCCTTGTTCATCTTGTTCCATGGTTAAAAAGCTAGTATGGTGATCGTATATATGCGTTTTAGTAACATTTAACCTATAAAAAGCTTGCTGATTTGCACTTTCAGCCGACTTTAACTGGCTGTAAACAGGTCATAACTCAACAAAAATTTGATTTTCTTAATTCTATAACATGATATTATGAAATACGGTTCTAATGGCACTTGAATCATAATTTTTGGACTTCGTTTACTATTTTTAAAGACCCGTTTTGTAACAGCAGCTCAAGCTGTATTTTTACTGCTAAAAATAAGCGTCCTATTTTCCGTCATAACCTGGATTCTGTGTAGAGTCAGATCATGAAATTTATACAGTAGATGATCACAGATGTATTTGTAATTCTCCCACTGGAATTTCATCAATCGGACTTACGGTGAATTTTAAATGAATTTTTCCGTAAACTGCAGTCAGAAAATGACGAATCTGATTGCAGTCCGGTAAATTAATTTCTATAAAATATTGGTAATGAACTGGACCCCGATATTTTTACACAATAAATTTTGGATTATATATGAAATCCTGTAAAAATTTGAGAATTTTTGGAGAAGGTTAACTATTTTATTAAAATGCTCGAAAACAGTCCAGTTTTGATTAATAAAGCTGAAATGACATAAGTCGTTTATTGCATGTCTAATTGTCGGGTTGACTATGTGAGAACGATCTACAGGTTATATGTAAAGAAAAAATGATATTCTTTTAAGCATGGACACCTCCATTTACAAAGGAGACTATGGCGAAATTTTCCGAAAATCCTAACACTTAGTAAATATTTTCTGGACAAGTGTTTATTAGTATATTTAGATTATGTTATCAAAGATAAACCTCGCCATAAATTTTATAACAAAGTACAAAGTATCGGAGGATGATTTTATACATAAAAATGATTAAGTATATAATCTCAAAAGGGGACTTAAAAATATATTTCCGATACGAACATACGTATGTAAAATGTCCCATCCTTGGGAAGGAAACATTTATATATAAAATACTTTGGAAGTATTAATACAAGAATATTGCACGAACCAAATATTCCAACACGACATATGATTAAGTTAAAATATTAATTATTTTGACAAATAATTATTACTCGGAATAATAAAAGAAACGTATCTCAAAACATTTAACTCTAAGCCAAGGCACGGCCCGTTCATCTAATAGACATTAGTACGTTGTAGGTTGTCGTGTAGCTGACAGAGTTGAGACACGGTTCAAGACGCAATACTGTGAGTTCATGTCCCCCTTTTCTTTTACTGTTTTCAGTTTTATACTTCGGGGGTGGAATACATGTTACAAATATTACAATGTTTACAAATGATATAATAACAAGAAACACTCTTGGTGAGAACGAGTACCAAGTATGTTACAACTATTACAGACATTTTATACATGGTATGGTTAGCTTAAGGAGGGTTTACTACTCAGATCATGTGAGTGGGTAGGTGGAACTTAAGGCCATTAATCCTCGTTGTAGGACCGAGGGTCATGAGCGGTAGATCTATTTGGGTGTAGCGAGCCCAGCTCCTGAGTCCACAGTACGGACCATGGGGTGACTTTGAGCCCGACGCACAAATTTGCTAGGTTTGAGTCTTCCTGCATCACTTCACACATATCATTGGCTTTGCAACCCAATGGTGATCTCTTTTTCCTTATTGCTACATACCAGGGACATTTATTCATACTTTGAAGGTTTATACATACTCACCTTTACATGAACTCGCTCAACTTTTGTTGATTTTTTTCAAAATACATGTATTTCAGGAAATTAATGGATCTGGCGGAGTGTGCTATTGTGTCTAGCTGCGTTGAATAAAGATGTTATCCAGGGTTGTTGTGTTTAGCGGGTGTATACCATTCCGGGACGGGATACATAATTCTAAACTCAGGGTTTTATTTAAGTACTTTCGTTTGAGTCTTGTGAACTCGTTTAAACATGTCATGGTTTGTAACTTGTAGTAAGTGTCAATGTTTTCAAACAATGGTGTTGTAGTATTCTTTCACTTTAATTAATGGATGAACATCTCGTATTTTTATCATATAGCATTGTTGTGATTGTTGCTATGGTATTAAGAAGTCACACCAAATAAACCCACGCTTCCGCAAAAGCCAGGGTGTGATATACTGTTTGCAATGATTGTTGATACATGCTACATTTAGGATGGACTCGTGCCTTAGCAACTTTAAAACTTGGAAGATCATAGTTGTACTTATTTGATTGTATTAAAACAATGAGTTCTTTTATTCATTAAAAATAGAATTTATTTATTCCATGGTTATGAAACAATGATTCTGTTACAACACTCCCCGACGTTTCCGCCACGTCTAGTTGCTTTACGTGGTCGGGGTGTGACAGAAAAGTAGAAAAGTTTGGTATCAGAGCCAATGGTTATAGGGAATTAGGTTATTAGTAATGCTTTGACCTAGACTATAACCTTCCTAGGACCCTAACACAAGTTTTCTTGTGTTTAGTTTTAAAACAATACCGTCACCTATCCTTAGGCGACGACCACAACAAGAACATAAATTTCAAAGCCGCTTTGAAAACTAATCATCTGTTCTAGGATGATTGATTACTAGGTTTTGAACTCTCTGTTATAAGGTTTTGAACCCTCTAAGTTTTCAAATCCCGTCAAAGTTGGTCTAAATAATGTGAACACGTGCAAACTGGAAGGGTGGGTGCCTGTACCCTGAGTTTTCTGTCTAAGGCTAGAGTGTTCGTACAAATCCACATAATCGGACCAGTCACTCTTACCTGGGAACTCTTGGGGTGAGTGTCCACTTATAGGCGAGCATGTCTTCGCGATACATTATTTTTGACCTATTTACTTTGATTAATCACCAGGGTCGTTTGTTGCTTTGTAGTAACAAACAAATGATCACTATCCTTGCTTTCATCAGATTTGTTTCATCTCTTTCTTTTCGTCTAATTCTCTCACTCGTTTCCTTTCATGTTTCCTCTTTTAGAATGCCTCCTCGACGCGACAATCAGATGGCGAATGCCGAACTGGCAGAAATCATCGCGCAGCAAATGGCTGCTGCCTTCCCAAATCTTTATGCTCAAATGATGCAAGCCATCAACAACAACAATGCTCCATGCAATTTCAAAACTTTTAACTAGGCTAAACCGCTCAAGTTTAGTGGTTCTGAGGGAGCAACTGGGCTTCTTCAATGGTTCGAGAGCATTGAGAATACTTTCCGTCACGTTCAGTGTCCTGAAAATCGCAAAGTAGAGTTTTCTTCAAGTGTGTTTCAGAAGAGGGCTCTTATGTGGTGGAACGGGGTTATGAGAGACCGCGGTGCTGAAGTTGCATTAGCACAGACTTGGGCTGAGCTTAGGGCTCTTATGATGAAGGAATTCTGTCCTCGTCATGAGCTAAGGGCTCTAGAAAGGGAATTTGATGATTTGAAGCAAGACAGTGGGGAACATCGAGCCTATACTGACCGCTATGAGGAATTGAGCTTGTTATGCCCTACTATGGTTACGCCTCTGGATAAGGCGATTGAGAAATACATTGATGGTCTTCCTGACGTAATTCAGGATATTGTTACTGGCAGCAACCCTACTACTGTCAGACAAGCCATTGAATTGTCTGCCACTCTGACTGAATCCCATATCAGGAAGCGCAAGCTGTTTCGGAAGGGCGACTCAAGACCATCTGACAAGACTGCTCAAGTGGAACCAAAGGAAGAAAATGCTGAGGTGTCCAAGAAGAAGAAGCGCAAAGCCTCTCAAAACTACGCTGTAACTGCTCAAGACAAACAGGTTGCACCAAACCAGCCAGCACAACCTCGCAAAAGGCAAAACTATGTTGGTACCGCACCTTTGTGCAACAAGTGCAATCGTCATCATCTAGAGCAAGAGCAGTGTCACAAATGTACCCACTGTGGGCGGTTGGGACATTTGATCAATGTTTGTCGTTATGCAAATCAAGCTGCTGCAAACCCTGCTGCTGTTCAAGCGCGGTTCCCTCCGGGGTCATGTTATAACTGTGGTGACCTTACCCACTACAGGAACAATTGCCCAAGACTTGTTAACATACCTCCAACGCGTGGACGAGTGTTTAACATCAATGAGGCAAACATGAACAATGATGCAGCAGTGAACAATTAGTGTTTTGTATTTCCTTGGTTATTATCTTTTGACACTTCAAGACAATTCGGTTGTTACATAAATAAAGATTTGTTGTTTTTATTTATGCAAAATTTATGCGTTTGTGTGAATGAATGATGCAACCTTGTGATGTCAACCCAGAGATAAACTACTCGTGTGGTTCTGTTATCTTATGATCACTTGTGATCTCCCCAAGAACCTTAAACACTCGTTTCTTTTAAGAAACGAAGCCAAACTCTTATTGAAAATCCTTCTATCTTTATAGATGGATCCTTGAAAATTATTAAAGTGCCAAATGAAATCCATGGATTGGATTTCTGATGTGCTTTAATTATCCATACTCAAAGACAACAAATTAAAGAATCAAGTTAACTAATTATGTGCTTATGTGTTTTCTTATACGTTTTGTGGTTGTATGTGATCCATCCAAATTCTCGTAGAATCTTCCATATCTCATATGAGGGATTCATAGTAGGATATCCAAAGTTACTATCTTAAATCCTTAATGGACTTCTACATTGTGGTCAAGTCCCTTGGGTTTTAAAGTACTATTCTAAAATTTGGACCCCTTGAGTGGTCTAGATAAACAGATTGATTTGAAAATCTGATTAGAAATATCATGTGATGATTAAAAAAATCCCTTAAGTGGTCTATTTAAGGAGATCTTACGACGATCTAGTTAAGAAGATCATGTGTTGATCTAGTTAAAAAGATCGTTCATTGATCTAATTAAAAGGACCCTTTGGTGGTCTAGTCGAGTCGCTTAATGTTTATTCAAGTGATTTTTTTTCTTTCGCATTATGAAATGAACTGTGCGGACTGTGCAAGGAATTACGTAATTATGGAGGCCTACATAATTATGGAATTCAGTGCACAGAAACCACAGGAAGCTTTGTCATGTGTTACGACCTATAGTGACAAGAATAATGATACGGGAGAAGTCTTGGACCTCGACCAATGTCATTTATTCTCACACTCCCCAATTCTGATCTCAATCACACACCAAGTTTCCTATGATAAGTCTTCATAAGAAACGTTCTTCTGTCCATAGTTCAAAATTCCGTATTTTACTATTACAAGGACTTCACTTTAAGGGTTAACAAATTCGCTAAGAATCCTAACATGGCCCAGAGTTTTACTTAAGGGTTCAATGGATTTATTTGAAGGCGAAACCGTCACAGCTGTCTTCACAAGTTTCCTCTAGAATTAAATTTCGGGACGAAATTTCCTAAAGTAGGGGAGACTGTGACACCTGTGTCACTTCAACCATCAAACAAATGTCAAACCAATGAAATATTGTATTTCATACTTGGGATTTGTAAAAATATGTGTATCGTTTGCACATATCTACTCTTGTTCGATTTTAAGCTTTAAATCGCTTTTTGGAGGGTTATACGCGCTCTGATGCGTAAATATAACCAGTTTAATCCAACGAACACTCCGGAATAGTGAAATATACTTAACATACCTTAAATAACCTTTACATAACTTAGAAATAAGTTTTAAAGGCTTTGGTATGGCAAAAACAAGTTAAATCGCTTACAGGGACTAAACTTGACAAACTGCGAAAGTATGCCAATTTGAACTGTAACAGACATTCTGGAACATGACCATAAGTTAAACATACCATAAATATCCTTCACATAGCTTAGAAATAGGCTTTGAAGGGCTCGGTGTGCTAAAATAAACTTTTGGGTCATTCAGGGACTAAAAGCGTCAAAAAGTGCACAAGTTTGCATTTTCGCGCATAACTTACATTCTGGATACATCCGGACATCCAAAAATTTATGTAAGCACTAAAACATTTTATTTTAGTGTTTGGCATAAGAAAAATCCATTCGTCACGCAATTTGGATCGTTTTTCGCGCTTATGCGCATTCCGTCGTAATTAAGCGAACATCGCGATCGTACGACCAAACGAACCAACATCCGGCATATTTTTGAGCATGTTTCATGTCCACAATGTTTAGGCATCATTTTAGGGCCTTAAAGTTGGCTCTACGGGCCTTAGAAGTGTCGGAAATGGCATAAACACCTAACAGGGACTGAAACTGTCATTTAACAAACTTGGTTCTGATCAGACATGGCCATGCGGCCCGCGTAAGGTTTGTGTGCATCTTTACGCAGCCTGCTGATGGGTTTTGTACATGTTTATCAAAGCTAATTTTATCCGAATAAAATTAAAACGCAGCGGAATGAGGATTTAAAACATGTTACTTTACAAGATTTAAAACTCTTTTAAATGCAAAAACCCAAAATCGGATCCATATATGACATACATGCTATCAAAATACAACCATAGGGTGTTTGAGAAATCAACCTTTCTTTGGAGCAAGGAGATGGAAGAAGATGATGAATCTTGAATGGTAGCTTCCAAACGAGAAAGCCTCAAGCTAGTATACCCGAAAGCTCCAACAAACACCTTGAGATTGCTAGGATTTCTACACTTGAAGCTCACAAAATTCCTCTAAAATTCAGCTCTTGGCCGAAAATATTAGAGAGAAAATAGGAGTTTTTTACACTTGAATATGTTGTGTTCTTAATGAGAGAGAATGTTGCATTACTTTTAAAATCAAGTGCCTTGTAAATGAGAAGTTTTGCATGTAATCTTAGTGGTTGAAACCTCTTGGGAAGAGGTATAAGGGGCGGCCCAAGCCACCTCCCACTTCACCCAATCAAAATTTTAAAGCTTGTCTCCTTGTCTTTAATTTAAGTTTTATAACTTTTATAAAACTTAATATAACATTTTATAAACAATATGCAACCTTTTAATTGTTATTTAACCTATTAAATAACAAAATAAAATATTCTCTCAAAAATAAATTATCCATATAATTTATTAGTTTGTCAAGTGTAATTATTTAGAAAACCAATTTCTAAATATTGTAAGTGTTAATATTTATTTGTTTGATCATATCATAAATAAATATTGTAGGTGTTTGTCTAGCTTGTTATTGGGTATGACCCGACTTGGATCATAACGTACTAGCCACATCAATTTAATATGTGTCTTGGGCATACAGAGTCCAACACCTGCGTCAGGCTCCCAGAACAGATAAGACTGATTAGTCAGCAGATTTCAGCTGATTAAACCTCATCCACACACTCACACTTGCCCTTTCAGCTCATTAGGGGCCATTTTTAGTCACCACAACATTTCAACAAGTGTACGCACGAGATTCGATCACGTTATTCAAGAAACGATCTTAACGGTTCGGGAAATACTATAAATACCCCACCCCCATTTGCTTCAAACCCACAAGAATCTGATCAAAAAGACTCTAAGTTGGAACCATTGTTTCATACCTGAGTTATTTTGATCTAGATTAGCATTCGGGGACCCTTCGTAAGTATTCCTTCGTTCTTTTATTGCTTTTCGGGTCCGAAAGTCAAACTTTGTTTGACTTTCTTCATTGACCAGTTTATGGTCAATGCGAAGTTCGTTTGAACTTCGCAACGTGATTGTAATCACGATGGCTATAGTCCCTTGTGACTATGCCTACTGATTACCACGTTGTCTAGGGTCGTAGGGTAAGCGATCTAATAAATCGCTTATACCTTCGAACCCGGCCCATTTGGTCGATCATTATGATCCGACCAAACACATTAGGTGACCATAGTATATAGGGAATAACCTTCCGAGGTTATACCTTATGGTCGCTGCGTTTAAGTAGTTGTATGATAGGTAGTTTATATGCCTTAGGTAAATTACCAAAATGCCCTTTTTACGCCAAAATTCATATTAAGCATATGTAACATAACTTTACTGGTCATCGGTTACAGCTTATCTTGGTTGTTCTCTCTTCGATGCACATTTACTGGTCATCGGTATTTATTTTACCATCTCGGGTGACGCATGATCTTGAAGCTAGAATGCGTAATTTTTTATGGAATCAAGATAGCTCGTATCAAAAAGGGAGGGCCAAAGTTTCCTGGAAGTCTATTTGCACCCCAAAGTATGAAGGAGGATTGGGAATTCGACGGATTGGTGATGTGACACTTCGGGTTTTCCCCGAACCAACTGTCGTCTTTAAATGTATGTATGTGCATAGATATAATATTAAATGAGAACTTGTTATTTATTGTTGTGCATTATGTGATCTTTTGATTGTGTCGTGTGTATTATGTATGTATATATATATATATAAGTGTGAACCGAACCGAACCCGACTCGAGACCACTCGGTCTCGAGTAAACAAGTACGATATGGGCCGGTTGGGCCGTAACCTTAGCCCACCCGGAAACCCCCCTTACCCACTCGAGATATATAACCGGCCACCCTCACAACTTGCACCATTTGGCAACATCACTCTCACACTCCCTCATCTCACACACTCTCCCTCTCTCTCTCTAAAAACCCTAAAACCCTAAAGTTCTAACATCAAACTCACCTCCTCTCCTCTCCCTCTCTCGGATCAAACCGGAAACAACAACAAGGAGCTCTCGGATCATCTCGGTTCAAGCTTGTGGTCATCACTCGGAAGCCCTTTCATCAACCCTTCACATCTTCACACCTTGAATCTAACCGGTTAGTGTTTTCTTAGGTTGATAATACATGAAGATGGTTGTTTTTATGTAATGAAGGTGTTTCTTATATAGAAGATGGTATGCATACTTGTTAGATGATTTGTATGTGTATGATGATGATTATCGGTTAACATGTCTTGATTTCGGATAAACTACATAATGAGTTAGTGTTATCTTGTGTTTGAATGAATGATTCATGCGAAATAATTGTTTGAACCGATGATGATATGCTTATGTGGTGAATATGTTTAGATGAATGATTTGGCTTGAATGATGGCAATTGTTTGGCTGAAATGGTAATTGTTTGGCTGAAAATGCTGTTAGTATTGCAAGTATAAGGTCTAGGATGACATGTTTTCGGATCGATTTTGAAGGATTATACATGATGGGTAGTTTGTGTGTATGGTGAACAAACATGAACTTGAGTTGAATGTGCTTTGAATATTTGAAAAACCCACTGTTTGATCCATTTTCATTTGATAGTAGACAATAAAACATGTTTATGCACTCTTATTGGCCAGTACAAAATCTCATGAAATTGCAATTGTATTGGTTAGTACATCTGCCAGGTTCTAGAAGGTTTCTTGTGCACGTTTCCGAGGTTGCGACTCGCAACCCCCGGTTGCGACTCGCAACCAAACCTTGACAACTCGAGACCGCCCGGTTGCGACTCGAGACCGCCCGGTTACGACTCGCAACCACAACATGACAAGTCGAAACCCTTGTTGCGACTCGTAACCAGGACATAACAGGACGAAACACTTGTTGCGACTCGCAACCAAGACGTGACAAGCCGCAACCTCCGGTTGCGACTCGCAACTGTGTGTTCTCACCACCTGGTCTCGACTGGGCTGTTAGTTATTGGGCCCAAAGTGTATTAGCTGTGCATGATTGTTACTGTTTAAGTGGGCTACGTGTTGACTACCAACTGTTGCTGTAATTATATGTTGAGCATGCTATGTGATTAGTTATGTGTAGATTATACGTGTTTACTTGTACCCCAACTTGACCCACATTCGGTAACCATGCTAGGACGTGGTGACCAACGTGATCAACCGGGTAATTAACCTACCGAGCAACCCAAGGTGAGTTCACAACCTAAAGCATGTATTCCCGGTGGTTTGGGAAACGGAACTAAAAACAACACTATCCCTTTATAAGGGATACAACCTACTTTTCTTCCCTTGTTATTGGGAACCTTTTAGTTAATTACTGTTTATACGGATTGCAACAAATGGCACTAAACGAAACTCTATCACTTAAAGTCCCTACTACTTAATACCGATTAGTCGCCGGGGCCAGGCGAACGGGTTATTAGTTGATAGCGCTATTTAGGTCTTACCAACCTCACACCGTGCCAAGGTATGGGATCGGTCGTGAACTAATGTACTCAGGCATCCGTCAATGATGATAGAACATTGACATCGGGGCACTTTCTTGCGGATACGCAACGGTCACCTAGTGTTCGGTATTGGAAAAACAGTTTAGTTGCTAACTTTTGGGGTAGCTCCCCATGGCATGTATAAACGGATAAATTAACTGGTGAAACAAGTTTTTGGTAATTAAAACTGGACAACTAGTGAACTCACTCAGCATTATTGTTGACTCCTTACTGCATGCTTTGCAGGTAACCAGTGACTCAGGAGCTTGCAGCTTGGGAAGTGTAGTGGTCGTCTAAACCCGCGTGTTGGGTTCTAAATAATTTGAATTATGAACTTTGTTTAAACTATTTTGCCTATGCTTCCGCTACTTACTTAACTGTTAGTTGAACCTAAACATTTGAACTTTAAACTATGGTGTTTACTAACCATTATGGTTGGTAATCATCCTTACTATTATCCAATGCTCAGTATAATTGGTGGCTGGATCCTGGTCGGTCACGCCCTCAAGCGGACGGTACTCCGCAGGTGGATTTTGGGGGTGTGACAGATTGGTATCAGAGCCATTGGTTATAGTGAACTTGGTTTTAAAAAGAAGAGTCTTTTTGAGAAAAACCAGACTATAACCCGTGACTCGCGACGACACTACACTCCAAGGGCAAGACTCGACATACTAGACCTCGTAGCTCGGACTTGTGTTTACTTGCTTGTTTACCTTATGTTAACTGCTCTACTATACATACTAGTGTGCCTGATTAGATAGATACACCTCCCTCTTCTATCTTATTCTCGCTACGTTACGACATCACACTCATACTGTGTTTTCTGGTTATGAAGACAATGAGTGGACGCGGAAGAGGAAGCGTTAACATGACTCAGGCTCAATTCGCCAACTTGCTCAACACGGTGGCTGCAGCATTCGCAGCTCACCCTGGAGGTAAACTCGTTGCTATAGGATGTTTAGATCCTACCCCCACATCGTCCTTTCACCTCTAAAACCTATTCGCTCCATTTCTCACAACAGGTCAGCCTGCGCCTGCGCAACCCCGTGTTTGTACTTTCAAAACCTTCATGGATGGCAAGCCTCTCCCTTTCAACGGCACTGAGGGTGCCATAGGCCTTCTACACTGGATTGAAAAGGCCGAAGCTGTCTTTGCTGTCTGTGAGTGTCCCCCTGCTAACTGGGTTAAGTACGCAACTGGTACGCTTGAAGGAAACGCGCTTTCATGGTGGAAAGCACAGATTCAGATGCTTGGTCTGGAAACTGCTAATGCTACGGCATGGGAAGATTTCAAGGACATGATCAAAGAGGAATACTGTCACAGGGATGACATCCACAAGCTCGAGAACGAGTACTATGCACTCAAGATGGTTGGGTCAGAGATTGAGACCTACACCAAGCAGTCCAACGACTATGCTGCACTTTGCCCAAACATGTCCCAACCTATGTATCGAAGGATCGAGTTGTACATCAAAGGCTTGGTCCCAGAAATCCGGAGCCATGTGACCTCGGCCAACCTCAACACCATACAGCCCGTGGTTCGTCTTGCGCACAAACTCACCAATCAGGCTGTGGAAGAGGGTAAGCTGCCCCAGAGGATCGGTGCTACTACTGGAACTTCTGGCGATAACAAGCGAAAGTGGGATGGAAGTCAGGGAAAGGATGCTAACCCCACTCAGGCCCCAGTTCAACAAAGAAAGACTGAAAGCAACAAGGGCCCCCAGCAACAGGGTGGCTATCGAGGGAACCACCCTAAGTGTAACAAATGTAATCGACATCACAGTGGGCCATGTGGAAAAGGCCAGTGTCAGCGATGCAACAAGATGGGGCATGAAGCCAAAGACTGCCGAAGCCAGTTCCCCGCTAGGCAGAATCAGCAACAACCACAGCAACAGCAGCAACAAGGAAACAACCGTGGATGCTTCAAGTGTGGAGCAGTGGGGCACATGCGAAAGGATTGCCCTGAACTGAATCAAAACAACAACAATCAGGGTGCTGGGAACAATAACAACAATGCTGGAAATGGTGCTAGAGGAAAAGCTTTTGTGATTGGAGCCGGAGAAGCAAGGAATGACCCCAACGTTGTAGCGGGTAAGTTCCTACTTAACGATCGTTATGTTTCCATGCTATTTGATTCCGGAGCAGATGCTAGTTATGTATCCCTACGTATTAGTAAGAAACTTAAGCTCACTCTTACGCCGCTGAGCTCTAAGCACACCGTTGAAATAGCTAATGGTAGAAACCTCGAGGCCTCACACATAATTCGTAACTGCAAATTAGAGTTGTCTGGTCAGACCTTCTGTATCGATCTTTTCCCCATCGTTCTTGGAAGCTTCGACGTCATCATTGGTATGGATTGGTTATCCAAACATCGAGCTGAAATCCTCTGCCAGGAGAAAGCTATTCGCATTCCCCGTCCCCCTGGCAAACCTCTCATAGTTCAAGGCGACAAGAGCGGAGAAGTCACAGGCATCATTTCATTCTTAAAGGCCCAGAAGTATCTGCGAAAAGGGCACACCGCTATTTTAGCACTCATTACCGACACACAGAAAAGGGAAAACAGGATTGAAGATTTTCCAGTGGTACGTGACTATCCCGAGGTATTCCCGGAGGAACTACCTGGACTCCCTCCTCACCGTCAGGTCGAATTTCAAATCGAGCTAGCTCCCGGAGCAGCGCCTATAGCTCGTGCACCTTATCGATTAGCCCCCGCGGAGCTCAAGGAGCTTTCTACTCAACTACAAGAACTTTTGGACAAGGGTTTTATCCGTCCTAGTTCATCACCCTGGGGAGCCCCAGTGCTCTTCGTCAAGAAGAAAGATGGCTCATTCCGAATGTGCATTGACTACCGCGAACTTAACAAGGTCACCATCAAGAATCGTTATCCACTTCCCCGTATCGACGACCTGTTCGACCAGCTGCAAGGGTCGAGCTATTATTCCAAGATCGATCTGCGATCAGGTTATCACCAGCTGAGAGTCCGCGATGAGGACATCTCTAAGACTGCTTTCAGAACCCGCTATGGTCACTACGAATTCCTTGTTATGCCTTTCGGTATGACCAACGCTCCTGCGATCTTCATGGATCTCATGAACCGAGTATGCAAACCCTACCTCGACAAGTTCGTAATCGTGTTTATCGACGACATCCTAATCTACTCGAAGAGCCAAGAGGAGCATGAACAACACCTGCGTCTTATTCTCGAACTTCTTCGTAATGAGCAACTGTACGCCAAATTCTCGAAATGTGATTTCTGGCTTAGAGAAGTCCATTTCCTTGGGCACATCGTCAATCAGGAAGGGATTCATGTTGACCCTGCTAAGATTGAGTCCATTAAGAATTGGCCGGTGCCTAAGACTCCGACCGAAGTTCGCCAATTCTTGGGATTGGCGGGATACTATCGGAGATTTATCAAGGGATTCTCTAAGATCGCTCAACCACTTACGACACTCACTCAGAAGGGTGTTGCTTACAAATGGAGTAATGCTCAGGAATCTGCCTTCCAGGAACTAAAGAAGAACCTTTGTAGTGCTCCTATTCTCTCCTTACCCGAAGGTACCGACGACTTCGTCGTCTACTGCGACGCTTCTATTCAAGGACTTGGCTGCGTATTGATGCAACGCGAGAAAGTTATCGCTTACGCCTCGCGACAACTCAAGGTCCACGAACGGAATTATACGACGCACGACTTAGAGTTTGGAGCTGTGGTCTTCGCGCTCAAGCTTTGGCGACATTACTTGTATGGCACCAAGTGCACGATTTACACTGATCACAAGAGTCTCCAGCACATAATGGGACAAAAGGAGTTGAATATGCGGCAACGCCGATGGGTCGAACTCCTAAATGACTACGAGTGTGCAATTAAATATCACCCAGGCAAGGCTAATGTGGTAGCCGATGCCCTCAGCAGAAAGGAGACCAAACCCAAGCGTGTTCTTGCCTTACAGCTCACTATTCACTCGAACCTCCCTAATCAAATTCGAAATGCTCAGGTTGAAGCATTGAAAGCTGAGAACATCAGGGCCGAGTCCCTACGAGGATCGAGACAACGAATGGAACAAAAAGAAGACGGCGCCTACTACGTAGCCGGACGCATATGGGTTCCGCTTTATGGGAAGTTACGTGACCTTGTGATGGATGAAGCCCACAAGTCCCGTTACTCAGTACATCCGGGATCAGATAAGATGTACCACGACTTGAGGGCTACCTATTGGTGGCCTGGCATGAAAGCCCACGTAGCAACGTATGTCAGAAAATGTTTAACCTGCGCAAGAGTCAAGGCTGAGTATCAGAAACCATCAGGCCTACTCCAACAGCCAGAGATCCCGCAATGGAAATGGGAGCAGATTTCCATGGATTTTGTTACTAGCCTGCCTAGGTCTCAGCGCGGAAATGACACCATTTGGGTGATAGTGGATCGCCTAACTAAGTCTGCACACTTCTTGGCCATTAAAGAAACAGACAAGTTCTCTACCCTAGCAGAGGTATACTTAAAAGAAGTGGTCTCGAAGCACGGAGTGCCTACCTCTATTATTTCTGATCGAGACGCGCGTTTTACTTCTGAGTTGTGGCAAGCCATGCACAAATCTTTTGGCTCACGTTTAGACATGAGCACCGCTTATCACCCGCAAACGGATGGGCAGTCTGAACGCACCATCCAAACCCTCGAAGACATGCTTAGGGCTTGTGTGATCGATTTTGGCAAGAATTGGGAGAAGCACCTACCGTTGGTGGAATTCTCCTACAACAACAGCTACCACACCAGCATTCAGGCAGCACCCTTTGAGGCATTGTACGGCCGTAAATGTCGATCGCCTCTCTGCTGGGCTGAGGTTGGTGACAGCCAGATCACAGGCCCGGAACATGTAGTCGACACCACAGAAAAGATTACCCAGATTAGGCAACGCATGGCGGCAGCTCGTGATCGTCAAAAGTATTACGCTGATAAAGATAGGAAACCACAAGAGTTCCAGGTTGGTGAACGGGCTCTACTTAAGGTCTCACCCTGGAAGGGTGTGGTTCGTTTTGGAAAACGGGGCAAGCTAAATCCAAGATATGTCGGACCCTTTGAAGTTATCGAAAAGATCGGTACAGCCGCTTACAGATTAAATCTGCCTGAAGAACTGAGTGCTGTGCACAATGTCTTCCACGTGTCTAATCTGAAGAAGTGCCTGTCAGATGAAACACTCGTCATTCCTTACAAGGAACTTACTATCGACGAACAACTACACTTTACTGAGGAACCGGTTGAGATCACGGATCGTGAGATCAAAACCCTCAAACGTAGCCAGATACCTCTCGTACGAGTTCGTTGGAACTCACGCCGTGGCCCAGAGTTTACCTGGGAGCGGGAAGACCAGATGAAGCGCAAGTATCCCCAGCTGTTCCCAAATGAAACCCCCAGCACTGAAGCTACGACTGAATTTCGGGACGAAATTCCGAACTAACGGGGGGATGATGTGACACCCCGTTGAAACGCTCTCACTTTTACTAGCTTGTCAGTGGCTGCTTTAACTTTCGGGACGAAAGTTCTTAAAACTTGGGGATAATGTGACACTTCGGGTTTTCCCCGAACCAACTGTCGTCTTTAAATGTATGTATGTGCATAGATATAATATTAAATGAGAACTTGTTATTTATTGTTGTGCATTATGTGATCTTTTGATTGTGTCGTGTGTATTATGTATGTATATATATATATATAAGTGTGAACCGAACCGAACCCGACTCGAGACCACTCGGTCTCGAGTAAACAAGTACGATATGGGCCGGTTGGGCCGTAACCTTAGCCCACCCGGAAACCCCCCTTACCCACTCGAGATATATAACCGGCCACCCTCACAACTTGCACCATTTGGCAACATCACTCTCACACTCCCTCATCTCACACACTCTCCCTCTCTCTCTCTAAAAACCCTAAAACCCTAAAGTTCTAACATCAAACTCACCTCCTCTCCTCTCCCTCTCTCGGATCAAACCGGAAACAACAACAAGGAGCTCTCGGATCATCTCGGTTCAAGCTTGTGGTCATCACTCGGAAGCCCTTTCATCAACCCTTCACATCTTCACACCTTGAATCTAACCGGTTAGTGTTTTCTTAGGTTGATAATACATGAAGATGGTTGTTTTTATGTAATGAAGGTGTTTCTTATATAGAAGATGGTATGCATACTTGTTAGATGATTTGTATGTGTATGATGATGATTATCGGTTAACATGTCTTGATTTCGGATAAACTACATAATGAGTTAGTGTTATCTTGTGTTTGAATGAATGATTCATGCGAAATAATTGTTTGAACCGATGATGATATGCTTATGTGGTGAATATGTTTAGATGAATGATTTGGCTTGAATGATGGCAATTGTTTGGCTGAAATGGTAATTGTTTGGCTGAAAATGCTGTTAGTATTGCAAGTATAAGGTCTAGGATGACATGTTTTCGGATCGATTTTGAAGGATTATACATGATGGGTAGTTTGTGTGTATGGTGAACAAACATGAACTTGAGTTGAATGTGCTTTGAATATTTGAAAAACCCACTGTTTGATCCATTTTCATTTGATAGTAGACAATAAAACATGTTTATGCACTCTTATTGGCCAGTACAAAATCTCATGAAATTGCAATTGTATTGGTTAGTACATCTGCCAGGTTCTAGAAGGTTTCTTGTGCACGTTTCCGAGGTTGCGACTCGCAACCCCCGGTTGCGACTCGCAACCAAACCTTGACAACTCGAGACCGCCCGGTTGCGACTCGAGACCGCCCGGTTACGACTCGCAACCACAACATGACAAGTCGAAACCCTTGTTGCGACTCGTAACCAGGACATAACAGGACGAAACACTTGTTGCGACTCGCAACCAAGACGTGACAAGCCGCAACCTCCGGTTGCGACTCGCAACTGTGTGTTCTCACCACCTGGTCTCGACTGGGCTGTTAGTTATTGGGCCCAAAGTGTATTAGCTGTGCATGATTGTTACTGTTTAAGTGGGCTACGTGTTGACTACCAACTGTTGCTGTAATTATATGTTGAGCATGCTATGTGATTAGTTATGTGTAGATTATACGTGTTTACTTGTACCCCAACTTGACCCACATTCGGTAACCATGCTAGGACGTGGTGACCAACGTGATCAACCGGGTAATTAACCTACCGAGCAACCCAAGGTGAGTTCACAACCTAAAGCATGTATTCCCGGTGGTTTGGGAAACGGAACTAAAAACAACACTATCCCTTTATAAGGGATACAACCTACTTTTCTTCCCTTGTTATTGGGAACCTTTTAGTTAATTACTGTTTATACGGATTGCAACAAATGGCACTAAACGAAACTCTATCACTTAAAGTCCCTACTACTTAATACCGATTAGTCGCCGGGGCCAGGCGAACGGGTTATTAGTTGATAGCGCTATTTAGGTCTTACCAACCTCACACCGTGCCAAGGTATGGGATCGGTCGTGAACTAATGTACTCAGGCATCCGTCAATGATGATAGAACATTGACATCGGGGCACTTTCTTGCGGATACGCAACGGTCACCTAGTGTTCGGTATTGGAAAAACAGTTTAGTTGCTAACTTTTGGGGTAGCTCCCCATGGCATGTATAAACGGATAAATTAACTGGTGAAACAAGTTTTTGGTAATTAAAACTGGACAACTAGTGAACTCACTCAGCATTATTGTTGACTCCTTACTGCATGCTTTGCAGGTAACCAGTGACTCAGGAGCTTGCAGCTTGGGAAGTGTAGTGGTCGTCTAAACCCGCGTGTTGGGTTCTAAATAATTTGAATTATGAACTTTGTTTAAACTATTTTGCCTATGCTTCCGCTACTTACTTAACTGTTAGTTGAACCTAAACATTTGAACTTTAAACTATGGTGTTTACTAACCATTATGGTTGGTAATCATCCTTACTATTATCCAATGCTCAGTATAATTGGTGGCTGGATCCTGGTCGGTCACGCCCTCAAGCGGACGGTACTCCGCAGGTGGATTTTGGGGGTGTGACAGGTGATGTTAATAAAGCTCTCATGACTAATCATGTATGGAGTGTTATCACTAAACGGAAGTCTCTTTGGGTTGAATGGGTGTATGATTATAAACTAAAAGGTAAGAGTTTCTGGGTAGTAAAGGTTCCTACTAATTGTTCTTGGAGCTGGAGAAAACTTCTTCAGCTTCGGCCAATTATAAGAAACCATTTGTGGACTACGCTTGGGGATGGGATGTCGACATCAGCTTGGTACGACAACTGATGTGCGTTAGGGCCGCTAGGTAATTTTTTGTCTCCCAGAACCATTACGAGAGCAGGATTCAGATTGGATGACTTTGTTGCGGATGTTTATTCAGGAGGCGTTTGGCAATGGCCCATGGCTTGGAGGGATTTATTTCCTGTCCTTGTTCAACTAGATCATGTCCACCCGGTTGCTGGTAAGCGAGATATCATTCAATGGCGAGTAGGTGGTACTTTTTATGAGGTTTCGGCTTCACAGATTTGGGATTCTATTCGGTATAGAGATCAGGAGATCGAGTGGACTAAAGTTGTTTGGTTCGCACATTGCATACCGAGGCATTCTTTCTTATTGTGGCTGATTATGAGGAAGAAGTTACTCACTCAAGATGTTATTCTCAGCTGGGATCTTACGAGAAGAAAAAACATGAATATGATGTGCTACTTGCTTTGTTATGAGAACCATGATTCTCATAAACATTTGTTCTTTGAATGCAAATTCTCATCGGAGGTTTGGGCTTTGGTTCGGGTTAGAGCGAGTATGGATAGTGTTAATCCGAAGTGGGAGGATATTATTACATGCTTAATGGCCAGGTCTTCTTCTAAGTTAGCAGCTGATTATGTTAGCAGACTCTTGGTGGCGGCAAGTGCTTATTTTATATGGCAGGAGCGTAATTCTAGACTGTTTAAAAATCAGCTGAGACCTCCGGAGCAAGTATATCAAGTTATTATCAAGACCGTACGATATAAGCTTATGGGAGTCAAGATGAAGCGGACGGATAGAGTTCGAAACCTTTTAGGTGAATGGGAGATTGCTGATGCTGATAATGATGGTGATGGCGGTTGATTAGTTTTGTTTTGTTTGTTTGTTGCTAGATTTTAGTCTAGTTGTTTGTTAGTCAGATTGGTGTTTTCTGGTTTTTCTTGGTGTACAGTCATGGGGCATGTCTCATGATTGAACTAGTGTAGACTCTCTACGCTACTTGTTTTTATTTGGTTGTGAATATATAGAATCACCGGGGTAACCCTTTACCCAAAAAAAAGTAGCATAAGCTACCTAAACGGGTCGTAATGGGTCGTAAACACTTAGGTTAAGTTTCATTCTAGTATGTAGGTTTTGTTAAACCATATTACATGAGTTCACATACTCATTTGGTTTACGAGCCCTCATCCTATCCAATCCTCCGATTTAGGTCCGGTTATTAATGTAGTTACCTATATTAGGTACCGTTTGATTCCGTGATCTCTAGCATTGCTTGGTGGTTATATTAGGACTTCTGAGCAATCTCAAGTGAGTACATAGTTCCCCTATTTTACTGTTTTCCAAACTGTTTTGGGGTGAAGCATGTGTACCTATGTGTTATTTTCATGATTTCAAAGTATAATTGATTATACATGTTATTACTTATCATTTGACAAACTAAATGACTATCTATGGTTTAAACACTGATTTCTCAAAGAACATAAAATAAAATGTTGAATTGTACTTATTTTATGTTCACCAGACCGATTGGTAGTATGATATAGCGCTATAGGATTAGACACCCCATTCCTGTTGTCATGGAATGTCTGAAACCAATTTGTTTCTCCATCCAAATAGGGATTGCCTTTGTGGTATCCTTATAGTCTCAAAGGTGTAGTTTGATGCACTAGGTCTGGATGAATTCTTAAATCACACCTTTAAAGTATATTTTGATATACTCCCAAAAGTATAGTTTGATATACTCTCATGTGTGGTATTGTACAAAACCAACATATATTTTGTTAATCATCCAAGGCATATTTTGATATGTTATTTACAAAACCAAAACATAGTTTAATATGTTGTTTATCACATCCAAGGCATATTTTGATATGTTATTTACAAAACCAAAACATAGTTTAATATGTTAGTTACAAATCCAAAGCATACTTTTAATATGCTACTATAAGGTTATTCGTTTAACCTTGCATTATTTTACAAAGCATAACTTTTGATTTATTCAAACCCTTTGTTTTGTACATTTTTACTTGTGGTTTAAGTAGTCTCATTTTACTTACCATACATAAGTTTTGTTTACACATTACATGGTTTACATTTAACTTGGGTTATTCAATAATATTGGACTATTGGTTTAAACATGAACATTCTATATTGGTGGTTTGGTTTGAGTAAGTGACTTAAGTAACGAGGCGTGTGTAATATGATACAAGCATGGTGGATACGCCGCTGGTACTTCCTATATATAAGTGTTTGTATGGTATTACATATCGTAGCGTTATTTGAATCATTTCAATTTAAGTCATACAACATTTTATACAAATAACATACTTTTCATAAGACATTGTTTTACAACAACTTATCTTATACAAACTCATTTTACATGGTCATTCATTTAACCTTACATTTATTTATACATATCATCTGATCTTATTGTTTTTCAAACGATTTACAAAACAAATCAATTTACAAGGTTCATGACTAAACTTTATTAAACATTTTCTTAAACTTACAAGTCATGAATCCTATTTTCACAAAACCTATGTATCTCACAGGCATTTTTATGCTGACGTACCTATTTTTACACATGTTTCAGGTACTGTTTGCAATGATTGTTGATACATGCTACATTTAGGATGGACTCGTGCCTTAGCAACTTTAAAACTTGGAAGATCATAGTTGTACTTATTTGATTGTA
The DNA here is from genome assembly GCA_030545235.1 of Helianthus tuberosus. Classification (NCBI taxonomy): domain Eukaryota; kingdom Viridiplantae; phylum Streptophyta; class Magnoliopsida; order Asterales; family Asteraceae; genus Helianthus; species Helianthus tuberosus. The sequence goes on along the minus strand of CM060356.1, from coordinate 67,708,563 downwards.
TTAAAACAATGAGTTCTTTTATTCAATAAAAACAGAATTTATTTATTCCATGGTTATGAAACAATGATTCTGTTACAACACTCCCCGACGTTTCCGCCACGTCTAGTTGCTTTACGTGGTCGGGGTGTGACATCTAATACCCAATCCCCATTCGTATTTTGGAGTACAAACAGTCTTCCAAGAAACTTTAGATTTGCCCTTAGTAAACGAACTCTCTTGAGACCCTAAGAAATTTCGCATTCTAGCTTCTAGCTCATGAGTTATCCGAGCCGGCAATATAAATCAGACGACCAATAAATGTGCATGGATGATAGGACTGAGATAATAAGTTGTAATCTACCAGCAAAAGAGAGCAACTTGTTCCTCCAGTTCGTGATACGTTTCTCTAATCTTTCCACAAGGATTCGACAATCATTATAACCAAGTCTGGAGGAAATTAGAGGCACACCCAAATACCTGACGGGCAACTTTCCTTCCACAAAAGGCATAATATCCAGAATAGCATCTTTAACAAGGCCATTAACATTGCAAAAGAAAATTGTGCTTTTCTGATTACTAGGAACTAACCCCGACATCTTCGTGAACTTAGAAAGAGACGTCATAATACACCTCGCCGAGTTAACTTCTCCTCTAGCAAAAATGAACAAGTCATCCGCAAAACAAAGATTGATAATTTGCTGTCGTTCACATTTATTATGAAATTTAAAAGACGAGTCAATGCGAACCGCATGATGAAGAATGGCCGTTAAAACTTCCATGACTAGGGTAAACAGATAAGGAGAGATTGGATCCCCTTGTCTTAGACCTCGGCTACCTTTGAAAAAACCTTGCACAGAGCCATTGACACAAATCGAAAAAGAAGCCGTAGAGACACACAGCATGATCCAATCTACCATCTTTCCATGAAAACCAAACCCAAGCAAAACACTCTTTAGGAATCTCCAATCAACAGTGTCATAAGCTTTTTGGATATCAACTTTAAACGCACACCTTGGAGGACCCGCGTGTCTATGGTAATTATGCATTAATTCTTGAGTGAGCATAATATTATCAGATATTTTCCTCCCTGGAACAAACGCCGATTGATTAATGCTAACAATGTCATTTAGCACGCCTTTAATTCTATCAGCAAGAATCTTACTGATACATTTATATAAGACATTACAACAAGCAATCGGCCGATAATCAATGACAGCCGAAGGCGTAGACACAAATCGAAAAAGAAGCCGTAGAGACACACAGCATGATCCAATCTACCATCTTTCCATGAAAACCAAACCCAAGCAAAACACTCTTTAGGAATCTCCAATCAACAGTGTCATAAGCTTTTTGGATATCAACTTTAAACGCACACCTTGGAGGACCCGCGTGTCTATGGTAATTATGCATTAATTCTTGAGTGAGCATAATATTATCAGATATTTTCCTCCCTGGAACAAACGCCGATTGATTAATGCTAACAATGTCATTTAGCACGCCTTTAATTCTATCAGCAAGAATCTTACTGATACACTTATATAAGACATTACAACAAGCAATCGGCCGATAATCAATGACAGCCGAAGGCGTAGGAACCTTCGGAATAAGCACAATAGTTGTGTGATTCAACTCCCGAAGAAGATTACATGTTTCAAAAAAATCAACGATAGCACAAGTAACATCATTACCAACGATAGGCCAAGCACTTTTAAAAAACGCCGCTGTATAACCATCAGGACCGGGAGCTTTATCAATCCCAATAGAGAACATCGCTTTTTTAACCTCCTCCACAGTAACTTGGCGAGTCATATGAGAAGCAGCTTGAGGAGAGACGAGTTTCGAAAATAAATTCGGAGCCGGAGACAGCGAAATATCACCTTGAGTGCCGAAAAACTTCTCATAATGTTTTACAAAAGCTTTATAAACTATCACCTTCATAGAAAGTACCTTCCGAATCTTTTATCACATCAATTCGGCTATAATGATTTCTGATTTTCAGAGATGAATGAAAGAAAGCCGAATTCATATCACCCGCCCTTAACCAATCAACCTTAGACTTTTGTTTCAAAAAACGTTCCTCGTCCAAGGAGGCTTCTTGGAGGTCACGGCTGGTCGCTGATTCAGCTGCCCGGAGAACGACGTTATTCGCATCACGATCAATACTTTGTTGAATATCATCCAGTTTTGAGCGAAGAACTTCCACTTTTTTGTGAAGATTACCTTGCTTGAAGAGCAAAGAGCGAAGAGGGTTTTTAAGCATCCGAAGCTTCTTGACCACTCGGAACTGATGCACACCGTTCACACTAGAATTCCAAACGTTTTTAACAATCCCCAAAAAATCTGGTTTGAAAACCAGAAAATTCGCAAACTTGAAAGGCCTCGGCTTCTGTTTACCAGCTTCAGGAAACGACAGGATACAAGGACAGTAGTCAGAAAGCCTAGAAGGCTTGAAAACAGCAATAGAATTCGGATATTCTGCTACAAAGGAAGTGTTTCCCATGACTCGATCAATTTTCTTTAGAAGACCTACCCCATTCTTAGGCTTTTGGCTCCAAGTATAATGGACCCCTATTCGGTTAATATCAACAACCTCAATATTATTCACACATTCTTGAAAATCCCTCATTCCAATAGAGACCGACGAAGATCCCATAGAGTTGTCTTCAATGTTGAGGGCCGTGTTAAAATCCCCCATGATACACCAAGGTTTGTTACCAACAAGAACTTTATGCATGGAAAGATTATGCCATAAGTCTCTACGAGACACATAATAGTTTGCAGCATAAACGAACGAACAAAAAACCATCCTTTTGTCTAATTTAAAAATAAGCTGAATATGCATAACCTGAGGAGACTGCGCCAAAAACATGACATCAAAAATATCCGGATTCCATCCGATAATAATTCTCGTGCCTTTATCACAACATCCTCCATTCGAACACGTGTTTAAAATAAAAACCCTAAACTCTCTCTCCTTTAGGCGATTTTCTGTTCTTCATCATGAATCCTTCAGTTTTCTTCGTAATCTTATGCATAACAGTCTGTGATTAGAGTTTTGTTAACTCAAAACCCTATAACGAACTTGTTAGCATTAGGGATCGATCCAAAACTAGGGTTTTTTCTTGTTTTCTTCAATCGCTGCCTTAGTGATCATCATCGACACTCTGATTTATTAACCTGATTGTTATTGATTGCGGTTATCTAAGACTAATTTAGCTAGATTGATACTTCGGGTTAATCGATTAAGGGTTGAGATCTGATTCTAGGGTTTAAAGGATTAGGGTTTCTGTTTCTCGGCTTTTGGTTTTCTGGTTTTCGGTTGGTTTTCTTTGCATGGTGATTTGTCTTTCTTGCTGATGGAGGGAGTTGTCAATAACAATCAGAATGTTCGTAAAAAACCTGGGGAAAATTTGATTTTTGATCGAGGGAAGCCGACGGGTATTGCGTCTAGAGTTGTCAACATTGAAGGTACCACTTTATTGCCGCGTAGGGGTGTTATAGCTGCTGCTTGGTCTGAAGGTAATTTTAATGTTATTAATGAGCTGACTAAAGTTACTGTTGCTGTACCTTTGGCTAATAATCAGTCGGATCCGAACGCGTATGTTCCTATGCATGTTTCGGATAATAGTCAGAATGATTATTGTGCTGAACCGAATTTGGTAGACTCTTTACATGGGTCGGGGGTTGATCAGAATGATGAACGAAAGGGTCCTATGAAGGTATCTTATGCTGATTTAGTGGCTAGGCCTAATGGTAAGAATATAAATTTTCGATCACTTGCAAGTTCTGAGAAACATGAGGATTGTGATGTTGTTCTCCCTAGGGAATCGATTAGAGTGGTTCAGGATAAATTAGCAAACACACTATATGGGTATTTTTTGGGAGATCGTATAGCATATCCAGTAGTGGAGTACTTTGTGAAAAATCAATGGAAGAAGTTTGGATTGCAAAGAACGATGATGAATGCTAACGGATTCTTTTTCTTCAAGTTTGCGGAGAAGGAGGGTATGAATGCTGTTCTTAAGGAGGATCCTTGGATCATTCAATCACATCCACTGTTTTTATGTGAATGGTCTCCTACTACTAAGTTGGAAAAAACGGAAGTCAAGAAAGTGCAATTATGGGTCAAGATTCATGAGGTTCCTATTGCCGCATATACGGAGGATGGCCTTAGCTTGATAGCTACGGCTGTAGGTGAGCCGAAACAACTTGACTCGTACACCACCACGATGTGTACGGATTCATGGGTCCGTAGTAGTTATGCTAGAGCATTGATTGAAGTATCGGCTGATTAGGATCTGAAAGAGGAAATCACGATGGCTATCCCGGTTTTGGAGGGTGAGGGGTATGTTAAAGAAACTATGTATGTTGAGTACGAGTGGAGTCCTCTTCGATGTTCTCATTGCTGTGTGTTTGGCCACTCAGATGATCAATGTCCGAAGCATCAAACGATATCTGGTAATCGTGTGAATGATGATAGGAACCGAAAATTTGTGGATAAAGCGAAAAGGTCGGACCAAGGTCGTAGGCCTGAAAAGAAACCGGTGGTTGACGAGGAGGGGTATATGGGTGTAGATGCCAAGAAAGTGGCTAGGAGAACAGGATATCAAGTGAACAAACCAAAACAGAAATTTGAGTATCGTCCTGTAGCTTCGAAGCCGAAGAATGTGGTGGAAAAAGTGGCGCCGACTGAAAATATTTTATCTAGCAATCCGTTTGATGTTTTAAGGAATGAAAGTGGGGATCAAGGGCAAAGTAGTAAGGATGCTGGTGGTGGTCAGGAGGATTCGGATGAAGATGAGTTTCTTGACGGTTATAATGAAACTGATGAATTCATCATGGGTGGCACCATTAACAAGAATAAAAAAGGGGCAAGCACTCCTCCACCAATAGTTTCTGATGGTTAGTCTAGCAACGTGGAATATAAGAGGATTGAACCGTTCTCTTAAACAGAAAGAGGTTCGTCAAGTTCTAAAAGATAGTAATCTTAGTTTGTGTGCTATTTTGGAGTCTCATGTGGATGTGGCGAATTTAAGTAAGGTTTGTTCGTCAGTTTTTCGTCGTTGGGATTGGACTTCTAATGGAGGTTGTTGTGATAAAGGTACTCGCATTATCATCGGGTGGAACCCGAAGGTTTTTGACGTTATGGTTTTATTTCAATCGGACCAGCTCATGCATATTCAACTTGTGTTTAAAGAAGACAGCGGAGTTTTGTTTTGTTCTATTGTTTATGCGGCTAACTACTATAGTACTCGACGTGCATTATGGGCTCAGTTATCTTTGCATAAGCAAGTAGTAGCCGACAAGCCTTGGATAATTATGGGTGATTTCAACACGGCTTTACACTTGGAGGATAAGTCTAGAGGAGCGTCCACTTTCTCTGCAGGTATGCGTGATTTTCAGAATTGTGTGTTAGATATTGAAGTGATGGATATAAACAGATCGGGTCTCCATTACACATGGAATCAAAAGCCGAAGAAGGGTGTTGGTTTGCTAAAGAAGATTGATCGGGTGATGGGTAATTCTCAATTTATTGTTGATTATCCGAATTCGGTTGCTATTTTTCATCCTTATCGGTTGTCTGATCATGCTCCTTGTATTCTTAAAGTCCAACATCAGCTGAAAAGGAAACATAAACCATTTAAGTTTGCTAACTTTTTGGTTCATAAAAGGGATTTTATGAGTATTGTAAAGAAGTCTTGGGAGGTGAATATTAATGGTGTGATTCAGTTTCAGGTTGTAAAGAAGCTTCGTCAATTAAAGTCTCCGATGCGAGCTTTATTATTTAGCCAGGGTAATCTTCACAAAAAAGTCATAGAGTTTCGTGGTAAATTGGATGACATTCAGCATGAGATTGATAATGACCCTTCGAATGTGGTGTTAAGAACTCGAGAAACTAATCTAACTTCTGCTTATCAGGAGGCTTGTTTAGATGAGGAAAGGTTTCTAAAACAAAAGTCGAAAATGGAGTGGCTTAGGGCAGGTGACTCGAATACTGTTTTTTTCCATGCAGTTGTAAAAAGTATTTTTTTGGGTAAAGGGTTACCCCGGTGATTCTATTATAGACAACCGCCAAATAAGCACAAGTAGTGAGGATGAGTTCCCCACTAGTTCATATACAGGACATGCCCCGTATATGTAAACAAAAAACCTAACAAAACAAGTTAACAACTCAAACTAGCCTACTACAATCATGATAATGACTAACTAGTAGACAAACGAAAAAACAAACAAACGACGTCAACCACCATCATCAAAAATGAAATTGCTACCAACCGGCAGCCCCTTAGCATGAGCCAGAAACCAGCTATCCATTGGACACCTTTATGTGAGAGGTGCTTGCCCCTGTACTGGAAGATGTAGGATGTGTACCCGATGTCATAAACTCCTTCGTTTCATCATATACATTCTCTACCTCATCATCGTCAGACTCCGCATTTAGCTCACGATCCCCTTTAGATCTCCCTTGGAAAGAACCCCCGTCCCCCCCAACAAACCCAAGAGCACTAAAAGAATTGTGTGTTCGAACCTTGGACGAGCTAGTCACTACCTTTTTCTTCTTATCCACAGGTCTATATTCAAACTTGGGCTTTTGATTGTTAACTTGAACACCACTCTTCTTTACATTCTTCTTTGTCTTGACTTCCATATAACCATCCTCATCTACTTTCTGATTGTTTGTAGGAGGTTTCACTGTCAATCGAATACCCTTAGGACACTCCTCATAAACATGCCCAAAAACACAGCAATGGGCACATCTCGGGGGTTCCCATTCATACTCCACCCTAATAGTCTCAGTAACATATTTACTCCCATCCAATTCAGGAATAGCCATGGTAAGAGTCTCTTTCAAATCCTGATCAGCCGATATTTCAATGAGAGCCCTAGCATAGCTGCTCCTTCCCCAAGCCTCATTACACATATCAATAGTATACGAATCAAGCCGCACAGGAATCCCAATTTTTGAAGCCAGCATGCTTAAACCATCATCAGAATATGCCACTAGGGGGACATCATGCAATTTAACCCAAACCGCAACCTTTTTAACTTCTTTTTTAAGAGTGTTTGTAGGGGACCAAATGTTAAGAAACAAAGGTTTGTTACGAATCATCCAGGGACCCCCTTCAAGAACGACATCCATACAGTTTCTGTCTTCAAACTTGAAGAAAAAGAACCCATTCGAATTCATCATAGTTTTCTGAAGACCATGTTTCTTCCAATTTGTTCTCACAAAGTGTTCAACTACTGGATACGCAATTCTATCCCCCAGAAAATAACCATAAAGAGTGTTAGCTAACCTGTTTTCAACCTGGCGAACAGAATCAATCGGAAGCACTACATCCACTCCATCCATTGAGACCTCTGAGTTTAGAGAACGAAACTTGACTTTAGGAACCTGTTCAGCCGTGGGCTTCCTATCAAATGTATCATCATTCTGTTTCTGAATAAACTCACTACCACGCTTAATATCTCCCTGCCCGAACTGTTCATTTAGGACCACATCCGCATAAGATTGGACATGAACCTTATCATCTTGTATCTGATCCTTAACTTGAACTCGAGGAGGACTAACATCCTTCAACGGTAGCACAAATGCTACCTTTCTTTTGTCACACACCTTCGCATAAATCTGATTAGGAGAATCAGAATTGCCAATAACATGCTCAGAATCATTTAGCGGCATCATAAAACAAACTTTCTTATTCGGCAAATCAGCAACCCTAGCCGGCATAAGTGAAGTTTGTCTAGGCTCAAATGGTTTCCCATCAATGTTCTTAATCTTTGTCACAAACACATTAGATTTATCAGCATCTTGGCCAGCCATAACCACAAAAGTGATTAATAGTTATCGTTATGACAAGATCAAAAGAACAAACAGCGAAACAAACGAATGTTGCTGGAACCCTAACAAGAATCGGTCAGCCGACTAACCTTAATCAGCGACAAAGTAAGCAGGCTACCGAAACCCTAGTCGATTGCAAGCAACCACTCCACAGATGACCCGTTTACAATCTGAAATCAAATCGAAAACAGAAAAAACGGAACCCTTATTAACGCCTAAGAACAGCGCCGCTGAATCAGAAGTGTTGCCGAAAATCAGAGAAAATCAGCAGCACAAAAGCGAAAGAATCAGCTACAGATCAGCGCCGATTAGAAAACCCTAACTACTAAACTCAATCCGATTACAACTGAATATCACCTAAGGATCAATCAGAAAACCTAAGATGATAATCAAGATCAATCGTGACCAGGATTGGCAAGAAAAAGCTAGGGTTTGACAAGAACGCCTATGTCTCCAAAATCGCCCAGAGAACCCATTTTTGATCTGCAGCTGTAAAAAGTAGGAATCATTGGAACCGGATTCAGGTTATTACGGATGCTAGCGGGGTCATGCATGAAGGGGAGGATGTTAACTCTATTTTCGTGCAACATTATGAGAAGTTCTTGGGTTGTAGTGATGATCTTTCTTTACAACCTTCTCCTGATTTATTTACTAAACATGTGAGTCCGATGGATGCTTCTAATATGGTTCGGCCAGTCACGATGGATGAGGTTAAAATAGCTATGTTTGCAATAGGTAATGACAAGGCCCCAGGTCCGGATGGGTACACGGCTGCTTTCTTTAAAGCAGCTTGGCCGATTATTGGGGATGATGTTTCCAAGGCGGTTATGGATTTTTTCGTTACAGGTAAATTACTTCAGGAATTAAATCATACTCTTATTGCTCTTGTGCCAAAGAAATCCACTCCGATGCTGGTCACGGATTACCGGCCTATTGCTTGTTGTAACGTTTTGTTTAAGTGCATTACTAAGATCATTGCTGAGCGCTTAAAAGGTGTTTTACATCAAGTTGTTAGCATAAACCAATCTGCATTTGTCCCTGGGAGGAAGATCTCGGACAACATTTTGTTGACTCAGGAGCTTTTACATAATTATCATAGAAGTGCAGGTCCTCCTAGATGTGCTTTTAAGGTGGACATTCAGAAAGCTTATGACACGGTTGATTGGAAATTCTTAAGGAATGTGCTGCTTGGTTTCGGCTTTGATTCTAAAATGGTGGAATGGATTATGATATGCGTATCGACGGTTTCTTATTCTATATGTGTCAATGGTAACATTTACGGGTATTTCAAGGGGAAACGGGGACTTCGACAAGGAGATCCTTTATCCCCTTATTTATTCACTCTTATTATGTAGATGTTGACGTGTATCCTTCAGCATACTACGCAGATTGATGCTTCTTTCAGGTTCCACAATAAATGTGAAAGACAACGAATTATTAACCTTTGTTTTGCAGATGATTTATTCTTTTTTGCGAGAGGAGATATTAATTCAGTCAAATGCATTATGTCCTCCCTTGCAAACTTCACAAATATGTCTGGTTTGGTGCCTAGTATTCAGAAAAGTACGGGCTTCTTCTGTAATGTGCCTACTAATGTTAAATCCCAGATTCTGGATTTTATGCCTTTTGAGGAGGGATCGTTGCCAGTTCGATATCTAGGAGTTCCGCTTATTACTTCTAGGCTTTTATATAAAGATTGTAGCATCTTAGTTGAACGAATGGATCAATGTATTATGAGTTGGAGAAATAAATTCCTTTCATTCGCTGGCAGATTGCAACTGATTAATTCGGTTCTATCTGCTATGCATGTGTATTGGTCTTCTGCGTTTATTCTTCATACTCGGGTTATTTTAGACCTTGAAGCGAAAGTGAGGAATTTTTTATGGTCTTCAGCTGGTTCGTTTCAAAAGGGGAAGGCAAAAGTTTCTTGGAAGTCGGTGTGTGTCCCTAAGTTTGAAGGAGGCTTGGGGGTTCGTCGTATTGGTGAAGTAAATAAAGCTCTTATGACCTCTCATATCTGGAGTATTTTGGTTAAACGTCAGTCCTTATGGGTTGATTGGATTCATTCGTATAGATTAAGAGGTAAGAGTTTTTGGGTTTGCAAGTCTGTGTCTAATTGTTGCTGGAGTTGGCGAAAAATCCTTCAGCTTAGGCCTTTCATCAGAGATTTTGTTTGGTCCAAGCTAGGGGATGGTAGCAGTACTTCGGCTTGGTATGACTCTTGGTGTCAATTGGGGCCGTTAGGTGATTTTCTCTCGCCGAGAGTTATCACTTCAACAGGTTTCAGGCTAAGTGCTACGGTTCAAGATATCCAGCTTAATGGTGTTTGGCAATGGCCGGTTGCGTGGAGAGATCTTTTCCCAGTTCTTAATCAGATTGATCACATTCATTTGGTTCCTAATTAGCGAGATAAGCTTATGTGGAAAGATGGTAACGATTTATTTGAGCACTCGACTTCTCAGGTTTGGCATTCAGTTCGGCAACGAGATCAAGAGGTGGATTGGATGAATTTTATATGGTTTCCCCAGTGTATCCCGAAGCATGCGTTTTTTATGTGGTTGGTTATTCGTCGTAAACTCTTGACACAAGACAAAATCCTTCAATGGGATATTTCAAGAAGGAAAAATATGAACATGATGTGTTGTCTCTTGTGTTATGCTAATACGGACTCTCATGCTCATCTTTTCTTTGATTGTAATTACTCGAAGCAAGTTTGGCAGTCGGTTCGCAGCAAAGGTGGTATGTCTAATGTTGGTTCTGATTGGAGCTCGATTGTGGACTGGATGATGGCTAGGTCTCGGTCTAAGTCGGTTTCCAATTATGTTAGTAGGTTGATCCTTGCAGCTACTACTTATTTTATTTGGCAAGAGAGAAACGATCGTCTTTTCAAGAATCAGACAAGACCTCCGGATGTTTTATGTGATACAATTCTTCATACGGTTCGTTATAAACTTATGGGAGTGAAGTTTAAGGACACTATAAAGGTGAGGGAGCTGCTTCGTGCATGGGAGATCTGTGATATTCGATTATTAGATGGCGGCTGATTTTCAATAGTGTTTTTGTTGATCCTTGTCTAGATTAGTAGTCTAGTTGTTTTTATTGGGTGTCGTGTGTTTTGTTGATTTACTTTCATGGGGTATGCTGTCACACCCTCAAATTACCACCTAGGGAGTGTCCCTGTTAGGCGTGTGACTACTAGCAATGAGCCACTAATTAAATTGAATCACAAGTTGTAATAAAGTTCCATCAATTAAGTAATAACAGTTCCAATCATAAGTTATTCAAAATCACAAGTTCAGCGGAAGCATTAAAGTATCATAAGGTAAATACGAATTCAATCATAATAAATAAGTATTTGACAAATAATCCCGTTGGTATGACCATGACCACTCTTGCTCTCCAACCAGCAAGCTCCTGTTTCAATCACCTAACGACCTGCGAGCATGTAACAAGTGTATCAGACAAAGCTGGCGAGTCCACAGTTTAAGAAAACGTTTGTTACCAGTTGAATGTAAAACAGTTCAATAACCAATGCAAGTAATATTGTTAATATCTCAATTCCGAACAAGACGACTCCTGATGTACATGACTGCCCTTTCCCACGTACTCCTATCCAGTACTGGGCCCCGACTGAGTCATTAGTTCACATCCGTCCTATCTAGGAGCGGTGTGAGGGTGCCAAACCTAAGTAGCGCTACCAACTAATACCCGTTACCCTCCAGGTAACAAAATAAGGGACTTACAAGAATGATAGGTGAGAATATTAACCAATATACCCGTTTTTACCCAAAAGACTTATCCCTCCACGGGATACCCACTGACTGTCCCCAACCACTGGGACGCATGCTCGAATGTAGTGAACTCACCTTCGGTTTGCTCGGTAAGACCAGTTACTTGATCACACTTAGGTAGTTTAAGCCTATGATGTTCACAAGTATACAACAATCAGTTTGCATCCAAGTTGATCATGTTGTCACGCACGAAAATTGCCACAAAGCATAAACAATATATTCTAGATTCCGTTACTACTCATCAGTTGACTATCCATCACAATTATACACACAGCTAATATACACATCCCTAATGGGCTCGACTACACATCACAACCCAAACCTCATACGGCCCAACAAGTGTTCGGTCCAATTGCAAATGTATATAAGTAACCCATCGAAGCCCAAATGTATCGAACCCAACCCAAACAGCAACCAATTCCCACCCGAGGGACATTAGCCGGCCTGCGGCCCAAATGAATTTATCCAAAACTTGGTATGAGTTAATTAGATCAAGATGGTGGCCGACAAACTAGTTACAACCACACATGAGCCTGATGTCATGAATTGACATGATGAGGGAACAAATCACATGATAATCAATGAAATCTGATGAATTCTAGTAATCATGGCCGACATATATCACAGTTAAAGCTTCAATACATGCAAACTATTGATAATAGTTATCACATGCCAACTTGAAGTACTAAACCACTTTTCTGACAACCATATAATAATTTGTACATGCTTGATTTGATTGAGACTTCAAACTCCCTTTTACACATCAACTTATTATCATAATTATTTCTTCTAATGTTCCACACGGTTTCAGATTAATCACGTATGTATAAGTCATAACAATCAAATATAATATATCATAAATCATAAATCTACACAGTCCTCACACCAAATTCAAAAGCATGGCACCATAGATCGGTTATCATATATCATCATGTTCAGAAATCAAACGAGACCTCCGGATGCTATTGTTGATACGATTGTTCAGACAGTTCGATACAAGCTTATGGGAGTGAAGTTTAAGAACACGGATAGAGTCAGACGTTTTCTAGAAGGGTGGGATATTCATGGAGATGCTATGCTTGATGATGGAGGCTAATAAACAGTGTCTATTTGAGAGTTTTAGTTCCTAGATTATAGTCTAGTTGTTTTGTTGGTTTGTTCTGGATTTTGGTTTGTTTGCTTCGGCTTGTTCACTAGCATGGGGTATGCCCCATGTTAGAACTAGTATGGACTTTCCATACTACTTGTTTTTTTGAGGTTTGTGAATATATAGAATCACCAGGTTAACCCTTTACCCAAAAAAAAAGTATTCTTCTAGCGTATAAATTCCGTGTCACATAAATATCATCCTCATAACGTAAGACTAGCAAACAGTCTCCTAATACAACACTATCAAGGCATAGTTCACGTGTGAAACAAGATCATAGATTGACTAACACACATGACATCAATACCACATAGTCAATACGTGACATCAAATCCAACATAATCAATCATAATAACCGATACAACTATGCATATCATATTCACACTATCCGAACCTAGTATGCATGCCATCCTACTCATTCATTACAAAGCAGTTATCCTAACACTTCTTGATTTGGTTCAACGGAGGGTTTATTAAGATGTTTGTTGCAATCCTAATCATCATGTACATCATATTCATACGATCAAGGTCATACAAAAACACAATTATTAATACAAATCATACATGAGAAATCACTAACCCAACAAGCTTGATCCAATAATGTAATGTCTCGAGGGGGGGGGGGTCTCCTGCCGTCACGTATAGGGGTGAGGTGAAGAGGTTAGGGTTTTCAATCATTCAACTACACTTATTTTGGGTAAAGGGTTACCCCGGTGATTCTATTAAAATGCAACCGCAATTAAGTACAAGTAGTGAGGATGTGTTCCACACTAGTTCATATACAGGACATGCCCCATATATGTAAAACAACACAAAAAACCAAAAACCTATAACACCCCAAAACCTAGTCTACTATACATCATAACAAGACATCTAGTAGACCAAACAATGTAACCCACAAAACAAAACCTCAACCACCATCATCAAAGATAAAGAAGCCACAAAACAGCAGCCCCTTCAGACGAAAAGCAGACAGCCTATCCATTAGAGAACTTGGTAGAAGAGGTGCTTGCCCCTGCTTTCGAAGTAAAAGGATGAGTACCCGATGTCATAAATGCACTAGTTTCATTGTAAACTTCTTCAACCTCCTCCTCATCCGATTCCTGCCTGTCATTTGACGGTTTCTTCTCCACTCGACCCACAGTGGTACCTCCCTGATTACCAGTATCATCCTTCAGAATGTCAAACGGGTTAGACGTTGAAACCTGATTCTGCATCTGAGGACGATTTTGGTTTAGGATTGACAACTGGCCTGTAAACTAACTTAGTCTTCTGATTTTTCATATGGATGCCTTGGTTGTTCGCTTTCTTCTTCTTGGCACATACGACCTGAAAATCATCATTTTCCTTCTTCTCAGTATCCCCACTCACATTTACCTGAGGGTTCTTAGAACACGAGCTATCATCATGACCGAAGACACAACAAGATGAACATCTTAAAGGCTCCCAATCATACTCAATTTTAACCTCCACCATTGAATGAGTGAGGCCCTCCAAAGATGGGATTGCAACAGTAACACTCTTTTTTAAATCAACCCCTGCCTGAACTTCAATAAGAGCTCTAGCATAGCTGCTTCTTCCCCAAGATTCCTCACACATTGTGGCAGTATACGAATCTAACATCATAGGCACCCCAATCTTAGATGCAAGTAAACTAAGCCCATCCTCAGTAAATGCCGCTAACGGCACATCATGCATCTTGACCCAAACCGGAATAGCTTTTAAATCCTCTTTTTCCAACTTGATAGAGGCCGACCACGCTTTCAAAATGATTGGAATATTTCTTATCATCCACGGACCATCCTCTAACATTTGATCCATCCCTTCTTTCGTTTTAAACTTAAAAAAGAAGAACCCGTGTGCATTCATCATAATTCTTGACAACCCATATTTTGCCCAATTATTCTTAGCAAAGAAATCAACCACAGGAAATGCCAGCCGTTTACCCAGAAAATAACCATACAAAGTGTTCGCATACCTGTCGGTGACTTGTTTAACTGAAGATATTGGAATGACAACATCAGCTCCGTCAACAGCCTCATTCGATTCCATCACCCTAAAGTTTACCTTAACCTTCTCTTTAGAATCCTTCACAACATTTGCAAAGGATAATTGTTCCGCAGAACCAGAACCTGTTTGTTTCCTCTTATCAGCCGAGAAAGGTGCACCAAACGAACCGGAACTGTTATTTGACTTTGGCATAAACTTGCTAGAGTAATCCCAAAAATTATCAGACTTTTCGACATCCCGTGTTTCCACACGAACCGGAACTGTTACCTTGGTGAGATCATCAATGATGTTTGAAGACTTAGGGTCATTTTGTGTTCCAATTGTTACATCACGCTTTGGCTGCAATGTGTTCCCAGCAACATCAAGAAACCGTGCAGCAATTTCATCAAACGATAATCGCGGCTTCCCACGAGTATCCTGTTGGTTTCCACCAGACCCGTTACTTTCATCCATACCAATATTGAGAAACCCTAGTTGCCGTCAACAGAGATTCAGCAAAAGGATTTCCGGCTGAAACAAAAGCAGCCGTGACAAACCCTAGCCGAAACCTACAATTGAAATCGATCAAAACCCTAGCCGCCGTGAAGCTGAAGTTCGATCAAAACCCAACCAGAATCCAAACGGAACGAACAAACCCTAACCAGGCAACTCTCTCCAATAATCAAAAAGAAAAAACGAACATGCAACAAGAATTCCAATCAAGCAACAACCGCAAACAAACAGGAACAAACAAACCCTAATCCAGACGGCGATTGAGAAGGAAAAAAACCGAAACCCTAATTTTAGATCGATCACTACTGGTAACAGAATCTGTACTAGAGATTGGACCTTCAAACGCTAATAGCAAACCTGTTAATCAGAAGATTACGAAGAAGAAATCAGGGTTACATGAGGGACGACAATCGCCAGGCTAGAGAGAGAGATTAGGGCCACCTTACATGCTGCTTTCGAACCCGTATCATATCCCCATAAAAACCATTTCATTTTACTCATTCAAACTACACTTATACAATTGTACACAAACTAAATATTATGAAGATGGGCTTGAGAAGATGGGCTCGATATTAAGAGAATGGGGCTCGGTTTAGTTGAGTGGGCAGACCGGGCCTAGGGTAACAAGGATACAAAGTGCCCAATAAACACATGCAAAGCACAAGAGGGGTGGGCTCAATTCTAAGGTCCAGTTGGGCTCTAGGCCCAATCATACGTCTGATGTGATTTCATGTATACACATACGGCCCGACGCATGTTATTTATCCGAGTTATCATAAACGTCTAGATTTAACGCGGTTATCACAGAACAGAACATTTACGCAAAGAAGAGGGATAATAAAGAGTTAAGGTCACAAGATTCAACGCTACTAACCTTGAAGGTTCGGGTTGTCACATCATCCCCAACTTGAATGAAATTTCGTCCCGAAATTTAGCACGTAGTTACTGAGGAAGCTAGTTAGGTTGCATGTTTTTCCTGGTTTTCTTGGGGTGTCACATCATCCCCAACTTGAAAGGGAATTTCGTCCCGAAATTCTCCAATGACATCAGAAGTTGATTCCACCGCTTGAACAATTGAGAATACTAGAGCTCTATCCAACGTTCACGTTTCCGCGTGAACTCCTGTCCACGTCTTGAGTTCCAACAACTCTCACGATTGAAATTCGACTGTGTTAATAGTGGGTTCTTCGAGAAGGGTATCGCAAGTGTTGCGTCGAGCAGACGCTTCTTTAGGTTCGAGACATAAATGACATCGCGTACATTACCTAATTCGTTAGGTAAGTCGAGTTCGTGAGTTATATCGCCAACCGTTCCAGAAATCCAAACGTCCCAGCGTACCACAAACTAAACTTGCTATGTTTCCCATAGTGTACCGCACCCTCCCAGGGTGAGATTTCCGGTACATTTGCCTTCAGCGAACTCCCAGTGTTTCCTAAGCTTATCAGCTTCCCTGACGGTCACGCATTGCCGCCAAACGATATTTGATCTGAACAATCTTCCCAAGAGGTTCGAGTACAAACTCTGGATCTGTGATTAGGTTGTCACCCACCTTAGTCCAACAAGGAAGTAGTCCAGTGGTGTTGTGTGCTTGCACATAGACCAGAGGTCACGAGTTCGAACCTCGGATCCGACATAATCGCTGTTATGTATGCAAAATGGTAACAACTGCAGTAAAGCTCACCCAAAGATAAGTGTCCTTCCCAAATGTTTACTATAGTCGATCACGCACGTGCTCGCCGCATGTCTTCGTGTGTCAGGATGGTTCGTTACCCTGCCCGGTTGTCCTACAGTGATAAGTAATGCTCATGCCTAGATGTGAGCCAAGGGTGTTGCGTATTGCCTGCCATAAATCAAGTATAGCTCAAAATCAGAGATACAGGGGTTGGCACCTCGTGCCCAGATAGCCGCCTCTCAGAGGAATATCCACAAGCTATGAAGACTCGTCAGTTTCCTTGATTGCAGGAAGGTGTGCCGATAACGTGAGACAATCAACGATCACCCAGGTGGTATTGTTTCCGTTTCTAGCTGTAAGTAGACAGAATCCATGGCAGTCTGTTCTTATTTCCATATAGGCGTTTCTGGTTGCTAATGCTTCACCTTGGCTTTCCCACAAGCCAAGCATCATTCACATGCTTCGTTGTGTAGGCCTTCAAGCCCAGTTGCCAGATCGAGATCCCCCAATCCTAACATATTCCATCAAATCCAGATGACCAGTATACCGAGGCTGGTGCGCTTCGCTCAACACAAGTTCCTTTGGATTGCTGTACAGTAGAATCCATATTTGTTCCATGAAGTAGCGAGTACCGTCCGTCTTGCCAAGGGTTGCTTCTCCATGCCACGCATGGGTTTAACTTGAAAATTCTCTTCCTGCTGTTCTCCAGTTTGAATAGAGTGTGTCCGATCAGGTAGGTTAAAGTCGATAGCGAAGCTCTTGCACTTCCAGGTTTCACAGTCGAAATCATTCAAAGGTTCCATCTAGCGATGTCAATACCTGATTTAGTTCCTCCGAAGCCAAGGTAGACGGGACTTGTGATCGGTCTAAGTGGTGCATTCGGTACCGTCCAAGTAATGCCTCCAATTTAAATCCAAAGACTACGGCTTCCACCGCAGGTCGTGACTCGTGCAGTTCTTCCTGTAAGTCTATTACGTAAGCTATCACCTTCTCGTGTTGCATCGGCGTGTAACTGGGACTCTGATTCGAACCATCATGATATACCACTAAATCACCCGCACCCTCGGGTAGAGACGATGCTCAGTGTATTGCAGAGTTGGGATTCGAAATCTGAAAACACGTCCTCCTGTTTTGTCTCCCACTACACAGCACCCTGTTGTGCTAAAGAGATTTAAGCTGCGCGATCTTCGAAAATCCTGTGATGAATCTGCGATAGCATCTAGTGAGACCAAGAAATTGCTGTATCCTCGAAGGGATCTTTGGTGTCGATCCATCTAACCAAAACGGGTCTTAGCGGGATCCACGTGTATTCCCACTTCGTTGATTATATGACCAAAAAGGTATCCCTCGCATCCAGAAGTTACATTTATCAAAACTTCACGCAGTGTGGCTCCTCCTTCAGGAGCTCTAAAATAAGATACAAAGCTGCCCATGATGTTCCTTTCTCCTGAAAATGATTCAACATGTCGTCAATAAGCATGGTCGATTCATGTGATTCATACAGCTGCTGGTGTGATGATTAGCTCGAAGGTCTTGGAATACAACGTCGAAATGGCCGCACTGCGGTTGGTATGCCGTTGCAGGCACATTCTCCCCTTAGACTACCTTCTGACAGTAGCTCGTTTGTTATTCAATCCTTGACTGGAAGCTCGACCCCCGCAACTGGTCGTCAGGTTGTCAATATATGGTCATGGCGAACAGTTCTCGACTGTCATCTTGTTAAGTTCTTGATAACCAGTACACGTACGGAAAAGCTTGTCTTCATGGGTGTAACTGGGGCTCCCCAAAGCGAAAAACTAGGTCTCCCAAAACTCCTATTCAACAGTCCCCGTAGTTGATTAGACAGCTCTTGCAACCCTCCCGGTGCAAGACGGTCAGAGTACGAGTATCCGGAGCTACATCTGACGTGAGATCAAACTGAGATTTTGCCTAACAGTTGTGGAAGGAATCCTGGAAGTTCTTCAAGTAGTTCATCGGGAGAAAACATAAACAACTGGTGGATCCTCGACCCTCTCTTCCTTAGCCTTATCATTAGTAACCGTTGTTAGCTATGGCGAGGTAATCCCTCGGTAGACACTTCTGGGCTTTCATTGCAGAATTGATGCTAACCTTTAAACAACTCTGATATTTTGGAACAAATGACGATTCTCCACTAGGGAGGGGGTACGCTAAGTTTTCTTCTCACAGGGTATGTCTGCGCGATGTATGGATAACCAATCCACACTAACTACTGTATTGCAATCATTAAGGGTAGTGGAAGGAAGGTCGATATCGAACACCTGTCCCCCAAGGTCGAATTTGCATCCCAGCGAACATATAAGGCTTCAATTGACTTGCATTAGCCGACTCCACAACAGGTTCGGTTTCAAGAAGCATCAGGGTTAAACAGAACAGAGATGAAGCGAATAGCTACCCATCCAAGCTATCGTGTTGCTATTACGCCTGGTATAGCCTATGCCAATACTAAATGTCCTCCCATTAGCTTCATTTCCAGTGTTGTTTTCGTCACGAGAATTTCCAGTACTGCCGTCGTTCCCTCTGTTGTCGTCACCTTGACTTAACACAGTCAATCCTTGTCAAGGTCACCTTCGTTTCCATACTGTAAGCTATGATCACGGGTACCTTGAAGTTTCCGCGACTGTTGCCTCTAATATTGTTGCTTGTAACGGTGTCCTGGGTCCTTTCACCAACAAGGTCCATCTTTTCACATTCCGTGCCACGTCCTAAGGCACCACTCGTGGGCGAGCGGTTACACAGTCCGCTCCACAGTCATTTGTCATCGATTTTGTCCCCATTGGTTCGTAAGAGTCGACTCCCATGAGTCGCTGGCTGGGGTTAAGCATTCGATTGGAGTCAAATCGCTGTTGTTCGTTGCCGGTAACTAGGTTCGTTCAAATGCTGAAGTCGGTAAGGTACTACGTTTACCCTCTTGTCCATTGTTCTTGCAAGTTGACTGAGTAATACACGGTATGTCGCGAGAGTGTTGCAGAAGTGATCGCACTTCGGGATCTAAGGCATCAACACGCTAAGTTCCAGCAAACAAAGATAAGTGAGGAAAGTATAGTCCAACCATTTGATGCTGAGCCATCCAACTCAGGGACGTTCATACTAGCACCTAACATTCTACACAGTTCGCTAGGCGTTCAGATGTGTGATCAGGTGATACTAGATAACATCGAGATTCGTAAGGATTCAGAAAGGGGTGAAAAGATCATGTTCGAGTAGGAGACAATCACTGTTATGACTCCTATAGACTGCTGAGTTCTAACATAACATCAATTAACAGAGCGGAACCCCTCTCACACTCGTTAAGCCTCACTGGGACTCACATGCACCCCACATTATTATTATGTGTGCACCCATAATAATAAGGCAATTTGCATGCTTATCTCAGTGCCTCTTAACTCGCGCTAAAAGGTTCCCCGAATTCGAGCAATAAGACAGATGATGCCACAACACAGATCATGAAAGTTCAAGAAGGGTCGCACTCTTAAAACACGTAACATGGGTTGGTAACATAGAAGTTCATACTGCAGTGCTAAGTGTGCATTCACGTGTGATGTTACTCATAAGCAAACACTAGATATACTATGCAATAGTAAACAATTAACAAACCTTGCAGTCTGGAGCTGAGTGTCATGGTCGATTTCGGATCTGTTCGGTTATAGTCTTGTTTTATAAAAACGTTTTAAAACCAAGTTCACTATAACCAGTGGCTCTGATACCAAACTGTCACACCCTCAAATTACCACCTAGGGAGTGTCCCTGTTAGGCGTGTGACTACTAGCAATGAGCCACTAATTACATTGAATCACAAGTTGTAATAAAGTTCCATCAATTAAGTAATAACAGTTCCAATCATAAGTTATTCAAAATCACAAGTTCAGCGGAAGCATTAAAGTATCATAAGGTAAATACGAATTCAATCATAATAAATAAGTATTTGACAAATAATCCCGTTGGTATGACCATGACCACTCTTGCTCTCCAACCAGCAAGCTCCTGTTTCAATCACCTAACGACCTGCGAGCATGTAACAAGTGTATCAGACAAAGCTGGCGAGTCCACATGTTAAGAAAACGTTTGTTACCAGTTGAATGTAAAACAGTTCAATAACCAATGCAAGTAATATTGTTAATATCTCAATTCCGAACAAGACGGCTCCTGATGTACATGACTGCCCTTTCCCACGTACTCCTATCCAGTACTGGGCCCCGACTGGGTCATTAGTTCACATCCGTCCTATCTAGGAGCGGTGTGAGGGTGCCAAACCTAAGTAGCGCTACCAACTAATACCCGTTACCCTCCAGGTAACAAAATAAGGGACTTACAAGAATGATAGGTGAGAATATTAACCAATATACCCGTTTTTACCCAAAAGACTTATCCCTCCACGGGATACCCACTGACTGTCCCCAACCACTGGGACGCATGCTCGAATGTAGTGAACTCACCTTCGGCTTGCTCGGTAAGACCAGTTACTTGATCACACTTAGGTAGTTTAAGCCTATGATGTTCACAAGTATACAACAATCAGTTTGCATCCAAGTTGATCATGTTGTCACGCACGAAAATTGCCACAAAGCATAAACAATGTATTCTAGATTCCGTTACTACTCATCAGTTGACTATCCATCACAATTATACACACAGCTAATATACACATCCCTAATGGGCTCGACTACACATCACAACCCAAACCTCATACGGCCCAACAAGTGTTCGGTCCAATTGCAAATGTATATAAGTAACCCATCGAAGCCCAAATGTATCGAACCCAACCCAAACAGCAACCAATTCCCACCCGAGGGACATTAGCCGGCCTGCGGCCCAAATGAATTTATCCAAAACTTGGTATGAGTTAATTAGATCAAGATGGTGGCCGACAAACTAGTTACAACCACACATGAGCCTGATGTCATGAATTGACATGATGAGGGAACAAATCACATGATAATCAATGAAATCTGATGAATTCTAGTAATCATGGCCGACATATATCACAGTTAAAGCTTCAATACATGCAAACTATTGATAATAGTTATCACATGCCACCTTGAAGTACTAAACCACTATTCTGACAACCATATAATAATTTGTACATGCTTGATTCGATTGAGACTTCAAACTCCCTTTTACACATCAACTTATTATCATAATTATTTCTTCTAA
Source organism: Helianthus tuberosus (assembly GCA_030545235.1). Lineage (NCBI taxonomy): Eukaryota > Viridiplantae > Streptophyta > Magnoliopsida > Asterales > Asteraceae > Helianthus > Helianthus tuberosus. The sequence goes on along the minus strand of CM060356.1, from coordinate 67,686,457 downwards.
TGTTCCACACGGTTTCAGATTAATCACGTATGTATAAGTCATAACAATCAAATATAATATATCATAAATCATAAATCTACACAGTCCTCACACCAAATTCAAAAGCATGGCACCATAGATCGGTTATCATATATCATCACATCACTTATCTAACATACAATTACAAGTATTCTTCCAGCGTATAAATTCCGTGTCACATAAATATCATCCTCATAACGTAAGACTAGCAAACAGTCTCCTAATACAACACTATCAAGGCATAGTTCACGTGTGAAACAATATCATAGATTGACTAACACACATGACATTGTTGATGCAGATTTTGTGTCCGATGCTTGTCGAATAGATTAGTTTTTATTTTACGCTGAATTTGTAATAGTTAGTGAAACGGTCTATCGAACGTGTATAGACCCGCTCGTTTGAAGTGGTCAAACGAGAGGGTTATTCGGTTGACCGTGTGGGTTTTGCTAGACAAACAGTTAGATTATGGTTGTATAATGTTTGGTGTCGAAGGATAAGGCATCGAAGGATTGTGTATATCCGTCGATGAGCTCGAAAGATATCCATCGATAGATGAAGATGGACCTCGAAGGATATGTCATCCTTCGAGGCATATGTGTATCTTTCGACAGCTGGATGATCGACAGATGATCTATCGATCAATCAGTTGGATCCTTCGACCATACAACCTGTGTTGGGTATAAATACCAACACTTTGTCATTTGCAAGACTAAGAGAGTGAGAGGAGGTTTGAAACCTCACCCGGGGAGAGATCACCACTTGATCTCTCCCGGAATGTATACTCCTTTGGTATTAGTTCGGTTATCATGTAATCGGGCCGATTTGTAATGTTATACTACCGGATTAATACAAAGTTGTTTGTTTATCATTGCTAATCTCTTCCGTCTTTGAACATAATCACACGAATCACGGTTTCGGTCCCCAAACCCGGTCCTACAATTGGTATCAGAGCCATGGTGCCCGATTTAGTAAATCTAACAGTTTACTAAGTCACATGTGCTCTAGATCTGTGATTTTTGTGCTTTTTGTTCAAGATGTAAAAATGGTGAAAATCAAGAAAAACTCAGATCTGGACCCGAATATTCAGATCTGTGCTGAAACGAGTGTTGGGTTTTATGTTTTTCACCTATATAATCAAGTTATCAGAGCCTTGGCTCTTTTCCTTGTTAAAACCGAGTGTTTTCGGGTGTGTTTCGAGATTTAGAAGTTTATCTTTTCTGGAAATTTTCTGTTTTAAAAACTTCGAAAATCTGCATGTGTTGTTGGAAGTTGTTATAAAACCGGTTTATTCTTCATTTTCACATATTAAAAAGTTGGTTTTTATTGAAGTTTCGAGCAAAACTCGTGTTCGGCAGTGTCGGTTTTCTGGAAAATTCAAATTTTCTGGGTTGTGTTCTTCATATATTCAAGTGTTCTTCAAAACTTTTATGTATTTTGATCTTGTTTGACTATTTTCGAAAGTTGCTTGCATTGGGAAGGTACCCAGATCTGTTTTGGCAGAAAAGAAGGGTCCGAACATACCTTCTGCCGAAAGTTTTTACCAACCCATCACCTTTCTTACCAACCTGTCAACTTTGTGTCAGTTGTGTCAGTTGCAATCGAAGGATATCTTTCGACATCGAAAGATCATCTTACGATCAAGAAAGGCTCGATAGATAATCATCTTTCGACCCATCATTCGAAGTCCGAGACATATCTTTCGATCAAGGGAATCTTTTCGAAAGATACTTATTCGAAAGATAAGGATATATATTCGAAAGATAAGGATCTGTCAAACTGTGAATCTTTCGAGTTAGTGAATCTTTCGAAACCATTGTTCGAGACTCAACAGTGATCCTTCGAACACTGTTGATCCTTCGAACAAGTGTCTGTCTTTCGAACCTGTGTGCATCTTTCGATCCTAATCTGCTTAAGCTTAACAGTTTGTGTTTTTCAGGACTTTCGATCAAGGATCCTTCGGCTGTTTGATTATCATTCGAAATTTTCATATAGTTTGTGAAAATTAATTTTTTTTTAAAATCAATTTTCACTTAATATATAAATTTTTATAAAATGGGAACAAACGGTGAATGGTGGACTCAATTGACCTCGACTTCACAATCATCAGTTAAACAACCTGAGCCAGAGTTCGACAAAACTGCATGGATGCGAGCTTGTGCCCCACCTCAAGCTGCAATGATAACTGCAAATCAATGGGCATTGGTCACAAATCAAAACAGCAGCATTCAATCTATGATGCAGAACGACAGTGAAACTGGTACAAGCACAAAACCGCCAAAGTTAAATCACATCAATGATTGGGGATGGTGGAAAGAAAGGCTGAAAACTTATGTTCAGGGGCAAGGTCAAGATCTATGGATGTGCTTCTTCACCGCATTTGAAAATGAGTTGGAAGTTGCAGGATCTAATCCACAAACTTACAGCACTTTGTCTGATGAAGATAAGAAGAAAATTGAGTTAGAAAAGAAGGCATTCATGATTCTCACACAAGCTCTTCACAAAGACATTTACCACCAGTTTGTTTACTGCACGACAACTAAAAGCTTGTGGGATATGCTCACGTTACGATGTGAAGGAAATGCTCAATCAAGAAAGATCAAGCAAGATTTACTGAAGAAAGAGTTTGAAGGATTCACGTGTATGGAGAATGAGACTTTGGGAGAGTTATCTACAAGGTTCCATCACTTGATGAGCGAGATGTTTGCTTTTAAAGTCAATGCCACTCCACAAGAAATAGTGAAGAGATTTGCTGATAGCTTACCAGCAAAGTGGAGCAGTTATCTTGAAATTCTCAAAGAAACTGGTGTTTTAGACACAATCACCATTTATGATTTAATTCAAAAATTGGAGAACAAGGATGTAGAAGAAAAACTGAAGGCAAAAAGAACACTCACTCCTCAAAGTCCAGAAATGTACTTTGGGATTGCAGGAGGCATCAGTGGAGAAAAACCAGCTTCTCAACACGCGAAGCTTCAAACAGCTTTCGTCTCAAACACTGGTCCATCAACAACAGAACAGTTTGATCCTTCAGCATACTTGATGTATCCAAGACCAGATGTGAAACCGACAGCTCCTCAGCAGCAACAACCGCAACTGCAAGGGTTTTATGGAAGCTCTTCAAACATTCATGCCACTTCCAATCCAAACACTGTCAGATTAGACACTTCAAATTTTTCCAAAGTCAGTGTTGAAATAGCCAAGGAGCATATGGAGATGTTGAATACCTTGGTTAGTGCTTATTGTGGATTGATCGCAGGTCAGATTGGGAATATCAATCTAACCAATGAAGATTATCAGCAAGTGGATAGAGATGAGTTTGAAATGATGGATATTAAATGGGCTCTTGCTAGTGCCATTCGGAGAGCGAAGGAGTTTATGGAAAGAACGGGGAGAACCAACTTGGAAAGCAAGAAAGACACCAAGTATGGGTTCGACAAGCAAGCTGTAACATGCTTTAACTGTGGTGAACGTGGTCATTTCAAAAGGGAATGCACAAGACCAGCTCAGCATGGAAACCAAAACCCCTTCAGAAATCAAGGCAACCAGCAGAACCAAAACAGGAACAATGTTCGTACGTTGATACCTGTCAACAACCAAGGCCAAGCAGGGTCATCAAATACCAACCGGGGACTGTTGGTTCAAATAGATGAGGGCTGTGATTGGTCGCTTCAGCTTGGAGAAGGAGGAAATGGTGGAACAGCATGTTTTGCTGAAATCGTAAAGGATTTAAAGCACGCCAGTGGTGGAGAATCTTCCACCAATGGTGTTGTATCTTCTGAAGATGAATACACTTCTGGTTATAGTGGAAGCTCAGATGACGAATCCTCCACCTCAGGCAATGATCAGGTGGATCAAGCTGCTTACTCTCCGTCTTCTCTCCATTCAGCCTTTATGGCTAATGTCGACAGTTCATCAGGTCAGGTATGTGTCGATGAACCCATTGCTGCTAATTGTGATGACTGTGATAGTTTGCGTGTTAAAAATGCTGATTTGGAGGCAAACATGTCTGAGTTGCAAGGCAAACATGATGCTTTACAAGCTAGTTTGTTTGACTTGCAAGACAAACATGTTTCTTTGAAGGATGAGTGTTGTGAATTGCAAAGCAAACACGAGGCTTTGCAAGAGCAATATGAAATCACACACAAACACCATCAACAATTGATTGTAGATCTGTCTAAAGCAGCTGAAGGTAACATATTTTTAACCAGAAATGAAAAGGAGTTTAAGGCAACAATTGCGTCTCTAAAACATGATGTTTCTGAATTACAAAGGGCTGTTTTGAGAAAACAACATGTTAACAATGATTTAATTGACACAATTGAAAAGCAAATGGTTGAGTTAGCAACAGCTAGATGTGAATGTGAGACAATCAAGCAGAAATTGGAAAGCTATTCCAATTCCCGCTATGTTTTGGATCACATTATTGATGTTCAGAAGAAAAAGGGGGATAGGAAGTGTAATGGATTTAAATCATGTCCTCCCCCAATGAATCACAATTACTCCAAATCGCCTGATGTTGAGGATATGCCCCGTTTTGAACCTACTGTGCCACTCAATCTAGATGATTTTGCAGCAGGCCTCGGGTTCACAACTGGTACATCATCCTCAGGACAATCTGAATCTGAGAATGTGACAGATTCATCGTGTGTCAAGGAACAGAGTCCTCCCATTGTTGTGGATACTGTTTTTTCGGATGATGACTCTGATTCTTCGGACGATGAATCTGTAGAAATTGTGAATCAACAGTCTAACTCGGTTACAACGGATATTCCAATTGAGAATCACATCTTGTGTGATCCACCAGTGGAACCGAGTAAGACTGAAATGTCAAAACCAATGGAGTCCCTTGTATCAAGCAGTGAAGGGAATAACTTGTTGTACACGCTCAAAGGAGATGACAAAATCTACTCTAACAAAGATTTCCCAATTAAAAATGTAAATCAAGATTTAATTGAGCAAATTTTTGAAGGATGTATTGAAAAGTTTTTGGGAAACAAAAGTGGCAAAGTCACCGTCACTCAATGTGATCCAATTCCGTGTGAACAAGTTAGAAAACAATACGGAAACCAAAAACAATCAACTGAGCGAAAACAACAAGTTAATTCCGAAAAAGGGAAGGTACAGGGGAAGAAAGCTCAGCACAAGAATGTTCAAGCACCTAAAGTTCAGCAGCCAAAGGTGCAAAACAAAAGAGCCCCCGTTAAGAAAAGAGAACAGAAGGTGAACTTTGTTGGATCAAAGGGTACAGATAAACTGGAAACATTTCAGAATAAATCTAACATTGATTTTGTAAAACAAGTTAAAATTTTAAAACGAAATGATCAGAATAATTACACCCAACACACCAACGGATGTGATGTAGGTCCAAGCACGTCTAGATCACAAAGTTCATGGTCTGGTTCTTCGTCTGGTAATCAACAGGTTTCTCCGAGGTTTGTAGAGCGGAGAATGTGCTTTGAGTGTGGCACAATTGGGCATATTGTAAGATACTGCCCATACCTGCAAAAGTTGAAGCCAAAAACAAGTGCTCCCCAAGAAACCAATTACCAAAAACGATCATTTTCCCCGAAACAAGACCCACGTGTCTTGAAAGAAAAGGAAAAGAAGTTAAAACAAAAGAATCAAAAGGTAATTGAGAAAGCCTTAAAATCTGAGGTCAAAGAAGAAAAACCTGTTCAAGCAAAACTTAAAACTGTAAAACCGGTAAATGCTAAAACAATTAATGCAAATACTGGTAAAGAACAAACAGCTTGGAAGCAAAAGCAGGTAATTCAATCAGGGGGAGCACCACAGGTTCCTTTTCCTAATCATCAGGAGATTGAAATCACTTTCCTTGATGATCAAGGACGACCCAAGTCCACAAAGGCTTGGGTCCCCCTCTCCGTCTAATCTTTGAATGAGTGTGTAGGATATTCCAGGAGGAACTATCGATAGTCGTAAGATTGTTGATAGTGGAGTGTCCATGCACAAAATAGGCGACAAAAGAAATTGTTGCCTGTGATGGAGAGAAGAAAAGGAAAAAGAGAAACAGAAGTGCATGTTGAAAGAGTTTGAAAAGCTTCGACAAAAATGCAAAGCCTTTAACAATCAAGCTTTGATCGGGTCCCCGGGATAGATTCAAATCAAAATGTGTGCGGACGCCTTGGCATGGGTTGAACAACCACACACTACTTCTGAAAGAGAAAGACAAAAACCTTCGCTGGTGCAATGTGGAAGACCAGCCGGACCCAAAGGTTTTTGATCTTGTTGCTGGCAAGAGACTTCTCAGTAGCTACAAAGAATCGACTTTGAAATCCACACCGGGTGGATATCCAGTTTGGGAGAGCACTCAAATTCCTGGCAATGCACGAAGCAGTTGCAGGATACGGTTTTAAAATTCTAATCTCTCCTTTACTTGTCGTTATTTAAGCTACTTTATAAATTGTTAACCTCTCGCAGCACTCTTTGGCCAGACAATGTTGTCATGGTCCGCACCGCAAACCGACATGCCAACTGATTTTTCCAAAATTTGATAAATCTTTTCAGATTAAAAACTAATTTTGGTAAACGGCATTGAGGTAAAACATGAGTTAACCAACATCGGAAAATCATTTTTGTAAATACCTTTGTGTCTTTTAAATTTGTCTTAGTTTGTTGATTTTAGGGGGAGTAAATCCAATATTTGGAAAATCCAAAAACATTAAAAAAATTTCAAAAACACAAAAACAATAGAAAAGCAAAAATGAGTTTCCTGGCGAGCAAAAGAGAAAATGATAGTACATCAGTGGTCTGTCTAAACCTCTTTAAACCTTAAATGAAAAACGATAAGCAGCTCTATATAAGATGTATCGGTAGGCTCACAATCATTTTAAAGTGTGCAGGGTGATATAAACTTAAATCGACTGAAGACTGGGTGGGAACCATTCATTGGCATATGGTCTTAGTACCGAAATTTCGTTTGAGAGATTGCCGAGGTTCTGAGATATTCGGTCTTTATGCTGCTTATCATCTGGGTATCATGGTTGTATCTTTTACCGAAAAATAACGGGGACGCAAGTCTAGATCTTCCATGATACTATACATACGTGTACATATTGCATACGACCTCAATAAGTGATCAACAATCACATGTCCATACAAATAAGTGATAATATATCACAAATTCTATCCGGGAGTCAAGTTCGTCTCTCTGCTGTACGAAAGTACTGACCTGTTCACGGACTTGCTCCTGTGCCCTCATGCATCTGAAAATCAAGTTCCTCATCAATAAGTGATTATATCACATAGGGCTTGTTTTCAAATCAAAATAAGTGAGAATCTCACATCATATACGGTCAAACAGATGATAATCGGTATACTCACCGGTAAGATGAACCCTCGTGCATACCTTGATACGGGAATGTGTCGTGATGTGGATGAACACCGGTCGGTAAGTATAAATTATATCTTAACGTATCCCCTCGCCATGATTACAAATGATAAGTTGAGCTTATGTGGACAACAATACCGATAATTGTTATAGGATGCTTATCTTAATGTTAACTAAAAGAACAACGAGAGCGTTTTGGCATGACCGTACACTGATATGATTCTCTTACCCTCGAAACTCGCAAAAAGAATGTATGTAGATATTTATTTACTGTTATCAGTTTATGATCTTGTACATATTTATTTATTGTTTTTCGTCTTTACGTTTGAAAAATGAAAAATTCCAAAAAGATTCTAGGTGTGTTTTAATATAAACTTTATAAAATCCAAAAAGATTTTGCTTCTAGTTTATTTTTGATTGACTGATGTTGGAACTCGAGTCTATCCTACCCAAAATCCTGATCGTAAGCTGGAAAACAATTGCATCTTCATAAATTGTCGAAGTTAACAAGTGTTGAAAGTTAAAGGATTAAAATTGAATATTTTTCTAAACTTTCAAAATGTTGTCGGTTGGTGTTTGATTGAGATTTTATCTCATATGTGTCGTTTGTTTACATGTTAATTATATTCCAAGCGGTTGTTCTCATTATGCGTTTAGCTTTCTTGCATGTGCAGATGCTAAAGGCGAGGAGAACATGTTCGATGATGAAAAAGCTTTGGAATGAAGACACGAAGTGGAGGCACTCAAAGGATAAAATGATCGAGTTGCCGCTGTCCCTTCATCAACACCACAAGGATCTGAAGAATTGACAAGTCAAAAATTCACGAGCATGACTCAATGGAGAGTTCAATCTAAGGGGGAGTTTATTGACACACTTCCTAAATGAAAAAGGGGAGTTTGTTGATACACTTTCTACTTACGACGCGTGAAGACTTTGAAGATCCTCCGACGTGGAAGACATCGAAGTTGAATCTCACGAATAGCGTTGAACCTCACGAGTAGCGTCCAAGGGGGAGTTTGTTGATGCATATTTTGTGGACACGACTCGGCTCGGTTCAACTCGGCTCAGTTCAACTTGGTTTCGACTTGAAGACACGAAGATCAAGACAAAGCTGCTTGTGTCTGTACTTTGTCTGTAATGTGTCATGATACAAAACGATGTCTTGTGTTTAGTTTTGTTTATATGTGCGTTCGATGTAAGTTTGACCAGTCAACCATCCTCCGGTTTGACTAGGTCAAACAGTTAGCACATTGGTTGAAATATGCTGGTGTCGAAGGATGTCATCGAAGGATGGTTTGTATCCTTCGATGACCTCGAAAGATGATGTCTTTCGATAGATGCAGATGGACCTCGAAGGATATCATCCTTCGAGGTATGTATGGATCTTTCGGTAGCATTCTGGTCGATAGATGATCCTTCGACCAGACTTCCGTATCCTTCGAGCATGTTAGCTGTGTCGGGTATAAATACCCAAGTGTTGTGTTTATTTCACAAACACACGAAAGTATTGAGAGACATCAGGGACACTTGTGAGAGACACCATAGGAGAACACTCTGCTGAAATCACACACACACACGAGAGAGAGTTTACGGAATACATCTGTAAACATTGAGCTTGTAAACGGAACCTTTCATACGCATTAATACAAGTGGTGTTAATCGTTGAACTTTGTGTGTCGTGCTTTTGCGTGTTCTAACTCGGTTTGCATGCTAGCTTGGATTCCGCACTCGCTAGTGTGTTAATACAACAAGGATAAGGTTTGACCTCGTCACGAAGAGGGACCTACAATTGGTATCAGAGCCATGGTGCCCGATTTAGTAAATCTAACAGTTTACTAAGTCACATGTGCTCTAGATCTGTGATTTTTGTGCTTTTTGTTCAAGATGTAAAAATGGTGAAAATCAAGAAAAACTCAGATCTGGACCCGAATATTCAGATCTGTGCTGAAACGAGTGTTGGGTTTTATGTTTTTCACCTATATAATCAAGTTATCATCATCAAAAATCAAAAATACAATGTTTTCGTCAAATCTGCAGATTTACACAGAGGCTGTGTTCTTGATGTTCTTGGGAGCTTCATATTTCGAAAGATGTAAGGGATGCTCGAAAGATCAGACAGATTTCGAAGGGTCATCTCAACAACTTCGAAAGATCAGACAGATTTCGAAGGGTCATCTCAACAACTTCGAAAGTTCAAACAGATTTCGAAGGGTCACCTCAACAACTTCGAAGGATCCAGATATTTGTGGGATCCAGATCTGATATGTTCGAAAGATAGCAACTGATATGTTTGAAAGATGCTCGAAAGATATGTTCGAAAGATATGCCATATCCTTCGTTCTTGACACGAAACAGTTTTCGAAGGATCATCCTTCGGTTGATCATATCTTTCGATTGTGGGAACCAGTATGGAGTCTTTCGATGGAATGTTGGATTATCGCAGATGAAGGGTTTGAAGGTTAGAACTGATGTCGGCTGTTTGAACTTGATGTTGTTTGAATCTTCGATGTTTATGTAGCTGCTGATTGTTCGATTGAACATGAAGAAGGAAGAGACAAAGGGTGATGTCGACTGAAACAGGGTATCGCAGCTGCTGTTACTGTTCATCGAAGAAAATAAGTTGTTTGCTGCCTGTGAATGATGTTGTATCGCAGAAATATAGAGAGGATTGGGTCTGAATGAGCTGGTTATGATGATGTCTTCGAATTGGTTGTTGAATAATGGAGTTTTTGATGTTTGGTAAAGAAAGGAAGATGTCGGCTGAGGTAAATTGATGGCAGCTAGGTTTGAATTGGTGTGTCTTGGGCCCACCTGACATATAATGGATATTGTGAACATGGTTATTTTTCTTTTGGGCCTGAGTATTTCCTTCCGATTAAATATGGATCAAGCCAAGGCATGTAACTATTTGGGCCATTAAATGCACTTGCTGGAGAATATTAGCATCAGTTGTTAGGCTTGTCACATTTGGGTATCATGTTTAATTTGGAATTCTGGCTTCAACGTTGGTTAGGTTTGAGGAAGAATGGGCTCATTAGTGATTGGGCCGCATGATCTGTCTTCGATTGTGATATTCACTAAGTGATGGAAGTGAAATTTTAATTTTGGAGGGCCCACAAATAATGACATATGTTTGTTGCAGCTGGATTAAAAAAAAAAAAAAAAAAAAATGATTATGCCTCATGAAAGTTGCAACAATTTTCTTATGGGTCTTTAATTCCACTTTCACCAATTTCACCAACGTATGAATTTTATATCAAACAAATGAATGATGTTGGGCCTTTAATTTAGAATTGGATCTTGGAGTCTAGAGGATTGGTTTGGGTTGGGTGTTAAAAGAATGACGACTTGGGCCAGGAGTACAAGATTATTATATGGGCCAAGAATTGAAAGTATTGAATACGAATTTGGGAGCGCGCGGGATGATGCGGCATGATGAAAACAAGAGATGATGAAGACTTGATTATTTGAAAAATGTGGGGTAGTCACGGTTACCGATGCAAATGTCAAAAATGGTGACGCGACTATTATGGGCCAAAAACCAAAAACGAGAACGGTATGTTCACTTCCGCACGTCGATTGTTTATGAGTGTTATCGGTTATTCGAAAATGTTCGAAAGCATTTTGTTATTTGTCATATTCTCGCATTTGAAGACGAACGTATGAACCTTGAACGCCAACACCGGTCCTAACGAGTTCACAAAGTCTTTGGAGGGATACAAGTCAGATCCGATGGGGTACTAGGCGATATTGCTTTATCAACTAGAATATGCAACGAAGAAATCCTTTTTGTTTATTGTCATATTCTCGCATTTGGTAACGAATGAATGAACCTAGAATGTCAACACCGGTCCTAACGAGTTCACAAAGTCTTTGGAGGGATACAAGTCGGATCCTACGGGGTACTTGGGGACGTTCTTATTCAACTAGCTTATGCAAAGAAGAAATTCGTTTTCGTGATTTTTCGAAAAACCAAGAACATTCAACGGAGATTGATGACAGTTCCGCTTAGTGGAGGGAACTGGTGAACATTTGACGACAGTTTCTTTGAAGTGGAGAGAATCTGTTAAGGTTTAGAAATCTTACCAAAGAAATAGGGGGAATAAAAATTTCGTATGTTGAATTTCTTCGGTAAATTTCTAAACGCAATCACAGGTGGTAGAGTTTGTGATTTTCTGGTGATACAAACGGTTCGGCGTGGAATGTTTTGCACATACACATATTTGAGGATTTTAATTAATTCTCCAGCCAGCGTGAAGGGTTTTGCACGGAAAAATACAGGTTTCTAAAGTCTACAGTAGTTACAAAAGCGCTGTTCACTGAAGACCTGGGGAATCTTTCTGAAAGCTGATAGTTCAAGACTGAAGACCTGCAGGATTCGGTTTTGGGTTTGATGTTTCCTTGGGATTTTACAGGGATCTGGGGGTAACTCAATTCGTTGAGTTTGCAAACGATGTACTTGGTCAAGCTGACTTCCTGAGTACTGATGCTGAAGATCCGTAGTGCATTACGTGGTCAACTTCACAAAGGCGAGACAATGAGATCTGGATGTAGTTCAACTAAGCATGCTGGTTGAGCTTGCAAGGGATACACTTGGTCTAGCTGACTTTCCTGAGTGTTGATGCTGAAGATTAAAGTGCATTACTTGGTCGATTCCACAAAGACGGTTTACAGAAGACAGTTCACCAGAAATCTCTATCAATGTAGTATGCTTGTATGAAACAGAGTTCTTATGACAAGATCAAGACTTGATGCAGTTCTTAAAGATTGGAACCCTTATCAAATGCCGTTTGGAGTATTGGAAGATCAGCGGAAGATCGGTCAATTGAGGAAATTGCACAACACCCAACACGGATATGCGTACTTTAAGGGGGAAATATTTTACAAGGAGCGTCAAGATACTACTTACCTGGATCATCGGTCAAGGGGGAATTTGTTAACACAGAGAAGATGAATACTTGACTGAAGATCGATTGCAGTTGCATTTTCAGCATTCGACAGCAACGGACAAGGGGGAATTTGTTGATGCAGATTTTGTGTCCGATGCTTGTCGAATAGATTAGTTTTTATTTTACGCTGAATTTGTAATAGTTAGTGAAACGGTCTATCGAACGTGTATAGACCCGCTCGTTTGAAGTGGTCAAACGAGAGGGTTATTCGGTTGACCGTGTGGGTTTTGCTAGACAAACAGTTAGATTATGGTTGTATAATGTTTGGTGTCGAAGGATAAGGCATCGAAGGATTGTGTATATCCGTCGATGAGCTCGAAAGATATCCATCGATAGATGAAGATGGACCTCGAAGGATATGTCATCCTTCGAGGCATATGTGTATCTTTCGACAGCTGGATGATCGACAGATGATCTATCGATCAATCAGTTGGATCCTTCGACCATACAACCTGTGTTGGGTATAAATACCAACACTTTGTCATTTGCAAGACTAAGAGAGTGAGAGGAGGTTTGAAACCTCACCCGGGGAGAGATCACCACTTGATCTCTCCCGGAATGTATACTCCTTTGGTATTAGTTCGGTTATCATGTAATCGGGCCGATTTGTAATGTTATACTACCGGATTAATACAAAGTTGTTTGTTTATCATTGCTAATCTCTTCCGTCTTTGAACATAATCACACGAATCACGGTTTCGGTCCCCAAACCCGGTCCTACAGACATCAATACCACATAGTCAATACGTGACATCAAATCCAACATAATCAATCATAATAACCGATACAACTATGCATATCATATTCACACTATCCGAACCTAGTATGCATGCCATCCTACTCATTCATTACAAAGTAGTTATCCTAACACTTCTTGATTTGGTTCAACAGAGGGTTTATTAAGATGTTTGTTGCAATCCTAATCATCATGTACATCATATTCATACGATCAAGGTCATACAAAAACACAATTATTAATACAAATCATACATGAGAAATCACTAACCCAACAAGCTTGATCCAATAATGTAATGTCTCGAGGGGGGGGGGGGTCTCATGCCGTCACGTATAGGGGTGAGGTGAAGAGGTTAGGGTTTTCAATCATTCAACTACACTTATACAATTGTACACAAACTAAATATTATGAAGATGGGCTTGAGAAGATGGGCTCGATATTAAGAGAATGGGGCTCGGTTTAGTTGAGTGGGCAGACCGGGCCTAGGGTAACAAGGATACAAAGTGCCCAATAAACACATGCAAAGCACAAGAGGGGTGGGCTCAATTCTAAGGTCCAGTTGGGCTCTAGGCCCAATCATACGTCTGATGTGATTTCATGTATACACATACGGCCCGACGCATGTTATTTATCCGAGTTATCATAAACGTCTAGATTTAACGGGGTTATCACAGAACAGAACATTTACGCAAAGAAGAGGGATAATAAAGAGTTAAGGTCACAAGATTCAACGCTACTAACCTTGAAGGTTCGGGTTGTCACATATGCCCCATGTTTGAACTAGTATGGTCTCTCCATACTACTTGTTTTGTATTGGTTTTTGTTGATATATAGAATCACCGGGGTAACCCTTTACCCAAAAAAAAAACATCCTCCATTCGAAATCCAATCCCAAGAACGAAAAACAGACTTGCAAATTTTACCCAACTTTCCAACATCCACATGAGACTCTAAAATTGCACACAAGCTCATGTTAAAATCTTTGACTGCTTGACGAACCTCCTTCTGTTTTAGAGGGCGGTTCAACCCCCTTATATTCCATGTCGCGATACTAACCATCGTTAACTATCGAAGAAGGAGTGCTTGCCCCTTTACTTTTTATTTTTAGAGTACCCTCCACCATAAAACCATCCGTTTCATTATACACCTCTTCTACCTCGTCATCCGTTTCCTCATTATTCATACCCGACATCTTGAAAGTAGCACCCAAACCGGAATCCGTAGGATTAGCACCCAAATCGGCATCCACTTCATTGAGAATTTCAAAAGGATTATTCGACCTGTTACTGTTTGAAGTTGAAGCCTTGTTACTGTCTCCCTTTGGCTTAGGTCCCACAGGACGGTATTCGAATTTAGATTTTTGTTTGTTCACAGGAATTCCAACTTTCTTAGCAGCTTTCTTACCATAAACTCCTATGTAACCATCCTGATCCACCACAGGCATCTTTTTTGCTGGGCGGTTTTTTGAACATTCCGATTGTGCTCCTCATGTATGGCATTGCTTGGTTTCCTAGGTTGCTTCGGACATGCATCAGTAGTATGTCCAAACACACAACAAGTAGCACAACGATATGGACTCCATTCATACTCTACATACATAGTCTCTTTAATAAAACCCTCCCCTTCAGCTTCTGGAATAGCCATAGTAATTTCTTCTCGGAAACCTTTCTCAGCCGATATTTCAATTAACGCTCTAGCATAGCAACTACGACCCCATGAGTCCATGCACATAGACGTGGTAAAGGAATCCAGCATCTTTGGTTCTCCAATAGTCGTGGCAATCAGGCTAAGGCCATCTTTCGTATATGCCGGAATAGGGACTTCATGAATTTTAACCCATAGTTGAACTTTCTTAACCTCTTTCTTTTCAAGTGTAGTAGTTGGGGTCCAGCTATTAAGAAACAAAGGTTGAGATCGAATTATCCATGGCCCATCCTTAAGAACATTCGACATACCAACTTCATCATTAAATTTGAAGAAGAAAAAACCATTCGCATTCATCATAGTTTTTTGTAGACCGTATTTCTTCCAATTCATCCGTACAAAATAATCCACCACTGGAAAGGCAACACGATCTCCTAAAAAGTACCCATAAAGGGTGTTAGCCAACTTATCTTGTACCTTACGTACTGATTCCCTCAGCAACACAATATCACACCCATCATGCACTACGGAAGTAGCAAGAGAACGAAAATTAAGTTTTTTAGAGTTCTGAGCAACAACCGAATCTGCATATGACATAGGCTTATCTGAAGAAACATTAATCGACTTAGATCCTTGAGTAATGACATCACCAGTTACCTCCGTACCCGCACTCTCACATTCCGATAAAGAAACCGGAATAGTGATCTTGCTTAATTCATCAATTACATTAAAGTTCTAAGATTCCTGCTGAGGCACTTGTACCGAACCTCTTCTGGGTAATACGGGGTTACCATCAATGTTCAGCACACGACTTGCTAAACCCTTGTAAGGTAACGGCGGCTTCCCTCGATCTCCCAGAACAGAATTGTCTGGTTTAGAACGATCATCCATATTAAGTAAAGCACCTCTCTCCTTTCAACAGCAAACAAAACAACCATGCACCGAATATGAAACGAAGCGGAACCAGATCCTCAACAAAAACAAACCGACAAATCTGAAAAACCCTAATTCTAGCAAAACCCTACTCTATGCACCTTCCGAACCATATAGTAAACCTGGAAAATCAATATCCTGTTAGAGTAGGATCGACAATTCACGAACACTATACAGCACGTAAAAATAACACAGAAATAAGGCGGCAAATAAGCAGAAAAAAGAAACAGAAACCCTAGATAAAAATCGATCAATCCTGTTAACGAGTTCGTTATAGAGATTGAAAATCAAACCCTAATCACAGACTGTTATACAAGAAATTACGATGAAAATCATAGGATTCATGAAGAACAAAATTCGCCAGCTAGAGAGAGAGCATTAGGGTTTAACCCTGCATAGGTTTGATTCTCCTCAAGAGTCATACCTTTTCACGTTGGTTTTGGAAGTCCTATCTTTATTGCTTCAGCATGTGGTTGTGTCTAGTAATGGGTTCAAGTATCATGCTCAATGTGCTAAACAAAAAATCATTAATGTCTCTTTCGCTGATGACCTATTTATCTTTGTGCATGGGGATGTTTGTTCCGTGGGGAAAGTTAAGCAAGCTCTTGAGAAGTTCACTAGTATTTCGGGTTTGGTTCTGAGCCCTGCCAAAAGTATGGTGTATTTTTGTAATGTTCCGCTTAACGTTAGACATGATATCCTCCACTTGATGCCGTTTCAAGAGGGCTCTCTTCCGGTTAAATATTTGGGGGTGCCGTTAATAACTACAAAGCTCATTTTTAAGGATTGTAAACCTCTTGTTGAGCGTATGGAAAAGAGGATTGATAGCTGGCTTAACAAGTCTCTGTCATTTGCGGGTAGGTTACAACTTGTGAAATCCGTTTTATCAGCTATGCATATTTATTGGGCTTCGGTCTTTATCATTCCTACTCGGGTTATTCATGAGCTCGAGAAATATATGAAGAGATTTTTGTGGAATGCGGGGGTTCAAGGTAGGGCGAGAGCAAAAGTGGCTTGGTCAGATGTTTGTTTGCCTAAGGAGGAAGGCGGTCTTGGTATTAGAACCATATCGGATGTCAATAAGGCCCTAATGACAAGCCACATCTGGAGCATTATCACTAGAAGGAAGTCCTTGTGGGTCGAATGGATTTATTCGTACAAGTTGAAAGATCGTTCTTTTTGGGATGTTCAATTACGAGGTAGTATCAGCTGGGGATGGAGGAAGCTCCTGTCTATTCGTGACATTGTTCGGCCGTTCATCTGGAAGTTAGTTCGGAGTGGGTTTCAAACGAATATATGGAGTGATAATTGGTGTCATCTTAGTCCTCTTAGCTCGTTCATAATGCCAAGACGTATTTCTAATGCTGGGTTCTCTATATCTTCTTCGTTGGCGGACGTAATTGATATTGATGGGCAATGGAAGTGGTCGCAAGCTTGGTATGATATCTATCCAGTTTTAATTGAGTTGAATGTTCCTCAGTTGATTCACAACATGGCAGACCGTACAGTATGGAAGGATTTGCAGGGAAACCATTGTCATTTTCGGTCATTGGAGGTATGGAATGTGATTAGACATCGTGAGAGTCCGGTTCCATGGGTTAATGGGGTTTGGTTTTCGCAATGTATACCAAGGCACTCGTTTCATCTTTGGTTGGTTATCAAGAATAAACTAAAGACTCAGGATAGGTTGGCTGTTCGGGAGGTGGGAAGCGCTACTAATCTAAATCTGATGTGTTGCCCATTGTGCAAAAATAATCGAGATTCAAGAGATCATCTTTTCTTTCAATGTTCATTTGCTTCTAAAGTATGGCAGGAAGTCAAGCAAATGGTGTCGTTGGATCAGGTTGATGACTCGTGGCAAGCTATAATGGATTGGATGGGCCAGAATGCTTCATCTAAGAAGACAGAGCACATTGTATGCAAGTTAGTCATTGCGGCGGCTACTTACTTTATATGGCTCGAGAGAAACAATTGCTTGTTTTATAATGTTCAATCTAATAATGCTTCGGTGGTTGGGAGAATCAAGAATACGGTCAGGCTTCGTCTAATGAGATTTCAGTTTAGAGGGAATTCCAAAGTTCATAACATGTTAAAGAAGTGGGAGATCGCTACGAACGAAGAAGTCAAGGACCCGGGTTAGGGGTTGTCTAAGTTTTTCGGTGTTTGTTGCTTTATGCTTGTGTAACACCCCGTCCCGGAACGGGCCGGCGTGTCACTATAACAGTAGTCAGATCAAAAACATAATTCCATTTATACTTAAATGTATTACAAGGCTTTACAGCTTAATGAAGGATATCTAATCTATTACAATTATTTCTACCGTATTTTCTAAACACTCGAGCACTCTTCCATATTCCGTCCCAGCTTGTCTTGATAACCTGACGTAAAGAAGAAAACAACAACAACAAAAATGTACGTCTGAGCAAAATTTTGAACAGTTTTGCCCAGTGTGCGGATAGAGGAAAACAAAAGCTTATTTTATTTTAATAACCGGATGGAACTTGACGATGCAAATAACATAATTTCATAATCATATCTTACGGATGTACCCATGAGCAAACTGAAAACGTGACAATACACAGGTAGCTACTCCTGCATACTTATCACATGAAATGGCGAGTTGGCATACCCGTTATCCATTTCCTGAAAACTGAAATCCTAGGATCTGATCCATACGCCTCCTAATATATGTACCACACTTGTACTTAAGAGACGCCGTGAACTGATCTCTCCGTCACGGGTGGAGCACATGAGGTTGATGCCACAACAACATGCTCGTGGGACACTCCACGAGAAGCGATACTCAGGGTATCAGAGTACAAATGAACTTATTCACATAACTTATAAAACTTATTTTCAGAACAAAACGGAACATATATTGGAACATGCGATAATGAGTACAACTTAACAGAAAACTATCGCATGACATGAAACTAAATCAAATGATTAGAATAGGAATCGAACGGACTGTCAAATGAATCTATAATCAAAGATGTGAGGAGTTTTATAATCAAAGAGTGGAACCAGTCACCAAGGTATGGATATCACTCCTATCTTGACAATTTCGTCCCCAAAATGTGGTTTATTAAACGAACAAGATAAAACCTTGACTTGTTAATAAAGAACCACTAGAGTATGACATGGAGACTAATTTCTTAAATCTTTTCAAAACGTTTTCCAACATGTATTTCCTAACTTAATCTTAATCCGGAACTTGTATTCAATATCAAAAGAAAGGATTCTATTCGTACCTAACGGACATAAATCGAAATAAAGGAATTCTATCCGTACCCAACGGACATAAATCTAAAGAAAGGACTTTATCCGTACAGAACTTATAACTTATTTCATAACTTAATCTTAATACGGATCTATTCGTACGAAACTTATAACTTAATCTTAATTCGGATCTATTCGTATGAAACTTAATCTTAATACGGATCTATTCGTATGAAACTTATAACTTAATCTTACTATGGAATCTATAATCAGGAATGATATACTTGTATCAAAACGATCTAAATCGAAAGAAAGGATTCTATCCGTACCCAACGGACATAAATCGACAGAAAGGGTTCTTATAAAAACTATATAAATCGAAAGGAAGGAACCTATCCGTACAATATATCAGAATTGACAGAAATCGAAAGAAAGGAATCTACCTGTACGATATATCAGAATTGACAGAAATCGAAAGAAAGAAATCTATCCGTATCCAATTGATATAAATCAAAAGAAATGAACCTATCCGTACTGAACTTATAACTTATAACTTAAATCTTAATACGGACTTTAAAATCAGAAATGTCCAAACGAAAGGAATCTATCCGTACTGAACTTATAACTTATAACTTAAATCTTAATACGGACTTTAAAATCAGAATGATATGACGCAAATCGAAAGAAAGGAGTCTATCCGTACGATATATCAGAATTGCAAGAAATCGAAAGAAAGGAATTTACCCGTACGGAATTTATAACTTATACTTAGATCTTAATACGGACTTTAAAATTAGAAATGATATACTTGTATCAAATGAAGTAAATTGAAAGAAAGGAACCTATCCGTACTTTAAAATCCCCAGGTGATGCTATCTTGTTTCCAATTATGGATTTATACGGGCAGAGTTTAGCCTACTGATTATCTTCTTAACCTAATTTGCTCACAAACTAGGTATTTAACTTAATACAGCATTTACGATAACTCACGAGATCAAATTCTCACAATGAATGACAAAATGCAATACTTTGCCCATCGAATTAACGATGATCCGTTGAATTAACAACGAACGACAAGGTATAATACTTTACCCATCGAATTAACGATGATCCGTTGAATTAACAACGAACGATAAAGTATAATACTTTACCTATCGAATTAACGACAATCCGTCAAATTAATGACGAACGATAAAGTATAACCCTAATGTGGGCGGCACTTAAACATTCATTAGATACTTGAATCAATCGGACAATGAATCGTAGCAGCGATTGAGTTAATACCCTGTTCTGCAGCACCCCACTATACTTAATTTGTGTTTAGTGTGTGTTTGGAGAGTAATCAGACGAAATCTCAGCGTGTATTTTGAGTTTCTTCGTCGATTTTGTGCCCAGATTCAAGTGCCAAGGCCTGCTATTTATACACGAAATTTGACAAGCTTACGGACCGTAAGCTTCCTGATGTTGCGGTCCGTATGACAGCTTACGGACCGTAAGCTTGGTAGTGTTGCGGTCCGTAAGGTACACCAATGCACTATAGGGTTGCCACGCGTGGGACTAGGCCTGCTGAGTCGACAAAACGAATAAATTCAACTTCTTCCGCAAGTTTATGAAGATAATTGTCAAGTAGGAAATACCCCCCCTGAGTTTTAGGGGCCCTAATCCTGATTCTGAAATTTCTGAAAATTCTAGGGTTTGTGCGGAATCACTTGGGTGTCTTAATTAGGGTTTCCTATTGGACTATAAATCATAAGAAATAATAGTTTTAATGAGGGTTGTTACATTTTTGTTTTAAAATTTTCGGGTGTTACAAATCTACCCCTCTTAAAAAAAATTTCGTCCTCGAAATTATTGCATACCTATATATATATTAATAATCATACTTGAACGCGACCCACTATGATCAATAGTCATACTTGAAATAAAGCTAGAGTAAAAACAATGAAGATGACGAAATACTTATGTTCGAGACTATCATGAAGTGAAAAAAGTCGAAATCCTAACCCAATGTCTACCCATTACCTCACAGGTCTTATCTTATGTTTAAGTTTTCTACAGGAAAGAGCCTTTGCTCTGATACCATAGCTGTAACACCCCGTCCCGGAACGGGCCGGCGTGTCACTATAACAGTAGTCAGATCAAAAACATAATTCCATTTATACTTAAATGTATTACAAGGCTTTACAGCTTAATGAAGGATATCTAATCTATTACAATTATTTCTACCGTATTTTCTAAACACTCGAGCACTCTTCCATATTCCGTCCCAGCTTGTCTTGATAACCTGACGTAAAGAAGAAAACAACAACAACAAAAATGTACGTCTGAGCAAAATTTTGAACAGTTTTGCCCAGTGTGCGGATAGAGGAAAACAAAAGCTTATTTTATTTTAATAACCGGATGGAACTTGACGATGCAAATAACATAATTTCATAATCATATCTTACGGATGTACCCATGAGCAAACTGAAAACGTGACAATACACAGGTAGCTACTCCTGCATACTTATCACATGAAATGGCGAGTTGGCATACCCGTTATCCATTTCCTGAAAACTGAAATCCTAGGATCTGATCCATACGCCTCCTAATATATGTACCACACTTGTACTTAAGAGACGCCGTGAACTGATCTCTCCGTCACGGGTGGAGCACATGAGGTTGATGCCACAACAACATGCTCGTGGGACACTCCACGAGAAGCGATACTCAGGGTATCAGAGTACAAATGAACTTATTCACATAACTTATAAAACTTATTTTCAGAACAAAACGGAACATATATTGGAACATGCGATAATGAGTACAACTTAACAGAAAACTATCGCATGACATGAAACTAAATCAAATGATTAGAATAGGAATCGAACGGACTGTCAAATGAATCTATAATCAAAGATGTGAGGAGTTTTATAATCAAAGAGTGGAACCAGTCACCAAGGTATGGATATCACTCCTATCTTGACAATTTCGTCCCCAAAATGTGGTTTATTAAACGAACAAGATAAAACCTTGACTTGTTAATAAAGAACCACTAGAGTATGACATGGAGACTAATTTCTTAAATCTTTTCAAAACGTTTTCCAACATGTATTTCCTAACTTAATCTTAATCCGGAACTTGTATTCAATATCAAAAGAAAGGATTCTATTCGTACCTAACGGACATAAATCGAAATAAAGGAATTCTATCCGTACCCAACGGACATAAATCTAAAGAAAGGACTTTATCCGTACAGAACTTATAACTTATTTCATAACTTAATCTTAATACGGATCTATTCGTACGAAACTTATAACTTAATCTTAATTCGGATCTATTCGTATGAAACTTAATCTTAATACGGATCTATTCGTATGAAACTTATAACTTAATCTTACTATGGAATCTATAATCAGGAATGATATACTTGTATCAAAACGATCTAAATCGAAAGAAAGGATTCTATCCGTACCCAACGGACATAAATCGACAGAAAGGGTTCTTATAAAAACTATATAAATCGAAAGGAAGGAACCTATCCGTACAATATATCAGAATTGACAGAAATCGAAAGAAAGGAATCTACCTGTACGATATATCAGAATTGACAGAAATCGAAAGAAAGAAATCTATCCGTATCCAATTGACATAAATCAAAAGAAATGAACCTATCCGTACTGAACTTATAACTTATAACTTAAATCTTAATACGGACTTTAAAATCAGAAATGTCCAAACGAAAGGAATCTATCCGTACTGAACTTATAACTTATAACTTAAATCTTAATACGGACTTTAAAATCAGAATGATATGACGCAAATCGAAAGAAAGGAGTCTATCCGTACGATATATCAGAATTGCAAGAAATCGAAAGAAAGGAATTTACCCGTACGGAATTTATAACTTATACTTAGATCTTAATACGGACTTTAAAATTAGAAATGATATACTTGTATCAAATGAAGTAAATTGAAAGAAAGGAACCTATCCGTACTTTAAAATCCCCAGGTGATGCTATCTTGTTTCCAATTGTGGATTTATACGGGCAGAGTTTAGCCTACTGATTATCTTCTTAACCTAATTTGCTCACAAACTAGGTATTTAACTTAATACAGCATTTACGATAACTCACGAGATCAAATTCTCACAATGAATGACAAAATGCAATACTTTGCCCATCGAATTAACGATGATCCGTTGAATTAACAACGAACGACAAGGTATAATACTTTACCCATCGAATTAACGATGATCCGTTGAATTAACAACGAACGATAAAGTATAATACTTTACCTATCGAATTAACGACAATCCGTCAAATTAATGACGAACGATAAAGTATAACCCTAATGTGGGCGGCACTTAAACATTCATTAGATACTTGAATCAATCGGACAATGAATCGTAGCAGCGATTGAGTTAATACCCTGTTCTGCAGCACCCCACTATACTTAATTTGTGTTTAGTGTGTGTTTGGAGAGTAATCAGACGAAATCTCAGCGTGTATTTTGAGTTTCTTCGTCGATTTTGTGCCCAGATTCAAGTGCCAAGGCCTGCTATTTATACACGAAATTTGACAAGCTTACGGACCGTAAGCTTCCTGATGTTGCGGTCCGTATGACAGCTTACGGACCGTAAGCTTGGTAGTGTTGCGGTCCGTAAGGTACACCAATGCACTATAGGGTTGCCACGCGTGGGACTAGGCCTGCTGAGTCGACAAAACGAATAAATTCAACTTCTTCCGCAAGTTTATGAAGATAATTGTCAAGTAGGAAATACCCCCCCCTGAGTTTTAGGGGCCCTAATCCTGATTCTGAAATTTCTGAAAATTCTAGGGTTTGTGCGGAATCACTTGGGTGTCTTAATTAGGGTTTCCTATTGGACTATAAATCATAAGAAATAATAGTTTTAATGAGGGTTGTTACATTTTTGTTTTAAAATTTTCGGGTGTTACAGCTTGGCTGTTTGTTTTTGTGGTTTTGGTGTCGTGTTTGTATGTAGCAAACTGGTTGTGTGGTTTTGTGTTTTTCTCCTAGACTTGGCATGTCAAGTCTAGTTGGTGTGTCATTTTAGGCTCACCCTTGTACTGATTTGGTTGATTTATAAAATTCACCGGGGTAACCCTTTACCCAAAAAAAATAATAAAAAATGGAAGAATTTAGCTCAATCGGGTCAGAACTGAAAGTCAAAGCAAAAGTCAAGCTTTTGCGACTTTCGGTTGTGAACCGACCCTAAACTGATAATTGTCGGGTTGGACATGCTTAAACATGTTTTAATACTAATTAGCAAGTTATTAGAATGATAAAATATAATTTATAACCTCTGTTTTATTAGTTATAATTATTATTATCAATTCTGTCCAGTTTGACTTTTTGACTAATTAGTTTGACCCGACAATTAACTAGTCAAATGAAATAATTAGGAGGTGCCCTTTTAAGGGTTAATCTCCTACCTTATTATGGTCACATAACCACTTTTGATTCGGACAGTGGCTGGACCATTTGTGATTAAACCGAAAGTCAAAGTCAATTTACGATATTTTTGACTTTTCGGTTTTTAAACTAAAAACTGAACTAAGGAAGGGGGCTAAGACACTTACAAAGGGTCCTAGCTATCTTTTCTACAAACTTGAACTTCCTTCTTGGTCAGGAGACTCCAGATGAGAGTGTAGAGAGTGTTGCAAGTAAAATGAGCAAATGACCATAACACTTAAGGGCCTTTATATACTTGATTGCCATGAAACAAGATCAAGGCAGGTGTTTTGGAGGTATCTAGGATCACCCCAGGTGTCCTAGTGGTATTACAAGTCCGACAATCAGCCCATGGTATCAATTGGAATGAGTTAAAGTCGGTTTAGAGCTGAAACTTGCAGCTGGCAGAAGTTTTCTACGCTGGGCACTCTATCGCGGGCCGCGTAGGATCCTAAGGGGGTCTACGCGCCCTGCGACAACCTCCTGTTCAGGTTAAAAATGTTTCAATCTTGGCAGTTTCAGTCCCTGGTCCTTATAAACTTTATATAACCTTATTTTTGGCATATAAAGCCCTTGTAACATAAGTTTGTAGTGGTTCAAGGGAGTATAACCAAACTCCGTTAGGCCTGGTTTCGTTAAACGATCACCGTAACATAAGTTTCTATACGTTGACGCATTTAACCCAAAGTCTTGAAAACTTGCATAATGATCTCGAAACCACGTGAAACTGATATCACTTATTCTTGAGAGTATATTTGAATATTACGAAGCCTCGGGTTCGTTAAAAGGTCACTCAGAGGTAAGAATTAACATGTTGACACGTTTAACCCCTGTAGTTTATAATCTTTCGATTATTTTCATAAACGGCTTCTTATATCCAATTAATCGCGCATTTAAGAATATATTCTTCGCGTGTGGTCATTCAGAGGCACAAGTTTGGCATATTGACACTTTTAGTCCCTTCGCATACATATTTTCATCGATTAGCAACGTTAGTCCTTCAAACTTAATCATTCTATATATTCACATCCAAACAAAACAAGTAATTTAGAGAGCCTACACTAGTTCAATCATGAGACATACCACATGAAAGAAAAGCCAAAAATACAAACCAAAACCACAAAACAAAACAGCCTAGACTACCATCTAGAACAACCGAAATCAAAAAGTACGAAACAAATTAGCCACCATCGTCGCTGATGTCATTGCCGTTAATGTGACACCCACGACGAAACCAGGTACACCCTAAACGGTCCAAAACTGTAAGGCACACTTAACACTTTAATTGCGCGAAAACCCTAAAAACATGTGTGACTTATATGTTTGATTAAATGCTATCCGTTATGTCTCGGAGGAATCCGAGAACACGTTATGAATTGATGACACTAATAAGGACCCATGATGTGAAATTGGTATCCTTAGACTTTAAACACGTGTTAAACTGGAGCTTCCCGTTTAACAGCGCACTAAACCTTTGACATTGATTATTAGGTTATCGGTAGCATCATTTAAAATTTCGAGTTCCAGGAACATCTTAGTTTTGTGCCATAGACTGTAATATAAGGTTTGAAGCCAATCAGAGATTGGGCACGCAAAATGAAGCAGCTTCCCGGTTAGGGAAACGCCTTCGTTTCAGGAATAAGATAAGGCAATCAAACGTGCAAGGAACGATCGATCAAGCTTAAAAACACTTAAACCACCCTAATACGAGTCTTTTATGATTAAAACGTAACTGGGTTCGGATTTCAAGACGGTTATGCATGATTTTTAAAACCGAGTCTTTAGACACTAATTACGCGTGAAACGGAGTCTGTCACGCAAATCGAGAACGCCCGGGACCCGTAAACGAACCTAAACACTCAACAGAAGATAAACATCATCTTTTAGCACGTATTACGGAGCACGAGGTGGCCCTATGGAGGCCCACCCCAAACCGCCACCACCCCCTTATTTATATATATTTTTCATTTTTTTTCCTTTTTATTCTCACACAAAAACACTTCAAAATTCTGCTTCTTCTCCCTAAAACCAGCTGATCTAAAAAGAACAAGTCTCAATTCAAAGGTATTAACTCAAATCTCTAAGTGTTTAGGCTTGTTTTCTTGATTAAACATGGTTTAGGCCATGAAAACAAAATTTTATCCATGAATTTTGGAGTTTTAAACAAATTTATGGGCTGAATATGAACACCATATGAATACCCTGGAGTTATATGGCAGCCATGGTTATAAACCTGTGGGTTTTGATACCCTAATCAACACTTATTCGACAAAAATCGCCTAACTATTCGATTAACCGAAAAACAATGAATCAAAGCTTGATTGATCTAAGTTCTAGCATATTTGGATTGTACTTGATGTGTAGGTACTGAATATAGCGCACACATACTTCTGGACTCAAGAAATATACTCGGACTAGCAGGAATCGCTAGGTATATCACCCGAAACTCGAAACTAGCATAGGCATAATATTGTTTTGGCTATACCTTAGTCCGTGGTACTTGGATTGAGTTGAAATTTGGTGTGGTGATGAAGGGTAGTTTCAGGAAGGTCCACGTAAAATGTTAGAATTTTTGGAATTTTCTAAGATTTTTGGTGAAATTTTGAGTGTTTTATCAAAAGAATTCTGGAAAAATACCAAATGTTATAGAGACACTAAGGAACATTTGAGGAATTTTCTGGGAAAGTTCGGAGTCCATTGGTTGAGTTTTGATTTAGGTTAAAAATCCGCGTTTTTGTGAATTTTCGGTAGCCTGAAACGCACTGAAACGAAATCGGAAACATCTTAAAATTTTTGGAGATGTTTTTGGAAACATAAGGGATGTCCAGGATTTTTTTGGGAATTTTTGGATCACTGTTGGTAATTAATGTTAATTATGTGGTTAAATATGGTTTTATAAATAATTTATTTAGACAAGTAAAATGCTAAAATAAATTCCCTGAAATTTTTCCAATATTCTACAGATTTTTAGTAAGTTATATAAAAATTTTCAGAAATTTATTCAAATTCTAGATTAAATGGGAATTTTTGAGATTAAAAATGAATTATTTTAAATCAATTTCTGCAGTTTACCGTGTAACGAACCTGCCGGAACTGGGAACTTACCCAACCCGACAAATACTATAATTGAAACCCGGGGAGTATTCCGGGAGATTCCAGGGCGGATTGGACACTTGGGGTGTGTCCAATACCAGTTCGGGAAATCCCCGACGGTGGAAACGGAAACTCAAAATTGGGCAACATGGACTCCCCAAACACCCAAACTCCCTTAATGAAATGTTAATCATTCTTAAATAACAACGTGTTGACATTATTGGTATTCCCGTACCGTTATCCGAACACGTTAAACTACTGACATTGGCTGGCACCCGAACCGGTGCCCAGAAGCCAAACTGAAAACTAATACTACCCTGACCTCCATCACCATACCTGTGTCCTATAGACTCAATCCGGGGTGAAAACTCCTGACCAAATCCAAGTTATAACCATTACCGACTTAGATACCGATTTGAGTCCTTATTTGCATGTGTGCTATTAAAGCTGAATTCGTTGATTAAACAATCTTTAGCCGAGACTACTATTTGCACTGTGAGTTTCACTCCCCCACTTTTAAACTGTTTTCCTGTTTTCTAGGGTGAATTGCATGTTACAAACTATGTTAATTGCTCAAACTGTATGATGTGAATTATCTAACACACGATATTATTCTCGATACAAGTGATTAACGTAAGCCGTGGGCAGTGGATAGTACTATTGGTCTGACAAACCCAGTTGCCGCCGGACATGTGGGGCCGGCAGCTAGGCAACTGCACTCGTCCGTAACCAGGTTATGTTGTTAGACATAACTACCCGAGGGCATTAAACTTCATGAGTTGCAGGTGGTGCAAGTACGTGTCTGTGTGACACGGTACGATTAGAACAGTCTAGGTTTCACTTGTGACATTCGTGCAATTCCATCTATGAACCGTAATATGTGCAATTAAACATGTTGATACATTTTGAAACGAAACAACCAAACCAGTGGAACTCACTAGCAGCGTTTAGCTGACCTTTTTAAAACTAACATGCATTTCAGGTAAAATGAAACAGGAGTGAACATGTGCGTATGGAAGGATCTAGTAGGCGGACGTAGCATAATAAAAGCTATAATGGCTTGTAGTACCGCTTTTAATATATGGTTTGTAATGTGATAGTTCGAAGACGTTGTAACCGATCCTCCTGTTTTATGTAATGTAATGTTTTTAAATTATGAGGAGTGCCATGTGTCTGCCGCACCCCGCAATTGTCTTCCGCTGCGAGTCGGGGTGTGACAGAAGATGGTATCAGAGCCATCGGTTATAGCGAATTAGGTATTCCTAAGAGAACCTAGACTATAATCCTAAGTTAACTCCTCACCCTGAGAAACTCTAGAGTCGGAGTGGCGTGGCTACTACCGGGGTGGTCTTGTTGGGCAAATAAATTATTGTGGTGCGGAACACAATAATTTATCTGCTGGTACTTGGGCATTCCGGAAACGTCACGGAGAGAGAAGAGAGAAGAGAGAAGAGAGAACTGAGATTCCATGCTAACTTAATAGTGGTGGAAAATTTTCAAAACTAAAATTAAAGTTGTGTGCAATACGTGCTTATGTGTACCTCTGTGGATTGTCTATTTTCGGTTATGTTAGTCGATAGAAGCTGTGACACCCCGCGAAAACGTGCGACAACACTAGCTACTTCAGTGATCGCATGCTAAATTTTGGGACGAAATTTCTTTCAACATGGGGATGATGTGACAACCGACGATTTCGAGGTAAAAACCATTCGTCGTCGTATTTATAAATCGAATCTTATACTTATTTTATTTGGCGAGTTAATTATATGCTTAACTAAATTATATTATAAATTTATATTATTCAAGTGATTAATCGAAAACCGAATTTTTATTCTTTTGAACCGACTCAAACCGTTTAAATCGTAACACATGTTTCGTTTGTTGATTTGACCCACGCGCGTAACTTGAAACTTTATAGGTTCGAACCATAATTAATCGTATGCATTTATACTGATTATTAATGTGACAACCGACGATTTCGAGGTAAAAACCATTCGTCCTCGTATTTATAAATCGAATCTTATACTTATTTTATTCGGCAAGTTAATTATATGCTTAACTAAATTATATTATAAGTTTATATTATTCAAGTGATTAATCGAAAACCGAATTTTTATTCTTTTGAACCGACTCAAACCGTTTAAATCGTAACACATGTTTCGTTTGTTGATTTGACCCACGCGCGTAACTTGAAACTTTATAGGTTCGAACCATAATTAATCGTATGCATTTATACTGATTATTAGTTGGTTAAATTGATAATCATAATAAAAATAGTAATGGAAAAAAAAACAGAATCGAATCTAGTTACTCCCTTCTTTTCTTTGCAGCTAACCTTGTTAGCGGCCCAACTCAAACTCAGCCACCCACATTTATTCTTGGCCCAATGAACAAGCAGCCCAATCTACATGCTAAATGAAACTTAACATAATTGTTTACGACCCATTACGACCCGTTTAGGAAGCTTATGCTACTTTAACGTGTCGTGCGCGTGAAACGCGTTCGGACCGCCTAACTAGTCCTATGACAAGTATTATATGCCTAAACATTTTCTCAAACATAAGTCATGAAACCTATTTTCACAAAACCTATGTATCTCACAGGCATTTTTATGCTGACGTACCTATTTTCACATGTGTTTTTCAGGAGCTGTTGCATAAGATGATCAAGATACACATAGGCAGACTTGGGCTTTAGTGATAATAAAAGATGCAAGACTAGTTAATTATGTTGTATTTCTTTGTTTGTTAAGACATTGTTACACCTTTAATCAATAAAACGAAACTTCAATTTCCATGGATTTGAAACAATTAATTCTGTTACAACACTCCCCGATGTTTCCGCCACGATTTGTATGTTCTACGTGGTCGGGGTGTGACAGAAAAGATCTGTTTGGGGTTGTTCGGCCCTTAAGCTACTCCAAACCGCCTCCAGCATTTATTAGATGTTACGTAACATGAATATTCATAAAAACTCTCACTAAACCCTATTCTACAAACATCGTACCTGTTCTCCTCTCCTCTCCGTCACGTCATTTGGCAGCAAGAGACAACCCCCCAGTCGTGAATCCTTCTTTGGTGCACGCCCTCCCTCGCTCGAACTCTCGCTCTCGCATCTTCGTTCGGTTAGTGCGTTATGTGTTTTGATTTTTAAATTCTGCAAATACATGGCTGTGTTTATATTTGTCTTTGATGATCTTGATGTTATGATGTTAATTGGTAGTGTAGAATTCATGAAAAACTAATATGAGGGTTAGTATTACGGTTTATGTATGTATGGGTATGTATAGCTGGGTTAGGGCTGTCATGCTTGATGATTTTGTACAATGAATCTGATATATATAACCAAAAACCTGCTGAGAACGATTTGTGTTAAGTGGTCACGGCTGCGTTGTATTTAGATAATGACCTTGGCGTCTTGCGATGATAACTTGTGGTCGAGTATTCATGCGAATGAAGTTATGATGCGTAGCTTTGTCAAATATGTCATATAGGCCTAGGAATGTGGATTAGGGATTAGGATCTTGATGCCCGAGCATGTTAAATTTGCTAAACGTCTGCTGTAAATGACTTATTATCTGATGTTGGTCGTTATTAGAAGGTGTTGTGATCATATGTGTGCGTTTTAGTAACGTGTAAACGATAAACAGCATGCTGAGTAACATTTACAGCCAACTTCAGTTGGCTGTAAACGGACCGTTATTAATCGAAAAATTGATTTTCTAAAGTCTAAATTATATGTTTTCGAAAAACGAATCAAATGACACTGGAATCGCATTTTTTTTGAGGTCTTTTACTATTTTTAAAGGTCCGTTTTGTACAGCAGCAAAAGCTGCGTTTTTACTGTAGAAAATGTATGTTATGTTTTTCGTCATTACTTGAAATCTGTGTAGAATTAGCTCAGCAAATTTGTACTGTATATGACCACTGATGTCATTGTAATTCTCCAACTGGAATTTCATCAATCGGACTTACGATGAATTTTAAATGAATTATTCCGTGGACTGCAGTCAGAAAGTGACGGATCTGATTGCAGCCCGGTAAATGATTTATTATAAAATATTGGTAATGAATTAGATCCCGATATTTTTACACAATAATATTTTTGTCGTTTAAAACATTCTGTAAAAATTTGGGAATTTTTGGAATAAGTTAACTATTTTATTAAAATGCTCGAAAACAGCCCAGTTTTGAATGTTAAAGCTGAAACGACATAAGTAGTAATTTGCGTGTCTAAATGTCGGGTAGGTCATCTGAGAATGATCTAACGTGTTATATGTCAATGAAAGTGTTATGTGCAATATCGTATGTTTGCTTTTGAATGGTTATAGATGGGATGTTTATATGGGCGTGAACTGTTAACGTGAGTGCGTGTTATGTGATAGATGCGTGTAGGAACTTTGTGTTTTATTTAAAACCATTAACAAACTAAATGGTAATCATATTAGGACACGATTGACCAACCCTGACCGTTAGCTATTTTAAGAGTTCAACCGAGCAACCAAAGGTGAGTTCACACTCTAAAGGCATGGGATTCCCGGTGGGTTGGGAATGGGATCAAGAATGTGACAGCCCGAACTCTCAAGGTTAGTAACGTTTAATCCGATGATCTTTACTCCGTGTTTCTTTGGTAAATCTGTTAAGCGTGTGGGTATTTTGCTAAACTAACATATTAACATCTTTGGGCCACTCACTCACTATCCGGACCGAAGCCCATTAACACTGTAATCCAAGTGGACTCGGCCCACTTGTTCCGATTAGATTTACATGTATGGATCCACCTATGTATATTGTGTGTTATAAACTAATACTTGAATCTTACTTCTCGGCCCACTTGTTGTAAACTGAATCCCGGCCCAACTATTATACTTAACATGATCACCGGCCCACTAATTGTTTTGTTCGGCATTATAACTGGATGTATGTGACATCCCTATATCACACAATATACTACATAACAAAACCCTACCTCTCACCCTTGTGCGGCGACAATAGCAAGACCCCCTCTCCTGAATCGGTTTGCATCTTGATTAACCAGATTATTGGTTAGTAATCCTCCTTCATTCATTTCATGTTTGTGTGATAATGATTGGTTATTTGTTGTTTGGCCAATCGTGATTACATATGTGTTGGAGTTGTGATGATTGGAACTATAAACGAATCAGGGTTTCCTTATGATAGAAGTCACGATAATAAGAACATGTTTATATGCATGAGCTGTGATGAGAAATTGTGATGAGTGTTCGACTTGGCTGTTTCTATTGTTAATAATGTTATGGTTCTTAATCATGTACATAAAGTCTATAATGATGTTACTCATGATTGCATGACTTGGTTGTTTCTTAGATCACATGACTAGATTGATTTAGGATGTTTTGTTATAATCATTGCTGAATAAAACTCTAACAGATTATGTGCATAGGGAGGGGATCGAATCGGATTAGGGGTTGTGGTTTAGTCACTGCTAAACATCATTGTTGTGGGGGGGGGGGGTTTACATAAGGGTTGACTTCTTGTGAGTTAGTGGTTATGAGACATTATCCGTTAGTAGTGCTGTGATTACGGGTTGATTTCATGAACAATATACGTAATTAATATGGTTAGGTTATAGTTGGTGATTATTCTTATATCTGATAACCTTGTGCGATGTGATGTTCTTGGGTAGATTAGATGATTGACGATGAATGATGTGTGTTGAATAAATATTTGTAGAATACCTGATGCATGTTACAGAACTCTTGGTATGCATATATTGACCCATGGATCTGATATGGTTGGGATATGGATGATAAAATTTGGATAAACCATGAATAAAAAAAATGGCAGCCCATGTGATCCATCAATGTTGTCAGTCATAGTTACTAGTACTAGGTGAATTAATTAATTGAGATGATAGTACTAGGTGAATTAATTAATTGATATGATAATGGACATGTGTTTGTTGATTTTGAGGTATGTCTTTTGGCCGATCTGCAAATGTAAGAGTAGATTATAATTGTTTGGAATCACTAATTGTACTTAGTCCAATTAAAAGTGTACACTAAATTCACAAAATTCAAGTAAATTGATTATGATATATCATGGTCTGACAAACTAGATGACCTTGAATAAAAGGGGCAGCCATGTGTAGTCTTGATCTAATCAAAGCACATGGGTATTTTTAATGAGGTTGTCATGTGATAGTCTAGGGAATAACGAACATTTTTGCTATGGTGGTTTATGAATCTGCATGTGAATCGCATGAATGTGAGTGAATATATTACTTGTGTATTAAAGGTAGAGTATGTGATAACTTATATATATATTAACTAAACATGATTTGAACTACGTGCATGTATTACTTGTATATTAAATGTGGGGTATGTGAATTAAGAATACATGAGTTAACCGTACGTAAAATACGTAGGTTATGTGCACATGAAACTGATTGTTGTCGATAACCATGATAGGGCGTGTTTGAGCAACTATTAATCGAATAACTAATCCTACCGAGCAAACCAAAGGTGAGTTCACTACTTTGAGCATGCTTCCCGGTGGTTGGGACAGTCAGTGGGTATCCCGGGGAGGGATAAGTCTTTTGGGTAAAACTGGTATATTGAATAATATTCTCATCCTATCATTCTTAAGTCCCATTCATTGTTACCGGGGAGGTAACGGTTATTACTTGGTAGCGCTACTTAGGTTTGGCACCCTCACGCCGTATCGGGGAGGACGGTTGTGAACTAATTACCCAGTCGGGCCCAGTGCTTTGATAGGAGCACTGGGGAAAGGGCAAAACATACATCAGGAGCCGTCTTGTTCAGTATCGAGATATTATCAATATTACTTGCTTTTGTTAATGAACTGAATAATCATTTGGTAACCAACGTTTTCGTAAACCTATGAACTCACCAGCGTTGTCTGATACACTTGTTGCATGCTCGCAGGTCTTTAGATGTCTTGGATTTGGGACTTGCTGTCTGGAGTAGCTGGAGTGGTCATGGGTCGAACTGGATGGATTCTTGTGATTGAGTATTTGATACTATACCGTGGTTTCACAACAGTTTAACTTTGGTTTACTAATTGCTTCCGCTGAACGTGTTGGTTTTCATTTAAACTTGTTAATGATATTTTTGTTAATAACTGAGGATTTTATTTATAATTGAATGGGTTCAATGTAATTAGTGGCTCGTTGTTGGTACGTAACACGCCTAACAGGGACTTTCCCTAGGTGGTATTTTGGGTGTGTGACAGTTTGGTATCAGAGCCACTGGTTATAGTGAACTTGGTTTTAAAACGTTTTTGTAAAACCAGACTATAACCGAATAGTTCTGAATATGTGAATACGACCATGACACTCAGCTCCAGACTGCAAGGTTCGTCTCTCGTATGCTCATTGTACTACATAACTAGTGAATACTTACATATGATATTGCATGTGATTGCACGTTTAGCGCAACAGAATGAATTCATGTATTACTTGCATGTGTTATGTGACTGATAGGGTGGTATTTCCCTAAACATTCATGATTTACATTTTGTGATGCTCTTTGTTTGCTACTCGAGGTTGGGGAACCATTTGACATGAGTTAGGAGGAGATGAGATGAGCATGCAAATCACAATATTATTGTGGGTGCACACATAATAATAATGTGGGGTGCACGCGAGTCCCAGTGAGGCTTAACAAGTGAAAAAGGGGTTCCGTTCCGTTATTTGATCAATGTGAAATACAACAGTCTATAGGAGTCGTGGTAGTGATAGTCTCCTATTTGAACGTGATCTTTTCACTCCTCTCTGAATCCTTTCGAACCTCGATGCTATCGAGTAGTACCTGAACACCCATCTGAACGCCTAGCGAACTGTGTAGAATGTTAGGTGCTAGTACGAACGTCCCTGAGTTGGATGGCTCAGCGTCAAATGATTGGACTATACTTTCCTCACTTATCTTTGTTTGCTGGAACTTAGCGTGTTGGCGCCTTAGATCCCGAAGTGCGATCACTTCTGCAACACTCTCGCGACATACCGTGTATTACTCGGTCAACTTGCAAGAACGATGGACAAGAGGGTAAATACCTTACCTACTTCAGCATTTGAACGATGTTAGTTACCGGCAACTAACAACAGCGATTTGACTCCAATCGAATCCTTAACCCCAGCCAGCGATTCATGGGAGTCGACTCTTACGAACCAATCGGGACAAAATCGATACCGATTGACTGTAGAGCGGACTGTGTAACCGCCAGCACCATGAGTAGTGCCTTAGGACGTGGCACGGAATGTGAAAAAAAAATGAACCTTGTTGGTAAAAGGACGCAGGACACCGTTACAGGAAACAATATTAGAGGCAACAGTCGCGGCAACATCAAGGTACTCGTGATCGTAGCTTACAGTATGGAAACGAAGGTGACGACAACTAAGGGAATGACGGCAGTACTGGAAATTCTCGTGACGAAAACAACACTGGAAATGAAGCTCATGGCAGGACATTTAGCATGGCATAGGCTATACCAGGCGTAATAGCAACACGATAGCTTGGATGGGTAGCTATTCGCTTCGTCTCTGTTCTGTTTGACCCTGATGCTTCTTGAAACCGAACCAGTTGTGGAGTCAGTTGATGCAAGTCAATTGAAGCCTTATATGTTCGCCAGAATGCAAACTCGACCTTGGGGGACAGGTGTTCGACATCGACCTTCCTTCTACTACCCTTGATGGTTACAATGCAGTAGTTAGTGTGGATTGGTTATTCAGAAATCGCACAGACATACCTTGTGAGGAGAAAATTTTGTATGGGGAATCGTTTTTTTTGTTCTAAAGCAACAGAGTGGTGCAAAGGTTAGCGCCATATCAGCTATGAAGGCCCAGAAGTGTCTACGGAGGGATCACCCCGCTACGTTAACAACCGTTACTGATGTTGAGGCTAAGGAAAAGAGGATCGAGGATCTACCAATCGTTCGTGATTCCTCTCAGTGTGCTACCCGAGGAGCTTACAGATTTACTTCCACCACTGTTAGGCAGAATCTCAGCTTGATCTCACGACAGGGGCAGCCCTGATTACTCGTGCTACATACCGTCTTGCACTAGGAGGGTTGCAAGGACTATCTACAGGAACTGTTGGACATGAGTTTTATTGGACATAGTTTTTTTTGTTCGCTTTGGGAAGCCCCAGCTATATTCGGGAAGATAAAACCTTTTCGTATGTGTATTGATTATCCAGAACTTAGCAAGGTGGCAATCAAGAACTGTTTGCCTCGACCATGTATTGACGGGAGACCAAGAGGAGAATGTTCCTGAAACGGCATATCGAACGCAATACGGCCATTGCGACTTTGTACACCATGACCATTGAGTTAATCAACACACCAACAGCTTTATGGACCAAATGAATCGACCGTATTTATGGTTGACGTTCTGGATCATTTCCAAGAGGAAGGAACATCATGGGCGGCATTTGTATTTTATTTTAGGGCTCCTGAGGGAGGAGCCACTCCGCGCGAAGTCTTGTTAAAGGTAACTTCTGGATTCGAGAGATACCTTTTTGGTCATATGATCAACGAAGTGGGAATACACGTGGATCTCGCTAAAGACCCATTTCGTTAGATATTGTTCGGCACCAAAGATCCCTTCGAGGATGCAGCAATTTCTTGGTCACACTAGACTCTATCGCAGATTCATCACGGGATTTTCGAAGATCATGCAGCTTAAATCTCTTTAGCATAGTAGGGTGCGGTGTTCGTGAAGGACAAAATAGGAGGACGTCTTTTCAGCTTTCGAATCCCAACTCTGCAATGTTTACACGCCGACGCAACATGAGAAAGTGATGACTTACGTAATGGACTTACAGGAAGAACTGCACGAGTCACGACCTGCGGTGGAAGCCCTGGTCTTTGGATTTAAGTTGGAGGCATTACTTGGACAGTACCCAATGCACTACCAAGACCGATCACAAGGGCCTCCCGTGTGAGCTAAACATGTGATGGCACCGCTGGATGGAACTTTGGGATGAATGAAACCTTGAAACCTGGAGGTGCACGAGCTTTGCGGCTTGCTATCGACTCTAACCTACCTGATCAGACTCGTCTTGTGCAAACTGAAGAACTGATGGAAGAGAATTGTCAATTTGGGTCCATGCGGAGCATGGAGGAGCAACTTTTGGCAAATCGGACGATATTCGCTACCTCATGGAATGAATGTGGATCTCATTATACGGCAACTGTAGGGAACTCGTGTTGAGCAAAACACACCGGCCTCGATATTCTAGTCGACTGGGTTTTGATGAGAGATATTAGGATCTATAAATCTTGCACTAGTGATCGGGCATGAAGGCCCACCTAGCAATGTTTGGGACTAATGTTTGACTTGTGGGAGAGTCAAGGTGGAGTATCAGCAACCAGAAACACCCATAAGGAAATGAGAACAGACTGCCATGGATTCTGTCTACTTACAGCTCGAAGCGGAAACAATACCACCTGGGTGATCGTTGATTGTCTCACGTTACCAGCACACCTTCTCGCAATCAAAGAAACTGACGAGTCTTCACAGTTTGTGGATACTCCTCTGAGAGAGGCGGCTATCTAGGCACGAGGTGCCAATTCCCGTATCTCTGATTATGAGCTATACCTGACTTAGGGCATGCAATACGCAACACCCTTGGCTCACATTTAGGCATGAGCATTACTTATCACCGCAGGACAACCGGACAGAGTAACGAACCATCCTGACAAACGAAGACATGCTGCGAGCATGTGCGTGAATGACTATAGTAAACATTTGGGAAGGACACTTATCCTTGGGTGAGCTCTACTGCAGCCGTTACCGTTTTAGTATGCATACAGCTCTGTTTGAGGCATTGCATGGATGACAATGCCAACCTCCTTGTTGGACTAAGGTGGGTGACAACCTAATCGCGAGTCCAGAACTTGTACTCGAAACTCTTGGGAAGATTACTTGGAGCGGAAATCAATGGGCGGCAACACGTGACTGTAAAAAAAAATTGATAAGCTTAGGAAACACTGGAAGTTCGCTGTAGGCGATTGTGTCATGTTGAAAGACTCACACTGGGAGAGTGTGGTACGTTTGGGAAGCGTGGCAAGCTTAATTTATGTTGCGTTGAGTCATTCATAACTCTGGAACGAATCGGTAAAGTGGCATACAAGCTAGAATTACCTGCTTAGTTGGGTAACGTTTAGGATGATTTCCATGTGTCGCAATTAAAGAAGTGTTTTGAAACACTGGATGTGCCGTTGCAAGAACCCAAGATTGACAACAAGTTGCAGTTTATCGCAGAACCTATCGAGATTATGGACCGGGTGGTCAAGGTTCGTAAACATAGCCGAATTCCGATTGTGGGAGTTCGTTGGGACTCAAGACGTGGACCGGAGTTCAAGTGGGAGCGCGAAGATCAGAGGAAGCTCAAATATCCTCAACTCTTCCCTACCGGTCAAGATAATTCTGGTATCACAGTTGAATTTCGGGAAGAAATTCCACTTCAAGTTGGGGTTGATGTGACACCTGAGGAAAATCCGCAGCAATTTTGATTTATCACTTCACTTCTCTGTGCTTACTCGTCGAATTTCGGGACGAAATTTCTTTCAAGTTGGGGATGATGTGACAGCCCGAACTCTCAAGGTTAGTAACGTTTAATCCGATGATCTTTACTCCGTGTTTCTTTGGTAAATCTGTTAAGCGTGTGGGTATTTTGCTTAATATTAACATCTTTGGGCCACTCACTCACTATCCGGACCGAAGCCCATTAACACTGTAATCCAAGTGGACTCGGCCCACTTGTTCCGATTAGATTTACATGTCCATATTGTGTGTTATAAACTAATACTTGAATCTTACTTCTCGGCCCACTTGTTGTAAACTGAATCCCGACCCAACTATTATACTTAACATGATCACCGGCCCACTAATTGTTTTGTTCGGCATTATAACTAGATGTATGTGACATCCCTATATCACACAATATACTACATAACAAAACCCTACCTCTCACCCTTGTGCGACGACAATAGCAAGACCCCCTCTCCTGAATCGGTTTGCATCTTGATTAACCAGATTATCGGTTAGTAATCCTCCTTCATTCATTTCATGTTTGTGTGATAATGATTGGTTATTTGTTGTTTGGCCGATCGTGATTACATATGTGTTGGAGTTGTGATGATTGGAACTATAAACGAATCAGGGTTTCCTTATGATAGAAGTCACGATAATAAGAACATGTTTATATGCATGAGCTGTGATGAGAAATTGTGATGAGTGTTCGACTTGGCTGTTTCTATTGTTAATAATGTTATGGTTCTTAATCATGTACATAAAATCTATAATGATGTTACTCATGATTGCATGACTTGGTTGTTTCTTAGATCACATGACTAGATTGATTTAGGATGTTTTGTTATAATCATTGCTGAATAAAACTCTAACAGATTATGTGCATAGGGAGGGGATCGCAAGGGTTTAGGGGTTGTGGTTTAGTCACTGCTAAACATCATTGTTGTGGGGGGGTTTATATAAGGGTTGACTTCTTGTGAGTTAGTGGTTATGAGACATTATCCGTTAGTAGTGCTGTGATTACGGGTTGATTTCATGAACAATATACGTAATTAATATGGTTAGGTTATAGTTGGTGATTATTCTTATATCTGATAACCTTGTGCGATGTGATGTTCTTGGGTAGATTAGATGATTGTCGATGAATGATGTGTGTTGAATAAATATTTGTAGAATACCTGATGCATGTTACAGAACTCTTGGTATGCATATATTGACCCATGGATCTGAAATGGTTGGGATATGGATGATAAAATTTGGATAAACCATGAATAAAAAAAATGGCAGCCCATGTGATCCATCAATGTTGTCAGTCATAGTTACTAGCACTAGGTGAATTAATTAATTGAGATGATAGTACTAGGTGAATTAATTAATTGATATGATAATGGACATGTGTTTGTTGATTTTGAGGTATGTCTTTTGGCCGATCTGCAAATGTAAGAGTAGATTATAATTGTTTGGAATCACTAATTGTACTTAGTCCAATTAAAAGTGTACACTAAATTCACAAAATTCAAGTAAATTGATTATGATATATCATGGTCTGACAAACTAGATGACCTTGAATAAAAGGGGCAGCCATGTGTAGTCTTGATCTAATCAAAGCACATGGGTATTTTTAATGAGGTTGTCATGTGATAGTCTAGGGAATAACGAACATTTTTGCTATGGTGGTTTATGAATCTGCATGTGAATCGCATGAATGTGAGTGAATATATTACTTGTGTATTAAAGGTAGAGTATGTGATAACTTATATATATATTAACTAAACATGATTTGAACTACGTGCATGTATTACTTGTATATTAAATGTGGGGTATGTGAATTAAGAATACATGAGTTAACCGTACGTAAAATACGTAGGTTATGTGCACATGAAACTGATTGTTGTCGATAACCATGATAGGGCGTGTTTGAGCAACTATTAATCGAATAACTAATCTTACCGAGCAAACCAAAGGTGAGTTCACTACTTTGAGCATGCGTCCCAGTGGTTGGGACAGTCAGTGGGTATCCCGGGGAGGGATAAGTCTTTTGGGTAAAACTGGTATATTGAATAATATTCTCATCCTATCATTCTTAAGTCCCATTCATTGTTACCGGGGAGGTAACGGGTATTAGTTGGTAGCGCTACTTAGGTTTGACACCCTCACGCCGTACCGGGGAGGACGGTTTTGAACTAATTACCCAGTCGGGCCCAGTGCTTTGATAGGAGCACTGGGGAAAGGGCAAAACATACATCAGGAGCCGTCTTGTTCAGTATCGAGATATTATCAATATTACTTGCTTTTGTTAATGAACTGAATAATCATTTGGTAACCAACGTTTTTTTTGGGTAAAGGGTTACCCCGGTGATTCTATTATAGACAACCGCCAAATAAGAACAAGTAGTGAGGATGAGTTCCCCACTAGTTCATATACAGGACATACCCCGTATATGTAAACAAAAAAACAAAACAAAACAAGTTACCACCCCAATCTAGCCTACTACAATCATGATAATGACTAACTAGTAGACAAAGGAAAAAAACAAACAAACGACGTCAACCACCATCATCAAAAATGAAATTGCTACCAACCGGCAGCCCCATGGCATGAAACAGAAGCCACCTATCCATTGGACACCTTTATGTGAGAGGTGCTTGCCCCTGTACTGGAAGACGTAGGATGTGTACCCGATGTCATAAACTCCTTCGTTTCATCATATACATTCTCTACCTCTTCATCGTCAGACTCCGCATTTAGCTCACGTCCCCCTTTAGATCTCCCTTGGAAGGAACCCCCGTCCCCCCCCCCCCCCAACAAACCCAAGAGCACTAAAAGAATTGTGTGTTTGAACCTTGGACGTGCTAGTCACTGCCTTTTTCTTCTTATCCACAGGTCTATATTCAAACTTGGGCTTTTGATTGTTAACTTGAAAACCACTCTTCTTTACATTCTTCTTTGTCTTGACTTCCGTATAACCATCCTCATCTACTTTCTGATTGTTTGTAGGAGGTTTCACTGTCGATCGTATGCCATTAGGACACTCCTCATAAACATGCCCAAAAACACAGCAATGGGCACATCTCGGGGGTTCCCATT
Organism: Helianthus tuberosus; assembly: GCA_030545235.1. Taxonomy (NCBI): domain Eukaryota; kingdom Viridiplantae; phylum Streptophyta; class Magnoliopsida; order Asterales; family Asteraceae; genus Helianthus; species Helianthus tuberosus. Next base: position 67,644,439 of record CM060356.1, on the reverse strand, counting down.
CATACTCCACCCTAATTGTCTCAGTAACATATTTATTCCCATCCAATTCAGGAATAGCCATGGTAAGAGAGTCTTTCAAATCCTGATCAGCCGATATTTCAATGAGAGCCCTAGCATAGCTGCTCCTTCCCCAAGCCTCATTACACATATCAATAGTATACGAATCAAGCCGCACAGGATTCCCAATTTTTGAAGCCAGCATGCTTAAACCATCATCAGAATATGCCACTAGAGGGACATCATGCAATCTGACCCAAACTGCAACCTTTTTAACTTCTTCTTTTTTAAGAGTGTTTGTAGGGGACCAAATGTTGAGAAACATAGGTTTGTTACGGATCATCCAGGGACCCCCTTCAAGAACAACATCCATACCCTTTCTGTCTTCAAACTTGAAGAAAAAGAACCCATTCGAATTCATCATAGTTTTCTGAAGACCATGTTTCTTCCAATTTGTTCTCACAAAGTGTTCAACTACTGGATACGCAATTCTATCCCCCAGAAAATAACCATAAAGAGTGTTAGCTAACCTGTTTTCAACCTGGCGAACAGAATCAATCGGAAGCACTACATCCACACCATCCATTGAGACATCTAAGTTTAGAGAACGAAAGTTGACTTTAGGAGCTTGTTCAGCCGCATCAATGGGCTTCCTAGCAAATTTATCATCATTCTGTTTCTGAATAAACTCACTACCACGCTTAATATCCCCCTGCTCGAACTGTTCATTTAGGACCACATCTGCATAAGATTGGACATGAACATTATCATCTTGTATCTGATCTTGAACTTGAACTCGAGGAGGACTAACATCCTTCAACGGTAGCACAAATGCTACCTTTCTTTTGTCAAACACCTTCGCATAAATCTGATTAGGAGAATCAGAACTGCCAATAACATGCTCAGAATCATTAAGCGGCATCATAAAACATACCTTTTTATTAGGCAATTCAGCAACCCTAGCCGGCATAAGTGATATTTGTCTAGGCTCAAATGGTTTACCATCAATGTTCTTAATCTTTGTCACAAACACATTAGAATTTTCAGCATCTTGGCCATCCATAACCACAAAAGTGATTAATAGTTTACGTTGTGACAGGAACAAAAAACAATCAGCAAACGAACTGATGTTGCTGGAACACTAACGAGAATCGGTCAGCCAACTAAACTTAATCAGCGACAAAGTATGCAGGCTGCCGAAACCCTAGTCGATTGCAAGCAACCACTCCGCAGATGACCCGTCTTCAATCAAAGAATGATTCCGAAACAAAGGTTGACAGTATAACAGCCGCCGCAAACAAATCCTAATCAATCTGATGTAACCCTAAAAACCACGATTAAGATGGTATTTAGTGATCAATAATCAGTAGCGAATGTAATTGGACTGCCGTAAACTGAATGGAATGATGCCGCCGGTTACCCCAAGAACAATCAGAAACGAATGAGAAAACAAAACCCTAGAGCATGAAACTTAATCTGATTTCAGATGATTAGAACCTAAAGAAACGAACATGAAATCCTTAGACACTAACCAAGATCAATCGAGACCAAGATTTGATTGAAACGACTAGGGTTTCACGAAATCTCCAAGATCGCCCAGAGCCTCATTTCATGATGAAGAGCTTCGAGCTCTAATGATGAAGGAGTTCGTAAACCTATGAACTCAGCAGCGTTGTCTGATACACTTGTTGCATGCTCGCAGGTCTTTAGATGTCTTGGATTTGGGACTTGCTGTCTGGAGTAGCTGGAGTGGTCATGGGTCGAACTGGATGGATTCTTGTGATTGAGTATTTGATACTATACCGTGGTTTCACAACAGTTTAACTTTGGTTTACTAATTGCTTCCGCTGAACGTGTTGGTTTTCATTTAAACTTGTTAATGATATTTTTGTTAATAATTGAGGATTTTATTTATAATTGAATGGGTTCAATGTAATTAGTGGCTCGTTGTTGGTACGTCACACGCCTAACAGGGACTTTCCCTAGGTGGTATTTTGGGGGTGTGACAAAGAAGCTAAGATGAAACCTTTATATTCACCACTAATAGACTACATTTAATCCTGCGTATTCTCGGATTGGGAAGAATACGTACCTCCGACCTCGGATTGGGAAGGACGACTACATTTAACCTGCGTATTCTCGGACGGGTAGAATACGTACCTCCGTCCTTGGTTGGGAAGGACGCCAATGTATATAACTAGTTTAGTGGTTCACAACATGGGGTAGCCCCCACTGGTTATGGTTTGGGAAAACAAAGGAACTGATAAACAACTGGTTTTCAAATGAACTTATGGATTTTGAAACAACTTTAAACTAGACATCCAACTGTGAACTCGCTCAAATTTGTTGTTGACTTGTTGTTACATGCCTTGCAGGTCGTTAGGTATCTATGGAGCTTGCACGAGCAGGAGGAGTCGTTGTGGGACATGGACCGTTGGGTGCCATGTTGAACTTTATGAACTTATGACTTATGTTTTGGTTTTACATTTTATGCTTCCGCTGTTTAATTTGAATTTGGTTAACTTGTTTTTGAACACCAATTATATTGTGTGGTTGAACTTTTATTTAATTTACTATATTGTTCAATATGATTGGTGGCTTGATCCTGGTCAGTCACGCCTCCTGCGGTGATACTCCGCTTGTGGATTTTGGGGGTGTGACAAAAGCGGTGTTAGATGTTGTTTTCCTTTACAAGTACCATGTCGAGTCATTCGAGTCGGCAGACGACTTCTCATATGGAGACCGATTCGGAGGAGGATCCGCAGATGCCTTTGTTGCCCCAGGGCTACTCGCCGGATGAGTCCGGGTACTGTTGTGCTGTTTATCCCCCTAGACCCCCTACTAGGCGTGTGGGGGAGGCCTCGAGCGCCTACCGTTCAGCATCTCACCACCTGACTAGCTCCTCGGAGTGTTAATGTCGTATGTCTATCGCCTCCGTCATCTCAAGTCGTAGCAGAAATAGTTTAATTCTAGTGCTTATATTGTTACATGTAGTAAAAGGCAAGGTGGCATTTTTGTAATAATAAGGAATCTCATTAAAGCCCCTTGGCCTATAAATAGGAACATAAGGTGTTAGATTTAGAACTTTTGGAGACTTTAGCTCAATTTGGAGCTTTAGAGATCTAGACCTAGAGAGAGAAAGTCTAGAGAGAGAAAGTTCCGTGTACGTGATTCAGGTGCTGTACGTTTTCAGATCATTGAATAGAATCACATTTATATTACGTTCTCGTGTGTTCGGTCACGTTCGTGTACGGATTCCGCACGTCACACGTTCGGTTCGCAATCGTTTCGGAGTCAAAACTGGTCCTAACAAGTGGTATCAGAGCAGGAGCTCGATTGCACGGATCAAACGCACGAATTCGCACGAAAATTCATCAGATTCAGAGTCAATTTCATCCAGATTTGTCAAAATTTCTTAATCTTTCACATCTTTTCACGTTTTCGACAGAAAATCACCAAATTAAACGACCTTTTACGGTTAAAATCGGCTAATTTTTGAATATGTTGTGCGAAAACATCTGATCTACAAGCCTACAAATTTTTAGATCTTAATTCTAAGCCATTTGTGAGAAATCTGAATTTTTGTGCTCGTTAAACGTGAATATGCTAACTGTTGGTGTTCTTGGTGTTCACCGGTCGGATGGCTAATCCGACCGGATGACCTATCCGACTAAAATTCATTCATTGCAATTCATTTAAAAATTGTTTGACCTGTTGACTTACCACCCGGTCGGATAACATACTCGACTCAATTCATTTAAAGTTGTTGACCTTGTTGACTGCCTATCCGATCGGACAAGTTGTCCGAACGGATAGCAATCCGAGTCATTACCTCTCCCATTAAAGCCACTTTAGTCAACATTATCAGCCTTTGTGCAGTTAACATATATCGAGTAAATCATTAAATAGTTCACGTGAATCTGATTAAAAAGTCTGATGGCCCATGTGATGTTAATAACTAAGGTCCAATAGAATTAAGTTGGTCAGTTGTTGATTGAACGTTGAAGTTTGAAATTTTAAAAGGTGATGCCAACTATCGAACGGTGCATGTAATAATTGTTAATCTGCTAAATCCCATGTGATAAAGTTGAACAACTGATTTCGGCCCAATCATTCTTTAAATTGATTCAGACTTATAGTGCGGCCCAGTGAGAATTTAGATAACATCAAGATTGTCGGCCATTATCAAATTGCAAGAAACCATTATTAATTTGTGCATGTGATGTGATTCAGATTTGCATGTGAAGAATTAATATTGTCGGCCATTGTTTAGTGTGTATGTCAGTTTGCATGTGATTTTGCATTCATATTCAAAAGCTCATTCATTGAGGTCAAAGAAGTCAACAAGTAATCCGGTCGGACAACTCACTCATATCATTTGCGCTACCCGATCGACCAAGTCACCCGACCGGACAATAGTGTTACTCGGTCGGATAGCATTTCTATCCGGTCGGACAGCTTTAATTCTCATCCGGTCGGACAGCAACCTCACCCGGACGGACAGCGTTGTCACGCGATTATTGTCACTATTGACTTTTGTTGACTCACTCGTTCAGATACTCATTATTTGATAATTTTTGAACTGATTTTGTTTGTTTACGTGATTCGGGTTCCTGAGATTCGAAGAATTAACATCATGGCTGAAGAGTTCTACAACACGTTTTATAAGGCGTTTACATCTGAGTCTTCTGAAACCTCAATTGTTACACCAAAAACCATAACAAAAGCGATCAATGAAAACATTAAACATGATAACTTCTACGGAACACATTCAAAACCACCAACGCTTGAAAGTATTGAAGACTACACTTGGTGGAAAGAACGTTTCATCAACTGGGCAAAAGCTTACGCTCATGAAAGTTGGTTCTGTTTGGAATTTGGTTATAGTAGGCCGGTCAATGATAAAGGAGAAGAAATCCCGCTCAAAAGTTTATCCAAAGAAGACAAATCCGAATTTGCAGCTGAACAGAGAATGATTGCCTTAATCCAATCATCAATTAGACACATGTTTGCTTTACTTCAACATGACGGGTCATCAAAATCTGTTTGGGAAGCTTTACGGGTTAAAGCTGAGGGGGGTAAACAAATCAAGAAAAATAAAATTGCTTTATTAAAGAAAGAATTTGATTTGTTTGATAGCTTGAAAGGTGAATCAGTTCGACAAATGATAGAAAGATTTGGTCATTTAAAAATTGAACTTGATCGTTTTGGAATTGTTAAAACTCGAGAAGAAATAATCGATAAAATCATAGAAGCGTTACCGCGAGCTAATCAGTGGCAAACGTTTGTGTTCATTTTGAAAAATGATGTGTTATATAATACAATTTCTCTTGATGTCTTGATAGAAAAAATAGAAAGTCATGAGCTTGAGCTACAAAAGCAAAGCAAGATGAGTAGCTCTTCACATCATCAGAATGTTGGTCTTTACTACAAGGGCAATGTACCTTCGGTGAAAGTTGGTGAATCACCAAAGACTGGATTCAGCGTTGAAAAGTCCAAAGAACCACAGAAAAGCTCATCAAGCTACGATCCAGGATATCATTCATCTTCTTCAAAAGCAAGCTCTGAAGAATCTGAAGAAGTTCTCTGCAACATCGCTCTTAAACTGAAGAATTCTCCGGCTATGAGCATCAATGCAGCAAAACAACAAATGAGTTTTCTGGCATCTGTGTTAGAGTCCTATGAAGGTCTAGTATCTGGAAAAATTGGAAACTCAGAGCTGACAAAGGAAGATTACGACCAGATTGATCCAGCAGAAATGGAACTCATTGACATACGCTGGTGTCTAGCAAGTTGCATTCGAAGAGCTCAGAGGTATATGGAGATTACTGGGAAGCAATCAATAGGTGGTCCGTCAACAAAGCTGGGATTCGACAAATCCAAAGTGACCTGCTTCAGATGTAAGCAAAAAGGTCATTTCAAAAGAGAATGCAAAAACTCTGAAGTTGACGAAACTGAGAAACCTTTCAATGATGATTATTACCGAAAGGCGATTTACCACCGTAGCAAAGAAGAGCCGAAAATGATCAAAAATAATCCCAAAGAGAAATCAAGAGCTTGTGCAATAATCCATGATGATGAAGGGTATGATTGGAGTAAGATTCTTCCAGAAGAAGATCGTGTTGATAATCGTCTCACAGCTCATGGCAGAACTATATCAAAGAGCAAACGTCATGTTTTTGTTGCTGAAATCAAGGAGAAAACCAGAGAAGAAATTCTGAGTGAGAAAACATACAGAGAAAGAAACATTGCTGGAAACATAATTAATGAAATGCAAGAAGAGTATGAAAATGCTGTAAGCAATAAAAGATGGGACAAGAAACGAGAATACTATGTCAACAGAGATGGTGAACCTGTTGTTCCCAAGAGGGACATAATTCATGATGATGTTCTTTTAGTAATTCCTCGAACCGTCGAATATTATTCAAATGTTACAAAAGATAAAACATATGAGAAAAGGCTGGATAAAATCATACGAGATGCCATGAGATGGTGAACGATTTGAAGAAAGTTGCTGAAGAAGTTAAAGTTGAAGCTGACAAAGTTGTGGTGAATAAAGAAACTGTGAAAGTTGAAGAAGTAAAAGAAAAAGAAGAGAAAGTTGAAGAAAAAGTTATAGGGGAAACAACAATGGCAATGGGGCAAGGGGTCGTGTGTTCGTGATTGGTCAGGGAGAAGCAAGGAACGATCCCAACGTTGTGATGGGTAAGTTTCTTCTGGATGACTTCTTTGTTACTGTTTTATTCGATACGGGTGCCGATACTAGTTATGTGTCCCTAAAAGTTAGCCAAATGCTTAAGCGCACTCCAACACTTTTGAACACCAAACACACGGTAGAACTAGCTAACAGTAAAAGTCTTGAAGGCACACACGTAGTTAAAGGTTGTAACCTCGTCTTGGCTGGTCAGACTTTCCCTACCGATCTTATTCCTATCACACTTGGTAGTTTCAACGTCGTTATTGGGATGGATTGGCTATCTCATCATCAAGCGGAGATTGTTTGCAAGGAGAAAATCGTCCGCATTCCTCGTTCTGGTGAAGAACCTCTCATGATTCGTGGCGACAAGAGTGGTGCTGTCGAAGGCATCATCTCTTTCCTTAAGGCCCAGAAGTGTTTGCGAAAGGGCCACACTGCCATTTTAGCACTCGTTACTGACACGTCAACGGAAGAGAAGAGAATTAAAGACATCCCTATTGTGCGCGATTTTCCCGAGGTATTTCCTGAGGAATTACCTGGTCTTCCGCCTCATCGCCAAGTTGAATTTCAAATCGAGCTAGCTCCTGGAGCAGCGCCAGTAGCTCGAGCACCATATCGTCTAGCTCCAACAGAACTTGAAGAACTGTCCACACAACTACAAGAACTCTTGGAAAAGGGTTTTATTCGTCCTAGCTCTTCGCCCTGGGGAGCTCCAGTATTATTCGTGAAGAAGAAAGATGGTACTTTCAGAATGTGTATTGACTATCGAGAACTTAACAAGGTGACTGTGAAGAATCGTTATCCTCTTCCACGTATTGACGACTTGTTCGACCAGTTGCAAGGGTCGAGCTATTACTCCAAGATTGACTTGAGATCGGGATACCATCAGCTGAGGATCCGAGATGAGGACGTCTCCAAAACAGCATTCAGAACTCGTTACGGCCATTACGAGTTTCTGGTTATGCCATTCGGGCTGACAAATGCACCAGCGGTCTTCATGGATCTCATGAACCGAGTGTGCAAGCCTTACCTAGATAAGTTCGTTATTGTGTTCATCGACGATATCCTGATCTATTCTAAGAGTCAGGAGGAACACGAGCAGCATCTGCGACTTATGCTTGAACTTCTTCGAAAGGAGCAGTTGTATGCCAAGTTTTCGAAATGTGACTTCTGGCTTCGCGAAGTCCACTTTCTAGGCCATGTGGTAAACAAGGATGGGATTCATGTTGATCCATCCAAGGTTGACTCAATCAAGAACTGGTCTACACCCCGTACACAAACAGAAATCCGCCAATTCTTGGGTTTGGCAGGATATTACAGAAGGTTTATCAAAGATTTCTCCAAGATTGCGCAACCTCTCACTTCACTGACTCAGAAGGGTGTCATCTATCGTTGGGGTGATGCACAAGAGTCCGCATTTCAACATCTAAAGGATAGACTTTGTAGCGCGCCTATCCTCTCATTGCCCGAAGGCACCGATGATTTCGTGGTTTATTGCGACGCTTCCATCCAAGGACTTGGTTGCGTATTGATGCAACGTGACAAGGTCATTGCCTACGCATCACGCCAACTTAAAGTTCACGAAAGAAATTACACTACTCACGATCTGGAGCTGGGAGCAGTTGTTTTCGCGCTTAAGATATGGAGACATTACCTGTACGGTACCAAGTGCACCATTTACACCGATCACAGGAGTCTCGAGCATATCTTCAAGCAAAAGGAGTTAAACATGCGTCAACGCCGATGGGTTGAGCTCTTGAACGATTACGAATGCGCGATCAAGTACCATCCGGGCAAAGCCAATGTGGTAGCAGACGCCCTTAGTCGAAAGGATACCATACCTAAGCGTGTACGTGCTTTACAGCTTACCATCCAATCTAACCTTCCCGCTCAGATTCGCGATGCTCAGGTTGAAGCATTGAAAGTAGAAAACATCAGGGCTGAGTCCCTACGAGGATCGAGGCAGCGGCTAGAACAAAAGGAAGACGGCGCTTACTATGTAACAGGGCGTATTTGGGTTCCACTTTATGGCAACTTACGCGAGCTTGTGATGGATGAAGCACATAAGTCTCGTTATTCAGTACATCCTGGTTCGGATAAAATGTACTACGACCTCAAGACTGCGTATTGGTGGCCTGGCATGAAAGCCCACATAGCAACCTACGTCAGCAAGTGCTTGACGTATGCGAGAGTCAAGTCTGAATATCAGAAACCATCAGGCCTACTTCAACAACCGGAGATCCCGAAATGGAAATGGGAGCAAATTGTAACACCCCGTCCCGGAAGGGTCCGGCGTGTCACAATAACGGTAGTCAGATCAAAAACATAATTCCATTTATACTTAAATGTATTACAAGGCTTTACAACTTAATAAAGGATATCTAATCCATTACAATTATTTCTACTGTCTTGTCCAAACACTCGAGCACTCTTCCATATCCCCTGTCCCAGATTGTCCTGATAACCTGACGTAAAGAAGAAAACACAACAAAGAAAAACGTACGTCTGAGCAAAATTTCGAAAAGTTTTGCCCAGTGTGCGGATAACGGAAGATAAAAGCTTATTTTATTTAATATCCGGAGTTAACTTTTTCTGAAAACGTTACGATGCATAAACATAATCATAATCATATCTTACGGATATACCCATGAGCAAACTGAAAATGTGACAATATACAGGTAGCTACTCCTGCATACTTATCACATGAAATGGTGAGTTGGCATACCCTCTATCCATTTCCTTATAACTTAAAATCCTAGGATCGATCCATACGCCTCCTAGTAGCTTTGTACCACACTTGTACCTAGGGACGCTGTGAACTAATCTCTCCGTCACAGATGGAGCACATGCTGTTGATGCCGCAACAACATGCTCGTGGGACACTCCACGAGAAGCGATACTCAGGGTAACAGAGTACAAAGGTCTTATTCACATAACTTATAAAACTTATTTTCAGAACAGAACGGAACTTATTTTCATAACAAAACAGAACTTATAAACTTATATTCAGAACAGAACGGAACATATATTGGAACATGCGATAATGAGTACAACTTAACAGAAAAACTATCGCATGACATGAAAACTAAAATCAAGGAATTCAACGGACTGTCAAATGAATCAATAATCAAAGACGTGAGGAGTTTTAAAATCAAAGAGTGGAACCAGTCATCAAGGTATGGTTATCAATCCTATCTTGACAATTTCGTCCCCAAAATGTGGTTTATTAAACGAACAAGATAAAACCTTGACTCGTTAACAAGGAACCACTAGAGTATGAAATGAAAACCAATTTCTTAAACCTTTTCAAAACGTTTGAAACTTTCAACATGTATTTCCTAACTTAATCTTAATACGGAACTTGTATTCAATATCAAAAGAAAGGAATTTTATCCGTACCCAACGGACTTAAATCTAAAGAAAGGAATTTTATCCGTACCCAACGGACCTAAATCTAAAGAAAGGAATTTTATCCGTACCCAACGGACATAAATATAAAGAAAGGAATTCTATCCGTATCCAACGGACATAAATATAAAGAAAGGAATTCTATCTGTACAGAACTTATAACTTATTTCATAACTTAATCTTAATACGGAATCTATTCGTACGAGACTTATAACTTAATCTTAATACGGATCTATTCGTATGAAACTTAGAACTTATTCCAGAACTTAATCTTAATACGGAAATCTAAAATCAGTAATAATATACTTGGATCAAAACGACATAAACCGAACTAAAGGATTCTATCCAACGGACATAAATCGAAAGGATTCTATATGTACCTAACTGACATAAATCAAAAGAAAGGATTCTATGAGTAAGGAATGTATAACTTACTAAATCTTAATACGGAATTCAGAATTGACAGAAATCGAATGAAAGGAATCTACCCGTACGATATATCAGAATTAACAGAAATCGAAAGAAAAAGATTCTATTCGTATCCAATTGACATAAATCAAAAGAAATGAACCTATCAGTACTGAACTTATAACTTATAACTTAGATCTTAATACGGACTTTAAAATCAGAATGATATGACGCAAATCGAAAGAAAGGAGTCTATCCGTACTGAACTTATAACTTATAACTTAGATCTTAATACGGACTTTAAAATCAGAATGATATTACGCAAATCGAAAGAAAGGAGTCTATCCGTACTGAACTGATAACTTATATCAAAAAGGACATAAATCGAAAGAAAAGAAGCTATCCGTACTGAACTGATAACTTATATCAAAAAGGACATAAATCGAAAGAAAAGAAGCTATCCGTACTGAATTTATAACTTATACTTAGATCTTAATACGGAACTTAAAATCAGAAATGATATACTTATATCAAAACGACATAAATCGACAGAAAAAGAAGCTATCCGTACCTTAAAATTTCCAGGTGATGCTACCTTGTTTTCAATTGTAGATTTATACGGGCAGAGTTTAGCCTACTGATTATTCTCTTAACCTAATTTGCTCACAAACTAGGTATTTAACTTAATACAGCATTTACGATAACTCACGAGATCAAATTCTCACAATGAATGACAAAATGCAATACTTTGCCTATCGAATTAACGATGATCCGTTGAATTAACAACGAACGACAAGGTATAATACTTTACCCATCGAATTAACGATGATCCGTTGAATTAACAACGAACGATAAAGTATAATACTTTACCTATCGAATTAACGACAATCCGTCAAATTAATGACGAACGATAAAGTATAACCCTAATGTGGGCGGCACTTAAACATTCATTAGATATTTGAATCAATCGGACAATGAATCGTAGCAGCGATTGAGTTAATACCCTGTTCTGCAGCACCCTGCTATACTTAATTAGTGTTTCGTGTGTGTTTGGAGAGTAATCGGACAATATCTCAGCCTAATTTTGGAGTTTGATCGAAGTTTTTGTGCCCAGAATCGAGTGCCAAGGCCTGCTATTTATACACGAAAATTGAGTTGCTTACGGACCGTAACACTCCCAACGTTGAGGTCCGTATGGATGCTTACGGACCGTAAGCTTGATAACCTTACGGTCCGTAAGGTACACTTAAGGCTTATATTGTTGCCACGTGTGGGACTAGGCTAGGTGACTCGACACATTCTGAAATTTCAACTTGGATAGCACGTAATTTAGGATAATCGTTATGTAGGGAATACCCCCCCTGAGTTTTAGGGGCCCTAATCCTGATTCTGAAAATTCTGAAAATCTTAGGGTTTGTGCAGAATCACTTGGGTGTCTTAATTAGGGTTTCCTATTGGACTATAAATCATAAGGGTTGTTACTTTTTATTTTTTTAAAATTTTCGGGTGTTACAAATCTACCCCTCTTAAAAAAATTTCGTCCTCGAAATTATTGCATACCTATATATATATTAATAATCATACTTAAACACTACCTACTATGATTAATAGTCATACTTGAAATAAAGCTGGAGTAAAAACAATAAAGATGACGAAATACTTATGTTCGAGACTATCATGAAGTGAAAATAAAAGTTACTAACCGAAGTATTGACTGATTGGACATCGAAATCCTAACCCAATGTCTACCCATTACCTCACAGGTCTTATCTTATGTTTAAGTTTTCTACAGGAAAGAGCCTTTGCTCTGATACCATAGCTGTAACACCCCGTCCCGGAAGGGTCCGGCGTGTCACAATAACGGTAGTCAGATCAAAAACATAATTCCATTTATACTTAAATGTATTACAAGGCTTTACAACTTAATAAAGGATATCTAATCCATTACAATTATTTCTACTGTCTTGTCCAAACACTCGAGCACTCTTCCATATCCCCTGTCCCAGATTGTCCTGATAACCTGACGTAAAGAAGAAAACACAACAAAGAAAAACGTACGTCTGAGCAAAATTTCGAAAAGTTTTGCCCAGTGTGCGGATAACGGAAGATAAAAGCTTATTTTATTTAATATCCGGAGTTAACTTTTTCTGAAAACGTTACGATGCATAAACATAATCATAATCATATCTTACGGATATACCCATGAGCAAACTGAAAATGTGACAATATACAGGTAGCTACTCCTGCATACTTATCACATGAAATGGTGAGTTGGCATACCCTCTATCCATTTCCTTATAACTTAAAATCCTAGGATCGATCCATACGCCTCCTAGTAGCTTTGTACCACACTTGTACCTAGGGACGCTGTGAACTAATCTCTCCGTCACAGATGGAGCACATGCTGTTGATGCCGCAACAACATGCTCGTGGGACACTCCACGAGAAGCGATACTCAGGGTAACAGAGTACAAAGGTCTTATTCACATAACTTATAAAACTTATTTTCAGAACAGAACGGAACTTATTTTCATAACAAAACAGAACTTATAAACTTATATTCAGAACAGAACGGAACATATATTGGAACATGCGATAATGAGTACAACTTAACAGAAAAACTATCGCATGACATGAAAACTAAAATCAAGGAATTCAACGGACTGTCAAATGAATCAATAATCAAAGACGTGAGGAGTTTTAAAATCAAAGAGTGGAACCAGTCATCAAGGTATGGTTATCAATCCTATCTTGACAATTTCGTCCCCAAAATGTGGTTTATTAAACGAACAAGATAAAACCTTGACTCGTTAACAAGGAACCACTAGAGTATGAAATGAAAACCAATTTCTTAAACCTTTTCAAAACGTTTGAAACTTTCAACATGTATTTCCTAACTTAATCTTAATACGGAACTTGTATTCAATATCAAAAGAAAGGAATTTTATCCGTACCCAACGGACTTAAATCTAAAGAAAGGAATTTTATCCGTACCCAACGGACCTAAATCTAAAGAAAGGAATTTTATCCGTACCCAACGGACATAAATATAAAGAAAGGAATTCTATCCGTATCCAACGGACATAAATATAAAGAAAGGAATTCTATCTGTACAGAACTTATAACTTATTTCATAACTTAATCTTAATACGGAATCTATTCGTACGAGACTTATAACTTAATCTTAATACGGATCTATTCGTATGAAACTTAGAACTTATTCCAGAACTTAATCTTAATACGGAAATCTAAAATCAGTAATAATATACTTGGATCAAAACGACATAAACCGAACTAAAGGATTCTATCCAACGGACATAAATCGAAAGGATTCTATATGTACCTAACTGACATAAATCAAAAGAAAGGATTCTATGAGTAAGGAATGTATAACTTACTAAATCTTAATACGGAATTCAGAATTGACAGAAATCGAATGAAAGGAATCTACCCGTACGATATATCAGAATTAACAGAAATCGAAAGAAAAAGATTCTATTCGTATCCAATTGACATAAATCAAAAGAAATGAACCTATCAGTACTGAACTTATAACTTATAACTTAGATCTTAATACGGACTTTAAAATCAGAATGATATGACGCAAATCGAAAGAAAGGAGTCTATCCGTACTGAACTTATAACTTATAACTTAGATCTTAATACGGACTTTAAAATCAGAATGATATTACGCAAATCGAAAGAAAGGAGTCTATCCGTACTGAACTGATAACTTATATCAAAAAGGACATAAATCGAAAGAAAAGAAGCTATCCGTACTGAACTGATAACTTATATCAAAAAGGACATAAATCGAAAGAAAAGAAGCTATCCGTACTGAATTTATAACTTATACTTAGATCTTAATACGGAACTTAAAATCAGAAATGATATACTTATATCAAAACGACATAAATCGACAGAAAAAGAAGCTATCCGTACCTTAAAATTTCCAGGTGATGCTACCTTGTTTTCAATTGTAGATTTATACGGGCAGAGTTTAGCCTACTGATTATTCTCTTAACCTAATTTGCTCACAAACTAGGTATTTAACTTAATACAGCATTTACGATAACTCACGAGATCAAATTCTCACAATGAATGACAAAATGCAATACTTTGCCTATCGAATTAACGATGATCCGTTGAATTAACAACGAACGACAAGGTATAATACTTTACCCATCGAATTAACGATGATCCGTTGAATTAACAACGAACGATAAAGTATAATACTTTACCTATCGAATTAACGACAATCCGTCAAATTAATGACGAACGATAAAGTATAACCCTAATGTGGGCGGCACTTAAACATTCATTAGATATTTGAATCAATCGGACAATGAATCGTAGCAGCGATTGAGTTAATACCCTGTTCTGCAGCACCCTGCTATACTTAATTAGTGTTTCGTGTGTGTTTGGAGAGTAATCGGACAATATCTCAGCCTAATTTTGGAGTTTGATCGAAGTTTTTGTGCCCAGAATCGAGTGCCAAGGCCTGCTATTTATACACGAAAATTGAGTTGCTTACGGACCGTAACACTCCCAACGTTGAGGTCCGTATGGATGCTTACGGACCGTAAGCTTGATAACCTTACGGTCCGTAAGGTACACTTAAGGCTTATATTGTTGCCACGTGTGGGACTAGGCTAGGTGACTCGACACATTCTGAAATTTCAACTTGGATAGCACGTAATTTAGGATAATCGTTATGTAGGGAATACCCCCCCTGAGTTTTAGGGGCCCTAATCCTGATTCTGAAAATTCTGAAAATCTTAGGGTTTGTGCAGAATCACTTGGGTGTCTTAATTAGGGTTTCCTATTGGACTATAAATCATAAGGGTTGTTACTTTTTATTTTTTTAAAATTTTCGGGTGTTACACAAATTTCCATGGATTTCGTTACCGGCCTGCCCAGATCTCAACGCGGAAACGATACCATTTGGGTGATCGTAGATCGACTGACCAAGTCTGCACATTTTCTGGCTATCAAAGAAACGGATAAGTTTTCTACTCTTGCAGACATTTACCTAAAGGAAGTGGTATCAAGGCACGGAGTGCCAACCTCTATTATATCTGATCGTGACGCGCATTTTACTTCAGAACTGTGACAAGCAATGCACAAGTCCTTTGGCTCACGTTTAGATATGAGCACCGCTTATCACCCGCAGACGGATGGGCAATCTGAACGCACCATCCAAACCCTTGAAGACATGCTTAGGGCATGTGTAATCGATTTTGGTAATGGCTGGGAAAAGCACCTCCCGCTAGTGGAGTTTTCGTACAACAACAGCTACCACACCAGCATCCAAGCCGCTCCGTTTGAGGCATTATACGGACGCAAATGCCGATCACCTCTCTGTTGGGCAGAAGTTGGTGACAGCCAAATCACTGGCCCAGAACTTGTGGTAGATACCACCAAGAGAATTGCTCGGATACAACAGCGAATGGCGGCAGCTCGTGACCGTCAGAAAAGTTATGCTGATAAGGGAAGAAAACCACTCGAGCTCCAGGTTGGGATCGAGTGCTACTCAAAGTCTCACCTTGGAAAGGTGTAGTCCGCTTTGGCAAACGAGGCAAACTCAATCCGCGTTATGTCGGACCATTCGAAGTCATTGAGAAAATTGGCAAAGTCGCCTACAGGTTGAATCTACCTGAAGAACTCAGCGGAGTTCACAATGTTTTCCATGTGTCGAATCTGAAGAAGTGTCTGTCAGATGAGACCCTCATAGTTCCTCTGAAGGAACTCACTATCGACGACCAGTTGCGATTCGTCGAGGAACCTGTAGAGATTACTGATCGAGATGTTAAGATCCTCAAGCATACCATGATACCTCTGGTCCGAGTTCGTTGGAATGCTCGTCGTGGCCCAGAGTATACCTGGGAACGAGAAGACCAAATGAAACTCAAGTATCCCCAACTGTTTAAGAAAAACGCAACCACTACTGAGGCTGAAGCTACTGCAGAATTTCGGGACGAAATTCCAAATCAACAGGGGGATGATGTGACACCCCAGGAAAATCAGGAAAAACAGCGCAACTTAACTAGCTTCCTCAGTAACCACGCGCTAAATTTCAGGATGAAATTCTCTTAACAGGGGGAGAATGTGACAACCCTCAAAATCCCATGTATTCCGTACAATTCATTAATGATAATTAAAGTGCTTGACGACTGTGTGGAATTACTTAACTGCTTTCTGATATCTGTGTTATACTTACATGTATTTGTTAATACACTAGTAGGATACAGAAAAGTTACTAAATAGTCCGGTATGCCTTCCTGAGTGTTAAAAATTAAAAACGTTGCAAAAATATATATGGAGGACGCTTTACGGATTAATTAAGCAGTTTAACGGAACAGTAACCGACCGAACAACCGGACATTACCGGGACACCAAATATTTGTCAAACACATTATTTAATTATTGTTGGCAAGTCATGATCCCCGTTTGTCATAACACCCACTAAAACCTTATAACTAATATATTACATCAAGTTACTTACTTCTAACTTATCATTGCATTCTAGTTACAAATTTTGCAAATAAACCCCCCCCCCCCCTTTAACCGAATTTTGTTGGTCTCCATGGACCCACACAATCATCCACCATTACCTCATATATTTTGGATAGATATTGTGGGATTGGTTACTTGTTGAACTAGGCATATTATTTGAAGGAAGATTATATTTACAAGATCATTCATTTCACCTCTTACAACACTCAACCCTCACCTCACTCTCTCTCTCTCATTTCGGTTCCACCACAACCGAAACCACACCCCACCATCTCCAACATTCATCTTCTCTAACATCAAGTGCCATTCAAAGCTTCAAAGAATCCATGGAGGTTGCAACTTGAAGGGATTTCAAAGGAGCTTGTTTCAAGTCTTTTCACCATCTTTTTCTTACCAACTTTGCACTAGATTTCTTCCCTAGCTATAAGCTAGTAGTAAGCTCTTGTTTAACCTTTGTTCATCTTATTTTATGGCTAACATTGTAGTATGATGCTTATGTTTACAACTAAAATGCAAGAACACTAAAAATATAAACTTAAGGTTACATGAAGTTTACTTGTATATGAAATGCTATTTGTTGATGTTGTAATGGGTATGTTGTTGGTTTAGGATTGGTTAATACATATATGATGATTGATCGTCGAACTCTTGATAAATCCGTTGTTCGGACATGTGTTGATACAATATAGTAACATTTAAACTATAAAGAACATGCTGAATCACATTTCCAGCCGACTTCATCAGACTGTAAACAGGACACAAACTCAACGAAAAACCGATATTTTGAATCTAAAATATGTTATTATGAAATACGGTTCTAATGGCACCGGAATCGTAATTTTTGGACTTCGTTTACTATTTTTAAAGTGTCGATTTGTAACAACAACTTAAGCTGAATTTTGACAGCAATAAATGGGTGTTATACTTTCAGTCATAACCTGAATTTTGTGATGAATCAACTCATGAAATTTATACAGTAGATGACAACTGATGTATTTGTAATTACCCCACTGGAATTTCGTGAATCGGACGCTCGATGAATTTTTAATAAATTGTTCCGTGGACTGTGGTCAGAAATACATAAATCTGAGTTCAGTCCGGAATATGAATTTTTATAAAATATCGGTAATGAACCGGACCCCGATATTTTTACACAATAAAATATGGAACGTTTAAGACATCCTGTAAAAATTTGGGAATTTTTTCCATAATTTAACTATTTTATTAAAATGTCCGAAAACAGCCGGTTTTGAATATAAATGCTGAAATGACATAAGTTGCGACTCGCGTGTCTAAATGTCGAGTATGCTATCCGTGAATGATCTAACATGTTATATGTGTTACGTGCATTATCGTATGTTTGCTTATGAGTGGGGAATGGATGGGAAGTATATATGGGCATAAACAGTTAAAGTAATGCATGCTAAGTGATAGATACGTGTAGGAACTTTGTGCTCTATTTGAAAGTCAATAAATGACTAACTGGTAATTATATTAGGACGTGATTGACCGACCTTGACTGTTAGCTATATTTGAGAATCTAACCGAGCAAACCGAGGTGAGTTCACACTCTTTCTAAGGCATGGGATTCCCAGGGGTTGGGAATGGGATTGAATAACTACTTGTACTATCATTACTATTAAACTACTTTTTACTGTCCTCGGATTGAAGGGCATGTACGTAAAACCTACGTACACTCATAATTACTACTGTCCTCGGATTGAAGGGCACGTACGTAAAACCTACGTACACGATCATAAGACCATCAACTCTATCACTTTAAGTCCCTCATTTATCGACTTAATCGCCGAGGCCTATGGCGAGCAGGTCATTAGTTAATAGCGCTATTAGGTTTAACAAACCTCACACCGTGCCAGTCGGACGGGCGTGTACTAATGGACTAGGGGCAAAGGGTCAATGCTGATAGACATTGACTTAGGGCACCTCTTACATTTTCGTAGCAGTCGATACGCGTGGTCTAGTAACACATGGGAAACCCCCACTAATCTTTGCAAACATGTCAGAAAGACTGCGATGCGAATTTATGCGATACATGGTTTTCAAAACGAACAGATGCTTTACAAAACGAATGCTATAACTAAACAACCAACTGTGAATTCACTCAACTTTGTTGTTGACTAGTTGTTACATGCCTTACAGGTCGCTAAACGCTTGGAGCTTGCACGAGGAAGGAGTCGTTGTGGTGTACGGACTGTTACGTTCCGTGCTCATTGTTTAAATCCTTATGAACTTATTAAACTTGTGTTTTGAACCTTAAATTACAAACTATGAACTTATGCTTTTGGATTTACTTTTATGCTTCCGCTGTTTAAACTAAACATGGTTAACTAGCTTTGGTCACCACTCGTATTGTGGTTGGTCTTATTTACTTAATTACGATGTTCAATATGATTGGTGGCTCGGTCCTGGTCACGTCACGTCTCTAATCGGTGGTACTCCGCATGGTGGATTTTGGGGGTGTGACACATGGTATGCCAAATCAGGGGTTAAAACTAGTGTAAACAGGCTGCTGAACCAAATTTATTGAATCTGTCTGCACCTTCTGTCGCGCCCCGCGTAGACTGAGACATCAGTCTTCGCGCCCCGCGAGGTAAGTTTCAAGAATTAGCAGATTTGGCCCCTGCATGCTATAAACTTAGTTTCTGGTGCATTTAAGCCCCGTTAATCCCATTTCAAGGATCTACAATGAAGTTAAAGTATAGGGAACTTGAAATATGCTTGAAAACATCTTGGATGTCTTTTCGTTTGGTCGTACGGTCGCGTTATTCGGTTAATTACGACGAAAACTCGAACGGACGCGAAAACGATCCAAATTACGCGACGAATGGTATTTTTGCATTCCAATCACTAAAATGAAATATTTTAATGATTACAAAAAATTTTGGTTGTCCGGATATGTTCAGAACGTTAGATATGCGCGTAAATGCAAAATTATGCACTTTTTGACGCTTTTAGTCCCTATTGATCAAATAAGCACTTTTTCGCATAACGAACCCCTCAAAGCCTATTTCTAAGCTATGTAATGTGTAGCTTATGATCAAGTTCCGCAATGTTCGTTACTGTACGAATCGGCATACTTTCGCAGTTTGTCGCAAATAGTCCCTGCGATCGAATAAACTGGTTTTCGAAACACCAAACCCTCCAAAACTTATTTCTAAGTTATGTAAATGTTATTTAAGGTATGTTAAACTGATTATGTCACTGTCCCGGAGTGTTTGTCACGTTAAACTGATTACGTTTACGCATCAGTTTGCGTTATAACTTTCAAGAAAGCGATTTAAAGCTTAAGATCGAACAAGAATTGATATGTGCAAAAGATACACGTATTTATACAAATCCCAAGTAAGAAACACAAGATTTCATTGGTTTTGTATTTGTATGATGGTCGTAGAGGCACAGATGTCACACTCCCCTTCTTTAGGAAATTTTGTCCCGAAATTTTAACTAGAGGAAAATCGTCAAAACAAATGTGGATATTTCGCCTTCATTTGGTCCTCACATTCCCAAGTAAACTCTGGGCCACTTTTGCACTCCCAACGAACTTTAACTAATCGTATTCGCTTGTTCTTCAGTTGCTTGACTTCATGGTCCATTATCTCCACCGGTTTCTCGACAAAGTGCATTGTGTCATCTACTTGAATTTCATCGAGTGGAATGTGAAGATCAGTATCGGCTAAACACTTTCGTAAATTAGACACGTGGAATGTTGGGTGAATATTCCCAAGTTCAGGAGGTAGCTCAAGTCGATAGGCAACCTTTCCGATTCTTTCAACAATCTTAAATGGTCCAACGTATTGTGGTGCAAGTTTTCCTTTCTTTCCAAATCTCACCACTCCCTTCCAAGGGGATACCTTGAGTAGGAAATGGTCTCCGACCTGAAATTCCAAGGGCTTGCGTCGCATATTCGCATAACTCTTTTGACGGCTTCTAGCTGTCAGAAGATTATCGTGAATTTTCTTGACTTTATCTGTTGTTTCCAGAATGAGCTCAGGTCCAGTAAGCTGAGCTTCACCGATCTCATTCCAAGAGACAGGTGAACGACATTTTCTACCGTATAAAGCTTCGAAGGGTGCCATATTGATGCTAGCATGATAACTGTTGTTGTAAGAAAACTCGATCAATGGTAGATGCGAATCCCAATTACCACCAAAGTCTATCACGCATGCTCTAAGCATATCCTCCAATGTTTGTATCGTCCTCTCGGATTGTCCATCCGTTTGGGGATGATAAGCAGTGCTCAGATTTAGTTGGGTTCCCATAGCAGATTGCATGGTCTTCCAAAAGTGAGATCCGAATCAAGCATCACGGTCAGATATGATATCCAAAGGAACACCATGTCGAGATACAATCTCATCAACATAAATCTTGGCAAGTTTATCAGCAGATAGATCCTCGCGAATCAGTATAAAGTGAGCTGACTTCGTAAGACAATCTATGACTACCCAAATAGCATAGTGAACTCTAGATGTGCGCGGTAACTTAGTGACGAGATCCATCGCAATGTTCTCCCACTTCCATACCGGTATCTCTTGTTGTACAAGCAAACCAGATGGTCGTTGGTGTTCAGCCTTGACTTTGAGACAAGTTAGGCATTTCGATACATACAAGGCAACATCCTTCTTCATACCAGGCCACCAGTACTGAGTACAAAGATCCTTGTACATTTGTCAGCACCAGGATTAATAGAATAACGAGACTTATGAGGTTCGTCCATCACTAAAGTGCGAAGATTGTCTTGTTTCAGAATCCACAAACGATTCTTGAAATAAAGTAACCCATCGTCTTTCGTTTCGAGTTTAAGCTCTAGTTGATGATGTATGGGGTGTGTTATATAATTTTGCATATATTTTTAGCCCTTTTTAACACTTTAGTCAAGTTTTAAATCTATAAAACACGATATTCTACTAACACTAAACACACATGTGGGCAAGTGCACCCATCGTGAGCGTAGTATAGCGTTGGTAAGATACCGAGGTCGTCCAAGGACACAAGAGTTTTTACTACCGGTTTATCCTCAACGTCTAATCAAATCAAAAGTTTAGAAAAAGGTTTTAACATGAAAATAAAAACTAAAAATGCTGAAAATAAAAATAAAATAAAACAGATAGACAAGATGAATCACTTGGATCCGACTCGCTTTTAGTGTAACCTTTGATGTTTTCCGCACTTTTGCACTTTTAAAGAGATTATCTTAGTTATAGTAGTAGGCCCCTCTTTTGAAGGTGACGTTACCCTCAACCCAGTAGTTTGAGTCAGCAAGGATACAATCCTAATGGGTTGGAATATTGAAAGATATTTAATTAAGTTATTAATGCGTAATGTGGTCGGCCCCTCTTTTGAAGGTGACGTTACCATCGGCTAAGTGGTTTGAGTCAGCAGGGATACAATCCCAAGTAGCCGGGTTAATGTATTAATAGTAGTTTACATATGAGGGGATCAAGCCATTCGCACCCCCGCCATCCAATACCATTGGGTATTGAAGGAGGTCCTAGTAAGCTTGACCCAGGTCCTTGCAGGATCTATACACTGAACAACGCAAGAACCTTACCAAACCATTCCCTTAACCCCCGACCAGGTAGCCAACATATCTCTATATAGACCGTAGAGATATGAATGGTGTAAATCTTTTATTTTATATAGACAGTAAAATAACGCCAAGACAACACGGACAAATGATAAGGAAGTTTCACCTTCAACATAAGAAACTAGTTATTAAAGTCATTACTACAAAACCAAATAAAAAGTGCGAAAAGATAAAAAAAAACAAAAGTATTACACTAAATGCTTGTCTTCACCAAGTGATGTAAGAAACTTAGGCAAACATGGCCTTTGATTGTCAAGAACTCTTACTATCAATCTTGGATCCCGAGACTACTACACACACTCTATGATGGATGATGGATGATGGTGGTGGATGTGGGTGTTGTGATGGTGGTGGAGTGTGGATGAAGTGGGAGAGAGGTGGTTTGCCAACGGATGCCTTTGAAGTGAACCAAGCACCCTTATTTATAGCCTGCACAGAAGCCCGGACACGGCCCCATGTCCGGTGGGCACGGCCCCATGTCCATCAACTTTCTCTTTCTTCATTAATTGCAGTTTGTCTGTATTAGCTCCACACGCCCTCGTGTCTGCTGGGCACGGCCCCGTGTGCAGAAGCGTATCTGTACTATCAAGATTTGCTTGGATTCTGCGAATCTTAGCGTTGACCACTGCCGTGTTGAGCTGGGCACGCCCCCGTGTTGGGAAATAGAAGCTTCTACAACTTTGTCTTTTCTGCAGACACCTGAGCACGCCCCCGTGTCCGCTGGGCACGAGGCGTGTTCAACCTTCTGATCTCTTGTTTTTGCTTGGGAAGATGCTGTCGAGGGGTCGGGCATGCCACGTTTATTCCTTTAAAATTATGTTAGATTTTGCTGCATATTTGCTTCTTTTGTTCATTTACGCTCATTTTATCCTGAAAATACAAAAGGAAGATAAAAGCACACTTTTTCCAAAACATTAGTACTAAAAAAGGGTTAGTTTTATGCCTTATTTGATGTAATTTATATGTTGCATTTTTACACACATCAAATACCCCCACACTTGAATCTTTGCTTGTCCTCAAGCAAAACTCTTTATAATGTGGCTTACACTCCCAAATGGAATGGGTAGAAGAGAAGTTTTGGGCTTGTCTTGAGTGTCGGGAATCCAAGATCTTTATTAGGCTTTATTTTTATGTTATTTACAATCCTATTCATTATGATTTATTTAGAACGTTTCATAAGAGAAATTACTTATTTGGGCATAACATGCCTCTTTAAAATTCTATTTATATACAAGTTCACATACCTCACGGAAGATTACTCAACACTCGGCCGAAAATGTATTTTTGTGAAACACTCGAGACCGGTATGGAAGTTACTACTGCCATATGCTTGCCAAGCAATCAATCCTCCTCCTTTTTAACTATAAACCTTTGTAAATATCAAGAGGACTTGGGGAAGGGTTAGGCTTGGGTTAAAGGTAGGTGGTTTTGGGTTAGTGGTTAGTAAAAAGGGCTAAAAGCGTAAAAGCGTCGGTTGTCGTGATGTCACACCCTGGCTTTGCGGAAGCGTGGTAAATTTTGGTGTGACTTCTTAATACCATAGCTTAATCATAACAAAGCTATATGAATTTAAAAAAACCATGCAAGTCATCCATTAAGTTTAGAAAACAACATACAATACCATTGTTTAACGAGAACATACTCTAGTAACCATAACCTTGTTCAGTAACATTACAACTATAACAAAACATAAACGTGGGTTAAGGAACTGTGTCTTGTCCAGGAAAGAGACACATCCCCTAGACCCTGATGACTTCATAACAAAAGCAGCGGAAAATGATCCATACCGTGCCAGATCCGTTTAATTTCCTGAAATACATGTGAGTTGAAAAATCAACAATAATGTTGAGCGAGTTCATGCGTAAGTGAGTATGTAAAACACTTGTGAGTATAAAAATAGTTGTGGTATGTAGCAGTGTAAGAGGACTTGTGATCACCAATGGTTTGCAAGGCCACTGACATATGTGATGTGCAAATAGGGAGACTCAAACCTAGCAGATTTCGCCACGGCAAAGTATGTGGACAAAGTCACCCCACGGTCCGTTTCTAGTTTGGCCGGGGGCTGGGCTCGCTACACCCAGATAGATCTACCGCTCCTGTCCCTCGGTCCCTCCATGAGGACTAATGGCCCCATGTTGTTCCTGTCCACTCACATGATCGTATAACACCTTCTTACGCTAACCATACCGTTGTAAAGTACTCGTAAATCATAGTAACATGTATTTCACCCCCGCAGTTAAGTAAACTGAAAACAGTTAGAGAAAAGGGGGACATGAACTCACAGTGAAAGCGTATCTCTACCAAGCGTCTCCAATACAGTAAGCTGTGCAACGACCTACAAGTGCTAATTCTATTAGACGGACGGCCGTGCTTTAGCTTTACAGTTTATGTTCGCGGGAAATAGTTAGACAACTATTTCGTGTTACATTTGTATAAACTTGGTAGTTATTTTCCTTCCCAAGGATGGGGGATTTAATACATGTGCGTATAATTCTTCATCATTAAGTCTCACTTAATCTTTACATATATCCAACTCCAAAATGTAGGTATTATCCAAAATACGTTGTTAAAGTACGCGTTCATAAATATTTCCGTAATTGTGTAAGTTACGTTTTTAACATGCAAGTGGTAATATAATTACCGGTGTAACTTATATATTTATGGCGAAAGCGTTTGCATGATTTTGGAGTCGTTATCATTCGTAAACATTATTTTTACTCTAAAAATAATATTTATGTATTTCACAAAATAATCATAAACAGTGTGTGAAAATATATATTTATCACGTTAATATTTTGTGAAAATCCCACCTCCGAATATTTAGTAATAAAGTCTTGGCGAAATTTATGTTTCGAAAACATGTCAAAAATGATTCTAACACTTGTAATGCAAACAAGTTTAAGTGCTAGGTTTTTAGGAAAATTTCGCCAGAGTTTCCTCTGTAACTGGAGGTGGCCACGCTTTCAAGCGTATCATTTTCTTTTAATAACCAAATCAACAAGTGTTCCCAACAATTTCAATCAATCTTTCAACATTTTAACTAGTCAAATATGGACATAATCGTAAAAATACACAAACTTGTGGTTTGTCTAAAAATGAGTAGTAATCTCTTTACTTTTGGTGGATCTTGTGTGTAAATGATCCGTTTTAGTGAAAACCCCGTTTCTAGAGAAAACTTGTCTTTACAACTTCTAGTCACGTTTGACAAAACTATTTTCTTGTCGGATCTTTTCATTTCACAAGTGTTTACACACTTGTGGTTTGTAAAATCATGTTTATTAGTACAAGATCTATCCTTTAGAAAACACGATTCTTTTAAAGTGTGGTCCTTCAAAAATACCACTTGCAGATACGTAGATCCGCTAGTTTTAAACACCTTTGTACATGTCAAATCACTTTTACACAAGTAAAATATTTTTACACAAGTTTATGCTTTAAGTGTGGTAGAGTTTCACCTTTAACCCTTGTATTTAGTCAAAAACGAGCTTATGTGAAGATCCATGATCTTACAAAGTTGGGTTAAACGATGATCCGAGCTACCACATCATAGATCGGGTCCCAAAAATCACAAATTCCAAATACTACATCTTTTACACAAGTTACAAGCTATTAACCACCATTTTAGTGTTTTTACTAGACTTTAATGCATCAAAACATAAGTTAACGATATTTAACCGACAAAATTCCTTTTAACCACTTTAGATACGCTTAAATATGAGATTTAAGTGATATACCTCTAGCTCGGGGCTAGGGAAGATTCTAGGCGAAAATGTGGTGGATAAAAGCTAACAAACGAGGTCCTTCGCGTTCCGAGTGCACAAGAGCTCCTAATATGCGACCCTTGATATATGTATCACCTTGGAATTGCAAGATTGAAACTCGAAAGTATGATGGGTGGGTGTGTGAGGTTCGGCCGAGAGCTAGGTGGGAGGGAGAGAGTTTGATTTTTGTTGATTGATAAGTGGTAATTATCTCTAGTAGGTTAGTGTTATTTATAGGAAAATTAAGGTGTATTATCCAAAGGTCTTAGTGTTAGTTAGATAACCAACAAAGAAGATTAAAATAATAATCAAGAACCAAGTATTGTCCCCCTTAGTTGGGGCCGTGTACAATGAGGGGGGGGGGGGGGGTCTTGGTTCGGTTACAACTAGATAGTTAGGATATAGTTTAGGTTAAATAGGTAAGTTAAGTGTTTAACCTCGTTAGTGATATAAAGCGCGTTATGGCGGGTGTTAGGGTAATCAGGGACCCTAACTGGCTCTGAAAAATATAAATAGTGAAAATAGTAATATTTTCATGTTTCGGGTAAAGTCCGGTTGTTCGGTTGGATAGTAATCCGTTAAAGCGTTACTAAAGCTTTAAAGTGTCGTTATTGATACTTTTAGTGACACCATTTAATTCCAACACTTTAGAAGGTGTCTAGTGATATTTTTCCCATATTTTGGCACTTTACTAGTCAGCTAGAAGCTGGGTTATTAATTAAAGTGCTGTGTTTTGTACTTAAAGTACGTTTTAGGCACATCCGTTCACTGTAACTTATCCCTAGAGACGCGGTTCTACCATACTTGTATTCCTACACTCACTGCTAGTGTAGTAACTTTCTCAGGCTCTTACAGGCCTTAGAGGCAGTGTCTGCCTGATGCTGGTTATATCAGCATGTTCACTGTGTATCCGTTAATTGTGCTACTGTGCGTTTAGTGCATCAAGTGTGTCACGAAGGTGCTATAAGCAGAATATAGTGTGACAGCAAGTAAAGTATGATGCAAATAAGTACATGTATCAGTATTTAAGTAGCAGTTCATCAGCTAGTTCAATGTTGCACAGTAGTTAAGCAGTAATCAATCAGTAATTAAGTCGTACGGATACCTGGTTTAGTGAGGGTTGTCACATTCTCCCCCCGTTAAATAAATTTCGTCCCGAAATTTTAAGTTCTGCTTGTAGATGCAGGGTTCTTGGGAAATAAGTGGGGGTACTTTTCTTTCATCCGGTCCTCACGCTCCCAGGTGTATTCAGGACCATGTCTGGCATTCCAGCGAACCTTGACGAGTTTGACACTGCTCCGGCGGGTCCTGTTAACTTTCCAATCTGTGACCTCGACGGGTTCTTCTACGAAGTGGAGCGTGTCGTCAACATGAATTTCGTCGATAGGAATGGCAACGTCAACTTGAGTTGGACTTTTCTTTAAATTGGATACATGGAATGTATCGTGAACACCATTTAGTTCAGCAGGTAAGTCCAACTTGTATGCTACGGTTCCAATTCTTTCCAGAATTCTGAAAGGACCGATGTAGCGCGGATTTAACTTCCCACGCTTCCCAAAGCGTGCCACCCCTTTCCAGGGTGATACCTTCAATAACACCATTTCTCCAACTTGAAAATCCACATGTTTTCGGTTTGGATCCGCATAGGCCTTTTGCCTGTGGCGAGCGGCTTCGATGTGTTTAAGAATCTGCGCAATCTTGTCCGTCGTCTCTTGGACGATTTCGGGACCGGCAAGCTGCCTATCACCCGCGTCAGCCCAACATAGTGGTGATCGACACTTGCGTCCGTATAGGGCTTCAAAAGGCGCGACACCAATACTGGTGTGGTAGCTGTTGTTGTATGAGAATTCGACCAAAGGTAAATGTTTATCCCAGCTACCGCCCAAATCCATAACACATGCTCTCAGCATGTCTTCCAAAGTTTGTATCGTTCGCTCACTCTGGCCATCAGTTTGCGGATGAAACGCAGTGCTCAGATTCAGTTGAGAGCCAAAAGCTTCTTGGAAGGATTGCCATATTCTTGACACAAACCTCCCGTCTCTATCAGAAATGATTGAGAGAGGCACTCCATGTCGTGCGACGATCTCTCTCATGTATATTTCGGCCAATTTGCTCGTGTTATCCTTTTCTCTGATAGGCAAGAAGTGTGCTGTCTTTGTTAATCGATCCACTATCACCCAGATAGTGTCATGGCCTCTTGGCGTTCTTGGCAGTTTTGTAACAAAATCCATGGAGATTTGTTCCCACTTCCATTTGGGAATCTCCGGTTGTTGCAGAAGTCCCGAAGGCCTCTGGTATTCGGCCTTAACCTTAGCGCACGTTAAACATTTGCTCACGTAGACAGCAACATCGCCTTTCATTCTAGGCCACCAATAGTAATCTTTAAGATCCTGGTACATCTTATCCGCCCTCGGATGGATAGAGTACCGTGACTTGTGCGCTTCGTCGAAAATAACTTTCCTTAAATCTCCAAACAGAGGAACCCAAATCCTTTTCTCGAAACATAATATTCCTTCATTGTTTGGTGCCAGTAACTTCTCCATCCCACGGAGATATTCTTCCTCACGATTCCCTTCCTTAAGGGCTTCTTTTTGTGCAGCTCGAATGCGCAAGGAAAGATCGGTTCGTATAATCATTTCTAGAGCTCTAACCCTTATGGGTTTGATTCTTTCCTTTCGACTAAGGGCATCGGCGACCACATTCGCCTTCCCTGGATGATACTTGATCTCGCAGTCGTAATCGTTCAGTAATTCGACCCAGCGTCTTTGCCTCATATTCAGTTCTTTCTGGTTGAATATATGTTGTAAGCTCTTGTGATCTGTGAAGATTGTGCATTTTGTACCGTACAGGTAGTGTCTCCAGATCTTTAAGGCAAATACCACGGCGCCAAGTTCTAAATCGTGTGTGGTATAGTTCTTCTCGTGCACTTTCAATTGGCGGGATGCGTAAGCAATAACTTTTTGGCGTTGCATCAACACGCAACCCAATCCCTGACGCGATGCGTCGCAGTATACCACAAAATCATCAGTACCTTCCGGTAGTGCTAAGATTGGCGCATCACAAAGTTTGTTCTTCAATAACTGAAATGCTTCTTCCTGTTTGATTCCCCAATCAAACGTCCTATCCTTCTGTGTGAGCACGGTAAGGGGTTGAGCGATCTTTGAAAAGCCCTCTATGAATCTTCTATAGTAGCCAGCCAAACCCAAGAATTGTCGAATCTCGGTTGGCGTCGTAGGTGCTTCCCAGTTCTTGATTGCCTCGATCTTTGTGGGATCGACATGAATTCCATCCCCATTAACCACATGTCCAAGAAATTGGACTTCACGCAGCCAAAATTCACACTTGGAAAGTTTGGCATATAGTTGTTCTTTCTTTAATAGCTCCAAATAGCTCTTAAGTGCTGTTCATGTTCGGCCTTTGTTCTTGAATAAATCAAGATGTCGTCAATGAATACAATCACGAACTTGTCCAGGTATGGCTTGCAAACTCTATTCATCAAGTCCATAAAGACTGCAGGTGCGTTTGTCAACCCAAACGGCATAACGAGGAACTCATAGTGTCCATAACGAGTTCTGAAAGCTGTCTTTGGAATACTTTCCTCTTGAATTCTCAACTGATGGTATCCAGATCGAAGATCGATTTTAGAGTAACAACTTGAGCCTTGTAGTTGATCAAACAGATCGTCAATTCTTGGCAGAGGATATCTATTCTTGATTGTCAACTTGTTCAACTCTCTGTAGTCAATACACATTCGAAAACTTCCGTCCTTCTTCTTGACAAACAGGACTGGAGCTCCCCAAGGTGAGAAGCTTGGTCGAATAAAACCCTTGTCTAACAACTCTTGAAGTTGTGTTGACAGTTCCTGCATCTCAGATGGAGCAAGTCTGTAAGGTGCCTTAGCTACAGGCGCGGCGCCTGGAACTAAGTCGATGTGAAACTCGACTTGCCTCTGAGGTGGCAGTCCGGGTAAGTCTTCTGGAAAGACTTCTGGATACTCCCTCACGACAGGGATGTCTTCGATTCTTGGCTCAGCAGCCTTCTTATCCACAATGTGTGCCAGGAAGGCAACACATCCCTTCTGCAAACTCTTCCTTGCTTTCAAACAGCTGATAATCCTCAACGGCGTCTCACGCTTCTCTCCATGCACAACAATGGTCTCACCATCATCAGTTGGGATACGAACAACTTTTTCGTGACAAACTATCTCCGCTTTGTTGCCAGATAACCAATCCATTCCTACTACCACGTCGAAACTTCCCAATTGGACTGGTAGTAGATCCAAAGAAAACTCATGTTCTCCTAACTCAATCACACATCCTCTGATAACTTCATTTGCTTCTACTAGTTTCCCATTGGCCAATTCAATCGAATACGGAATATCTAACTTATTTGTGGCTAAACCAAGCATATCCTTAAATTCTAACGATACGAAGCTATAGTCGGCACCAGTATCAAATAATACAGATGCGTAGCGTTGATTTACAGGGAACGTACCAGTGACAACGTTGGGATCCTGGCGTGCTTCCCGTGCACCAATCTGGAACACCCTTCCACGGGCTTGGTTCAATCCTGGGCAGTCCCTTTTGAAGTGCCCAATATCACCGCAATGAAAACATCCCAATCTTTGTCCACTTCCCGCACCATCCATAACTGGCGGGTTGTTCTGGTTGGCATTTCCAGCTTGGTTGGCATTGTTGCCTCGATTATTCCCCTGTTGGCGACCTCCAAAACCACCCCGGTTGTTATTCCTATTCATATATCCTCCCTGGCCTCCCCGGCCCGCACTAGCCCAACATGATTCCTTTGAGTGGCCCGGTTTTCCACAAGATTCACAAACTTTCACGTTACATTGGCCAGTATGGTGGCGTTGGCAGTTGTTGCATTTGGGCTGGGTGCCCTGGTACCCTTTTCCTTTCTTGGTACTGCCAGCTGATTTTCCTTTCTTTACTGCCATACTGACGCCTTGCTTGAAGTTTGAAAACTTCCTTTTGTTATCTCCTGAGGACTCAACGTGAGTCTCTGTCTTCTTCGCCTTGACTTCATCAAACTTGTTTAAACGAATTGCCTCCTCGGTGAGAGCCACGCTCAGATCAATGGCTTCAGTGATAGTTGCTGGTTTGGAGGAGGTTACCATGCTAATGATTTGAGGAGCTAATCCCCAAATGAAGCGCTCAATTCGCTTGTATTCAGGCGTGACCATATAAGGAACCACTTGAGATAGGTCATGAAACCTCTGAACGTACTCTGCTATCTTCGGACCGTCCATTTTTAGGTGCCAGAACTCGGTCTCCAACCGCTGAATTTCTGCGCGGGAACAGTACTTCTTGCGCATAAGCTCTTTCAGCTCTGCCCAGGTCAGCGCGTAGGCGGCAGCTTCGCCTAAGGTCTGGACTTGTAGATTCCACCACGATAGGGCTCCGTCTAGAAATAGCCCTGAGATATAAGTGACCTGCTGGTCCGGCGCACATTTGCTCATGCGGAGGGTAGAATCAGTCTTCTCGGCCCAACGAGTAAAAGCGATAGCACCTCCGGTGCCGTCAAAGTTGATGGGCTTGCAGTCTAGAAACTGCTTGTAGGTGCACCCTGCACATACGTTATGGTACATAAATGGCGTTAGCATCCCTGCTAGTAATATCCAATTAGAGTATGGTATGTCTTAATGACTTAGTATTACCATGTGGTGGATTATTGTTGCCATTGTTGGAGTTGCCGGAGTCGTTTCCCTGAGAAGAGGTGTGCTGAGCTATGGCTGCAGCGATTATCTCCTGAAGTTCTGCCTCGTTGGTAGGCATGCGTACACTACGTCGTGGCGGCATCTTCTAAAAGATGTGTTCACGTTGGTCAGGACATAGTAAAGTGTACGTATATAGTAATAGTAATAGTATAATCACATAACATCTCATGTTATCACACATCACAAATATCAATCACACAACATCCCATGTCATAAAATATAAACAAATAATCAAGCGAATCAAATATGGTGAGAAAACTGCGATTGCCATATAAATGAGACCACATCGTAAGTGTATACATACAATCATCAATCACTAGGGGCTACATCACCCCCGTCCAAAAGCTACATCAATATCAGTACAACATCGAGTACATAACAAAAGTCAAATCATAACGTAGTCTCCTCAAAATGCTGTGCAATCAAAAAGCAATCGCCGCCTTCTCACCTCGCCTACCCAAGTGGCACCGATGAGCTCTAAGCAGATGGTGGTGGAGGAGGAAAATGGGTATAAAACAAACGGCGCAACTGTAACCAGTCCGCCTCCATCGCCTGCTGTGTGCGAATAATGGAAGCAATCTGCTGCTCCAAGGTAGTAAGACGAGCAGCATAGTCAGGGGGTAAAGGTCGTGATGGCTGCAACGGAGAGGGTGCCCGGCCATGGCACTGGCATGGCTGCAGATGGGCTCTCTCCAACTCCTGTAGTCGCTGCTCATGCGACTCATGCTGGTATACAAAAGACATCAATACATCCTCAATGGTGTGGCCCACATGGAACCTGTGGTATGGATCAGTGGGTGGCATAGGGGAAAACGGTGACCAAAGCAGTGGCTCTCGTGTGGGGTCAAAGGGTGCCACACGAAAAGGAGCAGTAGTGGGTGGGACAAATGGAATCTGAGGCATGAAAGGCGTGGGCATCGGTACATGCCCTGATGGGTGGGCTGAAGAGCCCTCTCCAGGCCCCGCTGGAGGTATGTACATGGGAATCTGAAATGAAAAGTCAACGTGTCGAGTGTCTGGGATCTGTGGGGGTAACGGTGGGACGTCCTCATCAGCCGGTATCCAACCGTGCTGTGCAGCCTCATCCGGTGGATCCATATGTGCCGCGAACAGCGCATGTCCGGGCTCTAGGGAAACGGGATCGAGTAAGGGAGCAACGACAGGGTGAACGGGTGCAAGGTGCTCTATAGGGTGGTCAGCAGGTATAGCAACAATGGGTAAAGGAACAACGGGATCAACAGCAACCTGATCGCCCTCAATCACAGGAACATCTACAGGGAGATCAGCAACAACAGGCTCAAGAGGGATATCAGCATGAACAGGGTCATGCTCAGGTAAAGGGTCAAGAGCAGCTGCCTGATCAGGAGCAAGGGCAGGCTCAAGGCCATCAAACGCCATGTCAAAATCAAAATCGGGATCAATCGGATCAAAAGGGTCAATAGGATCTGCTGGATCCTCCATCAACTCGTCCATCGGAACAAACTCTAAATCACGGTCAGGATCAAATCCCGGGGGAAACACAGGATCTGAATCCCCCTCGTCGTCATGGTCAAAAACAAGTCCAGGTATGGGAGCAACAGAAAAAGCCTGGTCAGAATCGGACCCATGAGAGAAGTGCTGCGCACTCTGAGCATGTGTGGGTACAGAAGCCACAGACTCAAAGGAGTCCGGGACTGGGGAATGTGCGGGTGACTCCGCAGCAGGAGCATCTGCGATCAGTAAAGGAGCAACAGCAGGTAGGGCCTCGCCCTGAGCATCCTCCAAAGGCTCCTCCTCAAACATATCGACGTCGTCCTCCTCGTCGTCGATGGGTAGAACAGGGTATGATGCAAGGGGTACAGGAGCAGGGATCACAACGAGTGGTAGATCCCCGGCTGGAAGATCAACTGGGAGCTCATCAACGCCATCGGGTAAGGCGAATGGCTGAAAGTCATCATCATCCGTGCTGGTGAAGTCTGACGTATAAACCTCATGCTCTGACGACTCCAGGTCATCCGATACAATATGCCTGGGATCGGTGGTGTCTGAACCACCTGAATCAGCCGAATCCATGTATCTGTAACATAAACACAAGTATGCACAAACAGTCAATCACATAATCAAATAATCACATAAGTCACCAAGTAAGCACTCAAATCATCCTCCTAGTCCCACTAGCCAACACTCCTAGTCCCACTAGCCAACACTCCTAGTCCCACTAGCCAACACTCCTAGTCCCACTAGCCTCCTACCTCGACCTCCCAGACCGAGCCTAGAATAATGAATAAAATGTGCTCAACATTTGTTTGTAAAAAGTTGTGGATCTGGACTTAAGTGGTATGCAGAAAAATGTTTTCGTGAGAGCCCTAGTGATCATAGTCTAGACTCAAGAAAGAATCCTAGTTCGCTATGAACCTGGCTCTGATACCAAGCTGTCACACCCTGGCTTTGCGGAAGCGTGGTAAATTTTGGTGTGACTTCTTAATACCATAGCTTAATCATAACAAAGCTATATGAATTTAAAAAAACCATGCAAGTCATCCATTAAGTTTAGAAAACAACATACAATACCATTGTTTAACGAGAACATACTCTAGTAACCATAACCTTGTTCAGTAACATTACAACTATAACAAAACATAAACGTGGGTTAAGGAACTGTGTCTTGTCCAGGAAAGAGACACATCCCCTAGACCCTGATGACTTCATAACAAAAGCAGCGGAAAATGATCCATACCGTGCCAGATCCGTTTAATTTCCTGAAATACATGTGAGTTGAAAAATCAACAATAATGTTGAGCGAGTTCATGCGTAAGTGAGTATGTAAAACACTTGTGAGTATAAAAATAGTTGTGGTATGTAGCAGTGTAAGAGGACTTGTGATCACCAATGGTTTGCAAGGCCACTGACATATGTGATGTGCAAATAGGGAGACTCAAACCTAGCAGATTTCGCCACGGCAAAGTATGTGGACAAAGTCACCCCACGGTCCGTTTCTAGTTTGGCCGGGGGCTGGGCTCGCTACACCCAGATAGATCTACCGCTCCTGTCCCTCGGTCCCTCCATGAGGACTAATGGCCCCATGTTGTTCCTGTCCACTCACATGATCGTATAACACCTCCTTACGCTAACCATACCGTTGTAAAGTACTCGTAAATCATAGTAACATGTATTTCACCCCCGCAGTTAAGTAAACTGAAAACAGTTAGAGAAAAGGGGGACATGAACTCACAGTGAAAGCGTATCTCTACCAAGCGTCTCCAATACAGTAAGCTGTGCAACGACCTACAAGTGCTAATTCTATTAGACGGACGGCCGTGCTTTAGCTTTACAGTTTATGTTCGCGGGAAATAGTTAGACAACTATTTCGTGTTACATTTGTATAAACTTGGTAGTTATTTTCCTTCCCAAGGATGGGGGATTTAATACATGTGCGTATAATTCTTCATCATTAAGTCTCACTTAATCTTTACATATATCCAACTCCAAAATGTAGGTATTATCCAAAATACGTTGTTAAAGTACGCGTTCATAAATATTTCCGTAATTGTGTAAGTTACGTTTTTAACATGCAAGTGGTAATATAATTACCGGTGTAACTTATATATTTATGGCGAAAGCGTTTGCATGATTTTGGAGTCGTTATCATTCGTAAACATTATTTTTACTCTAAAAATAATATTTATGTATTTCACAAAATAATCATAAACAGTGTGTGAAAATATATATTTATCACGTTAATATTTTGTGAAAATCCCACCTCCGAATATTTAGTAATAAAGTCTTGGCGAAATTTATGTTTCGAAAACATGTCAAAAATGATTCTAACACTTGTAATGCAAACAAGTTTAAGTGCTAGGTTTTTAGGAAAATTTCGCCAGAGTTTCCTCTGTAACTGGAGGTGGCCACGCTTTCAAGCGTATCATTTTCTTTTAATAACCAAATCAACAAGTGTTCCCAACAATTTCAATCAATCTTTCAACATTTTAACTAGTCAAATATGGACATAATCGTAAAAATACACAAACTTGTGGTTTGTCTAAAAATGAGTAGTAATCTCTTTACTTTTGGTGGATCTTGTGTGTAAATGATCCGTTTTAGTGAAAACCCCGTTTCTAGAGAAAACTTGTCTTTACAACTTCTAGTCACGTTTGACAAAACTATTTTCTTGTCGGATCTTTTCATTTCACAAGTGTTTACACACTTGTGGTTTGTAAAATCATGTTTATTAGTACAAGATCTATCCTTTAGAAAACACGATTCTTTTAAAGTGTGGTCCTTCAAAAATACCACTTGCAGATACGTAGATCCGCTAGTTTTAAACACCTTTGTACATGTCAAATCACTTTTACACAAGTAAAATATTTTTACACAAGTTTATGCTTTAAGTGTGGTAGAGTTTCACCTTTAACCCTTGTATTTAGTCAAAAACGAGCTTATGTGAAGATCCATGATCTTACAAAGTTGGGTTAAACGATGATCCGAGCTACCACATCATAGATCGGGTCCCAAAAATCACAAATTCCAAATACTACATCTTTTACACAAGTTACAAGCTATTAACCACCATTTTAGTGTTTTTACTAGACTTTAATGCATCAAAACATAAGTTAACGATATTTAACCGACAAAATTCCTTTTAACCACTTTAGATACGCTTAAATATGAGATTTAAGTGATATACCTCTAGCTCGGGGCTAGGGAAGATTCTAGGCGAAAATGTGGTGGATAAAAGCTAACAAACGAGGTCCTTCGCGTTCCGAGTGCACAAGAGCTCCTAATATGCGACCCTTGATATATGTATCACCTTGGAATTGCAAGATTGAAACTCGAAAGTATGATGGGTGGGTGTGTGAGGTTCGGCCGAGAGCTAGGTGGGAGGGAGAGAGTTTGATTTTTGTTGATTGATAAGTGGTAATTATCTCTAGTAGGTTAGTGTTATTTATAGGAAAATTAAGGTGTATTATCCAAAGGTCTTAGTGTTAGTTAGATAACCAACAAAGAAGATTAAAATAATAATCAAGTACCAAGTATTGTCCCCCTTAGTTGGGGCCGTGTACAATGAGGGGGGGGGGGTCTTGGTTCGGTTACAACTAGATAGTTAGGATATAGTTTAGGTTAAATAGGTAAGTTAAGTGTTTAACCTCGTTAGTGATATAAAGCGCGTTATGGCGGGTGTTAGGGTAATCAGGGACCCTAACTGGCTCTGAAAAATATAAATAGTGAAAATAGTAATATTTTCATGTTTCGGGTAAAGTCCGGTTGTTCGGTTGGATAGTAATCCGTTAAAGCGTTACTAAAGCTTTAAAGTGTCGTTATTGATACTTTTAGTGACACCATTTAATTCCAACACTTTAGAAGGTGTCTAGTGATATTTTTCCCATATTTTGGCACTTTACTAGTCAGCTAGAAGCTGGGTTATTAATTAAAGTGCTGTGTTTTGTACTTAAAGTACGTTTTAGGCACATCCGTTCACTGTAACTTATCCCTAGAGACGCGGTTCTACCATACTTGTATTCCTACACTCACTGCTAGTGTAGTAACTTTCTCAGGCTCTTACAGGCCTTAGAGGCAGTGTCTGCCTGATGCTGGTTATATCAGCATGTTCACTGTGTATCCGTTAATTGTGCTACTGTGCGTTTAGTGCATCAAGTGTGTCACGAAGGTGCTATAAGCAGAATATAGTGTGACAGCAAGTAAAGTATGATGCAAATAAGTACATGTATCAGTATTTAAGTAGCAGTTCATCAGCTAGTTCAATGTTGCACAGTAGTTAAGCAGTAATCAATCAGTAATTAAGTCGTACGGATACCTGGTTTAGTGAGGGTTGTCACACGTGAATCCTTTTTTTTTGACATTTATTCAAACTATGCATATTCAAACAAAATTTTTGAGGAACTTGTTTGGTTATTGCAAAATTCTCTTTTTTCTTTTTTTGGGCACAAGATAACCGAGCTTTTTACTAAAACAAAAGGGGTTTGAAAAGAAAAAGGCTTTGGTGGGTAAAGGGTATTTGTTTGGTGGGTTTTGAAACGAAAAGGTTTAGGCTCAAAGGGGTTAACTAGGGGGATTTTGGGTAGGTGATAAAGAAAATGAAAAATAATGGTGTTGAAAGGAAAATGGGTTAGTCCTAATGCCTCCATTATTTACTTACTTGGGTTTAAGTTGGTAAGGACCGTGTCACACCCCGACCACGTAGAACATACAAAACGTGGCGGAAACGTCGGGGAGTGTTGTAACAGAATTAATTGTTTCAAATCCATGGCAATTGAAGTTTCGTTTTATTAATCAAACATGAGAGTTTACATTGTTTTAAACAAGAAACAAAGAGTACATAACATAAATTAACTAGTTCTTGTCTCGTTTTAAGTCACTAAGGCACAGGTCCGCCTAAGTATGTCTTGATAAGTCCTATGCATCGTCTCCTGAAAACACATGTGAAAATAGGTACGTCAGCATAAAAATGCCTGTGAGATACATAGGTTTTGTGAAAACAGAATTCATGACTTATGTTTGAGAAAGATGTTTAGTCATGAACCTTGTAATTTGCTTTGTCTTGTAAATCATTTGAAAAATGATAAGTGTGACAACCCGCACTAAACCAGGTATCCGTACGACTTAATTAATGATTAATTACTACTTAATTACTGTGCTTGTTTGAACTAGCTGATGAACTGCTTCTTGATATCTGATACATGTACTTACTTGCATCATACTTTACTTATCGTCACTACATTAATTACACACGGCACCTTAGTGACAAACATGATGCACAAAGAGCACAGTAGCACAATACACGGATAACCTATTGAACATGCTGATAAAGCCAGCATCAGGCAAACACTGCCTCCAAGGCCTATAAGAGCCTGAGATATTTGGCTACACTAGTAGTGAGTGTAGGGATACAAGGGTTGTGGAACTGCGTCTCTAGGGATAAGTCACAGTGACTGGATGTGCCTAAAACGTACTTAAAGTACAAAACTCAGCACTTTAATAAACAATTCAGCTTCTAGCTAACTAATAAAGTGCCAATATATGAGGAAAATATTACTAGACACTTTCCAAAGTGTCGGAAATAAGTTGTGTCACTAAGAGTAACAATAACGACACTTTAAAGCTTTAGTAACGCTTTAACGGATTACTATCCAACCGAACAACCGGACTTTACCCGGAACATGAAAATATTATTATTTTCACTATTTATATTTTTCTGAGCCAGTTAGGGTCCCTGATTACCCTAACACCCGCCATAACAAATACCATACAAGTAACTAAGTTTAACACTTAACTAACTTAACTAAACCTCCTAACCACCTACATGGAATCGAACTAGGTACCCCCCCCATGGCCGATTTCGGTCCCTTTGTAACTAAGAGGGGACATAACTTGTACTCCCTTGATTATTTTAATCCTTGGTTGCTTAATATCTTCTAGACATAATTACCATTGGGTAATACTCCTAAGTTTTGCCTATAAGTTTGTCACACCCTCAAAATCCACACGCGGAGTATTACCGCGAGGTGTGTGACGACCAGGATCTTAGCCACTAATTATTTGGAACCGTTTAGTTATTATTACAAATAATGGTATAATTAGCGACCAATTTTAAATTTTTCAAAACATAGCTTGAGTTTGCAGCGGAAAGGAAAGAAGAACACATCGTAATTTAAAACCACAAGTTGTTCATATGAAACTTACGAACCACGCACTCCATCCGATTGCAACGTCCGTCCAGAGCTGTATCGAGCAACCTGCAAAGCATGCAGTAGAGTGTCAACATAAAGTTGGCGAGTTCACGTGTTTGTAGTTTTCCAGTTTTTAATTCCAAAAACTTGTTTTAACCAGTTAATTTATCCGTTTATACATGGCCATGGGGAGCTACCCCACAAGTGAGCGACTAAACTGTTTTTCCAATACCGAATACTATTCATCCGTACGTTTCCGTAGAGTGCCCCGTTGGTCAATGTTCTATCATCATTGACGGTTTTGCCAGAGTACATTAGTTCACGCCCGATCCCATACGCGGGCACGGTGTGAGGTTGGTGAGACCTAAATAGCGCTATCAACTAATAACCCGTTCGCCCGACCCCGGCGACTAATCGGTATTAAGTAGTAGGGACTTGAGTGATAGAGTTTCGTTTAGTGTTGCTCGTTGCATTTCCGTACAAACAGTAATTAAGTAAGAGTCCCGCATAAGGGGAGAAAAGTAGGTTTGTATCCCTCACAGGGGATAGTGTTGTTACCCGTATCCCACACAAGGAGATAGAAATACCGTATCCCGCACAAGGAGATAGTAAGCAATCCCAAACCAGGAAAAGTTGTTTCGTTCCGTTTCCCAACCACCGGGAACGCATGCTTTAAGTAAAAAGTAGTGAACTCACCTTTGCTTTGCTCGGTTGACAATTTACTCGTGTTACGTTGGTCAACCATACCCTATTATGGTTATTAATATTTATTAGGTTCGTATGCAGGTAATGTCATGTATAAATTACACGTATCTAACACATAGCATGTAAGTCAATCCATCATGTAATCATGTAGAGCATGTAAGGCAAGCTGTCATGTAACACGTAGAGTATGTGAGCCTTATTTAAAATTCATAGTGAAAGCCCAATAGTGAGAACAGTAATCAATGTACGGTCCAAATAAACGCACAACTCAAATAAGAGTGTGCGGCCCACTTAGAGTGTGCGGCCCGAATATAAGTGTACGGTCATGCAATATTGAGTTGTACACTGTGCAACTTGTGTTTATAAACTCAAAGTATGCGACTATTTCAAATAGTTCAGACAATATTTCTTTCAAGTTTATCCGATCAAGGTAGCACCAAAACAAGATTTCAACATCACAGTTCCCTAAACATCTATCATATGATTCTTGTCATCATTAACCTAATATAACATATATGAACCTTTTCGAAGAACACCAACACAGAAACATTCATTATTTGTTCGTATGCAAACAAGTCCTCAACTTCATCATTCCTAGGTTCACTAATTAATCAATATCCTAATAATCAATTTATTTAATCATTTCTAGCAAACCCACTAACGTTCACTTATTAATTAAAAATCATCAATGTACTCGACAAGCATATCACCGGATCCGAATAAACAGTTTACCATTTAAACTTTTAAGGATTAACAAGTACTACAAAACAATTCCCAAAAAAATATATGTGCAGCCTTTTATAATAGGATTCAAACTTTAGCATTTACATAACAACTTATCCAATCAACTTCTATTACCATGGCATACATACACAGCCCCCAATATTGAACAATCAACAATTTTAACAACACATTTATAAGTCTAGACCAATAATTTGTCACCAACCAGGTGTACATAATTTCACCAATCAATATCACAGGGAACATGAGAAATCGGAGGTGTGTATACCAGAACCGATGAAGTTATGAACTGAAGGAATGTATGTTATTGCCGTCACACGAACATCGTCTAAATATGTTGTGCAAAACGAACTCCATCCCGAAGCCAGAATGTCACCGCCGTGGCCCGACGGCCACCGCCGCCGTCGGCCACCACCGCCATTGTTGTTCACGTCGGACATCGGAGACAAGGGATGGGTCGCCGTAAGACGTCGCCGTTAATCTCATCTCTCATCTCCCCTCTGCTTTCTTTCTCTCACCCTTCTTTCTCTATTCGCCACCGTGCGTCGCCACTAGTCGGCGGTGATCGGCTCCTCTTACTTCATCACTATTCTTCCAGGTTTAGGGGTGTTGGTGAGTTGTTTTAAAAAAAAAAATACAAGAAGAGGGGAAGTGGGGATGTGGTCTGCCAGAGGGTTTTAGACGTCGGAGTACCATTCTCAGGTCACCGGAAATTGTGTGGAAGAAGACATGTGCGGCGGCTGAAGTGTTTTTGTAGGGTTTGTTGAATGAGAATGAGAGGTTTAGGAGAAAATTATATTTAAATAGGTAGGGTTTTAGGTTAATTGGGTTGGGCCCATGTGCGTGAACCCGCTAAACGATTAGGCGTCTCGCTCAACAGACTGATCCGGGTTTATTTAAGTAATTTAAGTGAATGAACCTCCCGTCGCGGATTATTATTGTTTCATAAACAATAATAACAATAATAATAATCATAATAATAATAATAATGATGTTAATAAATACGCGTGTTACTAAAATGCCTTCTCTCGACAACGAGAGTACGGGTTGTCACATTCTCCCCATGTTACCAGAATTTCGTCCTCGAAATTTAGGCAAAGGTTACACGAAGCGCTCTATATGTATACATAGATTCCATTACTATACTTAGATACAAGCAGTTTCGCGAAAGTCCACAGAACGAACATGTAAACCACATGGCACATAAAATCTCATAGCACGAAAATCACTTAGCACAAAATCCACAGAGTTCGTACGTATTTTACTTAGTATAGAATTTCACAAAATTACTTATAACATCTAAGAAACGTACCGGAAAACCGAAGTGCCACATTATCCCCAAGTTCAAGAAATTTCGTCCCGAAATTTAGCACGCAGCCACTGACAAGCTAGTGTGTTTAAACGTTTTCGTGGGGCGTCACATCATCCCCTTGTTGGCCTGAGATTTCTTACCGAAATTCAGTTGTAGCCTCAGTGCTGGAAGTATAGTTTGCAAATAACTGGGGATACATGCGCATCAGCTGGTTTTCCCGTTCCCAGGTAAACTCTAGGCCACAGCGTGAGTTCCAACGAACTCGGTTTGTTGGTTACCCTATGCTAGAGGGTTTTGATTTCTTGATCCCTGATCTCAACCGGTTCCTCAACGAAGCGTTGTTTGTTGCTGATCACAAGTTCCTAAAAGGAACAACGAATGTTTCATCTGACAGACACTTCTTCAGATTAGGCATGTGAAAGACGTTGTGTACCGCACTCAGCTCTTCAGGCAGGTTTAGTCTGCAAGGCTACCTTACCGATCCTTTCGGTAATTTCGAACGGTCCAACATATCGCGGATTAAGTTCGTCCCGTTAGCCAAAACGTACCACACCCTTCAAGGGTGAACTTTAAGTAGAACCCAATCTCTTACTAGGAGTTCTAGGGGTTTCCTACGCGTATCCGCGTAGCCTTTCTGATGGTCCAGAGCTGCCGCCATACGTTGTCTATTCAGGGCAATCCTACCCGTTATGTCAAGTGCAAGTTCTGGGCCGGTAATTTGGCTTCCGCCCAACGCAGAGGTGACCGGCATCAGCGTCCGCGCGATGCCTCAAATGGTGCTGCCTAAATGCTAGTGTGGTAGCAGTTGTTGGAAGAGAATTCTTCAAAAAGGAAGTGTCACTCGTATCCAAGGTCGATAACACATATTCTTAGCATGCCCTTGGGTGTTTGGATGGTGCGTTTGGCCTGACCATTAGTTTGCGGTCGATAAGCAGTGCTCATGCCTACTGTGAGCCAAAGGTCCTTGTTCACAGCTAGTAACGAATCGGATGCAAAGCGGGGGTTTCGATCAAAAGTGATAGAAGTTGGCACTCCGTGCCCAGCATCTACTTCTGTTAAGTAGATGATTGCAATTTCAAAAACTTACCGGTTTCCTTGGTTGCGTGTCGTTACTAGCAGACATTTCGTCAATGCCTTGGATAGGAATAAATTAGATGGAAGCATCTCATAGATCATCTTCCAATTGCTGGAGTTCTGGACATTTGAGCATCTCTCGAATGCTAGGTGATGCCCCTTTTGAGTTCAAATCGAGAGAGGTTGCGTACACGGTCGAGAAATGCGGGCTTCGCGAGGCCCAAGTTACGTGTTGAAAACTCAACGTAAGGCGGTTTGCTTAGTAGAAGTACCAGGGTAGAGCGTAGGAGTCGTCCTGATCCCCACTGGTTTTTGAAATAGGCTCGGACGTCGTCGAAAGAAACAAGTGTCGAACTTTGACAGGATGGAATAAATTCGAGTGTCGTAACTAGGTGTTGATTGTATCGATTTCGGAGAACAGTGCTTGCGATACCCGTTACCCCCGGGGTATCCTTGGCTCATTGCCCTAGTGAGTAACATTCGTAGGAAGTAATTCGTTCAAACGGAGATTTGTGCAGAGTAGAGTAGGATAAGGATCATGGAATCCGCGAAACATAATACCAGTAGTGAGATAACGCAAGAAGGGTAGCCAAAATTGATGCGTTTAACTTGAGGCAAAACATAAAGGCTTTGGGATCGGCAATAGGGATTTATCTGATGTCGATGAGGTAGTTGGTGGTACACAAGCTATGGGCGTTTAGAATGCAGAACGTTGCTTGCTGTT
This sequence comes from Helianthus tuberosus, assembly GCA_030545235.1. Lineage (NCBI taxonomy): Eukaryota > Viridiplantae > Streptophyta > Magnoliopsida > Asterales > Asteraceae > Helianthus > Helianthus tuberosus. The sequence goes on along the minus strand of CM060356.1, from coordinate 67,600,093 downwards.
AAGGGGCGTTACGTCGATGTGGTTAGCGCAAAATGAAGTAGCTAGAGAGGGATGGTCGTCGTGCGGGTCTGTAGGTTTCAGGGTTTACTGAGACGTCTGGCAGGATGTGATTTCTCAGGTCGGTATAAAATCAAGTTCGAGTACGTTGTTCTAAGTCGTGCAGATGAGTTTGAAGTAGCGCTTGCGTCGTCGGGGGGGGGGGGGGGGAGGGTTGATGTGAAACTGCGAAAACGGGCTCTCGAAAAAGCACGATTGAGGTAAATGTTGCCAATTTTCAGGGTTTATGAAGTTTGTCGACCAAAGGTCGATCTTGCCGAATTCATTAATCTGGAGAGAAATCTGGTCAAGGTTCCCGTATGAAGAAACGTGGATATTGTGATGAAGAAACGGTAGAAGCGGGGATACCATCTGGAGTAATAAACACAGATTCGTACAAAAGCTAGCGAAAGGATTCACGGAATCAGAAAAGTCGTCAAAGAATAATGGTTTCTAGCAAATGAAGGATAGGGTAAGCATCTAGGTCACCGTACTCGTCGGCGGGTTGACTGGCTCGTGTCTTCATCTTGCCACGCTGCCAAATACTTCGGTTTGTAAGAAAGATATCAATTTGCTGGGTTTTGGGGCATGCTAAGGTATTAGGTTGTTCTTGAATAGGGGTTAACCATGTAACGAGAAATTAGGGAGAAATAACTCTGTGGTCGATGGAAATGTGATACAATTGCTGGCACTACAATGAGGAGCATACACCACACATGCTTTTCATGTTCGAGACGTGCAAACAGAAACCCGAAAGGTGTAGACTTACTAGAAGGCTTCAAGAATCTAGGTGATCAGTCGTATGAGGGAACAAGTCTCACTACTTAAGTCGGGAAAAGAAATACGCAAGTAAAAAGGATGCGAATGATGTCATCGTATGGAGAGAAGGTAGTGATACTATGGAGTTCTCCACTACTTGCGTGTGGCAGTCGGTTCGATACACGGCTCCGGAAGTAAATTGGTGTAGGATTGTTTGGTTTGCGCAGTCTATCCCTCGTCATGCTTTCTTAATGTGGCTGGTCCTTAAAGGTAAACTTTTGACTCAAGATAAAATTCTAGAGTGGGATCTATCGAGAAGGAAGAACATGAATATGATGTGTTGCATGTTATGTTATCAGAATTATGACTCTCACCCGCATTTATTTTTTGAATGCAATTACTCGGCTAAAGTTTGGTGTAACATTCGAAACAAGGTAAACATGGGAGATGTTAGTCCGAATTGGAATGAGATATTGGATTGGTTGCTGGTGCGTGTTCGGTCTAAAACGGCTAGAAATTACACTGCCAAAGTTCTAGTTGCGGCTGCCGTTTACTTCATTTGGCAAGAACGAAATGCCAGAACTTTTAAAAATCAGTTGAGACCTCCGGAGAAACTTAGTGAGATTATTTTAAATACGGTCCGTTACAAGATGATGGGAGCTAAACTGAAGAACACTTCAAGTGTGAGGAGACTTTTTGAAGAGTGGGAGATTCGAGGAAAGCATGTGGAAGATGATGGTGGCTGATTAGTTTCTGGTTTCTTGAGCATTTGTCTAGATTGTAGTCTAGTTGTGGTTATTTGTTTTTCTTTTGGTTGTTTTTCTGGTTTCTTTGCTTTACGTTCATGGGGCATGTCTCATGAATGAACTAGTGTAGGCAGGCTACACTACTTGTGTTTTTTGGTTTGTGAATATATAGAATCACCGGGGTAACCCTTTACCCAAAAAAAAGAATGATGTCATCGTTCCTTCTAATATCCCATGATATAGGAGTGGCTCCCCTTCATCGATTCGTTCTCGTAACTCCTCTATGTGCTTAGTAGCTGGGCAGGTTTATCGAATGGACGTCCCTCGTGTCGATTTGCAGTCCATGGATGATATTAGGAAATATGTGGACGAGGGCGTGGAATAGCTGGTTCCTTGCTCTTAGTGTATCGTGGTTTCGAACCACAACTTAGGAGGACTCGCTCCTGTTTAACGCGTATCACGCTTGCCTAGCCTTCGTATGGTCCACTGTGGTAAATACTAAATATACGCATACATACTAACACATATATGCTAATTATACACATACACACATGCGTGTTCACACATATAAGTTATGCACAAGTAAATGCCGTTAGCCTACCATTTCCAGGTGAGTATCTGAGGTTGACGAACCTTGCAATCCGGAGTGTGGTGTCGTTGTGGTTTCCACTAAAGAACGGTTATAGTCTGGTTTTCATATAAAAATATTTTATTTCCCAAACCCAAAAATATTTTATATTTAAAACCTAGTTCGCTATAACCAATGGCTCTGATACCAATCTGTCACACCCTCAAAATCCACACGCGGAGTATTACCGCGAGGTGTGTGACGACCAGGATCTTAGCCACTAATTATTTGGAACCGTTTAGTTATTATTACAAATAATGGTATAATTAGCGACCAATTTTAAATTTTTCAAAACATAGCTTGAGTTTGCAGCGGAAAGGAAAGAAGAACACATCGTAATTTAAAACCACAAGTTGTTCATATGAAACTTACGAACCACGCACTCCATCCGATTGCAACGTCCGTCCAGAGCTGTATCGAGCAACCTGCAAAGCATGCAGTAGAGTGTCAACATAAAGTTGGCGAGTTCACGTGTTTGTAGTTTTCCAGTTTTTAATTCCAAAAACTTGTTTTAACCAGTTAATTTATCCGTTTATACATGGCCATGGGGAGCTACCCCACAAGTGAGCGACTAAACTGTTTTTCCAATACCGAATACTATTCATCCGTACGTTTCCGTAGAGTGCCCCGTTGGTCAATGTTCTATCATCATTGACGGTTTTGCCAGAGTACATTAGTTCACGCCCGATCCCATACGCGGGCACGGTGTGAGGTTGGTGAGACCTAAATAGCGCTATCAACTAATAACCCGTTCGCCCGACCCCGGCGACTAATCGGTATTAAGTAGTAGGGACTTGAGTGATAGAGTTTCGTTTAGTGTTGCTCGTTGCATTTCCGTACAAACAGTAATTAAGTAAGAGTCCCGCATAAGGGGAGAAAAGTAGGTTTGTATCCCTCACAGGGGATAGTGTTGTTACCCGTATCCCACACAAGGAGATAGAAATACCGTATCCCGCACAAGGAGATAGTAAGCAATCCCAAACCAGGAAAAGTTGTTTCGTTCCGTTTCCCAACCACCGGGAACGCATGCTTTAAGTAAAAAGTAGTGAACTCACCTTTGCTTTGCTCGGTTGACAATTTACTCGTGTTACGTTGGTCAACCATACCCTATTATGGTTATTAATATTTATTAGGTTCGTATGCAGGTAATGTCATGTATAAATTACACGTATCTAACACATAGCATGTAAGTCAATCCATCATGTAATCATGTAGAGCATGCAAGGCAAGCTGTCATGTAACACGTAGAGTATGTGAGCCTTATTTAAAATTCATAGTGAAAGCCCAATAGTGAGAACAGTAATCAATGTACGGTCCAAATAAACGCACAACTCAAATAAGAGTGTGCGGCCCACTTAGAGTGTGCGGCCCGAATATAAGTGTACGGTCATGCAATATTGAGTTGTACACTGTGCAACTTGTGTTTATAAACTCAAAGTATGCGACTATTTCAAATAGTTCAGACAATATTTCTTTCAAGTTTATCCGATCAAGGTAGCACCAAAACAAGATTTCAACATCACAGTTCCCTAAACATCTATCATATGATTCTTGTCATCATTAACCTAATATAACATATATGAACCTTTTCGAAGAACACCAACACAGAAACATTCATTATTTGTTCGTATGCAAACAAGTCCTCAACTTCATCATTCCTAGGTTCACTAATTAATCAATATCCTAATAATCAATTTATTTAATCATTTCTAGCAAACCCACTAACGTTCACTTATTAATTAAAAATCATCAATGTACTCGACAAGCATATCACCGGATCCGAATAAACAGTTTACCATTTAAACTTTTAAGGATTAACAAGTACTACAAAACAATTCCCAAAAAAATATATGTGCAGCCTTTTATAATAGGATTCAAACTTTAGCATTTACATAACAACTTATCCAATCAACTTCTATTACCATGGCATACATACACAGCCCCCAATATTGAACAATCAACAATTTTAACAACACATTTATAAGTCTAGACCAATAATTTGTCACCAACCAGGTGTACATAATTTCACCAATCAATATCACAGGGAACATGAGAAATCGGAGGTGTGTATACCAGAACCGATGAAGTTATGAACTGAAGGAATGTATGTTATTGCCGTCACACGAACATCGTCTAAATATGTTGTGCAAAACGAACTCCATCCCGAAGCCAGAATGTCACCGCCGTGGCCCGACGGCCACCGCCGCCGTCGGCCACCACCGCCGCCGTCGGCCACCACCGCCATTGTTGTTCACGTCGGACATCGGAGACAAGGGATGGGTCGCCGTAAGACGTCGCCGTTAATCTCATCTCTCATCTCCCCTCTGCTTTCTTTCTCTCACCCTTCTTTCTCTATTCGCCACCGTGCGTCGCCACTAGTCGGCGGTGATCGGCTCCTCTTACTTCATCACTATTCTTCCAGGTTTAGGGGTGTTGGTGAGTTGTTTTAAAAAAAAATACAAGAAGAGGGGAAGTGGGGATGTGGTCTGCCAGAGGGTTTTAGACGTCGGAGTACCATTCTCAGGTCACCGGAAATTGTGTGGAAAAAGACATGTGCGGCGGCTGAAGTGTTTTTGTAGGGTTTGTTGAATGAGAATGAGAGGTTTAGGAGAAAATTATATTTAAATAGGTAGGGTTTTAGGTTAATTGGGTTGGGCCCATGTGCGTGAACCCGCTAAACGATTAGGCGTCTCGCTCAACAGACTGATCCGGGTTTATTTAAGTAATTTAAGTGAATGAACCTCCCGTCGCGGATTATTATTGTTTCATAAACAATAATAACAATAATAATAATCATAATAATAATAATAATGATGTTAATAAATACGCGTGTTACTAAAATGCCCTTCTCTCGACAACGAGAGTACGGGTTGTCACAAAGTTAACCACTAAGCACAACATAACTATCACTAAACATATCACACCACTCAACTCTCTCTCTTGCTCTAGAAGCTTACGGCCGAACCCCCTCCCCTACATCCATCCATTTTCGATTTCAAGCAAGCCATTCCAAGCATCTATAAGCATCAAAGGTCACGTATTAGGAGTCGTGGAGCCAACGGAACACGAAGGACCTCTTTTTTTGGCTTTTATCCACGCGTTTTTCATCAAGAATCTTCCCTAGCCTTGAGCTAGAGGTATAACACTTAAAACTCATTTTTGAACTTATCTAAGGTGGTTAAAAGGTTTTGTGTCGGTTAAATATCGTTAACATACAATTTGATGCTTAAAAGTCTACTAAAAATATGAAAAATGGTGGTTAATAGCATTCAAGTGGTGTAAAAGTTGTAGTATTTGAAATATGTGGTTATTTAGACCCGATCTATGTTGTGGTAGCTCGGATCACCGTTTAACCCGGTTTGGTAAGATCATGGATCTTAACATAAAGCTATTTTAGAAGTGACAAGGGTTAAAAGGTGAAACTCTACCACACATGAAACATGAACTTGTGTAAAAATGTTTTATTTGTGTAAAAGTGTTTTAACTTGTACAATGGTGTTTAAAACAAGCGGATCTACGCATCTGCAAGTGGTATTTTCAAAGAACCACATATCAAAGAAGTCATGTATTTTAAAGGGTGGATCTTACACTAACAAACATGATTTTATAAACCACAAGTGTGTAAACACTTGTGAAATGAAAAGATCCGACAAAAGAACTAGTTTTGTCAAATGTTACTGTAAGTTGTAAAGACAGATTTCTCTAAACACGAGGTTTTCACCAGATCAAAGTTACTTTATATAAAGATCTACAAAATATAATGGGATTTGCACTATAGTTGCGGAAAAACTACAAGTTCATGCGATTATGCGATTTACATACTTGTCGACTAGTTTGATGTGTCGGAAATTGTTTGATTGAATAAAGAAGTTGTTGAATTGATTTTGTAAAAGAAAATGATACGCTTGAAAGCGTGGCCACCTCCAGTTACAGAGGGAACTCTGGCGAAATTTTTCTAAAAACATAACACTTAGAATTATTTACGCAACAAGTGTTAGAATTATTTTTGACATGTTTTCGAAACATAAATTTCGCCAAGACTTTATTTACTAAATATTCGGAGGTGGGATTTTCACAAGATTTAACGTGATAAATATATGTGGTCACACACTGTTTATGATTATTTTGTGAAATACATAAATATTATTTTAGGAGTAAAAATAATATTTACAAACGTTAACGATTCCAAAATATTGCGAACGCTTTCACATGAACATATAAGTTACGCCGGTAATTATATTACCACTCGATTATTAAAACGTAACTTACGCACATGTATTGTATCCCCCATCCTTGGGAAGGAAATCAACTACCAAGTATATACAAAATGTAAACACGAAATAGTTGTCTAACTATTTCCCAAAAACTTAAACTATAAAGCTAAGGCACGGCCGTCCGTCTAATAGAATTAGCACTTGTAGGTCGTCGCACAGCTTTCTGATTTGGAGATACTTGGTAGAGACGCTTCACTGTGAGTTCATGTCCCCCTTTTCTCTAACTGTTTTCAGTTTTCTTAACTGCGGGGGTGAAATACATGTTACTTTGTTTACAAGTACTTTATATACGGTATGGTTAGCGTAAGGAGGTGTATTATTCCGATCATGTGAGTGGGTAGGAGCAATATGAGGCCATTAGTCCTCATGTCGGGACCGAGGGACAGGAGCGGTAGATCTATCTGGGTGTAGCGAGCCCAGCCCCAGGCCAAACTAGAAACGGACCTTGGGGTGACTTTGTCCACATACAAATGCCGTGGCGAAATCTGCTAGGTTTGAGTCTCCCTATTTGCACTTCACATATATCAGTGGCCTTGCAAACCATTGGTGATCACAAGTCCCCTTATTGGCTACATACCACGACTATTTTTATACTCACAAAGGTTTACTTACTCACTTACACATGAACTCGCTCAACATTATTGTTGATTTTTCAACTTACATGTATTTCAGGAAATTAACGAGATCTGGCACGGTATGGAACGTTTTCCGCTGCACTAGTTTCCAAGGTCATCCGGGGTTTAGGGGATGTGTCTCTTTCCTGGACAAGACACAGTCCTTAAACCATGTTTATGTTATGTTTCAAGTTGTAATGTCTGTTGAACAAAGGTTATGGTTGTTAGGGTATGTTCCCGTTAAAACAATGGTACTGTATTTGGTTTTCAAAACTTAATGGATGATCTTGCATGTTTTTTTTAACTCATATAGTTTTGTTATGATTAAGCTATGGTATTAAGAAGTCACACCAAATTAACCACGCTTCCGCAAAGCCAGGGTGTGACAGCTTGGTATCAGAGCCCTGATCATAGCGAACTAGGATTCCTTCTCGAGTCTAGACTATGATCACTAGGGCTCTCACGAAAACATTTTTCTGCATACCACTTAAGTCCAGATCCAAAACTTTTTACAAACAAATGTTGAGCACATTTTATTATTATAGGCTCAGCCTGGAGGGCTGAGGCTCGATCTGGAGGATCGAGGCTCGGTCTAGGTGACCGAGGTAGTTGAGCACGTTGATTTATTTTAGGCTCAGCCTGGAGGGCTGAGGCTCGGTCTGGAGGATCGAGGCTTGGTCTAGGTGACCAAGGTAGTTGTCTAGCGAAGCTAGGAAGAGTAGGCTCAGTCTTGAAGGCTGAGGCTCGGTGTTGGAGACCGAGGCTCGATCTGAGTGGTCGAGGTGGAGGATAGAGCAGTCTTAAAGGCTGGGAGAAATTGGCTAGTAAGACTAGGAGAATTATGTGATACCTTACTTGGTGACTTATGTGATTATTTGATAATATGATTGACTATTTGTGCATGTTTGTGTATATGTTACAGACACATGGATTCTACAGACACTGGTGGTTCAGACACCACAGGCCCTAGGCCTATCGTATCGGACGACCTAGAGTCATCGGAGCACGAGGTTCACACGTCCGACGTCACGAGCACAGATGAGGACGATTTCCAGCCCTTCGCATTACCTGACGGTGCTGACGAGCTCGCAGATGGTCCTTTGGCCGGGGATCTACCACTCGCATTGATCCCTGCCCCTATACCGCTTGCTTCGTACCCTGTTTACGCTTTGCCTATCGACGACGAGGAGGATGATGTCGATATGTTTGAGGAGGAGCCTTTCGAGGAGGATGCTCAGGGCGAGGCCCTTCCTGCTGCTGATGGTCCCTTGTTGATCGCAGATGCTCCTGCCGCGGAGTCACCTGCTCACTCCCCAGTCCCAGACTCCTTTGAGTCTATGGCCTCTGTACCCTCACACATCCAGAGTGCGCAGCACTTCTCTCATGGATCAGATCCTGATCAGGCATCTTCTGTTGCCCCTATCCCCAGTTTTGTTTTCGACCACGATGATGAGGGGGATTCCGATCCTATGTTTCCCCCAGGATTCGACCCAGATCGTGACTTAGAGTTTATTCCGATGGATCAGTTTATGGAGGATCCAGTAGACCCTGATGACCCAGTGGATCCTATCGACCCAGATTTTGGTTTCGAGATGGCTTTTGATGACCTCGAGCCTGCCGTTGCTCCAGAGCAGGCAGCCGCTCTAGACCCCATACCTGAGCATGACCCAGTACATGCTGACATCCCTTTTGAGCCTGTTGCTGATGATCTCCCCGTGGATATTCCTTTGATGGAGGGCGATCATGTCATTGTTGACCCTGTTGATCCTTTACCCGTTGTCGCTATACCTGTTGACCCTCCCATTGAGCACATTGCACCTGTCCATCCTTTTGTTGCACCTGATCCCATCCCACTAGAGCCCGAGCATGCACTGTTCGCGGCACGCATGGATCCACCAGATGAGCATGCTCAGCACGGTTGGATACCTGCTGATGAAGATGTTCCACCTTTTCCCCCTCAGATCCCTGTTACACGACACGTTGATTTTTCTTTTCAGGTTCCACAGTTTGTACCTCCAGCGAGGCCTGGAGAGGGTTCTTCAGCCCATCCTGTTGGGCATGTACCGATGCCTATCCCTTTCATGCCTCAGATGTCATCTGTTCCACCCGCTGTTGCTCCATTTCACGTGGCACCTTTTGACCCCACTAGTGAGCCGTTTCTTTGGGCACCAGACTCTAGTATGCCACATACTGACCCCTACCATTCTTTTCACAGGGGGTATACTATCGAGGACGTCTTGATGTCTTTTGTAGCTCAGCACGAGTCACACACGCAGCGCATCCAGGAGCTTGAGAGAGCTCAGCTGCCACATTGCCAGTGTCATGGTCAGACACACTCTCCTCTGCAGCCGTTTCGACCTTTACCTCCAGATTATGCTGCTCGCCTCTTTACACTGGAGCAGCAGGTTGCCTCTATCATTCGTACTCAGCGGGCCCAGGAGGAGGATTGGCTCCAGTTACGTCTTTTGTTTTACACCCACTTTCCCCCTCCTCCACCACCATCTGTATAGAGCTCATCAGTGCTGTTTGGGTAGACGAGGGTGAGAAGACGGCGATTGTTGGACTGCACAGCATTTTTGGAGACTACTTTATGATCCTGACTTTTGTTGACATGTATTTGACGTATTTGACACTGACATGATATAGTTTTTGGACAGGGGTGATGTAGCCCCTAGTTGATTGATGATTGTATGACACAGGGATGTACTGATACACTTACTATGTGGTCTCGATATATGGCAATCGCAGCATTCTCACCATATTTGATTCGCTTGATTGCTTATTTGCATTTTTATGACATGGGATGTGTATGATTGATATTTGTGATTTGTTGATGACATGAGATGTTATGTGCTATTACTATTACTATATACGTACGTTTTACTATGGCCTGACCAACTTAAACCATCTTTTAGAAGATGCCGCCAAGACGTGAGACACGCATGCCTACTACTGAGGCAGAACTACAACAAGTCATTGCTGCTGCCATAGCACAGTATGCAGCATCTCAGCCCGGAACGAGCGGGAGTATTAACCAGGGCAATAACAATCCCCCTCACGGATGCACTTTCAAGCAGTTTCTAGACTGCAAACCGGTCAACTTTGATGGCACTGGAGGTGCTGTCGCCTTTGTTCGCTGGGCTGAGAAAACCGAATCTGTACTTCGCATGAGCAAGTGTGCGCTGGATCAGCAAGTCACCTATATCTCAGGGCTGTTTCTAGATGGAGCCCTATCCTGGTGGAATCTACAAGTACAGACACTAGGCGAAACCGCCGCCTACACGCTGACCTGGACCGAACTGAAAGAACTCATGCGCAAAAAGTACTGTTCCCGCGCAGAGATCTAGCGATTGGAGACCGAGTTCTGGCACTTGAAAATGGACGGTCCAAAGATAGCAGAGTACGTTCAAAGGTTCCATGACTTATCGCATGTGGTACCCTACATGGTCACTCCTGAGTTCAAGAGAATTGAACGCTTCATTTGGGGACTAGCTCCTCAAATCATAAGCATGGTAACCTCATCAAAGCCTGCAACTATTACTGAGGCGATCGATTTGAGCGTAGCTCTCACCGAGGAGGCTGTTCGTTTGAACAAGTTTGATGAAGCAGAACCAAAGAAGAAAGAGACTCACGTCGAGTCGTCAGGAGGTAGCAAACGGAAGTTCTCAAACTTCAAGCAGGGCGCCAGTGTGGCGGTTAAGAAAGGAGGATCGGCTGGCAGTGGAAGGAAAGGGAAAGGATATCAGGGCACCCAGCCCAAGTGTAATATCTGTCAACGCCATCATACTGGCCATTGTAATGTGAAAGTATGTGAAGCATGTGGAAAGCTAGGCCACTCAAAAGATTCCTGTTGGGCTAGTGCTAGCCGAGGAGGCCAGGGAGGATATGGGAATAGGAATATTAACCGTGGTGGTATTGGTAATCGCCCACAAGGGAACAATGGAGGAGACAGAAATCAAGGCAACAACGCTAACCAAGCGGGCGCTGTGAATCGTAATCCGAGGAATGATCAAGCTGGTGCAAACGGGCAAAGACTTGGATGCTATAACTGCGGTGATATCGGGCATTTCAAGAAGAACTGCCCAGAGTTAAACCAAGCCCGTGGCAGAGTGTTCCAACTCGAAGCAAGGGAAGCGCGCCAGGACCCCAACGTTGTTACTGGTACGTTCCCTGTGAACCAACGCTATGCATCCGTTTTATTCGATACTGGTGCCGATTATAGCTTCGTATCGTTAGAGTTTAAGAAAATGCTTGGGTTAGCCGCTAATAAGTTAGATATACCCTACTCGATCGAATTAGCTAATGGAAAGTTAGTAGAAGCCAACGAAGTTATCCGAGGTTGTGTGATCGAATTAGGAGAGCGTGCGTTTGCTTTAGATCTACTACCAGTCCAGTTGGGAAGCTTCGACGTGGTGGTAGGAATGGATTGGTTATCAGGCAACAAAGCAGAGATCGTTTGTCATGAAAAGGTTGTTCGTATCCCAATCGAAGATGGCGAGACAATTGTGGTTCACGGAGAGAAGCGTGATACGCCGTTAAGGATTATCAGCTGCATGAAAGCAAGGAAGTGTTTGCAGAAAGGATGTGTTGCTTTCCTGGCACACATTGTGGATAAAAAGGCTGTTGAGCCAAAGATCGAAGACATCCCTACCGTGAGGGAGTATCCAGAAGTCTTTCCAGAAGACTTACCTGGACTGCCACCTCAGAGGCAAGTAGAGTTTCACATTGACTTAGTTCCAGGCGCCGCGCCTGTGGCTAAGGCACCTTATAGACTTGCTCCGTCTGAGATGCAGGAACTGTCGACACAACTTCAAGAGTTGTTAGACAAGGGTTTTATCCGACCAAGCTTCTCGCCTTGGGGAGCTCCGGTCCTATTTGTCAAGAAAAAGGACGGTAGTTTTCGTATGTGCATCGACTACCGGGAGTTGAACAAGCTGACGATCAAGAATAGATACCCTCTGCCAAGAATCGACGATCTGTTTGATCAACTGCAAGGCTCAAGCTATTATTCAAAGATCGATCTTCGATCTGGATACCATCAGTTAAGGATACAAGAGGAAAGTATCCCAAAGACAGCCTTCAGAACTCGTTATGGACACTACGAGTTCCTTGTTATGCCGTTTGGATTGACAAACGCACCTGCGGTGTTCATGGATCTAATGAATAGAGTTTGCAAGCCGTACTTGGATAAGTTCGTGATTGTATTCATCGATGACATTTTAATTTATTCAAAGACGAAGGCTGAACACGAGCAACATCTTAGAGCCATTCTAGAGCTGCTGAAGAAGGAACAGCTGTATGCCAAATTCTCCAAGTGCGAATTTTGGCTACGTGAAGTCCAATTCCTTGGGCACGTGGTAAATGGAGATGGAATCCACGTGGATCCAACCAAGATCGAGGCGATCAAGGATTGGGAAACGCCAAAGACGCCAACCGAGATTCGGCAATTCTTGGGTTTGGCTGGCTATTATCGGAGATTCATTGAGGATTTTTCAAAAATCGCTCAACCTTTGACGCTCCTCACCCAGAAAGATAAGACGTATGATTGGGGAATCAAACAGGATGAAGCGTTTCAGATATTGAAAGATAAACTCTGCAACGCGCCAATCTTAGCTCTACCGGAAGGTACTGACGATTTTGTGGTATACTGCGACGCATCGCGTCAAGGATTGGGTTGTGTGTTGATGCAACGTCAAAAGGTCATTGCTTACGCATCACGTCAACTGAAAGTGCACGAAAAGAACTATACCACACACGATTTAGAGCTTGGCGCAGTGGTATTTGCACTAAGGATCTGGAGACACTACCTTTATGGTACGAAGTGTACAATCTTCACAGATCACAAGAGCCTACAACATATATTCAACCAGAAAGAGTTGATATGTGGCAAAGACGATGGGTTGAGTTGCTGAACGACTACGACTGCGAGATAAAGTATCATCCAGGGAAGGCGAACGTGGTCGCCGATGCCCTAAGTCGTAAAGAAAGAATCAAGCCCATAAGGGTTAGAGCCTTGGAAATGATTATCCGAACCGATCTTTCCTTCCGCATTCGTGCCGCGCAGAAAGAAGCCCTCAAAGAAGGAAACCTGGAAGAAGAATATCTCCGAGGGATGGAGAAGCTATTGGTACCAAACGAGGAAGGAACGTTATGTTTTGAGAAAAGGATTTGGGTTCCTCTGTTTGGTGGTTTAAGGAAAGTTATTTTCGACGAAGCGCACAAGTCACGGTACTCTATCCACCCTGGATCGGATAAAATGTACCAGGATCTCAAAGATTACTATTGGTGGCCTAGGATGAAAGGCGATGTTGCTGTTTACGTGAGCAAATGTTTAACGTGCGCTAAGGTTAAAGCGGAATACCAGAGGCCTTCAGGACTTCTGCAACAGCCTGAAATTCCCAAGTGGAAATGGGAACAAATCTCCATGGATTTTATTACGAAATTGCCAAGAACGCCAAGAGGCCATGATATGATTTGGGTGATAGTTGACCGCCTAACAAAGTCCGCACACTTTCTGCCGATCAAGGAGAAAGACAGTACTAGTAAACTTGCGGAAATATACATGAGAGAGATTGTCGCACGCCATGGAGTACCACTCTCAATCATCTCTGATAGAGACGGAAGGTTTGTGTCAAGGATATGGCAATCCTTCCAAGAAGCCTTTGGCTCACAATTGAATCTGAGCACTGCGTTTCATCCGCAAACTGACGGCCAGAGCGAGCGCACGATACAGACTTTGGAAGACATGCTAAGGGCGTGTGTTATGGATTTGGGCGGTAGCTGGGATAAACACTTACCTTTGGTCTAAAATGGATGGAGAAATTTTCTAGTTCAAAGAAGCTGGTTCATGTTATTTGTAAGCTTCTTATTGCGGCGTCCTCATACTTTGTTTGGCAAGAAAGAAACAATCGGTTATTCTCCCAAAGTTACAGAAATCCAGAACAGGTGGCTCAAGTGATTATTCACACGGTTCGGCTAAAAGTAATGGGATTCAAAGATGATAGCAATCCGGTGAACAGAAGATTATTAGAGAAATGGAAGATCTCTACAGAGAATCGAGTAAATGACCCAGGCTAGTAGTTGTTATTCTGGTATTGGGTGTCTAGTTTAGATGTGGCTGTGTTCTAGCTTTTCTTCTTTGTAGTTCTGGGCTGTTTTGTTTTTTGGTTGTCTTTTTGTGTTGGATTGTCTAGGCTTGGTATGCCAAGTCTAGTAGTGTGTGTCAGTTTTTTGGCACACCCTGTTTTTTATTGTTGATATATAATATTCACCGGGGTAACCCTTACCCAAAAAAAAAAAAAACACTTACCTTTGGTCGAATTTTCATACAACAACAGCTACCACACCAGTATTGGTGTCGCGCCATTCGAAGCCCTTTACGGACGCAAGTGCCGATCACCCCTGTGTTGGGCTGACGCCGGAGATAGACAACTTGCAGGTCCCGAAATCGTCCAAGAGACGACAGACAAGATCGCGCAAATTCTTAAACGCATCGAAGCAGCTCGCCACAGACAAAAGGCCTATGCGGATCCAAACCGGAAGCATGTGGATTTCCAAGTTGGAGAGATGGTGTTATTGAAGGTTTCACCCTGGAAGGGGGTGGCACGCTTTGGAAAGCGTGGGAAGCTAAATCCGCGCTACATTGGTCCCTTCAGAATTCTGGAAAGAATAGGACTAGTAGCATACAAGTTGGACCTACCTGCTGAACTGAATGGTGTTCACGATACATTTCATGTATCCAATCTAAAGAAAAGTCCAACTCAAGTTGACGTTGCCATTCCCATCGACGAGATTCATATTGACGACACGCTCCACTTCGTTGAAGAACCTGTTGAGGTCACGGATTGGAAAGTTAACAAGACCCGCCGGAGCAGTGTCAAGCTCGTCAAAGTTCGTTGGAATGCCAGACACGGTCCTGAATACACCTGGGAACGTGAGGACCGGATGAAAGAGAAATACCCCCACCTTTTTCCTGAGAACCCTGCAACTACAAGCAGAACTTAAATTTCGGGACGAAATTTATTTAACGGGGGGAGAATGTGACAACCCGCACTAAACCAGGTATCCGTACGACTTAATTAATGATTAATTACTACTTAATTACTGTGCTTGTTTGAACTAGCTGATGAACTGCTACTTGATATCTGATACATGTACTTACTTGCATCATACTTTACTTATCGTCACTACATTAATTACATACGGCACCTTAGTGACAAACATGATGCACAAAGAGCACAGTAGCACAATACACGGATAACCTATTGAACATGCTGATAAAGCCAGCATCAGGCAAACACTGCCTCCAAGGCCTATAAGAGCCTGAGATATTTGGCTACACTAGTAGTGAGTGTAGGGATACAAGGGTTGTGGAACTGCGTCTCTAGGGATAAGTCACAGTGACTGGATGTGCCTAAAACGTACTTAAAGTACAAAACTCAGCACTTTAATAAACAATTCAGCTTCTAGCTAACTAATAAAGTGCCAATATATGAGGAAAATATTACTAGACACTTTCCAAAGTGTCGGAAATAAGTTGTGTCACTAAAAGTAACAATAACGACACTTTAAAGCTTTAGTAACGCTTTAACGGATTACTATCCAACCGAACAACCGGACTTTACCCGGAACATGAAAATATTATTATTTTCACTATTTATATTTTTCTGAGCCAGTTAGGGTCCCTGATTACCCTAACACCCGCCATAACACATACCATACAAGTAACTAAGTTTAACACTTAACTAACTTAACTAAACCTCCTAACCACCTACTTGGAATCGAACTAGGTACCCCCCCCCATGGCCGATTTCGGTCCCTTTGTAACTAAGAGGGGACATAACTTGTACTCCCTTGATTATTTTAATCCTTGGTTGCTTAATATCTTCTAGACATAATTACCATTGGGTAATACTCCTAAGTTTTGCCTATAAGTTAACCACTAAGCACAACATAACTATCACTAAACATATCACACCACTCAACTCTCTCTCTTGCTCTAGAAGCTTACGGCCGAACCCCCTCCCCTACATCCATCCATTTTCGATTTCAAGCAAGCCATTCCAAGCATCTATAAGCATCAAAGGTCACGTATTAGGAGTCGTGGAGCCAACGGAACACGAAGGACCTCTTTCTTTGGCTTTTATCCACGCGTTTTTCATCAAGAATCTTCCCTAGCCTTGAGCTAGAGGTATAACACTTAAAACTCATTTTTGAACTTATCTAAGGTGGTTAAAAGGTTTTGTGTCGGTTAAATATCGTTAACATACAATTTGATGCTTAAAAGTCTACTAAAAATATGAAAAATGGTGGTTAATAGCATTCAAGTGGTGTAAAAGTTGTAGTATTTGAAATATGTGGTTATTTAGACCCGATCTATGTTGTGGTAGCTCGGATCACCGTTTAACCCGGTTTGGTAAGATCATGGATCTTAACATAAAGCTATTTTAGAAGTGACAAGGGTTAAAAGGTGAAACTCTACCACACATGAAACATGAACTTGTGTAAAAATGTTTTATTTGTGTAAAAGTGTTTTAACTTGTACAATGGTGTTTAAAACAAGCGGATCTACGCATCTGCAAGTGGTATTTTCAAAGAACCACATATCAAAGAAGTCATGTATTTTAAAGGGTGGATCTTACACTAACAAACATGATTTTATAAACCACAAGTGTGTAAACACTTGTGAAATGAAAAGATCCGACAAAAGAACTAGTTTTGTCAAATGTTACTGTAAGTTGTAAAGACAGATTTCTCTAAACACGAGGTTTTCACCAGATCAAAGTTACTTTATATAAAGATCTACAAAATATAATGGGATTTGCACTATAGTTGCGGAAAAACTACAAGTTCATGCGATTATGCGATTTACATACTTGTCGACTAGTTTGATGTGTCGGAAATTGTTTGATTGAATAAAGAAGTTGTTGAATTGATTTTGTAAAAGAAAATGATACGCTTGAAAGCGTGGCCACCTCCAGTTACAGAGGGAACTCTGGCGAAATTTTTCTAAAAACATAACACTTAGAATTATTTACGCAACAAGTGTTAGAATTATTTTTGACATGTTTTCGAAACATAAATTTCGCCAAGACTTTATTTACTAAATATTCGGAGGTGGGATTTTCACAAGATTTAACGTGATAAATATATGTGGTCACACACTGTTTATGATTATTTTGTGAAATACATAAATATTATTTTAGGAGTAAAAATAATATTTACAAACGTTAACGATTCCAAAATATTGCGAACGCTTTCACATGAACATATAAGTTACGCCGGTAATTATATTACCACTCGATTATTAAAACGTAACTTACGCACATGTATTGTATCCCCCATCCTTGGGAAGGAAATCAACTACCAAGTATATACAAAATGTAAACACGAAATAGTTGTCTAACTATTTCCCAAAAACTTAAACTATAAAGCTAAGGCACGGCCGTCCGTCTAATAGAATTAGCACTTGTAGGTCGTCGCACAGCTTTCTGATTTGGAGATACTTGGTAGAGACGCTTCACTGTGAGTTCATGTCCCCCTTTTCTCTAACTGTTTTCAGTTTTCTTAACTGCGGGGGTGAAATACATGTTACTTTGTTTACAAGTACTTTATATACGGTATGGTTAGCGTAAGGAGGTGTATTATTCCGATCATGTGAGTGGGTAGGAGCAATATGAGGCCATTAGTCCTCATGTCGGGACCGAGGGACAGGAGCGGTAGATCTATCTGGGTGTAGCGAGCCCAGCCCCAGGCCAAACTAGAAACGGACCTTGGGGTGACTTTGTCCACATACAAATGCCGTGGCGAAATCTGCTAGGTTTGAGTCTCCCTATTTGCACTTCACATATATCAGTGGCCTTGCAAACCATTGGTGATCACAAGTCCCCTTATTGGCTACATACCACGACTATTTTTATACTCACAAAGGTTTACTTACTCACTTACACATGAACTCGCTCAACATTATTGTTGATTTTTCAACTTACATGTATTTCAGGAAATTAACGAGATCTGGCACGGTATGGAACGTTTTCCGCTGCACTAGTTTCCAAGGTCATCCGGGGTTTAGGGGATGTGTCTCTTTCCTGGACAAGACACAGTCCTTAAACCATGTTTATGTTATGTTTCAAGTTGTAATGTCTGTTGAACAAAGGTTATGGTTGTTAGGGTATGTTCCCGTTAAAACAATGGTACTGTATTTGGTTTTCAAAACTTAATGGATGATCTTGCATGTTTTTTTTAACTCATATAGCTTTGTTATGATTAAGCTATGGTATTAAGAAGTCACACCAAATTAACCACGCTTCCGCAAAGCCAGGGTGTGACAATAAGATCAGATGATATGTGTAAATAAGAGAATAATGTATGGTTAAATGAATAACCATGTGAAATGGGTTTGTATAAGATAAGTTGTTTGTAAAACAATGTCTTGTGAAAAGTATGTTATTTGTATAAAATGTTATATGTCTCAAATTGAAATGGTTCAAATAACGCTACAATATGTGATACCATACAAACACTTATATATAGGAAGTACCAGCGGCGTATCCCCCATACTTGTATCATATTACACACGCCTCGTTACTTAAATCACTTACTCCAACCAAACCACCAAGATGTAATGTTTAACGATTGTAGAAATGTTTATGTATAGTCAAATGTCTATTGTCAAATGTAAATCATGTCAACAGATACAAATGGTTCACACGGTTCAACAGTTACAAACGGTTCATATAATCAAAGGGTTACGACGGTTCACATAGTCAAATAGTTACAACGGTTCAAAATGTAGTATAATGTGTTCATATGCTGGATGAGCATATGCAACAGAAATGCAATGTAAAACAATGTACTAAGTATGCACGCAATGGACATACATAGCATGAAATGTAATGTAGAACGATGTACTAAGTACGCACACAATGGGCATACATAGCATGTAATGTAAAACGATGTACTAAGTACGCACACAATGGGCATACATAGCATGAAATGCAATGAAATCATGTACTATAATGTACTAACGAACATAGCAGGTATATGATGTGAAAGCATGGAAAGCATGGAAGTAACAAGTAGGCACATGTGTTTCACCCCAAAACAGTTTGAAAAAACAGTAAAAGAGGGGTCTATTTACTCACTTGAGATTGCTTAGTAGTCCTTGAGTAACAACCAAACAATGCTATAGATCTCGAAATCAAACGGCACCTAATATAGGTAACTATGTTAATAAACCGAACCTAAATTGGAGGATTTAGATAGAATGAGGGTTCGTAAACCAAACGAGTATGGAGACTCGTGTAATATGGTTTAACAAAGCCTACATACTAAATGAAACCTAACATAAGTGCTTACTACCCATTACGACCCGTTTAGGTAGTTTATGCTACTTTAACGCGTCGTTCGCGTGAAACGCGTTCGGAACGCCTAACTAGTCCTATGACAAGTAAAATATGCCTTAACACATCTAATATTGTTACCAAATCAGTTTAGATACCAAAAGTTATGTTACATATGCTTAAAATGAATTTTGGCGTAAAAAAGGGCATTTTGGTAATTTACCTAAGGCATATAAACTACCTATCATACAACTACTCAAACGATGTGACCATAGGGTATAACCTCGGAAGGTTATTCCCTACCTACTATGGTCACCTAATGTGTTTGGTCGGATCCTAATGATCGACCAAATGGGTCGGGTTCGAAGGTATAAGCGATTTATGAGATCGCTTACCCTTACGACCCTAGACAACGTGGTAATCAGTAGGCATAGTCCCAAGGGACTATAACCATCGTGATTACAATCACGTTGCGAAGTTCAAACGAACTTCGCATTGACCATAAACTGGTCAACGCAGAAAGTCAAACAAAGTTTGCATTTCGGACTCGAAAAGCAATAAAAGAACGAAGGAATACTTACGAAGGGTCCCCGAATGCTAATCTCGATCCAAGTAACTCAGGTATGAAACAATGGTTTCAACTTAGAGTTTCTCAAATCAAAATTCTTGTGGGTTTTGCAAATGAAGGCATGGGGTATTTATAGGATTTCCCGAACCGTTAGGATCGTTTCTTGGAAAAAGTGCTTCAATCTTGGCCATACACTTGCACCCATGGTATTGTAATACCATGTGCACATCAAACCAGCCCATAGTATTGCCCAAAACCATGTGCAAAGGTGGTATAGGCCAGATTCAATGTTTCTGCACAGAAAGTTTCAAAAATGGCAGATTTGGTCCCTGTAGTGTAATAAGGCCTTTTCCGACGCGTTTAAGGCTCGTTAACCCCATTTCAAAGCTCTAAAATGAAGTTAAAGTAAAGGGAACTTAAAATTTTCTCAAAAATATCTCGGATGTCGGTTCGTTTAGCCGTACGGTTGCGTTGTTCGGCTAATTACGACGGAATGCGCATAAGCGCGAAAAACGATCCAAATGACGTGACGAATGGATTTTTCTTATGCCAAACACTAAAATAAAATTTTTTAGTGCTTACATAAATTGTTGGATGTCCGGGTGTATTCAGAATGTAAGTTATGCGCGAAAGTGTAAACTTGTGCACTTTTTGACGCTTTTAGTCCCTGAATGACCCAAAAGTTTATTTTAGCACACAGAACACCTCAAAGCCTATTTCTAAGCTATATAAAGGATATTTAAGGTGTGTTTAACTTATGGTCATGTTCCGGAATGTCTGTTACAGTTCAGATTGTCATACTTTCGCAGTTTGTCAACTTTAGTCCCTGTAAGCGATTTAACTTGTTTTTGCCATACCAAAGCCTTTAAAACTTATTTCTAAGTTATGTAAAGGTTATTTAAGGTATGTTAAGCCTATTTCACTATTCCGGAGTGTTTTTTGCATTAAACTGGTTATATTTACGCATCAGTGCGCGTATAACCTTCCAGAAAGTGATTTAGAGCTTGTAATCGAACAAGAATTGATATGTGTAAAAGATACACATATTTATATAGATCCCAAGTATGAAATACAATATTTCATTGGTTTGGTATTTGTTTGATGGTCGCAGTGACACAGGTGTCACAGACCGGGAATGTATCGTTATGGCAAGTTCTAGAGTCGTAAGAACCAAGCGGCTATTCACACAAGAAACGAAAAATGAGCATTTAGTTTAAAGATATATGCTTGTATGCTCAATAAAGGCTCAAAACTCACTTGTTGTGGGAATGGGTTTATAATGTGATCAAGTATATATAATCAAATTTTAATTAGATTTGTCATGCCTTTTCATAATCTTCTTATTTGATTCTTTTTATAACGACGCTATCGGTTGTAAATTTGTAAAAATATAATCTTTTTAGAACTTGTTATTCCCGAATTAAACCAAGACAAGTAAAAAAAATGAAAATTTTTGAAAATATTTGGGGTGATTAGCGGTTCCAATAGAGTTTTGTGTAAGGCTTGTTATTAGGACTTGCAAAATTCAAGGTTTTAGCATCCCCCCACACTTAAATTACACATTATCCTCAATGTGTCCCAAAAATAAGTTTTTTGGTCGATTAAAATGTGTAAAAGTGGGTTAAAAACAAGATTTTATGTTACTGGGTAGCTGAACACGGGGTGTGGTGGGCTGAGCACGGCCCCGTGGTCAGACTGCCAGTATCAAATTTAAACAGAAGGCTGGACACGGGGGCGTGTTTAGTGAGCACGGCCCCGTGTCCAGTTACCTGAACTGGGCATTTTCTGCAGAACCTCGGGGACGGGGCGTGTTAGGCTGAGCACGACCCTGTGCTGAACTTGCTGTAATGAAGAAAAATTATCGGGAGGCTCTGTTGTTATGCATAGGGTGTGGGTTCAAGTTTCCCTTAGTAACCTCCACCATTCCGAGTGTGTTTTATTCCTGAAAATTAAGACTAAACTAGAAAACATAAAAGTTAAACTAATCTAAAACTACGGATAGTTCCGCGGAATGCGTCCGTGGTGCGCCATGTTTATAAGGGTCCTTGGCTAGACCCACCTTATCGGGTGGTTCTGGCTCATCTTCAATTAGGGGGTCGTCATTGCCAATTGGATATTTCATTGATTGTTCAAGATCGACATACCTTTTATAGGCCCCTAATTGAATGGGTAAGTTGTTTTGCTTCCGATTAATCAAAGCTTTGTGGGTTTTCACAAAAGGTCGTCCCAACACAAGTGGGGCGTCATCAAGGATGACAAAGTCGGTTGGGACTACCGTTTGATTTGTTTGGACTAACACATCTTCAACTATTCCCATAGATTTTATTATTTTCCGATTAGAAAGAAAAATGAGTATTTGAAGTGGAGAAAAATCACTAATACTTAATTTTTCGAAAATGTAGTTTGGCATTATATTAACACAAAGATCTTTATCAATTGTAATATTACTAATAAAGGAATTTTGAAAGAAACATGGAACCGGTGTAATGTTAATTTCAAATGGATCATCTTTTATTAACGTAGTTTGATCATTTGTTAACTTAATGCTTACCATTTCATAAATTTTAGTTTTAGTATTTAATTCTTTTAAAAACTTAGCATGAGTAGGTAGTAAACAATGATTTTTGAAAGAAGGTGTTAAGAGATTAATTTCTTGAAAATTAGACTCTTTTTGAATGTTGTCGGACTCACCTTTTTCGTTGTTTAACTCATGTGTCGGTTTTCACTTACTTGTTCTTCCATTTTTACCTTTTCAACTATCTCTTCTTTATTACAAGTTAATTCTTCCCTTGCGCAGGATTCCTCTTCCCTTGCGCGGGCTTCTTTTATACAACGCTCGATAGTTTTAAGGTGTTCTATTATCTTTTCGGCTACGGGTGAGATAGTTGGTGGTTCGTCAAAGTGAGTTGCTCCCCGTCCGATACCTTGGGGTCCCGCTCATATCTTCGAGGCTTCTGTTTAAAGACTGTAAGATTCTCATTGATCGTATGGATAAGAAAATTGTCAACTGGATGTCTAAGTCTTTGTCGTTCGCTGGTCGTTTGCAACTTATAAACTCGGTTCTTTCGTCTATGCACATCTATTGGGCGTCAGTGTTTATTATGCCAGCCAGTGTGATTAGTGAGCTTGAAAAAAGAATTCGTAGATTCTTATGGAATGCGGGTGCGGAGGGTCGAATCTGAGCTAAAGTGGCTTGGAAAGATGTGTGTTTACCTAAAGATGAGGGTGGCTTGGGCATCCGAAGTATCACAGATGCCAACAAGTCGCTGATAGGAAATCATATCTGGAGCATTATTACTAACAGGGAGTCTATATGGGTGAAATGGATCCATGAGTACAAGCTTAAAGGGAGAAATTTATGGGAGATCCCGTGTCGTGGTAGCATGAGCTGGGGATGGAGAAAGATTTTGTCTATTCGTAACATTATCCGTCCTCATATTTGGTCTATTATCAAGAGTGGTAATCAGACTAATGTATGGAGTGATAATTGGGGCTCGTTAAGCCCTATTAGTTCTTTGATTACGCCTAGAGTTATCTCTAATGCGGGTTTCAATATGCAATCTACGGTGGCGGAGGTGATTGATGGGAACGGTCGATGGGGGTGGCCCCAAGCTTGGTACGATCTTTTCCCTCTTTTAATTAGCATTCAGATGCCCATTCTAGTTCCTAACATGACTGATCGGCTAAGATGGAAAGATTTGGATAGGAAACCTGGTGATTTTGGGTCGGCTCATGTCTAGAACACTATTCGGAATAGAAACCAGTGTGTGCTTTGGGCAAACATGGAGTGGTATTCGCAATGTGTTCCACGGCACTCCTTTCACATGTGGCTAGTGATTCGGAATAAGCTAAAGACCCAAGACAGGCTCGCGGTTTGGGAAGCAGGTAGTGAAACAAACCTTAGACTTATGTGTTGCCCGTTGTGTCAGCAGGATCAGGATAGCCGTGATCATTTGTTTTTCCAATGCGCGTATTCGACTCAAGTATGGAGCAATGCCAAGACGATGGTTAAGTTGGAGAGTGTAGACAATACTTGGCATTCGGTAATGGTTTGGGTGGAGCAACATTCGAATAGTAAGAAAGCTGATGATATCTGTGACACCCCAGGAAAACCAGTAAACTACACAACACAACTAGCTTCCTCAGTAACCGCATGCTAAATTTCAGGACGAAATTTCTTTCAAGTTGGGGATAATGTGACAACTCGAGTTTCTGAGATTCCATCTTCGCATTATTGCACGTTAATTGTTTAGATTGTTTGTTTAAGCGACTTGTTTGTTTCGCAACTGTACACGTTTGTAACATGTTAAATCGTATTGTGACTAATATGTTATATATGGTGGGTATTAAGTGTGTTATTAAGTGTGCTTTATCTATACATGATGTGCATTATAAGTGTGTAGGTGATATCTAATCTAAATGGGACTTTATATATACTGACAACCATTAATTCATCCATATCTAAATGGGACTTTATGCAAACATGTTATTGGACCGAAATGTTTGTGATAGTGGCTTAAGAATCTTATCAGATCACATGCTAAGGTGACCTATAATTTCTGAAACTTAGAATCTAATTGGACCGAAATGTTTGTAGTTATTTAAACATGGGCTGCAAATATACTTGGCACACACACACATTCATCTCGGCCTCTCGGCCCACACTTTAGACCAGGCCGAGGCCCAACAGACATGTTATACGTATAACATGAGGGGTGGGGATGTGTACGCGATTATGGGAAAAGTAACAAACCCTACACCCCCTTTAGTTCATGACGGCAGAGGACACCCTCTCCCTCCTCGAGACATCATCACATTGGATCGGAATTCGTGGTTAGTGAATTGTATTTATGCTAAACCTTTTACTAGTTGATTATGTGATATGTTGTGCTATTCAAATGGATGATACATGTTGATATGTTTAGTTGCTGAACTGAATGATGATGCTGTATACATGACACATGGATGTTAATTCGGATTGTATTCATGATTGAGAAGTTATGAGATGGTGTTAGTTGATCCGATTGATCGATTGTTTGTCATAGTAGGCGAAACTGTTTGAGATAATTAGGGTTGCTATTGCATGTAACTGTGTTGTTTGATGATGTTTATGTAAATTGCAATAAGATAATATTATGAATATAGGGCCGATATTAATATGTAATCACATGACCTGATTCAAAACTTCAATCAACAATTAATAGCATGTGACATATGATAAAGGTTGAAACCTCATTGGACCGTATCTAAATCACATGAATTCTGATTTGATAGAGTTGCATGAAGTATCTAAATCAACAAAGAATTGTTGTCAGCTTAGTGGATCTTTGGTCCAATCATATAATAGCATATTACATGATTCAAGGTTGCATTAAAATTGATGTAAGGCACATGGATGTTAACATAATTTTCGGCCCAAGTATATTACATGAACTTGATATCGGCCCAATAGGATCACCCCTTGAATATAGTTGTCGGCCATGATTTTTAAGAATCATCATATTGCATTTATTGTCCAGTGACTTGTCCCTTTATCATGACAAATCATGACATCAAGTGTCAGATTCATGTGAGAGATTATTATTGTTGCATATGAATAAAATGTTAATCCTACATGTGTATGCAAACCTGCGTGACTAGACTGCATGTAATTTACTATGTGATGCAATGTGTTTTCTGTTTCATGCATGAACCGACATATATATATATATATATATATATATATATATATATATATATATATTAATATAAATGTAAGTGTATGACAAATTGAATGCTTGTTATGTGAGGGTTATGAACTGTTAGGTGCATATTTAATTGTCATGATTAGTATTATATTACATGCACTGCTAGTATGCTAATGGTGTAACGTACGCGTTGGGTATGTAATCTGTATGTTTACGAAACTGATTACTCTTGGTAACCACGATAGGGTTTGGTAGACCAACTGGGAACGGGTAATGTATCTAATCTTACCGAGCAAACTGAGGTGAGTTCACACTCCTAAGGCATGGGATTCCCGGTGGGTTGGGAATGGGATTGAATAACTATTTATACTATCAACACTACTAGAATACTTACTACTGTCCTCGGATTGAAGGGCACGTGCATAAAACCTACGTACACTCATACTCGCTACGGTCCTTGGATCAAGAAGGGCACGTACACTCATACTCGCTACGGTCCTTGGATCAAGAAGGGCACGTACACTCATACTCGCTATGGTCCTTGGATCAAGAAGGGCACGTACACTCATACTCGCTACGGTCCTTGGATCAAGAAGGGCACGTACATACACGACTAGTCTAGTAACATACAACATGGGAAGCCCCCACTATTCATCGCAAACATGTTCGGGGAACCGCGATACCGATTAATACTATATACATGGGAAGCCCCCACTAATCTTCGCAAACATGTCTGGGAGACCGCGATACGAATTAATACGATACATGGTTTACAAAACGAACAATACGATTTACGAAACGAATGCTATAACCAAACAACCAACTGTGAACTCGCTCAACTTTGTTGTTGATTCGTTGCTACATGCCTTGCAGGTCGTTAGGTACTCTTGGAGCATGCACAGGGAGGCGCGGTCGTTGTGGGACATGGCAGTGTGTGCCATGCTAAAAACATTACTTTATTTCGTACTTAATACTTGCTTTGGGTTTTACAATTATGCTTCCGCTAAACACCTAACTACGTTTTTGGTTTGGACCACCTTTCATATTGTGTGGTTGAATTTTACTTATTACTTGTTATGTTCAATATGATTGGTGGCTTGATCCTGGTCAGTCACGCCTCCAAGCGGTGATACTCCGCGTGTGGATTTTGGGGGTGTGACAATATCATTTGCAAATTGCTGATAGCTGCGACCACTTATTTTTTATGGCAAGAAAGAAATAATCGGCTCTTCAGTCCAAGGCATATGGCTGTGACCCAAGTTATTGAGAAGATCAAAAGTTTGATGCGATTAAAGCTGAAGGGATTCAAGTTTCGTGGGGAGTCTGCTAAGAAGAGGATCCTTAGGACCTGGAAGATTGTAAGCAAAGATGATGAAGTTGACCCAGGCTAGAAGCCCGTTGTCTTCTTATTAATTTTCGGTTCTTGGTTGTTTTGTATTTGGCTTTTGCTACTGTTTAGTATTGGTTTTGGGTTTTGTTTTCTGGTTTTCCTAGTCTTGGTATGCCAAGTCTAGTTGGTGTGTTTAACGGGTTAGTAGTAAATCCTTAGGCGTGGCATGGTCGTTTTCTCTCTATCCTTAGGCGATCTTGATTCCTCACGAAATCCTTGATTCTTCTTTGTGATCTTTTGTATAACAGTCTGTGATTGGAGATTTGATTTTTCGAATATCTATGACGAACGTCACAATTGCTAACTAGTTCGTTATAGAGATTTCGAATTTAGGACATTTGGTATGTTTAACGGGTTAGTAGTAAATCCTTAGGCGTGGCATGGCCGTTTTCTCTCTATCCTTAGGTGATCTTGATTCCTCACGAAATCCTTGATTCTTCTTTGTGATGTTTTGTATAACAGTCTGTGATTGGAGATTTGATTTTTCGAATCTCTATAACGAACTAGTTAGCAATTGTGACCAATTTCGAATTTAGGGTTTTTCTTGTTTTTTTTTCTTTTCAATCGCCTCCTTAGTGTTCAATTCGAAATTCTGATTTATTAATCTAGTTGTTTTTTATTGCGGTTAACTGAGATTAATTTAGCTAGATCGAAAACATTGGATTAATCGGTTAAGGGTTGAAGATTAACACTAGGGTTTAAAGGATTAGGGTTTTCTTGGTGGCTGCATGTTTTTTCTTTTGATTGAGATCTACGTCATTGTCGTGCATGGAGAGAAATAAGGATAGAGGGTTGGAGGATTTAGGGTTTCAGTCGTTCACCGAAAAGCTGCATGGAGATATTTTTATCTCTACGAGCAATGCTATGTCGTCGATTCCTCAGGAGGGGCGTCCCATCTTTCATACGTTTGGTAATAGTCTTGATGCCAAGTCTTTGAAAATTGATGGAAATCCAATGCTGCCGAGACGAGGTGTTGTTCAAAACGAGCCGAGAATGATTAATATCATTGACGAATTGGAAAAGGTGACAGTTCCAGTTCAAGAAGCAAGTGATTTGGCTGATCGTAAAATGGAGGAGGAAACCGGTAAGGGTGTAACCATGCTGTCTTATGCTGATAAAGTTAAGAATATGAGCACAAGGAAAAGAGAAGTGAATTTCAGAAAGATGGACTCGGGAGAGACAAATCCGGATGCTGATGTTGTCATTCCTCGTGAGGTAATTCGTAAAGTTCAGGAGAAATTTGTGAATGTTTTATATGGATATTTTTTGGGGAATCTGTTACCATACCCTGTTGTTGAATACTATGCTAACAATGTTTGGGCTAAGTTTGGGTTCGTTAAACGGATGGGTTCTTCTTCTTTTTTTTTTTGGGTAAAAGGGTTACCCCGGTGATTCTATATATCAACAACCAAAAAAGCACAAGTAATGTGGAGAGCCCACACTAGTTCAAACATGGGACATCCCCCATGAGAGTACACCCGAAAAAACTAACACAAACAAACCAAGACATCAAAACAAACCTACTAGACTATAATCTAGATACAACAAAAAAGAAACTACTCAGCCGCCTTCATCCTCTAACCTGCTTGAGAAAATCTCCCAGGATTCCAACAATCTTCTAACATTAGTGCTCTCCTTAAACTTCACCCCCATTAGCTTATAACGAACCGTCTGCAGGATTAAATCACTCAGAACATCAGGCGGTCTAGTCTGGTTCTTGAAAATTCTGGTGTTACGCTCTTGCCATATAAAATAGATCGCAGCTGAAACTATGAGGCGACTAATGAAATTAATCGCTGATTTAGACTTTGCACGAGCCGCTAACCAGTCAACAATAGCTTCCCAATCTGGATGAACAGTATCCATACCCCCTTACCACGAACCTTCATCCAAACTTGAGTAGAGTAGTTACAATCGAAAAATAAATGCTTATGAGAATCAGTATCCGCATAGCATAGAAGACAGCACATCATATTCATGTTTTTCCTTCTTGACAAATCCCATTGTAAAATTTTATCTTGAGTAAGGAGCTTACGACGAATCACCAACCACATGAGGAATGCATGCTTAGGAATACATTGAGAAAACCATACAAGTTTTGTCCAATCTACCTCCTCAGCTCGATATCTAATAGAATGCCAAACCCGAGATGAAGAATATTCAGCGAGATCATTACCATCCTTCCACATGAATTGATCAGATCGATTGGACTCCGGACGAACATTATCAAGCTGAATTAAAACGGGATAAGTATCTCTCCACGCCTCAGGCCATCTCCAAACCCCATTGTCATAAATTTCCTGCACCGTAGACTTAAGAGAAAACCCCGCATTAGAGATTGTTCTGGGCGTCAAAATATTACCAAGCGGACCTAGATGGCTCCACCAATCAAACCACACTGAAGTATTGCTTCCATCACCCAACTTAGTCCAAATAAACTTCCTAATAATAGGTCTAAGCTGCAATAACTTCCGCCAACTACAACAAGAAGACGCCACAGCCTTGCAAATCCAGAAGCTATGACCTTTAAGCCTATACGTGTGAACCCACTCCACCCACAAAGAATCACGTTTAACCAAAATACTCCAAACGTGAGAAGGATGGGTTCTTCTTCTTTAAATTTGATTCAAAAGAGGGTATGGCTAAAGTGTTGGAAGGAGGGCCATGGCTGATCAGGAAGGTACCGTTGTTTCTAAATGTCTGGTCCCCGTCAGTTAGTCTTAAGAAAGAAGGTATTAAGTCAGTTCCCGTGTGGCTGAAACTTCATAATGTTCCCATCTCGGTTTACAATGATGATGGGTTAAGCTTATTAGCCTCCAAGATAGGTGAGCCTAAACGTCTAGATGGCTATACAACTGATATGTGTTCGGAAAACTGGGGCAGGAGTAGTTTTGCTCGGGCTTTGATTGAAATAAATGCGGATAAGGAACTTAAGGATCATATAGTCGTTGCTATTCCAAAGCTTGAGGAGGAGGGATATATTAATGAAGTAGTGAAGGTGGAATATGAGTGGAAGCCACAAAGGTGCTCCTTGTGTTGTGTTTTTGGTCACAATGACCAAACGTGTGCTAAAAATGAAGCTAAAAAAGAAAAACAAGTGATAGTGGATGACGAGGGTTTTGTTACGGATAAGAGGAAGACGGCTCGGATAGGTGTGATACAAAAGAAACAAAAGCCGAAGTTTATATACAAACCAAAGATTAATAAGTTGGATCCAAGCACATCTGGTACGAAAGAGGTAAACATTGACAAGAAGACAAAGGATAATGTTAAAACACGAAACTCTTTTGAGGCATTATCGAAGATAGATGGCCAGGAGTGGAAGGATGACAATGTTTTGAGGAAAACTGGGAACAAGGATAATGGGAAGCACAATAAGACCGATGAGGAGGTGGTGGAGACTATACCTACGGAAACATCAAAGTTTATGACGAATGATAATCATGATGAGGTAGCTGAGGGGGCAAGCACTCCCGGTATCACTGGTCTTAATGGATAGTATTCTAACTTGGAATATAAGGGGATTGAACCGTCC
This sequence comes from Helianthus tuberosus, assembly GCA_030545235.1. Classification (NCBI taxonomy): domain Eukaryota; kingdom Viridiplantae; phylum Streptophyta; class Magnoliopsida; order Asterales; family Asteraceae; genus Helianthus; species Helianthus tuberosus. The sequence continues at coordinate 67,569,515 of CM060356.1, read as the reverse complement.
CATGAAAAAGAATGAGGTTCGTGTAATTCTATCGGAAAATAAAGTTTCGATTTGTGCTATTTTAGAGTCTCATGTGGAGGTCGCTAATTTGGCTAGAGTTTGTAAAAATGTCTTTAGACAGTGGAGTTGGACATCTAATGGGGGGTTATGTGATCGGGGTACCAGAATTATTCTAGGATGGAATAGTGATTTGGTGGATGTTATGGTTTTGTCTCAAACAGATCAGGTCATTCACGCACAAATCTGGTTCAAAGCAGATAATAAGAGTGTCTTTTGCTCGTTTGTGTATGCAAAGAACAAGTATCAAGAGCGAAGGAGTCTGTGGGAGGATTTATGTAGGCATAAGGTGTTATGTACGGACAAGGCATGGTTCCTTATGGGCGACTTTAATTCAGCTCTTCATGGGGATGATTCGCTGTTTGGAACGTCTAGTCAATCGATTGGCATGCGGGAGTTTTATGACTGTGTTCAATACACGGAACTTGTTGATGTAAAGGGGCATGGTATTCATTACACTTGGAACCAGAAGCCGAAGGAAGGGATTGGGCTACTTAGGAAAATTGATCGGGTCATGAGTAATATTAAGTGTCTAGAGTTATTTCCTAATGCTTATGTTATATATCACCCGTATAGGGTTTCTGACCACACTCCGTGTATATTGAAGCTGGCTAATAGTTCAAAATCTTCTCGGCCAAAGCCTTTCAAGTTTGCCAACTTCATTACTTCCAAACCTGAATTCAAAGTTTGCGTTGAGAGAGAGTGGGCGAAAAGGATTGAGGGTTATTATATGTTCTCGGTCACTAGTAAGTTGAAAAATCTGAAACCAGGACTAAGAAAGATCCTTTTTCAGCAAGGAAATTTACATATTAAAATTGTGGAGCTAAGGAAGAAGCTGGATGAGGTGCAAAAAATGGTGGATGCGAACCCGATGGATGTGGAGATTCGCAAAAAGGAGTTAGAGTGTCTTCAGGAATTCCAAGTTGCAGCGTATGATGAGGAATGTTTTTTGAAACAAAAATCGAAGGTGGAATGGCTTTGTTCTGGGGACTCTAATACGGCGTTTTTTCATAATAGTGTGAAGTGCAAAAATAATCGAAGTAAAATTCTGTCACACCCCCCAAAATCCACACGCGGAGTACCACCGCTTGGAGGCGTGACATGACCAGGATCAAGCCACCAATCATATTGAACAAGCATATAAGTAAACATAATTCAACCAACAATATGAAAGGTGTCCAAAACCAAAGTATAGTTAAGTGTTTAGCGGAAGCATAATTGTAAAACCCATAGCAAGTATTAAGCATGAAATAAAGTAATGTTTAAAGCATGGCACACACTGCCATGTCCCACAACGACTGTTCCTCCCTATGCAAGCTCCATGAGTACCTAAAGACCTGCAAGGCATGTAGCAACGAATCAACAACAAAGTTGAGCGAGTTCACAGTTGGTTGTTTGGTTATAGTATTCATTTCGTAAATCGTATGTTCGTTTTGTAAACCATGTATCGTATTAATCCTTATCGCGGCCAATCCAGGCATCTGTGCGATGATTAGTGGGGGCTTCCCATGTGTTACTAGACCACGCGTATCGACTGCTATGAAAATATAAGAGGTGCCCTAAGTCAATGTCTATCAGCATTGACCTTTTGCCCATAGTCCATTAGTACACGCCCGTTCGGACGACACGGTGTGAGGTTTGTTAAACCTAATAGCGCTATCTACTAATGACCCGCTCGCCATAGGCCTCGGCGATTAAGTCGATAAATGAGGGACTTCAAAATGATATAGTTGATGGTCTTATAATCGTGTACGTAGGCTTTACGTACGTACCCTTAAATCCGAGGGTAGTAGTGAGTATATCTGTACGTAGGTTTTACGTACGTGCCCTTCAATCCGAGGACAGTAATAATTTGTTTAATAGTAATGGTTGTACGAGTAGTTATTCAATCCCATTCCCAACCCCTGGGAATCCCATGCCTTGGCTAGTGTGAACTCACCTTGGTTTGCTCGGTATGCTAAGTTAAGTGCTCACAATAAATCAGTCAAGTCCTATAGTGCACGTATACTCAATCAGTTCACATTCGTAATGTTTCACATGAAACTAGTATCACAGTAATAACATATAACACACAACAGTTAATCATGCTTAAACAATCCATGTTACACATAAAGGTCTTTTGTAGTTCATTCTAATATGACTGTACAATCATACACTTAACAGAGTTAACAGTTTAGCTGGATTAATACATATATCAGGGTTACACAGTTAATAGAGTTGACATAAATCGGAACTATTAACTAACTGAGGTTAACAGATTTAATATGCCTGAACTAGTTAATCCACTTAACATACTTAACAGAAGTAATAGACTGAGTAATTAAACTGAGTTATTTACTTAACAGAGTTACTCACTAAACAGAGTTAACTAACTAACAAACTTAACAAGTTAACAGCAAACAATAAAATGAAATCACCAAAGTGGCGAAATCCCTTGTTTGGCCGAAATCCCTTTGTGGATAATCAACTATTTGGGCGAAAACCCCTTATGGGCCGAAATCACTAGGTGGGCCGAAAACATGTATGGGTCGAAATCAATAGTGCCGAAAACACTTGGGCTTAAAATCTCATGGGCTGAAAACACTATGTGGGCCGAAATCACCTTATGTGATTTCGTCCATTTATAAATATGGGGGTGTTTTCGTCCAGAACATCATCTTCACCAACACTCACTGTAACTTAAACCCAGCAACTATAATCTCATCTAATCGTTACCTGATTAATCATTTACAAGTCATTTAATCAATCATTTATATGTAATATATAATTTGCCAACATCATGCGATACCAGGATCCCAAATTAATCAGTTTATCATTCATTAACATCAGCAGATTACATAAACCCAGTTATATGATCAAACTCATCAATCGATCAGTAGTTAACTAATTCATTTGTTCACCAAACATCAATACAATCTGAATCATAAATCAAGTATCATGTAAAAAGAATAATAACAACAGATTGTCATTAACAGCATCCAAATCATCTAAAACAGATTATATCCTGACCATACGATAAGCATCCTAAGTCAACGGAACATGTATATCACTAACCAGAGATCGAACAAGGAGGGTTTGGCTTCGACCGAGGGGGGGCTGCCGTCGAGTTCCAAGGGTAGAGAGAGAGAGTGTGGCTAGGGTTTTCAAAAATCCCCAATTCCCGTAATGGTTGGAAGTTAAAATACTAAACAAACCCTCACTGGGCCAAAGCCCACTTAAGCCCACTTTTGATTTCGTTGCCTCCTGTGGATGAAAACACTTGAGGTGTTTTCATGGGTAGGGTGTTTTCATGAGTGGGTGTTTGGCATGACTTTATTAAACAACAGAATGTTAATTCTAAATATAATATTAACCTTCACTACAAATATAATGCACACCACATATATAACATATCGATCACAGTACGAATTAACATATTACAACGTCTACAGTTGTGAAACAAACAAGTCGTGTCAACAAACAATCAAAAAAAAATTAACGTGCAATAAATGCGAAGATGGAAATCTTGGAAACTCGAGTTGTCATAAATTCAGTGCATTCGGGATGTGGATGGTAACCGGTTCGAGGGAGATGAAGCGGTGGCTGCTCTTGTCAATCATTATTCAGTGTTTTTAGGCACGGAAGATATGGTCTCTAGCATTAACTTGAATGACATTTTTGTTAATATGGTTAACCCTGATGCAGCCGAAAATATGGTGAGACAGGTTACGAGTGAGGAAGTAAAGAATGCCATGTTCAGCATAAGTGAGAACAAAGCTCCTGGCCCGGATGGGTATACGTCAGCGTTCTTTAAGCATGCTTGGGAAATAGTGGGTAATGAGGTTACGAATGCAGTTCTAGAACAAGAGGTATTCTAGTGTGCTTGAGGACCTTAACATCCCGGTCCGTGATTTCAACAGGTTCCTCGACGAAATGCAACTGATCGTCGATAGTGAGCTCCTTGGAAGGAACTATGAGGGTCTCATCTGACAGACACTTCTTCAGATTCGACACGTGAAAGACGTTGTGAACTGCACTGAGTTCAGCTGGTAAGTTCAGTCTGTAGGCCACTTTGCCTATTTTCTCAAAACGAACTACACCCTTCCAGGGTGAAACTTTGAGTAGCACTCGATCCCCAACCTGGAACTCGAGTAGTTTCCTGTCTTTATCGGCGTATGCTTTCTGACGGTCACGAGCTGCCGCCATGCGTTGTCGTATTTGAGCAATCTTTTCAGTAGTATCAACTACCATTTCTGGACCTGTGATTTAACTATCACCCACCTCCGCCCAACAAAGAGGTGATCGGCATTTACGCCCGTACAATGTCTCAAATGGAGCAGCTTTGATGCTGGTGTGGTAGCTGTTATTGTACGAAAATTCCACAAGTGGCAGATGTTTTTCCCAGCCATTGCCAAAGTCAATTACGCACGCCCGAAGCATGTCTTCTAGAGTTTGAATAGTGCGCTCAGACTGCCCATCTGTCTGAGGATGATAAGCTGTGCTCATGTCTAAACGAGAGCCAAAAGATTTGTGCATTGCTTGCCACAGTTCTGAAGTAAAACGTGCGTCACGATCAGAGATAATAGAGGTGGGCACCCCGTGCCTCGAGACAACTTCCTTAAGGTATACGTCTGCTAAAGTGGAGAACGTATCCGTTTCCTTGATAGCCAAGAAGTGTGCAGACTTTGTGAGTCGATCCACGATCACCCAAATAGTATCATTCCCACGTTGAGATCTAGGTAGGCCAGTAACAAAATCCATGGAAATTTGTTCCCATTTCCATTGTGGTATCTCAGGTTGTTGGAGTGGGCCTGAAGGTTTCTGATATCCCGCTTTGACTCTCGCACAAGTCAAACACTTGCTAACGTAAGTTGCTATGTGAGCTTTCATGCTAGGCCACCAGTATGTAGTTCTGAGGTCGCGGTACATCTTGTCCGAACCAGGATGTACTGAGTAGCGAGGCTTATGAGCTTCTTCCATTACAAGCTCGCGTAAGTTGCCATAGTGTGGGACCCAAATGCGTCCTGTTACATAGTAGGCTTCGTCTGCCTTTTGTTCTAATCGTTGCCTTGAACCGCGTAGGGCTTCAGCCCTACGCGTTTTCTGGTTTCAATGCTTCTACTTGAGCATCTCGTATCTGAGAAGGAAGACTAGACTGAATAGTGAGTTGCAATGCTCGTACCCGCCTAGGTGTAGTATCCTTTCGACTGAGGGCGTCGGCCACCACATTGGCTTTGCCCGGATGGTACTTTATAGCACATTCGTAATCGTTTAGTAGCTCGACCCATCGACGCTAACGCATGTTTAATTCCTTCTGTTTGAAGATATGCTCAAGACTCCTGTGATCGGTGTAGATGGTGCACCTGGTACCATACAGGTAATGTCGCCATATCTTGAGCGCAAAAACAACAGCTCCCAGCTCTAAATCGTGTGTAGTGTAATTCCGTTCGTGAATCTTAAGTTGGCGCGAAGCATAAGCAATAACTTTATCCCGTTGCATCATCACACATCCAAGACCCTGGATAGACGCGTCGCAGTAGACTACAAAATCGTCCGTGCCTTCAGGCAATGAGAGGATAGGTGCGCTACAAGGTCCATCCTTTAAGTGCTGAAATGTTGTTTCCTGTGTATTACCCCAACAATAAACAACACCTTTCTGTGTCAGCAATGTGAGCGGCTGTGCAATCCTTGAGAAATCCTTGATGAACCTTTTATAATAACCCGCCAAACCCAAGAATTGGCGTATTTCGGTTGGTGTGCGAGGTGCAGGCCAGTTCTTGATCGTATCTACCTTGGATGGATCGACATGAATCCCATCCTTGTTTACCACGTGGCCTAAGAAGTGGACTTCACGAAGCCAGAAGTCGCATTTTGAAAACTTAGCGTATAGCTGTTCCGTTCGTAAGAGTTCCAAAATAAGTCGTAAGTGCTGCTGGTGTTCCTCCCGATTCTTCGAATAAATCAGGATGTCGTCAATGAAAACAATAACAAACTTGTCAAGATAAGGTTTGCACACCCTGTTCATAAGATCCATGATAACCGCAGGCGCGTTCGTTAACCCGAATGGCATGACTAGAAACTCGTAGTGGCCGTAGAGTGTTCTGAATGCTGTTTTGGAGACGTCCTCGTCCCGGACTCTCAGTTGATGGTAGCCTGACCTCAGGTCAATCTTCGAGTAATAGCTCGACCCTTGCAACTGGTCGAATAAGTCGTCGATGCGTGGAAGTGGATAGCGATTCTTCACAGTCACCTTGTTCAATTCGCGGTAGTCTATACACATGCGGAAGGTACCGTCCTTCTTCTTCACAAATAATACTGGAGCTCCCCAAGGCGAAGAGCTAGGATGAATAAAGCCCTTATCCAAGAGCTCTTGTAGTTGCTTCGATAGTTCTTCCAATTCTGATGGAGTTAAGCGAGACGGTGCGCGAGCTATAGGTGCTGCCCAGAACTATAGGAATGAGGTCGATAGAGAACGTCTGACCAGCGAGGATAAGATTACAACCCTGAACTATGGGTGGCCTCTAGACTTCTACCATTAGCTAACACTACGACAGGTTTGGTGTTCAAGGGAGTTGGTGCACGTTTTAACATTTGACTAACTCTTAGAGACATATAACTGGTATCCACACCCGAATCAAACAAGACAGTAACATAAAAGTCATCGAGAAGAAACTTACCCATTATTACATTAGGATCATTCCTTGCGTCACCCTGACCAATCACGTACATGCGGCCCCGGCGTTATTGTTTCCATTGTTTGCCCCAATGCTATCCCCATTGTCGTCCCTGTTTCCATGGTCGTGGTTCTGAGTCTGGTCCTGGTTTATTTGCGGACAATGTCTCTTGTAGTGATCTTTAGTATCACGCTGAAAACATCCTTTAAAACTCTGTTGTTGCTGCTGATTCTGTGGAGATTGAGGCGATCGTTGCTGTTCTTGAGTTACGGGACGTGAGTTTCGACAATCCTTAGCTTCATGACCTATCTTGAGACACCTCTGACAACGACCCTTGTTGCACTGACCGCTGTGGTGCCTATTGCATCTGTTACACTTTGGATGATTTCCTCGATATCCACTCTGCCCACGACTACCAGAAAATTACTGACTAGGACTCTGGTAGTCATCTATCTTTTGCTGCTGCGCTAGAGGCTGAACCGGAATTAATCCCTTGCTCAGGTTTCCATCCCACTTGCGTTTGTTGTCACTAGAAGCACATGTAGTAGCAGCTTTAACACGTTTCGGTAGTTTGTTTTGTTCTATAGCCTGGTCTGTGAGACGATGAGCAAGCCGAGTGACTTGCTGGATAGTGCCAAGATTAGCTGCGGTCACATGACTCTGAATTTCGGGCACCAGACCCTTGAGATACAGCTCGATGCGTTTGGTGGGAGGGTCTACCATAGTGGGACAAAATGTGGCTAATTCATTTGATCTCTTCGTATAAGCCTCAATTTCAGACCCCGTCATTTGTAAGTTGAGGAACTCCACCTCTAGTTTGTGGATGTCTTCCCGACTGCAAAACTCTTCCTTAACTAGGTCCTTGAACTCGTTCCAGGGGGTGGCATTAGCAGCTGCCAGCCCTAACATTTGAACCTGTGCTTCCCACCAGGTTAATGCAGCACCTTCGAGTGTTCCAGTAGCAAACTTTACTCTACGAGACTCAGGGCAATCACGCACCTCAAAGTCAGTTTCGAGCCTCTCGAACCAATGGAGGAGGCCTACAACTCCCTCATTACCGCTGAAGGTACTAGGTCGGCAATCCTTGAGATTTTTGAAGGTGCAAACAGGTGGCTGAGCGTGTTGACCTATTGTGTATAAGAATAGGACAAGGTTAAACACAAGAGTTGGTTTAGGAGTGTAGGATCTAAAGATCCTAGTTACGACTGCAGGGTATACCTCCTGCTTGTATGGCTGCGAGTGCCGCAGCAACTCGTTCGTTAATGAGAGCCGTCAACTGGGCTTGAGTCAAGTTGATACGTCCGGCCATGATCTTCATAGCAAATGCAACATAAGTGAGAGAGGTTCGCGAATAGTGCGATGACAGAAGAGAGTAAGCACACAAGTGTTCTCGAACAATAACGAATAGTAGGCAATGTAATCTAAGCATACCACGAGCAAAGTTCTATGTGATTCTAGCATGTAGGCAATAAACATAAACCTTATTACCTAGGATGTTGAGTCTTGCACGTGGAGCGAGGCGTCGTTGTGGATCGTTGAGCACTGTACTGGTTATAGTCTGGTTTTAATAAAAAACGTTTTCCCCTTATTAAAACCGAGTTCTCTATAACCAATGGCTCTGATACCAATCTGTCACACCCCCAAAATCCACACGCGGAGTACCACCGCTTGGAGGCGTGACATGACCAGGATCAAGCCACCAATCATATTGAACAAGCATATAAGTAAACATAATTCAACCAACAATATGAAAGGTGTCCAAAACCAAAGTATAGTTAAGTGTTTAGCGGAAGCATAATTGTAAAACCCATAGCAAGTATTAAGCATGAAATAAAGTAATGTTTAAAGCATGGCACACACTGCCATGTCCCACAACGACTGTTCCTCCCTGTGCAAGCTCCATGAGTACCTAAAGACCTGCAAGGCATGTAGCAACGAATCAACAACAAAGTTGAGCGAGTTCACAGTTGGTTGTTTGGTTATAGTATTCATTTCGTAAATCGTATGTTCGTTTTGTAAACCATGTATCGTATTAATCCTTATCGCGGCCAATCCAGGCATCTGTGCGATGATTAGTGGGGGCTTCCCATGTGTTACTAGACCACGCGTATCGACTGCTACGAAAATATAAGAGGTGCCCTAAGTCAATGTCTATCAGCATTGACCTTTTGCCCATAGTCCATTAGTACACGCCCGTTCGGACGACACGGTGTGAGGTTTGTTAAACCTAATAGCGCTATCTACTAATGACCCGCTCGCCATAGGCCTCGGCGATTAAGTCGATAAATGAGGGACTTCAAAATGATAGAGTTGATGGTCTTATAATCGTGTACGTAGGCTTTACGTACGTACCCTTAAATCCGAGGGTAGTAGTGAGTATATCTGTACGTAGGTTTTACGTACGTGCCCTTCAATCCGAGGACAGTAATAATTTGTTTAATAGTAATGGTTGTACGAGTAGTTATTCAATCCCATTCCCAACCCCTGGGAATCCCATGCCTTGGCTAGTGTGAACTCACCTTGGTTTGCTCGGTATGCTAAGTTAAGTGCTCATAATAAATCAGTCAAGTCCTATAGTGCACGTATACTCAATCAGTTCACATTCGTAATGTTTCACATGAAACTAGTATCACAGTAATAACATATAACACACAACAGTTAATCATGCTTAAACAATCCATGTTACACATAAAGGTCTTTTGTAGTTCATTCTAATATGACTGTACAATCATACACTTAACAGAGTTAACAGTTTAGCTGGATTAATACATATATCAGGGTTACACAGTTAATAGAGTTGACATAAATCGGAACTATTAACTAACTGAGGTTAACAGATTTAATATGCCTGAACTAGTTAATCCACTTAACATACTTAACAGAAGTAATAGACTGAGTAATTAAACTGAGTTATTTACTTAACAGAGTTACTCACTAAACAGAGTTAACTAACTAATAAACTTAACAAGTTAACAGCAAACAATAAAATGAAATCACCAAAGTGGCGAAATCCCTTGTTTGGCCGAAATCCCTTTGTGGATAATCAACTATTTGGGCGAAAACCCCTTATGGGCCGAAATCACTAGGTGGGCCGTAAACATGTATGGGTCGAAATCAATAGTGCCGAAAACACTTGGGCTTAAAATCTCATGGGCTGAAAACACTATGTGGGCCGAAATCACCTTATGTGATTTCGTCCATTTATAAATATGGGGGTGTTTTCGTCCAGAACATCATCTTCACCAACACTCACTGTAACTTAAACCCAGCAACTATAATCTCATCTAATCGTTACATGATTAATCATTTACAAGTCATTTAATCAATCATTTATATGTAATATATAATTTGCCAACATCATGCGATACCAGGATCCCAAATTAATCAGTTTATCATTCATTAACATCAGCAGATTACACAAACCCAGTTATATGATCAAACTCATCAATCGATCAGTAGTTAACTAATTCATTTGTTCATCAAACATCAATACAATCTGAATCATAAATCAAGTATCATGTAAAAAGAATAATAACAACAGATTGTCATTAACAGCATCCAAATCATCTAAAACAGATTATATCCTGACCATACGATAAGCATCCTAAGTCAACGGAACATGTATATCACTAACCAGAGATCGAACAAGGAGGGTTTGGCTTCGACCGAGAGGGGGCTGCCGTCGAGTTCCAAGGGTAGAGAGAGAGAGAGTGTGGCTAGGGTTTTCAAAAATCCCCAATTCCCGTAATGGTTGGAAGTTAAAATACTAAACAAACCCTCACTGGGCCAAAGCCCACTTAAGCCCACTTTTGATTTCGTTGCCTCCTGTGGATGAAAACACTTGAGGTGTTTTCATGGGTAGGGTGTTTTCATGAGTGGGTGTTTGGCATGACTTTATTAAACAACAGAATGTTAATTCTAAATATAATATTAACCTTCACTACAAATATAATGCACACCACATATATAACATATCGATCACAGTACGAATTAACATATTACAACGTCTACAGTTGTGAAACAAACAAGTCGTGTCAACAAACAATCAAAAAAAAATTAACGTGCAATAAATGCGAAGATGGAAATCTTGGAAACTCGAGTTGTCATAAATTCAGTGCATTCGGGATGTGGATGGTAACCGGTTCGAGGGAGATGAAGCGGTGGCTGCTCTTGTCAATCATTATTCAATGTTTTTAGGCACGGAAGATATGGTCTCTAGCATTAACTTGAATGACATTTTTGTTAATGTGGTTAACCCTGATGCAGCCGAAAATATGGTGAGACAGGTTACGAGTGAGGAAGTAAAGAATGCCATGTTCAGCATAAGTGAGAACAAAGCTCCTGGCTCGGATGGGTATACGTCAGCGTTCTTTAAGCATGCTTGGGAAATAGTGGGTAATGAGGTTACGAATGCAGTTCTAGAATTTTTTGACACTGGCAAAATGCTGAAACAGTTAAATCACACAATTCTAGCTCTTATTCCAAAAGTGGACACTCCTGATTCTGTTCTAGATTATCGTCCTATTTCTTGCTGCAATGTACTCTACAAATGCATTAGCAAGATTATTACGGATAGACTTAAAGGGAGCTTGGAGTCATTGGTTAGTATTAATCAGTCTGCTTTCGTGCCAGGCAGGCGGATTTCTGATAATATTCTCTTAACCCAAGAGCTAATGTCACTTGAATAAAGGGCCTCCCAGATGCGCGTTCAAGATTGATATTCAAAAGGCCTACGACACGGTTAGTTGGTCTTTTCTTAAGAAAATTCTTTATCATTTTGGTCTTCATAGGAAAATGGTGAAGTGGATAATGGCGTGTGTTACCACGGCTACGTATTCTTTGAGTATTAACGGTAATCTTCACGGGTTTTTCAAAGGGAGAAGGGGTCTTCGCCAAGGTGATTCGATGTCCCCATATTTGTTTACTCTTGTAATGGAGGTGCTTACCCTCCTTCTCCAAAATTCAGCTCGCTTAACCACATCATTTAAGTACCATGCTCATTGTATGAAGCAAAAAATAATAAATGTCTCATTTGCTGATGACCTTTTTATTTTTGTTCATGGGAGTGTCTTTTCGGTTAGCAAGATCAAAGCCACGTTGGAGGAGTTCACGAGTATGTCGGGTCTGGTCCCGAGTCCTGCTAAAAGGACGGTATTTTTTTGTAATGTTCCTCAACAGGTCAAGCAGGAAATCCTTAGTGTTATGCCGTTTCAGCAAGGTTCCTTGCCAGTTCGTTACCTAGGTGTGCCGTTGATCATATCGAAGTTAAGTGCAGGGGATTGTAAGCTCTTAATGGACCGAATGGATAAGAAAATTAACAACTGGATGACAAAAACGCTATCCTTTGCTGGCAGATTGCAACTTATCAATTCGGTCCTCTCCTCAATGCATATTTATTGGGCTTCGGTCTTCGTTATTCCGACTCGAGTTATTAATGCTTTAGAGAAGCGTTTAAGGCGATTTCTCTGGAATGCTGGCAATGTTGGTATGGTTAAAGCTAAGGTTGCATGGAATGATATTTGTCTCCCTAAGTCGGAGGGTGGATTAGGAATTCGGTGAGTTGGGGATGTCAACAGAGCTCTTATTACTAATCATATTTGGAGTATCCTAGTTAAAAGAAAATCTCTTTGGGTGCAATGGATTTATGCTCACAAATTGAAGAATCAAAGTTTCTGGGAGGTCCAATGTAGAGGTAGCACGAGTTGGGGATGGAGGAAGATTCTATCCATTCGTAATATTGTTAGACCTTTCTTTTGGAAGGATATTCGGAGTGGAATGCAAACGAATGCGTGGAGCGATAACTGGTGTCACCTTAGTCCCCTCAGGGCTTTTATAACACCGAGACACATTGCTAATGCGGGCTTTAATCTCCAATCTTCTGTTGCGGATTTATTAGATGAGAATGGGCAATGGAAATGGCCTCAAGCATGGTATGATATCTATCCTGTTTTAATTGGATTGACTCTTGATCAACCTAATATGCAGCTTCATGACCGTTTGGTTTGGAAGGATCTGGAGGGTAATGATAGGCACTATAGTTCATTGGAAGTGTGGCAAACCATTCGTTCGCGTAATGATCCTATTAATTGGGGTAGCATGGTTTGGTTCAGCCAATGTATTCCGAGACATTCTTTTTTGTTATGGCTGGTTATAAAGAATAAGTTGAAGACTCAAGATCGGCTGAAAGTTTGGGAAGCGGGTAGTGAAACAAACTTAAGGTTGATGTGTTGCCCCCTATGCCAGTGCGACCGTGACTCACGAGATCATTTGTTTTTCTCGTGTATATTTGCTTCACAGGTATGGAATAATATTAAAACAATGGTGGATATGGATAATGTTAGTGAATCTTGGAGCTCTATTTCGGATTGGATGAACCAGCACTCGAATTCTAAGAAGTTGGAACAAGTTGTGTGTAAATTGGTGCTAGCAGCTTCGGTTTACTTCATATGGCAAGAAAGAAATAACCGGCTATTCTCCCGATTAGAGTGTTCGGCTATTCAGGTGTCCGAGAAGATTAAAAATTCAGTTAGGCTTCAGTTGATGGGTTTCAAGTTTCAAGGTCATGGTGATCATAACAAAGTTCTGAAGAAGTGGCAGATCCCTTCAAGGGCGCTGGATGAGGACCCGGGATAGCTCAGATCCTATGGAGTGTATTTAGTTAGTTTTTAGTTGGCGAGGCCGTGTTTTGGGTTGTGTTTTCGTTTTTACTGTTAGTGATTTTGGCTGGTTGTGTCTGTTTTCTAGTTTTCCTAGTCTTGGTATGCCAAGGCTAGCTGTGTGTGCTATGTCAGGCACACCTTTGTACTTATTGGTTTATTTTATAAAATTTACCGGGGTAACCCTTTACCCAAAAAAAAAAAACGGGTTAGTAGTACATTCATTAACATTGATCACGCCGCTCGGTGGTATGTAATAGCGCTATAGGACTTGACAAATCCCGTTCCCGCTTTCTAGGAATTTCGGAAGGGGAATGACAGAATCCGAATACATTTTTGATAAACCTTGATCCTGATAAGCGTTTATCCGACAGTCTCAAGACTTGAGTGTATGCGATAGACAAACCGTATAAATGTTCATATTGATAAAAGCAATGGTTTTCAAAACATAAATTTTGTTTTAAACTTTTGTTTATTCAAAGACTTTGTTTTGTACATGACATTTGATTAGATAAGACATTTATTTATACATGACATTATGCATTTGGCTTGAGTAAATACTATTTATTCACCATACATGACATGGTTTATACTGGACATTTGACATTGGACATTGGTTACACGTGACATTGACATTTAAACAAGACATTATTTCATGGTTATTAATAAGTGATTTAAATAACGAGACGTGTATAATATGATAGAAGCATGGTGGATACGCCGCTGGTACTTCCTATATATAAGTGCTTTTATTATATTGCATATCGTGGCGTTATCTAAACCACTTCAACAAAGACAAGACATGACACATTTTATACGTATTATTTTCATTTGGTTATTAAATTATCCACATATCATTCTTTTATAACATTTGATTTTCATATGATTTTATAAAAGAAGACATTTTTATAAGGTTCATGACTACTTTTCGTTAAACACTTCTTTTAACCTTTAAAGTCATGAATCTTCAACACTAAACCAATGTTACTCACAGGCATTTTTATGCTGACGTATTTACTTTCACATATGTTTCAGGAGCGATTGTTTGATGTGAGCGAGCTTCACTTAGGGCGACTTGGGCCATAGCAATCTAAAATCAAGAAAGTTATCATCTTTTATGTTATGTGTTTTGTTTGAACTAAGACAATGTAATAATTAAACTTGTAAAACTTAACTTTAATTATCATGTGTTTTGAAACAATAATTCTGCCACACGACTCCCCGACGTTTCCACCGCGGTTTGTTGTTTTACGCGGTCGGGGTGTGACAGAAGAGTGGGTATCAGAGCTCATGGTTATAGGGAATTAGGTTATTAGTAAAATTTTGACCTAGACTATAACCTTTCTAGGACCCTAACACAAGTTACCTTGTGTTTAGATCTTAAAACAATACTATCACCTATCCTTAGGTGATTACCAAAACAAGTACACAAGTCTCAATTTCATTTGAAAATCGATCATCTATCCTTAGATGATTAATTTCTAGGCTTTATACCTTTAAAGTTTTCAAATCTCGTCAAAGTTTGGGTCTTAATAATGTCAACATGTGCAATCTGGAAGGGTGGGTGCCTGTACCCTGAGTTTTCTGTCTAAGGCTAGAGTGTTCGTACAAATCCACATAATCGGACCAGTCACTCTTACCTGGGAACTCTTGGGGTGAGTGTCCACTTATAGGCTAAAGCATGTCTTCATTATGCATTATGTAGACCTATTTACTTTGATTAGTCACTGTGTTGTTTGTTTGTTTTAAGTAATGGACAAATGACCACCTTCCTTTGTGTTGTCGATGTTTTCAATACTCATTTTGATTGTCCTATGTCAATGTCACTGTAACATCTGTGCTTGTAATCATTATGAACAGTTCTATTATCAATAAAACAATGTTATTTGATCCCAATGTTTGTTTGGTTATGTTTTACATTTTTCATGTTTTGACTTTTATTCAATTTCAAACTCTATATCACTTTCTAGAGAGTTATACGCAAACTGGTGCGTAAACGTAGCGAGTTTAATGCGACAAATACTCCGGAACATCAACATATACTTAACATACCTTAAATAACCCTTACATAACTTAGAAATAAGTTTTGAATGCTTTGGTATGGCAAAAACAAGTTAATTCGCTTACAGGGTCTAAACTTGACAAACTGCGAAAGTATGCCAATTTGAACTGTAACGAACATTCCGGAACATGACCATAAGTTAAACATACCATAAATATCCTTTACATAGCTTAGAAATAGGCTTTGAGGGGTCTGGTATGCTAAAATAAACTTTTGGGGTCATTCAGGGACTAAAAGCGTCAAAAAGTGCACAAGTTTGCATTTTCGCGCATAACTTACGTTCTGAATACATCCGGACATCCAAAAATTTATGTAAGCACTAAAATATTTTATTTTAGTGTTTGGCATAAGAAAAATCCATTCGTCACGCCATTTGGATCATTTTTCGCGCTTATGCGCATTCCGTCGTAATTAACCGAACAACGTAACCGTACGGCTAAACGAACCGACACCCGAGATATTTTTGAACACATTTTAAGTTCCCTATACTTTAACTTCATTTTAGAGCTTTGAAATAGGGTTAACGGGGCTTAAATGTGTCAAAAAACGCATCGAAAACCAAGTTTTGAGGTTGCAGGGACTGAAACTGTAAATCTGCCAAACTAGGTCCGTAAGTAGGGGCCAGATGCAGCAAAACGTTTTTTTTTTCAACTGTTAACAGCCCTTAACACTCTCCAAAGGCCAAGTGCCAAGTGTCAAACTCTTATGGTGGATGGCAAATGAGTTACCACAACTTTCCAACAAGTGTACGGCTTAGATCGTGCCCCCTTTTCCAAGAAATGATCCTAACGGTGAACCAAAAACTATAAATACCCACCTCCACCCTTCACTTTTCCTCACAAGAATCTGATCTAATGTGCTCTAAGTTGAAACCTTTGTTTCATACCTGAGCTATTTTGATCTAGATTAGCATTCGGGGACCCTTCGTAAGTGTTCCTTCGTTCTTTTATTGTTTTTCGTGTCCGAAAGTCAAACTTTGTTTGACTTTCTGCATTGACCAGTTTATGGTCAATGCGAACTTCGCAACGTGATTGTAATCACGATGGTTATAGTCCCTTGTGACTATACCTACTGATTACCACGTTGTCTAGGGTCGTAAGGGTAAGCGATCTAATAAATCGCTTATACCTTCGAACCCGACCCATTTGGTCGATCATTAGGATCCGACCAAACACATTAGGTGACCAGAGCATATAGGGAATAACCTTCCGAGGTTATACCTTATGGTCGCTTCGTTTAAGTAGTTGTATGACAGGTAGTTTATATGCCTTAGGTAAATTACCAAAATACCCCTTTGATGCCAAAATTCATTTTAAACATATGTAACATAACTTTTGACATCTAAACTGATTTGACAACAATATTAGACATGTTAAGGCATATGTTACTTGTCATAGGACTAGTTAGGCGGTCCGAACGCGTTTCACGCGAGCGACGCGTTAAAGTAGCATAAGCTACCTAAACGGGTCGTAATGGGTCACGAACACTTAGGTTAAGTTTCGTTTTAGTATGTGGGCTTTGTTAAACCATATTACACGAGTCTCCATACTCGTTTGGTTTACGAACCCGCATTTTATCCGATCTTCTGATATAGGTCCGGTTTATTAACATAGTTACCTATATTAGGTGCCGTTTGATTCCGTGATCTCTAGCATTGCTTGGTGGTTATCTTAGGACTTCTGAGCAATCTCAAGTGAGTACATAGACCCCTCTTTTACTGTTTTCCAAACATTTTGGGGTGAAACACATGTGCCTACTTGTTACTTTCATGCGTTTCATGCTTTCACATCATATGCCTGCTATGTTCATTAGTACATTATAGTACATGATTACATTACATTTCATGCTATGTATGCCCATTGTGTGCGTACTTAGTACATTGTTTTACATCATATTTGATGAGGAGCGATTCCTAAAACAAAAGGCAAAACAGAAATGGTTGGAGGTGGGAGACGCCAATACGGGTTACTTTCATAACGCCATTAAATGCAGGAATCATATTAATAAAATACATTTTATTAAAGATACTAAGGGCAATTCTTATGAAGGAAATCAGGTGGCTAATGCTCTAGTTGAACATTTTAAGTCTTTTTTTGGGCAGCGAAGGAGATGTTACTAAGAAGACGTCGCCGGATATTTTTTCTAGGAAGCTTCCTACAGAGGTGGCAGAGAGTATGGTTCGGGGAGTCACAAAAGAAGAAATTAAAGATGCCATTTTCTCTATAAATGAGAATAAAGCTCCAGGACCAGATGGGTATTCGTCAGCGTTTTTTAAAGGAGCTTGGTCGATAGTTGGGGAGGATGTTACCAAAGCAATAGAGAATTTCTTTGTATCGGGGAGAATGTTACAAGAAATTAATCATACGTTCATTGCCTTAATCCCAAAGGTTAGCAATCCTTCTAATGTTACGGATTTTCGACCTATAGCTTGTTGTAATGTTATTTACAAGGCTATTAGTAAGATTATTACCAATAGACTGTTAGAGGGGTTGCAATCGATCATCAGTGGGAACCAATCGGCCTTTGTCCCGGGGAGAAGAATCTCGGATAATATCCTTATCACGCAGGAGTTAATGCATAACTATCACCGTAGAGCGGGTCCGCCCAGGTGCGCTTTTAAGGTTGATATACAAAAAGCATATGATACGGTTCATTGGGGGTTTCTTGAGGATATTTTGCATGGTTTCGGGTTTCATAATACAATGATTCATTGGATCATGACATGTGTAACTTCAGCTTCGTTTTCTTTAAGCATCAATGGGCACATCCATGGTTATTTTAAAGGTAAACGTGGCCTTAGACAGGGAGATCCGATGTCTCCATTTCTTTTCACTATGGTTATGGAAGTTCTTACGCTAACTCTTCAAAAATCGGTAGAGGAAAGTAATTCATTCAGGTATCATAACAAGTGTCAAAGACAAAAGATTATTAATTTGTGCTTTGCTGATGATCTTCTTCTATTTGCGAGAGGGGAGGTTAATTCAGCGAAAGTTATTATGGAATCTCTGAATATGTTTAGAGACATTTCAGGTCTCGTCCCAAGTATATCTAAAAGCTCAGCGTTTTTTTGTAACGTCTCGGATGGGGTTAAAAATAGAATTTTGCAGTTTATTCCTTTCGAAGAAGGTAAGTTGCCCATTAAATACTTGGGAGTACCGCTGCTAGCATCGAGACTAATGAAGAAGGATTGCAAGGTTCTTGTTGAAAGAGTGAATAATAAAATCACGAACTGGAAGAACAAATTCTTGTCTTTTGCAGGTAGATTACAATTAATCAGATCGGTTCTGTCATCTATTCATGTTTACTGGGCGTCGGTTTTTGTTCTTCCGGCTGCCATCATGAAAGAACTTGAAACGAAAATGAAGTGGTTCCTGTGGGGTCGAGGTTTGATATCTAAAGGCAAGGCAAAAGTTGCGTGGAAGGAAGTTTGTTTACCGCGGAATGAAGGAGGGTTGGGTATAAAGCGGGTGGCTGATGTAAACCAGTCGCTGATTACATATCACCTCTATAGTATTATTTCGCGAAGGGATTCTATTTGGACTAACTGGGTGCTTGATAACAGACTGAAACAACGGAGTCTTTGGGATGTTCCGCTGAAGTCTAGTGCTCCGTGGGGTTGGAAAAAACTTCTCAGGTGTAGGGAGAAGGTGCGACATTTGTTCTGGACTAAAGTGGGTAACGGCAAGAGTACGTTCTTATGGCATGACAAATGGTCTGATGATTCGCCGTTGGGAACCATGGTAACTCCGAGACATATGTCTCAGCATGGCTTTACTATAGTTTCAAAGTTGGCGGATGTTGTTCAAGAGGGTACTTGGAGATGGCCTGATGAGTGGAGGACTATATACCCTTCTTTATTTCAGCTTTCAGCGGTCGAGCTAAACCGGAATCGGGAAGATGTGGTTATGATTAGGAAATCGGATGGGAATCTAGATGAGTACTCTACCAAAGAAATATGGGAGGCAATCAGATCTAGAGGTTCCGATGTAGCTTGGGTGGATGTTGTTTGGTCAGCGTTTAATATACCAAAACATTCATTCCTTTGCTGGTTGATTTTCAAGAAGAAATTATGGACTCAAGACCGAATGTTAAACTGGAATCACAACATTACTCGATCAATGAACATGATTTGCTGCTTACTTTGTTATAATGGTGTTGATTCTCATGAACATTTGTTCTTCGAATGCAAGTATTCTAGTAAAGTGTGGTCTGCTATTAAAGAGAAAGGGGGTATGCAGGCTCTTTCGGAGAAGTGGGAGGACATCAGCCAATGGTTGGTCCCGAAAGCGAGATCCAAGTTGGTTTATATGGTAACGAATAAATTGCTTATCTCAGCCACGGCGTATTATGTATGGCAGGAGCGTAATACCAGATTCTTTAAAAACCAGCTTCGTCCACCGGAACAACTTATAGATTTCATACTTCAAACTGTGAGAATGAAGCTGATGACGTTCAAGTTTAAAAGGAGTGCTCCAGTTCAGGCGTTCTTAGAAGAATGGAAGCTGAAAGAAGTTGATAGGTTTGGAAATGACTAGGGTCTAGTTTGGTTTGCTTCTAGTTGTTTTGCTTTTGGCTGTTTTCTTGTTTACTTATATGTGGCCTGTCACATATAAGAATTAGGGGGCATTTCGGCCTCTCTACTTGTACTGTTAATTTTTGTTTATAATAGAATCACCGGGGTAACCCTTTACCCAAAAAAAATATATTTCATGCTATGTATGCCCATTGTGTGCGTACTTAGTACATTGTTTTACATTACATTTCATGCTATATATGCCCATTGTGTGCATACTTAGTACATTGTTTTACATTATATTTCATGCTATGTATGCCCATTGTGTGCATACTTAGTACAATTGTTTACATCACATGCTTATATTTTGGTATGACATTTGGTTTGTTTAACATGGAACAATACATTCATTAACATTGATCACGCCGTTCGTTAGTAGGTAGTGGTACCATAGGAATTGACAACTCCCGTTCCTGAAATCCTGGGTTTGTTTGGATTGGAAGGAATGACCGAATTCGATATACATAACTTAGATAAACCTTTAATTTGTTTAAGGGTTTATCACCACAGTCTCAAGGCTTGGATGTATGCATTTTCACAATACCGCGTAAATGTTTATATCAGTAAAGCATGCATTTGTTACACAAAACATAACTTTGATTTAAACCATGTTTTACTTCAATACCTTGTTTTTGTGCATTTTACATATGGTTTAGTTGATATATTTCACTTACCATACATGATATTTTTGGGTAAACATTACATGATCTACATTAACATAAACATTTTGACATTGATATACACATTTAGTGGTTTACATTGGACATAGACATTTCAATATGGTTTACACATTAACACATGACAATTCATTTATACATGAACAATTTACATTGATGGTTGGTTTGGGTAAATGATTCGAGTAACGAGGCGTGTGTAATATAATACAGGCATGGTGGATACGCCGCTGGTACTTCCTATAAATTAGTGTTTGTATGATATTTCATGTTGTAGCGTTACTTAAATCATTTCAATATTTGACATATTACATTTTACATAAACAACTTATTTTCACAAGACATTGATTTACAAAACAACTTATCTTATACAAACTCATTTTTACTTGGTTATTCATTTAACCTTACATTATTCTCTTATTTATACATATCATTGCTTTTTAATGATTTACAAAACAAAACAACTTACAAGGTTCATGACTGACTGTTATTAAACAATTTTTCCTAAACTTATAAGTCATGAATCCTATTTTCACAAAACCTATGTATCTCACAGGCATTTTTATGCTGACGTACCTATTTTCACATGTGTTTTCAGGAGCTTTTCCGTAGGATGATGATCGTGACACTAGGGCGGACCTGTGCCTTAGAGACATAAAATGAAGATAGACTTAGTTTAATTATGTTCTGAACTCTTTATTTCCTGTTTAAGACAATGTAACTCTTATGTTTATAAATAAAATTACAACTTTGAATGCCATGGTTATGAAACAATTAATTCTGTCTCAACACTCCCCGACGTTTCCGCCGCGGTTGCATGTTATACGCGGTCGGGGTGTGACAGAAGAGTTGGTATCAGAGCCAATGGTTATAGGGAATTAGGTTATTAGTAATTCTTTGACCTAGACTATAACCTTTCTAGGACCCTAACACAAAGTTATCTTGTGTTTAGATCTTAAAACATACATATCACCTATCCTTAGGTGATTATCAAAACAAAAACCAAAATTTTCCGACACGATTTTTGAAAAACAATCTTCTGTTTTTGGATGATTTATTACAAGGTTTTGAACCCTCTATTGTAAGGTTTTGAACCCTCTGTTATATGGTTTTGAACCCTTCCAGTTTGGTTTTTGGCCTTGTGCCTTCAAATTTTCAAAATCTCGTCAAAGTTTTGGGTTCTAAATAGTGTGAACACGTGCAAACTGGAAGAGTGAATGCCTGTATTCTGGGTTTTCTGTCTAGGCAAGCAATTCGTATATATCTCATCAGACGCGAGACCAGTTGTGCTTACCTGGGAATTCTTGGGATGAGTGTTCACTTATAGGCGAGCATGTCTTCACGATACATTATTTTTTATCCATTTACTTTGATTAGTCACTGTGTGTCATTTGTTAGCTTGGTAATGCGGACGAATGACCACCATCTTTGCTTTTGTTAATTTTGTTTCATCTCATTCTCTTCATCCAATCATCTCACTCGTTCCCTTTCATGTTTTCCTCTTTTAGAATGCCTCCTCGACGCGAAAACCAGATAGCGACTGCCGAACTGGCAGAAATCATTGCGCAGCAGATGGCTGCTCAATTCCCAAATCTCTTTGCTCAATGGAACCAAGCCAACAACAACAACAATGCTCCATGCAAATACAAGGATTTTAACTCGGCTAAACCACTCAAGTTTAGTGGTTCTGAAGGAGCGACTGGGCTTCTTCAATGGTTCGAGAGCATTGAGAATACTTTCCGTCATGTTCAGTGTCCGGATAATAGCAAGGTCAAGTTTTCTTCGAGCGTGTTTCAGAAGAGGGCTCTTACATGGTGGAATGGGGTAATGAGAGACCATGGTGCAGAAGTTGCTCTAGCACAGACATGGGCGGAACTTAGAGCTCTTATGATGAGGGAGTTTTGTCCTCGTCATGAACAATGAGCGTTGGAGAAGGAGTTTGATGACTTGAAACAAGATAGTGGCGAGCACAGGGCATATACTGATAGGTTTGAGGAGTTGAGTCTGCTTTGCCCAACGATGGTTACCCCACTTGACAAGGCTATCGAAAGATACATCGACGGCCTACCTGATTCAGTACAAGACATCATTACTGGTAGTAACCCTGCCACACTCCATCAGGCGATCGAGTTATCAGCGACATTGACTGAGTCGCAGATTCGGAAGAATAAGTTACACAGGAAGGGTGACAAGGGCAAGAAACAGACATCTGACAAAGAAGATAGCAAGAAAGGTCAAAACAAGAATGGAAAGGGTTTGTATGAATCAATGGACTCTTGTTTGTTAAATAATGCATGCTTGAATGAACATGACCTCCTTTGTGAAAAGTATGAATCTTGGTAGGATAACATGTTAGTGAGGTGTTTCGAATGGCTAAAGGATGATAGTTTAGGATTGTTTATGACTATCCGATTTATGCTAGATATTAATGATGGTTTACGAGATTGCCTTGATTATGTGTTATGAGTTCTTGTTCACAAAATGCATGATTATGTGTAGGATGAACATGTTGAATGAATATGAAAAACCCTAAAAGATGAACTGTATGAATATGATATGAAGATTTAAATTGTTGCATTTGATCCATTTGATCAAGGTTTTAGACAAGAAAACATGTTTGTGTGATTTGGTTGGATAGTACACAATATCATGAAATCAGAATTCTATTGGTTAGTACAATTCTTGGCAGGGTTCTAGAAACAGCAGGTGTGCGAGTCGAGACCTCCGGTTTCGACTCGAGACCGCAGTGATTGCGACTCGAGACCCTGACTAAACAACTTGAGACAGACTGCAAGGACTCGAAACCAGCAAGGTCTTGACTCGAGACCTCATGATCTCGACTCGAGACTGAACTCGAGACCTCCGAAGTGGCAACTCATGCCTGCACAGCTCGAGACCAGCCAATTGCGACTCGAGACCTCTTGGTTGCGACTCGAGACCGCATGTTCTCGAGTCGAGACCACCTAGTCTCGACTGGATTGCTTATCTCTGTTATTGGGCCACATTCGTGACAACGTGTTTTGGGCTTTCGATCTGTATTACTGTTGCTGTGTACTGTTATGGATAGCTGTTAGAGCAGGCCCAATAACTTAATGGATAGTTGTATATCATGCATGCTATGTGTTAGATACGTGTAGGATATACGTGACTTGTGTATACCCAACCTGACTATACTGATAACCATGTTAGGACCTGGTGACCAACGTGTTTGACCAAGTAACAAATCTACCGAGCAACCTAAGGTGAGTTCACACACTAAAAGCATGCGTCCCAAGGAGGGACACGAACAAACTAAAGAATGCTTTCAAACTAATATTTCCGGGGGAAAATGCTAATGGGTACTCTTAAATTACTATATCCGGGGGAGATACGTTTGGGTATTATTTATAAATCACAACTAGCAAAACTAAACGAATCTCTATCATGTAAAGTCCCTGCTTATAGTACCGATTAATCGCCGGGGGCGAACGGGTTATTAGTTAGTTGATAGCGCTATTAGGTTTGACAACCTCACACCGTGACCGGGGGAGATCGGGCGTGAACTAGTAGACCTTGCATCTTGGTCAATGACGATAGACATTGACCTGGGGCACAAAATATTCTCGTCAACAGTTTCGGTAACGTCAGTTTAGTAGCTTTCATATGGGGTAGCTCTCCATGACGTGATTATAAATGCTTTATCTAAACAACCTACATTTTTCGAAAAGTTAAAACTGGACACCTCGTGAACTCGCCAACATTATGTTGATACCCTACTGCATGCTTTGAGGTACCCCGTGACTCAGGAGCTTACGACTTGGGGAAGTGTAGTGGTCGTCTAAGCCCGTGTGTTGGGTTCTAAATAACTTGAACTATGAACTTTGTTTAAACCCAAAAAAAACTTTGTTTAAACTGTTTTGCCTACGCTTCCGCTACTCCTTAAACTGTTATTTGAAATTAAACTTTTGAACTTTAAACTATGATGTTTACTAACTATTATGGTTGGTGATCATTCTTACTATTAACTAATGCTCAGTATAATTGATGGCTGGATCCTGGTCAGTCACGCCTCCAAGCGGTGGTATTCCGCATGTGGGTTTTGGGGGTGTGACAGTATTCCTCGTCATGCCTTTCTTATGTGGCTTATAGTGTCACACCCCGAAATTATCAGAGCTGGCGTGACTGGACTGGTATCTTCATTGCACAGCGGAAGCAAATAAGCTAAGTCTTTCTAGGAATTGAACGCCCGCTAAGTACTCAAGTCTCCAATGGTTCTCCTATTCCGACCGTGCCATGTCTTAGAAATGCAACCTGAGAAAGAACATGCGAGAAAAATCAACATAAAGTTGAGCGAGTTCATAGTTTGTTTGTAAAAGATTTGAAATAAATCTTTTGAGTTGTGAAAGGTTTGAGATAAATCCTTTGAGTTGTGAAAGATTTGAAATAAATCTTTGGAATAACCGGTTTTTGAAGTAGTATTGAGAAAATGAATTTAAAAACCATTTTCTTGCAAAGTTATATGGAAACGTTGTGTTTGTAACACGTTATGTTCATAAAACCATGTTTTTGTAATGTTCGTATAATCATCAATGCCCACCCTGACTTTGACCCGCATAATCCTATGCCTTAAATTTTGTATAAAACATGGTATTTAATTTGTATGAACAAGTATGTTTCGTAAGTATAAAGTTCCTGGTATGTAGCAGTGTAAGAGGACTTGTGATCACCAATGGTTTGCAAGGCCAATGGCATGTGTGAAGTGCAAGTAGGAAGACTCAAACCTAGCAAATTTATGCGTTGGGCACAAAGTCACCCCGAGGTCCGTTCTGTTTGGGCCTGGGGCTGGGCTCGCTACACCCAGATAGATCTACCGCTCCTGTCCCTCGGTCCTACCCTGAGGATTAATGGCCTCAAGTTTCCGCCTACCCACTCACATGATCGGAATAATACACCTCCTTACGCTAACCATACCGTGTATAAAAATGTCTGTAATCATTGTACTTTACCCCAGTCTCTAAGACTGATCCTCCCCAGCCACTAAGGCTGATCCTCCCCAACCACAAAGGCTGGCTCCTCATTCTATATATATTATCACCAATTGATCCGTCTTTAGTCATGAAAACCATTCACATTTTGATAATACTCATTTGTTTTGTAAAAACCGGTATGTTTAGTATAAACCTTTCGTAAATCATTTGAGTTCCTCGAAATCCCTTCGTAATATGATTTAGAGATACGAGTTTTGCATTTGTTCTAAACTTTGTTTGCTTTTGCAAAACGTGCATGTCTTTCCACCCCGAAAACATTTATAAAAAAATGTAAAGCCGTAAAAAGTGGGGTTATGAACTCACCTGAATATTCCTGTGCGAAGCTAGCTAAATACGACTTCGTGATGTCGTTTCCAAGACGAGACTCGCTAGCGTGCATTCTACAATATTCCTAACACGGAATATCTAATAAGTTTCTAAATAAAAGCGGTAAATAGTCTACGTGTCACCGAGCTCTACCGAATCGTAAATCGAACGATTTAACGGTAAATTGTCACCTTAAAAGAAGCGAAGAAGTTATACTTGTGTAGTTCGTTCATTCGTCGGTATTTAAGAAGTCTTGAAAAGACTTAGTTCTCGAGAGGTTTAAAAATAGATAAATACTTATATAAATATACCGTTATCATCGCTTTAGACGTCTCGAGTAGTCGTACGTGGATAAAAAGAATATTTGTACGAAAATATCATATATCAAACTCGTATGCGATATTATATGATTTATCGTGTGCCGTTTAGGCGTATAAAATTGTCACACCCCCAAAAATCCACATGCGGAGTACCACCGCTTGGAGGCGTGACCGACCAGGATCTTAGCCACTAATTATTTTGAACGGATTAGTTATTGTTATGAACATTAGCATAATTAGTGACCTAATTTAAATTTTTTTCAAAACATAGTTTAAGTTCACAGCGGAAGGGAAAAGAATACATATCATAATTTAAACCCGCAAGTTGTTCATACGAAACTTACGAACCACGCACTCCATCCGATTGCAACGTCCGTCCAGAGCTGTATCGAGCAACCTGCAAAGCATGCAGTAGAGTGTCAACATAACGTTGGCGAGTTCACGTGTTTGTAGTTATCCAGTTTTTAATTCCAAAAACTTGTTTTAACCAGTTAATTTATCCGTTTATACATGCGATGGGGAGCTACCCCATAAGTAAGCGACTAAACTGTTTTTACAATACCGAATACTATTCATCCGTACGTTTCCGTAGAGTGCCCCGTTTGTCAATGTTCTATCATCATTGACGGTTGCCAGAGTACATTAGTTCACGACCGATCCCATACCTTGGCACGGTGTGAGGTTGGTGAGACCTAAATAGCGCTATCAACTAATAACCCGTTCGCCTGGCCCCGGCGACTAATCGGTATTAAGAAGTGAGGACTTGAGTGATAGAGTTTTGTTTAGTGTTGCTTGTTGCATCCAGTATAAACAGTAATTAACTAAAAGTTCCCAGTAACAAGGGAAGTAAGTAAGTTTGTTCCCAGTAACAAGGGAAGAAAAGTAAGTTTGTATCCCTCATAAGGGGATAGCGTTGTTACCCGTATCCCACGCAAGGAGATAGAAATACCGTATCCCGCACAAGGAGATAGTAAGCAATCCCAAACCAGGAAAAGTGTTTTGTTCCGTTTCCCAATCCACCGGGAACGCATGCTTTAAGTAAAAGTAGTGAACTCACCTTTGCTTTGCTCGGTAATTAATTTACTCGTGTTACGTTGGCCAACCATACCCTATTATGGTTATTAAATATTTATTAGGTTCGTATGCAAGTAATGTCACGTATAACTACACGTATCTAACACATAGCACTAAGTCATACTAGCATATACGTTATTGGGCCTATCCTAGCATGCAAACAGTTAAATAGTAACAGTTAAACATTAATAGTAACACGTAGTTCAAAACATCAGTTTGTGCGGCCCAATAACTAAGCAGAGTAGTCCAGTCGAAACCGGGTGGTCTCGACTCGAGAACAAGAGGTCTCGAGTCGCAACCATGAAGTTCCGAGTCGCAACCAGACGGTCTCGAGTTGTCATGTTTTGGTTGCGAGTCGCAACCGGGCGGTCTCGAGTTGTCATGTTTTGGTTGCGAGTCGCAACCGGGGGTTTCGAGTCGCAACCGGAGGTTTCGGCTTGTCATGTTTTGGTCTCGAGTCGCAACCTTACGGTCTCGACTCGCAACCACCACCGAAGCTTCTAGACCCCTTATCCAACTTGCACGAACCAATCAAATTTCATTAACATGTTTCATCCTACCGTACAATCACTAGATCAGATCAAAACAACAAATTTCAAATATTCAAATCATCTTCAAACAGTTCATCTAAGCAGACAATTACCAAACGACTTCGAATTTATCAATTACTAATAAGAAAGCATATGAACATTCAAACTATTAATTCAATCATTTTTCATAAAAACCCCAAATCTGATCGACTCACAAGCATGCTTTTACATCAGTTTAAACATAAATTAATAACCTTCAGCCCACAACTAAAATTATACATTATACATAACTAATATTATCAAACAGCCCATCATCCCTAAATTCAAACTTGTTTACGTGTATTTCTTTCATTTCACCAATCATCACAAACAATCCCCCCATAATTATTAGTTACATATCACCTAGATAGTTGACCTTAACCATAATTCCAAACGGTTTATTGCTATCATACAGGTTATCCACAATTATTCTTTTGACTGAGAGCCACTAGAATTTAAGATATGCATTTCAAAACAACACATGCTACATCATATAGACATTTTATACAAAAGAATCATATCATTGTGAGCATCAGTAATAACCAAAGAATATGAATATGCACTACATCCGTAAACCCCAATCATGTGCACACTTTTCTTATTCCAATTTTACAAGTCTATTATCATAATCTATTACCAATCACAGATAATCATGGAGGATAAGAATACAAAACTAACATATTGCAAACATTAAGTAAATAAAAACAACTTGTCAGTTCTATTTTGGTCATTATCACTAGTAAAAAAAATCATTGATCATTCAACACACATTTTCCATTTTGTAATGTACAACCACAGAGGATTTAAAACAATCACAGCTGAATATAAACTGACCGAGTGACCCGTCGCCGGTTGTGACCGCTGCTGTCGTTCGTTTCCGTCACCGGGCCGCTGCTGGACCTCCGTCTCAGGCCCCAGCACCTCCTGACGGGAGGTATCGCTCTCACTTTACGTCTGTTCGCTGTAGTGTTGCTGCTGATGTGAGGCTCCAAGAACGGCAGCGCCGCCGTGACTGAGTTGACCGGAGAAAAGAGAGGAGTAGGGAGAGATGAAGACCGAGAAGGTGGGGGGGTATTGGCGGTGCAGGGGAGTGGCGTGGTCGTCAGCAGGAGTCGCCGGAGTAGTAGAGAGGAATGAGGAGTGTGTGTTCGGCTGCAATTGCTTGTAGGGTTTGGGGTTTTTGAAGCAAAGATGAAAGGGATGAGGAGGTTAGTGAGGTTTTATAGGCTAGGGTTTTAGGAGATGGGTTTTTGGGTTGGACTTGGGCCGGGTATGCTAGTCCGCGAAATATCGTTTGTGTGTCTTAATATAAAAACGGGTTCGTTCCAAAACGCGCAACCACTTATACTATTTATTTTATATACGAGTGTGTTACGTCAAATATGTTTGGTTCGGGTCGACGGTTAAACGGTACGTTCCTCTCGTCGTGGTTATTATTATTAGATAAATAATAATAACAGTACTAATAATAATAGTAATAATAATAATAATAATAATAATAATAAAATAACGATAGAATGCTCGTCTCTCTACGATCAGGGTCAAGGGTTCGAGTTGTCACATTCTCCCCATGTTACAGGAATTTCGTCCTCGAAATTTAAGCTAAGACATACGATTCGCTCTAATTATGGACTCGCTGATAACAAAGTGTCATACGTACATACTCGTAGTTCACAAAAGTTCACAAAACAAACATGTAATCCACATAGCACATAAGGTCACATAGCGTAGACGGTCAAGTAGCATAAGATCCCAAGAGTTTGTACGTATTTCACATAGTATAGAATTTCACAAAATTAATTATGACATCCAAGAAACGTACAGGAAAACCCGAAGTGTCACATTATCCCCAAGTTCAGGAAATTTCGTCCCGAAATTTAGCGCGTAGCCACTACCAAGCTAGTGTGTTTGTACGTTTTCGTGGGGCGTCACATCATCCCCCTTGTTGGTTTGAAATTTCTCCCTGAAATTTAGCGGTAGCCTCAGCGCTGGAGGTAATGTTTGTAAACAACTGGGGATACATGCACATCATCTGGTTTTCCCGTTCCCAGGTAAGCTCCGGGCCACAGCGCGAGATCCAACGAACTCGGTCTGTTAGCATATTATACCACGCTTGAGGGTTTTGATTTCTCGGTTCTTGATCTCAACCGGTTCCCCAACGAAGCGTAGTTTGTTGCTGGTCACGAGTTCCTAAAAAGGACAACGAATGTTTCATCTGACAGACACTTCTTTAGACTAGGCACGTGAAGGACGTTGTGTACCGCACTCAGCTCTTCAGGCAGGTTTAGCCCGCAAAGCTACCTTACCGATCCTTTCGGCAATTTCGAACGGTCCAATATATCGCGGATTAAGTTCGTCCCGTTAGCCAAAATGTACAACACCCTTCAAGGGTGTACTTTAAGTAGAACCCAATCTCCGACTAGGAGTTCTAGAGGTTTCCTACGCTTACCCGCGTAGCCTTTCTGATGGTCTGGAGCTGCCGCCATGCGTTGTCTATTCTGGGCAATCCTACCCGTTGTGTCAAGTGTGAGCTCTGGGCCGGTAATTTGGCTTCCACCCAACACAGAGGTGACCGGCATCTGTGTCCGTGCAATGCCTCAAATGGTGTCGCCTAAATGCTAGTGGGAAGAGATTTCTACAAAAGTCAAGTGTCTCTCGTTTTCCCAAAGTTGGTAACATATGCTCCCAACATGCTTTCAAGGGTTTCGGGCATGCGTTCGGTTGACCACCCATCCGTATGTAGTAAACAGCGCGCATGTCTAACAGTGAGCCAATTGAGTAAAGTCTGCGACGAATCGGATGCAAAATGTGGGTTTCGATCCAAAGTGATAGAAGTCGGCACTCTGTGCCCCGCATCCACTTCTATCAAGTAGATGGTTGCAAGTTCGAGAGCTTGTCGGTTTCTTCGATCGTGTAAAGGTACCGGCAATTATTTCATCGATGCCCTGGGATAGGGGAGGATAGGAGCACCTCACAGCTTATCTTTCAACTGTCGGAACGGCGAATTGCTGACATTCCTCCATGGTTAGGTGATGCTCCTCCGAGTTTAAAACGTGAGGAGTTGCGTATACGGTCGAGAAATGCGGGCTTTGCGACGATAAAAGTCGTGTATTGAAAACTTAGCGCAAGGCGGTTTGGGTCGTAGAAGTACAAGGGTAGAGCATAGGAGTCGTCCTGATTCCCACTCGTTTTCGGGATAGGTTCGGGCGTCGTCGAAAGAAACCAGTGTCGAATTTTGACAGGATGGAATAAATTCGAGTGTCGTAATTAGGTGTTGATCGTATCGAGTTCGAAGAACAGTGCTTGCGATACCCGTTACCCTCGGGGTATCCTTGGCTCGTTGCTCCGACGAGTAACATTCGTAGGAAGTAATTCGTCCAAACGGAGATTTGTGCAGGGTAGAGTAGGATAAGGATCATGGAATCCGTGAAACATAACACGAGTAGCGAGATAATGCAAGAGGGGTAGTCAAAATTGATGCGTTTAACTTGAGACAAAGCATAAAGGCTTTGGGATCGGCAATGGGGATTTATCTGATGTTGATGAGGTAGCTGGTCGTACACAAGTTGTATGCAGTTATAATTAAAGAACTTCGCTTGACGATAAGAAGTGTTTCGTCGATGTGGTTAGCACAATAAGAAGCAGCTAGGGAGGGATGGTTGTCGTGCAGGTTTGTAGGCTTTAGGATCTACTAAGATGTCTGGCAGGATGTGATTCCTCAAACAGGTAGGAAATCAAGCTCGAGTGGATGGTTCTAAGTCGTGCGAATGAGTTCGGAGTAGCGCTTGCATCATCGGGGGGGGGGGGGGGGGGGAGGGGGGTTCGATCTGAAACTGTGAAAACAGGTTTTCGGGAAAGTACGATTGAAGTAACACGTTGTTGAATTTCAAGGACTAAAAAGTTTCTTGACTAAAGGTCGAGTTTGAATTCACCAAACTGAAGAGAGATCTGGTCAAGGTTTCTATACGAAGAAACGTGGTTGTCGTGATAGAGAAACGTTAGAAGCGGGGATACCATCCTAAGCAATAATTTTTGGTCCGTACGAAAGCTAGCGAAAGGATTCACAGGATCAGAAAAGTCATCAAAGAATAACGGTTCTGGTGAATGAAGGATAAGGTAAGCATCTAGGTCACCGTACTAGTAGGTGGGTTGAATGGCTCGTATCCTCGTCTTGCCACGCCTCCAAATACGCCGGTTTGTAAGATATCACTTCGTTGGGTTTTGGGGTGTGCTAAGGTATAAGGTTGAACTGGAATAAGGTTTCACCATGTAACGAGGAATTAGGGGAAATAACTTTGCGGTCGATGGAAGGGTGATTCGATTGCTGGCACTACAATGAGAAGCATACACCGCGTATGCTTTTCGTGTTCGAGACGTGCAAACAGAAATCCGAAAAGTGTAGGCTTACAAGAATGCTTCAAGAATCTAGGTGATCAGTCGTATGAGGGAACAAGTCTCACTACTTAAGTCGAGAAAAGAAATACGCAAGTAAAAAGGATGCGAATGACGTCGTCGTTCTTTCTAATATTTCACGATATAGGGGTGGCTTCCCTTCGTCGGTTCGTTCTCGTAACTTCTCTGTGTGCTTCGTAGCAGGCCTTCCCTGGGCAGGCCTATCGAGTGAACGTCCCTCGCGTCGAGTGGCAGTCCAGGGATGATATCAGGAAATACGTGGACGAGTGCTTGGAATAAATGGGTTCCCTGCCCATAGTGTATTGTGGTTTCGAACCAGGTTTAGGAGGACTCGCTCCTGTTTAACACGTAACACGCTAGCCTAGCCTTCGTATGATCCACTGTGTTAAATACTAAATATACGCACATATATGCTAATTATATACATACACACATGCGTATTCACACACATAAGTTATGCACAAGTAAAAGTTCGTTAGTCTACCATTACCAGGTGAGCATCTGAAGTTGACGAACCTTGCAATCCGGAGTGTGGTGTCGTTGTGGTTCACACTAAAGAACGGTTATAGTCTGGTTTCCATATAAAAATATTTTTATTTCCCAAGCCAAAAATATTTTATATTTAAAACCTAGTTCGCTATAACCAATGGCTCTGATACCAATCTGTCACACCCCCAAAAATCCACATGCGGAGTACCACCGCTTGGAGGCGTGACCGACCAGGATCTTAGCCACTAATTATTTTGAACGGATTAGTTATTGTTATGAACATTAGCATAATTAGTGACCTAATTTAAATTTTTTTCAAAACATAGTTTAAGTTCACAGCGGAAGGGAAAAGAATACATATCATAATTTAAACCCGCAAGTTGTTCATACGAAACTTACGAACCACGCACTCCATCCGATTGCAACGTCCGTCCAGAGCTGTATCGAGCAACCTGCAAAGCATGCAGTAGAGTGTCAACATAACGTTGGCGAGTTCACGTGTTTGTAGTTATCCAGTTTTTAATTCCAAAAACTTGTTTTAACCAGTTAATTTATCCGTTTATACATGCGATGGGGAGCTACCCCATAAGTAAGCGACTAAACTGTTTTTACAATACCGAATACTATTCATCCGTACGTTTCCGTAGAGTGCCCCGTTTGTCAATGTTCTATCATCATTGACGGTTGCCAGAGTACATTAGTTCACGACCGATCCCATACCTTGGCACGGTGTGAGGTTGGTGAGACCTAAATAGCGCTATCAACTAATAACCCGTTCGCCTGGCCCCGGCGACTAATCGGTATTAAGAAGTGAGGACTTGAGTGATAGAGTTTTGTTTAGTGTTGCTTGTTGCATCCAGTATAAACAGTAATTAACTAAAAGTTCCCAGTAACAAGGGAAGTAAGTAAGTTTGTTCCCAGTAACAAGGGAAGAAAAGTAAGTTTGTATCCCTCATAAGGGGATAGCGTTGTTACCCGTATCCCACGCAAGGAGATAGAAATACCGTATCCCGCACAAGGAGATAGTAAGCAATCCCAAACCAGGAAAAGTGTTTTGTTCCGTTTCCCAATCCACCGGGAACGCATGCTTTAAGTAAAAGTAGTGAACTCACCTTTGCTTTGCTCGGTAATTAATTTACTCGTGTTACGTTGGCCAACCATACCCTATTATGGTTATTAAATATTTATTAGGTTCGTATGCAAGTAATGTCACGTATAACTACACGTATCTAACACATAGCACTAAGTCATACTAGCATATACGTTATTGGGCCTATCCTAGCATGCAAACAGTTAAATAGTAACAGTTAAACATTAATAGTAACACGTAGTTCAAAACATCAGTTTGTGCGGCCCAATAACTAAGCAGAGTAGTCCAGTCGAAACCGGGTGGTCTCGACTCGAGAACAAGAGGTCTCGAGTCGCAACCATGAAGTTCCGAGTCGCAACCAGACGGTCTCGAGTTGTCATGTTTTGGTTGCGAGTCGCAACCGGGCGGTCTCGAGTTGTCATGTTTTGGTTGCGAGTCGCAACCGGGGGTTTCGAGTCGCAACCGGAGGTTTCGGCTTGTCATGTTTTGGTCTCGAGTCGCAACCTTACGGTCTCGACTCGCAACCACCACCGAAGCTTCTAGACCCCTTATCCAACTTGCACGAACCAATCAAATTTCATTAACATGTTTCATCCTACCGTACAATCACTAGATCAGATCAAAACAACAAATTTCAAATATTCAAATCATCTTCAAACAGTTCATCTAAGCAGACAATTACCAAACGACTTCGAATTTATCAATTACTAATAAGAAAGCATATGAACATTCAAACTATTAATTCAATCATTTTTCATAAAAACCCCAAATCTGATCGACTCACAAGCATGCTTTTACATCAGTTTAAACATAAATTAATAACCTTCAGCCCACAACTAAAATTATACATTATACATAACTAATATTATCAAACAGCCCATCATCCCTAAATTCAAACTTGTTTACGTGTATTTCTTTCATTTCACCAATCATCACAAACAATCCCCCCATAATTATTAGTTACATATCACCTAGATAGTTGACCTTAACCATAATTCCAAACGGTTTATTGCTATCATACAGGTTATCCACAATTATTCTTTTGACTGAGAGCCACTAGAATTTAAGATATGCATTTCAAAACAACACATGCTACATCATATAGACATTTTATACAAAAGAATCATATCATTGTGAGCATCAGTAATAACCAAAGAATATGAATATGCACTACATCCGTAAACCCCAATCATGTGCACACTTTTCTTATTCCAATTTTACAAGTCTATTATCATAATCTATTACCAATCACAGATAATCATGGAGGATAAGAATACAAAACTAACATATTGCAAACATTAAGTAAATAAAAACAACTTGTCAGTTCTATTTTGGTCATTATCACTAGTAAAAAAAATCATTGATCATTCAACACACATTTTCCATTTTGTAATGTACAACCACAGAGGATTTAAAACAATCACAGCTGAATATAAACTGACCGAGTGACCCGTCGCCGGTTGTGACCGCTGCTGTCGTTCGTTTCCGTCACCGGGCCGCTGCTGGACCTCCGTCTCAGGCCCCAGCACCTCCTGACGGGAGGTATCGCTCTCACTTTACGTCTGTTCGCTGTAGTGTTGCTGCTGATGTGAGGCTCCAAGAACGGCAGCGCCGCCGTGACTGAGTTGACCGGAGAAAAGAGAGGAGTAGGGAGAGATGAAGACCGAGAAGGTGGGGGGGTATTGGCGGTGCAGGGGAGTGGCGTGGTCGTCAGCAGGAGTCGCCGGAGTAGTAGAGAGGAATGAGGAGTGTGTGTTCGGCTGCAATTGCTTGTAGGGTTTGGGGTTTTTGAAGCAAAGATGAAAGGGATGAGGAGGTTAGTGAGGTTTTATAGGCTAGGGTTTTAGGAGATGGGTTTTTGGGTTGGACTTGGGCCGGGTATGCTAGTCCGCGAAATATCGTTTGTGTGTCTTAATATAAAAACGGGTTCGTTCCAAAACGCGCAACCACTTATACTATTTATTTTATATACGAGTGTGTTACGTCAAATATGTTTGGTTCGGGTCGACGGTTAAACGGTACGTTCCTCTCGTCGTGGTTATTATTATTAGATAAATAATAATAACAGTACTAATAATAATAGTAATAATAATAATAATAATAATAAAATAACGATAGAATGCTCGTCTCTCTACGATCAGGGTCAAGGGTTCGAGTTGTCACAAAAATAAATATGAAAGGTTATATTTATTTTATAAAAGAATCTTCGAGTTATTTGAAGTCTGTAATAAATAAATAGATAAACGCTATCTATTTTATAAGGGAAATCGTGTCGTTTATTACTCCAAATAAATATATAAACTATATTTATTTTAGCAAAATAATCGTCGTGTCATTGATATTTGAAATAAATATAAACTATATTTATTTTTATGTAACGAATTCGTGTTACGCGATGCTTGAAATAAATATATATACTATATTTATTTATAAAAAGATTCGAGTTCGTTTGAAATAAATATAATAATACTATATTTATTTTGTTGTCGAAAATATTTTTCGTACCGTTGTTCTCGTAAGTTGCAAGTTGTTGTCGAAGGGAACTTTATATTTGTATCTCGTAAAAGTCGCTTTATAACAATAGTTGTCGTTTTACAAGAAAAGCACGTTTTTATAATAAAACTGGTTTTATTTTACGGGTTTTCTCGAAAAACGGGCAGAGTTTCCTCTGTTTTTGGACGCCCCCGACAACACAAGTTGTCGTTATTTTTCAAAATTCAGTCAAGATTCAAACAGTGTATCAATTTCGCCAAATATTTCATAAAATGTAAACTAATATCATGTCGGTTCGAGCTCGTTTCACGAAATTAATAAAAATATATAAATTCAAGTTAATTCGCCGTTAATCTTTACCATTCCTCGAGTTGAACGCCGAACAAAAGTTGACTGAGTTACCGAGTCAACCGAGTTGACCGAGTCAACCGAGTTGACCGGCTGACTTTG
Source organism: Helianthus tuberosus (assembly GCA_030545235.1). NCBI lineage: Eukaryota > Viridiplantae > Streptophyta > Magnoliopsida > Asterales > Asteraceae > Helianthus > Helianthus tuberosus. The sequence continues at coordinate 67,532,609 of CM060356.1, read as the reverse complement.
ACCGAGTTGACTCGGTCCGACCGAGTCGACCCGAACCACTCCAAAATCTGGCTCGAACCAAAGCTGTTGACCATCCCGAACCTCTTGACCAGCCGTGAATGTTTGACCAGGACCCGAACCGAGTTAACTCGGTTCAACCGGGTCGACTCGAACCAACCCGAAACGAACTGAACATAGACACCACCCCTGTTGATTTGTCGAGCCGCTGCGAAACTTGAACCGATCCCGAAACGGAGTCGTCAACAAACTGTTCTTGTGATAAAATCACCATCATCATCATCAGACTTCAATTAAAAAAATGAAAGAATTAAGCAAGGGGGGGGGTTACCGGTGAAATCCGTCGGTCCGAGTTAAGAACCACCGGTCCGAGACACGACCTCCGCTTACCACCACCACCGTGAGCCGAGCCACCGTGAGTCGAGCCACCGGAGATCACCGCAGATGCCGCCACTGCCCTAACGGCTCCGCCATTTCCCCTTCTCTCAGAATCGCCTCTCTCTCTCATCCCGAATACTCTCTCTCTCCTTTGTTCTTGGCTCGTTGTACTGCTGAGCGCCACCACCAGATGGTGGTGGCCGGCGATATACGTGGGTGAAGGGGGGTGGGTTTCCACCGACGGAAAGAACCACCGGCAGTCGCCGGACCACCGTTTCACCGGCCGCCTGTCGCGGTTGAGGGGTGAGAGGGATCGAGAGGGTGTTATGGTTGTGTGTGTGTGTGTTGTAGAAATTGAAGGGAAGGAGACAACTATATGTCTATGTTTGTTCCCTGTGTATAACCGAGAGAGAGAGGGAGACCTTTATGTCTGTGTATAGATCAAGTGAGAGGGAGAGAAGGATATAGGTGATTGTTTGTTGTCTGCACACATGACCGAGAGAGGGGTTTTTATCCCAATTTGTATGGGTAATAACTAGTGTAATTTTCTTTAGTTTAGTGAATAAAGATCCAAAGAGATCTTACGTAGATTGTAGGGATCTTATGTGTTTCCAATATTGATCTCACAAATCTTTTGTAGAGATTTGTTTTGATTTGGCAAGATTTTATAAGATCATGGAGAGATTTTTGGAAAGGTTTATAAGAAAGATCTTGTACAAAAGATCTAATATATATTATGTGCAGGTTTAGGCTTGGGCCCGGGGCCCACAAGCCCATCTCCTGTGTAAGTGGCCCGTAATTCCTACGAGACCCATTGTCAAATCCTGAACTCCGTTTAACGTCGAAAATTAAAATACACAAAAGTACGGTCGGTAGTCGTCGTTTGCACGCTCGTTCGTCGACTACGGTGATAATCGCGAAAAATTGTATCGTTGCCGTTTATAAATCCGTTCTTCGATCCGGTTCCGACTGTAGTCACAAAAATTTTATTACGAAGCTAATATATATCGTAAAAATTTAATATTTGCCGGCGTTGTTAGTATACTGTTCGGTTTCAATCCGTTGCCGTTTAACGTTTCACCGGTTTCTCTGTAACCCACCATTCGCGCACTGTAAAGACGGATAGACGTTCCCAGGCACTCCAAAGGCCTAATTAAGCTAATTCGCGCTGTAAACACTATTTATTATCGCATTAATCATCTGTTAATCACGTAATTAAGAGCCGTAAATCACGGGTTGTCACATTCTCCCCCTGTTACAGAAATTTCGTCCTCGAAATTTAGACTATGTTATCCCCTCAGAATTGTGTTATTCGCAGGTAAGTCCGAATAATAACCAAATGAATGACCGCGTAATCGAAAAAGACTTATTCGAATCATGTGAATTCAAGGACATTCCCTCACAATAGAAGTCCCAATGGTTTAAAAATGTGTCTCGGTAATTGATGTTAAAAGAAGCGAGACGTATAGGTACAGTCACTAATGTGACTAAGTTAACAGGGATCCAACAGGAACTTCGACCAATCGAATTCCATATGAACGTTTAGAACGTGTAAATGAGTTCTAGAAGCAATAACATCTACTGGATGAACTTAGAATCAACAATCTCAAATGTACTAGTTTGCATGAAACGCTCGATCGTGATCAGCGCAAGCTGCAAGTCATACCGACGCCACAAGGTGTCGCAATGAATGAAACCATTTAATAATAGAGGTGATCGAACAAGTATCACCTGTGTTTTGCTTAAAACGCTCAATCATAATTAGCACAAGCTACAAGCTTGTATTGACACCACAAGGTGTCGTAATGATTCAAATGATTCAATAATAGCGGTGATCAAACAAATTCACCGTGTTTGAAGTCAAATGAAAGCGCAATAAAGTGAATCTTGAAAGTTTGTTTTAAATGACATCACAGGATTTTCAATTGAAAATGGAACATCAATGAAACAATGTTTTCGATCGAAGGTGAAGAAACAATGGATGTCGCAAAGCATTCGATCGATGTTGAAAGAACCGTTATGAGGTACACCGGAATATGAAATGAATTTGTGTACCATTGTCTTAACACACAATTGTGTTAAGACTGTTGTAATGTGATAATTCAAAGCGGATTTAATCTGAATCAATAAATGAATAATTAAATCCGTGCATAAGGTACGTAAACGAGTTTAGCGCAAGGTTCAAATAAGTGAAAACACCACCACAAGGTGTCGAAATCAACAATTTAATGGAGTCGAATACCAAACAAGTTTACCACGACTCGGAACAAATGAAGTGTTCGTTAAAAATTGATTTGAATATGATGCTCCCAATACATCATATGGTGTCTCGAATCGAATAAGTGTAATGAGCAAGTTCAAACAATTGAACTTGGTTTTAGCGTAATCCGACAATAAGTATATGTATCGACAAGAAAACTTTCGGCATGGTTATAACGAAAAACCATGTATGTAACTTGTAAAGAAATGATCGTAATACAATGACCATTAAGAGGAGTAGAGATACGAAGACCTACTCAGTAAGTGTGAAATTCAAAATTTCAAATAAAGAAATTTGAGGACTTTACCTGGGGTTTCGTGTGACGACCAATTGTTTGGTGACATTACCATGGAATGTCGAACATAGCGTGTTCGTCGTTAGTTAGGTAGGGGGGATTGCGGAGACAATAGTCTTCTCCCTGGCGTGATTCGTGTCGTTGCAGGATCGCGTGACAAGTTGTCGTTTCCTGATTGTTAGTTCTCCTGCTGACAGGAATCTAGCGTCGTCGTTAGATTGCGTCATCGTTTCTTCTCAAAGGCCTCGCCTTGACAGTCGTATGTGTCGTACCTCCGTTGATGTATAGCTTAAGTTTCACGTATACCTGCGCACTAGCGTTGTGTGCCGCGTAGGAGGTGATGTATCCCGACATCCGTTGTCGTAGAAATTGAGTTCCATGTATTCTCGTGCACTAGTGTTTCGTTATGCGTAGGCCGCCTGCTCGGGAAGTTGAAATATCACAGACAATATGGGTAATGTGTGCCCGAGTTAATATTCGCGGTTCCTACGTGATGACCTTTAATAAACACATGCACAAATAATCAATCATATAACCGAATGCGCATGTTAGTCACCAATAAGCAATCAAGTAATTCTCCTAGTTTCACTAGCCAATTTCTCCCAGTCTTTAAGACTGCTCTATCCTCCACCTCGACCTCTTAGATCGAGCCTCGGTCCCCTTGACCGAGCCTCAGCCTTCATGACTGAGCCTACTCTTCCTAGCCTCACTAGCCAACTACCTCGGTCACCTAGACCGAGCCTCGATCCTCCAGACCGAGCCTCAGCCCTCCAGGCTGAGCCTATAAATAATCAACGTGCTCAACTACCTCGGTCACCTAGACCGAGCCTCGATCCTCCAGACCGAGCCTATAAATAGTAAAATGTGCTCAACATTTGTTTGGATTTGACTGTTTGCTTGTCGGCAACGGTTGGAGACCATGTTTGAGTACTGGGCGTTCTGTATGTATTCAACGTCTTAATAGTCTAAGTTCCCAGAGAAGAGTGAGGTTAGAGCCTAGGTATCACAACAGGAACCTAATTCGCTGTAACCTATAGCTCTGATACCAATCTGTCACACCCCGAAATTATCAGAGCTGGCGTGACTGGACTGGTATCTTCATTGCACAGCGGAAGCAAATAAGCTAAGTCTTTCTAGGAATTGAACGCCCGCTAAGTACTCAAGTCTCCAATGGTTCTCCTATTCCGACCGTGCCATGTCTTAGAAATGCAACCTGAGAAAGAACATGCGAGAAAAATCAACATAAAGTTGAGCGAGTTCATAGTTTGTTTGTAAAAGATTTGAAATAAATCTTTTGAGTTGTGAAAGGTTTGAGATAAATCCTTTGAGTTGTGAAAGATTTGAAATAAATCTTTGGAATAACCGGTTTTTGAAGTAGTATTGAGAAAATGAATTTAAAAACCATTTTCTTGCAAAGTTATATGGAAACGTTGTGTTTGTAACACGTTATGTTCATAAAACCATGTTTTTGTAATGTTCGTATAATCATCAATGCCCACCCTGACTTTGACCCGCATAATCCTATGCCTTAAATTTTGTATAAAACATGGTATTTAATTTGTATGAACAAGTATGTTTCGTAAGTATAAAGTTCCTGGTATGTAGCAGTGTAAGAGGACTTGTGATCACCAATGGTTTGCAAGGCCAATGGCATGTGTGAAGTGCAAGTAGGAAGACTCAAACCTAGCAAATTTATGCGTTGGGCACAAAGTCACCCCGAGGTCCGTTCTGTTTGGGCCTGGGGCTGGGCTCGCTACACCCAGATAGATCTACCGCTCCTGTCCCTCGGTCCTACCCTGAGGATTAATGGCCTCAAGTTTCCGCCTACCCACTCACATGATCGGAATAATACACCTCCTTACGCTAACCATACCGTGTATAAAAATGTCTGTAATCATTGTACTTTACCCCAGTCTCTAAGACTGATCCTCCCCAGCCACTAAGGCTGATCCTCCCCAACCACAAAGGCTGGCTCCTCATTCTATATATATTATCACCAATTGATCCGTCTTTAGTCATGAAAACCATTCACATTTTGATAATACTCATTTGTTTTGTAAAAACCGGTATGTTTAGTATAAACCTTTCGTAAATCATTTGAGTTCCTCGAAATCCCTTCGTAATATGATTTAGAGATACGAGTTTTGCATTTGTTCTAAACTTTGTTTGCTTTTGCAAAACGTGCATGTCTTTCCACCCCGAAAACATTTATAAAAAAATGTAAAGCCGTAAAAAGTGGGGTTATGAACTCACCTGAATATTCCTGTGCGAAGCTAGCTAAATACGACTTCGTGATGTCGTTTCCAAGACGAGACTCGCTAGCGTGCATTCTACAATATTCCTAACACGGAATATCTAATAAGTTTCTAAATAAAAGCGGTAAATAGTCTACGTGTCACCGAGCTCTACCGAATCGTAAATCGAACGATTTAACGGTAAATTGTCACCTTAAAAGAAGCGAAGAAGTTATACTTGTGTAGTTCGTTCATTCGTCGGTATTTAAGAAGTCTTGAAAAGACTTAGTTCTCGAGAGGTTTAAAAATAGATAAATACTTATATAAATATACCGTTATCATCGCTTTAGACGTCTCGAGTAGTCGTACGTGGATAAAAAGAATATTTGTACGAAAATATCATATATCAAACTCGTATGCGATATTATATGATTTATCGTGTGCCGTTTAGGCGTATAAAATAAATATGAAAGGTTATATTTATTTTATAAAAGAATCTTCGAGTTATTTGAAGTCTGTAATAAATAAATAGATAAACGCTATCTATTTTATAAGGGAAATCGTGTCGTTTATTACTTCAAATAAATATATAAACTATATTTATTTTAGCAAAATAATCGTCGTGTCATTGATATTTGAAATAAATATAAACTATATTTATTTTGATGTAACGAATTCGTGTTACGCGATGCTTGAAATAAATATATATACTATATTTATTTATAAAAATATTCGAGTTCGTTTGAAATAAATATAATAATACTATATTTATTTTGTTGTCGAAAATATTTTTCGTACCGTTGTTCTCGTAAGTTGCAAGTTGTTGTCGAAGGGAACTTTATATTTGTATCTCGTAAAAGTCGCTTTATAACAATAGTTGTCGTTTTACAAGAAAAGCACGTTTTTATAATAAAACTGGTTTTATTTTACGGGTTTTCTCGAAAAACGGGCAGAGTTTCCTCTGTTTTTGGACGCCCCCGACAACACAAGTTGTCGTTATTTTTCAAAATTCAGTCAAGATTCAAACAGTGTATCAATTTCGCCAAATATTTCATAAAATGTAAACTAATATCATGTCGGTTCGAGCTCGTTTCACGAAATTAATAAAAATATATAAATTCAAGTTAATTCGCCGTTAATCTTTACCATTCCTCGAGTTGAACGCCGAACAAAAGTTGACTGAGTTACCGAGTCAACCGAGTTGACCGAGTCAACCGAGTTGACCGGCTGACTTTGACCGAGTTGACTCGGTCCGACCGAGTCGACCCGAACCACTCCAAAATCTGGCTCGAACCAAAGCTGTTGACCATCCCGAACCTCTTGACCAGCCGTGAATGTTTGACCAGGACCCGAACCGAGTTAACTCGGTTCAACCGGGTCGACTCGAACCAACCCGAAACGAACTGAACATAGACACCACCCCTGTTGATTTGTCGAGCCGCTGCGAAACTTGAACCGATCCCGAAACGGAGTCGTCAACAAACTGTTCTTGTGATAAAATCACCATCATCATCATCAGACTTCAATTAAAAAAATGAAAGAATTAAGCAAGGGGGGGGGGGGTTACCGGTGAAATCCGTCGGTCCGAGTTAAGAACCACCGGTCCGAGACACGACCTCCGCTTACCACCACCACCGTGAGCCGAGCCACCGTGAGTCGAGCCACCGGAGATCACCGCAGATGCCGCCACTGCCCTAACGGCTCCGCCATTTCCCCTTCTCTCAGAATCGCCTCTCTCTCTCATCCCGAATACTCTCTCTCTCCTTTGTTCTTGGCTCGTTGTACTGCTGAGCGCCACCACCAGATGGTGGTGGCCGGCGATATACGTGGGTGAAGGGGGGTGGGTTTCCACCGACGGAAAGAACCACCGGCAGTCGCCGGACCACCGTTTCACCGGCCGCCTGTCGCGGTTGAGGGGTGAGAGGGATCGAGAGGGTGTTATGGTTGTGTGTGTGTGTGTTGTAGAAATTGAAGGGAAGGAGACAACTATATGTCTATGTTTGTTCCCTGTGTATAACCGAGAGAGAGAGGGAGACCTTTATGTCTGTGTATAGATCAAGTGAGAGGGAGAGAAGGATATAGGTGATTGTTTGTTGTCTGCACACATGACCGAGAGAGGGGTTTTTATCCCAAGTTGTATGGGTAATAACTAGTGTAATTTTCTTTAGTTTAGTGAATAAAGATCCAAAGAGATCTTACGTAGATTGTAGGGATCTTATGTGTTTCCAATATTGATCTCACAAATCTTTTGTAGAGATTTGTTTTGATTTGGCAAGATTTTATAAGATCATGGAGAGATTTTTGGAAAGGTTTATAAGAAAGATCTTGTACAAAAGATCTAATATATATTATGTGCAGGTTTAGGCTTGGGCCCGGGGCCCACAAGCCCATCTCCTGTGTAAGTGGCCCGTAATTCCTACGAGACCCATTGTCAAATCCTGAACTCCGTTTAACGTCGAAAATTAAAATACACAAAAGTACGGTCGGTAGTCGTCGTTTGCACGCTCGTTCGTCGACTACGGTGATAATCGCGAAAAATTGTATCGTTGCCGTTTTTAAATCCGTTCTTCGATCCGGTTCCGACTGTAGTCACAAAAATTTTATTACGAAGCTAATATATATCGTAAAAATTTAATATTTGCCGGCGTTGTTAGTATACTGTTCGGTTTCAATCCGTTGCCGTTTAACGTTTCACCGGTTTCTCTGTAACCCACCATTCGCGCACTGTAAAGACGGATAGACGTTCCCAGGCACTCCAAAGGCCTAATTAAGCTAATTCGCGCTGTAAACACTATTTATTATCGCATTAATCATCTGTTAATCACGTAATTAAGAGCCGTAAATCACGGGTTGTCACATATAGCGCGTCGGAAACTTTTGACACAGAATAAAATAATACAGTGGGATATCTCTAGAAGAAAGAACATGAATATGATGTGCTGTTTACTTTGCTATGCAAATCTATATTTGGTGTTCGATTAGGGATAAGGTAAACATGGAAAGGGTTGAGCCCAAGTGGATCGAGATCATGGATTGGTTTCAAGCTAGGAGTTCGTCTAAATCTGCGTTGAATTACTCAAGACGGCTTATAGTGGCAGTGGCTGCTTACTTTGTTTGGCAAGAGCGAAATGCTAGATTGTTTAGAAATCAAACGAGACCCCCGGATGAGATTATTGCTACGATTTTACAAACGATTCGATACAAGCTTATGGGAGTTAAGTTTAAGAACACGGATAGAGTCAGACGATTTCTAGAGGTGTGGGATATTCATGGAGACGCTATGCTTGATGATGGAGGCTAATAGTTATTCCTATTTGAGATTCTTAATTTCTAGATTATAGTCTAGTTGTTCATAATTGTTTTATCTGGATGTTTTTGTTTGCTGTTTTTCGGCTTGTTTACTATCATGGGGGTATGTCCCATGTTAGAACTAGTATGGGTTTTCCATACTACTTGTTCTTTTGAGTTTGTGAATATATAGAATCACCGGGGTAACCCTTTACCCAAAAAAACGAACCTGCCGGAACTGGGAACTGACCCAACCCGACAAATACTATAATTGAAACACGGGGAGTATTCTGGGAGATTCCAGGGCAGATTGGACACACGGGGTGTGTCCAATACCATTTCGGGAAATCCCCGACGGTGGAAACGGAAACTCAAAATTGGGCAACCTGGACTCCCCAAACAACCAAACTCCCTTAATGAAAATTAATCATTATTAAATAACAACGTGTTGGCACTATTGGTATTCCCGTACCATTATCCAAACACGTTAAACTACTGACATTGACTGGCACGCGAACCGGTGCCCGGAAGCCAAACTGAAAACTAACACTACCCTGACCTCCATCACCAAAACCGTGTCCTATAGACTCAATCCGGGGTGAAAACTCCTGACCAAATCCAAGTTATAACCATTACCGACTTAGATATTGATTTGAGTCCTTACTTGCATGTGTGCTATTAAAGCTGATTTCGTTGATTAAACACTCTTTCACCGAGACTACTATTTGCACTGTGAGTTTCACTCCCCCACTTTTAATCTGTTTTACTGTTTTCTGGGGTGATTTGCATGTTACAAACTGTGTTAATTACACCAACTTGCTATGATGTGAATTATCTAACACACGATATTAGCCCCGATACAAGTGATTAACGTAAGCCGTGGGCAGTGGATAGTACTATTGGTCTGACAAACCCAGTTGCCGCCGGACAGGTGCGGCCGGCAGCCAGGAAACTGCACACGTCCTAACTAGGTTATGTTGTTAGACATAACTACCCGAGGGCATTGAACTTCCTGAGATGCAGGTGGTGCGAGTATGTGTCTCTGTGATACGGTACGATTAAAACAGTCTAGGTTTCACTTGTGACACTCGTGTAATTCCATCTATGAATCGTGATATGTGTAATTAAACATGTTGATACATTTTGAAACGAAACAACCAAACCAGTGGAACTCACCACCAGCGTTTAGCTGACCCTTTTTAAAACTAACATGCATTTCAGGTAGATCCGTGTATGTTGTTCAAGACGTGTTTATTGGCAAATATTGAGATAGACGCATGCAACTTAGAAGACTTATGTGGTTCATGGGAACACGCAGTTGTAACATATATGTAGTATGTAATCAACATTTTTTAATTATTAAAATGTAGTGTCTTCATAAACAATGTGCTTGTACCAGAGGTGTCTGTTGCATCCCACGTTTTTTTTCTTCCGCTGCAAATTGGGGCGTGACAAAAAATTTCTCATAATGCTGAATGAAAGCTTGATAAACCGTATCACCTTCAAAGAGATTCCCTCCTGAATAATTAATAACATCGATTCGGCTACAATGATTCCTGATTTTCAAAGAGGAATGGAAATAAGCAGTATTCATATCCCCCGCCCTCAACCAATCTACCTTAGACTTTTGTTTAAGAAAACGTTCCTCATCCAACGAAGCCTCCTGGAGATCACGGCTAGTAGACGCCTCGGCTGCCCTGAGATCAACATTTAACGGGTCCCGATCAATGTTTTGCTGAATCACATCCAATTTCATCCGCAAAGTTTCCACTTTCTTGTGAAGATTTCCTTGTTTGAATAACAGAGAACGAAGAGGATTTTTAAGCAAACGGAGCTTCTTGACAACCCTGAACTGATGCATACCACTCACGCTGGACTCCCAAGTCTTTTTTACTATCTCTAAAAATTCTGGTTTAAAAACCAAGAAATTAGCAAATTTAAAAGAACGCGGCTTCAACTTACCAGCTTCAGGAAACGATAAAATACAAGGACAGTGGTCCGAAAGTCTATAAGGCTTGAACAAGGGCAACCGAGTTCGGGTATTCGGGCAACAAAGGGTGTGTTACCCAACACCTGATCTATTTTCTTCAGTAACCCTATCCCCTTCTTAGGTTTTTGGTTCCATGTAAAATGGATCCCTACTCGGTTTATATCAAAGACCTCAATGTCATCAACACAATCTTGAAATTCCCTCATACCAATAGAAATCGAAGATGTTCCCATAGAATTATCCTCAAGGTTAAGAGCCGAGTTAAAATCACCCATAATGCACCAAGGTTTATTATCAACAAGGACTTTGTGCATGGATAGATTATGCCATAACTCTCTACGGGAGACATAATAATTAGCTGCATAAACTATGGAACAAAAAACCATCCTTTTATCCAATTTGAACACGAGCTGGAGATGCATAACCTGAGGAGACTGCGCCAATATCATCACATCGAATATAGCTGGATTCCAGCCAATAATAATTCTCGTACCTTTGTCACAGCAACCTCCATTCGATGTCCAATCCCAAGATCGAAAAACTGACTTGCACACTTTACCCAGTTTACCAACATCCACATGAGACTCTAGAATAGCACACAAGCTCAAATTAAAATCCTTCACTGCCTGCCGAACCTCCATCTGTTTAAGAGGGCGGTTCAACCCCCTTATATTCCACGTAGCGATACTAACCATCGTTAACTATCGAAGAAGGAGTGCTTGCCCCTTTTTTACTATTTATATTTAGAGTACCGTTCATCATAAAATCATCCGTTTCATTATACACCTCCACTACCTCGTCTTCATCTGTATCCTCGTTGCCCATACCCGACACATTTTTACTAGCACCCGAATCCGCCTCCACTTCATTGAGAACATCAAACGGATTAGTCGTCCTGAAAGTGTTTGAAGTCGAAGCCTTGTTGCTGTCACCCTTAGGCTTTGGCCCCACAGGCCGATATTCGAACTTAGATTTTTGCTTGTTCACAGGAATTCCAACCTTCCTAGCAGATTTCTTACCATAAACTCCTATATATCCATCCTGATCCACAGTAGGCATCTTCTTTACTGGTCTATTTTTTGAACATTTCGAGTGTGATCCTCATACATAGCCTTACCTGGTTTCATTGGTTGCTTCGGACACGTCTTAGTAGAATGGCCAAACACACAGCATGTAGCACATCGATACGGACTCCATTCATACTCCACATACATAGTCTCTTTAATAAACCCCCCCCCTCAGATTCAGGTATTGCCATTGTAATTTCTTCTCAGAAATCTTTATCAGCAGAGATTTCAATCAACGCTCTAGCATAGCTACTACGACCCCATGAGTCCGTGCACATAGACGTGGTAAAAGAATCCAGCATCTTTGGTTCCTCAATTGTCGTTGCAATCAGGCTAAGCCCATCCTCCGTATAAGCCGCAATAGGAACTTCATGTATTTTAACCCATACTTGAACCTTTTTTACCTCTTTCTTTTCGAGTTTAGTTGTTGGAGTCCAGCCATCAAGAAACAATGGTTGAGATCTAATTATCCATGGACCATCCTTGAGAACATTCAACATACCAACTTCATCATTAAACTTAAAAAAGAAAAAACCATTCGCGTTCATCATAGTTTTTTGCAACCCATATTTCTTCCAATTAGTCCGCACAAAATAATCAACAACTGGAAACGCAACACGATCTCCTAAAAGATACCCATAAAGAGTGTTAGCCAACTTATCTTGCACAGCACGCACTGATTCCCTCGGAAGAACAACATCACAGCCATAGTGCACCACGGAGCTAGCAAGTGATCGAAAATTAACCTTCTTTGAATTATTAGCTACTACCGAGTCAGCATATGACATAGATTTAGAAGTGTTCCCATGAACCGGAGGGGTTCCCTGAGTTCCGTCACTTCCAGCCAAATTAATCCCCGAACCCTCGCATTCCGATGATTGCACAGGCACCGGAACAGTGATTTTAGTTAATTCATCAATGACATTAAACTTCTTAGCATCAGACTGAGACACTTGCACTGTACCTCTTCTAGGGAGCATCGGATTACCATCTATGTTCACCACTCGACTGGCCAAACCCTTGAACGGTAAAGGAGGCTTACCTCGATCTCCCAGAACATTATCATCAGGTTTGAAACGACCATCCATTGGAAAATAAACGCCTCTCTCCTTTAAACAGCAAATTAAACAACCATGCACAAGAAAACACGATCACTAGAGCCGCAACAAGACCAAACCGAAAAACTGAAAACCCTAATCTAGCAAACCCTACCCCATGAACCCTTTCGAAACATATAGTAAACCTGGTGAATCAAGTTACTGTCAGACAATATGATCGACAAACCAAGAGCACTATACACCTCGTTAGAATATCACAGAATAATGGCGGCGATTGAAAAGAAAAGAATACAAAAAAACCTAGACGTAAATCGATCAAAGCTGCTAACAAGTTCGTTATAGAGATTGATAAATCAATCCCTAATCACAGACTGTTATACAGAAAATCACGATGAAAATATAAGGATTCATGAAGAACAGAAATCGCCTAGCTAGAGAGAGAGAATTAGGGACTCATAGGCGCGTCCAGCACAACTTCTCATGTTGCTCTTTAAGATCAACATTTAAATGGTCACCATCCAAAGCCGTTTAACAATCATCCAGAGCTTTCCTGGTCACCTTAACTTTCTCATGAAGATTTCCTTGTTGGAAAAAAAGTTTACGAAGCGGAGTTTTAAGCAACCTAAGTTTCTGGTCCAGGACTGGTACTCGAAACTCTTGGGAAGGTTGTTTGGATCGCGAGTCGATTGGCGGCAACATGTGACCATCAGAGAAGCTGATAAGCTTAGGGAACACTGGGAGTTCGCTGAAGACGAACGTAGCGGAAGTCTCACCCTGGGAGGGTGCGGTACACTATGGAAAATGTGGCCAACTTAGTTGCGGTACACTAGGACATTTGGATTCTGGAACGGATTGATGATATGGCTCGCGAACTCGAGTTACCTGACGAATTTGGTAATGTACACGATGTCAATTATGTCTCGAACCTAATGGAGCGTCTGTTCGACGCAACACTCGTGACACCCTTGTGAGGAACCCACTATTAACACAGTCGAATTTCAATCGTGAGAGAGTTCGTTGGAACTCAAGACGTGGACCGAAGTTACCGTGAGAACGCAAAGGTCAGGTGAAGCTCTGTTATCCCCGATTGTTCAAACGATGGAAACAACTTTGGATATCATTGGCGAATTTCGGGACGAAATTCCCTTTTCAAGTTGGGGATGACGTGGCACCTGAGGAAAACTTGCAACAATCTTGATTTATCACTCCACCCCTCCGTGCTTACTTGTCAAATTTCGGGACGAAATTTCTTTCAAGGTGGGGATGATGTGACAACCTGTATTTTCAAGACCTCTAATTGCGTATCACTTCACTTTTCGTTGTAACGGTGAGTCAGTCTAATAAACTTAATGGAGAATACTGATTTGTTATATCCGTATATTGTAACTTGTGTGATATTTTGCTACATGTATTATCACTTAAGCACATTCAACTCCTCACCTTACATCTCACACATTACATTCTCGACCACTCACTTTTGCATGGGCATGCCTTGTGTCGGTGGGCCGGCTAGCCCAACTTGAGCCACCCTCCTCTGATCTCGGCCCAGCTGATCTAGGGCCTAGTCTATTGATCTCCCCTACATGCGCATTACATATGTACGAATATACAACTTCCCTCCGAATCAGCAGTAACCCTAAATTCTATTTCACACGGACACAAAGGGGACGGTATGGCTCTGGTGCTCGGCAAGTCCCTTTTCTCAAGCATCCTTTTCTTTCACGATTCTTGGGTTAGTATTCTTGGACTTGTTTTGATTGTTGTTAAGATTATTCTTGGCTGCATGCATTTGTTATGGTGTTGATCATGATTGTGAGTTTTGTGTATAACATAAATGATGGTAGAGATAGGGATGCATGCTAGGGTAATCGTGTTAAGAAAATCATGGATCTGATCGTGATTGTTGTAGCACATGATGTTAACCAGTGATAATTTACAAACTAAGTTGTACCATGTTAATAATCAAGGGTTTCATTAATCCCAAATGATTCAATCGGTTCTGGTATGTGTTTGTGATAAATTCCTTGTAAATGATAATGAAGGTTGAATGTGGGTTGTGGTACAGCAGTTAGTCCAATGTTAGGGTTATTACAATAATTATTGATTTGGTTTCATTCGAGTGTTTGATATTATTGTGTTGATTGGATCATGTTCTTGCTTGGAAATCGATCGTAGTCCGCATTGGTAGATTAAATATGTCTGCACATATAATATAAATTGCATTGATGAATGTCAGAACTTAATCACATAGAAATCGCTGAACTTGTTTATTGGTAGTGGTTCGAATGTAATTGTGTTATCATGCACAGAAGTTCGAATATAATATAAGGAAAATAATAAAGCAGTTGTTGGTGGTCTGCACATGTAATTCATATTGGCTGCATATTAATTCATCTCACATGCATGAAATAATGGCAAGGAAAGGTTGTCTACTTGATGTCTTGAAGTAAGGGTCTGCATTTAACAGGAAGCACATGTAATAATGTTTTCCTTTGTTCGTACATGGGTGATGTCAGTAGATGTATGAGATCATAAAATGGTCATGATACTATGTTAACCTGTGTTGTTCTCAATAATCATCAAGATATGTGGGCTGAAGTTCCTTGGTGGGCCTATCCCTTTTATTTAATTAAGTGGAATCAACATGTTAATTAATATAGCTTTAGTAACAATCAGATGATGCTCGCGGGTTGTGATTTGATTATGTGTGTTGATTAATGTGATTGTGATAATCTGATTCGGATGATTTGGTATGAGTAAATTGTCATTCATGGTTTATTAAAGAATGAAATTACATTATGGAATCTCGATTTGGGCCGGGTAGAATAACAATTCATGACAAGTCGCATATCTAACTGAGCAAGGGTTAAACTATTACATGTTAGTGTATTATGGACTTGAATATGTGTCACCGTATGTGTCTTGTATGAAATCTGAGTACATGTTAAGTGATTACTTGATGAAAATGGGCTGTGTGTTAACTATTATGACGCGTGCAATATAAGTGCTTCTTGTACACAACATGAATGCGAAATATGTGATTGTTGTGCATGTTAACTGATTGTCTTTGGTAACCAAGGTAGGGTTTGGTTGACCAACTTGGACAGTAATGTGACATACCGAGCAATCTAAGGTGAGTTCACTACATTCGAGCATGCGTCCCAGTGGTTGGGGACAGTCAGTGGGTATCCCGTGGAGGGATAAGTCTTTTGGGTAAAAACGGGTATATTGGTTAATATTCTCACCTATCATTCTTGTAAGTCCCTTATATTGTTACCTGGAGGGTAACGGGTATTAGTTGGTAGCGCTACTTAGGTTTGGCACCCTCACACCGCTCCTAGATAGGACGGATGTGAACTAATGACCCAGTCGGGCCCAGTACTGGATATGAGTACGTGGGAAAGGGCAGTCATGTACATCAGGAGCCGTCTTGTTCGGAATTGAGATATTAATAATATTACTTGCATTTGTCAGTGAACTGTTTTACATACATCTGGTAACAAAACGTTTTCTAAAACTGTGAACTCGCCAGCTTTGTCTGATACACTTGTTACATGCTCGCAGGTCGTTAGGTACTTGGGAACAGGAACTTGCTGGCTGGAGGGCGTGAGTGGTCATGGTTGCATTAATGGGTTTATCTATCAAACATTTATTTACTATGGTTGTTTGGAAAGTATTTACATTATATTACGTTAACGCTTCCGCTGAACTTGATGGTTTTTGAATTACTTATGTTTGGATTTTATTACTATTAAATGATGAAACTTTATTTTAAGCTTATGGATTCAATGTAATTGGTGGCTCATTACTAGTGGTCACACGCCTAACAGGGACACTCCCTAGGTGGTAATTTGAGGGTGTGACAGTTTGGTATCAGAACCACTGGTTATAGTGAACTTGGTTTTAAAACGTTTTTATAAAACCAGACTATAAACGAACAGTTCTGAAATCGACCAGGACACTCAGCTCCAGACTGCAAGGTTCGTTTCTCGTTTACCATTGCATAGTATATCTAGTGTTTGCTTATGAATAACATCACACGTGAATGCACACTTAGCACTGCAGTATGAACTTCTATGTTACCAACCCATGTTACGTGTTTTTTTTGGGTAAAGGGTTACCCCGGTGAAATTTTATATCAACCAAACAATCAAAACAGGGTGCATCGAGAAGCCGATACACACTACTAGACTTCGCATACCAAGACTAGGACCACAAAAGACAACAAACCCGACAAAAGTCACAACCAAAAACAAACAGAATACAAGACTAAACACAACCCCGAACACAGACTAGAATAAAATCAACAATAACCGCTCTAGCCGGGTTCAACCTCTATGTTATTCTTCGAGATCAGCCACCTGTCCAAAATCTTCTTTTGTTTCGGGTCTCTACGAAACCTGAAACC
Organism: Helianthus tuberosus; assembly: GCA_030545235.1. Taxonomy (NCBI): domain Eukaryota; kingdom Viridiplantae; phylum Streptophyta; class Magnoliopsida; order Asterales; family Asteraceae; genus Helianthus; species Helianthus tuberosus. The sequence goes on along the minus strand of CM060356.1, from coordinate 67,515,634 downwards.
CATTATTCTGAGCCGCACCGTATCTATGATGACCTTAGCAAGCACACTAGCACTCCGCTGACTTTGAGAAAATAACCTGTTATTTCTTTCCTGCCAAACAAAGTATGTGGAAGCTGCCACCAGAATATTGCAAATAATATGATCCATAGATCTAGAATTAGCATTAAGCTCCACCCATTGCACGATTGAATCCCATGTATCCGTAACATTCTCCATATCGACCATATTCCTGACCAATCTCCATACCTTTGAAGCGTAGGAACATTGAAAAAACAGGTGATCTCTAGAATCACGATCAAACTTGCATAACGGGCAACACATAAGCCGCAAATTAGTAGCGCTACCCGCTTCCCAAATAGCCATCCTGTCTTGCGTTTTCAACTTGTTTTTGATAACCAACCACAAGTGGAAAGAATGTCGGGGAATACATTGGTTGTACCAAACCGAGTTGGTCCATAGGACCTTATTATGTCTATTCCGCAAACAATTCCAAACCTCCCAAGAATTAAATACTTGAAGATTACCTTCCAAGTCTTTCCAGCAAAATCGGTCATTCATATTAGGAGTAATCTGAATAGAACCAATGTTTATAAGGACTGGGTAAAGATCATACCATGCCTGGGGCCATAACCATTGGCCGTCATCCGCAACAATATCGGCCACCGTTGTGTTTAAAGAAAAACCAGCATTAGCAATAGCTCTAGGGGAGATGAATGACCGAATCGGACTGCATGTACACCAGTTTGGCGCCCACTTCGAATAGACATCCAAAAAACGAACGAACACTGGAACGGATAGATAAGAGTTTCCTCCATCCCCAGCTAACATTACCCCGACATTGCACTTCCCAAAAACTTTTACCCTTCAATTTGTATGAGTGAATCCATTGGACCCAAAGAGAAGAACGATTAGTGACTAAGCTCCATATATGGGATGTTAAAAGAGCCTTATTAACATCCACTATGCTTCGAATACCTAAGCCACCCTCATCTTTAGGCATACAAACATCCTTCCAGGCTACTTTAGCACGAACCGAACCAGGATTACCACCATTCCACAGGAATCTACGAAGACGTTTCTCCAATCCCTTAAAATACTAGAGGGAAGCATCATAACTGAAGCCCAATAGGAGTATAAAGCCGTAAGAACAGAATTGATAAGTTGGAGTCTCCCTCCAAATGAAAGCGATTTAGAGATCCAATTATCAACTCGTCTATCCATACGCTCCAAAAGAATCTTGCAATCCTTGGCAGCCAATCTAGTAGAGATCAACGGAACCCCAAGATAACAAACCGGAAACGAACCCTCTTGAAATGGCAAAATATTCATAATCTGATCCTTTACGGCCCGAGGAACATTACTGAAATAAACTGTACTTTTAGCTAGGCTAGGAAGCAGACCCGAGACTAGAGAAAACTTATCAAGGGCCTCTTTTAGATGCTTAACCGAACCACTATCACCATGAGAGAATAGAAACAAATCATCAGCAAATGAAACACTAATGATCTTCTGTTTAGAGCAGCGAGCAGGAAACTTAAACGACATTTGTGAGGAGGTTTGATGTAAAAGAAGAGTTAAGACTTCCATGACTAGAGTAAACAAATAAGGGGACATAGGATCCCCTTGTCGAAGCCCACGCTTACCCGCAAAATAACCATGAAGCTCTCCATTAATGCTTAACGAATAAGACACCGATGTAACACACGTCATAATCCAATTAACCATTTTATGATGAAACCCAAAGCTATGCAAAATGGACTCAAGAAACTGCCAGCTAACTGTATCATACGCTTTTTGAATGTCGATCTTGAAAGCACATCTTGGGGGCCCTCTATTAATATGATAATTGTGCATTAATTCCTGGGTAAGGAGGATATTATCGGATATTTTCCTACCCGGAATAAAGGCCGACTGATTTATGCTAACCAACTTATTCAAACTTCCCTTAATCCTATCCGCTATAATCTTGCTAATACATTTAAACAGAACATTGCAGCAAGAAATAGGCCGATAGTCCAATACAGAGTTTGGAGCATCCTTTTTAGGAACCAGAGCAAGAATGGTGTGATTAACCTGTTTTAGAAGTTTACCATTATCAAAGAAGTCGAGCACCGCATTTGTCACCTCATCACCCACAATATCCCAAGCATTCTTAAAGAACGCAGATGTGAATCCATCCGGCCCAGGGGCCTTATTCTCACCAATGCTAAACATAGCTTTTTTAACTTCTTCTCGAGTTACTTGTCTAACCATATGGGCTGCCATATCTTGGCTAAGAGTGTTCATAAACAGATCTTCATCATTAAGGGTATGAACAAGTACATGGAACCAAAAGCCGAAGAATGGTGTGGGTTTATTGAAGAAAATCGATCGTGTATTGGGTAATACCCCTTTTGTGTCTGAATATCCGGACTCGATTGCTGTTTTTCAGCCGTACGGAGTTTCAGATCATTGCCCATGTATATTAAAGTTTCCAAAAGCTGCTAAGTCCAAGCCGAGACCGTTAAAATTCGCTAATTTCTTAGTCCACAAGCCGAAGTTTTTTGGAAATAGTTAAAGCGGAATGGGATACTTCTATCAATGGCGTGTACCAGTTCAAGGTTATGAAGAAGTTGCGCTTATTGAAATCTCCTCTAAGGTCCCTTTTGTTTGAGCAACGTAACTTGCACAAAAAGTTATGGACCTCCGTGGTAAACTTGAAGCTATACAGAAGGGTATTGATCAGGATCCGACAAATGAGGAGCTAAGGATTCAAGAAACTAAAGTTTTGTGTGAGTTCCAAGAGGCGTGTCTTGATGAAGAAAGGTTCTTAAAGCAAAAATCTAAAGTGGATTGGTTGCGGGCAGGTGATTCGAATTCTGCTTACTTCCACATGTCGCTGAAGAGTAGGAATCATCGTGGCCGTATAGATATTATTACTGATGCAAATGGTGTGTCTCATGAGGGTGATATCGTTCCTGATGCTTTAGTCAATCATTATGAGAATTTTTTGGGATGTCTTGGTCAGGTCTCGTTAGCCCCATCCCCTGAGCTGTTTACTAAAAAGTTAGATACGGAAGTGGCTAATAACATGGCGCGGCCTGTTACAATTGAAGAAATAAAGTCAGCTATGTTTGCTATTGGAAATGATAAAGCTCCAGGGCCTGATGGATTTACGGCTGCCTTTTTTAAGAATGCATGGGATATTGTGGGTAGTGATACTTCGAATGCGGTTCTTGATTTTTTCAACACGGGGAAGCTTTTGAAACAATTAAATCATACTCTTCTTGCTCTGGTTCCGAAGATCACGACTCCTGCGAGAGTCACGGACTACCGGCCGATCTCTTGTTGTAACGTTATATATAAATGCATTAGTAAGGTGTTAGTGGATCGAATAAAAGTTGCTCTAAGTGGGATTGTTAGTATTAATCAATCTGCTTTTGTCCCTGGCTGGAAGATTTCGGATAATATTTTGCTTACTCAGGAACTAATGCACAACTATCATAGGAATTTTGGTCCTCCTAGATGTGCGTTTAAGGTTGATATTCAGAAAGCGTATGACACTGTTGACTGGGGTTTCCTTAAACAAGTTCTGGTGGGATTCGGCTTTCATTGTGTTATGGTGGACTGGATCATGGTATGTGTGTCTACTACTTCATACTCGTTATGTATCAATGGTAATGTCTATGGTTTTTTTAATGGTAAACGGGGCTTAAGGCAGGGTGATCCTCTATCCCCGTATCTGTTTACTCTTGTTATGGAAGTTCTATCCTGTATTCTTCAGCATATGATTAGGATTGACTCCTCATTCAGGCTCCATAATAAGTGTGAAAAGCAAAAGATTGTTAATTTGTGTTTTGCGGATGACCTATTTCTTTTTGCTAGAGGAGATGTGGATTCGGCTCGGTGTGTTATGAATTCTCTTAAGGATTTCTCTAATATGTCGGGTTTGGTTCCTAGCTCTCAGAAGAGTACGGGGTTCTTTTGTAATGTTCCCCTTTGTGGAGGGGAAACTTCCTGTGCGTTACTTGGGTGTTCCACTTGTGTCTTCTCGGCTCCTTTATAAGGATTGTAGTATCCTGGTTGAACGGTTGGATCAGCGGATTCATAACTGGAAGAACAAGCTTCTGTCCTTTGCGGGTAGATTACAACTTATTATTTCGGTGTTGTCTGCTATGCATGTTTATTGGTCTTCGGTTTTCATCTTACCTGCTCGGATTATTCATGATCTAGAAGCTAAAATGCGGAATTTCCTTTGGTCTCAAGGTTCTTTTCAGCGTGGGAAGGCAAAGGTTTCTTGGAAATCCATTTGTGTTCCTAAGCTTGAAGGAGGGTTGGGTATTCGACGGATTGGTGACGTCAATAAGGCTCTAATGGTTTCGCATGTATGGAGCATTCTAACAAGCCGTGAGTCGCTATGGGTTGCTTGGATTCATTCGTACAGGTTAAAGGGTCGCAACTTCTGGGATTGTAGAGCTATTCCGAACTGCTGTTGGAGCTGGAGGAAACTCTTACAACTTCGGCCCCTGGTTAGAGGTTATTTTTGGTCAAAAATTGGTGACGGTAGAGGCACATCAGCTTGGCATGACAATTGGAGTGCCATTAGTCCTTTGAGTTCTTTCCTTTCGACTAGGGTTATCACGAGAGAGGGGTTTTCTCTTCAAGCAACCGTAGCCGATATGTCATTTAATGGTTCGTGGATTTGGCCTGATGCATGGCGTGACACTTATCCAGTTCTTATTCAACTTGATCAGATACAAAGGGATGTTAATGTCCAAGATCGACTGTTTTGGAAAGATGGAGATGATTGCAGTGATTACTCTTCTTCAGGAGTCTGGAATTCTATCAGAGCTAGTGATCCGGAGGTGGATTGGGCTGGTATTGTTTGGTTTGCGCAGTGTATTCCTCGTCATGCTTTCTTTATGTGGCTGATTATGCGTCGCAAATTGATGACTCAAGATAAAATTCTTCAATGGAACGCCACTAGAAGAAATTCCATGAATATGATGTGCTGCCTCTTGTGCTATGAAAATATTGACTCGCATGATCATTTATTTTTTGAGTGCAAGTTTTCGGCTCAGGTTTGGGAGACGGTTCGAACCAAAGCAGGTATGGGTAATGTGGAAGCAAAATGGAGTGTTATTGTGGAATGGCTTCGGTTTCGAGCTAGATACAAATCCGTTGCCAACCTTGTTTGTTGATTGATTGTTGCAGCTTCAGCTTATGTTATTTGGCAGGAGAGAAACCATCGTTTATTCAAGAATCATGCACGGCCCCCAGAGAACATCTGTGCTTCGATTTTTGACATTGTCCGATATAAATTGATGGGTTTAAAGTTCAAAAATACGAATAAAGTGAGGATTCTTCTCGAGAAGTGGGAGATTCATGGAGATTCGGTCGTTGATGATGGAGGCTGATTGATTTTCTTTGTTTCTTTTCCTAGATCTTAGTCTAGTGGTTGTATTTGATTGAGTTTTGTGTTTTGTTTTGTTCCACGTTCTTGAGGCATGTCTCATGAATGAACTAGTAAGGGTATGTCCTTACTACTTTTTTTATTTGGTTGTGAATTATAAAATCACCGGGGTATCCCTTTACCCAAAAAAAAATCATAATATCCTATGGTACCATAACGTACTACTGGTCGGCTTAAAAATAGTTAATGAATGTCATTCAATTGTCTTTCGACCAACGCCCCAACAAGTTTGTTCACATAATTGAAATCGTTGTGTTTAATATAAACCATAACATTCGTTTTAGGAAACTCGAAATCGTTTAGCACATATGAATCACCCCAAAACATTTGAAAACGGTAAAAGAGGGGAACTATGTACTCACCTTGAATTGCAAGGTATCCTCGATTAAATGAACTTAACAAAGCTCGGGCAAACCAAGGAAATCAAGTGGTACCTAGTAATCAGATCGCTATGTTAATAAATCGACACCTAATTCGGGAGATCGGGTAGGATGAGGTCTCGCAAACAAAATGAGTATTGGAACTCATGTGATATGGTAAAAACAAAGCCTACATTCTAGATCGGAACCTATCTTAAGTGCTTACGACCCATTATGACCCGTTACGGTAGTCTATGCTACTTTAACGCGTCGTTCGTGCAGAAGCGCATTTGAGACGCCTAACTAGTCCTATGACAAGTATTATATGCCCTAACATGTTTAAATATGTTTCATAATCAGTTTAAGTGACAAAAATTAAGTTACATAAGCTTAATATCAAATTATGCATGAAAAGTGCATTTTGGTCATTTTTTTAGGGTAAAGGTTTACCCCGGTGAATTTTATTACCATCAACAATTAAAAAAAAAGGGGGAGCCCAAAGCGACACCCTATTCTCAAGTATGACATGCCATACCCAAGTTAAACAAACAAAACAAGCCAAAAGCAAACAAAGTCACTTGACAAACAACTTAATAAGCAAACATGTGACCAAAGACCACTACTCTTAGCCGCAATCATCATCAGCCACAAGCAGACCCCTTGGAAGGCTCCAGTCTTGAAGAATACCCTCAACCTGAATGGACGACCTAAACCGCATATTATGAAGCTTCAATCGAACCGTTGACAGGATGACTTCTATAAGCTGGGCCGGAGTGCGTTTCTTGTTCAAAAACAGACGTTGATTCCTCTCTTGCCAGACAAAATAAGCTGCTGCCCCAACAGTTAACTTACCAATAACATAAAGAGCCTTTTTAGAATTCGATCGCTGAACCAAATGGTCCAGTATTTCATCCAGGGAATTACGGACCTGCCCCATATTAGCCTTCTCCTTTACACCATTCCATATCTGTGTAGCGTAAGAACACTCGAAGAACAGATGATCGTGAGAGTCAGGACCAGCCGTGCATAGCGAACAACATAAAAGATTAAAATTCATGTTACCCAAAGCAGACCATTTACTCATAACATCCTGCGTCTTCAATTTTCTATTAACCAATAACCGCATAAAGAATGAATGCCGAGGTATCGACTGGGTAAACCAAACCATACCAGACCACGGAACCTCATCATAGATACAACGGATATCGTCCCACACTATAGCAGCACAATACTCAGTGAGATCTCCGGACCTAGTTCGCCACAAAACTTTATCCTGAGCGGCCACATAAAGATTAACAATCTGCGAGTTTAGGAGAGCCGGAAACCTTTGAACCCAACTACTAGGCCAACGCCACTCCCCTTGGTCGCACATATCCGCAACCGTCATGTTTCTCGTGAAGCCTGCATCATGTATCATCCTTGGAGTGATGAATGAACTCAAGGGACAAACATTATCCCACTTGTCAAACCATACAAGCGTTTTTGAACCATCCCCAAGCTTTATCCACACATGATGTTGAATAATTGGCCTGAGGTTCAACATTTTCCTCCAACTCCATGTGACATTACCTCGTAACGGAAGATCCCAAAAGCTTCTATCTTGGATACGATAAGCATGCATCCATTTCACCCATAGAGATTCCCTTAGCGTTAGAAGGCTCTAGATATGAGCAACCATAAGAGCATTGTTCATGTCTACAACCCTTCGAACACCCAACCCACCTTCAGATTTCAGCTTACACACCCTACTCCATTTCACCTTCGCCTTTTTTTTTTTTTTTGGGTAAAGGGTTACCCCGGTTAAATTTCATTCATAACCAAAAAAATACAAGTGAGGCATATAGCATACCTCAATTCTCTAGAATGACATGCCATTTCTAGAGTCAAACAACAAAACAAAGAGAAAAAACACGCAAACCGCAAACAAGTCACACTAGACAAAACACGAACCCACACGGTCCCCTCCAGAACCTCTAACAAGAATCAGCCACATTCATCTTGATCCATCAGTAATTCACGAGGAAGGCTCCAGTCGTTCAACACTTTAGTCATGCTACTTGTTCTCTTGAACTTCATTGTGTGTAATTTCATTCTGATCGTAAGTAGAATCACCTCTAGAAGTTGAGTTACATTCCTTTTCTTTTGCGAGAACAATCTATTGTTGCGTTCTTGCCAAATAAAATAAGCCGAAGCCGCCACCACTAGCTTACCAATTATGTGAGATGCCCGTTTAGACTCCACATGTTGCATTAGGTACTCCATAATTTCGCTCCACTGTTTCCCTACATTATCCATACCCGCCTTCTCCCGAACCCCATACCATATTTGAGATGCAAAATCGCATTCAAAAAATAAATGATCATGAGAATCCGGTCCCGATGTACATATTCCCTTAATGTTATTCCCTTGAGCCCAAAGGAACCTTCTCATTTTCTCTTCTAGGTCGGAAATAATCCTTTTCGGTAAAATAAATACCGAAGCCCAATAAATATGCATGGATGACATAACTGACCGAATGAGTTGAAGTCTTCCAGCAAAAGATAAGGATTTCGTCTTCCAATCTGTGATTCTGGATTCCAAATTTTCCACGAGCCTTTTACAATCACTATAAAAAAGACGCGTAGAAATAAGCGGCACACCCAAGTAACGCACAGGCAAGACACCTTCATCAAACGGAATAATCCCCCTTATGCGATCCCTAGTAGCATCAGAAACATTACCAAAGAAGACGGTACTCTTACTCATACTTGGGACAAGCCCACACATGCTTTTAAATGTGTTAATAGCTTGTAAAATAACACTCGCGGACTTGTGATCCCCACGCGCAAACAAAAACAAATCATCCGCAAAGCAAAGGTTTATAATTCGCTGCTTCTCACATTTATGATGGAATTTAAAATCAGCAGACAAGGATACCTGATGTTGCAAAATCAGAGTGAGAACCTCCATAACCAGGAACTCTTTTCGGCTATAACGAACTAGTTTGGTTTTTTCAATGTTGGCGATTTTGGCGATTTCTGTTCTCTCATGAAACCCTAATTTTCTTTGTGACCAATTGTATAACAGTCTGTGATTAGAAGTTTGATACAATCAAACATCTATAACGAACTAGTTAGCAAGAGTGAACGATTTAAATTTAGGGTTTGTGTTTTTTGTTTTTTAATCGCCGCCCTACGAATCTTTCGAAATTCTGATTTATTATATTGGCTGTTATTGATCGCGGTTAACTGAGATTAATTTAGCTAGATTGATACGCTAGTCTAATCGATTAAGGATTGAAGATCGATGTCTAGGGTTACAGGAGTCTAGGGTTTTTCGGTTCTTGGTGTTCTTGTGATTCGTGTTCTTCTAGTGCATGGTTGAAAGTTAGACGTGATGAAGGAGAGAGTAGGCAATTCTGATTCGGATGGATACCCTGATTTGAGTAATGTTGTTGATAACTTGAACAAGTCTGATATTAATGAGAGAGGTGCTGATTTTCATGGGGACGATTACCCCAAACCTGATAATCTAAAAAGCTTAGACATGGAGATAATGAATGAGGACGGTGAAACAACTCCAGGAACGACTCCTGTTCGCGGTATTGGATTAAGGGTCACGAATATTGAAGGAAATACTATGATGCCCCGGAGAGGTATGTACTCTACGAATAATGTGTCGATTATTGATGGATTGGCTGCTATATCTAAACCTGTTATCCTTGAGCATATGGAGTTGCCCCATGCAAACCCTACAACGGCTGATTCATCTAAATCTGGAGCGGTTTCATATGTGGAAAAACTTAAAGCTGGGCAAAATTCAAAGAAGGTAAATTTTCGTTTTCTTGAAAATTTTGAAAGCCATGAGGTTGCTGATGTAACTATACAGATAGAATCTGTCAAGAAGGTGCAAGAAAAATGTAGTAATGTTCTGTATGGTTATTTTCTTGGTAAGAGATTAGCCTTTCCCGGGGTAGAGTATTTCGTGAAGAATCGTTGGAAAAAATATGGATTACAAAAAAGTATGATGAACGCAAGGGGTTTCTTCTTTTTCAAGTTTGAGTCGAAAGAGGGAATGGACAAGGTCCTTCATGAAGGACCATGGCTAATTCGAAATGTACCCATATTTCTAAAACCTTGGTCATCTAAAACGGAGATTAAGAAGGAGGAATTTAAGAAGGTCCCGGTATGGGTTAAGATGCATGATGTTCCTTTGGCTGCATATACGGAAGATGGTTTAAGTTTGATAGCGTTTAAAATTGGTTCTCCGAAATTTCTAGATAACGAAACTTCAAGCATGTGTTTGGATTCTTGGGGATGAAGTAGCTACGCTAGGGCGGTGATAGAACTGGATGCTCAAAAGGATCTACATGAAACAATTTCGGTTGATATCCCTAATGTGGACGATGGGGGTTTCTTAATGAGCTCGGTAAAAGTTGAATACGAGTGGTCTCCTCCTAGATGCCCAACATGCTGTGTGTTTGGTCATACAAAAGAAAGTTGTCCGAAACAAGTCAAACAGGAGGTAGTGGATAAACAAAAGGGAAAGGAACATGTAGATGGGGATGGTTTTATGGATGTTAACAAGAAGAAAATAGCTAAAAAAGGTATTGCTATCAAGGAGAAACCGAAGTTTGAGTATAGGCCAATTAAGAAACAAGGTAACCTGGTAATAAAGGAACCAAATGATCGTGCTAATAGTACTAATTCAACTATTAATTCAGCTACTATTAGTGATACCCCTACAACTTCAAATACCATAAAACTTGGTAACTATTTTGGATGTCTCAGCGCTAGTAACGAGAAGATAGATGGTGAAGACTCGGATTATGATGAAGTAATTGAAACAAATGAAACATCAGATTTTATGCAAACTGGAAATGACAAATCAGGGGCAAGCACTCCTGCTGATATGGTTTTCTATGGATAGTATTGCTAGTTGGAACATAAGGGGTTTGAACCGACCCCTTAAACAAAGAGAAGTTCGTGGTGTACTTTCTGCTAATAATATTCAGGTATGTGCTATATTGGAATCCCATGTTAATGTTTCTAAACTGTTGGGAGTTTGCAAAACAATATGCCGAACTTAGAGGTGGTCTTCGAATGGAACTATCTGCTCGAAAGGTACTCGTATTCTCTTGGGTTGGAATTCAGATTTTGTTGATGTTATGGTTATATCTATTACCCCTCAAGTCATGCATGTTCAGCTGATTTTCAAAGAATCTAAAATAGCTATGATGTGCTCCTTTGTGTATGCGGATAATTATTATATGGAACGAAGAAAACTATGGGAAAGTTTATGTATGCATAAACAGTTTGTTAAGAACAAGCCGTGGGTGATCATGGGTGATTTCAACTCATCGTTGTTCCTTGAAGATATGGCTATGGGAACTTCTAAAATCTCGACAGGTATGAGAGATTTCAAAGAATGTGTTGATCGGTTAGAAGTTTTTTATGTAAATAGTTCAGGTCTCCATTTTACTTGGACTCAAAAGCCGAAAAAGGGAGTTGGCATTCTAAAGAAAATTGATCGTGTTATGGCTAATGTTTACTTTACGGATGAGTTTCCGAGTGCTTGTGCGGTATTTCAACCATATAGAATTTCGGATCACACTCCATGTATTCTAAAAATTTCAGGAACGAGAATGTCTAAACCGAAGCCTTTCAAATTTCCTAATTTTATTGTTCACAAGAAAGAATTTGGAGATATTGTAAAAGCAGAGTGGTCGAGGCATATTGATGGGGTTCCAATGTTTAAATTGGTGAAGATGCAGAGAGCTCTTAAACACCCAATCCGCAGTCTTCTGTTTAAGCAAGGTAACCTACATAAAAAAGTTAAATCGTTACGGGAAGAGTTTTTTTTTTGGGTAAACAAGAAGCCGGAACCTTGTGATCCCAAAAACTACGACCTTTTAAACGATAAGAATGGATCCAAGCAACCCATAAAGATTGCCGATTACTAAGAATGCTCCAAATATGGGAAACCATAAGAGATTTATTTACATCCGCAATTCGACGAATGCCAAAACCCCCTTCATGCTTAGGGACACAAACCGACTTCCATGAAACTTTTGCCCTACCACTATGAGACGGGGATTGAGCCCAAAGGAAATTCCGCATTTTAGCTTCCAGATCCTTAACCACCCTGGCTGGTAAAATAAAAACCGACGACCAGTACACGTGTAAAGCCGAGAGGACCGAAATAATTAATTGCAATCTACCAGCGAACGATAACATTTTGTTCTTCCAACTATTAATCCGCTGATCAAGCCGCTCCACAAGAATACTACAATCCTTGTATAATAATCTAGAAGAAATAAGCGGGACACCCAAGTATCTCACAGGAAGCGAACCCTCCACAAAAGGCATAATGGTCAAAATTTCTCTTTTAACATGGTCAGAGACATTACAGAAAAACCCTGTGCTCTTCTGGCTACTAGGAACCAAGCCTGATATTCGAGAGAATTGAGTGAGGGATAACATAACACACCTAGCCGAAGCCACATCTCCCCTAGCAAACAGGAATAAATCATCTGCAAAACAAAGATTCACAATTTGTTGCTTCTCACATTTATTATGAAACCTGAAAGAAGAATCGATCCTCGTCGCATGGTTTAAAATGCAAGTCAAGACCTCCATCACGAGCGTAAAAAGATAAGGGGATAGGGGGTCGCCCTGTCGTAAACCCCTTTTTCCTTTAAAATACCCATGAATACTCCCGTTAACACAAATCGAATAAGAAGCTGTTGACACACATAGCATAATCCAATCCACCATAATACCATTAAAACCAAAACCTACCAGCACATTTTTGAGAAAACTCCAATCAACCATATCATAAGCTTTCTGGATGTCTACCTTAAACGCACACCTTGGGGGACCAAAATCACGATGATAATTATGCATTAATTCCTGCGTAAGAAGAATGTTATCTGAAATTTTCCTACCAGGAACAAAAGCTGATTGGTTTATGCTCACAATATCGTTTAACGAACCCTTCAACCGATCTGCCAGCACCTTACTAATACATTTGAGAATAACGTTACAGCAGGATATTGGACGATAATCAGTAATCTTCATAGGAGTTGACACCTTGGGGACCAGAGCAACTAGAGTGTGATTAAGCTGTTGTAGGAGATTTCTAGTGTTAAAGAAATCAAGAATAGCATTTGAAACATCACTCCCCACTATATGCCAAGTACTCTTAAAAAACGCAGCCGTATACCCATCAGGACCAGGGGCTTTATCATTCCCAATCGAAAACATAGCAGACTTAATTTCCTCTAATGTGACCGGTCGAACCATGAAGTTAGCAGTTTCAGAATTCAGCTTATTAGAGAAAACATCAGGAGAAGGTAATAATGACACTTGACCTTCACTTCCCAAAAATTGCTCATAATGGTTGACAAAAGCCGTGGCCACATTATCACCCTCAAACAGGTTTCCATTCGAATCAGATATAGCCTCAATACGATTTATATGGTTTTTACACTTTAATGAAGAATGAAAATAGGACGTATTAGCATCACCTGCTCGAAGCCACTCAACTTTTGACTTATGCTTTAGGAACCTCTCCTCATCAAGCGAAGCTTCCTGAAAATCACGTAGCACGGATGCCTCCTGACAACGTAAAGACTCATTCATTGGATCCCTATCAATATCTCGCTGAATAGTCTCAAGCTCCCCACGCAACTTCACAACCTTTTCATGGAGATTTCCTTGTTGGAAAAGGAAAGCTCGAAGAGAAGACTTCATTAGAGTTAGTTTCTTAATGAGACGAAACTGATGAACTCCATTAATATTAACATCCCACTTTGAATTAACAATATCCATAAAACCCGGATTATGAACCAAGAAATTAGCAAACTTGAAAGGTCTCGGTTTAGTTTTACCAGCCGAAAGCAACTTCAGTACACACGGACAGTGATCTGAGACACCATAGGGCCTAAAGACAGCAACCGAATCCGGAAAAGCACTGACAAACGGAGGATTACCCAAAACTCTATCAATCTTTTTCAGCAATCCTACTCCCTGTTTGGGTTTTTGGCTCCACGTGTAATGAAATCCTGTCCGCTTAATATCAATAACCTCAATCTCCTCAACACAATCTTTAAAATCTCGCATACCAGGAGAAATTGATGAGATACCGATCGATTTATCTTCAATATTAAGAGCAGAGTTGAAATCTCCCATAATTACCCAAGGTTTATCATGAACAAGACCTTTATGCACACGTAAATTCTGCCATAGCTCCCTACGAGAAACATAATAATTTGCGGCATAGACCAAAGAACAAAAAAACAAAGTCTTATTAGCTTTACACACAACCTGAACATGTAAGACTTGAGCCGCCTGAGCAAGAACCATAACATCCACCCCCGCTGGATCCCAACCCAATATGATACGAGCTCCTTTGTTGCAACATCCCCCATTTGAGGTCCAATCCCATCTCCTGAAAACAGCATTACAGACCTTACGAAGATTATCCACATCCACATGAGACTCTAAAATTGCACACAAACTAAGCTTATTCGCTTTAACAACCTGACGAACCTCATTTTGTTTTAGAGGGCGGTTCAACCCCCGTATATTCCAAATAGCCAAACTAATCATTGAGACACCCCTGAAGAAGGAGTGCTTGCCCCTTTTTAAGTACAACACTGTTAGAATCTTCTTTGAGAAAATCATTAGTTTCGTTATAAACTTCAACCACCTCCTCATTATCCGAACTTTCATACCCATCTTCTGTCTCCCGATTAGATTTACTAGACTCCCCAACATCTTCCCTTAAGACATCAAACGGGTTATTAGAGATCAGAGCATTCGGTTTATCAACTTTCCTAGAACCGCCATGTGACAACTCGAGTTTCCAAGATTTCCGTCTTCGCATTAATTGCACGTTAATTGTTTATGTTGTTTGTTTACACGACTCGTTGTTTCACAACGCTTACCTTTGTAATACGTTATATCGTATTTCGATTGATATTTTATACTTGGGATCCATAATATTTATTATATGTGAGTGTATGTTAATAAGGTTTTGTATTAATTAACATGTTAAATAAAGATGGAACTCTTACTGAAAACAAGTACCCATGAAATCACCCAAGTGGTGAAAACACCTTATGTGTTTTCGTCCACTGATGACCAACGAAATCAGAGATGGGCCTTGGCCCAGTATTGAGATATTTTATATAATCATTTTAAAAACAAATCTTCTCGGAGAAGTTTCTTACTTACCAAACCTTATCTTATCACATTGTTTCTCCCTCTACCTCTGAAACCCACAAAGAGAATTCCTCATTTGAAGCCAAAACCTCTGTTTAAATCCTTGGTTAGTGATTTCATGATTCAGTTGTTTTAGTTGCATGTGGTATGATTATTGGATGTTTAATCATGATGTATGTATGTATGTGATTATGTGATTGATCATTGTGTGCTTGTTGGATAATTATTATCTATGAACTGTAAGTATATTTGATGTTTTGAATCAACAGTGGGTGTATGTTAATGAATGATAAAACTGATTAAATCGGGATCCTGGTATCATATGATGTTGGCAAATTATATATTACATATCATGATTGATTAAATGACTTGTAGATGTTTAATCATGTATCTGTAACGAGATTATAGTTACTGGGTTTTAAGTTACTGTAAGTGATGAAGATGACTGAATACCAACGAAAACACCCCCACTTTTGATACCTGGACGAAATCACAAAGAGTGATTTCGGCCCACATGGTGTTTTCGGCCCAAGAGACTTTAAGCCCATAGAGTTTTCATTTCACACTTATTGGATTTCGGCAAAGGGTATTAATCTTTTAAACATGCTGGACGAAATCACAAGAGGGATTTCGGCCCATATAGTGAATTCGGCCCAGATGTGTTTTCGGCCCACTTAAGTGATTTCGGCAACATAAGGGTTTTCGGCCAAAGGGTGTTTTCGGCACTTATGTGTTTTTGGCAACATGTTAACTGTTAGTATTAATGTTATTAATTATATTATTTAACTTAACTAGCCATTGGAATAACTCAGTTAGTTTATTTAACTTTGTTAAATATGTATTTTGATAACTTCATTGTTTGAGTAACTCTGTTAGATGACAATTCTGTTAAGTTGTTAACTGGGTTAACTGACTTACTCTGTTTATTTATTATTCCAATGAAGTGGATTAATTATGTTATTCCATGAAATCTGTTAACTTTATTCACTCAGTTAACTTGCTAGTTCTGCTAGATGCCAACTCTGTTAAATGTATGGATGCAATTAACTGCTTATGTTGCATGATATGAACTGTCAAACACTCCATGATATTACTGTGACACTAGTTCCATGTGAAACTTTACAAACAATGTGAACTGATTGAGTATACGTGCACTATAGGACTTGACTGATTAATTGTGAGCACTTAACTTAGCATACCGAGCAAAACAAGGTGAGTTCACACTTCTACCAAGGCATGGGATTCCCGGGGTTGGGAATGGGTTGGTTGATTATTTATGCTTAAGAGTTATCGGAATTACATACCATAGGCCTCGGGAGAGGAAGGTCAATGGTAGATACTACTAGACTAGTGATACATGTACTTCTCTTCGCACACATGCCGGGATCGGCCGCGATACTAGAACAATCTTCGCAAACATGCCTGGAATGGCCGCGAACTATACTTTAATCTTCGCAAACATGCCTGGAGGGCCGCGATACAAATATACCTATTCTAGAAAACATGGGAAACCCCCACTAAACTTCGCAAACATGCCTAGAGGGCCGCGATACCATTACATACGATACATGATTTCTAAACAAGCATACGATATACGATACGAACATTATAACTAAATAACCTACTGTGAACTCGCTCAACTAGTTGTTGACTCTCTGTTACATGCCTTGCAGGACCTTAGGTACTTTTGGAGCTTGCACGGGAGGCACGGTCGTTGTGGACATGGATCGTGAATGTGTTGTTAAACATTATGACATTTTGTACTTAAACTTATGTTGGGTTTTACATTATTGCTTCCGCTACACACTTGTTTATATTTGGTTTTGGAAACACCTATCGTATTGATGAATGACTTTTACTATATACTTATGTTCAATATGATTGGTGGCTTGATCCTGGTCATGTCACGCCTCCAAGCGGTGGTACTCCGCGTGTGGATTTTGGGGGTGTGACAGATTGGTATCAGAGCCATTGGTTATAGAGAACTCGGTTTTAATAAGGGGAAAACGTTTTTATTAAAACCAGACTATAACCAGAACAGTGCTCAACGATCCACAACGACGCCTCGATTCACGTGCAAGACTCAACATCCTAGGTAATATGGTACATGTTTTATTGCCTACTTGCTAGAATTTCATAGAACTTTGCTCAGGGTATGCTTAGATTAACGTAACACTATTGCATGAGAATACTTGTTTGCTCACTCTCTTCTGTCATCGCACTATTTGCGAACCTCTCTCACTTATGTTATCTTTGCTATCAAGATCATGTCTGGACGCATTAACATGACACAAGCCCAGTTGACGGCTCTCATTAACGAGCGAGTTGCTGTGGCACTTGCAGCCGCACAAGCGGGAGGTCAGCAAGCTCAGCCACCTGTTTGCACCTTCAAGACTTTCATGGACTGTCGTCCTACTACTTTTAGTGGCACGGAAGGAGCGGTTGGACTCCTCCATTGGTTTGAAAAGCTCGAGTCCGTATTTGAAATGTGTGAATGCCCTGAGGCTCGCAGGGTGAAGTACGCCACTGGTACTCTAGAGGGCATTGCGCTGACTTGGTGGAATGCGCAAGTTCAGATGTTAGGGTTGGCTGTTGCTAACGCCACACCCTGGAATGATTTCAAGGAGTTGATCAAAGAGGAATACTGTAGCCGTGATGATATTCATAAGCTGGAGGTAGAGTTTTACCACTTGAAAATGACGAGGTCAGAAATTGAAGCGTACACCAGAAGATCGAATGAGTTGGCTATTTTGTGTCCTACTATGGTAGACCCTCCCATTAAGCGTATCGAACTGTATCTCAATGGTCTGGTGCCGGAAATTCAAAGTCACGTAACCTCAGCAAATCTTGGCACCATTCAACAGATCGTCAAGTTAGCTCATCGCCTCACCGATCAGGCAGTGGAACAGAACAGGCTGCCTAAACGTATCAGCGCTACTACTACCGCTATCACTTCAGCTACTCCTGCTACTCCCGGTGACAACAAGCGGAAATGGGAAGGGGATTCCAGCAGGGGTTCAGCTACTGTACAGTCTCAAGCACAGCAGCAGCGCAAGACTAGTGATTACCAGGGCCCGAGTCAGCAATCGTCTGGTGGTCAGGGGCAGAGTGGATATCGGGGAACTCATCCACTGTGTAACAGGTGCAACAAACACCACAGTGGTCAGTGTCGTAAAGGCCGCTGTCAGAGATGTCTAAGGGTAGGTCATGAAGCTAAAGATTGCAGGAGCTCAAGGCCTGCGAATCAGAACAACAACAACAATAATCAGGGCAATGGGAACAACAATGGGGGAAACAACAACGACAATGGTGCTAGGGGTCGTGCATTTGTGATTGGTCGGGGTGATGCGAGGAACGATCCTAATGTGGTTACGGGTAAGTTTCTTCTCGACGACTTTTATGTTACCGTATTATTTGATTCGGGTGCGGATACCAGTTATATGTCTCTGAAAGTTAGTCAAATGCTTAAACGCGCACCAACACTTTTGAACACCAAACATGTCGTAGAGCTAGCTAACGGTAAAAGTCTAGAAGCCACACGCATAGTTCAGGGTTGTAATCTTATCCTCGCTGGTCAGACTTTCTCTATCGATCTCATTCCTATAACTCTGAGTAGTTTCGACATTGTCATTGGTATGGATTGGTTATCCCAACAGCAAGCAGAGATCCTATGCAAGGAGAAGATCATTCGTATTCCTCGTTCTGGCAAAGAACCTCTCGAAGTTCAAGGCGACAAGAGTGGTGTCGTGAGTGGCATCATCTCCTTCTTGAAGGCTCAGAAGTGTCTGCGAAAGGGTCACATAGCTATTTTAGCACTCGTTACTGATATATCGACGACAGAGAAAAAGATTGGGGATATTCCTGTAGTACGCGACTTTCCTCAAGTGTTTCCTGAAGAGTTACCTGGGCTACCACCCCATCGCCAGGTTGAATTTCAGATCGAGCTAGCTCCAGGAGCAGCACCTATAGCTCGAGCGCCTTATCGCTTAGCTCCAACTGAACTGGAACAACTGTCTAAGCAATTGCAAGAACTCTTGGAAAAGGGTTTCATACGTCCTAGCTCTTCGCCCTGTGGAGCTCCAGTATTATTTGTGAAGAAGAAAGACGGTACCTTTCGTATGTGCATAGATTACCGCGAACTAAACAAGGTGACAGTAAAGAATCGCTATCCTCTTCCACGCATCGACGACTTATTCGACCAGTTGCAAGGGTCGAGCTATTACTCGAAGATTGACCTGAGGTCAGGCTATCATCAATTGAGAGTCCGGGATGAGGACGTCTCCAAAACAGCATTTAGAACACGCTACGGTCACTACGAATTTCTAGTCATGCCATTCGGGCTAACGAACGCACCTGCGGTTTTCATGGATCTTATGAACAGGGTGTGTAAACCTTACCTTGACAAGTTTGTTATTGTTTTTATTGATGACATCCTGATCTACTCGAAGAATCGGGAGGAACATGAGCAGCATTTACGACTTATTCTGGAACTCCTTCGAACGGAACAGCTGTACGCTAAGTTTTCAAAATGCGACTTCTGGCTTCGTGAAGTCCACTTTCTAGGCCACGTGGTAAACAAGGATGGGATTCATGTTGATCCATCCAAGGTAGATTCGATCAAGAACTGGCCTGCACCTCGTACACCAACCGAAATACGCCAATTCTTGGGTTTGGCGGGTTATTATAGACGGTTCATCAAGGACTTCTCAAAGATTGCACAGCCGCTTACATTACTGACACAGAAAGGTGTTGCTTACCGTTGGAGTGATACACAGGAAACAGCGTTTCAACACTTAAAGGATAGACTCTGTAGCGCACCTATCCTCTCATTGCCTGAAGGCACGGATGATTTTGTAGTCTACTGCGACGCATCCATCCAAGGTCTTGGATGTGTGTTGATGCAACGGGATAAAGTTATTGCTTATGCTTCACGCCAACTTAAGATTCACGAACGGAATTACACTACGCACGATTTAGAGCTGGGAGCTGTTGTTTTTGCGCTCAAGATATGGCGACATTATCTGTATGGCACCAAGTGCACCATCTACACCGATCACAGGAGTCTTGAGCATATCTTCAAGCAGAAAGAATTGAACATGCGACAACGTAGATGGGTCGAGTTACTGAACGATTACGAATGTGCTATAAAGTACCATCCGGGCAAAGCCAATGTGGTGGCCGACGCCCTCAGTCGAAAGGATACTACACCTAGGCGTGTACGAGCGTTGCAACTCACTATTCAGTCCAGTCTTCCTTCACAGATACGAGATGCTCAGGTAGAAGCATTGAAACCGGAAAAAGTCAGGGCTGAAGCCCTACGCGGCTCAAAGCAACGGTTAAAACAAAGGGCAGACGGCGCCTATTATGTAACCGGACGCATCTGGGTCCCACTCTATGGAAACTTATGTCACACCCCCAAAATCCACCTGCGGAATACCACCGCTTGGAGGCGTGACTGACCAGGATCCAGCCACCAATCATATTGAACAAGCATATAAGTAGTTATAAAAATCCACCCAATACAATTGGTGTTCAAACAAAACATAGTTAAGTTGCAAGCGGAAGCATAAGTCTTAAATCAAAACATAAGTTTAATTGTTTCATAGTTTAACATGGCACACAGTCGTCCATGTCCCACAACGATCCTCCTCCATGCAAGCTCCAGCTAAGAACCTAAGGACCTGCAAAGCATGTAGTAACGAGTCAACAACAAGTTGAGTGAGTTCACGGTTGGGTGTTCGTTTTAAGTTGTTTCGAAAACAGTTTCCTTTAGCTGGCATCCTGCCGTGGGGGTTACCCCATAGTTAAAAACGTGACTTGTTTATTCCCGGTTACTCTGGCTATCCAGCCGTGGGGGCTACCCCGTGTTAGTTATCTGGCATTTCGGCCGTGGGGGCTACCCCATGTATACACTAGACTCGTTACCATATCGACTGCTGACTGTAGTCATGTTTATGTGCCCTGAAACTGTCAATGTCTATCATCATTGACGTGCCCCAGATCCATTAGTTCACGCCCGTCCTCTGCGGCACGGTGTGAGGTTTGTCAGACCTAAATAGCGCTATCTAACTAATGACCCGCTCGCCATTGGCCCGGCGATTAAGTCGATATAAAAATGAGGGACTTCGTGATAGAGTTTTGGTCTAGTACGAGTTATCTGTCCGCGAGGACGAGGAATTACATTCCTGAACCTTTGCTGTCCTACCCAAGGAGGACGAGGAACCCAGTTCCTTAACCCCAATTCCCGACCCCTGGGAATCCCATGCTTTGTAGAGGGTGTGAACTCACCTTGGTTTGCTCGGTAGAAACACAGAAAAAGTCAAACAAGCAATGTTGTGGTTACTCACGTCCTATCATAGTTGTATCATACAATCAGGTTCGTATTCAAGCGGTGCACGTATGGCATACACGTATAATCATGGCAGTTAGCAAGTAATGCATACGAGTTGAACGAACAGTAACATGCCCAGAATTAAACAAAGTCCAAGGTCCGGCCCAAACACTAAGCCCATAATTAATCAAGTCCAACAGTGTGTATCCGTGTATAGTCTCGAGTCGCAACTAGGCGTTTGCGACTCGCAACCTGAGTCGCAACTACGGTCTCGGTTCATGCTGTTTTGGTTACGAGTCGCAACTGGACTCGCAACTATGGTTTCGAGTCATACGGTTTGTGTGCTGATCACTTGTGGTTTCGAGTCGCAACCAGGTGTTTGCGACTCGCAACCGATGTCGCAACCAGGTGTTTGCGACTCGCAACCGATGTCGCAACCGGGAGATTTCGACTCATCATGCATGGTTTCGAGTCGCAACTAGAGGTTTCGGTTGGACAGGAGCTGATTCGGAACAGTGTACTATCCAATGAGATTTTGATTTCAGAAATGGTTTGTACTATCCACTTAAACATGTTTGTTTGTCTAGTAGTTTACTAATTTGGATCAAACATATCAGATTTCAAATATTCAGCCACATTCTTATCATGTTCATCAAGTTCTTCATACATTCATCATGTTCTTCACATATTAAAGTCATGTTCATATCACATTCCAAACATATTCAACACATATTCAAATATTCATATTCAACATGTGTTCATAGCTCTTGTATTTTCGGTCAAGCACCATAATACCTAGACTAGATACTAAGATCATTAAGCAAGACATTTACCATTCAACATTCAATCATAGTCAAGCATACATTATTCACTCCAACATAACCAATACATTAACCTATCATCTTTAACCGAATATAAACATACTACATGAAACATTTATGAACCGATTACTCAAGAAGGGTGTATTTCTCATGTATAACACTTAACAAGTAGACATATTATCACATAATTTTTCATCACACATCATTATCAAACCGAATATCACACATTATCTTCAAACCGAAACACAACATCTAATCATGAATCACTAACCGGTTGATGGGTTCCAAAGGTGAGTGTGTACGAGTTGATCCGAGAGCTCCTTAGTGGTCACCGGTTTGAATCCGAGAATGGAGGAGAGAAATGTTGTGGCTTAGAGTTTAATGGTTTCTAGAGAGAGTGTAGAGGAGTGTGTGTGTGTTGTCCAAGAAAGTGGCAAAGATGGCTAACAATCGGATTATATACTAGCTTCAAGTGCACCCTAATGGGCTTCGACATAGGCTAAGTGTGTATGTGTGTGCGGCCCAACCGGCCCGTATGTTATACTAGTTCACTCGAGACCACATGGTCTCGAGTCGGGTTCGTGTTATCTCGGTTCCTATATACATATATCGCATACATACAAGCACACACAAATAACACATAATCACATAAAGGTTCACTTATCATCCATTAAATCATTAAACTGGTTAGTCACTTAGTGTTCAAACGTACAACGAAAGGTTCTAAATTTCGAGTTGTCACATCATCCCCAAGTTGAAAGAAATTTCGTCCCGAAATTTGGTGGGCACTCACTGAGGAAGCTAGTTAAGTTGTTTGGTTTTCCTGGGGTGTCACATCCACCCCCCGTTGATCTGGAATTTCGTCCCGAAATTCCGTAGCTTCAACCTCAGTAGTGGGTGTACTGTTTGCGAACAGTTGGGGATACTTTTGTTTCATCTGATCTTCGCGCTCCCAGGTGAACTCTGGGCCGCGACGTGAGTTCCAACGAACTCGAACGAGAGGTATTCTAGTGCTCTTGAGGACCTTAACATCCCGGTCCGTGATCTCGACTGGTTCCTCGACGAATCGTAACTGTTCGTCGATAGTGAGTTCCTTCAGAGGAACTACGTGGGTCTCATCTGACGGACACTGCTTCAGATTCGACACGTGAAAAACGTTGTGAACTGCACCGAGTTCCGCTGGTAAGTTTAATCTGTAGGCCACCCTGCCTATTTTCTCAACGACCTCGAAAGGTCCAACGTATCGTGGGTTAAGTTTACCGCGTTTACCAAAACGAACCACCCCCTTCTAGGGTGAAACTTTGAGTAGTACCTGCTCCCCAACCTGGAGCTCAAGTGGTTTCCTGCCCATGTCGGCGTAAACTTTCTGACGTTCGCGAGCGGCCGTCATGCGTTTTCGTATCTGAGCGATCTGCTCGGTTGTATCTACCACATATTCTGGACCAGTGATCTGACTTTCTCCCACCTCTGCCCAGCAAAGAGGAGACCGGCATTTACGTCCGTACAATGCCTCAAACGGAGCAGCTCCAATGCTGGTGTGGTAGCTGTTATTGTACGAGAATTCCACAAGTGGCAGGTGCTTTTCCCAGCGGTTGCCAAAGTCGATTACACATGCACGAAGCATGTCTTCTAAGGTTTGAATAGTGCGCTCGGACTGCCCGTCCGTCTGAGGATGGTACGCTGTGCTCATGTCTAATCGTGAGCCGAAGGATTTGTGCATTGCTTGCCACAGCTCTGAAGTGAAACGTGCATCTCGATCCGAGATAATGGAGGTGGGCACCCCGTGCCTCGAAACGATTTCTTTGGTGTATATTTCTGCAAGAGTGGAGAACTTATCCGTTTCCTTGATAGCCAAGAAGTGTGCAGATTTTGTGAGTCGATCCACGATCACCCAAATAGTATCGTTCCCGCGCTGGGATCTAGGTAGGCCAGTAACAAAATCCATGGAAATTTGCTCCCATTTCCACTGAGGTATCTCTGGTTGTTGGAGTAGGCCTGATGGTTTCTGGTATTCCGACTTGACCCTTGCACAAGTCAAACACTTGCTGACGTAGGTCGCTATGTGGGCCTTCATGCTAGGCCACCAGTACGTAGTCTTGATGTCGTGGTACATTTTATCCGATCCAGGATGTACCGAGTAGCGAGACTTGTGTGCTTCATCCATCACAAGCTCTCGTAGGTTGCCATAGAGTGGGACCCAAATGCGTCCCGTTACGTAGTAAGCGCTGTCTTCCTTCTGTTCTAATCGTTGCCTTGATCCGCGTAGGGCTTCTGCCCTGACGTTTTCTGGTTTCAGTGCTTCTATCTGAGCTGCTCGTATCTGGGAAGGGAGACTAGAGTGGATCGTGAGTTGTAAAGCTCGCACGCGCTTAGGCGCAGTGTCCTTCCGACTGAGGGCGTCAGCCACAACATTGGCCTTGCCCGGGTGATACCTGATTGGGCACTCGTAATCATTTAGCAGCTCGACCCATCGTCGTTGTCGCATATTCAGTTCCTTCTGCTTGAAGATATGTTCGAGGCTCCTGTGGTCAGTGTAGATCGCGCACTTGGTACCATACAGGTAATGCCGCCATAACTTAAGTGCAAAAATAACAGCTCCCAGCTCTAAATCGTGTGTAGTGTAGTTCTTTTCATGAACCTTAAGTTGGCGTGAGGCGTAGGCTATAACTTTGTCTCGTTGCATCAACACGCAACCAAGACCCTGAATTGATGCGTCGCAGTAAACCACAAAGTCGTCTGTGCCTTCCGGTAAGGAAAGGATAGGTGCGCTACAAAGTCTACCCTTTAGGTGCTGAAATGCCAACTCCTGTGCGTTCCCCCAGCGATAAACAACGCCCTTCTGCGTTAATGAGGTGAGAGGCTGTGCAATCTTAGAAAAATCCTTTATGAATCTCCGGTAGTATCCCGCCAAACCCAAGAATTGGCGAATTTCCCTTGGTGTACGAGGTGCAGGCCAGTTCTTAATCGAGTCTATCTTGGATGGATCAACATGAATCCCATCCTTGTTCACCACGTGGCCTAGGAAATGGACTTCTCGAAGCCAGAAGTCGCATTTCGAGAACTTTGCATAAAGCTGTTCTGTTCGAAGGAGTTCCAGAATAAGTCGCAGATGTTGCTCGTGTTCCTCCCGACTCTTAGAATAGATCAGGATGTCATCGATGAAGACTATAACGAACTTGTCCAGGTAAGGCTTGCACACTCGGTTCATCAAGTCCATGAAAACCGCAGGTGCGTTTGTCATCCCAAAAGGCATGACCAAAAACTCATAGTGCCCGTATCGAGTTCTGAAAGCTGTTTTGGAGACGTCCTCTTCTCGGACTCTCAGCTGGTGATAACCCGATCTCAAATCGATCTTCGAATAGTAGCTCGACCCTTGCAGCTGGTCGAATAAGTCGTCGATACGCGGTAGTGGATAACGGTTCTTCACCGTCACCTTGTTGAGTTCCCGGTAATCGAATTTACATTCTGAAAGTACCGTCTTTCTTCTTCACAAATAGCACTGGAGCTCCCCAGGGCGATGAGCTAGGACGAATAAAACCCTTACCCAGGAGCTCTTGTAGTTGCGTGGAGAGTTCTTTCAACTCTGATGGGGCTAAACGATAAGGTGCACGGGCTATGGGCGCAGCTCCAGGGGCTAATTCAATCTGAAACTCGACTTGGCGATGAGGCGGAAGACCAGGTAATTCCTCAGGAAATACCTCTGGATAATCGCGTACAACTGGAAAATCTTCTATCTTCTTCTCTTTTTCTGAGGTGTCAGTAACGAGAGCCAAAATAGCAGTGTGGCCCTTTCGCAAGCACTTTTGGGCCTTAAGGAGAGAAATGACGTTCTCAACAGCACTCCTCTTGTCGCCGTGAATCATGAGAGGTTCACCATCGGGACCTGGAATACGGACAACCTTCTCGTTGCAAAGAATCTCTGCTCGGTGTTGGGACAACCAATCCATCCCAATGACAACGTCGAAACTACCCAAGACGATAGGAATGAGGTCGATAGAGAAGGTCTGGTCAGCGAGAATAAGTTTACAACCCTTGACTAGGTGTGTGGCTTCTAAATTCTTACCATTTGCTAGCTCTACGGTGTGCTTGTTGTTCAAAGGGGTTGGAATACGCTTAAGCATTCGACTAACTTCTAGTGACACGTAGCTGTTGGACTCTGTATGCCCAAGACACATATTAAATTGATGTGGCTAGTACGTTATGATCCAAGTCGGGTCATACCCAATAACAAGCTAGACAAACACCTACAATATTTATTTATGATATGATCAAACAAATAAATATTAACACTTACAATATTTAGAAATTGGTTTTCTAAATAATTACACTTGACAAACTAATAAATTATATGGATAATTTATTTTTGAGAGAATATTTTATTTTGTTATTTAATAGGTTAAATAACAATTAAAAGGTTGCATATTGTTTATAAAATGCTATATTAAGTTTTACAAAAGTTATAAATACTTAAATAAAAGACTTGGAGACAAGATAAAAATTTTGATTGGGTGAAAATGGAGGTGGCTTGGGCCGCCCCCTATGTCTCTTCCCAAGAGGTTTCCACCACTTACATTACATGCAATCTTCTCCATTTACAAGGCACTTGATTTTAAAAAGCAATGCAACATTCTCTCTCATCAAGAACATAAGATATTCAAGTGTAAAACTCCAATTTTCTCTCTAATAATTTCGGCCAAGAGCTGAATTTTAGTGGGATTTTGTGAGCTTCAAGTGTAGAAATCCTAGCAATCTCAAGGTGTTTGTTGGAGCTTTCGGGTATACTAGCTTGAGGCTTTCTCGTTTGGAAGCTACCATTCAAGATTCATCATCTTCTTCCATCTCCTTGCTCCAAAGAAAGGTTGAATTCTCAAACACCCTATGGTTGTATTTTGATAGCATGTATGTCATATATGGATCCGATTTTGGGTTTTTGCATTTAAAAGAGTTTTAAATCTTGTAAAGTAACATGTTTTAAATCCTTATTCCGCTGCGTTTTAATTTTATTCGGATAAAATTAGCTTTGATAAACATGTACAAAACCCAACAATGGTATCAGAGCCGCTTATATGAGTGCATGCTTCATTGGATTTAAAATTTTCGGGTTTTGGGTTTGGTTAAACCCTATGGCCGAAAGTTTTGACCATGGTTCTCCTTTTATTTTTCAAGATTTATTTCCTACATGCATAAAGGAATCTTGAAAAAAAAATTATATCATATGGATGATTTATTTTGTTTGGACAAAAACCCACAATTTTCGGTTTTTCATTCTTGGCCGAAAAATGTAGGTTGTAAAAGGAAACCATTTTGCTCTTGAAGTTTATATATATTTGGATATATATTTTGGTGTTCATAACCTAGCCATGACCTTGTATGAATATGTTTGTGTTTGTGATTTTAGATAATTATTCAATGGGTTGTAATAATTATTTTGTCTTCCATTTGTAAAAATATGTAATTTATTTATTTTCATTTGGTATGTAAGTAAATAGATTAGATGCATTTATTTTGCTAGAAAAATGTATTAGGATACTTTTATGTAAAAGAAGATGCATACAAAAATGCGGTTTTGGTTTTTGCCAATTTCGGGCAAAAAGGACTTCATAGTTCTTAACGGGATTTTAGCCCAATAACCAAAACACATTTTTTGAAGTCCAAAGGAGTTTGGAGCTGAATTTAAAAGACATTTGGAAGCTCAAAGAATGTGAAGAAATCACAACACAAGATGAAGACTTGAAGCATTTGGATGCGGGATCAAGTGGGAGTTCACCGACACTTTTTTTTGTGTCCATATTCACCCTTTAGGAAGGACCTTTTGACACACTTGTTTCGGCTAACAAGTGTGGTCAAAATAGTTGGCTATGGTTATGCACCTTTTAACATATGTGTTGTGTGCTTGTATGGTTATATTTTATTTATGGTTGTTTGGATGATATTTGGATATGCATACTTAACAACTAATAACCCGTAACAAGCTTAAAATTGGTTCTTACAAAATCATTAAAACGATTAATAAAAGGTTTATTAAAAAGTAATGATTTTATAATAAAATGGGTTTTATTAAAAGAACCTTGAAAATTGGTTTTCACTAAAGTACCATTGATTTGAATGCATGCAAATATATGGTACATAAAATTTTTCTAAACTAGAATTTTGAAAAATAAAAATCCCTTTTATAAAACAAGTCAAACACCATCCTTTTATACAACACTCAAATTGCTTGGGAACTCTTTGTGGGATAAAGGTCACCTAACCACATTTGAGGAAACTTGTATATTCGAGGTGGGTTTACCATGTTTGTGGGATAAAGGTCACCTAACCACTTATGTGTATAAACTCACACGTGTGTGTAAGTTGGACGACTTGATTTGGAAACCATGAACTTAGGGTCACCGAAGCATGGGAAACAAAAGGTGTTGATGGGATTAAACATGCCAACTAAACATAAAGATGTTTAACCGATCCTATATGGCTAGAAGTTGCAAAGGGTTGCAATTGTCAAACGTTGACTACCTTGTTAATTTAAATAATGGGATAAAGGTCACCTAACCAATATTTAAATGTAACGTTGGATTCTAGATTTTAATTGTTAATTGTCTATGAGACATTAAAAGGGTATTAATGATTAAAATTTTAATAATATCGAAAATACTAAAATTGAACTTTGTTAAATTTTGTAGATGGCCGCTAACAATGCAAACCCGATTAATCAAACCGTCCGTAACCTATCACTAAGAACCATCCTTGAAAAGGATCGTCTCAACCATAACAACTTCATGGATTGGTTTCGAAACTTGAGAATTGTTCTCAAGCAAGAGAAAATATCCTATGTGTTGGACGATCCTATTCCCGATCAACCCGACGAGGAAGATGTAGAAGCCTACAATGATTGGGTTAAGTATACCGAGGACTCCATGCAAGCCTCTTGCCTCATGTTGGGAACTATGATTCCCGAGATTCAAAAGGACTTTGAACATCATGGGGCATACGACATGATTACCCAATTGAAGGAAATGTTCCTACAACAAGCAAGGGTAGAACGCTTCAAAACGGTTCGAGCGCTTCATGCATGTCGAATGGAGGAAACCCAATCGGTCTCATCTTACGTCCTAAAAATGAAAAGCCACATTGATCGCCTCGAAGGGCTCAATTGTCCCGTCTCTAAAGAGTTGGCTACGGATTTGATCCTCAACTCTTTAACAAAGAGATTTGAGAGCTTTGTTATGAACTATAACATGAATGGATGGGACAAGAGCATTGGTGAGCTTCATGCAATGCTCAAAACGGCCGAAGCGGGAATGGGTAAAAAGGCTTTACCCGTTCTAACGATCAATGAGGGAGGCAAGAAGGGACATCACTCCGACTCCAAGGCAAATGTTGCCAAAGGAAAGGGGCACGTCAAAGGGAAAGGAAAAAGAAAGACTAAAGCGAAACCAAAAGAGAAGAAGGCAAAGGTTGCCACGAACGATCCATGCTTTGAGTGTGGTGAGATAGGGCATTTAAATAGGAATTGTCCAACCTATCTCAAAGAGTTGAAAAACAAGAGGGATGCTAGGCAAACCTCAGGTACAATCTTAATAATACATATTGACCTTAATGTTATCTCTTCTAACACATGGGTATTAGATACCGGATGTGGAACTCATGTTTGCAATTCGTTGCAAAAGGTTCAAAAGAAATAAACATTACAAGAAAGGAGACTATGTTTTGAAACTTCCAAATGGTTTGGAGATTGTTTTAAACTGTTTTGAATGCTCCTAGTTTGACTAGGAACATTATTCAAGTTTCCCTTTTGAGACAATATGTTTTGATTTAAAGTTTGTAAACAATGACATTTATATTTCGATGAATGACATGTTTTACTTTAAAACTATACCTTCAAATGGTAGTTATGAATTGGTTCATAAATAACACATCATTTGATAGTTTAATGTACCGATCAATCACCAAGAAACTCAAAATGGATTTGAGTAAGACCTATCTTTGGCATTATCGCCTTGGTCATATAAACAGATGTCGCATATAAACACTTCGAAAGAATTGTCTTTTGGAAACAAATGAAATTGGTTCATTTGATACATGCGAATCTTATTTACAAAGTAAAATGACCAAGTAATCCCTTAGTGGGAAAGGGCAAAAGATTTATTAGGCATCATACATTCGAATGTATGTGATCCTTTTAAGCCAATGACTAGGAATGGTGAAAGATACTTCATTACTTTAACCAACAACTATAGTAGTTATGGTTATGTGTACTTGACACAAAGAAGAAGTTTTGAAACGTTCAGAATCCTCAAAAGGAGAAGTACAAAATCAACTCTTTTAAAGTTCTTCGTTTTGATAGAGGAGGAATCGAACTCTATTAGATATGGTTCGATCTATGATGGCTAGGAGCGCATTATCTCTATCACTTTGGGGTTACGCTTTGCTCTTCGTGGCCAATATGGCCCCAACCAAGAAAGTGGATACGACGTCTTTTGAAATATGACATGGAAAGGTTCCATCATTATCATATTTAAAAGTATGGGTTGTGATGCTTATGTAAAGCAATACACCCCAAACAAGTTAAAAGTACGATCCATTAAGTGTATCTTCGTAGGATATCCTAAAGATGATATAGGATATTATTTCTACGATCCAACAGAGCAAAAGGTATTTGTTGCTCGAAAGGGCAAGTTCTTGGAGGATAAGTTCCTTATGGAAGGAACTAGTAGAACAGTGGAACTTGATGAGGATCAAGAACCACAAGCCGATACACGTTTGGTTGATACTAGCATTCAACAAGAGGTTGTTGAAAATGATCAAATGGTTGATCAACATACACAAAACGTTCGAAGATCTGGTAGAATTAGTTATCCACCTGAAAGATATGGATTTTTCATGGATGGATGCTATGTGGTAGATTCAGATGAACCAACCACATACCATGATGCAATGTCGAAATCCGATTGCGACAAATGGCTTGAGGCTATGAACGTAGAGATGCAATCCATGTATGACAACCAAGTTTGGGAATTGGTTGTGCCACCTCTTAACTCCAAAGTAGTTGGAAGTAAGTGGGTTTTCAAGAAGAAAACAGATATGCATGGTAACTTGGATACTTATAAAGCGAGACTTGTAGCAAAAGGTTTCACTCAAACTCAAGGGGTTGATTATGATGAGACCTTCTCGCCAGTGGCAATGCTAAAGTCGATTAGGATATTATTTGCCATAGCTGCATATTATGACTATGAGATTTGGCAAATGGATGTCAAAACGGCTTTCCTCAATGGATATCTTGATGAAGATGTCTATATGGTTCAGCCTGAAGGTTTTGTCGATCCAAAACATCCTAACAAAGTGTGCAAGTTAAAGAAATCAATCTATGGATTGAAACAAGCATCGAGAAGTTGGAATCACCGTTTTGATGAAGAAATTAGGAATTTTGGGTTCATCAAGAACGGGGATGAAGCTTGTGTGTATAAGAAAGCTAGTGGGAGCACCGTCACTTTCTTAGTATTGTATGTCGATGACATTCTACTATTTGGAAATAACATTCCAACCTTGGAGGGTGTAAAAGCCTGGCTTGAAAGTTATTTTTCCATTAAGGATTTTGGTGAAATCGCCTATATTTAGGAATAAAGATCTATAAGGATAGGTCAAGGCGCTAGATAGGTTTAAACTAAAGTGCATACATTGAAAAAGTCTTGAAAGGGTTCAAGATAGAGAACTCTATGAAAGGTTTGGTACCTATTCAAAGAGTGGACAATATTGAATGCGTTTCAATGTCCAAGCTCAAAGGATGAGCAAGAAAGAATGAAAGGAATCCCATATACGTCAGCTATAGGATTCATTATGTATGTAATGATATGCACTGGAACGGACATGTCATGCGCTTTAAGCGTAACAAGAAGAAGCCAGCAAGAAACGGTCATTGGGTGACTGTTGTATATATTGAAATACCTTAGAAGGACTAAGGATACATTTCTAATATATAGATCTGGTGAAGAAAAACTCGTTGTAAAGGGTTACAAGGATGCGAGTTTTGGAATTCGTTGTAAAGGGTTACATGGATACGAGTTTCCAAACTGATCAAGATGGTTCTCGATCACAATTAGGGTAGCATTGTCCACTACAGAATCAGAATACATCGCCGTTTCATTGATTGAGATAATTCATATGGATCTGCCACTTGAATTATTGCCGATCTAGGGGTAGTCCCTACCATTCAGGACTCCTAGAGATCTTTGTGATAACGATGGTGTGATTGCTTAAGTCACGGAACCTCGTGTACATCAAAAGACTAGGCACATTGAGCGGAGTTTCAACTACATAAGGGATGAAGTTGAAAAGAGAAAGACATGTATTCGCAAAGTTCACACTGATCAAAATATTGCGGATCCACTCACGAAGCTCCTTGAATGGGCAAAGCATGAAAGGGTCATACTTGTGCCTTAGGACTTCGGTATTCTAGTGATTGGATTTGATCTATTTTGTATTTGGATATTGGAACAATTGTTATTTTAACTCTTTTATGGTATTTTGAGTTATGTTCCATTTTAGCATGTTTAAATCCGTGAATAAATTAATTATTCTAAATGTCCGTAGTCGATCATACTTGTGGGAACAAATATGAATGTAAGACTATTATGAACTTGGATTGGTGGATATTCATTAGGTATGAATATAGAGCAAAGTGTTGCTGCCAAAGTTCATAGATATTTGTGGGATACAAATATTGGACTGACCCGCTCTCAAATGTTACTGCATGGAATCATTTATGATTGATCATAAGTAAATTTGAGCAAAGGCGAATATCATAGTATCCTCTGACCTGAGATACATATTGGGTCTTGATATTCACCAAATATTATGCCTTGACTTAGTTCTTCGCTGTCTGTAATAAGATAGTACATAAGACTAAGCTCAGGTATGGTACGAGGTGATTGTGAGAGACGTATGTAGTCAAGAAGGGATTTGTTCCTCTTATTCGTTGAGAGTAAGATGTCTAAGGCCTGCTTAAGTTAAATCAACAGAGAATGATCACACTGTGTCTCTGGATTTGACATGACATCTGTAACGAAAGGATAAATGATAGATTCACCTAAATCATTTTCAAGTAAGGGACTTGAAGGGGATGATGTTATTGAATGGCACTTCGTCATACGTATTAGGGGTAGTAAACCGTTGTTAGGCGTCATTTACTGCTTGCATCAATCTTCTATGTATCTTGTGCAAGTGGGAGATTGTTGGACTCTGTATGCCCAAGACACATATTAAATTGATGTGGCTAGTACGTTATGATCCAAGTCGGGTCATACCCAATAACAAGCTAGACAAACACCTACAATATTTATTTATGATATGATCAAACAAATAAATATTAACACTTACAATATTTAGAAATTGGTTTTCTAAATAATTACACTTGACAAACTAATAAATTATATGGATAATTTATTTTTGAGAGAATATTTTATTTTGTTATTTAATAGGTTAAATAACAATTAAAAGGTTGCATATTGTTTATAAAATGTTATATTAAGTTTTACAAAAGTTATAAATACTTAAATAAAAGACTTGGAGACAAGATAAAAATTTTGATTGGGTGAAAATGGAGGTGGCTTGGGCCGCCCCCTATGTCTCTTCCCAAGAGGTTTCCACCACTTACTGTTGGACTCTGTATGCCCAAGACACATATTAAATTGATGTGGCTAGTACGTTATGATCCAAGTCGAGTCATACCCAATAACAAGCTAGACAAACACTTACAATATTTATTTATGATATGATCAAATAAATAAATATCAACACTTAGAATATTTAGAAATTGGTTTTCTAAATAATTGCACTTGACAAACTAATAAATTATATGGATAATTTATTTTGAGAGAATAATTTATTTTGTTATTTAATGGGTTAAATAACATAATAAAAATAGCATAAGTCTTGTAACATATGATGTTATATTTTATAAAAGGTTATAAAATAAACAAAGACTTATATTTTATAAAAGAAATTTTTTTTTTTTATAAAAAATTCAGCTAGGCCGCCCCCCCTCTTCCCAAGATAAAAGTGGCAAATCACAATGCATGCAAGTTAGAAGAGCTTGATTGGTTGATCTTTTCAAGACCATTGTGGTCCAATTGAAATACATGCATTTATGCATGTTTAGTTGTTCATGCATTGGGTGAATTGGGTGGCTACTTTCTCTCAGTTGGTTTTATATATTTTGTATGACAAAATAATAAAGAGAACTTGAAGAACACTAGAGAAATATGGCTGAATATTTCGGCCAAGACATGATCATCCAAGAGGGTTTTTCATTCCGAAAAATCAAGTGTAAGACTCTCTAAAGATCGGGTCATGTATGGTTGATCTAGTAGGCTTTTTCAAGTTCACATTTCAAGTGCAAGAACTCAACAAAAGGCCCTCATTTTTCGGCCATGAGATGGTCTTCAAGAGGGTTTTCTAGTGAGTTCATAAGTGTAGAAATCCTAGCTAACATGAGGTGTTTGTTGGAAGCTTGGGGTATACAAGCTTGAGGTTTTCTACTCTTGAAGACAACCATTTCAAGAATCATCATCTTCTTCACATCCATTACTCCATGGAAGGTAGTTTTCTAAACATCCTATGGTTGTATATGATAGTATGCATCTTCATATATGGATCCGGGTTTTGGGATTTTGCATAAAAATGGTTTTATATCTTATAAAAGTAACATGTTTTAAACTTATTTTCCGCTGCGTTTTTATTTCATTTGGATGAAATTACTTTGATAAACATGTTAAAATCCCATCAATGGTATCAGAGCCGCTTATATGAGTGCATGCTTCAATAGACTTAAAATTTTCGGGTTTCGGTTTTGGTGAAAACCCTATGGCTGAAATTTTAAGTATGGTTATCCCTTTGTTTTTCAAGATTATATTCTTACATGCATAAATGAATCTTGAAAAATTATTTCATATGGATGATTTGTTTGTTTGGACAAAACTAACCTTTTCGGTTTTTTGGACATAGCCGAAAATGGTTATTAAAAGGGAACCATTTTTGCTTCTTGAAATTAATATAAATATATATGTGGATATATATTTTGGTGCATATGACCTAGCCATGACCTTGTGTTCAATGTTTGTGTTTGTGATTTATATTAATTATTTCAAAGGTTGTAATAATTATTATTTTGTCTTCCATTTGTAAAGACATGTAATTTATTTATTTTCATTTGGCATGTAAAATAAATAGATTAGGTGCATTTTATTTTACTAGAAAAAATGTATTAGGATATATTTTGTAAAAGAAGATGCACACAAAAATGTGGTTTTGGTTTTTGCCAATTTCGTGCATAAAGGACTTCATAGTTCTTAACGGGATTTTAGCCCGAAAACCAAAACACATTTTCGGAGCCCAAAGGAGTTTGGAGCTGAATTAAAGTACATTTTGGAAGATCAAAGAAAGTGGAGAAATCACAACACAAAAGGAAGACTTGAAGCATTTGGATGCGGGATCAAGTGGGAGTTCAACGACACAATACTTGTGTCATTTTTCACCCTTTAGGAAGGACCTTTTGGCACACTTGTTTCGGCTAACAAGTGTGGTCAAAATAGTTGGCTATGGTTATGCACCTAATGATATATGTGTTGTGCTTGTGTGGTTGCTTATTTATGTTGTTTAGATGATATTTGGATATGCAAGCTTAACAAACTAATAATCAACCACAAGCTTAAAATTGGTTCTTTACAAGATCATTAAAATGTTTAATAATGGTTTTATTAAAAATTAATGATTTTATAATAAAATGGGTTTTATTAAAAGAACCATGAAAATTTGTTTTCACTAAAGTACCAAGGATTTGAATGCATGCAAATATATGGTACATAAAGTTTTCTAAACTAGAATTTTGAAAACTCAAAATCCCTTTTATAAAACAAGTCAAACACCATCCTTTTATACAACACTCAAATTACTTGGGAACTCTTTGTGGGATAAAGGTCACCTAACCACATTTGAGGAAACTTGTATGTTCGAGGTGGGTTTACCATGTTTGTGGGATAAAGGTCACCTAACCACTTATGTGTATAAACTCACACGTGTGTATAAGTTGGACGACTTGATTTGGAAACCATGAACTTAGGGTCACCGAAGCATGGCGAACAAAAGGTGTTGATGGGATTAAACATGCCAACTAAACATAAAGATGTTTAACCGATCCCATATGGCTAGAAGTTGCAAAGAGTTGCAATTGTCAAACGTTGACTACCTTGTTAATTTAAATAGAGGGATAAAGGTCACCTAACCAATATTTAAATGTAACGTTGGATTCTAGATTTTAATTATTAATTGTCTATGAGACACAAAAGGGTATTAATGATTAAAATATTAATAATATCGAAAATACTAAAATTGAACCTTGTTAAAATTTTGTAGATGGCCGCTAACAATATTACCCAAACCGTCCGTAACCTATCACTAGAAAACGATCCTAATCCCGATGAACATCTTATGGAAGATAAGGATGCCTATAACGATTGGATTAAGTATATCGAGGATACTACGCAAGCCTCTTGCCTCATGTTAGGAATTATGATTCCCGAGATTCAAAAGTTTCTGAACATCATGAGCACACGACATGATTACCCGATTATAGGAAATGTTCCTAAGGGTAGAACGCTTCGAAACCGTTCAAGCGCTTCATGCATGTCAAATGGAGGAAACCCAATCGGACTCATCTTATGTTTTAAGATGAAAAGCCACATTGATCACCTCGAAAGGCTCGATATGGATAAAAGGATTTTATCCATTCTAACGATCAATGAGGGTGGCAACAAGAAAGGGCATCACCCCGACACCAAAGCAAATGTTGCAAATGGAAACGGGTAATTCAAAGGGAAATAATTAGAAAGACTAAAGCGGAACCACCGAAACCAATAGAAAAGAAGGCAAAGGTTGCCATGAACGATCCATGCTTTGAGTGTGGTGAGATAGGGCATTTAAATAGGAATTGTCCAACCTATCTCAAAGAGTTGAAAAACAAGAGGGATGCTAGGCAAACCTTAGGTACAATCTTAATAATACATATTGACCTTAATGTTATCTCTTCTAACACATGGGTATTAGATACCGGATGTGGAACTCATGTTTGCAATTCGTTGCAAAAGGTTCAAAAGAAATAAACATTACAAGAAAGGAGACTATGTTTTGAAACTTCCAAATGGTTTGGAAATTGTTTTAAAATGTTTTGAACGCTCCTAGTTTGACTAGGAACATTATTTAAGTTTCCCTTTTGAGACAATATGTTTTGATTTAAAGTTTGTAAACAATGACATTTATATTTCGATGAATGACATGTTTTACTTTAAAACTATGCATTCAAATGGTAGTTATGAATTGGTTCATAATAATACATCATTTGATAGTTCAATGTACCAAGCAATCACCAACAAACTCAAAATGGATTTGAGTGAGACTTATCTTTGGCATTATCGCCTTGGTCATGTAAACAGATGTCGCATGTAAACACTTCGAAAGAATGATCTTTTGGAAACAAATGAAATTGGTTCATTTGATACATGTGAATCTTGTTTACAAGGTTAAATGACTAAGAAACCCTTTAGTGGGAAAGGGAAATAGATTTCTTAGGTATCATACATTCGAATGTATGTGTTCCTTTTAAGCCAATGACTAGGTATGGTGAAAGATACTTCATTACTTTAACCGACAACTATAGTAGTTATGGTTATGTGTACTTGACACATAGAAGAAGTTTTGAAACGTTCAGAATCTTCAAAAAGTGAAGTACAAAATCAACTCTATTAAAGTTCTTCGTTTTGATAGAGGAGGAATCGAACTCTATTAGATATGGTTCGATCTATGATGGCTAGGAGCGCATTATCTCTATCACTTTGGGGTTACGCTTTGCTCTCCGTGGCCCATATGGCCCCAACCCAAAAAAAGTGGATACGACGTCTTTTGAAATATGACATGGGAAGGTTCCATCATTATCATATTTAAAAGTATGGGTTGTGAAGCTTATGTGAAGCAATACACCCCAAATAGAAGTACGATCCACTAAGTGTATCTTCGTAGAATATCCTAAAGATGATATAGGATATTATTTCTACGATCCAACAGAGCAAAAGGTATTTGTTGCTCAAAAGGCTGAGTTCTTGGAAGCTAAGTTCCTTGTGGAAGGAATTAGTAGAACAGTGGAACTTGATAAGGATCAAGAACCACAAACCGATACACGTTTGGTTGATACTAGCATTCAACAAGAGGTTGTTGAAAAAATGATCAAGTGGTTGATCAACACACACAATACGTTCGCAAATCTGGTAGAATTAGTAATCCACCTAAAAGATATGGATCTTTCATGGATGGATGCTACGTGGTAGATTCGGGTGAACCAACCACATACCATGATGCAATGTCAAAATTCGATTGTGACAAATGGATTGAAGCCATGAACGTAAAGATGCAGTCCATGTATAACAACCAAGTATGGGAATTGGTTGTGTCACCACTTAACTCTAAAGTAGTTGGAAGTAAGTGGGTTTTCAAGAAGAAAACAATAATGCATGGTAACTTGGATACTTGTAAAGCGAGACTTTTAGCAAAAGGCTTCACTCAAAGGGTTGATTATGATGAGACCTTCTCGCCCATGGCGATGCTAAAGTCAACTAGGATATCATTTGCCATACTTGCACAATATGATTATGAGATTTGGCAAATGGATCTCAAAACGACTTTCCTTAATAGATATCTTGAGGAAGATGTCTATATAGTTAAGCCTGAAGGTTTTGTCGATCCAAAACATCCTAACAAAGTGTGCAAGTTAAAGAAATCAATCTATGGATTGTAACAAGCATCTAGAAGTTGGAATCACCGTTTTGATGAAGAGATTAGGGAATATGGATTCATCAAAAACATTGATAAAGCTTGTGTGAATAAGAAGGCTAGTGGGAGCATTATTACTTTCTTTGTATTATATGTCGATGACATTCTACTATTTGGAAATGACATTCCAACCATGGAAGGAGTAAAAGCCTGGCTTGGAAGTTGTTCTTCCATTAAGGATCTTGGTGAAGTCGCCTATATTTTGGGAATAAAGATCTATAGGGATAGATCAAGGCGCTTGATAGGTTTAAACAAAAGTGCATACATTGACAAAGTCTTGAAAAGGTTCAAGATGAAGAACTCTATGAAAAGTTATGGTACCTATTCAAAGAGAGGACAATATTGAATGCGTTTCAATGTCCAAGCTCAAAGGATGAGCAAGAAAGAATCAAAGGAATCCCATATGCGTCAGCTATAGGATTCATTATGTACGTAATGATATGCACTAGACTGGACAAGTTATGCGCTTTAAGCATAACAAGAAGAAACCAGCAAGAAACGGTCATTTGGTGACTGTTGTATATATTGAAATACCTTAGAAGGACTAAGGATATGTTTCTAATATATGGATCTGGTTAAAAAGAACTCGTTGTAAAAGGGTTACAAGAATGCGAGTTTCGGAATTCGTTGTAAAGGGTTACATGGATACGAGTTTCCAAACTGATCAAGATGGTTCTCGATCACAAACAGGGTAGCATTGTCCACTACAGAATCAGAATACATCGCCGCTTCATTGATTGAGATAATTCATATGGATCTGCCACTTGAATTATTGCCGATCTAGGGGTAGTCCCTACCATTCAGGACTCCTAAAGATCTTTGTGATAACGATGGTGTGATTGCTTAAATCAAGGAACCTCGTGTACATCAAAAGACTAGGCACATTGAACGGAGTTTCAATTACATAAGGGATGAAGTTGAAAAAGAGAAAGATATGTATTCGCAAAGTTCACACTGATCAAAATATTGCGGATCCACCCACGAAGCTCCTTTAATGGGCAAAGCATGAAAGGGTCATACTTGTGCCTTAGAACTTCGATATTCTAGTGATTGGGTTTGATCTATTTTATATTTGGATATTGGAACAACTGTTAATACAACTCATTATGGTATTTTGAGTTATGTTCCATTTTAGCATGTTTAAATCCGTGAATAAGTTACTTATTCTAAATGTCCGTAGTCAATCATACTTGTGGGAACAAATATGAATGTAAGACTACTATGAACTTGGATTGGTAGATATTCATGAAGTATGAATAGAGAGCAAGGCGTTGCTGCCAAGGTTCATAGATATTTGTGGGATACAAATATTGGACTGACTCGCTCTCAAATTTTACTGCATGGAATCATCTGTGATTGATCATAAGTAAATTTGAGTAAAGGAGAATATCATAGTATCCTCAGACCTGAGATACATATTGGGTCTTGATATTCACCAAATATTATGCCTTGACTTATTTCTTCGCTGTCAGTAATATGACAGTACATAAGGCTAAGCTCAGGTGTGATACAAGGTGATTGTGAGAGACGTATGTAGTCAAGATGGGATTTGTTCCTCTTATTCGTTGAGAGTAAGATGTCTAAGGCCTGCTAAAGTTAAATCAACAGAGAGTGATCACTCTGTGTCTCTGGATTTGACATGACATCTGTAACGAAAGGATAAATGATAGATTCACCTAAATCATTTCAAGTAAGGGACTTGAAGAGGATGATGTTATTGAATGGCACATATAGTCATACGTATTAGGGGTAGTAAACCGTAGTTAGGCGTTATTTACTACCTGCATCAATCTTCTATGTATCTTGTGCAAGTGGGAGATTGTTGGACTCTGTATGCCCAAGACACATATTAAATTGATGTGGCTAGTACGTTATGATCCAAGTCGAGTCATACCCAATAACAAGCTAGACAAACACTTACAATATTTATTTATGATATGATCAAATAAATAAATATCAACACTTAGAATATTTAGAAATTGGTTTTCTAAATAATTTCACTTGACAAACTAATAAATTATATGGATAATTTATTTTGAGAGAATAATTTATTTTGTTATTTAATGGGTTAAATAACATAATAAAAATAGCATAAGTCTTGTAACATATGATGTTATATTTTATAAAAGGTTATAAAATAAACAAAGACTTATATTTTATAAAAGAAATTTTTTTTTTTATAAAAAATTCAGCTAGGCCGCCCCCCCTCTTCCCAAGATAAAAGTGGCAAATCACAATGCATGCAAGTTAGAAGAGCTTGATTGGTTGATCTTTTCAAGACCATTGTGGTCCAATTGAAATACATGCATTTATGCATGTTTAGTTGTTCATGCATTGGGTGAATTGGGTGGCTACTTTCTCTCACTTGGTTTTATATATTTTGTATGACAAAATAATAAAGAGAACTTGAAGAACACTAGAGAAATATGGCTGAATATTTCGGCCAAGACATGATCATCCAAGAGGGTTTTTCATTCCGAAAAATCAAGTGTAAGACTCTCTAAAGATCGGGTCATGTATGGTTGATCTAGTAGGCTTTTTCAAGTTCACATTTCAAGTGCAAGAACTCAACAAAAGGCCCTCATTTTTCGGCCATGAGATGGTCTTCAAGAGGGTTTTCTAGTGAGTTCATAAGTGTAGAAATCCTAGCTAACATGAGGTGTTTGTTGGAAGCTTGGGGTATACAAGCTTGAGGTTTTCTACTCTTGAAGACAACCATTTCAAGAATCATCATCTTCTTCACATCCATTACTCCATGGAAGGTAGTTTTCTAAACATCCTATGGTTGTATATGATAGTATGCATCTTCATATATGGATCCGGGTTTTGGGATTTTGCATAAAAATGGTTTTATATCTTATAAAAGTAACATGTTTTAAACTTATTTTCCGCTGCGTTTTTATTTCATTTGGATGAAATTACTTTGATAAACATGTTAAAATCCCATCACTTACATTACATGCAATCTTCTCCATTTACAAGGCACTTGATTTTAAAAAGCAATGCAACATTCTCTCTCATCAAGAACATAAGATATTCAAGTGTAAAACTCCAATTTTCTCTCTAATAATTTCGGCCAAGAGCTGAATTTTAGTGGGATTTTGTGAGCTTCAAGTGTAGAAATCCTAGCAATCTCAAGGTGTTTGTTGGAGCTTTCGGGTATACTAGCTTGAGGCTTTCTCGTTTGGAAGCTACCATTCAAGATTCATCATCTTCTTCCATCTCCTTGCTCCAAAGAAAGGTTGAATTCTCAAACACCCTATGGTTGTATTTTGATAGCATGTATGTCATATATGGATCCGATTTTGGGTTTTTGCATTTAAAAGAGTTTTAAATCTTGTAAAGTAACATGTTTTAAATCCTTATTCCGCTGCGTTTTAATTTTATTCGGATAAAATTAGCTTTGATAAACATGTACAAAACCCAACAGTAGCTAGTATCGGCACCCGAATCAAATAAAGCTGAAACATAAAAGTCGTCGAGAAGGAACTTACCCGCCACAACATTGGGGTCATTCCTTGCTTCACCTTGGCCGATCACAAACATTCGCCCCCTGGCGCCATTGTTGTTGTTGTTCCCATTGTTACCATTCCCCTGATTGTTGTTATTGTTGTTGTTGTTGTTCTGGTTCCTGTTCAGTTGGGGACAGTCTCTCTTGAAGTGGCCCTCAGCCCCACACTGAAAGCACCCTTTGTTATCACCCTGTTGCTGTTGCTGGCGCTGGTTCTGTTGAGCTTGCTGACGATTCTGATTGGCGGGGTATAAGCTCCTGCAATCCTTTGCAGTGTGACCAGGCTTGTTGCACCGATGACAGTTGCCCCTGGTGCATGGCCCACTGTGGTGCAGGCTGCAGCGATTGCATTTGGGGTGGTTTCCTTTGTACCCACCATGGCTTTGACCACCAGACGATTGCTGATTAGGGCTCTTGTAGTCATCAGTCTTCCTCTGCTGAGACTGGGACTGAACAGAAGTCGAACCCTTACTTGAAGTTCCATCCCATTTCCGTTTGTTGTCACTAGAGGTACCAGTAGTTGTTGCAGCACCTATGCGTTTTGGTAACTTGTTCTGCTCCACCGCTTGATCCGTGAGACGGTGAGCCAACTGAACGGTTTGCTGGTAGGTGGCGAGGTTCGCTGAAGTCACATGACTTTGGATTTCTGGCACTAAGCCCTGAAGAAATAGTTCGATGCGTTTGATGGGAGGGTCCACCATAGTAGGGCACAGAATTGCCAGTTCGTTCGACCTTTTCACATAAGCTTCAATTTCGGACCCCGTCATCTTGAGGTTGAAGAACTCCACTTCTAGTTTGTGAATCTCATCACGACTGCAGTACTCTTCTTTGATCATTTCCTTAAAAGTTTCCCATGGGGTGGCGTTGGCAGCAACCAACCCTAGCATTTGAACTTGAGCGTTCCACCATGTGAGGGCTAAACCCTCGAGAGTACCAGTAGCGTACTTCACCCTGCGCGCCTCAGGGCATTCGCACATTTCGAACACAGATTCTAGCTTCTCGAACCAATGTAGGAGACCTACTGCTCCTTCAGTGCCGCTAAAAGTAGTTGGTCGGCAGTCCATGAAAGTCTTAAAAGTACACACGGGTGGCTGAACGTGCTGACCTATCGTAGGTGAAAGAAAAGACAGAGTTTAACACAAAGGTTGGTTCACGAGAGTGGGATCCTAAAGATCCTAGAATGAGTTCGGACTGCAGGATATACCTCCTGCGTGTGCAGCTGCAAGTGCTGCGGCAACTCGTTCGTTAATCAGAGCCGTCAACTGGGCTTGTGTCATGTTAACGCGTCCAGACATGATCTTCATATCAAGAAGAACGTGAGTGAGAGGGGTTCGCGAAAGTACAATGATAGGATAGAGTAAGCACGCACGTGTTCAAGCAACAGTAGTTATACTAACCAAGCATACCATAAGCAATGTACCATGTAACTAACAAGTAGGCAATACATACACAGATCATATTACCTAGAATGTCGAGCCTTGCATGTGGAGTGAAGCATCGTTGTGGACCGTTGAGCACTGTATAGG
Source organism: Helianthus tuberosus (assembly GCA_030545235.1). NCBI lineage: Eukaryota > Viridiplantae > Streptophyta > Magnoliopsida > Asterales > Asteraceae > Helianthus > Helianthus tuberosus. Next base: position 67,471,559 of record CM060356.1, on the reverse strand, counting down.
TTATAGTCTGGTTTTAACAAAAACGTCTTTCCCTTTATTAAAACCAAGTTCTCTATAACCAATGGCTCTGATACCAATCTGTCACACCCCCAAAATCCACCTGCGGAATACCACCGCTTGGAGGCGTGACTGACCAGGATCCAGCCACCAATCATATTGAACAAGCATATAAGTAGTTATAAAAATCCACCCAATACAATTGGTGTTCAAACAAAACATAGTTAAGTTGCAAGCGGAAGCATAAGTCTTAAATCAAAACATAAGTTTAATTGTTTCATAGTTTAACATGGCACACAGTCGTCCATGTCCCATAACGATCCTCCTCCATGCAAGCTCCAGCTAAGAACCTAAGGACCTGCAAAGCATGTAGTAACGAGTCAACAACAAGTTGAGTGAGTTCACGGTTGGGTGTTCGTTTTAAGTTGTTTCGAAAACAGTTTCCTTTAGCTGGCATCCTGCCGTGGGGGTTACCCCATAGTTAAAAACGTGACTTGTTTATTCCCGGTTACTCTGGCTATCCAGCCGTGGGGGCTACCCCGTGTTAGTTATCTGGCATTTCGGCCGTGGGGGCTACCCCATGTATACACTAGACTCGTTACCATATCGACTGCTGACTGTAGTCATGTTTATGTGCCCTGAAACTGTCAATGTCTATCATCATTGACGTGCCCCAGATCCATTAGTTCACGCCCGTCCTCTGCGGCACGGTGTGAGGTTTGTCAGACCTAAATAGCGCTATCTAACTAATGACCCGCTCGCCATTGGCCCGGCGATTAAGTCGATATAAAAATGAGGGACTTCGTGATAGAGTTTTGGTCTAGTACGAGTTATCTGTCCGCGAGGACGAGGAATTACATTCCTGAACCTTTGCTGTCCTACCCAAGGAGGACGAGGAACCCAGTTCCTTAACCCCAATTCCCGACCCCTGGGAATCCCATGCTTTGTAGAGGGTGTGAACTCACCTTGGTTTGCTCGGTAGAAACACAGAAAAAGTCAAACAAGCAATGTTGTGGTTACTCACGTCCTATCATAGTTGTATCATACAATCAGGTTCGTATTCAAGCGGTGCACGTATGGCATACATGTATAATCATGGCAGTTAGCAAGTAATGCATACGAGTTGAACGAACAGTAACATGCCCAGAATTAAACAAAGTCCAAGGTCCGGCCCAAACACTAAGCCCATAATTAATCAAGTCCAACAGTGTGTATCCGTGTATAGTCTCGAGTCGCAACTAGGCGTTTGCGACTCGCAACCTGAGTCGCAACTACGGTCTCGGTTCATGCTGTTTTGGTTACGAGTCGCAACTGGACTCGCAACTATGGTTTCGAGTCATACGGTTTGTGTGCTGATCACTTGTGGTTTCGAGTCGCAACCAGGTGTTTGCGACTCGCAACCGATGTCGCAACCGGGAGATTTCGACTCATCATGCATGGTTTCGAGTCGCAACTAGAGGTTTCGGTTGGACAGGAGCTGATTCGGAACAGTGTACTATCCAATGAGATTTTGATTTCAGAAATGGTTTGTACTATCCACTTAAACATGTTTGTTTGTCTAGTAGTTTACTAATTTGGATCAAACATATCAGATTTCAAATATTCAGCCACATTCTTATCATGTTCATCAAGTTCTTCATACATTCATCATGTTCTTCACATATTAAAGTCATGTTCATATCACATTCCAAACATATTCAACACATATTCAAATATTCATATTCAACATGTGTTCATAGCTCTTGTATTTTCGGTCAAGCACCATAATACCTAGACTAGATACTAAGATCATTAAGCAAGACATTTACCATTCAACATTCAATCATAGTCAAGCATACATTATTCACTCCAACATAACCAATACATTAACCTATCATCTTTAACCGAATATAAACATACTACATGAAACATTTATGAACCGATTACTCAAGAAGGGTGTATTTCTCATGTATAACACTTAACAAGTAGACATATTATCACATAATTTTTCATCACACATCATTATCAAACCGAATATCACACATTATCTTCAAACCGAAACACAACATCTAATCATGAATCACTAACCGGTTGATGGGTTCCAAAGGTGAGTGTGTACGAGTTGATCCGAGAGCTCCTTAGTGGTCACCGGTTTGAATCCGAGAATGGAGGAGAGAAATGTTGTGGCTTAGAGTTTAATGGTTTCTAGAGAGAGTGTAGAGGAGTGTGTGTGTGTTGTCCAAGAAAGTGGCAAAGATGGCTAACAATCGGATTATATACTAGCTTCAAGTGCACCCTAATGGGCTTCGACATAGGCTAAGTGTGTATGTGTGTGCGGCCCAACCGGCCCGTATGTTATACTAGTTCACTCGAGACCACATGGTCTCGAGTCGGGTTCGTGTTATCTCGGTTCCTATATACATATATCGCATACATACAAGCACACACAAATAACACATAATCACATAAAGGTTCACTTATCATCCATTAAATCATTAAACTGATTAGTCACTTAGTGTTCAAACGTACAACGAAAGGTTCTAAATTTCGAGTTGTCACAACTTACGCGAGCTTGTAATGGAAGAAGCTCATAAGTCTCGCTACTCAGTACATCCTGGTTCGGATAAGATGTACCACGACCTCAGAACTACATATTGGTGGCCTAGCATGAAGGCCCACATAGCAACTTACGTTAGCAAGTGTTTGACTTGTGCGAGAGTCAAAGCGGAATATCAGAAACCATCAGGCCCACTCCAACAACCTGAGATACCACAATGGAAATGGGAACAAATTTCCATGGATTTTGTTACTGGCCTACCTAGATCTCAGCGTGGGAATGATACTATTTGGGTGATCGTGGATCGACTCACAAAGTCTGCTCACTTCTTGGCTATCAAGGAAACGGATAAGTTCTCCACTCTAGCAGACGTATACCTTAAAGAAGTTGTCTCGAGGCACGGGGTGCCCACCTCCATTATCTCTGATCGTGACGCACGTTTTACTTCAGAACTGTGGCAAGCAATGCACAAATCTTTTGGCTCTCGTTTAGACATGAGCACAGCTTATCATCCTCAGACCGATGGGCAGTCTGAGCGCACTATTCAAACTCTAGAAGACATGCTTCGGGCGTGCGTAATTGACTTTGGCAAGGGCTGGGAAAAACATCTGCCACTTGTGGAATTTTCGTACAACAACAGTTACCACACCAGCATTAAACCTGCTCCATTTGAGGCATTGTATGGGGCGTAAATGCCGATCACCTCTTTGTTGGGCAGAGGTGGGTGATAGTCAGATCACAGGTCCAGAAATGGTAGTTGATACTACTGAAAAGATTGCTCAAATACGACAACGCATGGCGGCAGCTCGCGACCGTCAGAAAGCGTACGCGGATAAAGACAGGAAACTACTCGAATTCCAGGTTGGGGATCGAGCACTACTCAAAGTTTCACCCTGGAAGGGTGTTGTTCGTTTTGGCAAAAGGGGCAAACTCAATCCACGATACGTTGGACCATTTGAAGTCATAGAGAAGATAGGCAAAGTGGCCTACAGACTGAACTTACCAGCTGAACTCAGTGCAGTTCACAACGTCTTTCACGTGTCGAATCTGAAGAAGTGTCTGTCAGATGAGACCTTCATAGTTCCTTTGAAGGAGCTCACTATCGACGAACGGTTGCATTTCGTCGAGGAACCAGTTGAAATCACGGACCGGGATGTTAAGGTCCTCAAGAACACCAGAATACCTCTTGTTCGAGCTCGTTGGAACTCCCGTCGTGGCCCAGAGTTTACCTGGGAACGAGAAGACCAAATGGAACTCAAATATCCCCAGTTGTTCGAAAACAATACAACTACTACTGAGGCTGAAGCTACTACAGAATTTCGGGAAGAAATTCCAAATCAACGGGGGGATGATGTGACACCCCAGGAAAACCAGTAAACGATAACTTACCCAGCTTCCTCAGTAACCGCATGCTAAATTTCGGGACGAAATTTCTTCCAAGTTGGGGATAATGTGACAACTCGAGTTTCCAAGATTTCCGTCTTCGCATTAATTGCACGTTAATTGTTTATGTTGTTTGTTTACACGACTCGTTGTTTCACAACGCTTACCTTTGTAATACGTTATATCGTATTTCGATTGATATTTTATACTTGGGATCCATAATATTTATTATATGTGAGTGTATGTTAATAAGGTTTTGTATTAATTAACATGTTAAATAAAGATGGAACTCTTACTGAAAACAAGTACCCATGAAATCACCCAAGTGGTGAAAACACCTTATGTGTTTTCGTCCACTGATGACCAACGAAATCAGAGATGGGCCTTGGCCCAGTATTGAGATATTTTATATAATCATTTTAAAAACAAATCTTCTCGGAGAAGTTTCTTACTTACCAAACCTTATCTTATCACATTGTTTCTCTCTCTACCTCTGAAACCCACAAAGAGAATTCCTCATTTGAAGCCAAAACCTCTGTTTAAATCCTTGGTTAGTGATTTCATGATTCAGTTGTTTTAGTTGCATGTGGTATGATTATTGGATGTTTAATCATGATGTATGTATGTATGTGATTATGTGATTGATCATTGTGTGCTTGTTGGATAATTATTATCTATGAACTGTAAGTATATTTGATGTTTTGAATCAACAGTGGGTGTATGTTAATGAATGATAAAACTGATTAAATCGGGATCCTGGTATCATATGATGTTGGCAAATTATATATTACATATCATGATTGATTAAATGACTTGTAGATGTTTAATCATGTATCTGTAACGAGATTATAGTTACTGGGTTTTAAGTTACTGTAAGTGATGAAGATGACTGAATACCAACGAAAACACCCCCACTTTTGATACCTGGACGAAATCACAAAGAGTGATTTCGGCCCACATGGTGTTTTCGGCCCAAGAGACTTTAAGCCCATAGAGTTTTCATTTCACACTTATTGGATTTCGGCAAAGGGTATTAATCTTTTAAACATGCTGGACGAAATCACAAGAGGGATTTCGGCCCATATAGTGAATTCGGCCCAGATGTGTTTTCGGCCCACTTAAGTGATTTCGGCAACATAAGGGTTTTCGGCCATAGGGTGTTTTCGGCACTTATGTGTTTTTGGCAACATGTTAACTGTTAGTATTAATGTTATTAATTATATTATTTAACTTAACTAGCCATTGGAATAACTCAGTTAGTTTATTTAACTTTGTTAAATATGTATTTTGATAACTTCATTGTTTGAGTAACTCTGTTAGATGACAATTCTGTTAAGTTGTTAACTGGGTTAACTGACTTACTCTGTTTATTTATTATTCCAATGAAGTGGATCAATTATGTTATTCCATGAAATCTGTTAACTTTATTCACTCAGTTAACTTGCTAGTTCTGCTAGATGCCAACTCTGTTAAATGTATGGATGCAATTAACTGCTTATGTTGCATGATATGAACTGTCAAACACTCCATGATATTACTGTGACACTAGTTCCATGTGAAACTTTACAAACAATGTGAACTGATTGAGTATACGTGCACTATAGGACTTGACTGATTAATTGTGAGCACTTAACTTAGCATACCGAGCAAAACAAGGTGAGTTCACACTTCTACCAAGGCATGGGATTCCCGGGGTTGGGAATGGGTTGGTTGATTATTTATGCTTAAGAGTTATCGGAATTACATACCATAGGCCTCGGGAGAGGAAGGTCAATGGTAGATACTACTAGACTAGTGATACATGTACTTCTCTTCGCACACATGCCGGGATCGGCCGCGATACTAGAACAATCTTCGCAAACATGCCTGGAATGGCCGCGAACTATACTTTAATCTTCGCAAACATGCCTGGAGGGCCGCGATACAAATATACCTATTCTAGAAAACATGGGAAACCCCCACTAAACTTCGCAAACATGCCTAGAGGGCCGCGATACCATTACATACGATACATGATTTCTAAACAAGCATACGATATACGATACGAACATTATAACTAAATAACCTACTGTGAACTCGCTCAACTAGTTGTTGACTCTCTGTTACATGCCTTGCAGGACCTTAGGTACTTTTGGAGCTTGCACGGGAGGCACGGTCGTTGTGGACATGGATCGTGAATGTGTTGTTAAACATTATGACATTCTGTACTTAAACTTATGTTGGGTTTTACATTATTGCTTCCGCTACACACTTGTTTATATTTGGTTTTGGAAACACCTATCGTATTGATGAATGACTTTTACTATATACTTATGTTCAATATGATTGGTGGCTTGATCCTGGTCATGTCACGCCTCCAAGCGGTGGTACTCCGCGTGTGGATTTTGGGGTTGTGACACGCCATCCCCCTTAATACTAATAGGTCTGTATTCAAATTTTGGCTTTTGCTTATTAACTGGGAAACCAGTTCTCTTAGCAGTCTTCTTATCATCTACAATTGTAAACCCATCATCATCCACCAGCCGTTTAACCTGTTCACGAGGCTGAGCCACCTGTTTTTGTTTTTTGTTTTTTCCCAATTATTAGCCATGCCTCCAGTTTGTAGGTTAGGTCGAACATGTTTCGGACAAGCTGCATTCGAATGACCAAAGACACGAGCATAACCAATTCCTCCTTGAAATCATTTTCTGCAGAAATTTCAATCAGTGCTCGAGCATAACTACTCCTACCCCAAGCGTCCATACACATAGTAGTAGTAAAAGAATCCAACATTTTTGGTTCCCCGATCGCCGTAGCAATAAGACTCAAACCATCTTCCGTGTAAGCAGCAATAGGGACATCATGAATCTTAACCCAGAGTTGTAACTTCTTTACTTCCTTCTTTTCAAGCTTTGTAGAAGTTGACCAGGTATTTAAAAATAGAGGCTGTGAACGAATAATCCATGGTCCTTCTTTAAGAGCATTCATCATACCAGACTGATCCGCAAATTTAAAAAAGAAAAATCCATTAGCGTTCATCATGGATTTTTGTAATCCAAACTTCTTCCAATTACTCCTAACAAAGTACTCTACAACCGGGTATGCCACACGATCACCCAAAAAATACCCATATAGAGTGTTAGCAAGCTTATCTTGTACAACCTTAACCGAATCTCGGGGTAGAACCACATCACAACCATCTCGCTTTTCAGCACTAGCAAGGGTCCGAAAATTAACCTTCTTGGTATTATTCTTGGTATTATTGTTGATAACAGATTCAGCATAAGATAAAGGCTTGGAAATCTCAGTGTTAACCTGAATACCTGTTGTCAAATCATCTTCTGTATGAGACTTCTCCGACCCCATAACCTCCGACTGCACATTCTCCTGATTAACTGGCACGGTCACGTTCAGTAATTCATCAATAACATTAATACTGGTACCCTTAGTATTCTGATTCAGCACCGTACCTCGACGTGGCACAAAAGTTTTACCATCAATATCCAAAACCCTATCGGCAATACTCTTGAACGACAAACTTGGAATTTGACGACCATCCTGCTTAACATTCCCGAACTTAGAACGATCATCCATACTCAATAAGACAACTCTCTATGAACTCCAAAAATCAGACTACCATGCACGAAGAAAACCAAAGAAGACCAGAAAAACCACGAACAGAAAACAAAAAAGAAAAACCCTAAACTAGCAAACCCTACACCATGTATCCTTCGAAATCATATAGGGGAATTGGTAAGATAGACAAACCCACACCACTATACAATCTGACCGAATACAAAGAACAAGGCGCCGATTGAAAAGAAAACGAAACACAAACCCTAAATTCCGTTACGAGAAGAGTTGGATGAGGTTCAAAAGAAAATGGATTCAAACCCGACTGACTTGCTGATTAGAGAAAGTGAATCGGCTATTTTGGCTTCTTATCAAGAGGCGTTACTTGACGAAGAACGGTTCTTGAAGCAAAAATCTAAGGTTGACTGGTTGGAAGTTGGTGATGCTAACTCAGCATACTTCCATAATTCTGTAAAATGTAGGAATCATAGAAGCCGGGTTGACATTATCAAAGATGTTGCTGGTAATCTTTATGAAGGGAATGATGTTCCGAATGCTTTTGTGAATCATTTTACTACTTTTCTAGGTCAGAAGGGTGATACTACAAGCATCCTACTCGTATCACTCTTGAGCTGGAAGCCAAAATGCGAAACTTTCTTTGGCCGTCAGATGGTTTATTTCATAAGGGTAAAGCTACAGCGTCTTGGAATGCTATCTGTGTTCCTAAGTATGAAGGGGGGTTAGGTATTCGTAGGATTGGAGATGTCAATAAAGCGCTCATGTCTTCCCATATCTGGAGCATTTTAGTTAAACGTGACTCTCTCTGGGTGGCTTGGATTCATTCGTACCGTCTCAAGGGTAATAGTTTTTGGATTTGTAAGCCGGTGGCGAATAGTTGTTGGAGTTGGCGGAAAATATTACAACTGAGACCTTATATTCGAGAGTATGTTTGGTCTAAAGTGGGTGATGGTAGTAACACGTCAGCTTGGTATGATTTATGGTGTCATGTGGGTCCGCTTGGTAATATTCTGACTCCTAGAACTATCTCAAATGCAGGGTTTTCTCTTAACACTTCTGTTCAGGAGATTCATGTTAGAGGTGGCCCGTGGCGTGGAGGGACACGTATCCAGTCTTGATACAACTGGATAGTATCCATACGGTGCCTAATACTCCTGATCGGCTTATGTGGAAGGATGGTAATGATTTAGTTGAGCATTCTTCAACTCAGGTTTGGCAGTCGCTTAGACATTGGGCAGAGGAGGTGGATTGGGTTAAATTTGTTTGGTTCTCACAGTGTATCCCCAAGCATGCCTTCTTTATGTGGCTTGTTATTCGTCGTAAGCTTTTGACGCAAGACAAGATACTTCAATGGGATTTCTCGAGAAGGAAGAATATGAATATGATGTGCTGTCTTTTGTGCTATGCGAATGTTGATTCTCACAACCATCTGTTTTTTGACTGTAATTATTCTACTCAAGTTTGGATCAAGATTCGTGACAAAGGAGGGATGAACTCGGTGAGCCCAGCATGGGACGCTATAGTTGACTGGTTGGGGGCTAGGGCTAGTTCTAAATCAGCGACTAACTTTATTAGCAGGCTCATAGTTGCTGCTGCTGTTTATTTTGTGTGGCAGGAGCGAAACGCTAGACTGTTCATAAATCAGACAAGACCTCCAGATGTCTTGAGCAATTTAATTTTGCAAACCATTCGTTATAAGCTAATTGGAGTCAGGTTCAAGGAGTGTAATAGGGTGCGAAGACTGTTGGAATCTTGGGAAATCTATAGCAACAAGTTGGATGATGATGGAGGCTGATCCACGTTGTGTTTATTTCTCTAGATTATAGTCTAGTTGTTTTTGTTTTAGTGGTTCTTGGCTGTTTGTTTTTGGGTTTTTTTGGTGTACTCTCATGGGGGATGTCCCATGTTTGAACTAGTGTGGGCTTCTCCACACTACTTGTATTTTTAAGTTTGTTGATATATAGAATCACCGGGGTAACCCCTTACCCAAAAAAAAAATACTACAAGCATGCCTACACCGGAATTGTTCCAGAATGTGTTGGACACTAATGTTGCTGAGCATATGGTTCGAGAAGTAACGAATGCAGAAATTAAAGCGGCCATGTTTTCTATAGATGATAATAAAGCTCCAGGCCCGGATGGTTATTCATCGGCATTCTTTAAAAAGGCGTGGCCGATTGTGGCAACTGATGTTTGTGATGCTATAAAAGATTTTTTCAACTCTAAGAAAATGCTCAAGGAGGTAAATCATACAGTTATAGCTCTCATTCCTAAGGTGACTACACCTTGTCGTGTGACGGAGTACCGGCCTATTTCGTGCTGTAACGTTCTTTATAAATGTATTACTAAAATTCTCCCTACTAGAATTTTAGATGGTTTGGATAAGGCGGTGAGTCTAAACCAATCAACCTTTGTGCCGGGTAGGAGAATATCGGACAACATCCTCTTAGTTCAAGACCTTATGCACAATTATCACAGAGACATTGGTCCCCCGAGATGCGCTTTTAAAGTGGACATTCAAAAGGCGTACGACACGGTTGATTGGTATTTTCTTTGTGCTATTCTGAATGGTTTTGGTTTTCATCAAAATATGATCGATTGGATTATGGAATGTATCACATCCTGCTCTTTCTCTGTGTGCGTAAATGGTAATCTTTTCGGATATTTTAAAGGTAAACGAGGTCTCAGACAAGGGGATCCAATGTCCCCCTACCTCTTTACACTGGTTATGGAAGTTCTTACGTCTATGCTTCAAGTTGCAACATCTGTTGGCTCTTCGTTTTGATTCCATAGGAAATGCGAGAAGCAAAAGATTGTTAATTTGTGTTTTGCAGATGATCTATTTCTTTTTTCTAGAGGAGAGGTTCAATCTGTGAAGATTATTATGGATACATTGGATGATTTTAAAGACATGTCTGGATTAATTCCTAGTCTTGCGAAGAGTACGGCTTTCTTTTGCAATGTTCCTAATTTAGTGAAGACTAACATTCTTGCTATCATGCCTTTTGAAGAAGGATCGCTTCCAATAAAGTATCTTGGTGTTCCTTTAATCGCTACAAGACTCCTTCACTCTGATTGCAAAGTGTTAGTGGAAAAAATGGAGAATAGAATTTCGGATTGGAAAGTTAAGTATCTTTCCTTTGCGGGTAGACTTCAATTGGTGATATCAGTCCTATCAGCTTTCTATGTTTACTGGGCCTCGGTTTTTATCCTTCCAACAAGTATAGTTAAACAGCTTGAGCAAAAACTAAGAAGTTTTCTTTGGTGTCAAGGCCGTATTGTTAAGGGGAGAGCTAAAGTTTCATGGAATATTGTTTGCTTACCAAAGAAAGAAGGCGGCTTGGGGATTAGACGCATTACTGACGTTAACAAAGCTTTAATGGCGTTTCATATATATAGCATTCTTTCTCATAGACGATCTCTTTGGGTTGAATGGGTGTACTCGTATCACTTGCAAGGTCGAAGTTTTTGGGATATTCCTACAAAAGTAAACAATTGTTGGAGTTGGAGGAAATTGCTTCAACTAAGACCAATAGTGATGGGTTTTGTACATGTTTATCAAAGCTAATTTGATCCGAATAAAATTAAAACGCAGCGGAATAAGGATTTAAAACATGTTACTTTTAAAAGATATAAACCTATTTATATGCAAAATCCCAAAACCCGGATCCATATATGAGATGTATACTATCAAAACACAACCATAGGATGTTTAGAAAACTACCTTCCATGGAGTAATGGATGTGAAGAAGATGATGATTCTTGAAATGGTTGTCTTCAAGAGTAGAAGACCTCAAGCTTGTATACCCCAAGCTTCCAACAAACACTTCATGTTTAGCTAGGATTTCACACTTGCAACTCGCATGAAAGGTCCCCTCTTAGAACCATCATATGGCCGAAAATTTGAGGGGAGTTTTGGAGTTCTTGCGCTTGATATATGAACTTGAAACACACCAATGGATCAACCATACATGACCCGATTGTTAGAGAGTTTTACACTTGATTTCTCAACTTGAAAAACTCTCTTGGAAGAGCATGATGAGGCCGAAAATTGGCAGCTCATTTCAGCCATTTTTTTCTATGTTCTTCAAGTTCTCTTTATTATTTTGTCATACAAAATATATAAAACCAAGTGAGAGAAAGTAGCCACCCACATTGACCAATAGGAGAGCATCTTACACATGCAACATGCATGAAAATCTATTGGACCACAATGATCTTGAAAAGATCAACCAATCAAGCTCTTCTAACTTGCATGCATTGTGATTTGCCACTTTTATCTTGGGAAGAGGGGGGGCGGCCTAGCTGAATTTTTATAAAAAAAAATACAATTTCTTTTATAAAATATAAGTCTTTGTTTATTTTATAACCTTTTATAAAATATAACATCATATGTTACAAGACTTATGCTATTTTTATTATGTTATTTAACCCATTAAATAACAAAATAAAATATTCTCTCAAAATAAATTATCCATATAATTTATTAGTTTGTCAAGTGCAATTATTTAGAAAACCAATTTCTAAATATTCTAAGTGTTGATATTTATTTATTTGATCATATCATAAATAAATATTGTAAGTGTTTGTCTAGCTTGTTATTGGGTATGACTCGACTTGGATCATAACGTACTAGCCACATCAATTTAATATGTGTCTTGGGCATACAGAGTCCAACAATCTCCCACTTGCACAAGATACATAGAAGATTGATGCAAGTAGTAAATAACGCCTAACTACGGTTTACTACCCCCAATACGTATGACTATATGTGCCATTCAATAACATCATCCCCTTCAAGTCCCTTACTTGAAAATGATTTAGGTGAATCTATCATTTATCCTTTCGTTACAGATGTCATGTCAAATCCAGAGACACAGTGTGATCACTCTCTGTTGATTTAACTTTTGCAGGCCTTAGACATCTTACTCTCAACGAATAAGAGGAACAAATCCCATCTTGACTACATACGTCTCTCACAATCACCTTGTACCACACCTGAGCTTAGCCTTATGTACTGTCATATTACTGACAGCGAAGAAATAAGTCAAGGCATAATATTTGGTGAATATCAAGACCCAATATGTATCTCAGGTCTGAGGATACTATGATATTCTCCTTTACTCAAATTTACTTATGATCAATCACAAATGATTCCATGCAGTAATATTTGAGAGCGAGTCAGTCCAATATTTGTATCCCACAAATATCTATGAACCTTGGCAGCAACACTTGCTCTATATTCATATCTAATGAATATCCACCAATCCAAGTTCATAATAGTCTTACATTCATATTTGTTCCCACAAGTATGATCGACTACGGACATTTAGAATAAGTAACTTATTCACGGATTTAAACATGCTAAAATGGAACATAACTCAAAATACCATAATGAGTTATAATAACAGTTGTTCCAATATCCAAATATAAAATAGATCAAATCCAATCACTAGAATATCGAAGTCCTAAGGCACAAGTATGACCCTTTCATGCTTTGCCCATTCAAGAAGCTTCGTGAGTGGATCCGCAATATTTTGATCAGTGTGAACTTTGCGAATACATATCTTTCTCTTTTCAACTTCATCCCTTATGTAGTTGAAACTCCGCTCAATGTGCCTAGTCTTTCGATGTACACGAGGTTCCTTGATTTAAGCAATCGCACCATCGTTATCACAAAGATCTCTAGGAGTCCTGAATGGTAGGGACTACCCCTAGATCGGCAATAATTCAAGTGGCAGATCCATATGAATTATCTCAATCAATGAAGCGGCGATGTATTCTGATTCTGTAGTGGACAATGCTACCCTGTTTGTGATCGAGAACCATCTTGATCAGTTTGGAAACTCGTATCCATGTAACCCTTTACAACGAATTCCGAAACTCGCATCCTTGTAACCCTTTTACAACGAGTTCTTTTTAACCAGATCCATATATTAGAAACATATCCTTAGTCCTTCTAAGGTATTTCAATATATACAACAGTCACCAAATGACCGTTTCTTGCTGGTTTCTTCTTGTTATGCTTAAAGCGCATAACTTGTCCAGTCTAGTGCATATCATTACGTACATAATGAATCCTATAGCTGACGCATATGGGATTCCTTTGATTCTTTCTTGCTCATCCTTTGAGCTTGGACATTGAAATGCATTCAATATTGTCCTCTCTTTGAATAGGTACCATAACTTTTCATAGAGTTCTTCATCTTGAACCTTTTCAAGACTTTGTCAATGTATGCACTTTTGTTTAAACCTATCAAGCGCCTTGATCTATCCCTATAGATCTTTATTCCCAAAATATAGGCGACTTCACCAAGATCCTTAATGGAAGAACAACTTCCAAGCCAGGCTTTTACTCCTTCCATGGTTGGAATGTCATTTCCAAATAGTAGAATGTCATCGACATATAATACAAAGAAAGTAATAATGCTCCCACTAGCCTTCTTATTCACACAAGCTTTATCAATGTTTTTGATGAATCCATATTCCCTAATCTCTTCATCAAAACGGTGATTCCAACTTCTAGATGCTTGTTTCAATCCATAGATTGATTTCTTTAACTTGCACACTTTGTTAGGATGTATTGGATCGACAAAACCTTCAGGCTTAACTATATAGACATCTTCCTCAAGATATCTATTAAGGAAAGTCGTTTTGAGATCCATTTGCCAAATCTCATAATCATATTGTGCAAGTATGGCAAATGATATCCTAGTTGACTTTAGCATCGCCATGGGCGAGAAGGTCTCATCATAATCAACCCTTTGAGTTTGAGTGAAGCCTTTTGCTAAAAGTCTCGCTTTACAAGTATCCAAGTTACCATGCATTATTGTTTTCATCTTGAAAACCCACTTACTTCCAACTACTTTAGAGTTAAGTGGTGGCACAACCAATTCCCATACTTGATTGTTATACATGGACTGCATCTTTACGTTCATGGCTTCAATCCATTTGTCACAATCAAATTTTGACATTGCATCATGGTATGTGGTTGGTTCACCCGAATCTACCACGTAGCATCCATCCATGAAAGATCCATATCTTTTAGGTGGATTACTAATTCTACCAGATTTGCGAACGTATTGTGTGTGTTGATCAACCACTTGATCATTTTTCAACAACCTCTTGTTGAATGCTAGTATCAACCAAACGTGTATCGGTTTGTGGTTCTTGATCCTTATCAAGTTCCACTGTTCTACTAATTCCTTCCACAAGGAACTTAGCTTCCAAGAACTCAGCCTTTTGAGCAACAAATACCTTTTTGCTCTGTTGGATCGTAGAAATAATATCCTATATCATCTTTAGGATATTCTACGAAGATACACTTAGTGGATCGTACTTTTATTTGGGGTGTATTGCTTCACATAAGCTTCACAACCCATACTTTTAAATATGATAATGATGGAACCTTTCCATGTCATATTTCAAAAGACGTCGTATCCACTTTCTTGGTTGGGGCCATATGGGCCACGGAGAGCAAAGCGTAACCCCAAAGTGATAGAGATAATGCGCTCCTAGCCATCATAGATCGAACCATATCTAATAGAGTTCGATTCCTCCTCTATCAAAACGAAGAACTTTAAAAGAGTTGATTTTGTACTTCACTTTTTGAAGATTCTGAACGTTTCAAAACTTCTTCTATGTGTCAAGTACACATAACCATAACTACTATAGTTGTCGGTTAAAGTAATGAAGTATCTTTCACCATACCTAGTCATTGGCTTAAAAGGATCACATACATTCGAATGTATGATACCTAAGAAATCTGTTGCCCTTTCCCACTAAAGGGTTTCTTAGTCATTTTACCTTGTAAACAAGATTCACATGTATCAAATGAACCAATTTCATTTGTTTCCAAAAGATCATTCTTTCGAAGTGTTTACATGCGACATCTGTTTATATAACCAAGGCGATAATGCCAAAGATAAGTCTCACTCAAATCCATTTTGAGTTTGTTGGTGATTGCTTGGTACATTTAACTATCAAATGATGTATTATTTATGAACCAATTCATAACTACCATTTGAAGGCATAGTTTTAAAGTAAAACATGTCATTCATCGAAATATAAATGTCATTGTTTAAAACTTTAAATCAAAACATATTGTCTCAAAAGGGAAACATAAATAATGTTCCTAGTCAAACTAGGAGCATTCAAAACATTTTAAAACAATTTCCAAACCATTTGGAAGTTTCAAAACATAGTCTCCTTTCTTGTAATGTTTATTTCTTTTGAACCTTTTGCGAAGAATTGCAAACATGGGTTCCACATCCGGTATCTAATACCCATGTGTTAGAAGAGATAACATTAAGGTCAATATGTATTATTAAGATTGTACCTGAGGTTTGCCTAGCATCCCTCTTGTTTTTCAACTCTTTGAGATAGATTGGACAATTCCTATTTAAATGCCCTATCTCACCACACTTAAAGCATGGATCGTTCGTGGCAACCTTTGCCTTCTTCTCTTTTGGTTTCGGTGGTTTCGCTTTAGTCTTTCTAATTATTTCCCTTTGAATTACCCGTTTCCATTTGCAACATTTGCTTTGGTGTCTGGGTGATGCCCTTTCTTGTTGCCATCCTCATTGATCGTTAGTATGGATAAAACCCTTTTATCCATATTGAGCCTTTCGAGGTGATCATGTGGCTTTTCATCTTAAAACATAAGATGAGTCCGATTGGGTTTCCTCCATTCGACATGCATGAAGCGTTCGAACAGTTTCGAAGCGTTTTACCCTTAGGAACATTTCCTATAATTGGGTAATCATGTCGTGTGCTCATGATGTTCAAAACCTTTTGAATCTCGGGAATCATAATTCCTAACATGAGGCAAGAGGCTTGCGAAGTATCCTCGATATACTTAATCCAATCGTTATAGGCATCCTTATCTTCCATAAGATATTCATCGGGATTAGGATCGTTTTCTAGTGATAGGTTACGGACGGTTTGGGTAATATTGTTAGCGGCCATCTACAAAAATTAACAAGGTTCAATTTTAGTATTTTCGATATTATTTATATTTTAATCATTAATACCCTTTTGTGTCTCATAGACAATTAATAATTAAAATCTAGAATCCAACGTTACATTTAAATATTGGTTAGGTGACCTTTATCCCTCTATTTAAATTAACAAGGTAGTCAACGTTTGACAATTGCAACTCTTTGCAACTTCTAGCCATATGGGATCGGTTAAACATCTTTATGTTTAGTTGGCATGTTTAATCCCATCAACACCGTTTGTTCCCCATGCTTCGGTGACCCTAAGTTCATGGTTTCCAATTCAAGTCGTCCAACTTACACACACGTGTGAGTTTATACACATAAGTGGTTAGGTGACCTTTATCCCACAAACATGGTAAACCCACCTCGAATATACAAGTTCCCTCAAATGTGGTTAGGTGACCTTTATCCCACAAAAGAGTTCCCAAGTGATTCGAGTGTTGTATAAAAGGATGGTGTTTGACTTGTTTTATAAAAGGGATTTTGAGTTTTCAAAATTCTAGTTTAGAAAACTTTATGTACCATATATTTGCATGCATTCAAATCCTTGGTACTTTAGTGAAAATCAATTTTCAAGGTTCTTTTTAATAAAACCCATTTTATTAAAAAATCATTAATTTTTAATAAAACCTTTATTAATCATTTTAATGATTTTGTCAAGAACCAATTTTACGCTTGTTGTTGATTATTAGTTTGTTAAGCATGCATATCCAAATATCATCTAAACAACATAAATAAACAACCACACAAGCACAACATATATAACAATAGGTGCATAACCATAGCCAACTATTTTGACCACACTTGTTAGCCGAAACAAGTGTGCCAAAAGGTCCTTCCTAAAGGGTGAATGTTGACACAAATAATGTGTCGTTGAACTCCCACTTGATCCCGCATCCAAATGCTTCAAGTATCCTTCTTGTGTTGTGATTATTCCACTTTCTTTGAGCTTCCAAAATGTTCTTTAATTCAGCTCCAAACTCCTTTGGGCTCCGTAAATGTGTTTCGGTTATCGGGCTAAAATCCCGTTTAGAACTATAAAGTCCTTTATGCCCGAAATTGGCAAAAACCAAAACCACATTTTGTGTGCATCTTCTTTTACAAAATATATCCTAATACATTTTTCTAGTAAAATAAAATGCACCTAATCTATTTATTTTACATGCCAAATGAAAAATAAATAAATTACATATCTTTACAAATGGAAGACAAATTAATAATTATTACAACCTTTGAAATAATTAATATAAATCACAAACACAAACATTCAACACAAGGTCATGGCTAGGTCATATGCACCAAAATATATATCCACATATATATTTATTTTAATTTCAAGAAGCATAAAAAAATGGTTCCCTTTTAATAACCATTTTCGGCTATGTCCAAAAAACCGAAAAGGTTAGTTTTGTCCAAACAAACAAATCATCCATATGAAATAATTTTTCAAGATTCATTTATGCATGTAAGAATATAATCTTGAAAAACAAAGGGATAACCATACTTAAAATTTCGGCCATAGGGTTTTCACCAAAACCGAAACCCGAAATTTTAAGTCTATTGAAGCATGCACTCATATAAGCGGCTCTAGATGCCATTGATGGGTTTTGTACATGTTTATCAAAGCTAATTTGATCCGAATAAAATTAAAACGCAGCGGAATAAGGATTTAAAACATGTTACTTTTAAAAGATATAAACCTATTTATATGCAAAATCCCAAAACCCGGATCCATATATGAGATGTATACTATCAAAACACAACCATAGGATGTTTAGAAAACTACCTTCCATGGAGTAATGGATGTGAAGAAGATGATGATTCTTGAAATGGTTGTCTTCAAGAGTAGAAGACCTCAAGCTTGTATACCCCAAGCTTCCAACAAACACTTCATGTTTAGCTAGGATTTCACACTTGCAACTCACATGAAAGGTCCCCTCTTAGAACCATCATATGGCCGAAAATTTGAGGGGAGTTTTGGAGTTCTTGCGCTTGATATATGAACTTGAAACACACCAATGGATCAACCATACATGACCCGATTGTTAGAGAGTTTTACACTTGATTTCTCAACTTGAAAAACTCTCTTGGAAGAGCATGATGAGGCCGAAAATTGGCAGCTCATTTCAGCCATTTTTTTCTATGTTCTTCAAGTTCTCTTTATTATTTTGTCATACAAAATATATAAAACCAAGTGAGAGAAAGTAGCCACCCACATTGACCAATAGGAGAGCATCTTACACATGCAACATGCATGAAAATCTATTGGACCACAATGATCTTGAAAAGATCAACCAATCAAGCTCTTCTAACTTGCATGCATTGTGATTTGCCACTTTTATCTTGGGAAGAGGGGGGGCGGCCTAGCTGAATTTTTATAAAAAAAAATACAATTTCTTTTATAAAATATAAGTCTTTGTTTATTTTATAACCTTTTATAAAATATAACATCATATGTTACAAGACTTATGCTATTTTTATTATGTTATTTAACCCATTAAATAACAAAATAAAATATTCTCTCAAAATAAATTATCCATATAATTTATTAGTTTGTCAAGTGCAATTATTTAGAAAACCAATTTCTAAATATTCTAAGTGTTGATATTTATTTATTTGATCATATCATAAATAAATATTGTAAGTGTTTGTCTAGCTTGTTATTGGGTATGACTCGACTTGGATCATAACGTACTAGCCACATCAATTTAATATGTGTCTTGGGCATACAGAGTCCAACAAATAGTTCGAAGTTTTTTTGTATCCAAAATAGGTAATGGCGAGCACACGTTCTTATGGCATGATAAATGGTGTGATCGGTGTCCTCTGAGCTCGTATATTACCCCTATACAAATGAATAGAGAAGGTTTAAATATTTATTCAAAAGTGGCTGATGTTATCCATGAAAATAGATGGGTTTGGCCCGATGCTTGGCGAGACTTGTTTCCTATTCTATTTCAGCTGAACCCGAATTCTCTAATGCCAAATAAGATGGACATGATTGTATGGGAAAAGGAGCCGAATATTACAGAAGAATTTTCTACAAAAACGGCGTGGAATTCTCTACGAAACTCGGGTCAAGTGGTAGATTGGTATAGAATGGTGTGGTCGTCGTTTTCTATTCCGCGTCATGCATTCTTATGCTGGTTGATTTGCCGAAGGAAGCTAGCTACACAGGATCGAATTCAAGTGTGGAATAATGCAGCAGGTAATATGAATTTAATGTCTTGTCTCTTATGCAACAGGGGACTAGAATCGCATGAGCATTTATTCTTTGAGTGTCCATACTCCAATAAAATTTGGTGTTCGCTTCGTTCAAAAGTTGACATGTCTCAGATTGATGGAAAATGGGAGGATGTTCTAGCATGGTTAATTCCGAATGCAGCATCTAAATTAGCGATTTGGGTTATCAGAAAGTTAGTGGTGGCTGCTATTGCTTATTTTGTGTAGCAAGAAAGGAATGCTAGATTTTTTAATAATCAGTTAAGGCCACCGGAGAAGTTGGAAGAACAGATTACAGAGACAGTTCGTTTGAAGCTACACTCGTTTAAGTTCAAGATGAATGATCGGGTTACAAGATTGTTGAAGATTTGGAAGATTACATCGTTGGATGAAGCTGATAGCACCTAAACATCTCGCAATATTTGTCGTTTTATGTTTAGTGTTTAGATGTTGAGTTTGGTTTGTCGTTTTGCTTTTATAGCTTGTTTACATTAGTGTGGCATGTCACACTACTGAACTAGTTTGGCATTCAGCCATTCTACTTGTTTTATTTTGATAGTAATACAATCACCGGGGTATACCCTTTTACCCAAAAAAAACCTCCATAACCAACGTGAACAAATACGGTGACATTGGGTCACCTTGACGCAGCCCTCGCTTTCCACGAAAATACCCGTGTAAGTTCCCATTAATGGCTAACGAGAAAGACGTGGACGTGTGCTCTTGGGTTTGTTGGGGGGGAACGGGGGTTCCTTCCAGGGGAGATATAAAGGGAGACGTGAGCCAAATGAGGAGTCTGACGATGACGAGGTAGAGGTTGTATATGATGAAACGAATGAGTTTATGACATCGGGTACACATCCTACGTCTTCCAGTACAGGGGCAAGCACCTCTCACATAAAGTTGTCTAATGGATAGGTGGCTTCTGTTTCATGCTAAGGGGCTGCCGGTTGGTAGCAATTTCATTTTTGATGATGGCGGTTGACGTCTTTTGTTTGATTTTTTCGTTTGTCTACTAGTTAGTCATTATCATGATTGTAGTAGGCTAGATTGAGGTGGTAACTTGGTTTGTTTGCTTTTTTGCTTACATATATGGGGCATGTCTTGTATATGAACTAGTGGGGAATTCATCCTCACTACTTGTACTTATTTGGCGGTTGTCTATAATAGAATCACTGGGGTAACCCTTTACCCAAAAAAAAAGAGAAAGACGTGGACGTGACACATGCCATACATAATCCATTTAATCATCTTACTGTCAAACCGAAACCCCATCAAAGCATGCTCAAGAAAATTCCAATCAACCGTATCGTAAGCCTTTTGAATATCCACTTTAAAAGCACATCTAGGGGGCCCATGATTACGATGATAATTGTGCATTAGCTCCTGGGTTAATAAAATATTATCTGAAATTCTTCTGCCAGGAACAAACGCCGACTGATTAATACTCACAATATCAGCTAAACCCTCCTTTATTCAGTTTGTAATGATTTTGCTAATACACTTATATAAAGTGTTGCAACAAGAAATCGGCATGTAGTCCGTGATCGAAGAAGGCGTACTCACCTTAGGAATAAGGGAGATAACCGTATGGTTTAATTGCTGAAGGAGCTCTCCATTATCAAAAAAATCCCTAACGACATGACAAACATCATTACCCACAATATCCCAAGACTCTTTAAAAAAGACCGAAGTATACCCATCCTGACCGGGAGATTTATTACCAGCTATGGAAAACATGGCCAGTTTAATCTCATCATCAGTAACCTGCCTGACCATATTAGAAGCTTTCTCGACCGAAAGGACATTACTAAATAAATCCGGAGCCGGTTGCAAATGATTTACTCCCCACATGACCAAAGAAATTAGAATAATGATCCACCAAAACTTGTGGTACTGAAACTCCTTCATGAAGATTGCCGCCACCATCTCTAATAGAAAAAATTCTGCTACGATGGTTCTTAGCTTTAATAACATTATGGAAGTACTTCGAGTTCGAGTCACCTAATAAAAGCCACTCCACCTTAGACTTTTGTTTGAGAAATAAACTTTCATCCTTAACTGCATCTTTGTATGCCTGCAATAAATGATCATGTTGCTCTTTTTTTTTTTGGGCTAAGGGTTACCCCGGTGATTCTATATATTCACAACCAAAAAAAAACAAGTAGTGTAGAAAGTCTACACTAGTTCAATCATGAGAGGCCCCATGAAAGTAAAAACAACGCACAACCACAAAAAGAAACCAAAACAATGTGACTACTAGACAAAAATCTAGAAATGATGGAAACCAAAAAACAACTAATCAGCCGCCATCATCATCAATGTCTTCCCCATGGATCTCCCATTCTCCAAGAAGCTTTCGTACACTAACAGTATTCTTTAGCTTCGCTCCCATCAGTTTGTATCTAACCGTCTTTAGTATAATTTCACTGACCGTTTCCGGTGGTCTCAACTGATTTTTGAATAACCTTGCGTTCCTTTCTTGCCATATGAAATAAGAAGCAGCCGCAACAAGAAGTTTAGCAACATAAGTCATAGCCGATTTTGATCTAGCTCGAACAAGTAACCACTGATCCACCCATTTCGGCCGAACAGAAGTCATACCCACCTTTTGTCGAACTATATGCCAAACTTGAGAGGAGTATTTACATTCAAAGAATAAGTGAGGATGAGAATCAAAATTCTCATAACATAATAGGCAACATATCATATTCATGTTCTTTCTCCGCGACAAATCCCATTGCAGAATTTTATCTTGTGTAAGTAACTTACCTTTGATGACCAACCACATCATAAAGGTATGCCGAAGGATACATTGAGCGAACCAAACAATACTGCACCAATCTACTTCCGGTTCTCTATGCCGAACCGAATGCCAAACACACGAGGATGAAAATTCGGTTAGATCACCACCATCCCTCCATAGTAATCTATCAAGTTTAGTCGGATTTAATTGCACTTGGTCCAGCTGAATGAGAACCGGAAATAGATCCCTCCATGCCATAGGCCAAGTCTAAGTACCATGCGAGTAGACGTTAGCCATCGAATCATCCAGTCTAAAGTCCGCATCAGTAATAGTTCTGGGCGACAGAAAATCACCGAGAGGCCCCAGGTCACACCAGTAGTCGTACCAGACTGAAGTATTAGTGCCATTACCTATTTCAGACCATATATGATTCCTGATAAGTGGCCGCATTTGAATCAATTTTCTCCAAGACCAACAACAGTTTGAAGGCGTTTTGCATACCCAGAAATTCTTGCCTTTTAATATGTAACTATGCACCCAATCAACCCACAAAGAATCTCGCTTAGAAATGATACTCCGAGTGTGAGACGACATAAGGGCCTTGTTCATATCCCCAATGCGTCTAATACCCAAACCCCCTTCAAATTTCGGAGTACATACAGTCTTCCAAGAAACATTAGATTTGCCCTTAGTAAACGAACTCTATTGAGACCATAAAAAATTTCGCATTCTGGTTTCTAGCTCATGAATCACACGAGCCGGCAAGATAAAAACAGAAGACCAATAAATATGCATAGATGGGAGAACTGAAATAATAAGTTGTAACCTTCCAGCAAAAGAGAGTAACTTGTTCCTCCAGTTCATGATACGTTTCTCTAATCTTTCCACAAGCACACGACAATCATTATAACCGAGTCTAGATGATATTAGAGGCACACCCAGATATCTCACAGGCAACTTTCCTTCCACAAACGGCATAATATCCAGAATAGCGTCTTTGACATGGCCAGTAACATTACAAAAGAAAATCGTGCTTTTCTGATTACTAGGCACTAACCCCTACATCTTCGTGAATTTAGAAAGAGACGTCATAATACACCTCGCCGAGTTCACTTCTCCTCTAGCAAAAAGGAAAAGATCGTCCGCAAAACATAGGTTGATAATCTGCTGCCTTTCACATTTATTATGAAACTTGAAAGATGAGTCAATACGAACCGCATGCTGAAGAATGGCCGTCAGAACCTCCATGACTAGGGTAAATAAATAAGGGGAAATTGGATCCCCTTGCCTTAAACCTCGATTACCCTTGAAGAAACCATGCACAGAACCATTAACAAAGATCGAAAATGAAGCAGTAGAGACACATAACATGATCCGATCCACCATGTTAACATTAAAACCAAACCCAAGCAACACACTCTTGAGAAACCTCCAATCAACAGTGTCATAAGCTTTCTGGATATCAACTTTAAAAGCACACCTTGGAGGACCCGCATGCCTATGATAATTATGCATTAATTCTTGAGTTAGCAGAATATTATCAGAGATTTTCCTCCCCGGAACAAAAGCAGATTGATTAACGCTGACGATATCATTCAGCGCGCCTTTAATTCTATCCGCAACAATCTTACTGATACACTTGTATAAAACATTACAACAAGCAATCGGCCGATAGTCAATGACAGCCGGAGGAGTAGGAATCTTCGGAATAAGCACAATAGTCGTATGATTCAATTCCCGAAGCAAATTTCCAGTTTCAAAAAAATCAATGATAGCACTAGTAACATCATTACCAATAATAGGCCATGCACTTTTGAAAAACGCCGCTGTATATCCATCAGGGCCTGGAGCTTTATCAATACCAATAGAAAACATCGCCTTCTTCACCTCCTCCGCAGTTACTTGGCGGATCATATGAGTAGCAACCTGGGGAGATAGGACTTTAGAGAATAAATCCGGGGCCGGAGCAAGAGAAATATCACCTTGAGTACCGAAAAATGTGACACCCATGACGAAACCAGGTACACCCTAAACGGTCCAAAACTGTAAAGCACATTTAACACTTTAATTTCGCGAAAACCCTAAAAACATGTGTGACTTATATGCTTGATTAAACGATATATGTTATGTCTCGGAGGAATCCGAGAACACGTTATGACTAACATGACACTAATAAGGGCCAACAGTGCGAAGTTGGTGTCCTTAGCCTTGAAACACATGTTAAACGGGAGTGTTCCGTTTAACAGCACTTTAAACCTTTGACATTGATTATTAGGTTATCGGTAGCATCATTTAAGATTTCGAGTTCCAGGAACAACTTAGTTTTGTGCCTTAGACTGTGACATAAGGTTTGAAACCAATCAGAGATCGGGCACGCAAAACAAAACAGCTTCCCGGTTAGGGAAACGCTTTCGTTTCAGGAATAACATAAGGCAATCAAAAGTGCAAGGAACGATCGATCAAGCTTAAAAACGCTTAAACGACTCTAATACGAGTCTTTTATGATTAAAACGTAACTGGGTTCGGATTTCAAGACGGTTATGCATGATTTTTAAAACCGAGTCTTTTGACACTAAGTACGCGCGAAACGGAGTCCGCCAAGCAAATCGAGAACGCGCGCGGGACCCGTAAATGAACCTAGCCACTCAACGGAAGATAAACATCATCTTTAAGCGCTCAAAACGAAGCACGAGGTGTCCCTTGTGGGACCCACACCCAAACCGCCCCCACCCCCTAATATTAAATAAAAAAAATCATTTTTTTTCTTTTTCTTATTTCATTCTCACACAAAATCCTTTCCAAAATCTGGTTTCTCTCAAGAACAACCAGCTGAATTCACAATAAACTTCAACAAATCAAAGGTATGAACTCAAATCCATAAGGTTTTAAGCATTGTTTCTTGATTAAACATGGTTTAGGTCATGAAAACCCATTTTAATCCAAGATTTTTGGAAGTTTAAACATGTTTATGGGCTGAATATGAACACCATATGAATACCCTGGTGTTATATGGCAGCCATGGTTATAAATCTTTGGGTTTTGATACCCTAATCAACACCTATTCGACATAAATCGCTTAACTAGTCGATTAACCGAAAAACAATGAAATAAGGCTTGATTGATCTAAGTTCTAGCATATTTGGATTGTACTTGATGTTTAGGTACTAAATATAGCCCACACATACTTCTGGACTCACAAGGAACGCTCGGAATCAAAGGAATCGCTAGGTATATGACCCGAAACTTGAATATAGACTAGGCAGAATACTGTTCGGACTATAACTTGGTTCGTGATACTTGGATTGATCTGAAATTTGGTGTGGTGATGAAGGGTAGTGTCAGGAAGTTCCACGTAAAAGTATAGAATTTTTGGAATTTTCTACGATTTTTGGTGAAATTTTGATTCTTTTACCAAAAGAATTCTGGAAAAAATACCAAACGGATTCAATAAATCACCAAATTGTACAGAGACACTAAGGAACATATGTGGGATGTTTTGGGAAATTTTTGAGTCCATTAGTTGAGTTTTGATTTGGGTTAAAAATCCGCGTTTTTGCGAATTTTCGGTAGCCAGAAACGCACCGAAACCAAATCAGAAAAATCTTAAAATTTTTGAAGATGTTTCTGGAAACATAAGGGATGTCCAAGAAACTTTTGGGAATTTTTGGATTACTGATGGTAATTAATGTTAATTATGTGGTTAAATATGGTTTTATAAATAATTTATTTAGACAAGTAAAATGCCAAAATAAATTCCCAGAAATTTTTCCCATATTCTACAGATTTTTACTGAGTTATATAAAAATTTTCAGATTTTTATTCAAATTATAGATAAAATGGAAATTTTTGGGACTAAAAATGGGTTATTTTAAATCAATTTCAGCAGTTTACCGTGTAACGAACCTGCCGGAACTGGGAACTGACCCAACCCGACAAATACTATAATTGAAACACGGGGAGTATTCCGGGAGATTCCAAGGCAGATTGGACACTCGGGGTGTGTCCAATACCATTTCGGGAAATCCCCGACGGTGGAAACGGAAACTCAAAATTGGGCAACCTGGACTCCCCAAACACCCAAACTCCCTTGATGAAAAATTAATCATTCTTAAATAACAACGTGTTAGCACTATTGAATGTATTCCCGTACCATTATCCAAACACGTTAAAATATTGACATTGACTGGCACGCGAACCGGTGCCCAGAAGCCAAACTGAAAACTAATACTACCCTGACCTCCATCACCATACCCGTGTCCTATAGACTCAATCCGGGGTTAAAAATCCTGACCAAATCCAAGTTATAACCATTACCGACTTAGATACTGATTTGAGTCCTTACTTGCATGTGTGCTATTAAAGCTGATTTCGTTGATTAAACACTCTTTCGCCGAGACAACTATTTGCTCACTCCCCCACTTTTAATCTGTTTTACTGTTTTCTGGGGTGATTTGCTTGTTACAAACTGTGTTAATTACACCAACTTGCTATGATGTGAATTATCTAACACACGATATTAGCCCCGATACAAGTGATTAACGTAAGCCATGGGCAGTGGATAGTACTATTGGTCGGACAAACCCAGTTGCCGTCGGACAGGTGCGGCCGGCAGCCAGGCAACTGCACGCGTCCTAACCAGGTTATGTTGTTAGACATAACTACCCGAGGGCATTGAACTTCATGAGATGCAGGTGGTGCGAGTATGTGTCTGTGTAACACGGTACGATTAAAACAGTCTAGGTTTCACTTGTGACACTCGTGTAATTCCATCTATGAACCGTGATATGTGTAATTAAACATGTTGATACATTTTGAAACGAAACAACCAAACCAGTGGAACTCACCACCAGCGTTTAGCTGACCCTTTTTAAAACTAACATGCATTTCAGGTAACTTGAGACTGATGTGATCCGTGTATGTTGTTCAAGACGTGTTTATTGGCAAATATTGAGATAGACGCATGCGACTTAGAAGACTTATGTGGTTCATGGGAACACGCAATTGTAACATACATGTAGTATGTAATCAACATTTTGTAATTAATAAAATGTGGTGTCTTCATAAACAATGTGGTTGTACCAGAGGTGTCTGTTGCATCCCACGTTTTTTTTTCTTCCACTGTGTAATTTTTTAAATTTAATAAAATTCACCGGGGTAACCCTTTACCAAAAAAAAATCGGGGTGTGACAGAAGATGGTATCAGAGCCATAGGTTATAGAGAATTAGGTGCCTTTAAGGAAACTTAGACTATAACTCCAGGTTCGGACCTTAGTGGACATCACTGGAAAATTAACCACTACTAAAAATAGTTAATGAACACTGTAAAGTATCCTATTGGCGAGTACCAGGATGGCCTTGTGGGGCAAGTGGGTTATTATGGTACGTAACGTAATAACAGACTTGCTCATATGAGGTGGTGTTGGGAAAGTCGTGGTAATAAACACGCTTAAAAATGTGGAGTGATACATGCGTATACCAAGGTGATAGTGTGTGGATGTTTGTGTGTGGATTGATACATGAATTGGGACTGGTGGATTATACGTTACTGCATGTGCCTTAGTGATAGGCAGAAAACTTGTATTACAGTCCATTCCACATTCCTACTGATCACGTATTTAATATACACTAGAGTTTGACTCCTATCACTCACACATTTGTTACTTATACTTTATGATGTGAGAACTCAAGACTTTATTATGATACGATCTCACCAACTCTACTCTTATAGCTACTATAACGATGGTTATATACAAGAGTGATACTTCAAAAAGAACATAGATACCCAAAGAACGCTCAGGTCGTTCTGATAGACTGGGAGGACGTGTACGGATCCTTACTCCACTTCTCATTGCTTCACATTCGATTGTTATACAGTCGTAGAGTTTAAACATCTTACGAAACTTTTTCGTCCGTGAATCCACGATCCATTTGATTGTCCGCTGGATTCCTCTTCTGTTTACAATATTGGCTTTAGCCTTCACGTTGTGTGATACTAGAATGCTTCGTGGTATCCCTTAGCACATGTTTCGCTATATGTTATATCTGAATATGACGATCTCTGGGTTCTGGAGATGGCATGGAGCGCGTGAATAAGTTACCCTTCCCGTTGTCATTCGGTTCCATTGGGTATAAATTTTGTGATGATACAAATTCCTTGGAACGCTTTGCGTTGTGAAATCTCGTTTCGTGTGACCGTCGGTTACATTATGTTTTTTTTCTCGATTAATGAGTGTTTCGGATTTCAGTTGGGTATTCACGGAAAGTAATATTAGGCCTGAATATTTTGGTGAACGGAACATTGATCATGTATATGGGTGTGGTGGATATGCTGCGGTACTTCCTATATATAAACGCCCGGCTACATTATCAAGGTACCGTTACTCAGGGCAGACGGGCTTCATGTTGCGATCCGTTCGGTTATGTTTTGGGCAATGCAGTGTTGAGACTTCAACCCTGGTTGATGCGAAAGATGAGGCCACAGTTGTTGTAACCACGATATCTATACACGTTTGTGGTAATTCTAAATGAAAGGTAGTTGGGTCGACATATAACGACCTTTGGGTTAATCCTGGGGAAAGCTAAATCGAAAATCTAATAGTCCTGATCATTCCAGATGAAGGGACTAGTGAATCTTTCGAATACGTCCCTCGGATATTGTACTCATCCAGAGGGAGGATTTCCTGTGATAAGCACGTATTGTATACTTAAAAATAAGAATAAGATTTCAACGCTACAACTAATTCTCTTCAAACCTGCAGAGTTACTTAACATGCGCTACGAATTGTAAATACCTCGATGTGCGATACCAAGTCAAACCAAACGATCCAAGTGGAAATCGGTGCTTGGTTGGATGCACCAACGGGCTGCAAAATGGCATTCATAACCTCTACTCGTATCCTAGCCGTCATAGTGCTAGGCTTACCTCGATTGAGTACGGTTTTCATTCAACTTTTCTTAAAGTTGATCCTGTTATTTCAAGAGGTTGCCGAGCGATTATGGATCTATGTTATTACATTTCCTAGCAGCAGGTATTCCTTCCCTGCCCTATTAAGACACAGAACTGACTAATCCTAAGGCAAAGATTCAACAAACTCCACGACCCTAGCCTTGACCAACTCGGGGGCTGGGTCGTCTTTTCTTGTTTATGGTATTACGAATATGAGACTATCGGGAAGAATCAAATTCAGTGGTCAACTGTCCCTATCGGAACTAGGGTGACTATGGATTCGGGTTCTAGCCCATGGGTTCATAAAACCACATGATTTTCCCAATCTAAACCGAGATGGTTTTGCGTGAGCTGAACTCAACGAGCACTTTATGGAGTGCAAACCAATGGAGTTAATGGAACTGAAGGACCGAACGGGGTTGTGAAATGGATCGAGAAGTCGGAATCGGTCCTTAACATAAGTAATTGTCCAGGTGACTGTGCGGTAAAGTATACAGCTTGCACTTTTACCGACCACGCTTTGAACTGGTGGAATGCTATTGTGCAATCTCGCGGGCAGGATGCGATTAATGCTATGACTTGGGATGATCTTAAGATACTAATGAGAGAAAGGTTCTGCCCAATCCACGAAATCCAGAAACTCGAGCATGAGTTTTGGAACCTGCAGATGCAAGGTGCGGATCATGAAGGTTACACAAATCTCTTCAATGAACTGGCACGCATCTTGCCAGATATGGTTCGACCGGAGTCCAAGAGGATCGAGAGGTATATCTGGGGACTGGCCCCGGAAGTAAGGAGTATCATTAATTCGGTGGAGCACCTGACCATGCACGGAGTGGTAGCTAGGTCAGGCACGGTTACGTACGACATGGTTAGACGCAAGATTTTGACAATGCCGGGAGAGCCGGTAGGAAATAAGCGAGAGGCCCTGGAAAGTAGTCGAGCGGGGGCAGCTATACCGAAGAGGGGGAGAGCGACTAGTCAAAGCTACGCCATGACTACACCAACGGGAAACTCTGGTGGCTATAAAGGAACAGCCCCAAAATGCAACAAGTGCACTTTGCACCACTATGGTGCATGTCGAGCAGGGATCTGCTCGAGGTGCCATAAAAGTGGACATTATACCCGAAACTATAAGACACTATTGGAACACAACCGTTTCCAAACCCCAAGGCCTCAGCCTCTTCAGCAACGACCCCAACCACTAACGCAACAGATTACCTACCCCCGTACTTGCTACGAAAGTGGCAGTACGGAGCACTTTCAAAGAAGCTGCCCAAAGTTTTGCTCAACAGCCAGCAGGAAGGGATACGCAGGGCCAAGCTTCTACCTCAAATGCAGCTCGAGGTCGTGCCTTTATACTTGGGTCTGGTGACGCACGACATGATCCAAATGTGGTCTCAGGGATATGACGTGTTCTTAGCCAGCATCACGATAGAAGAACCAGCCGAAAAACGCATAGAAGACATTCCGGTAGTATGCGAATACCTCGACGTGTTCCCGGAGGAATTGCCCGGATTGCCGCCCAATAGGCAAGTCGAGTTTCGGATCGACCTCATACCAGGAACGGCACCCGTCGCGCTAAAGCCCCGTACCGTCTTGCACCGTCTGAAATGCAAGAGCTATCCACACAACTGCAGGAGTTACTTGATCGTGGCTTTATCCGTCCCAGCTATTCTCCCTTGGGAGCCCCAGTTTTGGTTGTGAAGAAAAAGGATGGTAGCTTCCGAATGTGTATCGATTACCGAGAATTGAATAGAGTCACTATCAAGAATCGATACCCTCTGCCGTGGATCGATGATCTTTTTGATCAGTTGCAAGGAGCCCGATATTTTTATAAGATAGTTCTTCGATCGGGTTACCATCAAGTAAAGGTCCAAGAGGACGACATCCCTAAAACGGCCTTTCGGACTCGGTATGGCCACTACGAATTCTTGGTTATGCCCTTCGGGCAAACTAATGCACCTGCTGTGTTCATGGATCTCATGAACAGGGTGTGCAAACCATACCTAGATAAATACGTCATAGTCTTTATTGACGATATTTTGATCTATTCCAAGAGTAAAAAGGAACACGAGCACCATCTACGAGCCATACTAGAGATATTGAGGAAAGAGAAGTTGTACGCCAAACTTTCAAAGTGTGACTTCTGGTTACAAGCGGTGCAATTTTTAGGACATGTGGTAGATCAACAAGGGATTCTTGTTGACCCTAGTAAGATAGAAGCGATCAAGAATTGGCCTACGCCTGAATCTCCGAAGGAGATACGCCAATTCTTGGGACTAGCAGGATATTACCGGTGGTTCATCGAAAATTTCTCTAGTATTGCCCAATCATTAACAACCCTGACATGAAAGGAGAATAAGTATGAATGGGGTGAAGACCAGGAAACAGCGTTCCAGCTGTTAAAGAAAAAGTTATGTGAAGCTCCAATCATATCGTTACCCGAGGGCAATGATGATTTTGTAGTGTATTGTGACGCATCTCGACGTGGTCTAGGATGCGTATTGATGCAGAGAAACAAGGTTATTGCATATGCTTCCAGACAATTGACAGTGCATGAAAAGAACAATACAACGCATGATTTAGAGCTTAGGCGCAGTGATTTTTGCACTTAAGATCTGGAGGCATTACTTGTACGGTATGAAATATACAATTTATACAGATCACAAGAGCCTCCAACATTCGATCAAAAGGATCTAAATATGAGACAACGCAGATGGGTTGAGCTAATGAACGATTACGATTGTGAAATAAAATACCATCCAGGTAAGGCTAACGTAGTAGCCGATGCCTTGAGTAGAAAAGACCGAGTAAAGCCACTCAGAGTGCGAGCTCTTGGGGTGATTGTTCAAACCAGTCTTAAAGAGCAGATTCGTAATATGAAAATGGAAGCTTGGAGGAAGGCCAACTAAATAGCGAAAACTTACACGGAAATGAAGGGAATTTTGTGAGGAAACCGGATGAAGTGTTGTATTTCAAAAATAGGGTATGGATTCCTACTCTCCATGACCTACGTCAACTGGTTATTGATGAGGCTATTCACCCCGGTACAGACAAGATGTACCACGACCTTAAGGAATTTTATTGGTGGCCATGTATGAAAAAGGACGTAGCAGAGTACGTGAGCAAATGCTTGACTTGTGCCCGGGTTAAGGCAGAATACCAGAAACCCTCGGGAATGTTACAGCAACCCGAAATACCTCAATGGAAATGGGAGCAAATCACGATGGATTTCGTGACCCACCTTCCAAAAACACCCCGAGGTCATGATGCGATTTTGGTAGAAGTAGATAGACTAACCAAATCTGTTGGACTCTGTATGCCCAAGACACATATTAAATTGATGTGGCTAGTACGTTATGATCCAAGTCGAGTCATACCCAAATACAAGCTAGACAAACACTTAGAATATTTATTTGTGATATGATCAAACAAATAAATATTAACACTTTTTTTTGGGTAAAGGGTTACCCCGGTAAATTTTATAAATCAACCAAGTAAGTACAAGGGTGTGCCAGAGCGAACACACCAACTAGACTTGGCATACCAAGTCTAGGAACCAAAACAAAAATACAACCAGAAAGTTAACATACAAAAGCAACAGCCACAACAAACAGCCAAGAAAACAAAAAAACACACGAGCAACTAGTGAAATAGACTTCTAAATAAATTGGTTTTCTAAATATTAACACTTAGAATATTTAGAAATTGGTTTTCTAAATAATTGCACTTGACAAACTAATAAATTATATGGATAATTTATTTTGAGAGAGTATTTTATTTTGTTATTTAATGGGTTAAATAACATAATAAAAGTTGTACAAGTCTTATAACATATATTGTTATATTTTATAAAAGTTATAAAATACAAGACTTATATTATTTAAAAGAATTTTTTTTGGTCCAATAGCATTTCATGCATTTGCATGTGTGTTGATTGGGTGGTCTTCCCAACCCTTTTGATCCAATGAATGTACATGCAATTTGCATGTGTTAGATGCTCCATGATTGGCTAAGAATGGTGGCAACTCTCTCACAAGTTTTATATAGAATTTTATGATAAAAATTCAAGTGATGAACAAGAGAAGACCTGTAGAAAAAAACTACAAAAATCGGCCAACATAGTGATCTTAGAGGAGATCATTTTTCAAGTGTAAGACTTGAATTTAGTCTCTAAAAATCGGGTCATGTATGGTTGATCAAGTAGGCTTTTTCAAGTTCATAAATCAAGTGCAAGAACTCCACAACCTCCTCTCATATTTTCGGCCAAGCATGGTTGTTCATGAGGAATTTTAGTGAGTTCATAAGTGTAGAAATCCTAGCTAAACATAAGGTGTTTGTTGGAAGGCTTGGGGTATACAAGCTTGAGGTCTTCTACACTTGAAGGCAACCATTCAAGAAGCATCATTCGTTTCATTTCTCATTACTCCAAGAAGGTAGTTTTCTAAACACCCTATGGTTATGTTTGATAGTATGCATGTTCATATATGGATCCGGGTATTGGGTTTTTCATATAAAATGAGTTTTCTATCTTGTAAGTAAACATGTTTTAAATAAATTTCCGCTGCGTTTTTATTTCATATGGATGAAATCACTTTGATAAACATGTGAAAAAACCCAACAGTGTTATCAGAGCCGCTTATATGAATGCATGCTTCACTAGACTTAAAATTTTCACAATCCTTGGAGTCCACCGCCAAACATTGGTGATAATCTTTGTGGTGATGATGTGATATTAAAACTGACCTTTACTTGCACTTACACCATTTTTGTGCTACGTGTGACCGTACTCTCTCTCCTATAGGCGATTTCCTTGTTCTCCATGAATCCTATGTTTTTCTTCGTAATCTTGTGCATAACAGTCTGTGATTAGAGGTTTGATCTTACGAAACTCTATAACGAACTCGTTAGCACTTGGGATCGATCCAGAACTAGGGTTTTCTTTCGTTGTTTTCGTATAATCGCCGCTCTAGTATTGATTCAAGAACCCTGATTTATTAAACTGGTAGTCATTGATTGCGGTTAACTGAGATTAATTTAGCTAGATTGGTGCTCAGGTTTAATCGATTAAGGGTTCAGGTTTCAATCTAGGGTTTATAGGATTAGGGTTTTGTCTTTTGTTTGTTGGACGTCAGGTTTTTGCTAGGGTTTTCGTGCATGGTTGCCGACTGAATTGTTTTTTGAGAGAGGTGAATTTTTGAGCATGGATGAACGTAAGAAATCAGAGGGGGATGTGCATGCTGGTCGTTATAAGCCACCATTCTCATCTGCTTCCATTCAGGGTTTAGCTTCGAGAGTTGTTGACATTGAGGGCAAAACCCTAGTGCCGCGGTGGGGGTTTTTTCCTTCTACTAATCATGAGCAGGGTAAGTTTAATGTAATTGATGAGTTATCAAAAATTACTATTCCAGTTTCGGAGGGATCTATTCAGCATGAGCAAAAATCTGATGATGTTCCGAGTCAAAACAAGGGGGATGATGTGATCAAACCTGTATCATATGCTGAATCGGTTATAAATGCTAATAATCGGAAGATTAATTTTAGATCTCTCGCCAGTTCTGATCGACGTGAGGACTGTGATTTGGTTTTACCGAAAGATTCTGTTCGGGTTGTTACGGACAAACTTGCTAACACGTTGTATGGGTATTTCTTGGGAGATCGGATCACTTATCCGGTGGTTGATTACTATGTGAAGAATAACTAGAAAAAGTATGGGTTGCAAAAATCCATGATGAACGCTAACGGGTTTTTCTTTTTCAAGTTTGCTGATCGGTCGGGTATGATGTCCGTTCTCAAGGAGGGTCCATGGATTATTAGATCTCAACCTATGTTTTTATGTGAATGGACACCGAGTACAAAGCTGGTTAAATCGGAGGTGAAGAAAGTCCAATTATGGGTTAAAATTCATGATGTTCCTCTAGCTGCTTATACAGAGGATGGCCTTAGTTTGATTGCCACAGCAATTGGTGAACCAAAGTTGCTTGACTCATATACCGCTTCGATGTGCTTGGTGTCACACCCCGACCGCGTAAAACAACAAATCGCGGCGGAAACATCGGGGCGTGTTGCGACAGAATTAATTGTTTCATAACCATGGCACACAAAGTGTATTTTATTTATTAAACAAGGGTGTTACATTGTCTCAAAACAGTAAAATAACGAGTTCAGAACATAATTAAACATAGTCTATCTTCTTTTAAAGTTTCTAAGGCACAAGTCCGCCCTAGTATCATGATCAACATCCTACGGAAAAGCTCCTGAAAACACATGTGAAAATAGGTACGTCAGCATAAAAATGCCTGTGAGATACATAGGTTTGTAAAAATAGGATTCATGACTTATGTTTAAGAAAAATGTTTAGTCATGAACCTTTTTGTTTGCTTTGTCTTGTAAATCATTTGAAAACAATAAGATCAGATGATATGTATAAGAAAATGTCAGGTTAAATATTTGTAAAAATGTGTTTGTATAAGATAAGTTGTTTGTAAATCAATGTCTTGTGAAAAGTATGTTATTTGTATAAAATGTTCTATGTCTCAATATTGAAATGATTCAAATAACGTTACGACATGTAATACCATACAAACACTTATATATAGGAAGTACCAGCGGCGTATCCACCATGCTTGTATCATATTACACATGCATCGTTACTTAATCACTTAATCAAACCAAACCAACCAATGTAAGAAGTCTATGTTTAACCAAATTGTCAAATGTATTGAATAATATGTCAAAGTGTTTATGTCAAGATGTAAATCATGTCAAATGTCTATGTCAAATATCCATGTCAAATGTCTATGTCAAATATCCATGTCAAATGTCTATGTCAAATATCCATGTCAAATGTCTATGTCAAAATGTCATGTATGGCAAGTGAAATGTCTCAACTAAACCATATGCACAAAAACAAAGTATTGAAGTAAAACTTGGTTTAAATCAAAGCTATGTTTTGTGTAAATGCATGCAACTATTTAATATGAACATCTATGCGGTATTGTGAATATGCATACATCCAAGCCTGGCGACTGTGGTGATAAACCCTTTAAACAAATTAAAGGTCTATCTGTCTTATGTCAACGAATTCGGTCATTCCTTTCTGTCCCCTTTCCCTGGGATGTCCGGAACGGGAGTTGTCAATTCCTATGGTACCACTACCTACTAACGAACGGCGTAGCTAATGTTAATGAATGTATTGTCCCATGTAAACAAACCAAATGTCATACCAAAATGTAAACATGTGAAAACAATGCACTAAGTATGAAATCAAATGAACATACATAGCGTGAAATGTCATGTAAAACGATGTACTAAGTAATGCACACAATGGGCATACCTAGCATGAAATGTCATGTAAAACGATGTACTAAGTAATGCACACAATGGGCATACCTAGCATGAAATGTCATGTAAAACAATGTACTAAGTAATGCACACAATGGGCATACTTAGCATGAAATGTCATGTAAAACAATGTACCAAGTAATGCACACAATGGGCACACCTAGCATAAGATGTAATGAAATCATGTACTATAATGTACTAACGAACATAGCATGTATATGATGTGAAAACAGGAAAGCATGAAAGTAACAAGTAGGCACATGTGTTCCACCCCAAAACAGTTTGGAAAACAGTAAAAGAGGGGTCTATGTACTCACTTGAGATTGCTCAGTTGTATAAAGATAACCACCAAGCAATGCAAGAGATCTCGGAATCAAACGGCACCTAGTATAGGTAACTATGTTAATAAACCGGACCTATCTCGGAAGACTGGGTAGCATTAGGGTTTGTAAACCAAATGAGTGTCGGAACTCACGTGATATGGTTTAACAAAGCCTACATGCTGAATGAAACTTAACATAATTGTTTACGACCCATTACGACCCGTTTAGGAAGCTTATGCTACTTTAACGTGTCGTGCGCGTGAAACGCGTTCGGACCGCCTAA
Source organism: Helianthus tuberosus (assembly GCA_030545235.1). Classification (NCBI taxonomy): domain Eukaryota; kingdom Viridiplantae; phylum Streptophyta; class Magnoliopsida; order Asterales; family Asteraceae; genus Helianthus; species Helianthus tuberosus. The sequence goes on along the minus strand of CM060356.1, from coordinate 67,434,207 downwards.
CTAGTCCTATGACAAGTATTATATGCCTAAACATGTTACATAATCAGTTACGTGACAAAAGTTTAGGTTACATATGCTAAATTACCAATTATGTATGAAAAGGGTATTCTGGTAATTTACCTAAGGCATATAAACTACCTATCATACAACTACTTACACGTCGTGACCATAAGGTATAACCTCGGAAGGTTATTCCCTACACTATGGTCACCTAATGTATTTGGTCGGATCCTAATGATCGACCAAACTGGGTCGGGTTCGAAGGTATAGGCGATTTATTAGATCGCCTACCCTACGACCCTAGACAACGTGGTAATCAGTAGGCATAGTCCCAAGGGACTATGACCATCGTGATTACAATCACGTTGCGAAGTTCTAACGAACTTCGTATTGACCATCACTGGTCAACGCTGAAAGTCAAACAAAGTTTGACTTTCTGACTCGAAAAGCAGTAAAAAAAATAAGGAAAAGAACGAAAGAATACTTACGAAGGGTCCCCGAATGCTAATCTAGATCAGTATAGTTCAGGTATGAAACAAGGTTTCAACTTAGAACACAACTAATAAGATTCTAGTGCTTAAAAACAATGAAAGGCATGGGGTATATATAGTTTTCGGGTAACCGTTAGGATCGTTTCTTGAATAACGTGATCGAATCTCGTGCGTACACTTGTCGGAATGTTATGGTGCCACAAATGCTCCTTATCTTAGTGACACATCAACTTAAAACATGTGGTTAAGAATCAATTAGTTGCAACTTGTAATTAGAAACATTTAATCTGGTCTGATAGTGGGAAGCGGCCCGCTTCAGGATCAGCCAAATACAATGCTGGCCGCCTGGCCCTCCTGATCTGCACACAACTTTCAAAAATGGCAGTTTCAGTCCCTGCACGTGTTTAAGGCCTTTTCCGACACTTCTAAGGCCCGTAAAGCCAACTTTAAGGCCCTAAAATGTTGCCTAAACATTGTGGACATGAAACATGCTAAAAATTATGCCGGGTGATGGTTCGTTTGGTCGTACGAACGCGATGTTCGCCTAATTACGACGGAATGCGCATAAGCGCGAAAAACGATCCAAATGACGCGACGAATGGATTTTTCTTAAGGCGATCAATAAAATATAATGTAGTCATGCTTTCATAAATTTTTGGATGTCCAGATGTATTCAGAACGTAAGATATGCGCGAAAATGCAAACTTGTGCACTTTTTGACACTTTTAGTCCCTGAATGACCCAAAAGTTTATTTTAGCACACCGAACCCCTCAAAGCCTATTTCTAAGCTATGTAAAGGATATTTAAGGTGTGTTTAACTTATGGTTATGTTCCGGAATGTTCGTTACAGTTCAAATTGACATACTTTCGTAGTTTGTCATATTTAGTCCCTGTAAGCGAACTAACTTGTTTTTGCCATACCAAAGCCTTCCAAACTTATTTCTAAGTTATGTAAAGGTTATTTAAGGTATGTTGAGTATTTGTTGATGTTTCGGAGTATTTCTCGCATTAAACTGAGTACGTTTGCGCACTAGTTCGCGTATAACTCTCCAGAAAGCGATATAGAGTTTGAAATTGGATAAAAGTCAAAACATGAAAAATGTACAACATAACAAAACAGACATTGGGATCAAATAACATTGTTTTATTGATAACAGAACTGTTCATAGTGATTACAAGCACAGTTGTTACACTTGGATTCCTGGGGTCGAAGCAGTTATGCAAGGGCCTTGATCGAAGTGTCGGCTGACAAAAAGCTTAAAGAGGAGATAACAATGGCTGTTCCGGACCTCCAAGGTGAAGGGTATGTTAAGGAGACCATGTATGTAGAATATGAATGGAACCCTTATAGGTGCTCTCAATGTTGTGCGTTTGGCCATGCTGATGATCATTGTCCAAAGCAACCAAGAAAGATGGTTAAACAAAACAATGGGGATAAGCAAAACAAACCGTTTGATTCTGGAAAACGATATGACAAAAGGCCGGTTGTTGATGATGAAGGGTATATGGGTGTTCAAGCTAAGAAAGCGGCTCGGAAGGCTGGCTTTCCAGTTAACAAGCAAAAAACGAAGTTTGAATATAGGCCGGTGGGCCCAAAACCGAAGGAAACTAATAATAAATCGGATCCGTCTAATTCCGTATTCTCTCAAAACCCGTTTTCTGTGCTAAATAGTATCGATAACTTGGAAGCTGGGGAATCTAGTAAAGGTAGAGGTGGTGAACAGCAACTGTCGGATGATGAATAAGTTCTTGAAGGTTACAACGAAACGGATGAATTTATGGTGGAAGGTACTCGTAACCCACATAAAAAACAAGGGGCAAGCACTCCTTCTCAAGGGGTTTCCAATGGTTAGTCTAGCTTTCTGGAATATTAGGGGGTTGAACCGCCCTCTAAAACAGAAAGAGGTTCGGAAGATTCTTAAGGAACGTAATCTAAGCTTTTGTGCAGTTCTTGAGTCGCATGTTGATGTGGGTAACCTTAGTAAGGTTTGTAGCTTAGTTTTCTGTCGATGGGAATGGACTTCGAATGGAGGCATATGTGATAAAGGTACGCGTATAATCATAGGTTGGAACCCGGATATTTTTGATATAATGGTTTTGGCTCAAACTCCTCAAGTGATGCATCTTCAATTATTTCTCAAAGAGGATAAAAAGTGGTTTTTTTGCTCGGTAGTGTACGCAGCTAACTACTACATAAACCGGCGAGATTTGTGGTCCCATTTGTCTATGCATAAACGGATGGTTGGTGACAAACCTTGGATTATTATGGGTGATTTCAACTCTGCATTGTATCTAGAGGATAAATCTATGGGTGCGTCTTCTATTTCTACTGGTATGCGTGATTTCCAAGCGTGTGTGTCGGAGATTGAAGTTATAGATATTAATCAGTCGGGTTTTCATTTCACATGGAATCAAAAGCCGAAGAGGGGTGTGGGTCTTCTCAAGAAACTGGATCGCATTATGGGTAATACATCATTTATTACTGATTTCCCTAATGCTATGGCTGTGTTTTACCCTTACAGGTTGTCGGATCATTCGCCATGTGTCCTCACTATTAATAAAGCTGCCCCCAATAAACGTCAGCCTTTTAAATTTGAGAATTTTTTGGTTCACAAACCTGAATTCCTGAAAATTGTTAAGGATGGTTGGGAGATGAATGTAAATGGGGTTCACCAGTTTCGGGTTGTGAAAAAGCTCAAGTGTTTAAAGAGTCCTTTGCGTGCCTTACTGTTTAATCAGGGCAATCTTCATAAAAAGGTGGCTGAGCTAAGGGATAGTTTAGATGCTATTCAGGCTAAGATTGACAAGGATCCGATGAATGTCGATCTTCGTACCCTAGAGACAAAACTTAACTCTGAATTACAGGTTGCTTCTCTTGATGAGGAAAGATTCTTGAAGCAAAAGTCTAAAATGGAGTGGTTGAGAGCAGGTGATTCAAACACTGCCTTTTTTCATGCTGCCGTGAAGAGTAGGAACCATCGAAGCAGAATTCAAGTGGTCTCGGACGTGAATGGAGAGGTGTATGAAGGTGATTCGGTTCAGCTTGCATTTGTTAAACATTATGAAGCCTTTCTGGGGTGCCAAGATGAGCTATATATGCATCCTACTCCTGATTTATTTACTAAATGTGTGAACCCCACTGATGCTGATCACATGATTCGACCGGTTACTTTAGAAGAGGTAAAGAAAGCTATGTTTTCTATTGGTAATGACAAGGCCCCAGGCCCGGATGGTTTCACTGCTGCGTTTTTAAAGTTGCCTGGCCGATTGTTGGGAATGATGTCTCTTTGGCAGTCGTTGATATTTTTAACACAGGTAAATTACTTGGCCAGCTTAACCATACTCTTATTGCTCTTGTTCCGAAGAAGCTCTCTCCGCTCACAGTTACAGATTTTCGGCCTATAGCCTGTTGTAATGTCTTGTTCAAGTGTGTGAGTAAGATTATTGTGGACAAAATAAAGGATGTGCTTCATCAAGTTGTTAGTATAAATCAGTCTGCGTTTGTTCCAGGTAGGAAAATTACAGATAACATACTTCTTACTCAAGAATTAATGCATAATTACCATCGAAGTTCAGGCCCCCCTCGGTGTGCTTTTAAAGTGGACATTCAGAAAACCTATGATACGGTTGATTGGTGTTTCTTGAAAAATGTTTTGATTGGGTTTGGTTTTAAATCAAAGATGGTGGAATGGATCATGATGTGTGTCTCGACAACTACTTACTCGTTATGTGTTAATGGGAATGTCTATGGTTATTTCAAGGGTAAGCGTGGTCTTCGCCAGGGTGATCCTCTTTCTCCTTATCTTTTCACACTTGTTATGGAGATCTTGGCGTGCATTCTTCAACGGGCCACTAGAATTGATAATTCTTTCAAGTTTCATAACAAATGTGAGAAGCAGCGTATCATTAACTTGTGTTTTGCGGATGACTTGTTCTTGTTTGCTAGAGGGGATATTAATTCGGTTCAGTGCATTATGAACTCTCTTTCAAATTTTACGAACATGTCTGGATTAGTGCCTAGTATACAAAAAAGCACGGCCTTTTTTTTGCAATGTGCATGATCATGTCAAAAACCAAATTTTGAGCTTCATGCCGTTTGTTGAAGGTTCATTACCGGTAAAGTATTTGGGGGTTCCCCTTATATCTTCGGGTCTTGTGTACAAAGATTGTAATATTCTTGTTGAAAGATTGGACCAGCGGATCTCTAACTGGAAGAATAAACTTCTTTCTTTTGCGGGCAGGTTACAACTTATTAATTCTGTCCTCTCCTCTATGCATATCTACTGGTCTTCTGTGTTTATCCTTCCTGTTCGTATCACTCTTGAGCTGGAAGCTAGAATGCGAAACTTTCTTTGGTCGTCTGATGGTTTATTTCATAAGGGTAAAGCTAAAGTGTCTTGGAATGCTATCTGTGTTCCTAAGTATGAAGGGGGACTAGGTATTCGCAGGATTGGAGATGTCAATAAAGCTCTCATAACTTCTCACATATGGAGTATCTTAGTAAAACGTGATTCTCTCTGGGTGGCCTGGATTCATTCGTACCGGCTCAAAGGTAATAGTTGTTGGAGTTGGCGGAAAATTTTACAACTGAGACCTTATATTCGACAGTATGTTTGGTCCAAACTCGGTTATGGTAGAAGCACGTCAGCCTGGTATGATATCTGGAGTCAATTGGGGCCGCTGAGTAATATTCTGACTCCTAGAACTATATCAAATGCAGGGTTTTCTCTTAACAATTCGGTTCAGGAGGTTCATGTCAATGGGACTTGGAGGTGGCCAGTGGCGTGGAGGGACACATTTCCAGTTTTAATACAACTTGATAGTATTCATTTGGTGCCGAATACTCCTGATCGACTAATGTGGAAAGATGGTAATGATTTAGTTGAGCATTCTTCATTTCAGGTTTGGCAATCGATTAGGCGTCAAGCAGAAGAGGTGGATTGGGTTAAATTTATTTGGTTCTCTCAGTGTATTCCCAAGCATGCTTTTCTTATGTGGCTTGTCATTCGTCGTAAACTTTTGACGCAAGACAAGATTCTTCAATGGGATTTCTCGAGAAGGAAGAATATGAATATGATATGCTGTCTCTTGTGCTATGCAAATGTTGATTCTCACGACCATCTGTTCTTTGACTGCAATTATGCTACTCAAGTTTGGATTAAGATTCGTGAAAAAGGAGGGATGAGCTCGGTGGGTCCAGCATGGAACGCTATTATTGACTGGTTGGAGGCTAGGGCTAATTCTAAATCAGCGATTAACTTTATTAGCAGGCTCATAGTTGCTGCTGCTGTTTATTTCGTGTGGCAGGAGCGGAATGCTAGACTATTCAGGAACCAGACAAGACCTCCAGATGCTTTGGCCACTTTAATTTTGCAAACCGTTCGGTATAAACTAATTGGAGTCAAGTTCAAGGAGTGTAACAGGGTGCGAAGACTATTGGAATCTTGGGAAATCTACAATAAGTTGGATGATGAGGGCGGCTGATTCCCATTGTGTTTATTTGTTCTAGATTTTAGTCTAGTTGGCTTTATTTTAGTAGTTCTTGGCTGTTATTTTTGGGTTTTTTGGTGTACTCTCATGGGGGATGTCCCATGTTTGAACTAGTGTGGGTTTCACCACACTACTTGTATTTCTTGGTTGTTGATATATAAAATCACCGGGGTACCCCTTTACCCAAAAAAAATAGACTTAAAATTTTCGGGTTTCGGGTTTGGTGAAAACCCTATGGCCGAAATTTTTAGCATGGTTTTCCTTTTGTTTTTCAAGATTATTTTAATACATGCATAAAAGTATCTTGAAAATTATGTCATTTGGATGATTTGTTTGTTTGGACAAAAACCCACTTTTTCGGTTTTTTCATTCTTGACCGAAAAGTAGGTTGTAAAAAGGAAACCATTTTGCTTCTTGAATTTTTTATATATGTGGATATATATATATATATATTTTGGTGTTCATAACCTAGCCATGACCTTGTGTGAATATGTTGAATATTTGTGTTTGTGATTTGTATTTAATTATTTCAAAGGTTGTAATAATTATTATTTTTGGTTCTTCCATTTGTAAAGTTATGTAATTTATTTATTTTCATTTGGTATGTAAAATAAATAGATTAGGTGCATTTTATTTTACTAGGAAAAAATGTATTAGGATATATTTTGTAAAAAGAAGATGCACACAAGAATGCGGTTTTGGTTTTGGCTAATTTTGGGCCTAAAGGACTTCATAGTTCTTAACGGGATTTTAGCCCGATAACCAAAACACATTTTTGAAGTCCAAAGGAGTTTGGAGCTGAATTAAAGGACATTTTGGAAGCTCAAAGAAAGTGAAGAAATCACAACACAAAAGGAAGACTTGAAGCATTTGGATGCGGGATCAAGTGGGAGTTCAACGACACATTATTTGTGTCAATATTCACCCCTTAGGAAGGACCTTTTGGCACACTTGTTTCGGCTAACAAGTGTTGTCAAAATAGTGGGCTATGGTTATGCACCTATTGTTATGTATGTTATGCTTGTGTGGTTGTTTATTTTGTTGTTTAGATGATATGTAGATATGCACGACTTAACAAACTAATAATCAACAACAAGCGTAAAATTGGTTCTTGACAAAATCATTAAAATGTTTAATAAAGGTTTTATTGAAAAATAATGATTTTATAATAAAATGAGATTTATTAAAAAGAACCTTGAAAATTTGTTTTCACTAAAGTACCATTGATTTGAATGCATGCAAATGTATGGTACATAATATTTTCTAAACTAGAATTTTGAAATATTGAAAACCCTTTTATAAAACAAGTCAAACACCATCCTTTTATACAACACTCGAAACACTTGAGAACTCTTATTGTGGGATAAAGGTCACCTAACCACATTTGAGGGAACTTGTATGTTCGAGGTGGGTTTACCATGTTTGTGGGATAAAGGTCACCTAACCACTTATGTGAATAAGCTCACACGTGTGTGTAAGTTGGACGACTTGATTTGGAAACCATGAACTTAGGGTCACCGAAGCATGGGGAATGAAGGTGTTGATGGGATTAAACATGCCAACTAAACATAAAGATGTTTAACCGATCCCATATGGCTAGAAATTGCAAAGAGTTGCAATTGTCAATCGTTGACTACCTTGTTAATATAAATAGAGGGATAAAGGTCACCTAACCAATATTTAAATGTAACGTTGGATTCTAGATTTTAATTATTAATTGTATTTAAGACACAAAAGGGTATTAATGATTAAAATATAATAATATCGAAAATACTAAAATTGAACTTGTTAAATTTTTGTAGATGGCCGTTAACAATGCAAACCCGACTAACTAAATCGTCTGTAACCTATCACTAAAAACGATCCTAATCCCGATGAACCTCTTATGGAAGATAAGGATGCCTATAACGATTGGATTAAGTATATCGAGGATACAACGTAGCCTCTTGCCTCATGTTAGGAATTATGATTCCCGAGATTCAAAAGGTTTTTGAACATCATGAGCATACGACATGATTACCCAATTGTAGGAAATGTTCCTAAGGGTAGAAAGCTTCGAAATGGTTCGAGCGCTTCATGCATGTCGAATGGAGGAAACCCAATCGGACTCATCTTATGTCTTTAAGATGAAAAGCCACATTGATCATCTCGAAAGGCTCAATATGGATAAATGGGTTTTTATCCATTCTAACGATCAATGAGGGTGGCAACAAGAAAGGGCATCACCCCGACACCAAAGCAAATGTTACAAATGGTAACGGGAAATTCAAAGGGAAAAAGAAAGGGAAGACTAAAGCGAAACCACCAAAACCAAAATAAAAGAAGGCAAAGGTTGCCATGAACGATCCATACTTTGAGTATGGAGAGATAGGACATTTAAAAGGAATTGTCCAACCTATCTCAAGAGTTGAAAAACAAGAGGGATGCTGAGCAAACCTCAGGTACAATCTTTATAAAACATATTGACCATAATATTATTTCTTCTAACACATGGGTATGAGATACCGGATGTGGAACTTATGTTTGAAATTTATTGCAAAAGGTTCAAAAGAAATAAGACAATATGGTTTTGATTTAAAGTTTGTAAACAATGACATTTATATTTCGATGAATGACATGTTTTACTTTAAAGCTATGCTTTCAAATGATATTTATGAATTGGTTCATAATAATACATCATTTGATAGTTTAAGGTACCAAGCAATCACCAAGAAACTCAAAATGAATTTGAGTGAGACCTATCTTTGGCATAGTCACCTTGGTCATATAAACAGATGTCGCATGCAAACACTTCGAAAGAATTGTCTTTTGGAAACAAATAAAATTGGTTCATTTGATATATGCGAATCTTGTTTAAAAGGTAAAATGACTAAGAAACCCTTTAATGGGAAAAATGGCAAAAGATTTATTAGGTATCATACATTCGGATGTATGTGATCCTTTTAAAGCCAATAACTAGGAATGGTGAAAGATACTTCATTACTTTAACCGACAACTATGGTAGTTGTGGTTATGTGTACTTGACACAATGATGAAGTTTTGAAACGTTCAAAATCTTCAAAAGGTGAAGTACAAAATCAACTCAATCAAAGTTCTTCGTTACGATAGAGGAGGAATCGAACTCTATTTGGATATGGTTCGGAGCGCAATATCTCTATCATTTTGAGGTTACACTTTGCTCTCCGTGGCCCGTACATTCAATATGGCCCAAACCAAGAAAGTGGACAAGATACCTTTTTGAAATATGGCATGGAAGGGCTCCATCATTATCATATTTAAAGGTATGGGTTGTGAAGCTTATGTGAAGCAATACACCCCAAACAAATTGAAAGTCCGATCCACTAAGTGTATCTTTGTAGGATATCCTAAAGAAGATATAGGATATTATTTCTACGACCCAACCGAGCAAAAGGTATTTGTTGCTCGAAAGGGTAAGTTCTTAGAAGCTAAGTTCCTTATGGAAGGAACTAGTGATAGAACAATAGAACTTGAGGAGGATCAAGAATCACAAGACGATACACGTTTGGTTGATACTAGCACTCAACAAGAGGTTGTTGAAAATGATCAAGTGGTTGATCAAAGTACACAAAAACGTTCGCAGATTTGGTAGAATTAGTAGTCCACCTGAAATATATGGATTTTTCATGGATGGATGCTACGTGGTAGATTTAGGTGAACCAACCACATACCATAATGCAATGTCAAAATTCGATTGTGACAAGTGGCTTAAAGCCATGAACGTAGAGATGCATCCATGTATGACAACCAAGTATGGGAATTGGTTGTGTTACCTCTTAACTCCAAAGTAGCTGGAAGTAAGTGGGTTTTCAAGAAGAAAACCGATATGCATGGTAACTTGGATACTTGTAAAGCGAGACTTGTAGCAAAAGGTTTCAGTCAAACTCAAGGGGTTGATTATGATGAGACCTTTTCGCCTGTGGCGATGCTAAAGTCAATAAGGATAATATTTGTCATACCTGCATAATATGATTATGAGATTTGGCAAATGGATGTCAAAACGGCTTTCCTTAATAGATATCTTAAGAAAGATGTCTATATAGTTCAGCCTGAAGGTTTTGTCGGTCCAAAACATCCTGACAGAATATGCAAGTTAAAGAAATCAATCTGTGGATTGAAACAAGCATCTAGAATTTGGAATCACCGTTTTGATGAAGAGATTAAGGAATATGGATTCATCAAGAAACGTCGATGAAGCTTGTGTATATATGAAAGCTAGTGGGAGCATCATCACTTTCTTAGTATTGTATGTCGATGACATTCTACTATTTGGAAATGACATTCCAACCATGGAAGGTGTAAAAACCTGGCTTGGAAATTGTTTTTCCATTAAGGATCTTGGTGAAGTCGCCTATATTTTGGGAATAAAGAATCTATAAGGATAGATCAAGGCACCCGATAGGTTTAAACTTAAGTGCATACATTGACAATGTCCTAAAAAGGTTTGAAATAGAGAACTCTATGAAAGGTTTGAAACCTATTCAAGAGGGGACAATATTGAGTGCGTCTCAATGTCCAAGCTCAAAGAATGAGCAGGAAAGAATGAAAAGAATCCCATATGCGTCAGCTATAGGATTCATTATGTACATAATGATATGAACTAGACCGGACAAGTTATGCGCTTTAAGCATAACGAGAAGATACCAGCGAGTAACGGTCATTGGGTGATTGTTAAAAATATATATTGAAATACCTTAGAAGGACTAAGGATATATTTCTAATATATGGATCTGGTAAAGAGGAACTCGTTGTATAGGGTTACAGGGATGCAAGTTTCGGAATTCGTTGTAAAGGGTTACATGTATACGAGTTTCCAAACTGATCGAAATGGTTCTCGATCATAATCAGGGTAGCATTGTCCACTACAGAATCAGAATACATCGCCGCTTCATGCATTGAGATAATTCATATGGATTTTTCACTTGAATTATTGATCTAGGGGTAGTCCCTACCATTCAGGACCCTAGAGATCTTTGTGATAACGATGGTGCGATTGCTCAAATCAAGGAACCTCGTGCATATCAAAAGACTAGGCACATTGAGTGGAGTTTCAACTACATAAGGGATGAAGTTGATAAAGGGAAGGATATGTGTTCGCAAAATTCACACTGATCAAAATATTACGGATCCACTCACGAAGCTCCTTAAACGGGCAAAGCATGAAGGGTCATACTTGTGCCTTAGGACTTCGATATTCTAGTGATTGGATTTGATCTATTTTTGTATTTAGATATTGGAACAACTGTTATTATAACTCTTTATGGTATTTTGAGTTATGTTCCAATTTTAGCATGTTTAAAACCATGAATAAGTTACTTATTCTAAATGTCCGTAGTCGATCATAATTGTGGGAACAAATATGAATGTAAGACTATTATGAATTTGGATTGGTGGATATTCATTTAGAATGAATATAGAGCAAAGTGTTACTGCCAAAGTTCATAGATATTTGTGGGATACAAATATTGGACTGACTCGCTCTCAAATATTACTGCATGGAATCATTTGTTATTGATCATAAGTAAATTTTGAGTAAAGGAGAATATCGTAGTATCCTGAGACCTGAGATACATATTGGGTCTTGATATTCACCAAATATTGTACCTCGACTTGTTTCTTCGCTGTCAGTAATATGACAGTACATAAGGCTAAGCTCAGGTGTGGTACAAGGTGATTGTGAGAGACGTATGTAGTCAAGATGGGATTTGTTCCTCTTATTCGTTGAGAGTAAGATGTCTAAGGCCTGCAAAAGTTAAATCAACATAGAGTGATCACTCTGTGTCTCTGGATTTGACATGACATCTGTAACGAAAGGATAAATGATAGATTCACCTAAATCATTTCAAGTAAGGGACTTGAAGAGGATGATGTTATTGAATGGCAAATATAGTCATACGTATTAGGGGTAGTAAACCGTAGTTAGGCGTTATTTACTACTTACATCAATCTTCTATGTATCTTGTGCAAGTGGGAGATTGTTGGACTCTGTATGCCCAAGACACATATTAAATTGATGTGGCTAGTACGTTATGATCCAAGTCGAGTCATACCCAAATACAAGCTAGACAAACACTTAGAATATTTATTTGTGATATGATCAAACAAATAAATATTAACACTTAGAATATTTAGAAATTGGTTTTCTAAATAATTGCACTTGACAAACTAATAAATTATATGGACAATTTATTTTGAGAGAGTATTTTATTTTGTTATTTAATGGGTTAAATAACATAATAAAAGTTGTACAAGTCTTATAACATATATTGTTATATTTTATAAAAGTTATAAAATACAAGACTTATATTATTTAAAAGAATTTTTTTTGGTCCAATAGCATTTCATGCATTTGCATGTGTGTTGATTGGGTGGTCTTCCCAACCCTTTTGGTCCAATGAATGTACATGCAATTTGCATGTGTTAGATGCTCCATGATTGGCCAAGAATGGTGGCAACTCTCTCACAAGTTTTATATAGAATTTTATGATAAAAATTCAAGTGATGAACAAGAGAAGACTTGTAGAAAAATCCTACAAAAATCGGCCAACATAGTGATCTTAGAGGAGATCATTTTTCAAGTGTAAGACTTGAATTTAGTCTCTAAAATCGGGTCATGTATGGTTGATCAAGTAGGCTTTTTCAAGTTCATAAATCAAGTGCAAGAACTCCACAACCTCCTCTCATATTTTCGGCCAAGCATGGTTGTTCATGAGGAATTTTAGTGAGTTCATAAGTGTAGAAATCCTAGCTAAACATAAGGTGTTTGTTGGAAGGATTGGGGTATACAAGCTTGAGGTCTTCTACACTTGAAGGCAACCATTCAAGAAGCATCATTCGTTTCATTTCTCATTACTCCAAGAAGGCAGTTTTCTAAACACCCTATGGTTATGTTTGATAGTATGCATGTTCATATATGGATCCGGGTATTGGGTTTTTCATATAAAATGAGTTTTATATCTTGTAAGTAAACATGTTTTAAATAAATTTCCTCTGCGTTTTTATTTCATATGGATGAAATCACTTTGATAAACATGTGAAAAAACCCAACAAAATCGGCGCACTTTATTCCGATTCGTACTACCTACAACACCGAGAAATTTGCCGAGATTTACACGAATGAAATTGTGGCTAGACACGGGGTACCAGTAGCAATCATTTCAGACCGTGATAGTCATTTCACTTCACACTATTGGCAACAGTTACAAGAAGCTTTAGGGTCTAGAATAGACCTGAGTACGGCTTACCATCCCCAAACCGACGGCCAATCAGAACAAACTATCCAGACATTAGAGGATCTGCTTCGTGCTTGCACCCTAGACTTTGGAGGAAGTTGGGATAAGCACCTTCCCCTCATTGAATTCTATTACAATAACAGCTATCATAGTAGCATACAAGCTGCACCGTACGAAGCACTATATGGCCGGAAGTGCAGATCGCCACTTTGTTGGGCTGAAGTGGGTGATACTCAACTCACGGGGTCTGAACTAATTCAAGAGACGACAGACAAGGTGCATAAGATCCAAAGTTGACTGAAAGCGGCCCGAGATCGGCAGAAAAGTTACGCCGATGTTCGCAGGAAACCGTTGTCGTTTGAAGTAGGTGACAAAGTACTGTTAAAAGTGTCACCGTGGGAAGGAGTGATCGGGTTTGGCAAGACAGGAAAGTTGGCTCCGAGATACATTGGTGTCACACCCCGACCATGTAAAACAACAAATCGTGGCGGAAACGTCGGGGAGTGTCGTAACAAAATCATTGTTTCACAACCATGGATTAAATAATTTCGTTTTATTGAATTATTGAACTCATTGTTTTATTACAAATCAGATAAATACAAATATTATCTTTCTAGTTTTAAAGTCGCTAAGGCACGAGTCCATCCTATGTATAACATGCATCAACAATCATAAAATAAAAGCACCTGAAACATGTGTAAAAATAGGTACGTCAGCATAAAAATGCCTGTGAGATACATAGGTTTTATTATAATAGGATTCATGACTTATAAGTTTTAAAAAAATATATATATTTAATCAAAAATATTCATGAACCTTAAAAATATTTTCTTTTATAAATCATACTAAAATTTATAAGAAATCAGATGATATAACAAAATAATACATAGGTAAATAAATAACTAAGTAAAATGAGTTTATATAAAATATATTGTTTGTAAAACAACATTTTGATAAAAAGGTTTGTAATATATATAAAAATATACTTTGGTTTTAAGAAAGTCGAATAAGTAATATATTAAAATATATTTCAGTTCCAAAATCGTTAAACAAATAGTATATTAAATATACTTTAGTCCTTAAAATAATAATTTTCAGTAGTATATCAAAAGTATACTTTGGTTTTATTAATAACATATTAAACTATGCTTTGGTTTTATAAATAACATATTAAACTATGTTTTGGTTTTATAAATAACATATTAAGCTATGTTTTGGTTTTATAAAATAACATATTAAACTATGTTTTGGTTTTATAAATAACATATTAAGCTATGTTTTGGTTTTATAAAATAACATATTAAACTATGTTTTGGTTTTATAAAATAACATATTAAACTATGTTTTAGTAATTAACAAAATATATGTTGGTTTTGTACAATATCACACATGAGGGCATATCAAACTATACTTTTGGGAGTATAACAAAATATACAATAAAAATGTGATTTAAGAATTCAACCAAACCTAGTGCATCAAAATACACCTAGGAGACTATAGAAATACCACGAAGGCAATCCCTATTTGGATAAAATATCGGTTTCTGACATTCCATGACAACAGGAATGGGGTGTCAAATCCTATAGCGCTATATCATACTACCAACCGGTCTGGTGAACATAAAATAAGTACTATCCAACAATTAATTTTATAATCTTTGAAAAATTAGAGTTTAAACCATAAATAATCATTCAGTTTGTAAAAAGATAAGTACTAATATGTATAATCAATTATACTTTTGAAAACAAGAACATAACAAATAGCTACACATGCTTCACCCCAAAACATTGAAAACAATAAAAGAGGGGACTATGTACTCACTGGAGAGTGCTTAGAAGTCTTGAACAACTACCAAGCAAGCTAGAGGGATCACAGAATCAAACGGCACCTAATATAGGTAACTAAGTAAATAAACCGGACCTAAATCGGAAGATCGGATAGAATGAGGTTTCGTAAACCAAATGAGTGTGGGAACTCATTTGATGTGGTTTAACAAAGCCTACATACTAAAACGAAACCTAACCTAAGTGCTTACGACCCATTACGACTCGTTAAGGTAGCTTATGCCACTTTTTTTTTGGGTAAAGGGTTACCCCGATGAATTTTATAAATGAAACAAATAAGAACAAGGGTGTGTCAAA
Source organism: Helianthus tuberosus (assembly GCA_030545235.1). Classification (NCBI taxonomy): domain Eukaryota; kingdom Viridiplantae; phylum Streptophyta; class Magnoliopsida; order Asterales; family Asteraceae; genus Helianthus; species Helianthus tuberosus. The sequence continues at coordinate 67,418,834 of CM060356.1, read as the reverse complement.
ACGACACACCAACTAGACTTGACATGCCAAGCCTAGGACACCGCGCAACACAATCCATAGACCATACACAATTAACCAAAAAAGACAGCTAAAACAAAACCCAAAACCGAACTCAGACAAGACACGAAAATCTACTAGCCCGGATCCACTAGATCGTCTTTGATTCCTTCAATCTGTCAGGCCTTAAAGATCCTCTCCCTAGCCGAATTTACACGAAATCTGAATCCCATCAGCCGCAAACGAACCGAACTTTTAATCTTCTCAGTCACTTGAGCAACCGTCCTCTTATTATTATTGAACAACTTGTTATTCCTTTCTTGCCAAATGTAATAAGAAGAGGCTGCTATCAACAATTTACACACAATATGATCTACATCCTTCGATCTTGAGTGTTGCTCCACCCAAGTTAGAATCGATGACCATGTAATATCCACATTCGCCAAGTTTACCATAGCCTTCACATTATTCCACACTTGAGCCGAGAAATTACATTGAAAAAACAAGTGATCACGACTATCCCGGTCGAAATTGCATAGCGGACAACACATAAGATTTAGATTTGTTTGACTACCAGCTTCAAGTTCAAGTGGATCAGAATCCGTTGAACAATTCTGAGAAAAAAGCTAGATGATCTTCAAGTTCAAGTGGATCATCTAGCTTAGTCGAACAATATCTTTCTCAACTTCGGCTTTAAATTCCTGAGCTTCTTTACTACCGAAAGCATAGTAATCCCCTCAACTGTCTTCTCCCACTCAGACTTGACACTATCCTTGAATTCAGGTTTCGTAACAATAAAATTCGGAAATTTGAAAGGTCTTGGCCGAAAACCATTGGTGCCCATCATTTTAAGAAAACACGGTGTATGGTCCGACACACGAAATGGATGAAACATAGCATTGGCTAAAGGATATTGATCTAAGAACGTGACATTACCCATAACTCTATCAATTTTCTTCAAGAGGCCTGCTCCACTCTTCGGCTTCTGATTCCAAGTATACTGTAAGCCATGAGCGCTAATATCCATCAAATCAGCTTGTTGAACACATTCATCAAATTCCCGCATACCAATAGATTGTTTAGAGCACCCATATAACAAATCTTCAAGCTTGAGAGCAGAATTAAAATCTCCCATAACCACCCATGGCTTATCATAACAAAAAACCTTATGCTTGCATAAATCATTCCAAAGCGATCTCCGATCTTGATACTTATTTTCAGCATATACAAACGAACAAAAGAGGACTTTCTTGCTAGCTTTAAAGAAGATCTGAGTGTGAATAATTTGGTCCGTTTGAAAGAGTACCATAACATCAAGGTTATCAGCACTCCAACCCAGAATAATTCTGGTCCCACGGCTACAAACCCCACCATTAGAAGTCCAATTCCAATTACGAAAAACATACTTACATACTTTATCCAGCTTGCAAACATCTACATGTGATTCAAGAATAACACACAATTCAACATTATTTGCTGACATAAGAGTACGAACCTCACTTTGTTTCAGGGGACGGTTCAAGCCCCTCACATTCCAACACATTATGCTATCCATTTAAACCCTTAGAACCGGGAGTGCTTGCCCCCTCAGAAGTATCAATATGCTGTTCATTAGACATAAACTGCGCCATTTCCGTCGGAGTGACTTCCAGAATTTCATCAACTACCTGTGACGTTCTATGAGCCTTCCCATTCATGCCATCATTATTAACAACATTATCCTCATACCCATCTCCATACTCCGCATCTAAAGCATCAAAAGCATTGGATGTTTTTATGTTAATCTCGTTCGAAACTGAACCAGAATCCTTCTTCGTACCTGAAGTACTAGCCCCCGACTTGTTCAACTTTTGCCTATAAATAAATTTTGGTTTCTGTTTTTTATGCATCACTCCAATCTTTGCAACCTTTCTTTTGTCTGTAATAAACCCATCAGCATCAACTGAAACTTGTTTGGGGTTAACATTCTGATTTTTCGGGCAATTTTGGTCATTGTGGCCAAAAATACTGCACGCAGAACAGCGCTGTGGCTTCCACTCATATTCAACCGTGATTTTTTCCATAATAAAACCATCCTCATCAAGTTTCGGGATCGCAACAACTATATGGTCTTTGAGTTCATTATCCGCATTAACTTCTATCAAGGCTCGAGCAAAACTACTCCTACCCCAGCTATTAGCAAACATATCAGCCGTATAACTATCCAGTCTCTTTGGGATCCCAATCTTCGACGCCAGTAAACTTAACCCGTCATCAGTATAGATTGCAATTGGAACATTATGGAGCTTAACCCTCCTTTTTTAGACTGATGGATGGAGACCATATGTTAAGAATAATGGAACTTTACGAATTAACCAAGGCCCACCCTCCAGCGCTTTATTCATACCTTCTTTAGAATCAAACTTAAAAAAGAAAAAGCCTTCCGAATTCATCATGATCTTAGCAAACCCGAACTTCGCCCAAACATTTTTAACATAATACTCAACAACCGGAAACGGCAGTCTATTCCCCAGGAAATAACCAAATAAGACATTATCAAACCTATCTTGTACCTTCTTAACAACCTCCTTTGGAATCACAACGTCTGCTTCTTGATGCGTTTCCGTAGGATCCAGCTTCCTAAAATTCACTTCAGTCGTAAGCCTTGACTTATTCCTCAACTTTTCAGCGTATGAGACCGGCTCCTCAGTTTGTTTTGGCTTATCCAAGAGAATACTATCCCTCTCGGGTTGAACAGGAACAGTAACTTTCTGCAGTTTATCAATAACATTCAAAGGACGAGGCTCCTGTTTATTGTTCGTCACAACTCCTCTTCTAGGGATCAACGGTTTACCATCAATATTCAGAATTCTACTCCCCAACCCCTTCAAAACGTTCACTGGTTTCCCATGCAAATCATCAGGATGTTCAACATTCAAATACGTATGTTTCCTATATATCTCATTGATATCAGGAGGTTTAGAGTTCATGGTCAGATCAACACGTATCACATGCAGACGTAAAAAAGTAAAGCAAAACTTACGGACCAGCAGCAAACCCTAACCAGAGGTATATCAACTCTCTCCTTTAGACAAAGAAACTCCGTTGTGACACCCCGTTGAAACGCTCTCACTTTTACTAGCTTGTCAGTGGCTGCTTTAACTTTCGGGACGAAAGTTCTTAAAACTTGGGGATAATGTGACACTTCGGGTTTTCCCGAGCCAACTTTCGTCTTTAAACGAATGTATGTGCGTGTATATATATAATATTAAATGAAAGTTATGAATTATTTTGGCGTGCTATGTGATCCTTGTATTAAAATTTTGTGTATGTATTATATATATAAGTATATGTGTGTGAACCGAACCGAACCCGACTCGAGACCACTCGGTCTCGAGTAAACAAGTAACGACATGGGCCGGTTGGGCCGTAACCTTAGCCCAGCCGGAAACACCCCCTTACCCACTTGAAGTTTATAACCGGCAAACCTCACACACACTCCTCTTTTACACCACTCCCACACTCTCTCATCTCACACACTCTCCCTCTCTCTCTCTCACTAAAACCCTAAAACCCTAAGGTCATAACATCAAACTCACCTCCTCTCCTCTCCTCTCCCTCTCTCGGATCAAACCGGAAACAACAACAAGGAGCTCTCGGATCATCTCGGATCATCTCGGTTCAAGCTTGTGGTCATCACCCGGAAGCCCTTTCATCAACCCTTCACATCTTCACACCTTGAATCTAACCGGTTAGTGTCCCTTGTAGCTAAATACCTAAGTTGTTGTTTATTTTTAATGAAGGTGCTTGATTAATGATAATGTATGTTTTGCTTGGTTAATGATAATGTATGTTTTGCTTGATTAATGATAATGTGTGTTAAAGATGCTTGTTTGCTTGTTTGCTTATGAACATACACATGAATGTTCTTGATAAAAAGAATGAGATGTTACATGTTATTACTCATGAAATGCATGGTGTGCTTGTTGTAGTAGCAAAAGCTTAGCTCGGTATGCTTTAGGTCTCTCTTGATGAATTTGATGAGTTTAACCGATGATGATCATAAGAAATAATTGAATGTATGAAGAACAATTTGAATGTCATGAAAATATTTGAAATATGCCTTGTTTGATCTGATTTAGTGGGAATTTAGACAACAAAACATGTTTATTGGAGATAGTACACAATTTGCATGAAATCACAATTCTATTGGATAGTACTGTTGGAACAGGTTCTAGAAGGTTTTCTTGTGCACGTTTCCAAGGTTGCGACTCGAAACCTCCGGTTGCGACTCGCAACCAAGCCATGACAACTCAAGACCATCGGTTGCGACTCGAAACCGCCCGGTTGCGACTCGCAACCACAACATGACAAGTCGAGACTACGGCGGTTGCGACTCGTAACCAAGACATGACAAGTCAAACACCGGTTGCGACTCGCAACCAAGACGTGACAAGCCGCAACCTCCGGTTGCGACTCGCAACTGTGTGTTCTTACCACCTGGTCTCGACTGGGCTGTTAGTTATTGGGCCCAAAGTGTGTTAGCTGTGCATGCTTGTTACTGTTTAAATGGGCTACGTGTTAACTGTTAACTCTGTTGCTGTAATTACATGTTGTGTGCTGTAATTATATGTTGTGCATGCTATGTGTTAGTTATGTGTAGATTATACGCGAATACTTGTACCCCAAGTTGACCTATATTGGTAACCATGCTAGGACGTGGTGACCAACGTGATCAACCGGGTAATTAATCTACCGAGCAACCCAAGGTGAGTTCACAACCTAAAGCATGTATTCCCGGTGGTTTGGGAAACGGAACTAAATACAACGCTATCCCCTTATGAGGGATACAACTTACTTTTCTTCCCTTGTTATTGGGAACCTTTTAGTTAATTACTGTTTATACGGATTGCAACAAACGGCACTAAACGAAACTCTATCACTTAAAGTCCCTACTACTTAATACCGATTAGTCGCCGGGGCCAGGCGAACGGGTTATTAGTTGATAGCGCTATTTAGGTCTTACCAACCTCACACCGTGCCAAGGTATGGGATCGGTCGTGAACTAATGTACTCAGGCATCCGTCAATGATGATAGAACATTGACATCGGGGCACTTTCTTGCGGATACGCAACGGTCACCTAGTGTTCGGTATTGGAAAAACAGTTTAGTTGCTAACTTTTGGGGTAGCTCCCCATGGCATGTATAAACGGATAAATTAACTGGTGAAACAAGTTTTTGGTAATTAAAACTGGACAACTAGTGAACTCACTCAACATTATTGTTGACCCCTTACTGCATGCTTTGCAGGTAACCAGTGACTCAGGAGCTTGCAGCTTGGGAAGTGTAGTGGTCGCCTAAACCCGCATGTTGGGTTCTAAATAATTTGAACCATGAACTTTGTTTAAACTATTTTATCTATGCTTCCGCTACTTACTTAACTGTTATTTGAACCTAAACATTTGAACTTTAAACTATGGTGTTTACTAACCATTATGGTTGGTGATCATCCTTGCTATTATCCAATGCTCAGTATAATTGGTGGCTGGATCCTGGTCGGTCACGCCCTCAAGCGGACGGTACTCCGCAGGTGGAATTTGGGGGTGTGACAGATTGGTATCAGAGCCATTGGTTATAGTGAACTTGGTTTTAAAAAGAAGAGTCTTTTTGAGAAAAACCAGACTATAACCCGTGACTCGTGACGACACTACACTCCAAGGGCAAGACTCGACATACTAGACCTCGTAGCTCGGACTTGTGTTTACTTGCTTGTTTACCTTATGTTAACTGCTCTACTATACATACTAGTGTGCCTGATTAGATAGATACACCTCCCTCTTCTATCTTATTCTCGCTACGTTACGACATCACACTCATACTGTGTTTTCTGGTTATGAAGACAATGAGTGGACGCGGAAGAGGAAGCGTTAACATGACTCAGGCTCAATTCGCCAACTTGCTCAACACGGTGGCTGCAGCTTTCGCAGCTCACCCTGGAGGTAAACTAGTTGCTATAGGATGTTTAGATCCTACCCCCACATCGTCTTTTCACCTCTAAACCTATTCGCTCCATTTCTCACAACAGGTCAGCCTGCGCCTGCGCAACCACGTGTGTGTACTTTCAAAACCTTCATGGATGGAAAGCCTCTCCCTTTCAACGGCACTGAGGGTGCCATAGGCCTTCTGCACTGGATTGAAAAGGCCGAAGCTGTCTTCGCTGTCTGCGAGTGTCCCCCTGCTAACTGGGTTAAGTACGCAACTGGTACGCTTGAAGGAAACGCGCTTTCATGGTGGAAAGCACAGATTCAGATGCTTGGTCTGGAAACTGCTAATGCTACGGCATGGGAAGATTTCAAGGACATGATCAAAGAGGAATACTGTCACAGGGATGACATCCACAAGCTCGAGAACGAGTACTATGCGCTCAAGATGGTCGGATCAGAGATTGAGACCTACACTAAGCAGTCCAACGACTATGCTGCACTCTGCCCAAACATGTCCCAGCCTATGTACCGAAGGATCGAGTTGTACATCAAAGGCTTGGTCCCTGAAATCAGAAGTCATGTGACCTCAGCCAACCTCAATACCATACAGCCCGTGGTTCGTCTTGCTCACAAACTCACCAATCAGGCTGTGGAAGAGGGCAAACTGCCCAAGAGGATCGGTGCTACTGCTGGAACTTCTGGCGATAACAAGCGAAAGTGGGATGGAAGTCAGGGAAAGGATGCCAACCCCACTCAGGCCCCAGTTCAACAAAGGAAGACTGAAAGCAACAAGGGCCCTCAGCAACAGGGTGGCTATCGAGGAAACCATCCTAAGTGTAACAAATGTAACCGACATCACAGTGGGCCATGTGGAAAGGGTCAGTGTCAGCGATGCAACAAGATGGGGCATGAAGCCAAAGACTGCCGAAGCCAGTTCCCCGCTAGGCAGAATCAGCAACAACCACAGCAACAGCAGCAACAAGGAAACAACCGTGGATGCTTCAAGTATGGAGCAATGGGGCACATGCGAAAGGATTGCCCTGAACTGAATCAAAACAACAACAATCAGGGTACAGGGAACAATAACAACAATGCTGGAAATGGTGCTAGAGGAAAAGCTTTTGTGATTGGAGCCGGAGAAGCAAGGAATGACCCCAACGTTGTAGCGGGTAAGTTCCTACTTAATGATCGTTATGTTTCCATGCTATTTGATTCCGGAGCAGATGCTAGTTATGTATCCCTACGTATTAGTAAGAAACTTAAGCTCACTCTTACGCCGCTGAGCTCTAAGCACACCGTTGAGATAGCTAATGGTAGAAACCTCGAGGCCTCACACATAATTCGTAACTGCAAACTAGAATTGTCTGGTCAGACATTCCGCATCGATCTTTTCCCCATCATTCTTGGAAGCTTCGACGTCATCATTGGTATGGATTGGTTATCCAAACAGCGAGCTGAAATCCTCTGCCAAGAGAAAGCCATTCGTATTCCCCGTCCCCCTGGCGAACCTCTTATAGTCCAAGGCGACAAGAGCGGAGAAGTCACAGGCATCATTTCATTCTTAAAGGCCCAGAAGTACCTACGAAAAGGGCACACCGCTATCTTAGCACTCATTACCGACACACAGAAAAGGGAAAACAGGATTGAAGATTTTCCGGTGGTTCGCGACTATCCCGAGGTATTCCCGGAGGAACTACCTGGACTCCCTCCTCACCGTCAGGTCGAATTTCAAATCGAGCTAGCTCCCGGAGCAGCGCCTATAGCTCGTGCACCTTATCGATTAGCCCCCGCGGAGCTCAAGGAGCTTTCTACTCAACTACAAGAACTTTTGGACAAAGGTTTTATCCGTCCTAGTTCATCACCCTGGGGAGCCCCAGTGCTCTTCGTCAAAAAGAAAGATGGCTCATTCCGAATGTGCATTGACTACCGCGAGCTTAACAAGGTTACCATCAAGAACCGCTATCCACTTCCCCGTATTGACGACCTGTTCGACCAGCTGCAAGGGTCGAGCTATTATTCCAAGATTGATCTGCGATCGGGTTATCACCAGCTGAGAGTCCGCGATGAGGACATCTCTAAGACTGCTTTCAGAACCCGCTATGGTCACTACGAATTCCTTGTTATGCCTTTCGGTATGACCAACGCACCTGCAATCTTCATGGATCTCATGAACCGAGTATGCAAACCCTACCTCGATAAGTTCGTAATTGTGTTCATCGACGACATCCTGATCTACTCAAAGAGCCAAGAGGAGCATGAACAGCACCTACGTCTTATCCTCGAACTCCTTCGCAATGAGCAACTGTACGCCAAATTCTCGAAATGCGATTTCTGGCTTAGAGAAGTCCATTTCCTTGGACACATCATCAATCAGGAAGGGATTCATGTTGACCCCGCTAAGATTGAGTCCATTAAGAATTGGCCTGTGCCTAAGACTCCGACCGAAGTTCGCCAATTCTTGGGATTGGCGGGATACTATCGAAGATTTATCAAGGGATTCTCTAAGATCGCTCAACCACTTACGACACTCACTCAGAAGGGTGTTGCTTACAAATGGAGTAATGCTCAGGAATCTGCCTTCCAGGAACTAAAGAAGAACCTTTGTAGTGCTCCTATTCTTTCTTTACCTGAAGGTACCGACGACTTTGTCGTTTACTGCGATGCATCTATTCAAGGACTTGGCTGCGTACTGATGCAACGCGAGAAAGTTATCGCCTACGCCTCGCGACAACTCAAGGTCCACGAACGGAACTACACGACGCATGACTTAGAATTTGGAGCGGTGGTCTTCGCGCTCAAGCTTTGGAGACACTACTTGTACGGCACCAAGTGCACGATTTACACTGATCACAAGAGTCTCCAGCACATAATGGGACAAAAGGAGTTGAATATGCGGCAACGCCGATGGGTCGAACTCCTAAATGACTACGAGTGTGCAATCAAATATCACCCAGGCAAGGCTAATGTGGTAGCCGATGCCCTCAGCAGAAAGGAGACCAAACCCAAGCGTGTTCGTGCCTTACAGCTCACTATCCACTCGAACCTCCCTACTCAAATTCGGAATGCTCAGGTTGAAGCATTGAAAGCTGAGAACATCAGGGCCGAGTCCCTACGAGGATCGAGACAACGAATGGAACAAAAAGAAGACGGCGCCTACTACGTAGCCGGACGCATATGGGTTCCGCTTTATGGAAATTTACGTGACCTTGTGATGGATGAAGCTCACAAGTCCCGTTACTCAGTACATCCGGGTTCGGATAAGATGTACCACGACTTGAGGGCTACCTATTGGTGGCCTGGCATGAAAGCCCACATAGCAACCTATGTCAGGAAATGTTTGACTTGTGCAAGGGTCAAGGCTGAGTATCAGAAACCGTCAGGCCTACTTCAACAGCCAGAGATCCCGCAATGGAAATGGGAGCAGATTTCCATGGATTTTGTTACTAGCCTGCCTAGGTCTCAGCGCGGAAATGACACCATTTGGGTAATAGTGGATCGCTTAACCAAGTCTGCACACTTCTTGGCTATTAAAGAAACAGACAAGTTCTCTACCCTAGCGGAGGTATACTTAAAAGAAGTGGTCTCAAAGCACGGAGTGCCTACCTCTATTATTTCTGATCGAGACGCGCGTTTTACTTCTGAGTTGTGGCAAGCCATGCACAAATCTTTTGGCTCACGTTTAGACATGAGCACCGCTTATCACCCGCAAACGGATGGGCAGTCTGAACGCACCATCCAAACCCTCGAAGACATGCTTAGGGCATGTGTGATCGATTTTGGCAAGAATTGGGAGAAGCACCTACCGTTGGTGGAATTCTCCTACAACAACAGCTACCACACCAGCATTGAGGCAGCACCCTTTGAGGCATTGTACGGCCGTAAATGTCGATCGCCTCTCTGCTGGGCTGAGGTTGGTGACAGCCAGATCACAGGCCCGGAACATGTAGTCGACACCACAGAAAAGATTGCCCAGATTAGGCAACGCATGGCGGCGGCTCGTGATCGTCAAAAGTATTACGCTGATAAAGATAGAAAACCACAAGAGTTCCAGGTTGGTGAACGGGCTCTACTTAAGGTCTCACCCTGGAAGGGTGTGGTTCATTTTGGAAAACGGGGCAAGCTTAATCCAAGATATGTCGGACCCTTTGAGGTTACCGAAAAGATCGGCACGGCCGCTTACAGATTGAATCTGCCTGAAGAACTGAGTGCTGTGCACAACGTCTTCCACGTGTCTAATCTGAAGAAGTGTCTGTCAGATGAAACACTCGTCATTCCTTACAAGGAACTTACTATCGACGAACAGCTACACTTTACTGAGGAACCGGTTGAGATCACGGATCGTGAGATCAAAACCCTCAAACGTAGCCAGATACCCCTCGTGCGAGTTCGTTGGAACTCACGCCGTGGCCCAGAGTTTACCTGGGAGCGGGAAGACCAGATGAAGCGCAAGTATCCCCAGCTGTTCCCAAATGAAACCCCCAGCACTGAAGCTACAACTGAATTTCGGGACGAAATTCCAAACTAACGGGGGGATGATGTGACACCCCGTTGAAACGCTCTCACTTTTACTAGCTTGTCAGTGGCTGCTTTAACTTTCGGGACGAAAGTTCTTAAAACTTGGGGATAATGTGACACTTCGGGTTTTCCCGAGCCAACTTTCGTCTTTAAACGAATGTATGTGCGTGTATATATATAATATTAAATGAAAGTTATGAATTATTTTGGCGTGCTATGTGATCCTTGTATTAAAATTTTGTGTATGTATTATATATATAAGTATATGTGTGTGAACCGAACCGAACCCGACTCGAGACCACTCGGTCTCGAGTAAACAAGTAACGACATGGGCCGGTTGGGCCGTAACCTTAGCCCAGCCGGAAACACCCCCTTACCCACTTGAAGTTTATAACCGGCAAACCTCACACACACTCCTCTTTTACACCACTCCCACACTCTCTCATCTCACACACTCTCCCTCTCTCTCTCTCACTAAAACCCTAAAACCCTAAGGTCATAACATCAAACTCACCTCCTCTCCTCTCCCTCTCTCGGATCAAACCGGAAACAACAACAAGGAGCTCTCGGATCATCTCGGATCATCTCGGTTCAAGCTTGTGGTCATCACCCGGAAGCCCTTTCATCAACCCTTCACATCTTCACACCTTGAATCTAACCGGTTAGTGTCCCTTGTAGCTAAATACCTAAGTTGTTGTTTATTTTTAATGAAGGTGCTTGATTAATGATAATGTATGTTTTGCTTGGTTAATGATAATGTATGTTTTGCTTGATTAATGATAATGTGTGTTAAAGATGCTTGTTTGCTTGTTTGCTTATGAACATACACATGAATGTTCTTGATAAAAAGAATGAGATGTTACATGTTATTACTCATGAAATGCATGGTGTGCTTGTTGTAGTAGCAAAAGCTTAGCTCGGTATGCTTTAGGTCTCTCTTGATGAATTTGATGAGTTTAACCGATGATGATCATAAGAAATAATTGAATGTATGAAGAACAATTTGAATGTCATGAAAATATTTGAAATATGCCTTGTTTGATCTGATTTAGTGGGAATTTAGACAACAAAACATGTTTATTGGAGATAGTACACAATTTGCATGAAATCACAATTCTATTGGATAGTACTGTTGGAACAGGTTCTAGAAGGTTTTCTTGTGCACGTTTCCAAGGTTGCGACTCGAAACCTCCGGTTGCGACTCGCAACCAAGCCATGACAACTCAAGACCATCGGTTGCGACTCGAAACCGCCCGGTTGCGACTCGCAACCACAACATGACAAGTCGAGACTACGGCGGTTGCGACTCGTAACCAAGACATGACAAGTCAAACACCGGTTGCGACTCGCAACCAAGACGTGACAAGCCGCAACCTCCGGTTGCGACTCGCAACTGTGTGTTCTTACCACCTGGTCTCGACTGGGCTGTTAGTTATTGGGCCCAAAGTGTGTTAGCTGTGCATGCTTGTTACTGTTTAAATGGGCTACGTGTTAACTGTTAACTCTGTTGCTGTAATTACATGTTGTGTGCTGTAATTATATGTTGTGCATGCTATGTGTTAGTTATGTGTAGATTATACGCGAATACTTGTACCCCAAGTTGACCTATATTGGTAACCATGCTAGGACGTGGTGACCAACGTGATCAACCGGGTAATTAATCTACCGAGCAACCCAAGGTGAGTTCACAACCTAAAGCATGTATTCCCGGTGGTTTGGGAAACGGAACTAAATACAACGCTATCCCCTTATGAGGGATACAACTTACTTTTCTTCCCTTGTTATTGGGAACCTTTTAGTTAATTACTGTTTATACGGATTGCAACAAACGGCACTAAACGAAACTCTATCACTTAAAGTCCCTACTACTTAATACCGATTAGTCGCCGGGGCCAGGCGAACGGGTTATTAGTTGATAGCGCTATTTAGGTCTTACCAACCTCACACCGTGCCAAGGTATGGGATCGGTCGTGAACTAATGTACTCAGGCATCCGTCAATGATGATAGAACATTGACATCGGGGCACTTTCTTGCGGATACGCAACGGTCACCTAGTGTTCGGTATTGGAAAAACAGTTTAGTTGCTAACTTTTGGGGTAGCTCCCCATGGCATGTATAAACGGATAAATTAACTGGTGAAACAAGTTTTTGGTAATTAAAACTGGACAACTAGTGAACTCACTCAACATTATTGTTGACCCCTTACTGCATGCTTTGCAGGTAACCAGTGACTCAGGAGCTTGCAGCTTGGGAAGTGTAGTGGTCGCCTAAACCCGCATGTTGGGTTCTAAATAATTTGAACCATGAACTTTGTTTAAACTATTTTATCTATGCTTCCGCTACTTACTTAACTGTTATTTGAACCTAAACATTTGAACTTTAAACTATGGTGTTTACTAACCATTATGGTTGGTGATCATCCTTGCTATTATCCAATGCTCAGTATAATTGGTGGCTGGATCCTGGTCGGTCACGCCCTCAAGCGGACGGTACTCCGCAGGTGGAATTTGGGGGTGTGACATCCGTAACCCCAATAAACACAATCAGTCGATCAGCAAAGCAAACCGAACAAACCCTAGACTAGCTTAACCCTAACTTGTGATTCTAGCAAGATGATATAGAGAAATCGTTAAGTCCAAAACAGACAAAACAATCACGCTATACAATCCGTTCGAACTCAACAGGTTATGGCGGCGATTAGAAAGAAACAAAAACAAAAAAAATCCTAGATTAGATCTGTAACACCCCGTCCCGGAACGGGCCGGCGTGTCACTATAACAGTAGTCAGATCAAAAACATAATTCCATTTATACTTAAATGTATTACAAGACTTTACAGCTTAATGAAGGATATCTAATCCATTACAATTATTTCTACCGTCTTTTCCAAACACTCGAGCACTCTTCCATATTCCGTCCCAGATTGTCTTGATAACCTGACGTAAAGAAGAAAACACACAAAAACGTACGTCTGAGCAAAATTTTGGAAAGTTTTGCCCAGTGTGCGGATAGAGGAAAACAAAAACTTATTTTGAACATAATTTCATAATCATATCTTACGGATGTACCCATGAGCCAAACTTAAAACGTGACAATACACAGGTAGCTACTCCTGCATACTTATCACATGAAATGGCGAGTTGGCATACCCGTTATCCATCTCCTTATAACTTAAATTCTAGGATCGATCCATACGCCTCCTAATATATGTACCACACTTGTACTTAAGAGACGCCGTGAACTGATCTCTCCGTCACGGGTGGAGCACATGAGGTTGATGCCACAACAACATGCTCGTGGGACACTCCACGAGAAGCGATACTCAGGGTATCAGAGTACAAAGAGTCTTATTCACATAACTTATAAAACTTATTCTTATAACAAAACGGAACATATATCGGAACATGCGATAATGAGTACAATTTTAACAGAAAACTATCGCATGATAGGAAAACTTAATCAAATGATTAGAATCGGAATAGAACGGACTGTCAAAGGAATCTATAATCAAAGATGTGAGGAGTTTTATAATCAAGGAGTGGAACCAGTCACCAAGGTATGGATATCACTCCTATCTTGACAATTTCGTCCCCAAAATGTGGTTTATTAAACGAACAAGATAAAACCTTGACTCGTTAACAGGGAACCACTAGAGTATAAAAGGAAACTTGTATAAAATAAACCATTTTCTAAATAACTGATGTAAAACCAAACCTTTTTCAAAACGTTTGTAACTTCTAACACATATTTCCTAACTTAATCTTAATACGGAATTTATAACTTATTTCATAACTTAATCTTAATACGGAAGTTATAACTTATTTCATAACTAAATCTTAATACGGAACTTAAAATCAGAATTGATATACTTATATCAAAATGACATAACTTGACAGAAAGGATTCTATCCGTACTCAACGGACATAAATCGAAAGACAGGATTCTATACGTACCTAACTGACATACATCGACAGAAAGGATTCTATCTTTACGAAACTTATAACTTAATCTTAATACTGAACTTAAAATCAGGAATAATATACTTGTATCAAAACGATATAAATCGAAAGAAAGTAATCTATCCGTATGGAACTTATAACTTATTTCATAACTTAATCTTAATACGGAATTTGAAATCAGAAATACTATACCTATATCCAAACGACATAAATCCAAAAGAAGGGAGTCTATCCGTACGGAATTCATAACTTAATCCTAATACGGAACTTAAAATCAAGAAAACGACATAAATCAAAAGAAATGATTCTTATAAAAATGACATAAATCGAACGAAAGAAATCTACCCGTACGGAATTTATAACTTATTTCATAACTAAATCTTAATATGGAATCTATAACTTATTTCATAACTTAATCTTAATATGGAAACTTAAATTCAGGAACGACATTAATCAAAAGAAAAGGATTCTATCCGTACCCAACGGACATAAATCGACAGAAAGGGTTCTTATAAAAATGACATAAATCGAAAGGAAGGAACCTATCCGTACAATATATCAGAATTGACAGAAATCGAAAGAAAGGAATCTACCCGTATCCAACTGACATAAATCAAAAGAAATGAACCTATCCGTACTGAACTTATAACTTATACCTTAAATCTTAATACGGAATTTAAAATCAGGATTGACATAAATCGAAAGGAAGGAACCTATCCGTACCTTAAAATTTTCCAAGTGATGCTACCTTGTTTTCAATTGTAGAATTATACGGGCAGAGCTTAGCCTACTGATTATCCTCTTAACCTAATTTGCACACAACTAGGTAATTAACTTAATACAGCATTTACGATAACTCACGAGATCAATTTCTCACAACGAACGACAAAGTGCGATACTTTATCCATCGAATTAACGATGATCCGTCAAATTAATGACGAACGACAAAGTACAATACTTTATCCATCGAATTGACGATGATCCGTCAAATTAATGACGAACGACAAAGTATAACCCTAATGTGGGCAGCACTTAAACATCCATTGGATATATTGATCGATCGGACAATGAATCGTATCAGCGATTGAGTTATTACCCTGTTTTGCAGCACCCCGCTACTCTTAATTAGTGTTTTGTGTGTGTTTGGAGAGTAATCGGACGAAATCTCAGCGTGTATTTTGAGTTTCTTCGTCGATTTTGTGCCCAGATTCAAGTGCCAGGCCTGCTATTTATACACGAAATTTGACAAGCTTACGGACCGTAAGCTTCCCAACGTTACGGTCCGTAAGGCATCATACGGACCGTAAGCTTGTTAGTGTTGCGGTCCGTAAGGCTCCATAATAGGCTATAGGGTAGCCACGTTTGGTACTAGCTCAGCTGACTCAACAAATTTCGAAATTTCATTAGGTGACAACGAGAATTTGAAGATAATCGTTAAGTAGGGAATGCCCCCCCCTGAGTTTTAGGGGCCCTAATCCTGATTCTGAAAATTCTGAAATTTCTAGGGTTTGTACCGAATTACTTGGGTGTCTTAATTAGGGTTTCCTATTGGACTATAAATCATAAGGGTTGTTACTTTTTATGTTTTAAAATTTTCGGGTGTTACAAATCTACCCCTCTTAAAAAATTTCGTCCTCGAAATTATTGCATACCTATATATATATTAATAATCATACTTGAACGTGACCCACTATGATCAATGGTCATACTTGAAATAAAGCTAGAGTAAAAACAATGAAGATGACGAAATACTTATGTTCGAGACTATCATGAAGTGAAAAGAAAAGTTACTAACCGATGTATCGACTGATTGAACATCGAAATCCTAACCCAATGTCTACCCATTACCTCACAGGTCTTAACTTATGTTTAAGTTTTCTACAGGAAAGAGCCTTTGCTCTGATACCATAGCTGTAACACCCCGACCCGGAACGGGCCGAAGTGTCACAATATCGGTAGTCAGATCAAAAACATAATTCCATTTATACTTAAATGTATTACAAGACTTTACAGCTTAATGAAGGATATCTAATCCATTACAATTATTTCTACCGTCTTTTCCAAACACTCGAGCACTCTTTCATATTCCGTCCCAGATTGTCTTGATAACCTGACGTAAAGAAGAAAACACACAAAAACGTACGTCTGAGCAAAATTTTGGAAAGTTTTGCCCAGTGTGCGGATAGAGGAAAACAAAAACTTATTTTGAACATAATTTCATAATCATATCTTACGGATGTACCCATGAGCCAAACTTAAAACGTGACAATACACAGGTAGCTACTCCTGCATACTTATCACATGAAATGGCGAGTTGGCACACCCGTTATCCATCTCCTTATAACTTAAATTCTAGGATCGATCCATACGCCTCCTAATATATGTACCACACTTGTACTTAAGAGACGCCGTGAACTGATCTCTCCGTCACGGGTGGAGCACATGAGGTTGATGCCACAACAACATGCTCGTGGGACACTCCACGAGAAGCGATACTCAGGGTATCAGAGTACAAAGAGTCTTATTCACATAACTTATAAAACTTATTCTTATAACAAAACGGAACATATATCGGAACATGCGATAATGAGTACAATTTTAACAGAAAACTATCGCATGATAGGAAAACTTAATCAAATGATTAGAATCGGAATAGAACGGACTGTCAAAGGAATCTATAATCAAAGATGTGAGGAGTTTTATAATCAAGGAGTGGAACCAGTCACCAAGGTATGGATATCACTCCTATCTTGACAATTTCGTCCCCAAAATGTGGTTTATTAAACGAACAAGATAAAACCTTGACTCGTTAACAGGGAACCACTAGAGTATAAAAGGAAACTTGTATAAAATAAACCATTTTCTAAATAACTGATGTAAAACCAAACCTTTTTCAAAACGTTTGTAACTTCTAACACATATTTCCTAACTTAATCTTAATACGGAATTTATAACTTATTTCATAACTTAATCTTAATACGGAAGTTATAACTTATTTCATAACTAAATCTTAATACGGAACTTAAAATCAGAATCGATATACTTATATCAAAATGACATAACTTGACAGAAAGGATTCTATCCGTACTCAACGGACATAAATCGAAAGACAGGATTCTATACGTACCTAACTGACATACATCGACAGAAAGGATTCTATCTTTACGAAACTTATAACTTAATCTTAATACTGAACTTAAAATCAGGAATAATATACTTGTATCAAAACGATATAAATCGAAAGAAAGTAATCTATCCGTATGGAACTTATAACTTATTTCATAACTTAATCTTAATACGGAATTTGAAATCAGAAATACTATACCTATATCCAAACGACATAAATCCAAAAGAAGGGAGTCTATCCGTACGGAATTCATAACTTAATCCTAATACGGAACTTAAAATCAAGAAAACGACATAAATCAAAAGAAATGATTCTTATAAAAATGACATAAATCGAACGAAAGAAATCTACCCGTACGGAATTTATAACTTATTTCATAACTAAATCTTAATATGGAATCTATAACTTATTTCATAACTTAATCTTAATATGGAAACTTAAATTCAGGAACGACATTAATCAAAAGAAAAGGATTCTATCCGTACCCAACGGACATAAATCGACAGAAAGGGTTCTTATAAAAATGACATAAATCGAAAGGAAGGAACCTATCCGTACAATATATCAGAATTGACAGAAATCGAAAGAAAGGAATCTACCCGTATCCAACTGACATAAATCAAAAGAAATGAACCTATCCGTACTGAACTTATAACTTATACCTTAAATCTTAATACGGAATTTAAAATCAGGATTGACATAAATCGAAAGGAAGGAACCTATCCGTACCTTAAAATTTTCCAAGTGATGCTACCTTGTTTTCAATTGTAGAATTATACGGGCAGAGCTTAGCCTACTGATTATCCTCTTAACCTAATTTGCACACAACTAGGTAATTAACTTAATACAGCATTTACGATAACTCACGAGATCAATTTCTCACAACGAACGACAAAGTGCGATACTTTATCCATCGAATTAACGATGATCCGTCAAATTAATGACGAACGACAAAGTACAATACTTTATCCATCGAATTGACGATGATCCGTCAAATTAATGACGAACGACAAAGTATAACCCTAATGTGGGCAGCACTTAAACATCCATTGGATATATTGATCGATCGGACAATGAATCGTATCAGCGATTGAGTTATTACCCTGTTTTGCAGCACCCCGCTACTCTTAATTAGTGTTTTGTGTGTGTTTGGAGAGTAATCGGACGAAATCTCAGCGTGTATTTTGAGTTTCTTCGTCGATTTTGTGCCCAGATTCAAGTGCCAGGCCTGCTATTTATACACGAAATTTGACAAGCTTACGGACCGTAAGCTTCCCAACGTTACGGTCCGTAAGGCATCATACGGACCGTAAGCTTGTTAGTGTTGCGGTCCGTAAGGCTCCATAATAGGCTATAGGGTAGCCACGTTTGGTACTAGCTCAGCTGACTCAACAAATTTCGAAATTTCATTAGGTGGCAACGAGAATTTGAAGATAATCGTTAAGTAGGGAATGCCCCCCCTGAGTTTTAGGGGCCCTAATCCTGATTCTGAAAATTCTGAAATTTCTAGGGTTTGTACCGAATTACTTGGGTGTCTTAATTAGGGTTTCCTATTGGACTATAAATCATAAGGGTTGTTACTTTTTATGTTTTAAAATTTTCGGGTGTTACAAGATCGATCACTAGATTGCTAACGAGTTCGTTATGGATTATTTGAATAATCAAATTACCAATCACAGACTGTTATAGAAAAAGATTACGAAAAAAATCAAGGATTGCAAGGAAGAACAGAAATCGCCTGGCTAGAGAGAGAACTAGGGTTCTATAATGAACTCCGCTATCAATCGGGATGGTAGCTTACGCCACTTTAACGTGTCGTTCGCGTAAAACGCGTTCGGACCGCCTAACTAGTCCTATGACAAGTAATATATGCCTTAACATGTCTAATAATGTTGCCTAATCAGTTTAGATGTCAAAATTTATGTTTTTTTTTGGGTAAAGGGTTACCCCGGTGATTCTATATATTCACATCAAAAAACACAAGTAGTGTAGAGAGCCTACACTAGTTCAGTCAAAGGACATGCCCTAAGACCGTATAACCAGAAAAACAACAAAACCAAAGCAAAAACAACCACTAAAAAGTCACGCAACTAGACAACCACTTTCTAGACAAACTACCACATATAAAATCGGTAATCAGCTGCCATCATATTGAAAGTCGGACCCCTTTATTTCCCAATCCCCAAGCAACCTTCGAACATTAGCACAATCCTTCAACTTCGCTCCCATCAGTTTATACCGCACTTGTTGAGTAATAAGTTCACTAATAGTTTCCGGAGGCCGCAATTGATTCTTGAATAATCTAGCGTTACGCTCCTGCCAAATGAAATAGGCACTAGCCGCCACTAACAGTCTTGCAACATAGTCATTCACGGATTTTGACTTGGCACGATCACGCAACCACGAAACAACTTCATCCCACTTCGGCTGAACTAAATCCATTCCAACCTTATGCCTCACCATAAACCACACTTTAGTCGAAAACTTACATTCAAAGAATAAATGATGGTGAGAGTCGTGATCCTCATAACATAACAAGCAACACATCATGTTCATGTTCTTTCTTCGCGAAAAATCCCAGCTCAATATTTTGTCTTGAGTAAGCAGCTTCCGTCTCATAATCAGCCACATTAAGAAAGCATAACGAGGGATGCACTGTGAAAACCACACAATACTACACCAATTAACCTGTTCTTCCTGATGCCTTACCGAATCCCAAGCACGATAAGAGGAAAAATCATGTTTATCATCACCATTACGCCACAAAATTTTATCAGACTTGTTCGGATCCAAAGACAACCGATCAAGCTGATTTAAAACCGGGTAAATATCCCTCCACGCATCTGGCCACCTCCATAAATTATCAGAATAAACATCGGACACTTTGGATTTCATATCAAACCCCGCATTAGCAATCAGACGAGGAGATAAAATCTGCACAAGAGGACCTAATTCGCTCCAAGTATCATACCAAGCAGAGGTGTCTAAGCCATTACCAATTTCGGACCATATAAAGTTTCTCATAAATGGACGAAGCTGGATAATTTTTCTCCAAGACCAACAGCAAGTAGACGGAACCTTGCAAGCCCAAAAG
Organism: Helianthus tuberosus; assembly: GCA_030545235.1. Lineage (NCBI taxonomy): Eukaryota > Viridiplantae > Streptophyta > Magnoliopsida > Asterales > Asteraceae > Helianthus > Helianthus tuberosus. Next base: position 67,398,178 of record CM060356.1, on the reverse strand, counting down.
CTTTTGCCTCTTAACCTATACGCGTGAATCCACTCAACCCACATAGACCGACGGTTGGTAATGATACTCCAAATATGCGTAGCCATAAGAGCAATATTGACATCTCCTATCCGACGAATCCCTAAACCGCCCTCATGTTTAGGGACACAAACCGTTTTCCACGAAACTTTAGCACGACCTTTCTGAAAAGCACTATCTTGGGACCATAAAAAATTCCGCAACAAAGCCTCCAAGTTAACGACCACACGATTCGGCAACATAAAAACTGACGACCAATAAATATGTAACGAAGACAACACAGAGACAATAAGTTGCAACCTGCCTGCAAACGAAAGTAACTTATTCCTCCAATGCATAATACGTTTTTCCAGCTTCTCCACCAAGATTTGACAGTCTTTATAAAGAAGCCTCGAGGATATAAGAGGCACCCCCAAATATTTCACCGGCAAACAACCTTCATTAAACGGCATAAGGTTCAAAATAGCGGACTTCACATAAGATGGCACATTCGAAAAATAAACCGTACTCTTCTGAACACTTGGAAACAAGCCAGACATCTTAGCAAAAGAATCAAGCGACTTCATAATGCATCTAGCCGAAGCAATCTCACCTTTCGAAAAAATAAACAAATCATCCGCGAAACAAAGGTTGATAATTTGTTGGCGTTCACACTTGTTATGAAATTTAAAAGAAGAGTCAATCCTTCCCGCATGATTCAGAATAGCCGTTAGAACTTCCATAACTAGGGTGAATAAGTAAGGAGAAACCGGGTCCCCCTGTCGAAGCCCACGACTACCCTTAAAATAACCATGAACCTCCCCATTAACACAAATCGAGAACGTAGTAGTGGAGACACAAAGCATAATCCAGTGAACCATATTTTGATGAAACCCAAAGCCAAGCAAAATACTTTTGAGAAACTTCCAATCAACAGTGTCATAAGCCTTCTGAATATCAACTTTGAAAGCACATTTAGGAGGTCCGATGTTCCGATGATAATTATGCATCAACTCTTGGGTTAACAGAATATTATCAGAGATTCTTCGACCAGGCACGAAAGCTGATTGGTTTAAACTAACCAGGTCATCCAAAACCACTTTAATTCTATCAGCTATAATCTTGCTAATGCATTTATAAAAAACATTGCAACAAGCAATAGGACGATAATCAGTAACCATTGTCGGGGAAGAGGACTTAGGAAGCAACACTATAAGCGTATGATTTAATTCCCGAAGCAGCTTACCAGTAGCGAAAAAATCAATTACCGCCTTCGTCACTTCACTACCCATAATCGGCCAAGCACCCTTAAAGAAACCCGCAGTGAAACCATCAGGGCCCGGAGCTTTATCTGACCCAATTGAAAACATAGCCTTCTTAACCTCTTCAGAAGTGACCGGTCTGACCATATGACCCGCTGCATTAAAATCCAAAGACTTGGTGAATAAATCCGGAGCGGGCATAAGAGACGAGTCTTCAGTTCCACCCAAAAATTTCTCATAGTGATTAACAAACGCTACTTGAACCAAATCATCCTCAAACACGTTGCCACTAGTATCCCGAATGACATTTATACGGCTATGATGAACTTTATTTTTAAGAGACGAGTGAAAAAACGCGGAATTCATGTCCCCAGCCGCCAACCAATCCACTTTTGATTTTTGTTTCAAAAAACGCTCTTCATCCAAAAGAGCTTCCTGATAATCACGTCGAGTTTTAATTTCCTCTTCTCGAAGTAACACAGAAGACGGATCATTATCAATACTACGCTGAATCCCATCCAACTTAACCCGCAAGTTTTGAACTTTATTATGCAAATTTCCTTGTTGAAACAATAAGACTCGAAGGGGGGTCTTTAACATCCTAAGTTTCTTAGCAACCGAAAACTGACACACCCCATTAATACACGTATCCCACCTTTGCTTAACGATGTCTAGAAACTCCGGCTTATGAACCAAGAAATTAGCAAATTTGAAAGACTTGTGCTTTAGATTCCCAGGTTCCTGAATTTTCAAGACACACGAACAATGATCCGATAACCTAGCTGGATGAAACAACGCCACAGCATTCGGAAACATAGTTATGAACTGCGAATTCCCCATGATTCTATCGATTTTTTTCATTAACCCTATCCCCTTCCTTGGTTTTTGGCTCCACGTGAAATGAATTCCCGAACGATTCACATCCATCATCTCTATATCAGCAACACACTCCTGAAACTCCCTCATACTCGCCGAAACAGAAGAACAACCCATAGATTTATCCTCCAAATTCAGAGCAGAGTTAAAATCACCAAGTATAGCCCAAGGAGAATCACGGACCAACGTTTTATGTAACGAGAGCTGGCTCCATAAATCTCTACGAGAAATATAGTAATTTGCAGCATATATAATCGAACAAAACAACATTTTTTTCTCCTGTTTAAAAAACAATTGCAAGTGCATAACCTGATCCGTCTGCGATAACACCATAACATCCAAAACATAGGGATTCCAACCAACAATAATTCTTGTACCTTTATTACAACGAGCCCCATTAGAAGACCAATGCCACGAACGAAACACCGACTTGCATATATTAGATAGATTACTCGGATCGACTGTTACATATGCTTAAAATGAATTTATGCGTAAAAAGGGCATTTTGGTCATTTACCTAAGGCATATAAACTACCTATCATACAACTACTTAAACGAAGTGACCATAAGGTATAACCTCGGAAGGTTATTCCCTATACAACTATGGTCACAAAATATGTTTGGTCGAATCCTACTGATTGACCAAACGGGTCGGGTTCGAAAGTCTAAGCGGTTGTTTAGACCGCTTATCTTACGACCCTATATAAGCACTAATCTAAAAGTGACGAGTTAAACATATTAAAACATGTTTAACAAAGTTTAAAAACAAGTTTTATATCAAGACAAAGGGTCTTGATACCCAAGAATAGTTTGGTTGCAAAATACGCAAGAATACGCATTTTGACCGAAACTATGACTCGTCACTACGCCTAAATAACGTGGTAATCAGTAGGTATAGTCACAAGAGACTATAACCATCGTGATTACGCTCACGTTACGAAGTTCAAACGAACTTCAGGTTGACCATAGACTGGTCAAAGCAGAAAGTCAAACACTGTTTGACTTTTACGCTTAAAAACGCATAAAAGAACGAAAGAAGCTTACAAAGGGTCCAAGCTAGGAAGATATGATCTATAAATTCTTAGGTATGAAGCATTTGAGCTTCAACTTAGAGAAAATTAGATCATGTGTGAGGAAAGAATGAAAATGAGGTGGGTATATATAGGATTCGGTCCACCGTTAAGATCGTTTATCGAGAACCGTGCTTTAATCATGGCCTTACACTTGGGCCCAAGGTTTTAGAATACCATGAGAACATGTAAAACCATCAAATACCAGCCCATAGGGTTCAAAACCATGGGTTAAAACCATCAAAATCTCAAAAATGGACCAAGTTCAATGTATCTGTCAGAAATTTCAAAAATGGTCCCTGCACTTGTAAAACTTGATTTTTTTTTGCACTTTTAAGCCTTGTTAACCCCATTTCAAGGCTCTAAAATAAAGTTAAAGTATAGGGAACTTAAAATATGCTCAAAAACATCTCGGATGTCGGTTCGTTTGGTCGTACGGTTGCGTTGTTCAGTTAATTACGACGGAAATCGTAACGAACGCAAAAACGATCCAAATTACGCGACAAATGGAATTTTATCATGCCAATCACTAAAATAAAATATTTTAACGATTACATAAATTTTTGGATGTCTGGGTATATTCAGAACGTAAGATATGCGCGAAATGCAAACTTATGTACTTTTGACGCTTTTAGTCTCTATTGATCAAATAAGTTTATTTTAGCATACTGAACCCCTCAAAGCCTATTTCTAAGCTATGTAAAGGATATTTAGGGTATGTTTAACTTATGATCAAGTTCCGGAATGTTCGTTACAGTACGAATCGGCATACTTTCGTAGTTTGTCGAAATTAGTCCCTGTAAGCGAATAAACTTGATTTCGACACACCAAACCATCCAAAACTTATTTCTAAGTTATGTAAAGGTTATTTAAGGTATGTTAAGCCTATGTTACTATTCCGGAGTGTTTGTTGCATTAAACTGATTATATTTACGCATCAGATCGCGTAGAATCTTCTAGAAGTGATTTAAAGCTCGAAATCGAACAAGAATTGATATGTGCAAACGATACACATATTTATACAAATTCCAAGTATGAAATACAATATTTCATTGGTTTGGTGGTATGATGGTTGAAGTGACACAGGTGTCACAATTGGGCCGTATGAAATTATTGCTAAGGTTGGATCTGTAGCGTACCGACTGAAACTACCAGATGAACTGAGCACAATTCACGATGTTTTCCACGTATCCAACTTAAAGAAATGTCTCACGGATGAAGCAACTATTATACCGTTAGAAGATGTGCACATTGATAACAAACTCCACTTTGTGGAGGAACCGGTAGAAATAGTAGACGGGAAGACCAAACAACTACGTTATAACAAAATCTCGCTGGTGAAAGTCCGGTGGAACTCGAAGCAAGGACCTGAGTATACCTGGGAACGGAAGGATGAGTTCCGTAGAAAATACCCACATCTCTTCCCTAACTAGACGAATTGAATTTCGAGGACGAAATTTCTAAACCAGGGGAGACTGTGACACCCATGACGAAACCAGGTACACCCTTAACGGTCCAAAACTGTACAGCACATTTAACACTTTAATTTCGCGAAAACCCTAAAAAATGTGTGACTTATATGCTTGATTAAACGATATCTGTTATGTCTCGGAGGAATCCGAGAACACGTTATGACTAACATGACACTAATAAGGGCCAACAGTGCGAAGTTGGTGTCCTTAGCCTTGAAACACGTGTTAAACGGGAGTGTTCCGTTTAACAGCACTTTAAACCTTTGACATTGATTATTAGGTTATCGGTAGCATCATTTAAGATTTCGAGTTCCAGGAACAACTTAGTTTTGTGCCTTAGACTATGACATAAGGTTTGAAGCCAATCAGAGATCGGGCACGCAAAACGAAGCAGCTTCCCGGTTAGGGAAACGCTTTCTTTTCAGGAATAACATAAGGCAATCAAAAGTGCAAGGAACGATCGATCAAGCTTAAAAACACTTAAACCACTCTAATACGAGTCTTTTATGATTAAAACGTAACTGGGTTCGGATTTCAAGACGGTTATGCACGATTTTTAATACCGAGTCTTTTGACACTAAGTACGCGTGAAACGGAGTCCGTCATGCAAATCGAGAACGCGCGCGGGACCCGTAAACGAACCTAGCCACTCAACGGAAGATAAACATCATCTTTAAGCACTCAAAACGAAGCACGAGGTGTCCCTTGTGGGACCCACACCCAAACCGCCCCCACCCCCCAATATTTTATAAAAAAAAATCATTTTTTTTCTTTTTCTTATTTCATTCTCACACAAAATCCTTTCCAAAATCTGGTTTCTCTCAAGAACAACCTGCTGAATTCACAATAAACTTCAACAAATCAATGGTATGAACTCGAATCCATAAGGTTTTTAGCATGGTTTCTTGATTAAACATGGTTTAGGTCATGAAAACCCATTTTAATCCATGATTTTTGGAAGTTTAAACATGTTTATGTGTTGAATATGAACACCATATGAATACGCTGGTGTTATATGGCAGCGATGGTTATAAATCTTTGGGTTTTGTTACCCTAATCAACACCTATTCGACAGAAATCGCTTAACTAGTCGATTAATAAAGTTTATAAAAGGATCGAGTTAACGGGACCTAAAATAAACTTAGTCGTAAATATCCCCGAACCCGCTAAGTTAACTAGAAATGTTTAGCCTAGTTAATAAGGGGGAATGTGGATTTAAAATAAGTAGGTTGTAACCTACTTAATAAATAACCAAACACGAGGGACCAAAATGGGATAACTTGAAAACGATTTTATAAATCTAAATAAAATAACACAACACACACTCAAGAGTGTGTGGTGTGTGTTCTGGTCGCACAAAACACAGGAGCCAAGAAGGGCTCTCAAGCTCAAACCCTAACAAGCATAAAATCAACAAATTGAAGGGGTAAATCTAACCCAAATCGAAATCCAGGCACGAATTCGTGATCACCTCGATGAAGGGATCATAAGGTATGCCAAATTTTATTATTTAGTTCCATCTTGAATTCTTGGTGAACATATGAAATCGAAAATTTGGCTTGCATGATTGAAGTTTGGATGAAATTAGGATGAACTCATGTCTAGGAGCAAACCCTAGACAATAATTTGTTGAGTTAGTGTTCATAGATATGAAGTCCATAACCATCCATTTATGTGTTAAATGGGTTTTGTAGAAATATGATGAACACTTGAATTAAGGTGTTAAATGGATGAACATTGATGTTGTGATGCTAGTTCTAGGTGTAGTTCATGTACACTAGACATAGAGGTTTGAGTTTGATGTTAAAACTTGGTTAAAACGATAACCATGAACTTGATAAAAGAAGTATACGAATTTCGCCCATAAGGTGTTCGATAAAATGCCTAAGTGAAATTGGGTACCTACTAGTTCGTAGATAGAACTTGATTAGAATAGATATTTGGATGAATGCCTAATAACATGATGAAACGGGTTTCATCTATAGATGAAAACCCGTAGATTTTGCGTAAAGAAAGAATAATGTAACGTTAATCATTGAGAGCTAAGATAACTTAGTATTAAAGATAGCATGAACTCGGATTAAATATTAGTTCAATTGGTGGCCTAAGAATAGAGCCATCGAGTAAAGGGCGGAACGCCAACATAAGTTTGTCAAACTTAGTTTCTCAATTTCATATGCTATAAGGCGGCTTGACTCTTAAAAGTTAAACCGACCTATAATAGAGTTCGGTAAGAGAAGTAGTATAAAGTGTCATAAGGCTTAAAGGTTATGATCTAGAACGACTAACCTAATCACCTTGTGAACACTATATGATAGTTTGACTCTTGACAAGCTAGATGGAGGCTTGGGGAAGAAGCGGGTCAAACAGATCGAGTACGCGGAAAAGAGCATAACCGGATGCAAGGTAAATGAAACTTACACATTTATGTAAAATACTTGCGTATTCTATGTGTTATAAATGCGATAACGATAATATTGAAAATATGGATTTTCGTTAAGATTACCTAGTAGTGTAATCTAATACTGAGGAAAAGGGTAAAAATGGAAATTTGTCAAGTGTTGACTAATGAAAATCGAGGGTAAAAGGATACCCACGGCGTAAGCCGAAATGGGTTGAATTTGTAAGAAAAGAGTTTAAGAGAAAAAGGATTTGGTAATAAAATCCGGAATGGGATGATGTATAAATTGGAAATCAAAAACCATGTTTTTGATTAAATAGATAACGTTGGGCATATAGTCCAAACGGGTCAAATGGTGGTGATAACACCATTTGACAATATCGACTAATGTGGTTGTCAAGTCTTATGTTAACAGGAGCGAGTAGCAAATCGAATAATTGCGACGCCATAGATTGTGTGATAACCAAAGCGAGGTATAAATCGGGTCTAATTGTTGACTCGGGCCAGGTACGCTTATATGAATTTATAGTTAAAGATATCCACGTTAAATCCACCATACATATAGTTGTGATGGAAGATAACTTGATAAGAAATGTAGGATTACGATGCTAGAAATGAATGAAAGCGATTTTAAGCTTTAAAGTGCTTAAATACCCTTAATGGGTCAAAATAAGCACTTGAGCGTAAACGGGTTTTTATTATGTAAGAAACCCGTGATTTGAGATTAATATGTTATGAGATATTGAAATTATGAATCTCATGAGTTTAAAGAACAAATAAACATGTTTTGTTTGATAAAATCACGAACGGGTCAAAATTTGGTAAAAAGGGTAATAAGCCGAAGACTTAAAAGTCTGAAATTTTTTTTAACCGGATGTTGGATTTTAACTCCATAATATGGAGATTTAAATTACGGACGCGTAGGAAAAAGAATCGCGTAAAACGGATGTGTAGATTGAAAGTTATGCACATTTTCGTAAAAAGAATCGGAGCTGGGAAAATGCAGCATCGGCTGCAAAACATTCTGCCCAGTGAGCTACCGTAAGTTACGGTAGAGGCTAAAGTTGTTACGCTGGAATTGTACTGCCTTACGGCAGCCCCTGAATGCCTAGTGGCTACCGTAAGCTACGGTAGTGCCCAGTATTTTTGTTGAAGTTTTGCATGTTTTAGTGAATCAGATTCATTTAAAAGCATAGTTTCGATTATGCCAAGTCCTAAGAATCCTAATACACCCTTTTGCTATTGGGTGGTTTTGGTTAATAAATTGACGTAGCAAAATTGTTTAAATGATTCAGGTAACCATCATAACTAATGTTTATGGTGGCCGAGTATGAAAGACAAAGAAGATGTCTATTACGCCCAGCGAGGGGCTTATTATATGGCAAAATAAAACTGTTTATCTTGTTTAAGTGTAACAACTGTGCTTGTAATCACTATGAACAGTTCTATTATCAATAAAACAATGTTATTTGATCCCAATGTTTGTTTTGTTATGTTTTACATTTTTCATGTTTTGACTTTTATGTAATTCCAAACTCTACATCGTTTTCTGGAGAGTTATACGCAAACTAGTGCGTAAACGTACTCAGTTTAATGCGAGAAATACTCCGGAACATCAACATATACTCAACATACCTTAAATAACCTTTACATAACTTAGAAATAAGTTTTGAAGGCTTTGGTATGGCAAAAACAAGTTAATTCGCTTACAGGGACTAAACTTGACAAACTGCGAAAGTATGACGATTCGTACTGGAACAGACATTCCGGAACATAACCATAAGTTAAACACACCTTAAATACCCTTTACATAGCTTAGAAATAGGCTTCGAGGGGTTCGGTGTGCTAAAATAAACTTTTGGGTCATTCAGGGACTAAAAGTGTCAAAAAGTGCACAAGTTTGCATTTTCGCGCATAACTTACGTTCTGAATACATCCGGACATCCAAAAATTTATATAAGCATGACTATATTATATTTTAGTGTTCGCCATAAGAAAAATCCATTCGTCGCGTCATTTGGATCGTTTTTCGCGCTTATGCGCATTCCGTCGTAATTAAGCGAACATCGCGTTCGTACGACCAAACGAACCGACATCCGACATATTTTTGAGCACATTTTAAGTTCCCTATAATTTAACTTCATTTTAGAGCTTTGAAATGGGGTTAACGGGCCTTAAACGTGTCGAAAATGGGCTGATTACACTGCAGGGACTAAAATGGTAAATCTGCCAAACTATGGCCTAGCGGTGCGCTACACTTTTAACGTAGCGGTGCGCTAGCCTGTGCCAGAACAGATAATATCAACCAGTCAGCAGATTATCAGCTGATTAAACCACAACCACTAGTTCCACACTTGACCTTTCAGCACATTAAGGATCATTTTCAGTAACCACAACATTTTGACAAATGTACGCACGAGATTTAGGCACGATATTCGACAAACGATCTTAACGGTTCTCCGAAATCTATAAATACCCATCACATTTCACTTCATTCCTCACAAGAATCTGATCATTTGTGCTCTAAGTTGAAACCTTTGTTTCATACCTGAGCTATTTTGATCTAGATTAGCATTCGGGGACCCTTCGTAAGTATTATTTCGTTCTTTTATTGCTTTTCGAGTCCGAAAGTCAAACTTTGTTTGACTTTCTGCATTGACCAATTTATGGTCGATGCGAAGTTCGTTTGAACTTCATACGTGAGTGTGATCACGATGGTTATAGTCCCTAGCGACTATACCTACTGATTACCACGTTATCTAGGCTCAGTGACGAGCCGTAGTTTCGGACAGAATACGTATTCTTACGTATTTTGTAACCAAACTACTTATGGGCATCAAAACCGGTTGTTTTGATACCAAACCTGTTTTCTAAACTTAGTTAAGCATGTTTTAACATGCTTAGTTCGTCACTTTTAGTTTAGTGCTTATATAGGGTCGTAGAGGTAAGCGATCTAATCAATCGCTTATACTTTCGAACCCGACCCGTTTGGTCGATCATTAGGATCCGACCAAGCACATTAGGTGACCATAGTATATAGGGAATAACCTTACAAGGTTATACCTTATGGTCGCTTCGTTTAAGTAGTTGTATGATAGGTAGTTTATATGCCTTAGGTAAATTACCAAAATACCCCTTTAATGCCAAAATTCGTTTTAATCATATGTAACATAACTTTTGACATCTAAACTGATTTGACAACCATATTAGACATGTTAAGGCATATATTACTTGTCATAGGACTAGTTAGGCGGTCCGAACGCGTTTCACGCGAACGACGCGTTAAAGTAGCATAAGCCACCTAAACGGGTCGTAATGGGTCACAAGCACTTAGGTTAGGTTTCAATTAGTATGTAGGCTTTAGTGAACCATACTACACTAGTTCTTATACTCATATGGTTTACGAGCCCTCATCCTATCCGATCTTCCGATTTAGGTCCGGTTTATTAATGTAGTTACCTATATTAGGTGCCGTTTGATATTCCGTGATCTCTAACATTGCTTGCTGGTTATCTTAGGACTTCTGAGCAATCTCAAGTGAGTACATAGACCCCTCTTTTACTGTTTTCCAAACGTTTTGGGGTGGAACACATGTGCCTACTTGTTACTTTCATGCTTTCCTGTTTTCACATCATATACATGCTATGTTCGTTAGTACATTATAGTACATGATTTCATTACTTCTTATGCTAGGTATGCCCATTGTGTGCATTACTTAGTACATTGTTTTACATTACATTTCATGCTAGGTGTGCCCATTGTGTGCATTACTTAGTACATTGTTTTACATTACATTTCATGCTAGGTGCATTACTTAGTACATTGTTTTACATTACATTTCATGCTAGGTGTGCCCATTGTGTGCATTACTTAGTACATCGTTTTACATGACATTTCACGCTATGTATGTTCATTTGATTACATACTTAGTGCATCGTTTTCACATGCTTACATTTTTGTTATGACATTTGGTTTGTTTAACATGGAACAATACATTCATTAACATTAATTACGCCGTTCGTTAGTAGGTAGTGGTACCATAGGAATTGACAACTCCCGTTCCGGACATCCCAGGGAAAGGGGATGAAAGGAATGACCGAATTCGATATACATAATCTAGATAAACCTTTAATTTGTTTAAGGGTTTATCGCCACAGTCTCAAGGCTTGGATGTATGCATTTTAACAATACCGCATAAATGTTTGTATCAGTATAGCATGCATTTGTTACACACAACATGACTTTGATTTAAACTGTGTTTTACTTCAATACCTTGTTGTTGTGCATTTTACATATGGTTTAGTTGATACATTTCACTTACCATACATGACATTTTGGTTACACATTACATGATCTACATTGAACATAAACATTTTGACATTGATATACACATTTGGTGGTTTACATTGGACATAGACATTCTGATGTGGGTTACACAATAACACTTGACAATTGGTTTGTACATGAACAAGTTACATTGGTGGTTGTTTGGGTAAGTGATTTGAGTAACGATACGTGTGTAATATGATACAAACATGGTGGATACGCCGCTGGTACTTCCTATATATAAGTGTTTGTATAATATTACATAGCGTAACGTTATTTAAATCATTTCAGTTTGATACATATAACATTTTATACAAATAACATACTTTTCATAAGACATTGTTTTACAACCAACTTATCTTATACAAACTCATTTTACATGGTTATTCATTTAACCTTATATTACTTATACCTATCAACTGATCTTATCGATTTTCCAAATGATTTACAAGACAAAGCAAATTACAAGGTTCATGACTAAACATTTTCTCAAATACAAGTCATGAATCCTATTTTCACAAACCTATGTATCTCACAGGCATTTTTATGCTGACGTACCTACTTTCACATGTGTTTTCAGGAGCTTTTCCGTAGGATGTTGATCATGATTCTAGGGCGGACCTGTGCCTTAGAGACTAAAAATGGAGATAGACTTGTTTAATTATGTTATAAACTCTTTTGTTTACTGTTCAAGACAATGTAACACTCTTGTTTAATAAATAAAATACAACTTTGAATGCCATGGTTATGAAACAATTAATTCTGTTACAACACTCCCCGATGTTTCCGCCACGTTTTGTATGTTACACGTGGTCGGGGTGTGACAGAAGAGTTGGTATCAGAGCCAATGGTTATAGGGAATTAGGTTATTAGTAATGCTTTGACCTAGACTATAACTTTCTAGGACCCTAACACAAATTATCTTGTGTTTAGATCTTAAAACATGTACAGCACCTATCCTTAGGTGATTAGCAAAACAAGAACCAAATTTTTTTTTTCCGAAACGATTTTTGAAAAACAATCTTCTGTTTTTGAAAAATTTATTACAAGGTTTTGAACCCTCTATTGTAAGGTTTTGAACCCTTTCAGTTTGACTAAAATTTTTTTTGGCCTTGTGCCTTCAAATTTTCAAAATCTCGTCAATGTTTTGGGTTATAAATAATGTGAACACGTGCAAACTGGAAGGGTGAATGCCTGTATTCTGGGTTTTCTGTCTAGGCAAGCACTTCGTATACATCTCAACCAGACGCGAGACCAGTTGTGCTTACCTGGGAATTCTTGGGATGAGTGTTCACTTATAGGCAAGCATGTCTTCGAAATACATTATTTTTGATCCATTTACTTTGATTAGTCACTGTGTGTCGTTTGTTTACTTTATGATACGGACAAATGACCACCATCTTTGCTTTTGTTGATTTCGTTTCATCTCATTCTTTTCATCCAATCATCTCACTCATTTCTTTCATGTTTCCTCTTTTAGAATGCCTCCTCGACGCGACAATCTGATTGCGACTGCCGAACTGGCAGAAATTATTGCGGAGCAGATGGCTGCTCAATTTCCAAATCTCTTTGCTCAATGGCACCAAGCCAACAACAACAATAATGCTCCATGCAAATACAAGGATTTCAGCTCGGCTAAACCACTCAAGTTTAGTGGTTCTGAGGGAGCAACTGGGCTTCTTCAGTGGTTTGAGAGCATAGAGAATACTTTCCGCCACGTGCAGTGTCCGGATAATCGCAAAGTCGAGTTTGCTTCGAGCGTATTCCAGAAGAGGGCTTTAACATGGTGGAACGGGGTTATGAGAGATAGGGGTGCTGAGATTGCCTTGGCACAGACATGGGCTGAACTAAGAGCTCTTATGATGAGGGAATTCTGTCCTCGTCATGAGCAGCGAGCTTTGGAGAAGGAATTTGATGATTTGAAGCAGAATAGTGGTGAGCACAGGGCTTATACTGATAGGTTTGAGGAGTTGAGTCTGCTTTGCCCAACTATGGTTACCCCACTCGACAAGGCTATCGAAAGGTATATCGACGGCCTACCTGACTCTGTACAAGACATCATTACTGGTAGCAACCCTACCACACTTCGTCAGGCGATTGAGTTATCAGCGACGTTGACTGAGTCGCAGATTCGGAAGAACAAGTTACACAGGAAGGGTGACAAGGGCAAGAAACAGTCGGCTGACAAGGGGGATAGCAAGAAGGGTCAAAACAAGAATGGAAAGGACTCCGGTTCTTCGAAGAGGTCAAGGAAGCGTAAGGCTTCCCAAAATTTTGCTATCACTGCCCAAGCTAATCAGGCAGCTCCTAACCAACCCACGCAGCCTCCGGCAAAGAAACCCTATTCAGGGAATGCACCTTTGTGCAATAGATGCAACAGTCACCATCAGCCGCAACATCAGTGCCGTTTCTGTACTAGCTATGGGAAGTCAGGTCATCTTGCCGATGTTTGTCGGTTTGCTCAGAATCGTGCAGTTCAGAACCCGGCTCAACAAGTTGCTCAGCCTCCTGCTCAGCAACAGGGTTAAGCTGCACGACCACGATACCCACCTGGTGCTTGTTACAATTGTGGGGATCTGACCCACTATAGGAATCGGTGCCCAAGACTGGCGAACCAGAACCAGAATCAGGCTCCGGCTCGAGGCCGAGCCTTTAACATGAATGCCCAAGAGGCGCAGGCAGATGATAATGTGGTGAACGGTACGTTCTTTATTAATAATCAGCCTGCATCTGTTCTTTTCGATTCTGGTGCCGATAAGAGTTTCGTGTCATTGTCTTTTGAGCAAATGCTTCGCTTGTCTAGAACGAAACTAGGAAAACCTTTGACAGTAGAAGTTGCTAGTGGTGAACCCATTATTCTTGATTCTGTCCTTCGCAACTGCCAGTTGAACCTTAACGACCATCTTTTTCCTATCGACCTCACGCCTATGCAACTTGGAAGCTTCGACGTTATTGTGGGAATGGATTGGTTATCCAAGCATCACGCAGAGATAGTTTGTTCTGAGAAGATTGTTCGTGTGCCGCTTTCGACAGGCGAGATTCTGCAGGTTCAAGGTGAGAAGCCTATCGGTGGTCTCAAACTCATGTCTTGTTTTAAAGCTCGGAAGTATCTGCGGAAGAACTATGTGGCTTTCTTAGCACATGTTACAGAAGATAAAGGCAAGGGTAAGTCTATTTCAGATATTCCTGTCGTTCGGGATTATTCTGAAGTGTTCCCTGAAGATTTACCTGGTCTACCTCCAGCACGCCAAGTCGAGTTCCGCATTGATCTCGTACCCGGTGCAAATCCCATTGCCAGAGCTCCATATCGTCTTGCACCATCTGAGATGCAAGAGTTGTCTAAACAGCTTCAGGAGCTCTCTGACAAAGGTTTTATACGTCCTAGTTTTTCACCTTGGGGTGCTCCCGTTCTTTTTGTCAAGAAGAAGGATGGATCCTTTAGGATGTGTATCGATTATCGTGAGCTTAACTAGCTTACCATCAAGAATCGATATCCCCTACCTCGCATCGATGATCTCTTTGATCAGTTACAAGGCGCTTCTTATTTTTCGAAGATTGATCTGCGATCTGGATATCATCAACTTCGGGTGCAAGAAGAAGACATTCCGAAGACAGCATTCCGCACTCGTTATGGGCATTATGAATTCACAGTCATGCCATTCGGTTTGACTAATGCTCCTGCTGTTTTCATGGACTTAATGAATAGGGTCTGCAAACCTTATTTGGATCAGTTCGTCATTGTTTTTATTGATGACATCTTGATATACTCTAAGACGCAAGCTGGCCACGAGCAACATCTTCGTCTTACTCTGGAACTCCTAAAGAAAGAGCAACTTTTCGCCAAATTCTCCAAGTGCGAATTTTGGCTTAAAGAAGTTCAATTTTTGGGACATATTATCAACAAACAAGGTATTCATGTAGATCCCTCCAAGATCAGTGCGATTAAGGATTGGGATACGCCTACTACTCTTTTTTTTGGGTAAAGGGTTTACCCCAGGTAAATTTTTATAAATGAAATAAGAACAAGGGCATGCCCAACTCGGACACACCAACTAGGCTTGACATACCAACGCCTAGGAACACAAAACAACACAACCCACAAACACAACCATTCAAAAACAAACTATAACAAAACGACCAGATCTAAACAAAAACCGAGAAAACAACTAACATCAGCTAGCCCGGATCATTAGCCTCATCTTCCGAACATATCTTCCACGTCCTCAGAAGACTCTCGATACCCAATTGTCTTCTAAACTTGAACCCCATTAAACGTAACCGGACAACTTCCTTGATCCTCTGAATCACCGCATTCTGATCAGCCAAAGCATTTGAAAATAAGCAGTTATTTCTCTCTTGCCATATGAAATACGTCGAAGCCGCAATAACCAGTTTACATATAATATGCTCCGTCTTCTTCGAGCTTGAATTTTGTTCCATCCAGATCATAATCGATTGCCACGTGCTATCAAAATTACCCATTTGAACCAAACTCTTAATTTCATTCCACACTTTAGAAGCAAACGAACACTGAAAAAATAAATGATCTCTAGAGTCCCGATTCCTTCTACAAAGCGGACAACACATGAGGTTTAAATTCGTTACACTTCCCACCTCCCAAGCAGCAAGCCGGTCTTGGGTTTTAAGTTTATTCTTTATGACTAACCATAAGTGAAACGAATGTCTTGGAATACATTGAGAAAACCATACCCCATCAACCCACGAGACTGTACTCTGCCTACACCGAATGGTATGCCACACTTCAGAAGACCGAAACGAGCAAGAGTTCCCATCCAAATCTTTCCAAACCGTACGGTCCAGCATATTTTGCGTCAACCGAGGAACATCTAACCCAATCAAAACCGGATATAAATCATACCAAGCTTGTGGCCACCTCCAGTTTCCGTTTTCATCCACAAGATCCGAAATAGAAGAAGAAAAGTTAAATCCCGCATTAGTTATTCTCCTAGGCGTAATGAATGAACTTAGAGGACTTAAATGACACCAATTATCCCACCAGGCATTCGTTTGAGCCCCACTTCGAACAACCTTCCATATAAAAGGCCTAACAACATTGCGAAGAGACAAGAGCTTCCTCCATCCCCAACTCATACTACCTTTGCTGTTAACATCCCAAAAACTCCTACCCTTCAATTTGTGTGTATATATCCATTGGACCCAAAGAGATTTCCTATTAACCAAAATGCTCCAAATATGATTAGTCATAAGTGCCTTATTCACATCCGAAATACATTTTATGCCTAAACCACCCTCACTCTTTGGCAAGCAAACATCAGTCCAAGGAACTTTCGCCTTAACTCTACTCAGATTATTGCCATTCCACAAGAACCTTCGCATCTGCTTCTCAAGATCATTGATGACCCGAGAAGGAATAATAAACACGGAAGCCCAATAGATATGCATGGCCGATAAAACAGAGTTAATAAGTTGTAGTCTACCAGCAAAAGAAAGAGACTTATTCAGCCAGCTATTAATTCTCTTTTCCATCCGATCTAGAAGAGGTTTGCAATCCTTAAATCCCAACTTAGTGGAAATTAACGGCACCCCTAGATACCTCACCGGCAACGAACCTTCCTGGAAAGGCATGATCCGAAGAATATCTTGCTTGACATTATTCGGCACATTACAGAAATAAGCCGTGCTCTTAGCTGAACTCGGCACTAATCCAGAAAGATTTGTAAACTTCTCAAGAGCATCTCTAACCTTTTTCACCGAAACAATATCCCCATGCACCTACTACTCCTACTGAAGTTCGTTCTTTTCTTGGTCTAGCGGGTTATTATCGCCGCTTCATAGAAAACTTCTCGAAGATTGCAGTTCCTCTAACTGCTCTAACTCAGAAGAAAATGCCCTTTTATTGGGGATACAAACAAGAGGAAGCTTTTCAACACCTGAAGCAGAAGCTTTGCGATGCGCCTGTTCTATCATTGCCTGAGGGTGATGATGATTTTGTTGTGTATTGTGATGCATCGAAATTGGGTCTTGGCTGTGTTCTTATGCAAAGGAACAAAGTCATAGCTTATGCATCGAGGCAGTTGAAGATACATGAGAAGAACTACACCACTCATGATCTTGAGTTGGGTGCAGTTGTTTTCGCTCTAAAGATCTGGAGACACTATTTGTACGGTACAAAATGTGTGGTTTTCACAGACCACAAAAGTCTTCAGCATATCTTCAACCAGAAAGAACTCAACATGAGGCAACGACGTTGGGTTGAGCTTTTAAACGACTATGACTGCGAGATTCGCTACCATCCTGGTAAGGCGAATGTCGTGGCCGATGCATTGAGTCGTAAGGAACGTACTAAGCTTCATTGTGTACGTGTTCAGTCTGTTATTCAAGCTCGATCCGATATCCAAGCACGCATTTCTCAGGCTCAACAATCTTGTGTTGCACAAGGTTTGATGGATAAGGAATTTCCCTATCACATAACACCTGCTCTAGAACTAAAGGACAATGGATTGTACTACTTCATGGACCGTTTGTGGGTCCCAAGCCAGGATGATCTTCGTGCCTTGCTTATGGATGAAGCCCATAAGTCTCGTTATTCTATTCATCCGGGCTCAGATAAAATGTATAAGGATCTTCGTATTCACTATTGGTGGCCTGGTATGAAGAAAGACATTGCCTTATACGTATCCAAATGCCTTACTTGTCTTAAGGTTAAGGCTGAACATCAGCGTCCTTCTGGTTTATTGGAGCAACCAGAGATCCCAGTTTGGAAATGGGAAAAGATTACTATGGATCTTGTTACCAAACTCCCACGCACAAAGAAAGGTCATGATGCCATCTGGGTAGTCGTTGATCGTCTTACAAAGTCAGCACATTTCTTGCCAATCCGTGAGGATTTTCCTGCTGACAGACTTGCACAAATCTATGTGGATGAAATTGTAGCTCGACATGGTGTTCCGTTGAACATCATTTCTGACAGAGATGCTCGTTTCACTTCTCATTTTTGGAGAACCATGCAATCTGCTATGGGGACCCAACTTAATCTGAGCACAGCTTATCATCCGCAAACGGATGGTCAATCTGAGAGAACAATCCAGACTCTGGAGGATATGCTAAGAGCTTGTGTGATCGATTTTGGTGGTAGCTGGGATTCACATCTTAAATTGATTGAATTCTCCTACAACAACAGTTATCACACTAGCATCAAAATGGCTCCTTTCGAGGCTCTCTATGGTCGAAAATGTCGTTCACCAGTCTGCTGGAATGAGATTGGCGAGGCTCAACTTACTGGACCTGCCCTCATTTTAGAGACTACTGACAAGATCAAGAAAGTTCGTGATAACCTTCAGGCAGCTAGAAGCCGTCAGAAGATTTACGCGGACCCAAAACGCAAGGCCTTGGAATTTCAAGTCGGTGATCGTGTATTACTTAAGGTCTCACCTTGGAAAGGTGTGATCAGATTTGGAAAGAAAGGAAAACTTGCACCTAGATACGTTGGACCATTCAAGATCGTCGAAAGAATCGGAAAGGTAGCCTACAGACTTGAGTTACCTCCTGAACTTGGAAATGTTCATCCAACTTTTCACGTGTCCAATCTCAAGAGGTGTTCAGCTGATGAAAACTTCTCCATACCGCTTGACGAAATTCGTGTTGGCAAAACACTGAAATTTGTTGAGAAACCGGTGGAAATCATGGAACGTGAAGTCAAGTGGCTTAAACGCAAGCGCATTCCTTTGGTCAAAGTTCGCTGGGAAGCTAAGCGTGGCCCTGAGTTTACTTGGGAACGTGAAGATCAAATGAAGGCGAAATATTCACATCTTTTTCCACGAGTTTCCTCTAAATAAATTTCTGGACGAAATTTCCACAAGTAGGGGAGACTGTAACAACTGTGCTTGTAATCACTATGAACAGTTCTATTATCAATAAAACAATGTTATTTGATCCCAATGTTTGTTTTGTTATGTTTTACATTTTTCATGTTTTGACTTTTATGTAATTCCAAACTCTACATCGTTTTCTGGAGAGTTATACGCAAACTAGTGCGTAAACGTACTCAGTTTAATGCGAGAAATACTCCGGAACATCAACATATACTCAACATACCTTAAATAACCTTTACATAACTTAGAAATAAGTTTTGAAGGCTTTGGTATGGCAAAAACAAGTTAATTCGCTTACAGGGACTAAACTTGACAAACTGCGAAAGTATGACGATTCGTACTGGAACAGACATTCCGGAACATAACCATAAGTTAAACACACCTTAAATACCCTTTACATAGCTTAGAAATAGGCTTCGAGGGGTTCGGTGTGCTAAAATAAACTTTTGGGTCATTCAGGGACTAAAAGTGTCAAAAAGTGCACAAGTTTGCATTTTCGCGCATAACTTACGTTCTGAATACATCCGGACATCCAAAAATTTATATAAGCATGACTATATTATATTTTAGTGTTCGCCATAAGAAAAATCCATTCGTCGCGTCATTTGGATCGTTTTTCGCGCTTATGCGCATTCCGTCGTAATTAAGCGAACATCGCGTTCGTACGACCAAACGAACCGACATCCGACATATTTTTGAGCACATTTTAAGTTCCCTATAATTTAACTTCATTTTAGAGCTTTGAAATGGGGTTAACGGGCCTTAAACGTGTCGAAAATGGGCTGATTACACTGCAGGGACTAAAATGGTAAATCTGCCAAACTATGGCCTAGCGGTGCGCTACACTTTTAACGTAGCGGTGCGCTAGCCTGTGCCAGAACAGATAATATCAACCAGTCAGCAGATTATCAGCCGATTAAACCACAACCACAAGTTCCACACTTGACCTTTCAGCACATTAAGGATCATTTTCAGTAACCACAACATTTTGACAAATGTACGCACGAGATTTAGGCACGATATTCGACAAACGATCTTAACGGTTCTCCGAAATCTATAAATACCCATCACATTTCACTTCATTCCTCACAAGAATCTGATCATTTGTGCTCTAAGTTGAAACCTTTGTTTCATACCTGAGCTATTTTGATCTAGATTAGCATTCGGGGACCCTTCGTAAGTATTATTTCGTTCTTTTATTGCTTTTCGAGTCCGAAAGTCAAACTTTGTTTGACTTTCTGCATTGACCAATTTATGGTCGATGCGAAGTTCGTTTGAACTTCATACGTGAGTGTGATCACGATGGTTATAGTCCCTAGCGACTATACCTACTGATTACCACGTTATCTAGGCTCAGTGACGAGCCGTAGTTTCGGACAGAATACGTATTCTTACGTATTTTGTAACCAAACTACTTATGGGCATCAAAACCGGTTGTTTTGATACCAAACCTGTTTTCTAAACTTAGTTAAGCATGTTTTAACATGCTTAGTTCGTCACTTTTAGTTTAGTGCTTATATAGGGTCGTAGAGGTAAGCGATCTAATCAATCGCTTATACTTTCGAACCCGACCCGTTTGGTCGATCATTAGGATCCGACCAAGCACATTAGGTGACCATAGTATATAGGGAATAACCTTACAAGGTTATACCTTATGGTCGCTTCGTTTAAGTAGTTGTATGATAGGTAGTTTATATGCCTTAGGTAAATTACCAAAATACCCCTTTAATGCCAAAATTCGTTTTAATCATATGTAACATAACTTTTGACATCTAAACTGATTTGACAACCATATTAGACATGTTAAGGCATATATTACTTGTCATAGGGCTAGTTAGGCGGTCCGAACGCGTTTCACGCGAACGACGCGTTAAAGTAGCATAAGCCACCTAAACGGGTCGTAATGGGTCACAAGCACTTAGGTTAGGTTTCAATTAGTATGTAGGCTTTAGTGAACCATACTACACGAGTTCTTATACTCATATGGTTTACGAGCCCTCATCCTATCCGATCTTCCGATTTAGGTCCGGTTTATTAATGTAGTTACCTATATTAGGTGCCGTTTGATATTCCGTGATCTCTAACATTGCTTGGTGGTTATCTTAGGACTTCTGAGCAATCTCAAGTGAGTACATAGACCCCTCTTTAACTGTTTTCCAAACGTTTTGGGGTGGAACACATGTGCCTACTTGTTACTTTCATGCTTTCCTGTTTTCACATCATATACATGCTATGTTCGTTAGTACATTATAGTACATGATTTCATTACTTCTTATGCTAGGTATGCCCATTGTGTGCATTACTTAGTACATTGTTTTACATTACATTTCATGCTAGGTGTGCCCATTGTGTGCATTACTTAGTACATTGTTTTACATTACATTTCATGCTAGGTGTGCCCATTGTGTGCATTACTTAGTACATTGTTTTACATTACTTTTTATGCTAGGTGTGCCCATTGTGTGCATTACTTAGTACATTGTTTTAGATTACATTTCATGCTAGGTGTGCCCATTGTGTGCATTACTTAGTACATCGTTTTACATGACATTTCACGCTATGTATGTTCATTTGATTACATACTTAGTGCATCGTTTTCACATGCTTACATTTTTGTTATGACGTTTGGTTTGTTTAACATGGAACAATACATTCATTAACATTAATTACGCCGTTCGTTAGTAGGTAGTGGTACCATAGGAATTGACAACTCCCGTTCCGGACATCCTAGGGAAAGGGGATGAAAGGAATGACCGAATTCGATATACATAATCTAGATAAACCTTTAATTTGTTTAAGGGTTTATCGCCACAGTCTCAAGGCTTGGATGTATGCATTTTAACAATACCGCATAAATGTTTGTATCAGTATAGCATGCATTTGTTACACACAACATGACTTTGATTTAAACTGTGTTTTACTTCAATACCTTGTTGTTGTGCATTTTACATATGGTTTAGTTGATACATTTCACTTACCATACATGACATTTTGGTTACACATTACATGATCTACATTGAACATAAACATTTTGACATTGATATACACATTTGGTGGTTTACATTGGACATAGACATTCTGATATGGGTTACACAATAACACTTGACAATTGGTTTGTACATGAACAAGTTACATTGGTGGTTGTTTGGGTAAGTGATTTGAGTAACGATACGTGTGTAATATGATACAAACATGGTGGATACGCCGCTGGTACTTCCTATATATAAGTGTTTGTATAATATTACATAGCGTAACGTTATTTAAATCATTTCAGTTTGATACATATAACATTTTATACAAATAACATACTTTTCATAAGACATTGTTTTACAACCAACTTATCTTATACAAACTCATTTTACATGGTTATTCATTTAACCTTATATTACTTATACCTATCAACTGATCTTATCGATTTTCCAAATGATTTACAAGACAAAGCAAATTACAAGGTTCATGACTAAACATTTTCTCAAATACAAGTCATGAATCCTATTTTCACAAACCTATGTATCTCACAGGCATTTTTATGCTGACGTACCTACTTTCACATGTGTTTTCAGGAGCTTTTCCGTAGGATGTTGATCATGATTCTAGGGCGGACCTGTGCCTTAGAGACTAAAAATGGAGATAGACTTGTTTAATTATGTTATAAACTCTTTTGTTTACTGTTCAAGACAATGTAACACTCTTGTTTAATAAATAAAATACAACTTTGAATGCCATGGTTATGAAACAATTAATTCTGTTACAACACTCCCCGATGTTTCCGCCACGTTTTGTATGTTACACGTGGTCGGGGTGTGACATTAAGCTTGTGTTCGAACTTGATTAAACGTTATTAAATTATGTGTGACTAACTCATTTCTATGAAAAACCGAACCCTAATTCTCTCTCTAGCTAATGGCGACTTATGCTTTTCTCGAAACCCTTGATTTTTCATCGTGATTTGTCAGAATCAGATCGGCTATTAGAGGTTCTTACATCTAATACGTAATCTGTTTTTGCGGATTGTTGGATTTTCGGCTAGGGTTTTCTATTTCGTTATTATCGCCGCCTTCAATTTCTGTTTTGAGCATATTGGATTGAATTGTTGGTAAATCGGTATTGATTTATCTGTATTTCTTTCTGATTTGTAAGATTCATGGGTTAGGGCTTCAGCTAGTTTAGGGTTTTGTTTCTGTTTCTTCGTTCGATTGGGTTTGTCTGGCCGACTTTGCTTGTGTGTTGCGTTCTGTTGCTTATTTCGTCGGGTTAAGGAGAGTTTGTTAATCACTGAATGGATGTAAAATATGGTGGTAATCCACAAGGT
Organism: Helianthus tuberosus; assembly: GCA_030545235.1. Lineage (NCBI taxonomy): Eukaryota > Viridiplantae > Streptophyta > Magnoliopsida > Asterales > Asteraceae > Helianthus > Helianthus tuberosus. Next base: position 67,374,609 of record CM060356.1, on the reverse strand, counting down.
TTTCATGGTAAGCCTACTTTGTCGTTTTAGGATTTGGCGAATCGGGTTATTGATGTTGATGGAAATACCCTAAAGCCGAGACGTGGTTTCACGTTGAACGAGACAAAGAATACAAGCAGCATTGACTACAATTCTAAGGGTTCGATTCCTGTCGGACTAGAAAATCTGGATGCTAATTTCTGGGATTCTCCGAGTATGGGGTACACGCCAATTTCAGGTTTGGATAAACTTAATTCGGTGGCTGATCAGGGGTTGGATAAATCGTCCGGTTCTGCGGTTCCTATTTCATTTGCTAATGTAGTGAAGAACACTAAGGAAAACGTTAAGGTGAACTTCAGGGTAATGGAATCTAGCGAAGCTGTTGATGGAGCAGACGTAGTCATTCCATTGTCATCGGTTAAACAAGTCACAGACAGGTATGCTAATACTTTGTATGGGTATTTTCTGGGTAAACGTTTGGCATTCCCTGTGGTGGATTTCTTTGCCAAAAACAACTGGGTTAAATATGGTCTATCTAGATTGATGATGAATGCAAACGGGTTCTTTTTCTTTAAGTTCAAGACTAAAGAAGGGATGGATCAAATGTTAGAGGATGGCCCTTGGTTGATAAGAAATGTTCCGATAATTTTGAAGGAGTGGTCAGCTTCTATCAAGATGGAAAAAGAGGATATTAAAGTTGTTCCAGTTTGGATCAAGATGCATGATGTGCCGTTAGCGGCATTTACTGAGGATGGTCTTAGTTTGGTCGCATCTAAGATAGGGGTTCCAAAGATGTTGGATTCGTATATGGCCACGATGTGTGCTGAGTCTTGGGGAAGAAGTAGCTATGCTAGAGCTCTCATTGAAGTGCAGGCGGGAGCTGAATTAAAGAAGAAGGTAACTGTTGCAATCCCATCTTTAGATGGTGTTGGTCATTCTAAGGTGGAGGTAAAATCGAATATGATTGTGAGCCTTTACGGTGCTCTTCTTGCTGCGTTTTTGGTCATGAAGATAGCTCGTGCCCAAAGAACCCTCAAGTTGCGTCGAGTGGGGATTCTAGAAAGAAAAATGATGACTTTCAGGTTGTGGGTGCCAAGAAGAAGAAAGCTAATAACCAATGTCTTCATATGAAAAATCAGAAGCCTAAGTTAGTGTATAGACCAGTTGTGAACCCTAAGCCAAAATCGTCCTTGAGGAAGCCGATGAACAATCAGGTATCAACGTCAAACCCCTTTGATATCCTTAAGGACGATGATGGAGGTCAGGGAGGTATTACTGTGGGTCGTCTAGAGAAGAAGGCCACGCAGACTTATGACAACCAGGATTCAGATGGGGAGGAGGTCGTTGAAGTCTACAATGAAACTAATGAATTTATGACTTCGGGTACACATCCTTCATCTTCTAGAGCAAGGGCGAGCAACTCCTCCACAAAGGGCTCCAACGGTTAGTCATGATGTGATTCGTTTTAAGGGGTTGCCGGTTTGTGGCAATTTCATCTTTGATGATGGAGGATGAGTCGTTTTCTGTTTTTTGGTGTGTCTTGGTCGTGTCTACTTTGTTTCTTGATGTAAAGTAGGCTAGGTTATGGGTTGTCTTAGAGGTTTTGTTTTCTGTTTGGTTTACATATACGGGGAATGTCCTGTATATGAATTAGTGTGGAACACATCCTCACTACTTGTACTTAATTGCGGTTGTCACACCCCCAAAATCCACACGCGGAGTATCACCGCTTGGAGGCGTGACATGACCAGGATCAAGCCACCAATCATATTGAACATAACAAGTAAGTAAAATTCAACCACACAATATGAAAGGTGTTTCAAATCAAAAACGTAGTTAAGTGTTTAGCGGAAGCATAATTGTAAAACCCAATGTAAGTATTAAGTACGAAATAAAGTAATGTTTTTAGCATGGCACACACTGCCATGTCCCACAACGACCGCGCCTCCCTGTGCAAGCTCCATGAGTACCTAACGACCTGCAAGGCATGTAACAACGAGGAAACAACAAAGTTGAGCGAGTTCACAGTTGGTTGTTTAGTTATAGCATTCGTTTCGTAAATCATATGTTCGTTTTGTAAACCATGTATCGTATTAATTCTTATCGCGGTCTCCCAGACATGTTTGCGAAGATTAGTGGGGGCTTCCGATGTGTTACTAGACCGTGCGTATCGACTACTACAAAAATGTAAGTGGTGCCCTAAGTCAATGTCTATCAGCATTGACCCTTTGCCCTTAGTCCATTAGTATACGCCCGTCCGACTGGCACGGTGTGAGGTTTGTTAAACCTAATAGCGCTATTAACTAATGACCCGCTCGCCATAGGCCTCGGCAATTAAGTCGATATAAATGAGGGACTTCATTTATATCGACTGGCACAGTGTGTATATTCGTGTTGTCCTACCCAAGGAGGACAAACGTACGTATCCTACCCAAGGAGGATACGCGAGGTTGTAGTTACCGTTTAATGTATTAACCCATTCCCAACCCTTGGGAATCCCATGCCTTGGAAAGAGTGTGAACTCACCTTGGTTTGCTCGGTATGCTAAACTATGTGCTCACAAGTAATCAGTCAAGTCCTATAGTTATGCACGTATACACAATCAGTTCCGGTTTGCAAAGTTTCACATGAAATCAACATTTCAAAGTGCGCTTAAGCAGTCATCATCAAGTGACACATAACAGTTATTTCATGTTCGTACAATCATACATCATGCAACTGAGTTCTTAGTCAATTCTAACCTGGGTTATCAATTTAATTGATTTAACATACTTGACAGACTTAACGGAGTTAGCATACTTAACATCGTTTACAGCTCAACAGCAATAATAAACCAACAGAGTTAATTAACTAATAGTGTTGCATACTTAACAGAGTTAATAACTAACGGAATTAATCATCTTAACTTAACTGAGTTAATAAACTAGTAACGTATTATACTTAACAGAATTAATAAGGTTAACAAAGTTAATAACTTAACCAAGTTAATAAACTAACGGAGTAAATAAACTAACAATGTTACACTCACGAAATTACATGTGACCATATCACAGACTTTGGCTCAATCCCCTAACTGGCGAAATCCCTTTTTGGACGAAATCACTAGTGACGAAAACCCCAGGGTTTTCGTTGAACATGAGGTGTGATGAAAACACAAAGGGTTTTCGTCTGACCCTTGTGTTTTCATGGTATCTGTGTTTTCGTTGATCGCAACCATCATCAATAGCAGTTACTAATCTGATTGACATACGAGATCATCAACATCGAATCGACATGGACAATATGCATGGCACAACCGTTCATACATCAGATTAAGGATCCCTGTCATATACCCCTACTCAATTCACAACCAACCCACATAACAGTTAACACATGAAATCATATTAACAAATCATTGTGCAATCAAGATCGTATACAATCATTAGATCATTCATAGAAAGGCATAACATAATTACACAACATCAGTATTCAATTAAACATATACAAACAGACATGTGATCATGTGTAACTTGAACCACAGAGCCACTAACCGAGATGAAAGGTCACTAGATAGTCGAAAGGAAAAGCTTGAAAAACTTACAGTTGCCGTCACACAGGGAAAAGAGCTCTAGGGTTTTGCCGATTAAAAGTTTCACGTAAGGGTTGGAATCAAAATATATAACTATAACAGATCGTACTGGGCCTAAGGCCCATTTGATTTCGCCCAAGAGTGGGTGACGAAAACACCCTAGTGTTTTCGTCTAGTAGTGTTTTCGTGAGGAGGGTGTTTGGCCTAACAGATTTCATTTTTTTTAAATTATACAAAACATCATAACACAATATTAACATGAAACATATTATTAAACATGCACTCAAGTGTAATGCACACCATATATAATATATCAATCACAATACGATTTAACATATTACAAACGTGTACAGTTGTGAAACAAACAAGTCGTGTAAACAAACAACTTAAACAATTAACATGCAATTAATGCGAAGATGGAAATCTTGGAAACTCGAGTTGTCACATTATCCCCAACTTGAAAGAAATTTCGTCCCGAAATTTTGCACGTGGTTACTGAGGAAGCTAGTTGTGTTGCGTTGTATCCTGGTTTTCCTGGGATGTCACATCATCCCCCCGCTGGTTTGGAATTTTGTCCCGAAATTCCGCAGTAGCTTCAGTCTCAGTAGTGGTTGCATTGTTTCTGAACAACTGGGGATACTTGAGTTTCATTTGATCTTCTCGTTCCCAGGTGAACTCTGGGCCACGACGGGAGTTCCAACGAACTCGAACAAGAGGTATTCTGGTGCGCTTGAGAATCTTAACGTCTCGGTCTGAAATCTCTACAGGTTCCTCGACAAATCGCAACTGATCGTCGATAGTGAGCTCCTTCAAAGGAACTATGAGGGTCTCATCTGACAGACACTTCTTCAGATTTGACACGTGAAAAACGTTGTGAACTGCACTGAGTTCTGCGGGCAGGTTTAGTTTGTAGGCCACTTTGCCTATTTTCTCTATGATTTCGAACGGTCCGACGTTTCGCGGATTAAGTTTTCCTCATTTACCAAAACGAACTACACCTTTCCAAGGTGAGACTTTGAGTAGAACTCGATCCCCAACTTGGAATTCGAGTGGTTTCCTGCGCTTATCAGCGTAGCTTTTCTGACGGTCACGAGCTGCCGCCATTCGTTGCCGTATCTGAGCATTTCTTTCCGTTGCGTCTACTACCAGTTCTGGACCCGTGATCTGACTATCACCCACCTCTGCCCAAAAAAGAGGTGATCGGCATTTACGCCCGTATAATGCCTCAACCGGAGCGGCTTGGATGCTGGTGTGGTAAATGTTATTATACGAAAACTCCACCAATGGGAGGTGTTTTTCCCAGCCGTTGCCGAAATCGATTACGCATGCCCGAAGCATGTCTTCTAGAGTTTGGATAGTGCGTTCAGACTGCCCATCCGTTTGCGGGTGGTAAGCTGTGCTCATGTCTAATCATGAGCCAAAAGATTTGTGCATCGCTTGCCACAGTTCTGAAGTAAAACGTGCATCACGATCGGAAATAATAGAGGTTGGCACTCCGTGCCTCGAAACCACTTCCTTTAAATAAACGTCTGCTAAAGTGGAGAACTTATCCGTTTCCTTGATAGCCAAAAAGTGTGCAGACTTTGTGAGTCGATCCACGATCACCCAAATAGTATCATTTCCACGTTGAGATCTAGGCAGGCCAGTAACAAAATCCTTGGAAATTTGTTCCCATTTCCATTGTGGAATCTCTGGTTGTTGGAGTAGGCCTGACGGTTTCTAGTATTCGGACTTGACTCTCGCACAAGTCAAACATTTGCTAACGTAAGTTGCTATGTGAGCTTTCATGCTAGGCCACCAATACGTAGTTCTGAGATCGTGGTACATCTTATCTGAACCGGGATGTACCGAGTAACGAGACTTATGTGCTTCATCCATTACAAGTTCTCGTAAATTGCCATAGAGTGGGACCCAGATGCATCCTATTACGTAGTAGGCGCCGTCTTCCTTTTGTTCTAGCCGTTGCCTTGAGCCGCGTAGGGCTTCAACCCTGACGTTTTCTGGTTTCAATGCTTCTACCTGAGCATCTCGTATTTGTGCAGGAAGACTAGATCGAATAGTGAGTTGTAAAGCACATACACGTCTAGGTGTAGCATCTTTTCGACTGAGGGCGTCGGCCACAACATTGGCTTTGCCCGGATGGTACTTGATGGCACATTCGTAATCATTCAGTAGCTCGACCCATCGACGTTGTCGCATGTTCAACTCCTTCTGCTTGAAGATATGCTCGAGACTCCTGTGATCGGTGTAGATAGTGCACTTGGTACCGTACACGTAATGTCTCCATATCTTAAGTGCGAAAATAACAGCTCCCAGCTCCAGATCGTGTGTAGTGTAGTTCCTTTCGTGAATCTTAAGTTGGCGTGAGGCGTAAGCAATGACCTTATCCCGTTGCATCAGTACGCAACCAAGACCCTGAATTGATGTGTCACAATAAACCACGAAACTGTCTGTGCCCTCTGGCAATGAAAGAATAGGTGCGCTACAAAGTCTAGCCTTTAAGTGCTGAAATGCTGATTCCTGTGCATTACCCCAACGATAGATAACGCCTTTCTGAGTTAGTGAAGTAAGCGGCTGCGCAATCTTGGAAAAGTCTTTGATAAACCTTCTGTAGTAGCCCGCCAAACCCAAGAATTGACGGATTTCTGTTGGTGTACGGGGTGCAGGCCAGTTCTTGATCGAGTCTACCTTGGATGGATCAACATGAATCCCATCCTTGTTTACCACATGGCCTAGGAAATGGACTTCACGAAGCCAGAAATCGCATTTCGAAAACTTAGCATAGAGTTGCTCTGTACGTAGAAGTTCCAAGATAAGTCGCAAATGCTGCTCGTGTTCCTCCTGACTCTTGGAGTAGATCAAAATGTCGTCGATGAATACAATAACAAACTTGTCCAAGTAAGGCTTACACACTCTGTTCATAAAATCCATGAAGACTGCAGGCGCGTTTGTTAACCCGAATGGCATGACCAGAAACTCGTAATGGCCGTAGCATGTTCTGAATGCTGTTTTGGAGACGTCCTCGTCCCGGACTCTCAGTTGATGGTAGCCTGACCTCAGATCAATCTTTGAATAGTAGCTCGACCCTTGCAGCTGGTCGAACAAGTCGTCAATGCGTGGAAGAGGATAGCGATTCTTTACGGTCACCTTGTTTAGTTCGCGGTAATCTATGCACATACGGAAGGTACCGTCTTTCTTCTTCACAAACAATACGGTAGCTCCCCAGGGCGAAGAGCTAGGACGAATGAAACCCTTATCCAAGAGTTCTTGCAATTGCTTGGACAATTCTTCCAGTTCGGTTGGAGCTAAGCGATAAGGTGCTCGAGCTATGGGTGCTGCTCAAGGAGCTAGCTCGATCTGAAATTCGACCTGGCGATGAGGTGGTAGCCCAGGTAAATCTTCAGGAAACACTTGAGGAAAGTCGCGTACTACAGGAATATCCTCTATTCTCTTCTCTCTCGTTGATGCGTCAGTAACAAGTGCTAAGATAGCGGTGTGGCCCTTTCGCAAACACTTCTGGGCCTTAAGGAAGGAGATGATGCCCACTACAACACCACTCTTGTAGCCTTGAATTTCGAGAGGTTCTTTGCCAGAATGGGGAATACGAACAGTCTTCTCTTTGCATAGGATCACTGCTTGTTGTTGGGATAACCAATCCATCCCAATGACGATGTCGAAACTACCCAGAACTATAGGAATGAGATCGATAGAGAAAGTCTGACCAGCTAAGACGAGATTACAACCCTTAACTATGTGTGTGGCTTCTACACTCTTACCGTTTGCTAACTCTACGACATGCTTGGTGTTTAAGGGAATTGGTGTGCGTTTTAACATTTGACTAACTTTTAGAGACACATAACTGGTATCGGCACCCGAATCAAATAAGACAGTTACATAAAAGTCGTCGAGAAGGAACTTACCCATCACCACGTTAGGATCATTCCTTGCGTCACCCTGACCCAGCACGAACACTCGACCCCTGGCACCGTTGCCATCATTGTTCCCCCCGTTGTTATCCCCATTGCCCTGATTATTGTTGTTGTTGTTCTGGTTCTGGTTTAACTGAGGGCAGTTCCGCTTGAAGTGGCCTTCAGCACCACACTGAAAGCACCCCCTGTTTCCTCGCTGTTGCTGCTGCTGGTTCTGTGAAGCGGGTGGTTGTTGTTGATGGTTCTGATTCGCAGGTCGTGAGCTCCTGCAATCCTTAGCTTCATGACCCATCTTGAGACACCTCTGACAACGACCCCTGTTGCACTGACCATTGTGGCGTCTGTTGCATTTGTAGCACTTTGGAAGGTTTCCTCGATATCCACCCTGCCCTTGACTTCCAGAAGACTGCTGACTGGGACTCTGGTAATCATCGATCTTTCGCTGTTGTGCCTGAGACTGAACTGTAGTTGAACCCTTGCTGGAGGCTCCATCCCACTTTCGCTTGTTGTCACTGGGATTAGCAGAAGTGGTAGCAGTAGTAGCACCGATGCGCTTAGGCAGCCTGTTCTGTTCCACTGCCTGGTCTGTGAGACGATGAGCAAGACGAGTAACATCCTGGATGGTAGCAAGGTTAGCCGAAGTCACATGGCTTTGAATTTCTGGTACAAGACCCCTGAGATACAGCTCGATACGCTTGATGGGAGGATCCACCATAGTTGGACACAAGATGGCCAGCTCGTTTGACCTTTTCGTATACGCCTCTATTTCTGACCCTGTCATCTTCAGGTTAAAGAACTCCACTTCCAACTTGTGGATGTCATCACGACTACAGTATTCCCGCTTGATCAGTTCCTTAAAGTCGTTCCATGGGGTGGCATTGGCAGCTACCAGCCCAACATTTGCACTTGTGCATTCCACCAAGTCAATGCAACGCCTTCGAGAGTACCAGTGGCGTACTTCACCCTACGAGTCTCGGGGCATTCACACATTTCGAAGACTGACTCGAGCTTTTCAAACCAATGGAGGAGTCCAACGGCCCCTTCAGTGCCACTAAAAGTATTAGGACGACAGTCCATGAAAGTTTTGAACGTGCACGCAGGCGGCTGAGCATGCTGGCCTGTTGTGTAAACAAGAATAGGACAAAGTTAAACACAAGAGTTGGTTTAGGAGTGTAGGATCTAAAGATCCTAGAGTGAGTTGCGACTGCAGGATATACCTCCTGCTTGGGCGGCTGCAAGTGCCGTCACAGCTACTGTTTTTATGTGAATGGTCTCCTACTACTAAAGTTGGAAAAAACGGAAGTCAAGAAAGTGCAATTATGGGTCAAGATTCATGAGGTTCCTATTGCCGCATATACGGAGGATGGCCTTAGCTTGATAGCTACGGCTGTAGGTGAGCCGAAACAACTTGACTCGTACACCACCACGATGTGTACGGATTCATGGGGCCGCAGTAGTTATGCTAGAGCATTGATTGAAGTATCGGCTGATAAGGATCTGAAAGAGGAAATCACGATGGCTATCCCGGTTTTGGAGGGTGAGGGGTATGTTAAAGAAACTATGTATGTTGAGTACGAGTGGAGTCCTCTTCGATGTTCTCATTGCTGTGTGTTTGGCCACTCGGATGATCAATGTCCGAAGCATCAAACGATATCTGGTAATCGTGTGAATGATGATAGGAACCGAAAATTTGTGGATAAAGCGAAAAGGCCGGACCAAGGTCGTAGGCCTGAAAAGAAACCGGTGGTTGACGAGGAGGGGTATATGGGTGTACATGCCAAGAAAGTGGCTAGGAGAACAGGATATCAAGTGAACAAACCAAAACAGAAATTTGAGTATCTTCCTGTAGCTTCGAAGCCGAAGAATGTGGTGGAAAAAGTGGCGCCGACTGAAAATATTTTATCTAGCAATCCGTTTGATGTTTTGAGGAATGAAAGTGGGGATCAAGGGCAAAGTAGTAAGGATGCTGGTGGTGGTCAGGAGGATTCGGATGAAGATGAGTTTCTTGACGGTTATAATGAAACTGATGAATTCATCATGGGTGGCACCATTAACAAGAATAAAAAAGGGGCAAGCACTCCTCCACCGATAGTTTCTGATGGTTAGTCTAGCAACGTGGAATATAAGAGGATTGAACCGTCCTCTTAAACAGAAAGAGGTTCGTCAAGTTCTAAAAGATAGTAATCTTAGTTTGTGTGCTATTTTGGAGTCTCATGTGGATGTGGCGAATTTAAGTAAGGTTTGTTCGTCAGTTTTTCGTCGTTGGGATTGGACTTCTAATGGAGGTTGTTGTGATAAAGGTACTCGCATTATCATCGGGTGGAACCCGGAGGTTTTTGACGTTATGGTTTTATTTCAATCGGACCAGCTCATGCATATTCAACTTGTGTTTAAAGAAGACAGCAGAGTTTTGTTTTGTTCTATTGTTTATGCGGCTAACTACTATATTACTCGACGTGCATTATGGGCTCAGTTATCTTTGCATAAGTAAGTAGTAGCCGACAAGCCTTGGATAATTATGGGTGATTTCAACACGGCTTTACACTTGGAGGATAAGTCTATAGGAGCGTCCTCTTTCTCTGCAGGTATGCGTGATTTTCAGAATTGTGTGTTAGATATTGAAGTGATGGATATAAACAGACCGGGTCTCCATTACACATGGAATCAAAAGCCGAAGAAGGGTGTTGGTTTGCTAAAGAAGATTGATCGGTTGATGGGTAATTCTCAATTTATTGCTGATTATCCGAATTCGGTTGCTATTTTTCATCCTTATCGGTTGTCTGATCATGCTCCTTGTATTCTTAAAGTCCAACATCAGCTGAAAAGGAAACATAAACCATTTAAGTTTGCTAACTTTTTGGTTCATAAAAGGGATTTTATGAGTATTGTAAAGAAGTCTTGGGAGGTGAATATTAATGGTGTGATTCAGTTTCAGGTTGTAAAGAAGCTTCGTCAATTAAAGTCTCCGATGCGAGCTTTATTATTTAGCCAGGGTAATCTTCACAAAAAAGTCATAGAGTTTCGTGGTAAATTGGATGACATTCAGCATGAGATTGATAATGACCCTTCGAATGTGGTGTTAAGAACTCGAGAAACTAATCTAACTTCTGCTTATCAGGAGGCTTGTTTAGATGAGGAAAGGTTTCTAAAACAAAAGTCGAAAATGGAGTGGCTTAGGGCAGGTGACTCGAATACTGCTTTTTTCCATGCAGCTGTAAAAAGTAGGAATCATTGGAACCGGATTCAGGTTATTACGGATGCTAGCGGGGTCATGCATGAAGGGGAGGATGTTAACTCTATTTTCGTGCAACATTATGAGAAGTTCTTGGGTTGTAGTGATGATCTTTCTTTACAACCTTCTCCTGATTTATTTACTAAACATGTGAGTCCGATGGATGCTTCTAATATGGTTCGGCCAGTCACGATGGATGAGGTTAAAATAGCTATGTTTGCGATAGGTAATGACAAGGCCCCAGGTCTGGATGGGTACACGACTGCTTTCTTTAAAGCAGCTTGGCCGATTATTGGGGATGATGTTTCCAAGGCGGTTATGGATTTTTTCGTTACAGGTAAATTACTTCAGGAATTAAATCATACTCTTATTGCTCTTGTGCCAAAGAAATCCACTCCGATGCTGGTCACGGATTACCGGCCTATTGCTTGTTGTAACGTTTTGTTTAAGTGCATTACTAAGATCATTGATGAGCGCTTAAAAGGTGTTTTACATCAAGTTGTTAGCATAAACCAATCTGCATTTGTCCCTGGGAGGAAGATCTCGGACAACATTTTGTTGACTCAGGAGCTTTTACATAATTATCATAGAAGTGCAGGTCCTCCTAGATGTGCTTTTAAGGTGGACATTCAGAAAGCTTATGACACGGTTGATTGGAAATTCTTAAGGAATGTGCTGCTTGGTTTCGGCTTTGATTCTAAAATGGTGGAATGGATTATGATATGCGTATCGACGGTTTCTTATTCTATATGTGTCAATGGTAACATTTACGGGTATTTCAAGGGGAAACGGGGACTTCGACAAGGAGATCCTTTATCCCCTTATTTATTCACTCTTTTTATGGAGATGTTGACGTGTATCCTTCAGCATACTACGCGGATTGATGCTTCTTTCAGGTTCCACAATAAATGTGAAAGACAACGAATTATTAACCTTTGTTTTGCAGATGATTTATTCTTGTTTGCGAGAGGAGATATTAATTCAGTCAAATGCATTATGTCCTCCCTTGCAAACTTCACAAATATGTCTGGTTTGGTGCCTAGTATTCAGAAAAGTACGGGCTTCTTCTGTAATGTGCCTACTAATGTTAAATCCCAGATTCTGGATTTTATGCCTTTTGAGGAGGGATCATTGCCAGTTCGATATCTAGGAGTTCCGCTTATTACTTCTAGGCTTTTATATAAAGATTGTAGCATCTTAGTTGAACGAATGGATCAACGTATTATGAGTTGGAGAAATAAATTCCTTTCATTTGCTGGCAGATTGCAACTAATTAATTCGGTTCTATCTGCTATGCATGTGTATTGGTCTTCTGCGTTTATTCTTCCTACTCGGGTTATTTTAGACCTTGAAGCGAAAATGAGGAATTTTTTATGGTCTTCAGCTGGTTCGTTTCAAAAGGGGAAGGCAAAAGTTTCTTGGAAGTCGGTGTGTGTTCCTAAGTTTGAAGGAGGCTTGGGGGTTCGTCGTATTGGTGAAGTAAATAAAGCTCTTATGACCTCTCATATCTGGAGTATTTTGGTTAAACGTCAGTCCTTATGGGTTGATTGGATTCATTCGTATAGATTAAGAGGTAAGAGTTTTTGGGTTTCCAAGTCTGTGTCTAATTGTTGCTGGAGTTGGCGAAAAATCCTTCAGCTTAGGCCTTTCATCAGAGATTTTGTTTGGTCCAAGCTAGGGGATGGTAGCAGTACTTCGGCTTGGTATGACTCTTGGTGTCAATTGGGGCCGTTAGGTGATTTTCTCTCGCCGAGAGTTATCACTTCAGCAGGTTTCAGGCTAAGTGCTACGGTTCAAGATATTCAGCTTAATGGTGTTTGGCAATGGCCGGTTGCGTGGAGAGATCTTTTCCCAGTTCTTAATCAGATTGATCACATTCATTTGGTTCCTAATCAGCGAGATAAGCTTATGTGGAAAGATGGTAACGATTTATTTGAGCACTCAACTTCTCAGGTTTGGCATTCAGTTCGGCAACGAGATCAAGAGGTGGATTGGATGAATTTTATATGGTTTCCCCAGTGTATCCCGAAGCATGCGTTTTTTATGTGGTTGGTTATTCGTCGTAAACTCTTGACACAAGACAAAATCCATCAATGGGATATTTCAAGAAGGAAAAATATGAACATGATGTGTTGTCTCTTGTCTTATGCTAATACGGACTCTCATGCTCATCTTTTCTTTGATTGTAATTACTCGAAGCAAGTTTGGCAGTCGGTTCGCAGCAAAGGTGGTATGTCTAATGTTGGTTCTGATTGGAGCTCGATTGTGGACTGGATGATGGCTAGGTCTCGGTCTAAGTCGGTTTCCAGTTATGTTAGTAGGTTGATCCTTGCAGCTACTACTTATTTTTATCTGGCAAGAGAGAAACGCTCTGTAACATCTGTGCTTGTAGTCATTGTGAAGAGTTCAGTTATCAATAAAACAATGTTATTTGATCCCAATATTTGTTTGGTTGTGTTTTACATTTTTCATGTTTTGACTTTTGTCCAATTTCAAACTCTATTTCACTTTCTGGAGAGTTATACGCAAACTGGTGCATAAACGTAATCAGTTTAATGCGAAAAATACTCCGGAACATCAACATATACTTAACATACCTTAAATAACCTTTACATAACTTAGAAATAAGTTTTGAAGGCTTTGGTATGGCAAAAACAAGTTAATTCGCTTACAGGGACTAAACTTGACAAACTGCGAAAGTATGCCAATTTGAACTGTAACAGACATTCCAGAACATGACCATAAGTTAAACATACCATGAATATCCTTTACATAGCTTAGAAATAGGCTTTGAGGGGTTCGGTGTGCTAAAATAAACTTTTGGGTTATTCAGGGACTAAAAGCGTCAAAAAGTGCACAAGTTTGCATTTTCGCGCATAACTCACGTTCTGAATACATCCGGACATCCAAAAATTTATGTAAGCACTAAAATATTTTATTTTAGTGTTTGGCATAAGAAAAATCCATTCGTTGCGTCATTTGGATCGTTTTTCGCACTTGTCCGCATTCCGTCGTAATTAAGCGAACATCGCGTTCGTACTTGGGAACTCTTTGTGGGATAAAGGTCACCTAACCACATTTGAGGAAACTTGTATATTCGAGGTGGGTTTACCATGTTTGTGGGATAAAGGTCACCTAACCACTTATGTGTATAAACTCACACGTGTGTGTAAGTTGGACGACTTGATTTGGAAACCATGAACTTAGGGTCACCGAAGCATGGGGAACAAAAGGTGTTGATGGGATTAAACATGCCAACTAAACATAAAGATGTTTAACCGATCCCATATGACTAGAAGTTGCAAAGGGTTGCAATCGTCAAACGTTGACTACCTTGTTAATTTAAATAATGGGATAAAGGTCACCTAACCAATATTTAAATGTAACGTTGGATTCTAGATTTTAATTGTTAATTGTCTATGAGACGTTAAAAGGGTATTAATGATTAAAATTTTAATAATATCGAAAATACTAAAATTGAACTTTGTTAAATTTTGTAGATGGCCGCTAACAATGCAAACCCGATTAACCAAACCGTCCGTAACCTATCACTAAGAACCATCCTTGAAAAGGATCGTCTCAACCATAACAACTTCATGGATTGGTTTCGAAACTTGAGAATTGTTCTCAAGCAAGAGAAAATATCCTATGTGTTGGACGATCCTATTCCCGATCAACCCGACGAGGAAGATCTAGAAGCCTACAATGATTGGGTTAAGTATACCGAGGACTCCATGCAAGCCTCTTGCCTCATGTTGGGAACTATGATTCCCGAGATTCAAAAGGACTTTGAACATCATGGGGCATACGACATGATTACCCAATTGAAGGAAATGTTCCTACAACAAGCAAGGGTAGAACGCTTCGAAACGGTTCGAGCGCTTCATGCATGTCGGATGGAGGAAACCCAATCGGTCTCATCTTATGTCCTTAAGATGAAAAGCCACATTGATCGCCTCGAAAGGCTCAATTGTCCCGTCTCAAAAGAGTTGGCTACGGATTTGATCCTCAACTCTTTAACAAAGAAATTTGAGAGCTTTGTTATGAACTATAACATGAATGGATGGGACAAGAGCATTGGTGAGCTTCATGCAATGCTCAAAACGGCCGAAGCGGGAATGGGTAAAAAGGCTTTACCTGTTCTAACGATCAATGAGGGAGGCAAGAAGGGACATCACTCCGACTCCAAGGCAAATGTTGCCAAAGGGAAGGGGCACGTCAAAGGGAAGGGAAAAAGAAAGGCTAAAGCAGAACCACCAAAACCAAAAGAGAAGAAGGCAAAGGTTGCCACGAGCGATCCATGCTTTGAGTGTGGAGAGATAGGGCATTGGAAAAGGAATTGTCCAACCTATCTCAAAGAGTTGAAAAACAAGAGGGATGCAGGGCAAACCTCAGGTACAATCTTTATGATACATATTGATCTAAATGTTATTTCTTCTAACACATGGGTATTAGATACCGGATGTGGAACTCATATTTGCAATTCGTTGCAGGGGTTCAAAAGAAATAAGCATTACAAGAAGGGAGACACTAGTCTCTTCATGGGCAATGGAGCGAAGGTTCAAGTTGAAGCCCAAGGAGACTATGTTTTAAAACTTCCAAGTGGTTTGGAAATTTGTTTGAAAAATGTTTTGTATGCTCCTAGTTTGACTAGGAACATTATTTATGTTTCCCTTTTAAGACAATATGGATTTGATTTGAAGTTTGTGAACAATGAAATTTATGCTTTGATGAATGACATGTTCTACTTTAAAGCTACGCCTTCAAATGGTATTTATGAATTGGTTCATGATAATACATCATTTGATAATTCGATGTACCAAGCAAACACCAAGAAACTCAAAATGGATTTGAGTGAGACCTATCTTTGGCATTGTCGTCTTGGTCATATAAACAGAAAACGCATGCAAACACTTCAAAAGAATGGTCTTTTGGAAACAAATGAAATTGGTTCATTTGATACATGCGAATCTTGTTTACAAGGTAAAATGACCAAGAAACCCTTTAGTGGCACAAACCAAAGGGCAAAAGATTTATTAGGCATCATACATTCGGATGTATGTGGTCCTTTTAAGCCAATGACTAGGAATGGTGAAAGATACTTCGTAACTTTTACCGACGACTTCAGTCGTTATGGTTATGTGTACTTGCTAAGACACAAAGATGAAGTTTTTGAAACGTTCAAAATCTTCCAAAACGAAGTAGAGAATCAACTCACCAAGACAATCAAAGTTCTTCGTTCCGATAGAGGAGGTGAATACCTTAGTGATGCTTTTCAAGATCATCTTAGGAGTTGTGGGATCATCTCACAACTTACTCCACCTGGAACACCACAACATAATGGTGTGTCTGAGAGGAGGAATCGAACTCTATTGGATATGGTTCGATCAATGATGGCTAGAAGCACATTGCCTCTATCATTTTGGGGTTACGCTTTGCTCTCCGCGGCTCGTATATTAAATATGGCCCCAACCAAGAAAGTGGATAAGACACCTTTTGAAATATGGCATGGAACGGTTCCATCATTATCATATTTGAAGGTATGGGGTTGTGATGCTTATGTGAAGCAATACACCCCAAACAAGTTAGAAGTACGATCCATTAAGTGTATCTTCGTAGGATATCCTAAAGATGATATAGGATATTATTTCTACGATCCAACAGAGCAAAAGGTATTTGTTGCTCGAAAGGGCAAGTTCTTGGAGGATAAGTTCCTTATGGAAGGAACTAGTAGAACAGTGGAACTTGATGAGGATCAAGAACCACAAGCCGATACACGTTTGGTTGATACTAGCATTCAACAAGAGGTTGTTGAAAATGATCAAATGGTTGATCAACATACACAAAACGTTCGCAAATCTGGTAGAATTAGTAATCCACCTGAAAGATATGGATTTTTCATGGACGAATGCTATGTGGTAGCTTCAGATGAACCAACCACATACCATGATGCAATGTCGAAATCCGATTGCGACAAATGGCTTGAGGCTATGAACGTAGAGATGCAATCCATGTATGACAACCAAGTTTGGGAATTGGTTGTGCCACCTCTTAACTCCAAAGTAGTTGGAAGTAAGTGGGTTTTCAAGAAGAAAACAGATATGCATGGTAACTTGGATACTTATAAAGCGAGACTTGTAGCAAAAGGTTTCACTCAAACTCAAGGGGTTGATTATGATGAGACCTTCTCGCCAGTGGCAATGCTAAAGTCGATTAGGATATTATTTGCCATAGCTGCATATTATGACTATGAGATTTGGCAAATGGATGTCAAAACGGCTTTCCTCAATGGATATCTTGATGAAGATGTCTATATGGTTCAGCCTGAAGGTTTTGTCGATCCAAAACATCCTAACAAAGTGTGCAAGTTAAAGAAATCAATCTATGGATTGAAACAAGCATCGAGAAGTTGGAATCACCGCTTTGATGAAGAAATTAGGAATTTTGGGTTCATCAAGAACGGGGATGAAGCTTGTGTGTATAAGAAAGCTAGTGGGAGCACCGTCACTTTCTTAGTATTGTATGTCGTCGATGACATTCTACTATTTGGAAATGACATTCCAACCATGGAAGGTGTAAAAGCCTGGCTTGGAAGATGTTTTTCCATTAAAGATCTTGGAGAAGCTGCCTATATTTTGGGAATAAAGATCTATAGGGATAGATCAAGGCGCTTGATAGGTTTAAACCAAAGTGCATACATTGACAAAGTCTTGAAAAGGTTCAAGATGGAGAACTCTAAGAAAGGTTTGGTACCTATTCAAAAGGGGACAATTTTGAATGTGACTCAATGTCCAAGCTCAAAGGATGAGCAAGAAAGAATGAAAGGAATCCCATATGCGTCTGCTATAGGATCCATAATGTATGCAATGATATGCACTAGACCGGACGTGTCATGCGCTTTAAGCATGACAAGTAGATACCAGCAAAATCCAGGAAACAGTCATTGGATGGCTGTTAAGAGCATATTGAAATACCTTAGGAGGACTAAGGATATGTTTCTAATATATGGATCTGGTGAAGAGGAACTCGTTGTAAAAGGTTACACGGATGCGAGTTTCCAAACTGATCGAGATGGTTCTCGATCACAATCTGGGTATGTCTTCATTTTGAATGGAGCTGCAGTCTCTTGGAAGAGCTCGAAGCAGGATGTTGTAGCATTGTCCACTACAGAATCAGAATACATCGCCGCCTCATTGGCAGCACAAGAAGCTGCGTGGTTAAAGAAGTTCATTGCCGACCTAGGGGTAGTCCCTACCATTCAAGACCCCCTAGAGATCTTTTGTGATAACGAGGGTGCGATTGCTCAAATCAAGGAACCTCGTGCACATCAAAAGACTAGGCACATTGAGCGGAGATTCAACTACATAAGGGATGAAGTTGAAAAAGGAAAGATATGTATTCGCAAAGTTCACACCGATCAAAACATTGCGGATCCACTCACGAAGCTCCTTGAACGGCCTAAACATGAGGGTCATACTTGTGCCTTAGGACTTCGGTATTCTAGTGATTGGATTTGATCTATTTTGTATTTGGATATTGGAACAATTGTTATTTTAACTCTTTTATGGTATTTTGAGTTATGTTCCATTTTAGCATGTTTAAATCCTTGAATAAATTAATTATTCTAAATGTCCGTAGTCGATCATACTTGTGGGAACAAATATGAATGTAAGACTATTATGAACTTGGATTGGTGGATATTCATTAGGTATGAATATAGAGCAAAGTGTTGCTGCCAAAGTTCATAGATATTTGTGGGATACAAATATTGGACTGACCCGCTCTCAAATGTTACTGCATGGAATCATTTATGATTGATCATAAGTAAATTTGAGCAAAGGCGAATATCATAGTATCCTCTGACCTGAGATACATATTGGGTCTTGATATTCACCAAATATTATGCCTTGACTTAGTTCTTCGCTGTCTGTTATAAGATAGTACATAAGACTAAGCTCAGGTATGGTACGAGGTGATTGTGAGAGACGTATGTAGTCAAGAAGGGATTTGTTCCTCTTATTCGTTGAGAGTAAGATGTCTAAGGCCTGCTTAAGTTAAATCAACAGAGAATGATCACACTGTGTCTCTGGATTTGACATGACATCTGTAACGAAAGGATAAATGATAGATTCACCTAAATCATTTTCAAGTAAGGGACTTGAAGGGGATGATGTTATTGAATGGCACTTCGTCATACGTATTAGGGGTAGTAAACCGTTGTTAGGCGTCATTTACTGCTTGCATCAATCTTCTATGTATCTTGTGCAAGTGGGAGATTGTTGGACTCTGTATGCCCAAGACACATATTAAATTGATGTGGCTAGTACGTTATGATCCAAGTCGGGTCATACCCAATAACAAGCTAGACAAACACCTACAATATTTATTTATGATATGATCAAACAAATAAATATTAACACTTACAATATTTAGAAATTGGTTTTCTAAATAATTACACTTGACAAACTAATAAATTATGTGGATAATTTATTTTGAGAGAATATTTTATTTTGTTATTTAATAGGTTAAATAACAAATTAAAAGGTTGCATATTGTTTATAAAATGTTATATTAAGTTTTATAAAAGTTATAAAACTTAAATTAAAGACAAAGAGACAAGCTTTAAAATTCTAATTGGGTGAAATGGGTGGTGGCTTGGGCCGCCCCTAATACCTCTTCCCAAGGTGTCTTCCCCACTAAAATTACATGCAAATTTTAGTTTTACAAGGCACTTGATTTAAAAGGTTTGCAACTCTCTCTCTCTCTAAGAAGAACACAACATTTTTCAAGTGTATGAACTCCTTTTTCTCTCTAATATTTTCGGCCAAGAGCTGATTTTAGAGGGATTTTTGTGAGCTTCAAGTGTAGAAATCCTAGCAATCTCAAGGTGTTTGTTGGAGCTTTCGGGTATACTAGCTTGAGGCTTTCTCGTTTGGAAGCTACCATTCAAGATTCATCATCATCTTCCATCTCCTTGCTCCAAAGAAAGGTTGAACTCTCAAACACCCTATGGTTGTATTTTGATAGCATGTATGTCATATATGGATCCGGTTTTGGGTTTTTGCATTTAAAAGAGTTTTAAATCTTGTAAAGTAACATGTTTTAAATCCTTATTCCGCTGCGTTTTAATTTTATTCGGATAAAATTAGCTTTGATAAACATGTACAAAACCCATCAATGGCATCTAGAGCCGCTTATATGAGTGCATGCTTCATTGGATTTAAAATTTTCGGGTTTTGGGTTTGGTTAAACCCTATGGCCGAAAGTTTTGACCATGGTTCTCCTTTTATTTTTCAAGATTTATTTCCTACATGCATAAAGGAATCTTGAAAAAATTATATCATATTGATGATTAGTTTTGTTTGGACAAAAACCCACAATTTTCGGTTTTTCATTCTTGGCCGAAAATGTAGGTTATAAAAGGAAACCATTTTGCTCTTGAAATATATATATATTTGGATATATTTTTTGGTGTTCATAACCTAGCCATGACCTTGTGTGAATATGTTTGTGTTTGTGATTTTAGATAATTATTCAATGGGTTGTAATTATTATTTTGTCTTCCATTTGTAAAAATATGTAATTTATTTATTTCATTTGGTATGTAAGTAAATAGATTAGATGCATTTATTTTACTAGAAAAATGTATTAGGATACCTTTTGTAAAAGAAGATGCACACAAAAATGCGGTTTTGGTTTTTGCCAATTTCGGGCAAAAAGGACTTCATAGTTCTTAACGGGATTTTAGCCCGATAACCAAAACACATTTTGAAGTCCAAAGGAGTTTGGAGCTGAATTTAAAAGACATTTGGAAGCTCAAAAGAAGTGAAGAAATCACAACACAAGATGAAGACTTGAAGCATTTGGATGCGGGATCAAGTGGGAGTTCACCGACACCTTTTGTGTCCATATTCACCCTTAAGGAAGGACCTTTTGACACACTTGTTTCGGCTAACAAGTGTGGTCAAAATAGTTGGCTATGGTTATGCACCTTTTATCATATGTGTTGTGCTTGTATGGTTATATTTTATTTATGGTTGTTTGGATGATATTTGGATATGCATACTTAACAACTAATAATCCGTAACAAGCTTAAAATTGGTTCTTACAAAATCATTAAAACGATTAATAAAAGGTTTATTAAAAATTAATGATTTTATAATAAAATGGGTTTTATTAAAAGAACCTTGAAAATTGGTTTTCACTAAAGTACCATTGATTTGAATGCATGCAAATATATGGTACATAAATTTTTTTCTAAACTAGAATTTTGAAAAAAAATAAAAATCCCTTTTATAAAACAAGTCAAACACCATCCTTTTATACAACACTCAAATTACTTGGGAACTCTTTGTGGGATAAAGGTCACCTAACCACATTTGAGGAAACTTGTATATTCGAGGTGGGTTTACCATGTTTGTGGGATAAAGGTCACCTAACCACTTATGTGTATAAACTCACACGTGTGTGTAAGTTGGACGACTTGATTTGGAAACCATGAACTTAGGGTCACCGAAGCATGGGGAACAAAAGGTGTTGATGGGATTAAACATGCCAACTAAACATAAAGATGTTTAACCGATCCCATATGACTAGAAGTTGCAAAGGGTTGCAATCGTCAAACGTTGACTACCTTGTTAATTTAAATAATGGGATAAAGGTCACCTAACCAATATTTAAATGTAACGTTGGATTCTAGATTTTAATTGTTAATTGTCTATGAGACGTTAAAAGGGTATTAATGATTAAAATTTTAATAATATCGAAAATACTAAAATTGAACTTTGTTAAATTTTGTAGATGGCCGCTAACAATGCAAACCCGATTAACCAAACCGTCCGTAACCTATCACTAAGAACCATCCTTGAAAAGGATCGTCTCAACCATAACAACTTCATGGATTGGTTTCGAAACTTGAGAATTGTTCTCAAGCAAGAGAAAATATCCTATGTGTTGGACGATCCTATTCCCGATCAACCCGACGAGGAAGATCTAGAAGCCTACAATGATTGGGTTAAGTATACCGAGGACTCCATGCAAGCCTCTTGCCTCATGTTGGGAACTATGATTCCCGAGATTCAAAAGGACTTTGAACATCATGGGGCATACGACATGATTACCCAATTGAAGGAAATGTTCCTACAACAAGCAAGGGTAGAACGCTTCGAAACGGTTCGAGCGCTTCATGCATGTCGGATGGAGGAAACCCAATCGGTCTCATCTTATGTCCTTAAGATGAAAAGCCACATTGATCGCCTCGAAAGGCTCAATTGTCCCGTCTCAAAAGAGTTGGCTACGGATTTGATCCTCAACTCTTTAACAAAGAAATTTGAGAGCTTTGTTATGAACTATAACATGAATGGATGGGACAAGAGCATTGGTGAGCTTCATGCAATGCTCAAAACGGCCGAAGCGGGAATGGGTAAAAAGGCTTTACCTGTTCTAACGATCAATGAGGGAGGCAAGAAGGGACATCACTCCGACTCCAAGGCAAATGTTGCCAAAGGGAAGGGGCACGTCAAAGGGAAGGGAAAAAGAAAGGCTAAAGCAGAACCACCAAAACCAAAAGAGAAGAAGGCAAAGGTTGCCACGAGCGATCCATGCTTTGAGTGTGGAGAGATAGGGCATTGGAAAAGGAATTGTCCAACCTATCTCAAAGAGTTGAAAAACAAGAGGGATGCAGGGCAAACCTCAGGTACAATCTTTATGATACATATTGATCTAAATGTTATTTCTTCTAACACATGGGTATTAGATACCGGATGTGGAACTCATATTTGCAATTCGTTGCAGGGGTTCAAAAGAAATAAGCATTACAAGAAGGGAGACACTAGTCTCTTCATGGGCAATGGAGCGAAGGTTCAAGTTGAAGCCCAAGGAGACTATGTTTTAAAACTTCCAAGTGGTTTGGAAATTTGTTTGAAAAATGTTTTGTATGCTCCTAGTTTGACTAGGAACATTATTTATGTTTCCCTTTTAAGACAATATGGATTTGATTTGAAGTTTGTGAACAATGAAATTTATGCTTTGATGAATGACATGTTCTACTTTAAAGCTACGCCTTCAAATGGTATTTATGAATTGGTTCATGATAATACATCATTTGATAATTCGATGTACCAAGCAAACACCAAGAAACTCAAAATGGATTTGAGTGAGACCTATCTTTGGCATTGTCGTCTTGGTCATATAAACAGAAAACGCATGCAAACACTTCAAAAGAATGGTCTTTTGGAAACAAATGAAATTGGTTCATTTGATACATGCGAATCTTGTTTACAAGGTAAAATGACCAAGAAACCCTTTAGTGGCACAAACCAAAGGGCAAAAGATTTATTAGGCATCATACATTCGGATGTATGTGGTCCTTTTAAGCCAATGACTAGGAATGGTGAAAGATACTTCGTAACTTTTACCGACGACTTCAGTCGTTATGGTTATGTGTACTTGCTAAGACACAAAGATGAAGTTTTTGAAACGTTCAAAATCTTCCAAAACGAAGTAGAGAATCAACTCACCAAGACAATCAAAGTTCTTCGTTCCGATAGAGGAGGTGAATACCTTAGTGATGCTTTTCAAGATCATCTTAGGAGTTGTGGGATCATCTCACAACTTACTCCACCTGGAACACCACAACATAATGGTGTGTCTGAGAGGAGGAATCGAACTCTATTGGATATGGTTCGATCAATGATGGCTAGAAGCACATTGCCTCTATCATTTTGGGGTTACGCTTTGCTCTCCGCGGCTCGTATATTAAATATGGCCCCAACCAAGAAAGTGGATAAGACACCTTTTGAAATATGGCATGGAACGGTTCCATCATTATCATATTTGAAGGTATGGGGTTGTGATGCTTATGTGAAGCAATACACCCCAAACAAGTTAGAAGTACGATCCATTAAGTGTATCTTCGTAGGATATCCTAAAGATGATATAGGATATTATTTCTACGATCCAACAGAGCAAAAGGTATTTGTTGCTCGAAAGGGCAAGTTCTTGGAGGATAAGTTCCTTATGGAAGGAACTAGTAGAACAGTGGAACTTGATGAGGATCAAGAACCACAAGCCGATACACGTTTGGTTGATACTAGCATTCAACAAGAGGTTGTTGAAAATGATCAAATGGTTGATCAACATACACAAAACGTTCGCAAATCTGGTAGAATTAGTAATCCACCTGAAAGATATGGATTTTTCATGGACGAATGCTATGTGGTAGCTTCAGATGAACCAACCACATACCATGATGCAATGTCGAAATCCGATTGCGACAAATGGCTTGAGGCTATGAACGTAGAGATGCAATCCATGTATGACAACCAAGTTTGGGAATTGGTTGTGCCACCTCTTAACTCCAAAGTAGTTGGAAGTAAGTGGGTTTTCAAGAAGAAAACAGATATGCATGGTAACTTGGATACTTATAAAGCGAGACTTGTAGCAAAAGGTTTCACTCAAACTCAAGGGGTTGATTATGATGAGACCTTCTCGCCAGTGGCAATGCTAAAGTCGATTAGGATATTATTTGCCATAGCTGCATATTATGACTATGAGATTTGGCAAATGGATGTCAAAACGGCTTTCCTCAATGGATATCTTGATGAAGATGTCTATATGGTTCAGCCTGAAGGTTTTGTCGATCCAAAACATCCTAACAAAGTGTGCAAGTTAAAGAAATCAATCTATGGATTGAAACAAGCATCGAGAAGTTGGAATCACCGCTTTGATGAAGAAATTAGGAATTTTGGGTTCATCAAGAACGGGGATGAAGCTTGTGTGTATAAGAAAGCTAGTGGGAGCACCGTCACTTTCTTAGTATTGTATGTCGTCGATGACATTCTACTATTTGGAAATGACATTCCAACCATGGAAGGTGTAAAAGCCTGGCTTGGAAGATGTTTTTCCATTAAAGATCTTGGAGAAGCTGCCTATATTTTGGGAATAAAGATCTATAGGGATAGATCAAGGCGCTTGATAGGTTTAAACCAAAGTGCATACATTGACAAAGTCTTGAAAAGGTTCAAGATGGAGAACTCTAAGAAAGGTTTGGTACCTATTCAAAAGGGGACAATTTTGAATGTGACTCAATGTCCAAGCTCAAAGGATGAGCAAGAAAGAATGAAAGGAATCCCATATGCGTCTGCTATAGGATCCATAATGTATGCAATGATATGCACTAGACCGGACGTGTCATGCGCTTTAAGCATGACAAGTAGATACCAGCAAAATCCAGGAAACAGTCATTGGATGGCTGTTAAGAGCATATTGAAATACCTTAGGAGGACTAAGGATATGTTTCTAATATATGGATCTGGTGAAGAGGAACTCGTTGTAAAAGGTTACACGGATGCGAGTTTCCAAACTGATCGAGATGGTTCTCGATCACAATCTGGGTATGTCTTCATTTTGAATGGAGCTGCAGTCTCTTGGAAGAGCTCGAAGCAGGATGTTGTAGCATTGTCCACTACAGAATCAGAATACATCGCCGCCTCATTGGCAGCACAAGAAGCTGCGTGGTTAAAGAAGTTCATTGCCGACCTAGGGGTAGTCCCTACCATTCAAGACCCCCTAGAGATCTTTTGTGATAACGAGGGTGCGATTGCTCAAATCAAGGAACCTCGTGCACATCAAAAGACTAGGCACATTGAGCGGAGATTCAACTACATAAGGGATGAAGTTGAAAAAGGAAAGATATGTATTCGCAAAGTTCACACCGATCAAAACATTGCGGATCCACTCACGAAGCTCCTTGAACGGCCTAAACATGAGGGTCATACTTGTGCCTTAGGACTTCGGTATTCTAGTGATTGGATTTGATCTATTTTGTATTTGGATATTGGAACAATTGTTATTTTAACTCTTTTATGGTATTTTGAGTTATGTTCCATTTTAGCATGTTTAAATCCTTGAATAAATTAATTATTCTAAATGTCCGTAGTCGATCATACTTGTGGGAACAAATATGAATGTAAGACTATTATGAACTTGGATTGGTGGATATTCATTAGGTATGAATATAGAGCAAAGTGTTGCTGCCAAAGTTCATAGATATTTGTGGGATACAAATATTGGACTGACCCGCTCTCAAATGTTACTGCATGGAATCATTTATGATTGATCATAAGTAAATTTGAGCAAAGGCGAATATCATAGTATCCTCTGACCTGAGATACATATTGGGTCTTGATATTCACCAAATATTATGCCTTGACTTAGTTCTTCGCTGTCTGTTATAAGATAGTACATAAGACTAAGCTCAGGTATGGTACGAGGTGATTGTGAGAGACGTATGTAGTCAAGAAGGGATTTGTTCCTCTTATTCGTTGAGAGTAAGATGTCTAAGGCCTGCTTAAGTTAAATCAACAGAGAATGATCACACTGTGTCTCTGGATTTGACATGACATCTGTAACGAAAGGATAAATGATAGATTCACCTAAATCATTTTCAAGTAAGGGACTTGAAGGGGATGATGTTATTGAATGGCACTTCGTCATACGTATTAGGGGTAGTAAACCGTTGTTAGGCGTCATTTACTGCTTGCATCAATCTTCTATGTATCTTGTGCAAGTGGGAGATTGTTGGACTCTGTATGCCCAAGACACATATTAAATTGATGTGGCTAGTACGTTATGATCCAAGTCGGGTCATACCCAATAACAAGCTAGACAAACACCTACAATATTTATTTATGATATGATCAAACAAATAAATATTAACACTTACAATATTTAGAAATTGGTTTTCTAAATAATTACACTTGACAAACTAATAAATTATGTGGATAATTTATTTTGAGAGAATATTTTATTTTGTTATTTAATAGGTTAAATAACAAATTAAAAGGTTGCATATTGTTTATAAAATGTTATATTAAGTTTTATAAAAGTTATAAAACTTAAATTAAAGACAAAGAGACAAGCTTTAAAATTCTAATTGGGTGAAATGGGTGGTGGCTTGGGCCGCCCCTAATACCTCTTCCCAAGGTGTCTTCCCCACTAAAATTACATGCAAATTTTAGTTTTACAAGGCACTTGATTTAAAAGGTTTGCAACTCTCTCTCTCTCTAAGAAGAACACAACATTTTTCAAGTGTATGAACTCCTTTTTCTCTCTAATATTTTCGGCCAAGAGCTGATTTTAGAGGGATTTTTGTGAGCTTCAAGTGTAGAAATCCTAGCAATCTCAAGGTGTTTGTTGGAGCTTTCGGGTATACTAGCTTGAGGCTTTCTCGTTTGGAAGCTACCATTCAAGATTCATCATCATCTTCCATCTCCTTGCTCCAAAGAAAGGTTGAACTCTCAAACACCCTATGGTTGTATTTTGATAGCATGTATGTCATATATGGATCCGGTTTTGGGTTTTTGCATTTAAAAGAGTTTTAAATCTTGTAAAGTAACATGTTTTAAATCCTTATTCCGCTGCGTTTTAATTTTATTCGGATAAAATTAGCTTTGATAAACATGTACAAAACCCATCAATGGCATCTAGAGCCGCTTATATGAGTGCATGCTTCATTGGATTTAAAATTTTCGGGTTTTGGGTTTGGTTAAACCCTATGGCCGAAAGTTTTGACCATGGTTCTCCTTTTATTTTTCAAGATTTATTTCCTACATGCATAAAGGAATCTTGAAAAAATTATATCATATTGATGATTAGTTTTGTTTGGACAAAAACCCACAATTTTCGGTTTTTCATTCTTGGCCGAAAATGTAGGTTATAAAAGGAAACCATTTTGCTCTTGAAATATATATATATTTGGATATATTTTTTGGTGTTCATAACCTAGCCATGACCTTGTGTGAATATGTTTGTGTTTGTGATTTTAGATAATTATTCAATGGGTTGTAATTATTATTTTGTCTTCCATTTGTAAAAATATGTAATTTATTTATTTCATTTGGTATGTAAGTAAATAGATTAGATGCATTTATTTTACTAGAAAAATGTATTAGGATACCTTTTGTAAAAGAAGATGCACACAAAAATGCGGTTTTGGTTTTTGCCAATTTCGGGCAAAAAGGACTTCATAGTTCTTAACGGGATTTTAGCCCGATAACCAAAACACATTTTGAAGTCCAAAGGAGTTTGGAGCTGAATTTAAAAGACATTTGGAAGCTCAAAAGAAGTGAAGAAATCACAACACAAGATGAAGACTTGAAGCATTTGGATGCGGGATCAAGTGGGAGTTCACCGACACCTTTTGTGTCCATATTCACCCTTAAGGAAGGACCTTTTGACACACTTGTTTCGGCTAACAAGTGTGGTCAAAATAGTTGGCTATGGTTATGCACCTTTTATCATATGTGTTGTGCTTGTATGGTTATATTTTATTTATGGTTGTTTGGATGATATTTGGATATGCATACTTAACAACTAATAATCCGTAACAAGCTTAAAATTGGTTCTTACAAAATCATTAAAACGATTAATAAAAGGTTTATTAAAAATTAATGATTTTATAATAAAATGGGTTTTATTAAAAGAACCTTGAAAATTGGTTTTCACTAAAGTACCATTGATTTGAATGCATGCAAATATATGGTACATAAATTTTTTTCTAAACTAGAATTTTGAAAAAAAATAAAAATCCCTTTTATAAAACAAGTCAAACACCATCCTTTTATACAACACTCAAATTACTTGGGAACTCTTTGTGGGATAAAGGTCACCTAACCACATTTGAGGAAACTTGTATATTCGAGGTGGGTTTACCATGTTTGTGGGATAAAGGTCACCTAACCACTTATGTGTATAAACTCACACGTGTGTGTAAGTTGGACGACTTGATTTGGAAACCATGAACTTAGGGTCACCGAAGCATGGGGAACAAAAGGTGTTGATGGGATTAAACATGCCAACTAAACATAAAGATGTTTAACCGATCCCATATGACTAGAAGTTGCAAAGGGTTGCAATCGTCAAACGTTGACTACCTTGTTAATTTAAATAATGGGATAAAGGTCACCTAACCAATATTTAAATGTAACGTTGGATTCTAGATTTTAATTGTTAATTGTCTATGAGACGTTAAAAGGGTATTAATGATTAAAATTTTAATAATATCGAAAATACTAAAATTGAACTTTGTTAAATTTTGTAGATGGCCGCTAACAATGCAAACCCGATTAACCAAACCGTCCGTAACCTATCACTAAGAACCATCCTTGAAAAGGATCGTCTCAACCATAACAACTTCATGGATTGGTTTCGAAACTTGAGAATTGTTCTCAAGCAAGAGAAAATATCCTATGTGTTGGACGATCCTATTCCCGATCAACCCGACGAGGAAGATCTAGAAGCCTACAATGATTGGGTTAAGTATACCGAGGACTCCATGCAAGCCTCTTGCCTCATGTTGGGAACTATGATTCCCGAGATTCAAAAGGACTTTGAACATCATGGGGCATACGACATGATTACCCAATTGAAGGAAATGTTCCTACAACAAGCAAGGGTAGAACGCTTCGAAACGGTTCGAGCGCTTCATGCATGTCGGATGGAGGAAACCCAATCGGTCTCATCTTATGTCCTTAAGATGAAAAGCCACATTGATCGCCTCGAAAGGCTCAATTGTCCCGTCTCAAAAGAGTTGGCTACGGATTTGATCCTCAACTCTTTAACAAAGAAATTTGAGAGCTTTGTTATGAACTATAACATGAATGGATGGGACAAGAGCATTGGTGAGCTTCATGCAATGCTCAAAACGGCCGAAGCGGGAATGGGTAAAAAGGCTTTACCTGTTCTAACGATCAATGAGGGAGGCAAGAAGGGACATCACTCCGACTCCAAGGCAAATGTTGCCAAAGGGAAGGGGCACGTCAAAGGGAAGGGAAAAAGAAAGGCTAAAGCAGAACCACCAAAACCAAAAGAGAAGAAGGCAAAGGTTGCCACGAGCGATCCATGCTTTGAGTGTGGAGAGATAGGGCATTGGAAAAGGAATTGTCCAACCTATCTCAAAGAGTTGAAAAACAAGAGGGATGCAGGGCAAACCTCAGGTACAATCTTTATGATACATATTGATCTAAATGTTATTTCTTCTAACACATGGGTATTAGATACCGGATGTGGAACTCATATTTGCAATTCGTTGCAGGGGTTCAAAAGAAATAAGCATTACAAGAAGGGAGACACTAGTCTCTTCATGGGCAATGGAGCGAAGGTTCAAGTTGAAGCCCAAGGAGACTATGTTTTAAAACTTCCAAGTGGTTTGGAAATTTGTTTGAAAAATGTTTTGTATGCTCCTAGTTTGACTAGGAACATTATTTCTGTTTCCCTTTTAAGACAATATGGATTTGATTTGAAGTTTGTGAACAATGAAATTTATGCTTTGATGAATGACATGTTCTACTTTAAAGCTACGCCTTCAAATGGTATTTATGAATTGGTTCATGATAATACATCATTTGATAATTCGATGTACCAAGCAAACACCAAGAAACTCAAAATGGATTTGAGTGAGACCTATCTTTGGCATTGTCGTCTTGGTCATATAAACAGAAAACGCATGCAAACACTTCAAAAGAATGGTCTTTTGGAAACAAATGAAATTGGTTCATTTGATACATGCGAATCTTGTTTACAAGGTAAAATGACCAAGAAACCCTTTAGTGGCACAAACCAAAGGGCAAAAGATTTATTAGGCATCATACATTCGGATGTATGTGGTCCTTTTAAGCCAATGACTAGGAATGGTGAAAGATACTTCGTAACTTTTACCGACGACTTCAGTCGTTATGGTTATGTGTACTTGCTAAGA
Source organism: Helianthus tuberosus (assembly GCA_030545235.1). Lineage (NCBI taxonomy): Eukaryota > Viridiplantae > Streptophyta > Magnoliopsida > Asterales > Asteraceae > Helianthus > Helianthus tuberosus. Next base: position 67,344,145 of record CM060356.1, on the reverse strand, counting down.
CACAAAGATGAAGTTTTTGAAACGTTCAAAATCTTCCAAAACGAAGTAGAGAATCAACTCACCAAGACAATCAAAGTTCTTCGTTCCGATAGAGGAGGTGAATACCTTAGTGATGCTTTTCAAGATCATCTTAGGAGTTGTGGGATCATCTCACAACTTACTCCACCTGGAACACCACAACATAATGGTGTGTCTGAGAGGAGGAATCGAACTCTATTGGATATGGTTCGATCAATGATGGCTAGAAGCACATTGCCTCTATCATTTTGGGGTTACGCTTTGCTCTCCGCGGCTCGTATATTAAATATGGCCCCAACCAAGAAAGTGGATAAGACACCTTTTGAAATATGGCATGGAACGGTTCCATCATTATCATATTTGAAGGTATGGGGTTGTGATGCTTATGTGAAGCAATACACCCCAAACAAGTTAGAAGTACGATCCATTAAGTGTATCTTCGTAGGATATCCTAAAGATGATATAGGATATTATTTCTACGATCCAACAGAGCAAAAGGTATTTGTTGCTCGAAAGGGCAAGTTCTTGGAGGATAAGTTCCTTATGGAAGGAACTAGTAGAACAGTGGAACTTGATGAGGATCAAGAACCACAAGCCGATACACGTTTGGTTGATACTAGCATTCAACAAGAGGTTGTTGAAAATGATCAAATGGTTGATCAACATACACAAAACGTTCGCAAATCTGGTAGAATTAGTAATCCACCTGAAAGATATGGATTTTTCATGGACGAATGCTATGTGGTAGCTTCAGATGAACCAACCACATACCATGATGCAATGTCGAAATCCGATTGCGACAAATGGCTTGAGGCTATGAACGTAGAGATGCAATCCATGTATGACAACCAAGTTTGGGAATTGGTTGTGCCACCTCTTAACTCCAAAGTAGTTGGAAGTAAGTGGGTTTTCAAGAAGAAAACAGATATGCATGGTAACTTGGATACTTATAAAGCGAGACTTGTAGCAAAAGGTTTCACTCAAACTCAAGGGGTTGATTATGATGAGACCTTCTCGCCAGTGGCAATGCTAAAGTCGATTAGGATATTATTTGCCATAGCTGCATATTATGACTATGAGATTTGGCAAATGGATGTCAAAACGGCTTTCCTCAATGGATATCTTGATGAAGATGTCTATATGGTTCAGCCTGAAGGTTTTGTCGATCCAAAACATCCTAACAAAGTGTGCAAGTTAAAGAAATCAATCTATGGATTGAAACAAGCATCGAGAAGTTGGAATCACCGCTTTGATGAAGAAATTAGGAATTTTGGGTTCATCAAGAACGGGGATGAAGCTTGTGTGTATAAGAAAGCTAGTGGGAGCACCGTCACTTTCTTAGTATTGTATGTCGTCGATGACATTCTACTATTTGGAAATGACATTCCAACCATGGAAGGTGTAAAAGCCTGGCTTGGAAGATGTTTTTCCATTAAAGATCTTGGAGAAGCTGCCTATATTTTGGGAATAAAGATCTATAGGGATAGATCAAGGCGCTTGATAGGTTTAAACCAAAGTGCATACATTGACAAAGTCTTGAAAAGGTTCAAGATGGAGAACTCTAAGAAAGGTTTGGTACCTATTCAAAAGGGGACAATTTTGAATGTGACTCAATGTCCAAGCTCAAAGGATGAGCAAGAAAGAATGAAAGGAATCCCATATGCGTCTGCTATAGGATCCATAATGTATGCAATGATATGCACTAGACCGGACGTGTCATGCGCTTTAAGCATGACAAGTAGATACCAGCAAAATCCAGGAAACAGTCATTGGATGGCTGTTAAGAGCATATTGAAATACCTTAGGAGGACTAAGGATATGTTTCTAATATATGGATCTGGTGAAGAGGAACTCGTTGTAAAAGGTTACACGGATGCGAGTTTCCAAACTGATCGAGATGGTTCTCGATCACAATCTGGGTATGTCTTCATTTTGAATGGAGCTGCAGTCTCTTGGAAGAGCTCGAAGCAGGATGTTGTAGCATTGTCCACTACAGAATCAGAATACATCGCCGCCTCATTGGCAGCACAAGAAGCTGCGTGGTTAAAGAAGTTCATTGCCGACCTAGGGGTAGTCCCTACCATTCAAGACCCCCTAGAGATCTTTTGTGATAACGAGGGTGCGATTGCTCAAATCAAGGAACCTCGTGCACATCAAAAGACTAGGCACATTGAGCGGAGATTCAACTACATAAGGGATGAAGTTGAAAAAGGAAAGATATGTATTCGCAAAGTTCACACCGATCAAAACATTGCGGATCCACTCACGAAGCTCCTTGAACGGCCTAAACATGAGGGTCATACTTGTGCCTTAGGACTTCGGTATTCTAGTGATTGGATTTGATCTATTTTGTATTTGGATATTGGAACAATTGTTATTTTAACTCTTTTATGGTATTTTGAGTTATGTTCCATTTTAGCATGTTTAAATCCTTGAATAAATTAATTATTCTAAATGTCCGTAGTCGATCATACTTGTGGGAACAAATATGAATGTAAGACTATTATGAACTTGGATTGGTGGATATTCATTAGGTATGAATATAGAGCAAAGTGTTGCTGCCAAAGTTCATAGATATTTGTGGGATACAAATATTGGACTGACCCGCTCTCAAATGTTACTGCATGGAATCATTTATGATTGATCATAAGTAAATTTGAGCAAAGGCGAATATCATAGTATCCTCTGACCTGAGATACATATTGGGTCT